>JARCFY010000004.1:82068394-86883394 GCA_029233225.1 Lepidodactylus listeri
CTACTGAACATTCTATGCCATCAGATTAATATCATGAATAATTATAGTCAGGGCTTTTTTGGTAGAAAAAGCCCAGCAGGAACTCATTAGCATAATAGGCCACACCCAACAGCAGAAACTCATTAGCGTATTAGGCCACACCCCTGACAGCGCAGCTTCCTCCCAGGATCAGCTTCCCCAGGCTTTCAGGGTGCATGGGGAAGCCGAGGGAAGGAAGGCAGTTTCTGGATCAGCTTCCCCAGGTGCCCCACAGCACTCGAGGAGGGTGGTAGTTTAAACTGCCTTCCCTCCCTGGATCAGCTTGGCTTCCCCAGCTGCCCCGCGGCTTGCGAGGCACCTAGGGAACCTGAGGGGGGTGGGCTGTGGGCGTGGCCAACTCAGAAGCCAGCCGGAACTCCGTCCTGTGCGTTCCTGCCCCAAAATAGCCCTGATTATAGTAGTTCAAATTATTGTGGTATTATAATATTAAATGGTCATGCATGTCCATTTCCATGGGACTCAAGACAATGTAGGGGACAGCCAATGTCTTGGAGGGCCCATGTTAGAACCTTCACTAAACCCTAGGGGTGCATTCAGGTGGCTCTTCTGAGCCGCGCCAGGCATGAGTGCCTGGTGGATTTAAAGTGCACATCCAGACTTCAACATCTGGGAATCGTGCCGCTTTCGTTAGTAGCCCATCAATCCCTGTCAGGGATCTGTACTTAAAAGATAGTGCTTAAAGTCCGGTCTAAAGCTGGCCAATGGGCCAATGCCGGGCTTTCCACCGTCAGGTCATTCCACCAGCGCGCAATCAGCCCATAGGGATGGTCTCCAGACCATCCTGAACAGCCGCCATTTTAAAAAACTCTTAGCGATGTGCACATAACTGCTTAAACATACGACGTCTGCAGACAGTGAGGCACATATGCACATATACAGATATGGTCTATATACAGATATGCACATATGTGCATGCACAAACAGGATTAAAAAAAAGTCGACTGTATGGCTCTTTAAGGTAGATGCTATCTGAACAATCCACTGTGGAGTCACATGTGGTAAAGCAATTCACGGGGGAGCTGTCTGGTTGTGCAATGCTGGATTAAAAAGATCTAGATCCAATTACAGCTGGGCCAATGGCGGGATTATCTGCCCGTCTGAATGCACCCTAAGACTCATTTTCTGATATTGAACCAATCATTCATTCTCCTCACTGGGTTGTTGTGGGGATAAAATAGAACATGCACACTAGGGATGGGCGTGAACTGGGAAAATGCGGTTTGGTTTGTGGCATGCTCGGTTTGTGAACCATGAACCTTCATGAACTTTTAAGTGCTAAACAAACCAGCAAGCTAGAGACACCAAACTTACAGGGGATCTCCAGGTGACTGTCCTCTCCTCTACCTGTCTTTTAAATTTGATGAGGATTGAATTTATGGAATCCAAGTTATGCCTCCCCCCAAGAAGATGCACCCATCCTCCATTGAACCAGTGCCACTGTGGCACTGCAAACCCAACAAAGACTAAGGTCAAGCCAGAGAATCTCTGCAGTAGTTTGTGAGCCTGTTTGTGCCCATCCTTAGCACACACTGTCTTGAGCTCCTTGAAGGCACGGTGGAGCAAAAACAGAATAAATCAAATGCATTTAACTTGTTAATCATTTGTTATTATTTAGGGCAGGGACTTCTTAACTTCCCTTTCTGAGAAGTATGATGGTCTCATGACACTCTGCTAGACCTCAATTTGTTTTCAAAAGTGTCTTGCTCTGGGGGGTTGGTGGTGGTGGTTGTGGGGAGTAAGAGGGGGGGATGGCACAGAAATTAGAGTGTTTCTGGATTCTGATAAAGGATGAAAATTTCAACCTGACTGTGTTCCTCAAATGAAATGGGCCAAAGAGGAATGTACTGGGGCAGGAAATATAGATCCTACCTTGGAAACTTTTGATCGTAACCCATTTTATAAAGTAAGGCACCAGACTATATAAGATGATGTGTTGTTGCTAACTTACCATGTGCCCCCACACCCCCCAGCAGTCAGTGCTGGATTGAAATGGATGGCTGTAGATGCTGCCTAGAAAAAGGACTGGAATAAAGCCAAGATGTTGACTGAACACACTGAGTTGCATATTTGAACAAAGTCTTTGATGTATTCCACTTTCCTCCAAAACAAGCTAGAGCCAAAAGCCACCACATCAGTCAGGCTAGTGATAATGAACTCCAGCTTTTCCTAGGCAGTTCAGTCACAGCAACTATTCTGTACCCATCACATTGCAAGAAACCACTAGCCCCCAGCCTGAGACAAATGAGTCTATTTGCATGCAATGTTGTCATTCCAAAGTGTGTTCACATGAATGACTCGAGTGTCACAATGAGTACAGTATTAGAAAGCACCTGTTCAATACAATGGAAAGGCTTCATACTGTGATTAAAGATATCTTCATGACAAAAGATATCTTCATGACAAATGCTGCACAACTGTTTGGCTGCAACTATAAAGTAAATGGGCTATTTGCATAGGAAAGGGAATTTTTGTACATTTCTGAGTGATGGACTAAGATCTATATGTGGCAAAGACAGGAGATGTGAATTGCTGTCCCTGTTCTCTGGTTACCAACAACAAGGCAGGGTGTTTGCATTTTCTGTTCTAGGGCTATTCAGATCAACCAAGTCCTGGAATTTTACTGATCAATATAAACAAACATGTCAATATCAAAATATAGAATTAGTCTCGAACAGTACTTCAAGTGGATTTCCTTGGAATCCATTTAATTCCCCCCCCCCCACAATTTGTTTCTCATTTAAGTCTCATTGAACAAAAACAGCAACTGCTAAGTCAATGTCCTTGACAAAGACACAGCTATAACTTCTTTACAATACTGTCAATACTGATGACTTCTCTCAAAAGACGAGAAGACGGGATTCAACACAGAGATCTCTGTGCTAAATGTGTATTATCCAACCCCATAGAATTTTGACATGTAGGGCTGCCAAACTCCAGGTGGGGCCTAAAGATCTTCTGAATGACAGAGATCAGTTTCCCTGGAGAAAACTGCTGTTTTGGAAGGTAGACTCTATAGCATTATACTATGCTGAGGCCCCTCTCACTGCCCTCCCCAGGCTCCATCCCCAAATCTCCAGCAATTTCCCAACCTGGAGCTAGCACCCCTATGTTACATGGCAGTTTGAGGGTAGCACTGAAGTGTACAAAGGAACAGCAACTGCAAGCACTCAGAAGCCAGCAAGAGGCTATGGCAGCCAATGCACCTTGCTCTTGCTGCTTTACCTTCCTCATTACTCTGACCCACACCATATAGTAAGCACCTCCCTTTTGCTGCTGCTACTGGCTATGGCCATTGTGACTATGATGCATGAGCTCGTGAACCATGGAGAATTTTAAATGGTCAGATAATTAGAATGCAGATAAAACTTCAGGTGTGGGACTTAAAACCAGTAGGACTGATCTGTAAGAATTGCCATTTAATAAAACAGTCCCATAGTTATGACCTATTTGCATACTGTATTTTCTTTGGAGGGCTGTCTTTAACTTTTTTTTGGTAACATTATTTATGTTAGCAGACTTAAATAATTTTATAGAAAGACAGGAGATTAGGCTGCTTTAACCCTGCACCAAGAACTGGTGCAATTAAAGCACCCTGCCATTAATGTCTCCATGCCTCTTTTATTAAACTAGCTCAGGAATTAAACCAGCCCAGAATTATGGCTCATACAGGTTAGCATGACATAAGTCTCTGCTTACCTTGGAAGGAAGGAGGGTGGGAGGAATAAAGCCAGAATTCTGTCACAGGAAGATGCAGCATTGTTATCTGTGTATTCAGCACCCTGTCTACGCAGACCTCATATTTGTCAGTTAAACATGGAAGTAACAACAGGTGAGCAGCTTTTATGGAGAACTGGACATACTTTTATATTTATGGCTTATACAGGGGATCCTGTGGATTCATTCATATACACAGGGCTGGACTGTCATTGACAAATTTTAGGCAGCTGCCTATAGCGGCCCCTTAAGAGGAGAGCACCACACTGGCCTGCTGCCCCCATCCCCCCTCACCTCATCAAAAGCCCCTGCCAGAGCTGGAGAAGGTGCCGCCACCCAGCAGCCAGTTCCTCTCTTCCGGGCCGACTGGAGGCTTCCATTCCTTTGGGGCGCCCTGGTCCTGGCATGGATCAGGGGGCTTGCGCTGTGCGAGGCGTGCATCACTGCAGCCTGCTGACAAGAGAGATCGAGGAACGCAGCTTCCCTGTCAACCCAAGGCTGCCTTGACTGTCTGGCGCTCGGCCTCTTCTCCACTTGGTAGGCTGCATGGTGAGTTCTTCCCGCCAATTCACATGCTTTGCTGCCTGCCCCATGGCAGCAATTGGCTTGGGAGGCCACAGGGATGTATGTGCCGTCTCTGTCTGCTGGGCAGAGGGGAGGGGAGATGGTTCACAGCCTGGATTGCCACCCAAGAAGGCTGGAGCCTGCCACTGCTCCACCACCTGGGTCCTGCCCCTGCCCCACCAGGCCTTTCTTGCTCCAGCCTCGGTTGAGTTTGCCAGGGAATGGCCGCCCCTTTTTTTGAGCTCTCCAGAGGTGGCTGGGATCTCTTGGCACTTCCAAAAGACTGTGTCGCCACCTTGGTACCCAACTGCCCAGCTGCATGTTTTCTTCCTCCGGGGGGGGGGGGGGGGCTGCAGAAGTCCTGCGTGTGTGTGTGTGTGTGTGCATGTACGGTTTGCTCAGGGACCTCCTGCAACCCTGTGGGGTAAGTTGGGCAGAGAGAGAGAATGAACCAACATGACCCAATGATCTTCACGGTTCTCCCCTTCTCCATTTTATCCCCCCCCCCCCTTACAACCCTGTGAGATAGTTTAGGCAGAGAGAGAGAGAGAGCCTGCGTGTGTGAGAGAATGAGATAATTCATTTGGTGAACTTCATGGTGTTCCTCTGCCCTATTTATCCTCCCAACTTCCTTGCAAAGTAGGTGAGGCTGAGAGAGAATCTATGGCTGGTTCCAAGTCATCCGGCAGGTTTAATTGGTCTTCTCTTCATTTTATTCTCTTCACAACCTTTGAGGTATGTCAGGCAGAGAGAGAGAGAGGCTGGCTCCCAGTCTTCAAATGAGCTTCATGGCCCTCTCCTCTCTGTTTTATCCTCACAACAAACTAGTGAGGTGGGTTAGGTTGACAATAAGTTTCACAGTTTCTGCTACAATGTCGTATCTCCCCATAAAATACACATTCGTTATACATGCTTGGGTTGTCAGAAAAGGTGTAAAAAGTGATTATGGATAATGGGTATAAATGAAGTTGTTTGTGAAGATGTATACTTTGAATATTGTTGTTCAAGCTGCAGCTGTAGGTACACTTACTCTTGAGCAGCCAATATTGATATCAGTGGGACATAACTCTGGGCAAGAATGATGAGATTATGGAATAATCTCAACTCTCTCTCAGTCTGTTTGTCAAGAGCAGTTTTCCATTTCTCTCTCCCTTCCTTTTCTTAGAACTAATCAGCTGGCTGAAATAACATATGCTTCCAACTATGTTGAGTTAGCCATCCAATTTTCAGCCACTCAACTAGTAGATTGCAAGGGCAACATTCAACGTGGGGATCTTATATAATCATCAGATCTTATACTGGTACTTTGTACTTTGACAACATCTGTTTACCTTGACCACTGATCACAGTGGTTGGTGGAATACTTTAGTAATATAAAAAATAAATTACTGATCTGTAAATTTAAAATTTTGTGTTTTTCATTCTTGCTAAAATGCATTTATGTTTGAAAACTGGTGGGCACATGGGGGGGCACCAAAAGGTAGCCTTGCCCAGTGTGCAAAAAAACCCTGGCACCAGCCCTGCACATACACCCCCCCTCCCAAGACTCCTGGAAGACAAACATTCCAGAAGCATAGCCTGCTCTCATCCCCAGCCCAACTGTGGTTTCCAAAAGATGGCATCTCTTCCTTTTAAATGTTCTGAAGCAGTCAAATAAAATGCCACCACTGCTGCTTCTTCCCCGTTTGTCCACCAATCCCTCAATCTTCTCCCCTTTCTTTGATGTAAGCCTAGAGAAAAATGCCCTGTTCCTTTAACAAAGGCTTAATAAGATGCTATTTACCTTGAAAAGCTTCAGCTGTCCCTTTAAACCATAACCCTCTATTAAACCTATGGGACATTTTACTTCAGTCCTATTGGCAGCCCTACTTCAGTGGTCAAGATGCTGAACATATAGCTGCTGTGGAGGCAACTAGTGAAGGAGAGTTTTGTCTAGATTTAATTTCAGCTAGATTTAATTTAATTTAATTGTCTAGATATATTTTCAGCTTGCTTTCCCTCCTCCATTTTTCTGCAGCAGTCAGATGCTGATTCAGGATCAAGATAGTTCCACTTGGCTGTTTATTGAGAGAAATATAGAGCTGGGCGTCATCCGCATCTTACTGGTACTCAGCCCCAAAACTCCAGTGGCTGTCATTTATTAACTTCATGTAGGTGATAACACGGAGTCAGGGACTCCACAAGTTAGGCCTCAGGGACGCCCAGTTACAGCCTTCTAACGCCAGTGAAGTCAATAGATTTAGAAGGATGTAATGGGGTTTGAAAGGCGTAACTCTGCTCAGGATTGCACTGTAAAAACAGTGGCGGGCAAGTGCCAAGACACCATCATCTGCTGCAAATGGCCAAACAGAGCTGAATAATCGATTATGCCAAAGGCCACAGGAAAATGTCACAAAAATAGCAAGTAGAAATTCCACCTGTCAGACTGTAGTTACAGATGCAAATAGTATGAGCCAAATTGCCTTATTTTGTTATAAAATGGGAGAAATATAGTTATTAGATGGCGATAGGCAGCAAAAGGAAACAATAACCTATGTATACAGAAGTCCTGCTTATTCCAGGGTTCCTGAAATAGACGCAGAGACCAGATCTTAATGAAATGGTTTCTTTACTAGAAGTTTGCACACATACAATAAAATTCAAGCACGCACACAACTGCACAGATCTAGGAAGTTTAGACGGAAAGGTACAGAGACGTTTGCATTAGCAGGAGAATTTGTAGGTTGGATGATACTGACCTGTCTGATGAGGTGAAGTGATCCTGCAATGAAAAGGAAGGGAGACTATAAGGGAAGGGGTCATGTTCTGACCGGCAGAGCATGTGGTAGACTCTGGATAGCGCTAGATCAAGAATCAGCAAGGTAGGATAGGGTCAAGTATGAGACGCAAGAGCGAGCAATGGTCTGGTGCTCCCCTTATATATTCTGAAGTGACTGGGTGGGCTATGCCTAGTCAGTCACATGGTTCCCAGGGGAACTAGCAAAAACCAGTGCTTGATGGTTGGGAGATGACCAGGAGAAAGGATTTAATAGTTGGGCAATTGACATAATATTTCTAAACAGAGAAATCTTTCAGAGTTTGGGGGTTAAAACAAAGGAGAAGAATAGGCAGTCATTCCAGGTGCTTGGCCAGCCATCAACGTCAACAATCCGATGCTCGACAGCTGTGTTATCTTGATGGGCATAGGGTGGGCTCTTTAATCCTATCACAGCCAAGTTCTTTTGTTTAACTTGAAACTGATTACATGCAGTTTTGGGTAGTGTTGCTAAAAGAAAGTGGGGGGGGGGGATGCCTGCATGAAGGACACAGTGCTCGTTATGGCATTTGAGCAGTAAAATTCAGGTTGCCTCTGCAAAGCATGGCTTCTCTGTTAGTCTGGGTGCTGGTTCAATGTGGCTGTGGGTCTCAGGGAGGCTGGCATGCCATCTATCTGGGTCTGCAGACATCTTAGAGAGGCAGGGATGGATGGCATCAGGTTGTCCATGGATCCACATCTGGTTCAACTGGCATCAGTTCAAGGCTTCCCTCAGCTGGGCACATGTCTCTTTGTCCAGTAAATTGGCTCTGTCTCATGGTCACCAATCAGTCCATTTTCCTGTTTGGTGTAGTGGTTAAGTGCTCAGACTCTAATCTAGGAGAACTGGGTTTGATTCCCCACTCCTTCACATCTGCCTGCTGGATGACCCTGGGCTCTGTACCAGCTGTTATCTCAAGGACAGGTGTCTCAGAGCTCTCTCAGCCCCACCTACCTCACAGGGTGTCTGTTGTGGGGAGGGGAAGGGAAATGAGTTTGTAAGCCGCTCTGAGACTCCTTTTGGTAGGGAAGGGCGGGGTATAAATCCAATCTCTTCTCTTCTCTTCTTCTTCTTCTCTTCCTTGGCACACTCTTTGTACAGTCCAGATACTAAGGTATAATGACAAGTCCATACTTTATAAGCAGTTTGCATGGCAACAATAGGGCCATCTCTATTCTATAACCCAGATGCCAGTTAGGTAGGTTGAAATGTTTTATAAAAAGATGCATCATTGTGAAATGCATGAAGAACAATTTTTGTTTCATGCTTGCAACACTGTAAGTGTTGGAATTGGGCAAAGAGTATGGTAGGCAAGGTTGCAGCTTCATTCTCTTATGATGGTGGGACCCTATTTTCCCCTGAAGACTTACATTAGAATATACTTAATTTAAGACATAACACAACTTTCCTGGACTGTTTTTAAATTATGGATATTAGAGTATTGCTTTCTGACAACTGCCTGGCAGCTAGAAATTCAATAGGTGACACTATCACTGAATTTTAGTGATAGGAACAATTGTACTTGTACTTGAACAATTGTACAGCATTTGAGAGTACAAGAGCCCTGCCAGGAAACCAAGTTGCAACCCTAAGATGTGTATATACCGTATTTTTCGGACTATAAGACGCACCTGGCCATAAGACGCACCTAGTTTTAGAGGAGGAAAACAGGGGGGAAAATATTCTGAACCAAATAGTAGGTAGTTGGGTGGGGGGGAGAGAGAGAAGAAAGAAAGAAAGAAAGAAAGAAAGAAAGAAAGAAAGAAAGAAGGTAGGTAGGTAGGGGGGAGAGAGGGAAGGAAGGAAGAAAGACAGAAAGAAAGACAGAAAGACAAGGTGTTTCCCTCCCCCCCCTTGCTTGGGCCCCAGTGGCTTAACGCCACTCAGGCCCAGCTCTTCCCTCCCTACCTCCCCCCCCTGCAGCCCAAGAATGGTGAGCGGGGGAGGGAGGGGGGTAGGTAGGGGGGAGAGAGAGAGAAGGAAGGAAGGAAGGAAGACAGAAAGGAAGGAAGGAAGAAACAGGAAGGTAGGGAGGGAGAGAGAGAGAGAAGGAAGGAAGACAGAAAGAAAGACAGACAGAAAGAAAGTACCAGGAAGGTAGGTAGGTAGGGGGGAGAGAGAGAGAGAGAGAGAAGGAAGGAAGGTAGGTGGGGGGAGAGAGAGACAGAAGGAAGGAAGGAAGGGAGGAAGGAAGGAAGGTAGGTAGGTAGGTAGGTGGGAGGGAGAGAAAAGGAAGGAAGACAGAAAGACAGACAGAAAGAAAGGAAGAAACAGGAAGGTAGGGAGGAGAGAGAGAAGGAAGGAAGGAAGACAGAAAGAGAAAGAAAGAAAGACAGAAAGACAAGGTGTTTCCCTCCCCCCCCCTTGCTTGGGCCCCAGTGGCTTAATGCCACTCAGGCCCAGCTCTTACCTCCCTACCTCCCCCCCCAGCCCAAGAATGGTGAGGGGGGAAGGAATGGGGTGGGAAAGGTGAGCAGGGGAGGGAGGGGGCTTCTGAGGGGGTGGGTGGGAGGGGGGCTGGGAGGGGAGCTTCTGAGGGGGGTGGGAGGGAGGGGGCTTCTGAGGGGGGTAGGAGGGGGGCTGGGAGGGGAGCTTCTGAGGGGGGTGGGGGGGAGGGGGCTTCTGAGGGGGGTGGGAGGGGGGCTTCTGAGGTGGGGGGGCTTCTGAGGGGGGTGGGAGGGAGGGGGGCTGGGAGGGGAGCTTCTGAGGGGGGGAGCTTCTGAGGGGAGTGGGTGGGAGGGGGGCTTCTGAGGGGGTGGGTGGGAGGAGGGCTTTCTTCACTGGGAGGGAGGGCGAGGGAGGCGGGGGCTTGCTCCTGGCCCGCGGCGCTTGCCGCGGAGCCGGGATCTTCACTGGGGGGGAGGGCGAGGGAGGCAGGGGCTTGCCGCGGCCCCGGGAACTTGAGCGAATGGGGGGGGATTCGCACCATAAGACGCAGGCACTTTCCCCCCCACTTTTTGGGGGAGAAAAAGTGCGTCTTATGGTGTGAAAAATACGGTAGTTCTGGGAACCCCAGGGGCCTTTGTATCAGACCAAGAACACATTTCCCTCAATGTACACAAAGTACATGATGAATTCATTTTGAATCGAAAGAAATTTCAAAAACCATTTGAGACACAATATAAGGGTTATGCATTTCAAGTTTATAAAAATCAGATAGCGCAAGTCCCTTGCAAGAGATTGGGGTTGCCAGCCTCCAGGTGGGGCCTGGAGATCTGCTTTTACAATTGATCTCCAGCTGACAGACAGCAGCTCCCCTGTAAAAAATGGCTGCTTTGAAGGGTGGACTCTATGGCATTGTAACCATGCTGAGGCCCCTCCCCAAACTCCACCCTCTCCTGGATCCGCCCCCAAAATCTCCAGGTATTTTTCAATCCAGACCTGGCAACCCTACAAGAGATTCAACAGAGTTCCTTTTCTCCTTGATCTTTTCAGCTGGTAGCATCAGAGGGAGAGAACACCAAGACTAGCACAGAGGGTCAGTACCCATGAAAAACTGCTATAGGCCCAGTATCTCAGAAGGGCCTTTCTGACAAGTTGTATTTGTCTCGCCTGTTCTGCTTGGGGCACCATGGGACACTTTAGGCATATTCAGTTCTAGAAAAAAGTAATAGGCCCATGATGTTGCAAGGGCTTCTGGACAATCTCCCATTTTTTGCTAGGAGGAGCACTGAAGGAGTGGGGCCTGGTATTCTCCCATAATTATATCTCCTCACTACAGAAATCAGTTTTCGTGAAGGAAATGACAGCTTCAGAGGGCAGACTCTATAGTATACCATAGAGTCTAGGAGAAAAAGAAGTGCTAATGTGGCTACAGAGGATGGATGTTCTAGGACTTCTCCTTCTCCTATTGTATATCACAGAGACTAAAGGCCAGAGATGGGGAGAAGTGATATGATGTTGGGCACCTAAAAGTAAAATATGTATTTTGGTGGGAGGAAGTAATCCCAAAGGTAGGGAAGGAGTTCAGGAGCTGACCGTTGACCTGGATGTGACATCATATGATGGTATAGCGTCTCTCCACTGAGCTCCTTCCCCAGGCACCATCATTAAATCGCTAGGAATTTCTAAAGTCAGAGGTGGCAGTCCCACTTCCAGAACTTGGTTAGTATATGTGCACTGTAAGGGTGTTGGCACAGTTAGTGGAACAGGGGCAGCAGAAGTCCTACAGTATTGCTCAGGGGTCCCCAAAACCTTTGGCCAGCCCTAGGGAAAACAGTGATTGCCATTTGAATCTTCCAAAAACAGATTTCATTAGAATGCATTCATCACAATCACCATATAACCATTTTACAAGTTATCTAAAAATTTCTACTCAAATTTGGAGGTGGGGTTCCTTTTTTCTTCTTTTTATGTCATGTATATTAATGTATAGGAATTAAGAGTAAGCTGTCTTGAATACAGTGGCGGAAAAATAGGACAGCAGTTGATCAGCAGGCAACAAGCTCTTTGGAGTCCAGCCTTAGTTACATTTGTTTATGCTTAGGGCCAAACCAAACGTGACACTGTGAATTCCATGAACAGAGCTTCCAGCATTATTTTTCCTTCTCTAGCAGGTGTGAGGGGACCTGATTTAGATTGGAACAAGGATTTAATGGAAGAGGGGGTTTAGCCATCTCCCAACCTTGTGCCTTTTTTCCAACCTGAAACAGTTCTGCAGAGCTACTAGTTAGTTGGGGAAAATATACAAGAACTGAAAAGGCTCCTAGCAATGTTCCCTCTAAGCTGTGGAGTCTTGTGAGCAAAAATCCGACTCTGTGAGCTACTGGTATTAAAGTTGTGAGTCAGCGATTGGGCTCCTGCATAAATTAGTTTGCTCTGGAGCAATGCTCCCTCTAAGCTGTGGAGTCCTGTGAGCAACAATTCCACTTGGTAAGCTCCTGGCAGTTGGGAACGAGGGATTTGGCTCCTGCATAAATTAGTTTGCTCTGGAGCCATCCTTCCTGAGCTCGGACAAATATGCATGAGCCGGAGTCTAAAAAACGGTGAGCTAGCTCACACTAACTCAGCTTAGAGGGAACACTGGCTCGTAGTATGTTTGCCCCATCAGTGCACAAGGCAGCTGTGTGGGGCTATTTCAGGTCAGAAAAACTGTGTGTGTGTGTGTGGGGGAGGTTTAAACCCAGAGCTGGTTCACTGCCTGAGCACACCAAATGGCCACTTGGGGTCCCAAATTGGCAGAGGGCAGCAATGTGGGAGAAGGCAACAGGTATAGCTTTGACAAATCCCACCCATAATCCACAGCCTCCCCCCCATGTTCCCTCAAAGGAGAGGTGGGGAGAAATGATGTCCCCATGTTGAGTGACTCTCTAAGAATTTCCCCAACCTCTATGGCCTTTGCAGTAGAGAAGAGAGAAATTCCTAGAGTGTTGCTTAATGCAGTGATATCATTTCAGGGTTGTCACTTGGAACTGATACCACAATGCACGAGTCCTTGCCCAGCTCTAAAAGCTCCCAAGGTCACCGGGTGCAGACTATCCCAGGCTCATGCTGCTGCTATCCAGGTCAAGCTGGACTTGGCTAGGCTGTCATGGGAGAAGGTATATGTCTCCCGTACCTGTTCCTTTGCTGCCTTGGCCATTGGACCCAACAGGAGAGGAGCTTCATGCCCCATCTATCCATGTCTCTGCTACCTGGGTCCAAGGTGGTCTGCAGAGTTGCTGCTTCTGGAGCCCACAATGGAAATGAGACCAAATGAGAAAAGGACGAGAAGAGATGGGTGTTTAGGGAGGAAAGGGGTATTGAGCCAGCACTACCTTTACCTTTATTCTCACAGTGTGTTGTGTTTCTGATTTAAGCATCTCTGAATGTCAGCTATTAAGATGGGAGGGGGAATGCTAGGAGGCATCTGCATCCACAAAACTCCCAACATCATGTCTGGTTTTGCCTAATCTGTTTACAAGCCTAAAACCAAAAATCCCACTTGTTAATACTTTGGGAGTGAGTTGCATTCAGGCTTTACTTCCATCCTTCCTTTCTCAGTGTCAACTCCTTGGGGCAACAGTCTGAACACCATCCTGTATAAATCCATTGAAACCCAACCCTATTATCTCTGAATGAATAACCTGCTTTCAGGAAACTTCTGGAATAGTTTACTGCTTCTGTAGAGATGACAGACCAGGCACTCTTTCCTCTGCAAGAAATAGCACTGAAACATTGTTTGTGATGAAGCATGAGATTATTTCTTTCTTTAAAAGGGGGAAAGGGGACTATTAAGGAAGAATTAAGCTATGGCAAAGTTAAAGTCACTGACTGATGTTATATCCTTTCTCCTGGAAACACAGGCTGACAGCTCAGTGAAACTGATTCTCCAAGAAAGAAAAATCACTTTTGATAAGACTTTGTTCTTAGGAATGTAAAGCCTTTCTGAATGTGTCAGTGTGACTTTAAAATAGCTCCAAATCTGGCATGCTATAAATCCATGGCACCACTGAAATAATCAGAGAAGCAAACAAGTAATGATTAAACCTTTAATCAGAAGCATTATATGTTGCTGTGTTCTCCTTGGAGCTGCAGGAAAAGATGCTGTAACAGATCTTTAAATAGAAAACCTGAGGCTAAATTCCTCTTCATCCATCAAAAGCAGCTGCTAGGAGATGACCTAATTTTAGCAGCTTATCAATTCCTTAGTGCTTGTTGGTTGATGTAACTTTGATCCTCTGTTGCTACATGACTTTTGTGCTGAATATAGCTAGAATTTAATGTGAATCTTTTGGATGGCTGCCCAGCCAAGCTGCATAATCTAAACAAAGCAAAAGAGAGAGAGTAGTACATGATTTCAGCTACTCATGTGTAAAGGTTATACACATGCACCCATCTGCACACATATACCATTCATGTTACAAAGCACAGATTTCAGTGCTCTTGAACATTCTGGTTTTTTAAACATTATTTTGCTTTTTCATGGAGTGTACCAGGTCTCTGACATTGCCAAGCTGTAATGATAATTGCAGGATGCTTATAAGAAACATTTTCCATCCAAAAGCATTATAATTTCAGAGGGTTGCTACTTCTGTTTATGCACAGATTAACCAATGGTTTACTTATCAGGAGGAGAGAGAAATGCTTTGCTTTGGCTGCGGTCACACATGCCAGTTGAGGAGGAGGGGAAGTAAGGCTAGTTCCGCCAGAGGAATTTGATATGCAGTTGTGAGATCACACAGTCCTTTGAAGTTGCGGGTTTAGCCCATCATTGTGTGATCAGACGCAACTGCAGGTGAGTCTTTTTTTGCTGATTGTTTCCCTTGCGCATAAATGAATTGCACCTCGGCACTGAGGGGCCCCTATGGAGTATGTGGTGATGCATATACTGCGAAGAGGGGAGGAGGGAAATGGCACGGAGTCAGAATGGCCTGATCAGACCATCCCAATAGCATGACAGCGTGCTTGAGTGATCAGACAGGGGAAAGTCCGCCCATGGCCCATCTTATTTGAATAACATCAGACTTTCCCTGGTGTCTTTTAACTCTGCTTCTGTGGTGGAGCAGCACGGGTTGCTGATGACTGTAGGATGCTTCCCAGAGGTTGCTGTCTGATCACTCCGTTTAGATTCGTCAGGCATTCACACCTATCTCGGATCTAAAGGAGCGTGTGATCACAGACTTTATGTTTTTTAAAATCCAGGTTGTGCCCATTGTTTCCCTTTCTGTTGTTCTCCACAACTTCACGGGGTCTTTAACTTATTTTTTCTGTTCCTTTTTTTTGGCTCCTAGATTAAACCATCTGGGACACACATGTGACTCGCTGGACATGTGGCTGATGCTTCACACTTATATGCTTGCCCTAGTTGGCATTCATTGTGAGTCATGCTGGAGGAGTTGTTTGGTGCCCTATTTTTTTAAATGTTATGAATCATTGTATGTAAAAGGAGAAACAAGGCTGAGGTCAACCGGATTCATGGCTGTCTTGCAGGGAAAGCATGCAGTTCAATATTCTCTGGGGCCATTTGGGGCACTATTGATAAAATGACTGTAACTCACATACTTTGCCTTGGGAAGATTAAATGGGGGGCATTTCTCTTCATAAGGAGATGAGTTGTTACCCTTTTCCAGGGGTCCATTGGAGCAGGAGCGCACAGGAGCGCAGCTCCGGGAGTGAGGAGCCCAGGGGGCGGGCACATGACTAAGCCCCACCCCCTCCTCAGCTTCCCTGAGCAGTGCAGAGGCGCAGCGCCCCGGGAAAGCCCTGCTAGGGTCTTTATTGTTTTTAATGTTTTGTTTTAAAATTGATAATTTTATCATTGTTCCTTTTATGACTGTGTGCTGCTTTTCCAGAGACTTGCTCAAGATGGCATATAAATTTTCTAAGTATACCATTTTTTATCTGGGCACATGGCACATAAGTACTGGAGAAATTTCACCGACCTTTCAGCAGCTTCCACCTTATCAGTTTGGTGTAGTGGTCAGGAGTTGGACTCTAACCTGGGAGAACCGGGTTTGTTTCCCCACTCCTCCCCATGCAGCTGCTGGTGTGACCTTGGGCCAGTCACAAGTTCTCTCAGAGCTGTTCTCTCATGAGCAGTTCTCAAAAGACCTCTCTCAGCCCCACCTACCTCACAGGGTGTCTTGTTGTGAGGAGGGGAAGGGGAAGGGATGGGTGGTGCACATGTCCTGGGTATCTCACGTCTACTTGAAACCTGGTGGTTTCAAGGGAGCAGGAAGAGAATGAGGGTGTGTTCTTTACACTTATTTTTATTGCACAAAGTATTGGATGGGGAAGGGAATGGAGGTAGAGCAGGTCAGTTTCACTCACCTGTGGAGTAGAGCCTGAGGGGTGGGTGTTGCCTTCTGACACACTTCTGGTATGTTAGGGGGTGTGGCATATGCAAATGAGTTATGCTAATGAATTATGCTAATGAGCTCCTGCACCTCTTTTTCTATGAAATGACCCCTGCCCTTTTCTGTCTCTTAGTAACATACTTAACCAAGAATGAGGGCATCATAGAACTCTAAGTGAAGGGAGAAGCATCTACACCAGCCCAATGCTCTTCTATGGTGAGGCACTGCTTTCCAGCATGACTAACAGATTAGCAGTGCAATCCTAAATAGCGTTATACCCTTTTAAGCCCAGGGACGGTAACTTTGCTGTTCATATTATAGAATACCAGCTCCTGTATGATGAATGTATATGAGATCCTTTGTGTAAGCTGAACAGTATCTGAAAGTTTCATCTAAATTGGATGAAAAAAAAATGGTACCACTAGAAATGTGTGAAGAATTAGTAGAGTGTTGGAAAAGAAATATGAAGCAAAATCATGCTATAAATAAGTTACTCCAGCCTAATGGAAAGTTACTCCAGCCTAAAGGAAAGCCAATTCAGGCAAAACCTGGCAGTTGGTGTAAGCTATGTAAATAAAGGCATACAGACAGTGTGGGCTGAGGCACTGTTAGAAATGGTAACTTTTCACTTATGATACATACAAGGTTACTCAAATGTGAATTTGTGGATCTCCTGACAAAAATATGTAATCTTTCATTAAAATCTGCCTCCATTCCTGAGGACTTGGAAGGTAGCGAATGTCACTCCCATCTTTAAAAAGGGTTCCAGAGGAGATCCGGGAAATTACAGGCCAGTCAGTCTGACGTTGATACCAGGTAAGTTGGTGGAAACTGTTATTAAGGAAAAAATTAGTAGGCCCATTGATGAACAAAATCTATTGAGGCAGACTCAGCATGGGTTCTGTAAGAGAAGATCTTGTCTCACTAACGTGTTAGTGTTCTTTGAGGGAGTGAACAAACATGTGGACAAAGGGGACCCAATAGATGTTGTTTACCTTGACTTCCAGAAAGCTTTTGATAAAGTTCCTCATCAAAGGCTCCTAAGTAAGCTCAATAGTCACGGAATAAAAGGACAAGTCCTTTTGTGGATCAAAAACTGGCTAATTAAAAGGAAACCGAAAGTGAGTATAAATGGGTAATTTTCTCAGTAGAGGGAGGTAAGCAATGGGGTACCGCAGGGATCAGTACTCAGTCTGATGCTTTTTAACTTGTTTGTTAATTATTTGGAGTTGGGAGTAAGCAGTGAAGTGGCTAAATTTGCAGATGACACGAAATTGTTCAGGGTGGTGAGAACCAGGGAGGATTGTGAGGCTCTCCAAAGGGATCTGTCGAGGATGGGCGAATGGGCATTAACATGGCAGATGGGGTTCAATGTGCCCAAGTGCAAAGTGATGCACATTGGAGCCAAAAATCCTAACTATAAATAAATGTTGATGGGGTCTGAACTGGCAGAATCTGACCAAGAGAGAGATCTTGGAGTCGTAGTAGATAACTCAATGAAAATGTCGAGACAGTGTGCGACTGCAATGAAAAAGGCCAGTGCTATGCTGGGGGTTATTAGGAAGGGAATTGAAAACAAATCAGCCAGTATCATAATGCCCCTGTATAAATCGATGGTGCGACCTCATTTAGAGTACTGTGTACAGTTCTGGTCGCCACACCTCAAAAAAGATATTATAGCATTGGAAAAAGTACAGAGAAGGGCAACTAGAATGGTAAAAGGGTTGGAACACTTTCCCTGTGAAGAAAGGTTGAAGCGCTTGGGGCTCTTTAGCTTGGAGAGATGACAGCTGACTGGTGACATGATCAAGGTTTATAAGATTATGCATGGGATAGAGCAGGTAGAGAAAGAAGTACTTTTCTCCCTTTCTCACAATACAAGAACTCGTGGGCACCCCATGAAATTGCTGAGCAGTCGGGTTGGAACAGATAAAAGGAATTACTTCTTCACCTAAAGAGTGATTAACACGTGGAATTCACTGCCACAGGAGCTGACGGCTACAAGCATGGACAGCTTCAAGAGGGAATTAGATAAACATATGGAGCAGAGGTCCATCAGTGGCTATTAGCCACAAAGTATAGATAGGAATTCTCAGTCTGGGGCAAGTGATGCACTCTATTCTTGGTGCACGGGGGGCAACAGTGCCTCTAGTTAATTAAAACTATCAAACACTTTAAAGGGTACCCCCATTTTATAATTAGATAGTGGCTATATCTATCATGTGTACTCTGTGTGATTTACTTCACAATACTCCGATATTTACTTTGTCATTTATATCTATAATTTTCTTTGTGAGCAAGTTAATTTCAAATTTATGTTAATGTTTATTTTTGATCTGGAAAACTCCTAATGATGTTTAAAAAAACACACTCAAAATGGCACTGGTACAAGTGCATCAGGTGCTAATGACACAAAACCCCTTATTTAGGGATGTGCCATCACCTCTCTGTTCACATCACAAATTATAAGTAGTACACATGGGCACTCAAAATAATAATTTGCTTTGTATGAAGTACTGAGAATTTTTCTAGATTATTTTGCAATTGCTTTGTGTATTTTCACCTGTTTCCTTGAACCATCCTCTCCTTTCCTGGGGATCGACCCAGAAAAAAAAATCTTACTAAAGAGATGCTTTTCTTGGTTTTCTTAGTTCTGCTGGATCAGAGGAGAAAGTTAGGTATCTTCTGTCTTGAATTTTCCAGTCTTGCCTTTCTCACCTGCATGGCAAGCAAGGCTGAGAGTATTCACTGAGTTACATTGTTTCTGGGAACTGTGGTTTGATCCAGTAAATGCTGAACAGGAGTCAGCATGGTGAATGTCACTGAATAAACATTTGTGAATGTGGGTTACACACCCCAAAAGTACGTGAGGCACATACCCAAAAGGTAGGTGATGTTAAATGAGGCATAACTTGCCTACAGATGATCTTAGAGTTAATGAGCAAATTATGAACATGTGCTAACTGTGATTATTTAGCCATGCTGAAAATCACCTACTAGTCATGCACAAAATCACTCAATATACTGTTCATTTTAAATTGTGAACAAATCATCCGAGCAGTGGATGGGATGCTCATCTTCCAAGGAAGTAGACAATAAAAATAAGATAAGTTTAACTTTTGAGAAGATTATTTTCAAATATTTAATTAACACTCATTTAAATACAGAAGTCTCCCCCCTCCGGTAACTAGCTTTGCATATCATGCCAAAGATCATTCAGGCCAGGATCTCAAAATTTTTGCTCCAGATGGAAGTTTCCACTAAACCAGTGTTTTTCAACCTTTTTCGAGCTAAGGCACATTTCTTTCATTGAAAAAATCCCGCGGCACACCTGACAATATCTCACGGCACAGTGGTTGAAAAACACTGAAATACAAGATAAATGGGTCATTAGTTGCCTCAGCTCAAGTATTAACTATGACAGTATTACAAATACACGTAATAGCCACTCAACTTGAAATCGTAAGTTACAGATCCAAAGTGTAATGGCTCCTTCCCATAACATTGACCTGAGTTTCAGAAGAAATATAATGTGGATGTATTTTAATACTGCGATTCTGCTAAAGTTTTTCAAATAGAGAGTTTAAACTCTTACTCTTATGTGAATGGCATTCCGCTGACCATAAGTGATTTGAAGAGAAGCACAGTACACCCATTCTTTGCTGAGGGACAGTTACTGATTTGAACCCCACCCTCACAGAAACAGCTAGCTGTTACCATCAAACATATTCATGTTTGCTGGAATGTCTTGGTGCAAATCACCCTACCTCAGGCCGGCCACAGAGCGTGCGAGCAGAATCAGCGAGACCGCGCCACTGTTCTTTCTCGCATGCGCAAACGCGTCCCGGAAGGTCAGCCCGGAAGGCACATTTCTTTCATTGAAAAAATCCCGTGGCACACCTGACAATATCTCACGGCACACCAGTGTGCCGCGGCACAGTGGTTGAAAAACACTGCACTAAACTATGCAACTGTAAGTGGCCGGGTCCAGCTCACTACAGAATTCTTGATTGGCTACCCTGTGCTGCTGTCTGTGCTACCAACTTGTGCAAACCACATGTATCACACCTTAATTTAAATGTTCTACATACTTTACTATATCTGTCCCCACAACAGCCCTGCAAAGCGCATTCCCTTTGCACATCAATAAATGAGATTTAACTTGGCCCAAGCCTGTGGTTGACAGTGAATCTGGATGTTCCAGCTCTGAATGCTCATATGAAATGCCCCATTCACACCATCTTGCATTGCCTTGTGTAATCTTGTGTTATGATGACAGGAAGGTGTGAAATGTCCTATAAATCCCACATGCAGACAGAGCTGCCTGCCCGCCTGGCACATTTGGATCTTGCAACAGGAATCGTCCTGGCTGGCTAGAAAGCTCCTGTTACTGCTGCATGCTGCTAGGCAACATGGCTAACTAGCTCAGTGGGCAGATTTATACATCAAGCTAGCAAGAGCGATGACTGGCAACCTAGATGCATCTCATTAACCTCAATGCAACAGCTATAACTCTTTCATTTGTTCTTAACCCCACATACTTTGTACCTACCCAGTCTAAAAGTTAACCTAGACATTTCCAAGCCATCTCTTAATCAGCAAAGTGTATTTGCAGCCAACGGCATAGTTTACTGGAGTCGTAATTTTCTTAACTATAAACAACCAAATGAAACACCAATGTAGGCCATAGTGACAAGGGCCAACAATTTCTAAGGTTGGACTCGCCCCTGAATCATGAAAAAGTCTACAGAAGCCTATTTATTCCCCCTCCCTTACTTAATAACTTCTAAATCATATTTGTATGTGTCTCATCTATCTTTAGGTCAGCTGTATACAAGTAACTGGTCTGACATGGGGTCCTGTGACAACATGAGGAATCAGCATTGTTAACTGATTCCATACTAACAGCCCAACTTGAGTCTTGTGCCAGCATAGCCATGAGGAAAGGGGGTTGTTTCTTGTTACTGGATGAGGGCTGAACTGAGGTAGAGTGATGCTGTGTTTAGCTCTAAGTCCATGAAACTTAGAAGCTTCTCATTTCAAATATGTATTTGGTGGGGATATGGGGGGAGGCTTTGCTTTACAGTTTCCAGCATGTGTGCATCTGTCTCTGATCAGGTGCAGATCCCTTGGTAGATTTGAAGAATGAGAGAGAATCTCACAAATGTTAAGGAAATAATATCAATTTTTCACTTTTTCTATCCCTCAGAGAAAAATTTCAATGTAATGTATTAGAATATATTACATGCCAATGTAATATACTATATTATCTGACTGTAAATTAATAGTATAGCAGTAATGCAAATAGATTTGCTGGCACAAAGGTTTAAGTTCTGAGAAATTATTGTATTTTCAAAGTGCCATAGAATTATAACACTAAAGTTTATCTAAAACCAGTTAGAGAGCATGAAACAAATTCAAGGGGTGGGTGGGTAAAATTGGGATTGGAAAACCAGGCAATCAGCCATTTCAGTGCTTTCCATGCAGTAACTTCTGTGTGTCAGGTATAGGTAAAGATGTTGGGTGCCTAGGCAGAAGGACCAAGAAAATCCTGCTATATTGCTACTGTGCATGTGCTGGAAAAAAAAGAAACACTAGGTGCACTTGCTCATCCCAGTCCATGTGGAAGCACTACAGTGCAGGTGCAGAGGGAAAGAGAAAAGGTGGGGGGAAACCAGTGGAAATTGTGAAGTAAACTCTCTTATCTGTAAGTTCCATTGCCAATGCAAATGCATCAACACCTGGATTGGCAGTGAGTTTACAACACAGAACCATCACCTCGTGGACACAATGGGAGATTACTTTTTCACATAGTGGCATATTATTCCATCATGGAAACTTCAGCAGCAAACTTTCATTTTGTACTGTTCACAAGGCCATCTCAGTGGAGATCAGTTTGTCCCTCTTTATTTCACTGCATGTGAAAAAAGAATATGGATACTAGATTTGGAAACAACGTTTTATACAAATATTTCTGCCTAGGAAGGCAGAAATTGGGATTGGAAGGCAGAAATGGTGACGATAAAATCTGGAAGCATCCATTAGGTCTGTTTCTAAAATCTTAGAAATAATAATTTATAAGAATAAATGAAAAGAAGACGTGGTATTTTGTGTGGCAAGGATACTGCCAGGCTATAGGGCCTTGTGTTTAACAAAACACACCCAAACAGCTAGTAAAGGAAGTGAAAGTGCCTCATACCACTGGTGGACGCTGAACCCCCCCCCCCCCCCCCCCAACAGTGGCCAATGTTATGGCAGAGAAATTCCTCCCTGGCCCAAGTATGGCAATCTATTATACTGAGGACACAAAAACAACGTCTGCCCTGGAGTGGGAGTCTGCTCTCATCTTCACTGGGAAGCATCTTGAGCCACCAGAGTCCCATTCCTTCAATAAACTGGGCTGCACTGCAATTATATGTCAGTTGTCTTTCAAGCATGTAGCACTTGAAGAACAGCAAAAAGGAAAAGTCTGTCCACTCAAGACAGACAAAAAGATGCAGGCAAAACCACAGCTATAATGCATATAGACATAGATACCAGTAGCAAGTTTTATTCAGTGGCTTGTGCTTGCCTAGTATACACAAGAAATCTGTCAGTGGATAGTGCAGCCAACTTCATGTGCTCTTTGTGGGTGTCCTTGTGCATCTTGCTTTTTAATAGCTCTGGGCAGCATCTCTGCAGGTCAAATTTGATTGGGAGTATTCAAAAACTTAGTATATTAATATTATCTCTACAGCAGAGTCTGTTCTATGATTTGTGTATCTTTGCATTCCAGAAAGGAAAACTGTCAAACCTAAGGATTCCTTTTCCTTTTTATGACTTGATCTGCCTCCCAGGGGGCAAAGAAAAGAGAGAGATTCTTCTAGAGTACAGAGGGAAGGCAGTCTTGGATGGCTTGAGAACTCTAGGTGGGGAAGGGTCAAACCCTTAAAAGAACCTTCAGTGAAAGAGGCAAAGAACAAAAGTATCTTCTAAGTCAAGGCCAAAATTTGGTTCCTTAGGTGGATCTCTTCAAGGTGAGTCAAAAGAGACTGGGGAAAGCAGTGGTGGTTTTTAAAACTAGCATTCATTTTATTATCCTTTTATTTGTGCAGTCATTCATTATTCATTTTAGTTTCCCATTGGTTTCCATGGGAAACACATTTCTAGCAGTATCATTTTATTTTTCATCCAATTTAGATGAAACTTTCAGATATTGTTCAGCTCCACAAAGGATCTTCTCTACTAAATTTCACAGCTAGAGGAGAAATGGGCCAGTTTATAAAATTTATAGTTTATATTATTTCTTTACATTTATATTCTTTCATGCAGAACAGTCAAGAGGCAGAAATTTGGTTCCAAAGTAGGGGTGTCAGCCCCTGGAGATGGGGAGAGGGTGGAATTTGGTGATGAGAGGGAGATCAGTGAGGATATAATGCTATAGAGCAGGGGTGGTCAAACTTGCTTAATGTAGGGGCCACATAGAATAAATGTCAGATGTTTGAGAACTGCAAGACATAAACAACTATTACACATTTTTATTGAAAAATATGCAGATTTGCTTTTTGTTTACATTAAATGAGACCACCAAAAATAAAAACAAAAGGGGTAAAAACAGATATTGATAATGATATTTATATGTCCAATGATATTTTTTTTTGCTAATGATATTTATTTATCTAAGAGAGAGAAACAAAGAAAGCAAATAGATGGGGGGGGGGAAAGAAGGAAGAGAGAGAGAGAGAGTGTAGGGAAGTCTAAGACTGGGATGCTAGCCAGGTCAAAGTCCATGCTTCTCCCCCCTCCCTGCTACACAATGAGCATTGTATAAGCCCTTCTGCAAACAGTATACTCTCGAGACAGATGTCTTCCACTCATGTGGATTCCAGCCTCCCTGCTACACAATGAGCGTTGTCCCCTTGAAGCTGACAATCACTTCTGCAAACAGCAGGCTCTTGAGACAGTTGTCTCATCCCATCCTCATCCCTCATGTTGATTCCATGTTGACCCTCTTGTCTACTGAACACTGACGCAGCACCCTGAGGGCGTGGCGTGTAAGTCTGTGTATGTTTAAAATAAACTGCTCACTGCCAGAGAGCAGACTTGAGTTTTCCCCTTCAAACTCACTTGTCTCGTGTGCAAGTCCTTCATCAGAGAGAGAGAGAGAGAGAAAGGATGAAAAAGAGAGAAAAACAAAGAAAAACAAAGAAAACAAATAGGGAGGAAGGACAGAAAGAAAGAATGAAGAAAAAGGGAAAGGTGAAAAGAATGAAAGAGGTAGAAAGAAAGAAGGAAAGAGAGAGAGAGAAACAGAAACAAAGAAAGCAAATAGATGGGGAGGGAGGAGGAAGGAAGGAAGAGAAAGAGAGAGAAAGGTGAAAAAAAAGAGGTGGAAAGAAAGCAAACAGATGGGGAAGGAGGGAGGGGGAAGAGAGAGAGAGAGAGAGGTGGAAAGAAAGCAAATAAATGGAGAGGAAGAAAGGGAGAGGTGGAAAGAAAGCAACTTTAAGTTTAAATGTGTTCTCCAACCCCCCCCCCCCCCCCCAATGCCTGCACACTAGCTGACTTGGCTTGGAGAAGGGATTTAAACTTTAAAGAGACAAATGCCTTGTCTGAGCCAAGCCAAGTGGGTGGTGCGGCAGAGCTTGGAGAACACATTTAACTTTAGATGGGGAGGGAGGGGAGAAAGAGAGTGAGCGAGAGAGAAGTAGGAAGGAAGGAAGGAAGGAAGGAAGGAAGGAAGGAAGGAAGGAAGGAAGAGAATAGATGGGGGAGGGGGAGGAGGGAGAAGTGGAAAGAAAGCAACTTTAACTTTAAATGTGTCCTTCAAGCCCCCCACCCCACCCATGCTGGCTGGTGAGTAGAGATAGGCATTTCAGTCAAGGATTGTATTTACCAGCCCAAGGTGAGCATCAGAGCAGAGTTGGAATTTGTATGCCCCAAGAAAGATAAGAAACAGCATTATAGCAACAAGACTGCTACTCCAGCCTTTTCCGGATGCACGGGCCACCATTCCTCAGCTCTTGCTGAGACAGTGAGTGTGCATACTTGGTGGAGAATGATAGTGCTTGGCAGAAACCACTGGAGGTGTATGTACATGATAAGGCATGAAATACAGAGATGCAGACAAATTAATAATGTGCACTCAGTCAGTATAAACACCACACATAAACTCAGAATATTTATGTGCAAGCAAATAATCCTAGAAACACACACACAGTGACACTAAAAAACTTAAAGTGAACAGAATTTACACTGCAGGCAAATTTGCATTAGCACTAAAGTAATAAGGCAATAGGGAAAAACCTTGCAGAACAGCCGAATAGCAACACTCTCACTCCCACAAAAATAGCAAGTGAATCACACTTTCTTTCACACAGGTCAGTCACATGATATCAATGCTAACAGCAAAGCACCAGAAGGAAACTGAAGATGTTCAGTCTCACAAGAACAAAATTAACTCAGGCAAAGAGATGGCTGAGGGGTTGTTGCTCAGACAGGAGCAAGAAAGACCTTTTCCAAGCCATGAAGGAATGGTGGAAATTTAATAAATGAATGCACATCCTTAGAACCTGTTCTCTCTCAGTTCTCTCTCAGTCTCTCAGTTCAAAGTAGAAATGGCAGCACTGATCAGCTTTAGAACCCCCCCTCACTGGAAAAAAAGTCAGATGTTCCCTGTGTGTCTAACAATCTGTTTGGAGGGCCCTGATACCTCAAAGGTGGTAGATTTTTAAGGGCAAAGATCTGGCTTTGCCACCATCCAACAGTAAATAGAGAGCAATAGTTGTACATGCGCAATTTTAAGCTGAAAAAATGCATAATTAGTTATTTCCTCTGGGGCCAGGAAATGTGAGACCTGCCTCTTACCATGGCTGCTCTTGTATTCATGCTGCATTCTGTCAGGTATCTTAGCTGTGAAGAATACCCAAATCAAAGTAATCTGCAAGGCTAAAAGTCAACAGCGACTGTCTTATTTAACAGGCCTTTGAATTTAAATGCTATCTAGAAAATAAAAAGCTACTTGTTTTTCATCTTGTCCTGTGCTGAAGCACAGGTTCTCAGGTTGTTCTAGGGAAAAAATGCTCAAGGTTGCCATTTCCCAAGAGTGTAACAAGTACATTTTGTCCCCTGAGTTATTTAATATCTGCATGAATCTGCTGCAGTTGGTAAATCAGGAAAGCAGACTTGGCCCAAGTGACGTATGCTTTGGTAATTTCCAGTTGAGGCAACTGTAATATGCTCTACATGGGGCTCCCCCCCCCCCCCCCCCCGAAGAGAGTTTGGAAACCTTAACATCCAGAATACTGATTGTTACTTACCACAATGAGCACCTCATGTCAGTACTATACAAGTTTCATTGGCAGCTAATCTGTTTCTAAGGTGCTATTTTTGCCCTTTAAGACTTTTAATGTCATGGGTTCACAGTACATGAAGCACGACCTCCACACAGATCAATCCATCAGAGCCCTGAGACCATCAGTGGTGCTTCTGTGTAAACTGACATTATCTGGAGGAGGTTGGCCAAGACCTGTATGCCACCTTTTTTAGCCACTGCCCCTTCTGGAACTCCTTTCCCATTGAGGTAAAAATGCTATCATCACTATAGAAGCCCGGTGGCACCTAAAGACTAACAACATTGATTTCAGCATGAACTTTCATACATTAGAGCTAATGCTGAAATAAATGTTTTTATACTATAAAGTTGACTTCTGTTTTATTTCGATGCAACAGACTAACAGGCTAGCCATCTACAATCATCACTTTAGGCCTTCCAAACTAATTTTGTTCTAAAGGCCTTTGAATTGGTTATCCGTGAGGTTGTTACTGTAGTTTTAGTGTTCATAATATTTTCACTGGTAAATATTTTAAATGATTTTTGTTTTAATGCTTGTTTACTGTTGTAAATTTTTGATTTTATAGTTAGCCACCTTGGGGACCTTTTTAGGGTTGCCAAGTCTTACCGTTTAAAAAGCGGGGGAGTTCTGGCCCCTCTCCAGGAGTCTGGTGCACGCGGTTTGTGCACGCGCACCAGGATGATATCACCCAGAAGTAACATCATCACGCTGGGCACGTTGCTGGGGTGACACTCTGGTAATCGCCCTAAAACTCAGGGTGATTGCTAGAGCGTCGCCCTGGCAACGTGCCCAGTGTGATGACGTCACTTCTGAGTGGTGTCATCACGCTGGGCAGTCAGCCTGATCAAGCCACTTCGGGGGTGAGTTCCCCCCGCTGGCTGGATCCGGACCGGTGGATTGGGGACCCCTTTAGCGGGGGAATTCCCACCCCCCGGGGGGACTTGGCAGCCCTAGACATTTGGCTGAAAGGTTGCATACAAATGCGCTAAATAAATACTCTCTTGTGAGTTCTACTCTGTGTTTCCAGAAAGCTTGCTGTTAGGAGGGGGGAGTGGGCAGAGGAAACTCCCAGATGTGCAGTAGTGAGTCACAAGAGGGTGGGGACAGGCCCACTTAAAATTTTGAAGGGGCTACATGTTCATTTGAGGTCCCTTTTCTTTCTCACTGTACTGTGTCATTTTTTTTTTTTGCTAGGAGGGGAATAGATACACATAGACAGCATTGTGCTATGATTTTATATCTTGAAAACTGAAAGACAAAAAAGAAGAGAGAACCTCTTTTTGTATTTCCTTGCAACATTCAACACTACTTCAGCAAGACCTCATGTTAGGGACATGCTTTAAAAAGGTTGGCAATATGGTCAGGAAATTGAGGTGGGTTTTACTGCTACTTGCTGGAGTAATGCTCCATCATTTGCAGCACTCCAACCAGGCTATCAGTCAACCTATTGGAGTATGAGTGAGAGGGCCTAGGGCTTCTAACTCCCACCTTGGAAATTCCTGGAGATATGGGAGTGGAGCCTGAGGAAATGGAGGAGGGGAGGAACCTCAGCATCATTTAATGCCATACAGTCCACCCTCCAACGCAATCATAGTCTCTAGGGGAACTGATTCTTGTTATCTTGAAATCAGGCCCAAGAAGTAGAAGGAAGAGTTAGTGGGCTATATGGATATTAGATCTGCAGGCCAAACAAAAGGAAAACATATCCATTTGCTGGAAACAGGGGCCTAATTAACAGAGTGCAGGGCAAACAAAAATAGTTCATTACACCTAATAGTGAATAATGTGTAGTGTTATTTTCATTGATCCTTAATGATATTCATATTATTTATATTCATATCATGTGTATTATTTGGGTATCTTCAGGGTATGATCATGTGATCTTTGAGGTCACCCCACTAAGCATCATTACTGTGTCTTCACCATGGTAGCCAGACAGGGCAGGCTCTTCTCAGTTGTAACAAAAGGAGCACCATGTCTAAGACTTGTCCATTCTGTACCAGTACCTGCCTCCACTACAATACTGTGACTATTGATATCACTTCTTATTTATCTCTATAATCACATTTTTATCATGCCCTTATTCTGCCTTCTTCTTCTGCCCCCTTTATTCCCAGCGTGGTAGGTTTCACTAAGAGAGATTGGCTGGCCCAGCAAGAGTGAGGATATGAACCTGGATCTCCCAGCACCTAGTCTGATAATCTAATCACTGCATAGCATTGGCTTTCATATCTTGCACACTATGTTAAGTTCAGAGGAAGCAAAAAAGATGACTAAGGATACTGCCCTTTCCCTCTGACCATAGAGATATTTCTGGTTTGACCACTGCCATAACGAAATGACAAGTGTTACAGAACTCATGGCTTAGCAATGGCCCAAGAAATATGTACCCTGAAGTATCTGGCACATTTCTTTTGTTTTGTTAAGTTTTCAGCTCCAGTACACGATCTATTTAAAGTCCTTGCTATAAATATACCCACAGAGCATAAACATGCTGTACCAGACAAATTACTGCAGCACTGAGGAAAGTCAAAAGAAACATTTCCAGTGTCAATATAAATAAATGAAGAAAAGGTTTGCCGGTTCTGTTGCCAGCTCATAGGGTTTACCCTGACTGAAGTTACACATTTTGGCAACAAACTGTGTCTTTGAAAAGAAACAGAGGGTGATACTTTGCTTGTGGCACACTGGCATAAATTCAGAATGAACCCACTGGGTGTGCACAGTCTAAATGGGCTCTGAGTAAGCCCCAGAGTTTGTTAGAAATATAAATAATGTTTTATATTTATTCATGAGCAAGTATCATGAAACTGGATTTATTCATAACAGTGGAGGATAGGAAAAAATCAAACACTGACAAGAAAGTATTTACTCCAGTTCTACAACACAGTTCAACAACATATGCCCTGACCTATATGGCCCAGGCTAGCCTGATCTTGTCAGATCTTGGAAGCTAAGCAGGGTGAGCCCTGGTTAGTATTTGGATGGGAGACCACCAAGGAATTCCAGGGTTGCTATGCAGAGAAAGGCTATGACAAACCACCTCGGAATGTCTCTTGTCTTCAAAACCCTATGGGGTTGCCTGTCAGCTGCAACATGACAGCACCCTCTCACACACAATGCATACGTAACTAGTGCAGAAGTTACTGTATAATTAGGGTCATTGCAGATATCATCATTCAGAATCAGTGCCTTAAAATTCACTGGAAAGCCCTCTGCCCTCCTCTGTTGATGTTTTATGACTAAATTGGAACCATGTGAGAAGGTCCTTTCCTTACACCTTACCCATGAACAATGCATCATGGGAGCTCATCAAGTGGTCATCAATGTTCAGGTAGCACTGATGAAATTACTTGAGCTATCCTTGGTAGAATTCCCACCTACAGGACAGACGGGCCGAAAAACAACATGGCTGACTTTGTCTTATGAGTGAGACTGACTGCATTAAATGAACCAGATGTAGTCCTCTAAAATATCTGTTAAAGTATATATTTAAGAGATTTTATTTAACCATCTTGGCTTTTGTATACATGCATGTGAGGCAAACCACCAGTCTCCTTTTAACTCAAACGTTTTAAAAATGAACAGGAATCAAGCAACACATTTTTAAAGGGATAACTGGAAAATAGAGGAATCAAGAAAGAGAATCATCTGATGAGCTGTGTGCAAAGTTTATACTCAAATTTATACTTATATATGGAACTGCAGAACAGTGGTGTTATGTCTGCTGACCGCCACCAGGCACCAGTGACAAGCAGTCCGAGCTTGGCTCCAGATAGGGGCCAAGGATCTTGAACAACCTAGTCTTCACCAATAGGAACTTTGGTGGGAGATTCAAACCCTCCAATAGGACTGTGGGTGTGTCTTGGGTGGCTGTATATAGTTGGCCGCTTCAGCCGGTAGGTCAGTGTGTTGTGTACGAATAAACTATGAGCTGATCATCACACATTGTCCAGCCTTTCCATGTGTCGAACCCAGTATGCAACATGTAGACTGGAGAGGGGTACGGCATGAGCTTCCCACATTGTGATGGTAAACTTTATCACTGCCAATTTGTTTCCCTTTACAGCACTCCAAAATCTCTCTATGGTGAGTCACCTAACACTGCCTGAAGATGGTTGGAATATACAAGGTCTATAGTGCACCTACTTTAAGCAGATCAGAAAAACAGCCTGTAGGGGACAGCTGAAGGACTGCTAGTTAGTATGGCTAGATTAGGGACTTTCCACAATTTCAAATTATGTCCTTCCTGTCTCCTGATTGGCTCTTTGGAGACTTCCTGCTCCAACTGAGCCATCCCCCTTCATTCCGGTCTCTCACAGCAGTTAGTCAAGCCTCTCTCCCTCTCCTCTGTTCTATCAGAGTTTATTTCTTCTTTAATAAACCAAGTTATTTTCTTTAAGCAGTTGGTGCTCCATTCCTTTGCATGTTTAAATTCTGCCACCAAAGATAGGATCAGCCATGAGTGTGAAGGAACTCCCTGGGTCAGCTCAATTTGCTATGCTTAGAAGGTCATTTGAACTGGGTGTGTGTAATCTCTTCTGTGTTCCAGAAGGCATCACATCTTGAATGGCAGAGGCAGCAAGAAAGAATGATCATGGGCAGTGTCCTTTTACTGTGTTTCTTATCTGTTGAGAATGCAAATTTAGAAAGTGAGGACAAAAAGGTATATGAAATTTTTAAAAGTGTAAGTAATACAACAAGACAGTTCGATATAGCCACTTCCTTCATTTGGTGGCTCCACAAACAAGGTCAGTAATAACTAGCTTGAAATCATGACAGGAAGAAAGCAGAGCACATAGGAAAGTGAGGGCTATCAGACTGTAGCAACCTCCCCTCACAGATGTGCACCAGGGTTACATCCCAAACCTCTCTATGCTGGGTAGCTCATAATCTTGGCTGGGAATAGCTACAAGTCTGAAACCTTTTCAAGTACAGTATGTGTATCTTGTTTCAGTTCAGTGCACTGCTTCATTACTATGGTAATCTCCTTTCTCTCTGTGTGTTTATATAAGGCTTGTTCCCTAGGTTAGAAAACAAGAATTGCTTTCATTGTTGGGCTTTCTCCAATGTCTCCATCATTAATTATAAACACATTTTCCCCTTCAAATCTTTTCACACTCTTTGATCTCAAACTAGGCTATTTAAAGACCTGGATAACAGTACAACACCAAAGTTTGGCAAGAGCCATAAAGTTGAGGGGGGGGGGGGGGTTATAAAATCCTTCAAAGAGGTTGAAAAGGCTGTTCTTCACTAGTTTCTCATTGTTTCCCCTATTATCTTCAAATTAATTCTATTATCAAATGTGATTCTATTGTCAGCAAATTTCATATGGTAGCCCCTGAGTTTGTACTAATGGGTCTATGGCTGAAGCGTAAAAATGCTAGGGTTCTTGTGTTCTGCTCCAGGAGATGACAATAGAAATGAAAGATTCCCACTCTTACAATTTTTTAAAACTTACTTTTAAAAAAAAAATACAAAAGTAAATATTTTTTTGTTCTCGTGGAACATCAGTGACTGATGGATCGGTATCGCACTGATGTGTTTGTTAAAAGGCATAGAAAACAAGAGGATAAAATCCATTTCAGAATCAACTATCAAATGGATGTTAAACAAAGTCAAAATCTTCACTAATGTCTTTTGAAGCACTGCTATTAGGTCGTGCTCAGATGAGACGCATTTCAAAAGTTATTATGTGATTCTTATTATATGTGTAAGTTCAACTGTATTTTGGTCAGGCCTGTAGCTATGGTGGGGCCTCTTGGGGCCCAGTCCCATCATGCATCTACCAGTCCCCACAAGGCCTTGCTGGTAGAAACAGTTTTTAAAATTAATTTTTAATTATTTTTAATTCATTCTATAAAGTTGTGCTGTACCCCGAGCCCTGCCCACTTCCTGATTTGCTGCCTCTTCCTGATTTGCTGATAACCCTACATGTGACCTTACCAGCCCTCTCTCCCTTTCTGACCTCCCTCCCTCCCTGTGTATTTCCTATAGCAGTCTGCGATGACTCTTCATCTTCTTCATCCCTACTGTTAAAACTGTGGCTGATCCTTGGACCCTGGCAGGCACATCAGACTTATGTGTGTGTGGGGGGGTGTGGGGGTGTGTTGTCAGACTCATTGGGGGGATGGGGAGAGCTTAAAATTCTGAATCTGACTTCTTTTGAAAGCGTGGCTGATCCACTTGAATTTAATCCTGGTAGGCACATCAGATTGAGGAAGGGATGTTTAGAACAGGTTTTCCAGTCTATTTTTGCAATCTCTGGCTTTCTTAAATAACAGAAACCATGAGGGGGGAGGTTTGTCAGCTCTGGAGAGAGTGGCAGGATTTTTACCCATTTTGAAATTAGTGATTGTAAATGTATTGAGCTGAGACCATTCCATTGAGATGGTCAAACCAGCTAGAGCTTGGGGATGCATAACAAAAGCTGGCTAGGATCCTAGAAGGGACCAGTAGGGAAACAGGGAACCTGGAGTTTAACCAATTGAGAAACAATGTAATGTAAATAGCCTATCGTTGGGAGTGGGGTGTGTAACCTTTTTGGGCATAAATACCCGGCTTCGGCCAGGCAGTCTTTTTCTTTCTCATGGCTGAACTCACTAATAAACTATGAGCTGATTACTATACGCATTGAACCCAGTATATTTCAGTGATTTATCAGCTCAAGGCCACTATAGAGGTATCTGTAATTTCCCCTGTTTTCAGTTATCAATTCAGTAACACAGGTTTTGTATTTTTATACCCTTGGGTGGGGGTTCCTGTCTATTTTACCAATCTCCCTGGCTTTCTTAAATAACAGAAACAATGACCGGGGGGGGGGGGGTAGTCTGCTCTGGATTTTTTAACCTGTTTTGAATGTGGGACCAGAATTTTTTAATCTGTTTTGAATGTGGGACCAACAACAGGACAGGAAACCACCCCTGCACAGGTATCCACCCCCACCCCCACCAGAAAAAAATATGCTCCATAAACCAAAAAAAATAACCTCCCTCCCCTGCAGTGTTTAACCCCCCAGCACCCAATTGCTGCCCACCAGCCCTACTAACACGCTAGCCAGGATATCCCATAACTTGTTAGGTAGGGCATGAAGCACGGGACTGTCTCAGAGCTCCCTGCTGTGTGGATTTAGTGAGTAGTATGGCATTCAGCCCCACAGCCAGAAAAAATTCTGGCAGGGAGCTTTGAAATTTGTGTGTGTGTGTGTGTGTGTGTGTGTCATGTGACTCCTCCTCCCTCTCTGTTCAGAAGAGGGAAGAGCCGAAAAGGAGGCAGCCAGGTGTCTGCCTGGCTGCTTGACTCAGCTCTCCAAATAGGCATCAGCCAGTGAATTCCCTGCTCTGCGCCAGTCCGAAGCGATTCCTGGAACTGCTTCAGGCCGGCCACACAAGGCTAGGTACTTCTTGGGGGTGGGGTGGAGGGAGAGAAGCAGCACTACACAGTAGCACTGTGCACCCCAGGCTCCCTCCCCCCCCCTCCACCAATGGAAGGAAGGGCTTTAGGCTGGCATGGTGGCAGTCCAAGGCAGCATGGCTCATGCCACAATGCCAGGTACTTTTCTGGGGGATAGAAAGGCAGTACAACATGGTAGTATGGTGCACCATAGGCGTAGAGTACGGGGGGGGGGGGCTTGAGGGCTTGAGCCCCCCCCGAAACCCCCCCCCGAAAACGGAGCGCCTGCCGCCGTGCCTCCCCGGGTCCTTCTGAGGCCCAGCCACCGCTGCTGGAGAGGGAGAGGGAAGGGGTGGCGGGGGGGGAGAGGCACCAGCACCAGCGGCTGGCGGGCCTCAGAAGGGCCCGGGGAGGTGGGGCGGTTTCCGGGGGGAGAACATCACTCCAGCGAGCGCGCTAAGGAGCCCCCGCCCCCCCGGATTTCCAAAAGTCTACGCCCCAGTGGTGCACCCTAGGCTCCCTCCCCCCACCCCGCTAATGGAAGGAAGGGTTTCAGGGGGCTGGCATAGTAGTGGCACGAGGTGGTGCAGCTCAAGCTTCGCAATGCCAGGTACTTTTCTGGGGGGGAGGAGAGAGGGAGGCAGCAGTGGGAGCCAGTGATGGGGCTCTGCCTTAATCGACAGGGTCAGTCCCTAAAGCCCCACCAGTGGCTATGGTCTTGGTGGCACTTTGGTGGCAGAAAACCCCCAAAGTGAGCATTTAATACAACTGGGCAAGCATTTAGTGTAGGCATCCAAGAGGGAGAGCAAAGTCCATACTGTGTGAATAACATATGCCTTTGCAGAACCCTAACAGTTACCCCCTCTATGGAGGCTCAACCCAAAGGGGCGACTATGCACTGGCAAGTAAACCAGGTCCAGGAATCCAGACCTGCTTCCCTGTTCCCCTCACACAAGGCTGGGTGCCACCCCAGCAATGCTGCATCCCACAACCGAGCCCAACATTGTGTTTGTGTGGGGGCAGCTTCCTGGGACCATAGCCCCTGTCATGCAATGGGAAAGGATCCCAGGGAGGTTTCTCGGGAGAATGGCTGGGGGCGGGGGCAGACTAGGGTTGTGCATTTGGATCTACCAGAGCCAAAAATATACCCCCCAAAATAACTTATTGGTATTTTCCAGGTATATTTTGGCATCCCAAAGTTACCTGGAATATTTTTGGAAAGCCAAACCCCCCCCCCCCCCCCAAAAAAAAATCTTGGATATATTTAGGAATCACCAGGTAGATCCAAAAAACAGCAGAGAGGTGGGAGCAAATTGCTCCCATTTAAAGTTCAAAAGACTGCAGAAGACAGCCTGATGATCAGTTGTGCCAGCGGGAAGCAGTTTGCTTCCCTCTGGCTCAGCTTCAGGCTGGCTTTTTGTGCAATCCCCATTTAAACAGGGTGCCAACCTGAGGATAAGCTGTGCCGGCAAGAAGTGGACTGCTCCCCACCAGCCCAGCTGTGAGTGTGCAATCTCCCCCCCCCCCCCCGGGTATTTTTCAATTCGGGTTTACCAAATCTCCAAAAATTTTGGGATTCCCAAAAAATTCTGGATCTAAATACTGTGTTGGTACTAGGATCCAGGATTTTTCAGGAATCCTGAAATTTTGGGGGGTCAATAGACCCAAACTGAAAAATACTGGGGGAGAATTGCATATCCTTAGGGGAGATGTCTTCAGATGATTAGCTCATCCCTTTGCCAGGAGCTCCCCCCCACCGCAGGAAAAATGGTTTAGCAGTGGTTTGGGGGAACTGGAAGCCACTGTGCTTTACTTGCTGCCCTTTCAGCTTTCTCTGGTTGTTTAAAACAGTATACTAGAACGGTTAGAAGAAATGGTGCTATCTAAATACATAGGAATGGGAATATGGCTAAAATGTAATCCCATGCTTTATATCGGAACGATATTATATTTGCTAGTAATGAAATGATTTAGGGATGACATACATCTGTTAGAATCTTATCTAACCCATCCTCCTGCCAGGAAATACGTGTTCTTGGCTTTAGAATGTCAACTTTCCAATTAATTAATCAATTGATTATCATATGGCAGTGTGTAGTATCACCAGGAGATCCTAAGATTGTCTGGCAGGCAGAAGTTCTAGCTCTTTTAGCATTATGCACTACTAGGCAGTGAGCTAGACTTGTTTGTAAGGCAAGAGACATTTCAGAGGTTGTTTGCCATTGCCTGCCTCTGTGCCAGGCCCCTGGTATTCCTTGGAGGTCACCCATCCAAATACTAGCCAGGGCTGACCCAGCTTAGCTTCTGAGATCAGGCTAGCCTGGGCTATCCAGGTCAGGGTCCACTTTCCTGTATTACCCAAAGATCATCCTGGATCATACATTTGATTAAACAATGATCAAGGATGTGAAGAAAACAGCTCTGTACAGTTTGCCTCCTGGTTATGGACAGTAGGGACTAGAATGATGGAAATGCAGGTATTTTAGGAAATGCAAAGTGCTTGGAATATCTATTTCAGACACACACATGAGAATAAAACTATGTTTGCACATAGACCTTCAGTGATGGATATGGATAGAATAAACTACACTACTTTCAGGCTACCAAGCTTCTCCTGTCCTATTATTTATATGTGCGGGGCATGTGATTTGACAGAAATTTCCATGATACCACGCAATGGAGCATTTCTTTGTCTGCCATTAAACTAAGATCAAAGCGTGGAATTTAGAGATGAAATAATCTTAATCTCTCCATACTATAGGCATTTTGTACATTAGAGGACAGATGTGCTTCTGTTGATTGCTGTGCACAGAGAATGTATTCATTGCTAAGCAACCTCAGGCAAAGACAGATTTGCTCTAATGACACACTGTGCAAGTAACAGACTACATACCCATTGCGGTTAGGAATACAACAATCTCACTGACCCATGAATCATTACTGATTTTGTTACAGTATCTTTTCTCTCAAATTTATCAGTGTCATGACAGAGCAAAGGAAATGTTCAAGGTGTAGTAATTTGGGGGAACAAACAATCGTTAATGGTGCATTTGAACTGGAAGAGAAATTTTACAGGGTTCTAGACATAAAAGGATGAGGTTATTCACTGATAAACTATGCCAAATTTTTAACTGAAGGCTTTTCTTTCATGTTATATATGAAAGGCAAGCACATATTGTTAGCAGTTGTCTCTACACCTAAAAATCCGTTAAAACCAAGTTTGAACTCCAATAGGTTTGTATTATTGAACTAATACATATTAGAGCCTCTGGAGCTACTTCTAGAATTACACATTCCTGACATTGTATCTGGACTCTTACATGAGATGAATCATGAAATATGTGAATGTGTCAGAAATCAGGAGGGGTTCAGCAAACTCTTAGTCCCTTACATCCAGGCTTGAAGTAGATCACTCTATGCCCTGAATAAGTGTGCACATAATCTTGAGCCTCCCTACTTTGAACCCTTCAGTGTTTGGGAATGTTCTTCCTAGTCAAATAACTTCTAAATTAGAGTTTTTCCTGTCTGTGACTGAATTCTACTGTGTGTTCTGTCATCATTTGCCTCATTATGGAGAACCAACTTGTTCTTGATGGACACTGCTGTGTCACTTAAGCAAATGACTATTGAGATTGCTAACTTGGGATTGTTTTTAGGATGGCTCAAACACTTGGCACTTGGGCTTACATCCTGTTCATCAGTTGTGAACTGACATTTGGTTTTTCAGTAACTGGTCTGATGGTTCAGAGATCTGTTTGAGGGTGTTCAGCAGGATGTTCCATTATATTCCTTACTACCATGCACTACAGCACAACTGGCTTTTCACATAACATGCATTTTCGGATAACCTGGTTCAGTTCTAGTACCCCCCTCCATCCTTGCTGCGAAACTGCTCCGCTCAGAAGGAAATTGTTTAACTAGATCATTCACAAATCATATAATTAGTTACCAATAAATTCTTGGTTTCAATAAAATCCTACCCTTTGGTGTTGGTCTGAGTAGTCCTAATTGACACTAGTGGATGCTGATCAATTTGAATCAGTAATGTATTTGTACATGTGCAGGTTCAGAAAAAAACCAGTGCAAACTAGTTCAGCAGACATTGTCAGCTGCTCGACACAAACAGAATAGACCAACTGATTGGCTCACAGCTGCGCACCACCTTCAAACATGGTAAATTTGACAACTGAATGTTTTTGCAGCAAAATTTGCAGCATCCTTAGTTGTTCAGAGTATGAGCTTGACAACCACTGGAACCTCAAGGATCCACATGCCCAGTTCAGGGATCAGAAACACAGCTCAGAACAAACCCAGGTACACTATCAGAGTGTAGCATAGGAAGAGAGTTAGAGGAGAGACTGAGAACCCCTATAGAAAATGATGTAAACAGAAGCTGGTTCCTTCTCAGGTTTATACAAGGTTTGTGAAGTGCTGAGCAATAGCTTCTGTGAATCTGGAACACCCAGCCTTCAGCACCCAGTAAGAATGCCAGCCACACGCAAGCTCCTTCAGTTGTCCTCTGTTTTCAAATGCAGGTGTTGATGATCAAACAGCTGGGAAGGTCAATTAAGTGGAGTCCACGCTTCATCTCTGAAAAAAGACAAATAAGGAAACGTCTAATTCTTTCTTTCAATCAAGATCTCATTATTATTCGTTCCCTTTCCACATCATTAACCAGTCAGATTTGCCATGGTTCTTTGAAAAGCAGTACAGGCCAGGCAATGAAGATCAAATTACCAAACAGAAATGCTGAAGGAATCTCAGTTAGTAACAATTTATTTATTTATTAAAAATTATTACATCAGCATTAATACATTTAAAAGAAAGTCATTAGGTTCATATCCATTCCTCCTCATAAATGAAATGAGACACAACTTTAAATTCTGTAATGCCAAGTGAAGAATGCTCCTTTGTATCAGAGGAATAAGTATGGGGGGTGGGGTGGGAAGAACGACAACTCAGCACAGTTCTCTCAATCCATCACATCCCATATCCTAATTAAGGAAAGTCTGGGCCAATGTCCCGTCGCCCCCCAGTCCTCATGCTCTTAAGTTCTACAGGACTGAGAACTGGCTATAGGAGGATGTCTCCATATGTTATGAATACATCCCTTTTGGAATGCAGGGATGGAGTTTAGGAAGTTAAAAGGGATAAGTCAGTCAGCCTGAAGTGACTACCTTTCCTTGTTAATTCTTCCTCCCAAATGTGTTGCTATAAGTGGCTTGAAGTGTTCCTTCAGACTTGTGATCACAGAAATGGACATGGAAGAATAATGTCTTCCACTAATATATAGTGTAAAGCAGTTTCAATAAACCAAACTTCATGTGGTTATACTCTCACCTGAGGGAACTCTGCTTTGATGAAAATTCCTTTTTCTCCACAATTCTCACATTGTATGGCCAAAATCCCCTTGTGCATGCATATGCTTTTCTAGTAATAGGTGATCTCAGATGTTAGTGAACATATGACCATTTTGTTCTGTGTAGGAGGTGTTAATTCATTGCTTATTTAGTCATGCTAAAATAAAAAGGTTTTCAATAGAAAAAATTACCACTATCAGGAGACAAATGACTTATTTGTACTTTAGTGTTTAAGGACTGTGGCTTGTAGAGGTGCTCTGATGATTAATCGTAGCATTTGAAAAAGTCAGGAGGCCATTGCATCTTGCCTCAAAGATCCTTTTCTCCAGTCCCTCACATTTCAGCCCTTTGACCCCAGGCCACCAAACCATATGCAACAGGTCTTTAAATGTATTTCCTCAAGAGCAGCCAACTTTCCAAGTTGTACAGGCTGCTTTTTAAAGTGCTTTGGATGAACTGCCCAGGAAAAAAAATTACAGTTCCACTGCATCAATGGAAACCCAAATATGGCTGCAAAGCAACTCTGAATTTTGCCCAGAATTTGTTACACAATCAGCAAAGCAAATAATTCCAGAGGACACAAGGAAGCAAGCCAAGGCAGACCTCTCAGAGGAAGGGAACAGCTTATTTCCTTAACTGTGGCTACAGAAAGTTCCACTACCCCCCAATTCATTAGACAAAGAGCACCAAAGACACAGACATAACTGGGTCTGTTTGAAAAAATTTGAAAAATAAAGCAATATAGCAGAAGAAAATCAATACTTTAAAATATATTAGAACTCCAACAAAACCACAAAGCTCACATGAATCAGCAGCACATTTTGAAAATCTGATAAAGCTTCAAAAAAGCTCAGTTGGCCAGCTCACCCCACAGTCTTCCAGAATAATAAAACCCACCAATTTTAATTCGTCTCCAAATGATAGAACAAAACAAATCAGGTGAGATTCTATGAATGAAATGTCTAAGATTGCTGTCGAAATAGAAGGGGCAAGAACAATGTAAGAGCCTGTGAAAATTACAGGGCACCTTGGTGTGATGGACAGATTAGGTTCTGCCTCCCCCTAAGAGTGGCCAGTGGAAGCTGATGGTGATAAGGACACCTGAAAACACCCCTTAGTTCAGTTTAGAGTGAGACTGGCTCCATGAAGAGCGTGGTAGATAAGGATGGGCATGGTTTGCGGCATGCCCGGTTCATGAACCATGAACTGTCATGAACTTTTAGCAACCAAATGAACTGGTTCAGTTTGTGGCACAGTAGAATGTGTCCCCCACCCCCACAGCATCCTAGAGACACCAACCTCACACAGAATCTCTGGCTAACTCTCCTCTAACTGCCCCCCTTCTCTTCCATGTTTGGTGAGGATTGGATTTATGGCGTTACTAGGAGTAAGGCCCGTTGTGGGAAGAAATACAATGGGCTCTAGAAGGAAGCTCCAAGTGAGTGTGCTGGCTGTGGCTGGTGGAGCGGCAGAGGGAAGGGGGAAATAGAGGGAGGCAAGCCATGTTTATTTCCTGTTTAGCTATAAGTAAGGGCTGTTTCAAGTCCTTTTGCTGCCCCAAGTGGGCAGTATGGGAGGACAGCCTCATGGTAACAGCCTGACTTATGTTAATTTGGGGCTATGCAGAAAAGCACTTCCTCTTATGCCATCTCTTCTTGGTTCCAAGGGTCTGGAAAGCGGTTCCATAGCCAGGTAGAGGGTTGCCAATTCTGGGTTGAGAAATAACTGTAGATTTGAGGGGTAGAGCCTGGGGAGGGCTGGGTTTGGGGTGCGGAGGGACTTCAGCTCATCTCTGGTGCCATAGAGTCCACTGCCCAAAGCAGCCATTGTCTCCAGGAGAACTGATCTTGGTCATCTGGAGATCAGTTGTAATAGCTGGGAAATTTTCTGTAGGGGAAATGATATGCTGTGGCTGGGGAACACGGTGATTTCTGGGAGATCTCCAGGCCCCACAGGGAGATTGACAACTCCAGTCAGGCCCGTAGCTAACATGGGGTCCACATGGCCCGCCCTCCTAGCATTTCTTCTGGGCACCTCCCTCCCAGGCTAGCACCAAAGAACCTCATCTTGCTGCCTGTGCCGTGCTGCCTCCGATCTGGCTGCCAGACAACTGAGCACCTTGGCTGTTTCCCCACTGGTCTCGCTCCACTCCCAGCCAGCAACATCCAGAACAGCGGTGGCAGAGATGGCGGCAGTTCCAGCAGCCGGAGGTGCCTGGCTTGCTCAGTGGTGTGGTAGGTGGGCTTTCTGGGCTAGCCCGAGTGAGTGGGCTGGGGAGAGTGTCCTGCTGCCTCTTCCCACTCCCACCATCAGATCTCTTTCTCCCCACCTTCCCTGCCAATCCCCCTCCTGGATGCTGCTGCCCAGTGCCTGCTTCTCCCAGCCTAGCTTCACAACTTGAGCAGGTATGCAGTGTCCTGGGGGAGAGAGGAAACTGCAGCTGCTGGGCATTACCCCCCCTCACTTGCCCTGGAGTCTGGTGAGGATGCAGGGCTGCCTTAGAAGAAGGCAAGCTTCTAAGGAGTTTCACTAATTAACTTTAATTTAATTAGCTGGGCCCCCCCCGGCCCCCTCCCAAAAACATCCCTAGCTATGGGGCTGACTCCAGCGACCATTTAAGAGATGTCTTTTACCTCAGGACTCATTAAATGAACAGCAACAGCAAACTGTTTATAATGTTAGAGGCAAAGGCCAATCAAGCCACATATGCAAATGGCCTCTGTGTTCTGACTAGCTATGGGGGGGAGGTGAGACTCGGGCAGTGGATAGGGACAGCTTGAGTGACAGGTCAGGGAGCGAAAGGCTGTGGTAGTGTGTGGAACGTTGAGGAAAGAGTCACACAAAAACTCAATTATATAATAAGGTGATAAATACTGGAGTCGGGAGGCCGGTAACGGTGAAAACAGCATGGTAGTTTATTGTGGGTTCAGATGGTACATGCAAACCCCGGGCTTTGCACCCGCTTTTATGCCAGTTGGAGATAATCCCCTGACCTCGCCCAAATGTCCGGATAGGACCTTAACTTCATGGTTGCAGTTCATAGGTCCCCCGGGGGGAACCTAGGCACAGGATTGGTGGACATTCAGGATCTGATCACCTAGTGTCCTACCTGGCCGAAGCTCAGGTAGGTTCGGACCATGTGCGAAGGTCCACATGGTGGTCGCCATTGCGGGAGCACATGGTGACTGCAGCATCAATGGAACATTGAGGAAAGAGTCACACAAAAACTCAATTATATAATAAGGAGAGATCCCCCCCCCCCAAGAAGGGGCCCCAAGGAAAGGGCTTTCTGGGGAAATGACAAGCACATGAATCGGCTCAGCAACTTGCTTGAAAGTTCGCAAAAAGTTTGTGCTGGTTGACTTGTCTTGAACTGGAATTCACGAACCATGACCTGGCCAAAATTAATCATGAGCTTTAGTTTGTGAGCCGATTTGTGCTCATCTCTAGTGGCAGAAAAGCAGTTTAACGCTGACTGGGGAAAAGGTCAACTTGTAAGGAAGAATCCCAAATGCATGAATAGGGAAATAGTTTAAAAGTTCAACCAAAAGGAAACTATGTGACTTCTACCTGATTTACTCCAATGATATGTTCAAACCACAAATAAAAATCAACTCCTTTTTTAACTCTGTGGACTGGATACTTATGGTGTCAGGGAAAGAAGCATTCACATGCACAAGCAAAGATCTCATCCTATTTATAAATATATATATTTGGGCATGAAAAATGGTGGCAGTGTGTCAGTCAAGCTGTCTGAGTCTCCAGTCCCAACAGCTCTGTGCCATGACTGGGTGAAGGCTGGTTATTAAAGGGGTCTGGGTTACCCTGTGCAGTGGTGTCTCTGTAAGTAAGAGAGAGGACCTAGTATGTGAAATGGTTATGGCTCTCTTTGTGTTTTAAAAGTGAACTGTGCCTGCCTGACCTACCTGAACCTGAATGACAGAGGTTGTGGAGAGTGGTAGGGACTCTGAGGGAGGAAGATAGGGATTCACACCAGGTAATGGACATCTGAGTCTGGAATGTGATTTGTAACTCCTGAAAGAATAACTTGCCTCTGAAGAGGATAATTAAGCCTATTTAATAGTGGATTATTTAAGCAAAAACAATGACACACAGGTAATGTAGCTCAATCCCAAAGTGACTGAGCTACATTACCTGAAAAGTTCACTGATAACACAGGTTCTGCAAGAACTGATGTTTTATCACCAGTTCACAATCTGGTTGCCCTAAAGCTATACAATTTCTAAATTAAGGCCTTTTCTGAAATTCAGCTGCAGCAATCTGCTTGGTACCCAAAGCTTTCTAGGTAACCAGGATGGCTTATCTCACACAGTCATAAGAAGGAGAGGAATATGCTGTGAAAAACAAAGAATGGGCAGCAGGATCAGCAGCCATAGAATATAACACGATGGGAGAGTAAGACTAGAGGACTACAGGTAAGCTGGCTGAATGGTTGCTATTTATCCACAAAGTCTCAAACAGTTTATGTATCAAAGAATAGCACATTGTCATTGTGGGTTGTAGGGTTGCCAACTCTGGGTTGGGAAGTTCCTGGAGAATTGAAGTGGGGTGAGTGTGGGGACTGAGTGTGGGGACTGAGAAGGGGAGAGACTTCATTAGGTTGAAACGCCATACAGTCCACTCTCCAAAGTAGCCATTTTCTCCAGAGGAACTGATTTCTATTGTCTGGAGATCAGTTGCAATTCTGTGAGATCTTCAGACTCTACCTGGTGGCAACATTAATTGATTTCCATATACTTATAATGACTAATAGTAACCTTTGTCTCTGTTTCAGTTACAAATATATGTTGTAGGAATTGCCTCTTCTGCCCCTCAGATTGCCATTATATCATTCCTACGAAGACTTAATAAGATGTCTTTCTACAGTTGTGGGGGGTCAGGAGAGAGGTAGCCTAAGGTATACTGGTAGTTACATTAGTTTCTACCCTTGACCATCCTGCTATTAGATATGAACGTTGATACAAATGAAATGGCAATGAGAAGATGGAATGCTAAGCTGACAGAATATTTGTTTGGTTGGTTGCGATCACATGCACAATTAGCCCTGACATAGGTGCAAATGCCGGGCGGATTAAAGAAGTGCGATCAGACAACAACATCTGGGAAACATCCCACAGCTGTCGGCAACCTGTTTTGCTTCACCACACAAGCAGAGTTAAAAGATACCTTGGAAAGACTGGTAGCAAATGGGTTGCTATGGGCCACAGATGGACTTTCCTGCATCTGATCATTCCAGCACACTCTCATGGCATCAGGATAGTCTGATCAGGCCATCCCTACTCCGTGCTGTTGTTTTTTGCCCTTGTCAGTATGCTCATCATCGCACACTCCATAGGGAGCCCTCAAGGCTGAGGTGCGAATAATCGATCCTTTGGTTAAGCACATCAGAGACAAACAGCAAAACCCCCCACCTGACTCACCCTTGGTTGCATCTGATCATGTAGTGGCGGGCTGTGCCCGCAGCTTCAAAAGACTGTGTGATTGTACAACTGTGGGTCAACTCCTGCTGGATGAAATAACCTCTCTCTCCCCCCCCCCCTTTATCTCGCGCATGTGACTGCAACCTTTGTTTGTTTATACAGCTATAAGTGGGAGACTTCCAAGGAGCATCTCTTTTCTCCTTCCTCCACTGTTTCCTCTTCCCCTTTCCTAGCAGCCCCTCAGGCTCTCCCCTTTTTCTACTTCATTCTCTCCTTCCCACCAACCAGCCAGCCTACTTTTATTTGCCCCCCTTTCTTCAGGTTTCCATACTTCCCTCCCCTTTACAGCTTCTACCCAGGAAAATTATGGCCCAGTTGTGCAGGGCAGGCTGCTGGGCCCAGTTAGACAGTGGAGGACTTGCAAAGCAGGAAACCTACAAAGTGAGAGCCAGCGTGGTGTAGCACTTAACAATGGTGGAATCTAATCTGGATGACAGGGTTTGATTTTCTGTTCCTCCACATGATAGCCTGCTGGTTCACCTTGAGCCACTTAGAGTTCCCTCAGAGGTCTCTCAGCCCCATCTACAGTACAAGGTGATTGTTGTTGGGGAGAGGAGGGGAAGGTGATTGTAAGCTACTTTAAGACACCTTGGGGTAGAGAAAAGTGGGGTATAAAAACCAGCTCTTCTTCTTCAATGTAGGGTGGCCAGCTCTGGCTTAGGAAATTTGGGGGTGGAGACAGAGAAAGGTGGAATTTCGGGAGGAAAGGGAGCTCAGTGGGGATACGATCCCTCTGAAGCTGCCATTTCCTCCAGGGGAATTGATCTTTGTTGCCTGGAGATCAGTTACAATTTCAGGAAATTTCCAACTACCACCTGGAAGTTACAACCCTATCAAGAACTTTGTAGCCCAGATGCTCTGCCTTTACCCTAGGGTAGCCCCAACAACAAGGATACCCCACTTTCTAACCTGAGCCAGAGACTCACAAACCCAAACCAAGGAAGACCCTCCTGGTTCTGAAACACAGAGAAACTATAGCTCTAGGGAAAGGCTCTCCATTCTCAGGTGGCCTAAGGCAGCCCTCAGAGCAAATCTCCAGTCCTCTCCCCACACTCAGCAAAAGTATGCATATGAAACAAGGGGTTCCACCAGGTAGTGTATCTGCATTTCTAAAGCTATTCAGAGGCCACCCGGTGAATAGCCCTTCTATCTCCAGAACTTAACCTAGCCCTTTTGTGTGACCCTTGTCTATGTGAGAATCCTTTGTCTCCAAACATGTCTTTCCTGCTCCATCTCTCAGGGTACCCCAATCATACATTCAAATGTTTAGCAATCCTTCCTGACTCTAATCAGGGACTCCTCCTACCTTTTGTCTATACTTAGGAACCTTTTCAAACTACCTTGATTGGACCATTAGTGGTCAGAAAACCCATTCAACTAGCCACCCAGCTCCTGTCTTAATTCCATCAAGGCTATTGTTAATCCAGACTCTACCCTTTTGGAACGTCACTGGTCACATTTGACTCCTCCTGATGCCTCACCCCCTGGGACCCAGGATTAGCCCAGGTAATCTTTTGTTTTCACCTGAGACAAGCCTCTCAAGACCTCCTATTGGTCAGCATTGTTTTCCAAGGTCTTCCTGAGCTGCAGAACCTCTGTCTTAACTGGATTCAGTTTCAACCTGCTCTGTTTCAACCACCCAACCATAGCCTCCAAATCCATGGCCAGGTTATGCAAGGTGGAGTCCAGGTGGCCATCCAATAATTTATTATTTATTAATTTATTGAATTTGTATCCCGCCCTCCCCGCCTCTCGGCGGACTCAGGGCGGCTAACAACGTATACCAACATATACCATATACAGTAAAACCATAAAATATAAGATAAAAACATATCATCTATAAAATACTGTACTGTATCTTCCCTACTAGATGGCACTGCTCACCCTATCCCAACAGCATCGACCGGTGCCGATGGTCTGGGCGGCAGTGTTCAATAATAGATATAGCTGGGTGTCATCAACATATTGGTGACACCCAAGCCCAAAACTCCATACCAGTATTTGCTACTCATCTCAATTAATATCATCTGCAAATTTAATAAGCATTCCCTCTATCCTTTCATCCAAATCATTGATAAAGATGTTGAACAAAACAGGTCCCAGGACAGGTCTTTGAGGCACTCCACTTGTCACTCCTCTCCAAGAAGATGAGGAACCATTCATAAGCACTCTTTGGGTGTGATCTGTCAACTAGTTACAGATCCAGTCATAGGATCCAAACCACATTTTTCCAATTTGTCAGCAAGAATATTATGTGGAACCTTTCTATACAAAATAAGCCCTTGATACTTTTTGCCACCAGTGTTTTCAAAACTATTTAACAGAGTATTCTTTTAAAAATCAAGCTAAAAAATAGTAAAATGCCTCTCTTAGTATGTCACATTTTGTGAATAGTTAATAATAACTACAGAACGTCTCCAATTGTTAGCATAGTCATATTGGAAAATCACTGTAAACATGTTGTTTTATCCCACTGCTGTGGTTTTGATGCCCGTGTTGGAGCTCTCATGCCCCATGGAGTGCCTTCCAACTTCTCTCTTCACTTAAATATTTATAGAGTGCTCTCTGTGCCCTGCCCATTTGATATTTGGAATGAATAATCTGTGAGTAGAGTATCCCTGAAATGGTGGCAGAAAGTTCCATGGAGGGATGAAGATGGTGGCAGATTCTATTCCTAAGAAGCCAGAAATGTTAAGATTGCAATACACTTATGTGGGTCATAAGTAAAACTTCTGCACCAATGAGGAAAATATGCCAAAAAAATGTTTTAAGAGGCTCATGAGAAGGCAGCCCTTGATTTTAAAAGTTAAGAAGGTAGAAGAACAGAAGAAGAAATTGGATTTATACCCCGCCCTTCACTCACTTGGAGTCTCAGAGCGGCTTACAAACTCCTTTCCCTTCCCCTCCCAACAACAGACAACCTGTGAGATAGGTGGGGCTGAGAGACTCTTTCCCAAGCTGTCCTTGAGGGAACAGCTGGTACAGAGCTATGGCTTGCCCATGGTCATCCAGCCATGTGCAAGTGGAGGAGTGGAGAATCAAACCCGGTTCTCCCAGATTAGAGTCCCGCACTTAACCACTACACCAAACTGGAATGGAAAGGTACTTGGAAGGGCAGCTCAATATTCAGGGGTGCAATGCCGAAGCCCTTTCTTTCACCTGCCTCCAGCAGTATGCTCTGCTTTACTCAGTGCTCTGCTAATAACAGCCCAGGGCTCTCAGTTGTTCTTAAGATATCAAAGTCTAAATTTACTATGGTTGGGACAGATGACTTTCTCTTTTTGCCCTGGGAGCGGCCTGACCTACTTTTTAGCGTCCCTCTCTAATACAAATATGCCTTTTTCATTATTTAGGTTATGAAGCCCTTTCTAACCCTTTGGAAATGTAGAAATGTACACAGGGCATATCAGACAGCATCTCTTTGGCCACAGTCAGTGGAAAATACCAGGCCGAAGATGTTTTATAATCACTTTGTGAAAGATTTTAATTCCTTTCTATCATGGTTCAGCCTCTGCAAAGGGAGTTTACAGTAATTTGCCTCAGTGGTTCCATCTACTGGGCTGCTGCTTGTCATTCTAGGCCTCCTTCACTTATTATTATAACACCTCAGTGAAGTTCGTTAACATTCAAATGATGTAATTTAAATTCTTTGATGTGCAAGTAGAGCCAAGGATAATGGAAAGTCCAGTACAATGCAGCTGTACCTTCAGGAAAGAAGAAAGCTCTTCTGAAGGCCTTTGTGAGGCTATGGCATTAGTGACTCTTAATCTGGTCCTTTGTGAATGGATTTTGCCTGGAAGCTCTTTCAGAGTGCAATCCTAAAAAACACTTTCCTGGAAATCAGCTCCATTGTACAGACATGACAAGGATTCTGAGTAAAGCTGTTTAGGATTGCTTTCTAAGAGTGTCATTTATTGCGTGCATGTTCTCTGATCAGGAAAAAGGCATTCGGAGAAAATTTGCAATAGAAATAATGTATATGCTCATATTAGCAAGAATGCACAGGATAACATAGAGAGATCATGTTTCAGTTAAGACGTTGCACTAGGACTGGGGATATCATGCTTGCCAGATGTGCTCAGGACAATCACTGGGTACAGTCAGACGAGCAGGTTGCCCCGGCAGTATATCGGCTCTAAAGCCGCTTGACTTTGGGATTCTTTGCATTGATCACACCGTGGCTGCTAAGCTGGCATCACAGGGCCATGGGCCCATGGTCACTCATTTACATTGGCAATGCTTTGTAACCACGTACCCATGGCTGAGTGAATGTTTTTATCTAAGTCCTGCTGCCCATGTGCAGAAGTGGACAAACAAAGGTGCGCTCCTGTCAGGAAGTTCAGTCAGCTCCCATATAGTTCCAAGAACTCCGTTGCCCTGACACATCTGCATATCCCCCCAAGATATTGCCCCACTGTCCGGGGTGGCCAATAGCCTCTCCACATTTAGCAGAGCAGTCTGTGACCAGGGAATCGCATGATGAGTATTCTGCAGCTCTCCCACTTGGCACTAGAGTTTGCCTACAGCATCTCTAGATTCCCCCATCCCTTCTTCCTCACCCAAACCCCAGGCATTGCATGTGCATGTGGGCTTCCACAGAGGAGTGCCACAGGCAGCCAATGGGGTGCTGAAGCACACCTTGGAGTGGGGTTGGAGAAGAAAAACAAAGGGACGCACCAGAAATGGAGAACAGCAGTCATACTGCTCATGGATTTCCATGACGTGCTCGGGCAATCAGATGCCTGGAAACCCACCATGGAAGCACCTTACTGAGGTAGCCATCAGAATTTGCCGGTGGCTATTTAATCCACATGGGAGTTGTTTTAGTGCAAGATAGGAACAACTGGGGCATGGGAGCCAGATTTGTGCATTTGATCACACTTATTTGAGCTGGAGCGGAGGAGTGGCTATGTTGGGCCAGACTGCTCATGTGATTGCACTGATCTCAGCCTAACCTACCTTACACGGTTGTTGTAAGGATATAATGGAGCTGGGGAGAACCATCTATTTATATATCAGATTTTTATCCCACCCTTTCTCCAGGGCAGCATGTTCAGTCCTCCCCCCCCCCCTTATCCATATGACACCCATGTGAGTATGTTCAAGTGAAAGAGAGTGAGTGACCCGAGGCCTCTCAGAGAGGTTTAGGCAGAAAGACAATTATAACACAAGGCTCCCCAGCTGTTGTCTGACATGCTAACCACTAAGTTGCTCTCTGGGCTGCACTGGGAGTGGGACAGAAATGAGATTGACCGAATATACCATGCAAATTGAAGTGTGTATTTTCATCTTGTATTTGTCTTCATTTGCTCCTCCAAAGATACTTTGAACATCACTTATAGGTGGAATGAATACTCAGCTCATGTATGTTAATGTTTTTTCCCCTTCCTCATGGTGAATGCTAACAAGTGCTGGAAGGTCTATAGGCCTGGTTCTCTTGACTACTTTGGCATTTCAGAATATGCATAGTATTCACCCTGGATGACACTGTCCTCATGGCAAACTAGTCACCTAAATGGGTCTCCATGAAACGTACTGCAAGCAGGCTTTTGATGAGCTGACCTACTTTTTTTGAATTGCCCTTAATTACGAACAAGCCGTATAAATATCTGATGCTTGTGATATTTCCCACTTTCCATGGCCTCTTCATTCTCATAGTAATTTTAAGCCTTTTGTATCTCGTCTGATTTTTATACTATAATTCTTGATAGAAGTCCAAGTGAAGTAATTATGCAGTGTTTATGAAGCATTCAAATGAAAAAACGAACATGATGCAGGCTGACCATCAGTGTATATGCATGTAGGGAATTATCCAGGACCTTTATTTAACAGGAATTCTGGTTACTGGCTACCCAGGAACATATGTAGCCATTTTAATCTATTGCAACAAAACCAAAAGGGAGTCTTCAGGCATCCTAAAATTTACTAAATTTATCAAGACACGTATACTTGTGGGCTAGAGCCAACTTAATTAGGTTCATGAAGTGAAAGCAAATCCACTTCCTATGTCTGATAAAGCGGGTTTTAGACTTCTAAAGCATATGCTGCGATCCTGAAAGTAAATCCCACTGAATATAATGGGACTTACTTCCAAGTTGGCTTACAAAGGATTGCGAACAGTGTACTCTTAAGCAGAGTGCTTGAATGGATAAAGAACTCTCCTTACTCATCTCCTATCTCTGTTTTGGCTGGCACTATAAATCTCTTAGCCTTTAATGTGCCTGCTTTTACTAAAAATGAGGAACTGATAATGAAAAAGACATGTAGAATGGAAACAACTAATTAAGGAATTACTTTGATAAGGCATTGTATATTCCGGAAGTGTGTGCTATTTAATTGAAGCGATTGACATGTGGAACTCCTTTAATTTGAAATTTTAAAAACTGTGTACAAATGAAAAACAGGGACTCACTTGATGTAGTTGTGCTTTTGGAGCATCAAGGAATCTTTGGAGGCTTGAGCTCATACCACAATGGCAGAGACAGAGGCAAAATAATGTTGAATGAGTGCCACCAAGTGTTGAGATATGACGCTCCAGCAATGTTTAGTGAAATGAAGTTAGGCATATTTGAAATGGAAAGAAAAGGGACAGCCATTTCAGGAATATTTTTAAAAAATGATCCCAGAAGACACAAGCCATTAGACCACCAATTTTTCAAACTTAATCTTCCATTCCACAAATAGATTTCTTGTTATATTCATTCACAATATATATGTTCCTTTTGTTTGCAGAAATATTTGTAGTGCCAGCTGACCAACTTTTTTTGTTTTTCATGCCCTTGAAGCAAGAATACAGGAAATATTCTTGGAGGGCTGGAAATGCCTCGTGGAATTTGCAGAGAACTGAAAGTGGTACAGTGCACCCATTTTAGCTATGATGGACAGGCACAATAATCACACAAGTTTTACAAGCAGTGCTTCAAAAACCTGCAAAACTTGTTTGACCAGAGGAAACAGCAGAAAAAAAGTAATTACATCACTGAAAATTATGGCTCTATGATACTACTTCAGCTTTCTTAAAAACAATTGTTTGTCTCTAATCTAGCTACAGAAAGGACGATGTATCTCCCCTTACCAATATTGCTTATTCCCCTTTAGAACCATGGCCACCCCACATTATTGGGTACCTATTTCTCACCGACAGGTCACCAGTGACAAGGGTACATTCCTCATGGGGACAGGCTTGGGTGGTTTCCCAGTTGTTACTGCAGCTTCAGGGCTTCCACATAGCAGGTTTGGCAGTCCCTTGGCAGCAATCATCTCCCTGGACCATCAGGACTTCTTCACTTAAAAAAAACAATAGGTTAACTTTGTTACAATCTTTATATTAGTTTCACTGAATTCCCAGCTTTCATTTTCCCCTCTCCCCAAAAGTAAATCTCTTGTTCCTTCTGTTGCGGAAATAGGCCTTTCCCCTTATATCTCTGCAACAAAAGGGATAGAGATTTACTGTTTTGGGGGAAAAAATGAAACCTGGGAATTAAAAAAAAACCCTTGTGTAATACCTTTTATTGATACCAGACCAAATGACACAAAACACTGTACAAACTTTCAAGTTCTACGGAACTCTTCATCAGGAAGACATAACATTTTTTAAAAAAAGAGGAAAAAGGCAATTTTTCCTGGTTGAAATCGTAAGACCCTGTCATACCAGCCTTTGATGTTAGATGCTGGCAGGCTCACAGTTTGATTGCTATAGGTATTAGATTACAGCACTTGCATTCCGGGTAGAAGAAACAAATAACGGAGGGTCATATCATTTGAAAAAACAGAATCCAGGAAAGTTCAAATTCAAAGTATCCGTTTTATAACATTATATCTATATAATGATATTCAGCACTGATCATTTAATGAAAAGCCCCTCAGGAGGTGGAGGAGATAGCCACTGGGAGGCAGCATTAGCAAAAGTGGCAGCCATGTCAGAGGGAGAATCCCCCCCACTCCGAAAGTTTGGATTGTTTTCCTGCCTCCATGGCAGCCACCTAGCCTTTACTGTCATCTTTCCTAAAAGATCTCAGCAAACTAGGTTTGAGAAAGACCAGAGAAAAATCAGAGAAATCCCAGTTTGTTTACATATGCACCATGATGCTGTGAAGAAACAGGAACAAAACCCCACTTCCATACAGCATGGAACCTGGGACAAGCAACCTGTGTGGAAATAGCCATAGTGTGAACTTTTGATCTCAGTGACTTCAATAGATACACCTTATGAAGACACACATCTTTTAAATGATTAGTACAACCCACTCCCATCACTGTTAAGCCACATAACTTTGAAAACTTATATCAGCATTATGCCTGCCGTGAGATGTCTCATCAAATAAGTAAAATTTCCAGAGTTATATCTACTGAGATGGGCAAGGCTAAATTGCATGTCTAACAATAAATGTAGGCATGCGCTGAACTTCAACATGATCACCACCACCAGGTGAACTTAGTTAAAACTTGCTCAGTTGCATGTGTGATAAGGTGCTAACCAAATTGTCTTGAGTTTTCTGGTAAAGTTAGTCTTAAGTATAGTTTACACTAGGCGAACCCAACTTTGGTGAATCTGTGAGCATTTTTGGAATTTTAAAGACTGGTAACATGCACCACCAAAAAAATGGCTGCTGTAAGGGGTGATTCATAATGGCTCCTATTAACCCTTGGGCCCTACTCCATGTTGGCCCTCTAAGGCATCTAGGGACCAGAGGTGGTCCCAAGTCCAGCCTAGAAAACATGCCACTCTCCCAGCTCACCTGACTCTTGGAAGGGCTACCTTGCACCTTCTCTTTTTGGTACACTGCCTCCAGCTGGTCAGTTTCAGAATTACTTACCAATACAGCCAATACTCCCAGCTTCCTTTCTGTGTTACTGATGTAATCCTTACTGTGCTACTGATGTAACCCTAGAAGGAAATGACAAACATCAAATAGTGCATTGCCTGTTTCTTGCACCTGCCCAGTCAGTGACTTCTGTTAAGGAAGTGACCACTGAACTGACTGTGAGATTAGATATGTTCATGAGCAGACACAGAAGACAAACAAAAGCATCTAAGTAGTAAGTCTGAACTCAAAACTCTCACACTGATTTCCCCCCCTCTTTTTATTATGTGCCTTTAAAAATGGCTATATCAGTTGTAGACATGTGATGGAGGAGGGAGCAGCTGCAAGAATGAAAGCAGTGTTATTGTAGTCACTTGGATGAGCCTGAACAGTTTGCCAAACAAATGCCTAGCTCCCTGCTTGTGACTGGTGAGCAGGAAGTAAGCTGAACCGGAGGAGGGGTATTTGAAAACATTACTAATTAATTTCCCTTCACATGTACAAAGATTTTGCCTGCTTTGTCCACGTGTGCTTCAGCCAATGTTACTGCATAAGTTTTGGACCACACAGGTACCACAAAGCATCATCTGTCTCACATGCACCTACTGGAGGAAAGGTGGGAAAGATGCACCACTGTGAGTGAGTCTTTCACTGTAACAACTATAGGATCTTACCCCTAGCATGGAAACCAATCAGTGGCTACTCACTAATGCTGGCCATTTTTGTTCTGCAAATACATACAGCAGACTAAAGAAGAAGGAAGGAATAAGGGTCCAAGGTTCAAGATGACTAAGGAAAGAAGTGAAAATAAAATATGACAAAATCACCAGCATGGAAAATCAATTTGGAATGGGAGGGTTACTTTGCTCCCACAATTGCCAGTGCTTTACAGAAGAGACTGGTGAGTATGAGGCAAACACAAATGAGCAAATAATGTACAGCAGTCCAAACAACTGTTAAGGAAAACATCACAATCAACACCTTGCTCTTGGTTCTACTAATGGGGAACTGATTTTCGTCATGAAGAGCTATGCATTATACAGGGATTGCTGTGGATCTTTGAGCCATTCAAAGGGTCTACGTTTATACAGCTTATTACATAGCACTGCTGAAACCTTATAAATTAATGTATAATTTTGCCATCTTTTAAATGGTTTTAAGCAATTTGTTGTGATAATTTGTTCTAATGGTTCTGTAAATTCTCTTGTTGTCACCCACCCTGAGCCCACTTGTGGGGAGGGTGGGCTATCAATCAATCAATCAAACTAACTAACTAACTAAAGCTTGAAATGTGTATATAAGTAGGTTGAGAGAGGACCACCTTGAAACATAGTAATAAATAATATGACCTAAGAGGTTTCATTATAATAGATGGAATCTTTGTGAGATTTAGGTGAAATTTCTGCAATAGTGCAAATCTTCCTTTCATGATGACTAATGAATGTGAGCATATATAGGGTTGCCAACCTCCAGATGGGACCTGGGGATCTCCTGGAATTACAACTAATTTCCAGATGACAGAGGTAAGTTCCTCTGGAGAAAATGGCTATTTAGAGGGTGGATTTTTTGGCATTACACCCTGCTGAAGTTGCTTCCCTCCCCAAAGATCACCTTCCAAGGCTCCACCCCCAAATCTTCAGGCATTTCCCAAACTGGATCTGACAACCCTAAGGGGGAACTGAGCGACCACCCAGTATCCTCCCCACCTCTTCCCAACAGTGTTTAAAGACATCTGCTGGGGAGAGGTGGGGGCCATGTGCCTGCACTCTGAGCCCTGAATTTGGGGCTTGGCGTGCAGGCACACAGGGCTTCCCCCCCCCCCCTTCCCAGCAGCATTTAAAAGAAGGCTGTAAATGCTGCTGGGGAGAGGCAGGGGCCAGGCGCCTGCACTCTGAGTCCCAAATTCAGGGCTTGGCACGCATGGCTTCCCCTCCCACCTCTTCCCAGCAGGGTTTTAAAAGAATCTTTAAATGTTGCTGGGGAGAGGCAGGGGCAAAAGATTCAAAAGAAATGGTAAGATGCAATTCCTCTGTCCCTCTCTCTATCCATGCTGTATCAGATATTAAAATATTAGGACAGGCTCCATAGCTTTAGGAAGTTACAGATAACAGAGTCACCTTTACCGTGAAGCTTCCTCCAGCTCTTCAGAAGACCACATGGCCCCCTCCAGACCTCAGTTAAGAGTTCTTTCTGCTCTGATAGACCCAGCGCAAGAGCTCCTCTTTGCTGCAAGGAATTTTTATCACATCTATTTCTCCATCGATTGAACCAGTCAGGCCAGAGCAAGGAAATGTTTCCTGATGTCTCCAGAATTCTCCTTCCTGAAGTCTCTCTAGGATTTATTTCCTCCAAACCTCAGTTCCCTGCTTGAAGGGGGGGACTGGACTCTCCTATTGTCTCTAGCTACACCTACTAGCATATTTTAAGAGGTTGTTGAGGTGAGCTTGAAAAGCCATTGACTGACTTCCTTCTCACTGCCTGTTCTTTGCACAGAGGGGGAAATTTTTTTTAAAACTCAAAGCAAAGTTTTTGCTCATTTCCAACCTCCGAAGGAAAAATGTGTTTCTTCACACTATTCACTTTTCACTGAGATTAAATGAAACAGAATATGTAGGTTCACAAAGGCATAATTAACAATTTCCTATCTGTGGCTAGACTGATACAATACTGAAACCATTCCTTTCTTCCAAATTATTTGTCTTCCAAAAATAAAATAGCAGCACTGTAATGGCATACTTAAAGTTATTTTCAGTTTGCATAATATCATAAAATTTGCATGGTAATTTCTTAATTGTTTTGTGGGAACAGCAGACACCATCTGCAGTACCTCTGCACTTAATGAAGAATTATTTATTTACAAGCAAAATATCTGGAAGATGCATGAAAAAAGTAGACTGTGCAATCAAACAGCAAACACTTCTCAGGTTTTGCTTGTTTTGGGGCTTAGTGTATCTCCCAGAGATAATACTGACAATCAGCCTTCCAGTCTGTATCTTGACAAATCAGCATAATACAAAGCTGAAGATGCCATAAAGCACACTGTTGAAAAATGCAGTAAAACATCACTTTAAAAATACTTCCATGTAACACTGAATCTTTTGATAAGGAGATTTGACCCTAGAGGATAGGAACATTAGGGAATTAGGTGATTCAGACAGAGTGGGCCCCTGGGACTATTTTCTTTGTTATGTTTTTATAACTGCAAGTCCAAACATACTGTATAATGATGTATTTTTATAACACTTGATAAGGCCACACAGTCTCCAGCAACATTAAGACAATGAGGACCCTCTGTTTGCGTGCATGTTGTGCACCTTATTTATTTATTTAAAACATTTATTGCACCACCTTTCCACCCCATCAGAGTCTACAAGGTGGTGCCCATAAAAATGTTTTTTAACAATTAAGATACAGTTGAAATATACCATTCAGCTAAAAAAACAGATAAACAAACAACACCAGAAGGAGGGCCAATAACCATTTTTAAGGGTAAGCCAGACAAAACAAAAAAGTCTTTACCTCCTGGTAAAAAACACTAATAGAAGACGACAGACAAATCTCCCTCGGGAGGGAGTTTTAAAATTTTTGGTGATACAATAGAGAAGGCCCTTTCTGGGGTCTCATATGGTGGGGGCAACCAAAGCAGTGCTTCCAAAGATGACCAAAGGGAGCAGGTAGGTTTGTACGGGAGAAGGTGGTTTTTTAGGTATGGTGGTCCCAGGCCACATAGGGCTTTAAAGGTCAAAACCAGCATCTTGAATTGAGCCTAGAAGCAAATTGTAAGCCAGAGTAGGTGGAAAAAAATTGGAGTGATATGGTCCCTATGACCCACTCCAGCCAACACTCTGGCTATAACATTCTGTACCAACTGTAGCTTCCACACAGTCTTCAAGGGAAGTCCCATATAGATCTCATTGCAGCAATCTAATGTAGATGTTACCAGGGCAGTTTGGTGCAGAGCCAGTTTGGTGCAATGGTTAAGTGTGCAGACTCTAATCTGGGAGAACCGGGTTTGAATCCCCAATCCTCCACTTGCACCTGGCTGGATGACCTTGGGCAAGCCATAGTTTCTGTCAGAGCTCTCTCAGCCCCACCTACCTCACAGGGTGTCTGTTGTGGGGAGGGGAAGGGAAAGGAGTTTGTAAGCCACTCTGAGACTCCTTTGGGTAGGGGAGGGTGGGGTATAAATGCAATCTCTTCTCTTCATGCACCATGATAACAAGATCTTTTCTGCCCAGGAAGAGCTGCAGCTGGCTCACCAGTCAAAGTTGGTGAAAGGCACCCCTGGCCACCACTGTCACTTGTTCATAGAACAAGAGGCCCAGGTTCAGGAGTACCCCTAAGCTTCAAACCTGCTCTTTTAGGGAGAATGCAACCCCATCTAGAATGGGGATATTCCATTACCCAGGTCAGACCCCCCCCCCCTCCCCGGTAGCACCTCCATTTGTTTTGAGATTGTTTCAACTTGTCTAGGCACCTGTTCATGGTCCCACAGCCTCCCTATGATTTGCCAGTAGCTTGAGATTGAGCTGTCATATTGAAAATGACATAAGGTGATCCATGGAACTTTGTCTGCCAATGACTTAGTTGTGATTATTCGTTACTTGGTGCTAGGGTCTGACTCTGAAAAAAAGAATATACCCAGAAGTATTTGTCAAAAAGACAGTTACCCAGAACTGATTATGAACCACAAATTTCCAGCTAGGGTGGTCAATTCTGGTTTGGACAGGGTTTGGGGAGAGACCTCAACAGGGTATAATGCCACAGATTCCACCCTCCTAAGATGCCATTTTCTCCTGAAGAACTGTAGTCTGGGGATCAATTGTAATTCCAGGAGATCTCCAGGCCTCACTGGAGATTAGCAACCCTACATCTAGCCTTTTAACAAACATCCCAAAGTGATAATCAGAAGGCTCCATTACTATGTCAAGAATTTTAAGTAAAATCCATCTACGCTGGTTCTTCTATCCATGTTTTCCAGGAAAGTCCATTTTTATGCATGACATTCCTCAGTGCTGATTGGAAGCATATTACTTTGTTTGATGGATATTCACAGCCCCGGAGGGTGTTTCTCAATTACAACAATATTAGCGTGAAACTTAAATTAAAACTTAGAAATGTTCCTCTGCTACTATAAACAAAATATTCCCTTTGGCAATTAAAAATATTGTGATTTTAATTAAAAGGGCTTATGAGCTTATCAGAGAAATAACTGATTTTCAGCTATGCTAATTATTTTTGTACATTTGCTGTTTAGATTTGCAAATCACTTGACAGTAAATTTTAATTGCTTTTAAGGGATATGAATATTTAATTTGTGTGCAGTGCTTCAAAAGCAGGATTTTCTTTCTTTCTTTCTTTTTTTGCGAGAAACTACTTATAAAACTAAAGCTTATTGGACTCTGTAGGAAAGGCAAAGAGGTCTCCATGTCCCTAAGAAGCAAGGTAAGCAAAAGGTAGCTAGATTAAAATTTACAGCAAGAGCTTAAAGCATGACAGTATGAAGCACCAGCCCTGATCCAATGGTTGGGGTGAGTTTCCCACCCCAGTACACATGGTTAACACATGAGGCTACCTTATACTGAATCAGAGCAGTGGTCCATCAAGGTTAGTATTGTCTACTCAGACTGGCAGCAGTTCTCCAGAGTCTCAAGTGGAGGTCTTTCACATTACCTATGACCTGATCCTTTTAACTGTGGATGCCAGGGATTAAATGGGGACCTTCTGAATTCTGAACAGATATTCTTCCACTGAGCCATGGCCCCTCCCAGTTGTACTTTTGTTGGCAAAATGCATAGAGAAGTGGCTGTATAACTTTGTCTTCTTAGGACATTCTCAATGTACAGTGGAAAACAGTGTCCCCACATTTCCACCAATTACCATTTACAGGTGGCGGTCACACGCACAAGATAAAGGGTGTGGGGAAGCGAGGCTATTTCCTCTGGCTTAAATTGACCCATAGTTGCGCGATCACACAGATTTTTGTAGATGCGGGTGCAGCTTACCGCTGTGTGATCAAATGCAACAAGTCAGGTTTTTTAACTGTATGTTCCCGATGCGATTACACAAGGAATCGTTGAATCACACCTCGGCACTGAGGTCTCCCTATGAGTGTGTGGGGTGTGTACTGATGTGCATACTGCGATGGGGGAAAAACAACAGGATGGAGTTGGGATAGCCTGATCAGACTATCCCGACGCCATGGGAGCGCACTGGGGCGATCAGACGCAGGAAAGTCCATCTGTGGCCTGTAGCAACCCAATTGCCTCAGGACTTCCCGAGGTGTTTTTTTACTCCACTTGTGCAGCGGAGCAAAACGGGTTGCCGACGGCTGTGGGGCGCTTCCCAGATGTTGGCATCTGATCGCACTCCTTTAATCCACTCAGTATTCATGCCTATGTCAGGGCGAATTGTGTGTGTGATCGCAACCACAGTTTGCTTTCTGAAAAGTAAAATACAAAACAACCCCAGAAATCTATGTACCCTTGGGATACAGTTTAGACACAAGCCCATTTAATATTTTTGATTGAAAAATACCTGATTAGTTTATTGAGAAACCACTGATCCAGGGAGTTTTTTTCAAGTGCTCCAGAGAGAGAGAGAGTCCTTCATTAGAACCTGATGACTCTTCCTGATAACCTGAGCAAAATATACTTCACTATAGAGTGATATTGTTCTTGAAGTAGACAAAAAAACCCAAGATCCAGAAACATTAGCAATGATTAATTTCACATAAAGTTAAAAGGTTTTCCTTGCTCAAAAGCCAGTTGAATCTGACTCTAGGGGGCGGTGCTCATCTCTGTTTCTAAACCAAAGGGCCAGCGCTATCCAAAGACATCTCCGTGGTCATGTGGCTGGCATGACTAGATGCTGAGGTGCATGGAATGCTGTTACCTTCCCACCAAAGTGGTACCTATTTATCCAGGGCTTTTTTTGTAGAAAAAGCCCAGCAGGAACTCGTTAGCATAATAGGCCACACCCAACAGCAGAAACTAATTAGCATATTAGACCACACCACTGACAGCACAGTTTATTAGCATATTAGGCCACACCCCGATGTTACCAGAAGAGTGGTCATCCAGCCACACCCAACTTTAGCTTCTTATTCTGTTTACCTTGTTTGTTGTCAAAACCCAGGGCTTTTTGTGTAGCAGGAATTAATTTGCATGTTAGGCCACATACCCTTAATGTAGCCAATCCTAATTAGTTTCTGCTGTTAGGTGTGGCCTATTATGCTAATGAGTTCCTGCTGGGTGTGGCCAACTCAGGAGCCAGCCGGAACTCTGTTCCTGTGCGTTCCTGCCCCAAAATAGCCCTGTATTTATCTACTTGCAATTTCTTGCTATTGAACTGCTAGCTGGGACCAGAGACAGGAGCTTACTTTGTCATACGGCAGTTAGGGTCTCGAACTGTCGGCCTTCTGCTCTGCAGTTCAGCGTCTTAACCTCTGAGCCACTGCAGCCCTTAATTTTACATAGCTGCCATCTTATTTCTTTCTATCAGGAGCTTACTAATGGTGGTAGAAGGCTGGACTTGCAAAGACAGGGGAGGAGTTTCAGTCTTCATCTTTAGGATTTAAAAAATCTATATGAGCAGACATTTATGGTATGGAGATAATTACTGTTACAATGACCTTTGCAGTTTCTCTTTGATGTTGCTGTAAGTAGAGGCTTGAGAATAACCAACTTGGTATGCAAGGGCAGTCCTGTTTTTCTTACTCTAGGAAAATATTGGTGGGAAAATGGCAGCATGTTTTCTGCATGAGTACAGAAGAGTCTGGTAAGCTGCTATGAAAACTGCCAACATTTCTGCAGCTTTGCTATCCACAACTGTTCCACTGTTACTATGAAAGGATGCTGTTACAGATTTTTAAACTGAGCTTCTGCTTGCCATTCTTGGGTCATGCTATCCTTCTAATGCACTTACTACCAGCTTCATTAATTTGTAAGAAACATTTCTGGGAGACGACAAACGACGGATTTTCCCAATGCTGCCTTTGACCTTCTTGGGTGCTTCATGCAAATAAGAATAGGTGTATGGTGCAGTTGACCCTGCAAATCCTGGTGCAATAGTTTAAAAAGTTCCCTGATTCCAGTGGACAAGCATGGTAAGGTCAAATCTGTTTTGCTATGCCAATGGACCAGTTTAATTAGAAAGCACACAAAGTTACAAACCAAATGGTGAGCTTAATTAATTTCATTAATTCTGGATGGTAATGCTGACTGTATCTAGAAAAACTCCTAACACAAAGTGCAAAATAAAGAAAATTCATACAAAGGTCGCACTGGCTTGCAAAATGACCTTTCAGCAATGCGTTACTATCTAGAAAAAAACCTCTGGGGATATTTTTGGGTATCTACTTTCAATGAGGTAAATGGTATGAGGACACACAAAAATTCAATCACAGACCTCATCTTCTAACATTGTATATGCCATTAAATGCCAACAATGCCCCTTGGTTCTCTACGTAGGGCAAACCCAACACCAAAGGATAAATGGACACAAATCTGTCACCAAATTTCACAAGACTGAGAAACCTGTAGGAGAACACTTCAGCCTTCCAGTACATTCAGTGGGTGACCTCAGAGTAGTTGTTTTATTGCAAAGGAACTTCAGGAACAAACTAGAAGGTGAAATTGCTGAGTTGCAAGTTATGACAACACAGAACAATGGAATCCCCAGGTTTTAACAGGGATATTGGTTTCCTATCTCATGACATATGCTAGCCTCATTCAGTCCTTACATCTGTATTCTCCTCAATCTCTCAGAAGGGACGTATGTCCTCTTTATTTTATTTTATTTTATTTCTTATTTGGAATAGTAGATTAGAATAGTAGATTATAATGTAATGTAATGTAATTTGGAATGGTAGATTGGAATGTATTTCTCTGGTCTGGGGACGGGGGAGATAACTCTACACAGCCAATCACCTCACTTCAAAGAAGAAGATGTTGTAAGGTCACCTCCACGCTTGAGAAGAAATGGATGGAAAGTAATGGCAGGGTGTCAGTTAATTACTCTCAGGATTCCACAATTAAGGATATATCTGCCCCTCAATCTCCAGTTTTGACATATTTATTTCCTTCACTATGTTTCCCCCCAGAATTAAACCCAAACAAATGGTAACCATATAAACTAAGTTTGTTATTCCTGTTTGGTCTTTGAATCTATTAAACATCTTCATTATACTGTGTGCTAACTTACTGCTCTCCCTCTACCTAAATGTCTGAAGTGGTAACTTCCATTTCATTGTATCTGAAGAAGAGTTATGCTCATGAAAGCTTATACCTTGAATAAAACTCTGCTGGTCTTAAAGGTGCCACTGGACAAACTTTGTTCTGCTGTTGTCTGCAGTTTTTCTACTAGTGAAAAAAATGAGCAGTGGTTTTTTTTTGACCACCATAAAGGCTATGTAGAAGATTATGGGACCTGCATGAAGAAAAGCCATGTGGGATAGGAGCTGTAACTGGCTGAAAATAAGCCCCAAAAGCTGGCAGGATCCAAACACAGCTAAGACAAAACCTTACAGGATCTGTAATTCTCTATGCTGTCAAAAAATGCTAAGAAGTAATGTCTTGTGTTGTGATTTGAAGGCATTGCCAAACTGTGCTTCTTTCCTTTCTGTAACAATAACCTTTAAAAAAAATCTAAATTAATCCCATCATATTGATTTTGTTTAAGTTAGATAGCTATTATCAGTAACGGAAATCTAAAATCTGGTGTCTATGTTTGTGTCCATAGATATGTGTATTTAGAAGATGTTAGACATTTGGAATAAAAATGGACCTAGATTTCACCCCTCCAAGGCAGCCAACAAGAATCCTTTGCAAGTATTGGAAATTTATCCAGTTCCTTTGTTTGGAAGTCTGAAACTTTATCCAGTTCCTTTGTTGCAGTGGCTGAATTTGACAGTTAAACCACTGCAGCTTCACATTGTTGTGTGTGTTTTTATATCTGTGTTCCTTATCTATAAAGCTATCTGTGTCATAGACAAACACATACGTACCTGCTTATAAATCAGAATTCTCCTATAATTAGGATCAGCAGATGGTGCGGTTCTGGTAATGTGTACCACAGTGATAAGGCCATGCTTATGCTTCTCTCACACACAAAAAAATGTAATTTGAGGCAGGTTTTGCATTTTCTATTCTTCAGAAAATCAATATCTGACGGAAACAGATGAGTTGATGGGTATCAGCTTTGTATGACTTGGGTTTGCATGTTTTTATCCTCACTTAACCATACCTGAAAGGCTCCCTTAGACTGTGGCTTTAGTCATTAACTGTGTGAGGGCAGTTGAATTGTGTCAATTCCCACAAATGGTGCCTTGTTTCCGGCAGATGTCCCAGATGTGAGCCCATATTCCACCACAAAGAACAGTTGTGTAAAATATTGTGCTTTCTGTAACCTGTCAATGGAACTGGTTTTGTCTTAGCTGTGTTTTACGGAAGCTTCCCAAATGATTTGTGGCTGTGGTCCTCTAAATCTTTTCTGTTTGTGGTACAGTAAAATGTCTCTTTGTTAAAATAAGAGGATGTATTTTTCTTTGGGTTCGTTAAGATTTGAAAGCTATTAATAATTCATAAAGCATCTGAGCATGTAAACTTCTTTACAACCCTTTACATTCCTTGCAGACCCAGAGAATGGTCAGAAGGCACATGACACAGTTCTTCTTCTGAATCAGAGCACGTCTGATCATGTAAGCTGCCTTGAGAAAAGATACCACTTGCCTTGCTCACCACTGGAAATAATTATTCTTAGCTTGACTTGCCAGCTTCTTGGCTGTTTGGGGCTCCACATTAACAGAAGGCCAGAAAGGTCAATGTGACCAATCATTAATCCTCCGAAGATCAACCTGGATAATGTAGACTATGTTTATCACAGGCTAACATCAACAGCAGTACAGAAAAGCAGTACAGAAATGGGAAGCTTGACTGGATACAAATGTGTGCAGCCAGATTGTACAGAGAGGGCATTCTGAGCTTTAATGCTGTGTTCTGTAAAATTATAACTATGGGCTTTTTCCTTATTGGGATTCATTCTAAATGTCTTCCTCACACACTTGCATTCTATATGATAGAAGATATGTAGAATACTGAGATAATCAGCAGAAGATGAACAGAAGAATTTTATTCAGATTCTATTTATTCTTAAATCACATTCAACTAGTTTAACATGACTTGGCTGTAGGATTTTACAAAATTTGTCCTTCATGCTAAATGCAATTAGGATTAAATTGCAGCCCTACACATTCATATGGTGGAGTGCTCCATGTTTCCACTGGTAGAACATACAGGCTTATGCTTAAAGTTTTTTGTATGTGGATGAATGGTCTGTTTCCACAGCATTAGCACCGATTTAGTATACTCTTAGTGGAGTTAACCTTTACTGCAGTGGTATAAATATACAAGGGTATTTCTTGATACAACATACTTTCCATTTTGTGGACTGAAGGGGATAAGCTTTTATTTATTAGATTTAGGACAGGTGGGGTAGTGCAAATTAGTGTTCATAGTAATCACAATGAGTCCACGAGACTGGAGTACTAGGGTGAAGAAAGTTTTCTTGAAATCTGTGCGATTTACTTCCCAGTAAATGCCCTTAAGACAAAAATACATTTGCAGAAACACCATCCACCCAAGAATTCACCCCAATTACAATGATCGTAACTGCTCCATAGACAGGAGCCCTCTGGCAGAATAACAGCTAAGAAAAGGGAGGGGGTTGGAGATAGTAGCCATCAAGCTCGCACAGAGTAGCCTAACTCTGAGTTATGCTGATTGCTTACCTGGCTAGCAAGTCACACCTACAGCCAGAAAGCTGAGAAGACTAAAGTGACAGAAGAAAGGCCAACCCAAAAGTGGGGAGAGAGGTTATAAAAACTTTGGACTCGGGAGAGGTCCCTGCTTCCTTTTAGGGCAGCTCTTCAGATGCGCACATGCCATAATGGACTAAGCTTGTGTCAAGGGACTCCAGCTTGTCCATGAGGTGGGGGACAATGGAGAGTAGTACCAGCCTGGATATCTAAGGTAATGGTGAATTTACTGCAAGTATATCTCACCTGTCCAAAATCAAGCATCATTTAAGTAAATCTCACCTGTCCAAAATCAAACATCATTTAGAAAGTACCTAGACAAGAGAAGACAAAGAGGTCTGCATGTTTTCACCTTTTCTTTGTTCCCTTCCTAAAAATGAAAGCTTAAGCAGAATAAGTGTATTATTTTATTGCTTTATTAAACATTTTGAGTTCTCTCTGTCTGTTGTATGCCTATATGGTCTAGCCATCTGAAGTATGATACTGGGGAAGGGCAGCAGAGAAGCTCTCCACCCATGCTAAGCATGATAGTTCTAAAGTGTGAAGTTGTGATAGATTGCCACTGTGCTTGCTTGTTGAAGGATAGTGGGATGTGCAGCAACTAGGGGGAACCTCTAAATTGCAACACAATTACTGAACATTAGACATAGGATTCCATCTTACTCCTAAGGGTTATTGGTGGCAGCTGGTGGTCATACAGGTTGTAATTGGCACTCTTGAGGAGTGAGGGGAAGGGGGGCATCACCAGGCAGAGATTTGGGGCATCTATGGGGTTCTTCTGACCTCCCAGTTCAACAAGAGGGAAGAGCCTGCAAGCCCTTAATAAAACACATTTTTGCTAATAAGCTTTCTTCAGTTTAGTGATACATTTTTGCAAGAGACTGTGTGTGCCCAAATTTGCAGGTAGAACAACAAGCAAATAATTAAGCATTTAGAAACATGCCAAAAAGTTGGATTTTGAATCCAAGATATCTTTATCAAATTTAGCATAAGTCTGATTCAAAGACAGGGCTGTCTAGAGAGAAAACTGATATTGCTTTAATATATTCAAAAAGTGATAGACCTTAGGACAGAAATTAATTTGTGACCTTAACACCAATAGATCCAGGAGAAAAAAAACAAGGGAGGGAGGAGTTACTGATTTGTTTTTTAAACCATTATATGAACTTATGTTGGGAAAACCAATTTTTTGGTATTTGTTGTCCCTTTGGTGGTACCAGTTGTTAAGAATTATATTATTTTTTTTCAAATGGCAAAATTCAAATGTGGAACTCAAAATTATAGAATAGCATAAAATAAATGCCTCAAGTAACAATATACATGTGTGTACACATGTGTATATTACAAGTGTACAAGGGCCACACAAAAAATTACACCAAATTTTTAGACATACTAACTGAAGAGTTTTAAGGCTGCAGTTCCATGTGTAGTAAGGCCAGAGCCTCCCTGGTTCTTCTCTATCCCAGAGTGCTCTCTATCCTGCTAATCCATTGTAAGACCTGGGAAGGACTACCCTGAAGTTACTTGGTTGCTTTTTTACTAGATAGAGGTACTGATAATTTCACAGCAAACATACCTTGTTTCAACTCCCTTGATTAGAAGCTAGAACTTTTGATTGGATCATCTTGAGCTTCTCATCAGATTGCCTCAACTTCAGCTAAATTGGAGTCTGTTAACATTCTGATATTGATCTGCCAAACTAATCTTATTCCTAGGGACTATGAGACATTTTTGTCAAGCAAATGAGTCATACTGAGTGTCTGAGTTTTCCAAGTTGCAACATTAGAGGGCAGATGAAAGTGGGGGGACCTAGCAAATTGGAGCAGTTCAGCTGGATGGTTTTACACAAAGATAATGGTGCAGAAAAGTACTGTCACAAGAGTAGTCTAAAAATGTGGTTGATCCTGTTAATTCTGAATTTTCTTCCACATGCTCTAGTTGTTAGCAAACTTGCTCTTTGGTAAATAAAACAGCCAAAAGGGTTCAGTAAGTGTCTAAGAGCTCATCACCAAGTCCAGAGATTAACCAGAGCTTTGTTGCTAGCTATACAAGCTAGTGTGAAATTCCCTGAGGGTCATTAGAGATCCATCTGAATCCACCATCCTTCAAGAGAAGACCATTTTAATGGTTTCTTCCTCACACTTGCAGATGTTACAAAACCCCAAAAACTCTTTAGGTAAGGGTTGACCTATAAGAAAGGAGTAACTTAAAATCCCTCATTACCTTGAAACAGAACAGAAAACCAGATCAAGGGTATGACCTGCCATATATGTGGAGAGATAGTAGGTGTATTAGAATGGGAGGCTAGGACTGGGGAGTTCTAGGTTCAAATATTATTTAGTCATGAAGATCACTGGTTGATCGTGAAACAGTCATTTTTTCTCTCAGCCCAACCTACCTTTCCTCTGTTGGAAGAAAGATAGGATAAACATGTGACAAGGAAGGAAGGAAGGAAGGAAGGCAGGCAGGCAGGCAGGCAGGCAGGCAGGAAGGAAGGAAGGAAGGAAGGAAGGAAGGAAGGAAGGATGGCATAGGTTTCATGCAGTCTGGAGCAATACCAGCCAAGGTGGCCTTACAAGATGGGCACTAAAGCCAACAAAAACTAAACACTTTAGGGACCTCAACAGTGGGTGGACTCAAATAGTTTGGTTTAAGTGAAAGTGATATAGAGATGTGGACAACCCACTAACACAATCCACAGTCTCTCCTGCCTTCCCTACACTTGATATTATCAGCTGGAGAATGTAATATTAGCCCAATAGATGATAACTGCTTCCTGTTCCTGAATATCAAGCCTGGGTGCCCGATGGTGCACTGGGAATCTTGGCATATGTAGGTGGGGGAGGGCAATGCCCCCACCCCCACATCATCCATCCAGGTCTTGGTGTCATGCACCAGGTCAGCCCTGTCATCCAAGTTACATACTAGTTGGCAGATGTTTTTGCTTGAACCAAAATGGCTCTCAGCAAAAAACAGGACTCGGTCTTTGTGTGTTTGCAGTTTCATATGTGTATTTATTTGCTATTTTTATGACATTGCTTTTTAATGATTTTTATGGTATAAGTTACTTTGCTATTTCTGGCAGTAGTCTCTGACATCAAAGCAAACAAATAAAAATAAAGCCTCCACATTCATTTTAATGCACAGCTGGATAAAAAAGCTTATTGGGAAGTATACAGAAGCATGGCAGTTGTTCAAATTCAGATCACAACTCAAATTAAACACATTCAGTTTTAATTGATTTTGATGTGAGAAGCCCCCCCGCCCCCCAGTCAATGGAACTAGAAAGGCTTAAATTTGTCTGGATTATGTCCACAGTGTTTATGGTCATTTTCTCATGAAAAGTCAAGCATATAATTCTAGGTGAGAGGAAGGGGTGTGTGTGTGTGTGTGTATCTGTGTGTGTGTAAAATGCCATCAAGTGGCAGGCAACTTATGGCGATCCCAGCAAGGGGATTCCAGGGGAAGTGAGAAGCAGAGGTGGTTTGCCATTGTCTTCCTCTGTAGAGTCTTCCTTGGTGGCAGGGGCGTAGAGTTTGTAAATCCCCCGGGGGGGCGGGGGCTCTCTCGTGTGTGCGCGCAAAGCGCACGCACGCGCACGGGACCATGTCCCCACCGCTCCTCCTCCCCCCCCGGCCCCCAGGGAGGCAGGCTCGGGGCGCAGGCTCGGCGGGAAAGAAAGATGGGAGGGGCAACTGATGAATGGGAGACCCCGCTGCAAAAACCAAGGGCGGCCGCCGCCTGGCCTCCTGAAGGGCCGCTTCCGCCGCCTGTGAAAAGGCCAACTGAGCTGGGTAATTTATAAAGGGGGGGGGGAGTCAAGCCAAGTGCCCAAGGCAGCCCTAGTCTCGCCGCTTGCACTTGACGCCTCCTCCTCAAACAACGCCTCCACTCGACCTCCGCGTCCTCGGGGCTTCCCAAGAGGGAGGCCCGCAGACTAAAGCTGCTCCAAAGCGTGCTCCTTCCAGACGAGCACGCGGAGCCAAAGACCATGTCCCCGTTCCTCCTTCCCCCCCCCCGGCCCCAGGGAGGCAAGCTCGGGGCGCAGTCTCGGCGGCGGCAGCCAGCTGGCCGGCTGACTGCCAGCCGCGCACGCGAAGCACAGGAGCATGTCCCCTCCGCCTCTCTCCCTCCCCCCCCGCCCGCCCGCCCCAGGGAGGCAGGAGGACAGGCCGGGAGTGGGGGGGAAGGAGAGGCAGCGACGGCAGCTGGCCGGTTGACTGGTCACCGGCAGCGGGCGCTCCCTTTTGCCGGGGGTGGCTGAGCCCCCCCCGGGAAATTTCGGGGGAGGCTCGAGCCCTTGAGCCCCCCCGTAGTTGACGCCCATGCTTGGTGGTCTCCCTTCCAAATACCAACCCTGCTCAGCTTCCAGGGCTATACTATGCCACCTTCCTTCCCCAGGTGAGTGTATAGGAATGAACAAAGATTATTGGGCCAGAACTGAAAAATGAACTGGAGTACTAGAAGACTGCAGATATAGCCGGCTTTTAAATAAGACTTGACTCCTCTTTCCTTTTGCTATAGCCTCCACTAGCCTTTTTTCATTTCCTTCCACCTTCTCTATCCACTTTGCTGTCTGGAAAAGTGTGGACTGCTGTTGCTAATGAGCTGCAGAAGAAAATCTATGGCAGAGTACGTTTAATACGGTTGCACAATAGCAGAGAAGAGGCAAATAAAGCAGGAACATATGGGACAGTTTTTTAAAAAAAAATCTGCCTTGTACTTTATGACTCCTTGAATGGGGAATGCAGAGCAACCGTTCTCAGAGCGGCTTGTTTTAGTACATTATGTGCTGCCCACACAATACTTCAAGCAAAGTGCATGTAAATTAGAAGATAATAGGACATTGTCCAAAAAAGCGATTGCTCCAGATGAGACAATCAAAGAACATTCTCCTGGAATGCTGTTTTCCATGGCAAATTGATGTTTTGCTTAAGTAGGCGCCAGCAAGTATAATATTTCACAGCTACTTATTAGCGACTGGACTCTTTGCTTCCTGCAACAGCCGCCTGTTCCCATTTTTCCCCACAGCAGGAATAAGTGTAAATATGACTCACAAACTAGTGCAGAGTGGTTGACATGTCTGCCCCATTATCCTTTTATTCCCAGTTTGAGATTTCAGTGGGCAAAATCCTCCTGATAAGTAATTTGAGGTATACTTTAAAAAAATTCTTTTGCAGCCGATTCATCCAATATGCAAATGCACATTTCTCACTGGATAGGGAATTGCCTGCATAAAGTGGTGCTGCATACATGGCTACTCAGACCAGTCTAACAGTTGGGACTGGATGTAAATTGCCCTTTAAAGAAAGCTGAAATTTTGCCACAGAAAACTGGGTTCCATCTTTCTTTCTCACACCCGGTTCCTGCTAAAGGGAAACAGCATAACTTTTTTAAAAGGCTACTCATGTTTGTGTACTATTGGCTTGAGATCTCCATTTTTTTTTCTGGTCATGAAACAGGAAGGCTTTCCTACTTTTTTCAGATCAGAGGCTCAGATACAAAATTCCCTGGGTCCAGTTACCCCAGGGGTCTAGGAAGCCAGGCAGCTTTCCTGTTTCATTTTCCTGTTCTGAGAAAGCAAAGGAGAACATCATCATGATGCCCACTGATCTAGGAAGATTTTGGAGTTCCAGCGGTAGCTGGAAGTCTCTCCAGGAATCCATAATCACTCACTTTACCCTTTTGGTTGGTCTGAAATGACAGCAAGTGCCTTCCTGTAAACAGGGTCATTTGGGTCTGGAGTGAGGTGAAGTGGTGCTCCACCAGCCCAGGAATGGGCACTAGGGCAGCCACGAGCCAAATCAGATTCTCTGATCTGATTCGGCCCGCCGCTGAATTGCCTCTGAAATTTGGCAACAGTTTAAAATGTGGTTGGAGGGGAGGGGGTTTGAGGGAGAGACTCCAAACTTACAGGGTGGCTGCTGGGGCCTCTCCCCCAGATACCAAGCAAATTTCAAGATGATTGGACCAGGGGGTCCAATTCTATAGGCCTCCAAACAGGTTACCCCCATTCCCCCCATTGTTCTCTATGGTGGGAAAAAAGTAACTTTTTTCCCACCTTAGAGAACAATGGAGGGGATGGGGCAACCTGTTTGGGGGCCTATAGAATTGGACCCCGTGGTTCAATCTTCTTGAAACTTGGTGGGTATCTGGGGGAAAGGCCCCAGCAGCCACCCTGCAAATTTGGAGCCTCTCCCTCAAACCCCCTTTCCTCTAGCCCCTCATATACACTATGAGTTTTTGCCATTGACTTCAATGGCCCACAGGGTATAATGGAGCTGAAACTGACATTCAGCCAGCAGAATGACTCCCCAATAAGCTTGCATTGCCGGAACTGACATGCGGGGGTCATTCGGCAACCAGAACAGATGTGGCTTGATTTGGCCCGATCTGAATCGGGCCAAAAAATTTTATTTGCACACCCCTAGTGGGCACAAATGGCAGTGGTGGCAAGCCCCTCCCTCAGCTCCCAGCAAGCCTGTGGAGGAAGCAAAGCGAGAAGGGGTTTAAAGTTTAAACCCCCTCTGTTTAGAGTCATGCAGCAGCAGTGGCACGATCTTTCCATTGTATTCTATGGGGCCCTTCTCACTTTGCTCCCCACCGCTGCCCGCCTTTGCAGGCCAGCTGGGGAAAGGAAAGGGAGGCTTTTAAAGACCCCCCCCTTTTGCTTCCCTTTCTGACACACTTCCAGTGATGTCAGGGGGTGTGGCATATCCTAATGAGTTATGCTAATAGATATGCTAATGAGCTCCTGAGCCTCTTTTTCTACAAAATGACGCCTGCCTGTAAAGCTGATCACTGCTCTGTTTCTTAAGAATTGTTGAGTCTAGTCATCTCTTTTAGAGGGAGCACAGAATTATCAATAAATCCCTCTGAGGTCATAGGGTTTATTTTGTGCTTCCCACCCTAATCCTTTCCTCCTTTCCTTAAATTCCTTTATAGTATGGGAAGGGCAAAAAGAATCTTTGTCTGGGTTCTATGCTAATCTTTGGTAGTCCTGCCACAGGCCTCTTAGATTTGGGATAGGTCTTTGGCAGTCCACAATTTAATCTGTATTCAAGGGCTTCTGTTATGACCTGCAACAATTTACTGTAATGTAGTAAACAAATGTTATAAATACATAAAGTAGTCCTACAGACCTTTCTGTTATAATTGTCAGATTCCTGTGAGGAGTGGGGTTTCCCCCACTGGAGCTTCTCAACCTCTTCTGGTGCTCAGTGGAGAAGCAGGCAGGCAAATGGAGGAGGGGACCCCAGAAGTGACATTGTCATGTTGTGAGATGCTATAGGAATTTCCCTGGTCTCTGTGTTTTTAACCATAGAGTTTTGAGTGCAGTGTGGTGATGTCACTTCCAGTTTGGTGTAGTGGTTAAGTGCGCGGACTCTAATCTGGGAGAACTGGGTTTGATTCCTCATTCCTTCACTTGCACCTGCTGGATGACTTTGGGCAAGCCATAGTTCTGGCACAGCTGTTCTTGAAAAAGAGCCGTCTCTGTCAGAGCTCTTTCAGCCCCACTTACCTCACAGGGTGTCTGTTGTGGGGAGGGGAAGGGAAAGGAGATTGTAAGCCACTGAGACTCCTTTGGGTAGTGAAGCGCGGGGTATAAATCCAATCTCCTCCTCCTCCTCCTCTTCTTCTTCTGGAAGTGATGTCACACAATGCTGTTTAACCAGGTGTCTCTCCCTCACATCTTCTGCCAGTTGCCAGAGCAGGGTAGGTTTGCCAGCTCCAGGTTGGGAAATTCTTGATGATTTGGAGGTTGAACCTGGTGAGGGCAGGGTTTGGGGCTAGAACACAGTGGGGTATAGTCTACCCTCCAAAGCAGCCACTTTCTTCAAGGGAACTGGTATCTGTAGCCTTGAAATCCATTGTAATTTAGGGAGATCTCCAGACTACACCTGGAGGCTGGCAGCCCTAGCAGTGGGCTGGCCACCCAGCTTTCTGTATGCATCTAATGTGCTTTTGTTTTTACTGAGACACAGATCATGGACTTTTGAATTCCTTCATTCAAACAACAGTTATATAATTATCCCCTCAGGCACCTGTTTTCTGCCACAGAAATGTGGAATTTACAAAACTTGCCAGCCCTCAAGCTGTTAGAGCCCAAAGATGCCTTCACCTCTTTCAACTGCATTCCTTTAGTCTCAGTAACATCTAAGGGTTTATTACCTGCTGCTCCCAACAGGCTGATAACGAGAAGCACACTTGCCTGGTAACTTATAATTGGAACCGTACTCTTCAAGCTCAGAATCCTCAGTCCTCTTCCTTCTACAGACTCCTATGGAGGTATGGGAAAACTCTGGAAACCTCACATGTTAGAGACATTCCCACCTAGGCAGGCTCTTCCTGCTTTCCCCTTGCATTTTGGTATACCAGACATATTTGTCTGTTTTAAATTATCTTATTTTTGAAAGCTCCTTTGGTGCCTATTGGGGAGAAAAGCAGGGTAAAAAATGTCCAAATAATAAATCACATAACTGTTTCATTATCTTTAATTATATATGTAGTCATTAGCTACAAAGGCAAAATCATACAATTGAACAACAGATTCACAACTTCTGAGCAAAGGGAAATGAAATGGGAATTTAAATGCTATAATCTCTCCTTAGATCTAAATTTATCCTTATGGTTTATATTAGTTACATTATTTATAGTCTGAATATCACTGAGATTCAAGATGGATTACATTGTGTAAATTAATACAATTGATAGGATGAGACACTGGATTAAAAATGCAATAGAAATCTGAAAGTAAGCAGAAATCTAAAACACAGCTGAAATAAAGCATAAGGATTAATGTGACACATTGCAGAAATTACACAGTAGAATCATATACACAGCAACAGCCAGTAGGCACACGGGCGTATAGTCTACAGTCCCTATCCCTTCACCAAAAGCATCCTCCTGAGCCATTTTGTTACAGTATAGACCTATTACCTGTGTTGAACTGCCTTCCTGAATAATTCAGTTTTGCTTAGATCCAGTTGGTCAGCCGTGTTGGTCTGAAGCCAGACAACAAATTGAGAGTCTAATGGCACCTTTAAGACCATCAAAGGTTTATTCAAGGTATGAGCTTTCATGTGCACACACACTTTTTCAAATACGTTAGAATGGCAGGCAAGGTTCAAACTTATAGCCAGAGAATGAGCAGCAAATTAACATGCAACATGATGATGATCAAGATACGAAAAGTGACACTAAATAATAAGTTAAGGTTATAGGGTCAACAGTTGCAAGGCAATAAATATGTCAGACTAGCAGATAAATGTCTAAAGGTGTCTTTCCTAATTGTGGGAAGTGACTGGGTGTCTTCTTATTCCTCCTCAAGGAAATGCATGCATAAATATGTTCATCATGCAGTGGACAGAGTATGGCATGGAGAGCAAACAATGGGGACAGATTGAATGTTGAGCTTCCATGACTGCTACCTGCTTTCAAGCAGGATGTAGTGAACTGAACATCTTTGCATGATATACATATTGCCACTCTGACACTGATAACCTTTAATTTTGTGTATGTCCCCCCCAATTATTTGAATTTTTCCCAACGATTTATCAATTTCCTTTATGCAAATACCCATTTTCAGGCAATCTATTATATTCTGAAAGATTCTGTGTAATTGTTTTACTGGATGGATGGAGTAGTTAATGTTTCTAAAGTAAGTTATTTCCCTCTCCACCTTTATTTCATTTTAGTACTCTACCAGTCTGATCCTATGCATGTTGACTTATAAGGATATTATGTGTCTGCAGCACTAAAATCCTGTGCCTGCACACTTGGAAATAAGCCCCATTGAAGTCAAAGGGACTTACTGGTGGCTAAACACACATGTGATTGTGTTGCAGTCTGCAGGTAAGTTTTGGCTTGGAAATGAGGGAAACCTTTGCACCTGTTCTTTATAAATACTCTTTATTTGAACGTTAGTTACTGCAATAAAGCACTGATACTTCGGCTGAAAGTTTGGAGCCAGAAAACCAATTTTTAAAATAAAGCAAAAATGGAAATTAGAAGTGGTAATATATGTTCAAAGAGTGCCATCTGTTGGTCAGTCCTGCTTTTTGCATTTTACTTGGCATAATTGAAACTAGTGTATTATTAATACTAATTATGGTCATGGAAAATTCTGTCAAGTCGCAGCTGATTTATGGCAACCCTGTAGGGTTTTCAAGGCAAAAGGTAAACAGAGGCGTTCTAAAATTGCCTACCTGTGCGCAGCAACCCTGGACTTCCTTGGTGGTCTCACATCCATGTACTAACCTGGACTGACCCTACTTAGCTTACAAAATCTGATGAGATCCGGCTAGCCTGGGCCATCCAGGCCAGGGCAAAACACCAATTCCAGTACTGACATAATGAATGCATAATGGATGCTGCTTATTTATCTACCCAATCAATTTAGATACTAGCAGCTGTGACTACAACAATCTTTTTTGGGCATTTGGAATTTGAAAAGGTAGAACAGTAGTTCTCTAGAGTCTCTTTCATAATTTAATCTTAACTGAGTTTTCAGCTTATAGGCACTTTTATTTCAACAAATATAGAATGTGATCCTAAGGGGAGAAATGGGACTAGCTTAATTTGCTCCGGCACTCCCCAATGTATGGGTTCAGCTATATCATTGCTTAGCACTACAAGCTAACTATCCCAAGGGTGGGCTGAGCTAGGCAGCCAGCTGTGGCTGTCTGTTTGGGGAAGGTCTACCTTGATACCAGACTAGGGTTGCCAGGTCCCTCCTGACCACTGGTGGGGGGTGGGAGGTAGGATTGCTAGATCCAAGTTGGGCAACTACTGGAGATTTGAGGATGGAGCCTGGGGAGGACAGAGACCTCAGGGGGATACAGTGCCATTGAGACCCAAGCACTCATTTTCTCTCCAGGAGAACTGATCTCTGTAGTCTGGAGATGGGCTGTAATTCTGGGGGATCCCCAGGTCCCACATGGAGGCTGGCATCCCTACCCCACTGCCCTTATTTATCCTTGCCTATACATGCACTGTGTGCTAAAGGGTGCCCAGGCTCATTCCCCTCCCTGATGTGCCAAAAGGCCCCTATCAGGTTTGGAAAATGCTGCTCAACAAGGTGCTCCTTCCCAGCCAAGAGGTGTATGATGGCCCTTTCCAGACACACCCTCCACCAATGGCATATGCCTCAGGGTGTTTGCTCATTCTCCCTATCTAACTTGACCAACCCCACCTAATCCTGCCAACTATCTGTGGCCTAACAGTCTATGGCCATGCTTCATTCCAGGACATTGCAAGGCAGGTGAGAAAACATTTTTCCAAAATCCAATCAGGTAAACCCCCCAAAATCCATCCTTGGCCATATAAAAGTGACTGGCTGATCATGCATTGTTCCATGGGAGGGTGGGCTGGCCAGCTGCAGCAACAAAAGGTTGTTTCCTCTATAAAGCTTCAGATTTCCCTCTCCCCATTGGGTGGAGACTCTCCAACCCTGGCCAGTACTGTAAGCCTCATGTGAGAAAAGGGGGCAAAATGATCCATGACATTAATGCTGTAAATGGCCCTTCTGTAGAATGCAAGAGATGAGAGATGAGAGAGAGAGAGAGAGAGTGTGTCATTTGGTATTTGTTTTTCTGAATGGAATTCTTCTGACTTGAGATGCCCTCGATTGTCATGCTGACAACTGGCAAAAATTCTTAGGACCATTAAACCAACCAAAGGAATAACTGGCAAAATACTAAAACAAAACCACAATACCTAACCATTCCTGGAACACTACTTGGAGACGAAAATGGAGAATTTCCAGTTGTGCATTTGAAACACAGGGTCCAGACAGTGGTAATAAACCTAGTTGCTAACTACCATGTACAACATAGTGTCAACTGAATACACCCTTCCTCATGGCTATTTAGAGTAACAAAGCCCAGAACTCAGACTCTCTGGAGAATAAATGGGAAACAGTAGGAAGTGGCCCTCTTCTTTTAAGTTGCTGCAAGTGTTGCAACCACTTTTAATCTTTTGTATGTAATATAACACAAAAGATAAGGGCATAAGTCAGGGTTGAACAAGCCAGAGACTCCTGTACTTGTTTGGCTCTGAAACCCTCAAGTTCTATCAACTGAAATCTTAAGGCCATACAAAGCGTCTAGTCCTCTGTTTTGGAACAGGCCTTCTGGGTGAGATTCTTATCTCCCTACCAGGGAAATACACGTTCTGTTCTTATATCAGTAGAACACAAATCTTTTGTGCAAATGTCAGAAGCATAAAAAGAAGAAACGTGAGTCACTCACACTTCCTGTGTTGCTGTTGTTGTACGATGTCTGAAGTAGAAACAGTTATTTGGGCAGCAGCAATAGCAGCTCCTTCTGACAACATCCATATCATGAATAACCAGTCTCCCCAGCCTGTAAGTGGAGGCTTGCCAGTGAGGGGACACTATACCTCCAAGCATGACTCCTTCTTATCCCATTCCATCATGTCTCTCATGTACTACATACTGCTTAAACAATTCTCCCTTCCTCAACAGGTAGTCACAATGTTTACCACATGTAGTAAGGAAATACCATGCTAATGGCTTACTGTCCTTGTTGTCCATTAATCACCAACTTGAGGTTCCATCGTACAATGAAGAGTATACCTACCTATGGGGGGGCTAGGTATTCTACTACTAGGTATTCTACATGGGATAGATGTATACTGCTGTAATGACTATATTAGCTACCATATTGAACTACCAAATGATGCATGAGAAATGGAAGAACATTGGAAACAGTGTTCTCATAATTTTTTAGATCATAGTGCAGTTTTGCTCAGCACAGGTCGACAAAATTTGCCTTTCCCGTCTCTCCCTGACCTCATGGTCATGTTCATCAAACCCCTCCCCATCACACCTATTGGGGTGATTGCAGAGCTCCACACCTGTGCCTTGGCCTTGCTGCCGAGTAGTCTGGGTGGCTTTCTCCCCAATCTCTTAGAAAAGATGGAGGAAGCTGGCAGGTAAGAGCAGTGGTGGATGGGGGAGTGGGAGTGTTTCACATAAATTTGGGTGCCAAATGGAGCCCTGAGGTGGAAGCTTTACAAGACTCACTACATTTGTCTTTAGTTGGGACTTTATTTGAAGGAAGCACACTTCTAAGTACATTGTAACAGCAGTGAAATCTAGAAACTATTTTTTTCAAATTTTAATATTATTTTCTTACTTTTGTATGGAATGCTGGCATAAATTCAGTCTGGATTAAATAGGATAAGAGAAATAATGTGTCCCATATGAACCTCCTCACTCACCTGTGGAAGCACCCGCCCTCAGGAATAGCAGGTTGCCTCAAGACATGCTATCATCTTGTCAAGAGTAATTTGCTTATGGAATTGCCCGACTCCTTTGTTGATTTTTATTATTTATTCTCTTTATGGGATTTTTATGTTGGCTTCCCTTTTAATAATTAAAAAGGACCACAGGTTCTGCCTTACTCTCGGCAGTGGTCTACCTCATAGGGAGGCTGTGGATTTTTTAAAAAAAATTCAGGTTGCTTTCTGCAACCCTTAAAAAAAAATCAATGTCATAAACCTAGTGAAATTAGATCCCAGATTTCCTGCTGGATAGCACATGGAAGAAATTTTAAAACACAGTAATTTTGTGTAACAAAGTTTCAGTCCAGTGGCACAACAAATCTCCAGGGTCGCACTCAAGTAGAAATTTTTCATAACAACTACTACCTGGTTCTTTTTAAAGCTGAAGATAATGGGAATTGGCCCTGGGACCTTTTTTAGGCAGAAAAAATTCCATACTACTGAGCCCAGTACTGAGATGTACTGTGAGATGTATGGAAGAACTATTTTAATCCTTTTGTGTTCTCTTGTTCATCTGTAAAATAACCAGTTGCCAGCCTGTCTCACAGGGAGACCATTACAAAGAGATCTCTTTTTTTGGTCCTTTAAAAAAGTGCATTTAAAGGAAGAAGTCTTACTCCTGTGAACTATGTTGTGTTCCTGCTCAGACAAATAGCAACATCTGTTAGTCATATGGTATGTTATTGTCAATGAGTGTGAGGGTTTAGAATGTGTAGGAGCCTGCCTAGTTAGAGCCAAGGTACCTCTTCTTGGGACCTGGGATAGAGAGCCCCTGATATATTGAAAACAGCACATCAGTTTTTTGCTTAGCACCCAGGTCCAGATGTTTACCCAAGCAACCCAGCCACTGGCAGCACTGATGGGGCCAGCAGTGCTGGAGAAGGCACTAGGCATGGCTTATGTCCAAAATCTCTTCCAAATCCTCACTTTCAGGTTTGCTCACAACTTTAATGCTCACTCGTAGGCTTGCTCACAAAGTAGAATTTTTCTCACAACACTCCACAGCTTATAGGGAACATTGATCAGGATAGTGGCATTCCCTTTATCCTGTGCTCACCAATCTCTTGTGAGCATCTAGAATTATGACTGTTTTGTCCTTGAGTTTCTCCACAAGCAACCTCATAGGCAGGGCTCTCCAACAGGTGTGGATGCAAAGTAGTTCCCTAGGGCAATATATCCAGCTAAGGTCTATGAGAACACAAGTAGCAACTGTGACCAGTGGGAACTCAGCTAACCTACTGTGTTGCCACCGGTTGTGTTCCTGTGTCTCCCAATAATATATAATAACAGTGCAACAGACAGCTGCACCCAGCATTCATGTCAAAGTTTTCAGAATGCCTACTATGAGCCTGTGTAATTAATTCACCAGGAGTGTTGGCCTGATTGCCCTGATTTCTTAAAAATATTGGGGAATTTGAATTTATTATAAATTGGCAATAGGCAAAAGGGAACAACCACTAATATATACAGGGGTCCTGCTTCTAGAAGAATCAGAAATAGACAAGGAGTCTGGCTTCAGTACTAAAATGATTCCTTTACTGAAGAACCTTTCTCAGGCAAACAGTACAACAATCACACACACACAGTTACACAGAAACTAGGAAAAATAGAGCAGAGACATTTGCATTAGCAGGTAAAATTGTTGTAGGGTTGCCAACCTCCAGAATTACAATTTATCTCTAGGCAACAGAGATCAGTTCCCCGGGAGAAAATGGCAGCTTTGGAGGATGAATTCTGTGGCATTGTACCCTGCTGGGGTTCCTCCCCTCCCCTCCACAAACCCTGCCCTCCACAGGCTCCACCCCCCCCCCCCCCCAGTCTCCAGGTATTTCCCATCCCAGAGCTGGCAACCCTAAATTGTTAGTATCCACATCGAGGGTGATAATTACCTGTCCCAGAGGGAAAAATGCGTCCCAGTGGGGACAATGATGAAGGTAAATGGTGATGAAGGTAAATGAAGGTAAATGATGATGTGTCCCAGCGGGGAAAATGATGAAGATAAAAAAAAGGATTAGGGATTGTGTCCTGAGACGACAGAGACATTTGGAAACTCTGGCTGCACAACCAAGAGTTTACGGGACAGGGTAGGGTTCAGGATAGAAAAGCTAGAGAGAGAACACGTTGCTGGGTGTCCTCTTCTAATAGGGGGCTCTGGGGGAGGGCTTAACTGGACACCTCCCTTGAGACCACCCCTTCGTGGTCCACTCCAAAGTCACATCTGCAATGGGGAGGGGGCTTAAGGAGCTGGGAAATATTAAACTCTATCTGATCAGTGACAGAGACACCTGGAGGGCCAATATGACATTGGCTAATCCCTTTGTGTTGTTGATTTGCCCTATTGTCTCAGGGCTGCAGAACCGGTTTCTTGGCTGGCCAAGTCCATTGTCAGTGGAAGGTGGGAAAGAGTCTTTTGTGTCTTTGCTGCAGAGAAGAAAGGCTTCTCTAATGGTGTCTGGAAGCACATATTTAAACCACAATGGTGAGTGGCTGTTTCTGTGTGGGTTTCTATGTTAAGGGATGTCTCTGGGAGCTGGCGACCTCGGGAACCACTGGCACACACATGCTCCATCCTGTGGCTAGCAACTTCTTTCTACATCACTCACTGCTCTCTTGAAATATTTGCATGAGTTTTCCAACATGAGGATAGTGATAGTATATACAGGGATGAAGGAGGACTGAAAGTTGGTGGAAGGAACATTAACAATTTGAGATATGACGATGACACAATATTACTGACAGAAAAGAGTGAAGACTTGAAACAACCACTGATGAAGTTTAAGCAGAAAGTGCCAAAGCAGGATTACAGCTGAACATCAAGAGGAAAAAAAGTAGTGACTACTGAGGAATTACACAACTTTAAGGTTGATGATGAAGAAATTGTTCAAGATTTTCTATTACTTGGCTCCATCATCAACCAAAAGGTTGACTGCAATCAAGAAGTCAGAAGGAGATTGAGACTGGGAAGGGCATCCATGAAGGAGCTAGAGACCAAGATCAAGTTAATTTAAGCTATAGTATTCCCTATATCTATGTATGAGTGTGAAAGTTGGATAGTGAAGAAAGAGAAAATTGATTAATTTGAAATGTGTTGTTGGAGGAGAGTTTTACAGATATTGTGAACTGCCAAAAAAGACAAATAAGCAGATTCTATATCAAATCAAACCTGAACTCTCCCTAGAAACTAAAATGATTAAGTAGAGGTGTAATGGACAGCATTTTTAAAAGCTTAGAAGTGCTGTGTAAACAGGTGAAGGGTTAATTCTTCACAGAACAGAGAGCCTTGGGTGACAGGCTGCTCCAAGCAATCTGCCTGGTTAGCATCAGTTGAGTAGTGAAAGACTTTAGAGCTGAATGCTGTGGAGAATTCATTTGGGATTCAGCCTTGGCTGAGAGTAGTTGAACACAGATGGAGAATTGGGGGAATACTGACAAGGAAGTTTGGGAAGTAGGCGAAAACTCCCATTTGGGGCAATGAAAGGGGATAGATCTTCTAGAGAGAGAAGCAAATCCTCTACCCAGTCAAACAGGGAGTTAGCTCTGAAGAGTGCAGAGATCCCTGGTCTGGTGTCATTAGAAACTGTCTTTAGAGACATTAAGTGTCAGTTAAAAGCTCAAGACGAATACTGGTGTTTCAAGAGGAGGGGTTTGGGCACTGGAAAGAGTGTACCAGCCATCTAGAAACCAAAAGAATATTCAAAGAAAGTACTGAAGTGTTTGGAAAAAACACTGGAACAAAAACCTCTCAATATAAAGATTTCAGTCACTGTGAAAAACAAGAAACTCTCATTAGCCTGAAACATAAGAGCTAAAGTCTATGCATGTACTGGTTTTACCTCAGAAATTTCAACCCCTGCTTTCACCTGACCATTTCCTTCTATGTTAAATAAAATATTTTGCTATTTTTAAATTTCAAAATGCCTTGAGCACCATTTAACTTGTTTGAGTGAAAGCAAGCTCCTGATCCTTCCCTCAGATTCCTGGGCTGAGCCAACAACCAAAATATTGTATTGTGATAGGGAAAGACAACCAGAGTTCTTCAGCAAAAAAGAGAACACATTACTAGGGTGGCTCAGTCAGTAAAGGGAAAGAAAATTGGAGGGAAAATCTTGCCTCTGAGGGAGGGCAGAGGAAGAGGGGGGCAACGCAGGAGGCTATTGTACTTTAGTCACATTATGGGAAGACAGGAGTCACTGGAAAAGATAAAAATGCTAGGTAAAGTTGGATGCAGTAGGAAAAGAGGAAGAACCAACATAAGATGGATTGGCTCAATCAAGGAAGCCCCAGCCCTCAGTTGGCAAGACCTGAGCAAGGCTGTTAGTGATAGGATATTTTGGAAGTTATCAGTTCATAGGCTCACCGTAATTTAGAAGCAATTTGACAGCACATAACGACACTCACACACAGCTCCTATTTGCAGTCCAGAAATATCACTCATAATTTGCTGGCTGTAGCACTGTTGATGTTTCCTTGGTAAATTCTGGGAGAGAAGGGGCTAATTTCTTTTCCTACCAATATATGAGGATGTCTGCAAAGAGGATTCAGTTTGAGGAGCTGGGTATAGTAACATGAAGTCTATGGGACAGCTGAATTGTTTTTCAAACTCACAATGAGAAATTCTGCATCATTCTTAGCATGCATGCACATACAATCACATCTTCTTTGCACAGCACAGAACTGTGGACTAAGGCCTAGGATCTTATTAATATGCTTTAATATAAATCTCTTTGATAAAATCTCTTTTCATATAGTTGAGGAAAACAGGAAACTGAACTGTAAGTCAACTGTAAATGGATTTTGACCACAAGACAGGTATACAAATTCCATATGCTAAGTTCCATTTATGTGTGCATGTTATTATTCATTTACTATGTTGTAAATATTAATCATTATATACAAAAATAAAAAGTGGTTTTAAGCCCCTCTCTAAACATTATAGGTATTTCTTTTTGCAGTGAAAAAAGATAAAAAATCTACAGCTACAATTCCTGAGAAATATATAAACATAGCAAAATGTAATTTCAGTTCTGCCCATTCATTTCCAAAATCAAAGAAAAGAACACACTAAATAACCTTTAAATTTTTAGAAAAGAGATGGAATGTAAAATTTATACATTTAAGAAATACTTTAAAGTTTTATGTTTGTCGATTTGAAAAACAATAAAGAAGCATTTCTACAATATAATTTTGGTTCTCGCTATTTCTATGTTAACAGAGCTATGTGAAGGCATAATGTGGTCTGGGACAATAATGGGGTGGGGGTTGGGGGGAAAGAGTATGCAACTCGTTCTCTGCTGCCATGTAGTTTCACCAACTGCAAGAACCCCCCACCCCTTTCCTACTGTTGTGGGAAAAGAATTTTTTTTTTCCTTTAGGCTAATAACATCAGGGGACGATTTTTTTTCTTCCTGTCCTGAACAGCCACAATCTGAACTGGCATGACTGACATTTCATCTAGTATGGTCCTTATTTAGAAAAGATTATGAGCTCAGTTTTGGTTCAGAAGCAAACCCAGCTTGAGAACCACGAGGAAAGTCTCTGATACTGGAGAACCATTAGGAGAGTCTCCGAAAGTTGATGTTCCTTAACATTAACACTGAAGATCTCCTGATACTGCTATAAATATCCTACAAAAAAACCTGAAAAAAATGTTTGGGGTCAACCAACAGCAAAACAGTGATTGCAAATGCCTCCCCCAAATAAAATCTGCATCAATCCAGAATTAAGAGGATAAAAATATAACAAATGACCAAAGAGCAACTGGAATCACACATTTTTAAAAAAACTTTGGATGTAAAAAAACTGCTCTGAAAAGGCAAAAGTGGTTGCATTGCAAAGCTATGTTGCTGCTGCTGGAGCTGTTGTTGCTGGAGAGCAGCACCGTCGAGAAAGTCATTTTCAAAGTCATTTTGAAAATCCCTTGCTGCTGTGGTATCTTCTTCCACAAATCACATTAATCTGAGTCACAATACTCTCACTGTGCAATTTCATAGTGGTACTGTCGCAGCCTGAGCTCCACTTCAGAAAATCCTGGCCGATTATCAGCACTGCAAAAGAAACACAAATATTTTTGTAGGGACTTCCTGCTCTTGCCCTTTTCATTTAAGGTCTGGTTCCTTGCTAGTATTGGCAGAGGCAGTTTCCACTATTTACTGATTACAGTATTGACACCAGCATTTACTGACCAGTATTTTCAGGGCTTGTTATTCATTTACAATGCACCAATGAGTGTCTTATGATTTACCTTAACCTTTCCAATAGCAGAAGGAACTGCTAGGCAAAAGCTCTACAATGGAAATGACATGTTTTGGAGACACTGAAAATGGATTCTGACCATAATGCCTGAAGGGTGCTGTTTTATTTAAAGCAGAAGGGGAAGGAAAAAACCTCATCAGCTGCATCAACGACATCCAGGAATCCCTCAATGGGCAGACAACATACAAATCTAACTATGAGTCTTATGCCAATGTGGAAGCAGTTATTGCTGCCCCTCCAAATTCACTCTCAGCAAGGAGGAGACAGGAAAGAAGTTGGGCAGTTCAAGTAAGATGATAATGTCCACGCCACAAAGGAAACTTAAACAAGAACGTCTTCCAGGAGTTGGAACTCCATTTGGAGTTCGGTAGGCACTCCTTTGGGGGGAGTATTTCTCCTTAAGGCAACCTTCTGAGTAGTTTATACAATGTGTGAAGAATGTTGCTGAATTTTCCCCATGGAAGTTGTGAAATTGTATTCTTTACCTTCCATCAAAATTGCTTTTGAATTTTAAAAACCATACCTACATAGAAAAGGTATAGTAGAATTGGTTCTCAAAGGCCTTTGTGATCCAGTGTTCTGCTTAATAGGCATAAAGCCACATAAATTGGTGGAAATGCTGAATTGTTAATGAGCAACTACAGTTTAGTAGGGAACATTGGTTACTGAGTTGCGTAATAGCCATTTTGAAAAGCTTGATCCTACTCTTCTATATCCCATTTTGGTGCTACCAGAGCATTAATCACAAAAATTGTTGTTGTGTTCAGGAACTGATCGATCATTTATTCAACTTTTATCCTGCCTTTTGGGTTGAGAAGAGGTCACAAGGCAATTTACATGCAATCAGCAATCATAATATAAGGTTAAAAACAAAGAGACTGGGAAAAGAAAAATCATGACAGAACTATGGCTGTAATCCAAGAAGCCAATTTTTTATCAAAAGATACATGCTTATACTCACTTATATGTCCAACACAATTTCATTAAGTCATAGACCTCAATTGGGCAAACTGGTGGACGTTCCATTCGCTCTCCTCTTTCAATCATCTGAGAAACCTCCCCTCCTTTCATGCCCTGTGACAGATACATTTATTATAGGCACAGGTGTCAGAATGATATTTTTCGTTCTCAGCAGCAATAAAAACATCACAGTTTCTGGTTAATTTTGCCCCAGAGAGTAAACAATTTTAGATTACCATCTTTGCCAATTAATCTCTTGCCAAACTACATTATGCATGTAATCCTAAACACTTTCCTGGGAACTGAGTTTTTCCCTGGAACAAAGTGGGACTTACTTCTGAGTAGACCTGCTTAGGAGTGCTCCCACTATTTTTCAGTTTTAAATATGTGCTTTGGAATTATAAAGGGAAATTTAATGACAATACCCACCTTGTATGGCTTTTGCCCATAGGAAAAAGCTTCCCACATTAATACACCAAAGCTCCAAACATCGCTCTTGCTAGAAAATTTGAAGAAATTCATACATTCTGGAGCATACCACTTGACAGGCCATTTCCCATAGTGTTCTGCCTGATGATGACCCAGAAACAAAAGTTAACAATATTACTCATATAAAATAAACACATTTGTATGTATTTGAAACTTTTAAAGTCTACTGTCTCCTGAAGGCCTAAGGAAACAGTCCATGCACCTACTGGCTGATGCTGTTGATAGATGGGATAACGATGGGTGGGCCCAATTTTCACAGTACAGCACCATGCTATGAGCTGATCTCGTCAATTAGGGCCAGGATGCAAGAGTCAACTGAATTGTTAGATGAAACTTAGTATATAGATCCTTTTCAGTACAGATTCAGGAAATTGCTTTGGTTACCCTATTAGATTATCTTTGCCTATCAAGAGAAAGGGAGAGTATGCTCCTCTTTGTCTTCCTAGACCTCTCATCAATCTTAAATACCACCAGGCATGGTATCCTTCTAACCTGTCTTGTCAGGTTCCATCTGTAAGATTAAGAATTGTATTGTTTTTGTTCTTTTCTGGCATGCAAGTACCAGTAAGTGCTCTTTGGGGACTTCTGCTCTGTCGCATGGCCATTTGTCAGCTAATGCTGCCATCTCCTGCCTGGGAGGTGGGATGAGTAAACCCTTGATGTCAGAACTGTGGAATGTTATGTTATATTTCTCATGGCATGCTTATCGCTCTCTGAGCTACTTTGAATTGAGATACTGGTAGTGTCGGCCTATGTATCTCTTCTCCTGTCTGGCTCCTATTCTTCCCACTTTTTCCATAGGAACTGTAAACCAGTATTTTAAGCACCTTTTCTCTGACATGATGATTGGTTACTATGCATTACCAGACCCCTTTTTGAATTCTGTATAATTGTCCTGCTTTGGCGGTACCCACCATTACTAACACAAGAAGTGCAGATGACCATAGCAGACCTTTCTCAATAAAGTGCAGATGACCATAGCAGACCTTTCTCAATAAAGCATTCCTGTTTAAGGACACTTGTTGGTGACTGACTCTGTAGGACTCTCACACCATTATTTATTTATTTATTTAAAAGCTTATATGCCACCTTTCCACCGTTAGGTTCCCAATCAGGGCTGCAGCACTGAGGAAGGGGGATTATATACCCTGTCTTTCTCCTAAATAACAGGAACCTAGGTGAGTCACAAAACTAATAAGCTTTTTATAACTGAAAAAAGTACAACAGTATCACATAATTTTAACAGCCAGCAGATAAATAACCAGCTAACCCAACTAACCCTTACCCCAAAGGTTCAACGAACTACTTAACCATAAAAGAGTTCCAAAAGCCCCCTTGCAACCTTTACGGAACTGCAATAAAGGCAAAGTCCACAGTAACATCATGACACTGTGATGAGAAAGTTGAGTCCAGATGTGAAATGTTACCTTATAATAATCATTAGAGCCAAGAGCTTTTGAAAGTCCAAAGTCACTGATTTTGGCATAATGTTGTGTAACCAGTAGCACATTTCTTGCAGCCAAATCTCTGTGCACAAAGTTGTTTTCCTCCAAGTATTTCATCCCCATGGAAACTTGATGAACCAGTTCTGTTATATTCTTTTCTGTAACATCTCTAAAAAAATTATAACTGGTTAACAATGTCTAGTATATTTTCTTTACAGCTGCTTGGCTTTGCTATCTGCCATTCCCTTACTTCACATGAAGAAGTTTGGGCTGCGCTGGACTGCCACAGGGAAGGGCAACTATGGAAAGGTGGCTTGGCATAGCCAAGCAGGATACTGGAGGAAAGAAGGGAAGAGCTAAGCCCAGCAGTTGGAGACTCTTCATGGTGCCCAGCAGGAGGTAGAGTCTGGGCCTACAGGTCCTTCAGACCTCAGATGTGAAGGAAAGAGGGATGTGCTTACCCCAGTCAGCCTTCTTCTGCCAGGGTGCTCCCTGTTTGTCTCTTCCAACCCTCTTTCTATGCCAATTCTGATGATGATGACAACAACAACAGCAGCAACACCCCCACCCCCATCTCCTCCTTGGCCTGAGGCTGAGAGGGTTTAAATAGGCCCTCACATCTTTTACATGCTCCACCTCCTATTGCTTGGGCCAATCAACCATTAGTGGCTTCTACTGCCGCCCTCCAGTGGGGACCCAAATCTATTATCCCTTCCAGGCCAATCAGCTCTCTGGCAGGGTCTGTGTCCCTTGGCTGAGTTGGGCCCTCGTTGTGCCTCACATGGACATTCATGCTGGCCAGCTGGGTGTCAGCTAATGCTGCCATCCCCTGCCCAGGAGGTGGGATGGGTTGCCCTGCAACGTAGGACTCTTGGAATGTTCACTTTTGATTCCCTCCCTGCTTGCTTTCACTTGCCGCCTAGCACTGACCTTGGTAGCTTGTTAGTGTCTATGGATGTATCTTCCCGCTTTTTCTTATAAGAACCTGCAGCCAGTATATTGGGTGCCTTTTTACTGATTTATGTGATTGGTTGCATTCCATTGAGAGACCCTATTTGAATTCTATATAATTGCCCTGTCCAGGGATCCTTCTAACCATTACAGACACAGAACATGTAGATGACCACAGCAGATCTTCCTCAATAAAGATCAACCATCTTTAAGGACACTTGTTGTGACTGACTCTGTAGGACTCTCACACTGGGCTGCAGAGGCTTGATTGACATAGCTGTATGTTCTAGCTAAACCTCCACAGTTCTGCTGAGCCATGGGAAAGGCACCAGCCTCTAGCTGCTGTCAGGCCATGTTCCTGACACTCTGGGATGGCCTGTTGGACCCCTGGGGTGGCCCACTGTGGGAGCATTGCCATGGTAGATGGGGCCATAGACTGGGATGTCAGTGGGGCACCCTGCCTGCTCCCAGACACTTCACACAGCTATACAATCTGAATGTGAACTGTCCATCATCTGGTACCAGGTATTGGTTTGAGAGCCATTTCTAGGCTGGTGAAGTTTTTCTTCATGGATCTGCCCCTTGATCTCTAGAGCAATAGCAGCAGCAGCCCAGCACCATTTGTCTGAGATAAGACTTTTCTGTCTTAGCACTGTCACTGCTTCCTGATGCCACCATCCAGCCCAGCAGAGGAGCCTCCCCTACCAGAACTCTCCATCAATCAGCACTGGGCATCAGCTAGTGTCTAGACTGAGTAATCCTATATATATAATTCCCTTATGTATTGGCCATTTCCAGCTCTCACATGTGCTCAATCAGCCACTGGCCCATCAACCACCACTCAAGAGTACTCGCATGCCATTGGCTGGGTGCTGGGTTTGCTCCTTGCCCCGTTCACTGCCAGCCTGGATACTCTTCTCTCACAGAATAAATGGCCAAACTGCTGTCTCTCCTGATGAACACACTACTCCTGCTTAGCTCCTGCGGGACTAACTTTCCCTCAGTGGCTGTTGCTAGGCAACCATGCTTGTTTCTGTCAGTAAAAAGGCCAAGGCAGGAAGCACTTTCCAGGTCTTTGTGGGGAACACACTGGGGTCAGTCCTGACTCGGGTTGCCAGCTCCAGGTTGGGAAATTCCTGGATATTCTGTGGTGGAGTCTACAGAAGTCAGAGTTTGGGGAGGGGAGGGGAGAGGAGAGGACTCAGCTGAATAGAATGCCATAGAGCCCACCCTCCAAAGCAGTTATTTTCTCCAGGGGGGGGAGGGATCTGTTGTCTGGAGTTCAGTTGTGAAACCTGGTGATCTTCAGGCTCCACCTGGAGGTTGGCGGTCCTAGGTGTAGCAGTTAGCACTTCAGAGCAGGTTCTTGCTGTGGAAGTTGAGTGGGTGATTTTGGATCAGTTACAGACTTTCAGCCTAACCTACCCCACAGATCAAAAGTAGGAGAGGGGAATGATGTAAGCTGCTTTGGCCTCTACTGCAGAGAAAGACTGTACTTCTCCTCGTGGGAGAACCAGTGCTGCCAATCTCCAAGCTGGAGATCACTCAGAACTAAACCTGTTCTCTACATGGCAGAGATCAGCTCCCCTGGAAAAAATGGCTATTTTGCAGGGTGGACTCTGTATCATTGTACCCCGCTGAGGTTGCTTCCCTCCTGCTTGGGTCCCCATTGCGGACAGAGGCTATAGTTTTCCTAGATAGAGGCTACAGGGAGGGGGGAAGAGATGGAAACCTGAAGTTAGAGGGGCAGATAACAGTACATTGATGGTTGGTTGGCAAGGAAATAGGGTTGCCACCTCCAGGTTGGGACATTCCTGGAGATTTGAGGAGTGGAGCCTGGAGAGAGTGGGATTTGAGGAGGGGTGGGACCTCAAACAGGTACAAAGCCATATACTCCACCCTCCAAACCAGTCATTTCCTCCTGGGGAATCATTGTTGCCAATCTCCAGGGGAGAGCTGGAGATCACTCAGAATTACAACTGCTCTTCAGATAGCAGGGATCAGTTCTGTGAGAAACTGATAGGCGAAAATGATAAGTTCTGTGTATATTTTGTTTATTAAAGTTGAAAAATATAATGAAAGATAATGAAGGTCAACTTACCGGTGTTTTATCAAATATTTATTCAAGGGCCCAAGTTCAGCCATTTCCATTACCAACATCCAAGACTCAGCCTCACATATACCTATCATCCGGACTATATATGGGTTATCCAGTTGCTGCATTACATTTGCTTCTCTTAGCAGTTCATCCTTTAAGGCTGGATCATTACCTTCATTCTTAAGAATTTTCACAGCCACTGTCTTCTTACCCCTGCAAATAATTTCCAGAAATTGTAATTACAAGTGGGGACCCACAACAAAATGTTGTGTATTATCAATGTCTTTTTCATAGCATAGTTGGTTACCGTTTAAATGACTTTCTTACAGTAACCGATTTATTAGCTTTTTGGATTTTATTGTGAGGTACTTTTGGCATTGTATTGTTCTGTATGGTACGGATGAGGAGGAGGAGATTGGATTTATATCCCGCCCTTCACTCACTTAAGAGTCTCAGAGTTCCTTTCCTTTCCCCTCCCCACAACAGACACCCTGTGAGGTAGGTGAGGCTGAGAGAGCTCTTTCTCAAGCTGTCCTTGAGAGAACAGCTGGTACAGAGCTATGGCTTGCCCAAGGTCATCCAGCCAGGTGCAAGTGGAGGAGTGGGGAATCAAACCCAGTTCTCCCAGATTAGAGTCCGCGCACTTAATAACTACACCAAACTGGCTCTCTTTTTGTTGAGAAATGAGGGATTGTTGCTTCTGACAAAAAAAGGCAGAGATTCTTTCAATTGTTCTGAGTGGTGCCTTCTCAAGGAAGGAGGAAGCTCTGTGACAGCCTTCTGTGAAAGGACAGGTCACAGTTGGAGCCCACTTTTTTATTTATTTATTATTTGCATTTATATTCTGCCCATTCCACGGGCAGGCTCAGGGCGGGTAACACTATTAGAATAAATACAATTTCAGTTTAAAACATTAAACATTAAAACATGATAAAACAATGGGTACAGCTTGAAATAGTGTCAGTTGGCTATAAAGTTCTGGCCCGATGGTAGACTCTCATTAGAGTTAACTCTCATTAGAGTTAAAGGCCAGTTGTCGGTGATCAGTACACAGGTGACAGACGGGTGACAGCAACCTCAGGGAGGCTATATATAGGCACCTGCTGCCTCAACCAAAGGCCTGGCAGAACAGCTCTGTCTTGCACACCCTGTGGAATTGAAGAAGATCCTGCAGGGCCCTGGTCTCAATAGGGAGCATGTTCCACCAGGCTGGGGCCAGGACAGAGAAAGCCCTGGCTCTGGTTGAGGTAAGACAGGTCTTTTTCCCTTTTCTCCTTTGTTTTCCCCTTTTCTTTTTCTTTATTGAACACTGGAAAGAGAGCTGTCTAGTCTTGTTCAGTTCCCTTGTGCATAGTCAGCTAGCTGACTGAATTTGGCTTCTAAGAGGAGTTTGCCTGGGAATTACAATCACTTTGTTTATGTGAGGTGAGATTTCAAAGATTGCCTTACTGGGCACTGCAGGTCTTGAGGTGCTATAGGTGTCCTGTACCACTTTCCGAGTGCCTTTGCAGCTGTTTAAATGGCCATTGATTTATCAATGAATCAGCCTGAGGCACCTTTGCTTGTTTAGACTCTCGCCTTGCCATGGATAATTGTGTGTCTCAGGGCTCCAGTCTTCTTCAGCCTGAGATGAGTCCACATTGGCCCACAGCACCACAGCTGTCGTTCGCAGTTTATTTGTGTGTCAGGGTTGCTAAGGAATGTTTTAAAAGGTGGTATGTACAAACTGACACTGTTTGGAGGAAATCCCGCCTCCTCTCTATCTGCCCCCTACTTCTCAGTCACTGTGCCCACCCATCCATTAATGATGCCTCAGCTGTCCTTTTATAAGTTCCTTCTGACTTCTAGTCAGTCAGAAGAGAGAAGCAGTGGGAAGAAGCAGTGCCCAAACTGGTGGGAGGGGAGAACCAGTTAGAAGCCAGAGATAATGGTTTTAAAGGACAGCTGAGCCCACAGCTACAGAGATTGGGGTGAAAACGATCCTTCCCTCCCACTTGCAAGGTTTTGCAGTTGCAGGCTCAGAGATCCTTTTAAAACTTCCCCCTGCTATTTAGCCATTCATACTGCAGGAAAAACAGTGTTGGAGATGGGTGAGTGACAGCAAGGACTCCTCCCCAATTCCAGCTGCAGTTCTGCCATTGCTCCCTCCCCTCTTCCCCCACCCATTATCTCTCTCTGTCTCTCTCACTCTCAGCCAGTCAGTCTTTCTCGAGCTGGAGGAAGGGGAGAAGCCTTCCCTCTGGGAAAGTTTAAAAAGAACAGTGGAGCCTGTAGCAAAAGAGGTAGGGATGAGAAGCTCAGATGTCCTTTTAAAATGTCCCCCTGCTATTTAGCCATTTATACTGCAGGAGGAATCCTCCCCAATCCCAGCTCCAGTTCTACTTTTGCTTCCTCCCTTCTCTCTCTTCCTCCTCTCTCTCTCTGGCTATTGCTTGCTGTCAATGCGGTGGGGCCTGAAGTAGATCTCTAAGGCGGCCATTTCAAAATGTATTTGTGGGGGGGGGGGATTCAACCTTCCTCAATTTTTCAAAATTTTTTGAATTTTTCTGCAGACCCATGGAGTCCCCTGAGTCTGTAGAAAAACCTGTAGGGGAGAGTGTGCCCTCTGTTTGCAGAAATATGTAACCGCGTGCAGAGGGGCTGTTGAGAATTAGAGAAGAAGAAGAAGAAGAAGAAGAAGAGATTGGATTTATATCCCGCCCTTCACTCACTTAAGAGTCTAAGAGCGGCTTACAACCTCCTTTCCCTTCCCCTCCCCACAACAGACACCCTGTGAGGTAGGTGGGGCTGAGAGAGCTCTTTCCCAAGCTGTCCTTGAGAGAACAGCTGGTACAGAGCTACGGCTTGCCCAAGGTCATCCAGCCAGGTGCAAGTGGAGGAGTGGGGAATCAAACCCGGTTCTCCCAGATTAGAGTCCGCGCACTTAACCACTACACCAGACTGGCTCTCTCAGGGGCCATGCTAATCTTCTCTGTATCGTTCCAATTTTAGTATATGTGCTGCTGAAGTATATGTGCTGCCGAATTAGATATATAGATATGCAGTGCTCTAAGTATTCTTTTTTTGGCATATTAAAGATACCTATATTCCACAGTTCAGCCCCTATTTGTACAGAAATCACCTTGCAACAAAGCCTAAAACCATAAAAAGAATAACAACAAACACAGCAACAAAACCTGTAGGCATAAAAAAAGCCCAGCCACTTATAACCCACAAACACACCTTAGCCATTCAACAGTAAACCTCCAAAGTTGTCTGCAACAAAACTGTCATGTAAAGGCTGGAAAGGATGAAGCAAGAGAATCCCCTCTGGGAAGAAAGTCCACTACTTACATATCTGATTGTGAGGGAACATGGAGCAGGATCTCCATAACATATCGGTAGGGTCCTATGGGAAAGGTGGACAAAAGCTCTACCTATCTAATATTCCATCTCCAAACAGGGACATATTGTGGGCCATCACAGGAGAGACAGGCTACACTTCCTAGAACTGATCTTAGGTACTGTACCCCGCTTTACTGTACTCCTCCATAAGAGAAAAGGGGGAAAATACAGGGAATATTTTCTTTCCTAACTGAATAGAACATCATCAAGGCACAAATTTGGAACAAGAATGCTACTTCCTTTCCCTACCAAAAGTTTCATAATTCTTTAGATATACAATAGATTTCTCTTCTATGCTCTGCTTCAAGATTTTTATCCCAAAAACATGGTAATGAAAGCAAGTCTGATAGTAAATAAAAACAGACAAATAAAGAAGAAAACATGCCCATCCAAGGGGACAGTCTTCTAAGAAGCTGACAGATTAAAAGTGCTGTCCTAAGCAGAGTTATATCCTGTAAACCCTATTGAATTCAGTGTGACATTTCTGAATGTGAATGCATGGAATATGGTTTCTGGACAGAGGCCTTTTAAACAGCAAATCAGATTGGTGTGGGTTTCAGACGTGTAATATGAAGGAGTTTTACAGGAAGAATACAAGATCACAGCCTATCACCATTTTCAACTTACTTTCTCATTTCATAGGTGCCTTTTTTTACAGTACCAAAGTTACCAGAGCCAAGTTCCTGGTCTTCCAGAGTCAGCAAATTTCTGTCAAGAGTGACATTTTTAGCTTTCATCTCTTCTGGGTCGGCGTATGGACTTTCATAGACTGCAGTGTCCATGGGTAAGGCTTCCCTCTGCCAGCCTATACATTGAACAGGAGAACACATTTACTGTCACACATTTTTATCATCTCATACTAGTCGCATTAGCTCTAAGATAAGAACTACTAAATGTTGGCAGTTTCTGTCTCCATGCCTTCTGCAATACAATATCTTATACTAGCACTATCTTATACCTCCACACACAATTTGGCAAGTCCTTCCCATCTCCGTTTTTTCAGCAGGCTTTTCTGATGACCCCCACCTTTACTTTAGTTGCATTCCTATTATTATCCAAATGCCCTCCAACCCCATCTTTGCCCTACAGTGCCTTCCACTTGCTGCTTTGATGGTCATTTAATTTATGTGTTACCTTTTCTGGACAGAGATTGTGTCTCTTTTAGTGATTAGCATATCACTAAATAGAAAATATTAAATACTTAGCAGCAGGAGCAAAAAAAGGAAGATGGTCATTAAATGATAATCTTGGACTATTTGTGTATCTATGTGGAATCTGGTAGACAAATTTTCTAGCGTATCCAATTAACTGAGAGAAAGCAATAATCTAGAACTAACTTGGTTTTCTATTTAACCATTTGTAGTGGAGTTATACTTGATGATGATTTTTCTTCAAGGCCTTCTTCAAGGACCACCTAACTCTTATCTGCCATCATAGGAAGGAAACTATCACCATAGCACAACAGCTATTAGTTAGATGTTGCTGTGTGTACAGCCAGAAAAAGAGATTTTAGAAAGGTCAGAACTTACAATATTGTTCTGTGGTTTGGAATTTAAAAGGCCTTGATAGCCTTGACAAAGCAACTGATTTCAGAGCATCAAATGATGTTGGCTGGTCTTCTCCCAATGTGCCCATTTGGGAGAACACCAAAAGTGGCTTCTTTACCAAACCTCACTTCTCAGTGGTAATTCAGCAGGGTCTCACTGGCTCCCAATTTGTTTCTGAGCCCAATTCAAGGAGTCGTAATGACCTTTAAAGCCCTACACCATTTGGGCCAAGCATACCTTAAGGACCATCTACTCCCATATGAAGCTTCCTAACCACCACACAATCATCTTCTGAGGTCCTGCTTTGGGTGGTCCTTCCTTCTGAGTTTAGGCAGGTGGTAACCCGATAGAGGGCCCTCTGGGTTGTGGCATCAACACTGCAGAACTCCCTCTCCCTGCAGAACTCCCACTGCAGAACTCAGACAGGTGTCTGTCCTCTCCTATCACTGTCTTCCACTGGCAGGTGAAGACTTTTTTGTTACAGTAACCACTCCTTCCCTATGTTTTCATTGCTGCTTTTAATGTATGTTTTAATTTTGGTTTTAATTGATTTTATGCTGTATGATAATGGTCTGCTTTTGTTAAGCCACCTTGGTGGCCCTGGTTTTGGCAGAAAGGTGGTACATAAATTTTTAAAATAAATAAACATGTTTAGTCTTATATGCTACAGTGATCAAGCCAATTGATTTATCAGTTCCACTAATATAGACAACCCCACTTTCTGTACAGTCCTATCCAGTTCACTTTTTGTCAGGAAATATGTGTTTATTCATTGGTAGCTAGGTGGGCAAACTTTATACAAGCTGGTTTGTGTGGGGGCTTAACAATGGAAATGCACATCTATATGTAACATCCTGCTGAAGGCAAGCATCCACAGTTGGGTGCATGTCTAATTTATACTTGTAGTTCCTAAAACAAGGATATCTGAAGGCCATGTTAAATCATAATACTGGAATTCCCAATAATGCTATTTTTCACAAAAAAGATGTAGAAGGGATTCAATATGGATCAGAGCTGCCATGCTGAGGAAGGGTGCTTAAGTTCCTCCCCAACCATGTCATTTACCTAATCAAAAATTCCTGGTAGATATTAAAGCAACTGGATTGTCATGGGGTCTGCCAGGGATGCAGCAGACAAATTTTCTGGGACAATGGAATCTGGCAGAGATCATTCTTTAGGCCTTAAAACTGGGGACCCAGCCAAGTTTTAAGATCCAAATAAAAGGTGTTCAAGATATTACTAATTATATAATGGAAGAAAAATTTTATAATATCAGCTAGACATAAGGCAAATCAAAGTCCATCCCAAACTGGGATGGTAGATTTTTCAAGGAACAGTATACACAATTGTAAGGAGAACAAAAGAAAACAGCACTTTCACTTTTCAAATTATTAGATGAGACAGTGTGAGGGCAAGTGAAACTTTAACATCTAGTGAAAGACACAAAATGGGTCCACTAACAGAAGAGCATCTTCTTCTACAGAATAACAACTTTTAACCAGATACCTGTCCTTGCTTGTGAGGGTTCGTAAGTGTTAGATGTTGTAGGCACGGCAGTATCATCAATGCAGGAACGTGGTACAGGTAACTATAGCACACAAACAGAATTTTGTCTTAGTGCATTGTACGTGTTATTTGAGGATTCTAAGACATAAATTAAGCAGTGAGAGATGTAGGCAAGGATTAACACACAAGAAAGGGAGCAAAGCTTACCTAAATCTCCAGGTTATTTCTTGTGTAAATATGCTAGCCAAACACACAGTGCTAAAGCATAAAAGAATTCTGCAAGTACTGCAGAGCATTGTCTTATGAAGGAACTAACAAATGGCTTTGTATCAAATCATAACTTTCTTGAAATAGTGACCTTATTTTCAAATCCTGTATCAATCGTATACTGAAGCTACTTAAAATTTTATTTCCAATCTGTTTTATATTTGTAATGCTTCTCTTTGGGATTTATGCATTATATATTCCAGTCCTCAAAAACGAATGGACTTTGGAACAGTGACCTGGAAACAAGTTTACATATTTAACAATACTTGAAATTACAGCAGTAGGCATAGGTTCATCTCCCTGGCGACCTTTTCCTCTATTAAGCCAATCAGTTTGTGTTCCCACCTCTTGGCTTTATTTTGCACATGGCTAAACAAAAATCCTAAAGGCTACTTCACATGAATTATCTTGCGCAAGCTGGCTTATGTAGGTTTATGGCTGAGGCGGCGGCAATTCATCTATACTGGCCTCTCCTGCCCTGCCCAGATTTATTCCATCATGACTGACTTTCTTACCCACCCTTTGCTCTTCATTGTTCCATCTATGGCTACCCACAATGTGAATTTCCTTGGAACTTTAACTGCACAGCAGATGCCATCAAATGTTTTAGCAGTATTTTAGATACGTTTTATGAATTGATTAATAATTTTATAGATTTTAAGGATGTATTACATTTCAATTATGTTGTATGTTTTAATCATGTAACCCACCCCTGAGCCTGTTGTGCAGGGGAAGGTGGGTTAAAAATTAGATAAACAAAGTATCTTAGAAATGGAAATGCCAGTGATTGAACCTGGGGCCTTCTGTATATAAAGAATTTGCTCTTCCAGTAGGGTTGCCAGCTGGTGGATGGTACCCAGCAGGTTACAGGGAACAGGGACATGGGAGGTGCCATTGTATCAACTGTATGACATCATTTCTGGGGCGAACCTGGAAGTGATATCACTCAGCTCTAGGATTCAGTGGAAACTCTATGGTTTTACCATGGAGTTTCCACTGAATGCTCAAGTGGCATAATGCCAGAACTCATCCTGGAAATGTCATCACATAGTTGACACAAGAGTGATTTTTGCATTATCAAGGAATGGTGGGCATCAAGGGCTGCTGGTGGGAGGCAACTCAATATTTCACTAAGCTTTGGATTTTCTCCTTTACTTGTTATATTATCACTAGTGTACAGATAAAACCAGGGGTCCTCAAACTTTTTAAACAGGGGGCCAGTTCACTGTCCCTCAGACCGTTGGAGAGCCGGACTATAGTTTAAAAAAAACAACTATGAAGATGGGCTTTTTCTTTGGTTATTTTGCAGGTAGGGAAGGTGCGCGGGGGGGGGGGGGGGGAGGTGCGCAAAAAGGCACCCTTGACGGGGCTGTTGTCTTTCCCTCTCCGAAGAAACAAAGAACTCGGCATCCTCACAAACTTTTTAAGGCAGCAAGCCCCCAGCTGCTTCTCCCTGAAACTCCACTACTGCAGGCATCATGATGGGAAGTGAAACCTCTCTCTCTCTCTCTCCCCCCCTCTGATTCCCAACAGCACAAAAAGCCTTGAAAAAGACCCTCGCCCGGCGCGGCCTGGGCCTGGCGCAGGTCTCCTAGCCGGCTGAGAGGCCTCTCAGCCAGTTAGGAGACTTGGGGCCAGCTGGAGCGCCTGCCACCTCACACTTACCCTCTTCCAGTCTTCCTTTTGCCTCCTCCTGGCTGACTGGAAGCAGGGGGCGGGGCTTTGTCATGTGGCCCGGGACGAGTCGGCTGCAATTTTTCCGCTGCTTTGTGTGCTGCTGGGAATTGGAGGACAGGCAGCGGCACACCCGGCGGGCCAGAAAAATGCCCTCGGCGGGCCGCATGTGGCCCGCGGGCCGTAGTTTGAGGACCCCAGGATAAAACTGACATATGAAAATCAAACTTAAGCTTATTTTAAAACAAATATATTTTGGGCTTTTTCCCGGTAAACTGTTCTACAGCAGATTTAATATTTAAAAAATTCTGCTTTGTGGGTATAAGCTCTATTTCAAATGGCTTGGGATAGAATACTTGCCCAACATACACAGAAAAAAAACTAAAGTTGCAGCTGGGGTTTTCAAAAGAACTTTGGTTTCACCTATTAATTTAGCTCTTGTCAGGCTTATTGTCCCACATCTCTTAACAGCATTGGTTAGGAACCACTGAAGAAGAAAAAATCCTGGTGATTATTGTATAATATGGGAGGTAATGGTTTGGATCTTTAATACTGAAAAGCAGCCACAGCTGGGGAAGGAAAATTATCAGTCAAATACATTTTTCCTTTTTCTGAAGAGGAAAAAAGAAAACTAAAGATGTTAGCTCAAAAAAGTAATTAATATTAGTGGAACATATTTGTAAAGAGATATATTTATGATCTCAGTAAGGTTTACTATATAATCCTAAAATAGTTACTTATACATAGAAAGCTGAAATTTGTACCGATACCATAGTACAAGATACACATGAATGGCATCCTATAAAGTTCAACATATTGGCACTTTTCGGCTCTCCCATTGGCTGTGCTGTGCACTCCATCAGCCACTGGTCCATCAACCACAACTCAAGAGTACTTGCGTGCCATTGGCTAGGTGCTGGGTCCACTCCTCTCCCCCGCCCACTGCCAGCAGGGCCACTTCCCTGACAGAATAAACTGCCAAAATGGCTGTTTCTCTTGACGAAGATACTTTTCCTGCTTGTCTCCTGTGGGGCTAACTTTTCCCTCAGTGGCTGTTGCTAGGAAACCAAGCTTGGTTCTGTCAGTAAAAAGGCAAAGGCAGGAGGCCCATTCCAGGCTTACTTTGGCCTTGGTGGGGAACTCATTGGGGGCCAGCTCCAGACTGGGAAATTCCTGGAAATTTTGTGGTGGAGTCTACAGGAGCCAGAGTTTGGGGAGGGGTGGGACCTCAGACAGGTACAATGCCATAGACTCCACCCTCCAAACCAGCCAGGTCCTCCTGGGAAACCATTGCTGCCAATCCCCAGGTGAGGGCTGGAAAGCATTCAGAATTACAACTGCTCTTCAGATGACAGAGATCATTTTCCCTGAAGAAAACGGTGGACTCTGTGTAATTATACCCTCCGGAGGTCACCACAGCAAATTTACGCTGAGTGCCCAAGACAAGGCACCCACCCAGAGCCTCTTTCTAGAGCCCACTGTATTTATTTCCACAATGGGCCTTATTCCTAGTCTTTTATAAAAAGTGTATGAATATATTTCTTGCATGTCATATGTAAACTGCATGGAAGTATGGCTTTAATGGTTTCATAGACAGTGGTGCTGTATATTTTAAAGGTTAGTAATACAGGCACATGCCTTCCGCAACTGACATGTATGTTTTCTCCTGCTCAAACTGAGGCACTGAAGTTTGGAGAGAGAAAGCATAGACGTGCGTTTTGTCCACAGCCATGATCTTCTCCTTACCAAGAAAATCTGAGAGAAGATTTAGTCTTGTTATACAGATGGCACAGTCCTAAGCATGTCTACCCAGAAGTAGGAGAATAAAGTTTTAGGCCAGTGGCACCTTTAAGACTGACAAATTTTAATTCCTGGTATATGCTTTCATGTGCATGCACACTTTTTCAGATACCCAGAATAAAAATTTATTGGTCTTAAAAAGGTGCTGCTGGACTCAAACTTTGTTCTTCTGCTTCAGGCCAACATCGCTACCCAACCTGAATCTACCCAGAATAGGTCCCTTATTTTTCATTGGGGTTCATTCTCAGGAAAGTGTCCTTAGGATTGTAGTTTAAGTTACTTTGAACCAGAATAAATGCCCTGAGAAATAATTTTAATAGTAAGGCTATTTTTCAATAGTAAGGGTTTTTTTTACTGGGGGAATGCGCTGGAATGGAGTTCTGGAACCTCTTTGAAAAAATTCTTTAAAAAATGTTTAAAAGTCCATGAGTTTTCAGTATACAGATTGAAAACTTCATTTCCCTCTTGAGAATTCTGGCGCCTCTTTTTCAAAAAAAAAAGGGGGGGCCCTGCTTGTTAGAATTCATTAAGATTAGTAAGAAGGAAAGAGAAACTCACTATATGCTACCAATTGTTCACAGCAAAGGCAAGAATGGAAGTGAACTGTCCCAAGAAACATGCACACATCATTCTCCTGTATGATCCCTAAGAATTCAGGACTATTATTGGTGACAGACACAAACTAAGAAATGACAAACAAGCTTCTTGGGGTGTGATCAAATGAGCAGAGGATGGCAAACAGGAGGAGGCAAAGAACAAGGTTTGAATCAGCCATCAGTTTTCAGGAGATCTCTGCAGCTCACCTTGAAACCAACATGGACAGCACAGTATGAGGCCAGCACCCCTCCTCTACACACACTTGTAGGGCTGCCAGACTCCAAGACAAGCTGCAGTCTCCTCCCAAAACTCTTGCTGCTGCCATCCTGCTCCAAATCAGCAACACAAGTTGAGAGGTGGGGTGGGAAGAGAGATGCATCTCTTACCATGCTCCTACTTCTTGGGGCAGCACAGCGTAATGAGGTGGCCTTGAATATCATTAGAGTTTTCTTAATATGAGGAAGAAGAAGAGTAGGTTTTTGTACCCCACTTTTATCTACCTTAAGGAGTCTCAAAGTAGCTTACAGTTATCTTCCCTTCCTCTTCCCACAACAGGCATATTGTGAGGTCGGTGGGGTGAACTAGTTCTGAGAGAACTGTGACAGGCCTAAGGTCATCTAGCATGCTTCATGTGGAGGAGTGGGGAATCAAACCCAGTTCTCCAGATTAGAACCTGCCACTCTTAACCACTATACCATGCTGGCTCTTTTATTATAATTTTTGAAAAGTGTTCTAACACAAAATGTGGGGATAGCCTTTCTAGACCCAAAAGAGGACTGCCCATAGCCAACTTTCTTCAAAGCAGTTGCTAAATTTGCATGGCATGGATCAACAGCATAAAAACTTTATAAAAATTACAAAATAACTGTCAAATAGGTTTAGGATGACCAGGATTTTTATGGCATGGTGAAAGTTAAGCTTTGAATTATCATAAACCACCAAAAGGACTCAGTCAGAGAGAGAGAGAGAGAGAGATATTATGTTTTACTTTGTCCTGGGGTTATGTGGAAATTCCTGTATAGCCAATAAAGCATTAGATATGCATTTAATTACACTGTTTGATGTATCCACAGTGTAATCCTAAAGAGCCTGTTAAACTTACTGAAGACAACAAAGAAAGGTATAATTCTGTTCAGGATCGCACTGTCAGTCTCCAGATTCTAATGCTATTTACTAAACTTTTCCATAACAAAGAATTAGGTGACTTTAGGAAAGCTTTTTGGGTATGAGTTGAGTGACAGTTCTTATGCAACAGCATTTGCTTGTCTTCTTAGAGTAGTGAAGGACTGCAGGTAAAATTGCCAAGTTCATAATTTTTAATGAACCTAACTTCTGTGCTGCTAAATAAATGTGAAACTGGTCAGTGCTAAAAGCCCCAGTTAATGAAGGGGTGGGGGGGATGAAATCAGAATTCTGAATTGCAATTCTTGCTATGGCACTCTCCTAGTGTCACACCAACTGAGAAAGGAAATTCTTGCTGACTATGGCAGAAAGCTTTGAATCCACAGGAGCCTTCTTCTCTGCTTGGTTTAACATCACTGGACAGCTCTATAAATTATGCATCATGCTTGACTGCTTTGTGGTACATGGCCCCAAAAGTCACCTAGCAAAAACCCCCAAAAAACTTTTAGCAAAGGTTTGTGCTAGCCAGATTAACATGCCTCCATGCCTCTAAAGGCAGAATACTACTTGGTAGTAGTATTTCCCTCCTCTTACCAATTAAGATTGTTTTATAGTGTAAAGGCAATGTGCAGCAAGCCTTTATTGACATTAAAAACCAATCTTTTCTTAAAACTTTAGTTCCTAGACCAAGAATTCACTTCTTCAATATAGATAAAAACCCCTATGTATGTGAAAATCCTAAAATGAAAATACAAGATACCACTGCTCTTTGCATGGCAGCCATTAGACTGGTCAAAAACTGAACTGCAAAGGGGTAGCTGTTTTAGCCTGTTACAGCAAAATAAAACAAATGTCCAGTGGCACCTTAAAGACAAGGGGGAAAAGCTATTAAAAACAGCACCACTTCTACATTGTTTAACCTTCTAGTCACATTTCTACATTCTGCACTGTGATGTGTGGCTGAAGCACGCATAAATCATTGATGAATAACGTATTAAACTCCCCCCATTGAAGAGTACCAGCTTTTGACATTTTACTTCTTCTAAATCAGTCATGTAGTGGGCTGGTTTTCAGATGCGGTCAGCTGCCATAGCAAGTTGCAGCTATCCCAACTGATGGGAAGAGAAGACTAGAACAGCTTCTTTTTAAGAAGCAGGGGCAATTACATTATTCTTTCTATTTGAATGAATTCACCCAAATTAATAATATTTTAAATTGACTAAACTTATTTAAAGATTTTAAAATAAATGACACATATGATACAGGTCTACTGGATCTTTCTCTACAGAGTGTAATACTAGATTATCTGTGCAGATGAATGACATCTATTCACGTGAATGACAGAAGTGCACGTCAGGAACAGATACTAGGAATTGTAGCCACTTTTATTTTTGCTGTGTATTAGCCATGGGTTAAACAAAGGCCAGAAGTAAAAGCTGAAGAAAGTTGCCAAATGTGCATAGAGGATTAGCAGCAAGGCACAAAGTCATTAAACCATCAAAGAGAGATGTAAGTGATGGTAAGTCCTTTCACGCATTTATAAATCTACAAAAGACCATTTTATGCACCTTCTTGCTTCCTGCCTTTGGGAAAGTGTACGATTTGAGTCTGGAGAAAATTCCACCTGCTGACAAAGTCTAGAAACCATAAAGGATATCAAAAGGATCAATAAGGGAATCAGGAAAATGTTAAAGTAGTATTTCATAAAGACATGCCTATATTCTTCAACAGTGGTTGGTTTCCAAAAGTTTTAATTGAGAATTGAACTCAATAGTGCTGTTTTGTATCTTTTCCAGAGCACACATGTACCAATGTTTTCCTTTAACAATACTACAGACTCTTCCTTAAACAATTTCCTGCCTGTCTCTAACAGTCCCGTCCACAAACCTAAAACTTTAGGTGATTTCTACTGACCACTGGGGTCCATTAACTAATAATTTAAGCATTACTATTCAAACACAATCTTGCCATTTCTCTAAGAGAAAAAGTTCCTTAAAACTGGATTTCAAATCACTTGTGAACAGACAGGAACCCACTGAAGAAACAATTATTTTATTTAAAACATTCTAATGCTGATTTTCCACACAATCAGAGGTCACAAGGCGGTGAGCATAAAGATATTAAAACAGTTAAAAATATGAAATTCAATTAAAAATACTTAAACAACCATCATTACAAGGAGGCCAAAATCCATCATTGGGAGTATGCCAGACAAAACAAATACTTTTCAATTGATCATTATAATGTTTAAAATACATAAAACAGGGGGAGGCTAGATCTAGCTTGCTTTTCTATTGGTGAAAAGGGGAGGAAAGAGTCATTTTTGGCTGACAGAAAGGGCTACACTGAGGATCATGGGCCCTACATAAACAAGTCATGTGGGATGGGCACTGTAGTGAGGAGAACTGGGCAAGATTTAGTAGAAAAGCCCGGTGGATTTAACTCTGGATATAAAGTTAACAATATAGCTTTTTAAGATATAGCATATCTTGTTCACTACATTTTAAGTTATCTTCTTTCTGATGTGAAACATCAGTTTTCCAGTTTTAATAAAATTAATCTGGGGCAATTTTTTCTCCAAAATGTTTGACTTCCTACTGTGCTTGCGCTAACATTGTTTACTTGACAACAGAAAATGTCCTTATGAGTGTGTATTCAGAAAAACAGATCTTATTTATCATATTTTAGTGTGCTTTTTGTCAGGGCATCATTTTTGGTTCTCCCATCCTCTACTTTAGGCTCACACCAGCCCTGTGTGTAGATGAGGCTGACAGTGACTGCCTCAGCCTCACCTAGCAAGTTTCATAGCTGAATGGAGATTTGAACCCAGGTCTATGGAGTCCTAGTCTAATGTTAGGATACTGGTTTCTAAGAAAAACAGACCACTGAATGGAAAAATTGCCATCACCATTCATTTAAAAAACCCAACTCTGTAGCTTCTGACTCTGTTTGCCCTAAATAGGACAATTTTGTGATACAGCACTTAGCTGAATCTTTTATTTATTTGAAACCTTTTCTCTTTCAGATTCAATTCAAGCAATTAGCTGTGTGAGTGGTTGCTTGAAATCCAATAGTACAGAGACTGTTTCACATGAACAGCAATGTAATTGCAGCCACTTTCAACATACCGCCGCAAACTGCAGTTTGTGACAGTTTATTCTGACATAGTGAAAACTTCCAGAACGACATGGGAAACCACTTTACAGCTGTTTCAATCAACCACCCATGTAGATATTTCATGGGTGAACTGGGACTAAGAAAGAGAAAAAGTATGGTTTGTTGAATAGACTTGTTGTTGTTGTTTTTGTTAGCTTTTCAGTCATATTCAACTCTTGGCGATTCTATGGGCCAGCTCTCTCCACATTTTCTGACCTTGTGCTGTTTCTTTTGAGTTGTCCCATGCTCGGGCTGGTGTCCACTTTTATGGTGTCTTGGGGTCTTAAAACAGCACTCAGTTTTAAGACTACATGTGCCTCCTTCAGAGCTCATATCAGTATCAGGGAAATAAGTCAAGTTAATCTTTAATTTCTTCATCTCTAAAATAAGTAATATGGGAATCTTCGATACTGTTCAGCACTGAAAATGGATAATTTAGCACCTTGCTGTTCTAATTTGCAACTCTCCCAGCTCTCTCCAAATGGTTTTCACTAGCATCCTGGCTCCGATACCATTTAAGCATAGCCTAGGTCATTCTCTTGTTTCCTGTTTTCCTTCCTTGCCTATGACATTCCTTGTCAACATATTTAAATTCCCTGTCTGAATTAAATTTAGAGGTAGTAATAATTGAAAAGTATATATATATTTATTTATGTATTTATTTATTTATTTAGAGGTAGTAATAATTGAAAAGTGTGTGTGTGTGTGTGTGTGTGTGTGTGTGTGTATATAACCCCCTTTTTAAATTGCATATTCTGAGTGTAGAATCTATTTGTTTCCTTGCTTGGATGATTTTGACACAGAATATATATCCTGTATATAAGAGAAACAACTAGTACTTACTTTGGCATACACTGTTGCTGTAGTTATTTTCACACAAATTAGCTGTTCCATAATCTACTTTAATTCTCTGCTTTTATGGCTACAGTCTTGAGCATTAACAATTCAGCATAACAACAATAGAACATTAATAAGCTCCATAATCTTTAAAGACTCAGCAAATAGTCGACATAATGAATGATGCTATTGTATGATTATCATAAAATCTCATGATGTCATTAAAACAGTCATTGCCACTTTTGACCAGTACAGTTTCTTACCTTTTCACGATCAGGAAGAGGCGGGCAGGGTCGAAGATCAAAACTGCCTAAGATAATGACATATGCTAATTACTACCAAAAATTAAATTGCTGCTTCTGCCACCAGAAATTATGTGGACTGCCAAATAAGACAAATGAGTTCTAGATCAAATCAAGTCTGAAATCTTGCTAGAAGCTGAAATGATTAAACTGAGGCTCTTGTACCTTGGTCACATTATGAGAAGACAAGACTTACTGGAAAAGACAATAATGCTAGGAAAAGCTGAAGGCAGCAGGGAAAGAGGAAGACCTAACATGAGATGGATTGACTCTATAAAGGAAGCCACGGACCTCAGTTTGCAAGACCTGAGCAAGGGTATTAATGATAGGATGTTTTGCACACCATTAATTCAGAGGATCACCATAAACTGGAAGCAACTTGACAGCACTTCACACACACAACCCCCCCCCCCCCCCAACTTTATTGGGAAAAAGCCGGTGAAAAACATTCCATAGAGATTCTGAAGGTTCAGACAGCTATAAACTACATTTTGTACTGAGTGATGCAAACTGTGATAGTGTCTTACTCTCCGGGCATGAGCATATCACAGCAATAATGATGTTTACAAGAATTTCTCCAAGATAGCTCTGCCATACTTGTTCAATATAGGATTTATTTATTATTTATTTATTTCTTGAGATTTATATCCCGCCCTCCCCGCCTAGGATTGTGCTTCTTATTTAAGCAACAGCCTTTCTGGGATAATTCAGACATCACACAGAACACAATCAATGGAACTTCCAGTCATGGGAACTAAAAGGCATAGGAACTGAAGTGATAGAAGAATGATCCATAGTTGTTGCATCACAGGCAATGTCATACAGTTAAGAAAAAACATACATGATAAATGGATCCACGTTCTACAATTAACAAAAAAAATTACTCACCATTTATAGGGTGAAAATTTGGACTTGGAACTGGATCTTTGAGGATTCTTAGCAGTCCATCTGCTTTGTAAGAATAATGTTCCACTAGCTATCAGAATAGAACATAATGAAGATTAGATGAGCAATGTAAGTGTTACTGGTGGTGTGCAAAGTCTTGGCTTTAATTAGCAAATTCAGCACAGTTGGGCTCCTTGGAGGTCCACAGCCTCCAAAATGTTCATTGTTTGTCCACTTCATACAAGTGTATGTATACAAGTGTACATACAAGTGTACATATTCTAGATTATGTATGGGAATGGAACTAAGAAGAATCTGAAAGATTTCCCAAGAAGCTGCACCTGAAACATGCTGGGGCTGTATAATTATGAAAAATTAATTTCCCTCTTCACCAATTTGTTTTTTCATCTGTGCTCCATACAAGTGCCACACTGTTCCTGTGGCTGCTAGGCTGAACAATTTACTCACAACCAGGGCTATTTTGGGGCAGGAACGCACAGGAACGGAGTTCCGGCTGGCTCCTGAGTTGGCCATGCCTACAATCCAGAGCACACTGCCCTCCCCACGTTACACACAAGAGGGAAAGGTGGCATGTTAAAATGCCCTTTTTCCCTCTGGGAAGCCGCTAGGGATTTCTTGTCAATTTCACTCCCCTCCAGTCAGCTGAGAGTGAAATTGACAAGGAAAAGCCTCTCTCTGCCTTCCCTTCTCCAGCTGACATGTGGCAGCTGGAAAAGGGCAGGCAGGGAACCCAGGCACGTTGAAAATGCCTTTCTCTCCCTCCCCAATCTGGGGGAGGGATAGAAAGGCCCCCCCATGCCCCCCCACACTTCCCCAAGACTCTCCACAATAGCTGTCTAGTTGTGGGGGGTAGGAGACTAGAAAGTCGATGCTGGAGTGCCTGGGATCTTTGAGATCCCAGGTGCTTCAGCAGTACCTTTCCCTGGCCGTTTGGTTCGGAGGAGGGGTAGACTAGAAAGGCGATGCTGATGTGGGGTGGAGAAACTGGGGTGGGGAGGAGAGGCAAGCTTCCATGCCTGCCCTGTGCTTTCCCAGCCCTCCGCCTAATATGCTAATGAGCTGTGCTGTCAGGGGTGTGGCCTAATATGCTAATGAGTTCCTGTTGTTGGGTGTGGCCTAGTACGCTAATGAGTCCCTGCTGGGCTTTTTCTACAAAAAAAAAGCCCTGTTCACAACATCCCTTCTTCATACCACTTAACTGCTCTGAGGCCTCTGCTTCTCAGGGATTCTGTTTTTAGAAAGGATATGTATGCAAGTGTAATCCTTGCAGTGCCACTGTCAAAATAAGTGAGTGAGAGGAAGGGTATTCTGTGGAGAGCAAGATTGCCTAGAATGGGGAAGGCAGAAATCAGAGAGATGTTGTCTCATACATACTACAAAATGACAATTTGGTTGTTGTGCATATGTTGAGGCTTTGTTGAAATGACAAAGCACACAGAGCAGCTACTGTTCCTGTTAGTTAACAAATTCATCCATATTCACTGTGAACCTCTTAAACAGCATCCACGAAATTATACCTATTTTTCTCCGCATCTCTGTGCAGGAAAAACTATTACATTCATTTTTTTTCATTATCCATGTTAAATCTGGCAAATAGCGATTTACAAAGCACCTGCCAAACACTTTGAACTAAGAAGTGAATAATTACTATGTTAGTGCCACTCTACAAATTCAAACCATTCATATGCATACATACATTTCTTATGGGCAGGCAATCAAACTAACCCAAACCATAGAGAAAATGGTGCACTGGGCTCTATGGATTCATTCTTCAGGGCTCAAACATTCAATTGGTTTTTAGTAACACAGTGAATTTTATCTATATACTAATTCCCAATCTTAATCCGCACATCAGGGGCACTTGGGGGGCAGAGAGATTTTCCTGTACACTTGGGGGACTCCCCACGTGTGCAGAAAAATCTGAAAACTTAAAAAAACTTTTGGGGGGATATTTAAATTTCCCCAAAAGTTAAAGAGCATTCCCTGTGCATGCGCAGGGAACACTCTGGGAACTCTGCAGCAGCCCAGAAGCTGAGAGGTGCTGAGGCCTCGCTGCCAGTGCTGGGGGGTGGGGGGAGAGAAGTGGCGGGCCTGGTGGCTTACAGCTGCTCAGGCCTCGCCGGTGCCTGCGGGGGGGGGGGGAGAAGTGGCAGGCCTGGTGAGAGCCACTCAGGCCTCACCAGTGCCCATGGGGGGAAAGAGAAGTGGCAGGCCTGGCAAGAGCTGCTCAGGCCTCTCTGGTGCCCGTGGTGGGGGGAGAAGCGGCGGGCCTGGCAGCTAGAAGCCTCAGGCCTCACCACTGGTGCAGGGGGGGAGAAGGATTGGTCGGCCCAGGCCTCGCCGTGGGTGCCAGGGTAGGGTGGGGTGGGGAGAAGACTCACCTGCGGTGGCTGCCTACACTCTATGAAGCTCCTTCTCCCCCCCCCAAGAGTATTGCAGTTCCCACCTCTTCTGCTATATAATATTACATTACATAGTATGATATATAATTCCTCTGTACATATGCAGAGTAACCTCACCAGTTATCTGCCAAGCATTAGTTAGATAATATGACATTTTGATCTTTTCACAGCAATATAAAGAGCACTGAGAAGAATCCTGTCTAGTAAACTGAACACTGGAAATGATTGAGGATGGGTATCAGTGCTGACTACTAACTGTACTACAGGAGCATGAAAATGCTGGCCCCAAAGTGGCCATGTTTACACTCTGGTGTCTGTACTTGGCAAAAGGGAATTTGACTGTAGGTGGGGACTTGAACCTTTCCAGAGTGTATCACACTGTTTTCATAGCTTCTCCAGATCATGCCATAGTGATCCTTCCAAGAGAGGGAGACAGGTTCCTTTGTCCCCACCCCCCCAGTGTGTTCTGTGTGTGGCAGTGGCTACCTGACATGCATGATGCTCTGTGAATGGTGGATGTCAGAGGGCTTGCTATGGAGTCTGGTACAATCACTGTCCAGAGTGCCAAGGGGTGTTTCTGTTGATTATTTCCTCTTTGTGGAGCCAGCATAGGATACTGGCTAGCAGTGCTGGGGATACTTCGGCATTGTAGATGGTAACTAAAAACTATGTCTACAATATTAAATAGTATTTCTTTGTAGTCAGTGCCTCAGAGTCCTTCTACCTCCATTCAGAAGGGGGCATATTTAAAATAGATTCATCATTTACACAATTTGCTCAACTACAAAAAACATCAAAAATTCCCTCAAAAGCATAGGAACATTATTATGGATTGAATCCAAACTTCTAGAAACAGAATGAGTCTGTGGAAGGGATTTTTCTTTTCCCTTCTTGCATACAAAAAAGGAAGGAGATCAAGACAGTTAACTGACTAACCAATCTGACAGAAAAAAACTTCTCCTATATGCACGATAAAGGAAGTTTGCCACCGCTTCAACAGTATCAGCCCTATTTGAGGCTAGGATGTTCATTATCTTAGTTTTCTCAGATTTGCCCTCCAAGGATCGCAGTTTAGGAACAAGGTGATAAGCATGTAAATCCTGGTAAAATCTACAAGAGAGAAGTACATGGTCCATGCCTTCAATTTCCTTTAGCCCACAGAGGCATAACCTATCCAAAAATGGTTTTTTTTAAAAAAAATCTCCCATGTAGCACAGCTGAGGGGAGCACATTGAAACAGGCCAGCATAAACACCCTTCTAATGTTGGGATCAATCGAACAAGAAAAATACTCTACAAACGGTCCATTAAAAGAAATACCCCAATAAATGGAAAAACAGTGCCCAGAACCAAGACTTCTAAATTCTTGCATTTCTATGTCAATTAATCTCTGCTTAATCATGCCAAAGGCATGCTTCTCCAAAAGAAGGGTCAAATCATCCATGCTAAGCTGCGTCACCATAATTTCCCCCTCAATATGTGTCAACCAGTCTGATAGATGAGATTCATGCAACATATAAGCAATGAGACTATTAGACCCACTTATATGGAGGAGGCACAGCCAGAATTTAAAAGGTGATCCTCAGCTCCCAAATAATTATAGACCGATCAGCCTGGTAAACTTAAATCTTGGATACTAGACCAGGAAATTCTGGGACCAGAGTAAATTGGCTTTTGTCAGGGTTAGTTGACCCTGGATCACTGCATATTTCTTAGTCATCTAGTAAATAAGTATAGGAAAGGGAAAGGTCTCGAATTATATGCAGCTTTCTTAGATCTCAAGGGAGCTTTTGATTCAGTGCCCAGGGACATCTTGTGGAGGAAACTGAATAACATGGAGATTGATAAATGATTGCTCTTTTTGATAAAGGGGAAATTGCACATATATTCAAGTGCAAGTTCTTATTCTATTTGCAGAAGAGCTTATACAAGAACAGGGAGAGTGATTTCTACCATTTTTTTTCTTGCAACAGTCCCATGTAAAGCAATCCATACCATTTCCAAGAATCCTGACCTAAAGAAGCAGCTTTTCAGGGGTGTAAGGAGGTTTCACTGAGAAGGGATATGCGACAAAAATCATTTCTGTGAATTTGCTTTGTTTGCAGATGACTGGAACCAGTGTGCAAATTAACAGCTGAGTGATTGAAATTTGACAAACCTGGCAGAGTGTATCAAATTTCTTTCCTTCTGGGATTGAGAGCTTTCCCCTCTTGTCTTTATCAATGCGGTAATGTACTACCCTTCCTTCATGCAGAAGACAGAGAGCAAAGGATCCACTGATGTCTTTTTCCCTGATTCTGCAAAAGTAAATCCAGCTCAAAAGTTAGTGGGGTGGAATACAGGGACAAAAATGCTTAAGGAGACAAATATGGGGCTAGCAGCAAGGCTAAAAACATATCCTCACACTGTCCATCATTAGCTGTGTATTGCTGCTATTCCTCACTGTGATTTTTTGTATCACTTCCAGCTTTTTGTATATCTGCTGGAAATTGTTTTTGTGCACTTCCCATCAAACAAACCAAACCATGATAGACTCTTTCTCAGCTCCCCCCACCCCGACATTCAACAGAAGAGGCAGTGCTGAGAGGAAAACCAGTAATTTGAATGATGGTACCTCCATTTGTGCACCTCCATATCCAGAGAAAAACTGAGCAACAGCTTTATAGTGAAGGCAGCAGATTGGGGGGGGGGGGGGACCACATAGACATCTATATTATTATAGAAGGGTGTTAGTCTACTATAGAAGAACAACATAGATGCCAGTGGCACCTTAAGACTGACAAAACTTATTCCAGCATGGCCTTTCATGAATAACAGCTCACTTCTTCAGGTGCGAAAGAAAGAAAGAAAGAAAGAAAGAAAGAAAGAAAGAAAGAAAGAAAGAAAGAAAGAAAATAATTTCCTTCATATTGTATCATCTAGATTCTTAGCAATTTAGTCAATAATTGTATCATTAGTGGCTTACAGGTTTCTAGTATGATTATATATTAGTGTTTTGGTAAGTGCCAGATTAAAGTTATTGATCACACCAGATCATTTGGATACCCTGAGCAGAATAAGAAATGTCTTTTTCTAACTGTAAACTACACTTTAATATATTTTGACTGGAAAATAGCAGAAAGAATGTAGTTCAAGTGCATTAGTTGGCTTTCTATATGGGAAGGTGAACATTTTTGAAGCAGTCCATAACAGTGCCAGTTTACTTCCATCAGCCTTCCTGGTTGGCATTCTTCCAGAGCACTTTCTAAGGGCATTTTGAACAAATTGTTCAAAATTGTTATTTGGCTTGATTATATAGAAGTTTTTTTTAAAAAAACAAAACAAAACAAAACAAAAAACCAGAACTTGTAGAATTAAGAACACCATTCCATGGTGAAATGCTGCTGTTTTTCTTGAATGAGATAAAGTCTAAACTACAGTAATGATTTCATCTCATTGACTTCTGAATTAAGGAAAGCTAAATATCCTCTTCATACTTTTCATGGTACTCAGCCACAGGATTATGGCTGCAGTATGGATGGTCTAGCGCTTAAAGCAGAAGAGACTCATTTCTAGATTCTCACTTCCTCAGTTATGATGTGATAAAACATCCTTTCTACTGTGCATATTATTGTTATTTCAATCATCACAGAAAAGACCTCCCTAGTACTAAAATATTTTTGGGACAGATAATAACTCACAAATTCTCATAGCCCCATATAAGAACATAAGAAGAGCCCCGCTGGAACAGACCAGTGGTCCATCTAGTCCAATATCCTGTCTCACACAGTGGTCAACCAGTTCCTCTGGATGGCCAACAACAGAGCATAGAGGCTGAGACCTTCCCCTGATGTTGCCTCCTGGCTCTGGCATTCAGAGGCTTAGTGCCTCTAAATGAGGAAGTTCTCCTCAGTCACCAGGGGTGGCAGACACCAATAGACTGATCATCCATGAATCTATCTAATCCTCTTTTAAAGCTGTCTGTGCCTGTGGTTATTATTACATCCTTTGGCAGCAAATTCCACATTTTAATCACTTTCTGTGTAAAGAAGTATTTCCTTTTGCCATCATGTTTTTATATACTATAAAAACACATAGTTCTAAATTATGGCTTCATTCTATTATTTATAGTAAGCTTTCTATCCTTAATTTCAAGGGGGGGGGTTGTCCTTGAGTGTACCTCATTTGAAAAGTATTTGTACATTGCAGAATTCAATGTAGAATGAAATCTATTGCTTTCTATGTTGCCTGAAAAATGCAGCAGAAAAACTTAACTGATCTAGTCAAGACTTTTCCAAGCTTCTTAGATGAAAAAGCACTGTGCATTTCTTAACAGTCTGTCTCAGCTATCTATAAATGGGTTAGATAGCTGCAAAAATAAACAGAAGGAGAAAGGTATTACACATATTGACATCACATGGAACAGGAAATGGACAAAGGAGATGGAAAACACCCAAAAAGCAAAATGTTAATAAAAAAGAAGTTGGAGTGGGGGAGAGATATTTGCAGTTAGTTTATTCCATTATAAATAAGTCCATGGTCTTTAGAACTTGTCAAGTGAGATGAAACTACATATAAAACAACAGAATAGTAAAACTTGCTTTATGTATTTGAGTGAAATAAAGGCAGAGTCTATTACAGTCTACTGCCTTTAGACAAAGGAACATATGCAATCTAGTTCACAAAGAGAAAACAGATTTATGACAAATCAGTGTTTCTAGGCTGTCAATTAGTTCTCACATGATTCTGGGCAAGGAGTTGTGGCTGTAGGATGAACTAGAGAGCCTATAGGAGGTCAGATCATCCTCAGTTCATTCACATTCAAGAATACTATTCTTAACATTATACTTGCTAAGACCCTAGGTGGTACAAACACCAAGATAAAGAAAGAAGTCTGTCAGCTATCAGCAAGACTTTTCTCTCTACTAGAGTCAGTTTACCCAGAAGATGTGACATGCATTTCTGGAAGGTAAATTTCAGAAGGTGGTGATAGGGGACTGCTGCTCAGTACTGCAGCATTTGACTTAGGAGACCCACAGGGTTCTGTGCTCTTCAACATCTACACAAAGCCACTGGGTGAGGTCATCCAGAAATCTGGGCTGGATTGTCACCCATATGCCAATGACACTCATTTCTATATCACATTTCCAGTAGATCCCAAGGAGGCTGGAACAACCCTGAACCAGTGCCTGGAGATAGTTTTGATTTGGATGTGGGCTAATAAACTGAATTGTGACAAGACAGAAGTGCTATTGGAGAACAGCAGGTCTGACCTGGGATTGAAGGTATCTGTTTGTTGAAGGTGCTGTCTCAGAGTAGCACAGCTGGCCATATCTCATATCTATGTAGGGTTGCCAGGTCCCCTTGCTGCACCAGCAAGGGGATTTAGGGGGTGTTCTGGGCAGCCCCATAGCCAGGAATTCTTTCGTAGGGGGGCACCAGGATGCTAGGGTGCTAATTAAAGTTACCATCAAAGGCAGGAAAGGCAGCATGTGGTGAGCTTATCCACCCCCACCCCCATGGCCAGGTACTTCTCTGGTGAGGGAGGGAGGCAGCATGGCAGTGCCATGTGCCCTGGCTCCCTCTCCCCTGCCAAAGGAAGTGATGTCATCAAATTGGCGATGTCATGCAGCGATGCTCTGGTTTGAGGGCAAAACTCTATGGCTTTAGGCCAAATTTACCATAGAGGTTTCCTCTCAAACCAGACCATCCCCATGATGTCCCCAATGTGATAATGTCACTTCTGAGTGACAACATCGCATTGTGGACGTAGCTGTTTGGGGGTGGCCAGCAGTGGGCTGAAGCCCCAAAAACTGGGGGAACCCCCACCAGGACCTGGGAACGGGCAACACTGTATCTATGGATCAAGTTCCCTTTGGTGGTATATAAGATTTCTTTCTTACAAAACCTTGAAGAAGGTTATAAAAACTGTTTTACTTCAGAGGTCATTTGTATGGATGATAGGAATTTATTTGTGTCTTTTCTGTTTCTTTTATAAGGTAAAGTTGTCAGGATCTGGTACTCCACAAGAATGTCAATTCTAACAAGCCACAAAATCAGTAGATACAAGGTTAGATAGATATGCATACACATAAAGATATTTTACTAAGTTCTGTAATTCTTAAAAAGCTGTGTGTCACAAAGCCCTGTTCGGTTCTTCTATCATTCTTCAGAGCATATAGTGGAAAAATGTTTACTTACAAAAATTTCCCATTGGTCCTTGTCCCTAGAAGAATGCGTTGCTCTGATTCAGTTCGAGATATCATCCCATGGAACCAGGGCATCCTCAAATGTGCCGTTGTAGCGATCAATTTCTCTAGCTGTGGTTTCTGACTAATAATCGCTTGATCCAGGGCATGGCCCTGTACAGTGAAGAAAATGGAAAAATTAGTAAGCTACACGGTTTTCTTTAAGAATATAATATAAACAGATCTAGAAAATAAAGAAATATTTTCCCAGGCTTGTCTCTGGCTGGCATCCATTTTGTGTCATTTTAGGCCAGACAGTGGTGATACTTGTTTTAAGGGTGTTTATGCCTCTATCTCTCTAAGCACTAAATTGCCCCTTTGTGAGAAGATGGGTCTGACTGCTAACAACACAGCCATTCTATTCTATTCAAGAGTAGGTTTTAGAAGAGCTATCTGGGATCTTATGGCATAGTACAAAGCAGAACAAGTAACGATAAATTTCTAAAAGACCAAGATCATAATGCACAAAGTAGATGGTTTAAAAATATTAACATGAATCACAATGAGTAGCAAAATAAGTGAGAACATTTCAAAAGGGATATGCTGAAAATACAAACATTAAATATGCTGAACAATCTAATATATTAAATAGAAGTAAGACGTCTGCAAGCAAACCCATCATCCAGGAATGCTCATTGAATAGTGATGCTCACTAGTGCTTTCTTGGTCAGGAACTGAGAGAAGAAATTAGCTCGTGTTTTATATTTGCCAAATAGTATGACATTTACTTGCCAACTGTTGAGGAAAGAGAGGAGGTGCCAGCTAGAATGGCATTTTTATTGATTAGAAAATTCACCACTGACACCTGAACATTTTTTGTGCCCCTTATACCTTTTCATCCTTCCTCCCTTCTCCTTACCTCATTCTGCATACTGTGTACCAAAAACAAGCAGAGAACACACACACACACAAACCCCCCAGCTAGAATTACCCGTAGGTTCCATGTTTGTTTGACATATTCCTTGATTAGATTGTCCTTTAAGTCCTCAAATGGACTTGTTTTTGGTTCCACTCCTGGTGGTCGATTATAGGGTTTCTTGAGAAGGCAAACAAGACCATCAACTTCATCTGAGTGATAGTTAATGAGTTCTGCAGGACTTCTGTGAGACCTTCCTCCTGCAATGGCATAAGAGCCATTCATTTCCCCCTCAATGGTGTAGTGATAAACCTTGCTATCATAAACCAGGGACAAGGCATAGCCTCCAAGAAAGTGCCGGCTCTTCCGCAGTAGGTACAATCCATTGCTCAGCCCTCCTTGCATGAGGTGATCTTCAGCTTCTTCACGTGTGATATTGCCAAAGAAATAGGGAAGGTGACTATGAGAATCAGCATTACTACTGGCCATTTTTTTAAAAAATCTTGTAATTAATCTGTACCTGGAAGGCAAGAAGAAACAAAAGTCTGAGGAGACAAATTTTCAAAAGTAGTTAAATTTAATACAGTTAGTACACACACCAACATTATGCATTTGTATTTTAAGTTACTTTGAGGACTCTGAAGGGACTCATAGGGTGGGATATACCACTTTGCTATCATAAACCAGCTATCATAACCAGCACTCTCTCTTTACTATCATAAACCAGCCCAGCTCTCTGTGTCCCATCTTCAGAGCTGAGGTAGAATGGCTGAGGTAGAGAGCCAGTTTGGTGTAGTAGCTAAGTGCATGAACTCTAATCTGGGAGAACTGGGTTTGATTCCCCACTCCTCCACTTGCACCTGCTGAATGACGTTGGGCAAGCCATAGCTCTGGCACAGCTGTTGAAAAAGAGCAGTTTCTGTCAGAGCTCTCTCAACCATGCCTACCTCACAGGGTGTCTGTTGAGGGGAAGGGGAGGGAAAGGAGTTTGTAAGCCGCTCTGAGACTCTCTTGGGTAGTGAAGGGTGGGGTATAAATCCAATCTCTTCTCTTCTTCACTTAATAAGAATTTCATATGTTACCAAAGAAGTATGGTACTGAACTACAGAAAGGAGCATTTTTATGACCACCACAATACTGTGGCAATATGTGAATCGAACCTCAAGAGTTATACCTTTCTAAGCCTCTGAAAACACAAAAGCAATTCGGCTCTGGTAGTCTAAGGGTGGAATTACTGGAAATTACTGATGGTGGAATTCAAGGTTTAGAATTCCAGATATGTAAAAGTGTACCCAAAAACAACTACAGAAGGGGCAGTCTGATTGGATTTGCAGATCTGGGAAGGGGAGGTTGACTTTCCCCCTTGCACCAGATGGAAAAGGTTATATTTAACTTTTTAGGGATATGTTTAAAAAGAGGTAGAGGGGAAAAATACAAGTAACCATATTGTGACCAGCTATTTCCCCCTCACTGGGCTTTAAGCAGCTGGGGCAGTGTGTATTTTGGAATTGGTATTTTCAGTGATGGAAATGGTGAGGAGGCATACAGCCCCATTCTTAACATTGTGGCCCCATTTCGTGTCACATTTCAAGATGTAGGCACTTAGCAACCCCCCCCCCCCCCAACAGATCACTGCAACTTATTTGTAAAATATTTTGCAGGTAAAAATCACTCATACGTGATCTGACTGATGCCATTTTGAAGGCACTTACAATTACAGGATGCTATTTAAAAAACCCTGCCTGATCCAATTTATTTTGATGAATTTCAATTGTTGCAGTCTGAAGATGTGGACAGAATATTTGGAGAGATGGAACTCCCACTTGTTTGCTTGACATTTTCCTTTCTTGGGTGATTATATCCAACAGCAGAGGAAAAACCAATTCAGTTAAGATACACTTAAAGCTTCACTAAGAGTGGTGTGGTCCCAGCCACTGTAAAGAAGATGGTCATAAGATAATTCCTTAAGAAACTCTCATTAACCAATATTCTAGTTATAAGCTAGTTGCCTAATCTTCCTATCTCCTCACCACCTTTCAAGGAGGTGGTGGTAGCTAAACTTCAGAGGCATTGGAGGAGACTGTCTTCATCCATTTCATTCTGGTTTCTGGAGATTGCTCCAAATGATCAAACTGACAATATGCTGATGATATCTAGCTCTACTTCTCCTTTTCATCTGGAGAGGTGGCAGAGCAGCAAAATGATGTCTTAAGGTAAGGGCATGTTCAATAGTTTTGGGAAGTAACCTCATTCTGATCCAGACAGAATCACACTTTCCTTAAAAAGAGAATCTTCATCAATTGGGGATGCTGCTAGATATAGCCCCAGATAGAATAATTTGGTCCCATCCTTCCCCAAGGCATGATTCTCCATTTTATCTTCATAGCAACAATGTGAAGCAGGTTAAGATAAGAGTCACTGGCCTAGGGACACCAAGCAAACTTCCAGGTGGTGTAAGATTTGCAACAGGACTTTTCAGATCCTAGTTCAACACTCCAGCCACTCCACCACACTGGGATGATACCTGTATTTCTTTAGCACTAGGTTAAAACTTCTACTGTTTAAAGCTTTTAAATTATTGTTTTAATTGCTGTTTCTGTATTTTTAAATTAATAATAATCTTAAGGACACTTTCCTGAGAGCAAACCCCATTAAATAAAACAGGACTTACTTTTATGTAAACATGTTTAGGATTGCTCCATAGGTCAATGTGGTATTATAGTCAGAGTGTCGGACTAAGATCTGGGAAGCCAAGATTTGAAACCTCAGTCTGCCATGGAAATTAAATCCATCTAAGATGGAGGTCCTTTTCCTGAATCGGGGGGGGGGGGGAACTTGGGAATTCAGCTCCCAACCCTTGGTGGGGCACAGTTAGTTCCAACACCAAGGGTGAGGAGTTTAAATGTGACGCTGGATGCCTCGTTAACTATGGAGGCCCAGGTCACCAATGCTGAGGAATCAGCCTTTTACCATCTTTGACTGGTTTGGCAACTAGTTCCCTATATCTCCCCCCCAGGACTTGGCTACAGTGATCCATGCAATGGTCACTTCTAAGTTAGACTTCTGCATCTTGCTCTATGTGGGGCTGCCCTTAAATCTGACCCGGAAACTCCAGCTGGTGCAAAATATGGCACCGCCCCTTCTGACTGCAACGTCTGTGTGGGCACACATTCAGCCGGTGCTGTGCAAATTGCACTGGCTTCCAATTGAGTACTGGGTCCAGTTCACGGTGTTGACCCTGTGCGGCCAGGGACCCGCATATCTTTGGGACCATCTCTCTCTGTATGTGCCCTGTAGAGCTTTACACTTGACAGAATAACATCGACTGGCAGTCCCCAGCCTAAAAGACACCCACCTGGCCTCGAATAGGGCCAGGGCTTTCTCTGTCCTGGCTCCAGCCTGGTGGAATATGCTCCCAATTGAGATCAGCGTCCTGCGGGATTTATTACAGTTCTGCGTGGCCTGTAAAACAGAGCTGTTCTGCCAGGCTTTCAGCTAACTGTCAGGCATCTATTCATTTAGGTCCCTTCTACCCAAACTGCCCTTAAATCGCCTTATGGTGTGGATGGCAGTCATCACCATCAATTGTACCGGGACTGTTTATTATATATCTGCCTGATCTTCAGCACAAGCTGCACAATTGATTATTGCTAGCCTTTTAATCTTTTAATCAGGATTCTTACTGTTTTGGTTTTAGGAAGCTGTTTTATTGTTTATATCTGTTGTGATCCACTTTGAGCCTGCTTGTGGGGAAGTGCAGGATACAAGTTAAATAAAATAAATAAATAAGCTCACAATGTTGGGAATGTAAGTCTCTATCAGCTCAACCTATCTCACAGGGTTATTGTTGCAAGGATAAAACAGAGGGGAGAATGGTGTTGTAAGCCACTTTGGATCCCCATTGGGGAGAAAAGCAGGGCATAAACATTTAAATAAGACAAACACACATACTTGCATTTTACTTGGCTCTTCTTTAGTTTAGTTTTTATTTTATTTTTATGGTTTTTTATTTTTATTGTAAGATACCATGAAGTTTTTATATGGAAAAGCAGAAGATAAATATTTAAATAAATACTCAAAACCATGGTTTATAAACCAACCAAACAACAGTTTTGGATTCCAGCTTTCCTGAAGATTGCAAACTATGATTGGTCATGAGGATATCACACCAAGCCAGGATTAAGCATCACTATCCATGATTTGGTTTAGCCAGAATTGAACAGAAGAAGTGAAGTTGTTCTGTTTCACAGTGTGCCAAATACAGCATCTCACTATGATGATCATAGTATGACCAAAAGTTGGGATCACTGTTTTAAGCATTACCACCTGAAAAGCTATTTAAAACAACTCATAGAAGCCACACTCTTCATATAGATACAGATAGGGTATAGAAAGTTTTGTAAAAATAGCTCCTTTGCATTCCATGAGTCGTATGGATGCTTGGATTCAACAGGATGCATGCTATAAGCATTTATATAGAGAGTGTCTGAAGCATTTCACAGATGAAAGATAGGGTGAGATTATACATTACAGAGGGATTGCTGATGCTGAGAAATAGTGGCTCACCTGAAGACAATTTTGCAAGTTCATAGCTATGGCAATTTGAACCATGATAATCTTGGCTCACATTCCTGGACATTACACAGTATCTTTTCTTGCACATGAGTGTAGCCTAAAAGCTTGTCTGCACATTTATTCATTACAGCTCAAACACACATGCTATTGATTTTCTAGGGGTGCAGCACTAATTTAACTGCTCTTTACTTTTGCAACGCTTGCTGGATTATAAACAGCCCTGGGTTATTCCATGCCCAAAATTCTGTTTGGAGGTTTTGTTTTCTTCAGTTTTTTCTTCACCATCCTAGCCCCTTACAGCATAGCTTTCTCTAAAATGCAAGCTTCACAGTTTATCCTTTAAAATTATTACTTTAATCTCACACAGGAAGCCACAAGTTCTCAGCTCTTCAGCATTTAAGTACGCAGATGTGTCTAGGTGAAAGCGTCTAACCAGTCTTTTGTTTCCTCTTGTGGGTAATGGACATTCAAAACCACGTTTTAAGCAAAAGTAATCTTCTGTCAGTCAGCAGGTGAAGGCACTGCAATAAGCAGAGAAATGTGGAATTATTACAAACTGATAGGATCTGACCCCTATCCTACCACTCCACTGAACAAAGTTTAGTAATGTTTTAATTTATTTAAATAGTTATACCCCACAATTTCTTTTCAGTCAAATTGGAAGCCTTCTTCCAACTTAAATCATTCCTCCATTGGAGGACAGCTATTTAAGTTGGAAACAAGGCTCCTTGGGCTGGAGGAGCACTGGATGGTTTCACCCCAGTATTACTAACAACCTACTACCTGTCATCAGGCTGTCAAGTATTAAAATGGATGCTGCTGCAGCAACAAAATGGTTATTACAACACATCCTGACTATCCCATTAGAAAGCTGTAGGGAGAGTTGTTGTTGTTTGCAGCCTTACACAGAATATTTCATTATACACAACCACTTGCAGAGGGGTAAAACAAGTACCGTATTTTTCGCTCTATAACACGCACCTGACCATAAGACGCAGGGGGAGGATCGCACCCTCCGCGCTGGTCAGGAGGCCTCAGCCGGCAGCGGCGGCCTCGTGCGAGCCGGCAGCGTCAGCCCAGCAGTGGCCTCGCGCAAGCCGCGAGTAGCAGCGGCGGTGGCCTCGCGCGAGCGGCAACAGCGGCCCAACGGCGGCCCAGCAGCGGCCTCGCGCGAGCCACGAGCGGCAATGGTGGCCCAGCAGCAGCCTCACAGCAGCAAGGGGAGCCTTGTGCCTGCTGCGGCAGCAGTATTCGGACCATAAGGCGCACGCACTTTTCTCCCCACTTTTTTGGGAAGAAAAAGTGCGTCTTATGGTCCGAAAAATACGGTATGTTATACTTCTCATTTATATGCATACAAGCAGCTGCATTGCTTTGGAAAACAGTGGGTGGAGATATATTAAATAATATGTAACATATAATACTTAGATGAAGAGTCAAAACAGGCACTGTGGTGCATATAAGCATATATAAACTGATCAAGATAAATTGTTTCTTACATTAACCTTAAAGTCAGTTTATAAAATATAAAATTATTTGGCTACTTTTAGGATATTAAGTATATTTATTTCAATCTGAGTACACTCTTGGGTTTTGACACATTGTCAATAAACAGCTTGGTGGCAAATTCCTGCTAAGCATAATTACAGTACAATCTCCAAAAGAATAACACCCTTCTAAGTCTATTGAAGTCAATGCATTTAGAAAGGTGTAACTCTGCAAGGGCTGAACTGTAAAATAATAGCAGAAATATACTAGTAATTTCAATATCAAGGAAGGGATGCAAGCTGTAGAAAAGAGAAAACTACGGAACTGATAAAACAGCCTGACAAACCCACAAAAGTTTTTGACCCATATGTTAATAGTCCTTAAGTCTACAAATACTTGTTAATTTTTTGTTACACACTGGTGCCCAAAAGTTAAATTTAAAAATAACTAATACTTTCTCAATTGCGTTGTAAAGTTTATGCTATCCTGGAGACAACTGCTAGTCTTTACACATACAAAGCCATTTATAAGGCTGAAATACAGAACACAGAAGCACATAAACCAATGCTAAGTCAGCTAAAAAAATGAAAGGAAGAAGTATATTAAAATAATAGCATTCATATACTTTTAAAAACAAAGCTAAGCAGGTTTGTGCATGCACATGCAGACACATATGTGCATTCATGTGCAAACTCAAGGCTACGCTTCAAGTACTGATTTGGTTAATCATATAACTCTGTTTTTCTTTCTTCTAAAAGGACAGATCCCATGCAGGGTCACAAATTTTTCTTATGAACCATTTTCTATGTAGCATGTGTAACAGAAACACCATAATTTCTTAACAATGTGAAACATGAAAGAGAAAATGAAGTAAAAGGCAGTTATTGCATTAAATTGAAAATTAATTAGGATATACACACAAGACCTAAAAGCCTGAATGCCAAGTGACCATTAGATTCATGGTTCTCTAACAATAAGAACTGGCAAACTTTGTTTCAAAACCAAAAAGTACTTCAAAACGAATCTGTGATATGGGGTTCAGACATTAAAAAAGCTTAAGTCAAAATTCCACTGGGATGTCTGAACATGCCTAAAGTAGATCTTTGGATATCAGGCCCATACATATAGGGTTGCCAGGTCCTTACCTTTTTCAGCTGGGGGGGGGGGGGAAAGAAGCTCTTCTGGTGCACAAGCATGACCTCAGCATGCTAGGCACATCACTAGGGGGACACTCTAGCATTTGGCTGGAAACTCTATGACACCATAGAGTTTTCAGGCCAAATGCTAGAACATCCCCCCAGTGATTTGCTCGGCATGATTATGTCACTTCTGGACACTTTGGGGGTGGGGTTCCCACCATTGGCCGGATCCGGGCTGGTGGATTGGGGGGCCCTAAAGTGGGCAACCCCCCTGGGGATCTGGCAGCTCTGCATACATATGCCGGGGGGGAGGGTTATAATAATACTCAAGAAATTGCTGATATCTCTACGATGCTGCACACTGACATCAAAAAGGTACTAATGTCAGTGAGCTAGTAGAGAAAGATGCAAAGATAAACAGTTCAGCTGTGGAATAAAAAAAGTCTAATTGCAAGAAGAGTCCCTAAAAATAACTGTCTATCCAATGCTCTGAGTATTTTTTTTCCAGTGTAAGTGAGAAAATTCTTATTAAGTATGCCAGTGCAGCATAATTCCAGATGGATTTCAGCTTTTAGAGAAGAGGAAGGATGCAATTTGCAAACTATTAGGACGATGAGTAAGAAAGACACAAATACAATCTTTCTCACAAGGCTTGAACTAAACAGAAGTGACACGGAACAAGAAACACTGCTATTAAAAATTAAATGGTTTCCAAATTTGGATTCCCTCATCTCTAGAGGCTCATATGAAAGGGAGAAAATCAGCAGTAAAAATATAAGGGAAAGTATTCGTACAGTAAAATACCTAATTAATCTAAGACTTAGAATAATTTATTTAGTCTTGTGTGCACCTTGTCCCAGCTGACATTAAAAAAACTAGGACAAGATAACTGGTGCATTAGTCTGAGATATTTTTAAGTCTCTTAGTCAGGGAAAAAAATGTTCTGGGCTTCCCTAAATATAACTAAAGGCTCAGAAATATGACCTAATGTGAAACACATCCTGGAATTTTATTCCAGCCATCTGGCACTTTGTCCCACTGCATAAACTCAAGACTCTACACAGCAATGTGGCTTAAGAGTCATATGCTTGGTCCAGTAGAGCAGAAAGTTATGGGTGATTTAGGACCATAGATGCCACAGCGGCATATGCATAGCTGTAAATTTAACAGAGGCTTGAGGGTGGCAAACAAACTCCAGTTCATCCAAGCACGTACATTTAGTCATTGGGGGCAATTAAAATTTGTTTCCAATTGTAGTTTGTTTTCATGCCCTGGATTGGGGCGGTGGGGGAAAGAAAGACAGCAGAGGCATAACAAATCAAGCCAAATTTCCAACATTTTACCTGTCAGGGCAAACTGGAGTTCCATTTTGAACTTTGCACTATGTCTGAATTCAGCCAGAGAAGAATAGCAATGTCTTGAACACAAGATAGTACTTAAACTATAGCAGCAGAAGTCAGTCGTAACTATAATGCCAAATAATTAGCTTGTGCTTTTATCTGAGACCCTGAGAGAAGCAAAACAGTAGTAGATTAACGTATGGTGTGCTTTATTATTCTTGAGGAACTTTAACAGAATGAAATTTCCCATTTAGCAGCCAATGTGGTTTAGTGGTCAGAGTGCTGTAAAAATATTGGGGAGATCAAGGTTATTATCCCCATTCAGCCATGAAACATTCTGAGTGACCTTGGGTCAGTCACCTTCTCTAAACCTAATCTACTGCAAAGTGTTGCTGCAGGGATAAAATAGAAAACAGAACCATCAGTAGAAGGGGGGGGGGGCGTTCTGTCAGTTTGAATTTCCAACATCCCACATTGATTGGATAGGACAGGTAGCAATGCAGGTCCAAGTCCAATGGGCTGGAAAAGGTCATGGGAGCACAAGCAGCCACAAGAGCTGTGAGTTCACCAAAACACACACACACCTTTGCCCCAGGTCTTTTTCAGCACTTGAAAAGGTGTTGGGGGGGGGGGAGAAGAGTGCCTCCCATCATTTTTAAATGCATTTTGTTCCATTTTCCTCACTTCAGCCATTAATTCATTGAAAATCACTTTGTTTAAGATTACACAAATAAATATAACTAATCATTACTAGGTACAGTAAATATTTCCCCTTTCTTCTGTAATCAAAGTTCATTTATTGGTCAAGATGGACCCTATCCATCCGGTTCATCCAATACACTTGGAGTATATTACTCCAATTCACCAGGTCCAATACAATAGAAGTGTATTGGACAAACTTTTTCCCCTGTGAGGGGCATAATGTTTGAAGGCAATCTAAAATATGCATAGATGCCTGATGTAGAGTTTCCATCTCTTGTTCTGAAATAGTGGTATGGAAGAAGATCAATAGATTCGAAACGGGAGTTATTCCGGATAATTTTGTCTCACCAACTATCTACTCAGCTGATGAATACTGACACAGGAACAGCGACAAAAATTACTGGACTACAACTTTGTGGTTATACATTTATATTACTTTGTTAAAGTGGTGCTGTAGACGTTTGGTATAAGTTTCCTTTGTATTACATAAAAGGCATTGGCAGCACATCGTCACGCAGCTTCATTCTTGTACCTGATTTACATCTCTAAAGCTGTGCTCCTTCTTATTGTAACTTGTGGAGTAGAGCTGATGCCTTAGCAATCCTCCACAGCTGATTCTACATTTCCACATTTTGTACAGACCACTATGCATGGCCCACTTGCCGCAGCTCTATATTGCTTCAATTTATATGTATTTCCCTATCTCATATATCACCAGTGTACGTTTATGTGCCCTGGCATACCACACAAAAACTAGTCTTGATATGACTGTATGTGCAGTTGCACCAATATTCTTTTTTGTGTGGCATTCTACTAACGCCCAGGAGTGCACATGTGCATCAGTGAAACACAATACAAAAATAACCTTGATGCATACAGATGTGCAGCCTCACCAAAACTGTTCCCCTCCCCAGTTCATCAATCTGCACATTGGTAATTCACAAATGGGGGAAGGGGCTGAATGAAGAAATTGCATGCTACGATTCTCCTGTTCATTTTAGAAATTATGTTGATTAAACTGGCATCAAAAAAGAATGGGATATTACACAGAGAGAACTACTGTAACAACCAAAGAACAGAAATGAAAAAATCTGCTTATTCCTACTTTTAAGTGTATGCCTTGAGTTGCAATGAGAAAGGGGACTATAAATGAGGAATGTAAATAAATAAATGACCTAAACAATCAAGACATCAGTCATTTGCTGAGATGAATGGGGCATACTTGGGATTTAGAGGACTGCAGCCTGTGTTTACCTGGGAGTAAACCAAATTGAACTCAGCATGATTTACTTCTGACTAGACCTGCTTAAGATTGCAGCCTAGAGTGCAATCCTAAACAGAATGACTTCAGTAGAGTCAGAAGGGTGTAATTTTGTTTAGGTAACTGTAAGTGATCTTAAGCTATTCTCAAAACAGTAAACAAGATACACAGACCAACTGGTACGAAAGGTGTGTAGGGCTCTCTGTCTATTATGGCTGTGATAACATCCTTCTTTAACTCCAACATAGGTGTGAATTCCTGATGGGTCTAAAGGAAACGATCAGACAGCAACATCTGGGAAGCATCCCGCAGTCATTGGCAACCCGTGCTGCTCCGTCACAGAAGCAGAGTTAAAAGACACCGGGGAAAGTCTGGTGCTAATGCTTGCCAATGGGCCATATTTGGACTTTCCCATGTCTGATTGCTCAAGCCACCAGGATGATCTAATCATGCCATGCTGACTCTGTGCCATGCCCCCCCCCTTCGCAACTATGCACATCATTGCATCCTGCATAGGGGGCCCTCAGTGCAGAGGTGTGATTCAGCAATTTCTCATTGATGCACAAGGGAAACACACGGCAAAAAAAACCCAAACAACTCACCCACAGTTGTGTCTGTTCACACAGTGACAGGCTGCACCTGCAGCTTCAAAGGGCTGTGTGATCTCACAACTGCGTGTCAAATTCCTCCAGAGGAAATAGCCTCCGCTTCAACTGGCGCATGTGACTGCAGCCTATATATGCCTTTTCACACACCAAGATTTCTGTCCTCAGCCACTGCTCTGTGTGACTGAGACTTCCACTGTTGCCGTACAACTGGTTTTGCTAAGGATGTTCATTGTACTTCTATGCCTTACACTATTTTAGTACAATCCACACAGCTGGAGTACATCCCATGAGATAACAGAAGGAAAATGTGAAGATGGGAGAGCTGTTTGTACATATTCTTACATCTTACACCAAAACTGGGTCACACAAAAAAAGAGTAGCGGTAGAACAACTTTAACAAACTTCTCCATAATTTACTTAATCCACCTCTAGCAGTTATACTTTTTAAAAGGCACAATGGATGCCTGTGTGTTCGGAATCTTTCTTTTTACTGGACTCAAAAGTCTACATTTGATATTAAGTTATTGCAATACTACTTTCCACTGCAAAAGACCAGAGGCTCTCAATTCCAGGATTGTCATAAATGAACCAGATCAACATTTGCCCTCCTGAATAGGTTTCTTTCTTCCCTATGCAATGTGACCTATGTGGCTCTAATTACAGATATATCTGTGGATGTGCATGTGCCAAAAGGGTATGCAAACATGTAAATATGGATAGCTTTTCTCTTCTCAGTTTCCAGTGGCAAAGAAACATTTGAGGCTTTTTCCCAGGTAAAAGGCTGTGAATTTTTTATATATATAAGAAACACTCTGAAGTGGCATAATGGGAAAGACTGCCAGCTGTAACATCTTTGCTAAGGGCTTATTTTTCCCTTCCTGTTGCAGGTATAATGTTTTGGACTGGCTGAAAGGACAAGCCTTTAACATAAGCCAGAGAGCAAGAGCCGTTGCTCTTTGGCTCTTAGCCTGTACCTCTGGACAAGCCAGCAACTGAATCCAAGAACAGCCCAAGAAGTAGGTCTGTTCGTTTATTTGCACTGTATTTGTTTCACTGTTGTAAGCCTCTTTGGGTCCCCTAAGGAAGCAAAATGGGACACAAATGTTTTAATTATTAAATATAAAGATTTTGTGGGATATTAAAATTAGTACAATCCAATCCATTTTTCTCAAAATACCTTCCACAAATAATTATCAGATCTGAAACATAGTGCATATATAACTGAAATAACCTAAAGTCCTGTTTCAAGAGTTAGAGACCCCTTTGTCAGATGTTATAGTTCAGTGACAGACCAATACATGCACAAGCTACAAAGAGGCAGAGTGAAAGGGGGAGTTATTACAAAGAGAGACCAGAACATAGGTATATCACATTGCAGAGAATATATTCAGACAAGATCCTCTTAAAAGACTAAACTCCATCAGTATGTTGTGGACCATTTCCAACTGCTTATAAATTAGCAAAATCTGAGGACTCTAAATACCACATGTAAACCTGGAAAGATGATTGCTTTCTTTAATAAGGTAATTATTACAGACTTCACTGAGCACAAGATTAATAGCGTCAAATCTGCAAATGCTATATCAGTAGGATGTGATCCCTCTTGTTCTCAGACTTTGTATGGTCACATGTCGTACATGTAAAAACACTGAATGATATCGCCTTCAGCCACAAATTGCATTAAACAAGCTTCCAGAAGCAGCCATCTCTGTGCTAGGTTGGTGCCTAGAGGCCACAGTGAAGTAGTTGAGGAAGAACATGCTGAATTTCAGTTCTGACAAGATTGAGATGATGCTGGTGGGGAAGGCTGAGGTGCTGGAAGATGTGGCCTTCTGGATGGTGTGGACTACAGGTCCTATTGGACGGACCTGGTTCTTCTGTTGGGAAACAAGGATGTCTAGTGCTAAGGAGTGCCTTTTTTCCAGCTGTATTTGGCATAGAAATTATCACTGTTCTTGTATTCAGCTAATTGGGCCATGCTAATACAAGCTATAACAATCTTAAGGCTTCATGTACTGCCCTTGAAAGTAAAATGCGTTCAAAATGCAGCAGCACACTTGTTAACAGGGCAAAGAGTTATGTTCATGTTACTCCAATTCACCAGTATTTACTTTTGCTTCCACATTTATTTCAAGGTGCTGGTTTTAACTTTAAAGCCCTTCATTACCCAAGACCTTAACATGTTAGGGACCATCTCTTGTCCTTACAGTAGACTCAGCCACCATCCCAGGCTTTACTGAAGATGGCATTCCGTAGGGCTATGAGATTTGTCTCAGCCCAACCTTCCTGAGGCTGCTCCAGGACTTTGGAATAGTGAGTAAGGAAAACTTCTGACCTCCAGCAGGGCAGGAAATTGTGCAAAGCAGAACAGGATAGGTGATTTGTTTAAAGTGTTACTTTTAGATCCCTCTTGGGCTAATGTTTTCTTGGACATTCTGCTGGGTTTAGTGAGACAGTGTTTTGCAGTGTTTGTCTGGAATTTTAAGTCCCAACATAATTGTTATATAAGCTGCTCTGATTTTAGTTTTCTGGTAAAAAGCTAGGTTAAAACATTTTACACAAATGAACAAATTAACCCATTCCAATTTAGCAGCTCCTCACTGGGAGCCTCCCTTTATGGCATCTGATTGTGAATGTAGAAAATTCTGCCTGGTTCTTCCCTTACACTAGACCCACACTAACGTTTTCTTCTGAAAAATGCTTTTTACAGTAATTAATCTTTGTCACTGTACCACTTATAGCATTTAAAATGTTTCTGTACTTACTAATGTCTTAATTTGTATAATTTTATAATCTTTCTGATACTTCTGTTCTCTCCTTTCTAGACTGCACTAATTTTTTTCCTTCTGGGATTCATGCCAGCTTAAACTAAACAGCCCTCCTAAAATTTTATTTAGCTATGGCAGATACATTTTATACTGTTATTAGCAACTCATTCTGCTGTGCACAAGATAAAACCTATACATAAGAAGCAAAAAACAAATTAACTTTTTGGATAAGGAGAGTGTTAAAGGCACGTGTATTATTTCCTACATGGCTGTCAGTCACTCTGACTTGCAACTTCTACACACGGAGAAGTGAATCACGTGATTGCCTCCTTCAGTTTTGAAATACAGGATACAATGAGTGCAAGCAGCTCAGCTTGAACAGCACTAGATATCTAAAGATATAAATCTGCAGTAGCAGCCAAACTGCAAACATTAAAAAGCATATAATCCAAGAGAACAAAGCACTTGCCATTTCTCACATCATACATTCCTTATTCATTTCTGGAAAGGATATGTTATTATCTGTTCTGGGGAATGGAGATTTATGTACATGATTTATATATTTAGGTAAGAACCAGAGTAGTGCAGAGATCAGAATGTGGGACTATGATCTAAGGAACATGGGTTCAATTCCCATGCTGTCTTTAATCTTACAGGCTAACCTTGGGCTACTCACACTCCTTCAGTCTCACCAACCTCACAGGATTGTTGGGAGGATAAAATCTGAAAGGCTAAACAATTTATGCTGCCCATAGTTCTTTGGAAGAAGGGTGGAATAAAAATATTTTTGGAGGCACATCTATCCAGGATATCTGTCTTGAATCTTATATCACGTCTACCTAGATGTGATCCCTGAAGTCTAAAACAGTGTTTAATTGTATGCATCACCTCTCTGTTTATTGCAATGTCCTCTACCTTCATAACTTTTCTTCAATATTATATGTAATGCCTTAGACTGTTTTTGTTAGCTTACATAGTTTTATATATAGGCCTTTAAGTATCTTCAGGGAGATATGAATCAAGGCACTAACACAAAGAGATCAAAGTTTAAAACAAACTATTCTAAAATGGTACAATACTACTTCCCACATCTAGTCCAAATCTAGCAAGAAATCCATGGGAACAAAAAAAGTTTCCACTCTTGCTACAAGAATCCTTTTTGTTTAATTGTCCCTTTATTAACACTTAAAACGGAACTTTGTTTACATTTTGTCATTAGCTCTGCAGAGTGGCAAAAAAAGCACTGATGCAATACATTCCCATCAAAGCAACAGAAAATACATCTACATAATTCACCCTATTATCATACAGTTATCACCATGATAATCATAAATTCCCCATAGGAACATCTCTATGATATTGCTTATTGTTATGCCCCTTCTTCTCCCTCACCCCAAAAGAATGATAAGTGGGGAGGAAGAGGACAGAACAGGAAGGAAGATTTTAAACAAAATGTAAATGAAACTTGGTTCATATGCAGTAAGAGTAGTTTCTGTAAAACATCCATGTAAAGTACTTTTGGGATTAATGATTCACCCTGGAACTCACCGTGTGACTAGCTCCAGAGTGGAAGTGAATGTAGGCTGAGGGTGAAATTTGCATCATTTTAAGAATATTAAATGTTGTAAGGATGACTATGAACAGTTGACTATGAACAGTTAAGTCAATTATCAGCAATCACTAAAATATTATTCAAAATAATGTGCAAAAATAGTTCAAGCTAAGGAGTTTCAAGTAGGCTTCAATCCCAAAACTGAAGCGGACCAAAGATATAGTGTGAATACTGAGCTGCTAGAACTTTAATATTGTTGTTTTAACATTGTTTTAAATGTGATGTATGTTTTTATGTATTGAAAGTTTTATCTTGTTGTGAGCTGCCCAGAACCAGCCTAGGCCAGAATAACAACAACAACCACCACCACCACCACCCAGACTGTAACATAAAACTACATCAGTGGCCACAGGCTGGGGAGGGGGGTTAAATGTCTGTGTATCAAGATTTCTGCTTGTCCTTCTCAGCTGAAAAAGGAGCAGTTAGTAGCTCCACTTTGCATTTTATTCTATTCTTAATATCAAAGTTGACCTGCTTTTGTTGAAAGAATAAAATATTTAAATGAGAAAAAGAAACAGATATTCAAGAGTTACTGTGTGCCCTGCCTAGACAAACATCTGGATGAATGAGACCCAGTTTCTGATGCAGTCCAAATTCACTCTCTAGAAACCTGACTATAAGAAAGAAAGCCTGAGGGATGGCATACACACATTGTAACTAAAGGGGCTGCTCAGCAGTGTTGTCAAAGCTCCCTGCACAAGTTCAAAAAAAGGACTGTGACATGGAATACGGTGAAATCAGAAGGAGCTTTACTGAAGGAAAGGTTTAGCGCTCAAGCGGTCATGATACTACTGAGCACACAGCAAAGTACCAAGTACCAGAATGTCCACAGTGAGATACCAGTATCCCAGATGCCCAAAACTAGGGTTGCCAACCTCTAGGTAGGGCCTGAGATCTAATGTTAGTGACACATAGAATAAATGTCAAATGTTTGAGAGCCACAAGTCATGAACAAATATTACTCACATTTTTATTGAAAAATATACAAATTTGCTTTTTTATTAACATTAAATGAAACTGCCAAAAAAGGGTGAAAAACAGATATCGATAATGATATTTATTTGTCCAGTGATATTGCTTGCTAATGATATTTATTTGTCTAAGAGATAGAAAGAGAGAGAGAGCAACAAAGAAAGGAAATAGATGGGGGAGGGATGAAGGAAGAAAGAAAGAGAGCAAATAGATAGGAAGCCTCCTGGGAGCCACACAATATGTGTGAAAGAGCTGCATGCGGCTCCTGAGCCACAGTTTGGCCACCCCTGCACTATTACAACCAATGCTCCCTGTAAGCTGTGGGGTCCTGTGAGCAAAAATTCTACTTTGTGAGCTACTGGCACTAAAGTTGTGAGCGAGCGATTTGGCTGCTGCATAAATTAGTTGGCTCTGGCGCTGTCCTTCCTGAGCGAAGACAAAAACCTGTGAGCCAGTGGCTAAAAAACTGTGAGCTAGCTCACTTTAACTCAGCTTAGATTACAACTGATCTCCAGACAACAGAGATCAGCTCCCCTGGAGAAAATGGCTGCTTTGGAGTGTGGACTCTATGGCATTGCACCCTGCTGAGGTTCCTCCTCTCCCCAAATCCTATGCTCCTTCCCCCCCCCCCCAAGGTCTTCAGGTATTTCCTCACCCACAGCTGGCAACTCTAGCCCACACACACTTACAACATGTGTCACTCAAGAAGGGGAAACGAGGGGCTGGAAGAGGCAGAACAAAAGGGAAAAGCAGAGATAGGTATATAGCTACTTATCTGCACTACTTCCAGCAAAATATACACATTGGAGGGAGGGTGCACTCCCCATGCCTGAGCAGCCATTAAAACAAAAAGATAATCCAATGGGAGAAAAGGAGTGGATGCCATGCCTCAGTGTGGTTCCAAAGCAAGTAGAGGGACAGAGACTCATAACTGGTTGTCTAATACAAGCAAGTTTCTGTACCACCATATGGGTACAGAGTTACCAGAAAAACATAGGAGTTCCGATTCTGGCTTCACCTACTGAAAACAAAAGATCCCCAGGCCTGGAAAAGAGAAGGTAATCTAAATTTATCTAACTGATATACTTCCTGAGTAGTGGAAATTAATGAGGAAGTTCCTAGGTCCTGGGGATAGTTCCTAAGCAGGGGAGGTCTCAGGGTGGGGAAGAACTGTGTTAGGACTATCTTAATTACTTCATGAGGCTGTTATGAACAGTCTTTACTTGTCCTGTAACACCCTCCCCCTTTGGGTTCTTTGTCAGCAGAAACAGTAATACTATAGGACCTTTTGTGTCAAAATGCATGTTATGTATAACTCTGGGATTGCGTACAAGAGAGAAGCTCTCTCAGACTGCCCTTGTTACCTGAATAAGTTGAATCTACTCCCTTTTCTGCAGTTCATGGTCTTTGCCATGGAAATGGAACAAAACTCCTTTTGGGGGCCTCACATAGCAGGTCTCAGCACCAAGGTGGACAGGGAGAAGAAAAGACCACCAAACAGAAGCTTGATGACAGCACAACTACTTAAATCACAATATACCATTTGTACTTTGCATAAAAAGCCTTTTGTTCAGAGAATTTTTGTGGCAACCTATCCGATCACTATTTTATTTAGTTCTGAGATTGTTAGTTCTGATTTAAAAGATATGTTTCAATTTCAATGTTTCAATGTCAGTTTTTAGAAGTTATTTGAATCATTTGCAGAGCAATATATTTATTTATCCGTTTTTCTTTGGAAAGTTCAGAGCAGTCCATTGAATGCTCCCAAACAACTTTCCATCCAGGCTCTGAACCTACTCCGCTTTTATTTATTTATTTATTTGGTTAGATTTTTTCAACCGCTCAGGACAGTCTACATCATTACCTTAAATGCATTTATACATCACCATAAAATCAAATTAAACTGTTAAAACAATTGAATAATAAAACTCAGCTATATCAAAATGGCATTAAGGACATCTTATGTCCTTTCTCCATGAGGGAGAGGAGAGATAGAGGAGACCAGACTTGGTGGCGTTTGAGGGACACTTTATATCCTCTCCCCATAGGGGCGAGGGAAGATGAAGGAGGCCAGGCTTGTTGGTTACCATTGTTGTCCTCAGCCGTAGGCCTGGCAGAACATCTGTCTTACAGGCTCTGTGGAACTGCATGAAGTCCCACAGGGCCCAGATGTCATTAGGCAGAGAGTTTCACCAGGCCGGTGCCAGGGTCCTCTGGTTGAAGACAGCCAGACATCTTTCAGGCCAGGGATCACCAGGAGGTTCTTCTCTCCAAAGTGTAATGGTCTCTGGGGGGACTACCACAGGAGAGGTGGTCCTGTAGAGAGTAAGGTGAGTGAATGCCCAATTCTGCCCTTCCTCTGCAGCTCATACTCACCCTCACCCAGCATGAAAGATCCACATGCAGAAATTTACTTCTGTGCTTCGTGCAGATTACAATACATATCCCCAACACCCTTTAGCTGTATGGAACTCTTTTGCTGTATGAAACTAGAGTTGCACTGGGGACATTCTTTGAAGAAATGTGCATTTTTCAATTACACAGTTTCTTCCTTCACAGTAAAACACAGACATGTTTAAAAAAATGGGAAAGTTTTTTGAATGACCTAGAATTTTGGCTTTTGAAGATTCTAGTCTTGTATTAACATATTAGTAAATTCCATATACTGTTTAGTACTTCAAGGGATTCCTAACAAGAGATTTGTTTAAAAGAGCTCCAAGGACTGAGCTTTTTGATTTTGTGCAATTTTAAATGAAAGCCCATTTAAGCTCCAATCCTAAATACATTCTGAGAAAGCAAATTCAACTGATTTCATTTGAGTTTACAAATGCATACTTCCTTTCATAATCTGCACTAAATGAACTGAGTCTTTTATCATTTCATAAATCTTTGTATTGACAGTAAATTGAAGATAATATTAATACTAGAAGCCAGCCTTATCTGAAAAACCAATTAAACACAAATAATTATGCTAAAGTCAACAGTTTTAAATGCCACATAATGGAAACAGCAGAGTTCTATGTCACAATTGTGGATTATGAGACACTGAAGTGAAGCGTTGAAAAAATCCCAAATCAGACATGCTATTCAGAATATACCAGCAAGTGATGTGATAATTCACAAAAATAACCAAGGAACTTGTAAAAGAAAATATTCTCGTTTTTTCCCAAGATACATAGCTTGAAATCCAAAGTAGTGCATGAGACCCCCAGTGTTTATCATCACTGAAATTTTGCTATATGGAATTCAAGGAGGAATGACAACAAAAACATCCATGGTATCCTCTTCAGAAGTACCATATATTTTAATAGCACTGTTATTACAGTTTAGGTTGAAGAGTGAGGAAAGCAAGCTCTCTTTTTCTTATCTAGCATACTATTTGGTATTATAAAGATTTAAATCCAATCCATCAGGCCTACTAACAATATGAAGGTTTATTCCTATTGTGGAAATGTAACAGTATAAAAGTTTAAGGCGCATCACATTCAGTGACCAATATGAAAGATGTGAGGTAGTGTGCCCCCTTAAAAGATTAGGTGCATTATTTGTTGGGGAATTTCTTGTTGTTGTGTTTGAAAGAAGCTGTGTAGCACGATTCTGAGCATGGTAATGTTAGCAACCTTATGTTCTGTAAATTAAACTGACTCAGATCACAGTTCCACTTTCCACTTCCATATTAGGAGGCACAGAATTAAATTCCTGAAACACTTTTAAAAACAATTTTTTAAAACAAGAAAGATTATTTGATTGCTCAGTCAGTGAGCCTGTATGCTATAGTGTGTAGGGTGTCCAGCTCTGACTGGGGAGGTTTCAATTTCAAATTTCTGCTCAGCCAACATCACCAGCTGCCCCTCAACAAATTACCATCTCTCGACCTAGCCCACCTCACAAAACTGTGGTGATTAAAAGGGGATAGTGCCACGAAGGCTTCTCTGAGTGTACTGCAGAAATGACAGGATACAATCATGGTGCAAACCTCCCCCCCCCCCCCCCCCCAATATTTTTTTTAGATCAAAATAGCTAAGAAATGATCTGGCAGAAATGGAGGGTAGCAATGGGTGTCCGTTCTACTTTTAACAAGAAGTGCAAAGGATCTCCCTCTCCCCTTAAGACTGTCATGGGTCCTCAGCTTTTATTGGCTGCAGGACATGCAGAAATTCAACAGGTGAATCCCATCCCATCCCAGCATGAGGGGTCAGTGATGGGGCACTGACCTAGCCTGAGCTATTTAAACCAACGCCATAGTTACACAGAGAGGACGTCCCTAGCTCCACAATTCTTAGCAGTTCCATACTTAGTTAAGATCACACCTTTCCCACAGTACTTTCTCATAGCTATGCTATATTCCCTCCTCAGGTTCTGGCCTGTGGTATTGGCTCGGGGAAAACTGATATTTGTACGCCCGCACCAGGCACCCCCGCCCAAAGGTTTGACGACAAAAAACAGGAAGTTTCCAAATCCCCCTTTTCTGTTAGTCCCTCCCAGAGCTGCACCAGCATCGCTTACCTGACGGCAACAGCCGGGAAAAACTAGGAAGCCGAAGGAGGGGCCTCCCCCTGGCTAGCCCAGGCCTTCCGAACGAATTATTTGGCGACTGGCGCGCCAGCTCCAGAGGGGGCGCGCACAACCTCCCGGGGAGGGCGCTTCGCCTCCCTCAGCCCCAGCTGCAGCTCCGGGATGCTGAACTCTCGGCGCCAGCCAACCGCGCCTGCCGAGCCCCGAGTACGTTCAGGGTGACTGAAGCGCTCGCTTCCTCATTTTCTCTCGCAGCTATTTCCTCAACGTGGGGTTGCAGCTGAGCAATACTTCCTCGTCGGACAAAGGCGCACATCTGCCTTCATTTGCTTAAGAGCGTTTCGGGCGGGGGCGGCGGGAGAGAAGGCGAGATCGGGGGGGAGGAGGAGGCTCTAAGCAAGAGGTTTTGGTAGGCATCCGGCAGGCTACAGGGCTCTACACTATGGGACTCCATTGGCTCCTCCTGGAACGGCTGTGCGCTTGGAACGGCGAGCAGACCTTTCCGAGAAGGGATGGGTCTGTCGCAATCACAGTACACATTCCCGCAGAGAAGCCTTGTGAGCCGCATGACTGCCTCCTTGGGCTTCCTCCTCCTCTGTTCACGAAAAGTGAACAGTAACCGGTAGCGTTGCCGCCTTACTGCCCTCTTGAAGCTGAACGGCTTCGTGGCGGGCAGGAACTTCCCAGGTGCAGATCTCTTGCCTAGCCCTTTCTCTCTCAGGCAAGGGTGCTTGGTGAATGTATGTCACTTTTCACGCCAGAACTCGTACCTAGAGAAAATGGGGTGCCTTTCCAGTGTCTCCTCAGATGTTTAAGTGAGTTAGATGCACTTGGGTGCAAGGCATCCTACCCACATGTGTCTGGACGGTTCAGTCAGTTTCTGTACATGACTGTTGAGAACCTTCTGCCATCAGAAGCAGTAATGTGTATAGTATAAAGTCTATGTATCGAAGTACATGGGGAAGGTTTCACAAGCAGTTGGCATGCTAGACTGGAGGTTAGCAGTTCAAAGGAGGGGGGAGAATCCTGCTGAGCATGTTCAGTACCCTGAATGTGTAGCTCTTCACCTGTGGACTTCCATATATGTAACAAGTTGGTATGCATACACAGTGCCACATGAGCATTACATGCCTGTGATAACTTTGTCTCACAGTTGCATATTGCTACCCCTTACTGTGTGGTGAGTAATGTCTTAGCCTAACATACTTTCCAGGATTGCAAGGATAAAGGGAGTGAGGAACCATGTGCACTGTGCAGTGTTTTGGGGGAAAGGACAGGTTAAAATGTAGTAAATGTTTGTATGGAAAAGGGAAACACGAGCTAGAAGTTCATAATATCCATTTAATCTTGATTAGTGCAATTCTCATAATCATGTTGGCTGCAAGAAGGGGAAGACTGTTGACATGGTGGAAACCAAGCATAGCTGTGGTTACACATGGAACATCCATGTCACATGATAATTGCCCAGTGACATTCAGAGATTATGTTTCACTATCAGGACCTGTGTTACTATATCAGCTCCAGGTATAAACCACTTTTTAAATACTGGCTGCTCCAGTTAAGAAGTATTGAATGATCCTTTTGCTTTTTTGTTTTTGCTGTCGCAGCTGACTTATGGTGTAGCGTTTTCAAGGCAAGAGATATTCAGAGGTGGCTTGCTATCACTTGTCTCTGTATCATGACCCTGGATGTCCTTGGTGGTCTCCCATCCAAATACTACTCAGGGATGATCCTGAGTAGCTTCTGAGGTCTGATGAGATTTCGCTAGCCTAGGCTATCCAGTCAGGGCATTTAACTAACCATTTATCTAACACAACAATTATCTTCTGAAATTTTCTACTAACATTCTTTTTTGGCTCTGCTTTCTATGTACAGTTTTAAAGTATGTTCTCAAAAGTATTAACTATTTTCATAATGGATTCTGCTAAGATTTGCTATTTGAAATAATATTAAGAACTGATAAAATTTTTACTGGTTTCATGTCTGCCTGTAAATCTTCTAACTATTATCAGTCTTTTTTAAAAAACAAAACAAAAACAAACACCCTGACTGTTCCACCTACTCCTGAAATGACTGTCAAGAAGTCATTACAGCTTCAGGCAATTCCTGGCTTGCATTCCCAGCCACTCCTATGCAAAGGAGTAGGGAAAATGGAGAACTAGTTACACAAGACCTAGAACCTCTCATGTCAAAATTTCACAATACATTAAAACATAAGAAAAGTCCTGCTGGATCAGACCAATGGTTTATCTAGTGCAACGTCCTGTTGCACACTGCAGCCAGCCAACCAGTTGCCCTGGAAGGCCAACAAAACAGAGAAGGCCTAGATTCTGCAGCCTATACTCACAGGAACAGTACTGTAAACCGCTAATCACTTTGGGTGCCCTCTTCTGTGCTTTTTCCAGCTCCGCAGTATCCTTTTTGAGATACGGTGACCAGAACTGTATGCAGTATTCCAAACAGGGCCAAACCATAGTTATATACAAGGGAATTACAATATTGGTTCTTTTGAGTCCCTTTCCTAATAATACCCAGCATGGAGTTTACCTTTTTTATCTCTGCTGCTGCACACTACTGAATCAAGATTTTCATTAACCTATCCACTACTCCCCAAGATCTCTTTTAATCTTAGTGTCAGCCATTTCAGATTGCACCAGCAGTTAGGATTTTTTGTTCCAGTGTGCATCACTTAAGATTGACCAACACGGAACTTCATTTGCCATGCTGTTGAGAGAGATCCTGCGGTTACTCTTCACAATCTGAATAACTGAGTAACTGACACCTAAACTGACACAATCTGAATAACTGAGTAACTGACACCTAAAGCAATCCATTAATTGTCATCCAAATGGCCAACCACCTCCCTAACCAGTGTCCTGCTCCTGTTATACTTGAAGAAATTCTTGATTTCTCCCAGTGTTTTTTAATCAATCCTCTCCTCACATTTTCTTTTTGCTCACCTTATTTTGCTCACTTACATTTGTTTTTGAGAACCAGTTCTTGCTTTCTGTTTACCTCATTCAGGAAAACCTTTAACCTTTAAAAGGAAAAGCTTTTTGCAGCTCCATTGACTTGGGTCATTGATCACACAGGAATCCTTTTAAACTTGGGAATACCTTTTTCGACTTGAGGGATGTGTATTTATAGTTTCTATGCATCCTGGATGTATTTGATTTTCTTAATTCTCTCTTTGAACTTCCTTCTGACCAGTACCCTTATTTTTTATAAAGTTATTTCTTTTAAAATCCAATGTGATAGTATTGGATTAGGGAAACATCTAGTCTTGCATTCTGTTTCACATAGCTGAGGACATAAAGGCTGAAACTGTCCCCAGTGCTGCCTCCTAGCACTAGTATTCAGCAAATTTCCACAGACATGAATGCTGGACTTAATGGCATTGTGGTCACTGTTCCTCATCAGTACAACTATATTGGCATCTTGTATCCTGACCTGAGACCTGCTGAGAGCCAAGTGTTCTCTATCTAAAGGTATGCATCATAATTTTTAGCAGACTTGTGATACTAACTCCCACTTCTAGGCAGTCCTTAGGACGAGTCATAGCCACCAGTGGCATAAACTATGGGGGGGTGGGCAGCAGGGGTCAAGCCCCTGGGAGTTCCCAGAAGGGACAATGCCCCCTGGCTGCCAGGTAGCATCATGAAGCTGCTTAGACTGTCAGGTTCTCAAGTTCAGTCAGTCAGTCCTGCATGTCTTTGTAGCCACTTAACAAGTTCCTAGGAGGCATAGGGCTGGTTTTGTTTGTTTTTGTAAAGATAAGAGGGAGAGGGGTCCTTCAGTGGATAATACTGTCTCTGAAGAAACAACAGAAAGAGAGAGAGAGACCGATTTCCCACAAGCAGCTGTGCCACCATCGCTCTTCCATTTGCCCCAGTTGCATTGGTCAATGTCACACTATTCACTGCACAGCCACATTTTGACCCACAGCTCCCCCCTGATTTCCCCCACGTCTTCTCCCTCATGTGTGGGGAGGGGAAGGGACAGGAGTTTGTAGGCTGCTCTAAGACTCCAAGTGGGTGAAGGGCAGGATATAAATCCAGTCTCTTCTTCTTCTTCTCGATCCTTGTTTTTTGAGATTGAGAAGACATGGGGAAAATTGGGGGGGGGGGGGGGGGTTCGGGTCAAAATGCAGCTGTGCAGTGAATAGTGTAAAATTGACCAATGCAACCAGGGCAAAATGGAAGAGTGATGACAGCACAGCTGCTTGTGGGAAATCAGTCAGAGAAACAGCATGGAAGGGGGAGGGAGAGATCACTCCATCAAGCAATCAGGAGACTTCAGTGGTTGGACTGAAGAATTCATTTCCTGTAGCCTGCAACATAAACTCTGATGTACATGCAGCTAGATTTGAGTCCAGCAGCGCCTTAGAGACCAACAAGATTGTTGGGGTATAAGCTTTTGAAAGTCAATGCTCCCTTCATTGGTATCTGTGTGACTGGCCCAGGTCACACCAGCAGCTGCATGTGGAGGAGTGGGGAATCAAACCCGGTTGTCCCAGATTAGAGTCCAACTCCTGACCACTATACCAAACTGATGGGGTGGAAGCTGCTGAAGGGTTGGTGAAATTTCTCCAGTACTTATGTGCCATGTGCCCAGATAAAAAATGGTATACTTAGAAAATTTATATGCCACCTTGAGCAAGTCTCTGGAAAATCAGCACACAGTCATAAAAGGAACAATGATAAAATTATCAATATTAAAACAAAACATTAAAAACAATAAAGACCCTAGCAGGGCTTTCCCCGAGGCGCTGCGCCTCTGCACTGCTCGGGAAAGCCGAGGAGGGGGTGGGGCTTGGTCATGTGCCCGCCCCCTGGGCTCATGACTCCCGGAGCTGCGCTCCTGTGCGCTCCCACTCCAACGGATCCCTGCCTACATGTAGTAATGCTGTTTCTGATTGTGGGAGAAAAAAGACAGCATTATGGATAACTGGAGCTTAAAGCTACTGTGGGTGTGAGTCTTCAGCGGGGGAAAGGGAATGAGGGAAGAGGTCAACATCTGCTTGCAAACAAGCAGATCTGGAACACACTGCTCACTGAAGCCACACAATTTAGAGGAGCTAAACCCAGAAACAGAAAGTAAACCTTAAAGGTTCAGTAACACTATTTATAGAACTGTACCATACACCACAAGAAGTTAACCCCTTAGAACCTCAACCCTGGCCTATATTATGTTCCCCCCTGTCCACACGTGCTTTTTGCAGCTCAGTTACATGCCTGGGGATTCAAACACCGATCCCCTGTGTCCCATGGGATCTGGCTTATTCAGCAACACATTTTAATTCCTCAGGCATTCCTTCAGGCACCATATTTTAATTGGGTTGACACAATGTATAATTTTTATGATAGCGTGGGCTGACCCGGTTTTCATTTAAAGGGTTTAGTCTGTTTCATTACAACCTATCTAGTAGTTTGAATTTTTTAAAATAGTGAAAATACAAAGTCAGTTTGCTGACTAATTAGTCCGCTGAAACGTTTAGAAAAGCAGAGACATTCACATGTTATGAGGACATAGGCTGGGTCTGGGCCCGGCTCAAATTGCCCCGCTTCGATGCGGCTTTTTTTTTACTCTGGACAATTGCAATCACACTGAAGTGTATGCCTTTTGTTGTTGTTGTTGTTTTCTAACTTTGCGCATGCTCATAGGCGCTTTTCTGGAGATCTGAAAAAATAAAACCTTGCGCATGCGCAAAAGCAGTAAACACATCCTGCCCCAGTTCTACAAGCACTGTGATTTCACTGCCCTGACAGAACATGTCCCTTTAAACTTTTCCCCAAAAACTGGCCTCCTTGGGATCACAAGCTCAAAACTAGTTGGCATTTAATTTTTCAACAGATGCGTGGGCGGAGGTGCGCTTATGCACATATCGCTGATGCAAAAATAAAAATGGCGGGTGAACAGTGGAAGGCAGAGGCTTCTGCGGCACGGGGTGTGTGTGTTAAAGACTCGGAAGTGGCTCGGCCACGGTTGAGCAATCACACAGGGGAAAATGTGCTTTCAACCAGGAGAGCACAGAAAACACCACTTAAGGACCTGGTATCAAAATACTATGTTTTGCTCCGGTATTATGCTTTGCTCTGGCAAAGGCTGGGGATGGAAGGCAGCTGCTGCTGTCTGAACATGCACATTTGATCCATTTTCAAAGTGTGTTGAAGCTGGATCAAATGGTGCGTCTGAATACACCCTCTGGGTAACAGTCAGGCATCATTTATGGGTTCTCCTCAGTTCCTGCATGCAAGGTGCCTGGTTCAGAGCAGGGCCCTGTCATGTGTGAATGAAGGACTTCAGCCTCCCCACCTTCCACAGTTTTCCCAGCCTGCAGCAGTCTACAGGGGTGGTGGGTGGTGGTCTAATTTGGCCTTGAGTATCCCAGGAAACACAGGTAGGTTGCCACTTACCTGCTTTTGGCAAGCATTCAACCTTTTTCTCTGTGGCCCAAGCAGTAGGGGGCAAATGGGGGGAACAGTGAGTCACAATGTCTATTTCCTTGAAAACCCAGAAATTATGTCATAGTCACGCCACATCGCTCTAGGAATGCCCCATGTCTCTATGATCTTTTGTCAGAAGTGACACTGCAATTTACATGGAACTGTTTTTCAATGATTCCATCCCTGAACTCAGGAAAAATGCTGGCAGTCCTGCATACAGGTTTCCCTAAGAGGTCAAATACTCCTGGAGGTAAAGTTGCCAACTCTACATTGGGAAATTCCTGGAGAATTAGAGGCAGAGCCATAAAAGAGTGGAGTTTAGAGAAGGGGGTGAGCTCAGTAAAGATGTGAATGCATGGAGCTTGCCTTTCAACTGATCACTGTGGGATGAGCTCAGTAAAGATGTGAATGTGAAAGGGGATGTGAAAGGGGGTGAGCTCAGTAAGGATGTGAATGCGTGGAGCTTGCCTTTCAACTGATCACTGTGGTCTGGACATTAGCTGTAATTCTGAGGGAACTCCAGTTCCCACTTGGCAGTTGGCAACCATAACTGGAAGTGTGCTGTTTCAGATGGGCAAACCAGTGTGTAGGAACCTTTTACTTGATCTCCACACCACTGAATTCTCCCTTTATCAATTAACTGATATTCTGAATCACCCATGTTACCAGATTCTGCAGCAAGCATGAGACTTTGCATGAAATGTTATGCACATGGTAGTATGTTAGATAGATTGCACATTTTACTTTTTCTCATTAAAAAGATGCATATAAAGAAAACAAGAGAAGTTATTTGAATGCTAAAACAAAATCTGAAACTAATATGAAAGGGCAACTTTATTTTAATCAGATAGTATACTGCTTAAGGACTGATGAGAACGGAAACGACAAACTTACAGAATGTCCAGCTAACTTAACCACTTGTGAAGTCTGTCCGCTTCCGTGGGCTTGCAACCTCACCACTCTGATCTTAAAAGAGACAAGAATTCAGTGGTTACAGTCTTGCATGTTTTCAGGCTAACTTGTTTCCAGTAAAATGTAGCTACGGATGCATACCCCTTGCAGATGAAAATTAGAGCAATCAAACACAGAGGTTTGCAGAGAGATCCTATGCAGAGTTACACCCTTCTAAGTCTTTTGTAGACAGTCACAAGGGAAATAGCACTTTCAGCCAAAGGCCTGGGTTAAAAGGAAACATCTTTACTTGGTGCCCCAAACCCAACAGACTCTGTACCAGGTGAATAGCTGTAAGGAGGAAGTTCCACGGTTGAGGTGCCACAGGAGACCCTGTTTCTGCTGGCTGCAGAAAGTGAGGGGCACACACAGTAGGTAGGATGGTTCATATCTTACCTCACATCTTATCCTCTTGATGAGAAAATGCTGGGGTTGTGTGCAGATTGGTCAAAACATGCTTTTTGTGAGCCACCTTGTCTCTCTCAATGGAGAAAGGTAGGCTACATATTTTAATAAACAATAAATGAATCAAACCAATCTCCCTTCATTGCCACTGCAGTTTGTTTCACACACACCCCTCCCAGAATTGACTGCCTTGATTCAGGTGTTACCTGGCCATTTATTCTGCATACATATCCCCAGTAGAAAAAAGTGAGTGTTTTGGTCAATCACAATCCACTGCTACTAATTGTCGTTGGAGTTCCAAGCACTTTGGTAGTAGAAATATAATCAACAAATAAAACTGATATCAAACTGTAAAGAAGACTGACTAGGCAAGGTTAGATTCAGTGTTGATAGTGGTGGTAGCCATTACTGGGAGAGAGCACACTGACATATAAAGACAGTGCTTGCAGACAGTTCCTGTGGCCTTGAAAAAGGAGACAGAAAAGCCCTGAAGGGACATTATGCTATTCTACTGAATCAAAGCAAGACTGGCCCTGTATGTTGTCTGGATGGGAAACCGGGGACCATATAAGCTTCTCTGAGCTCAGTGGTATAAAGTGTAATACATAAATGATTTCTTGAAAAACAAAAAACAAATATTCAGTAACTTCAGAGATAAAGTTAGCAAGAGGATTCTATAGTTTGTTTAACTTATGCAAACTGAAAACTCCCAGCCTGGTAACATCTGGTTATCGGGGTAGTGCCCTGATTATCTTCTAATTTACTGTAAGTAAAGTGGCAAGAAACTTCCCCATTTCTGTACTGCTGGCAGACTTCCCCTCTCTGACAGTGATTACAGTGCATACATCCCCACTGCTATATTATAAGCCAGCAGAGGAGACAAGCTGGATGGTGGAGGGGAATCTCTTTCCCTCCTCCAGCACCGTAGGTGTTCCTTCTGATGAATCTGAGACACCACATGTTAGTGCATCATGGGAAATTATTAATGTCAGGAACATTGCGGTGTGGCACTTTAGATACATCAAAAAGAATGACTAAGTTGTCAGGGAAGGTTGTGGGAAGAGAAAATGGTGGCAGCAGCCTCTGGAACTCTACCTAAGTGGGGAGGAAAAGGAAATTTTTAAAGTTGTAAAAGATGTTAACTATGCCCCCTTCTATATCTTTCCTCCCACTCACCTTTCTAAACCCGACAAATAGGTATCAGAAGAATAAAGAGATCCAAATAATAAAGAACATCATTTTAATGCTGTAATTTTAAAAAACTTATTTTTGGTATAATGATGATGGTTGGTTAGTTAATATCTTTATTAGGCAGTATGAAAGAAGCCACTGAGTAAAAATGAGATGTGATGGAGATTTACTTTTTCTTAGAACTTGTGGAAATTATATTTTCTTGCCTGGACTTTCTGACTATCCAGTGAAAATATCTTCATTCAAAGTGACTTTCATGTGAAATGCTCATCATACAAGAGTTATAGTAGATGGTCAAGCTGTGCAGAGGAAAAAGATAACTGGATCAACCTTATAAGGTACACATAGGAATTCAAGTAGTAATTATGCAAATATTAGGAAATCAGAAATTTTCAAATTTTGGGCTTGAGCCAGACTAAATTTTCCATCAGTGGAATTAACCATTTCCTGCCACTCCTCTCCCACTGCAGCCCACTGATCACCACAAAATGCTACCCTTAGGGATTGGGGGACCTGAAGCCATAACATGAGTGGAAGGGAAAATCCGTGGAAATTGCTAATTTAGTCCTGATCCAAACTAGTTTGAATTATGGATAATTATTGTCATCACTAACATATAAATAGCATTTATTATTACAATTGCTTCGCTTAATTGTTTCCCATAGCTAAGATATACTCTTCACATATATCTTGATCATAGGTACCTGAGCTGCTACCTGTACATGTTCATCACTCAGTGATTATAGTTTCAAGTGATAACTGCATGTTACAGGAGCAACACTATGAAGAGAAACAGCTCACACGCTGACAGAAACAAATTTGATTCCTTTGAAATGTGGTGTTGGAGGAGAGTTTTATGGATACCATGGACTGCCAAAAAGACAAATAAGAGGGTTCTAGATCAAATCAAGCCTGAACTCTCCCTAGAAGGTAAAATGACAAACCCGAAGCTACCGTACTTTGGTCATATTATAAGAAGACAGGAGTCACTGGAAAAGCCAATAATACTAGGAAAAATTGAAGACAGCAGGAGAAGACGAAGACCCAACATGAGATGGATTGATTCAGTCAAGGAAGCCCCAGCCTTCAGTTTGCGAGACCTGAACAAGGCTGTTAATAATAGGCTGTTTTGGAGGTCGCCGAAAGCTGGAAGTGACTTGATGGCACTTAATAGAAATCCACACACCTTCACAACCTTTCCCCTCCCCAATGGGAACACAGGCCTCAGGATCCTTTCCCAGGAGATGGGCCTTCATCTCACCCCCATGTTCTTTGGCACCAAGAAAAGTAATTCCTCCCCAAAGCCATAAGGCAATCAGATGTTAGGAAGCTTTCCCTGGAACTGGGACTTCCCAGCCACTACCAACTCTCAAGGTACCCTTGTCTCCGGATCATTCCCCATTAAAAGCCACAATGTTGGTTAGGCGGGATATAAATCTAAATAAATAAATAAATAAAAGGACCTACATATTTTTTTTTTTTAAGAATTCAAATGTGTGATACCTTGGTTTTTTAAAATGATATCTTCTTTCATGGTTTCACCTGTTTCTTCCTCATGATTGCAGTCAAAGTTTGTGGGCTGGGAATATCTGAAGGAAAAGCAAATATAGGTTGCAGGTTGCAGTCACACGCATGAGATAAAGCCGGGGGGGGGGGGGAGGCTACTTCCTCCAGCGTAAGTTGACTTGAAGTTGTGCAATCACATGGATTTTTGTAGATGCAGGCGCATCCCGCCACTGCATGATCAGACGCAACCACCGGTGAGTCAGGGTTTTTTTTTTGCTGTTTGTTTTCAATGTGCTTACACAAGGAATCAATTAATTGCACCTTTGCACTGAGGTCTCCCTATGGAGTGTGTGTGTGTATGGGTGCACTGATGCACATACTGTGAAGGGGGGAAAACAATGGCATGGAGTTGGGATAGTCTGATCAGACTATCCTGATGCCATGGGAGTGCGCTGGGGCAATCAGATGCAGGAAAGTCCATCTGTGGCCCATAGCAACCCGTTTGCTACTGGACTTTCCGAGATGTTTTTTTAACTCTTCTTCTGCAGTGGAATAAAACAGGTTGCTGATGGCTGCAAGGTGCTTCCCAGATGTTGTTGTCTGATCATGGTCCTTTAATCCACCCAGCATTTGCTCCTATGTCGGGACAAATTGTGCATGTGATCGTAACCATAGAGCATTATTCTGCACTATTTGACTTCCCCTGACCTGGATTGCCTAAGATAGCCCATTCTCATCAGGTCTTGAGAGCTAAGCAGGGTTGACTCTGGCGAGTATTTGGATGGGGGACCTCCAAAGAATACCAGAGTTGTGATGAAGAGACAGGCAATAGCGAACCACCTCTGAACATCTCTTGCCTTGAAAACCCTAAGGGGTTACCATAAGTCAGCTGTTCTTTGATGACATTTTCCACCACCACCATTTTACTTCTGTGGATTGTACATTTTTTCACCTTATTAAAGAAGGTCAAGCCTCTCTGTTGCTCTTATTGGATTTATCTGCAGCCTTTGATACAGTAGATCATGCCATATTGTTGAGGTGCCTGGAAGCAGAAGCAGGTATGTACGTTGAACTGGTTCAAACCATTTCTCATGGATTGGACTCAAAGGGTTGCTACTGGAAACCAGTTGTCATAGATGTGGGACTTGCCTTGTGGGGTAGCAATTCTACCCCTCATGCTTTTAAATCTCTATTTAAAGCCCTTAGGACAAGTCATTCATAGTTTTGAGATTGGTTATCATTGGTATGCTGAGGGTACTCAGCTCTATATATCCTTATCCAAATCTTCTGCTGATGCAGGAACTTCCAGTCTAATGGCGTTCTGAAGCGGGCGCTGGTCTCGGATGTTCTGAGCCAGCGACCCAGAGTACTGGGGGTAGGAGGGGATTCCGGGCTGGCTCAGACCCCCCAGGGACCTCCAGAAAGGGGGCCCTGCTTGGGGTGCATGGAGCTGCCTCTCCAGGGATGGCGATCCCTGGATTGAGGCTGCTCTATGCCCTGTATAGTCCTCCCTCAGTTAGAAATCCTTGGGGGTTTTAAGAGCGGTTACCGGACAGCTTCAGGAGTCCAGAGTTAAAAAGAATTAGCAACTTACCAGAGATGCATGGCGACAACCGTGAGTTTTAAAGCAAGATTCTCAGATGTGATTGTGGGACTTAAATCCCCTCCTCCTTTCAACTCTCCGCTTTGGCGAAGAGAAAAATCGCATTGTGGTAAAATCTGAGAATCGCTGCTTGAAACAGCTTTTGAGATCTCAGTGGGAGAAACTTCAGCAGTACTTTAATGAACTTTAGAGTGACTTGTTGACTTCTTTGAACTTTCTTATCTTCTGGTAAACAAGACGCGATGGCCAGGAGGGGAGAGAAAATGGCGCCAAAGACTAAACCTTCTCCCAAAACAAGCTCTGCGTTACCCAGTTCTCTTCCTAGTTCAAAAGGCGAAGCAACAGAGTTCAATTTGGCACTAACAGCTGCTTTGCACCCCCTGATGGATCAGCTGTCTACAGTCAACCAGAAATTAGAGTCACTGCAAAAAGAAGCTGCAGAGGCAAACAGGAAATCTGAGAGAGTGGAGAAGGATTTGTTGGATGTTAAGATCAAAACAGAGAAGCATGATTTAAGATTGTCCAAAATTGAGAAGGAACGATCGTCTGACAGAAATGCCTTATTAGCTATGCAATTGGAACGTTCTAACTATTGTTTGAGATTTCAGGGTGTTCTGGAACAACAAGGGGAGAATCTTAGAAAGTTACTCAGTGAATCACTGGCCCCAGTGACAGGGATGAAAGCGGAAGATCTTCAAAGCGATATGGATATGATCTACAGAACATATCCAGAATTTGTGAAGAAAAAAAACCTGCCTGGGGAAGTAATGGTGAAATTCTCTAAAAGATTTACAAGAGATGTGGTCCTCAAAACCACCAACAAAGTCACCCTGAAAATCCAAGAGCAGGAGATTAAAGTGCTAAAAGACATTCCTTATGAGATCAGGAAGAAGAGAAAGGCTTATAAAAAATTGACTGTTTGGTTACAATCTGCCAATATTTCTCATCACTGGATTTATCCAGAAGGTCTAACATTCACCTTTAAAGACAAGAAGAAGAAGATAGATACTGTTGCCAAGGCAGATGCTTTCCTGGTTTACTGTAAGAAGAAAGAAGAAAAGAAAGGAAAAGAATCTTCATCAGAGGACTCACTGGATCAGCAAGAAAGTATTTATGGACTAGAAAGTTCATCCTCAGAAAATTTGGGACTTGAAGAAGGTGATTCGGAGTCTGAACTGGGTGCTGCAGGTCCCAAGATCCCGGGAAAGGGGAAGAAGAAGACGCAGAAGAAAGAAAAACCAAAGAAGAAATAGTTTTAAATAAGCAGTTATGTTTATCTCTCTAAAGTTTGATTGTTTTGTTTAAGTATACACTGAATCTCAAAGGTTTTTTTTTTTAACTGAATAGAATTTAGAAAATAAGATATAGATATAGCCTGAATTGTATAACTATTCTTTTTAGAAAGTTTTGTTAAGCATAGATTAATAATTATCTGGACACCTGTCATTATATGGGTAGTTTAGATTTTAGTTATGTAGTTGTTGTTTTTTTTCAGGTGATAGTGTAGTTTGAAAAATCAATAAAATCTTTAAAAAAAACACACCAAATCTTCTGCTGATGCAGTAGAACTCCTGAATAGGGGTGTGCTCTCGGTATATACCGAGCTGAATAAACACCAGAAAAAATCTTATCAGTATTTTTCAGGTATTTATTCATCTGGATATAGGTTGAAGAATCTGACTTGGCTACCAAAATAGCCACACCTGAATAAAAGCTGATTTTATCACATATAAGTTTTGAAAATATATTTATTTGCACTATACAGTTTTGTTATATCTTTTTCCTTGACCACTGCTGCAACAGCACAATCCCTTCTGAGTTCATTCATTGAGTCATGCCACCACGATGTCATGACACAGCGAGTGAACTCAGCAAGTGTTTAAAGAAATCAGTCTCTTAAAATGCTTTTTTTCCTCCGTTGGTTTCAGTGGAGGATGCGGGCACCTTCTTTGGGGGCCATAGAATTTGACCTCTTGGTCCAATCTTTTTAAAACTTGAGGGGGGTTGGGGAGAGGCACCAGCAGCTATGCCACAAATTTTGGGCCTCTATTTTTTTTAAAAACACAGCCACCCAGAGCTTTTCCGTTTATACTCTATGGGGACAGTGCCCATAGGGCACAATGGAGCTGAATAAATTCGGGTTTCCCAAATATTTGCCTGAATCCCAATACAATACTGATATTGGTATTTGGGTATATTTGAAGTTCCAGTGTTTTTTGGGTCCTGAATCGGGAAAAAAAAACCCAAGAAATTTTTTTTTTGCACACCCCTAGTTCTGAATTGCTGCCTGGCTGGGATGGTTAACTGGATAAAAGTGAACAAATTGAAACTAAACCCTGAAAAGATAGAGGTAATGGTGACTGGAAAGGAGAAGGTCTTGAAGGACACTGTTCTCCTTACTTTGGATGGATTTCAAATTACCCTTGCTGACTCACTTAGAAGCCTTGGAGTCATACTGGATCCAGCTTTATTACTGAATGAACAGTTCTGAGAGAACTGTGACTGACCCAAGGTCACCCAGACCCAAGGTCACCCAAGGTCACTGAACCAAGGTCACCCAGCTGCACGTGGAGGAGTGCGAATCAAACTCAATTCTCCAGATTAGAGTCTGCCACTCTTAACCACTAAATCAAACTGGCTCTGTACTGTAAGTAGGATCCTGGTTATGTAATTTCTGTACCACAAGGTATCATGAGAATACTTATGCTATGCTTCAGTTCCTTCTGGTGGTTCCAGACTTCTAAAATCCTAATGCACTGGTTACTGAATGTCCCATTTTGTTGACTGCACTGATGTACTATGTGTAATCTGCCTTGAGTTCCTGTGATAAAGATGGACTATAAATAACATTAACAACAACAGCAAGACAGCAGTAATTAAGTATAACCTATGCCAGGGGTGGGCAAATAGCGGCCCGCGGGCCACATGCGGCCCGCCACAGAGTTTTTTGCGGCCCACCAAGACAGTTGGCCACGTGGTTTCAGTCAGGCCTCCGTTGGGAATCTCAACAAACAATCCCACTCCTGATTTCAAAAAAAAATTGTAGAAAAGTGTGATAGGGTACATTTGTCTCATTAAACTGATTCTAAAATTAAATGTGCTTGCAGCTATAGATGATATGAAATTAGAACAATAAATAAATTGAATAAACTACCACTATTTTATTTAATTTATATTTATTGATTTTTATGATACAATTTATACCTTTTCTGAAATGCAAAGTTAACTAATGAATGCAATCATTTTAAAAGCAGTGGCCCTCCACTAACCTCCGCTCCCACAAAGTGGCCCCTGAGCCAAAACAATTGCCCACCCCTGACCTATGCTATCTCAACTGCAGTGGCTTCCAGTTTGTTTTGGTGCTCAGTATAAGGCACTGCTTTTGAACTTTAAAACCCTTTATGGCTTGGGTCTGGTATAAGAAGGACTTCTCCACTATCAGCTTGCCTGAGTTCTGAGATCCATATATATGATGTGTTCCTGTAGAAAGGCTTAGCTGGAGAGCACTAGGAGGCCATTTCAGCTACCTTTTTTCAGATGTGGCTCTCCCTTCCCTGGAGGTGAGGTTGGTGCCATGCCTGCAAGCTGTCTGAATTCCCTTGACGACCACTTTTCCCTCCCAGATTGGGCTGGTATGAGGACAGCAGTTGCAATCACATGCTAATTTGCATAGCATAGGCTGCTATTAAAAGCACGAGAGAAGGGCAGGTTATTTCCTCTAGCCAACTTCCTTAGTGTAGTATGGTGTGACTGACTGTACTTTTTAAGAGGCTTAAAAATGCTGTTCATACAACTACAGGACTGTGAAGGGTTAATTCTTCACAGAGCCAGAGAGACTTGAGTGACAGGCTGCTCCTGGCAATCTGATTGGTTAGCATCAGCTGAGCAGAAAAAAGTCTTGAAAGATCTGGATGCTGAGGAAATTGCATCAGATTCCTGCCTTAACTGAGAAGAGATGTGTACTGAGACCATCTTGAGACTTAGCCCTGACAGAAAAGGGTTTAGTGCTGACAAAGTCAGCTTTCAGCTGTGACTGAATACAGTCTGAATTCAGCATTAGCTGAGAGCAGTTTGAACACAGACGGGGAACTGGGGGGAAGTTTGGCAAGCAGGATTGGATAGTAGAATAAGACTAATTCAGGCCAGAAAGAGAATAGATCTTCTAGAGCAGCGGTTCTCAACCTGTGGGTCGCGAACCCTTTGGGGGTCAAATGAAACTTTCACAGGGGTTGCTGGCATGGGGTTCAGTTGGATGCCCCCCACCCACTTCACCCCTGTTCCAGCCGCCCTCCCTCACCAAAAACCCTTTGCCGCAGAGCAGCACTCCCACAGCTCACCCCGAGACCTTTCCCAGTGCTCCTGGAGCTGCCCTGCTTCAAAACTTCTCCTCTGTGGGTGGGGCCTCAGGGAGCAGCACTTGGGCTGTCAGGCAGGGCTTGGGCTCTTTGGCGCCTGCGCAAAAGACAGAGCCAACAAGAAGGAGGAGAAAAACAATGAGGAGGAGAAGCACCACCGCTGCTGCTGCTGCCACTGCTGCCTGCCCAATCCTGAGGGGATGCCTGCCTTGCCACAACTGCCTCCCGCCGTCTGAGGAGAGCCGTGCCCGGCCTGCTCCGGCCCCTCTGGAGGACCAAGGCTCTGGCTCCTGGCCTACCCTGCAGTCGCTCCTTTGCAGGGGGGGGGAGCAAAGCGGAGAGTGTGCCTGGAGCAGTGGGGCTCTGCTTGGAAACAGAAGAGATGCGGGGCTCTCCTTGGAAAAAGAAAGCTGCACTCTTCAATCCCTGTTAGTTCTACCGGGCGATGAAAGAGAGGCATTTGCTGAAAGGACCACAAACGCCTCTCTGCAATGTCACTAATTCACAGAGTTGCCAGCAGTCCCTTCTTCTCCCTCTCCCCCCAAACCTCCCTAAAGGCAAGGTGAGGTATTCTTCTCTAGCCCTGAACCGAATTAGTTGGCTTTAGCCCGAGGGAGGTATGTGAAATACTAAATACTTTGCTCTAATTTGGCAGGGAATTGACAGAACGCTTCATCTGAAGACAATCCCAACTTCCTGGCACTCCCAGAGTGTCCCTAATAGAGACACACTTTTACTTTGGGAACACTTCCTCTTGGTTTGTAAGAATTAAATTATCTCCCCTTTGGGAGGGTCGGGAAGCATGCTTGCATTCTTTTGCACAGGTAGCAGAAGAGATCTGCAAAGCGACCCCCCTCCCAGCACTTACTCTAAAGTAGTCTCCCTGAAGGTTGGGTGGAATCCTACTAGACTCCACTGCAGCCTCGGAACAGCATGGAGTGGAGTGTGTGGGCGGGGGGGGGGGGGAGACTAGGCAAAAGGTGAGTCTTGGGTGGGGGAGAAAACAAGTGCCCAAGCCAGAAGATCAGATTACTTGCAACAACAACACCAATCACCCCCATTGCCCTGTGAAAACAGTCTGTCTCTGCTGCACCAGGCGCACTCTCCACTTCGCTCCCCCTCCCCCCCCCCCCGCAAAGGAGTGACGACAGGCCAGGAGCCAGAGCCTCGGGCCTCCGGAGGGGCCAGAGCAGGCCGGGTGCAGCTTCCCTCAGGCAGCAGGAGGCAGTTCTGACGAGGCAGGCATCCCCTCAGGTGGGTGACAGCGGCAGCGGTGCTTCTCCTCCTCCTCAGCATGGGCTTTGTTTTCTCCCTGCAGTGGGGAAGGATCTGGGGCATTGTCGTCAATGCTCCCTCAAAGCTCTGGAGTCTTGAGAGCAAAAATTCTACTTGGTGAGCTACTAGCATTAAAGTTGTGAGTGAGCCATTTGGCTACTGCAAGAATTAATTTGTTCTGGAGCCATCTTTCCTGAGCTAAGAGAAAAATGTGTGAGCTGGAGGCTAAAAAACTGTGAGCCAGCTCACACTAACTCATCTGACTTAGAGGGAACAGTGGTTGTCATGCGGCGAGGAGTCACCAAAGTCCTTCTCCAGCCTGGTTTGGAAATACAGTGATATACCCTTTTGTACTAGGAAAGGCCGGAGAATCTGGGATCTTCCTGATAAAAAAAAAAGTTGGCTAAAGAGGGCATGATTGAGGTTTATAAAATTAGGCTTAGTATGGAGACAGTAGATAGAGTCCCCCCCCCCCCCCCCTTTCTGTAATTCAAGAACTCAGGGACACTGAATGAAGCTGTGGAGAAATTGATTCAGGATAGCCAAAAGGATATACTTCTTTACTCAGTGAGTAATAAAATGTGCAATTCACTACCAGTGGAAAGCGGTATGGCCACAAACATTAAAAGAGGATTATATAGATTCATGGAGGAGAGGTCCATCAATGGCCACTAGCCATGGTAACTAAAGAGAACCTTTATGTACAGAAGCAGCAAAACTCTGAATACCAGTGCCAGGAGGCAGCTTTGTGGTGTAACTGGTTGGCTGCTGTGTGGAATAGGATGCTGGACCACTGGTCCAATCCAGCAGGCAGTAGTTGTATACTTATGGTAAGCAGTGGGATACCACAGGGCTCAGTACTGGGTCTGATGCTTTTTAACTTTTTAAAAACAAAAGGCAAGGTATTCAAGACAAAGGTACCCATGGTTTATATCTCACTGGTTGCAACAACAACATTAGGACCAACTACCATGTGATCAAGAGTTCTAGTGAACTGTGAAGTTACTCTCTACCAGAGTTGCTGGAGGTCCAGCCAAATATTTATATATATAATTATATATATAATTACATATTGTTTTTGTGATTAATCACTATGCTTTCATTATGTTCAATTTGTAACAATGATAATACATCCTGCATATCAGATATTTACATTACGACTCATAACAGTAGCAAAATTACAGTTATGAAGTAGCAACGAAAATAATTTTATGGTTGGGGGGTCACCACAACATGAGGAACTGTATTAAAGGGTTGCGACATTAGGAAGGTTGAGAACCACTGTTCTAGAGAGAAGAAAAAGAAGCTGTACCCAGTCAGACAAGGGAGAATTATCTCTGAGAAGTACAGAGATCCCTAGTCTGGTGTGATTAGAAACTGCCTTTAGAGACCTAAAAGTCTATTAACTATTCAAGAAGTGTACTAGTGTTCCAAGAGAAGGGAACTCGGTATTGGGAAGAGGGTACCATCACTCTGGGCACCAAAAGAGTCAGCAATTATACAAATAGAGTATATTAGAGTGTTTGGGAAAACACTGGAACAAAAGCCTCTCAATATACAGATCTAAGTAACTGTGAATAATTTAAGAACCTCTCATTAGCCTGATAAATAAGAACAAAAGTCTGTGCTTGTACTAATTTTACCTCAGTATTTTCAACCCATGATTTCACCTGATCTTTCCCCTCAGTGTTAAATAAAACCTTTTGTTATGTTTGAATTTCAAAAGCATCTCAAATGCCATTTCAGTGATTTTAAATTAAAGGGTAATCCTATCCCTTCCCTCAGGCACCTGGGCTGAGCAAATGGCCAATATATATTACTGACACAGGGTGAGACAGCCAAGGGTTTCTTCAATGGAGAAAAAAATGGACAAAAAAATGGAGGGAAAATCTAGCCTTTGAGGGAGGAAAGCAGAAGGGATCTGTCATATATGGCTTGGTCTTCAGTGGTGCCTATTTATTCCCCTGTGCTTTAAGATGGTTTTATGATATTTTATATTGATTGCATAATGCAGTTGTGTTTTAACCAGTTCGTCCAGCAAGGCGGGATATAAATAGAAATAAACAAACAAACAAATAAATAACTTACTGTGTGATATGAACTGAAATTTAGTGTAAATACCACTAAACAAACACATAAATAAGGAAGCAAACAAAAGATATTGTCCATGAATGTCCCATAGAATTTGCTTTTTTTTTACAAGTAGGGATAGAATTACAGTCCACCTTCCTATCACAGAATTGCAGATAGTCATCTTGTGAGTGGTATAAAGTGCCGTCTAGTTGCAGCCAAGTTATTTTATTTGTTTGTTTGTTTGTTTAATTTGGATTTATATCCCCTTAATGGGCTCAGGGCAGGTTCCAACAGTATAAAATACAATACCAAACCACGTTAAAACACAATATAAAATAACACAACTCATATATGCCATACAACTCTATGGCAACCCCATTGGGTTTTCAATGCAAGTGATTAAGCAGAGGCAGTTGCCTTCCTCTGTGAAATCTTCCTTTCTGGTCTCCCATCCAAGTACCAACCCTGCTTAGCTTCCAAGATCAGACAAGATAGGTCTATACCAGTGATGGCGAACCTTTTAGAGACCGAGTGCCCAAACTGCAACCGAAAACCCACTTATTTATCACAAAGTGCCAACACGGCAATTTAACCTGAATACTGAGGTTTTAGTTTAGAAAAAACAACTCAAAAATTAACATCTTTTGTCTTAAAAGAAAAAAAAAACAATAACAGAGCTTTACTCAGAAGTAGATCCTACTGAAATCAAGTAAAATTGTTAGGAGTCCTTGTTATATTAGAGTGCTAAGCTTGGTAACTCAGAATTAAGGTAAAGGGTTCCCTTGCTTGAAAGCCAGTTGAATCCAACTCTACGGGGTGGTGCTCATCTCCATTTCCAAGCCGAAGAACCAGCGCTGTCCAAAGACTTCTCCATGGTCATGTGGCTGGCATGACTAAACATCGAAGCACATGGAATGCTGTTACCTTCCCACTGAAGTGGTACCTATTTATCTACTTGCAATTTCTTGCTTTTGAACAGCTAGGTTGGCAGGAACTGGGGCCAGAGATGGGAGTTCACTCTATCATGCGGCATTCGGGTCTTGAACTGCTGAGCTACTGACCTTCTGGTCGGCAATTCAGTGTCTTAACCTCTGAGCCACCACAGCTCCCAACTCAAATTTGGATACCATTGAATTCCCATAAAATTGTTAGGACAGTTAAACTATAGCCAGTTTGGTGTACTGGTTAAGTGCACAGACTCTAATCTGGGAGAACTGGGTTTGATTCCCTACTCCTCCACTTGCACCTGGCTGGATGACCTTGGGCAAGCCATAGCTCTGGCACAGCTGTTCTTGAAAAAGAGCAGTTTCTGTCAGAGCTCTCAGCCCCACCTAACTCACAGGGTGTCTGTTGTGGGGAGGGGAAGGGAAAGGAGTTTGTAAGCCGCTCTGAGACTACAAGTGAAGGGCAGGGTATAAATCCAATCTCCTCTTCTTCTTCTTCTTCCCAGCAATGCACCCTCTAAGCTGTGGGAAGCCCAAGACATTGGTGGGAAGACGAAGAAGAAGAAGAGATTGGATTTATATCCCACCCTTCACTCACTTGAAATCTCAGAGCGGCTTACAAACTCCTTTCCCTTCCCCTTCCCACAACAGACACCCTGTGAGGTAGGTGGGGCTGAGAGAGTTCTGAGACAACTGTCCTTGAGAGAACAGCTGGTACAGAGCTATGGCTTGCCCAAGGTCATCCAGCAGGTGCAAGTGGAGGAGTGGGGAATCAAACCCGGTTCTCCCAGATTAGAGTCCGCTCACTTAACCACTATACCAAATTGGCTCTCTTCCAGTAAACCCCACTGGAAAATCAGGTCACCTTGATTAGACCTAGCTGTTAATTTTCTCTCTTTCACCTACTTTTTAAAGCTTCCCTCCAATTTCTAATCTCCTCACTGCCTTTCCCTTCCCCTCTGCTCTTTCAAGCTTCTGCCCTCTCTGGGCGATCTCGTCACCATCCCTCCCAACTGCTCCATCACTGCCCCCGCCCTTTTTGCCGGGCTGCTAAAGCCAAACTGGACACTTGATCCCTTTACAATAAGCACAGAATATCCAACGGCAGCGGGGGTGGGGGTGGGGGGAGGAAAGTACTTCTTTTCACTTTACGGCTGCTGAAAACCCCCCAAGGAGAGCATGCCACACCGCCGTCCAACGCCTGGGCACCCTCCAATGCCCAGGTAAACGGAGACGCCGCCTGAGGGGGGAAGGGTGAAAGAGGAGCAGACGGAAAGTTTGTAAACTCCAGGTGAGGCGCATGCTTGCTCGTGCGCACAGGTAGTAGCACGCAAGAGACAGAGTAGGTGCTCGTGCGCCACTCTGGTCTTGCACCTGTGGCAGCCCAACTGCAAGTCTGCATTGTCTTTTTCCTTTTAGAGACCGAGTGCCCAAACTGTGCACGTGCCCACAGAGAAGGCTCTGAGTGCCGCCTCTGGCACCCGTGCCATAGGTTTGCCACCACTGGTCTATACTATACCCAGGGCTTTTTTTGTAAAAAAAGAAAAAGAAAAAAGCCCAGCAGGAACTTATTAGCATAATAGGCTACACCCAACAGCAGGAACTCATTAGCATATTAGGCCACACCCCGGACAGTGCCGCTCCCTCCCAAGATTGGCTTCCCCAGGTGCCCCACAGCTTGCAGGGTGCATGGGGGACCTGAGCGAAGGAAGGCAGTTTCTGGATCAGCTTCCCCAGGCACCCCACAGCTTGCGAGGTGCCTGGGGAACCTGAGGGGGAGGAGGCTGTAGGCGTGGCCAACTCAGAATCCAGCCAGAGTTCCATTCCTCTGCGTTCCTGCCCAAAAATAGCCCTGACTATACCACTCCACATCATAGTCATATGGTTTAGGTTGTGTAAAATTAAAACTTCCCTAAGAAAAGGAAAAGAATACTAGCTACTTGCCAGTGACACATGCAGTAGAAAACACACTGTGTTATGAATTTGATCTTACAAAACATATGATCCATTTATCCATTGCAGCGTTGTCATCTTGTCAACTATCCTTCATAGCTGTGTCTTTTAACAGTAGCTTAATGCACAAACAGTGGCAGCTTCACATGCTCATTTGTATAGAGTAGGCTGCCATTAAAAACAAAAGAGGACAGTGGGTTATTTTTTCTAGCCAACTTTTTTAGTGTAGGGTGGCTTGTCTTCAGTGGTGTGTATTAGACCACTCTTTGAAGAAAACTACATGGAAGATAAGTCATGTTGCCTCCCCAATTCAGACTCAACCCTAATTTTTTGAAATCACAAAATTTCGAACAGCCTGTTTCCCATGAATAGTGGAATTACTTACTACTATTACACTGCTGCCGGTATGTTCCCTCCCTGACCCTGCCATATTATATAGGAGACAGGAAGGAAAAAAACAAAAATCAATTAATCAGAAGTCCCACCATTCTTCTATTTAACCTGAAGTCATCATTAGTTTATCCATGCATCAATTACATTAAATACAGGACTCAGGTATGTATTTCTTTAAATGTGGGTTTTGCACAAACAAAGTAATTTACTTCGGAGGCCTATATATGGATTACAATTATTTATTACATACCTTGTTCTCATTTATTCCATAGATATATGTGGTATTGCTCTATATTTGGTTCTCTCTGATTTCCAGCAGATGGCGTGATGCATTAAGAACTCAGATAAGCAGCCTGGAGGGTTCCAGTCCACAACTCTTTTCTCCCCTTGAAATACACTGAAACAAATCTGGAAAATTGCTTCCTGTGCTGCCTCTGAGTTCCTTGCTGTGTTGCCTCTAAGGTTCTATGACTGGAGCTGGGTCTAGGATCAGTGGAATGCCAAAATTAGAAGCTGGCTTTCCACCTTAACCTGAAGGTTTTATTTTCCTGGAAGCATTTGGTTTCCTTTCTAATACTCTGACTGTTATGTTTCACAATGGAGATAAAATCTGGACTCTAAATTCCATATTCTAGGCTGTCCCTTGTGTTTTTGTTGTCCATTGGCCCTCAGACAGCTAGATTTCCCCTTGATAGAGCACTGGAGGTTTTAAATTGTCAGTTATTTATTTATTTGTTTGTTTGGATTTATATCCCGCCTAGCCTGCACAAGGCGGCTCTAGGCGGCTAGGGTTAGTTTTTGCTAGGGTTTGCTAGGGCTCATAGAGTATACTCTATGTTAGTTTTCGATATTTTGACTCCTTCTGTTCTTCCATCCTGTTTACATTGACTGACCATCCTAAATATTGGTGGGCTTTTCTTCAGCTAGGTAATAACATAACATTAGTACATAAGAGAAGCCATGGCCCATAAGAGAAGAATGGCCCATCCAATCCAACACTCTGTGTCACACAGTGGTCAAAACCCAGGTGCCATCAGGAGGTCCACCAGCAGGGCCAAAATTCCAGAAGCCCTCCCACTGTTGCCTCCCAAAAACCAAGAATACAGAGCATCACTGCCACAGACACTGAGGAATTTCACACAGCCAATATGTTCTGTTTCAGGAGCTCTTCAGTAATGGTTTCTGTCAGCATTTCACACAGAACCGTATTAGTACCAGTTCCCTAATGGAACATATTGGCCCTTTCACACAGAAATGTGCCTCTCCCATTGGGGAAGCGTTCCTGAGCCGGTTTTTCTGGAAACCTCCTCCCAAGCATTCTTCAGTTCTTGTACCGGTCCTGAAGCACTACGGGGTGCTGTGGGAAATGCCCCCGAAGTGCTTCCTCCGATGACAAGTGTTTTCGTGCCTCTTTTCACGCACACTGAGAGCCAACTGGACCCCAGGCATTCCAGTGGGGTCGCTATAATGCTATAGCGTTATAGCACTCTAAATTGTCTCTTTAAAAAAAATGACAGAGATCGCCCACAAGGGTGAAAAGAGGTGCAAAAACAAAGAGGCAGTCTGAAATGGCAAACCACTTCAAAGATGGTTCCAAAACGGTAGGGGAAGAGCTGTCTGAAACAGCCATCACTGTACCGGTTTATTCCAAGCCGGTTCAGTAACATTTTTAAGGTGTAGTGTGAAATTCCCCACTGTGTTCCATCTATACCTTGTGGATAATAGCTACTGTCCAGCCTTGATAGATCCCTTTGAAGTGCCTCACAGTCCTCCCTGGTTCTCAGCAGAAGCAACACAGGTGACTACCACCCCAGCATCACCCTCCTCCTCCTCCTCCTCCTCCTAATTGGTAGTGCTTACTTCCATGCAAACAGTGCTCCTCCCCCTTCCAGGCTTCCATCCACTCCTCCAGGCTGCTTGATGGGATGGAGATGGCAGAAGCAGTCCCGGGGATTTTGCTGCAGTGACCACCCTGTCCAGATCGTGCTGCTGGGGCCAGGCTCCCCCCACACCCAGGAAGTAGGAGAGCAGAATGTCATTCCTCTTTCAAAAAAACTCAAGAGCACTTGCATTGTGTTGTCCTTGCTCCTCACACGGGTGTTTTGTTTTTAAAGTTAGTATTCCAATCCCCAAGGCTGTGTTTGCCTAATAATGAAGTAAATGGCTGAAGTGCTTCACTTTGCATTCTCTCAGCAATCCTTGCAACAGCCCTGTAGTGTGATTTCCAACTGTGATTGCTGTTGAAGCACTGCTATGGGCAGCTTCCTCTGTTATGGCTGAGCTAGAGAAAGAACTGTAGAGACAGAATTTGGCCTGGGCATGGTGGTCTCTTTCATCCCAACAACATAAAACCCAAGTACCTAACCTTTGCTGAAGTTATATAAATAACTTGCGAATAGCTAATTACAAATAATTAATTTATTATTTCTGTGGCAGGGCACGAGCTTTCATAAGTCACTGCTCACTTCTTCAGATACAGCTAGAATGTGAGTCCATCTGTCCTTATATCTTGGAGAATGAAGTGGTTTCCGATGCCAAATGACAATAGCAGGGATTGGTAATGAGAGAAGAAACCTAGGTCTCAGTTTAATCCAGGAGTTTGCATTGTCTTGAGCTTTGTTATCAGTTGCAATTCAGTGGTCTCTCTTTCTAATCTCCCTTTGAAATTCCTTTGTAGGAGAACTGCTACACTTAGGTCAGCAACTGAATGTCCTGGAAGGTTAAAATGTTCCCCCACTGGTTTTTGAATGTTGTGGTTTCTAATAGTAGTAGAAAGACAAAGAGTCCAGTAGCACTTTAAAGACTAACACAATTTGTGGTAGGGTATGTGTTTTTGTGAGTCACTGCTCACTTCTTCTGACTTATTTCCATTTATTATTTGTATCCTCCTGGACTTAATCGTCCTGGACCAAACTGAGACCTAGGTTTCCTCTCTCATTATCAATGCTGAAATTTCCACATCTACTACCCCTCTGCATATCACACCTAAATCCAAGCACACCTGCTATTGTCATTCAACCCTACTGGTGGGCCTCCTGATGGCACCTGGTATTTTTGGCCACTGTGTGACAGAGTGTTGGACTGGATGGGCCATTGGCCTGATCCAACATTGGCTTCTTTTATATTCTTGTGTTCTTATGAAATCATCTTTATAAAGCTTATATCTCCAGTACCTCGTGTTACATTTTATGGCACACATGGCCCAGCCCAACTAGTGATATTTATGTCAGATTCGGCCAGGGGTCATTTCGTAGAAAAAGAGATGCAGAAGCTTATTAGCATACCTGCTATTAGCATAACTCATTAGCATATGCCACACCCCCTGACATCATCAGAAGTGTGTCAGAAGGGGAAGCAAAAGGGAGCAAGGCATCTTCAAAAGCCTCCCCTTCCCTTCCCCAGCCAGCCTGCCAAAACAGGGTGGGGGGAAAGCAAAGACAGAAGGGGTTTAAAGTTTAAACCCCTTCTCTCAAGAGTTGTGCCACAGTGGGTGGGCAGAGGAAGCCAGGAGGAGGCATTTAAATGCTTCTCTGCACCCCTCCAGGCCCTTTCTTGCTCACCCACCTTGGTGAGTGAGTGAGGAACAACACAGGGGGGGCTCTGCAGGACTTCTTCTGCCTGGGCGGGCAGAGGAAGCCAGGAGGAGGCATTTAAATGCCTCTCTGCACCCCCCGGGCCCTTCCTAGCTTGTGTGCCTCGGCGAGTGGGTGAGCTAGGAATGGTGTGTGGGGGGCTCTGCAGGGCTTATTCCTTCTCTCTAGAGTCACACTGCAGCAGCGGTGCAACTCCAGAGAGAAGGAGCATGGGGGCGGGGTTTGTCACCGCCATTTGTGCTGGCTCCTGAGCTCCCGGAGCAGTGCTCCGGCAGGCTCCGGCCCCAAATGACCCCTGGTCATAAAATGTAATGCCAGGTAGCAGAGATATAAACTTTATAAAGGACACAAACACAAAGATTTTTTTAAATTAAAATAAAAACATGCTTAAAACATTAGCACTCTTGCGATATTTTGTTTATTTAACAGTATCTGATAACTGACACCTCTTGCTCTGAATTATTGCATCAAAATGTTTATGCTGTTGCAATCTTGAGTATGCTGTTCAGGTGTGTATCTGTAAGCTGCAAATCTACTTTTGATTTATTGACATTCACTACAGAAATCTCATGCTCACAGTTCTGAGCCTAGGGCCCAGGGGAAAATATGAAATGGCTGAGTAATTGAGAGAGATTGGTGAAGCAAGGTATGATGCAACAGCAGCAACAGAACTGGAAGCAGAAGATGGCCAGTTTCAGTGCGGGCCAGATAGAAGCTCTCCAGGGGCCTAATCCACCCCCCGGGCCACTTGTTTGACACCCCTGATCCAGACCATGCATAATGTCTGCTACCTTTGCACCAGGCAACTAAGTCACTATGCAGTCAGTATACAGGTTCACGTCCCATCTATCTACATGCCTAAGGACTGAATCACCAACTACTAAGAGTCCCCCTCCCTCCCTGCTCAGGGATGGTTCCTTAATGCAAAGGAATACCTGAGGAGTAGTTTATGCAGCAAGATTGTGCCCTTGTGGATTTGGCAACACAGAAAGTTTATTTAATTTTTTTGACTGAGTGTTGTTGGCTCTTCTGAGAGATTGTTGGATCCAGCTGATGATAACTTCCAATGCTTTTTTATATCTCTATATTTTCTGCTAGTTGATACTGATTTTGGTGTTACATTGGCTGCAGCAAAAATTTTGGCTGCACTGGCTGTTTATGCAAGGGTGGAAACAGTGGTGATATACAAGAGATTTGTGTTGTCTAAGACTATTGGGTCACTGGAGTGAAAATAGAAGAAACCATTGTAGAGATATAAGGAGAAAGCACTTCTTGTGAATGGAAGCTGTGCTCCCATGGAAAAGCCATGTGTTGCCCTTGCCACAAAATATGGTGACTGTGTTAACTGTGCCTCTCAAATGCCTGACTGGTGATGGGCTTCTGCTCTGTGTGACCGAAAGCCAGTGTAACATCTGTAGTGGGCTACAGTGTGGATGTTTTGGGGGAAAAAACCTGTTTCAGTTTGGATGTCAAACCAGAGCAAAATCTTGGTGTTAAGAGTGACCTAAATTCTGGACATATGATCAAATGTAAGACACACAGGCAAGTTGTTGTAGATGAAAGAAAACACTTTGCAAACACTTTCCCTCTGACATTAATTTTTTTTAAAAATTATCTCTACAGGAGGCTTTGGAAATAGTGTTGGGTTGTATCATAAATTACATTTAATGCACTGTTAGGGCATGATCACACGGCCCTTTAATGCGGGAGAAACTGCTGTTTCCTCCCGCATTTAAAGGGGCCGATCAGACCGGCTGCAGCTAATCCCGAGGCAAAGCGGGCTCCAGCGCGGGTTCATAGTGCTTTTTCTGACCCCAGGAAAATCAACTATTTTCCCAGGAGTTGTGCTTTGATCCCGCAATGGGCCAATCTGGACATCCCTCTCTCGCAATGATTGCAAGAGAGGGCTGTCCAGATCGGCCTTCCCGGGTCCCCCCCCTTTTTTGCACTTGGGTGCTTGGGCACTCAAGTGCAAAAAGGGGACAAAAAACCCTCTGGTTCGATCCATGCCCTGCTGGCTGCTGCTGCCTTCCCCCAGTCCTCCCAAATTTACCAGGCGGCTGGCAGGGCTTGGGGAAGGGTGCCTCTCCCAGCCCCCGCCACTGCCAGCTGCCTCTGCAGCCTCTGCTGCATGATGCCGCTGCCGCCACATGCTGCTGCCTCCACCACACGCCACCGCCGCAGCCTCCCACTGCCACGGGGCTCAGGGAAGCCTCTCCCAGCTGCCGCCACCGCCACACGCTGCCTCCTTTACCGCCAGGGGTTGGGATGTGTAATTATCCCAACCCAGGGGAAAAAAACCCAGTTGCTTTAAATCTGGGAGGGGTCCTGGATTTAAACAACCATGTGACCATGGCCTTAGCTTCTGTTAATCTGTAATATGAATGTAAAACCTACATTAGTTGGACTAGCCATTCACCTTCCAAGTTCTCCTCTTCAATTTTCTTCCATATTGCAATAGCCCGACCTTTACTTAAATAGTGGGTGACAGGCTTAAAGGAAGTTTAAGCTTCCTATATGGAAATGCATGAAGTCTGTGTCTATAGTGTTCAAAATGGGAAGCTGAATCTTACTGAATGAGACTGAAAATTTGGGATTTTGCGGACCATTTGCCATTATGAAGGCTTTTTAAAGAAGTTATGTTCTATGTCTTGAGTAACAGTCTGAACATTTCCACATTAATTAACTTTTTGTGTGGCCTTCCCATGGCAAGCAGAAAGCATCGAACATCCCCCTTACATCACAGAGTCTGGGAGAGGGACTAATTTGGACCAGGGTATTTGAATATAAACATATAAATAATGGTAAAACCACGTGCTAATGATTCACACAAATGCAATAACAATTTCAGTTCCTTGGCATTCAGAAACTGTCCATTGATCTGTTTCCATTTAGGATACCTTTCCCTTCAGTTTTTCTGCCTGTCAGTCAGTGCTAGGGGTGGGACTGTACAGTTACATATAAATTGCAGACTGCCTTTTTGCCATTTCCAAACATGCACATCATCATCAAGGCGAAGCTTTTCCTAACAATTCCAAGCTGATGACAATTGCCCTCACAGTGCAAATAGCACATAAAGTGTTTTTGCTAATGAAAGACTATGATACAAATGACTATTAATGTAGTCACATATGACACATCAGGCAGCTAAGAGTTCTGTTTTTGCATGTGTCTATACAAAACAAGGGTTTTTTTGGGGGTAGAAGAGTTAATTTACCATGTCTGAATTTCAGCTGTCAGCACTTTGTCATTCAAGGATCTCTTTCTCTGTGTTAGATTCTTATAGATACAGTTTTTCACAAACAGCAGAAATCATTACACTAAAGCATTTGTTTTTAAAAGCTGGGGGGCATGCCATTTATTTGGCTTTCTGTAGTGCAAACCCAGAAACCAAATTAGCTGTTAAAGACATAATAGCGAATTCAGTTGCAAGGCATTCTGTCCTTGTGCACAAAACTGGCTGTGACAAATCGATCTAACCAGCATGGAAAGATTGATTTAAAAGAAGATGAGGAGAATCTGTCTATTTATCCTAGCTGAATGGTTTCTATTTATAACAGATTTCCTAGTTTCTTTATAATTAATTTTAAAGTCTAATTTATGACTCATGGTGAAAACTCTGATGCCATTAAATAGGGAGGTGAAAAGCATTTGACTCTAGGCTAAAGAGGACAAGGTTTTGGTATCAAAAGACCCTCTTTATCTCACTGGTAGGAATGGGAGAAGAATAGCTGTCAGGGAAAGAAATGCTGATCCATTTGCTTAGGATTTTCTATTTGGACTAGAAATCTCCAGGATTTCTAGCACAGAAAGATCTTCCCCAGTACTTATTGCCTGAAATTATTTTTACTGGAAATACCACTGGACCTCAACCTTATGTACAGAAAGCACCATTGACATAACAGGAGAATATCTCCAAATTACGCTCCTTCCAAGAGCCAGTCCTTTTGCTTTGTGGAGGCAGAAAATGGCCAGTTTTGATATAACAGCCTTTGTACATTCCTTCTTTTCTCCACAGAGTGCCAGGTAAACTATTTCACAGGCAAGTCAGCCAGAAATAAAATTCTTTCTGACTAGAACGTTTCCATGTCATTCAGCTCAATAAATATCTGCCTGTTTTCACTTCTTTGTTGAACACTGCGGTTCTTACTGACATCCATATTATAAGGAATGTGTTTTATGAAAGGAAAATTTGAAAAGCTTACCAAAATGGATTGTTGTTGTCATGTTTATCTGTGAAACTCCAGCCAATCTGAAGATGAAGAACATTTGCTACAGTTTGTAATATCGCATTACTCACAAGATGAGGAAGTGGCAGCAGTTAACGAAAGTTCAGTCTCTCTGTCTCTGCCAATGCAATTGATTTAGGTAGCATATACCAACAATTGTCTTGTTACAGAATTTAAACAGTTTGACAGAATGGAAAAATCTGATACTAAACCATTAAAGCTGCACATACATACATGTCATGTATGCAGCATAGCTGATGACAGACAAGTCCACAAGAAAAGGATTTGTTTGCATATTATCGCCATAATAGGGACTGAGTGAAACAAAAAGGAATCAATTAAGAAGATAGTCTATTTGGAAGGTGTCAATCATGAAGCCATTGGTTGCTAGGGCAACCTCAGAGTATGATAATAGCAGAGAAGAGGAAAAGGAACATAGGCTGGGCTCATGGAGAGCTATTGCAAGGCAGGTGCCATTACTATGGATAAAAAGGACAGAGATATCACTTCCAATGAATCAAACACTGGGAATTTTCAGGTTGTTCTTGTAACAAAGAGATGGTTTTCAGTTATGAGAGACTATGGTAGTAGTAGTGAATTCATGGAATAGTGAGGTTTTTGGTTCATGCTAGTATCCAGAACCTTGCTTAAGAAATCTAAGTCCATTTACTCAGAGTCCTATTCATGTCTGTTCAGTGGGGCTTTCACCCAGGATTGTATTATAAGTATACTAGGGCCTATTATGCACGGATGTTTCCCCCCGCTTTCACCATGCATGTCTGTTGGGTTTTCTTTGACATTCTGTGCTCTGTTTGCTTTCTGGTTGGTGTTTCCCCAGGTTTTCTAAAAGTGCTTTTGTGCCAATTTTCCCCTTGTTTCACTTCCAAGATGAAGGTAATTCAAAAGCATGCAGATTCCCTTAGACTTTTCCTCAGCCCTTTTGCCACCCCTTGAAGGCCACTCTTCTGCCACCATTGAAGTCATTCCACCCACTCTACACCTTCTGCCATCCTCCCTTCTTCATCGGTGTAGAAGTTCCATCTCCCACTCATTTTAAATTTTTTATATATATTTTTACAAGCAGCATGAGTCTAGTGATATGAGACTATCACTAGTCTCAGATTGCTAATTTATTTATTTATTTATTTCCCAAACTTATATTCTGCCCTCCTCACAAGTGGGCTCAGGGTAGATCATAGAGCCATTCAGCACTACAATATAAATACATTAATAAACAATTTAAAAACAGTTAAGAACAACCATTTAAAATAGATTGCACTATTCGTTCGTGCACACAATCTCCAGAGTTGGTGCTGCTAGGTCTCTAAGATCTGCTTGATCTGGGCTACATAGAGATGGTGAACTTCAGCAGGAGAGGTTGACTTTTTCACTGGACACCCACTGCCTCAGCCAAAGGCCTGACAGAACAGTTCTGTTTTACAGGGTCTGTAGAATGGCCATAGGTCCTGTAGGTCCTTGATTCGGTCTTTGATGACACTGCCGAAGTGCAGACCAAACAATAGGGAATTGGATATTGGCTATAAGGCTTTTGGGAACTATTTCGTAGATAAAGTCTTTTTGCTCCGCTGGGATCTCCCTGCCACAGTTGATACAGTAGCAGAACTTGAGGCTCCAAGCATGTCTTCTGATCATATTTTGGATTGTTTTGATCCACTCTGCCTAGAGGAGGTTGACAAATTGCTCCTATCGGTCCGCCCAACCACCTGTAGTCTCAATCTGTGCCCATCATGGCTTATTAAAGCAAGCTGTGAGGGGTACGAGGGGCGCTAAAGGAAGTTATCAACACATCCCTTGTAAAGGGGGTGTTCCCTAGCACCCTAAAGGAGGCTGTAGTATGCCCCTTTTTGAAAAAGCCATCATTGGATCTGGCTGAATTAGCCAACTATCAGCCGGTATCTAATTTACCCTACTTGAGCAAATTAATCAAGAAGGTGGTGGCAGATCAATTGCAGGGCTTTTTGGATGACGTCCCCATATTAGATCCCTTCCAGTCCGGATTCCGACCAGGCCATGGGACAGAGATGGTGTTGTTCGCCCTCACAGACAACCTCCAGAGGCATCTGGGTTGGGGCAGCACAGTGGTGCTGATGTTGTTAGACCTGTCGGCAGCGTTCAACACGGTTGACCATCAGCTCCTTGCCCACTGCCTTGCTGACATTGGGATCCAGGGCTTGGCCTTACAGTGGCTTTTCTTGTTTCTCCAAGACCGGGGATAGAGGGTGGTGGTTGGGAAACAGCTCTCCCAAAGACACCCGCTGGCTTGCGGAGTGCCACAGGGAGCAGTACTTTCCCCAGTGCTGTTTAACATCTACATGTGCCCCCATACCCAGATTGCCCAGAGGCATGGGCTGGGTTGTCATCAATATGCTGACAATACCCAGGTCTATCTGTTGTTGGGTGGCCAGTCAGACTCTGGTCCGGGTGATCTGGACCTGGCGTTAAAAGCCATGGCTGGTTGGCTTAGGCAGAGTCTATTGAAACTGAATCCAACGAAGACAGAAGTCCTATGCCTGAGTTGGAATGGACCAAGGTTAGGGATCCCCCTCCCAACTTTTGATGGGCCGCTACTGGTGCCAACATTGGGGGTTAGGAGTTTGAGAGTGCTCCTGGACCCCTAATTAATGATGGAGACCCAGGTAGCAGCCACTGCAAGGTCGGCCTTTTACCACCTACAGCTGATCAAGCAGTTGGTTCCCTTCCTTGAACACAATGACCTGGCTACGGTGATCCATGCTTTGGTCACCTCAGGATTGGATTACTGTAATGCTCTCTACATGGGGCTGCCCTTGTCCCAAATCCGGAAGCTGCAGCTAGTGCAGAATGCGGTGGCGAGGCTGTTGATGGGCCTCCCCATGCGGGAGCACATCCAGCCCACCTTAAAAGCCCTGCACTGGCTGCCTATAGCATACTGGATAAGGTTCAAGGTGCTGGTGCTTACCTATAAAGCCCTATATGGCCAGGGACCTATCTACCTGAGGGACAGTATCTCCCCATATGTTCCCCAGCGAGCACTGCGGTTGGGGTCCCAGAATCGCCTGGTTCTCCCAGGGCTGAGAGAGGCCCAGTTGGCGGCTATGAGGGCCAGGGCTTTTTCAGTGGTGGCCCCGCACTGAGGGAATGAGCTCCCAGATAACATCAGGTCCTTGCAGGACCTTCTACAGTTCCACAGGGCCTGCAAGACAGACCTCTTCCACCAGGCTTTCAAGTAGGGGCTGCCTCGACTTTTTTAGCCTGGCCCTATCACTGGAACCCGCCAATCTGGACCATTCAGCACTGACCAGAATTGTTTACCACCTGTGACACTGCTCAGACATAGGTGATGAAGTGGTGCCATCTTGTATTGGAGCATGGTATGTTATGTAATCTGCTGTGCATTGTAAATTTTATGGATAATGTTTTATGATTTTAACTGTTTACCTAATCTGTTGGTAGGTGCCCTGAGCCTGCCGTAAGGTGGGGAGGGTGGGATATAAATCCCAAAAATAAATAAATAAATCTTACACAGATGCATGTTCCACCAGGCCAGGGCCAGGGCAGAAAAAGCCCTAGCCCTGGTTGAGGCTAAGCAGACATTCCTTGAGCCAAGGTCAACCAGCAGGTCTTGGTAGGCAGAGCGTAAGGCTCTCCGAAGCACATATGGGGAGATACAGTCCCTCAAGTAATTAAAAAAAATAAATGATGAGAAAGTTTAAAAGAAGCTGTGTGAGGTTTAGTTCCCTGTTGGTACTGACTTGAAAGGGGAACTGGAGAGGAGGCAAATGGCAGCATCTCCAGTGCAAAAAAGAAAAGGATTTCAGTGCTGCAAGCAAACAAAATAAAGGGGGTGGATTGTCAGAGTGGAATGAAATTGCATGAGATGGAGAGAGAGAGAGAGAGAGACTGGGATGGGAATCTTAAAGCTTTGAAAACATTTTTCCATTTAATGCTTTAGTGAAGAAAGTTGGGGGACCATTTGGGCAGACTCTGGAAGCCTAACTTTACAGTGGTGGCTGAGCCACTCGGACCTTTTGCAAACTGCCAAAATTAAGAATTACTTTGGATTGATCCATTTGGAGGACAGAGTGCAACTGAACAGGGCAGGCTCTAAAAAAAATGGCAAGATCATGACCAGTGTGCAGGATCATATTAGAGAATCACAGAGAAAACCATACACATTTGCAAGGAAGAGCAGGAAATTAGCATTACTATGCAGCTATGCTAGGGCATCAGCAAAAATTACTCCCATTTTTTTTATTTAGTGGCACAAGACTAAAAAAGCTCTCCAGAGCTTCTGCTGGAGGACTTCTCTCTCATACAAATGGCAGCCCTGTGCAAAGCGTGGTGGAGTTGCAGCTGACTTTGCACAGGCACGCACACACACACATTCCCAATGATCACAGCTTGCAATGTCAGTGTCAGTGGGTTCTACCATGCATTCTGTACACTCAACATGTTCTCTATATTATGAAATCATGTGACTCCCATTTTTCACAGAGGCCCATAACACAGCAGAGAATCCCCTAGTGCTCAACGATACGGAAAATGGGGCTTCGCAGCTGCCTGTCAGTTTCAAAAAATTCTGGTCAGTTTCAACATCAGGTTTCCCCCCTTTTCCTGTTTTCCTTTCTGTTCTCTTTCATTCAGTGAACTAATGCTAAAATGCATGCACAAAACCTGAATCACTAGAATTTAAATGGGAGGCAGTTGCTGGCTGCTACTGTGCAGCTGCAATAGGCAACTGTGTTAATTTTTTTTTTAAAAAACCTTTGGATGCCACCCCCCTGCCACATCACAAGAGATGTCCCACCCCAATTTAGAAAAGTGCATTTTTTAAAATTTTAACTGCAGAATACATACATCAAAGGAAAAAGAATGGTGCATGAGGCAGGCACAGAATCCGAAGTCAAGATTAAAGGCTTACTGTTCTGAAAATCTGCAGTTAGATATGCATGCATAATGGGCCTAGGTCTCATGTTTAAATTTATTTATTTATTTATTTATTCATATTTTTATCCCGCCCTCCCCGCATGCAGAATTGTCAGAACAACCTTCATGTCTCTACTTGAGAACCACAAAAAAGCATTTTTTAAAGAAATAACAGTAGATAAAATCCCTCCTTTTGTATTTCTCCTATAAGAGCTCTGTTAAAATAAACTGCTTATTAACAGTACTTAAATTTGTCATAATTGTTACAAAAGCTGTGGTAATTATTATGTCCTGTAAAGGAGTTCTTTAGTCCAAAATTCCAGAAATGAGGTTCCCACTTTTGTCATACAGCCAGAAACATTCCCAGCCATTGCTAGAGATCTATCAACTTTTGTCAGGCACATCTGAAGTAAAAATCAGACAGACTCAGTACTACAAAATCAGGAACCTGTCAGAATATTTAGAAGGTGGAATGATGTACATATGATTTTTAATTATTACTACAAAACCCAGAACCTGTCAGAATATTTAGAAGGTGGAATGATGTACATATGATTTTTAATTATTACTACAAAACCCAGAACCTGTCAGAATATTTAGAAGGTGGAATGATGTACATATGATTTTTAATTATTATTATTGCATGTGAAATAGGAAGTTTGTGGGTAGATTCTATTGAATTCCTGAAGTAGAGTTCTCTTGGAACTTTGTTTACCACCTCAGGCTACAAATAAGTGATATAAAATCCTTAACAAACAAATGTAAATAAAAGAAACTGAATGCAGTTGTCTATTAGCAAGCTCTACATTAGCAATGGAAAATAAGTTGTTAGTTGATTGGGGGGAAATTCTAAAATGAATAATTGGGTCTCTTGGTCAGTTATATGTATTCAACTATAGCAGGCTTTAAGAAATTTCAGTTTGATTTGTGGATATTCTGCATCTATGTCCTTGTTAGAAGGACACACTTCTGGAATCATAAAGTGAAATTAAGCTTTACAACTCTCTTGTGACTGATTTGCAGTGGACAATAACCTTTACCTTACAGCAGTTTTCAAACTGCAGAAAAGGAACTGGGCCAAACAGCTGACCCTAAAGATTGTTAAATATGTCTTTAAATGTTGACTGACAGCTGTTTTGCATGGCATGTAGGGCTGTGCAGCCCACCCACCCCTTCGAATATTATTCGGGTTCAGGAATACTGAACCTGGAAAATACTGGTATTTCCAGCTATTCCCAAATCCCAATATTGGTGTGGTATTCGGATTTGGGAAATATTTGTGATTCCTGAATTTTTCAGGCCCCCCAAGGAGCTGGTCCTGCATGGAGAGTTATCCCTGCAGGCTCTGCTGGGAAGCCTGGTTTAGACTGGAGTGCCCAACAGAGCCCGCCCAGGAGCTGACCCTGTGGGGAGAGTTTTCCCTACAGGCTCTGCTGGGCAGACTGCCCAACAGAGCCCACCCAAGAGCTGAATAACTGGACTGTCCCACAGAGCTGCCCCCATCCTCCCTTGTTTCCTGTGCACAGGGAAAAACATTTAAAGGGATCACGGTCCCTTTAAATGCCTTTTGCAAGCTGCAGGTGCCTTTAAACTGTGGCTATCTGACATTCCCGAAAAATCCCTAATATTTTCAGGAATTTTTTTTGGCAACTCTAACATGAGAAACCCAAACACAGTGGTTTGCAGTGGTGTGCACTAGTCACCTTTTGACTAGGGTAAAAGGACTCAGAGATCTCTTCAGCTCTACTCGTGTCTGATGAAGGGAGTGCTGATTCTCAAAAGCTTATATTCTGAAACTCTTATTGATCTCTTAGGTGCTACTGGACTGAAATCTAACCCATCCTGTGAGATGATATACACACTGATATCACATGATGGACGCTTAAATATCTATTGCCATGAATAAAATATTTAATTTAATTTCAATGAATGCACTGGCATTTTGTGGAGTAAGTGCACATGAGTAGGAAGATTCCCCAAGAGGTGATTCCCTAGGCACAAAAAATACCCTTTTACTGTGAATTAGTGACCCATCCTTCTTTCTTGTCAAACCACTTGGCCAAAGTAGGAGAGGATCATGCCACGAACTGCCTCCTCTAATGCTTGCTGTTGCCACCACTTTCACATGAAAGGATGTGATACTTGATACGGTATAAAGCAAGCTCCTTCTCCTCTTTTAGCAAAATGCTTCCTGAGATATGAGGAAGGCTCTTGCTGTGCTTTGGACTGTAAAGTGCCTCTTAAAAGTTGCTTTGCCAGTCCTTTAATGGAGGTGATCCACAGTTCAGCTCTCCACCTCCCATGGCAAAATGCTACAAGGGCTCTTGCAAATTGGCCTCTTAAGGAACTGCAAAAAGTTTTGTCAGTTTCTGGTACCTCCCTAGAGATTGCTGACACAGAAGACCCTTTTAATAGTATGTGTCTGTGAAAACATTTGTGAAATGGAATTATGGCATATCTGCAATGGTTACAACGTACATTTAAATCACCTTTGCAACAAGAGGAGGTTTTAATGAGCTTTTCTTTGCAGGAAAGAAAACAAGTGTTAATTCCTTGACTATTCATAGAACTACTTAAAATATGCCCCGAGTGCTAAGAACATATAGTTGTAAAAAATCCTAACAAAAGTGGAAAGTACTGGAGTCGGGAACTGGTAACAGAGAAATCACCAAGCATGGTTTATTTCAGGTTCAGATGGAGCCCGCCAAAAGTGGGGCTGGGGGCTTCTTTTATGCACAGGTAAGCCACACCTCTGACCTCACCTGATTACAGGGAGAGAAGCTGCCTACTTTTGCTAACAGGAGCTGGAGAAGGTGAATCTGCATTGTAGAAACACTGTGGCTGCTCATGCCTTTTGCATGAAATGAATTGGTACCATTTATGCGAGTTTTGCAGTTATGGGATTGGATTCAGTGATGCACAAACAAAAACATGAAGAGATTTAGCACAACTCTGCTTGTGCAAGAGTGACTTATATGTTACAGTGCCCAGAAAATTGGTTGCTCAAGATCTTGTACAAGTGGAAACACAAGTGGGGGTACTAAGTTGTAAACACAGTTATTCTGGTCTTTTTCTTGTGTTTCCACTTGTGCAAGAGCTCTAGTGCAAATGGAAATTTTGCATTGGATCAAACCCATTATGTCTGACTATAGAAAGCTAGTATAAAAGAGCAAGAGTCCAGTAGCACCTTAAAGACTAATAAAATTTATGGCAGGGTATGAGCTTTCGTCACTGCTCACTTCTTCAGAAAGCTAGAATAGGCAAACTTTCCCCTGAGGTCTGGAAGCTTCCAATCTTCCTTCAATGAAGGGGTTCTCACACCTAGCTGTCTGAAGGTAGGGCCAGCCACAACTGCTTTAGGTTGTCTCTCTCTCAACAATTCCTGTCTTGACCCAGATTCCAAGTTCCTATGGAGCTCCTGGGCAGGAAATCTCCTGCATGCTTGGGAGTGTTTTAGCATTGTTTTAGCAGGCAGGAAAGAGGAAGGAACATGTTCTTAGCCAGAGAAAAAATCCGGGGGCTGTGACATAAGTCAAGTAAGCATTATAAAGAGCTGCAGGCTACAATCTAAGGCTAGCAATGACACAGTTCAGCAGCATCACAAATATATATGTGTTTCTTTGTGCCTAAGTGCTCTTTTTGTATCAGGAGAGAAATGGTTTTACTTTCAGATAAAGAAGTAGCACATTCCTTTATGTACTGGGCTCTTACCAAAAAGATTCCCCCCAGGCATTGGAAGCATCACTTTTTAGCCCTCTTGAAAAGCAAGGCATGTAGAAATATGTATTTTAAGATTTCACTGACATAGTGTTTACTGCCTTTTGAAGTAATATACAGAATGAGTCACAAAACTAGGTTGACATTAATTGAAGCATGGTTTTAAAAGCACTGTTTTACCTTTAAAATGACAGGGTGCTCATTTTACAAAATGAAAAACAAAATAAAAAAATAGCCCTTCAAGAAACATTAAGGGTCAGATTTTGACACACAAAACTCCCTGTGTAGTAAGGCAGATTGTTTGCCAGAGGAGTAGTTCTCAGATCAGCAGATTAAGTGAGAAACTTGTGTCTAGTCTGTAGTGTGTCATACAGCAGCAGAGGGATTCCATGACCAAATGCTCCTCCTTACAAAAACATTCCTGCATATTCTAATATTTCACAGACAAAGGCTACCAGAACATGGGGGAGGCTTAAAACCAGGGTCATTTCGTAGAAAAAGAGGTGCATAACTCAATAGCATAACATATTTGCATTACTCATTTGCATATACCACATCCCCTAACATACCGGAAGTGTGTCAGAAGGCAACACCCACCCCTCAGGCTCCACTCCACAGGTGAGTGAAACTGACCAGCTCTTCCTCCATTCCCTTCCCCATCCAATACTTTGTGCAATAAAGATAAGCGTAAAGAACACACCCACATTCTCTTCCTGCTCCTTTGAAACCACCAGGTTTCAAGTAGACTTGAGATACCCAGGACATGGGCACCACCCATCCCTTCCCCTTCCCCTCCCCACAACGAGACACCCTGTGAGGTAGGTGGGGCTGAGAGAGGTCTTTTGACAACTGCTCATGAGAGAACAGCTCTGAGAGAACTTGTGACTGGCCCAAGGTCATACCAGCAGCTGCATGTGGAGGAGTGGGGAATCAAACCCGGTTCTCCCAGATTAGAGTCCAACTCCTGACCACTACACCAAACTGATGGGGTGGAAGCTGCTGAAGGGTTGGTGAAATTTCTCCAGTACTTATGTGCCATGTGCCCAGATAAAAAATGGTATACTTAGAAAATTTATATGCCACCTTGAGCAAGTCTCTGGAAAAGCAGCACACAGTCATAAAAGGAACAATGAAAAAATTATCAATATTAAAACAAAACATTAAAAACAATAAAGACCCTAGCAGGGCTTTCCCCGGGGCGCTGCGCCTCTGCACTGCTCGGGGAAGCCGAGGAGAGGGCGGGGCTTGGACATGTGCCTGCCCCCTGGGCTCCTCCCTCCTGGAGCTGCACTCCTGTGCATTTCCGCTCCAACTGACCCCTGCTTAAAACAGTTTTAATATGAAGAGCATGCAACACAGAGAAAGGTTGCTGTCAAGGACAAGAATTCTAATGCAGCTTTTGCCCCAACACCTAGCTTTCTATTGTCCCATTCACACGGGCAGCTAACCCCACCATTGGTTCAGTTCTAATTTGATCTCAATCTTTTTTATCCAGTGTTGCAAGACCAGACAGCTCCACCGTGAATCACCATAGTGCTTGGAATCCACAGTGGATTGTCTAGACGGTGCCCACCTGAAAGATCTGCATGGTTGAGGGTTTTTTTTATTAAAAAAAACATCTGTTTGCATATGTGCATATGTGCCTCACCGTCTACTTGTTTTTCCATGCATGTTTGGACTTGAATGTTAAAAGCATTGCCAGTGGTACCTTCCTCTAGGTACCATTTGAATTAACAAAGTGCATAAGTTTCATGGGCCCTTCAGAAACATAAAATTGGACAGAACTTTTGAGCAGAGCTCTGCAGTCGTCGCACATTTTTGCGTTTATGTGCATATTGCTAAGAATGTTTTTTAAATGGCGGCCGTTTGGGATGGTCTGGAGTTACGGGCTAATTGCACACTGGAACAACCAGATGAGGGAAAGTCCGCCATTGGCCTATCGGCAAGCTTTAGACCAGACTTTCACCACTATCTTTTTAGTACGCCCCCTTGGTGGGGATTGACGGGCTGATCAAAGCAGTGGCACATTTCCCAGCTGTCACTGTCTGGATGTGCCCTTTAATTCTACCAGGCATTTTTGCCTGGGTCGTATCTATATGTGAGGAACTTTTTTTAATATGGAAAAACGTTCAGTCATGTGAGCTGCTGTCTGCCATCTGATGTTGTACAGTCAAGACACATTTTGCCATTTATCTGCTGTTTGTGAGAAACGAGCCTTGGTGAGAAACTGTATTGGAGCAACAGAAGCTTTGAGAAAGGAAGGCTCCTACCCACCTCATATTCTATGGCATTGCTTTATTATATACACAGCTTCCCAACATTATTGATACAGTTTCATAGAAGGAAACAGCTCATCCATTGTTTGCAGAATCCAGGCAACTATTTTCAAAAGCTGTAGCAAGGATCTCTGTTCTAGGATCACACAACATAAAGATACATTTGTGCATGCCCTGGTAAAATCTAGATTAGAGTACATCTACAAGTTACAATTGGTACAGATGCTGTGGCCAGGATGCTGACAAGAGTGGGTCATAGATCTTGTTCCACTTACACTAGCTCCTACTTTTTTTCTGGGTCCAGTTCAAGGTGCTGGTATTAGTATGTCTAGTGCTTCACTTCAGTGAATCTGAGGATACTTAAATCCAGAAACTGGAGCTGTGAAAAATGCCACAGGTTTGTAGAAACACCTGAAATTTAAAACGCATGTTTGTGCACACACAGGAAGATTAAAATCCCTAAAATTAAAAAGGAGTACCTGTAGCTTTAAGAAACAGATGGCCTCAGTGGCTGTTTCTAGGCAACCACAACAATTTTGTCAGCATTCCAAGCTTGGTTTCTGTCAGTGAAAGGCAGAAAAAGGAAAAGAGGAAATAATGTGGGGAAGGTGATATAAGGGGAAATGGAGTGCTCCTTGCAAGCCCTGGAAGGTTCCCCACTGCGCAACTGGCCCAGCTGGCAACCAACACTGCTTAATGCACAACTGACACATAGTTTTTATTTATTTATTTATTATTTGAATTTATATTCTGCCTAGTCAGCCATAGCTGACTTAAGCACAGTGTAGCAGTTTTCCTAAGCACAGTGTGGTAGGGAATGAGGGAAAACTGAAAAGGGTGTGTGTGTTAAATGTAGGTTGTCTGTTGGGTGGGAAGGAAGGAAGGAACAGGAAAAGGGGAGAAACCAGGGGTCCTTTCGTAGAAAAAAAGCTGTAGGAGCTCATTAGCATAACTCATTAGCATAACTCCTTAGCATATGCCACGTCCCTTGACATCATTGGAAGTGTGTCTGAAAGGGAATGTCAGTTTCAGCCCCATTATACCCTATGGGCCATTGAAATCAATGGCAAAAACTCATAGGGTATATGAGGGGCTGGAGGAAAGGGGATTTGAGGGAGAGGCTCCAAACTTGCAGGGTAGCTGCTGGGGCCTCTCCTTGAAATACCCACCAAGTTTCAAGAAGATTGGACCACGGGGTCCAATTCTATGGGCCCCCAAACAGGTTGCCCCCATTCCCTCCATTGTTCTCTATGGTGGGAAAAAATGTTACCTTTTTTTCTACCATAGAGAACAATGGAGGAAATGGGGGCAACCTGTTTGGGAGCCTGTAGAATTGGACCCCCTGGTCCAATCTTCTTGAAACTTGGTGGGTATTTGGGGGAGAGGTCCCAGCAGCTACCCTGCAAGTTTGGAGCTTCTTCCTCAAACCCTCTCCCCTCCAGTCGCTTTTAAAGTTGCCACCGAATTTCGGCGGCAATTCGGCAGCAGGCTGAATTGGATCAGAGAATCTGATTCAGCCCATGGCTGCCCTCGTGGCCACTCCTGAGCTGGCGGAGCTTTGCTCTGCCTCACTCCGGCCCCAACGGACCCCTGGGAGAAACTATGAGGGCTTTCAAGAAACAGAATTAGGAATTGGTGGGGGAGGGGAAATGAGAACTTTACCACTATACTGCTCACCCCCAATTCCAGATAATTTATGAACAAATTAAATAGCAGTGGCCCTAATTTTGATACTTGTGGGATCCCACTGCTAACTCCACAGAAAGAATTATCCATTTATCCCTACTCTCTGCTTCCTGTCATTAAACAAATTTTTAATCCCTAAGCGGATGGGTCATCTTATGCTGGCTGCTAACCTTACTCAGGAGTCTTTGGTACCTTGTCAAAAGCTTTTTCAAAGACCAAGTATACAGTTTCTATCAAATCACCATTATCTACATGCTTGTATACTTTCTCTAAACAATTCCAAAGAGTTGTTGAGGCACAACTTCCCTCCCTTTGAAGAAGCCACGCTAATTTTCTCTTAGCAACCTTTGTCCCTCTAAGCACTTAATTCAAATTCGACCTGAATGCTAGGAGGTTTCAACATGTTCAGAAATTTTGCACCTCTAACAACAACCCTGTGAGGTAGGTTAGAGTGAGATAAAGTGATTGCCCCCCATCTCAGCTATATTTGTTATATATTTATTTCATTTTATCCCCCACCTTTCTCCCGAGTGGGGACCTAAAGCACCTTCAAAACAACCCTGTGATGTAGGGTAGGGTGGGAATGTGTGACCTGACCAAAGTCATCCAGTGAGCTTCTGTGGCAGACTGGTGATTCAAAGGTGAGTCTCCCAGATCCTAGTCTGAAACTCTAACCACTACATGGTACTGGCTTTTTATGGAGTGGCAGCTGTTGAATAATAGCAAGCAGCTGGGTCTGGGAGAGTCATGCAAATCAGGTGGTAGTAAGTCACCCTAGAAGCACCCTCCCCCTGCCTTTTCCTGACAGAAATTAAGGCTTGAAGGCTGGCAATACTGCTGTGGTTGCCTAGCAATGGCCACTGAGGTTATTTGTTTCTTAAAAGCAGCATTGCTTTTTTTTTTAAAAAACCCAATTTTATTTATTTTCTAGATTTCAGATTTTTCTGCAAATGTGTTTTTTTCACATTTGTAGAAATATCTATCTTGTCTGGGGTGCTTTTCAGCAGCTTTAGATGGTGAGCCACCTGTGGCCCTTTCTGGACAGAAAAAATCTTGCCACTGTGGTGCATGACCTGGAAACATCTAGATTAGATTACTGCAATGGTCTCTATATGGGGCTGCCCTAGAAGACTGACTGGAAGCTACAGTTGATACAGAATGCTGTGGCCAAAGTATTGACTGGAGTAGGTTATAGGGACCATATAACTCCAGTCTTGTTCACCTACACTGAACCCCAGTTGACTTCCAGGTTCAATTCAAGGTGCTGATATTGATCTTTAAAGCTATGCAGTCTGGGACCAGCATTCTTTAAGGACTGCTTTCTGCTATATGAATTTACCTGCTCAATCTGGTCATCCTTGGACACCCTGCTTCAGTTGCCCCCACCATCCGAGACTTGGGTGACAACCCAAGAAAGGGCGTTTTCCGCCATGGCACCAAAACTTAGGAACTCCCTCCCCAGGGAGATTTGTCTGTCTCCCTCTATTAGGGTCTTTTGCCAGCAGGTAAAGACTTTTTTGTTTTTGTAACCCAATATCGGTTATGGCCCTCATTCTAGTGTTGTTTGTTTAAGTGTTTTTAATTCAATGTTATATTTTAACTATATTTTAATTATTTAAATATTTTAATGTTTGTTGCTTTGTAGACCCCGATTGAGCGGAAAGGTGGCATAAAAACATTTTAAAAATAAATAAATAAATAGGCAACCCCCTTTCAGTTTTCACTAAAAAGACCCATGAATCCTATTATGAGGATTAGTTAAAATAATGCATTTGAAGTATTTGGCATTCCAAAATAATACTTAGCAGCAAACTTCCCCAAGTGGTGAGAAGTTCTAGGTTTTCACTTACTTGGGTTAGTTCCCTTTGGAGGAGAGAGCACCAGAGACTTTTGTTTTTGTAGTATTTTCTTTATTTAACTATATAAAGGTAGAGCACAGGTGGAGTCACAGATGGATTTCTACAGGGCAAAAGATCTGCTTCCTCACATCAGATCTCAGAGAGGGGTGGAAGGGGGTAGAGAGGGTGAGAGAGATCCTGCACCTCCAAGGTGTTTCAGCCAATTCCAGCTCTGAAACTATGTTTTTGTGTTGGCATGACACTAGCACATAATACCAGGCCCGTAGCTACTGTGGGGCCCACAGGCCTCCCATGGTTTTTAAGGGCCCCTCCCTCCCCCAGGCAGCTCAGAGCAAGAGTAAGGATCTTCCAGCTGTGCATGCTTCAACCCCATCCATGCCTGCTTTTCCTAGCACTGCAGCCACAGAACTACCCCACTTCCCAGAGCTGCCGTCTGCTTTGGGTGAGTCCAGGCAGAAGACTCCACCCCCTCTTCCCTCCCTGAGCCTCCCCTTAATGCATAAATCGCTGCTGACCCAACAATCAAAACGGGCTCTTCCCTTCAAATTCTCTCACCCTTCAGGGAGGCAAGCGCTTAATCCGAGGTGTTTATACAAAGTTGTTCCACAGTAGTTTAGTCAAACAATTGGAACTGCCCCCCCCATTACCCAGATTTACAGCAGTTGTCATGATCAGGATGCACAGAACCCAGCTGAGAGGAAAGGCTGGCTCCTCATTACAGAGGCAAAGGGCTGTCACCTTGTTAAACTGCAATCAGCTGAGCGACTTTCTCAGATCTAAAGGTGTTTGATGAATGCACTTTTTCTTTTGGTGGCATCTGGTAATCCAGGAGTCAGGCTCTTAAATTTACCCTAAATTATAGGTAGGACTGCCAAAATGCAGAAATGACAACTGATCTCCAGCCTCCTGTTGAAAATGGCAGCTTCAGAGGGTGTACTTCTATGGTATGTTATAGATCCTTGGTTAAATCCCTACCTAAATTCTTCCATCTACAGTGATGATCAAGATATGCAAAGTGACTAAATAACAAAAGGTTATGAGGCCAACAGCTGTAAAGCAATAAATATGTCAAACTAGCAGAGAAATGTCTAAAGGTGTCTTTTCTAATTGTGGGAAGTGGCTGGGAATCGTCATTTCAGTCAGCTCAGCCTAAGGTCCAGATCTCCTGAGTCAGATCAGCTCCCCAACAACAGATAGAGCTGGGTGTCATCTGCTTACTGGTGACATCTCAGCCCATTCCTTCAGGCAATCTGGGCAAGGGGGCGCATATAGATGTTAAATAACACCGGGGAGAGAACAGGCTCTTGCGACACTCCGCAAACCAGTGGGTGCTTTCAGGACAGCTGCTCCCCTAGTGCTACCCTCTGTCCCTGACCTTGAAGGGAAGAGGAGAGCCACTGTAAGGCAGACCCCTGAATCCCAGTGTCGGCAAGATGGTCAATCAATAATTGATGGTCGACCATGTTGAACACCACCGACGGGTCTAACAACAACAGTACCACTGACCTGCCCAAATCCAGATGCCCTCAGAGATCATCTGTGAGAGCAACCAGTGCCATCTCTGTCCCATGGCCTGGGCAAAAGCTGGAATGGGTCTACTATGGCAGCATCATCCAGAAAACTCTGCAACTGTATGGCCACCACTGTCTCAATAATCTTGCCTAAACAGGGCAAGTTGGAAACTGGCTGGTAATTTGCATTTTCTTACAAGCTGATATGTTTCCATAGGTAAAATTTCTCTGGGCACATGCTGTTCACATGGGATAAAAAGCAATTTAGCCATTTTTAATTTTTTAAAATCATGCTTATGTTCTAATGCCTGCAGGTATTACTATTGAAATAGAAAAATCAGTGTAAGCACCATTTGTGACAATGGTGTCACAGATCCATGCCAGGCCCATAGCTAGAATTTTTTTTGTTAAGCAGGCAGGTTTTTTTTCTTAAGGGGGCAGTTTAGCACCATGGAAAGCAGCCTATTATGTCTCAGAGGTTAAGATGCTGAGCTGCAGACCGGAAGGTTGGTAGTTCAGCAGTTCGAGACCCTAGTGCCACATGACGGAGTGAGCTCCCATCTCCGGCCTCAGCTCCTGCCTAGCAGTTTGAAAGCAACAAATTGCAAGTAGATAAATAGGTACCACTTCAATGGGAAGGTAACAGCTTTCCACGTCCTCGGCATCTAGTCATGCTGGCCACATGACCATGGAGACATCTTTGGACAGCTCTGGCTCTTCGGCTTGGAAATGGAGATGAGCACTGCCTCCTAGAGTTGGATTCGACTGGCTTTTGAGTAAGGAAAACCTTTACCTTTTTACAGACCTGCCACACTTATACTTCTAAAAAATTAAGTCAAGTAGTATATCGCGCAAAAATGTTTCAGGTTTATTACAAAGATATTTACATGTAGAACATATTGACTACTCTAACAAGTAACAGACAACACACATTTTCAACCTGTTCAACTCCAAAGTTTAACAAGACTTGGCATAAGAGGTAATATGCAGGCTATAATAATACAATAATGCTAAGAAAAGTTGAAGGCAGCAGGAAAAGAGTAAGGCCCAGTATATGGTGGATTGACTCACTTAAGGAAGCCTCTGCCCTCAGTTTACAAGACCTGAGCAAGGCTGTTAAGGATAGGACATTCTGGAGGACATTGGGTTGCCATAAATTGGAAATGACTTGGTTGCACTTCACACACACACACACACACACACACACACACACACACACACACACAGAGAGGCTAAATTGGGTTAGACTACATAAAGGAGATGTCATACTGCACCAAGAGCTACTGAAACAGAAAACCTAGTAATGGCTGTTCTTTCCCTCAGCAAGTGTGTAACTATAGTGCAGGACCTAAGAGACCCAGGTTCAAGTCCCTAATGTCATTCTCAGCCTCATCTACTTCACAGGATGGTTGTTGAAATTTAGTAGCCTTTTATACAACTTGAAATCTGCTTCGCATCATACAGGTTAACCAAGTCTGCATCACACCTTCTACTTTTCACCTGTTTGATTTAATTATATAATATAAATAAATTAAACTACATTTTCTAAACACAGCTCAGTTAGACAGCCTGAAGCTGGATCTACCAATTCTCTGTGATCAGATATAGGGAATAAGAAACATTTGATGTGGAAACACTGAAACAAAAGCTGAAGAAGATATTGATTAAACCAGTACATGGTGCTGGATGATTACACTATTATTGAAGAATTTGTGTGAATTGGTTAAATAATATGCACACTGCTATTAAGTTCACTTATAATGTTAGCAGATCTCATGTTAATTTTCTAGACATAACTGTGTTTGTGTCAGATTTTGTGTTGGCAGTGTGTCCATTTTTTAAAGAGACAGATAGGAACTCTTTTTTACATTTCTGTTCTTCACATGTGTTGCATCTCCACAGAAATTTACCATTTGGACAATTATTGAGACTGAAGAGAAATTCCACCTTTGATGTACATTTTCAGGAAGCCAGTAATAACATCAGTAATCAATTTCTCTGCAGAGGCTATCCTTATGGATGTTGTGGAGCAGGCCAGGACTAGAGCTATGGCCACCCAATGGGTGGATCTCTTTAAGGAAAAGGAAGAGACTCAGAACAGCTGTAACATACATTGGGCTGTCGAATTCACCCCATTAGTGTATGCCATTCGTAATATCATCAATAAGCATTGGCATATCGTTAGGGACATTGCAGGATGTGATAGACCCCCATACATTGGTTTTTGCATAACAAGGGCGATAAGGGCTGTCCTCATAAAAACTGCTTTATCGATACAAACTCCCATGCTGGATGGCTCTCTTAAAGGTACCTTTAAACGTAAGAAATGTAGTGTTTGTGCACACTATTATGAAACATCTATTTTGGATTTTCCTGAGGCGGGCTTGTTAAAGCAATGTCTGTTCTTTACCACATATGCAATCAAAAGAAGTGTATATTTGATCTGGTGCCCGTGTGGGCTTAAGTATGTGGGCAAATATTTTCACTCACTAAGAACCTGCATTTCAGAACATAAATCACACATAAGACACAAATACATGGAGGATCCTCTCATGCAACATTACATTGACAAAGGACATTCTTGCGAAGACTTACAATTCACTGTATTGGAAGTTGTTAACCCTAGAGCCTATAATCAAGCTGACTTGAAAATGATTATCCTGCAGCATGAAGCTTTCTGGATATTTAGATTGGCTACCTGTTCCCCAAATAGTCTGAATGCTTTCAATGCTTTTTCTTGTTTTTTATAATAAATAGTCTTTGAGATCACATTGCTGTATAAGATTCTCTAGTTGTAATTAATGTAAGGTTTTTAAAATGTGGCTGTGTAAGATTCTCTGGTTGTAATTAATGGTGTATACCTTTAAAATGTGGGGATATGGAATAAGTCTGTATATTTATAGGAGGCACTGCTTACACCTGGTAAGGCTAATTCAGAATGTTTCATTGTAGCCTTCATTGAGAAATGGTTTGACCATAACTGGTAAGCTGTAACTTATCCTTTTTTGTATAAATTTTTGTATATGGAATACCTGGTTAATGCGTTTTCTAATGTAATTTTTCTTACAGAGTATAGTACTATTCGACTGTGATTGTGATAAACTTGCCCTTTTGTATGCTTCATGCAACAGATCAAGTATGTATAATTTTATTATGGCTCATATTTCTGTCTTTTGTATGACATAGGTGACTGATTGAATGGTTTTGTATGTATTAAGATTCTTGTTTGGATGAAGTCCATGATGGATGAAATGAGACAATTATTCTAGAAAACCTCATCAAAACATCTTGTAAACATCTTGTGAAAACCCTTTGAAAAGAAATGGACTAATGATTTTTGTTATATCACTTTGATTTATTTATTATTATTACAGTAGCATTTTTCACAACCTTTATGTTTTTTTGTTCATACTGGATACAAGTAAACATGTGCCCTTCCAAGTAAATACGGACTGAATCTGGTTAATGTGAGCTCAGTCCACACTGGGAAAATGACAGGGTTTTTATTCTGCCGTCTGCTATGCTGTTCCATTCGATAAGAGAGGGGTGTAAATTAAATGCAGAGTTTAATGGAGAAGTGATTGATTGGAAAGTTTAGGAAGTGCCTCGAGGGACAGCCCTTAATATTAAATACAATGATATCCCACCATTCAAGAACAGCAAATGAAGAGAGACAGTTTGTTAAAATTCACAAATGAAAAGGTTTAAACACAGCTGGGGAAAATACATGTTTAGCTCATGGGTCCTGGGTCATGGGATTGCCTCAGCTCCAATATTTGTCTCCCGGCCTGCAGCAACTAGCAACCAATCCCTTCTCAAGCAAAGCTCCCCAACCCCTCCCCAACTCATCTCCACTAAAGAAGCACCAACCAACTGCAGTTTGTAACACACACACTCAAACAAGTGCCTAACTGGCTGGCTGTTAAGGAATGAGAGGTGGGAATCCAACTAAACAAACAAGCCCTCCAACTTACAGATTCCAGACAGGTTGCCATGGGAAGTCAGGACCAGACAAAACAAAATAAAACACAAAGTCTTCCCCATTGCCGGAGGAAGCAAATCTTTGACACTGCACACTCGGATCTCCAAAACTTTCTCAAAGTTTGAGAGCAACAGGCAGCTGCCAGACTTTGCCGATTGCACTCAAGCCACAACCATGTACGCACCGCACACAGCCCATGGCATCTCTCCCTCCCAGAGGAAGATTCATCCCAGTATGAAAAGAAATCCCCATCAAAAACGAAGAGACTAACAAGGCTGGGGAAGCATCCAGCCCCCTCCTCATGCTCCAAAAGCCAGTTTGGCTAAGATTTGGCTCTGGGGTGGAAGGGAGGGGGGCAAAAACACCTCCCAGGGTAGAAGTGAGGCCGGCATGGGCCCTAACTGCCTGTCCAGTGAGATGCAAAAAGATGAGCCCAGTGAGGGATCTGTTTACATGTGAGATCCATGTTTTGAAACCATCATCTCTTTCAGTACTGGGTCTAGGCTCCTCCTACAGCAGGAGCCATATTTTGGGTGGGGCATCACCCTTGTCAGTCCCCCCCCCCCCATGGCTATGGGCCTGATCCATGCACATATATTTATTATATTTTAATTTTCCTTTTCAGGCTGAAAAATTAACTCCCTAAATGACATACAGTAATACAAATATACAATTATAAAATATACAGTAAAATCAAATATCAATTACAAAATCACACAAAGATGCTCAAGGAAAGGGTTCTCAAGAAAATCTTGGTTGAGGGACAGTGACTGGCTGCTACATTTCCTCTCTGGCTTCAGCAACGGCAGCTGATCTTGAAACTTGTTGAAGAGCAGGGAGTGTGGTTTAATATCCCACTTTTCTTTACCTTTTATTTACTTCTCAAAGTAAATCACATTCCCTTCCCCTCCCCACAACAGGCATCTTTTGAGGTAGACATGGAAGAGAGTATTCTGAGAGAACTGTGACTGGCCCAGACCTGGTTCTCCAGATTAGAGTCAGCCACTCTTAACCACTATACCACGCTGGCTGGCTATGTCTGCTAGTCTGTTTTCATGGTTTTGTTTGTTGTTTATTTTCTGTTCTTTTCTTGGATTCTTTTTTAACAGTGGGGTAAAAACAACCACAGTTACATTTTTGGTGCCGATTTTGAGCTTGAGTTCAGTGGCCGATCTGAGAGGCATCACTGTGAATGCATTTTGGTGTATGCGAAGTCATGGAGCAGGCCTTAGCAAAATGGAGCGAGCAAAGACCATTCTCAGCAATGGCAGCTCAAGGCATCACACCACCCCAAGCACCCTCCCCTCTGCCAGGTCAAGAGGGCTCCAGAAAAAGTACTTCTCCAGCCCACCTTAGAGTTCAGTAGGGCTCCAGCAGCATTTGTGCAAAGGATGCTTCTTCCATGCTGCCTCACGAGGAGCAAAGTCGGCTGCAGCTTCTCCTGTGTTGCACCTGCCAATTTGGTGCCTCAAGCTGCCACTTGATTGCTTGGGCATCAAATTGACCCTGGTCTCAACACATCTGATATTAAGCAGTTGCACCTGCATTTTTAGATATTAAGCACTGAATCTTTTAAATGTATTTTTCCTTTTGACCAGCCTTTTTAACCTCTGTTTGAAGGAGCCTGTGAGGCAACAAGTGGCTTTCCACAATAATATTCCTTCAGTGCACTTTCATTACAGTCACTTTCTCCATGATCGAAAAGCCATAAAAGTTGTCCACTGATGAAGTGTGTGGGCTGGAAGAGACTATAGAATCAGGGCTCTTCTGTTGTGTACTTGGCAATATGGATGGGATACAATTGAGCAAAAGAGACATAATTGCTTTAAGCTAGGCTGAGCAAATTGCATGGCAGAAATGACTACCTTTGCTATCATGGCAGAGGATAGATAAATAAATAAATAAATAAATAAAGAGAAAACCCTGGATGTGCATTCCACATTTATTCAGTAGGTGGCAGTTAAAAGCTTATATCAGATTTGCAGTCGCCATTTAGCTCCTAATAGCAGCAGAAGCAGCCTCGAGAACTACAGCTGGTCCACCACGGGGAGAAAGAGAGAAAGAGGGAGCTTGCCTCTAATACAAGCCTTAACCACAGCCCAGGCACCCAGAGAGGGAGACAGCAGGCTAGCATCAACGTGACTGAAGCACCCCCAGCACAAGAAGCATCAAAGATCAGTCACCAACTAGACACAAAGGAGAAATCAAGAAGCTGAGCTAGAGATCAGCAACAATAAATCCAGCCGGCTTCCAGCCACACTTGAAAGACGATTCCTCGGTGACCATGGCAGGCAAAAACTGAAGAATATTTATCAGATTTATTTATCCTCAGGTAACATTTGTCACTATTTTTTACACTCTGTCTATATTTGCATGTTTTGGAATGAACAAAATATACCTTTTAACCTTGATTGCAGAGTATAATGCATAAGGATGCTAGTGAGGAAGAACTTTATAATCTGGCATCTCTCAAAATGGGCGATATTCTGTCCCATATGCCTTCTGTGTTTGCAAAAAAGAAATTAAACTATGCCAAATGTATTTGTAGATATTCAAAAAGTAACAGAGTTGAGGTGGGGTGGGGGACATGTCATCTCCAAAATGTTTAGAGCTGGAAAATTTGAGCATATATAATAGCACAAATGATTTCTTGCCTTGAAACAAACTGTCTGATTGAAAAATCCAGACTGATTATTCTTCCCAGGCTTTTTTTTTATTACCGAAAAGCAAATTATACTTAGGATTTTTGATTTGCAAAGTGTATTTTTCATATTTTCTCATCTTTGCGCAGCACTTATAATTTAAGTACACATCGTTACTTGCTTCTGTGCCTTTCTCATACTCCACATGGTTTTCAAAGCCATATTTACATTTGATCTTTTAAGTCTGTTTCTCACTGCATATGCTCCCAAGAAGTTGTGTTATAGTCTTTTTTATTCTACAGTGTACAGTGGATTACCAGTGGCTCTGAAATCTGTATATGTTTTTAATTATGGGTTGGGTACTGTTCCTAAAATTCCTAAAAATCTGTAAAATCTAATAGCTACTACTGGGAAATCCAAACTAAGGATCACTAGTGATGGTGTAGGTGCCAAATTATAGAGTATAAAACATGAACATTGGAGGAAATATTTAAATCCAGCTACACTGGAACATTGACTTGCAGCTTTACTGTCATTTGATAGAATTTTGTATACTGGTGCACTGCTGCTTAAGAAAAGATTTAGCCCCCAGTGAAGTAAAGGATATCACATGATTTTTAAAATTAATTTGCTTGGGAACTATATTGGTTTGATAAGTTGGATCTTCATGACATAAACTTTATCCATTTTTTAAAACTTTGAATGTCCTGATTTTTTTTTTTTTTTTTTAAAAAAACACATTTTGGTTGATTTTTTATCCAGCTTGATTTTTTCCCAAAGCTGCTCAGAGCAGTTTCAAGTAACTAATTCTGTTTTTCACTGTGGCCATTAGCGCACCTTAGATGAATTGCTTTAATGGCTGGTAGAGTCAATACTGAGTTTTCAAATGACGTCAGAGAAAAGATCAGGAACCAGTTGTTCAGCCTAACTTGTGAAGCACATACATGAAGGATTGGCTGGGAACTACTTCAGAGAGAATTTCAGAACTAAAATTCAGCAAACAAATAAATGGCCTTCCTTGGCAGGTTTCAAGACAAGAACACAGCAATGTTAGAATTGCACACCATGGTCTGTCTAGTCCAGCATTCTGTTTCCAAGAACAACTTGTCAGATAATAACTAGGACATAAACACGAGGGCCTTCTTGTTGATTTCCCCCCAGGATCTGGAATTCAGAGATGCAAATAACTGGGCAAGTATCTTTTGAGGGATGTGAAGTGATCTAGGAGGCTAGACTAGATGACTATAGAAAAACCAGTCAGTTCTATACGTTTTTATATACTAGGACTGCAGGTCTTGACTAGTATTGGATTTAGCTACATTTGATTGCTGTCTGTGAGCTTTGTGGTCATACTGTAAAGTTTCGCAGGGATTTTCCCAACTAAAAGCCTTTCTCTTCCACTTGTTCAAATGTATTATGGAAAAATTATTGCAGCATTATATTTCCTTTTTTGAAAATGTTACTATTTATTTTTTTAAACTGTGCCACAGAGAAGTAGTTATTTTCTTTGCTGTTAGAAGAAAACCCTTTCTATTTCTGTTCCTTTTGCCACATAGGGGATGCTGGAACAACAGTTTAAAATATATGTACACAAAAGGGCATAATCTACCCAGTGCTCTGGCTGTGTAACCTCCATTGAATTTAATGTGGCATGTTTTGCGGGTGCCTTGTACAAACCCAGCTGAAAGCAAAGGAACTTACATGGTAGAACTGTTGGAATGGACTAGTTACAGCGGCTTCCTTGAGATCACCATCAGACTTGTAATGGCTTCTTGAATGTCAAAAAAGGTTCATTCCCCATACTTCTTAAATGTATATTTTAGCACAAGTCACTGGGCCTATAGCAAAATCAATAATTTCAGCAAGGTAATAAAAATAATTTGATAAGTATTTAACTGTTTTCTGGTACCACAATACAGCTTGCTTTGGGGCAGTGGTAACTAAAATATTCTGATTCACAGAAACACAGGGGAAAATCCAAGTATTTAAACTTAAATCGAGCCACTGCTGGTTTATTTTATTTTATTTTTTTAAAGAAAAATTTCTCAAACCAATTGAATTACACTTTAGCCTGTTGTGGAAGGAAAGGAAACAAATATATAATATCCTTAAATGGGAAGATAGAACCTCATAACTGGAACAAGGCGTTTGGTTTCTGTGTACTTACCTCATTATACATTGAGAGAAATGCCTCAGAAGTCATTGGTGAAAAGGAAGGCAGAATCCACCTCCTATGTCATAGGGCCTGTCAGCACATCCTTGACATTCTTTTTAACTAACAGACATTGCATTCTGGCTTCAGGGATTTTGTGTCAGAGGGAATATGGAGTATTGTGGAACTAGCTTCCTTCCTCTTTTTAAGATGGATATCCAGTAAAGAGACAACATGAGAAAAGGTACCTCGATTTCCAGGCTGCATAAGGCTCTTTCATTTAATGCTCAGCAGCTCTGACTAAAAAATCAATGGCCGGCAGTAATGAGACTCACTGAAAGCTGTTTCTTTATTTCCCCTCCTTACGGTAAACTTAGCCATTATAAAAGAATGATAGTTTCAGCAATAAATTGTCAGGTTACTGCAAAGCACAAAGTATTTTTGTCAAATGAAGAATTTACTTAGCAATTGACTGAAGTTATTACAGACATTAATTGTTTTTGTATTTTTTCATATCTGTGTGTGTGTGTGTGTGTGTGTGTGTGTGTGTGTGAGAGAGAGAGAGAGAGAGAGAGAGAGAGAGAGAGAGAGTGCACCTGGAACTCATGGCAACCTCTGGTGACTGACCCCTACTGGGGGCCTGGAGGATATTCAGAGAGGTAGCTGAATAAAGGTTGCCCCCTCCTCCCAACTGCTGGTATTCCAAGGAGGTCTCCAATCCAAGTACTTGCCAGAGTCAACCCTGCTTAGCTTCCAAGAACTAATGAGTTTGGGCTTGCCTGGGATTAAACTGGAAGTTTAAACATATACAACATTCTATGTCTAATGCATTTTAAGCAAATATGTCCCTTCAGAAATAATATGTTTGCTGTTTCAAACAAGTGAAAAGGTTTTAAACTCAAAGCATGGTATTTAAAGTATTTTAAACAGTAAATAAAGATATAAATGGATTTACTGCAGGAAAATGTTTTGAAATCTGAAAATCCTTTAAAAATCCCACTAGCATTTAGAAATGTACAGAGCAACCAAATGCAACCACAGTCACGTCAGGGGAATAGTGATAGTGCACCACTGTAGAGGTCAGTCAGGTATGGACTTGATCAGCACCAGGTTGAAAGACCACTGGGAGACCTACACAATCTACTATGAGCTCTACTAGTACTATGAGAGCCACTTTGGTGCCGTAGTTAGGAGACCAGACTTTAATCTGGGAGAACAGGGTTTGATTCCCCACTCATCCACATGTAGCTGCTGATGTGATCTTGGGTCAGTCACAAGTTCTTTCAGAACTGTTCTCTCAGGAGCAGTTCTCAAAAGAGCTCTCTCAGCCCCATCTACCTCACAGAGTGTCTGTTGAGGGGAAGGGAAAGGAAAGGAGATTGTAAACTGCTCTCCAGGTAGTGACGAGCAGGGTATAAATCCAATCTCTTCTTCTTCTCTTCCACTATGAAGAGTGCAATTAAAGCTAAATAAGTAAAACAAAGGAACTGACTTCTATAACTTGTACCACAAAGTGAGAATTTCAGCAGGCACAATATCACACAGCACAGTGAGAACAATGGTCCCTGTCGAAATGCCATTGTATTCTACATCAGGTGTACTGAACCTTGTTGTGTCTGTGACACTTTTTGATTTTGAGATCACGTAGTCGGCACCTCCACAAAATGACTGCCATGGGGGGCAACCACAAAATAGCTGCTTTGGGTATGCAGCCAGTCATAAAATGTTGGGAGGTTCCAACCCAAGCATCCTCTGATGAGGGTAACTGTTTCTATATGAGTACTCCATTTCCTGAAGACCATGGGTGATGCCTCCTGAGCTTTTCTGAAGCACCTCCTACTCCAGTGAGGTGGAGAAAAGCCAGGACTCACTCTTTGCTTTGGGGAAGATATGCTATAAGGAAGAACAGCAGCAGAAAGCACATCTGTGGGTATCATGGTGCCCATGGATGCCGTGTTGGGCATCACTGTTCTAAATAGTTATGAAAGATACAACAGATCATCCCTTATCACATCAGGTCACCTTAATTTTTTTTTTTTTGCTGCTCACTTCTATGCATCTTTACTTTGAAGGAATCCTACTGAGTTCAAAGATAAGTATAATTAAAGTCTGTGTAATTACAGTCTAAAGTAGTGCTCTGGCTGTCCGAGATTTCACCTAAATGAATCCAAGCAGAATCAGCCAAAGGGCTTTCCCTGTTATAGGTGGGCCTGCCTGACCAGCACCCCCCAAGCCAGTCCATGTGGACATGCCCCAAGCCACTGACTGGCTTAGGGCTCACTTACCTTCTGATGAGGTTGGAGAAAGTTGAAGGCATTCAATGGATCCAGAAGTGTCTCTGCTTCCCAATGACACTCTAGAAATCCCCAAATCTCTATGGCAAAGCCCATGGGGATTTTGAGGGTTCCACTTTCTCGAGGATCTCTCCAGAAGTTGTGTCACTTCCAGTATTCAAGGCAGTCTCCCCCCCCCCCCCCCACTGCTTCGGTGCATGAGTGAGGCCGGGCCCATGTTGTGGTCACAAGGCCAGCTATGTGGTTTGCACTTTGAGCTGTTGGTTGGGGCACAACCTGAGCCTCCAGCCGGGCAGCGGCACTGTGGCCAAAGGCACACCTGGTGCCCCTGCCTAGGGCTGCCTAGCTGGTGAGCCACTCCTGAATCCAACATATTATCCAGTTCACTGCTGTAATGTGGAATCTTCTACTAATTCACCTTTACATGTCCCTGACCATTCTTGATTATCACTATTACTACCCAAGCAGCTATGAACAAGGTGCAATGGGTCAGAGGAACACACTGGTATGGCATAGTAGCAAACCAATAGAGGCAGCTTGCAAAAAGCAGCACATAGGAAAAATGACTTTCTGCCCTCAAATGGTTCAAACACAATCAAATCACAACACATTTATTTATTTAGACTTTTATACCACCCTCCCCGCAAGGGGGCTCAGGGTAGTATACAACAATTATCCATAAAATACATATAAAATCCAATAAGTAATTTAAAATACAACCCTATAAATACCTAATACCTTTTGATTCAGCAGGCCACACAATTGTCAATTCCTGCAGTAAATCTTCTCTTGAGTGATGGTGCTAAGCTTCAGTGCATTTCAACATTTCCAGAAAGGGGAGAGCTTTTCTGCAGCACTGTCAGCTTTGCTTCTTCTTCCATCACTTCTCAACTGACAGTCTCTGGATGAAATTCTGAGTGCTTTTTCTGATTTGCATCTTCTCTCATGTTTTTGTTGGGCTCTCTGCTTTTTTGTCATTTTGTTTTCAAACACATTTCATTTTTGCCCATTCATATGTGATCTTGGTTTGTTTGGTATTCTGCTTCTGATGAAAACTGGGATCAGTCCTGGTGCAAACTGTTTAATTCTGGAAAACTTGTAACCACAGTGAGGTTATTGATTTTAAAATGGTTGGATCTTCCAACTCCCATAAGCCCCTATACAGCTTTCCTTTGTGTGGCATCATACATTATATTTATTTATGATATTTACATATCTGCACTCTCAGTCATAATATGTGCATTTAGGGTTGCCAGCTCTGTGTTGGGAAATACTTAGAAATTTTGGAACTGGAATGAGACACAGGGAGGGGGAAACAAACTTGACCCAAAAACCAGAATTAAGAACCACAAGGGTAAGAAAGAAGTCTAATATATGGCCAATATTAAAAACCTAGTTAAAACTTATACAAAAATACATGTATTTATTAGAAAGGTAGTTTAAAACAAATAAGGGTCCAGTGAAAGCCTTGTAGAAAAGTTCAAGTGTCCTGGACACAAGGGCCAATACAAATGATCTGATGCATTTCAGCCCTATTGGGGGGCCTTCATCAGAGGTCAAACAGTTTGAGGTACACATGTTACAATATAACATATTACAGTAAGATAACCAATAAATTAATACAGGACCAAGAAAAGGAAAGTTAAGCAGCAAGAGCAATAGACACAAGACAAAGATGTGTGTGAGACCTCTAAAGATGAAAGTCATGTGCCTGGTGCCAAATGCACAGCTGCTGAATTAGAACATCTTCCAATTTTGGTCCCAAAAGCACCTGTGTGGCTATCTTAGTCAGAGCTAAAGTGCCCTCAAGCAACTAGCAGCTTTCCTATCTGGCACTCTCAATCAGGGGCGTAGACTTTTCTGAAGTCCGGGGGGGGGGGCTCTTTAGTGTGCGTGCTCGCTGGGGTGATGTTTCCGCCCCCCCCGGAAAACCTACCGCCAGCCGCCGCGCCTCCCCGGCCCTTCTGAGGCTCACCAGCCGGTGCTGCTGGTGCCTTTCCCTCCCCCTCCGCCCTGGGCACTCCCTCCCTCACCCCTAAAAGAGGAAGAGGGAGCGATAAGGAGGGAGGAATGGCCAGGCTGGTGGGGGGGGGGGGGAGAGGCACCAGCTGGTGAGCCTTGTAAGGGCCCGGGAGGCGCGGCGGCAAGGCGCCGGCGGCAGGCACAACGTTTTCCCGGGGGGGGGCTCGATCCCTCGAGCCCCCCCCATAGTTTACGCCGGTGCTCTCAATCATAATATGTGCATTTAGGGTTGCCAGCACTATGTTGGGAAATACTTGGAGATTTTGAAACTAGAGCCCGGGGAGGGTGGGGTTTGGGGAGGGAAAAGACCTCAGCAGTTTATAAAGCCATAGAATCCACCCTCCAAAGCAGCCATTTTCTCCAAGGGCACTAATCTGGGTCATGTGGAGATCAACTGTAATAGTAGGAGATATCCAGGTGCTACCTGGAGGTTGGGAACCCTGTGTGCACTGAGCATGCATATAGTTGGAGCAGAAAATGCTATGTATATAGCATAATGAACAGTACTTCTTTCTCTCTTTCTTTCATTTTATATCTAATAATGTGAGAAAGGCATTGAAGAGTACAACTATATCTGCCAACCATAAAAACAGCAGCTCCAGATCCACTTAATGCCTCCAGACCCTCATTCTCAGATTGGCTTGAAATCTCGAGGCTCTCTCCCTCAACCCATTAAATCACTGAGCTCTGCCCCCAGATCCGTCACAACTGTATTCTCAAAACAATCCTGTGATTGTGATTAAAGATAGTGATTGGTCGAAGCTTACCAGGTAAGCTTCATGCTTGTGTGGGGAGTTGAACCCTGTCCCCTCAGTCTTGGCCTGGTGTTCTACCATGGCACTACATTGGTACTGCTTCAAAGGCAGTATTGACTGTAGCACTAGGTAGAATTTTATAACTTTCTCCAGAGTTAGATATGTCTTAATAGCTGATGCAAGTATAGCTTCCTCCTCAGTGATTAAACTTAGCTCAGCAGAAATACAGAACATAAGAACTGGCTGTTCTAGCCTTCAGAATGGCAAAAATAATGGCTACTCATTGAAGATATGCCAGTTGCTTTGCTTAATCAAAAACATAGCCTTGTCATTTATGAATGATGGAGTAGCTGGGCTCTGCCTCCTTACCATTCGTCTTTGAAGTCACAATATATAAAGTTCTTCTAGCTGTAAAAAGCTACTTTCAGTGCTCATGTATTTCACAGACTCCAGGGATACTTAGCAAATCATTCAGTCCACCCCCTTGCCCTGAAGGACAGGGCTGCAGTTGGCTTTCCTTACTAGGGCCCCGGACACATGAGTGAAATAAAGCACGTGCGGGGGGGGGGGGGGAGCGAGGCTTTTTGTGCTGGAGTACTTTGACCCGCAGTTGCACGATCACACATTTCGGCGAAGCTGTGGTCGCAACTCGCCACTGCATGATTAGATGCAACCACGGGCAAGTTGGATTTTTTCCCCCTGTTCCTTTCTGATTCGCTTAAACGGGGGATCGATGAATCGCATCTCCACCCTAAGGGCTTCCAATGGCAGTATGCGATGATGTGCATACTGAGAAGGGGAAACAAACAATGGCATGGCATCGGGATAGCCTGATCAGACTATCCCCGACGCCACAAGTGCGCACTGGAGCGATCACATGGGGAAAGTCTGTATGTGGCCCGTAGCAACCCATTTGATACTGGATTTTCCCTACTGTTTTTTTTACTGTGCTTCTTCAGCAGAGAGCAATGGCTTGCTGACGGGTGCGGAACGCTTCACAGATGTGCTCTTGAGATCGCACCCTTAAAATGCTAATGCTAAATCCACTGCCCAATAATTTAAACCACTCGATTTTTTTTTTTTTTGTGCTAGCCATATTGGAACCGGTGAGCAGTTCTTGTTCTAGGAGATGAAAAACATGACTGGAACAATCACCAGCCACACTTTGTTTTTCAGTCATATATGCAACACTTAACAACTCTCCTTGCTAAATAATTGTGTTGCCTTCTTATAGTTTTCCTCAGATAATTTGGAACAATAATTCTATTCCTAAAAGTATTTGCAAATACAGCTTTGTACTATTTCATCAAGATCACCGTTTAAGATGCTGAACAATAATGCATCATAAAAGGGCCTCCCTTTTTAGTGGGTGCTGTTTCTTTGCAAATACTTGTCAGTAAATTTTGATGCTCACCTTACAATAATTACTAGACTAGACTTGAGTTTCCATAGAAGGAATATCTACCAAAGAAACTGAAAATCATTGTAGAACTCCAGATAAACTGTATTAATTGCAGACCTCATCTGACAAATCTGTAACTTTTTTTGCTTTCTGATGATATCTTCATGGGAAAATAATGGTGACTGCCACTAACTGTTCCATATTCTTCTGCTGATTTAAAAGTTAGCCATTTTATCATCTGATCAAGCATTTCATAGAAGTCAAACTAACAAAGCACTTCCTACTTCTGGTGCTGCACAGCAAATATATCTATTACCTCCATTTTATTTAGCACAGTCATTTTAACATACCAGTTTTACAACTTGATCTTTCAGCCACTGAGTGGAAAAACTCAGGCTGGTCTGCAAACAAATTTCTCCTTAAATTATCTGGTATCTGCAAACTCTTGCACTTCTGGCCTCGTGAATCTTTCCCAGGAAGCTTAATAGCTCCATGATCTTGCCTACTTTATATATTTAACAAAGATACGTGCGTATAAAAGACTGTAACATTACACGTTGTATCAGAACTATGGTCATCTCATCAGACTCCTCTTCAAACAGCTGAATTTAGGAAGAAAAAATGGAACATGAGATGACAGAGCAAGGATTTATTTAGAAATCTGACTGGGTCAATCAAGGCCTAGAGAAGGATTATAGATTCCCACAATATAACAGCAGCATTGTTTTCTACCCTTAGTTCTTCATAACCCTTATTGATTAATGATCCTTTAAGAGTTCTTGTGTAACCATTCCATCATTCCCCCCTCCCCAGCTTGCAGATAGCATTCTTGATAGCATTTCAGGGAGGTAACAGCTAACAAAAGCCTATGCTCAGGATTAAAAGAAAATCTTAAAGGTGCAACTGAATTTCCTTAATATTCTGTAATGGTATTTCTGTAGTGACTTTTAACAGTATTGCCACACACTTCTAATTCTGGAGATGATAGGGTTGCCAAGTCTGGGTTGGAAAATACCTGGAGACTTTGGGGGTGGATCCAGGAGAGGGTGGGGTTTGGGGAGAGGAGGAGCCTCAGCATGGTACAATGCCATAGAGTCCACCCTTCAGAGCAGCCATTTTCTCCAGGGGAGCTGATCTCTCTCAGCTGGAGATCAGTTGTAAAAGCAGGAGATCCCCAGGCCCCACCTGGAGGTTGGCAACCCTAGGAGATGAACAGAAGCAATATGGTGTCTATCTAAAAGTGATGGAAGCTGCTGTCTGAAGACACCCTTAGGAAAGCTGATATTTCACTAGGTATTTTGGATAAACTAACTGCTGAAGCTCTTGCATTACTTAAGTATCAAAATGGAATCTCGCAGCTGTCTCTTCAGAGTATAATAAAAGAGATGTTGCTATATTCTCTGCATGAGATCATCATTTCTGACCTAGGATATGAGCTTGTACAGAAAAATTCTTGCTTTACAAAGTCAGCTGTCCCTTAGTCTGAAGTCACTTAAACTAGGAAGTATCTAATGCTTGTTATGAAGTTATCTGCTTACTGAGCATAGTAATGAGGTGGCAACTAATGGAGATGGGGGGAAAACTAGTGATCAAGGCCCTGTTGAGAAAGCTGCATTGCTGAACAGAAAAATGGTAATAACTTTTGTTTACGCAGGAAAAAAACTCATACAGAAGAGAATTTTAATTACATTTCATTAAACCTGGCATCTTGGGCTCCATAGCTTATTCAGTGTGACTTGGCTAGCTCTCCCGTATTGTACTTAAAATGCTCCAGAAAGGCTGTTTTTGAATTATTAATCCTTCTGATTGAAATTCTGCTTGAACATGCAGCTCCTTTACTTAAATGAAACTGGCAAAAGGCCTACAAGCCAGACTCTCAGACTCTTATGTCTACTTACACCAGCTAAAGCAGTACTTTGCTTATTATTTTTAGCTCTCCCTTCCACTGCTCAGGGTTAGAAACAATGATTTAAAAATACCATCCATTTAAAAGTACACTGTAAGTACATAAAATAAATCAGAAATATGTATGTCCCTGGTTTGAAGATTTTGAAATTCTCCTGACAAATGCTCAGAGGGAGAGGGAGATACCAGAGTTTAGTAGAAAACTAGAATACTCACTTCTCAAGTTATGGCAAAATACTGATCCTGTGTTTCCATCGTGGATCCAATGTGCCTTTTCTGCAATATATTCACGTTGTTGGGTGACATGTAAGGGACATGACCCGAGTGGCAAGAATAACTAAGGCTACCAAGCAGTTGTTTACGATATGTGTCTGAATCTCTTATACATTACAGTGAAGCCATGGACAATCTTTGGGAGAAGTGTAGGGACTGGTGTTTTGCAGAAAAAACAGAAGGAAGGAAGGAAGGAAGGAAGGAAGGAAGGAAGGAAGGAAGAAAGAAAACCTCACTTTATTTTCACACCATTCACACTTGATGCTTAGGACCCAATTTCACAAATGCATACTTGACCACATGTACAGATCATAACTGTGTTGTTGTTGCCATCAAGTCACAGCTGACCCATGGTGACCCTGTAGGGTTTTCAAGGCAAGAGACATTCAGAGGTAGGTTGCCATTTCCTGCCTCCACATTATGACCCTGGGATTCCTTGGAGGTTTCCTATCCAAATACTAGCCAGGGCCGACCCTGCTTAGCTTCTGAAAACTGACAAGATCAGGCTAGCCTGGGCTATCTGGTTCAGGGCTTGTAACTATACGTGAAATGAATATTTTGGCATGAAAAGGGAAGATTTAGGGCAGGCTGAATGTTTCTCAAAAGGGTCCCACAAACATAAAGGTTCTTTAGAATAAGTCCACTGGTATTTGCTGCTGCCATTACAGTAAACTTGTTTATTGTAAAATCAGCCTTGTTTTTCCCAGTAGAAGTGAAATGATCACACCAATCAGCGTTTCTTAGATAATGACACTAGTGAGTACGAATAGAACTGAGACTGAGAGCAATGCCTATTTAGTAAGTTTTGTCCTTGCCCTGAGCAAATCCTGAAAGATGTTTTCTAATTTGGGTTTCCAGATAGTGGCTGGCACCCAGAGGAAGACTAGGGAGTAGGAACATGGGTGGCACTGCCACACTGACAACATGACATAATTTCCAGACCAAACATGAAAGTGACATCATATCACTCTAGGATTCAGCAGAAAGTCTATGGTTTTACCATCAAGTTTTAACTGGCTCCTAGACTGAAATGATGTCACTTCTGGGTTCACCCTGGAAATGATATCATGCCATTGAAGGCATGACAATTGTTGTTTTATTTCCCCCCTGCTGGCCTACTGGGTGGTGGTGGGGGGATGCTGGCTGCTGGTGGGAGATCTCCTGTTATTGCAGAACTGGCAATCCTAACAGCTAACCTGATGTGGTACATGATACAATTACTGTTGGCAGGAAGCAGAAACCTGACTGAAAGAAAAAATGGTGCTACCGCTGAAGCTGACTGAGATTGTGAATAGGTTCACAATAGTGCCTCATTGGGAGGGAGTATAGGAATATAGACTGGTTCAGTGTGTGTATATGTGGGTAAACAGTACAGCTCTGTTCCTTGCAATACCCCCCATAACTAACCCCTTTCCCCCAAATCACATGAGAAAAGATTTTGAACAGACACACACATACCGGCACAACTCCCCCCCCCCCAATCATTTGATCATACATCAAAGATTTAGCACTCTAAAATTATCTCATCCTATAAAAGGAATGTAGCTGATTATTTAATCAGTACTTATGTTCATTATGAGAATTTTACAATAGTTTTTCATTGTTTGTATTTACCTTTTATTTAACTATGAAAGCAGATCACATTATTCGGTATCAATGCCAATAGAAGAAATGTACAAAGTTCTATATATGGTTGAGGCTACACAAATTGTGACTTTTTCCTCATCTAACATGTTAGCTTAAACCTGCAATCCAAACTTTTGCAGTAAGGGGTCAAATGCTTTCACCATGATAAGGTAAATTATCTGGGGATGGTGGAGTTAGGGGAGGGGTGAGGATATAATGCCACAGAGTCCACCCTCCAAACCAGGCCATTTTCTCCAGGGGGATGTATGCCTGTCTTCTGGAGATCAGTTTTAATTCTGGGAGATCTCCAGGTTCCACCTGTAAGCTGGCAACCCTAGTATACCTTCAGTACAGGTGGAGGAACAAACATTTCAAAATGGTACACATTTCTGTCAACATCCCCAAACATTCAATAAAGGTTTGTGGGCATTTGCAAATGTTTGTATGGGATGGTTACAAAATGTGTGCACACATACACCATGACTGTCTCTGCCAGATATTTCCTATTTTCAAACCATAACCTTTCCAAAGTGGGGAGAACTACCAGGTTAAACTCTGATGAAACTGAATCTTTTCTGCAAACTACTCTTCCCAGATTTCCCCACCATGACTTTATGCCAGGGTTCATGGGGACTGTAGTTTTCTCAGCTTCCTGAATTGAAAGAAACTCTAGCTCCCATAATCTTACTAAGAAAATTTAGGAAGAGTAAACATTTGAAGGAAAGACTGGGTCCTCTTAGGGGTAGGGTTGCCAGGTCTGGGTTCAAAAATACCTGGAGTTTTTGGGGGTGGATCTGGGAGAGGGTGGGGTTTGGGGAGGGGAGAGGCCTCAGTATGGTACAATGCCATAGAGTCCACTCCTTAAAGCAGCCATTTTCTCCAGGGGAGCTGATCTCTGTCAGCTGGAGATCAGTTGTAAAAGCAGAACTCCAGGCCCTACCTGGAGGCTGGCAACCCTACTTAGGGTTTATCCTTTGTTTAAAGAACTGGTCCTCAATAGCTTGTTATTCTGCCCCTCTTAGAAACATAAATTTGTAGCTTGGAAGATGGCTGTGTTAGCAGTAAACATTTCACAAACTACTTTGAGTTTGAAAGAGATTCAGAATGGTCTGGGTCAGTCACAAAAAATGGTGTGAGTTTTTCAAGAAAAGGACATTAAATTATTTGTGCTCCCCTGCTTGAAGATAATCAGCATCATTGAACTCAATTATATATGGAGTGCATTGCTCAAGTAAAGTTTAATACATTTTGGAAATATAGTTCCTCTTTGGAGCCTAAAATTCCTTAATATGTCTAGCGCTGAATTCATGACATGAGAATACATTTTAGTCCCAATGAAAGAAAATCATTTGTGCTTTAGATACATTTTAAAATAACATAGATTGATACTGATGACTCCAGGCCAACGTGTACATGTAGACCACAGAACTAGAGAAGCCAGCTGATGGTCTGTTGAAGGGAAAGGGAAGTCAAATGTTCTAATCCAGCTGCTGGTCAAGGAAGCGATTCTACTGTTAGCATGGAAAAGACATGCATGATTAAGACTTTGCTTCTTTTAAGGAAGGACATAGAAAATTCTTAAAAAGCTGGTATCAAAATGGTCATTAAGTACACCCAGTGCATAACCCAAGAGCTCCCTCTTTACTTTGGAGATATGTAGTTGAAATTCTAGAAAATAAAAAAACCCTGCAGGCGCCTTTCCATGCTTCACAGCCAAACAGCTGATTCTGTGATATTTGCTTCTAGCTTCTTGCTAGATCTAGAGATGCACTGCTTACCCCATCTGCTCTGTTCTTTTGGTTGTAATCACAATGGCAAAACTGTTAGTCTTCATTGTTGTTCTTTCCTGCTGTGCCAGAACCATAGCCTTGTCTCTCAGAGCAGTTGTTAGATTTTTAGTCAGAGTGAGTGTTAGTTGCTAAAATGGTCTTTTTATCATTCCCACAAAGCTGCAAATATTTAGTTTTGATAAATGGCTCAGTTCTCCACAGTATTTATTTGATGTAATACCTAAGCAATACAATCATCACCATCATCATCATCATCGTATGGCATTGTGTGGTGTATAGCGAGGAGATCCTAAGACTGTCTGGCAGCCAGAAGTTCTAGCTCTTTTAGCATTATGCACCACTAGGTGGTGAGCTAGACTTGTTTTTGAAGCAAGATATTTTTCAGAGGTGGTTTGCCATTGTCTGCCTCTGCATCATGACCCTGGTATTCCTTGGAAGTTGCCCATCCAAATACTAACCAAGGTTGACCCTGCTTAGCTTCCGAGATCTGACGAGATCAGGCTAGCCTGGGCCATCCAGGTCAGGGCACTTAAGCAATACAAATTTCACAGAACCAAGTAACAGGCCAGATACTTCCAGGAAATCCACAAACATGGTCTGAAAGTTATTGTACTACAGGGTTATTGTACTACAGGGTTGCTATGTCCCTACCTTTTTCCAGCAGGTGGGAGAAGCTCTCCTCCTGGAATCTTCTGTTGTGCACACTATGCGTGCACACCATGATGATGTCACCTGGAAGTGATGTCATCATGCTAGGCACATCACCAGGGGGACGCTCTAGCATTCAGCTAGAAACTCTGTGATACCATAGAGTTTTCAGGCTGAATGCTAGAGTGTTCCCCTGGTGATGTGCCCGTTCCAGGCACTTTGGGAGCAGGGTTCCCCCTGCCAGCCGGAACTGGGCCAGCGGATCAGGGGCCCCTAAAGTGGGCAAATCCCTGCACCCCCAGTGGATCTGGCAGCCCTATTGTACTATTGCAAAAGCAACGCATTTGAGCTATCAGATGAATGAATGGAATCCAGTTTTTGCAATCTATGTGCTCTTTTTCCAAAATGTGACTATTCTAACTATTCAAATCCTTGCATTAATCTTCAGTACTTGTTTAAACTATGGACACAAATCATTTTTCATATTCAGAAGGAGACAACTCTCTGTAAAAACTGGTTGAAAATTGTACTTTCTTTTCACATATACCATGAATTTGTGCAGTCACATTAATTCATATTGATTTTCTGCTTTATTTTGGACTGGAACACAGAAATCTAAAACAGAGGGGGAAAAGGTTTTTCTCACTACTAGTTTCCAGAGTATGTATTAACAAATCATCTATCTATCTTTCCCATTTTTTTTAATGCTGTTACAAATTGTTAATCTGTGGTTTCAATTTCTTTTCATAGGTTTTCTTTCTTCACTGAGCCTCACATACCTTTAAAAACATGCCTGAACAAAGCAATGATTACCGGGTGGTGGTGTTTGGAGCAGGAGGAGTTGGCAAAAGCTCGCTGGTCTTGAGGTTTGTAAAAGGCACTTTCAGAGACAGTTATATCCCTACAATTGAAGATACCTACAGGCAGGTGATCAGCTGTGATAAGAGCATATGCACTTTGCAGATTACTGACACAACAGGGAGTCATCAATTTCCTGCCATGCAGCGCTTGTCTATTTCCAAAGGACATGCTTTCATTTTGGTCTATTCTATCACCAGCCGGCAGTCCTTGGAGGAACTCAAACCTATCTATGAAGAGATTTGTCAGATTAAAGGGGATATAGACAGCATTCCAATCATGCTGGTGGGGAACAAGAATGATGAGGACCACAATCGAGAGGTCCAGACTAGTGCTGGAGAAGCCATGGCCAAAAAATGGAAGTGTGCCTTTATGGAAACTTCTGCCAAGACAAACCACAATGTGAAGGAGTTGTTCCAAGAGCTGCTGAACTTGGAAAAACGCAGGACTGTGAGTTTACAGATTGATGGCAAAAAAAGCAAGCAGCAGAAAAGGAAAGAGAAACTGAAAGGCAAGTGCGTCATCATGTGAAAACAGCAATCGTTTCAGCTCCTGACTGGATCAGGCTTCAGGCCTGTAGACAATGAGAACACATGTAAGACTATTTAATTAATAGATGTTTTGAAAGAAATGTAGTAGATTTAAAAAATGATGTGGGGTAAAAGTACTATAGCCTTTTTATGAATTCTCCATTGACAAAAAGTAGTACTGAACAACAAGTGATATTTATTTTAAAATCATAGAAAACAGCACATTCGTAACTATGCTATGCTGTGTATAGAATTATGAAAGATGTATTTATTTATGAATAACATTTGCAAAACCCCTCAATACATTTAAGGTTAAAGAAAAGTAGCATTACTGGATTCCTTTGTACATTATTTTATATTCTGGTTTCATTAGTGCTCTTTATGATGCTTATGAGCAAAATTTAAATTGTGGGCTTCATCACACCCTGGAACTCTTCTCTACACTTCCAGGCCTCAATAACATACAGCTCCAAACTCGTTTTCATTCCTTTGAAGACATAATCTGGCCACTATTAGACATAACTGATTAGCAGTTCAGAAATAGATGAAAATGGTCAGGAGTCAGAAAGAACTGTTTGTGACCAAAGGGAGAATTTTAGAGGGCAAGTGCCTATGCTGTATAATTAACTATGTATTTATTTTTATTTTCTAATTCACGAGTAGACTGATGACTTTCTATTAGTTAAGGGTTTTATGATTAGATTATATAATTTTATTTACTGTCATGAACTGAAAGGCAAAGTTTTCCAGTCTTTATTCATGGAAAAATTAGGTTGGATAGGTTAATGACACAGGAACTTCCCATGCTTTCAGCTAATCTCTCATTGTATAAACTGGGAATATGGGAGCATCTCCTGGGAAAACAAAAGTATGGTGTGGCATAAGGTTTCCAGTACCACATTCAGCCTTCTCACGTGTTAGGGTAAAACTTAGGATTCTGTGCATGAACTGACAGGTTTTGGCCCACAGCAGCCAATCCTTGGCTGGTTTGATCTTGGATGCACAGGATGAAACCACTGTGCAGAGTAACCTAACAATGGTATTTATGAGTCAGAATGAGGGTGAGGAGACAAATGAACACTATGCATGGGATCTAGTAGGCTCTTTCCACTAAATGAGGAATCTTCCATTGGAAGAAGAGTGGAAGAAGAAGTTCTTTCACTGGACAAAGGAGTCCTTTTTCAGTAGAAGGAGCCTATGTCCTTCACTCAGCAGAAGGGAATTTAATGATATGTTGGGAAAATTCCAGATCTGATTGTGGATCCTTTGGTTGTCATTTGTTGTATCTCCCTGTAAACTTTTTTTAAAAACCAGATGTTACAAAGAGACCTGCTTGATGACAACAAATATTTAAGATTTGAAAAACATTTATTTTTTAAATGGTATGAGAATTGTATAGGCTATATTTTGCATTTGAACAAGCTACTTTGAAAGAGAACATAACATTTTGGCAAGACTGTGTATATCAAAAGCTGGAGAATGCAGTTAAGTGTTCATAAAAATAGCATGCTTGTTACATTTTAAATGTCACCAAAGAGCTGTTTAAACGCATCGCTCACTTTTGAATACACATTGCTCATGAACACTTGAATGCTGTGAACCTTTCTTCTCAGTAGCCCTTTGCATGAATACAGAGAACCACAGGCAATCAAGTGTCTGCAGAATAAGACTGCAGGGCATTTCTGTTCACTTTTTATCCTCTGTGCAGACATCAAACTATTTCAAAATTTCTGAGCAGAAGTGTAAACAGAATCGATACACCAAGGGTGACATCAGACAGACATACTGAAGTATGGTGGAAGTGATTTCAATATGGTCACTATAATCCAATGTCAAGTGTCTGTTTTCAGAGCAGAGAACATGCTTCAGAATCATTTCTACTACAGTTAAAATATCTGTTTCTCTTCAGCCCAAGAATGCTTCCAGTGTAATCACCTCAAAAGTGAAATTGTATCCCATTTTCAGGTGTCTCTGATTTCATTGTATCTTGATTTATCTAATGAATAAGCATTTTAAAAACCATTTCTAAGCACATGCAGGACTTCCATATGGTTTTAAAAGTGGCTTCTCTTCCTATCTGTCAAAAATCCAGCGGCATTTAGCATGACAATAATTCACTGTGTAGTCACATAAATGGCTTGCTCAGTTTGTCAGCCAATGCTTAAATAAAGATTTCCATCTTTTATGTTTGGGTCTCCAACAAGAAAAATGGGAAACCAAAAGGAATTAATACTTTTCAGAATACACGTTTATATCTGGTTATTAAAATATCAGGCCATTATACAGTATCTGCTTTACTTTATTCTTTTTTCTTTTGAAGATTTATCCCCACCTTTTGATCAAATAATTCTCAAGATAGATAAGAAATAACATATTCAATTCATTACTGAAAAAGATAGTCAGTGGACTTCAGCTTTCTGGCCAAACTATTCTTCCCTTACAGTCTGCAGTCCTTGGGCAACTGTCATTTGACCAGAATGTTCTTTCTGTCAGGGAATGAATAGGACAACTTCCCGTGGCTTTCCTTTCCTTTCCTTTCCTTTCCTTTCCTTTCCTTTCCTTTCCTTTCCTTTCCTTCCTCCCTCCCTTCCTCCCTTCCTTCCATTAGCTGCCTTTCTCCCTTGTGAAACTCAAGGCGGCTTACAATGCAAATAAACTTTGTAAAAAACACAATAAAAGCAACTATTATGACACTCATCAAAGTCACAGGTTTAAAAACTCCGGTTAGAACTGCCGATAATGAAAGTTAAATCAATCAAAATGCTGTCCTAAATAAAGCTGGTTTCAGCTGCCTCCTGAAGATCTGTGATGAAGGGGTCAAGCACACCTCCCTGAAGAGGTTGTTCCATAATTGTGGGGCTGCCATGGAAAAGCCCTCTCTCATGTAGCCACCAAACAAGCATATTTAATTGGTGGGACAGGAGGGCATCTCCTCATGCTTTTTCTGGCCTTGTCTTCTTCTAGACAAACTGTTCTTCCTGTGAGAGTATAGTAATGTGGAATAAAAATTGGAATCCCAGGGTCAACCTATAAAAGAAGTGGGCTATATGGGGCATTGTCTTTACACCCTCTGTGGCTCTCCCTTCAGATAGGGTTGCTGTTCTCCAGGTGGGGCCTGAGGTCTCCCAGAATTACAACTGATCTCCAGACTACAGAGATCAGTTCCACTAAAGAAAATGGGTGCTTTGGAGGGTAGATTCTACGCCATTATATCCTGCTCAGGTCCCTCCCCTCCTCCAACCCCACTTACCCTAGGCCCCCAAATCACCAGGAATTTTCCAACCTGGAGTTGAAAACCCTACCTTTTGAACTTCAGTTCCCACGTTTTTTCACTAAATTTTTCCTGCTGACCTATTCTCCATGGTCTGTGTAAGCTTACTGACCAGTTACAACATATATGTGGAGCTGTCCTTGGAACTATTCACTCTGTATTTCCCAGACCTTAGATAAACGTCTTCAAGCAATTTGTTTCAATTCTGTGGCCTTCAGCTACTAATAGCAACCTTCTAGTATATCTTTGTGCTATAACAGCCTTTTCTCTTTCTCCTCAAATGCACAGAATCCCTGAAGAAATGGTAAAAATCCTTCTTAACGTAATTGCAGTTTACATCATATAATAGGAAGAAAGGTTTTCTAATCCCCAACTGCTACCACTGATTGCAATTCTAATCTATCCACACCAATGAAATCTAAAAAAAATCAAAGTACAAAACTAACAGGGCTGTTAAAAGCTATTTCTGTTGTTTTTCTTTTTTTGTAGTAGCTCCCTAATGTAAGACTCTGCCAAACCACTAGAAAATGTCAGTTAAAAGTAAAGAAAATACCTTTTTTGCTTTCCACTGATTCAACTCTTATAACAATTTAATAAGCCATGGTTATATTTCATGGCCCTGTATTGATTAATGCAGGGCTAGTATAGAAGCAATATATATTCCTGATCCAGTAATTCTAAGGGGAATATATTTTATATTATGCCCTTCTGCTATCATTGTAATTTATAATAGATTATAGGTGTCTTGTGGATTTACCAAAATGTTTGTTTTGCTATTACTTGTATAAGGAAGTAATTTCTTTTGATAGATGAATAAAACTCATAGAAAAGGATGAGTACTACAGCTTTATTATATTTTGTGATATGTTTACAAGTGTGATATTAATAGACATGGATTATTTGAAAACATACACAATTAAAACAAGTTTAAAACTTTCAAGGAATTTTAGCATTATAAAAATATAATATGAACAAGTATGCTGTTTACAAAGCATGAATTTTACATACACGTGTAACCTGTTAAGATATATAGTTATTGTTCAGATGTATTTATTGTTGCAGTTTCATTATCAAATATTTTATTCAACAGCAAATACCATATAATTTGTGCCTACTAGTTTCTTTGTTTCCTGTGATATTCTGTATTTAAATTACACAAAATAAATGTTTTAAATTACAAATATCAGCGTGGGAAACTTTCTGGACTCCTATTGGATTTGTCTGAATGAAGAAAATTAGACTGAGACATCTCTTCAGAAATGGGCTTCATCTCCCTGACCTACCACATCCTTGGTCTGCTGGTGATACTTTCTGGCTCTTGTTAGCTGTGTCTAGGTCTAAAAGTACATGGAGGTATATGCGCTGACCAGTCTCTCGCTAATTATATGTATTTGAAAACATACACAGAGATGTTGCCACATCTTTGAATCAACATTTCCCTGTCCCTTACAAGAAGCAGGGTATGGGAAAGTAGTAGCATGATACAAGCAGGGGCCCCACAAGGACTTGCAGGTGACCTCATTTGCCTCTCCCCCACTATTTCATCTTTTCCATTTCTGAAAGCCCCCATTAAGTGTCTCCCTTTTTCCTGCTTTCATCTTTCCTTTCCACCCACCAACCAACCCACGGTTATCTGCCCAATCTTCAGCTTTCCCTTCTTCCTGCCTCCTGGTGACCTCTACCCTGGCAAACTGTGGCCCAGTAGCACAATGTCTGCCACTGAGCTGGGTCCAGTTGTGGTTATTGCTAGTGTAACCCACAAGGACTTGCATTGCAAGGCGCACCTCACATAGCCCTGTATCCACCTTCCTATAATATTTCCTCTTCCTGACCACCAGGCAACTCTCACATGCTCTCCTTTCCCTGTTTTCTTCTCTTCTTCGCACCCACAAAGATTCTATCATTTACCTGTCTATCATTTACCTATCTATCATTTACCTGTACCCCTTCAGTTATGCTTATTATTTATTTACTTCACTTGTACTCTGTCTTTCTCCACAATGAGGGCCCAAAGCAGCTTGCATTGTTATCCTCTCCTCCATTTTATCCTCACAACAACTCTGTGAGGAAGGTAAAAATGTGGACTAGGGGTATGCATTACAAAATTCCTAAACTGAAGATATACATGGAAATCGCTGCTTTGGGTCACTACAGTGATTTCCTGGAATAGGAATACAAATCTAGGATTCTTGGGAATTATACCCCCCCCCCCCACTCCCTGAACAATCCATGTGTGAGAGGGAAGAGTGAGGTGAGTGTGGACTCCTGGGCTGAGCCTACTGGGTCCTTGCCTCTGTTCCCCCGTCAGTGCCTAGTTGTTCTTTCAGTGTGCATCTCTAGAGATGGAGTACCAGTACAGGTTCTAAGAGAGGACATGTTAGCCATACAGCAAGGAGATTTGTTTACCCTCAGGTGTTAGTGCTAAGTGTTCCTTCTGTGGCACTAAGTGCCCTCTCTGAATTTCCCACCACCAGGCTGGCCTGTCTGTTAGGCATACCTATGGTAACTTAAGGTGCCAAAGATGGAGGGCTGCCAACCAGCTTTGTCGTTACCCTGGCCGAGGACAGACTGCCAATCTAAAGCGGAGGCAAAGCGGAGGGAACTGGAGCGGGGGAAAAACCCCACGGAGCTGGCCGTTCACACTGGCCAGAGCAATGCGGATCAGCGGCAATACGGAGTGTTCAGACTGCCACGGAGCGTTCAGACTGCCGCGTAGCCAGCGCGCGCGGCTTGCGCGTGCCGCTGCTTTTTTTTTCTTTTTTCGTTGATGTGTTTTGGAAGCGGGAGGCATGCGGAGGAAGGCCCCAGAACACCGGGTAAAAACAGTGTCCTGTTAAAGCGAAAGGAAAGCGACTGGGAGACGGGTAAGTACGCAACGGAGCCGACGGACAGATGCGCATGTCTGAATGTGCTCCTTTCTTCCGTTTGTGAACCGTGCCTGCCCCGCTTTAGATTGCCAGTCTGTCCTCGGCCCCTGTCTGCCTGACCATGGTGCCATGGACTCCTGCAGTAAGTGGTAGCCCCAAGAAGTGCCCCCTGCCCCTGTGGTCACTCACAGTGAGTCTACTCCTTCCACCCCTCCCTCCATTGCAGGGTGGGACCATGTGCAGGCTGGAATGTGAGGCTTTCCCCCAGGACCTTTATTCTAGGCTTCCCTCTGCCTTGCAATACAGGGTGGGGATGAGAAGAGCAGGTAGAGGGGCAAGGAGGGTGAGTGGCAGCTTCCCCACAATGCAGGGGTGGGTGACTTCTTTGCCCTAATTTTGGGTGCCAAAAATCCTTGGGCCAGTCCTGCGTGAACTGGGGTTCAAACAATCCAGATTACAAGAATCTGAACCAGGTACCTTTAAGAAATGCTGATGTAAGGTGTGGCTATTTCATTGGCAGAGTGTTAGCATTACAGGATCCTCTTGTAGCTATGCACACTGGTTAACAGCTGAGAGACTACTGCTACATCTACTCATTGTTGTAGGCCACCTTGAGCCATGAGGAAAGGTGGGATATAAATATTTTAATAAATAAATAAATTGTTTGATAACGGTATCTAGCAGCCATTTGCAACTGGATCGGTGTGTGTGGACAGGACAGTCCAGGTAAGAGTGACTGCAAGAGTGCATAGTGCAATATCCAGTGATGTTTGGATGCAGCCTTTAAGTAATCAGCTGATAACTAGGCTCCCTTTCTTTCTGGAGCAAGGCTTTCTGGGGCAAGGCTCACTTTCTTTCTGGAGATGTCAGTGTAATGAGATTCGACAAGACCCTGCTCACCCTGTATTTGTTGTGGGCATGGGCTGAAACTTGCTTCCTGGCAAACCACAAATAAACGTGGAATATCCTCAAGGTAGAGGACCTCAAGGTGGAGGAGAGAAGTGGCAGCCTGATAGCAGGAGGAGGATCCCTTGGGTGAGGGATACAATCTGATTGTTTAATCCTCATTGGTATGGAGATTTTCTTAAAGGTTATGGTAGAAATTAGAACTCCATTAGAATATCATCCAAATAAAATTTTTTATGAATATATGTCATAACAATATCAAAGAATTCAAACCAAAATGCTAATGAGAAAAACAGCTACACCCAAACAAAATGGCTGTGCATTCCCCTACTAAGTATTCAAAGGGACATTTCTCCGAGCAGTTTGGTTAGTTGATATGTAAATATTTTCTTCCAAATCATAGAATTTTGAATCTACATAACTTCATCGGTAGAGGAGCTGTTCCTCATGCCAACATTTAACAGGTGGTGTTTTGCAACTAAGCAGCAGTGTTAACAGCTCCATCTTAAAAGCATCATATTTAAAAAGGAGCAATCCTAACTACACCTAAAATTTCCCTGAAAACAAATTATTGCAGGAATAGAATAGCAAAACATTAGCCTGTGCAATCATCTTTCCTTTCCACCACAGCTGATATCTGCTATGACAAAATCTGCAAGGTATTTGCAAAAGCAAGAAAGAAAACTAATTTATTTTGTCTTTGAAGTTCAGATGTTGAGAAACAGTGATCAGGAGAGGGACAGGGCATCCTGGCTGTCTAAAGGACTGATACACGCCCAACCACAATTGCAGTGTATCTTGACAGAGGTTACAGAGGTATCCTGACTCATCTATATACTAATTCTGAGAGTTTTTTTTTTCTGAGTGGATACTTATATCTGCCAAAAGAGAGCTCACTCTCCCCAAAAAACTTTTCCTACATAGTCAGGAGCCTTCCTTGGTTGCAGAAAAATCCAAAAAGTTAAAAAAAAAACTTCAGGGACCATTGAATTTTCCCCAATACCTTTTGAAATGGCATCAACTCCAGACATCAACTGTGAGAGATTAGAATGTTCGGGGGAGGGGCAGGCTTCTAACTGTTTCTGTCAGTAAAAGGCAGGGTTTTTACTGGCAGCAGTCTAGGGTTGCCAAGTACCTCCCCCCCCCCCCCCCGGCCACCAGCTGCAAATCCAAATCCAGGCTGGGAAACTCCTGGAGATTTGGGGGTGGAACCTGGGGAGGACAGGGACCTCAGTGAGGTACAATGCCATAAACTCCACCCTCCAAAGCATCCATTTTCTTCATGGAAAATTTGTCTGTAGTCTGGAGAAGAGCAATAACTCCAGGGGATCCCCAGGTCCCACCTGGAGGCTGGCATCCCTAGGTAGCACCCTCTGTGTGACTTGATACCACCTGATTTGCATGACTTAATTAGGCCCAGCTGCTTTGCTACTGTTCATCAGCAGCCACCCTATGAAAGCACTGTGATGTAACAGAGCTTCAGATTAGGATGTGCAAGACCCAGGTTCAGATCTCCATCTTGCGGTGGAAGCTGACTGGGAGATTTTGGACCAGTCACATGCTTTCAGCCTAACCAACCTCACAGGGTTGTTGTGCAAATAACAAGGAGGAAAGAATAATGTAAGCTGCTTTAGTCCCCACTGTGGAGAAAGACTGTAGTTTTCCTAGGTAGAGGCTGTGGGGGAGGGGGGTGGAGATGGAAAGCTGAAGACAGATAAAGGTATGTTGGCTGTTGGGTGGGAAGGAAATAGGGTTGCCAACTCCAGGTTGGGAAATTCCTGGACATTTGAGGGGTGGAGCCTGGGGAGGGTGGGATTTGAGGGGAGGGACTACAGACCAGTATAATGCCATAGACTCCACCCTCCAAACCAGCCTTTTCCTTCACTTAAACTACCATTGCCAGCCTCCAGAGAAGGGCTGGAGAGTACCCAGAATTACAACTATTGTCCAGGTGACAGAGATCAGTTCCCCTGGATAAAATGTCTGCTTTGGTTGATTGCTGAGGCTGCTTGCCTCCCCAAGCCTCACTGTCCCAAGGCTCCACCCCCAAATCTCCAGGAATTTCCCAACCAAGAGCAGGCAGCCCTAAGGTGAATTGACTTCTGCAGCTGGGAGATCTATTGTGATTCCCAGAGCACTGCCACTGCTGCTGTGGGGAGAAAGGAAGCAGGTAGGAGGCTGGGAGAGTGATGGGGGCAGAAAGAGAGAATGATGGAGTGGGGGAGCAGAAAGAGTGATGGAGTGGGGGGGCAGAAAGTGAGAAAAAGAGTGACAAGGTGGGGAGGGTGGGGAGGCAGAAAAACAAAGAGAATGATGACGGGTCAGAAAGAGAGAGGAAGTAACATACATGGAGGAGAGAGAGAGAGTAAGAAAGGGGGACAGAAGGGAGAAAGTGTGTGAGAGAGGTAGGGGGAGAAGGGAGGAAGCAAAGGTGTGAGGAATGGGATAACCATCCCGCAAGTTCCTTGCGGGTCTCCACTTGTGGTTACAGAATTCCAAACTCTGTTTGATTGGACCCATTTCGTCTGCCTTAGGCGCTAGATAGCAAAGCTATTTTTAACACATTCAGTATGGATTTATGCATGCAGAGTTTGTTCAGCAGTACTAATAAAAGTCCAAGAGGGCAATCCTAAACAGAGTTCTGCCCTTCTATGTCTATTGAAGTCCACTGCAGTGCAAGGCCACTTGTATTCATAGGCTGCTATGACAGGATTGGGACAATATACACATAATCATTCTTTTTCAGGGAAGTTTTTCTATAAAGGCTTGAAATTTTGTAAAGACTGTCTTGTTGCAAATTTTGTGCACTGACGTCAAAATCCCCTTCATCAGTTGCATAACATCGCAGAAGGACAAAAGGCTGCATTGCTCAGGTATTGCTAATGAGTGTCAACTGAGAAGGGGAGAGCCTCATTTATATAGCAACAGTTCTGCTACAGTGATAACAAATGTGGCTCAGGCTGTGGAGTAATACTGAAAAGTGGTGTTTCTAAAAAGGACAAGACAATTCAATGACACCATCCAGCTGTAGTTTCATGGGTCTCTGAACCCAATTCCCTCTTTCCCCCATGAATGTTCATAGGTTCTTCTGTAGGTATCTATAATTTATTCATAATAAATATCTAGATATATTTTATTGTTTTTCTTGCTTTATTTTCATTCTCTTGTTTTATCATATATAATACATCACCATGAATGCATCATAGAAAAGTGGATGGATGGATGGCTACTGAAGGAATTCTCTAGTTATCTCAAGGCATTGGCACACCATGTCTAAAGGATAACCAGACACCTGCAAGGTGTTGGCAAATCACATCTGAAAGGGAACAAAGAATTCCTCTTTTACCCTCCTCTTTCGCTCAGGCATAACATCAGAGAACGTAACCGTAGATCATAACAACTCAGCCTTCTGATGTAAAACTCTTCTGCAAGAACTGTATCTTGTAGCAACATTGTTCATATATCATGTACAACATGCATATCCTCCTGCTGACTGAACAAATGATTAACTACTGATGTAGCAAGTATAGCCAATAAAAGCAGGGGCCTCAAAGCCCTGATTTCATGCCTCGCATCACCTCTGTCTCCGTGTGTCTCTTTCACCATCTCTCTGGAGACGGTCCCTCACTACCTTGCTGGGTAAGGTGGTCCATCGTCACACAGGTGATTCCTCACTGCTTCAGGCTTCTCCAGTATGCTTAAATTTGTACAGGACTCTTTGCACCTTACACATTTACATGAAAAGAAATGAAAATCAGGTAAAAAGATGTATTAATCTGCAGTTGGAGAGAGGAGGCTTTGACCATTCCCCCTATGCTGTTTCCCTGACCCGAAACATCCCTGACCTGCAACAGTCCTATTTGCCTCACTGTAGAACATAATCTGTATGCATCAGACCCCAATGGGGCAAATAGCATTTCCCAGGTACATTTCAGGATGAAACAGTGTGGGGTGAAGGTTTATGTTCTCAGGTAAACTAAGTGTTGGCTAAAATTTGTTTTCCTAATCTCAGGCCTGTTGTGTCACAGACTAATGTGCTCTGTAAGAAGATAAAAAGTGCCCTGCAGCATCAGACCAATGGTCCATCTACTCCGGAATCCTGTTTTATTCATCAGCCAAATGGTTACCTTCTAGTCATCTAGCCAGGTGGTGGCCATCACTACATCCACTCAGAGTGAATTTTATATTGTAATTATCCTATTTCATACAGTGGCCAGTCTAAGAAGCTTCAGGTTACTCTGCTCTAAATGCAGCAAAAAGATTGCTGTTTTATGAAAAGAGCTGATAACTCATCCAAAGAGGAGAAATTTACTTGACTGAATTGAAGATCAGTGGTCAAGTAACAAGGTATGTAATATGGTATGAATGATAGGTCAAGTGAATAAAAACATGGAGAAAAAAAGAGAGTGCTAATATTAAGTAAACATAGTTGCTAAGGGAGCCTCTCAGTAAACCTATAGGTCACTTGGATAAAGCACAAGGCATGCTTAACAAATTAATTAATTGATTGATATTATTTACAGTCTCACTGAGATACGAGGCAGATTAAAAAAGCATAAATCAATGCAATCAATAGGATGATTCATCTAATAAGCAATTAATAGGACCAGGATTACAGAAATTTTGAAACAAAGCTGCCATCTGAACAAAGCATAAGTATTGATCATAACATGTTAATCAATGCAGAACATGTTATTACATAAGTAGGGACACAATGCATTTCTCTACGCTAATCTGTTATGATGTGGCCGTATTTCCTTTATAAAAATGTCCTCTTGAACAATTATGTTTAACATTGTTTCTGAAGTTTCAGGCATGTGACCGCTTCACACAGGCCATCCCATGGGTTGGGGGGCCTCTACATAGAAGGCAAGTGTACAAGCAGTTGGTTTTTGCCTATTTGCACTTGCAGAAGGCCCTGCTCAGATGAGCAAAGTTTTTGTGGTGGACACAGGTAGCAGGTGGTGGACACAGGCAGTCTTGCAGAGATGAGGGCCCAAGACCATGATAGCCAGTACCTTGAACTAAGCTTGGTAACTGATGGACAGCCAACTGAGTGACTGCAGAATGGGTATATATACATGCTCTGCCTAGTTCTCCATAATAACCGACCTGTAGCATTCTGTACCATCTGGAGTCTCTAACCTGAATTTGAGGGGATGTCAATGTAGAGTGCATTCCAATAGCCTCAGTATTACCATTGCAAGGATCCAGATGGCCAGACTGACTGAGTCAAGAGGCCATCTTCCAGGCTAAATTAAGTTAAGTTTTATGGATATATTAACTTGTTTTTTTCCAACAGTAATACTAGGTCCTTAGCAGAGCTCCGTTTGGGCCAGGGCGCGCTGGGGCACCGCTCGGGAGAGAGGAGGCCGGGGGGCGGGCACATAACCACCACCCCCCAGCTTGCTTTCCCCGGCCCGCGCTTTGGCCCGGAGCTGGAGGAAAACCTCCCCCCCGCAGCTTGCTCTCCCCAGCCCACGCTTCAGCGCATAGCCAGAAGAAAGCCTCCCCCCGCTCACCCTTCCCGGGCCACGGCAGGCTGCCGGCCCGGGGAGAAGCCCCCATCCCTCCCCCTCTCGCTCATCCCGGGCCGCGGCAGGCTGCCAGCCGGGGAGAAGCCCCCATCCTTCCCCCCTCTCACTCAGCCCCCATCCCTCCCCCCTCTCACTCTTCCCGGGCCGCGGCAGGCTGCCGGCCCAAGGAGAAGCCCTCATCCCTCCCCCCTCGCTCAGCACCCATCCCTCCCCCCTCTCACTCTTCCTGGGCCATGGCAGGCCGCTGGCCTGGGGAGAAGCCCCCATCCCTCCCCCCTCTCGCTCAGCCCCCATCCCTCCCCCCTCTCACTCAGCCCCCCTCTCACTCAGCCCCCTCCCTCCCCCCTCTCATCCTTCCCAGGCTGTGGCAGGCTGCCGGCCTGGATAGAAGCCCCCATCCCTCCCCCTCTCGCTCAGCCCCCATCCCTCCCCTCTCTCGCTCTTCCTGGGCCATGGCAGGCCGCCAGCCTGAGTAGAAGCCCCCATCCCTCCCCCCTCTCACTCAGCCCCATCCCTCCCCCCTCTCACTCAGCCCCCATCCCTCCCCCCTCTTGCTCTTCCTGGGCCATGGCAGGCCGCCAGCCTGGGTAGAAGCCCCCATCCCTCCCCCCTCTCACTCAGCCCCCATCCCTCCCCCCTCTCACTCTTCCCGGGCCACAGCAGGCTGCCGGCCGGGGAGAAGCCCCTGTCCCTTCCCCTCTCGCTCAGCCCCCATCCCTCCCCCCTTTCACATTTCCCGGGCTGCAGCAGGCCGCCGGCCTGGGGAGAAGCCCCCATCCCTCCCCCCTCTCGCTCAGCCCCCATCCCTCCCCTCTCTTGCTCTTCCTGGGCCGTGGCAGGCGGCTGGCCCAGGGAAAAGCCCCCATCCCTCCCCGCTCACCATTCCCGGGTGGGAGGGGGGCAGAAGGGAGGGAAAAGCTGGGCCCCAGTGCCCAAGCAAGAGGGGGGAAGGGAGGGAAACTCCGGGCCAAGTGGCTGACAGCCACTCGGCCCGAGGGGGGGGGAGAAGCGCCTTGTCTGTCCCTTTCTTTCTTTCTTTCTCTCTTTCTCTCTCTCTTTCTTTCTCTCTTTCTTTCTTTCTTTCTCTTTCTTCTCTCTCTCTCCCCCACCTACCTACCTTCCTTCCTGTTCCTTTCCTTCCCCCCTCCCTCCCTCCCTCTTTCTCTTTCTTTCTTTCTTTCTTTCTCTTTCTTTCTTTCTTTCTTTCTTTCTTTCTTTCTTTCTTTCTTTCTTTCTTTCTTTTTTTCTTTCTTTCTTTCTTTCTCTCTCTCTCTCTCTCTCTCTTTCTTTCTCTCTCTCTCTCTCTTCCTCTCTCCCCCCACCTACCTACCTACCTTCCTGTTCCTTCTTTCCTTCCTTTCTTCTGACACACTTCTGGTGACGTCAGGGGTGTGTGGCCTTCTGACACTTCCGGTAATGTCAGGGTGTGTGGCATATGCAAATAAGTTATGCTAATGAGCTCCTGCACCTCTTTTTTTTTTTTACAAAAGGACCCCTGGTCCTTTGTATATAGGGTATAACCCTTAGGCTTTTAACCAAGCCAGCAAGGGTCAGCTAAATCCAAACAAAACTGAAGGATGACATTGCTCAGGACCTCAGGCTTCCCAACCAGCATTACTTCCATCTAGGCTGCGGTCACACAGCCCTTTAAAGTGAAAGGAACTGCTGTTTTCTCCTGCATTTAAAAGGACCGATCAGACCAGCCAGGACAACTCCCATGCCAAAGCGGGCTCAATTGCGGGTTCCTCCCACATTTTCTGACCCCAGGAAAATCAAGTATTTTCCCGGTGGTCACACGAGGAACCTGCGATTGATCTGATCTGGACAGCCCTCTCTCGCAATGACTGCGAGAGAAGGCTGTCTGATCGTCCCTCCCATTTTTTTCCTTTTTTGCACTTGGGTGCCCAAGTGCAAAAAGGGGGAAAAAAACCCTGCTCCACTCCGAGCCCCACTGACCACTGATGCCTGCCCCCCCCTAAGGTTCTCCCCAAGGCTCTTACCAGACGGTGGCTGGTGGGGCACGGGGAAGGGTGCCTCCCCCGGCCACCTCCGCCAGCTGCTGCCGCCATCAGCCACCTCCACCAGCCGCCGCTGCCACTGGTGCCAGCCGCCACCTCTGCAGCTGCCAGCGGCCCGCCGCCAGTGGCGTTGGGATGTTTGAACATCCCAACCCGAAGAAAAACCTCCCAGATAAAATCCCAGCAGGATTTTATCCAGGGTTAGGCTGCTGTGTGACCATAGCCCTAGTTTGGCTGCAGTTTCAATTTGTTCAGTTTCAGTCATTTAACCATAGCAGTCAGGTAGTGGCTCAAGACCTTTATTGCATCACCAAGGAACTTGGATAAAGAGCTACAGAGCTGGGTGTCATCCAGAGCTACAAAGAATTTTTTCTAAAGACTTTACATAGAGGTTAGCACCAGTCCTGAATTTTGAAGTCCTCTCTGTGCACATAACCATAGATTTTTAAAAGCTGCAAGGTCTCAATCCTGACTGGATCTGCAGTGTTGTGGGACCAAAAACTCTTGTCACCCCCACCCTTCCCCAGCCACTTTGTCACTGTAAAAGGAGTGTGGGGGTGGGAGGGGAATGCCTGGTCCCACTGCACTGTAGACCCAAACCTACCTTGGTGCTTTTTTTAAATTTTCCCTTTTAGCAGGGTCTCCAGATGGTGGCTGGAGATCTCCTGGAATTACAACTGGTCTCCAGGCAATAGAGATCAGTTCCCCTGGAGACGACTGGAGCAAGGGTGGAGGCGTGCCCCTGATGAAGCTACGAAAACATCCTATAGGATGTTTATGAAAGCCTATGAGATGGTAGTGAAGACCACTAAGAAGAAATTCTATGTGGCCTGCATTGTGTCTGCTAGCTCTTGCCCAGCCCAATTATTTAGGACAATTCAGTTCTTAACTCCTCTGCTGCAGGGCAAACAAAATGATAAGGCATTGGGCATTGGCTGTGAGGCATTTGTGAGCTTCTTTGCATACAAAGTCTTGTTGCTCCTCCAAGAATTCCCTGCCACAATTGATACAGTCAGGGAACTGGAAGCCCATTGGCCATCTTCTGATCCAGTTTTGGACCACTTCAGCCAGCTCTCCCAGGAAAAGACTGACAAGATCCTGGTAGCTGAAAAGCCCACCACTTGCCTCTCTGACCTATGCCCATCTTGGCTGGTCAAGGCCTGTGGAGATGGTGTTCAGGCCCCTCTGGGAAATATAGTCAATCTATCCCTGTCTTCAGGGATATTCCCAGCAGGCTTGAAAGAGGTAGTGGTGCATCCGGTCTCAAAAAAACCATCACTGGTTCCTATGGTCTTTTCCAGCTACCACCCAGTGTCTAATGTTCCTTTCCTGGATGAAGTAGCTGAGGGAGTGGTGGCTGAACAGCTCCAGGTTTTCTTGGATGATGCCTCTATCCTGGACCCATTCCAGTCCAGTTTCCGCTCTGTCCATGGGTTGGAGACTCTGCTGGTCACCCTTATAGATGACCTCCAGAGACACCTGGATTGCTGATAACACCCAGTTTTAGCTGTTGATGGATGGCAGACTGGACTCTGCCCCAGATATTTTGGACAGGGCATGGCAGGCTGTGGCTGTTTGGCTGTGGCAGAGCTGGCTGAAATTAAATTCAATGAAGATGGAGGTCCTGTACCTGAGCTGTGGGGGTCTAGGATCTGGAATTCATCTCACAACCCGGGGGGGGGGGGTTGCTGTTGATGCCAGCACCAAGGATGAAGAGCCTAGGGGTGATCTTGGATGTCTTGCTTTCCATGGAGGCCCAGGTCACCACTGTTGCCAGATCAGCCTTCTATCATCTGCAGCTGGTCGGGTAACTGGTTTTATACCTCACCTCCCAGGACTTGGTTACAGTGAGATATACAATTGCCACTTCCAGGCTGGATTACTGTATTTCACTTTAAGCAGGGCTGCCCTTGAACCTGACCCAGAAACTGCAGCTAAGTAGGCACGCCTACTTACTGCGACATCTGTTTGGGCGCACAGTCAGCTGGTGTTGCACCCATTGCACTGGCTGCCAATTGAGTACTGGATCTGGTTCAAGGTTTCGGTAATGATCTTCAAAGCATTATGTGGCCAGGGACCAACATACCTATGGGACCGTCTCTAGCCATATGTGCCCCAAAGATATCAAAGATCAGCAGACCATCTCCTGGTTTTTCCTGGCCTGAAAGATGTCTGACTAGCCTCAACAAGGGCCAGGGCTTTTTCTGCCCTGGCCCTGGCCTGGTGGAACATGCTCCAACTTGAAATCAGGTCCCTGTGGGACCTATTACAGTTCCACAGGGCCTGTAAAATGAAGCTGTTCCACCAGGCCTTTGACTGAGGCAGCAGATGTCTAATTCATCTTGGCCTCCCCTACTTGCACTGCTTGCACGACTTGTACTGTCTGCAGTGCTTATAGTGCCCACTGTGATGTGACCTGCTGTACTCAAAAAGACCAAGAGAGCATCACCAGAAAGAGGCTGCTATTAACTACCATCAAATTAGCATCCTCCAGGAGGTGCTTTGAACTGCCTGACTAGTTACCATCGCACTCTGATTTGATTGTAATTTGGGTTTTATATGTCATTTTATTGTTTACATGCTTAAGTTATTGTTTGTTTTAATGCTCAATAGTTTGTTAATTGATGTGTTGGGACCCACCCTGACCCTTTTCACAAGGGGACGATGGGATATAAATCAAATCTGTCCTTATTATATAATTTCATTTTCGTCTGGCAACATTCTATGCTTGCCAAAATCAGTTGGCTGCCTGATGTGTCACTCAAGCTGTCCCTATCCACTGGCTGCATTGCCTGAGTCTTGCCACCAATATTCTAAACAGTTTGCTGTTCCACTCCCCACAATAGCCAGTCAGAACACAGAGGTCATTTGCATATGTGGCCTGATTGGCTTTTGCCTCTAACATTCTAATCAGTTTGCTGTTGCTGTTGGGTCATTGAATGTGGTCCTGAGGTAAAATACATCTCCCACTCTTAACTTAAACGGTCACTGGAGTTGCTAAAATACATCTCCCAATCTTCCCTTAAATGATCACTGGAATTGCCAGTCTTCCCGTGGGGCCTGGAGATCTCCCAGAAATCACCATGTTCCACAGCCACAGCACATCCCTGCTGAGGTCTCGCCACACCCTGCCCTCCCCAGGCTCTACCCCTCAAATCTACAGGTATTTCCCAACCCAGAGTTGGTAACCCTGTAACTGGTTATGGAACCACTTTCCAGACCCTTGGAACCCAGAAGACATTGCGTAGAAGGAGGTGGTTTTCTGCCTTAGCTGTCACTGCATAACCCCAAATCAACATGAGACATGGGTGGAGGGAACCATACCTGTTACCATGAGGCTGTGCTCTTGTACCAGCTGGCAATTCTAAAAAAGTGAAAGGGGAGTAAAGAAGTTCAAGATATTTTCAAAATCAAGAAGATAAATTTCCGATAATTTTGCTTATAGGGATACCAACCTCAAGGTGGATCTGGGAATCCCCCAGAATTACAGTGCATCTGCAGACTACAGCTATTAGTTCGCATGGGAGAAAACGGGTGCTTTGGAAAGTGGATCAAAGAAAATAAAGAATTAGTAATATATTAATTTTCTTTATAATAAGCATTTTAGGCAGCTTTACCTGCAATACAGAATGCACTGACTAAGTAAAGATTATGCTTCTGTTTATACAAAATCCTGCCATCTAACATAATTAACAGTCTTGAAAGCACCATGAATGGAATATTCAGCTAACTGAGAGATAGTAATGAATTACATTACAAGATTTGAGAGTTTTCTTTTCAGCAGTTGTAACAAACTTGCAGAGTTCCCGTCAACATTGTTGTTTGCTCTTTGTTTGGTCTTTATCCTAATCAAAATGGGGGGGAGGAGTTTATATAGTTCAACCATCCTATTTTATGCTTTAAAGCATAAAAGCTTTAAAGCATAAAAAAGCTCGGCCTTTTAACAGGCCGGCCCCGCCCTGCTGGCTGCAGGACGCTGTGCGTCCTTCCTGTTGCTGCCCCGCCCTCCCGCGGCATGGCAAAGCAGCACCTGGGCGCCATCGGTGGGGCCGGGAGTCCGGGAGCTCAGTTGCTCTTTGTTTGGTCTTTATCCTAATCAGAATGGGGGGGAGGAGTTTATATAGTTCAACCATCCTATTTTATGCTTTAAAGCATTATACCCTGCTGAAGTCCCTCCCTTCCTCAAACCCCACCTTCCTCAGGTACCAACTCCAAATCCCCAGAAATTTTGCAACCTTAACTAGACTTCAGTGTTCTAGCTGACCCATGGGGTTGCCAGCCTCCAGGTGGGGCCTGGGCATCTCCCGCTTTTACAACTGATCCCCAGCTGACAGAGATCAGCTCCCCTGGAGAAAATGGCTGCTCTGAAGGGTGGACTCTATGGCACTGTACCATGCTGAGGCCCTTCCCCAAACTCCGCCCTCTCCTGGCTCCACCCCCAAAGTCTCCAGGTATTTTCCAACCCAGACTTGGCAACCCTACTGACCCAGCATAACATAGCCATCTTCATTAGGCAACTTTAATTGACCCTTCAAGGCAATAAAATGAATTATTCTCTTTTCTTAGGTAAGTTTTTTATTTTCACACACATAAAAAACATAAACAAATACATACAAAACACACAAACAGTGTACACAAAATAAATGGAGGAATTATTCTCTTTTCCAACACAATTTATTAGTAAGGAATCTAAGAGACCCTACAGCCAGGGGGACTCATTGTGTACTGAGAACCCCCAAAGTAAGAACAGCCAAAGACTGTAGGTTAATCAGATCCCATCCTTAAAAAGCATGATCTCACAGTGGTATATTCATATTATTAAAATTGGATTTTTTAAAGGACTGCATGACCACAAGTCACTTGTGACAATACCATTAAAGCACTCTGGCAAACCTAGCTGTTTTATTCAAATGGCCTTTCAGGGGGGAAAGATGGAAAAAAATGTTTTAGATATAAAAATTAACATAGTAGTAGGTTTTCTTTTTTTGTATTTTTCATGGGTGCCTGTGTGTATGCATGCACCTGGAAGTCATGGTGAACACTGGTGACTGACCCCTATTGGGGGCCTGGAGGATATTCAGAGAGGTGGCTGAATAGGGCCTGCCCCTGCCTCTGCTATTCCAAGGAGGAATCCCATCCAGGTACTTGTCAGGGCCAACCCTGCTTAGCTTCCTTGATCTGACAAGATCAGGCTTGCCTGAATTATTCAGGTCAGGGCCATACTACTAGGTTTTTGACTTTGGTCTTATGTCTTTTGCATATGAGAGCAACCAAAAAATGCAATAGTATTTCATTTATTTCAGTAATGCTCAAATTCTGGAGGGTAGACAGCATGGTATAGCCTGATCTCACCAGATCTCAGAAGCTAAGTAGGGTTGATACTTGGAAGGGCGACCCCCAAGGAAGACTCTGCAGAACAACAGCAAACCACTTCTGTTTCTCACTTGCCTTGAAAGCCCTTTCCTGGGGTTGCCACAAGTCAACTGCAACTTGACAGCACTTTACACGCTCACACTCATGTTTTTAGCCAAAGGTTGCTCAAGTCATTTACAAATAACTTCATACATGCCACCAAAAGGCCTTACAACATAATGCCTTGTCTTTTCTCATTTCTGCAATATTACCATAACAGGATAATGCATACTAGGCCACAGTATGTAAACTGATTAACTATTCCCTTTTGCTTTCTAGTGTACATTATGTTAAATATTTCTGTGCTTATGTGGCTTTTCGTTGCTGCAAAATGTTCTACAAATGATATGTCACATATCAAAGCAACATTATCACATCAGACCATATTTTGAAAATGAAAAATCTTAATAGCCAGAAGGTATGAGCAGTTCCCAGAGGTCAATTTTTTCCCAATTTAAGTTTTTCTTACTGTATTCTGGGTTCAACTATCTTGGCAACATCTGGGACATCTTTTTAACATATAGGCTATTAGCGCTCCTACTTGAACTACAGAATATAATGGATAAATTTTAACCATTTAAACTAGGCTTCAGGGGTTGTGGAGATAATTAAGATCTCATTCTGGATGAATGGATGCAATTGCTAAACAGGGCATAAGTATTCATACTTTGCTGCAATTTATTCCAGCTCTATGGGAATTTTTAAAAAAGAAATACCATGTGGACTACAACAAAGCTGACTCTGCTGGATAAGGTCTGTACACTGTAGGACTAGAAGCTTCAATAGTTCCCTTTATTAAAGCAAACACAATGTTTGATGAAATACATCTTTAAAAACACCCTTGCCAGAGCTTTCCTACATAAACTGCTTAATCATCATGGCTGAAGTTGCTTACAGAAATGGTGATGGGAAATAAGAGATTAGAAATTCAGCAAGAAGGCATCAGTACTTTGAATAACAACAAGGAAGCACCACCTGCACACAAATATCTGACTTAATAATATTGGCTGCAATCTTGCCATGCCAGCAAGTAAGTGATCACAACAGAAGGAGCCAAATCCAAAGTAGATACAAGTTAAGGAGAAAAAAGTGCATGAAAGTGAATATAACAATCAATAGACGAATCCAATGCCAAGTGATTGCCATAGTCTAATATATCTGCCAAGATGCTGGGGGGGGGGGGGGGTGGTATTTGTAAAGGAAAATGAATCAGGGAAATCAAAGCCTTCTGTGCTTCCACAAATATATTGCCATTGTCTTTGGATTGAGATATGACTAACATAGATCAGAAATAAACTAGAACTTAAGAAATAGAGATAATGAAATAAAGGCAATGGGTTTCCACCACAGCAAACCATTTAGATAAAGCTATCCCTTGAATTCAGTGACAGAACTGAGTACAATGAGAATTAAATTGAATTGAATGGGTTTAAAGGTGCACAGCTTTGGGTGAAACAACCCATCAATTCTTTCATTCAGAATTTTACCAGGTTCAGTTGGTTTTATAAGTAATCTTATCATGTGTAATAACCTGGGACTTCGGGCTTGGATGAAGTGATAGAAGAAATGTTTGCAGCATTTTGGCTGCCAGATGGGCAAAAGGCCCATTCATTGTTTGATTTTTAAAAATTGAAATTATTTGGATGCAGTAAAGCCTTCACCGTACAGAAGACCTTTTACCAGAGGATATTAAAAAGAAGAAACAAATATTAGGGGGGGAAATAGGACTTATTCATTTCAAATATTATTGTGCAGTCTGGTCATGGTTCAAGAAGCATCAAAGACATTTGTCACTTGCTTGGAAGACAGGTTCCTCTGAGCAGGCGAATGGGGTAAAGGAGAGTATTAAAATGTTACTCAGAATGTGCAATAATATTAGACATGGTAATGAAGAGTCTTGTGGCGTACAGAACCATGGATTTATTGTGGCATAAGATTCTGTGAGCCAGGGCACCATCCATCAGACTTCTTCACTAGACACAGTTTTACCAGAACTACACAGCTGTGAAATGAGTCAGATTCTATGCAGCACCAGTGGAAGAAACTGGAAGAAATGGTTCCCACTTTTGTATTCTACAGGAACTGCCTGTTAGTGCTGAAAAGGTGATGTTGGGTTCCAAGGACCTGTGTAAATAGAAGCTATGCATGGCCAAGATGAAATACTGATAGATTATCTATATTCTTTTCAATCTCTTCCAGAAACACCTGGAAGGCTGTCAAAGAGTTTTTGGTTCCCAAAAGCAGATTTGAAACTGGCTGGTAGCTACTCAGATCTATTACATCCAAAAAATTTTTTCCCAGTAATGACCTGACCAGAGCCTCTTTCAAATCCAAAAAGAGCAAATCTTCTTTTAATGAATCATTTGTATCATACAAGCCAGATCTCAGAAGGTAAGAGGGGCAGAAAGAATCCAAAGGGGTGGGGGCTTCCCCAACTCTAGCAATGAATGGCAAGCCCTACCCATTTGTAAGGTTACCCACTCTGGAGATTTTGGGGGGTAGAGGCGGGGGAAGACAGGGTTTGTAGAGGGGAGGGACCTTGGTAGGGTAAAACTCCATAGAGTATATCCTCCAAAGCAGCCATTTCTTCCAGGAGAACTGATCCCTGTTGTCTGGAGTTAAATTGTAATAGTGGAAGGTTGGCAAATCTACCCATTTGGCACTGAATATGAGCAACTTCATGCAAAAAGCTTAGCAAACTGGTCACAGCAAGCTGCTGAAAGATCCACTTTTTCCTTCTAGAGCCTCTTACTATCCTAAACAGTATCCCTGAATTTTAATTTGCCATCATCAATGACACAGATTAGGCTCCAAAATGAGCTATAGAGTTGTTTGGTCAGTCTTTGTATGAGTTTTCACGCACTGTAGATCTGAACTAAATAGATAAATAAGAACTTGTACATGGGAGATGTGCACATTTTTGTTTACATTTATACACCAGCTTGGTGTAGTGGTTAAAAGTGGTGGACTCTAAAATGGAGAACTAGGTTTGATTCCTCACTTCTCCACATGAAACCAGCTGGGTGACCTTGGGCCAGTCATCTGAACTCTCTGAGCCCCAGAGAATGGGAGGGCGATTGTAAACCACTCCGAGACTCCTTCAGGTAATGAAGAGCGGGGCATAAAACCTCCTCCTCAGCCTTCCCACATGAGTTCTGCCAGAGCCTTCAAAAAGCATTCATCAGCCTCCAGTAGCAAACCATTCTGACTCCCCAATTTAGGAGCCTGCCTGTGACCTACGGCTCACCAAGATTAAATTCTCTTTTTGCTTGCGTTATCACCACTTATATTTGGCTCAACACAGCTGGGAGTCCTCTTGTGTTCCTCATTTGATCAAAACGGTCAATTTTAAAAGCAAAACTTCTGACCTTTTAGTCTGCTTATTAATCATCTTGATGTATTTTTAGATTTGATTTCATTTCCCCTAACCTGTAGCATATATTCTGACTTCCAGTTCTTGTAGATTTAAAGAACTTCGAAGTATTCTGAAAATATTTGACCTGCTTTACTTTTCCTTTCAACCTTCTTTTGAGTAATCCCTTCACTTTTTAAGAAGTTCCCTCCTGAAATCAAGAGGTCAGGTTGGTTGCTTCTCTTGTTGTTTTTTTTTAAAATCCAGGTGGAGGAAGATTATGTGGTCCAGCAACAAGATAAATTAACTCGGCAAAATAATTAAGAACTGATACTAATGGTGCAACTGTAAGCAGAGGCTATGGTCTCCAATGGGCTTAAAAGAGTATCAGTTTGTTTAGGACTGTGTGTGAATGGGAAAAAAGAGAAATGGCAAGACTAATGAGGAACATGTTACATTTATCAGTACAGATCAATACAGGATAGGGTCTAGTGTTCAAAAAAAGAGACAAATTTTGGCAGGGTTAAAGGTTTTTTTTAAAGGACTTCAGCAGAAGAGTTAATGTGAAAATGGAAAGAAACACAATATGTATATTACATAACAACGGAACATTGTTGTTATTACAACAAAAGGAGGGGGGAAATAGTGAAAGCTAAGGAGAAAAAAACAGGAAAAAATGGCTTTCTCTGTGTTGTTTCAAATCGTGCCTGTTGTAAATGCTGGGGAAAAATAGCAGAGGAAAGAAAAATAATGCAGAAATAGATGAGAAGGTCATCTGTATAATTGTGATAGCAAAAACCAAAGAACTGATAGGCTGGGGAGGAAGAAAGAGAGGGGACAAAGGATCAAGGACGGAAACACAAGGAACATTGGCAGGATATGTAAAACAAGAATATGCTTTTTAAAAGCCTTTTACTGAAATTTAGAAAAAAAACCCAGCAAAATACTATTAAGAGATTTGATTTTGAACTTTTGTGTATTTATTCCAAAGCAAATGGATAAGACATCTTCCCTAGTGTTATACCTTGTTTTATGAATTCATTCTGCTCCTTCTGAATTCCACTTTAATTAGGAAAACATTTAAAACTGATGATAGAATGGGGAGGCATGAGTTCATTTTCCTCCCCTCCCCTCTATGGGTTCATTTTTATCTTCCTCCCTCCCCATTAGCAATTTGATCTAAATTAAATGTATCACTAAGGTCTTGGATAATTTATGACTTTTGATTGGTTGCAGTCAGCAATATGAATGATTCAGCAGGGTTTTCACATGTGTGCAGACCATGGGAGTGGCAGTTTTATACCATATTAGCGGATTGGATTTTTTAAAACAAAAACAAAAACCCCATCACTTTTAAACAGCATGTGTTTCAGAGATCACAGCAAAGCTTTTAACTGCATGCATTATGAAAAGCTATAGCTGGTTTAAAAAGGGTGTGCCACAGCATCTGATTGTTTTGATGTGCGACCTGTACTGCAGACAAGAGGCTATTGTTAGGAGAACCAGAATGATTAGAATATGGAGAAACAGAATGGTTTCCAAATGGCAAAGGTGTCAGACAAGGAAGTGTTTTACCTCTATATCTCTTCAATCTGTACACAGAACATATCATAAAGGAAAACTGGATTAGATTTAGGCAAAGGTGAAGTGAAAATTTGGGGAAAGAACATTAACAATTTGCAATATGCAGGTGACACCATATTGCTGGCAGAAAATACTGAAGACTTGAAACAACTACTGATAAACGTTTTTTTTAAAAGTGCCAAAGCAGGATTACAGCTAACCATCAAGAAAACAAAAGTAATGACTACTGGGGAATTACATAGTTTTAATACTGACAATGAAGAAATTGAAATTGTTCAAGATTTTCTATTCTTTGGCTTCATCATCAATCAAAAAGGAGGCTGCAACCGAGAAATCAAAAGGAGACTGAGACTGGGAAGGGCTGCCATGAAGGAGCTCAAGAAGATTCTTAAATCCTGCTGGTGACCAAGATCAAGAAAATTCATACCATAGAATTCCCCATTACTATGTATGCATGCAAAAGTTGGACAATGAAGAAAGCTGACAGGAAGAAAGTTGATTCATTTAAAATGTGGTGTTGGAGGAGAGTTTTATAGATACCATGGACTGCTAAAAAGACAAATAACTGGGTTCAGGGGCGTAGACTTTTTAAATCCCCGGGGGGGGCGGGGGCTGTCTCGTGCTTGGGACCATGTCTCCGCCGCTCTCCCCCCCACCCCAGGGAGCTGCCACTTTCCTCCCCCGGGCCGTGCCCGCCTGCCCACCACGCTCCCCACCCCCCTCCCTCCCTCCCTCTCCCCGCTCACCGATTGCTGCTGCCTGCAGCCGGGGGCTGGCGCGTTGCCCTTGCGGGCCCCCGGCTCCCACTCCGCCTCGCATGCCAAAATCCGGGGGGGGGGCTCAGCCACCCCCGGCAAAATGGAGCACCCGCTGGTGGCCAGTCAGCCAGCCGTTGCCGCCTCTCTCCCCCCCCCCCGCCCCAGGGAGGCAGGAAGGCAGGCCGGGGGTGGGGGGGAAGGAGAGGCCACGACGGCTGGCTGACTGACCACCAGCGGGTGCTCCATTTTGCCAGGGGTGGCTGAGCCCCCCCCGGGAAATTTCGGGGGGGGGGCTCGAGCCCTCGAGCTCCCCCGTAGTTGACGCCCATGACTGGGTTCTATATCAAATCAAGCCTGAACTCTCCCTGGAAGCTAAAATGAATAAACTTAGGCGATCTCACTTTGGTCACATTTATGATAATGGAAGAGTCACTGGAAAAGACAGTAATGCTAGGAAAAGGTGAAGGCAGCAGGGAAAGAAGAAGGCCCAACTTGAGATCAACTGACTCAGTTAAGGAAGCCACAACCCTTAGTTTGCAAACCTGAGCAAGGCTATTGATGATTGGGCATTTTGGAGGACATGAATTCATAGGGTTGCCATAAGCTGGAAGTTACTTGAAAGCACTTAACACACAAACACACATCACCTTTTAAGGTACCCAACCTATTGTGCTGCTTCAATCTCTGCTGCTTGTTTGGTGGTTCCCTGACTCAGATAGCCCAGGCTATCTAAGCAGGGTCATCCTTGGCTAGTGTGATGAACTGACCTTCAAAAGCAGGATGCTTAGGATATCAAACTCAGAGAGTTGGGAGATTAGGGGTCAATGCCTCACTATAAAGCACTTTGATTGACAGGCTGCTGTCTGCATACACGCCCTTCTCTCTGACTGGTCAGTACCAGCTGAGGAGAGTTTTATAAAATCTTGTGAGTCTTGTCGTTTGGACTTTGACTTGGCAGTTGCCAGTCAGGAGGAGTGTGTATGTGTCAGTCTGAGGGAAACAGACAAGTCACTTGAGAAGTGCAAAGACACAACTCCTAGCCTTTACTGTACACCAGCACATTTGGGGAAAAGTTCAGAAGTCAGAACTTAACATTTAAGTGTCAGCACTTGCTGAATTCCATTTGTTCACAGTCTCCAGAACTTGGGGTTTATGTTTGCCAGAAGAGACTGGGCAGTTGGTGGAAAACTGCCAGCCTAGCCAAACAGTAAGGGTTATCCACTCCTAGGAAAAGGAGGATATTCCTTACCCAGTTATTCAGAAAGTTCAACTCAGAAGGGACCTCTGGTTTGAGAAGTAAAAAGGGAAATAGACTAAGACTCCTGAAGAGTACAGAAAGGAAAGTTATAAGCCGAAAAAGGGAAGTATTGATATACAGAAAGAAAGTTCTAACTTCCAGGAAACTAAGATATTTTCTATGAAACTTTATTAAGACATACTGTTGCTGGAAGAAATTTACAAGATAATCCAATCTCTCACAGTAAAGAACTGAGTCTATTAGAATTTAAGCTTCAACAGGGGCGTCGAGTTTTAAAAATCCGGGGGGGGGGGGGTTTCCATGCATGCGCGCAAAGCGTGCACGCCCGCCGGGACCATGTCCCTGTCGCTGCCTCTCCCCCGGCCTGACCACTCCTGCTTCCATCCCTTCCTCCGTCTGTCCAGGGGCCAGCTGGACATTTGCTTAGCTGGCCCCTGGGTGGATGGAGGGAGGGACGGAGTGGCCAGGCCGGGGGGGGAGAGAGAGATGGTGGCGGCCCTAGGAAGAGCCCGGGGAGGCGTGGCGGAAGGCGCTCTGTTTTCTCGGGGGGGGGCTCAGGAAATTCCGGGGAGTGGCTCGAGCCCTCGAGCCCCCCAATAGTTGATGCCTATGAGCTTCAATTATACTCTGTTGTCTGTTCAAGACATTCTAATTTTCTTTTAAAGAACTACAGTAACCTGAACTCATCGTCCCCTGCCCTATCCCTGATCCAACTGTGCCTGTTCAATAAAATCAACCTTTTTATTTCAACTTTACTTCCAAAGTGTTATATAAGAGGGCTCCTGGTGAGTTACAGCTAGTATTTGGAAGGGTGACCTCTCAAACCACCTCTGAAATGTCTTTTACCTTAAAAACAAGTCTAGCTCACTACCTAGTGGTATGTAACACTAAAAAGAGCTAGAACTTCTGTCTGCAGGGCAATCTTAGGATCTCCTGGCTATTCTATACAAAATCCATATGATGATGATGATGATGATGTTTGGTGGTTGCCACAATAACAGCTGCAAACATCATTTTTAAAAATATAATTATCATTAAACTAATTAAAGTAGCAAGCAACACAGAGATCTGGCAATCCTCTTGCTGCATTTCAAAATCTCAGACATGGTAAATTTGACTGTTGAACTCAGAGCAACATTTGTGGCATTACTATCCATAGATATTGCTACAGGTGTCTCACTTTCCCAATTGAGGAGAACTTCCAGGTAGTGCTTAACTGAGATTATTCTCGTTGAAGGAAGACTACTGGAGGCTTATAGTGTTTTTGTAGTATTTTGTTTATTTTCAAACATACAGGTAGAACATACATGGAGACAGCAGATCTAATAATCTACATTGGCTCTCCAGAAAAGAGATATCCTGTACCCCAAATGCTTCAGTCAACCTAAGTAGAGTCTGTCTGTTCTTCTTCTTCTCTCTCTCTCTCTCTCCCCCTCTCTCTCACTATCCAGGCACACATCCACCCACCCCCTTTAATCAAACCCCTGTGGGTTCCTTGAACAGAACTATTAAGATCCATCAAGGGGGGGGGGGCGTCTATAGTCATTCACAAAAATCACTATTCACTTTGGTAGGGTTGGCATTGGCAGGATTGCTATCTGCAACTGGGGGATTCTCCCACACCCATGGCCCTCTTGCAGCCATTCGCTGGCCTATACCAGCATCTTGGCATCATTTCTGGCAACACAGTGATGTTACTTCGGGCATGCACCAGCTTTTTGTTTCTTGTCAGTCGTGGCCTGAGCAGAATGAGAGAAGGCCAAAACTGAGACAGCTCTGTAAAATGGTTGTTAAAATAAAGTTCAAAGTTTGTTCAAAGACTGAGATTGTTTTTATCTAAAGATAGATGTAACATGCTTTAAAACAAAAGCAATACACTCTGTAGGTCATTTGAAAGGCCTGGGAATGAAAAGGCTGATGTCTGGGTTGAACTAGTCCTAATGGGCAGCATAGTAAGCAATGACAGTTGAGAGGAGAGCAAATCCTTGCAATTGTCTGTGACCAAATGTACAAAGGAAACTAAGGGGCAACGTTTGAAATGCACAATTAATTCATTTCATGGTTAGCAACACAGGTTTCATTTCATGTCTCATGTCTATGAACTTCTTTTAATACTCAACCATAGGGAGGCTGCTAAAAGACAGAAAATTAAATGAATAAATATCCCAACTGATAGAAAAATTACCCATGTCCCCTGCTGTGTTACAGTCTGTTAACTCTCTATGTTTTTTTCATTACTTGATGGTGTTTGCATACTCTGGCTTTCTTTCAGTATGTGAATAATCATTTTGTTATGTTCAGTGCTCCTTCCATTTTTTTGATATAAATGTAGCAAAAGCACTGTATGTATGGTGAGAATTTTATTCTGCGCCAGCTAATTGGAAGGTTCCAGAGGCAATATTCACTAGGGACAAGAGAATTTGGATATCAGTCAGTGGTCATCTCAAATTAATAAACTACAGAGTCAGAATTCAGATATATTGACATTAAATTGGTTATGGAAAATCTTGATCCATTGATGAAAAAGGGGGTCTCTAGAGATGCTATTTGTGAACTTTGAAAAATTATGAAAATGAATTTGTGAATCAGATCAGCTAGACAGTAATCACAGATTTAAAACTGCAGGTTTTGATTTTTAATTTTCCTAATATTTTGATTACAGAAGCATTGGTAAAATGTTAATTTGCATAATTGCATAACAGCCCCTTCATCTCATGATTTGGACATTTTCCAAGATCCACCGGATCTCATAGACTGTTTCACACAGTTTTGCATTAGAGCTGCCAACTCCCACTTGGGAAAAGCTGAAGATTTGGGGGTGGAGCCTGGGAAGGTGGGGTTTGGTAAGGGGAGGGCCCTCAGCAGGATATAATGCCATAGACCCCAATCTCCAAAGCAGCCTTTTTCTCCAGGGAAATTGGTATCTGTAGTCCGGAGATCAGTTGTTATTCCAGGAGATCTCCAGGTCCCACCTGGAGGCTGACCACCCTATTTTCCTCCCATTTCACCTATCTAGCATTATACAGAATATGTTAAGAACATAAGAAGAACTCTGCTGGATCAGATAAGTGGTCTATCTGGTCCAGCATCCTGTCTCATGAAGTGGCCACCCAGTTCCTCTGGAAGGCCAAGAACAAGGCAGAGAAGCTGAGACCATCCACTGATGTTGTCTCCTAGCACTAGGATTCAGAGGGTGACTGCCTTGGAACGTGGTGATAGCCATGGCTAGCAGCCACTGATAGACCTATACTCCATGAATCTAGCTAATCCCCTTTTAAAGCTGTCTATTCATGTGGCCAATTATGATGGACTGCACTTTTAAAAGCTTAAAAGTGTTGTGAAAACAGATAAAGGACTGTAAAGGATTAATTCTTCACAGAGCCAGAGAGCCTTGAGTGACAGGCTGCTTCAAACAATTTGATTGGTTAGCATCAGCTGAGCAGAGGAAGACTTCTGAACTGGATACTGAGGAGGATGGAATCTTATTTCAGCTAAGAACAGTTTAACTCTGGCCTATTATGCACAGGTGTTTCCCCTCTCTTTTGCTATGCATCTCCATCAGGTTTTCTTTTTTATTCTGCATTTATTCCCCCCTCCCCTTTCAGCACTCAGTTTGCTTTCTGGTCACTGTTCCCCCAGGTTTTCTGAGAGTGGTTTGTGCTGATTTCCCCCTTGTTTTGCTTCTGAGCTGAAGGTAATTCAAAAGTGTACCAATTCCCTCAGACTTCCCCCATGCCCCTTTGTTGTCCCTCGAAGGTCACTCCTCCGCCCATGTCAAGGTCATTTCACATACTCTGCACCCTTCCACCATTCATTGGTGTGTAAGCGGCATTAATTACTTTTTCCCTCATTGTTTTGCATTTAATTTTTTTTTACAAGCAGCATGAGTCTAATGATAGGAGACTATCACTAATCTTGGATCACTGGAAAAAAATGACAGGGAAAAAACATTATTCTCTGCCACGCTCCGAGAAGCCTCTTTGCAAACTCTGAAAGGGGGGAGGGAAAGACCGTCATTGGGTCGTGTGCCACCAATCAAGCCCAGCAGTGAACACCATGGCCACTGCAAATGCTCAGCTGGTGACCATAGGGGGAATGGAAAGAAAACTTTGACCCAGCCAGCTATCCCATAATACCCAGCAAGCCTCTTGAGGGCTTTGGCCATGAGCTCACTCTTTTAGTTCTTGCAGCAAACTGGATTTACAGAATTTGGATCTAGCAAGTGGGGAAATGCCTCCAACCTCCAAGTACCCTATTCCCTTACAAAAACCTTGTGAGGTAGATCAGACTTCAGGCTGGAGAAATAAATGCCCTGTCCTTTTAACAGAGGCTTAATGAGGTTATTTACCAGTTGAGGTTATTTATTTCAGTGCCATGAAAAGCATCAGCTGCCCATTTCTACACATAAAGCCTCTGTTAAACGGACAGGATATTAGGTTGGAAACCCTGTTTAGGCTGAATGATGATGTCCTGCCCAAGGCCGCACAAAAAGTTTCATGGGTCAGCAGAAATTTGAACCAGAGTTTCGCTGGGTCAGTTCCAGCTCTCAAACTGTTAGACAACACTGATTTTCTATCCCTGTTTCATAGAAAAGAAACATAAAACAGGCATAGGAATCTTGTAGTACAGAATATGGCAGCTGTATAGAGGTCTGCTTTTTATTTACATGTCAATATAAGAAGCATGAATGCATGGAAATCTCCCCTTTAGGGGGCTTTTTTTGAGTAATGGTACATTAGCTCAAAGTAATGTAGAAACTTGCAGCTATTTTTAAAATGCAGATGCTCAGTTTTGAAAACTAACATTTATGGTTTCTGCACTGCTAAAATAAAACTAGGGCACACTGTCAGTTTAGTATACACACAATGAAAATGGGCTCTAGCTCATTGTTAGTCCTACTAGGATACTGGGTAATGCAAATCATTAAGGTGAAGATCAAAAAGGAAGTGCTAATCCATAATCCAGAACTAGACAGGCTCTGATCCCCACAATGTGCTGCAATCAGTGCTGAATGGGGAGGGGCTGTGGCTCAGTGTAAGAGCCTCTGCTTTGCATGCAGAAGTTCCAGGTTCGATCCCTGGTATCTCCAGTTAAAAGGATCCGGCAAAGGGTGATGTGAAAGACGTCTACTCAGAGAGCCAGTGTATACCAGTGGCTGATTTTGATGGACCAATGGTCTGCTTCAGTTTAAGGAGGCACCACGTGTGACTCACAGGAGCCGATCAACAAGGACAGGCATGATATGCCTTCTCTTGAGACACTAGCCACTTAAAAATAATGGAATGCCATATTTAGAGTTAGAAAGACTCTCAGACTTGAAGTAAGTCACTCCAGAAAACATTTCATTGGGCTAGAAAACACTCAGCATCCTTTCTCTGGAACTTCCTGATACCCCAGAATGACTTCACACTGTTCTGGTATGAATGCTGACAATTTACTCTGGTATTTACTCAAGAAACACAGGTGCATTTTCAGATGTTATGTCCACAGCACTGTGAATGCCCATACAGAATGGGTACACTAGATGCAACCCTCCCAATACATGCAGTCACCATTTCTTTTGAAAAGGGAAATACACAGGGGTCATTTCGAGCAGGAGCTCGGGGGAGCTCAGCTCCGGGAGTTGGTGCCATCCCCCCCCTTGAGGGAATGCCTGCTTGTGTCATGGCTGCATGACCCCGTCCCCTGAAAAGGTCCTTGTTCCTCCGACCAGCATTCTGAAGGCTTCAGACACCACTGAAGCTATCCTCCCAGAATAGTGTTATTTCTGAGGCTTGGATTAGTAGCTGTCCCCTCTCTGCCAGTGTGCTCTCTCTCTCTCTTCTTTCTTTCTTGCCTTCTGACATACTTCCAGTGATGTCAGGTGGTGTAGCATGTGCAAATAAGTTATGCTAATGAGTTATGCTAATGAGCTCCTGCACCTCTTTTTCTGTGAAATGACCCTTGGAAATACATGTTCCAAGTACCAGATCCAATTAATCTGGATTACTTAATTAAAATCCACACATTGGTCTTTTCAGAAGAAATGGTGACTGCATGTGTCGTGATGTACTGCATCTTTCTCAAATGTGTGTTCACACAGTGCCATGAAGGTAACATCTAAAAACGGCTATAGATATGATGAATTGACTGGGAGTCCTCAAAGTCACATATTCAAAGAATTGCCATGGAGATTGTGCAGGAGGTCAGTAATCATGACCAAATGAGAATATATTTCATAGCCAGCTTCACTAAACTTGGTTTATCTTTCTCTCCTCTAGTGAACAATTTGAACATGTTTTCATTCCATACTTTGATGTCTTTAAAATAAAGGAAAAGGACAACAATGGTTACACAGTAGGCCCTGTGGAAATTACAGTGATCAAACAAAAAGAAAAAAATTACAGGTTTCAATAGGGAATATCTGCTGGGTAATTTGTTTACTCCACAGGATACTAACTAAATAATTAACTAAATCCTGCTGTGTCTTTAAAAGCCTTTCTGTTTCTCCAAAGTAATCAGCTGGTTCAGTTAGAATAAAATGACATCCAGAAATCAGACCAAGAAATCAAAAGACAGAACAATGTTCAGATTTGGGGTTTCAAGGAATAAATGTTCTCCTTCTGCCCACCCTCTTCCCCAAATGTGTGACTTCTATTAAGGTCTCTCCCACAGATGCCATGATTTGCAGAAGGAAAGACTGAGTCATATTAGTGGCGTATGGACTGTGACCTCCACATTGCTTGCAAATCAGGAATAGGTACTCACTCAGGTTCCTGCTCTTAAATTCACACAGTTGAGATTTGTTTGTTCAACATGAAGGGTTATTTGGGTTAGCAGAATGCTCAAGGCACATAACACTGCAGAGTCTATCTGATTTGTGTGTCCTTTATTGTAAGGAACACAATTCTAGACAGGATAGAGTAGAGATAGGATTGTAATCCAGTCTAACTAGCTAGGATGGATAGAAATGCAGAAAGCATGTCCTGACTTTATGGTGCCAAGATGGAGAGGAGTAGCATAGTGTGGAGAGAATGTGTCATACTGGAAGGAAGGAAGGAAGGTTCCCTGAGAGTAGCAATCTACACATCAAAGGAATAGTATCAGAGCAGTAGAAGGGAAAGATGATCAGGGTCCTGGCCTATCTATCTCACTGACTTTCTGTAGTTCCCCTCTGAAGTCTGAGGCTCAGAGAGAGCACAAGTCCTTCACTTCCAACACAACATCCATTTAGTGGCAAGATGATACAGGGAACGGAACTAACTGGTTTCCAAACAAGGAGGCTCATGCAGTCTACAGTTCTAACTAACAACCAGAACTAAGGAGCAGGAACTCCACCCCATGAGATGAAACCAACACACACAAATATCAGAGGGGAAAACTGACTGTTCCATTGTAGTGTATCCAATAAATATACTGCATGGACCATCTAGAACAGCCAACAGTCCTGGAGAAAATGTCCTGTCCCTTTAAAAGAGACTTAGTGTTTAAATGGGCAGCTATAGCTTTTCATGGCATGCAGATAAGTAACACCACCTGGTAAAGAGCATCCAATTAAGCTTTTGTTAAATGGGTGGTGGATAGCCACCCTAGGACCATCACCAGAACCCACTTGGACCATCTAACCCCTTTTTTCTGGCAGTATTCCTGGGTCTTTGAAAATGGCACAGTTAGCAGAAACTCAGCAGGGTGTGTGTGCAGCAGGCAGAACCCCCCTGTTGCATCTGCTAGCCCCCTCAATATTCCCATTCTTGTTTAATTTTTAAGTTAAGTGACTTGTTTAAGCCATGCTGCTTTGGGCTGCTGCTGCACTGGCCAGAAGGGTGATTTCCTTCCTTCGGCTGAGGGGGGGAGCCATGGGTGCAAGATGCTACCTTCCTCCCCCCCATAAGAAGTACCTGGCCATGTGTGGGGAGGGTAGATGAGCCTCGGACAGCATGCAAAGATGGAGGAGGCAGGCAGGCAGGCAGGAAAAAGGTTACTGCAATGTAATTTTAATGTATTTTATTTTAGCTTTAATTTAATTAGCACCCCCAACAAACCCCCATGAAAGAATTCTTGGCTACAGGGCTGTCACAGGGGCAGCTTTTCCCCAAAACAGAATTATACTGATGGGCAAAAGGTTCACTATTTGAAGTTTAGCCATCCATGAAACCATGATATCTGTATTACACAGCTTTGAAAGACACTCAGGCCACATATATTTCCTTCACTACAACTCTTGAATTGGCTGGAGCCTGAGCTGTTAATCTGAATCATATCCAGCTGGGTTTGCCAAATTGCTTATTAGCCAAATGCAGCTGAAATTCTTCTGATAGAACTGGCTTAGAAACCTCAGCTGCTTTCAGAAAACAGAAATGCTACTTCAGACTAGTTAGGAAAGCTGCTGTCGACTTGCTGCTCGGGGTTCTCATTCAAGTCTGCCTTTCTTATTCCATGGGGCTCATCCATCTGCCTTTGTCTAAGCAAGTGTGGAGGACCTACCACACCTTAAATCTTTGGGTGTCTTCAGGTGATGCTGACTTTACTTGGCCTGTCTCTTTTGCACAGGTTTGGCTTGTTCCAGAAAGTTCCTCAGTGCCTAACCAGTCTAAACCCTTCCTCCTGGCATCACTTTCACATCCACACATTGAGACTCCTGATCTGTCCCTGTCTAGCTGACCCTGTGCATAGAACCAGCAGCACTTCTGAGAATGCTACTTTTGAGGTCCTGGCCCTTAAATTTCTGCCTAGTAACCTATTTTTTTCCCCTCCAGGACCATATGACTATATTTGCCGATGTCATTGGTGCCAACTGCCAACATGAGCTATGACTGCTGACTCCTCCTGAGCACTATCAACCTATTGATGTCTGCAACTATCGCACAACACAGGCAATTCACCATGTGGTTAAAATGCGTGTCATAGACCCCATTCTCTATATTCCTAATGACTGAATCACCCACTATTGGAAGCGTGCCTTCCCCCAGCCCTCCAGGGATATCCTTCATATGAGAGGATATCGGTCCATGCCCAAGGAAGGGGTCCCTTCTAAGGGATCACACCTCTTCTCCTCAAACTGACACTCTCTGAACTTGAGACTCTCATTCTCCACAACAGCAAAACAGCTGTCAGCACACGAGTGGGACTGTTTTGGTAAGTCCCTGAAGATCTCTTCCTCAAACCTCTCTCTCTGCCTCAGCTTCTCCAGACCTTAGCCTAAAGGGAATGAATCTGCTCCCTGAGAGCCATGAGCTCCATGTAGCAGGCACACGCCCACATTTTACCATCAGGTGGGTAGATAATCAGACATGTAGCAGTGGTTTCTGATGCCTAAGGGAACCTACAAACTTTCCTTGAAGCAGATGTTTATCATAATTCAATTGACAAAGATTTTTCCAGTTGATGAACCAGTTTCTAGCTTCCTTCAGCTGAATTCACAGATTCTCCTAAAGCCTTTGGAATAATCACTCAAATTAAGTTCAAAAGCCCAGCAAACCATGCTTCTCCCTGCACCATAATATCCTGCAGGGTCAGGAGGGGTGTGGTCGTCTGGAGTGAAAGAGGTCTTTTGTTATTAAAATCCATTGGATAAACTGATGTGGGTTTTTAATTATGATGCTATTCTAACTGTATCAGAAGAACAGATGTTTTACTTTACTACAACTGTCTCTTTCACCACAACTGGTGCCTTTTCAGTTATCATCTATAAAATACTGACCACTCCAGTTTAAAGTGTTAGCATCTTTGTCACTAAACATCACCATTAGCTTTATGGTACTATTTCTAAATGTTTTTAGGGAAGTAATCTACTTGTAGCCATGAATAACACCTTCTAGTATGAACTAATTGTTTTCCATAGATCCATCTCGACATGGTATATAAAACAGGGGAAACAGTATAAGGGTCTGCCTGTCTAAGGAGTATAGATGGACAGGCAATTGTCATTTATTACATGCTCACAACACCTAATCGGACTAATGGAGGACCATAGTTGACTTTGGCTTTACAACTATGCCTTAACAAGGAGCTGTCAGACACTGATTGCTACCAGTTAGTGGCTCTGAGTAGACCGTCTTGCAGCTGCAGTGGCATACATGAAACTGAGCCAAAGAACTTTCATGGAACATTTTTGACAGAACCAAAATGCATTCTCCATTTTCAGATTTGTCCATATTTGCTTTAAAAATATTTGGTTGTTCAGGAGCCACTGTTCTCACTCTGAGTTTACATAGTAACATTGTTACACTGCCAAAATTGATGGGCTTTGTAATGTTGTGAATCATTTCAGTTCACTATGTGACTGCCAGTTGACTGGGATCATCTGTTTAGCTACTCCTGGAAGAAGAACAAGCATCTCAAGTATATACTGCCATCAAGTTGCAGATGACTTATGGCAAGCCTATAGGGTTTTCAAGGCAAGAGATGTTTGCCATTGCCTGCCTCTGCATGCCAACTCTGACATTCCCTGGTGGTCTCCCACCCAAACACTGACCAGGGTCAACCCTGCTTGCCTTCTGAGATATGATGAGATTGAGTTAGCTTGGGCTATCCAGGGCTGAGGACAGACTGGCAATCTAAAGCGGAGGCAAAGCGGAGGGAACTGGTGCGGGGTAAAAACCCCACGGAGCTGGCCGTTCACACTGGCCAGAGCAATGCGGACCAGCGGCGATACGGAGCGTTCAGACTGCCACGGAGCGTTCAGACTGCCGTGTAGCCAGCGCGCGTGGCTTGCGCGCGCCGCTGCGCTTTTTTTGTTTTCCTCTGATGTGTTTTGCATATGCGCATAACTTTGTGCAGTGCGTTCACACTGCCGCCTCCGGATGCCTCCCGCTTCTTCCGGTTCACACTGTTTGGAAGCGGGAGGCATGCGGAGGACGGCCCCTGAACACCGGTTTTACCCGGTGTCCTGGTAAAGCGGAAGGAATGCGACTGGGAGACAGGTAAGTACGAAACGGAGCCGACGGACAGATACGCATGTCTGAACGTGCTCCTTTCTTCCGTTTCCGAAGCGTGCCTGCCCCGCTTTAGATTGCCAGTCTGTCCTCGGCCCAGGTCAAGACACAGAAGAAGCAGCAGAGAGAGGGAACAATGACAGCAAATAAATAGGAAAAAAATAGAATATAATACTCCAAAGACAAAAGAAGAAATTATGCAGCTAAGGACAACTTCACTCTGTTGAAGTTCTTGTTATGGGCTCAACAGTTATTTACAGTTTTGCTCTAGTGCTGCATGTGTTGTTTGATGTTTTATTTTGTAGCTGGGTGTTGGTGTACTGCAGATGCAAATTTTTGTAGTTCCATCAGGCAGAGTGTGTCCTATTAATAAAAGGGGATCGCGGTTCAAATTCACTCTTGGCCATGCATGAGCCACAATGCTTGTATGTGAAGGTACTGGATGGCTATTCCATTTAATTGTATGAATGTGACTTTTGAAGTAACTCTGGCCGTATTAGCCAAGGAACCGAGCCATATGTTCACAGGCACTCTAATCAGCTGCACCAAGGAGTTCTGCTGCCACAACCCCTGCACCCCTATGATTTTGTAAAGCATGCTAGGGACAGTGAGGCAAGTCACTCTGAACACATTTTCCTTAGTAGGATTTAAAAACTGTAGCAGCAGCTGTATAAACATTTCCATTCCCCCAAGGATGAATCACAACCCTAGGCGACTGTCCCACTTTTGCAAGCTGAATTCCAGTCACATAGCATGCTGTAACTGCTAAAATAATTGACAGCGCTTTTTATAGGTAATAGATGTTCAACACCAAGCATTTGGACATTTCATATTTGTCGAATGTCATAGGCCATGTCTTTAAAAGGATAGTGATGTTATGCAATACATACTTGCATCTCGTACATGTATAAATGTGTCACTGTAACCTGCTCCTGCAAGAGACGCTTTTCTCATTCTAGGGTGAGCAAAGGAAGAGGACATTTTTCAAAACTGGTAAGTGGAAGGGGATACTTCAACTGCACACTAAATGTACCCTGCAAATGCCCTGGGGATCATTCTCATTTACCTCCAATTGAGTCACCTCAACAAATGGTGGTTTCAGAAGAGACCTTTTATTTTTCTTTCTTTCTTTTTTTGCTGCCAAGTTGCAATCAACTTATGGTGACCCCCTCCCAGGGTTTTCAAGGCAAGAGGCATTCAGAGATGGTTTGCCATTCCTTGGTATTCCTTTGTATGAATGGTGTGGATCTTCAATCAATTAGCAAATAAATGATATGAAATCATATGGCCCAGGAATTCCACCGTTTGGCATGCTTTTTAGCTAAATCTTTTCGCTATACACTTGTTTTAACTGGGTCATGCTGACTGGATTTATTTGGCTGCCCCCCATGGTTGGTGATTATATGCCTCTCAGTGCATTAAGGGCCAGGATTTCCAATGCAAATGTCTACATGCATACATTCCAGATTTTGCCTCAAGCTCTTTGTTCTCATGGATCATTGCAGCCCATTTAAAATCTAGATGCTGTACAGGGACAGACTGTGTGTCAGGTTATGCTTGAGATCCCTTTTTATATTTATGACTGAGAAGCTTTAACCTCTTGTGAACATACCTACAGTGTGGGATCATGCTCTTGTGGGTGCTCTACAGTGCTGCAGTCTTCTCTAACTAAACCTGGGGCTGATGCAGGAGAATTCTGAGTGTAGCAGGTGTCTCTGATACATATCAGCTCACTGGAACTCAACCTGCACTTTAAAATCCCAAGGTAATTTCATTATGAGCAAGTTTATTTCTCTGTAGAAAGAATAAATACTAAAATACTAAATACGCAGCTCAGGTTGGAAATGCATAACCATATCTTCGACCTGGTGCCGAACACTTCAAAGGCTAATCACAGGGCAAATGACTGTGAGGAATTGAGTCCACAGCCAGGGGGCAGTATAACACGAGAAGCTGCCTTATACAGAGTCAGACCATTGGTCAATCAAGATCAGTTCTCTGACTGGCACTGAACCTTTCCTAGGTCTCAGGAAGAGACCTTTCAGATCACCTGCTCCCTAATCCTTTTAACTGGAGATGCTGGGAAATGAAACAGATGCTCTACCACTGAGCCATAACTCCTCTAACTGCGAAGGCTTCATCTCTTGTTCTCACCCAAGGTGAAGCTTGATGAAACAGAGCCTCCAAATAAGGTCTCAAATGTCAGGCAAATTCATAGTGCAGCAGTCAATTCCTTACATGCTCTGTTCTCAAGCTGTTGAGGCTTTAAAGCTAATAATCTATATGTTGAATCAGACAAACAGTTTTGGACAAATTTTGCATGGCAGAATGGTCAAATGATAATGGCTGAATCAGTGCAATAGATGCAATGGTATTTTGTACTAACAAGACAGGAGTGTTAGTGAAAATTAATTAAGGTCTTGTGGGGTGTCTCACATTAAACAAATCACGGCTTTAAAAAGATATTTTTATGCAATGATAATGAACTGAGAAAAGTTATAGTCCCCAGTAATGTCCCCGGAGATTTGTTTCCTTTCAGGCAAAAATACAAAGTCAGATCTTGCCTATCTCTAAAACAGCACTTTTGAAAGAATAATCCACCAACAGCTAGAGGAAAGGAGGGGGGGGGAGTGCAGAATTAGGTTTAATGTATGCAAAATCCAGGTGGAGGCAAATTTAAAGAACACCACCACTTCACACCCACAGCTGTGCTCATTTTAGACTCTGCAACAGAAGAGATGAGCTGTTATTCACTGCTGTGAGTTATTAAAATTTCAAGTGCAAAAAATCCCCTCAGAATAAAGGTAATGAAAGTATGCATTACTTAAACCAAATCCTAAATTAATATTCCAGATCTGTTGTAGGAGAAAGATGCAAGACCAGAGCCAACCCAAGCATGAGCCTGAGGAAGGATGGCAGGAAAATAGACCAAATGGTATCGAGAGGATTCTATGAACATGGCCAAGGAAGACAGATGATCAGATGAAGGATGAGAAATAGTTATCAGGAATGCAACAGTAACCAGAGTGTAGAAGATAGTGCAGCAAGCTCTGGAGCACAGAGTGAAGATCAAAGGCAGAACTAAAATAGCTGAGGTCAATTCCTCTGAAGAAAGTAGGATGGTTTCTTGGCTGTTACAGCAATGTGTGATAAGGGAGATGGTGAGAAAATTGTGAAGGGGCAGAGATGAGAATCTATCTGATATCTCTGGAATGTATCACCATCTAACCATTTATGAGTATGACCAAGATTATCATTTGGGGAATAGGGAAAAAAAGCCAGCCAAGCAAGTACCCCAGGAATCACATTTTTTTTTTTTTACAAAGACCTTTCTCCCACTCACTCTAGCACTCTGTCTTCTTTGTACAGTGTGAAAATGTCTGAACCCCCACCCACACTTCTTGGCCTCATGGTAAGGAATGCTGAAGCCAAAATGCCCAGTTGCTACTATAACTGATTTCCTATGTTTGGAATTCTTGAAGATGGGAGAAGTATAATTTGCAAGTATCTTTGCACATTAGATAGAAATATTTAACTGCTGCTATCAGACAGAGATTTTGTACTTTTACTTGCAAGAAGGATGCAGCCCATTTGCCAGTCACAGCTAAAGGGCAAAGGGGGGAATAAGAAAAGCAGGGAACAAACTCATAAATTCTCCTGGGAACAGTCTTTGGTTCTCTCTTTTTCCAAAAAAAAAAAAAATGTGCATAGCATGGAGGCAGGCCTGCCAACCAAGATGATACTGAGGTGTAGGTGCTTTACAGAAGAATGCAGGAGGCAGGCTGTTGATACGAGACCATTTTATTCTTGACAGCATTTGATTAGCTTCAGTTCTTCTGTCTACCAGCAGTTTTAAATAATTGATTTTAAACTAGTGGCTTTTATGTATTTTATTGTGTTTTGTTATTGGTTACATTGAAAGCCATCTTAAGCTTCTGTAAGGGAGAAAGATAGCAAATACGTGTTTTAAATCAATCAATCAATAATACTAGGCATATATCAGGTCAACAGTTCAGAAATGTTCAACTATTAAATCTTGTTACATTTTAAAAAAATATGCAATGGGGGAACAGTCCTGAGCAGATCAACTTAGAAGTAAGTCCCACTTTATTCAATGGGGCTTATTCCCAGGAAAGTTGAGTTGCCTTAACTGAGCACATCAAATGCATAGATTCTGTAATCCAACCCTTTTAAATTGAATCTGGACTGGTTAGCAAAGTAATTGGGATATTTATTTTAAGTAGCAGATCAGTCTTTGAAAGGGCTTGTGTTTTCTGTCATATCCACTGTCCTGAGATTGTACACAGTTTATTAGGCTGTAGTTACAGTTCTATTTTATTTATTTTATTTGTTAAACTTTTTTGTTAAACTTTTACCCCACCTTTACAGCAAAGCCGGCTCAAAGCAGCTTACAGCAATATAAACAATGTGGAATAGCTATTCTATACACAGTAAAAAATTCATTAATACAAAGTTTTAAAAGCAAAATATAATACATATTAAAGTGCTAGTGATTATTCCTCAATGTACAGCCAGCTTTTGTTAAAATTCCTGTCAACTGGTCATGGTACTCAGTGTTTAGTACTTAGGTCAGGCTGTGGTTGAGAAGAGGGGGACCCAGCAAGGTCAGGCCTGCTCATTGTACACTGTCCGATGTCACAGAGACATTGGTGGTGGTGGTAATAATGGTGGTGGTGGCAGTGGTAGTGGTGGTGGCCCCAAAAGCCTGGTGGAAGAGGCCCTGCAGAATTTTACAGGCCCTGCAGAATTACAACAAATTCTGCAGGGCCGTGATCTCCTCTGGGAGCTCATTGCACCAGAATGGAGCCGCCACCAAAAAAGCCCTTGTCCTAGTTGTAACCAATCTGGCCTCCTTGATGTTTGGGAGTACCAGCCGGTTCTGGGTCCCTGACCGCAGTGCTCTCTGAGAAAGGCAGAAAGGCGGTCCCTCAGGTATGCAGGTGCCTGGCCATAAAGGGCTTTAAAGGTAAGTACCAGCACTTTGAACCAAATCCAGTATGCTACAGGCAGCAAGTGCAGCCTTTTCAGGGTGGGCTGGATGTGTTCCCGCACAGGAAGACACAGCAACAGCCATGTCACTGCATTCTGCACTAGCTGCAGTTTCCAGATTTGGGACAAGGGCAGCCCCATGTAGAGGGCATTACAGTAATCCAATCTCAAGGAGACCATTGCATGGATCACTGTTGCCAGGTCGTTGTGTTTGAGGAAGGGAACCAACTGCCTAATCAGCCTAAGACGGTAAAAGGCTGACTTGGCAGTGGCTGGTACCTGGACCTCCATTGTTAAGGAGACATCTAGGAGCACTCCCAAACTCCTAACCCTCAGCACTGGCACCAACGGTGCTCCATCGAAGGCCGGGAGTGGGATCCCTACCCCCGGCCCACTCCAACTCAGACACAGGACCTTTGTCTTCGTTGGATTCAATTTCAATCGGCTCAGCCTAAGCCAACCAGCCACAGCTTGCAGTGCCCAATCCAGATCTTCTGGTTTAGAGTCGGACTGGCCACCCAACATCAGATAGAGCTGAGTGACACCCAGCCCATGCCTCTGGGCAAGAGGGTGCATATAGATGTTAAATAACATCGGGGACAGTACTGCCCCTTGAGGCACACCACAATCAAGTGGGTCCCTTCGGGATAGTTGATCCCCTAATACCACTCTCTGTCCCTGACCTTAGAGGAAGGAGACAAGCCACTGCAAGGCCAGCCCCTGCACTCCTATGTCAGCAAGGTGGCAGACCAGTACCTGGTGGTTGACCATTTCAAACACAGCTGACAGATCTAACAGCAATAGCACTGCCATCCCACCTTAATCCAGGTGCTTCCCAAGGTCGTCCGTGAGGGCAACCAGAACTGTCTCCATTCCATGACCTGGGCAGAAGCCGGACTGGAAGGGATATAAATCACTTCCACACTTATGCTATCCTGTTTTCTTTTTGTGCATCAGACCTGCTCACTGTTTAAAATCTCATTCAAATGAACTTTTTGTGTTAAGAACAATCAGATGGCATGTCACAGAGTAGAATTTCCCATAACAAATGTCAGTGCTAATGTCGTCATAGGGAACACAGACAGGGCCCAAAAAAAGAATTTCCCTTCATAAATGTCAGTGCTGAAATCCCTACATGACACACACTCCCAAAAGAAAACAAATGCCATTTGTGTTTATCAGTGACTCCATATGGCCAGTCATTCCCACATACGCTAAGGTGCAGTAGAATAAACAGGACAGCAGTGCATGCTGAAAAGTCTTGCCACAATAAGGGAGTCTCAAACAGATTACAGAAAAACAAAACCACTCTGGCTGAGTGCAGAAGATCAAAATTGAACACACAAGCAAAATATGACTAAAGTAACAATCAATCTAAAATTTTGCTCACCCTTCCTACAGCAGAATCTCAGAGCCAAAGGGCTAGAAAAGATCAAAGCACCACCAAGAGCAGACAATTGGTTCTATCACAGATCAAGCAGTGAGGCTTCAGCACAGGAGATGCACATCACATGTAGTGGCTGCATGAACTCATCCCCATGATATAGTGGGAGGCAGCTCATCTTCCCTGGTCACTAACCAGATGTAAAATTATTTTCTAATCTCAGGCCCAATTTACACCTCCCCTCTGAAGTAGTTTTACTGCTGTCTGTTCCTATGCTCATTTCACGCTGGTTTCAAATTTCACTCCCAGGGTCGGAAGTGTACTAAGCAACGGGATCAGTTAAAAGCAGTATAATGCTAGCTTGACCACAGGAGGGCAATTAACAAATGTAAACAGCATTTTTTAAACTAGGAACAAGTATAGACGTGGGTTTTTTGAAACTAGAATGATTCTAGCGGGAAAGACAGATGTTGATTTGACCTCAGATGTGGCACACAGCGATTCCAATATTTCACTACCCATGTGAAGTCCTTACAGGGTCAAGTGCTGATGGGCAGGCGCCACATGGTTGCCATTATATTTGAATCTGTGATTGATCTAAAGGTGTGTCTCCTCACCAGACACTACTCAGATGCTAGATGAAGCAATGATTAATGCCTCAAGAATCAGGGAGATACAAAAAGCATGGGAGAATGCTGAATACTTTATATTCAACCAGCAAATTATGGTTTCCAAATACACTTAAAATGCCTTTTTTCTAGATTCACAACCATTCTGTGCCATCAATTCAAGTTCCATCATTTATGCTTAGCATTAAAGTCATGCCTGAACAAAGGTCCCTGGCCTGAAGGACATCTTTAGCCTCAACCAGAGTCAGAGCCTTCTCAGCTCTGGCTCCGGCCTGGTGGAACCTGGGTGAGATCAGGGCCCTGCAGGATCTGCCTCAGTTCTGCGGGGGCTGGGGCCTATAAAACAGAGACGATGCGACTGCTGTCTCATTTATTTTGGCCTCCCCTGCTCCATCCCCCTGATCTGGTGTGTTCAGTGACTGCTGGCGGTGGTCACCCACTGCCCTTTCTTAAACTTGGGCACTTTTATAGACCCATAGGAGTATGCTCCTAGGTTTATGGTCCATCTTGGTTGTATTTAATGAGTAAATGGTACAGCTGTAGAATGCTTTTATTATTTTATCTGTGTTTTTAGTTGTTGTGAGCCACCTTGAGCCCTGCAAGCAGGGAGGGGGGGAATCTAATAAATAAATAAACATGTCTATAGTCAGCACTTACAGCCAGTGTTCTTCCCCTCTAAAAATGCTTCAGCTCTCAGTGACTCTTATTCAGAACTATAGTTTGTGTATTCATAGTCTGCTGCACTATACATTGAATCTTTCATGGTTTGTGTATATTCTGTACCAAAAAAACCTACTGGAGCCATGGTGGGAACTGGATATCTTCAGTGATTTTGCACACATCATATCATTAATCAAGTACATTTGAGAATGTCTTACGTGTTCCAGACCTTCTGGCACTGGAACTACTTTGGTACTGGCAGTGTATAAGAAGAAGAAGAGAAGAGATTGGATTTATACCCCGCCCTTTACTACCTGAAGGAGTCTCAGAGCAGTTTACAAACTCCTTTCCCTTCCCCTCCCCACAACAGACACTTTGTGAGGTAGGTGGGGCTGAGAGAGCTCTTTCCAGAGCTGTCCTTGAGAGAACAGCTGTGCCAGAGCTATGGCTTGCCCAAGGTCATCCAGCAGGTACAAGTGGAGGAGTGGGGAATCAAACCCGGTTCTCCCAGATTAGAGTCCACGCACTTAACCACTACACTAAACTGGCTAGTTCACTTGTCACAGTTACACATCCTGTTTTAAGGGAGGGAGTTTCTGGTCAACAGCTAGTAAAGGATTGAACTCTTTGCCTGGGTAAAGGCAAATATTTTGGCTTTGTGTCTGCAGGTGAGCATCAGGGGGATGGGCATTCCAAAGGTAGGGTGCCATCACTGAAAAAGGCATATCTCTAGTTTCCATCCAGCTCAGTGCTGAAGGCGAGGGCACAAACAGCAGGATTTGGGTAGAGGACCTTAACTGGTGATGGTGTAATTCACAGTCCCAAGCTTTTTAGGGTCACATAGGTAGGCACAAGCACTTTTAATTGTGCCTGGAAACAAAAAAACACAGCAAATGCAGATCTTTCAGCACTTTCAAACTGTTGGTCCATCTATCTCAGGATCTCTGATATTGTCAGTACTCTGATATTGCTAATATTAATTTATTTACTTCATTTATACCCCACCTTTCTCCCCATGGGAATCCAAAGCAGCTTACAGCATTCTCCTCTCCTCCATTTTATCCTCACAAGAACCCTGTGAGATAGATGAGACTGAGAGACTGTGACTGGCCCAAGGTCACCTGGCAAGACTTCATGGCAGAGTGGGGATTCGAACCCCAGTTTCCCAGATCCTAGTCCAGCACTCTAACTGCTGCACTACACTGGCTCTATAACTGGCAGTAGCCGTCCAGGGTCTCAGGTACAGAAAGTTCTTTTTTCAACACTAACTCAAGTCACTACCAAAGATCCTTTATGCTTAACGGCTGATTCACACACATCATTCAGTCACACGTCATCTGATTCTTCATCAGACAATAATTCACAGCAGAGTGTATTTACTGCCACCATTCAAAAGCTTGAAGATGACATTTGAAATCACAATGAAAATCCATGTCTGACCAATGATGGCTCTTTTGCACAAGCAGATTACTACTTGATATCACTTTCAAGTATATTAATTCCTGAATAAAGCTTTCTGTACACTTTAATCTGTGCAGCTCTGTGGCATTATCACTCAGTCAACAGAAACTTGTTATAGATATAATTGCTTTGACGAGAAATATAAATGTTGGTATTCTCATCCTGTAGACTCTGATCCTTTTCATCTTCTCTTTTAACACTGATGGCTCAGAAAATAATTCATTCTTAGATTTTAGTTATTTATTATTGGATTTATATCCCACCCTCCCCACAAGCACCCTCCCCCACAAACATAATAAATATTGTGTTGTAAGCATCCAACATAATATTTAAGTGCTTAGGAGAACATAAGCAAAACATTTCTCAAGATAATATTGTTCTTATAGAAAAACAAAGTGACTTAGACATCAAACTGAAGAGCTTAAAATTGCATGCAGAGATGTTGCTTGCATCTAACCATTCTATAAAAATCTTTATAATATTCTTGGCAAATATGTCTGACAGTCTTTAGGAAGCTTTCAGAACTGCACTGCCTCTGTTTCTACACTTTGCTATTTTAACAGAGACTGCTTTGCCATACTAGTAGCTGGCAGCGAGAGAAAAAGCCTTTTTATTGATTTTTTTTTCCCACTACACTGCAACACTCTATAATGACAACTTCATATTTCATGCAAAAACATATATTGCTTCAGATGTTCTCCAGGTTTCACTGGAAGTCTGCAAAATACTGAGATTTTTCTATTTTTTTGATCATATAGATATTCTAGAGTCCAATCTCAATGCAGAAAAGAGGAAAAATTATTAGACTATAGATCAGATCAGCGATTCCAGTGAAAGCCTTCTGAAATCAACCACCATCCGTATTATGAGAACTGCACTTCTTACATATAGTTTTCGTGGCAGGTGAAGATGTTAAATTTGCTGCAGGCACTAAAGCTGAAGAACTAATTTACATGAATCCACAAATGGTTTTCTAAATACTTTTCAACCTGTTTCTAAAAGCAAAATTGACTGTGTTACTAAGCAGAAATCTTGCAGCTGAAATATTTTCTTGGCGACATGTGTTGAGATGGAAAGGAGGAAAACAATGTTGGGCTCTGAAGAGAACAGGTATATTCTGGCCATTCACAACCATCAGTCTCTGTAGGACAAACGTCTGCATTTCTGCCCAAGTGGGAGGCGGCCACTGGTCACTTTTTGGAATTCCTTTTGCATAATTGACAAGGCATTTTAAGAACTGTGGGTGCTATGCTTCATTGGTTGTCAATGGTAGGCAAAGTCTGTGGGATGATCCAACTTCTCATTACCTGTGCATGTGTAGTAAAATCCTTCTTACCTTTTGACTAGGTGCTACAGCTTACCACAGGTTACATGCATTGCAGACTAGGGTTAGTCGATAAATTGTCATTTGTATTAAATCTCTGTTTCTAACAATTTTAATCCTATTGTGACCTGTAAGATTTTGCATTTATTGTGTGGAGTTCGGGGGTTTGGAACGATAAACCATAATCAGGCAGGCATTGAGAACAGTGTTGCAATTCACATTCATAAGCAATTCATCTTGAGTTGCAAGCAGATTTGCCCCTGCTTTTAGGACTCATGGCAAACATTTAGGATTCAAATGCCTGTAAACTTGCTATCCTATCCACACTCAGGGCTATTTTTGGACAGTAATGCACAGGAATGGAGTTCCAGCTGGCTTCTGAGTTGGCCACGCCTACAGCCTCCCCCTCCCTCACAAGCTGCAGGGCACCTGGGGAAGCCAATCCTGGGAGGGTGCTGTGCTGTCAGGGGTGTGGCCTAATATACTAATGAGTTTCTGCTGTTGGGTGTGGCCTATTATGCTAATGAGTTCCTGCTGGGCTTTTTCTACAAAAAAAAGCCATGTCCACACTTATATAGGAATAAGCTGTGTCTAACTCAGTGGAATTTACTTTTGCATTGAATGCATTGAAGCTTAATCCTGGCTGAGGACAGACTTGGATTCTGGAGCGGAAGGAAAGCGGGGCCAAAAGCTGCAGGGGAAAAGTGCTCCGGGGCTGTCCATTCACACTGGCCAGTTTCCCATGGGAGCATGCAGTTACGGAGCATTCAGACTGCTGCGGAGTGGCCCTGGGCAGGCCAGCCTCCATGGCTCATGGTGGGGCTGTTTCGGCAATATGCACATGGGCGCCTATGCGCAGGGCTGCATGAGCACTCTAAAAATTTAAAATCTCCCCACCTTCTGTATTGGGGTTGCTTGTGCGCATGGGTGCATGAACGCTCATGTGCTCTTGCACATCTCTCTGTGGTGGCATGTTCACACCACTGCCTCTGCTTGAATCCCGCCTCCTCCCATCCACACAGCCGGGAAGCGGGATCCAAGAAGCAGATGGCCCCTGGACACCGCTTTCTGCTGGTGTCCCTCTGAGGCAGCAGGGAAGTGGCTCCAAAGTGGGTGAGTACAGAAGGGAGCTGGGGAACAGCTGTGGCTGTTTGAACAGGCTCCCTTGCCCTGCTTCTGGAGCGGAGCTCTCCTGCCCCACATTGCCAGTCTGTCCTCAGCCCCTGACAAGACAGAAGTGCTATTGGTGTGCAAAGGGTCTGACTCTGGATTTAAGGTGTCACCTATTCTGGATGGGGTTGAACTCCCCTTGAAGGAACAGGTCTGTAGTCTGGGGATGCTCTTGGGCCTAGGTCTACTGCTGGATAAGCAGGTGGTGGCTGTGGCTAGTAGTGCCCTTTACGAGCTTTGATTGGTTAGCCTTCTGTGGCCTTTTTCTGTGCAGAAAATATCGGCTACTATGTGGTTTCATGTGGTGTTCCTCAGTGATTACTCCTTCTTGACCTGTTTTTAATTGTTGTTTTTATGTATGTGCATTTTATTGTACGTGTATTTAAAATTAGGTTTAATTGTTTGAATGATGCACTTTTGCTAGGTTTCAATGGTTTTTAAAATGTGTTTTATTGCGTACGATTTCTAATTTGTTAGCTGCTTTGGTGGCCCTGATAAGGGCAGTGTTGAGAGAAAAGCCATCTTAAAGGAAACTTCTACTTGGTTTCAGCTAACTTCACTGTTCTCTGACTTTGTGCAGGTGTTAGTCACCCTCCCTTCGCTGGTGGATTGTTGTCAAGGCCATCCATTTATGTCTGCTAATTAGTTCATACAGTATAGCTGTAAATCTGGTATGGGAGAGGGAACTCAGTCTCATCCTGGAAGATTCTGTGGATACTGCCTGAGGAGATCAGGTGGTTATGTTTTTTTTCAATAAAGCCTTCTTTTGCTTCATGGTGTGTATTACTCAGAGAGTTACTGAGACCAAACCCAGGTACAGCTTGGTTACATTACTGTACCAAGACAGGGTCAGCTTTGACAGGTAGAAAGGTAGGGTAAATTTTTTTACAAATAAATAAAGTTTGGGTGCGAATCTAAATCTAAAATCCAGTACAGTTACATTATGGTTATGTGTTGCTTGGAACATAAGTATGCACCCTTTAGAATAAGAATAGAACCTGTAATTCTGTCAAGCTACCTCACCTGGTTTAGGTATTTACAACTTAACAATATGTTACAAAAAAATTAAAAAAACAAAATATTTTTTCCACTCTCATAACAGAATTTAAATGTCTGTTAGATAAACAGCAAGGAGAGCTAAAAGGTCTGATTTCTAAAATTTATAGTCTGTTAATTGCTCAGAGAAATAGCTCTTGGATGTTGAGTCAAAAACAATGGCATTTAGACTGTAACCAAAAATTTACCAGTGGGATATGGAAGGAAATCTGGTCTTTACCTAACTTTAGGTAACCTGTGATCAGTATTAGATTTAATATGTTTAAGGTACTGCACAGATCATATGTAACCCACATCTCAGCTAAGTGCTGGAAGACCTGTGGCCATTTGGGAGATTACGCCCATTGCTGGTGGCATTGCCCTATTATACAAAGTTTTGGGACACAAATATTAGCACAAATGGTAGTAATTATGGGTGTTAGTCTACCTGTTACTCTGGAGGCAGTAGTTTTGGAAATGGGCCTACTCAGGGGCCATTTCGTAGAAAAAGAGGTACAGGAGCTCATTAGCATAACTTATTTGCATGTGCCACACACCCTGACATCTCTAGAAGTTCACAAGGGCCTGTCGTGATGTCTGTTATGTGCTATACCACACTGTGCCAACGTTAAGAGACGCAAGTCCTCCAGACCCCTCTGCACATTAAACTGCACCACACCAGCGGTAGTGTATTTACAGTTTATTTTACAGTGCAATTATTAATCAAAGAGACAAAGTGCTTCGCCAGGACTTCATTCAACAAGAAGAGACTATACTTCTGTACATCAATTACATTTATACAAACAGTAACCAGTCAGGTTAGTGCTGAGTCATGTAGATCCCATCCATCACTGTCACACAGAGAGAACAAGTCTGAACCAGTCTGTACAAGTTCTACTGCCTCTGTCTCAGTCACATGACTCCTGCTGGCTGTCATCTAGATCCTGCAGATCGGCCAGCTCAGTGCATGAAGACTAAGAGTCTCAAATACCAACACGGCCACAGCTAGTCCCGTGCCGAAGCGGGCTCAAATGCTGGTTCCTCCCGCATTTTCCGACCCTGGGAAAATCAAGTGTTTTCCAGGGAATCGCACGAGGAACCCGCATTTGAGCCATCTGGGCAGCTCTCTCTCGCAATCATTGCAAGAAGGGGCTGTCCAGATGGTCCCGTCCTCCATTCCCCCCCCCCTTTTACACTTGGGCACTTGGGCACTCAAGCGCCCAAGTGGGAAAAGGGGGGGGAACCCCAAACTTACCAGTCAGCCGGTGGGGTTCGGGGAAGGGTGCCTCCCCCCTGCCGCTGCTGCTGCCGCCACCATTGCCACCACTGCTCACCTCCTCTGCTGCCATTGCCGCTTGCCCCCTCCTCCTCCGCTGCTGCTCACTGCCGCTCACCTCCTCCACTGCCACCATTGCCACTGCCGCTTGCCTCCTCTTCCATCGCCGCATACCTCCTCTGAGACTGCCATTACTGCCGCCACCGCCACCTTTGCCTGCCGGGGTTGGGATGTGTAAACATCCCAACTTGAACTAAAAAACCGCGGCCCCTTTAAGTTTGGGAGGGCTCCCAGACTTAAAGGGCCATGTGACTGCAGCCATAGAAACTACCATGATTACTTCTGTTGTTTATTTTCTGTAGTTTGCCAGGTGAACTAGAGACAAAAGCACTAAAAACTTGTAAAATTACAGAAAGCTTTTATCCTCACAGCAACCCTGTAAGACAGATCAAGTTGAGGGTGTTCCAGTATGTTGCTGCTGGGCACTGATTTAGGCCATATACAGGGACACAATGTCAACATTGCATAGTGGTTATTGTTACATTTTGAAGTGTCCAGTTAAGTACTTCATTCCCTCCATATTTTTCAAATTCTTGCTGAGATTTAAACATTCTAGCTCACTGTAAAAAAATTTTTTTTAATCTCATCAAGATTACTTACAGTCAGCATTATGTAAACCACTTTGTGAAGAACAGCACCTTTAGGCCTTATTTTCAGATGACAAATTGTTGTAATGCTTTTGATGAGGAACTTGCATAACTAGAGATGTAAGTAAGCTCAAAAATAGACATTGTCAAGGTCTTTCCCCAAGGCCGTTAATCATGGGCACATTTAGACAGTAGGTTTTCCAGGAAGTGAACTAAATGTTTGCTTTTTATTTGGAAGCTCCACTGGAACCAAAGTATTTAGTTTTATCAGTTTTGCCTTATTCTTTTTTTGGGGGGAGGGTGGCTTTACCACTTTTTTGTCACAGCCCTTTCCTTCCTGAGACCAGTCCTTGACTATGCCTGCCATGTTCAGTTCAAAGAGTACTCCTCACTTGCTTCTGCCTACATTTGCTTTGTTCCCTGCCCCTGGAAGCCCCTTTGCTAATGGGCTAAAGAACAGCAGAAGGTCCCATACAGATGAGATACTGCTGGAGAACCGAAGCTTATTTATTAAAGTAGTTTACAAAGATTCGAGCCAATATATTTATTTATTTTATTTATTTAATCAGATTTTTATCCTGCCCTCCCCACGAACAGGCTCAGCACGGCTCACAACCATCAGCACCTTGTGCCTAGTACCATAAAACATTAAAAATATTAAAAAATTTAAACATGCTAAAACAATTATACATACAATAAATAATTAATGCATTAAAGTGCTCACAAGATATTAAGATGGCGTGATATTATGCTGGGATCCCGGTTCAGTGATCTTCTGGCCTTCCATGACTCTGTAGTTTGATCTCCACATAGGGCTGGCTAGTTGGTGGTAATGGTGGGTGGCTCCTACTTGAAAGCCTGGTGGAAGAGCTCTGTGTTACAGGCCATGCAGAACTGGATAAGGTCCTGCAAGGCCCTGATCTCCTCCGGGAGCTCATTCCACCAGAAAGAAGCTGCCACCAAAAAGGCCCCAGTCCTAGTCACCGCGAGCCTGGCATCCTTAGGGCCTGGCATCACTAGCCGATGCTGTGGTCCCAACCCGAGTGCTCTCTGGGGTATATATGGGGAAAGGCGGTCCCTCAGGTCTGCTGGACCCTGGCTGTATAGGGCGTTAAAAGTAAATACCAGCACCTTGAAGTGAATTTGGTATGCTATTGGCAGCCAGTGCAGTGCCTTAAGCACAGGCTGGATGTGCTCCCATCTAGGGAGACCCATCAAAAGCCTGGCTGCGGCATTCTGTACTAGCAGCAGCTACCGAATTTGTGACAAGGGCAGCCCCATGTAGAGAGCATTACAGTAGTTTAATCTCAAGGTGACCGTCGCATGGATCACTGTAGCCAGGTCATCGCAGTCGAGGAAGGGAACCAACTGCCGAGCCAGTCAAAGATGATAGAAGGCCGACTTGGCAGTGGCTGCCACCTGAGCCTCCATTGTTAAGGAGGGGTCCAGGAGCACTCCCAAACTCCTAACCTCCGACACTGCCACCATGGTGCCCCATCGAAGGTCAGGAGCAGGATCCCCCAACTCAGGCACAGGACCTCCGTCTTCACCGGATTTAGTTTCAGTCGGCTCAGTCGAAGCCAACCAGCCACAGCCTGCAATGCCCGGATCTTCTGGGCTGGAGTCTGACCAGCCACCCAACATCAGATAGAGCTGGGTGTCATCAGCACACTGGTGACACCCCAGCCCATACCTCCAGGCAATCTGGGCAAGGGGGTGCATGTAGATGTTAAACAACATTGGTGAAAGCACAGCCCCCTGAGGCACACCGCATTCAAGCGGGTGTCTCCTGGACTGTTGTTCCCCTAGCACCACTCTTTGTCTTTGACCCTGGAGAAAGGAAGCAAGCCATTGCAAAGCAAGCCCCTGTATCCCCATGTCAGCGAGGCGGCAGGTCAGTAACTGGTGGTCGACTGTGTCAAACACAGCCGACAGATCTAATAGCAACAGTAGTGCTGAACCGCCCCAATCCAGATGTCTCATTAGTAAGGGTAACCAGTGCTGTCTCCGTCCCATGTCCCAGGCGAAAGCCGGACTGCAAGGTGTCTATGATGGAAGTGTCATCCAGAAAACCCTGCAACTGTATCACCACCGCCCTCTCAATTAATTTGTCCAAATACGGCAAATTAGAAACCGGCCGATAGTTGGCCAATTCAGCCGGATCCAGAGTTGTTTTTTTCAAGAGAGGGTGATCCATTGCTTCCTTGAGTGCCTCCAGGAACCATCCCTTCTTGATAATCTCCCTTAGGGCTTCTCGAAACCCCTCATGGCCTGCTTTAATGAGCCAGGAAGGGCACAGATCAAGGTTGCATGTGGTTGGGTGTACAGTCGTGAGCAATCTGTTGACTTTATCCAGGCTGAGCAGGCCAAAACAGTCCAAACCCAGAATCGAAGACACACAAGGGGCCTCTTTCAATTGTTGTGGGGAGGTTGCAATGGAGTGCCAAGACTTGATCTGCAAAATAGCTTGCAAATGCCTCACAGCCAATATCCAATTCCCTAGCGTTTGGTCTGCCCTGTGGCAGAACTGTCAAAGACTGAATCATTCTAAACAATTGGGCTGGGCATCAGTTCGCAGATGCCATCAAAGCCACATAGAATTCTCTCTTAGCAGCCTTGACTGCCACGTCATAGGCTCTCATAAACGTCCTATAAGATGTTCTTGTAGCTTCGTCTCAAGCACGGCACCACTGTCTCTCTAGCCATCGTAGCTATCACTCCATAAGCCGCAACTCCTTGGTAAACCAGGGTGCAAGCCTAGCATGAGGGAGCAGAGGGTGCCGTGGAGCAATCTCATCAATGGCTGCAGAGAACTGGCTATGCCAGTCCTCCACAAGCTCATCTAATGAGCTGCCAGGGGGCATCGGATCCCGCAGAGCCATCTAGAGCCACATAGGGTCCATTTGGCTCTGTGGGTGAGCTAAAATCTGCTCTCCACCTAAACAGGGTTGTGGTGGGACATTCAGATGGGCCTCCAGGGCATAGTGGTCCAACCATGGTACTGCCAAAGCAGTAATCCAGTCCACTGTAACCCCAATGGTGAAGATCAGATCGAGCATGTGCCCAGCCCGGTGTGTGGGGATTGTTACAAATTGGGAGAGTCCCAGTGGTGCCATGGACAACACTAGGTCCGCTGCCTGACTGGAGGCCGTGTCATCAGCGTGGATGTTGAAATCACCCAAGACTAATAGCCTAGGGTGTTCCAACACCCAGCCTGATACGGCCTCCGTCAGGGACGACAAGCTATTGGCCAGTGCGTTAGGCAGTCAGTACACCAGCCAAATCGCTAAACTTTCCTCAGCCTCCCACACCAGACTGACACACTCAATACCCATTATCTCCACCGGCGGGAGTGCCCTGAAGAAGTAAGCCTCCCGAATGAAAACCGCCATTCCTCCCCCGCCCCCTGGTCTGAGATTGGTGGAGGACCAAGAACCTGGGGGGGGGGGGGAAGCTGGGAGAGAGCTACAGTCTCCCTGTCCCACACCCAGGTCTCAGTCATGCACACCAAGTCTACCTTCTGATCTATCAGGAAGTCCTGAAGGACTATGGTCTTATTATTTATCGACCTGGCATTGCACAACACCAATGTCGGAGGGAGGTTATCTATCCTAGCCCCACTGCTGACATCCTTTGGGATGGGCTGCAGGCTGGAAGGGCACCGAGCCATCCTGTTTCTCAGCGCCCTTTCCTTAACTCTCTGCCTGGGCCCACCGCTATACTTTCCCCTCCCCAGAAGCACCGGAATCTGTTGCTCAGGCATCACTAGCCAGTCTTCACGTTAGCCTCAGACCACTGGCGGGCTGAGTGAAATGCTCCTCCATATCGCCACTGGTAGCAGCCACTGCTTCTGGCACTAATAGCAACCAATTTTCCAGCCGTCCTACTATACTAAGCTTTACTTTTATTCAAATTCTGCTACATAGTTCTAGTTCAATATTATTTCCCTCCCATTAAATTTATACTTCTCTCACTGCCTATATAATAGGCCTAGTAGCCTATGATTGCCTCCCCCCCTTTTTTTCTTCACCCCACTTTTTAGCCAGTAAGTTAAGTAAAGGGTAATAAATTGATGGCAAAATTATCTTCAAGCTACCCAGCCTCAATCCTTTATTAATCAATTAATTGATCAATCAAATCTATGGGGCAGTTAGTACACTTGGTTCTCTAAATTAGACCTAACAATTAATTGGAAAAAATCAATCAGTAATTATATCAAATCCCACCCCAATTAATTAACTACAGCTAAGATACCTAAAAAAAATGTTCCCATCAATTTAAGCCCACAATTAATTGTAAAACAATGAAATAGCCCACCCCAATTAATTAAGTCTAAGGCCCTGAGGATTCCCTCTAATTTATGGTCAGTCAGTCATCACTAACAGTGCATCTGAAAGTGGCAGTTGCCTAAAATTCTGGTCAGTTGCCACCCCTTGAGTCTGTTGAGTCTTCCTTGGGTCCATCAGTCCGGGGGGGTGGGGGGTTTCAGGGTAGGAGGTAATGTGCACTGGGGCCCCTTACCATCAGGATGCCGGTTAGGAGGTCCTATAGCACCTGTTGTTGGCTCCAGTGAATCTGGCCACCTGGCTCTCGCCGCTGCATGCTGGTAAGCAAGTACTGTCCCATCTGAGATCTCCCTGACCCCCAGTCCAGCTCGCTGAAGGGGAATGCTACCATAGCTGGTGAGCCTTCCAGAAACCTCCACTAGTAGACAAAAGAAGGTGAGGAATTTAGGCAATTCATAGCATTTGCATTTTCTGCAAAGATGGTGGGTGAATATGGGGTTCTATTAGCTCAATGCCTTATCTTTATGCTTTGGGCGAATATGTTCTTTTCACCATTTTGAATCATTTTCTCAGCTTAGGAGCATGGACTCTAATATAGGAGAACCAGGTTTGATTCCCCACTCCTCCACATACAGCTGCTGGTATGACTTTGGGTCAGTCATAAGTTCTTTCAGAGCTTTTCTCTTAAGGGCAGTTCTTGAAAGAGCTCTCTCAGCCCCACCTACCTCACAGGGTGTCTGTTATGGAGAGGAGAAGAGAAAGAGATTGTAAGCCATTCTGAGACTCCTTTGGGTAGTGAAGGACAGGGTATTAATCCAATCTCTTCTCTTCTTCATCTATTAATCAATCAGCTTTGGAACAAATAGCTGATCATTTTAAAATCTTTTGGGGTAGGTCTGCAGTTTCTGGAAGTATCCTTTGTCTTTATCAATTAACTGAAGCCAGTTTTTCATCATTTCAGTCAATTAATTGCAGCACCTGGAAAAATAGATTTCCTCAATAAAACGATTAATTCTCTCAAACTTAAATTTCCCGAAGTATGGTTTCATGCTGCTGCAAGCAGACTTGCAGATAGGATGACACCCTCTCTGGTTCTTAAGTTCCACCATTTCCAGTTTCTGCTGCTCATTTTGCACTTGCCTTTTCTATCTGAACGGTGTTTTGGAACTGATCTTAGCTTTCTATTCCAACCCACATTTTCATTTTTAAATCTTGGTCTACCTTGCTAGAAAACATCCAGGTTCCTCTTCCTTATGGTGATGGGACCTTGTCACCTCCTGACGACTTGCTTCCCCATCTCCCTGTTTTTGGCTCCATATAATATCCAGGGCTCTTGTGGTACAGTGCCAGGACTCACACATAAGGCTGCACTGATTTCCACCAGTTTCCTGATCAGGACTTGGGAGAGCTCCCCCATAAGGTGCTAGTATTCAATACCAGTGAGTAGCACCAAATGAAAAAGAAGGAGGGAAAGCTCTAGTTATATCCATGGAGGCCAAATTACACTACTTCATTAGGCAATGCTTATAATTATAGCCACTCAAACTTTACCATCCGGTTCTGCCATTCCCAACTCAGAAAAGCAAATTCTTCTGTTTGCAGGTTATGGCATCAAAGAGATGTATGAAGGCCTGGGTCCCTAAGGGACCCCAGCCAGTCACAGACTAGATAAGACAGACATCATGAATCTCCTAGCTGAACTTCAAGTGCCCAAGGACACAACTAGGACAAAGGCTGTGCAGAAAGATGAGAAGAGGTTTAATCCTTCCAGCCTTACATAGTTTCACCTTTTGGAAACATTGTCCTCTCCTGAGTTCCTATTAGCTTTTGAGGTGGAATAAAGAGATAGGCTTGCCCCCCTCCCCCATGTCTATTAGGACTGTGGTCTGTTTATATCTATGTTTTGCCATATACAAAACTTTGAAGGAGTGGAAGGGTTAAGCTCCACTCGATTTACACACCTGGGCTATCTTTAAAAGGCCCTGGGAAGCTGGGAGATGCTTCATCTCTGTCTTGTCTAGTTTGACCCTCAGCTTTCAGCCTTGCTGGCATGCATGAAAGAAAAAAAAAGGAAAAGCAATTAAGCATTGCTTCATCACCCTTACAATAGCTGCCCTGAAATGGTTGATGATATCAGTAGTGGCATCCTATTACAGTACAGCTTCAGGACAAAGGCTAGAGGAGACTTAATTAAACATATTAGTTGGCAGCTCTTTTGAGTGGCAGCTTATGTAAGGAATAGCTGGCACAGTTGCATTTTGGTGGGTTGTTGTCTGATCCTCTGCTGGTTCACAATGTGCAGCATTTTGTGCATTTACAGTCCCCCGAGGTCACAGTCATCCAGCATGATGTCATGGTTAAAATATCCGATTAGAATTGGGGAGACTGAGACTTAGATTCCCACTGTGCCCTGAATCTTACTGCACAACCTTGGCCATTCTTTCCCAGGGAATTCACACATTACATCATGGCTGCCACAAGGGTTTTCATTTGGACTTGTATTGGGAGTTCCCGGATGTAAATTTAATTCCCAGGTGTTTGCCAGCCCAACTCATATCTGAATCATGGTATCGAGAGAGAAGGGAGCTTACATCTCTTTTCCATTTTATTTATTAATTTTATTCATTTATATCCTGCCTTTTCCCCAGTGGGGACCCTGAGCAGCTTACATCATTCTCCTGTCCTCCATTTTATCCTCACAACAATCCTGTGAGAGAGTGCAAATGGGCCAAGTTCACCCAGCAAGTTTCCATGGCACAGGTGAGGCTCAAACCTGGGTCTCCCACAAACTAGTACAACACTTTTAACCATGTTGTTTTCCCAACCTGAAGTTGTCCTGGGCAGCCTAAATAGTATAGCCATACATTTAAGTGTTTGCAGCATAACCATAACAGACATGTACGTATGTAGCCACAGCTAGTGTGATTACTGTATTGGACTGGGATCTAGGAGGCCCGGATACAAATTCCACTTAGCCATGAAGCTCACTAAGGTTCCTTGGTCAGTCAGTCTTTCAGCACAACCAACCTTAGAGGATTGTTGGGAAAATACAATGCGAAGGAGCTATATATGCCACCTTGAGCCATGTGGTGAGTGGTTAGAGTATCAGACTAGGATCTGAGAGACCTAGATTTGAATCCCTACTTTGTAGTGGAAATTTGCTGGGTGACCTTGGCCAGTCACATACTAACCTCCCTCACAGGGTTGTGAGGATAAAATGAAGGAGAGAAGAATGATACAACTCATTTTAGGTCCTCATTGGGAAGAAAGGCTGGTGTATAAATGAAGTAAATATATCCTAAGTTACAGCAAAGGTTACAAGAATTTGGAGTTCTGCTATGGTGAGAATTGAAATGGGCTCTGAAATTATGATACTTGACTGTATACATAATATCTGTAATCAATTATTTATATATGCAATTTTTGTAATTATATCTAATGTAAATAAGGTCTAACTATATAAATAAATTAAAAGAAGGTTGGGATTAAGTGTTTTAATAGATAGAAGAGGTTACTGAAGAAGGTTTTAATTTCTACTTAAGGTGGCAAGACTAGAGAAGAACAAAATCTGGGAGGGGGGGATCTACAATAGCAAAACTTTTGGGAAACAGTATTTTCATTCTGAGGTGACAGGCTGTGATTTTCCAGCAATTGGTTTGTGCATCTCTGAGCAAAATAACTCACCATTTCTTATTAAGAGCGTGCATCCCAAAATACCCGAACTGAATATCTACATGAAAATCTTTCCGCCCCCTTGCCCAGATTGCACGAAGGTTTGGGCTGGGCTGTCATCAATATGCAGATGATACCCAGCTCTATCTGTTATTGGGTGGTCAGTCCGCCTCCAGTCCGGGTGATCTGGACCTGGCATAGTCTGCTGTGGCTGGATGGTTCAGACAGAGCCGAATGAAGTTGAATCCGACAAAGATGGAGATCCTATGCCTGAGTCGGAGTGGTCCAGGGTTGGGGATCCCTCTCCTGACCTTCGGGGGGGTGCCGTTGGTGCCGTCGGCGGAGGTCAGGAGTTTGGGAGTGTTTCTGGACTCTGCGTTAATGATGGAGGCCCAGGTAGCAGCCGCTGCGAGGTCAGCCTTCTATCATCTGCGGCTGATCAAGCAGCTGGTCCCCTTCCTTGAACACAACGAACTGGCGACAGTAATCCATGCATTAGTCACCTCAAGGTTGGACTACTGTAACACCCTCTACATGGGGCTACCCTTGTGCCAAATCCGGAAGCTGCAGCTAGTGCAGAATGCTGCGGCATGGCTGTTGTTGGGTCTCCCTATGCAGGAACATATACAGCCCGCCTTAAAGGCACTGCACTGGCTGCCAATAGCATACCGGATAAGGTTCAAGGTGCTGGTGCTGATCTATAAAGCCCTATATGGCCTGGGACCTGCCTACCTGAAGGACCGTCTCTCTCCATATGTTCCTCAGTGAGCACTACGGTCTGGATCCCAAAACCGACTGGTCCTGCCTGGACTGAAGGAGGCATGGCTGGCAAAAACACAGGCCAGGGCTTTCTCAGTGGAAGCCCCGCACTGGTGGAATGAGCTCCCGGAGAACATCAGGGCCCTGCAGAATTTGATGCAGTTCCGCAGGGCCTGTAAAACGGAACTCTTCCACCAGGCCTTTAGGTAGGGGCCGCCCAGGGTAAACATCTCAGCCCTGGCCCAGCTCCATCTGCCAGTCCCGTCTGTTGGCAATTCCATCTGCCAGCCTGTGTGTGGTCACACAGGGATTATATATGAATGCTGCTCGGACCCACTTGTGGGTAGAATTGAAATGCCGCCAATCTTGTGTAGAATGTATGGAAAGTATTTTTAATGTTTAATGTGGAATGCTTATTTTAAACTGATTGTAATTTTAACTTGTGTTGTGAGTCGCTCTGAGCCTGCCTTTGGGCGGGGAGAGTGGGATATAAATTTAAGAAATAAATAAAAATAAAAGTTTACACATTATGAAAAACACTCCTTGAAAAATCCACGTTTTTCATGTTTTGGTACTTAATATTGTCAGCAGCAGCAGATATCTTATTTTACTTTGAGTCTCCTGATTTCCCAGGCAAAGGCATCTCCTTTCCAAATGGATCCTTGCAAGGGATCAAGAGCTTTAACTCACAAAGGAAAAGCCCCAGGGAAGAAATTTTTAAGGCCCCAGATCCTGCTCTCAGATGGATGGCATTTTCAGAGGAACCTTCCTTCAAAGTGAATGAGTGAACTTTTAGTTCCACCAGGTCAAGATTCAATGCACCACCAACAGCAATCTTGCATGGGAGACAAAATAATATAGCATACACAGCTAGACTTTGCCATTGTAACTCTGGATGCATTGAGACAGTTTCACATATCTGCTTGCATTGCCAATTTTATGTAGATACATGTTTTAGATATTTAAACCCTATTTTAGCCAACATGACGGACATTCCTGATGCTTTAAAAGTGCACCGTCTTCTGAATGACTCAGCTACTGAAATATCAGCAAAGGTAGCCATGTTTTTACAATCAGCTATAAAGCTATGTCAGGAAAAACTATCAAAATGAGCAACACTTTGTAACAACTTGTTTTATGTAACATTATGCAGTATTATGTAGTTTGCAAAATACCTGGTTTATATATATGGTTTTATGTATGTTTTTATAGTAATCCTCTTTTAAGGTATTGTTTTATGCCAGTGAAGGCTAACTGACTGTCTGACTGACTGACTGACTAGTTCTACCAGGAACTCCTTAAACAGTAGTTATAATTATGGTACCTCTAAAGTGGATGCCCAGCATGAAGACACGTGTCTCACAGCAACTGGATGATTGTTACATCACATGCAGTCACACACACACACGTGCTTCATTTTTACTTTTTTGAAAAATTGTAACTATTTTCAAATATTTTGTTCTTACTCATAACTACTTTAGCTTTGGTGACAACCTGTTCCTCCAAATCAATGGCACAGCCATGGGCATCCACATGGCCCCACAGTATGCTAACATCTTCATGACTGATTTGGAACAACGCTTCCTAAACTCCCACCCACTTATACCTCTCTTATACTTATATTGATGACATTTTTATTGTCTGGACACATGGTAAAGAAGCCCTGGACACGTTCCACCAGGCATTCAATGATTTTCACCCCACCATCAACCTGACAATGAACCAATCCATGCAAGAAAAACATTTTCTGGACACTACTATAAAAGTACACAATAGACACCTAGACACCACCTTATACTGGAAACCTATTGATCGACAAACATACCTACATGCCTCCAGCTACCATCCTAAACATACCAAATGATCCATTGTATACAGCCATGCTCTATACTACATCTGCATCTGCTCCAATCCTACAGACAGAGATTCTCACCTGAGGGATCGACATCAAACCTTTTTGGAACTAAAGTATCCACCCTATGAAGTCAGGAAACAGATTAACAAAGCCAGAATGATATCCAGAGAAAACCTGTTGCAAGACAGGCCCAAAAGAGACAATACTAGAACACCACTAGTGGTCACATATGACTCTCAGCTCAAAACAGTTCAGCGCATCATCAACGACTTACAACCTCTACTGGATAATGATAGTTCTCTTTCACAAGTACTGGGGGTCAAATCTTTTCTTGCACACAGACAGTCCCCCTGTCTCAAACAATGCTTCTCCCACAGGAATACAACATCTAATTTGAACATGGATACTGGGACCAGAGCTTGCAATAAGCCCAGATGCCAACTTTGCTGCCACATACACCCAGACAACACAATCACTGGACCTAACAACATCAACTACACCATCAGAGGCACATTCACTTGCTCATCTTCTAACACTGTATATGCCATTAAATGTCAACAATGCCCTTCAGTTCTCTACATAGGACAAACAAGACAAACCCTACACCAGAGGATAAATGGACACAAATCTGACATCAGAAATCACAAGATTGAGAAACTTGTCGGAGAACACTTCAGTGTTCCAGGACATTCAGTGGGTGACTTCAAGATAGCTATTTTATTACAAAGAAACTTTGGGAACAGAATGGAAAGGGAAATTGCTGAATTACAAGTTATTACAACACTGGGAACAAAAACCTTCCCAGGACTCAACAGGGATACTGTTTTCTTATCTCATTACATATGCTAACTCTTCGGTCTTCACATATGTATTCTCATACAGGGGGACTATACATCCTCTGTATTTTAGTGTATTTCTTTTTCAGAATAGAATATTAGAATACTGCATTACAGAATAGAATTTCAGAATAGAATTCTGCATTTCAGAATAGAATATTAGAATACTACAATACAAGGAATATTGGAATCTTTGGCTGACATATACATTAAAAAGGAAGGAAGGAAGGAAGGAAGGAAGGAAGGAAGGAAGGAAAAGGAAGGAAGGAAGGCTGGCTGTTAAGTGACCTCCACGCCTGAGAGGAGTGAATGGAAATTCTCGGACTTATTTTGACTTATTTATTGCTTTACAGCTGTTGACCTTATAACCTCAGCTTGTTATTTAGTTTGGTCTTCACATATCTTTAAGCATCTTCATCATGTTACATGTTAATTTGCTGTTTCATCCCTGTCTATAAGTTTGAACCTTACCTTCCATTCCATTGTATTTGAAAAAGTGTGCATGCACATGAAAGCTCATACCTTGAATAAACCTTTGTTGGTTTAAAGATGCCACTGGACTCTAAATTTATTTTCAGAGATTTCAGTGACAGGGCAAGGGGTGTAGCTAGGGATTTTGGGGGGGAGGGGGCCTTGGGGGGGCTGCAGCTAATTAAACCAAAGTTAATTACATTAATTCAATTTGAGGCCAGCCCAGGAGGGAGAGGACCTGGATGAAATGCTAGGGGGCCAGGCCCCATGGGCCCACAGTTAGCAACAGGCTTGGGGGGGGGCGAGTTGTTTTTGTTTTTAACAAAGGAAGCCTTTCTTACTTTGGGAAAGGAAACAATGGACCACAACAAGGAAAGATGAAAAATATACTTTTACACCACAAGTTGTGTGTGTGTGACAATCAGTCATTGTAAGAATCAATGCTTCCTCTAAGCTGTGGAGTCTTGTGAGCAAAAATTCTACTTTGTGAGCTACTGGCATTAAAGTTGTGAGTGAACAATTTGGCTACAGCATAAATTAGTTTGCTCTGGAGCCATCCTTCCTGAGCTAAGACAAAAATGTGTGATCCAGAGGCTAAAAAATGGTGAGCTGGCTCAAACTAACTCAGTTTAGAGGGAACACTGGTAAAAAAAACATAAGGAAATGGTTGCAGCCAGGATACTCTCCTGTCAGGCCACCATGCCCCCTCATCCCTGGGTCTGTAAAATCAAAGCCATTTACCCATTCTACTTCAAACCTGGGGGATCATCTTTTGATCAGGGGGAGGACTGTGTCCTGTTCAAATATAGTCCCGTTTTCTGTTTTTAAAGATAATTGCACCACATTTGAACAGAACATCCCTCTGACTCTCAAACTGGTTCCTCCATTGAAAATAATGGTCCCAAAATTCTGGAACATGCAATAAAATCATAGATTTGAATCTGAAATGTGGTACTGACCTACCCTAAAATCAAGAATAAATGGTAAAAGTGTCCTCCCTGAATCCTAGATCCAAAATTTATTTTTTTAATCGGAGCACACTTTTATTTAATAGTTTATGTGAAAATATACAGGGCAAAGCTTGTAGAAACTTAAGCTAAAGAAAGCAGACTCAAGCGTTTGAAAAATTTGCTCCGTGTGCTGAATACATTTTTTCCTGTTCTATGGAGTGCGAAATTGCTCTTTCTGTGTTTTACTGCCTTTTGAAGTGTTTTTCCACTTGTGTGGTTTGCTGATTGGCAGTTTCAAGTCCCCCCTCCCAAGTTTGTGTCTAGAACCACTGGATATAAATATAAATGCTGTATGGGTTCTTACCCTCAGGGGCTCTTGGGACTCACTTTAAACTAATTACTCAAGGTTGTATATCAAATCTATATTGTGAGTGAACTTTTAGCTACAAAGACCAACATTTATAAAATGGCCTGTAGAGAAAACTGCACGTTTATAGCAAAACCTGATTATTAAGCTGCATTTCATAGAAGAAACAGGGGTGCTTGCACAATTATATCAACCCTATCCTTACAACAAGGGTCACATGAACATATGAAGCTGTCTTATATTGAATCAGACCATTGGTCCATCAAACGTAGTATTGTCTACTCAGACAGGTAGCAGCTCTCCAGGGTCTCAGGCAGAGGTCTTTCACATCACCTGGTCCTTTTAAATGGAGATGCTGGGAATTGAACCTGGGACCTGGGGCATGCCAAGAAGAGGCTCTACCATTGAGCCATGGCCCTTCCCCATTTCCTAAGCTCCCCTTCCCAGTTCTACATACAGCTGAAGGCTCAACCTGCTGTATCATGTATTTGATTCTGAAACAAGAAGAGTTATAATTAGATTATAGCAAGTTATTTTTGCCAAATGTAAGACTATTTTACAGAATACTTAATCCTACAATGTATACATTTCTACTTATAAAATAACAGTGTTATAAAAATATTCAGCACCAGTTTTTATCTGGTGGCTGGAGAAGGAGTAAGAAGGAAGCAGTGCACTAGCATTTTTTAAAAACTACATGTATGCTTTTGCACATAAACACACTAGTTAAGAATGGATGCATTTGCCTTTAGTTCAGAGATTTACAGTGCAATCCTAAGCATAGTTACACCCTTCTAAGCCTATTGAAGTCAATGGATTCAGATGAGTGTGATCCTGCTTAGGAGAGTAGTTAGCATCTAGAGGGTGAAATATGAACAGTTCTGGTGCACGTGTTCACACATTATTTCAAAAAGGATCTCCAAGACTTCCTCAGAAGGTACAGCATAGGTACAAATTGGAGGCAAACTACACTATGCGATGGTACCAGAAAAGAGACCTATCTGAAGCATGAGCAGAAGTTAAGTGCACTGCTTCATTATTATTTGGCAGATCGGCTGGAGTGCTCAGAAAGTTTTATTCTCCAGGAGCTGCAGAGACCAATTCACTCGGTTGCTTTCATGGCCTGATATTAAATGTCAGTTCCTGTTTACCCACCCTCACCCAGGCCAAGAATCACATGTGAAAAGTTCATACTGAAAAGGTGCTTCGGTGTGAGCCCGACCCGCTGCAAACTTATTGCAAACTGCAGTCATGTATAAGGCTCCTGCAATGGTCTCCTGTTTGTAGCAGATTGGCAAACTCTATTCCACTAGTCTTACCTTGCTTTATACCAGCCCCCACCACCACCCATGAATTTAAATTGTACAAATGTACCATTTATTGCAATACAAGCAACATATTTGAGCCACACTACAGCTATACTTTACATAGTGAAGATTAAAATGGCCCAATAAAATTATATTTTCAGAGTCTGTCTGAAGAAAACATTCATACTTATCTTAATTGCTCAGACATGTTTCAATCCTAGCCTTTTTCAATGGCCTTTTAAAAAAAATTATGTAACAGATGTCATAATGTTCTTTTCAAAGGAAAGCAGGCTTTGAATGTTTCCACTCTCAGGCCCACTTTAAACAATAATCAGAATGAATCAGTGTTGTTTTGGTTTTTTGGATAGCACCATTCCAGTCTGATGATGGATCAGGTTTTTGAATGACCTCCATATAAACAAACTCCTTACACAAAAGGGGGGGGGGGTGTTTCTGAAAAAGGACTCAGCCAAGCCTTGTTCCTGCTGTGCTGTTTTTCTGTGGAGATAGGTTTGTTTCTTGGTAGGGCTTTCAGACAACTCCCCACCTGCAGTCTGAAATGGTACAATCTGGGGTGGGGGGAGACGTTACCACTTCAATCTCCTGTTTCTATCAAATAAGTCAGAGAGTAGAAATATTCAGTGTTCTCCTGAATTAATACAGCCTAGGAACAGCTGAACATTCTATTCCACCACCTATATAATATGGCCTCCAGGTTGGGAATCAGGAAATGCACATTTGCATCCCATGATACAAAAACACTCCACTTCACTAAAAGCAACTGCTCATAATAATTTTCAAATAGCCAAAGAAGAATGATGGAAATAAGCCCCAAGTGTAGCAAATCATCCTGCAAGCAGAGAATTTTCCATTGCAAATGACTATAATTGTTTCAGTGGCTTGGTGTAAACTGCACAATCAGTGCAACAAACTATTGCACAAAACACAGGATCAGCCTCCCTAGGAAGCAATTTAAATCAGCCTTCATGTGGCAGCTGTAACATATAAACTGACCCTTAGCATTAGCCCAAAGGCAGCCTAATGCACTCGATTCTATGAAACCCCGCAAGTCATGCTCTCTGGACCCGTTTCTTTTCAGGTTAAGTGGAAAGTGCACAACAAAAAAACTTCATCTGGGACTTGAAAAAGAAATGTTGGCATATGTTGTGAATATGTACAAAAACACTGAAAAGTATAAGATATGCAGGAACACTGTATAGGACAATGTGACATTAATGGGTTGGGCTATTCATTTTTTTGTGCAATAAGTTTTATTGAATTTTCATTATAACAGCATCATATAAGATGAGGAACGATGTACATAGTGTTACGAAATACAAATATTTTAAATAACAAATCGTGTCAAAAAAGATTTTGAGACATAGTTGACTAATAACGAGTATAACATGTAATCAAGCATTGTAAGTGTTGATCGCTAAGTACATCTTAACATATGGGTCTAGAGCTACCTTAACCACAAGTTATCCATTACTTTAGGAATATCAGGTTGTTTGGAAAGATATTCTAACACAGGAAACCAGGTAGAGACAAAATTAGTGTGAGTAGGACATTTATCAAAACACGTAAGATTACTTTGCTGTGAGCTTGCCTTTCTGTTTGGGGTGAGCAGAAATATCGTAAAAGTTTTTTTTTCAGTTGGGTACTTTTTGAGGAAGAATGATGGCTCATTTCATTCAGTGGAGTTTATTCTAGGGTTGCCAGTGCCCAGTTGGTGGCAGAGGATCCCCCAGTTTGGAGCCCCTCCCCTCACTTCAGGGCTATCAGGAACTAGGGGGAATTACCCCTCCCCCCAAAATAGGCAAGAAACCAAGAATAAAAACGGTGTGCCTACATCACCTGGAAGTGATGTAGGCATGTCAGTGATGCTGGGGGCGACACTCTGGTTTTTGACCAAACCTCTATGGTAAGAAGCTAATTCTACCATAGAGCTTTTGCCCACAAACCAGAGCATCATCCCCAATGTCTCTGACATGCCTATGTCACTTCCAGGTGATGTAGGCACGTTGCCCCCCAATGTGCCTATGTCATTGCTTTTATTTTCAATTCCTTCCCTCCCCATACCTGGTAAATGGAGCCCCATCCCTTGCCTGCTTATCCAACAGACCTGGCAACCCTAGTTTATTCCTAGGTAATTTGTGTTTAATTTATAGTGCACTTCAGTATTCTGGCTGGGCCCTTTGACTGGGGAGTCTTTCTGATTCCACTTGCTCTTTTCTGGTTGTTGCTCTGTATCCTATGCAATCTGCACAGTGTAAATCATAAGTCAAGTAACATTGCTTCTTCATTGATCCTGTCCCTTTCCATTTACCTAATGAACAATTATTATTCTGTTCATGGAATCAGGAAACACATGATTTCTTATGATATTTGGTTTGAATCAGGGACATTTTGGGGGGGGGGGTAGATGGAATCCTGTGGTGGCTCTCAGCAGCAAGAGACCTAGTGTTGTTTAGTTTTCACTGAAATGACACCGGAAGAGCTAGGTCTAAAAAGGACAAGCTCAAAATAGATATATTTTGTCTGTGTGGTCTGCTTTCCACTGGATAGTTGTTTGTTTGATTGGGGTTTTTTGATAAATCGATAGTTCCTTGTTAGGCACAGGAGATTTTTATTTTTGCTGTGTTGTTTGCACAATACTATATTTTTGGGGTGAAAAGGATAAGATAAGCTGCTACAGAGACAGCAGTGGAATTCTTAGAACAGCTATCTGAATCCAAACTCTGTGCTTTTGATTGAAAAGAAAGGGATTGTTTATTTTGCTGTGTCTCAGAGAGCAGCTTTGTGCAACACAGAGGGATTTGGTGTATGCTAGCCAAAATCCTGGGATTTTATGACCCGCTATACTATTACCTGCAAGTAATAGGAAGTCCAACCTTCTCCCAGCCTTTCTGCCTGTGGGGGTAATATGTTTGCCATTGTTCATTCCCTGAACCTCAGTTGCATTACCAGTGTCACATACACTAAGCTGGTTGCCCTGATGAAAGAACATTTTTGTGTAAGCCTGAGATTCCAGTTTGGTATAGTAGTTAAGTGCGCGGACTCTAATCTGGGAGAACCAGGTTTGATTCCCCACTCCTCCACTTGCAGCTGCTAGATGACCTTGGGCAAGCCATAGTTCTGGCACAGCTGTTCTTGAAAAATAGCCGTTTCTGTCAGAGCTCTCTCAGCCTCACAGGGTGTCTGTTGTGGGGAGGGGAAGAGAAAGGAGTTTGTAAGCCACTCTGAGACTCCCTTGGGTAGCGAAGGGTGGGGTATAAGTCCAATCTCCTCCTCTTCTTCTTCTTCCTTTTCTTTTTTTTTTTCAATGCAAGAAAGACCAAAAGCCAGTGAAGGCACTGCAGGCTACGAAGCTAAGCTCCATTGCCTTTCTGAATATTGTGTTCTTTTCTATGGCCTGTTTTGTGGTCATCTTATCTATGAAGCATGACAGTGAGCAACAGTCCTTTCCCCCTCTAATTTAACTTTTGCTTCAGTTATGAGAGAATGCCCTGGAGATCTTGAGGTGCCGGGAGCCTCAGTGTAATAGAGAAAAATAATAGGCTCCTCTCCCCTCCAGGAGTCTTCCTTCTCCTCTGGGAAGGCTTCTTGTGACACATTGAGGTCAGGAGGGGGCCGGTCCTGGCAAACCCTTTTCACCCAGCACCCAAGAACTATGTTTCTGATTAAAGGTTTAAGCTTGTAATTACATTTGTTAGAAGTTGTATTTATTACATAATGCTTGGAAGTAGACCCCAAATGGTATTGCCTGGGTTTATTAGCAATATGAACATCAGTTTTTGAAAAGTTTGCAGGTCACTTTGTGCAGATCACAATGTCTTTGAAGTCACATTGCAGAATGTGAATTTGAAAATGAGAGAAAATGGTGTTTTTGTGAACGAGATTGTAAAGAAGATGTAGTGCGAGTAGTGGTAATGCAAGTAGTGATAATGCAAGGAAGATGACAGGCATGTGCTAAGCTTGGGGGGACAGGATTGCTAGTTCTAGATTTTAAGTTAAACTCTGATGGAGAAATTCTGCCAGTTCTTGTTTCTATGGTCATCACAGAATTCTGAGCTGCGGGTCCTGCAATGCTGCCAAGGGTCAAGAAGGAGGTTCAATTTAATGTTCGAATGTGAGCTGACTTCCAGTTTTCTGGCTTCTAGTATTCCACCGTTGCAACTAATGTATAGAGTTCACTGTGAAATGACTCACCCATTCCTACTCTGAACAGTTTCATGTTCAGGGTGATTTTTTTAAAAAAAACCCATTCTTGTGTTATTGTTTACCAAACAGCAATTTCCTTTGCCTTGTTTCGGTGTCACTTGGTGCCAAGGAAAGAATTTCATTCCTGCTGCTTACTGTGCCTCCTTCCCCAAGATGTTAATTAAGAAGGAAATTATAGCTTATTCAAAGCAGCCCACAATAATTCTAGGTAACTCTTTTAATGTTTACTTTTGACAAGTGTTGTATAAGGTACATTGTAATGAATATGTAGCAACATAAAATTATTAGATCACAACACGCAGGGGACTCACAAGGACTTGTGGAGGGCATCTCATTTCTCCCTACTATTGTCCCTTTCCATTCCCTGAAAACCCCCATAGCTTCTCCCCATTTCTTCCTTCATTGTCTCTTCCCTGCCCAGCAGCCAACCTGCCTTTATTTGCCCCCATCTTCAGCTTTCCCTCCTACCCGCCCACTGGTAGCCTCTCCCCAGGAAAAGTCTGGCCAAGTTGCATTGTGCCAGCTGGATGGCCAGACCCAGATGTGCAGTTCTGGCAGGACCAGTGACCTAGGGCTGCCACCTCTGAGTTGGGAAATTCCTGGAGATTTAGGGGTGGAACCTGGAGAAGGTGGTTTTTGTTAGAGAAAAATAGTCAAAATGCTTAAATATCCAGAGTTTCAATGGATTTTTGCTTCACTGGAGAGGAGACGTTTCTTTTAGTTTAAAAATACTTTATTACTAAGGGTGAGGGTTCACAGGAGAGCTACAAAATAACAACATAACTAAGAGCTACATTTTGCATCTTACTCTTTACAAAGCATGGTGAGACCAGAATGGAGTTTCCTCCTTCTTCTTGACCCCTAGAAGGAAATCACCTGTATACAGTAACAAATCAACACATCAATTAGATTTGTGGGCTTTTCTCACATTGGCTGTCACATTTTCCTTCCACCTTCCAGGTCAGTCTAAACAATAGCACTGAAGGTAAGCAACTTAACCCTATAATGACTGGAATGTCAGATCTTGCTAACACATACATTTCCAACAGTTTTTTGGGGAGCTCAGTAGGGTATAACACCACAAAATCCACCCTCAAAAGCAGCCATTTTCTCCAATTTTGAGGTTCTTTGTCTTTTAAACCATGAATATTAGTTCAGTAAAAAGGATTGTGTGTACTTTTTAATCCTTAAACTGCTTTTTAACTCAATCTGTTTTTAATCTGTGCATTTTTTTAAAAAAAATGTTGATTACATCATTATGTTTTCTGTCCTTGCACCTTGATGTTGTGGGATATGAATGTTTTAAATAAATAAAAATGAATAAATAAATTTGGATCAGAAACTTCTGGGGCTGAGGCAAGATGGGCCAAGGAAGAGACCAAGATAAAAGGTTTGCACAATGTCTTTAGAAACCTTCTTCTGACTGACATTTAACCTACAGAAAAGTTCTTTGGAGACTTTGCATGGGATCAGTCCCAGGAACTGGGTAGCACATAGCTGAGTGATACCTACTTCAGTCCCCCCCCCCCCCCCCCCGTAAGTGAAGAGCTTTAGGCCTCCTTCTCCTTGAAATGGTAAATCTGTTTGGACAGAAAAATTTGAGAGGGGGTACCTGTTTTAGTCTGTCATATAGCTATATAAAAAGGAAACTTCTAGTGTCGGTCTCAGAAGGCAGCCCACCCGCCTGCACGTTATCCCTTTGGGACCGCCTCTCCTGGTATACCTCCAGAAGAGCGTTATGCTTGGGAGATCAGAATTTATTAGGGGTCCCTGGCCCAAGAGACATTTGGCTGTCCTTAACCGGACCCAGGGCTTTCTCTACCCTGGCTCCAACCTGGTGGAACACTCTGCCGAGGAACATCCGCACCCCTACAATTCCACAGGGTGTGCAAGGTGGAGATGTTCCACCAGGCATTTGTTTGAGGACAGCAATGGCCCTGTCTTGGCACTCCTATCCTCCTTCCCCCCTGAGGCGGTGGCACGGTTAGGATTTTAGCACCATCTATAGCTAATTAGATTATTGGATTGATCTGGATGTTTTACTGTTTTAGCCTGATTTTAAATTGTTTTGTGCAATGTTTTATCTGATTATGTTGTACACCACCCTGAGCCCAGTCCTACAGGGGAGGATGGTTAATAAACTCAATCAATTAAATAAATAATAATTTAAAAAGACTAATGAGATGTGCTTAAGCAACTGCCCATTCAGCTTGCAGCCTGCTTAGAAACTGAACATCACAGCTGAATGTGTGTTTAATAAGACTATGTATTTATTATAGTAATAGTGTTTCTCAATAAACATACTGTTTAGTATGTGAATAGGAGAGAAAGAGATGATATATAAAGCCCAGCGACAAATCACTTTGTCATTAGTACAGTTCTAGGCCCTAACCGCCCCCCCCACCTAATATTGTTTAGGAGACCTACTGAAATTTAATCCTACACAGCACAAATACCAGACCAGCTGCACACTTTTTACCCAAGTCCTGTAGATGGATGGGGCTGTATTTTAATACAAGTGCTCTCAATCGAGTCTTTCTTGTTGTTAAACTGAATGAATACATATTCTGTTCAAACATTTATTTTTCAATAACCACAGCTGTATTAACAAAGAGATCTTGGATTTGATGAAAGCTCTCCCCCCCCCCGCCCATACATAGTATTATCCTCTGCCTCCAATTTTGTCACACCAAGTGTTTGTTTGCATTGCCTTTCCGCACTTCTTATTGCTCTGAAGCCGTGTTCTCAAGCGACCTTTTGCCTGTGCTTCTCTAGCTTTAGACATGATGATGATGGGAGAGGATGTGGAACCTGTGCATTTACTCACTGGGGGAAATTGTTGTGTTTGGAGGGCTTTTTCATATAAATTGCACATGAAAAAAGATGTTCTATGAAAATATTACAAGCCTAAAAATAAACCTATAAACTGGCCCATAGAGAAAGAAGGCACTGAAGACCAGCACTTTGGGTAGGGAAGCACTAGCTGGATCCGGAATGTGAGAACAAATGTTCATGGCCTGTACTTATTTATGTGGCATGTGCTTATTTATTTAGTGCATTTTATCCCACACTTCTGCCAAGGAACTCAGAGTAGTGTTCATGCTTCTCTCCTCCTCCATGTTATCCCTGCAGCAACTGTGTGAGATGGGTTAGGCTGAGGGCCAGTAGACAATAACATGTCCCAGAGTGTACCATGGGTACATGACACCATTTTAATACCTTAATTTGTACTTTTCAAAATGCAGCAGGGGCCCAGTCCTATTGGGGACCCTGGCATATGGGTTCAGGGTTCACCCTCACTACGGTTTTTAAGAGCCGGAATGGTCACATGGCCTTCTGCAGCATTTTGAAAAGTAAAAAATCAGTCCTCTGGTACTGTGTCCCTATGGCACAGGAACACGGTACTGCCTAGTTTGGTCCTAAGTGAGAATAACTGGCCCAAGGTCACTCAGTGCATTCCACTGCAAATGGGAATCTGAACCTGGGTCTCCCTGGTCCTTGTCCAATTTACCACGTATCACTCTGGATTACACATATTACATGTTGCTTAGATACCTGTTCTCCCCTTCTCATGTAATTATGCTTTCAAATAGGTCAGTCCTTGAGACCCACTAACAGACCCTGCTTACAACTCTCCAACCTTCCCAACTCTTCTTTCTGTTCGTTTTCTTGTCATAATAAGCAAATACTGTTTCCTAGGTCTGTTCTGATTACCATTGTCTCATAATTCCTGGTAGCCTCAGTTTTTGATCAGCTTCCAGCTGTGCTGGCTATAGCCAGCTGATAGATTACAGCCTCTTACAGGCCATCAGAAATGCTCAACTATTCATATCTGTTGTGATTTGGAGAGAAGCAATTGCTTGAAGAAGCACACAAATAACTGCCCTGGGACATTGTGACACAACCAAAAATCAGCATGGGCAGACTGAAAACTGTGGCTGACACAGATATGGCCTTAAGAAATGGAAATAAAATCTATATAGTTGACATTAAAATATGATAGATATAATCACAAAAAATGCTCACAAGTTGGCATTTGAAGTACTTATAGTAGCATGCCAATGCAGATATTTGGAGTGATGTGCCCATCTGTTCCCATTAATGAGCTTTTAGGGGGGTTGATAATGAGGATATCATTTGTGTAGCATAGACAGCAGTACATATGCTGCCAAATTGTAACTAAGAAGCCTGGAATGATCAGTGCGCAGAGTCAGGAGTGGTTTGTGACTGGTCGGGGGGCAGGGGTATGGAACCTGGCAATTTTTTGAGGGTTGGGATTTGGATCTGGTTAATTTTGGCACATCAAAGAACAGGTGCTAGTGTATCAAAGTGCAGGGTCAATGGGGAAAAACACAATTCCCTCTATCACAACAAAATATCTGATATCAACCGCTGGCAAAAATACTGAATGGATTAAAATAATGAACAGTTGGCATTTTGGGCTGCAGTCTGCATGATGGCATAGGTATACGGTAGAGTCTTTTGAGTCCTCATAAATGGTTCTGCTCATATTTCTTTCAGAAACTTTAGCAGCAATTTGAAAGCTACCTACATCTTTGAGCAACACATATTTGTTAAAGCTGCCTTTTCTGTGAATCATTAATATTCATCTCTGTTCTCTACAAAGTATGCACAGAGGCCCTGCAATTTAGTGGTGTGCACTTATAACACTTACAAGACAGAGCCCCTGGAGAAAAACCTGGGTTGCCATAGCAATGTGTTTTGTTCAGAAATGTTATCATATTGCTTTCTTTTTCCATGTTCATTTTCTGTGTCTGAAAATGGCTGCTCTCCTTAATCAAAATGTCAGCAAATCTTTCAGCTGTTATACTATTATAACTCTTGAGTATTTTGTTTAGAGGTCCAGACAGTAATTTGTGGGTTGCTCAGCTACTTACCCCAAGAATTGAGTAAATCAACACCATTGTGAATGTCTTACAGACTGTCTAGGATGACCATTTTTAGCTACTAAAAATGAATGTGGGAATTATATGCAATTTTTAAAACATCCTGAATATGGGCCAAAGTGGTTGGTATGATTCATTCATTACTCAATCTGAAAAAAACTACAGCAGTGCTTTGAGGGAAATGTCATGATCCCAGGAGGGTGGTGGCTGCTCCATCGAAAATCAGTTGCTGGTTGCATGGTAAAACTGTCACATTGTCATTTCACATGGCCAAAAAAAAATTGTGGAGGGTGTGTCTGTGTTTGTGCTGATTCAGGTTCAGAAACTCCAGGCACCATCGTATTGGAAGTCAAAAAGGACTGTTAAGGGGAAGGGAAATGCAATGAAAATTATGCTAGCAGTAAGTTGGATACAATCCAGTGTTTCTATGGTTTCCCATCTACAAACTGGAGATTATTTATAAAGACAAGTTCCAAATATTTTTTATAAATTTTATAAATGGTCTGGATGAGGGTGTGGAGGGGTTACTCATTAAATGTGCAGATGATCCCAATGTTGGAGGAGCAGCGAACATACTGGAGGAAAGAGATAGAATTCAACAAGATCTGCCCATATTGGAAAAGTGGGTGGATGTGAACAAGATATGATTTAACAAGGATAAGTGCCGAGTTCTATATCTGGGTAACAAAAATGAGGAACGTGCATACTGGATGGGGGATGCACTTCTGGGTAGCAGTGTGTGTGAACAAGATCTCAGGGTACAGGTGGACTGAAAGTTAAATATGAGTAGCCAGTATGATGTGGCAGCAAAAAAGGCTAATGCAGTCTTGGGGTGTATCAACAGAGGCATAATCACAAGGTGCCATAGTCCCGCTGTATACTGCATTGGTCAGGCCACACCTCGAGTATTGTGTGTAATTCTGGAGGCCTCACTTCAGAAAAGATGTGGACAGAATGGAGCGGGTGCAGAGGAGAGTGACGAGGATGATTGGGAGCCTGGAGACAAAGCCTTATGAGGAAAGGCTGAGGGACTTGGGAATGCTTAGGCTGGAGAAGAGGGGGTTGAAGGGGGACATGATTGTTTTCTTGAAGTATTTGAAGGGCTGTCACTTAGAGGAGGACAGGGTGGCCTGTATAGCCCCTTCCAACTCTGTGATTCTATATTTTCGATGGGTTCCAGAGCATACAATTTAAAATATGGTCATCATGTCTGTCATGGATACTGGCATAACCCAAAGTAGTTTGCACTTCAGAATTATGACTCCTGAAATCACTGAGACAGTGGCCTGAATCCAATCAAGCAGTTTCAATGGCTTTAGAAAACTTTAGGGTTGGCGTCAGAGGTTTTTAAGAGGCACTGTAAAACTATTTTATTTGCAAAGACTTTTAATGGAGTTTAAGCTGCAGGCATTTTCTTAAAGAGAGGTAAATGGGATTTTACTGTAATTTGTTCTTACATTTTTGGAATTGTAAGTTGCTTTGAGGGAGAAAGGTTGCATTGTGTCTCATTGGATCTTGGAAGCTAAGCAGAGTTGGTATGTGGATGGGAGACCACCAAGGCCGTCTCTGCAGAGGAAGGCAGTGGCAAACTATCTCTGCTTCTCACTTGCCATGGAATCCCCTTGTGAGGTAGCTGTAAATTGGTTGCAACTTCACAGCACTTTACAGACAATCAAATTGCTTTGAGCAAGGTTGCCAGCTCCAGGTTGGGAAATACCTGGAGATTTTGAGGGTGAAGCCTGAAGAGGGCATGGTTTGGGGAAGGGACTTAAGTGGAGTATAATGCTTGAGTCTACCTTCCAAAGTGACCATTTTCTCCAGGGGAATTGCTCTCTGTCACCTGGAGATCAACTGTAATCTCAGGAGATCTCCAGTCACTACCTGGAGGAGGCAATCCTATGGAGTATAAATATCTTAAGAAATACAAAGGGCAGACTATTTCTGCAGAGCTTCCCTCTCTTTTTCAGCCCACTGAACTATTTTTTCCCCTTAGGAGTCAGTGGATCCTCAGTGAGAGCACCGGGGCTGTAGTGGAAGGGTGAATTTGTAAACATTACTTCCCCCCTTAAGAAAGCTTAAGTGTCTTCAGGAAAGCAATCTTAAGCAGGTTTTCACAAAATCCTACTCAGATCTATTCAATGGGACTGAGTCCCAAGAAAGTGTTCTGAGGACTGCACAGTAGGTCTTCAGAATCTGTGGTTGGATACTGGCCAGCTGTATATTTGATGCCTGAGCAGTGCACAGGGTCTACCAGAAGTACCTCTTGGAGTCTGAACCTTTTCACTCCCAGGGCAGCCATCCAAGCTTCATTGTGATCTTTCCCCAAGCTTCAGAGCAAAGCAGGTTTGAGAAATATTGGGAGGGGGAACCAGGGCAACTCCTGGAAGTGCACAAGTACACTAATTAGGATTGCAAACTCCAGGTTGGGAGATACCTGGGGATTTGGGGGTGGAGTTTGGGAGGGGAGGAACCTCCATAAAGTATAATGCCACAGAGTCCACACTCAAAGCTGCCATTTCCTCCAGGGAAACTGATTTCTCTAGCATAGAGATCAGTTGTAATTTTGGGAGATCTCTAGACCCCACCTGGAGGATGGCAACCTTAGTGAAATTCAGAAAAAAAAAAACCCTCTTCCCAAAAGCATTGGACCTGGGGTACATAACCCAGAGAAGAATCTTTCCATCAAGATTTGCATGTAGACATTTAAAAACTGATCTTGACAATGAGCTCATGATGGTAACAGTTGTAAATGAGTATAAAATGTTCATCTGGGATGTGTGCCGCTCGGGGCCATCACAGTGAATAAGATTAGTTCACCACATGGTAACATAGGACCAAGTCAGTGTCTACAGATTCAAACAGCCATTTCAAACAGCCATTTCAGTGGGCTTTTAGTATGAAATAGTTTCCTCTTATGTATGTGCCGTGCTGTCAAATTGTAACTGACTTAATGGCCTTCCCAGCAAGGAACTTTCAAGGAAAATACAAAGTAGACATGGTTTGTGATTGCCTTCCTCTGCAGAGCATTCTTTGGTGCCCCCCCTCCAAGTACTGACTCTGCTGAGCTTCTGAGATCTGACCTTACCATTCCACACCCCCAGCTTATTCTACCTAAGAAGAAATATGTCCACTTTATGTAAGAGATTTTTTTAATCAAGAAAAAATAGTAATAAATCAATCATTCTTCACGAGAGGCCTGTAAGACTGGAAGTTTTTAATCAGAGGCTGGATGCTGTAGTTCAGGGGTGGCCAACCTTGCTTAACGTAAGAGCCACAGAGAATAAACGTCAGATGTCTGAGAGCCGCAAGACAGGAACAAATATCACACACACGTTTTTATTTTTAAAAATATGCAAATTTGCTTTTTATTAACGTTAAATGGGACTGCCAAAAATAAAAACAAACGAGGAAAACCGGTTATTGATAATGATATTACTTGTTTGCTAATGATATTGAGAGAGAGAGAGAAAAAGAGAGAGATGGAAAGAAAGAATTAAAGAGGTGGAAAGAAAGAGAGAGAGAGAAACTAGGAAAGCAAATAGATGGGAGGGAGGAGGGAAGGAAGGAAGGGAGAAAGAGAGAAAAAGCATGCCTCCCCTTTGCTTCCCCAGCCGCCCTGCCAGGAGCCGCACAATATGTGTGAAAGAGCCGCATGTGGCTCCCGAGCCACAGGTTGGCCACCCCTGCTGTAGTTGGATTAAACAGGAGGTTGGACTAGATGCCCTTCAAAGTCCTTTCCAATGCTATGCTTCTGATGTACCTCCCCAAGTCAACTGTAGCCCATAGACATGTGCTCAACTTGACTGAGAGCCAGCTTGGTGTAGTAGTTAAGAGCAGTGGGAGAACCAGGTTTGATTCCCCACTCTTCCACATGAAGCCAACTGGGAGACCTTGGGTCAGTCACAGTTCTCTCAGAGGTCTCTCAGCCCCACCTACCTCACAGAGTGTTTGTTGTGGGGAGAGGAAAGGAAGATGACTGTAAGTCACTCCAGGACTCCTTTGGGTAGTGAAGAGCAGGGTATAAAACCAACTCTTCTTTTTCTTCTTCTTTTGACAACCTCATTGATTTTTACAGATCCACAAGTGACAAAAAAGCAAAAATATATTGTGGGCCATGAGGTTGGGTGGGTACATATGAACTGGTAATTCTCAAGTTGTGCAGACCTGCTCTGTGAATTCCACCTCATCTGAGCTCAGTTTTTACAACCGAGGTGATTTTCCTCCAATGAACTACTTAAAGTAGATTCATTAAAGGGGTCATAAATCTAATGGGGGATGTCATCATTTCAAAGGAGCCATTGCAAAGTATTATGCTGTTAATTTACCAAGCTCTTTAGATGTCTTGCAGAGTCTCACCAATAAATTTATAAGTACAGAAAATTACAGCTGAACAAAAGCTTGTGTGGTCCTTTGTAGAGCCTAGGTGATAAAGCATTCTTATTGTTTATTTAGCTGAGTTAAAGCAACACACTCAGGCTTTTGGCAGCTCCGTTGTGGAAATAAATACAATGGTCTCTAGAAAATGGGCTCTGGGTGCTGCAGCCTTGGGCACTCAGCACTGATTTGCTGTGGTGACCTCAGCAGGGTATAATGACACAGAGTCCACAGTTTTCTCCAGGGGAACTGATCTCTGCCATCTGAAGATCAGTTGTAATTCTAAATTATCTCCAGTCCTCTCCTGAAGATTGTCAATAATGGTTCCCCAGGAGCAAATGGCTAGTTTGGAGGGTGGAGTCTATTGCATTGTATCTGTCTGAGGTCCTACTCCTCCTCAAACCCCACCCTTTCCAGGCTCCATCCCTCAAACATTCTGGAATTTCCCAACCTGGAGTTGGCAATCCTATCTCCTTCCCAGCCAACTATCAGTCTACCTTTATCTGCCCCTCTGACTTCAGCTTTCCGTCTCCCCCACTCTCTGCAGCCTCTACATATGAAAAGTCTTTTCCCACAGTGGGGACCCAAAGAGGAGGGAAGGAACCTCAGCAGGGTATAATGACACAGAGTCCACAGTTTTCTCCAGGGGAACTGATTTCCACACTGCAAAGCAGCAAAGCAGCCGTTTTCTCCAGGGGAGCTGAGCTCTGCCATCTGGAGAGCAATTGTAATTCTGAGTGATCTCCATACCTCACCTTGAGATTGGCAGCAGTGGTTCCTCAGGAGGAAATGGCTGGTTTGGAGGATGGACTCTATGGCATTCTATTCAACTGAGGCCTCTCCCCGGCCCAAACTCTGGCTTCTGTAGATTCCACCACAAAATCTTCAGAAATTTCCCAACCTGGAGCTGGCAACCCAAGTCATGACTGGCTCCAATGAGTTCTCCACAATGGCCAAAGTAGGCCTGGAAAGGGCCTCCCACCTTTTCCTTTTTACTGACAAAACCAACCTTGGTTGCCTAGCAACAACCAATGAGGGGAAAGTTAGCCCCATAGGAGAAAGATAAAGAGAATGGTTTGATAGCCAGCAGCTCACTTCATTAGCCAGCCAGTGCCAGAGAAGCCAAGCAGGAAAGTGTCTTTGTCAGGAGAGAGAGCTGTTTTGGGAAGACTGGCCAAACTGGCAGTGGGCAGGAGAGAGGAGTGGACCCAGCACCCAGCCAATGGCACATGATTACTGTTGAGTGACGGTTGACAGAGCGCACAGCACAGCCAATGGGAGAGCTGGAAAGTGCCAATATGTTAGGGCTTTTAGAGAGCCAGTTTGGAGTAGTGGTGAAGAGCACGGACTCTAATCTGGGAGAACCGGGTTTGATGCCTCCACATGCAGCTGCTGGTGTTACCTTGGGTCAGTCATAAGTTTTTTTAGAGCTATTCTCTCATGGGCATTTCTCAAGAGATCTCTCTCAGCCCCACCTACTTCACAGGTTGTGGGGAGGGGAACAGGAAGGGATTGTGAGCTGCTCTGAGACTCCTTGTTGGAATATTCGTGTTAGGGAATATGTTCAGCAGAGAAAAATAGTAAAGGATTAGCTTTGTAGAGCATTAAGAGTCTGAGTCCATGTGTATTTAAAGGTAAAAGTTTACTATACGCCTATCATGGGAAAAAGGTAAACAGGATACAAAACAACAACAGAGCTAGATTCTATATCCTTACAGCTAGAGATCCAAACAGCAAGAGAGAGATGGTGTCTTCCCTCTAAGCCAGAACAAAGGCAGAGGAAAGAAACCATAAAATGCAAATATTTAGTACATGGTTTCCAATCAGGGAGTTAGGGTCCTAACAAAGTTTCCTGGGCAAACTGTTGTGTATACAGATTGGTTACAAACAAACATGTGACTTACTATGACCAATACAGAACAACAGCAACCCAGTAGATACACTGAAGTGTTTTAACTTGCTATACCCAACACCCCTTCTCAAGTTACAACACTGAAGTCATACAAATTCAAACTTTCACGAAGGATCTTGAACTTCTCCTTGGTGAGTGGTTTGGTGAGTATGTCAGCAATCATCTCTTCAGCAGGACAATAGTGGAGTTCAATCCGTTCTTGGTCTTGCAGGTGTTTCACGTACTTACACTTCAGAGCGATGGTCCTACTCTTGGATTTGGTGCTCTCACCTTTGCAGATAGTGATGCAAGCTTGATTGTCTTCATACAATATTATTGGTCTCGGTTCATCTATTCCAAAGTCTCTCAATAGATTAATAATCCAATACAGTTCATAACTGGCACTTTGTGCAGATACACACTCTGCTTCCGCTTTGGATAGAGATACAGTAAACTGTTTTTCACTAGTCCATTCAATCAAGCTGTTTCCATAAAAAAACAAGTATCCACTTGTTGATTTTCCATCAGGTGTGTCTTTGCCCCAGTTGGCATCCATGAATCCTCTCAGTCTTGGGTCATCACAGGCTGAGATTTTAAGTTTGTAGTCCAAAGTTCCTTTCAGGTATCTCGCCAGTCTCGTTATACCTTTCCAGTCATAGACATTTGGTGAACTGGTCTTTCTGCTTAAGAGTCCAACAGCTGAAGTTATATCTGGTCTGCAGATTGAGCTCAGATGCAAGAGCCTTTTGATTGAGGATTTATATCCATGGTTGTCTTTAAGCAGTTCTCCATCAGTAAGCTTTTGGTAGTCCTTTTCAAGTGGAGTACTTACTGGTTTGGAATCTTTCATTCCCACAGACTCAAGAAAGTCCATGATCTTTTGCTTTTTGCTCAAAAGAAAATTTCCATCCTCAGTTCTTTCAACTTTTATTCCAAGGTAGTACTTTAAAGTTCCTAATTGTTTCACTTCAATTTCCTTGTTCAGTTCATTTGCTATTTGTTGTACATCTCTTTGTTCTTGACAACAAATAATCAGTTCATCAACATGAATAAGTATGTACTGATAATGTCCATTTCTAAGTCTTGAAAACACACAAGGTTCTGTTTTTCCTTGTTCAAACTTCTGTTTCTGTAACAGCTTAGTCAGCTTGTCATCTGTTTTGGCATTCAGATGCTCCAGATGCATGCCCCTTAAGGTGGCTATGCTTAGAAGAGTCCTGAAGATTGTGTAGACTCTGTTGATGTCCTTCCATTCATATGATTCCTGTTCTGGTTGTACAGTTGCACAAATTCCAAGTATTGGTGGTGATATTCCTTTGTTGCTTCTTGCTGACTGTCTCACAGTGTTTGTGTCCCCTTCTCTTGGCGTAGCCTCTCCTGGTTCCCCTTCTGAGCGAGAACTCTCTTGTGGAGATGGACCTGCCTGTTCACAGGTGGCCCCTGCTGGTTGCCAAGCAAACAAGTTGTTAAAGGAAACTTCTGCAGATTTCTGTGTGGGTTGCACTGTGGATTTAGCTAGGTTAGAAGCTTGTAGGATATTGCTTTCATCAATATGTACCACATTATTTTCCTTTACTCTCCAAGTTTTAGGGTTTAAGATTCTGTACCCCTTTCCTCCTGTAGCATACCCCAGTAAGATACCAATTTCTGCTCTTGGGCCTAGTTTGCCTCTTCTCTCCTTTGGTATGTGGGCATAGACTTTAGATCCAAAGGCTTTTATGTGTTTAAGTCCAGGCACTCTATTGCACCATAATTCAAAAGGACTTTTGTTTGTGACTTTTGAAGGAACTCTGTTATGAAGATACACAGCTGTATTCACTGCTTCAGCCCATAGAGTCTCTGAAAGTCCAGACTGTATCAGCATAGAATGTGCCATTTCTTGAATGGTTCTATTTAAGTGTTCTGCATTTCCATTCTGATGTGGTGAGTAAGGAATTGTAGTCTTATGTTCAATTCCTTCTTGTTGCAAGTATCTTAGGAACTGCTCGCTGCAGTACTCTGTGCCATTATCTGTAAATAGCACCTCTGGTGCTTTGCCAAATCTATTTTTAACAATTGCAACATAACACTTAAACTTGTCAATATCCCACTTTTGTTTTTAAGTAGGTATGTATAGACATATCTGGATTTTGCCTCCATAAAACCGACAAAATATTTGCTGCCTCCAGCAGATTCCTTTATTGGACCAACAAGATCTGAGTAAACAGTCTCTAGAAACCTTACATTTGGCTTAAGAGGTTGACTCTTGTAAGAAGGAGCTGTGCCTTTTGATTTCAAACATGTATCATAACCATTTTTCATAATATCACATTCAATAGCTTTGATATTACAGTCCTCCAACAGTTTTTGCACACTTTTTCATTTCTGTGTCCTAGCTTTACATGCCATCCATAGACACACTTTTATGGTCACAATTAGCAGATTTGGTGTAGCACACTGGTCCTTCAGTGTCCATCATCATTAGCAATAGCAATGTCTCTTAGGTAATGAAAACCCTCATGTTCTTCAACCATAAGATTAATGCCATTTTCATGCCAAATTCTGCCTTGGCCCTTATTAAGATTAATTTCAAAACCATTCTGTATAATTCTCTTAGTAGATATCAGATTAGATGTGGCTTCTGGGACAAAAATGCAGTCTTTTAGTGTCACCTTCTGAATTTCACCATAGGCATTCAATACATGTATCACAACAGTTCCAGATCCCTGTACAGACAGAGCTTTACCATTGACTTGTTGCAAACTTGGTTTTCTCTCTCTATCAAGCTCTATAAAATATTCTTTTAAATTTGCAATGTGGTTGCAACTTCCAGAATCAATGAGCCACGTTTTCTCATCATCAAAGTCTCTCTTATTCACAGAATCCACTAAATGGTCATTTTGACTTTGATGCTGTTGAGCAAACGATTTGGTCTCTGTGAGGCAGAAGATAGGCCCCTCTGCATTTGATCTTTTATGGCCCTCATTTGCTCTCTCACTTCCCTTAGGGGATCTTGTTTCAGCAAGACTCTGGGCGTTTCTGCTGTCGCCGTTCTTATTGTGATCAGATTGAGACTTACATTCTTTTGCATAATGACCAAATCTTTAGCAAACAAAACACTTCACATCTTTCTTCACATTTCTCTTCTTATATGCATTTACATTCAGAACAGACATGCTTTGAGATAATTCAGACACATTTTGAGATAATTCAGAAGATCCTTCTCTTCTAAATCCTTCCTCTTCCTCAAACTTAACTTTCGCCACTCCATCTGTGGGAGCAATTTCTGTTAAAGTATTCAAAGCTGACTGAGACTGCAAAGCACTTTCTAGCAATGCTTTCCACCATGCATAACTCATCTTAGATAAGGTTGGAGTGTTTAAGAAAGAAAGATTCTGAGGGGAAGCCATTCTTAGGTACATTACCAGCTCCAAGGAACAGCAAGCAGGCGATGTGCACACAACAGGGATTCTTTTTGTTCTCGCCGCAAACGATCCACTCCACGATTCAGCTTTTGCAATGCGAATTTCACCTGGCAGGAAAGGCAGCTGAAATGATTCCTCTGTCCCTCTCTGTCCCACAACTAATGACAAATTGCAGGCTCTAGAGATCAGATCAAAGGCGAAGCATCTCTCTGCTTCCACTGGTCTGGCGTGAGATAAAAGTTTCAAAAAAAGTTGCCTGTACTATTCTTAAAAACTTTCTTAGTAAACTTAGCACTCACATATGCTACTCAGCTCTTTAATACTCTGCGTAGGAAAAAGCCTGGGCCCATAACCTTTATGTTGGAATATTCCTGTTAGGGTATGTTCAGCAGAGAAAAATAGTAAAGGATTAGCTTTGTAGAGCATTAAGAGTCTGAGTCCATGTGTATTTAAAGGTAAAAGTTTGCTATATGCCTATCATGGGAAAAAGGTAAACAGGATACAAAACAACAACAGAGCTAGATTCTACATCCTTACAGCTAGAGATCCAAACAGCAAGAGAGAGATGGCGTCTTCCCTCTAAGCCAGAACAAAGGCAGAGGAAAGAAACCATAAAATGCAAATATTTAGTACATGGTTTCCAATCAGGGAGTTAGGGTCCTAACAAAGTTTCCCAGGCAAACTGTTGTGTATACAGATTGGTTACAAACAAACATGTGATTTACTATGACCAATACAGAACAACAGCAACACAGTAGATACACTGAAGTGCTTTAACTTGCTATACCCAACACTCCTTCAGGTAGTGAAAGGTGGGATATAAATCCAGTCTCCTCCTGCTCCTCCTCCTCCTCCTCTTCTTATCAGATATTCATTACATTACATTACAATCACTATTCCAACATACTATTCCAAATAAGAAATACACTAAAATAAAGAGGATGTAAGCCCTTCTTGGTCAGAATGCAGATGTAAGAACTGGATGAATTTAGCATATGTAGCAGGATAAGAAACAAATATCCCTCTTGAGTCCGGGGGGTGGGGTGGGGGGTGGGTGTTGTTCTAATTGTATTTGAATTGAAACAAATGGTGAACTCACTCTCACAAAACCCAGGGAAACAGCAAACAGAAAGTGAACTGAGTGTGGAAGGGAGGGAAAACAATGCAGAATGAAAAAGAAAACCCGAAGGACATGCACGGTGAAAGCGAGGCAACCCCCCCCCCCCCCCCAAATGCATAATAGGACCAGGGGTCATTTCAAGCAGGAGCACGCAGGAGCACCGTTCCAGGAATAACAAGCCCAGGAGCGGGCACTTATGGTGATGCACTGTGGAAAAAAGCAAAAGCATTTTAACTTGATCTGTATTTTCATGTTTGTTGTAGGGTAGCTTCCCTGCAAGAACAAAGGAAACCTAAAGTGTCTTTAGTCAAAGTGTAAAGCTGGCTCACCAGCTCTGAGTTGGGAAATACCTGGAGATTTTTGGGGTGGAGCCTGAGCAGTGGGTGTTGACTTTTGACACACTTCTGGTGATGTCAGGGGGTGTGGCATATGCAAATAAGTTATGCTAATGAGCTCCTGCACTTCTTTTTCTACCTTGATTCTACGAAATGACCCCTGAATAGGCCTATGTTGTTGGGAGGAAGAATGAAAAGCAGCATCCAATAGCAAAATCAAGAGCTGCTTCTAATCTGCATTACCAGTCTGAACTCTGGAAAATGTGGGTTTGTTTATTCCTTCTGATTTATTAACCAAGAGAAATGAAGGGGGGAAAAGACCAAGGGTCTGGTTTTCATTGCAGAGAGCTGGAAATTTAGAAAAATACCCTTCCCCTACACCTCCATGGCTCTCAGGGAGCAAAGAGAGGAACTTGGCAGATGAGATAGTGAGCTGTGATGAGGAATCTTCTGTGTGCTGAATTGTTTGGGGTTTTTTTAAAAAAAAATTGTTGGAAAGCTGAAACTTTTCTAAGAATTTCCCCCAAAATGGCTCAACCCCTTCCCCTCAATCTATTCTGAACCAGAATAGCCAGGTGTCTTTATCCTTCACTGCCCCTCTTTATCCCATTTCTGTCTCTTCCTCAACACCATGGTTCTTGCCTCAGTCCTCTGTTTCTTTTCTCTGTTCCCTTCAAATCCCACCCACCCATCCATCTCCACCCTTCTAGTTTCTTGGGTTCTCTTTTCACTATTTCAGAGACCTCAGTTTGTCTCCTGCACACACAGTTCCCTCCTGTGTCAGTGTGTGGTCTCTCCCCCCATGCCCAGTTAACTGCCTGGTCATTTCTGTGAAGAGCAGTTTACATATTTATTCCCAGAAGAAACAACTGATTCCCCTCAGGGCCTAGGCAGAGATAAACACAGTAATATAGGTTACTAATTTCAGATGGGAACAGAGGAGAAGTAATTAAAGGCTTTTGGAATTTGAGCAGTGCTAAGTGACAGAGAAATGGGCAGGGCCATCACGCTAGGCCTTGTTAATGTGTACTGACTGGAGGATTATTGGCTCAATCCATGATTACCCCATGATTACAAGTTGTTGTGTGAACTGATACTCATGCATATATATTTGTTTACCATGCCCACACTATCCATCCACTTCAAGGTGAAGAGAGGATGTACAAATGTACGTATATTGGGTCATGCTAAATGTTCAACGTGAATGTGTGCATGAGTTGAAGATCTGCTCCCATGCCTTGCTGCTTGTACAATGGTTATGCGGTAGTATTGCGTGTCTTAGGTCTGGTCCACACAGTCTAGGGCTGTCAACTTTTGATTGAGGAATTCATAGAGAGTTGGGCATGGAGGGGGTAAATGGGGGGGGGGGGGGCAATCAGCATTGCTCTGATGCCATGATGTCACTGCATCCCCAGCCCATGGTAAGTTTCTCACCAGTTGGCAACCCTAGGCTGGTGCCTGGGGAAGGTGGACTTTGGAGAGATAAAAGAATGAGGATGGGATGCCATGGAGTCTTCCCTCCTTCTCTAGGGGAACAGATCTCTGCAGCTTGAAAATGAGATGTTATGGGAGAATTCCAATCCCCACCTTGAGGCTGGTACCCGCATCTACTGATGCAGCAGAATGAGGTGGTAAAATTCTGAGGTGCTGGAATGGGCTGTACTCCTTCAGATTACAGGAGAGGGGGTCACATTCTTCATGCTCCCTTCTGTAAAAGCTCCCCTCAAATAAAATAAAAATGAAAACAACAGAAGAAAAATTTAATCCTAGCTTCTCACATGCTGTGCTACTTTTCCATTTGCAGTGAAATATTAATGTAGACTACTTTGACCATGTAGTCTTTCCCTAGGAGTCTGAAGTGGCACAGTCTACTCTGCTGCGTCAGTACTCTACCAGGGCCTTATACACATGTAAGAACTCAGGTTGCTGTTAAAGATTAGTGCTGCATTTTTCACCATATTATTTAAGTTCAGATGTTGGGCAAGCTTCGGGAAATGGCAGAGGACAGGAGGGCCTGGCATGATGTGGTCCATGGGGTCGCAAAGAGTCAGAATCAACTGTGCGACTGAACAGCAGCAGCACTTTTAATCTGTCTGTGCTAGAAGAACTTTCTACTTAATTTAGTCACTGCTATATTGTGAAACATCTTTTGTGGCCCCAGTGCCTCATCGCATTACATCCTGTGCCAAACAAACGGATGGCAAGTGACATTAGCTTGGGTGACATATGACACCAGCTTCAAGTGCTGACTGACATAATATTTAGTATGGGTGGTTCTAATGCCAGGCGACACCAAGTTTGGGTCTTGCTCTCATTATATTCAGAGAAATGTGATGGGTTTTGCCCACGGTAATGTTTTTTTCTGTGTGTGTAAGAGAGATTTCCTTGGTAAAGCACTAGTGGGCCTGGAGATAACACAAGAAGTCTGAACCACTGAGAAGAAGAAATATTAAATAGATTGGACTTCTCTGATGGAAAAAGCTGCATAGTGTGATGACACATTGTGCAGGAGTGCATAACAGAAGCAAGGATCAACCTATATGTGCAACCTATGATGGGATCGCCCTACCTATATTGCACTATACTGTAATAATTGTCTGGGGGAAATTCTGCTGGGGAAAATTTTGCAAGGAACAAGGTTTCTATGACCTGAGCCCTAGAACCAGGGCCTTTTTTGTAGAAAAAGCCCAGCAGGAACTCATTAGCATAATAGGCCACACCCAACAGCAGAAATGTATTAGCATATTAGGCCGCACTCCTGACAGCACAGCTCATTAGCATATTCGGTGGGGGGGCTGGGAAAGCACAGGGCAGGCATAGAAGCTTGCCTCCCCCCCAAGCTTCTCTGCCCCACTTCAGCATCGCCTTTCTAGTCTCCTACCCCCCCCCCCCCCAAACTAGACAACCGGGGAAATGCAGTGCTGAAGTGCCTTTCTAGTCTCCTCCCACCCCCAGCCACACATGCCAGAGGTTTTGTTTGTAGGCGTGGCCAACTCAGGAGCCAGCTAGAACTCCGTTCCTGTGCGTTCCTGCTCAAAAATAGCCCTGCCTAGAACCTTGATCCAAAGTGTGCTCCTGTGGGGACCCCTTGTGTGTCAGACTCAAACACAAGAACAGACTCTTCTAGGGTTGCCAACCTCCAGGTGGTAGCTGGAGATCTCCCACTATTACAACTGATCTCCAGGGGACAGGGATCAGTTCACCTGGAGAAAATGGCCACTTTGGAAGTTGGACTCTGTAGCATTATGCCCCAAACCCCACCCTCCTGAGGCTCCACCCCCCCAAATCTCCAGGTATTTCCCGACTTGTATCTGGCAATCCTAGCTTCAGCGGGTGAACAAGAGGAGCAAGGTACCACCTGAGGGAAGATGAAGGAAAACAGATTCCCAGAATCACCCAAAGCCCAAGGATTCCAAGGCCTTGGCTGAGGGGCCTGCTCCTGAAACCTCAGCTCAAGAAGCTGCTAACTTGACAGACCCCAGGGTAGTGATCCCCTCAGGATGCCAGCCTCCAGGTGGGACCTGGAGATCTCTCAGAATTACAGCTCATCTCCAGACTACATAGATCATTCCCCTGGAGAAAATGGATTACTTGGAGGGTGGGCTTTATGGAATTGTACCCCATTGAGATTCCTATCCTCCCCAAGCTCCACCCTCAAATGTCCAGGAGTTTCCCAACCTGGAGCTGGCAACCCTACATCCCTCTCTCCTGAAGGATGTAGCCCACCCCCCACACCTGGAGGGAAAAGTGAAGACTGTGAGCTTGTGAAGAGGCAGCACAATGGTGAAGAAGTAGGATTGCCTCCATGTGGGGCCTGGTGGTCTCCCACTATTACAGTTGATCTCCATGCAACAGAGATCAGTTCATCTGGAGAAAATGGTCACTTTGGAAGGTAGACTCTATGGCATTAGGTACCTCCCCTTCCCAAACTCCTCCTTCCCCAGGTTTTGCCCCCAAATCTCCAGGAATTTCCCAATTCAGAGATGGAAGGAACCCTGTGAGAAAGAAGCAGCCTTGTAGATCCTGCTCTTGCTACCATACCTGATTCCTTGCAAGGTTGTGTCTAAATCAAGGACTAGCTGGGTAAAGCCAAGGAACAGGTGAGGTGAGGCATCTTTTGTCAGAGGACCTTGCTGGTTCAGCCAGTTCATATGACCAGTGTCTCCTTGTTCAGTGGTCAAACTTGGACTTAGAAAACATAAGGCCATGAACTAGGCCTTAGTGCTGTCCTGAAAAGTAGACCACGCCAGGCATCCAGTTATTGTGCGGATCTCTGAATTAGCTTCTATCATAGCATTTTTGCCCCCAAACCAGAGTGTCACCTCAATATTACAACATACCTATATCACTTTCAGGTCACACTGAAGTCACATCGGCACGTCGCTAAAATGTTCGATATTTCTCCATTTTTATAAGTCCCCTCCCCCAGCCAGCTGATTGGTGGCAGAGAGGGTGGGGCCTGGGAGCAAGGGACCCATGCCCCCACTGGGTGTTTGGCTTCCCTACTCATATACGTCTGCTTTTATTTCCCAAAACTAAAGCTAAATCATTGTTTTTTACAAGCAAGATTTACACATTTTTTTAAAAAACAACAACCCACTCCTGGCTGGGTCTTTTTAGAAGTATACTGTTAATAGTAGCTATTGGTTGAAAAAGAGGGTCAGGAGACAGCAGGAAAGCAAGAGCAGGAAGAAAGCAGTGTGCCTGCATAGGATGTGCCCATAGGGTACAGACATGTATAGCTTATACTTAAAATAATACAGGAGCCCAACCATTATGCAAGAGAAAATTCATTTTGTTCAAATGGCATATCAGCAGTTGTTGACTGAAATCCCAGTTGATAGCTTACAAGGCTTATTGCATAATGGTGATAGTTATTGGTTGATGAGAGCTTAAAAAAAAGAGAGATTAAGCAGAGATTTCCAAGGTCAACCTATTTCCCATCCATTCAGATTTACTATAGTTTTAAAGGCTTTCTGCTCGGATACACTGAGGCAGGCACTGATGGCTAAGCTTCAAATATGGCGCTGGATTAGAGAAAGCAATATCCTGTTCTGCTGCAGCAGCTGTATTCAGATCTCTGCACGAAATATGTGCTGATCCCCCCCCCCCCCCCAAATGAAAACTGCATGAGGAATCGATTCTTTTCCATGGAACACAGCTAGTGAAAAGAATGAACACAATCTACTGAAAAAGGAAATGCTGGCCGTTAAAAGCTAGTTGCAAGCTTTGAACTTTGGTTTCAGATTAAATAAGCAGTTTTTGTTTCAAATGAAGTGGCAGCTTTAGACAACAGGATCTGACCACAATCAAGAGATTCACAGGATTTAAAATATCTGCTCATGTAGCCATCTGCCCAGTTAAGGTTATGGGAGCAAACAAAAGGCCAAATCATGCACTTTATAACCCAATTTGTGGGCAAAATCAATGTGGGTTTCAGAATCCTTGTCCTTTGAAAATTTAGACCATAATCTTTGTTCATTAAATTTCTGGGTTTTTTAAAAAACTTTGTAAAAATGATTATGACATCCCTACCCCACCAACATGGAACAGAAAGATTTGTCGTGCTCACCTGTCATGTGGACATCGGGGGTGACTATAGGGGTAGGAGAGGTCCATTATCAATGCTAGAGACTTCATAGCCTTTCAGGGAAATAGTAAGAAGACAAATCTGTTGTTTTTGTTTTTTGTTCCTACTTTTCTTCTTAATGGGTAGAGAAAGCAGCTTACAACAACATCATTCTCTTCTCCATTTTAACATATCAAAACCCCCTGTGAAGTAGGCTTAGACCTGAGAGTATGTGCCTGGCCCAAGGTCACCCAGCAAGCATAGATGGTAAACCCGGGTCTCTCATTTCCTGGTCTGGCATGCTAACCATTTCAACAAGCTGGCTGGGATTGTATTTATTTTATTTATTTAATTAGATTCATATCCCACCCTCCTCCACAAGCAAGCTTAGGATGTCAGTTGAACACATAATATATTAAGACATTAAAAGCAAACAAACAATTTAAACAAAGCAACAATAAAATGACATATAAGAGCCAAGCTCAGTCAGATCATAATGAGACAGCCATTGTTCAGACAGTTCATGTTGCCACCTGGAAGAAGTTAGATTGGATAGTAATTAATAGCAACCTATTTACTGGTAATGTTCTGCTGACCTCTACAATGAGCACCATAAGCACTGCAAAGCAGCAGAAACTGAGCGAGCAGGGGAGGCCAAGATGGATCAGACGTCCACCACCTCAGTCAAAGGCCTGGCAGATTACCAGAAGGTATTGCTCAGCTGGGTGTAAAGGTATGTTGGTCACTGGCCATGTAGGGCTTTAAAGGTCACTACCATAACTTTGAACTGGACCCGGTACTCAACTGGCAGCCAGTGCAACTGGTACAACACCGGGTGACTGTGAGCTTGTATGGATGTTGCCGTCAGTAGGCATGCTGCCACATTTTGCACTAACTGAAGTTTCTGGATCAGCTTCAAAGGCAGTCCCATGCAGAGTGAGTTACAGTAATCCAGCCTGGAAGTGACCATTGCATGAATCACTGTAGCCAAATCCAGGGAGCCTAAGGAGGGCAGTGTTTGGGGAGGGAGGGACTTCCATGTGGTATAATGCCATAGGGTCTACCTTCCAAAGGATCCATTTTCTCCAGGGGGAAACTAATCTCCTTTTTCTGTATATCATCTGTAATTCCAGAACATCTCAAAACCCCACTTGGAAGTTGGCAACCCTACTCCCCATGCTATTTTTTCCCCTACTTCTTCTCTTCCTCCTCCTTCTGACAACCTTTTCCTGCTTTCTTCTCCCCTTTCCACCCACCAACCAAATTACATTTTACTTCCTAAACCTGTGCCAGTGGCAGCCAAATTCAAAATGAGTACAAAAAAGGTAGAGTTCAAGAACCACTGCTTTAAAGTGAAAAAGTACATCCCTCCCAGGGTACTCAGTGATGCATCAGCATAGACCTGGCAGTGGTGAAGAGGTGTCACTGCAGTCTATTGGGATTCTATCCCCCTGGTTCAATGCCCTATCCAATATTCTGCCAGTTTTGACAGTGTGGATCTAGTGTTGGGAGTGCAAGATAGTTCTGGGATTCTGCTGGTGTATCACCCACCCTGCTGCCCAACTATCTTTTGGGACATTTGTCAGGAGCAGCTCAGGATTTCATGATCTCCATGACAATCATGGGACTGTCCTACATAATAACACCCCTACACACATTGTGCGGGTTACACTCTTGATCTGGTTTCTTCTTTGGGCAGAAGAAGGTGATGGAGGGTATTGAAGATGGTCCTTTTGTCATAGACAGAGAACTACTTGCTGGGCTTTAGACTTACAGGGATAGCAAGAATCTAGAGGGCTGGGGGACTGATTAAGATTATCTACTCCCATAGCCTGATGGATCAGACTGGTTTTTAGATGAGATTTAGATTTTCCTGTTGACATGGTCTGAGTTCACCTCAATGCCCTGGTTGACCTTTGGAATAAGGAATTGACCAGGGCAATTGACATGATCACTCCTAGATTCTGTACAGTCTAAGAGCCTAGATAGCCCCTTGGTTTACTGAAGGGCTGCAGCCATGAAAAGATGAGAGACAGCTAGAGTAGCAGATGAGAAAGACTTGGGACAAATCCAACAAGGCACAGGCTAGAGTTCATTTTAAAACCTACTCTGCGGCAGTGACAGAAGCAAAAAAACAATATTTCTCTTCCACTGTCGCATCCACAAAATATAGACCTGCAGAACAATTCCAGGTGGTCAAGGCCTGGCCTACAGGGTGAGCTGGACTGTTCTGCAGCCAGATGCAATCATTTTGCTCAACTCTTTGCAGGTAAAATCTCTCTCATCCATTCTGACTTGAACTCTCCATCAACAGTGACAGGAGCCAACTTGTCCCCAGGATACTAAATTGTCCAGTTGTGTAGGATACCTTCAGCTTGCTCAGTCTGAGGATGTTGTCAGGATTATTGGAAGTTTGAGACCTACTACCTACTTGTATGACCCTTGCCCCCTCTTGCTTGCTTAAATATGCCAGGGGGGCTGGCAGACTGGGGCTGCGAGACAATAAATACTGCCCTAAGAAAGGGTCTGCTAGCTCTGCTTTGAAGTGATCAGTGGTGCATCCATGCCTAAAGAAACCTACTCTAGTCCTACGAGAGTTGAATAATTACTGCCCAGTTTCACATGTATCATTCTTGAGCAAGGAGATTGAACGAGTGATGGCTGGAGAATACAGGGATTCCTGAATGAAGCAGATTCTTTGGATACATTCCAGTCTCATTTCAGCCTGGTTTTGGGTCTGAAATAACTATGGTTGCCCTGGTGGATAACCCACACAAGTAGATGAATGGGGGAGTGCAACCCTGTTAATTCTCCTGGTTCTCTTAGTGGGTTTTGAATCCATTGATCATGGTATCCTTTTGGACTGCCTTTCTGAGTTGGAACTAGGAGGCACCATTTAGTGGTGGTTTTGGTCCTACCTTGAAGGGAGGTTTCAGATTGTGGTGCTGGAACTTGACCCCTTGACCTCTGGGGTCCCACAAGGTTCCATCTTGTTCCCAGTGCATTTTAGCAAAGCTGCTGAGAGAGGTCATCTGGAGATTCAGGCTAAGTTGCCACCAATATGCAGAGGATACTCAGCTCTATATAATGCTTCCAGCAAATCCCAGGGAGGCTGTAGAAGCCTTAATGAGGTGCCTGGAGGCAGTTTTGGGAATTATGAGGGTGAACAAGTTGAAATTTAGTACCAACAAAATGGAAATGGTACTGGTAGGGAGGAGATCTGACACAAAAACTGGGACATCTTCCATTCTAGATGGGATGGTGCTCCCCTTAGAGTACTAAGTTTGTAGCTTGGGATTACTTCTGGAACAGGCTTCCTGTTGGATAAACAGGTGGCAGCTGTGGCCAGGTGCTTTTCAACAGCTTTGACTGGTAAACCAGCTGCAGCTGTTCATGGGCAGGAAAAATCTTGCTACTATGGTACATGCCCTGGTAACTTCTAGATTGAATTACTACAATGTGCTCTATTGTAGGACTGCCCTTGAAGACTATCTGGAAGCTACTGTTGATTCAGAATACTGTAGACAGAATGCTGACTTGAATTGCTTGTGGGGGCCACATCACTCCAGTCATGTTCCATCTACACTGGCTCCCAATTTGCTTCTGAGCCCAGCTCAAGGTTGCCCTTTATAGCCCTGTAGAGCTTGAGGCCAGTGTACCTAAAAGGCCACCTACTCTCATATGAACCTATGCTACACAGTTTGGTCATCTTCAGAGGTTCTGCTTCAGGTGCCTTCACCATCAGAGGCTAGAGGGCTGGCAACATGAGAAAGGGCCACCTGGGTCGTTGGAATTCCCTTCTCAATGAGATTTGTTTGTCTCCCTCTATCATTATTGTCTGGCATTCCTTCATCAACTCTTATTAGCCCTCATCCCTGTTTGTGTATTTTTAATAATAAATATATAATCTTTATTTAACACTGTATTTATGTATTTTTATTTTACTGTATTTAGAATAATTCTCATTGTCTAAAATGTTTTAATGATCACTGCCTTGGAGATCCTGAATTAGGTGAAAAGGTGGTGTAGGAATGTTTTAAATAAATACATACATATACTTTAAATATGGTATTTCTGTTAGATGCTTATTAAAGGAAAATGTACAGAAAGTACTGATACGCCTCTGTGAGCTTTCATTGTATTTGTAGGCACATAATTCTCTCATTCATGCAAAAGGAACCTTGAAATAGAATTAGCTGCTGAACATAAAAAGCTAACAATTGATATGGGGATTTGCTTTAATATTAAATCTAAAATAAATGTGTCTGTCTAAGTGTTGTCTGTATTACTTTCACCACTAATATTTGTGAGAAGAAGAATGGTCTGAAAGAGAAAGTAATTTACAGTTGGAGGAAAATAGAATTTTTGATACAATTAATCTTCCTTTGCTTGTGTTTGACATTTATTGCCGGGATATCATTCTACAGAGAACATTTTAAATCATGTAGTTTCAGTTTCTGAACCCATGTTCTGTTAGTGGACATTCAGCTTGACACTTGGTTATAGTAAGCCCCATTTTCAATAGATGAGAACCCTAAATTTGAGGATGAAAGGGGAGAGAATGGGTACATCCCTAAGAAGGAACAACACTTGATTCCCCCCTCTCGTAAGGCCTGGGCATACCTGGCTGTTTTAAAATAGTGGGGAAAAATACACCTTTGAAAGCCAACTCTGTAAGTCATCATTCAGACAACCTCCACTTTGTTTTTGGGTTTTTTTTGACATTTTTTATTGTTTTTATTCTAAAATCTACACAGAAATCAAAAGGGAGGGGTAAACTCCAAACTACAGGAGAAAGGAAAGAAACCACTAAAAACCCAAGTAGCAGTGGTCGTACAATGCAAAAGTAGCTTACTAAAATACATCACTCACTAATGTTTAGATATATTGAAGGTGATATATAAAATTCAGTTATAGTCAAAAATCCAACCATTTTAACTACATAAAGAACATCCAAGTAAATCACTCAATTTAATAAAAGTTCACACTTCAGAGATAAAACGTTTAATGTTTTTCTTTCTTTTTTCTAAGTTCATATCCTTATCTGGTATTAGGGATTTTAGGGGCAGCCACCCCAAGTTCAGAGTCTGATTCTTCTTCAGTTGATGTTGATGATAGTTCTTGCTTGCTTCCTGGGTCGCTTTCTTGTTCCAGTGCTTTGACATCCTCTGCTGCTGTTCCTGGCTTATCTGTCTTCTGAAACTGCTCCAAAAACGCATTGGCTTTTGTAATAGAGTCTAATCTTTCTTTCTTGTTCTTGTTGTAACAGAGTCTAATCTTGTTTCTTGTTGTATTTGAAGAAGAGACCTTCTGGTAAAATCCATTTGTAGGGCATGGAATTTTTTTGCAGAAACCAAACCAAGTTTTTGTATTTTTCCCTCTTTTTCCTTATTTTGAATGGAATGGCTTTTTATACTTTTATTTCTTTATCTTCGATTTTTAGGGTAGTCCCATTAGTTGCCTTAAGTATCAGGTCTCTGATATGCCTTTTGGAATATTTTACAAAAATTTCACCAGGCAGATTTTTCTTCTTGTTATATTCTGAATATGTTCTGTAGACCATATCCATTTCGCTTTGAAGATGTTCTGCTTTTAAATCCACAACTGGGCTCAAGGCAGCGCTTAAAATCTTTTTGAGATTTTCTCCTTTCATCTCTGGGAGCCCTTGAAATCTCAAAACATGATTTGACTTTTCCATTTGTAGTTGTAAAAGTTGATATTTATCAGAGGTTCTTTCCCACAACCTTCAATTGCTTTTTAAGCTTGGTCGTTTTGGCATCTACTTCCATCATCTCTGCAGCTATTTGGTCTGTCTTTGATTTAGTTTCATTTAGCTGTGCTTGGAGAGCTGCAAAGTTCTCATTCAAAGTAGTCATCTGGTCCAGCAGAGGGCACAATGCAGCCGCTATCATATTGGGAAAGTCTGTGGCTGCTTCCGGTCTTGTGACTGGAGCAGCCAGGCTGACATTTTCTGAAGAAGGCTTTATTTTCAGCCCCATTTCCCCCCCACACACACACCATCTGCATACTTGTTTACTTTTTAAGAAAAGTTTCAAAAGTCTCTATTGTTTTAGTGAGTCCCCGAATCAGCTAGATTTAATTTGGATGGATAAAAACAAACTTAATAAAATATATAAGTTACTCCTTAAAGATGAAATGTTAGATGAAAGGATTAAATCCTCAATGGTAAAGTGGATGCAAGATTTTGGGTATACAATTGAGATAGAAAAATGGTCCAAAATATGGAAATCAGTGAAATTCTTGGGAGCAATAAATTATAAGGAAAACATATATAAACTCTTTTACCGCTGGCATTGGTCACCTGTCAGGCTGCAAAAATGTTACAATAATCTATCTAATAAGTGTTGGGTTTGTGGTTCATGTGTCGGTACTTATTACCACATGTGGTGGGTTTGCAAAGAGATTCAAAATTTTTGGTTAATGGTGAAGGGTTTGATTATGGAGATCATGGACTTGGATATATTGTTAGCTCCGGAGATCTTTTTGTTAAATATTTTACCGGAGGGTTTGTTTGGTTATGAGCAGAAATTGCTGGCTTATATTTTGACAGCAGCACGAATAACCCGAGCTATGTGTTGGAAATCATCTACAATGCCGGGGAAAGAAAACATAGTTGCTAAATTATTAGAATGGGCTGAGATGAGTAAACTATGTTTTCTTTTGAATGCGGAAGCGAAAAGAGAAAGGAAAAATGTTTGGTCCAAATTGTATGTATGGATAAGCCAGTCTGGCTCCTAAAATTATGAGTTGTTGTACTTATGATTTGTAAAGTGCATTGTTAAAAACTGATTTAAAATAAATTAATAAAAAAGTCTCTATTGTTTGAAAACACACTTAGTTTTCTCTTGATTGCTCTTTGTTTTAGTTAGTTGTTGCTTTAAAGCCCATCCTCTCTTCAATATGTGCTTTACAAGGCTTTATTTTTCACGGGGAAGGCTCCACCCCCCCTTGCTTTCTCTTTTTGGTGCTTGGCTGTATATCAGTTTTGGCTCTTGGCCATATATCAGAATATTCATCTCACAAGAACTCATGCATCATTGTGGAGGTCTTGATCAGGTAAGGGAACTGCTCGACTGACTGCCCAGTTGTCCCGGTAAGCATCCCTAAAGCCATTGCTGATTCTGCGGTGGCGGGACCTTCAGGGCTCAGAGGAGCCTCAATCTCTTGGCAACATGCCTTGGGAGCAGCACCTCTTGCTCCCCATGGCTAGGAGCCCCCTATGAGGGCTCTGGGGAGGTCCAGGCATGCAAACTCTTTCCCATCCGTTGTTTCACAGATTGCATCCCTCAGAGTGCCCAAAGGATGCATCCACCATTTGGGTCACCAAAACCGGAAGTCCAGCCTCCACTTTGTTAAAGATCCTACTCGTTCTAATGTTCTCAACACTGTTATTCAAAGATGCACCATCCCAGATGACCTTCTCAGGCCCTCGGCTGAGATTTCTCAACTCAGGGACTGGATATATGATGCTGATGCACTGATCGACCGTTTGCTAATTCTTAAATCCAAAGTGGTGCCCTGGTATAAATATTGTAAATTCGACCATTGTAGGTCGAGTTACCTAGTTAACATCTCTAACTACCATCTTAGAGTGCCTTTTATAGCCTTACACTTCCAAACTATGCAAACAGATCTTTTGGCAGGTCATTATTCACACACTTCAAAAGAGCAATGTTTCTGCATTTGTGGTTTGCCAGAGGTGGAGAACTTTCCTCACTACATGCTCTATTGTCCACTATATAACACTCCAAGAGAGAAATTTTTAGCAGTATTTCTATTGGTTATGCAAACATACGCAGAAGCTGAAAAGATTGCATTCTTGCTTTCAGATAATGATTCTTATCTATCCTACAGAGTCTCCTTGTTTGCTTTACAGCATCTAAGATTAGATCTAAGGGCCAGGTTACCTGAGGGTGTTCAAATGTTGTTACCTGAAGATGTTCAAACCTGTATCATCTTTTATTATTGATCAGTTGTCAATTTTTAACTGGATTGTAATAGTGGTTTTTAATGTTTTATTAGCATTTTGTGGTATTCTGTATTCTGCATTTTGTAATGACCAATGGCTTTATACAATAAACCTACCTACCTACCTATCACTTTATTCCCATATTAGAAACCAGAAGCTGGTTTCTAAGTTGAATATAAACAATTGTTAAATAGAAAGTTAAACAGAAACCATCAACAATTTGGTAGTGACAAGACTTGAAGAGAAGGCTACATGTTGCTTTTGGAGTAACAAAGAATACACACAACAATTAGAATGATTGTCAAAGTTCTGCTAGTTCTCAAAATGAAGTCTGGACACCATGAAATGCCAATAATCATATCAAACAAACTCCTGGGCCATCAAAAAGTTTAAACAGTATCATTCCTAAAAGACCAGGAATGCTTAAGAAGAATGGTTTGATGATTTGTGGTGGGAAGGGATTTCATTATTAAACATATTTACAATGGCCAACAAAATTCTCTGTCTGCAGTTTTGCTAATCCGATTAACAACATTTGGTCAATATATTGATTTAAAGAAAATTGAGCCAATTCTCAATGTGACCAAATATATGGCTACTTAAATCTAGAGACAGATAAATGATAGGTTGGTTGGTGGCTGGGAAGTAGAGAAGGAAGTAGGGGACAATGAGGATACATGGGCTTGCCAGGAGGAAGAAAAGAGGAAATAGTGTAGGGAAGGCGATACAGGGAGAAATGAAGTGCACCCACAAGCCCTTTGGGTTCTCCACCACACAACTGGGCCCATCCTGGCAAGGCAACACCTTGCAACTGGGCCTGTTCCAGTGCACCACACAACTGGGTCTGATGGCTGCCACCACAAAACTAGATCTCACACTGCCCAGCTGGTCTAGGCTCAGTGGCTAAAACCGTGAAACTGGGCCAGAATTTTCCTGGGCAGAAGCTACAAGGGGGAGGGGAGGGGAAAAAGTGGAAGACATAGGGGCTGATAAAAGTAGGTTGTCTAGTGGATGGAAAAGAGGGAAGGACGCAGAAAAGGGAGCTAGGCTGTAATGGCTTACAGGGAAGGGAAAGAAGATATAGTGGGGGAAGGGAAATGACATGCCCCCTGCAAGTCCTTGTGGGTGTCCTGCTTGGTGTGAATAATAAGAGATCAAAATAGTTAGCTTTTATTATCCATTAAATTTTTGGACTGAGACTAGCCATTTGGCATTCTCATACTCCTACTGCTGACCAGGGTCGATTCCACACAAGTGCTTTGCTTCCCTTTCCTCCTGGGTTTAATTGGTCCAAATCAGTGTGTGCGTTTCTGCATTACAGGAATCTGACCCGGGTTGATGCCAGTTCTTCATTTCCACATCTGTCCTTGCCTCGAATCTTGAGCCCCCACCCATCTCCCCCTTCATTTTCTAAAAAAATGTAGGCGGAGTTTCATTATGATGTCGTGATGCAACAAAGTCATGCTTGGCCAAGGTTTTTCATAATTCCCGGGAAAGTACATCATGCACCCACCCCTTTTTAACGTGGGTGGAGTTTAATGTAGGCGGAGCCCCATGCTGCCATTACTGCATCATGTTATTACTTTCGCCATTTGGAAATGCCCGCAGAAAGAAAAAAAAGCTTGCACCAGGGTTGGAGGGGAAATGGAGGGTGGGAAAGGAATGGAAATGGAGGGGGGACATGCAACACAACACATGTAACCCCTGAAAATTGTGTCCACACCGCCCGCAATACATTGGCCCCACAAAAAATGTTAACCACACAATAATGGATCAATGTTTTGTTGTTGTAATGCAACCGGGGGGGGGGGGGGACAAAAAAAAATAGCTCGCGCTGCACCTCAGAGCCATCAATACTTATTTTTATAGTGGCACGACTCAGGCACGACTTTTGTGCAAACAATGCAACACAAAAATATGGAGACATCAACAACAAAAGTACATTTTTGAACGGTGGATCAATGTCGTATTGTGTTGCTGTAACACAACAAAGGGGGGAACAACAAAAAACCCTGCTTGTGCCAGGGTGGGAAAGGGAGAGGACAGGGGGAAAGGGGATGGAAAGAAGCAGAGAGGCGTTAAAGGGGTGGAGCAAGAAACCCCGATTTCGGAGTTCCCCACTTGAATGCCCCAACTTCACTCCCATGGCAAAAAACCCCCCTGAAAATCCCAGAAATGGAAGATCCGGGGGAACTGAGGATTACATTCAGGCCAACTGCAGACCCAGAGAAACAAGTGGGAAACTGTTGCTCTACCCCAGATTTTATCAGGGAGTGATGCTGGGGCAACAACTAGTGCAGAATCAGCCCAGGAAAAGCATTCCAAACAAAGAATCTCTGCCTTTGCCTTAGATCTTGGCTATTAAAGGAACAACCTTAATAGATAAGAATTACTCATCCTCCCTCAAGCACCCAAACAGTAACGACAAAAATAACCCTTTCTTCTTCACAGGAACTGCAACGCCTCCACACTTAAGTTACAAATTACACCTCCAACCTTCAGCAACAGCTCCTGTTCCCATTTTTAAAAGACTAACTTCATTCTTTGCCCTCTGAGTGATGTTGAATCTCATTCAGTGGTGTTATACCATTAAAATAGTATCTGAAATGAAAATTACAGGTGAATTCTGCAAGTGGCCACAGTAGGTTGCCAGCCTCCAGGTGGGGCCTGGTGATCTCCCAGAATTACAACTATTTAGACTACAGAGGTCACTTCCTCTGGAGAAAATGGCTGCTTTGAAGGTTAAACTCCATGGCATCATACTCTGCTGAGGTTCCTCCACTCCACAAACCCTGCCCCTCCCCAGGCTCCACACCCTGTATCTCCAGGAATTTCCCAAAGTGGAGATGGCAACCTTAAGCCCACAATTTTCTAACTGATTGCCTATGCCCAAAATATCTTATCCTATGTGAAACTGCAAAGTGTCCCTGATGTGTTTGTTTTCCGCAAGCGAAATGCAATCCCAGGAGGGGTCATTATAAATGTCTGAATCATCTCCAGCCTACACAAAAATCTTCTTCCATTGTTGCAACAATGATAGCTTGGGTTGCCTTTTTTTGGAGAAAGATATATGTGAAAAGCCTCTCAAACACTTATTTATAACAGCATTATTATTCTGGACTCTTTCAGCCCCTCTCTAAGAACAGCAAAAGTCTGCTCCAATCTTCAGTCAGCTGGGGAACCGTCTGCCATGTGTACACTCATGCCTCTTTCTTAGGTAAAGGTAAAGGTTTCCCTTGCTTGAAAGCCAGTTGGATATGACTCTAGGGATGCGGTACTCATCTCCGTTTCCAAGCTGAAGAGCCAGCACTGTCTGAAGACGTTTCCATGGTCATGTGGCTGGCATGACTAGATGCCAAGGCACACGGAATGCTGTTACCTTCCCACCAAAGTGGTATCTATTTATCTACTTGCAATTTCTTGCTTTCGAACAGCTAGGTTGGCAGGAGTTGGGGCCAGAGACGGGAGCTCACTCCACATGCAGCACTCGGGTCTTGAATTGCTGAACTACTGACCTTCCGGTCTGCAGTTCAGCATCTTAACCACTTGAGCCACTGCAGCCCCTTGTCTCTTTCTTACCTGTATTTAAATGAGTTTTGCCTTCTGCTCCTGTCTTCATGTCTCATGACTAGTCTTCATTGATCAGCGCACGCGCGCACACACACACACACACACACACACACACACACACACTGGCACATGGAGTATCACTAATCCTAAAGAGAATCTCAAGCATTTACTGACATTATGTGGTAAATAGAAGGGTTTAGTTGTATTCAAACACAACCAAACCCCTTTATTACCACATAAAGTCATGAAACACTTCCTAGATGAGCAACCAATAGAGTCACTGAAGAATGGGTGTGATGTGCATGCTCTGCCTAGCTCCTGTAATAACTGAGCTGCAGCATTCTGTACCAACAGGGATCTTCAAAGATAGCTTCATGTAGAGTACATTACAATACTCTAGTCTAGATTTTTGCCATGGCATGGATCCAGGAGGCTAGATCAGCTAAATCAAGACAGGGGAACATATTCTGGACTAAATGAAGTTGGAAGAAATATACGAATTATCTGTTCACTGTATGTATTATCCTGTTCTCGCTACACTGTTTTCTCCTTATGTAATACCATTTTCTGTCTTGTTTATCATTGTCATGTCTAGCACTTTATGCTTTGTTTCAGATTTCTGTATTCCTAGTCCTATTTGTCAGTCGGTAAGCCTTTACAGACATACAGTAGAAGATCAAATTAAATACAGATCGGAAAATACAAATCCATACAGGGTAAAATTGGAGCTACAGCACAGAAAAACAGCATAAAAGCATAAAAACCTGGTGGCTAATATTACTTATCAGAACGTATAGCCACAGCATTGAGAAGAAACCTTGCTACTATTTCAGTTATTACCGTATCTGGATTACCAAGCAAAAACAAAACCTTAAAATCATCAGAACTCTGATAATTGAGCTAATATAGGGTACAGAAGATTCTGATGGGGTGCCAAATAAAAGGGACACCTAGTCCTATTACACTGCTTATCAGATGTTTCATCCTATTGATTACATTGATTTACACTGTGTAATCTGCCTTGAATCTTAGTGAGAGTGTAATCTGCCTTGAGTCTCAGAGCGCCACCCTCTGTCCCTGACCCTGGAGAAAGGAGACGAGCCACTGTAGGGCAAGCCCCTGAATCCCCATGTTGGTGAGGTAGTGGATCAGCAACTGGTGACTGACCATGTTGAATGCTGCCGACAGGTCCAATAACACCAGTGCTGCTGTACCGCCTCGATCCAGATGTCTCCGGAGGTCATCTGTGAGGACAACCACTGCCGTCTCTGTCCCATGGCCTGGCCGGAAGCCGGACTGAAACAGGTCCAGCATGGAAGTGTCATCCATAAAGCTCTGCAACTGAATCACCACCACCCTCTCCAATACTTTGCCCAAATAGGGCAAGTTGGACACTGGCCGATAGTTGGCCAATACAGCTGGATCCAGAGATGATTTTTTTTTCAGGAGAGGACGGACCATCACTTCCTTGAGTGCCCCTGGGAACAGCCCTTTATTGAAGGACTTGTTGATAATCTCCTGAAGGGCCCCTCGTAGCCCCTCATGGCCAGCTTTTATAAACCATGAAGGGCATGGATCAAGGCTGCACGTGGTTGGGAATACCATTGAGAACAGTCTGTCAACCTCCTCAAGACTGAGTGGACTGAAATAATCTAGAATGGAACCAGAAGACGTGCATGGAGCTTCAGGTTTGCTCACTGTCTCAACTGTGGCCGGGAGATCGTGGCAGAGTAGCAAGATTTTATCTGCAAAGTAGCTTGCAAAAGCCATCTGAAACTCCTGAGAGTCCATTAGGCTCTGCAGGCGAGCCAAAATCCACTCGCCACCCAAGCAGGGTCAGGTTGGTACATTCAAACAGGCCTTCAGGGCATAGTGGTCAGACTATGGCACTGCCAAAGCAGTGATATGGTCCACTGTAACCCCCGCCATGAAGATCGAGTCGAGCATATGCTCGGCCTGGTGTGTAGGGGCCGTTACATATTGGGTGAGTCCTAGTGCCACCATGGATGACACCAGGTCCGTCGCCAGAACAGAGGCCACATCATCAGCACAGACATTGAAATCAGCCAAGACTATCAGCCTAGGGTGCTCCAATGCCCAGCCAGACATGGCCTCAACCAGAGACGGTAGGCTGTTGGCTGGTGCATTGAGCGGCCGGTTTACCAACCAGATAGCCAGACTCTCCCCAGCATCCCACACCAGGCCTGAGCACTCAGTGCCCACAAGCTTCAGCAGTGTAAGCCTCCCCAATGAACAATGCCACTCCACCCCCCTGCCCCTCAATCTGAGATTGGTGAAGGGCTGCAAACCCAGATGGAGCAACTGGGAGAAAGCTACTGTCTCCCAATCTTGCACCCAGGTCAGTGCCCTGCTCAAGCAGGTAATCGTGAAGAGTTGCAGTCTTGTTGTTAATAGACCTGGCTAATACCAATGTCAGAGGGGGTCCTTAATCCCAGCCCCTCTACCTGCCACTCTTGAGATGGGATGCAGACTGGAGGGGGCCAAGCTTCTCTGTTTCTTTGCCTGCTTCCCTTAAATCCTGCCTGCTTCCATTGCTATATCTTGTCATCCCAGAAGCACTGGTATCCTTGGCCCAGTTGTCATCCTCACAATGGCCACAGCAAATGAGCAGGTCCTTCACTAAATGTCTTAACAGACAGATGTCTGGGTGTCTAAACCCTTAAACTGAATTTTGTTTTGTTAGTCCTGGAAATGCATCAGAAAGTGACAATGGGAAGCTTGAAATCCCTGTTCCAGTAAGCTACTTCTATGTAGTGCGTAGATGTTTTGATGAAAGAGAAACATGTGGAACATGCTGCCCAAATGTATCTAGCCAATACGTACCATATCTATTTTATGTATACTGGTAACTAAGAACTAGTTCTCACTTGCGTCTTTTCCCACATCAGACTGCTAGTGGGTACTCACATGGTGAGATGCTGACCATCAAAAAGGGCAGCTCAGTTCCTAGAAAATTTGCATCTCAGGGAAAAGTCATGGCTTTGCAACTTTCCCCCGAACCTGCTAATTTTAATGTATTGGGGCTACAGGGGAATCGGTATGAAGAAACATTCAAATATGTGAGCTCCCACTTTTACTACAAAGGGATGCAGTTTCCCCAAAGGTTTAGTTTCAGGGAGTAGTATGCTCAGGTGTTTACCAAAATTCTGTCTAACTTGCACAGTGCCTCTCATGCTTCCTAGCCTGTGCCACATGTTGAAACACTGATTTTTGTACTGTTTTGGGAGTGAGATTATTACTGACAACAAACATACAGAAATTTAAGATCTAACCATGAACATGTGCTTTCTGAAATGTAAACATAACATTTTCAGGAAAATGTTCATAAAAAATGTTGCAGAGGGCATTCCATCCAGGCCACATGAAAGTTTATGCCCTGCTTCAGATTTGTGAATGAAAATCTGTGGGGCCCTGTTTTAGGTAGGACCTCTAAGAGCAACCACAGGGGCCCCCCAGACAGAGATTCCCTCCTTGCCTCACTTCACACTCCTCACATTCAGCCCAAGAATCATATAAAAGCAAATTACAGCACTTGTCACTGGGAAATTCAGTTTATGGATGCCATACATTTCCCCTCATTCAGTTCCTCATATTTATATCCCCCTATTCCTCCAAATAAATTCCTCCATTCTATCCTGCAAATAATTCTGTGAGGTAAATTGAGACACAGTGGCTACCCTCTTCCATCCTCACAAATAAACAGATTGGGGGACTTGTAGCTGAGCATCATCAGCATATAGCTGACTTCAGGGCCACTAAAATGTCATCCCCCTCTCAAAAGCACTGCCTACAGGAAGACTTATGGCCCTCATCCAGCAGGAATACTTAAGATGCATGGAGCTTCTCACCCTGTTCAAGATGCTTTTACTGAGAAATTAGAGAAGGTTAAAAGAGAGACTGGCCAGTTCAACTGTATTTTAAGCTCTGTCAGCGTTCATCTTGGTCTCCCTTTTTTGTTTTTATGGTTGTAATGCTTGGACCCAGCTTGCTTGGGATAGATATAATGAGACATTACATAACATAGTTGTTAGTGGGGTCTTCAGCCTAAGCCAAGAATGCCTTGTGTGAATAATAATGATAATCTAGTTCTAAGGCCATATTTGAGCATCGCAGGCCAGTGATACACAGATCTTCACAAATGGTCTTGCTCTCTTTGTGGAGAGGAGATTCAGGCAGAGGGAAGGAGGGGGAGTGAGCAATAAAAGGGAAAAAAGAAAAAAAATCTGAAAATACAAGTACAACAAAATCAATTCTGCCAGAAGTAATTTACTTTAAGTTTCATTTTTAGACTCCATAGACAAATGCCACCCCATGGTCCTATAGATCCTGGCATACTGTTAACAATAACTAAAATAACACAGACCTTTTCCGCACCTCAGTGTTGCTGCTGTTTCTCGGCGAGTTAAATCAGCAGCTGGTGGTCTGACTTTGCAGCACCCTTCCACAAAAGGGCATATATTTCTGGGAATTTTTTCTTGAATTCTCCCTATGTATTCCACACTTTTTTTGAAAAGGATTTGTGTGGCTGCGTCATCATGTACTTCATCGGTGATGGAACCCCCTTTTTGTGTGTGTGAATGTGCAATAACGTTATAACATCATAACATTGTTTTTTAAAAGGCTGGTTGCCAAAGGTCCCCTGCTCCTCTTTAATCACCAACTAAGAAAATGGCTAGAGATCGTCAAACTGGATAAATCAATTCATAACAGTATTATTCAATAATTATGATGAAGCACGCTAAATGTGTCCTCATGTACTTGGTCAGCGATGGAACCTCCTTTTTTTGGCATATGCAGTAGTGTTATAACATCATAACATTGCAAAAAAGAAAGAAAACACACCAGGAGCTATGGGGGGAGGGGAGAGAATGAAGGAGCAATGCAAGTGTGTGGTGTCAAAACCTAACCCCTGAAAAAAAAAGGAAAGGAAAGAAACTTCATGGATGGGTAACTGCACAGACAGGACTACATGATTCCTTGCTGCTCGTTTGTTCCAACATTATAACATTGCTTTATTATGACAGGGGGGGGAATCTCATGCCACCCTTGTTACCTTATGCCTCTGCTGCAGGCCCCTGGGGGCTGGTTGCTAGCTAGCCCCTGGCCTGCCTGGCATTTCTGAGCATCATAGCAAACTGGGAAGCTGCTCCTGCACCATCACATGGGGCTTCTGCAGCCTTCCCTGGATGTGTCCTTGGCATGGTCTGGAGGCCTTTCTCTCCTTGGAGGTAAGTGCAAGGGTGGGCGTTCTGACCCTGGATACCTTTGTCTTTGTACAGGAAAGGTACCTATCTCTAGGACTCACCAACTTCAGTCTTGCTCAAGAATCTGCCATCTTTTTGTCTATTTTATCTGACATATTTTGGTCCTGCTTTCTCCAGGTTTAATGCAGTTTAGATTTAGGGTTGCCAAGTCTTCGGAACTCACCGGCGGGGGGGGAGTTCTCCTCCGGCCGGAAGTGATGTCAGCACATTGGGGGCGTTGCCAGGGTGACGCTCTGGCAATCGCCCCAAAACTCTATGGTATCATAGAGTTTTGGGGCGATTGCCAGAGCGTTGCCCTGGCAACGCCCCCAACGTGCTGACGTCACTTCCGGTGACGTCATTATGTCGTCCTCGCTGGACGACTTCGGGGGTGGGGTTCCCTCCGCTGGCCAAATGCTGGCTGGCAGATCGGGAACCCCTTTAGCGGGGGATCCTCCGCCCCCCGGGCTGACTTGGCAGCCCTATTTAGATTAGATCCCTTCCCCTTGTACAGTATGGATTCGCTCCTGATATTTGCCTCCCTTTTGTCTCAAAGCTGCAAAAGAAAGCAGTATTGTCTTTCCTTGCCCCACTTGCCTGAATTACTGATCCCCTGCCCCCAAACGTACTTATGTCAGCCCTCCTGGATACATCCGTGTCTTCAGAGCTGATCAAGCATCCATCTGATACATAATAAATGGACTGATTACCCCACCCCATATTTACTAGATGCCCAGCCATTTGGCTCTCATTAATCAGTGTGGGATTCTCTGCTGGATTTCAAGAATGGTAGGTACTCTTTCTGCAACTGAATGAATGAAACCGATTGGTTCTTATAATTTTATGATAAGAACCAGTCTGGGTGGCTTGTTACATTATAGAAGATCAGCTGTCATTTAAAGAGTATCTGTCCAGAGATGAAGGAAACACATTTTGCCTGCATAATGCCCTGAGGGGAAATTAATACAGAAGGCCTGCGTCCTTCAAGGCCAAACAATGGCATAAATAGGGAATGGCAACTGAATGAGCCCTGAAACAATAGGTCCAATCCAAATAGGGCTGCTAACTCTGGGATGGTGTTCCTGAAGATTTGGGGGTAGGGCGTAAGGAAGATGTGGTTTGTGGAGGGGCTTCAGCAGTCTGCCCCTCAAAGCAGCCAATTTTTGGTGGGGAACTGATCTCTGTTGTCTGTAGATTCATTGTGATTCTGGGAGGGGCCCAGGGCCCTGCCCCCACCCAGAGGTTGGCAATCCTACTAAAGAACCAGGTGTGGAGCTCTGCTCTTGGAACTTCACCACCTCCTCTTACTAATGTAGCCTTGTGTACTTTCTCAAAATAGGGAAGAACCTTCAGCAAGTGTGAAATATAGCATGGAGGGCCTGACATAGAAATGGAGAACTGGCGGAATTTGATCCCCTCCCGTTTGTGTGTGCAGAAGAGCTTTCACCATTCAGGCTTGTATCCAGACCAATACATATGAAACACCCTGACCACTCAAAAAACTACTATATAAATTTGGGCTGCCAGAATCCTGGTGGGGGTGTGGCATCCCTTCCTCCATTTCCAATTTCTTGCTACCACTGTCAACAGCAGAAATTTTTTAAAAATGACCACTGTCCCAATGGTTTTAGTAATGGCAGATCCCCCCACATTTCCTCACCCACTTCCATTTCCCGTTGGTTGCTAGGCCTGGTTGCCTAGCAACTCTAAATATAAATGCAAATATTATCCCCCGGAACTTCCTATGATAGCTATGAGTGGGAAAATTGTGACTTGTTTTCAGCTAACCAAAATACTTTTCATGGTCTACCCTTTTAAAATTTATTTCTATTTAGCTTGATTGGCATGTTGGCTACTTTGGCTTTTTAGTGCTAAATACTAGTCATGTATTTCCTTCCCAGAAGTGGAGGTTAAGCCCATGCCTGCACACAGACAGTCTTTTCACATTTCTCTGCTTTTTAAAAAATAAAATTACCTTACTTTACAGGTTTGCTTTTCAGAGGATTCAGAGTCAGTGGTGTGAGCAATAAGCTCTTCTCAGGCATGTAAATGATCCATTGATTCTGCTCTGCATTTTAGATGGCCATTGTCTAAATATAAACTGATTTAATGACTGCCCAGTTAGCAACAATTATGGGGTTTTTTTGCATTTCATTATAATTCAGCGTTTGTCAAGAAGGCCTGAAATTCTCTCACACAATTGTAAGGCAGCTACTGAAATGACAGAAAATTGTTTCTGAATTCAGTCACTCAGGATTTTGATCTCTAAATTGTATTTCATCTTTTTTCACAAGGAAAACCTGATTTGAAATACAAACATCTTTTCAAAAATGGAAGAAGCTGATGGGAGGAGATAGACGGTTTCTGTCCTGGGTTTGCTGTCTGATTACTGCCAAGGGGTCTATCACTTTGGGCTTGGCCTAAAGCAGGGGTGGGCAAACTGTGGCTCAGGAGCCACATGCGGCTCTTTCATATATATTATGTGGCTCCCAGCAGGGCGGCTGGGGAAGCTAAATATCATTAGCAAACAAATATCATTGGACAAATTAATATCATTATCAAATCTGCTTTTACCCCTTTTGTTATTATTTTTGGCAGTCTCATTTAATGTTAATAAAAAGCAAATTTGCTTATTTCCCAATAAAAGCAGGTAATATTTGTTCATGTGCTGTGACTCTCAAACATCTGATGTTTATTCTATGCGGCTCTTACATTAAGCAAGTGATAAGTATTGGAGTTGGGAGTCCATGGAATAGTGAAACAGCTAGATCTTTATTGCTGGTCCAGATGAAGCATACAACCCAGGGCTCGAAGCCCTCCTTTTATGCTGGTCAGGGACAATCCCCTGACCTCACCCAACTGGCCTGATAGGCTATTAGAAGTCTATTTACATTTCATAGGTTCCCTGGGAGAAACCTAGGTACAGGATTGGTGGCCGGTTTGAATCCACCTGGCCTTTGTTCTACCTGGCTGAAGCTCAGGTAGTTTCTTGGCCATGTGCTCTGGCCATGCTCTGGCCATGTGCTCTGCCCATGCGGTCGCAATGAAGGGAGCACATGGCAACCGCATGGTCAATACATAACAGCAAGTTTGGCCACCCCTGTTCTAGGTGGCTCTTACGCTGAGCAAGTTTGCCCACCCCTGGCCTAAAGGGACATATCTGCTGGAAACCAAGGCTTTGACCAAAGAAAGCTAATGATGCTCAGTGGGTGCTAATTATTGGGAGAGCCCCCACCCGGCATAGCTCTGTGAAGTACCCATCAGACCTTGGAGGAGATGACCCTTCCCAGCTGAGGGGAGGAAGCAGTTGTGTATGTCTCTGTGTTTACATACGTAGGTAGGTAGGTAGGTAGGTAGAGAAGGAAGGAAGGAAGGAAGGAAGGAAGGAAGGAGTTTTGGAAGAAGAGTTGGAAGAGTGCCATGGGATCCAAGAGTCTTTCTATAGATTTGATGTCAGGAAGGGGATCTGCTGTCCTGTAGAAGTCTTTCTTTGACTTTTGTTTGTGCTTTACCTGTATATTTGTAAAGAAAACTAATATTTAAAAATGCCATAAGTCTCTTTAGATCTTTCTTCCAAAAAGAACCAACCCATATAGTGCTCTCTCTGAAAAGATGAAATAGTGTAAGTAGGGTGAGAAAGTGAGGTACCCTCCGCAAGTCCTTGCAGGTTTCCCACTGTGCAACTGGGCCCAGTTCAATGGGCACTACACAATTGGGCATGGCCTAGTGGCTGGTACCACACAACTGGACTAGAGTTTTCCTGGGGAGAGGCTGGCGGGGGGGGGGGGGGAGAGAAAGCTGAAGAGGGGGGCCAATAATGTTTGGTTGCTGGTGGATGGGAAGGAGAGCAGGAAAGGGGGGAAAGAGAACCAGGAAAAGGGAGAGGCTTTGGGGGCTTTCTGGTAAGGGAGAGAAGAAATAATGGAAAAATTAGGACCTTTGCAAATCCTTGTGAGTTCCCCCCGTTCTATTTTAAAAACCAAAATATTTTTTTCTAGCTTGAAGCTGAACTGAGATGACTGTTAGGTTAGGTGTCATCCACTCAGTTTGACAAAAATGTCATTCACTGTGAGAATAACAGCAAAACTACTGAAATCTATCTGAAGCACAAATCCTACAATAAAACTATCAAAGAGCAGGTGTACAATTGCCTTAAAGTCAAAATTGTAGAATGTCTTGATGGATTTGTGATGAAAAGATTGTAGGAAATCTACAGATGCACCATAGTTCGTGATGTAGCTCATATATATGTTTCATGTTTAAGATTTGAAGCATGGTTTTGCAATAAGAGCACCCCTATTCCAGATAATAAGCATGCCATCATTCTTTTCTTGCATTATTTCCTTTGATTATCGATTATCTTGCATGTGATTGTCTCCTGAAGAGAGATGACAGTTTAAGGATGCCAGCACAAAATTTTTAAAAGCAGGAAAGGGAAGAAAGTATTTTATTGAAGTGTTTATTCATACATTCAAGGTTAGTTTAGAAGTCTTCTCCCAGGAGTAAAAAGGCATTTTCATTTGTGCAAATGGAGTGTGTGTATGAATTTTCCTGATTCACCTTCTCCCTGAAGACTTCTCTGGTAGTCCCCTACACTGTGACCAAGACTTCTCCAGCCTCCAGGAGCCAGGATGCCTGAAAGGCAAGTGTGGAGGCATGACTACAGGGAAAACATCCCTAGAATTTCCCAAGTAACCAAAAGCATTCATTCATTTGTTTGTTTGATGTAGTAGTGAAGTGTGCGGACTCTTATCTGGGAGAACCGGGTTTGGTTCCCCACTCCTCCACTTGCAGTTGCTGGATGACCTTGGGCAAGCCATAGTTCTGTCAGATCTGTTCTCTCAAGGACAGTTTTGGAAAGAGCTCTCTCCGCCCCACGTACCTCACAGGGTGTTTGTTGTGGTGAGGGAAAGGGAAGGGAGTTTGTAAGCTGCTCTGAGACTCTGAGTGAAGGGTGGAGTATAAATCCAGTCTCCTCCTCCTCCTCCTCTTCTTCTTTATCTATCTGCTGTACTTACAGTCCACCTTCTTTGCTGAGACGCAGAGCAGATTACAAACCAAACAGTGAACTAAAGATGTCAGGAATTTAAACTGGGGACCTTCTGCACGCAAAGCAGGTGCTCTGCCACTGAGCCACAGCCCTTCCCCACTCCAGCCCTTTTAGATTGGAAAGGCTTTCTCTGAGGAACAGAAAACAGGCAGGCTATCTATTGCTTTCTGAGTCATTTTATCTTTTGATGTTTCCTCCTGGACCAGTTTGTGATAGTACACTGAAACATCATCATCAGCATGTGCTTGCAAAATATTTTCACCATGGCTCAACAAAAGATGCCACACTCCAGAGAACCATGCCATTGGTTCCTTGCCTCTACCAGGGATTGGACTTGCCACTTCTCAGAAAACAGCTCCCTACACTTCACATTATAGCCAAAATCAGTTATATAAGGGGGTAGGGTGGGTAATCATGCCTGGTAAAACTCTGCTCATGTCTGTGGCATGTTCCTGGCTACAGCAAGCAATTTACATCATGATGCTTACTTTTATATAGTCCCAAGAGTGCACCTTTCCTAACTGACCTTGATAAATTCTTGCTCATTATAACAATTTAATGGATGCAGAGCATGAACTCCTTACTCGCCTGATTTATTGGTTTGTGTAGACAAGATCTGCCAATTGTTCAGAAATAAATGCTCCTCGTACATTTTCTACTAAGCAGTCTTCATGCCTCCCCCTTGTTCTACACTGCCTTGAACATTTCATTTTGTCTCACCAGTTATCACAAGCTGTGTATGTATGTTAATGATGAAAGATTGGGAAGTGTATGTTTCCACCAGCAGCTTGTGGTTTTCTTGCTTATTGAGCTAGTAATCTTTTAAGTAGGTGACATATCTCTGATTTCTGGGACTTCTCACTGCCTCTAATACCGATAAATAAATAATAATAATAATAATCACATTTGAGGTACAGCAGCTTGAGGCTGAATTGAGTTGGCACAGAGAGCAGGATTTATCTTCCCCTATCACAGCATTTGAGTTGCCAGTTAAGGAGATATTAGCAGACTTGCTCCCCCCTCACAAAGAGTCGCCAGGCCTTTGATCCACCATCTTCGACGACTCTCCTTTGATTAGTTCCCCAGCCTTCTCTGCACTCCAGCATGCATCTTTTATTAAGTAGAAGCTGTTCCTGGCATGAAAGGGAGCGCCTGCTGCGAGCTTGCAAGGCTTTTAAAATGTTTGGCTGCCTGTGCTGAAAAACTGGGGGACAAAGTTAATCATAATGCTGCTGTCACAGCAGTTCTGTTCTCTCAACAATGTAAAATCTTGGTCACACCAACAATGCACAGATCAGAAGGCCAATCTATTTTTACGCACAAATTATTTAAAGAAAACAGGCTAAAATATCACATGTATTTCACCAGGGCCAGCTGGTCTTTGCAAAAAAGCTTCACCCTGACATGCCGTCCTACTGCTCTCTCCTTCCCTCCCTCCCTGGTCCACCTCAGTTTTGCCAGTGGAGGCCCTTCCTATCTGCCATGAGAGCTAAATGGAATGTCCATCTCTGCAAATGCAAGGTGTCCTCATGCCTGAGCATAAGTTTCTCATATGTATTTTGTGAGCCTCCTGGAGTCCCAGCAGGAAAGGTGGCTATAGTCATCACATGTATTTGGATGGCTCCTAATAGAAACAGAACATTAGGCCACACAGAGACAAGGCCCCAAGACCAGAAAAGGAATAGGAGTAAAACTGGAGACAGAGCCTCAAACACACTCATTTGACCCTTGTGCTTGCTGGTGTGACAGCCATTTAACAGAATGAATAGTAATCATGTTGAGAAATCAGGGATGCTGCAGACATTTGACATTCCAGTTTATCCTTCTTTTTTGTGGTGAGTCAAACATTTTGCTATGGTAATCTCAACAATTTCCTTGCAATTCAAAATCAGCTCCATTTCAAGTCCTAGTATGTCTGCCCCAAGGTAGCATACAGGATGGAAATGTGGCAGGCCGCAGACCCAGCCAGTCTTCATTATCCTAGTACCTAAGGATTACACTTAAGCACTGTGTTAGTGCTGATGGAGAAGGGAGCAAGCAGGGATCATATCATGCAAATCAGAGCCTTAGTAAACCAAAACAAGTAGTAAACCAGAGCCTTAGTAAACCAAAAGCAGGAGTAAAATACAAGCTGGTGGATGGTTGTCCCTCTGCCCCCTTTAAGACGGCAGTCCAACATATTGTCCGTTTTGTATAATGAGTCATAAATATATTTCACCATTACTTGCTCTCTGCTGGTGTTATGGAATATGCACATCACACACGAGGATGTTGGGGGAGAAATATGCTGATGTGCAGTAGCATAATACTTGAACAGCTAACTTCTGCTTCACTAGGGCAGCTTTTCTTCACCTTCCAAGCCTGTTGTGCACACAGATTAAACTTATGTATTTATCCTTTTTCAAGAGAAGCCATCCTTATTGCTGCCATTCTCACCATCTTTAAATTAGTTATTTCTACTAACTTTTCAGCCAAGGCTGATTCCCAAAACAACTGACAACCATAAAAAACACTGTTACAAACTCCAGGAGATCACAGTAATAATTAAACTCAAAGTAACAGTAACCAACAAGCAACAAATCTAGAAAAAAAATGAGTTAGGAGAGCTGCAAATAATAATAGCCTAATGTACAGTCCGCTTCCAGTTCTATTCTCCTGCAGCAAGCTCCAAAAGGTACAGAGGGAGGAGATAAGCAGGGATTCCCTCTTCATCTATCAGTCTTAAGAAATTTTGTGTGCGAGAGAAATGAAGTACATATGTGAATCAGCGTGCTCATGGTAGAAGGCGGGGCGGGATGTAGGTTAGAAAAAGGAAGCAACAAAAAGTCTTCCTTCCTGTTTCACCAACATTTCTGCATGTGGAATTGAGTCAAACTAGACATGCCTGCACCATTCTCGTATAAAGTAGAAGTAGATTTTTTTAACATAACAGATGTGAAGGGAGCTACTTTCATCTTCCCACCATTTGCTGTGCTCAGAAAACTTCAAGCACGTTTCTTTTCATCCTTAGTTAAGTACTTCAAGAGTAGGTGATCCGGAAAAGAAGAAATTTGGAGACTTGGTTCAAGTGGGGGGAAATTGCTTCAAATGATGGGAGCAAGGGCAGGGAGGGTTGCTAACTCTGGCTAGGAGAATTCCTGGAGATTCAAGGACAGTGCCTGAGGATGGTGGAATTTGGGGAGGGGAGGGAGTTCAACAGAGATGTGATTTCATAGTCTACACTCCAGTGTTGTCATTTCTCCCAGGAAGACTGACCTCTGTAGTTGGGAGATCAGTTGTAATCCTGGGCAAACTCCAGACCACACCTGGAGGTTGGCATTGTCAGTAGACCCTCCCATCCATCCCTCAATTTATGGGAGTGAAGCAGGTCCATAAATATGGTGTGGCCTCATCATGTCTATTTTGGTTCTCAGTGTTCAAGACTATGTGCTTGACTGTATGTGCAATTGTGCCGAAGAGTATATACATGTTGATTATATACACCCGTGATATGTAGGTAAATAATGGATTGATAAGGATAATGATAAGGTTGCCAGGCAACCTGGCACCCAGTAGGAGTTGGGGAGGGGACCATAATGTCACTTCTGGTTCTTCCCAGAGTTGATGTCACACCATTGGCCCAACAGCAATATTTTTTGTTGCTGGTGAGTTCCTGCCATAGCAGGAGACCTGGCAACCCTGGTGAGTGGGAAGAGAATGGCTGAAAAAAGGAGAATGAGAGAAAACCTTCAATCTATGACTTTCCACAGTTCACTTAGGACCCACCTTCTTTTTCCTATTTGTATCTGAAATTGGTTCATGCATATTTTATATTGGCTTGACTAACTCATGGTGGCCTTTCCATTCAAATAAATCATTCTACTCCACTATAGTTGATTCTCAAATATCTCTGGAGCACAATCAGTTATCAATATACAAGGGCTGTTTACATATTCTAAAACACCAAATGGGTTTAATGTGATGATTCATTTACCACTGAACATATAGTGCCATCTAGGCCTCACTAGAGGGAAAAACCTACATTCCTTTCATTGTAAAAATAGACATTTTTCATATGCTAAATTATATGAAAGGTCTAATGATTTTTTTCTAGCTAACAGCAAGTCACATATGAGCTTCCCAAGCTGCTGCCATAGCACTATAAAACCAGGATACTGGTATTAGGTTGTGAGTATTACAGATACTTCCAAATTACAAATATTTTCAGAATTCTGGATTCCAAGAATTCCTGGAGTGAGTGACTCAGTATGCCTGGATGTTAGGGGGTGCTATATCACTCTACATATGTATAGGTGTTATCTCCTTGAGTGGGATGAATGGGACATCTTAACCTGGGAACTAACGTCTGACCACCTCCTCTCTCTGTGTGTTCTTTGTGCTTCCCCTTTCTTTCCATGGCTTCTCATGGAGTCACCCATCTCTACAGGTCCCATACACGTAATGCCAGATTAGCTGGCCACTTGTGACAGGAAAAGTACTCTTGAGATGAGGCTCCTCTCCTTTCGACTGCAACCTGAACATGAACTGGATCTACTTGAATAAATGTAAGTTTTTACTTTTTGTAATACACTTCTTGGGAGATTTATTTATTGCACTTAGTATCATGCTTCTATGACTGGGCAAACTCTGCTATATTAATCAAATATCCCAATAGAAACTTCTCCAAACTTGTGATGAGTCTTGCCAGTCCCAGGCTCAAGCCTAGTGAATGTGATAATGTGAACAATACATATCAACACAAAAAGCCTCAGAGCAGCATTCGACTTCTGCCATTCCAAACTGACAGAGGACAGCCTTCCTCTCTTAATAGTACTGGCAAGTATTCAGATGGGCTAATCCCAGCTGGTGTACCATGAATACACTGTGGCAAAGTCATCTGCTGGACTCAGATTATTTTTGGACCAGAATTCATGGATTTGACACATTCTTCAGTGATACTAGCCCTGTTCTTATTACATTGAACATATGTACATTCTGCATGTACATATGTACCCCTGGGGTTGCCAGCCTCTCAGTGAAGCCTGGCATTCTCCTGGAATTACAACTGATCTCCGGACTACAGAGATTGGTTCACATGGAGGAAATGGCAGTTTTGGAGGCTGGACTCTAGGGTATCACCTCCACCCTGAGCTCCCTCTCCTCCCTAAACTCTGTCCTTCCTGAGTATTGCCTCCAAATCTCCAGGAATTTCCAAAACTGGAGTTGGCAGCACTGCATATACCTGTTTGTACACACAGTGAACACATGTTCACTTTGCAATTGAAACCATGGACCAGTACCTGGATAAATGAGGGGTATGAATCACACATTAAGCAGTACTTGCACTGAGTGTACAATGAGAATTAGTCAGTGCATATATTTTAAAAATGTGTCCATCATACATGGATCGTAAATGTGTTTACTGTAACTGGCAAACAGGGTTACTGTCCTGGGAGAACCAGTATGGGAAGGACCAATTAAGTAAAGGAAACTAAAATAAGAAAATACGTTGTGATGATAAAAAGCTGGGAGACTGATAGTTATAATTCCTATTTTCAGTTTTCAGCTGCATGATGATAGTTGATCCCCAGTATGCCATTTGCTCTTCGAAAGAAACAGAAGAAGGCTAGGGCATCATCCAAAGTGACATTAGTAGAAAAAAAGCATTATGCTAACTAAAGTAGTACATAATTTTCAGATGCGGTTCTTTTTATTGTTACATGGTTTTCAGGTTTCCTTTATGAGAGCAGGGTCTCTTAAAGGTCATTTATTTCTATAACATGCTTTTAAAGTTAATTCATGGGCATTATATGATGTGGTTTCTGACCTACCATACAGGGGCACAAGGAATTCTGAAACTGTATTGAAAACAAGTTCAGTCCTTATAAGCAGGCCTGGTTTTGGTCATATTTCATCTGAACTTTAAACAAAGTACACTGTGGGTAGATCTATCAAGTTCTCTTTCCTGCCACATTTGTTACCACATGTCATTCCTGCTTTAAGTTCCAGGGTTTGTCCAAGCGGCATGTATCCCAGAAGTTCTTCAGACAGAAATATGAGACCCCAAGTTAGTATGAGGGATATATTTCCCCATATGCATGTAGTTCTGAGGCTTCCTTTCCACTTATCAAGATAGGTTCAGGATAGTGCCTGCCTGAGTTAGTCAAAGAAGTCAGCAGTGTTACCACTCTTGCTTACTGTAAATGTGAATTTTCCCTGAACAGTTCTTTCTGGCCTTTATCCTAGATCACTGGAGTCAGCCTAGTGACAGTAGGGTCATTTTTAAAAAATGAAATTCAAATAGTAGGAGCAATTTTTTTATATACCATTAGAAAGGAATCGAAAGGAAAGCTGGCAATTACACAATGGTATTCCTGGCTTTATGGAATAATATTTGATTTGTTCAAATAAATTTTGGCAACTGACTATGTTTTACATGCTTATTGACCAGCATACCAATCCTGAATCTTCACCACTTCAAGAAGGATTCCTTCTTCCCCAGCGTGTCTCGGTCAGGCAAGAGAAGTTGCCTGCAAACTTAGGCCCAATTTACTTCTCCCCTCTGAAGTAGTTTGACTGCTGTCTTTTCTTACGCTCATTTCACGCTGGTTTCAAATTTCACTCCCTGGGTCTGAAGAGTACTAAGCAACAGGATTTGTTTAAAGCAGTATAATGCCAGCTTGACCACAGGAGGGCAATTAATGAATGTAAACAGTAATTTTTAAACTAGAACAAATATGGTTTGAAACTAGAAACAGGTATAGACAGGTTTTTTTGAAACGAGAATGATTCCAGCGGGAAAGTCAGATGTAGATTTGACCTTACATAACCTCTGACAGTGGCAAGATCCATGCTGCTGGTGGGGAAGCCTGGCCCTGGTGTCTCCTCACTTACTCTCTTGGAGGCTTCTCTCACAGCCCTGGCTGCTGTCTGGGCACTTCCGGTTGGATCAGCTTGCTATATATACTTTGCATGACTCTGCTTGTTAATTACACAGGGGACCTCTTCAACCGCTGTGTAACTCTCTTCATCTATTCTATGTGAGCCTCTACTACAGAAGCATTTAATGAGAGCCAGTTTGGTGTAGTGGTTAAGTGCACGGACTCTAATATGTGAGAACTGGGTTTGATTCCCCACTCCTCCACTTGCACCTGCTGGGTGACCTTGGGCAAGCCATAGCTTTGGCACAGCTGTTCTCTCAAGGACAGTTGTCTCAGAGCTCTCTCAGCCCCACCTACCTCACAGGGTGTCTGTTGTGGGGAGGGGAAGGGAAAGGAGTTTGTAAGCCACTCTGAGACTCCAAGTGAGTGAAGGGCGGGATATAAATCCAGTCTCTTCTTCTTCTACCAAGCATTTTGAAGAGAGAGATCCCCCTACTTGTCCCTCTGAATACCCTTTTTAGTAATTTCCCCTTTTAAAATGTATTACTTTATTTATAGTCTACCTTTCTCACAGAGACTCAAGGCAGATTATACAGTGCAAGTCAATGCAATCAATAGGATGATACATCTAATAAGCAATGCAATAGGACTTGGGTTAGAAAAATATATAACAAGAAGAAATCTGAAACAAAGCATAAGTTAAACATGACACATTAAATAATGCAGAAAATAGTATTACATAAGAAGAAATAGGAAGAGTAATACAATGCACACAGCAAAAGATAATACATACTGTACCCAGTAGTGTGGGCCACAGTCCCACTCACTTTGTTAAAGCATCTTCTAGACTCATTTATTGCAATATAACCCTATTACCGTTATAAAAATGCTGTCCTGCATAATTTGGTTTTACATAGCTTGCAAAATGCCAGAAATGTAGGAGCCTTCTTTATATCATCAGTAGGGTTGCTAGCCCCTAGGGTCCCTCACCCTAGCAGATGTATTTCTGACACTGTTTTGAGTGGCAGCAGGAGAAAAATAAAATTAAAATGTGGCTGGTGGCCTATAGCATGATGTCACCTCTGGGAAAACCCATAGCGGTAGAACCAATGACAGGCATTCCTAGATAGGATGGATGTCACTTCCAGGTTTCCCCCAAAATGATGTCACTCCTCTCTAGGAATCACCAAAAATGCTATGGCTTTACCATAGCCAATTCCTAGAGATGACATGCCAATAGCCACTTCGCCTCTGTCTCCAAAAGCCTAGGCCTTTGCAACCCTACTCATCAGGCAGGCCATTCCACACAGTGGGGCCACCACAGAGAAGGCATGTGCATGGATAGTTGTTGACCTTGCTCATTTGTAGTGTGGCAACTTCAGAAGGTGAAGTTCAGATGAGTGAAGATGTGATACAACATAGGAGCAGAATTTGAATTTAAAAGTGGCAGTGTTTGGGGGCAATTTTCCACTTATATATATGCATTACAGCAATGTAGTCTGTGTTTCAAATGGTTTTAACAGCATTATCTAATATTTGCCAAGTCAATGCGTAGGTAGCTGAATTCACTTACAACCACATTTTCTTCCTTTTCTCAGGAAGGCAATATTATGTCTCTTGCAGTAAATAGTTTTTGAGTCTGGTATTCCACCATATTTCCTCATTGTCTTTACACCGTTTACATTGTATTTACATAGTTTATGTTCTACTGGCAAAAGAAGGGACCATCAGATCATATGCAGGATTTTTTGAGCCAAATTATTTCAGCATAGAGAGCTGTCATAACATAGTACAGAACAGTGATACACAACTGAGGCAAGCCTGATCCACACACATAAGTTAATTTAGTATAATTTAGTGTTTACATAATGTAAACCAGGGGAGTATTGGTAACATACCATGGAGTTTTGGGAAAAGATCTCACCCATATTCATTACTGAGCTCAGAGTGTCAGGGAAATGTAGCAGAAACACTCCAGATAGTTAGACACTTCCAAGATTTATTTTTCCACTGGCGTTCATTTGTTCATTGGTAGTGCTGTCACTCACAAACAGTCTTATTGGTGAGGAGTTAACCTGCACAAACACTGGAATACCTCATAGTGGTATAATTCTATGCACTTACTTGGAACTAAGCCCCATTGAAATTAGTGGGAATTTCTTCTGAAGAGGATTGAGATTCACAGGTATCATATCTGGATTTTCAAACGTTGACAGATATCATACTGAAGTGCTCCATTATCAATAGGATGTTCAAAAATGATTCAGAATTGTTGAAGGATATATTCACCATCATGAATGTTAATGTAATGTAGAAACCACTCCAGTCATCTTTGGAGGCCTTGCTTCAGGTGATCCCATCATCTGAGGCTAGATGGGTGGCAACCTCAGAAAGGGCCTTCACAGCTGTGGTGTCAAAATTTTGGAATTCCCTCCCCAGGGAGAGATCTCTCTCTGTATATCTCTCTCATTGCTTCCACCAGTGGCTGAAGACTTTTTGCTGTTGTTGTTTGCGTTCCCTCACTAACTCTTATTAGCTGTCTTCTTGGCCTGTCTGTTTCTATGTGTTTATATTGTATGGGTTTTTAATTGTTTAAAATAGTTTATATTTTTTTGTATTTAAATGCTTTTAAATATACATTTTTTTTAAAGTCCTGTTTCCATATTTTAATGTACACTGTCTTGGAGACCCTGAATTGGGTTGAAAGGTGGCATAGAAGAGTTTTAAATAAATAAATAAATAACTGGCAACTCTGTAAACATAACAATTTAGTATTTTATGCCCCTCCCCCCTATTTTTCCAAATGGCCACCAATGCAGTAAAAATAACATATCAGTGAGAACATTTAAGACAGATCCACATATCTGGCCCAACTGTAGACTGAATTCAATGGCCTTTGCAGATGGTCGTTTAACAGTAATTCTCTGTGGTGTCCAGATCTATTTTCAGTTTTTCCATATACCTCACTATAGGTTGGAAATTTATTTCACTGCAACAATGGAAGAAAAAAGAAACCACTTGGTAGTGCAGCCAGCTATAAAATGCTCTTTGTAGGCCAGGGCTGATTTTCATCATTTGGCTGACATTTTGTTTACCTACAAGCTGGATAAGGAAAGTGCAAATTTCAGTCAAAACAATCTATATGAGCTAATACAAACAATATGTTGATGAAATAAATGGCAATTCAACAATCTCTAAAAAATGTTTTGCTAAGAAACATTCTTCTCAGCCTAATAGAGTTTCCATATTAATTTTCTTTTTTCTTTCTTTTTTTGGGGGTATTTTTGCATTTGTATGTATCTGTATGTGCATGCGTGCCCATGCCTGGAAGTCATGGCAACCTCTGGCAACTCCTATTGGAGTATGGAGAATGTTCAGAGTAGTGGCTTGATAGCCTGCCTCTGCCTCCCAGCCCTGGTATTTTCTGGAGGTCTCCCATCCAAACAGTTGCCAAGGTCAGCCCTGCTTAGCTTCTGAGATCTGATGAGATCAAGTTTGCCTGGGCTATCCAGGTCAAGGCAAATCTATTTTTCATACACCAAAGTTTCCTAGAATTGTTTTGAAATCCACACAGAGACAGTGACTGAAGACTTTGGTGTCACACAGGCATAATACTTTAGGTGAGGATCTCAACAAGATCCCTTTGGATGAGAAAAAATGCTAGATTTGTTACTGTTCTCTTCAGCAAGAACTCCATGTTATTGAATAATTCATTCCCCATAATGATCTTCCAGGTTCCTGTCAGGAAAACGAATCACCATATTATTACCCTGCCAGAAAGAGTAATTAAAAATTGATCACCATAGCAGCAAAATTCCCTCCAAAGCAATTGCAAAAGATTTAGCATTAAGTTCTTGAAACATTTCTGTCATTGTGCTTAACCTGCATAGATTCAAAACCACACAATATGGTGCACTGGAGATGTCTTTTAAATATTAGGTGTGGATTGTATTTATCACTGAATTGGTTTGTTAGCAGGCCATATGAAATGAGATGGTATCTGGTGACTGAAACAAAAGAGGAAGGCTGTACTTCATTTGGAAAGGTAATAACAATGCCTATTTGCTGCCCGAGGCAAATGGAAAGCTATGCAATCTCTGCTGTTGTAATTACACAGTCCCTTCCAGGCTCAGGGAAATGTTCAGGCATTTGATTAACTGTCAAGCACATTAATTGGTTTATGTTTATTTTCACAGGCAGAAGCCACTGCAATAATTTGGTTTCTAACTTTATAACTTGGAAGGATGGTGAAAATGATGATGGAGCCATCCAGCATAGTTCAACTTGCTGAGAGCTATAGAACGGCAGTGTGATCATAAACAGTTGGTCTGTTTATGGCTTTGCTGGGCACACTATTTGGCCCAGGTGCCTTGCAAGCCCACCTGTGCTGTATTATCTACCTGCTACTTCTGTTCAGTGTCTAGGGAAGAGGAGAGAGTGAAGAACTTGGTTTACATTTTATAACTGCCGCAGCATTTTATCCAAATAGAAGCCCATAGTAGTCTGTGCAAGTGCACACCACTGAAGTTTTTTGCATGCATGATGACTTGATATCTGCACAGATTCCAATGTTACAGTGCTGTACCACTTGAAGCACACTAAGCAGGCTGTTCCCCATCTTATTCCTTTATTATCTCTGTTTTCTCTTCTTGTTGACCATGCTGTTGGCCAGAAGGTTAATGAGTCATATCAGTGATGTTTCAACACCACTGCAAAGAATGTGAGTACTGCAGCCTCGTTCTACTTGCAGAGACCATGTTTGACCTATTCCCTTGTTTGTGTTGATGCATTCATTGCTTTATTTGCACCTTTAAAATACTGCAGTGTATTTCAGTAGAGTCCATTCAAGGCAATTGGCATTTGAGGCTCCCATTATACCCACTGGGTCTTCAGAGACTTCCCATTGTTGCCACCAAATTTGGAAGGAGTTTGGGAGATTTGCTTCACCACAGAACTAATTCTGAGATAGGCTCACAGGAATAAGTACCATCGATTACAGATAATTTGCCAATGCCTGGTAAACTCATTCATGGCAAAGATCACGTCAACCCTGAAGAATAGAAGTGTGAACGATTAGATGACATCCTTCTGTAAACATAAGTCAGGTCATGAACATTTATTCCTTGGGAATCAACAGTATACTTTTTTGAAGCTTAAATTAACAGACTGAATGCTTAAATGTAGGCAGCTGTAGAAAACAAAATTCTACAAAGGTTAAGCTTAGCTCTAGACTTCATAATCTATTTCCAAAATTGTCACAAAATAGTACTATAGAAAGTAAACCAAGATATGGTAATTAGCCCTTGTGGCCTACTGTGAGAAGGAGAAAATGATTGCAACACTAAGAATGTTTCTGATATATTATCCAAAATCTTTGAGCATTGAAAGAGCAAAGTGAGGGCGTCACAATGTGGGGGACCTGATGTTCTGAATGACTCTGTTCAGACCTTATTCAGATACAGGCACTTGTTTAAGATGTCTTAGGTATCTAATCAGCTTTGCTGTATCAAATTGTCAATCTCTTTTGCAAGAGCTACACCTCACTGTGTTTTTGGTTTGTATACATATTTTACTAAAGTAAAAAAATATTACTAGTCTTTGCTTCTATTGTGTTTGTGTTTTGGATTATTGAAGCAGCAATAGCTTGAGAGGGCTCTGGTATCCTAAAGCTCCATTTCTTATTGGCTGATGAATAAAGATTCCCATTGGTCCTGAAGCCAATCTGGATTCCCTATCACTGAGCCCTGCTTGGGTCCAATAGTATTGCTTGTATATAGTTACATTGTTGAAAGTTATGTGTTGGAACAGTATAAGTTAAGGTGCCGCTCTCATAGAGCTGTCTTTGGAGCTGAGCAATATCACTGAATAAAAGCCTGTTGTTTGAATTCATTGCCTCCCGCTCAATACTTAAAAGCTTCTATTTTATCTTTTATCTTAACTAATTATATTTTAACACTGACTTACTTAATATGGCAATACCATCCTTTGATTCTACCAAATAATTAAAGAAGAACAATTACATATGCCCATTAATTATTTCTTTGCAAATGTAAGCAGGTCACAAGATAGGGAGCCGCCTTGAAGAAGCTGCTAAATCAGTTTAGACTCCCATATTTGTAGGTTTTCAAAGCCATCTTCTAACAACCTTGCCTATATCTAACAACTTTAAAGACTATGCAAAATCATCTTTTAATATCATCTTAAAATATATAAACTCTGTGTTCGTACATTCATGCTAATTTTATCATAACAAAGGATATTAAAAACAATGATTACATGTTTCTCCTACATATGTCTATCTGTTGACCCTCAACCAGTACATCCCACCTTGAACTATATCTTCATTTCTGTGTTTAGCTGGATGTTCTTGCAATTCTCAGGTATTTCTCACCCCTTGGTCCCAATAAATCAAATATTTGTGCTGACATAAAAAATACTACTTCTACTCTATTAGCAAGCCTGTCAGTCGGTAGTTCATTTGTTCTTTTGCCCTGTTCAAAATTGTGCTATTCTGGGTTTCTTATTTCTCTATTTGACATGTCTTGGTGTTTAGCTGAGGGATTTGGCCAGCCCTGACACTAGCCTACACAAGCATCCTCCATGGGTTTTTTTTTATTCAAGGCCAGCAACTCATTTCCTGTGCTTTTTTCATTTTTTTAAATAGGAAAATCTTACAAAATTTAATTTATCTCATCACAGTATAATATAAAAGCTATAACAAAAAATAAGCTAAATAAACCAAGAGACGAGGAAGCAAATTCAACACAGGATCTAAGTGGGCTTTATCCAACAAACTGGAACCTGCAGTTGGATCCATGTTGAATTATTTCTTCAATTTGAATCTTGAAGATAAATAATTTATAAAACTATCAATACATTGCTGGGTCTCAATACACTGAAATAATCTGTAAATTTTAAAACGTTCCAAAATGCAGTTTAGACACAAAAATAATGCAAAACCAGAACAATTACTGGAGATACAATTATACATTAATTTCAGCAATAAAATACTAATTTTTCATGTTTGAAAACATGGGACCAAAGCTTTCAGAATTACTATTATTAGATTGTTTCAAGCCTGGGAAATTTTACTAAGGATCAGGTGAATCTGAGTTCACACTCTAAGGTCCAATGGAAGAGGTCTTCTGAATAAGACTATCATTCTCCAAACAAAAGTTAAATGATGCCTTGTTTTCATATTTATACAATAAAATATAAGAAATAATTAAATAAGTAAATATTTATAAAAAAATCTTGGCACAATTATCTTGGCAGGAACATTTGAATGGTTTGGCCAGGGCTCAGTTGCAGCAGTTTTTCCTGTCGTTTGAGTCTCACAGAAATTGGTGTTTTATGTCCTGGTACCACTGTTCTCTATCTGCTGTTTTGTTGAAATCAGTGTATTTAAATAAAATAGTTGAATATGAATTTGAAGAGCTGGAATCAGATAACTGGGATTCTTCTGTTGGAGGGTAAGTGACAGCCTGCCAGTTTGCAGATTTCATGGGGGATGAAGCAAGTAAGGGACCATCCAGAATTGAAATTTCCATACATGCCCAACTGCTGGATTCTAAAAGGCTCAGGAGATTAGCCGATTCTTGTTTTACACTAGTTGCGGGGGGGGGGGGGGGGGATGTCTCACTGTTTAACTTATATTAATTGAGGCCAATATGTTTGATGGTTCCTTCAACTTAGATGAATTAGTTGTGCATTGCTCTGCCCCCTTCATTAGTGAGCTTTTCTGGATTGTCCAACATGTGTAGGTCTCTTTTGATCTGATTTGGCGGGCTCTAAAAATATGCTTTATTTATACCCCCTGTTGGTTTTTTCGATTCCTCTGCGAAGACTCTGACAGGGCTTATATGAAAAAGAGCAAGAAATCTCCGCATTTTCAGGAGCAGAAGAGGGATAGTAGATTGTTTGAATGTTAACAACACTCTCTAATGGGGGGAGTGCAAGGGAGTCTCATTGTTTTCTTGACATCCACAAAAAATGGCTGTATATGGAGCAGCTGGCATCCACAAAATATGAGTCTATATGGAACAGCACAGGTGATTTCTCCTGTTTACCCAAGGCCTTGATTTAGAGAGTTCCAAGAAATTAGCAATAATGTTTGGTTGTTCTGAAGGGTTAAACTGTCGCCCCTGTAGTTAGCTGTCCCGGTTTATTAATTTGAGATCTAAGAGTAATTGAAGGTAATCCTCCCCTCCTCTTTGTTTTTGCTGAGAAGGCAATAGTAATGTTTGTTACTCTCTGATTGAGTTTAGTTGAGATTTTGTTAAGTTGTTGAAAAATAGTTACCATGGTGTTTGCAGTGAGTAAACATTGGTCACCTGCAAACTTTGGCAGATCATCTTTGAGTGTTTCTCCCACATTTCCCCCTGGAGCTACCATATCTAAATTAATGGTCTATAAATTAGATGCCAGGTGGCAAACTGCTTTCTCCCTTTCAGCCCCTGCTGTGTTGTTCTCATAGGGGTGTGGCATTTGAGCCCTTTGTTCTTTTAGTGCATCCCTATCTTTAGCTCTTGTATTAGGGGAGGTAAAAGATATTTCACTTACCAATTCTTCCCAGAATGAATCATCTACACACATCTGTTTTGCTGACTTGGGGGTAGAATCTGGCGGTGAGTTGGGGTTTCTCCTGAGTCTTTTCTTATATTTCTTAATTTTTTTCTTTCCTTCCTTCTTTCAGTCCTCCTATCCTAAGAGTTAGAGTTATTCCACAGCTTCTAATCAGTCTGTCTTGCCACTGACTTTGGCTGGTTCATACTTAACAGATAGGCTTAATTAATGCTGGTTTTTCCTTTGGTTTTTCCTTCGGCTATCTTCAAAGTATTTCAGGGTGATATAATTATCCTTCTGTTATCTTGCTGACACTGCACTACAATATTTTCAAAGAGAATATTTTGTATTAACAATTAAAAGATAGAGCCTTAATTAAGCAGCTGCTGCTGCTCCATCGCCATCTTTCTCTCTCCCCTGTAGACACTGGTGAGTCTCATGCCTCAGCTAGAACCTACTGCTACAGTCCCCTGGCTCTGCTGGACCTTCTGGCCTTATTAAGAACATAAGAACATAAGAGAAGCCAATGTCAGATCAGGCCTATGGCCCATCCAGTCCAACACTGTCACACAGTGGCCAAAAATATCAGGTGCCATCAGGAGGTCCATCAGTGGGGCCAGGACACTAGAAGCTCTCCCACTGTTGCCCCCCCCCAAGCACCAAGAATACAGATTATCACTTGTTCCTCCTTCTTTCCTTTACTCCTTTCTCACCTGAATTATCCCTTTTTCCTAGAGAGAGAGCACAGGTAAGTAAGGGGAAGGACCATCAGGTGCTGCCTGCTGGCTCACCTGCCTCTTCTGCTAAGCAGAAGTCATCTTCTGAGTATCACATATTGTATGCTAAGCAGAAGCAGGACCACTGACATACAGAGAAGTGAGTGGAACTGTTCTTGCTACAGGCCATTTTAAGTTAAATGTTACATTACAGTTTCATAATATTCCTTATGGAAATAATCTCACTCCTGTTCAAATGAAATAAAGTCTGCAATGTACTATTTTAAAAACTATGAATTAAAACATCACATAACAGATGGCCTTGTCATGGCTGCATATTGAATATTGTGAGATTATTTTTGTTGGCTGTGGAAGCATATTGATTATCTATACAATACACTTGAAGAATAAATAAATAAATAACCAGTATATTTATTATGTATCACATATTGTATCCCAGTTTACAGTTCCCTTTGATAAGGACAGTGAACATTTCATTTTTTCTTACTTTGTCAAAAAAGGTAACAGCATTGATACATTGTGCTATACTAAAAACCTGACATTACTGTTAAAGGTTAGATTGCGTAGGATCTATGTCCTTATGAATATAAATATATTAATTTAAAACTGATCGTTTTGTTAGGGAATGAACTTTTGTACATAACAGAGACTTCATCAGATACATAAAGTTGAAATCCCCCTAAGAATTTGTGGATATAGATATATTTTCTTTTTCTTTCTTTTCTCTGTTGTTGTTTTGAGGTTTTTATTTTGCCGATTTTTGTTCCCAATCTCTTTGTTTCTTTTAAACCATTTTAATACCACTTAGCTGTTACTCCCACTTTTATGTAACTGTCGCAAAATATATTTAAAAATTGTGAAGTCTTTCTTCCTTTTTTTTCCTACTCTACTATTTTGACCTATAGGCCTTAAGTAGTGTTCATCAAACTTAGCTGGAAATATGAGGGAGAAAGGAAGAATTCAGGCCCAAGAGGGTTAATAAATAAGTTACAAAACAACTTTTTTCTTGTATGTAACCTGAATTCTCATGGTCTGAACTAAAAAATTTGCTAAAACAAGTAAGTTTTCTACTCTTGAATCTGCTAATAAATTAGGAACTAAAATATCACTTGAAGACTCTGGTCACTGTAGAATCAGAGGTTTAATCCATTTTTGTCTCTCATTGTTGTACTGGAGCACTCAAATAAAACATGGCTTACAGACTGAATAACACCCAAACCATTTGTAGCTAGAACCTCTGCTCTGTTTTGTAAGAACTAAGATCTTTGACTTGGCAACATTGATTGTGAGATCATGCTCCCAACAGTTGAGAAGGATTGTATTAACCTTTGGAGGCCAATAGGGGAATCACAGTATTAACTGCATCATCAGCATAAGGTAATATAGGAACTTCTAGAATTCCAAGTTTTAGCAGGTGGAATTTATCTTGTTTAAGGGTGGGTGCTAAATGATTCAGATACAAATTAAAAAGAAGTGGAGCCATCAGGTATCCCTGCTTAACAGCAGATCTCATCATGAATATCCTTTGTCCTTCTATCCCGCATATAACCTGGATGGTTGGATTATCATATAGCATCTGAATTAGCCATAGAAATCTGCAATCAATTGTGGTTTTCTTGAGTTTTTGCTGCAAACAAGTCCTAGGAATTGAGTCAAATACATATTTCAAATCCATTAAGGCAGCACATAGTTTTCCTCTAGTATAGCAGATATATGTTTCTGCTAGATGGTGTAGAACAATACAGTGATGCTCTCTGTATGAAGCATGCTTGCTCTCAGGGCTCTTTTTGTAGGAAAATCTCCAGCAGGAACTCATTAGCATATTAGGCCACATCCCATGTTACCAGAAGTGTGGTCATCCAGCCACACCCACCTTTTGCTTCTTATTCTGTTTACCTTGTTTGTTGTAAAAACGGTTTTGAGAAAACCAATAAAAACATTATTTTCTGTCCCAGCTATACAAAATCTTGCCTGAACCAATATCTTATGTCCAACAATTATTCCCACACTGGATTGGAATTCCTAAAGGTTAGGTTCCCATGGAAATTAGCTTGCCTTCCTGCAGAACTAGTATGCTGAATATGATTTTTAGGGTTGCCAACCTACAGGTGGGGTCTGGAGATCTCCTGGAATTACAACTGAGCTCCAAACTACAGAGATCAGGTCAATGGCTGCTTTGGAAAGTAGAGTCCATGGCATTATGCCTTGCTTAGGTTCCTCCTTCCCCCAAACCCCACCCTCCTCAGGCTCCACTCCCAAATCTCCAGGGATTTCCTCAACCTGGAGTTAGCAACCCTAGTTCACTGGCAGAACAACCCTAAGTTTGTGGACAGAGTGGACAGGAGTAATTTGTGGACTATTTTATTCAAGGTACAAAACTTTATTCAAGGTATAAGATTTCATGTGCCACCCACACTTCTTCAGATGGAAGAAGTGTGCATGCACACAAAAGCTTATACCTTGGATGAAACATTGGACTCCAACTTTGTTCTGCTGCATCAGACAAACACAGCTACCCACCTGAATTATTACATTATAATATATATATTTTTACAAGCAATTATGTACCAGTGGAGTGGTTACCATGCAGAGTCTGTCCCACAGGTAAAATTATCCTGTGAACAGGTGGGCTTTACCACATCAAAGTATCACTACCATCACAAGATCATCAATCATTGGAAATCAACTCCTCAAAAGCAGAAATCTTTCTTATTAATTGGTTTAAGAACATCAACTTTGCTGGCTCATTAAAGACAGATGTCAGCCCAGCAGCAGGAGAAGAGGGACAATCATCTTCTTCAGAAACCCTGCCCACTTTTTAAATTTCACAAAACAGGCAATCTCCAAAGTGCTGCTGACCATGCTAATTTTTAGTTACAACTCTGTTTCTCTGCAGATGTCCCCCAAAGTCCCCCATGCAACAGTCAAGTGTTCTGCCAGCACACACAGCAATGAAGCTACTTTTTCAGATGTTTTCTTTGGCATGGCAGTTAGCACCAAATGATTTAAATATAGACTTTAAAGTCCAAATACAGACTTTAGACACGCATATATTTGCAAGCCATTCCCAACAAGACACACCGCCTAGGCTCAGGTCTTGGGTCATGAGTTCCAGTCATGTGTTTCCCTTCCCTTCACTAGTCTCCCCCCAAAGCCATCAACCATGCAATCCTAAATAGAGTTACACCCTTCTGCATCAGTGAGGATGTGACTGTGTTTAGGACTACAGTGTAAAACTGCAAGAATAAAACTTTTCTAGTTCAGTGTAATTTTGATTCTCAGGACCAAAGTCCTCCTATACATTATTTCAGAGTTCATTTCAAAAAGTGCCCTGCTTGCTCTAAACGTATCACTGATTCAGTTAGCTTGAAATACAGATAAGATGTATATAGTTTTCAGATTACTGGTAGTAAATAAATTGGCCCATAGTTACTTGGGTCTGATCTATCGCCCTTCTTAAAAACAGGGATAATAAGAGCATGGTTCCATGTCATGGATATGTTACCTGTCAGATTAATTTTTGAGAATAGTGCTAGCAAAGTGCTCCACTATTCTGAATGGCTCTTGAATAGTTCAGCCGGTATCAAATCAATCCCTGGAGCTTTATGTTCTTTCAAGTGTCTTATCAATATCCACACTTCCTCAGATGCCCTTGGCAGCCATATTAGTAAGTTGTATTCTTCCTCATACAGTTCATTAATTTCTGCCACCTGAGCAGGGGTCATTTCGAGCAGGAGCTCGGGGGAGCTCAGCTCCGGGAGTTGGTGCCAGCCCCCCCCCCTTGCAGGGGAATGCCTGCTTGTGTCATGGCTGCAGCAAAATGACGCTGTCCCCTGGAAAGGTCCTTGTTCCTCTGACCAGCCTTCTGAAACTATCCTCCCAGAATAATGGTATTTCTCTCTGCCAGTTTTTTCTTTCTTTCTTTCTCTCTCTCTCTCTCTTTCTTGCCTTCTGACATACTTCCGGTGATGTCAGATGGTTTAGCGTATGCAAATAAGTTATGCTAATGAGTTATGCTAATGAGCTCCTGCACCTCTTTTTCTATGAAATGACCCCTGGCACTTCCACACACACTCAATAACACACTTTCAGTGCACTTTGCAACTGGATTTTACTGTGTGAAATGGCAAAATCTACTTGCAAGCAGTCACTGAAGCGGTTTGAAATTGCATTATTCAGGCCCTGACCTGGATAATCCAGGCAAATCCAATCTCATCTGATCTCAAGAGCTAAACAGGGCTGACACTGGCTAATAATTGGAAGGGAGGTCTGCAAGGAATACCAGGGCTGGGAGGCCAGAGGCAGGCTATCCAGCCACCTCTCTGAAATGTCCAAACCCCAGAAATCACTTTTTTTTCACACATGCAAGCACACACACACACCACAGAAAAAGAAACTGCATAATACAGAATACGTGACAGTGCCTGTTTTTTTTTCATTTTCTGTTTGTAAGCATGTTGCTCTAACAAATTAACATATATAGTTAAAATGTATTTAGAAACTTGAAAAGGGCTTTAAAAATAACAGAGAGAAGAAAAAGATTGCCCCTTTTGTGTGGTTCAGGCTATCCTGAAACTGAGAAAAAAACCATTCAAAACCAATATTCCTGATTGACACTTATTTGTGTTTGTACTCTGTTATTACATCACGGCACTTCTAAAATCTCTTTGAGAAACAAGCTCCTGGAAGACAATATCCATTTGCAATGCAGAATTCACCATGAAGGAAAGCCATTACCTTCCTGTTTATTTTTAGAGAGATCAATAAAGTCATGGCCATTGCTGTCAAGGGTGATTCTGAAACTCATTACTCAACAAGGTTCCATGCAGTTTATCTTGGGAGTCTGCAGTTGAATGATGCTGATATCACATCTATCTGAGAATTTAAATATGGTGTTTAACTTGAAGTTAGAAAGAACAGCCATTTGTTTGAACTAATGAGGTGATATTTCTTTCCTGTCCTTTACTACTACTGCTGCTGAGTGGAATATTAGTTAGCCAATTAATGGAATCCACAGGCCCTTGTCATCACTGCTGTGGATGCAGAGGCCTTTCAATCTTTCAACAAAAAAATTCATAAAAGATGGAACATATTTCCACATGCTGTTAATTGGCCAAAAGGAAATGCAAAGCAACAAAGGGTTCCTGCCCTGAAAAGTTTTGACTTGGCAGTGAAAGAGCTCCATCCAATGTCACAGACATGGGCGTCAACTACGGGGGGGCTCGAGGGCTCGAGCCCCCCCCCAAATTTCCCAGGGGGGGGCTCAGCCTCCCCCGGCAAAATGGAGCGCCCGCCGGTGGCCAGTCAGCCGACCGTCGCCGCCTCTCCTTCCCCCCCACCCCCGGCCTGCCCTCCTGCCTCCCTGGGGCAGGGCGGGGGGGGGGAGAGGCGGCGACGGCCGGCTGACTGGCCACCGGCGGGCTCTCCATTTTGCCGGGGGTGGCTGAGCCCCCCCCCCGGGATTTTGGCACGCGAGGCGGAGCAGGAGCCGGGGGCCCGCAAGGGCGACACGCCGGCAGAGGACCTAATGTAGTAAAAAGCCTGGAAGCCAAGCAAATGCTTAAGTACGCTGGGTACAGTCCCTCCTGTTTTCCCCTTGGTGTGGCCTAATGTTTAGTGTCCGGCATGCAGGGCCGGCTCTCTCACTTGGCCAACGAGGCGACCGCCTTGAACAGAGACCCCAGAGGGGTGCAGAATTGCCTATGGGCCCACCGCGCCTCACCCGCTTCCCGCCTGGCTGCCAGCCGGATTGGAAGGGAGAGGGAGTGGGGCCGGCACTGCTCCTTAGGCACCCTTCCTGCTGCTGCGCCTGCTGGTGGCAGCAGCTTCGGCAGCGGACACCCCCCCCCGGTCACCCACATCTTGCCCCTCTGAGTCAGGCAGCAGCAGCAGCTATTGGTGAGCGGGGAGAGGGAGGGAGGGGGGTGGGGAGCGCGGCGGCCAGGCGGCCGGGCACAGCCCGGGGGAGGGAAGCGGCGGCGGCAGCTCCCTGGGGCGGGGGGGGAGAGCGGCGGGGACATGGTCCCGAGCCCGGCACGAGACAGCCCCGCCCCCCCCCCCGGGATTTAAAAAGTCTACGCCCCTGGTCACAGAAATATCTTCTGGTGTCACTGCATGATTTTGTCATATGGGATTAAGGTTTGCCAAGTGCAAGTTTAACATTGTCCAGCATATAATATGGGTGATACTAGACTTCAGGGCACCAGTGGAAAATGTATTCTGGAATGATAGTTCTCTGTAGTAAATTTGAGCGCACTATCATTTGATTTGATTTAGGTGTAGAGGAAATTCCTCATTGCAATTTAAAGTGGATTTTAAATTGCAAGGAAAAGTGATCCTATTAATAGTAAACTAAAGATGCATCATAAAGTGGTAATCTTAATAAAAGGAGCCCAGATACAATCAAAACTGTATAGAAAACCATATTCTAGGGTTACAAATTAGGTAGTAACTGGTGCTTTTGAAGGCTTGTGTGACATTCACATATTTGGCTGGAGGGAGTAGGGAGGTTTGCAGATTTCTCATCTCAGATGTTTTTCCCTGGAAACCCCCTCCCAAACACAAATTTTGATTTAGCTTCTTTCTTCCATTGTTCGATTCCACTGGTTCTTATTTCCCTCAGGCTGTCTCCCCCAGTAAAATATATAGATTTTCAAGATTATTTGAGCACTAATGAATCAGCATTATTTGTATACTAGGAGCAAGGCCCGTTGTTGAGCAATACAGTGGGCTCTAGCAGCCATCAGGGCTCATATGGCCCCCCACCTGTTCCTGCTGGCATTCCCCCTGTGGCTGCCAACCACTTACCTGGGTTCCTGTGGGCGTTGGTCACAGCACTGTCAGGAGTGGCCTGAGGTCCTGTGTGCAGCTGCCTGCTCTCACTGGCAGTTCCCCACAGGCAGTGGCTGCGGTGGTGGCAGGAGCAAGCTGAGGTTCAGCATCCAGCCAGCTCCATCATCCTGTGATGTCCAAGCATCAGTGGCACTCCTTCCGGCTGCTGGCAGAGCATGCACACCGTCCATGGGCTCGCAGCCTACTGAGGCTGGGCAGCAGTTCTGCAGGTGGGTGGGTGGGACTACAGCATGGCATAGACGAATCACAGGGCACCTTCAGGCTGGCGCCACATTGGCCAGTGGCCAGGGTCCCCGGGCTGAGTGGCGGCTCATTCAGCCTATGGCTGAGGGAGCGCATTGTAAGTGGCCACCCCAAATCGGCTTTATAATATAGAGAGACTAGGAATAAGGCCTGTTGTGGAAATAAATACAATGGGCTCTAGAAAGAGGCTCTGGAAGAGTGCCAAGACCTTGGGCACTCAGCATCAATTTGCTGTGGCAACCTCAGCAGAGTATAATGACACAGAGTCCACCAGTTTCTCCAGGGGAAGATCTCTGCCATCTGAAGTGCAGTTCAGCATGATCTCCATTCCTCCCCTGGAGATTGGCAACAATGGTTCCCCATGAGGAACTGGTTGGCTTGGAGGTGGAGTTTATGGCATTGTACCTGTCTGAAGTCCCACCCCTCCTCCAACGTCACCGACTCTAGGCTCCATCCCTCAAATCTCCAGGAATTTTCCACCTGGAGTTTGCAATCCTATCTGCTTCCCAGTCAATCACCAACTTCACTCTTCAACTTTCCATCTCCCCTCCCCACTGCAGCCTCCACCGGGCTCTGAAGCCCTGGAGCACTTAGAATTCTGAGTGATCTCCAGCCCTCACCTGGAGATTGGTAACTTTTCTTCATCCACTGCCAGGTGGGTCTAACTGTCCCCTCAGTGGCCTGCTTCTGTCAGTAAAAAGACCATGGACTTTCAGCATAATCCCCTCCCTCACCCACTGCCAGCTTGGCAACCAAGCTTGCTCTGATTAGGGAAATACCTGGAGATTGGGGGGGGGGGGTGGATACTGTGGAGGGCAGCATTTTGGGGGGGATGGGAAGACTCAGCAGGGTATAATGCCATAGGGTCTACCCTCCAAAACAGCCATTTTCTCCAGGGGAACTGATCTCTGTCATCTGGAGATCAAATGTAACAGCAAGAGATCTACAGGTCCCACCTGGAGATTAGCAACCCTAGGAGGAAAGTCAGCTGCACAGCAGGGGGTTGAAGAGAATGGTTTGATGGTCACTGGCCCACCTCATTAGTCAGCCAGCCAGCCAGCCATGGTGAAGCTAAGCTGGGCTGCAGTCAGATTTGCATTTTAATCCACTGTTGCCAACCTCTAATTGATCCAGAGTATTTTATTACAGAGAATACTGATCAGACTCACCCCTTTTAGCACTCTTCAAAGCACTTTTGTACCATTCTTGAGCGATCAGACACATATCAGACCCTGCAGCCAAGAAATGTTGCTGCCAGCCATTTTTAAAAATAATTTTTCCCTCGAGCATGCCCAGAAGCACTGCTATACCTTCTGGGATATGTAGTTCATGGGGCTGTGGGCCATTTTAAAAAAGTTTACTCTCTAGGTACCCCTTCCCCAAATCACAGGCAAAAGCTAAAGTACAGAGGTGTTTTTATTTGAAAGTTTCTATGCAGAAAACAATGTTTAGAGCAGCCCCCTTGGGTGTGGGGGAGAGAAAGAGTGGTGCGAATAAGCAGTCGTGTGCACTTCGCTAACTACTGGAAAAAATGGAGGCAGAAAAAAAGAGCCCTGTCAGAGCTGCCTGATTGACTGGGTGATCAGACAACAGGAAATCTGGTTTGAAACCAGCTCAGGCCAAAAAGACCAGACTTTAACAGGTATCAAATAAACACGCAGTAAAGGGGAGGGGGAACGGGACACAGACAACTGGGAGATGACAGACAGATATTGCTGTCTGATCGTGCACTTTAAATCCATCAGGGAACAGCAATGGCAAAACTGGACTTCTGATCACAGCCCGGGAGAAAGAGCCGTTTCTTAGGGTTGCCATCCTCCAGGTGGGGCCTGGGGATCTTCCGCTTTTACAACTGATATTCAGCTGACAGAGATCAGCTCCCCTGGAGAAAATGGCTGCTTTGAAGGGTGGACTCTATGGCATTGTACTATGCTGAGGCCCCTCCCCTCCCCAAACCCCACCTTCTCCTGGCTCCACCCCCAAAGTCTCCAGGTATTTTCCAACCCAGACCTGGCAACCCTACCGTTTCTACAGTTTATTCTGACTGGAAAGTCAGTGGGTGGGGGAGGGGGTTATGCTGAAAGTCCATTGTCTTTTCACTGACAGAAGCAGGCCACTGAGGGGACAGTTAGACCCACCTGGCAGTGGGTGGAGGAGAAGAGTGGACCCAGCACCCAGTCGGTCCTTCCCCTTTGCTGGCTCCCTCCAGACTGAGGCTGAGATGCTGGCCGGTGGCTCTGTGGGCGGGACTGAGGCAAAGCAGAGAGAGAATGCAGCCAGTGGCCAGGGACCCCCTTTTGAGTGGCAGTCCTCCCAGTCAACTGATTTTGGCACCCCATGGAATCTTGCCACTTGAAAACAGCTTTATTATATAGGAAAGATTACAAACATTCCACATATCATTTTATATATCAAAACTGAACACAGACAGACAGTTAGGATTCCTATTTGCCTCCTTATGGTAGGAGACCTTCAGCCAACTTAAGCCCTTGCACAACATTGCACAGCTGCTTGACAGGCAGAAGAAGGGACCAAAAGGTGGGGGTGCCTCAGAGAAAAATTTAAAGAAGAAGAGACTGGATTTATATCCCACCCTTCACTATTCAAATGAGTCTTAGAGTGACTTACAATCCCTTTCCCTTCCCGTCCCCACAACAGACACCCTGTAAGGTAGGTGGGGCTGAGAGAATGTTAAGACAACTGTTCTTGAGGGAACAGCTCTGAGAGAACTGTAACTGACCCAAGGTCACACAGTTGGCTGCATGTGGAGGAGTGGGGAATCAAACCCTGCTCTCCAGGTTAGAGTTCACTGCTTTAAACCACTACACCAAACTGGCAGTAGCTGAGTGGACACTGCATTTCTGTTGGTCTTGGGGGGCTTTAATATCCATGTAGAGACTTCCTTACTTGGTGCAGCCTTAGGCTTCAAGTGGGATCTATAGTGTGTTCTCACAGCTTCGGTCACCAATTCCACTCTAGCTGTCTGAGCAGCCTCTTAAAATCTTATAGACTCTCATTATACCAAAGAGCCAGAGAGACATGTTGTTTTTATCTTATTGGTTTTAATGACACCTGACAGCTGATTGGCGGGGAGTGAAATTGACAGGGAAATTTGTAGGGGCTACCAGAGGGAAAGAAGGCATTTTAACATGCCTCCTTTCCCTCTGGTGGTGTAAATCAGACCCGGATATTTTTGGCAGTACCGAGGTGGGTGGGGCTGAGAGAGCTCTTTTGAGAACTGCCCTTGAGGGAACAGCTCTGAAAGAGCTTATGACTGACCCAAGGTCACACCAGCAGCTGTGTGTGGAGGAGTAGGGAATCAAATCCAGTTCTCCCATGTTAGAGTCTACGCTCCGAACCACTACACCAAACTGGCTCTCTAAAAGAAAAATAATCTTACCATTGAGTTTCTGGCAATTGCTAGAACTACCTTTATCACTAGGAATCACCAGGAATTATATGGTCAGAACTTCTGGTAAGAATCCAAGGCCTTTTCTTTTTAATTTTTCTCCTGCTCCCCACTGGTTGCAAGGCGCTGCCTGGCAACCCTATAGACAGTACTAGGGATGTGTGTTGAAGATAACCAACCCAAATACATATTTAAAAAAATACCTGCCTGGCAACCCTATAGACAGTACTATGGATGTGTGCTTGGAGAGATAACCAAGCAAAATATATATCAAAAAATACATTATCGTTATTATATATCCAAATATACATTAAAAAAAAGATTATCAGATATAAGAAAATGGGTCTTCAAAATCCCAGAAATATTCAGAGTTAGCCAGGAATATTGTGAGACAGCATTTGCAGGCTCCCAGGACTTGCTCCCTCCTTTTCCTCCTTGTATTTCTGTGTCTCCTGGGGCTTGATATCAGCTTGTCAGGCTGCTTTAGGCAAAATTCTGTCAGTTTCAACTGGGTTTTTGTTTATTTGTGTGTGTTTTTTTAAGTTTGTTCTTTGCTAGATTTCGTTTGCGTCAAGCTTGCAGGCTTTTTTTTATTCTCTCATGTTACATTGGGGTTCTTGTCCTTTACATAGTTGAGATTCTCAGGTTTTACATAGTTTCAGATTATTGGGTTCATATAGGTTCAGTTGGTTGGGTTTTATATTGGTTGGCCTCAGGAGAATATCAGGTTTTACATTTTTGTGAGGGGGGGTTATCTATAGGAAACAATGGAGGATGGTTGGGGGACACCTTGTTCAGGGGCCAATAGAACTGGACCCCGTGTTCCAATTGCCTTGAAATTTAGGGGTTATTTAAAGGACAGGCACCAGTAACTCCCCTGCAATTTTGTTGCCTTGAAAATTTTCTGAACTTGAACTGTACCAAGACATGTACTGAAACTGTTAGAGATAAGTGCTTGCATGCAAGAAAAGTTGCTTTCCACTTCTCCTCATAACCTAATGTGTTAATGGTATCATCTTGATAGATAGCAGGACCATAATAATCAGGCTCATCAGCGAATGTTCCAGCCTGGATGAACAATATGGAACAACATTTACATTTGTTGAAAGGAACAGTATGTGCCTTGTCACTTTAGATCAGATGCTGGCCACTGCTGATCTCAGTAAAAGTGGAAAGAATATGAATGGAAAAGATTTTCTTTAGGCAATTAATATCCACCTGAGTTAACTATTTATTTATTAGATTTTTTTTTTTTTAGTCCCCTCACCCAAGTGGTCTCATGGTGACTTACAACTATGAATGTGCAAAAAAAAAATGCTGGTATTTTTAGGATTTGGGTAAATCAGACCCAAAAAATATTGGTAAATGCCAAATTTCCCCAATCCAATACCAGTAAGGAATTCAGATTCAGGAAATATTCGGTATTGCCAAAAATATTCAGGTCTGATTTACACCATCAGAGGGAAAGGAGGTATGTTAAAATGCTTTCTTTCCCTCTGGTAGCCCCTACAAATTTCCCTGTCAGTTTCACTCCCCACCAGTCAGCTGTGAGTGAAATTGACAAGGGAAAGCCTCAGCTCTCTACCTTCCCTTCTCTAGCTGACATGTTGTAGCTGGAGAAGGGCAGATACGGAACCCAGGCATGTTTAAAATGCCTTTCTTTCCCTCCCTAATCTGGGGAAGGGAAAGAAAGGCATTTAAAAATCCCTCCCTCACTTCTCCGAGTTTCTCTGCAAAAGCAGAGAGGCTCAGGGAATGACTGGGGCATGTTTGCATGCCTGCCCTTTCTTTTCCCAGCCTGCCCACAATGGGCAGGCTGAGGAAACAAAGGGCAAGCATGAAAACATGGCTGGGTTCTCTGCCTGATCTTCTCCAGGTGCCCCATGCTTGTGGGGCACCTGGAGAAGATCAGGCAGGGAACCCAGCCATGTTTAAAATGCCTTTCTTTCCCTCCTCAATCTCGTGGAGGGAAAGAAAGGCATTTAAACCCAACAGCTGACTCGCATTCAGGGTGTTAGGTTTAAATGAGACCTTTTTTTGATATAGCAAAATGAGCCTGGAAAATAGCCAGATAATATCAGCTTTTTCGGGTTCATCTTTACCGGTAGCCAAATACAGAATGGGCATCTGGGGAAGCCAATCCAGAAACTGCCTGCCTTCCCTCAGGTTCCCCATGCGCCCTGCACCTGGGAAAGCCAGTCCTGGGAGGGAGCTGTGCTGTCAGGGGTGTGGCCTAAAATGCTAATGAGTTTCTGCTGTTGGGTGTGGCCTGTTATGCTGATGAGTTCCTGCTGGGCTTTTTCTACAAAAAAGGCCCTGGTGATAACAATCACTTGCAAGTACTGGTTTCTGCTGTTCATTCGGTCACAGTGCACTGTCTTGAAGCTGTGGCCTCAGCATCTCTGTCACTGTCTCCTGACACCCTCTGGTACTACATTTCCTTCAGCAGTGGTTGGTGGTGAAAGTAAGAATCCTCCCTGCCCCTTGCCATGCTAGCTGCTCCTTTGAGAAAGCTTTCCAAAATGTGGCATTCCCACCTGCAGCCTGAAGGGGACAGTGTACCAGGTCATTCTGCATCATTGTCTTTTGGGCCTAGTAGTCTACACAACCTGGCAAAAAGATGATGGCAGAATCTTAAGACAGACTGTGCTGCTTTAGGCTGCTTTAGGCAGGTAGGGGACAGGATGTCAGTTTTGAATGATTAGTCCTGCTTAAAGCAAGTTCTGAAAGAAAGCAAAGTTGCACACCAAGAACAAAAGTTCTTTCTCAGTATGGTCTTTTGCCACCACCCCCAAACTTGGGTTTAAAAGAGGCTTTTTAAATTGTTATGTGACAGTTTTCATTTGGAGAATGTAATTTTACTTTTTAGAATAGGAACATTTCTGGTTAAAAAACAAAACATCAGCCCTCCCTCTGCTACTCTGGCCCTTTCTGCACTCTCCTTTTAATCCATGTTCACCGCAGTGTCCTCCAAGCAATTCTGCACTAAAATTGAATCCAATCTTCTTTTTATTTTGTTTTTTTCCCCATTCTGCATAAAGTTACCTTAAAATAGAGGAAGTTTATTGTATATGGCCATTGGCCATTTACAGTCCATTTGCAATCAGAAATATACAAACACAACATAAAACGTACATACTTAAAATTTATACATCCTTTAAAAACTAACATTTTCAATCGGGCAGTTATTTAAATGTTTTCTTACCAGATTTGCTCAGATCTTCTTTGCTGCCAGAGCAAAAAGTGCTATCCTATTAGATATAAAAGGGTCAGCATTTGATAGCATATAAGCTAAACCTTCAGTTTTCAACCCAGTTTCAGCCCACCGTTGCCCTGAGTTTTTTGGATGTTGTTTTGAAACAGATTAAATTGCCTTACCTTGAACACAGAGAAAATCCAGAGTGGCAGGCAAATGCAGAAAGGACATCACCCAGAAGTGATGTCATCACACAGGGCACGTCGCCAGGGGGATGCTCTAGCATTTGGCTAGAAACTATGATACCATAGAGTGTTCAGGCTGAATGCTACAGCGTCCTCCCAGCAACGTGCCCAGCATGATGATGTCACCACTGGGTGATGTCATTGCACCAGGCACATCAGTCCAGGCTGGAGGATCAGAGGCCCCTTAAGTGGGCAAGCCCCCCACCCCCCGGGGAGATCTGCCAGCCCTAGTGTAATTGCTGTTGGATTAGAGTCACATGATCCTGGTAACTGGCCCCGACTCACAGCTGAGCTGCAGCATTCTGCACTACCTGCATCCTCTGAATACTTTTCAAGGTTTGCCCCAAGTAGAGTGCATTGCAATAATCCAGTCTAGATATTATTAGGCAAGGATCACTGTGGCTAGATCAGACTGAGCCCAGAACGGGTGCAGCTGGCGCACCAGCTAAAACTGGGCAAAAGCACTCCAAACCACAGCAGCCACCTGGTTTTCTAAAGTAACAGTTATGTCAAACAGCACTTGCAGGTTTGTTTGTTTGTTTGTTTAATTTATACCCCGCCCTACCCCCAAAATGGGCTCAGTGCAGTTTATGTCATAAAACCTTCTGGGGGAGAACAATGCATACTTCCCAGTTCCTGTATTTCACTTTATTGAGCCTGTGATACATCGTCAGCCTTAGTTAAAACTGGGAAATGCAATAGAAATGGAAATGGACTATGAACACATAAAGTAAATGCATTTTGCAAATGTGTATGTACCCTGCAGCATCAGCATTGTTACGCAATTATTGCAGAACACTCTGACAACTTTATTTCCTCTTGCATAAATGAAAATCCTAAATATAGCATGGTAAGCCATAACTGGGACAGCATTTTTATAGACTATAGAGTTGCTCATATGCGAACTGACAGCATTACAAAATTGGAAAGTTTAAAATTGTGCTAAAATATGCATATTTTTGTGAACATAAATAGCTCTGAAGTTGTTCTATTCTTCATTTTTTACTTCAAATTCAACCCACTTTTAAAAAGTGCCTTTCTAGTGTCAAATGAAAATCAGGACGACTACAGTAGATGGTTACTGCAAAAGCCTAATATCCCTACATGATTTAATCATTTCTCAGAGAGATTAAATTTGTGTTCAGTTGACTAGATAAGAGCTGCCTTATCAAAAACACAGGGGAAATGCGCCACCTTCTGCAGGCAAGCTGTTTCATACAACATGAGATAAGACATTTGAGAAATCAACTGTAAATTACAGATAGTGGGACACACATTGCGTCACAGCATGATCTAGAGGCATGATCTAAGAACAGATGGCATGCATCGCCCTCTGGTGGGCAACTGACTGCAGAGTTTCTTAGGGAAGTCACATTTCTACTGCCACACTCCTCTGTACGCTTATTTGGGAGTAAATCCTGTTGAACACAATGGGATTTACTTCTGAGCAGACCTCCTAGACATTGCTCTGTGGATGTAGCAAGCTGGATAGCCTGATCCTGTGCATGTTACCTCGGCAGTAAATCCACCTGGAAGAGAACGGGAAGGAGGCTTACTCCCAAACAGGTGTGCATGGCACTGTGCATCTTAATCGAATCGGAGTAGGTCCAACTTTTTCAAGTGGCCTTGCCCAGTTCCCCTCCTTACTACAGTCCCTGTCCCAGACAGCTTTTGTTCATGCAACTTTCGTGATCCCCAGTTTCGGGTGACCAAAGGGACCCATCCTTTTTTTTCAGTCCCTTGAAAAGCCGACTGACAGTTGGATTGACCCCCGTGCCCAGGAACTCTGCGCCTGGCAATTCTATATCCAAATGCCTGAATCCAGACAATGTTAGTTGTGCCTAAGTTTGAGTGAAATGAATGGAATTTAACTTATTCAGGCTAAGAGCCTATCTACCTTGTCATGTAGGAAATGTGAGATTGTGAGTGTAATGGGGGGGAGGGAAGCTGCACTGAGGCACTGGCGCTGAGCAAGAGAGGTCTGACTCTTCCTTCTGCACCCAGTTGTTTCAAGTCCCAGTTGCAGGGGAAAACTTAGGCACCATTATTGTGTCTGCCTTGTTTTCCTTATCGGAGCTTTTAGCAGTGTTGTGCATATGTATGCAATTTCTAATCACAAACATGGTGCTGAGGGGGAAACGTCAGCTTCCTTCCTCGTCCCTATGGCCCAGATCTGTATTAGCCTCCACTGCAGCTCTGTTAGCAGCTGAATTATGTATCTGGGGATCCAATCACTTGCTCCCCAACTTACCAATGGGAATTATTTATGACTCACTTTTTCTGGACAGGGATCCCTCTCTTAACCTAGCACACTGCTTTCAAACAGATTCTTATAAAATAGTGCGCCTGATTCTCTGAATACTCCACCAGGGCGATTCAGGTAATAAGCAGACCAGCATAAAGTTAGAGATAATATTCCCATCAGGGAAGGCATTGCAAAAAGACCTTGTGATTGCAACATGTGACCTTTTAAAAGTTGCATAACAGAGGACAGTGTCAGGAAGCTGCATCAGCTGAAAATCCCCTCTCCTGTGCTGCTCTGAACGGTACCGAAGCCTGTCCTCCTTTGTCCCTGGTCACCCTGCACTCATATAAATGGCATCCGGAAACTCTTTGCAATTGCTCTGACAGCACATCAAGCAGGGCCCTTTTTAACGAGAGGCCATGGCTTGCTGGGGGATGCCGAGCTTTGATTACCTTGCCTTTTGGGGGGGGGGGGGGGAACCAAGCCTACCACAATTTTAATCATGCGAGCACTGTTTAATTACTACAGTGGAAGCTAGTGCTAGGAAGTGAAGGGTCAATCAAAAACACTGCAGATTTCTGACTGACCTAAATGCAAACATAGGTTTCACCTGCCAATCAGAAATGCAGCCACACAGAATACATTTCATACATTAAAAAGTTGCTTTTCTCTTAGTCATATAACATTAGTTAGCTTTAAGGATGGGTTTACATCTAGTGCCTGGTTGATCACGTTTGCTGTCAATATGAATTTATTTGAGACAATGAATTCTTATAGGTCCCCCTCTTGTAACGTTCTAAAATTCAGCAATGTGAGAGCTTTATAGCAACACATTCAAACATACAGTTGCATATCCCCCCCCACTCGAGTATATGCTGATAAGTCAGGGCCCTGGCCACCAGATCCCCATATCCTATTCTGAACCTGCAAGAGATCTGCAGAAATACTATCCAGTTATACTGGAGAGCCCAGAATAGTGCTGGGGACTTGGGAAGCCCATAAATGAAGCCCATTCAACCATAAAGTTCTCTGGATAATCTTGGACCAGTCACACACTATCTCTCAGTCTTACCTAACTGATAGGGTCATGCTCCCCAACTTTCTATCACAATAACCTAACCTAAGCTCGTCTGGGTTTATTGAAGGGATTCTGGGGGATCTTTTGAGTCTAGTATATACACAGTTCCCAACCTAACACAATAAGTCTCCCAAGGAAGGGAAGAAGAGGAGAGGGACAGATACTTAGACCGATGGTAACTTTTATTGACCTAACCAAGAGAAAGAATAGAAAAAAAGGAAGTGAAATGGTGACAGTACAAGACAGCAAGTCTGAACTATTTGAGGACAATGACACAGTAGCAATTAACTTGTGGCAACCAACAAAAAACATTCACTTTTGTACAGTCCTAGTGTTCAATTTTAAACTAATACCACTTAAAATTACTTTTTGACCCAAACTGCATTCTTGCTACATGGTTAGTAGAGAGAAACCAACCAGGAGATAAAATGTTGGTACAGAGGTTGCTCCAAATGGTACCTTAAGATGCAAAGGGCAGAGCAGGGAAGGTTTTTCAGGTTAGGAAGGAAGCAATCCTCAACTAGGTGGTGATGCTATGGGAGAAGGCCAGTGGCATTAAGGCTGAGTGGCTGAGAGAGGATAGGGGGAGAGCTGAGAAATGGGAGTAGGTAGAAACGAGGATGTAGACTTTCCAATTTCCGGGGGTGGGCTGGGCCAGAGGGGGGGAGGGATGGGGGAGGGGGAAAGCTACTTTTTAGCTTGTAGTTCTTTGGGGCGCAAAGCGTGCGCTGGAATAATGTTTGTCGCCACATGTGATTGCCGGAATGATGGCTGCCACCGCAAGAGTCAGTCCCCCACACACCTCTCCCCACCCACTCCTCCTTCCCTCTCCCTCCCTCCCTCCTTCCCTCCAGGGCCAACTGCCCAGCGTGATGACATCACCCGGAAGTGACATCATCACGCTGGGCACATTGCCGGGGCGATGCTCTGGCAATCGCCCTGAAACTCTAGAGGCTGGAGGCGCAACAGTGGGCAGGCACTCCATTTCGCCCAGGGCAGCTCAGTCACCCCTGGAAAATTTCAGGGGTGGCCTGAGCCCCCAAGCCCCTGTGTAATTGACGCCTATGGGTAGAAAGATGTGAAAGGTCTGTTTTGTGAAGGAAAGCAGAATAGGAGAGCAGGAAAATCACACTCTGCCTATCTTGATGCAGGTGTCCAGCAATTTTACAGAATAAGGCTCAGGCGCAAAACCAACTACAAAAATGGAGGTCTTGGCACCAGACATCAAGATCCAGCTGCTCATTGCTGAAATCAGTGATGCACTGTGATGGGGGGGCACAAAAGGGCAAGTAAAAAGTGTGAGTGAGGGGGGAAGGGAAGGAGGACAAACCCACAACAGGTTGGAACAGTTCTATGTCAGGTGCCATAAGTTTCACACCAGGTCCCACAACGATGCTGGTTTCATTTTCCCTACAACCAGGGGCAGCCTGGGAGTGAACAGAGACCCAGAAAAAGGTCCCACTCCAGCCTACCATGGTTCTTATCCCCCCCAAGAAGGGAAGGGAAGAAAACAGGCAGTCTGCCTGCCCCTGCCCCAGCCCCTCAAAGGGGGAGGGAGGGATGAAAGAAGAGGCAGCCTACCTATTCAGTTTGCCAAGTCCTGCCTCTGTCACTTCATGTGGGGCTTGGGCAGGCTGGGTTCTGCCTTCCCCATACCATGAGGAGCTCAGGCAGGCCAGGTGCAGCCCTTCTGCCACCAACCCCCTGGGAGGCATCCTGGTGCCCACAATGGCCAATTGTCAGTTAAGCATAGACTAACTGCCATAAGCCTGGGTGACTGTCTTGCCATGATCAATGAAGTTGCTGTGTTACATGTTGCAATACTTCCTGAGTTGCCTTGACGTTTACTGCTTAATTCACAATGCTTTGTGTTCCAAGGTTTCATTTAACCTCTGCAGGTCCCGCCCGGGAGATAGTATCGGGAACCCGACTCCCACCTTTGGAATGCTCGCCTCGCTCACTTTGCTTTGCTTTGCACATGCTCATTACTTATTTGCTTTCTTTTCTCTTTTATCTCTAGCCTCCTTAGCTAACGACCTTGCATGAAAGTGCCTCCTGTTATGTGTTACCAGAATCACAGGTGTTATGTATTCCTTTTGCTTAGTTTCTCTGGGGACTTCCCCCCCCCCCCCCCAAAAAAATTCAACAGTATTTCTCCCTGAGAACTCATTTTGCCGCGTTTTCCATGGGAATATTGGGCCAGTATATTTGGGTGCCAAGAGTTCTCCCTATTGATTGGTAGAGGATAGTTAGGCCATATTTCATATGAAGTATAATTGTAATTGCAATTCCAAGCTTGAGCATTTCTAACAGGAAAAGTGTTTGACCAACATGATCTTTTCTACAAATAAAGGACTTTCTGCTTAAGGAGACCTGTTGTGGACTATATCTATTGGGACAATCTCACACCAATCGCCCCTGACTGTACCACTACAGCTACTCATTCATGTACCATCTCGGCGATTGCTCCAAAGATATGTGGCAATTTATTTCCTTAGGGCTGAGTACCATGGAGGATTTCTGCTGATGGAAAAGAGGGACAGTTTTCATGGATTCCTTCCTCCTACTGTATGCTTCCAGCTCGTGCTCTTGTGTGTTTCCTTTTGGGGGCATTTGGAACTGTAGCAGGAGGGGAGAGGCAAAGAAAACCTTCTCCACCAACAGAAATTGCTTCTGTCGGCAGAACTGGTTCTTCAGAGCCAAGCCTCCCTTCTGTCCACTGGGACATCCAAAGTGACTTCATAACAGCACAACATATTTAATAAAAAGAAGATAAAATCTGCAATCATTTAATAGTACTCTACCCCTCATCAGCCCCTCCCTCACAAACAAACCCAGCACAGACAGAAACCACACAGCAGCTAGAGCCATTTCAATATTCACACAGGCAGAATGCCACCCAAAACAAAAATCATCCTTAGTTAATTATCTAAAACTAATCTGTGAGTGAGCCTAATGGACCTCCTTCCGCAAAGAGTTTCAGAGCTTAAGTAATACCACCCAAAATGCTGTCTTTTGTGACTAAGGCAAAATCTCATACACTGTAAGGACAGTAACCTGAACAGAAGGACTGTGGTATGGAATTAATCTTGGTCCAAACTGGTTGTAGGTTATGAAGAAAGACCACAGTTGTCTTCTTCTTCTTCTTCTTTTTTTTTAAAAAAAGATTTTATTGATTTTATCTATTTTCTACCATTACATGCTACTCACTATGCTAAATTTACCTTATACAGAGAATACTATGTAAAATGCTTACTTATATCAGGTTACAAAAAATTATAGAGCATTTAATAGAACCATGGTTAACACCAAATTACTTTGTTACTGTTTCCAGTCAAAAAGCTATTTGGCAAGTATGCATAACCTTGAAGAAAACACTTAATAATACATCTTATAAATCATATTAGTGCATATGCTTAATATAGCGGTTTAACAATCATTTCTTCTTTTGTCCTCTTCTTGTCTTTCTAGTCTCAACTTGTGCTTTTGGAGCTGCTGCTCCTTTTTCCGAGTCTGAAATCTCTTCTTCGCTCTTAGAGCTATCAAAACCATACATGCTTTCTTGCGAGGCCAGTGAGTCATCTGAGTCTCTCTCTGCTTTTTTTTCTTTGCCTTTTTCAAGGAATCTTTTCGCTTGATCAACAGAGTCAATCTTATATTTCTTGTCTTTAATGCTGAAGCTTAGTCCCTCTGGAGTATTCCAACGATATATAATTGACTCAGACTGAAGCCATGTCGTTAACTTCCTGTAGGCTTTTCTTCTTTTCCGTATTTCAAATGGTATGTCCTTCAAAACTTTAACCTCTTCTTCTTGTATCTTCAGAACCGCTTTATTTGTGGCTTTTAACACCACATCTCTTGTAGATTTTTTGGAGAACCTTATCATGATTTCGCCCGGCAGGCTTTTCTTTTCAATGTACTCTGGATAGGTCCTGTAGACCATATCCATGTCGCTTTTTAATTCTTCTGCTTTCAAGCCTGTTAATGGCTCCAATGCTTCACTTATCCGTTTTTTAAGGTCTTCTCCTTTTTTTTCTGGTACGTTCTGAAGTCGTAGGAAGAAATTTGAGCGTTCCATCTGCAATTTCAAAAGTGAATCATGATGAAGAGCCTTTTCTTTTTCTGCTTTTTGTAGCCTTGAGTCCTGATTTTTGACTGATGTTTTGACCTCCATAAGGTCCCGCTGCAGCTTCTCCGTAGTTTTATTTGACTCCTTCAACTCCAGCTGCATTTTATCCATCTTCGTGTTGAGAGACGTCATTTGATCCACTAGAGGTCGCAATAACGAGGAGAACATAGCACTCATCTCTGTGGTATCAACCTTTGAACTCGGGGCTGTACTTCCTAGTTTTGGGGAAGGTTTCGGTTTCCCCACCATTGTTGAGACTGCGCTATTGTTTACAGTTAGATAAGGTGGACAAAAGAAGCGATTTTCTTAACGGCACTCGTATCGTTTTGAATGTTAGATCTTCAAGTACGCGATACCGCCATCTAGCAATTCATACTAGCTTTTCTTCCTTCAGTAACGCCATGAAAAAGAGCCTCGTAAGTACGCCGATAATGGAGGGGGGGGGGTTCACTCTGCCCGCTGCGTTCTTCACTAAGTTCTGCTTATTTCTACTTCGAGACTCACATTTTCACCTTGCGTATCAGGGAGCTTATGCTTCATCGCTTCATATTCTCTGCTGCCTCACGGATTGCGCTGCAGCCATTGTGGCTTTCACGATGGGGGAACCTATGGGGATGATGAGGGGGACCTCGATCCTGTGGTCACCACCACAGGGAGAGATCCCCTCTCGTGCCACCCCAGGCAGAGCCCCCTCACTGGGGTCTCTGGGGGCTCGGCACCAATCCGGAGCCCCTTCTTCCCATCGGGCCCAGATCGCTTCCCCCGCTGGTGCGGTGAGAAGCGTCCGCCATTAATCACAAGTCTTCCGGAAGTCGGAAGACCACAGTTGTCTTCTGAAATGATATCATAGCACCATTTCCTGTCTCTTGCACTGAAATTCATTTCAGAAATTACTGTCTTGGGGGATGGAGAAAGATAGAGGAGAACTTATAATTTAATCACTAACTGAGGGAAAGCTTAGTGATTTAGTTACTTGTATTGGTGCATCCCTGGAAGGACATCAGAGAATAGCCTCACTGTATCATTGTAGAAAGGGAATCCCTGGCCAGCACACTTGGAGACTGTCAGAGTAAATAAGATTTGTACTTGGAAGCTTTTTATGAAGTAGTGTTATTATTCCAGCAATAGGTGGCACTGGGCCAACTGTACAAGTGTTGTTCTTTCTTGTACTTATCAATAAAATAAAGATTTGAAGTGGTATAATGCTTAAATGTTGGATTAGAAACCAGGGGACCCAGGTTCAAATCCCTGCTTGCCATGAAACTTACTGGGTGATCTTTAGCCTTTCACTGGTTTGGATCCTATGATCCACGAGGCTATTGATCCTCCTGCTCCCAGCAGGAATTTCCAGTCCCAGGAGAGTTTATTCTTGGAGTCATGGGACATAAGTGGAGTAATGTACACAATGGGTTGGGAGGCTGTTGTACGGTGGGGGAAAGGGCAAAATCACTCCCTCCTGCCTCTTGCATAGGAAAAGTTCTGCTAATGGAAGGAGGAGGAGGAGGAGGAGGAAGAGAGTCTGTCCACTCCTGCATCCCCACTGCAGCTTCCCAGCCCTAACAGCTATTATTCCATGTGGGTCCTTCCTTCCTGGGAATGAATATGTTTTATTTCCTGGGGGGAAATAAAACATGCACTAAGAAGTCTGTCAAGCCTTTGAACTCCACCCACCACCACTTACAAAACCTTCAGAACTGCAGGCCGTCACCATGTCCCACCAAAAGCCTGAGACCCCTGGAAGCACCACTGCAGTTACAGCTGGCTCCAACACCTGTGCCAATCAGTGGGTTATAGGCAAGCCAAAACAAATTCAGAAAATGTGAAAATCATGTATGACATTACTATAAATTTTATTTCAAGAGTTCTCCCATTTATGGACTTCATGTATTTCTACTTTATTCAAGGACTGACCAGACAGTATTTGTGATTATTGTCAGTAATTGGGACAGTGTATAAATGTTGTAATTATAGAAGTATTAATCACATTCTTTGCATAAATAGACACTTTATTACTTTAAATATATTCTTTATAGTAATGTCATATATGATTTTCACAGTTTCTGAATTTGTTTGACCAATCAGCTGGCTGGCAGGGCTATGCCCCAATGGCTGGGCAGTTACCCATAGTGGTCTGGCCCATAGCCAGGGGCAAGGCCCCCTCACAAATGTGCTCTGCCCCCCTTTCCCTGCCCCCTCCTCGGAGGCAGCCCTGTGGCTAGTTCTGGGCATGCCACTCTCGTTTGCTGCCAGTCCTTTCCTTCTAGTGCTGCCTTTCTAAGCTGAGTTAGTGTGAGCTAGCTCACAGATTTTTAGCCTCTGGCTCACACATTTCTGTCTTAGCACAGGAAGGATGGCTCCAGAGCAAACTAATTTATGCAGTACCCAAATCACTTGCTCACAACTTTAATGCCAGTAGCTCACTAAGTAGGATTTTTGCTCACAAGACTCCACAGCTTAAAAGGAGCATTGTAACATTCCAATAGTGATGTAGTCATGTTGGTGCAGTGCCTCCCCACTGGAAATCATCTAGCTATGGGGATCTTTGGGGAGGGATGCTTCCCTGAGGCCTCAGGGGATACCTGCCAACCCCTCACCTGGGCTTGGATGAAGGAGGACACTCTCATGAAGTCTTTGTACCTCATAAGAATGAAAAGAGGGAGGTTGAGCAGGGGAAGCCCATCCTGGGCCGTTTAAGCTTCAGAAGCCCCAGACTGAGGACAAGGTGGTTGGGGCTGCTCTATTGCTGGCTGCGTGCTCAAAGAATGAAAGAAATGAAGGTGTAACCTCAGAGAAGGAGGAAGACTTGAGTGACTAAAAAAACCTTCTTCTCCCAACCTGAGCCCTAAGGAGGAGTTGAGGGGCTTGAGTATGACATGTCTCCCTGTCTGGGAGAACCCAGCATATCCACCAGTGTCCACAGCTGGACTCCACTGTGGCATCCTCCTCAGCATCCATTTTAGTTTCATCTATTCCACGGAATAATCAGGATTGGTTAAGTGAGATGGTATCACTTTCTTTATATTAGCCCAAATGTCTTTACTATATTATATTGAGGAACCAATTACCCCTGCTGTGAACCTATATCATGCAACATGGAAGAGCCTCTGTACCCCTCTGCTTGTGTCAGTATATTATCTGCCCAAACTGTTGTTCCTTCTAGCTTCTTAAGCTTTTTGGGGACTCATCAAAGCACAACTTCACTGAACTTTGGAGAACCATAAATGATAGTAGGATTTTTGTTCACAAACTGGGGAATTACAGTGGAAATGTACTGCATAAAGAGAAACTGAATACAGTGTATACCATTTTAGTTGCTATACTCTACACTAGTGAAATTATATAATATGTGTTATAAAATTTATCTATTTTGGGAAAATAGATTATAGATTGAAGGTTTAGACCCCTTGTTAATTTACTAACTCACCCTTGTATGAAAAATATAGTTTAAAGCTCTTACAATTTTGCAATATGGTCATTGAGTAATGGGCTTTCCATGCTGAAGAACCTACCTAGGGTTCTGTGCTGGGCGGGGGGAGGGGGTTAGACACAGGACTTCAAATAGCAGGAATGCATAGAATATGAAGAAGTAGGTCATGTTCTAGAAAAGCTGTATGTGTCCTGGGTAGCCCAGGCTAGCCCAGTCTTATCAGCTCTTGGAAGCTAAGCAGGGTTGGCTCTGGCTAGTGTTTGAATGGGAGACCACCATGGAATACCAAGGTTGTGACTCACAAGGCAGGCAATGGCAAACCACCTCTGAATGCCTCTTCTTGAAAATGTCATGGGTCGCCATAAGACAGCTGTGGCTTGATGGCACTTTCCACCACCAAGAATGAGAGGTCATATCATGTGCAGGTTTGACAGTTGACTCTATTGTAATCAGTGGACTAAGGAAGAATCATTTAATCCTCATGGGAAATAAATGGTTGAGCAACCAGTCACTGTGAAATAAAGTTACTTTACAATACTTGTTACTTTTTTAACCCTCTGTTATTCAAAGACGCCAACAAGTTGTGTCCTAAGTTCCAGATAAGGCCTTCTTTTTTAAAAAAAGAAGGTATGTTTGAGCTTCAAAAAGAGGACAACAATTGTGCCTTCCAGTTTATTCCACAAAAAACGTATCATTTCTGATACGTTCTAGTTCTTCAGTAGCAATTCTTCTACATGCGAGTAACTATGTTGCCAAGTGTATTATAGTCTGACTGATGGTCTGGAAGAATTTAAGCAAACATTCTATGTGTAGACTATAGTTTCATCTGTATTGTGAGTACTCATGGAATGCTTTTAATACATAATATACAGCTTTCACACCTACCATATATGTCTTTTATATAATGTATGCATGTTAGGTTCTGCAATCCAGCTCTCTTCAACCAGTCCAATGTCATTTTTAAGTTCTCAGCTGTGAAAAGAATGGCTTTAAAATTCACCCCCACCGTCCTTTCCTCAAGCTGGTTTCGTGCATGCCTGGAACCCACACTGGTCTGTCTTAATCCACCTTTCCCTAACTTTTAAAGGTTGGCCTAAAGAAGAGGCTGGTCCACCCACAGCTTCCTGACTCTTACCGGAGGGTGGTCCTTCCCCCAAGAATATAGCGCTGATTGTTTGATGGCTCCAGCCTCTTCCTCTTTTTAGTCCCTTCCTTCCTTGTTTTAACTCCATAATGGACCTCTTGTTCCTTGTCCCACTGCTGGGCCAGATCTGTTTTGATGGTGTCTGGCCAAATAGCCAGTGGATTCCCACTGTGCCTGGGCCACCTAGCGGGGTAACCAGCCGGCTCTCCAATTGCTCACCTCTGCCCCCTTATACACCTCTGACAGTGTATAATGCCAATTTAAAAAATAATGGGTGCAATTTGCACAAGAGAGGAGTGAAATTGGCATAGGAATTTGCTTGTAGAGAAAAAACCATTCGAAATTTGCAATCATCCTTATTTACTTTGTTTGGGAAAGAGGATATGACATGTGAGAAAATGTCCCTGCCATCTGCAATAAACATTCATGGAACAATTTTACAAAAGGGCAAATCCACTTGACTGTGGATTGGTTGTGCTATTGGTTGTGCTGTTTGTGTTTGTTAGCATAGCTGTTTATGGTTGCTGAAGAACTGAGTGGAATTCACTAACAAGTCCTTGTATGTTATGTTGTAAGGTGATGGGGTCAGTTTTAGCAAGGGTGAATTGCCATTTCCTCATCACTTTGCATCATTTGTAAATACACTTGGACATTACTTTGTTGCTTGTATTCTGCTGCTTTCTCACTCAGTGGTGGTGTGACTTTGCTGCGAAATTGAAAGGACATATAATCAGGGCTGAGATACATTGCCTTAGCCTCTCTGCATGGCAAATCCCATCTGATGTTTCTATGTACAGGATTTTTCATTTTTTTCCTGGGCTGTCAGTCCTGCTTATCCTGATTTCGGCAGTGTTGTTGCTTCAGTTTGCAGTTTTGTTCCCACTGATCCAGTAACCTAGGAAACTGGTTTCTGCAAATGTGCAGTGTCTCTCCCATTGCGTCACTCTAGTGACTAAAGAGAGTTCAAGAAGTGAATATTGAGATAGTGCTTGAATATGAAAAAGGCAAAGAAGAAAAATACAGAAACTTCCATTGAATCAGTTCGTGACAATGAGAGTATTGACATTTTCAAGCCTCATAGTAGTGTTTAAAATATATTAATAGCATGGTTGTAGGGTAAACAAGGCAGACTTTGATCTGTAGTAACAGATTAACTTAATTTATGTGCATTTTTTTCTTATCTGGCTCAGACCAGATCAGGTGTCAAACACCACAGAAGGGTCTGCAGCTAGAGCTCTCTGAGTACCTGTGGTCTCTCCCCACCTACCCTTCTTCCACTCAATACAACCTGCCCCCAACTGCTTTGGGTTTTGAAAAATGACCAAGAAAAAGAATGTTGGAACTCTGTTGGCCTGAGAGAACCCCATTACTCTCCTTAAAACTGTTAATCTTATTTTGCATCTATGTGGTCTCAATATATTCACTTGACCCTCAGAAATTGGATGTTAAGGCCTACTAAAAGTTATTTGGGGGGGAGAGTGGACCAGAGAGCAGATCAGAGCAACAGGCTGATGTTGTTTTGGGAAAGTGTCAGGATTCAAAATCCACCGCATCAGGCAAGATGATTGACTGCATTATGTTAACAGTTGTGGTACACAGCTCAGTTCTAACAGAGCACAAGAAGTGCCCTGATGAAATATGGAGCCAATGTCCTCACCTCTAATAGAAGTTGTGGCTAAATGCTAGTGAAATAGCATGATGTACGTACCCTTGCAGTAATGACAGTATAATCAGGGTTGGGGAGAACAGAAACTGCATTTTCCATGGCCCGCTTCAGCTGCTTATCCTGCCATAAACCGCAAGAATGGCTGTTCTTGTCATTTCCTCTCAGCTCCAACTGCAGATGATGTGCTGTTTGTATAATAACTATTATTCTGTGGGAACATGATGTTTTTCAGACTCCCTTGGAGTTTTCTCAGTGCTGGCTTACATTTTTCTTGAAATTCTTATCATTGTTCTCCCCTCCAGAAACAAACAAACAAACAAAAGCCTTTGCAGTACTGACTGGGAAATTGTGTATCAATAAGGCTGACATGTAAAATGTTAAGGGTTATTGGAGTCTCAGCTCTGAAAGACCCCAGTTTGAAGCTTGCCTTTTCTATTAACCCATCTGCGGGGGGGGGGGGGTAATAAACACTGACCCATATGATAGCACTGCTAGGACTTTCAGGAAGTCTTTAGGGTTTCTATTTTTTCAAGGCACAGAAATCCAATTAATCAATTAGCATTCAGCTTAGACAACTAAATGGTTGGTTGGTTGGTTTAGCACATTTTACTCCACCCTTCCTCCAAGGATCTTAAGGCAGCATTTATCCTTACACCTGTTAGAGTATAGGAGGAACAAGTGGAGACCCGCAAGAAACTTGCGGGATAGTTATCCCATTCCTCACACCTTTGCTTCCTCCCTTCTCCCCCTACCTCTCTCACACTCTTTCTCCATTCTGCCCCCACTTTCTTACTCTCTCTCTCTCTCTCTCTCTCTCCTCCATGTATGTTACTTCCTCTCTCTTTCTGATCCATCTTCATTCTCTTTGTTTTTCTGCCTCCCCCCCATCACTCTTTCTCTCTTTTTCTGCCCCATCACTCTCCCAGCCTTCTGCCTACTTCCTCTCCCCCCACAGCAGCAGTGGCAGCACACTGGGAATCACAACGGATCTCCCAGCAACAGAGATCAATTCACCTTAGGGCTGCCTGCTCCCGGTTGGGAAATTCCTGGAGATTTGGGGGTGGAGCCTTGGCACAGTGAGACTTGGGGAGGCAAGCAGCCTCAGCAACCCTCCAAAGCAGACATTTTATCCAGGGGAACTGATCTCTGTCACCTGGACAACAGTTGTAATTCTGGGTGCTCTCCAGCCGTTGTCTGGAGGTTGGCAATGGTAGTTGAAGTGAAGGAAATGGCTGGTTTGGAGGGTGGCGTCTATGGCATTATATTGGTCTGTAGTCCCTCCTCAAATCCCACCCTTCGCAGGCTCCACCCCTCAAATGCCAAGGAATTTCCCAGCCTGGAGTTGGCAACCCTATTTCCTTCCCACCCAATAGCCAACCTACCTTCACGCTCCTGCAGTCTCTGAAGAAGAAAAGATTTTTCTCCCCGCCCACCCTGTTTTTTTCTTTTCCCTGTAACAGTAAACCATTAAACCAATTCCCTGGGAGGAGGATGGGAAAGAGGGAAGAGCTGAGGCATTGGGAACTTCTCTCACCTGCTCGAAGGGCAGGCTCAGATGTTTATTTTCTGCTGGCTCCCCCCCCCCCCTTTTTTTGAGTGTGTGCTTTCTTCTTGCAAGTGGAAGGAACTGCCTGAGCAGAGTGAAAATTGCAAGGTAGATGCTGCTGGAGGCTTGAACGTTTGCTCGGTGGAGGGGGCGTGGCCATGAGGGAGGACTGAATGCAATCAGAACTACTGGAGGGAGGGAGGGGGAGAGAAGGCTCCTCGATAAGTGTGTTTCCTGCGCACACGCAGTGGATGCTGATTTACTTTTTGGCCTTTTATAACTTTCCTGTATATTTTTTTTTACAGTTTTTAGATTTTTCTGCACCCCTGGGGAGCAGCCCACATGTGCAGGATAATCACTTTACCCTCCATGTGCCCCTGATTTGCGGAAATAAGTATCCGCACACACAGGGGACACTTGGGAATTAGGTATAGAGATTATGCTTTGAAAATAAACGCACAACCTTGCTTAAGATAGGAGCGGCAATTTAGAGAACATTTAAGATACTTCAGAGGAAGATGATGGCTTTTATAGTGATGAGCTAAGAAAGCCATGGAAGCAAAGGAACCAAATCTGCCTTTTGTTCTATTTTAGGCACTATAAAAATTGGTTATCACAACAGGGGAGTCATTGGTCTGATGGGTCTTGGTGGAAAAGGTGTAGCCAAACGAGGGTTGTCAGGAAACACACACACCCCGGTGAAGGTGGGGGTCCCCCATTGCTGGCCCCTCCCCCACACCTCCAATCAGCTGGCCAGTGGATGAGGAACTTACCCAGAAAAAGAGTGAGGTCCAGTTCATATTGTAAAAACATGTCTACATCACTTCCAAATTTACCATAGAGTTTTAGCCCAGTTACCAGAGTATCACTCTGACATTGTTGCATGATGATGTTACTTCTGGGTCATATTAGAAGTGATGTAGACATGTTGCTGCAATGTCGGCTAGGCCTCCCTCCTGCTCCTGGTAAGTCCCCCCATCTCCCGCCAGTGGTCAGGAGGGAACTGGCAGCCCTAAGCCAACCCCAGTTCCAGTTGGCCCCACAAAGCCCCTTCTAAGCTGGAGGTGAAGGGTTAAAAGAGTTGGCTGGCAGTGCACACAAAAAGAGGAAAAACTGGGGAAACAGACTGAAACAGGCAGGAAAGCTGTCTTTGTTAGGTTTCTGTTCCCCTCGAACCCATTTCTCTGGAGAGGAATATCAAGGTAAAGTATTGGTCAGTTGATGGCAACATTTCATACTGTACTCTGCTTGATTTCCACTCATCTGTGTTTGGTCTGTGTAATTTTACCCTTGCTTATTAAGGCTTTTTTATTTTTAAAGCTCCACGGTCTGCTCTGACTGCTGTTTATTTAATTAGTTAGTTAGTTACATTTTTATATTGCCTAATCCCGTGGAGCTCTAGGCGATGTACAGATTTAAAACAACAGAAACCATAAAAACCATTATCAAAAATATATAATTCATTCATTAAAATCAAGTGGTGAGATTTTATGGTACCCTCCCATTTCCAGCCTGTGGCTACATCATGGGTATGGTGGCAGCGGGGTGGTGATGGTTAGATCTTTTAGGGGACAGAGATCCAGGAAGGGTGCCAGCCATGATATAAGCCATCACTGTCCTCAACCAGATGCCTGGCCCTCCAGGCCCTGCAGAACTGCATGAGATCTCGGAGGGCCCTCATGTTATTTGGCAGAGAGTTCCATCAGGTTGGGGATAGGGCCAAGAAGGCCCTGGCCCTAGTTGAGGACAACTAGATATCTCTAGGGCCGGGGACCACCAGCAAGTTGTTCTGTGAAGAGCATGCTCTGCTGGGGGGGGGGGGTGTACCGGAGGAGGTGGTCCTGCAGATACGTTGGTCCCAGACCACTCAAGGCCTTAAAAGTCAAAACCAAAACCTTGCCCTGGACTCACTTGTGTGCCTGACTGCTCAGCCATGCACAAGTACAAGATCTAGTTGACTAGAAAAAAAACTGTGACCTGGATAGCCTGGGCTAGCTGGATTTCACCAGGTCTTGGGAACCAGGCCTTTGAATGGGAGACCACCAAGAAATACCAGGGTCATGATGCAGAGTCAGGTAATAGCAAGCCACCTCTGGATGCCCTCTCCCTTTCCAGGTGCCTACTTTATTTTCCTTTAGGCACCAGGCTGAAACACATCTTTTAACCCAGACTTTTAATTAGAGGTTTTTCTTGCCAGCTTTTTAACTGTGTGCTCTGTTTTATGGATAGATTTTATGCTGTTTATGTCTAATGTCTTGTGTTTCATACTGTGGTGTTAAAGTATAAGCTGCCTAAACAGGAATCTGAAAGGGTAGCACAGAAATATTTGACATAAATAAATGCACATCAACTTCAACTGACCCAGGGCACTTAATGGGAGCTGGGTGGTATTAATACCCCAGCAGCCCACAGAATAGGGTCCTCAAAACCTCAGGTAGGGAGGTTAGTTCTGTTGTCTGCTCACTGAGACAAAAGATGGAAGGGGTTGGGAGGATGATTTTGTATCAGCAACGACCCCTTGTGGTACAATATGCTGAGAGAGAAAGACATCTGGATAAATGGACAAAGCTCACCTAGTGAGTTTCATGTCAAGGGGGGACTTGAACATAGGTCTCTCTAATCCTATTCACCTGTCCTAAATTAGTGTACTGTGGGAAGTGAAAACAGAAGCTATTATTTGCTCAGAAAATCAGGCTTAGCTGTACAGCACCCACCTACATACATTCAATTAATCAGCCATGTTATATATGACAATCCCAACAAGTGGGAGGTGCTACTGGAGGCAGAAGGACTGACCCAGATATTGAGCTGTCTCCTTGGACTTCCGTAAAGCAACAGGATCATAGCTGGAGGGTGCTGCTGGACCTGGGTGTCCTGCTGGATAAGCTGGTGGCAGTCATGGCCAAGATCCAGTGTCTTTCCTGGGTAAAGAAATCTTGCCACTGTTGTGTGTTTTGGTAACATCTAAACTAGATTACTGCAGTATGGTCTACATGGAGCTGCCCTCGAAGCGTGCTTAGAAACTTCAGTTGGTATAGAATGCTGCTGCAAGAATGCTTACTGGAGTGAGTAGAATCATAGAACAAATGTCAATGGGCATGCATAGAAGGCTAAAACCTATGTATGCTCATCAACATTTATTCTGTTTGCTCTATGTAGAGATCTGTAATATTTGAAAATGTGATCACTTTTCAAGCCAATCAATGTTGGATATGAAACAGAAGACATCTCTGTTTCCGGTCCACGGTTGGATGAAGTTTACACAAAACAAATAGCCATTCCAGAGAATTTCGTTTACTACTATTGTACTCACTTATGGACTCTCTCAGTATTTTGTAATTGTACTATGTAATATCTGTTAGCTTCCAAGATCTGACAAGATTGGGCTAGTTTGGGCTATCCATGTCAGGGTTTTCATGGTGTAACTTCACCCAATAACTGCTTGTGGATGAAACTGATATTAAAATACAACTAGGGAAACCAGTTTAAAAGCTGACAACCCTAGTGAAGGACAGTCAGGTAAAAGAGTCGGCTGGTATAATGATCAGGCACACAGTCCATCCATGTTCTACACAGGTGTTCCACAGACTTCTGCTAATTATGCCACTGATGACCCTTATGTCACAGTCTTTGTTCTGGAAGATAATGCAATGTAGATTTAATACATATTTATGAAGTGTAGCTAAATGTACAGGTTCAATAAGGAGCCTATTGCTTGGTTGGACTTAATGTTCTACCACAGGAGGAATCCAGGGATACAGTGATATTCTTTGCTGACACCTAGTGGCTCTTTTATTTAATTTGGCTTGGATGGAAAATAATTAACAGAACACAAAACTGGGCTTACATAAACCTCTGGAGACAACCTGTGAATCATTTACATTGGAACATGAGGTTTCCCAGATGTCTCATCTGATCTTCTTAAAGAACTGTGTACAAAGATACACCAGTGACATCTTCAAGCAGCTTGTTTTCTTATATCATTTTTCTTCCCAGAAGATGTGCTGCTTTTAAAAATAACCAGACACTGCCATCTCTGTGACTTATAAAGCCAACTGTACAAGCCAACTTCTAAAATCTATACCTTCTTAAAGCAACCTGAATTATTAACTCTCCATATAACATAACAGTCATGCAGCCTGTTTGCATACTTTGAAGTAGTACAGTTTTTACTACATGCTGGCACACATTTCCTGTGTGCCATAAAAATTTGCCATCATCAGAATCATTAATTAAAAGCAATCATTCCAGCTTATCCTCAGTGATATCCTGTCCTTAAATATCTTGGTCAGCTATAGCCAATTGCTGAATCTCAGTGTATGAATCTTTCAGTAAGCATCATTCACGAGATAAATGCTTCAGAGATCTCTGGGTCTTTTCATTTCATTCTGGGATAGAACAACTGTGTTGTAATGCTTAGAGTGTTGCACTAGGATCTGGGAGACCCATAGGGTTGGCAGTCCAGCCCCATACAGCGGCAGAAGCTTGGAGGGAGAGATTTACATGCAAAACAGTGTTGTGTGATGCTGCAACATCACTTCTGGCTAGGAACCCAGAAATGACATCAGTGTGTCATGTGACCACTCTAGGATTCTCTCCAATCTTTATAATAAAAACCACAGAAAACAGGAAAAATTGTTGTTGAATTGTTTTGGTGATGCCATTCTCCCTGTGACTCTACTGAGCACTGGTGGGTGATGGAGGAGCATCAGTGGGAGTTCATCTGCTTATAGCACGCATATGGCACCCCTAGAGACCCAGGTTCAAATTTGCATTCCACCATAAGAGCTTGCTAAGTGAGCTTGGCCCAGTCATACAGTCTCATCCTAATCAGAGTTGTTGTGGGAATAAAATGCAGCTAGAAAGAATGATGTAGGCTGTTTTGGGTCCCCAGTGGGGAGAAAGGTGGGATATAAATGAAGTAAACAAATATATAAAACTGTGGACTTAGAAGTAGCACAGAAGACTCTTTTATATTGCTGATACCCCTGGACCAAAGACAGGCCAGCCTCAATTTGATTTTCATCCCCCTTCCCATGTGAGGGAGAAGCATCGTGCAAATACAGCCTGCACATATGACTTTATGTACAGAATGCCCTGGTCAAACTGTGCCTTCTACCATGTGAAGAAGTTCTTGGGCTAAGTGAGTGTGTGTCCTGAGACTGAGAGGCTAGTGACTTCATATTCCATGTAATTTCAAGCCAATCAGAAGTGTTTCAGTACCGTTTCAAACCACACAAGGAATATGTAGATATGATCCCAGCTGTAATCTTTTGCTCACACTGTCCTGTCTAGTTTAAAGCACTAAATTACTGTATACTCAATACAACCATACCATAATAACTAAAGTTTAGGATAAAAAAACTTCTCAAACAGATTCTGAACAATAGTTATCTCAATCTAGAGGTTTATATTCTAGTAAGGTCAAAATGATTGTTTGTTGTTGGAAACCACTTTGAGCAACAGGAAGGGTGGACTACAAATATTTGAAAGAAATAATCAAAAGAAGGGACTTAAGAAAGCTGAGTACATTTATCCCAGCCTTACTGCTAAATAAATAAAAGATGTTGTTAACCTTATTTGGATTAGCTGCTTTAAAAACAGAACTTTACTGCAAGTCAGCCATGGACAAGCTGATGCTGAAATGTCGGGATTCCATTACATTGCAGGCAAAGAGTGTACAGTAAATGCAGGAGCAATTATATTATACTAGGAATAAGGCCCATTGTGGAAATAAATACAACTAGGGGTCCGTTGGAGCGGGAGCATACAGGAGCGCAGCTCCGAGAGTGAGGAGCCCAGGGGGCGGGCACATGACCAAGCCCCGCCCCCTCCTCGGCTTCCCCGAACAGTGCAGAGGTGCAGCGCCCTGGGGAAAGCCCTGCTAGGGTCTTTATTGTTTTTAATGTTTTGTTTTAATATTGATAATTTTTTCATTGTTCCTTTTATGACTGTGTGCTGCTCAAGGTGGCATATAAATTTTCTAAGTATACCATTTTTTATCTGGGCACATGGCACATAAGTACTGGAGAAATTTCACCAACCCTTCAGCAGCTTCCACCCCATCAGTTTGGTGTAGTGGTCAGGAGTTGGACTCTAATATGGGAGAACCGGGTTTGATTCCCCACTTCTCCACATGCAGCTGCTGGTGTGACCTTGGGCTAGTCACAAGTTCTCTCAGAGCTGTTCTCTCATGAGCAGTTCTCAAAAGACCTCTCTCAGCCCCACCTACCTCACAGGGTGTCTTGTTGTGGGGAGGGGAAGGGGAAGGGATGGGTGGTGCACATGTCCTGGGTATCTCAAGTCTACTTGAAACCTGGTGGTTTCAAGGGAGCAGGAGGAGAATGAGGGTGTGTTCTTTATGCTTATTTTTATTGCACGAAGTATTGGATGGGGAAGGGAATGGAGGAAGAGCAGGTCAGTTTCACTCACCTGTGGAGTGGAGCCTGAGGGGTGGGTGTTGCCTTCTGACACACTTCCGGTATGTTAGGGGATGTGGTATACGCAAATGAGTTATGCAAATGAGTTATGCTAATGAACTCCTGCACCTCTTTTTCTACGAAATAACCCCTGAATACAACAGGCTCTATAAAGAGGCTCTGGGAGAGTGCCAAGGCCTTGGGCGTTCAGCGTCAATTTGCTATGGCAACCTCAGCAGGGTATAATGACATAGAGTCCACCATTTTCTCCAGGGAAACTGATCTCTGCTACCTGAAGAGCAGTTGTAATTCTGAGTGATCTCCTGCCCTCCCCTGGAGATTAGGAAAAGTGGTTCCCCTAGAGGGAATAGCTGGTTTGGAGGGCAGAGTCTATGGCATTGTACCTGTCTGATGCCCCACCTCTCCTCAAACCTCACCCTCTCCAGGCTCCACCCCTCAAATCTCCAGGAATTCCCCACCTGGAGTTGGCAACCCTATCTCCTTCCCAGCCAAGCATCAACCTACCTTAATTTCCCCCTCACTCTTCAGCTTTCCATCTCTCCCCCCACCTGCAGCCTCTACCGTGCTCTGAAGCCCTGACTGCAATGTCACATTGGCTGTCATGGAGGGGGGGGCATCTCAGCAGGGTATAAGGACACAGACATCACCATTTTCTCCAGGGAAACTGATCAATGCCATCTGAAGAGCAGTTTTAATTCTGAGTGATCTCCAGCCCTCACATGGAGATTGGCAACAATGGTTTCCTTGACCAGGAGGGCGGGGTAGAAATTTAAATAAATAAATTTCCCTGGAGGAAAAATGGTCTTTCTCTGCAATGGGGACCAAAGCAGCTTACATCAGTCTCCTCTCCCCCTTCTGACTTGCATAACAATTCTGTGAGGTAGGTTAGGCTGAAAGTCTGTGACTGGTTCAAAATCACCCACTCAGCTACAACAGCAAGAACCTGGATCTAGTAGACCCTGCTCTGAAGCACTGATTGCCACGCTTAGGGTACCCAACCTCCAGGTAGCACCTGAAAATCTCCAGGTAGAGCCTGAAGGTCGCCAGGGATCACAACTGAACTCCAGACAACAGATCTCTCCTGCCCAGAGAAAATAACTGCTTTGGAAGGTAGACTTTATGGCATTCTGTTCAGCTGAGGCCTCTCCCCTCCCCAAACCCTGGCTTCCATAGACTCTACCACAAAATCTCCAGGAATCTTCCTACCTGGAGCTGGCAACCATAGTCAGGACTGGTTCCAATGAGTTCTTCAAAAAGGCCTGTGAAGGGTTTCCTTCCTTTGTCTGAAACAAGCCTGGTTGCCTACTGTGGCAAAACAGGCTCCAGTTTACAACTCAGCTGTTCACCTCCTACCCTCATCCTGTGGGCGTATCTCAATCCTTAAGTTCCCTGCCACCAGTCACTGAAGTGTCACTGCCTTTTTAGAGGGAGAGTGAGACCCCTGTGGCCAAATCTCCCTGTTTGGAGATAGAATCCCAATCTTTGGGGGATCCCTGGAAAGTTGGCAACCCAAGGGTCTGGGCTTTCCTTGCTTCCCTGGCTACCCCCTCCCTTTGGTTTTGGCAGAGCAGGAGAGACCATGGGGTCAGAGCACAACACAGATTTTTGTTTCAAATAGAATAATTTATTTTACTTTTTACGTAATTATGAAGCACACACACATACTAAATGAATAAAGGCACAACTGTAGGAGTAAGCACACACTATGACCCAACAGGGCATAAATCAACAGCTTGCCTGGCAAGGCGGGATATAAACATGAATAATAAATAAATAGATAAAACAGGGATAGATAGGTAATAAATAGATTAAACACAATCCTCCCTGGATGGGCTGGAGTCTATATTGATGGTGCCCCGCCCCTTGGGACAGTCCCTCTTTTCCCACACTTTTTGGCCTTGGGGCAGCTGGGAACTGTAGACCAGCAGATGAGGAAGCCCCATTCAACCCAGTGAGTATATCCCTGCAGGCCCCTTTCTGGAACTACAGCTCAATTGAACCTTATGAGGGAACATTTTAAACAAACCACAGACAGCAGCCATCTTATAAACACAGATAACTGCCATTTCATTTCACCTACCAACAGACACTGAGGTAACAGTTAATCCCCCACAGGAGGGAAGCAGGAGAAGCATCTTCATCAAGAGAAAAAGCCATCTGCCAGTAATTCTGAGAGGGCACAGTGGCTGAAGGAGTGGTGGGGAAGAGGAGCAGACCCAGCACCCAGACAATGGCACGCGAGTACTCAGAGCCAGTGGATAGGGACAGCTTCTGATTGACAGGCAAGGGGACCAAAGGCTGGGGTGGCATGTGGAATGTTCAGGAGAGTGCCACCACCAGCAGAGAATTATTATAGAGAGAGATAGTTATAGCAATAATTGGCAGCTGTGGTAATGGGGCAGATATTGCCTGCAGTGTTATTTACAGAGTGCTTAATCAATGTTGTTTTGGATGACAGCACAGCCTCAGTGGCAATGATCTAGACCATACTCAGAGAGAAATTTGACCTAACAAAGAAAGGAAAAAATCCTAACAGATGTGATTGGAAGGCAGGCTATTGGTCAGCATCAATATATCCATTGTTTATAGGCAATGACACCTTTTTTCCGCATCAGGATTAATGTTCTTTGCACGACTGGATCAGATTATCACTGATTGCTACCCTACTGCTATTGTACTGGAAAGGAAGAATGGAATCTATATGAGGGTTGCAACAAAGTATTTGTGTCTTCTGACCATGCATATGGAGAAAGTAATGGAGTGGATGAGAGCCAATAAACTGAAGCTGAATTAACACAAGACTGAGGTGCTGGTTGTCACAAGGACTAGGGATACAGGCAGCCACTACTGGAATGGGTTGCACTACTCTAAAGGAGCAGGTTTGTAGGTTGGAGGTCCTGCTGAATCCTGGCCTACAGTTGGGAGCTCAGATTTTCTCTGTCTCATGGAGCACATTTTCATCAGTGCTGGCTGATATGTCAGCTATGACCCCGCTCTGTCCATGTTCTGATTATCCAGGTTAGATTCTTGTAATGCACAATATGTAGGGCTGCCTTTGAAAACCATCTGGAAACTTCAGCTCATCCAAAATGCTGCAGCCAGGCTATTGTCAGAGGCTGGATATAGAGATTGTATTGCTCCAGTGCTGAAAAATCTGCCTTGACTGTCCATTTGTTTCCAAACAGTTCAAAGTGCTAGTACCTTTAAGGTACTAAATGGCTTGGGCTCAAGGAACTTGAAGGACTGCCTCATCCCATGCTCTCCAGCCCACTAGCTAAGATCTTCCTCATAAATCCCACTCTCTGTGCCCCCACCATCAGAGGTGAGACAGGTGGCAACCAGAGACAGGCAGTGGTCCCTCTAAACTGAGTTAGTGTGAGCTAGCTCACAGTTTTTTAGCCTCCGGTTCACACATTTTTGTCTTCACTCAGAAAGGATGGCTCCGGAGTAAACTAATTTATACAGTAGCCAAATCGTTCGCTCACAGCTTTAATGCCAGTAGCTCACAGAGTAGAATTTTTGCTCACAAGACTAAACAGCTTATTTATTTATTTATTTATTTATTTATTTATTTATTTATTTATTTATTATATTTATATCCTGCCTAGCCGGCAAGTTGGCTCAAAGTGGCTAACAACAATTAAAATAATAAAACTATAGTATTCAGTTAAAACAATGTACATTACACATAAAAATTACAGAGTAAAACAAGCAGAAGCTGGAGGCAATTTTGGCCACGCCCAAGAGTGAAAGCAGCATCCCATAAGTCCCCAGCCAGAGGAAGTTCCACCAGCCCATTTCCTCAGTAGCGGCTCCTAATCGAAGGCCTGGCAGAAAAGCTCCGCTTTGCAGGCCCTGCGGAACTACAAGAGGTCCCGCAGGGCCCTGATGTCTTCCAGGAGCTCGTTCCACCAGTGTGGAGCCGCCATTGAGAAGGCCCTGGCTCTGGTGGTCACCAACCTAGCCTCTCTCAGGCCAGGGGTGGTCTGGCAATATTGTGAGCCTGACTGCAGTGCTTTCTGGGGCATATGTGGGAAAAGGCGATCCCCTTGGTAGGCAGGTCCCTGACCATATAGGGCTTTAAAGGTTAAAACCAGCACCTTGAACCGGATCTGGTATGCTATAGGCAGAGAGTGCAGCATCCTCAATACAGGCCGGATATGGTCTCGTACAGAGAGGCCCATCAGCAGCCTGGCCGTGGCATTCTGCACTATCTGCAGCCTCCAGAGCTGAGACAAGGGCAGCCCCATGTAGAGAGCATTACAGTAGTCTAACCTCAAGGTGACCATTGCATGGATCACTGTCACCAGGTCATTGCATTCGAGGAAGGGAACCAACTGCCTAATCAACCATAGGTGATAAAAGGCCGCCTTGGCAGTGGCTGCTACCTGGGCCTCCATTGTTAAGGAGGCATCCAGGAGCACTCCCAAGCTCTGAACCCTTGGCGCTGGCACCAATGGCGCCCCCCTGAAGATTGGTAGTGGGATCCCTACCCATGGCCTGCTCCAACTCAGGCAAAGGACCTCCATCTTCATTGGATTCAATTTCAATCAGCCTGAGCCAGCTCGCTATGTCCTGAAGCGCCCGTTCCAGGTCATCTGGGGTGGCTTCAGACCGGCCGCCCAACAACAGATATAGCTGGGTGTCATCAGCGTACTGGTGACAACCCAGGCTGTGCCTCTGGGCAATCTGGGCGAGAGGGTGCATATAGATGTTGAATAACATTGGGGATAGCACCGCCCCTTGAGGCAGCCCGCATACGAGCTTAGAGGAAGCATTGGAGACAGGACTTTTTCAGTGGTGGCACCTCACCTGAAGAATGCTGAGTCAGCATGAAATATGACCTAAACAAGAAAAAACAAATGAACAGAGGTGTCTGGAAAACAAATTATGTGTCACTGTCAGTTTATAGATTATTTGTAGGCATCAACACTTTTCCAAACCATCAGGATTGATGTTCTTTGCAGGACTGTCTCAGATTATCATTGCTTGCATTCATTCCTCTGTTGCTATTAAACAGGGAAAAAATTATGCCATTTAGATGTGGGTGATGTATGTGGAGTGAGTGAGGAAAGAACTACAATTATCATCAGGCCGTCTGAGAATGCAGCTGTGTAATTTCATGCATACCTAGACAGTTGCCTGCCTTGCCATTAATGGTCAGTTGGTCACCAAGTCAAGCAGCAATAAACAACCCAGGGAAGCTCCTTGCCACCACACATGGCTACAGGAGAAATGTTAATATTTTGTTTGCTTAAAAACTATGGCAAGCAGACCTTGGCAAGACCATGATGTGGATGAATAGGGGTTGGGCAGGGGGTGATGTGGGAGAGCAGCATGGTCCATGTGCAATTGTCTTTTTCACAAGATTGAAATATGTGGCTTTGCTCAAACATGCCCACAGTTTGTCAGATGTGCACTTGATCTGATCACAGCTGCCAAACACACTGTGAGCCATCAGAGCAATGGGTGATAAAGCATACTCTTTTTAGCCTTCTGGCATTTTTATTTGAACTTAAAAGCAGACAAGGAATGGGGCTCAAAACTGGATGAGGGCACTGGTGATGTGGGAAAGTTTGTTTAACCTGCCCTCTCCCAAGTACCATTTTCCTAATTTAATCATTCACCTTCCTGACAAGAAAAAACCGGGTAGTTTCAGTTTTCCCACATTGGGCAAACAGCAGCTGGTGTGAATTAGACTGGGGAAATGGCACAAGGAAAGGGTTTGACAGGGTTTTTCTTCAGAACCAATGCTTTGAGCCAAGTGAGAGACAACCCCCCCCCCACACACACACACACTTCTGAGTTCCCTTAAGCCTCTTTTTTAAGTTAAAAAGTTAAACATCAGGAGATTTGTGTGGAGAGCCTAAGCAGAGTTACACCCTTCTAAATCAATTGAAATCATAGATTGCAGTCATTTGCTAGCCATCGATTTCCCATGTCACTTATTAATTGACTGTTACTTTTGCCTTAATTGGTTTTCAGAAATTATAGGGAGGCCTTCTGCAGCTATAAATGGTTTCCCAAAACTTATGTTTATTATTGCGGGCCAAAGTATATTGCAATATTTTTACAAGGCTCATCTGATAACTTATTTTTCACTCCCATACTGTTTATTTATTTGGAATTAATCACAGTTGAAGTATGTGGATTACTTCTAAATGCATGCCAGATCAGATGATGTTTTCAGTAGTTATTCCCCTCTCTATGGTGGGGAGCAAGGGTACACGTGCTCCCCTATCCTAATTGGTGCCTTCCCTACCCCAAAACACTCATACAGGGGCTCAGTTCCCAAAAGGGGGGCATGTGTGTACATATTGCAGAGCTGATTGATGAAATCCAGGCAGTGATCACGTACTGTGTATGCATGTATGCCCCATTCAGATATTAAGCCCTTACACAGATGTTTGGAGGTGGTCCATGTGGCAGGAGTGAAAAGATATTCCCTGCATCATATACTTTAGCTGTCAGTGAAGATACCATTTGATCAACCCAAAGTGGTTTTTTAACAGAGTGTTAGATTGAACTTGTATGTTCAAATAAACTAGATGTGACTTTTTTTGACAAGTTGAGTTCATGTTCTGACTCATTACTGAATAGTGCACATGCAGCCCTCAATGGGGCAAGTGGTTTCTCCTGGAACAATTGGGGTCAGGCATATGTATGGGGGGAGGAGGCATGAGTCCATTCTCTCCCAGCTTAAGAGTTCCAGTTTGAATTGAGCCCCTATAGAGATTGGGAAATTAGTTCCCTGTAGTTGCTATCTGACTGCAGAAATTAGATATCACATCTAGTTTGAGTTAGATTTTCCATTGAAATCACAGCCTGTTAATGGCTACAGGATTGCATCCCGAGAGATGCAAATTACAAAGTGGTGAGCAGTATCCGACCATTCCATGTGCAGAAGGTACAGGTTTTTTGAGTTCCTCCACATTTCTGCAGCAATTTCAGACCCCTGGAAAGATCAGTTCCAGGGTCACGGGACCCAGGTGGAGGAACAGCTGTGTGAGTCAGGAGCACCCAGAGTGAGGAAGGGTAAGGAGCTGAAATAGCTCCTGCATCTTTTTCCACTGAGAAGAAGGGGGGAAATCTCATTCCCTTGTCTACCCTCCTCCAAACCCTCATGGCTGTTTCCAGGAATGATCTTTTCCAGGGTAAGAAAGAGCTGTAGCAATGGGAGAACTCCACACATGGATGATAGGATACTGCCCAGATTACCTATTTATACCTGCAGAAGCTGAAGAAATAAAGATTAAAAGAAGACACCATCTCCCTTCTATTATAGCTAATTTTCTGGGATCAATACGACAACACATATCCCTAACATCATACCTCTGCCCCTCAACAAGCACGCACTGTAAGGACAGTCCTGTAAGGAGTAGCTTCTCCGTGAGCCAATGAATTTTGTCCTCTTCAACTTTGCACTGTTGTGATCCAGACTGGTTTGCATTAGCTCAGCAATATGACTCAGCAACATCACATCAGATGATGTCACACCCTGTATTAACCGATAGTACAAAAGTGACTAACAGTTTCATATTGTATCATCATATAAATAATGGTGCATTGTTGAGAATGCAGATCAAAGCTGTCAATCCACATTATTAAGGTGACTGTAAGACCTTTATATAGACCTTGGTACAAATGGAGAGGAGGAAGTCATGGAAGGCTCATGTAGCCTGGCTGAGCCAGTCATGTCATCCAGAAACAAACAGGTAGGGAGGGGGAGCGGTACTTCTAAACCCAAAGACCTGGTTTTCCAACCGCCCCTGAGATCACCATTGCCAGTCACCCCTAAGCAGAGATACTAGAGAATCCACCAGGAGGTCACAGAGAACCACAGGAATGTGGACATCGGCCGAGACACTTGTTGCCTTATCAGTGGGGCTTGACTGACTCTTTCTGGGTCTGCTCCAGTTCATCCCAGCTCTGACCACTGTTGAAACCAGTGATTAGCCTTGGAGCTATCTGCAGCTTGCATCCAGCCAGTCCTGACACCTTGCTCGGCAGCAGGCAGACATTGTCTGTACTGACTTCTACCTGTGGGACCTGCTCCTGCAAGGACTTTGCTTCGCCTTGCAGGCTTTCAGCGGTGGCAAGACATTACAGGTATTGTAATTCTGTGTTTCCTCTATCGACATCCCTGTAGTTCTGAATTTTTTGTGTTCTAATTCCAAACATATTTTTAAAAAATCAGAAACAAATAAATGAAATGGAAATTATTATATTTTTTTTGCATTTAAAAAGAAAGAATTAGAGGCAAAACGCTGTTAAGAGGTAAGAGAAAACCAATCTGCGATGAATGCTGTTGCTGGAACAGATGCTGAGACACAATTAAGTAAGCCTTCAAAGCACCTTCAGTTTATACTGTGGAACAGAAAGAAATCTCCCTCTGTTTCCTGCATGCTCTCCGAGCAGTTCTGTAGAACCTTGGAGTGCTTTGAAAAATGTAATTGATGCTGGGAAAATATAGATGTTCTGGAAAGCTGAGTCATTCTCTCTTCAGCATGAAGCATCACTTCAGAGAGCGTGATGAGAAGAGGAAGAGCTGCAGCAGATGCTTCCCAGTTGACAATCAAGTCATCAGTCTGAAGCATCAGTGTGGAGTTGATCACTTCAGGAATCAATAAAAGGGGTTACTGGCTAGAAACCTCCTGAGGCACAGTAAATTTGCACTGCACCAATTGGCCCTTTGAACAATATGTTCAGTTTAATGCTGAAAGGTTTAGTCAAGAATAGGATGACTAATGACATCACCTCAAGGAAGCTGTAATCTAGTGGGAGGGAGTCCTGCAGAGAGTTGCTGTCAGTGGTTTGTCCGTTGCTTTTTCATAGGTTCCGTTTTGGACCCAGATTGCCTCTGAGTGGCAATCAATATTCATTGACACTCTACAAATAGTGAAGGTGAGGGTTCAGAGTCTCTATGGTTTCAGAGAAAACAGGCAGGGTACCTTACTTTACACATGTGTGTTGTGTGCTCCTCCTCTTCTTCACATCTGCTTTGATGCAGGCTTACAATATGAAAAAAATAAAAGATTTCATATGAAGCCTTGAGTTGAGTGCATTAGTTTGGCTCAGTTTGTAGAACATGTGGAAGTCCATGGTAGGAGAAGAATGCTGCATGTGCAGGTGCTACAAAAAATGTCCACAATTCATCTTTAGAAGCAGTCTAGTCACAGGATGAGTAACATCTGTTATGGTTTCAGCTGCAGCCTGCTCCTGATTCCTAAGATGTATTCTCCTGTTTTTTCCTGTTTTTCTCATAGACATTGAAACCAATTTACAATAACGCATTCACGTTAAGGAATTTTGTGACATAACCCCTCCATTTTATTGTCTTCTTTTTTCTATGATTTTGCTGGCAGATTCATTTTTGAGCCTGACTACATGGAATTTTGAGAATCCCATGACCAGATCCATATTTTAAAAATATTAGCTTTAAAAGTAGTTGAAAGAGGACCCCATATGGATCAGAGCATAGGAATGGTCAAAACAATGCTTTGTTCGATGGCAGCATTGGAAGAGAATGGCAAAGTTCCAAATACTTGTCCCAGTTAACCTGGAGTTTCAGTTATCTAGCATATAACTTCAAACTTACTCTCTAGCTAATATAATTAATAAATTTGCCTTCCAAGGATTCAGTGACATCCACAGAATACTACATGCATGCATACATTTATTTTTGCATTTATGTATATCCCACTTTTCTTCCCTATGAAGACCGAAAATGCCTTAGAACATCACTTAGAACATCCTCCCCTCCATTTTCTCACAACAGCCACCTGTGAGACAGGTTAGGATAAAAGAATGTGACTCACCAAAAGTCACCCAGCGAACTGCCATGGTAGAGTAGGGATTCAAACTTGGGTCTCTCAGGATCCTAGTCCAACACTGTCCACTATACCATGTTGGCTCTCAATTTCCTTGTTACATTTTCAAAAGTAACTTATCTGCATATAATTCACTGCCTTGTCAATGGAGCAGCTTATTTAACTTGAATCCAACCCGTAAGGTCCATTTGACAAATCTAAGGAAGTGAGCTCTGACTCATGAAAGCTTATACAGGGAAAATGTTGTTGATCTTTAAGGTGTTTACTAGACATCAGTTTTATTCTAATAGTACAGAATAATGTGGCTATCCATCCAAAACTAAGACCCATTCGTAACCTAATGGAGACAGTGTCATCAAAATGGCATTGTTGAATTTCTTCCTTGTTAGTACTGATTGGCAGCTGCTCAGAATACCAGATGTGACACTGATATGGGGGGGAGGTGCTGCCTTCAAAAACCAAACCCTGCAGGACAGAGTCATGAGTGCTTCTACCATTTTATAATTTCTTATAGATAAAAGTGTTTGTCATAGATATGTCATAAATCTGTATCCCCATATTGCTCATTTCCCTCAAGAGATCCCTGCAGTTATTGTTACGTTCTGTTATGCAGACAATTGGCCAGTGGGTGGCAGGAAAAGGCCACAGATAAGACTACTACACTGCTATCCAACAGGAATTTAGCTTTAGGATGTGATAAAGTTTCAGATTCCTGTTAAAAAAATGTTTAAAGTTCTAGTGTAGCTTTCTGTATGCATGGATGAAAATGAACAATAACACTTTGAAAAATCAAACTAGTTCAGGGGTGGCCAACCTGTGGCTCGGGAGCCACATGCGGCTCTTTCACACATATTGTGCGGCTCCTGGCAGGGCGGCTGGGGAAGCAAAGGGGAGGCATGCTTTTTCTCCCTTCCTTCCTTCCTTCCTTCCTTCCTTCCTTCCTTCCTTCCTTCCCTCCTCCCTCCCATCTATTTGCTTTCCTAGTTTCTCTCTCTTTCTTATAACTGGTTTTCCTCGTTTGTTTTTATTTTTGGCAGTCCCATTTAACGTTAATAAAAAGCAAATTTGCATATTTTAAAAAATAAAAACGTGTGTGTGATATTTGTTTCTGTCTTGCGGCTCTCAGACATCTCTATGTGGCTCTTACGTTTATTCTATGTGGCTCTTACGTTAAGCAAGGTTGGCCACCCCTGAACTAGTTGAATCTGTTTCAGAATACATTTGAACAAATATTATGGGCTGGTTCATGTTTGTAAGAAACTCAGGAGAACAGGGAGCCGCTAAAGGCATTACTAATGGGTTATTTCTGGTGGGTATGTGTTTGTGTGCACGTGCATGTGTGCAAATTAGCACCTTCACATGTGCAACCACTTATCAAGCTGGCATAATTAACCTTTAATCTATGAGTAATCTATAAATGGCTGCATGGCGGTCAGCTGACCCTCTTCCCCACAAAACTTTTCCATGAGTGAAGTGGCTTCATATACTCTGACAGGAGGGATGCTATCTTCCTAGTGGAGGTGGGGGGATCCCCTAGCCCCCCTTTCCCTCTGCTGTTCCAAGTGGCAGCGGGAATTTTTTTTTTTTTTTTAGATCATTGGGCCTATGTCATGATGTCACTTCTGGGAAAACCTGGACCAGATGTCACACTTCTCTGGGTACCACCGAAACTGTACAGTAAACCAAAGAGTTTTCAGGAATTCCTTGAGAGGACTGATGTTACTTCTGTGGAGAACCAAGAACATGAGTGCTCCAACAATTGTGAACTCACCTTAAGAGACATGAATAGAGCATTCTAATACTATATTCCTAATATGTGGCTGCCACTGCCTCATGTTTCTTGGAAACATTTAACATCACTGTGCTTCAGGGTTTATTCAAATGTTTTTCACCCTTCCTTAACTATAAATAGCATAACCAGTACATTTTCTAACCAAAGGGAGGGAAAGAGGACAGTAAAACACAGTGGTTTTTTTTTCATTTTTTACTTTTTAGATCTTTTTTCTTATTTAAGGAATGACCTGCATGCCCAACTTCACTTAGATGTAGTTCTCACTGCACATTCTTCCCCACTACATAATATGCTGAATCTCTCTATATTATATTATAAATTTGGGGTGGCCACATAAAATGCACTCTCTCAGGAGTAGGCTGCACAAACTGCCACTCAGCGCAGGGACCCTGGCCATTGGCTGAAGCGGCACTGGGGTGAATGTGCCCCGCAGTCCCACCCACCTACTCAGAGAGCTGCCACCATGGGTTGGGATGCTGAGCCCGAGGAAAGAGCTGGCCAAAAGAGGCAGCCAGGAGGACGGGGAGTGGGGAGGAGACGAGGACTGCCGCAGCCTCGAATGGAGCCGGGGGGGGAGGCCGGGCAGCCTGGGCTGCTGTGACCGCACGCAGAGTGGGGGGGGGAGAGATGAGGCCAGGTGGCCAGTGGGGGCGGGGGAGAGGCCAGGCAGCCTCGGTGACCACACACTCAAACAAGTGCTGGGTACAGTGGGCACGAGACCTCCAGTGGTGGAATGACAGTCAAGGTGGGGAAAGAGATGAGGGGAGCTGCATCCCACAGACCTGGCTAGAGCCCATTGTTTTATTGTCACAATGGGCCTTGCTCCTAGTATTAGAATAAACTTCATTGTATACATGTTCTCTCTCTCTCTCTCTCACTCACACACTCACACACAAACAAATGAGAACCATGAATTGACACCATATGTCTTATTTACGTTAACTCTAGTCTGCCTTTCCCACTGAGACTCAACTATACCTAGCCACGAGACACAGGGAAATTCATAGGAACACACTGAAAGTAATGGGTAATTTACGCCTTACATACAATTATTTATTTAAGCAAGTTTATATACCACAAATGCATAAATCATTTTTGATGTTATTTACAACCTAATTAAAAGCAAGTACGGCCTGAAGTTTAGGAATATTCCAAGGTACTTCAGTTATTAGGGTAAATTTTACCATACAAGCCTACTTCACTAAGGAAAAATTCCAGAGATCTAATGCTTTATTCAAAGAAATAATTCTTTCTATAACTTCTAGAACTCCTCAGCAGAGAAGCATGTGAGACAAATTCAGCATTCCTAAGAGAACAGAATACAACATCCAGCTAGATCTGCTCTGGTTTGCCTCTTTTGAAAACAGTGGTGCATATGCTGTAAAATCCCACGTGCATGGTTCCATTACAAGCACTGATGTCCCACCAAAAACAAAAAAAACCCAACCCCCCACAAAGCACCAGAAAATTAAACCATATATGTCATTTTCTAAAGATCAATAGCCCACTTGTCAGTCAAATGTCAGGGGAGGCATGGCAGGGGTTTTTTTTTGTTTGTTTGTTTGCCACATGCATGGCCAACAGGCACTTAAACTATCAGCTATGCAAACAATGCTATTTTGTTGCATGTTCCAGAAGGGTATTAAAGACATTCAAAGTTTAGCCAACATAATCAGGTGATTTACACATTCCACATCAACAAACCCTTCTTCTTTTTCCTCCCCTCAAGTTGCAGCTGACTTATGGTGACCCTTTGAGGTTTTCAAGGCAAGAGACCCTCACAGGTGGTTTGTCATTGCCTGCCTCTGCATAGCGACCTTGCTATTCTTTGGTGGTCTCCCATCTAAATATTAACTACAGCCAACCCCATTTAGCTTAAGTGATCAGGCTAGTTTGGGCTATCCAGGTCAGGGCAACTACAAGGACACAGTTTCCCCATTAACGCCAATTTTGTCCTTGTTATGTTGCAGCTGTTTAACATGAATCATGGTTTTTGTTGGAGCAGCCAGCAGATGGGGCCAGGCAGCTGTAGCTTGCCGGTGTCAGGCTGGCTCTGCATGTGAAAGGAATAAAGAAACAGGAGCACAAGCATGCTTTGGTGAGCATATCAAGTTTTCTGGATGTTTGTGCATGTGCTTCTACAGCCTGTGTCCCACTGAACTGAACATAGCCCTACAGGCACGTATTCTGGTGTACCAGGTGTTTGTGAAACCCCCATTAAAGGTGACAAGAAAGGGGGCTTATTAACTGGACCTCCATATGTGAATGATCTGATGGGCTACATATGCAGCTTGCTAGGTCACACAGTAGTGCAGGTCAGACATACATAGCAAGCAGTAGGGGAAGGCCTTGCATGCCCAGGGAATATGGATAACAGTCTTACCATATTGGCAAAAGAATACTGTGTAGCTCATGTATAGAAATGGTTCATAGTTTAGCCCATTCAAAATTATTTGTATTAATTGCATTTCAATGTGATTCTAACAATGCGTCTTTAATTCCCAGTCCTTTGCAATATCAAACAAACTGCATAGTTCACAATCTTCCAGCTGGGTAGAATTCAGACATCCTTGCTTCAATAATACATATCAAAGCATTGTGAGGGATTTCCCAGATTGGTAAGCATCCAATCAATAAATGAACAAATCTCCAATTCTGATTGTATATGCTATTGGAAGTTTGCACCTCTTAATTTCGTAGTTCAAAAAACTGTGCATTTGATAAAAGCAAAAATCACAAGGAAAATAGTCATTGGGGAACTAAAATATAATTACAGTGGGTGAGCTTATATTCAAACATCCAAAAGTGAAAATGTGTGTCATTCTGTGGGTCTTTGTAGGTATTCCTTGTAAAAAAAGAAAGGAAGAGAAAGAAACATGCCAATAGAGGCCACACAATCTCTTTTGTAAAGCAGAAGACTGATTCCAGGGTACATTAAGTTTTGGCAGGTGTTGACTTCTTAAATTGAAACTCCTCAGAGAGAAGACTGCTTAGTAGTGGAAACCAGATCCTCGAAAATGGGGCATCAGTTTCCAAGCATTCTTGAAACAAATTACTGGAATCCTCTGAGAGACAGAAATGTCACTTGTTGTCTGGAAACCCATTAATACACTCAAAGAGCAATCCTAAGCATATCTACACAAAGTCCTCAAGTCTTTTCAGTTGGGCTTACACCCAGGCAAGTATTCTTAGGACTGCATGGTCAATTGGTAGCACTGGAACTGTTTTGTGCTTGCCTCTCTAATACACACTATCATAAGGCCCAATCCAATGAGTTGGAGCATTAAGAGTGGTTAGGGTGGGTGCAGACAACAGCCACTATAACAGCATGACCTGTGCTATGGTATGCAAGTGTTTGGAAGGCATCTAGAACATTGCAATGTCACAACTGGGTAGGATCATGTTACTGTGGCAACCACCACCACCAATGCTGGTTGTGAGGTACCAGCATTGTGTCAACGTGTTATATGTAGAGAGATTAGCTGACATGAGAGGGGAAGCCTGAATGTCTTATCCCTATGCAGTCAGTAGCTATGTGGGCCACTCAAGAACAATGCACTGATCCAACAGTATACATGCAAAATATGTGGGGAAGTGGTTACATAAGATTGTAACTGGCGCAGCTGGACTTGGCTGACCAGCCGCTCACAGGATGGCACTATAGTTGCATCAGTACAAACTTTTCTTGACATGGTGGTGGTTGTGTATATCTTTACAAGTGACAAAGTGCCAGGGTTTTTGTTCGTTTGCTTTTGCATTAGTATTAGTGCATTTGCAGCCCCATCCTAAGCCTCACCTCTGAATAAGAAGAGAAGAAGAAGAGAAGAGATTGGATTTGTACCCCGCCCTTCCCTTGTAGTCTCAGAGCAGCTTACAAACTCCTTTCCCTTTCCCTCCCCACAACAGACACCCTGTGAGGTAGGTGGGACTGAGAGAGCTCTTTCCAAAGCTGTCCTTGAGAGAACAACTGGGTCAGAACTTGGCTTGCCCAAGGTCATCCAGCAGGTACAAGTGGAGGATTGGGGAATCAAACTCGGTTCTCCCAGATTAGAGTCCGCGCACTTAACCACTACACCAAACTGGCTCTCCATAGTACAATAGTACAATATGATAACTAAGCCCTATGCTGGATAAGTGGAACACCAGTACCAAGTTGTGGGCTGGCACCTTGCTGGGATAGCCACAACACCAGCATAGAAAAGAGCAGCACTGAAGGCATGTCAGGGGTGGAGCAGAGATCAGCTAACATGCTACATTCCCCAAATCCTTGTCCTACCCAGGCACTGGTGCCACATTGTGCTGGTGGCCACCCTGGGGTATCTTTTTTAAAATACAATAAAACACATGAAGAGAGATTATAGGAGTTTTACTTTCACCTCTTTCCTCCCCTAGAACCACCTAAATCTGCAGCCAGTCCCAGCTTCACAAAGTACTATATAAACTCCAGCCAGGATATCCATAGCTCAGACATGACCCAGTCTTGTCCATTTGTCTCTGTTAGCTCTTTGAGAGCTCTTTGCATGACCCTACACAAGTAAGATCCAGGATGGAAGCCATTCACTGTGCAGCATCAACCACCTGCCACACAACCAACAGCTGCAGTGACCAGGGTACATCCAGCTGCTGTGCTGCATTGTTGCCAAAACAACTTGTTCCAGCCTGGCATTATGGCAAGTTGCTAGAGGGACTGTTGTTTGGTCAACCACAGTTGACCCTATCAGGAGTGTGTGGTGCTGCAGACAACTGTACATTTGATTCTACAGTCTACTGGTGCAGTTCTTCAAGGCACAGGAGCCTCGCTGGGGCAAGAGAATTGGCAACCATGTCCGTCTGCCATGTTTTCAGAATTTTATGCACACAGCTGTTCAGTAAATATATGGATTGTTTCACAATTGTACTCTGTTCAGTTTTGGTGTGATAGACTGTTCCTACTCCTCAGGCTGCATGTTCCTCAGGCTGCATGTTCCTCCACATCTCGGCTGGCATCTTCAAAGGCATGCAGCCCACATAACAATGATCAACCTGTTGTTAGCCAAAATGGGAGCATTGCCTTCTTGCCATTATCTCCCAAAGCACGAGTGCTGCTTGCCACATGAGTACCTTTCCCCCTGTGCACTATCTAGTAGTTGATGGGTATATATTCTTTGACTTTGCAGATGGTTGCTGCCCTCTTGTTTACATCACCCTTGCTTGGCAAAAGTTTTATGCTCTTGACCCTTCTCTCATGGCCCAAAGCAGAGCCATGGAGCTGATGTGGCTAGAGTGGGTGTGTTTCCTTCAGTGTCCACATGCATAGCCCAGTGCAAAAGGGAAAGCAAGTGCCAGAGTATTTGAACCACATCTGCAAAGCTCCCTGGCATGTGTTCACTCGAGGGCTCCATCCTACAGGTCACAGCATTGGCCTACTTACAGTTGGGGTTGGTGCTGGTGCCATGTTCTCTTTGTGTGTCCCCCCCCCCAATGGTGTGTTCTGTACTGGGGGGGGGGGAGCTGACATTAGTAGACATAGCTGTATCTATGTACATTGACTGGCTTGTTCCCAGTCTGCCTGTCAGCGAGGCACTGTCCCCATGCTGTGCCACAATTTGGTGGCTGTCAACAGGGTTGCTATGGAGGCTGGTGCTCTCTGCATTTTGGTGAGGGGGTTTTCTAACACATGTTTCTCCTCTGCTTGGTGAGCGTAGGATGCTGAGTTGTACCCCATCCCAGGGTCTTAGGAAGGGGCTGCCCTTTAGCAATGTAGATAAGAGACTGAAGACAAGCTTCTGCCTTCAGTCACTCATTGTCCATTTACCTCTCTAACTTCCACCTCTTACTGAGAAGATTCCAGCTTTAAATTACCCCATGGGATCCAAATCCAAGGGTTAAATGCTTGAAGCCGCTCCTGTCACAAGCTCTGTTCTTCACAAGAGGCATCTTCTTTGCCCTACTTCCTTATGGGACAAATTCACATGACCATTCACATATTTGTCATTCAGTCAGGATATATAAATCTATAAAGCCTATATAGGCAATCATCCATCTCACTTAGTCTGTATAGTTCTTAAATTAATTTCTTATTTTCAGAAGAATAATCTACCCAAGCATTCGTAGCTCAATCTTTTTGTCATTTGCTATCACAATGAGTAATGCAATGATTAAAAAGCAAACAAACCAAGAAACGAACAAGACACTGGGGGGGGGGGGGGCTTCCAATTACAGAGCCTGCTGCAGCGGGATAGAAGCCAACAAGCATCTTCCTTCCAGCTCCAGATAAAAAAACTTTCACCTCTGGGCCAGCCCAGGCTTCCCAAGGTTACTTACACGAATGGGGCAGGGCAGAGCGTCAGCTATAAGATCTTATAGCAGGTGGCTGCTCTTCCAAAATGCCACCCATCCCCTTGGGACATTACACCTCCATTTACCTGAAAGAGCTGGTGCAGCATAGTGACTAAGGTCTCAGAGGACCCTGATTCAAATTTCACTTCTGAAACAAATCCACTGTATGGCTTTACCAAGTTACTCTCTCCTGTTCTCAGCCCCTTCTCATCATACACATATTACCTGCAATTTGGGGATAATCTTACCTACTTTATGGAGCTCTTGTAAGGATTGTAAGACAACATTTTTTGTTGTTGTTCAGTCACACAGTCGAGTCCGGCTATTTGCGACCCCATGGACCACATCACGCCAGGCCCTCCTGTCTTCTGTTGTGTTCCAGAGTTTGCTTAATTTCATGTTCGTTGCATCAATAACACTGTCCATCTCATCCTTTGTTGTCCCCTTCTTCTTTGACCTTCAGTCTTTCCCAGCATCAGGGTGTTCTCCAGTGAGTGCTCCCTTTTCATTTAGTGGCCAAAGTATTTGAGCTTTAGCTTCGATATCTGGCCTTCCAGGAAGCAGTCAAGGTTGATTTCTTTTAGGATTGATTGATTTGATCTCCTTGCAGTCCAAGGGACTCTCAAGAGTCTTCTCCAGCACCATAATTTGAATGCATCTATTCTTCAGCACTTGGCCTTGGGAGGACCCACAACAAAACGTTATGGATTTCACTTCCTCCCCAAACTTTCCTCTTGGCTTCTAATTGTCAAGAATGAGGTGATGATGCTGAAGTCAGGCAGGTGGATGAGGAAGCTCCTTTTCACACACTTGCCCAGCTCTAGCGCCATCGCCTCATTCTCAGTGATTAGGAGCCAAGGGGAAAATTTGGGGAAGGTGGCTGAGGCAACAGCACTAGAGATGGGTGGGTGGGTAAGAAGGAACCTCACTTACTCCTCAGCTCCTTGTGGTGTTGGGTACAGTTAGTAGCTCCTTCCTCTCTGCCTGTACCATAAACAACAGCTGAGGGGGCAGTGGTGGTGGCTCCAACTCCTATCCCTGCCCACCTGTCAATCCTTCACCTGCCTGTCCATTCTGTCCTTCTCCCCACAACTTGGTAGTGGGGGCACAGCAACTCCAGGATTCCCTCCCCCACATGGCTGCCAACCTGGCTGGCTGAAAGGGGGCAGCAGTGGCCCCTTGCTCCTCCATACCTGTCTGCAGTACCACCATCTTGTTGGTAGGGGTGGCTCTGGCTGGTCCTCCTGGCCCACAATTCTCCAGTGGCACACAGGTTCACCTGTCTCTTGCTCCCCTTGGCCAGTAAGTTTATGTTGTCTGTGCTGCATTGTTTGTTTTAGGATTTTATAACCCCCATCATGTTTTTAAACTTCTCAGATTTTTCTGCAAACCTGTGGAGCCCCCCCAAGTTTGGAGAAAAACTTCCCTTCCACAGATTTAAGTATCCACAGATGGGGCTACAGTTGACTATTCTAATATATGGGACATATGAAAGAGCTATACAAATAACATGTCTTAATTAGTTCTTGATGAGTAAAAGAAGCCATCGCCTACTCAAGGGATAGCCTCTTTGTCCATAAAATGGGTATTGTGCCTCATAAATGAACAATGTACCAAGTAATGAATATAAACCAGCCCAGGGAGACTACTTTTAAATCTTCTTCATTCCAATGGGAGGATTAAAGCATTTGCTTCAGACTCCACCCCATATACCCCTGAAATGTGGAATTTTTGAAGGAAAAAATAGAATTTATAAAAATAATCAGGTCTGAAACAGCCTAGGTGTACAATTGAAAAAGAATTGCATTTATCTCTTTGCATTTATCTCTTCTTTAAAAAAGAATTGCATTTATCTCTTCTTTAAAAAAAACTGTATTAACTTTGTCCTTCTAGACTGGCTTCTGTACCATCTGAAGAATGTGAAATGTAGGCTATCAAAAGTGATCCACAGAAAAAAAACCCCTACACTTAAGAAGAACATGCACAGACCCTTTTAGGGTCTTAGTCTGTGCAGGGACCATTTGACCTCTAACAGCAATTCTGCCAATGGGTGCTTTCTGAACATTAAACTTACTTGCATTTAATCATCACCATGTCTTTTATTAATGATAAATATTCTTCTAAGCTTAATTATCTTTACAGAATTGTTATTTATGTCGATGTATGCCTGGGAGCAGAGGCCAGCAAAGATAATTTTCCTCTTGGGGGTTGCTATTTTTCCCACTGGGAAAACCCACATGCATCCCAGGGATATACAAATAGCACCCCTCCCCGATCATTGCATGTAAGGAGATTGGTACAAGGGAAAGGCTGAACACACTTGTCTACATGTGCCATGGAACAAACCTAATTTGCCCTTCCTGGGAAAATGATATAAAAAATGGTTGCAGAGCAGCTTCACACCTTCCTGGATAAATCTTCTGCCCCAGACCCATTTCAGACAGCCACTGATACCCAGGCAGAAAAGTGGACTGGTTTGCTACTACTATAAATATTTTTACAGTGTTTCATGGAGAGCATTTTAGCCAGCATAATATAGGAGGTTTTTGTGCCTAGTTAAAGAGACAAGACTGGCTTGCTCCTAATACAAACACTTGAAATGGAACCAGAAGTAAGTTCCAAAAAAAAAATTAAGTTAAGAATTTATTAAAAAATCATTTTAAAAATAATAAGAATATCCCGTTTAGCTCCATGTTGGTTTTCATTTAAAATACCATGGATTTTTCCAGGGTAAAGTACAGAAATAAAGAAGAAGTTAAGCATTGGTTTGCTGCTAACAAACACTGAACTGTATCAAGAGGTTGACACCTTTCAATACAATAGGATTACCCCTGAGGAAGACTGGGATGAAATGAGCTTGTATCTGGGTGCTCGTTGAGTATGATGGACTTTCCTTGTTATTTTGTAAAATTTTATTGAGAGTATAATGTACTTTTCCCTGTAATCTTGTAAAGTTTGATTTATAATATAATATGATCCTTACTAAATGACCTAGTCATTCACGTCACAGTGTTTGTTTGGTTGTTGTATTTTCTACCAAATGGAGACTGGCAACCCTAATAACTAAGCACAAACAACCTGAAGGTGAATCCTGACAAGACAGAGGTAACGGTGGTTGGGAAGGTCCTGAAGTACATGGTGCTCTCCGCTTTTGATATGGTCTAGATGATTCTTGCTGTCTCAGCTAAGAGCCTAGAGTTGATACTAAATCCAGCTTTTTTTGCTGGAGAAGCAAGCTGATGGAACTGCACAAAAGAAGTTCTACCAGCTCCACTTAGCTTGGAAAATGGCTGCCTATTTCAACTCTGCTGACCTGGCCACATGGATCCATGCTATGGTTACTTTGAGGCTAGACTTCTGTAATGCACTCTATGTGGGTTTGTCCTTAAAGACGATTCAGAAACTCTAGTTGGTACAGAACACTGCAGCCCAGCTACTCTCAAGCACTAAGCAGAATCTATATACCACTCCCATTTTATAGACATTCCATTGCTTGCTGACCAGTTTCTGGTTCAATTCAAGGTTCCACCTGTCACCCAGAAAGACATTGGACCCACATGCCTGCAGATCTACCTGTCTTGCTATGTTCCACTGCAACAAGCTTCAGTCATCTGAGGAAGGCCTGCTGAAGGTGCTTCCCTGCAAGGAGGTAAAATCAGCAACTGTACATTCATGTACATTTTCATTGGTGGCTCCTGCATTATGGGATAGTCTGCATGAGGCTATTAGTAAAGCCCCCCACATGCCTATAATATCACAAAATGAACAAAACAGAATTGTCCAGGAGGGCATTCTTGTAGACAGAGCAAGGCTGAAATGTAATGGATCAGCCCAGGAGGTGAATTTTATTATGAACAACAATTTCCTAATCTGATTGTCTGCTTGCATTATTCTTGTTTTCCTCCCCCCCTCCTTGTTCTATAATCCCAGCCCAACTATTCCAGCATCCTGTCTCACACAGTGGCCAACCAGTTCCTATTTCTATATCTATTTCTGTGGCCATCACTACATCCTCTGGAACTGAATCCCACATTTTAATCATAAGAACATAAGAAAAGCCCTGCTAGATCAGACCAGTGGTTCATCTAGTCCAATATCCTGTCTCACACAGTGGCCAGCCAGTTCCTCTGAATGGCCAACAACAGTGCATAGAGGCCGAGACCTTCCCCTGTTGGTGCATCCTGGCTCTGGGATTTAGAGGATTAATGCCTCTGAATGTGGAAGTTCCCCTCAGTCACCATGGCTAGTAGCTATTGATAGACCTATCCTCCATGAATCCATCTAATCCCATTTTAAAGCTGTTTATTCCTGTGGCCATCACTACATCCTCTCGCAGCAAATTCCACATTTTAATCATTCCCTGTGTGATTTTCCTTTTGTCCATTCTGAACCTACTGCCCATCAGCTTCATTGGATGCTCTTGAGTTCTAGTATTTGGGGAGAGGGAGAAAAAATTCTGTTTGTCAATTCTCTCCACCCCATGCATAGTTTTATAAACTTCTATCATGTCCCCCCATAGTCTTCTCTTTTCTTTTCTAAATTGACTCTTCAGCCTTTCCTCATATGGAAGGTGCTCCCCGAAACATCTTGGTTCCCCTCCTCTACAGTTTTTCCAGCTCTGCAATGTCCTTTTGGAGATATGGTGACCAGAACCAGGGCTATTTTGGGGCAGGAACGCACAGGAACGGAGTTCCAGCTGGCTTCCGAGTTGGCCATGCCTACAGCTCCCCCCCACTCGGGTCCCCCAGGTGCCTCGCAAGCCACTGGGCGCCTGGGGAAGCTAAGCCAATCCAGAGAGGGAAGGCAGTTAAACTGCCTCCCCCCCCCCGGGCTCCCCATGTGCCCTGCAAGCCCTGCACTGTCAGGGGTGTGGCCTAATATGCTAATGAGTTTCTGCTGTTGGGTGTGGCCTATTATGTTAATGAGTTCCTGCTGGGCTTTTTCTACAAAAGAAAAAAGCCTTGAACAGAACTGTACACAGTATTCCAAATGAGTCTGAACCAGGGGTCATTTTGTAGAAAAAGAGGTGCAGGAGCTCATTAGCATAACTCATTTGCATAACTCATTTGCATATACCACACCCCCTAACATACCGGAAGTGTGTCAGAAGGCAACACCCACCCCTCAGGCTCCACTCCTCAGGTGAGTGAAACTGACCTGCTCTTCCTCAATTCCCTTCCCCATCCAATACTTTGTGCAATAAAAATAAGCATAAAGAACACACCCTCATTCTCTTCCTACTCCCTTGAAACCACCAGGTTTCAAGTAGACTTGAGATACCCAGGACATGTGCACCACCCATCCCTTCCCCTTCCCCTCCCCACAACAAGACACCCTGTGAGGTAGGTGGGGCTGAGAGAGGTCTTTTGAGAACTGCTCATGAGAGAACAGCTCTGAGAGAACTTGTGACTGGCCCAAGGTCACACCAGCAGCTGCATGTGGAGGAGTGGGGAATCAAACCCGGTTCTCCCAGATTAGAGTCCAACTCCTGACCACTACACCAAACTGATAAGGTGGAAGCTGCTGAAGGGTTGGTGAAATTTCTTCAGTACTTATGTGCCATGTGCCCAGATAAAAAATGGTATGCTTAGAAAATTTATATGCCACCTTGAGCAAGTCTCTGGAAAAGCAGCACACAGTCATAAAAGAAACAATGATAAAATTATCAATATTCAAACAAAACATTAAAAACAATAAAGACCCTAGCAGGGCTTTCCCTGGGGCGCTGCACCTCTGCACTGCTCGGGGAAGCTGAGGATGGGGTGGGGCTTGGTCATGTGCCCGCCCCCTGGGCTCCTCACTTCCGGAGCTGCGCTCCTGTGTGCTCCCGCTCCAACGGACCCCTGGTCTGAACCATGATCATGGTGCATTACAATATTGGCTGTTTTATTCTCAGTCCCTTTCCTAATAATCCCTAACATAGAACTTGCCTTTTTCACTGCTGAGGCAAACTGGGCTGATACTTTCATTGAGCTATCCACTACGACCCCAAGATCTTTTCTCCTTTCAGTCTCAATGAGTTCAGACCTCATTAGCCTATACTTAGAGATTTTTTTTCTCCCAGTCTTCATCACCTTACACTTACCAACTTTGAACTTCATTTGCCACATTGTCACCCATTCACCCAGCTTATGGTGATCCTCTTGGAGCTCTTCACAGTCAGCCTTGGTTTTCACCCTCCTCAATAATTTTGGGTTTTCTGCAAATTTGGCCACTACACTACTCACCCCCAGTTCCAGATCACTGATGAATAAATTAAATAGTACCGTCCCTAATAATTACCCATCCTTGTGAGATGCCATTGCTTACTTCTTTCCATTGTGAGAACTGTGCATTTATTCCTACCCTTTGCTTCCTGACATTTAACTGATTTTTAATCCATAATCACTCTCTGTGTAAAGAAGTATTTCCTTTTATTTTGTTTTAATATCATTATTTTGTTTTGCTAGGAATCCTTGCTGTTACATGCAAAAATTGTTATCGTATTTTGTAATCCATACACTCCCACCAGACTTGTAATCCTTGAGTCCCAGTGAAAAATGTGGACCAGAAATTAATAACAACAACTGCCTTCAACTCACATCTTCTGTTCCGCAGGATGCCCAAGACCCAACCTCCCAACTGCATAATGTGTGACTTCCTTATCACATTAAGACTTTTGAATATGCTAAATTCTTTTCATCTTCCCACATGCTTTCCTAGACAATATTACATGACAAGCCATGATTATTCCCCTCTACAGGCAAAAACCAGAAACTGATTTATCCAAAGGCCACCCAAGTCAGTCCAAGGATTTGAACCTAAGTAACCTCCTGACACTATATCCACTGGATCTCTCTCTCTCTCTCTAATGAATTGATCATGAAACAATGCACTACCCAAGGAAGCAACAGACCTAGCATTTTCAGACATCTCCTCACTGCCTTCCCCTGAGACAGTCTGATGTGCAAACCTCTCTGGGTGTTATTGTTATAAGCCAGTGAAGCAGTCTCTGTGTGCCACTTAGAGGGCCAGCTGTCGCCACACAATCACATTCATTCCACTGAACAATCAACTGAATCCCCCCTGAGTAGTAGCTAAATTCTATCCTCTACACTTCCTACAATTTAACACATGTTACTTCATGCTCAGGTGTTTGTTGTTGTTTTTTCCCATTCAGGAATTCAAGATCAGAATTCATGTAACTAATAGAAGTTACCAAAGTATTTTATGGGGGCTTGTAATTTTAAACATTATAGTTACCATCTTTCATAATTGTGCTTTCAAAGCCTGATCTCTAACTTCCTAAGGGGTAAAAAAAATGCACTCTTCAGGATATTGTTAAAATGCAGTCTTGGAATTTTTATTTTGCCTTCAAATCCATCTTGTCAGTACCTAGAAGACTGTTCTGTTTTATACTGAATTTAGTGAAGGCTGAATCAATGTTCCTGGTAACAACACAGCAAAGTGGGCCAACATCTTTAATCAGTCTCTCACTGTGGTTGTGCTGTGGAAGAACCGAGTGTGTCATTGTGTCTCTCATAGTCCAGTATGTTCAAACACCCCACCAGTTTGGCTCACATCCTGTTCACTGGTTGCAGAGAGCTGATTTTTTTGGTGCCTGGTTCAACTGTTCCTTCACCTACTAATGGTTGTTCAGCAGGTGGCTTTGCTATATTCTTTCTTAACCATGCAGGACGCTGCAAGTGGCTTTTTGTGCATGTGCCTTTCCACACAGCCTGATTGAATTCTACTATCCCCACCCCACCTCCCATCCTTGCTGCTTAACTATACCATGCAGCAGGCAAGTGTTTCAAAAGACAATTAAATCAGTCACAAATCATATAAATTAATGATAAATGTTGTTTTAATAAAATCAGTGTTTATATAGTGTCTCTAGTGACACTAACAGCTGCCTATAGGCAGGGGCATAGACTTTGGAAATTCCGGGGGGGGGGGCAGGGGCTCTTTAACACACGCACTTTGTGCGCACGCCCCCCGGGAAACCACCATGCCTCCCCAGGCCCTTCCGAGGCCCGCCAGCCACTGCTGCTGGTGCCTCTCCCCCCCCCCCCCCCCGGCTACCCCTTCCCTCTCCCTCTCCAGCAGCGGCAGCCAGGCCTCAGAAGGGCCCGGGGAGGTGCAGCGGCAGGCGCTCTGTTTTGCCACAGGTGGCTGAGCCCCCCCTGGGAAATTTTGGGGGTGGCTCGAGCCCTCGAGCTCCCCCGTAGTCTAAGCCTATGCCTATAGGCTTCAATCGGCAGCATCTTTGCATATTTGCACAAACTTGATGCAAATTGTCCTGCTGGCCCTTTTCAGGTGAGTGGGCAATAAAAGGCATTGGGGGGCAGGAGGTCCCCCCTACCTCAAAGAGTTAACCTGGCTTTATTGTAGCAAGACTACAGCAATTCTGAGGCTCTCTAAATCTAGGCAGCCCATTCTGCAGTGACTTTATATTTTCACTCTTAAAAGGAGAGTACACTGTGGCAGTTATGGATTTATTTATTTATTTTATGCTTCATATTTATACCCCACCCTCCCCGCAAATGGGGGTCAAGGGATGAATTGCATCTCTTGACTTTTGCAATGGAATAACTTCAACTGGCCCAGCACTCCCTGAAGGCACAATGCCCCCAAATGCTCTTCACAAACTATCTGCAAGTTCAGTCTTACAGCTCTATCAAAACATGATGAACCACGGTAAGAGAAATGCAAAAGAAGTCAACAGTGAGAACAAGTTTATTAGTACATGATGACCTGTTGTTATTTTTTTAATGGCAAAAGCAGTTTTTTATTCTATTCCAAGCCATAGTGTCTAACATAACTCCTTGCAAGACTTTGTATTCTATGCTGTGAGCAGGCCCAAACCCTGTCTTTTCACAGGACAAGTTGTCTTGTGAAACCAGAACAAGAAGTTGCCTAGTTGTGAAGAGCTGTCTCTTTAAGAGAGAGTCATTAGACCCAGACTCAACCAATTTCATTTGGTTTTCATTTTCCAGGTTACATGGACAAGTTCATTGCCTTGATAATAAACCACTTCCACTGCAAGTCCACTGTCCAGGGGTCATTTCAAGCAGGAGCTCAGGGGAGCGCAGCTCCAGAAGTTGGTGCCAGCCCCCCCCCCCCCCATGGGGGAATGCCTGCTTGTGTCATGGCTGCAGCAAAATAACCCAGTCCCCTGGAAAGGTCCTTGTTCCTCTGACCAGCCTTCTGAAGGCTTCAGCCACCACTGAAGCTATCCTCCCAGCATAGTGGTATTTCTGAGGCTTGGATTAGTAGCTGTCCCCTCTCTGCCAACTTTCTTTCTTTCTTTCTTTCTTTCTTTCTTTCTTTCTTTCTTTCTTTCTTTCTTTCTTTCTTTCTTTCTTTTCTCTCTCTCTCTCTCTCTCTCTCTCTCTCTCTCCTTTCTTTCTTGCCTTCTGACATACTTTCGGTGATGTCAGGTAGTGTAGCATATGCAAATAAGTTATGCTAATGAGTTATGCTAATGAGCTCCTGCATTTCTTTTTCTATGAAATGACCCCTGCCACTGTCTAACTACATACAACATAGGTGGCAGCAATGTCCAGCATTTTGGGAAAGATGCAAAAACTGCAACAACAAAAATTGAACTACTTTGCCATTCTGTGCAGGCAGAGAAAATTGGTACACAGCATGGACAGGGAGGCGGGCTACAGTTCCAGCAGCTCATAAGAACTGCTCATACTTTAGGGTTGCCAGGCAGTGCCTCTCAACCAGTGAAAAAGTTGTGGGCAAGGACATGGAAGGGGGGCTGTGATGCCACCTGCAGCACTATGTTACTTTTGGTAAAAACCTGGACGAGACATAGGTAGAAATGGGCATGAACTGGAAAAATGTGGTTTGTTTTGCGGTGTGCCCTGTTCGTGAACCATAGACTGTCACAAACTTTTAGTTTACCTCATGAACCAGTTTGGTTTGTGAAGTTCATGAGGTAGTAGAACAGCCTCCTGCCGTGCTAGAGACACCAAACCCTCCCCTCTGGAAAATGCTTTCTGGGAAAATGACTGCCTGTCATTTCCCCAGAAAGCACTTTCCTGGTGGCACCTTATTTGGGGGCTGTAACTTGGACCCTGTAAATCCAATCCTCACCAAACTTGGAGGGCAGGTAGAGGAGAATGAGCCAGAGATCCCCTGTGAGTCTGATATATCTAGCTTGCGCAGGATCCATTCTATATACTCCTGAACCTCCTCCTGTCAAAATGACCACTGTGATCATTTTGACAGATAAAGGTTCAGGAGTACATAGGATGGATCTTGTGCAAGCTAGAGGTACCTGACTCAGAGGGCATTATCCAGGGGACGTCCCCTGTGAGTTCAGTGTCTCTAGTTTTCACAGGATCTGTTCTATACTCTTCTGAATCTCCTGAACCTGAGCATATAAAATGGATCCTGTGCAAGACACAGACATCAAAGTTGCAGGGACCTACACGGATGCCCTCCAATTTGATGCTTTGAAGTTTGGTAAACATTTTGATTGAGCGGAGACAGTCTGTCTGGAAATGTCTCCACTCATAAACTGGCATAAACCTCTAAGAACAGCTTAAAAGTCTGTGGAAAGTTCATGCCAGTTGACTTGCCATGAACTTGACTTTGCAAACCACAAACTGGCCAAAATTCTTCAAAAACTTTAGTTTGTGATGTGGTTCATGGCCATCCCTAGACATAAGATAGTTCCAGGTATCACTGGAAAGTCTACGGTTAAACCATAGATTTTCTGGTGATTCCTAGAGCTACCCTTCTGGGTTTTTACCAGAAGTGACATATTGCCACATGCAACACTGCCATTTTTTTTTAAAATCCTGTTTCTGCTTGGAATGGCAATGGACAATGGGAGCTTAGGACAGGGGATCACTGCTGGGAGCTTGGCAGCCATAATTCATAGGCACAGTGGAGGATATTACTGTCATTGTTTCAAAATATATAGGGAGGTAAGATGGCAGGGTATAGCCTGATCAGATCTCAGAAGCTAAGCAGGATCAGCCTTGGTTAGTACTTGGATAGGCGATCTCCAAGGAAGATGGCAGAGGAAGGTAATGGAAAACCACCTCTGCTTCTCACTGTCAGAATCTGTCAGAATATATTAGACCTGCTTCTATTGTATGCGTTATCTCTGACAATAATCCGAGGACCTGTACCAATGTAGAAATTGGAAATAAAGAACTGTGTTTCATCAACAAAGATCTGATCCTTGACTACTTTGAGCAGAAGCCTCACAGATTGTCAGAGATCTGTGACTGGGACTTGGCCATTCCTGACCATGTCGGACGACGGCACTCTTCCCATCCCTACAACCGAAGATCAACCGGTGACCCCGGCGGACCAGGGTGCCAGTGGTGGAGGCGGCGGCGGGGAGCCCAAAGTGCCAATGACTACGGCTCAGGGGGCTTACTACATCCCACGACCACCTCCTCATCAGAGCGTGACCCCGAGGTACTCATGGAGCAATTTTGGTCGTGGGACCGTCGACTCGTGGGTGCACGATCGGAAGGGGGCACGGGTGTCGATCCAGGGAGACCGCACTGAGCACGGGAAGCCGAGCTTTCTGGGAGATGAGCGAGAGACGATCTACGGAGGAGACTGGCATCCCCCGCCTTTGGAAGAGGAGAGAGGCGCACCCTACGGGCCCGATCTCTACGGGGAAGACCAGACCCAAGCCCTGGATCGTATGATGGGAGATTTGCGGCTGCAACTCACCGCAGAATTGCGCGAGCTAGCCCTCGATCTGCAGTACCAGTTCCTAGACGCCCTGACGGCTATGCAAGCAGCTCGCCCAGCCCCGGGAGGGGTCGGACCCCCAGGAGGGGGAGTCCTGCAGCCGCCGGTTCCCCCCGGAGGAGCTCCCGCAGGAGTTGTCCCGCCGCAGGTGCTGCAGCAGGTCCCACAGCCCGTTCCCTGCCCGGTTCCCGCACCCGTACCGGCGCCGGCCCAAGTGCCGACAGGGCCGATGGTCCGCCAGGCCCCCGCCGATCCGCTGACGGCTACTTTCAATGGGGACCCCAAGAAGCTGCGGTTCTTCCTCATAGAGATCGAGCGGTTTCTAGACACCTGGGGACATCTCTACCCCACCGAGAGGGACCGGATTGGCTACATCGGGTCCAAGCTGAGGGACACCACCAGCGACTGGTACGTGAGCCTGCACAACGCCCCCGGGCCTGAGTTACGCTCCGTGCACAACTTCATGTGGGCCCTCCGACACCACTACGAGGACCCCCTGGGAGAAGAAAAGGCTCGGAACCAGTTGCGGAAGCTGACCCGGGGCGGTCCTCAGTGAGGGAGTACACCGACAAGTTCCGGTGCATAGCAGCCAAGATTCGCGGCTGGACCCAAGATCTTTTCATCGAAAAGTACAGGGAAGGTCTTAACCCCGAGGTGTACGAGACGGTGCTGCGCGGGGGGAGACCGGGCTCGCTAGCCACATGGATGAGAGCGGCTGTGGATGTAGAAGAACGCTTCACCCTCATCAAGATGGGAACTTCAGCGACTGCCCAAGCAAAAGCTGCCCAGAAGGTGAAGCCCAAACCGAACCTCCAAGAGATTCGGGACGCCCGCTTCAAGCAGGGGCTCTGCATGAGGTGCGGGGAGAGCGGTCACTTCGCCTCGGCGTGCCCCCGCGGAGGGGGAAAAGTCCCCAAGACCTCCACCCCGGTAGCCGGGAGCACCCCCGGTAAAGGGAAGACCTCGTTCAAGCCCCGGGCACTACAGCTGGAAGGGGCCGCAAGCGAGCAAGGAGAGCTGGAGCTGACGGAAGCACAGATGTTGGGAAACTCCAATGGCCTGCAGTGAGCGGCACAGAACTGCAGGTCCCCATCCGCGACGCACCATCCCCGGTGAGCATCCCTGGCCCCTTACTGTATATGGTAGTGACTGTGATAGCACCCGGGACAGGGACCCACATCCGGGTCCAGGCCCTAATTGACTCAGGGTGTGCCCAGGACTTGATTAGCCCTTTAGTAGTGGACGGGTTAGGGCCCAAAGTCACCCCATTGGGGGAGCCACTTACGTTTACCCAAATGGACGGATCGGAAATGAAAGAGGCATGTGTGGCAGAGACTAAGAGACTGGTAGTGGGGACGGGGGAACACTGGGAGAGGAGAGCTTTCGTCATCACCCCCAACACCCAGTTCCCCATGGTGTTGGGGAGTCCCTGGTTAAGCTCCCACGACCCCTACATCAAATGGAGCGAAGGGAAAATCTCCTGGGTGGAGGAGAAGTGTCAAAACCATAAGTGGGACTCAGGGTGGGGATCGGGGCCCCCGGCACCTCTCCAAGCGGCGGCGCTCACTCTGGTACCTTCCGCCATTCCCAGGGAATATCGAGACTTAATGGGGGTGTTCAGTGAAACCGAGGCAGATGAACTACCCCCCCCCCCACAGACTGTCGGACTGTGCCATAGAGCTGATCCCGGGAGAAAAGTTACCAAAGGGAAAACTCTATTCCATGAGCCCTTCGGAGCGGGAGGAGCTAAGGAAATTCTTAGACAAGAACTTGGAGCGAGGTTTCATCCGGCCCACTAAGACCCCATTCGCTGCCCCTGTTCTGTTCAGGAAAAAGAAGGACGGGGGGCTGCGGCTGTGCACGGACTACAGAGGATTAAATGCAGTGTCAGCCTCCAATGCCTACCCCCTTCCCCTTATTAAGGACCTGTTAACAGAAGCAGCCAAAGGGAAGGTGTTCACTAAGTTGGATCTTCGAGATGCATACTTCCGGGTGTGCATCAGGGAGGGGGACGAATTTAAGACTGCTTTCAACACACCATTGGGACAATTCGAATACCTGGTGCCAGTTTGGCAGAGAGCCAGTTTGGTGTAGTGGTTAAGTGCGCGGACTCTAATCTGGGAGAACCGGGTTTGATTCCCCACTCCTCCACTTGCACCTGGCTGGATGACCTTGGGCAAGCCATAGCTCTGTACCAGCTGTTCCCTCAAGGACAGCTTGGGAAAAAGCTCTCTCAGCCCCACCTACCTCACAGGGTGTCTGTTGTGGGGAGGGGAAGGGAAAAGGAGTTTGTGAGCCGCTCTGAGACTTCCTTGGGGAGTGGAGGGCAGGGTATAAATCCAATCTCTTCTTCTTCTTCTTCTTCTTCTTCTTCTCTGGTGATGCCGTTCGGATTAAGTGGCACGCCAGGGGTCTTTATGAGCTTAATAAATGAAGTGCTACACAAGCATTTATTCAAGGGGGTGTTATGTTACTTAGATGATATCTTGATTTACTCTGCTGATAAGAAAGAGCATGTAAAATTGGTCCGAGAAGTGCTGTCAACTCTGTTAAAAAACCAGTTGTATGCTAAGCTGTCGAAATGTGAATTCCATAGGGATTCAGTGGATTTTCTGGGATATCGCATTTCCCAGAAAGGGCTAGAAATGGATCCTGCCAAGGTAGAGGCAGTAGTGCAATGGGAAGCCCCTCGAACAAGAAAACAGCTTCAGAGTCTATTAGGATTTTGTAATTTCTACCGCACCTTCCTAAAAGACTTCGCAACGGTCACTCTCCCGCTAACTGAACTCCTTAAAACCAAGGGGAAGGGCCCGGAAGCAGGGAAGCCCGGGGAGAGAATAGCCTGATCTGAGGATTGCCAAAAGGCGTTTGAAACCCTCAAGACCCTATTTACCTCGGAACCCATCCTGGCCCACCCCGATGAAACCAAGGAATTTGTGGTGCATGTAGACGCTTCTGATGTGGCCATGGGGGGAGCCATCCTACAGAAGGGACCGGATGATAAGCTGCACCCTCTGGCTTATATATCAAAAAAGTTTAATGAGACAGAGAGGAATTGGTCAGTATGGGACAAGGAGGCAGTAGCCATACGACTGGCCTTCACCACCTGGCGGCATTGGCTAGAAGGAGCGCAGACCCCTTTTGAAATTTGGACTGATCACAAAAATCTGGAAGCCTTGCGCACCCAGAGGTCCCTAAATGCGAAACAGCTCCGATGGGCCGATTTTTTCTCAAAATTCAATTTCGTGCTTAAGCACTTTCCTGGGAAAGCCAATTCGTTAGCAGACGCGCTATCCAGATTACCCCAGCACGAGAGTCAAAAGGAAGAAGTGTTTGACTCCATGTTCTCCCCCCAACAGTTGGGAGGAGCTGTCACTACCCGAAGCCAGAGCAAGCAGGCAGCAGTAGAGTCGTGGGGGGATAAATGGGGGGGGACTACTCCCTGGAAGAGGCCGAAGAATTGGGAAACATAGAGGACTGTTCCCTCCGGGAAAACAAGTGCTGGTATCATGGGGACAAACTCGTGGTACCTCGAGCCAGACGAAAAGACATACTGCTAACTTGTCATTCATCAAAACTGGCAGGGCATTTTGGGTTCTTAAAAACGCTTAATTTAGTTCAACGGCAATTCTGGTGGCCGTGCATGCGCAAGGATGTCTCGGACTTTGTTACTGCCTGCCAAACCTGTTTGATGTGCAAAAGGAGGGGAGGGAAAGTCCCAGGACTGTTGCATCCGTTGCCCACCCCCTCTCGCCCATGGGAAGCGATAGCTATGGACTTCATCACCAACCTGCCACCCTCAAAAGGAAAAACCGTTATTTGGGTGGTGGTAGACATGTTCTCGAAACAAGCCCATTTTACCCCATTCAAACAGCTACCCACCGCTAAGGGGCTGGCTAAAGCTTTTTTCAACCACGTGATAAAGTTACATGCTTTTCCCAGACGTGTGGTGTCCGATCGGGGCAGTCAGTTCATTGCCAACTTCTGGCGGGAGCTCTTGAATCTGATGGACATTGAACCAGCCTTAAGCTCGGGTTACCACCCAGAGACCGATGGCCAATCCGAACGAACCAATCAAATCCTGGAACAATTCCTGAGGTGTTACACTAACTACCATCAGGACAATTGGGTGGAACTACTGCAGTTTGCGGAGTATAGTTATAACAATGCTATTCATTCGTCTACGGGTGTATCCCCATTCATGGCGGTGGGAGGCTTCGAAGGGAAACCCCTACCCACTATAGAGGAAACGACAAACACCCCCCCCCCACGGACTTTAAACGTTGGTGGGCAACCTTACAAGACTCATGGCCACTGATTGCTAAGACACTGGACAAAGCTAAAGAGGATTACAAAAAGTATGCAGACCGTAGCAGAGCAGAGGGCTGGGACTTACAGCCAGGGGATTCAGTCTACTTGTCCACCAAAAATATACATGGATTGCAACCCAGCAGGAAACTGGGGTGGAAATATGTCGGCCCCTACAAAGTGTTGCGCAAGATTTCTGATGTGTCTTTTGAACTAGAATTGCCCAAGTCACTGAGTTCTGTGCATCCTGTTTTTCATTTCAGCTTGCTGAAGAAGAATCCTGGGCCGAATGCATGGCATCCAGTTCCTCCGACTCCTCCTCCACTGATGAAGGGGGGGGGGGGGGGGCATCCCATTTTGAAATTTCTGAAATCCTTGATTCAAAAATGTGTAGGGGCCGCTTGTTATATCTAGTCAAGTGGGTAGATTTTGGCCCGGAAATGAATGAGTGGGTTCGTTCTGAAAATGTGCATGCTCCTAAGTTAGTTAAAGCTTTTCATAATAAATTTCCAGATAAGCCGGGGTAGATTGATTTTTCGGGTAGCAGTGTGTCAGAATCTGCAGATTCTAACAAGGATTTCAGGGATCTCATGCTATATATTGTAACCTGACTTGGCTATGCTGTGCAAACCTGTTCCTGTACCAACTATGTAATCATACCTATTGCTATTAGCTTGACAATGGTGAATGTGTATTCTGTGACCCCAGGATTATGGCTCTGACCAGGCCTGGTCTATGTATCTGTTTGCCCGGGAGAATGACAACTTCAAAGCATGAGAACAATGGGCCTCTCACACCCCTGCCTCCGTATTCCATTCCTCCCGGCTGGGAAGACAGGGGAGGACAGGGACCATTTCTTATCAATGTGCGAAAGCCTTGGGGAAAGCATTTGTTATGTGAAGATGGTTACATCTGAGGGGTATGGTTTGGGAAGGGAAATTTACTGCTTCACACCTCACTTTCTTTCCTGTGGGAAGCAAACGGCCAGAGAACCTTTTGCCCGCGTTTTTTCCCCCTTGTTGATTGGTTACCTATGGGCAATTCAAATTGTGCTGGAGGGTATATTAGACCTGCTTCTATTGTATGTGTTATCTCTGACAATAATCCGAGGACCTGTACCAATGTAGAAATTGGAAATAAAGAACTGTGTTTCATCAACAAAGATCTGATCCTTGACTACTTTGAGCAGAAGCCTCACACTCACTTGCCTTGAAAGCCCTTTGCCATAAGTCAACTACTACTTTGTGGCACTTCACACACATACACATTTGTTAAATTTACAATACCAAAATAAAACAAGAAAGTCTCTATCAAAGTGTCACACTCTAACAAGACAAAGTCAAGTAATCCTGGGAAGGTCTAAGCAAATGAAGAGTTGAGGTTATGTGAACAGGGATTTCTCTGTTCAGTGACTCCTTCCCATTTTGTTCTAAAGGGCAAAGTCAAAAGACTAATTCGTGACACAACTGATGGGAGAAGGCAAAACCTGTCTCAGACTCCAGGCAGTATCATGGGTGCAAGGAACAATTTTAGCCCTAATCACACAGCAGTATCACCAAGAGCACTTCATTTGTTTTGCTTAAGGATCATGGGAAGCTTGACTATTACTCCAGACACTGGGCAGCCCATAGGTCTGCACCAGTGGATTCTCAGTAAATATATTCTTTCTAACAGGAGCATGATGGTGTTAGCTATGACGTTACATAAAGCACTCTGAATCTTGATTTCCCCAGTGTAGAGAATATTGCCACCATACAAACTGCAATGTGCCCTATTTAAATATCCTAATGCTTAGAAAACAAGAGGCAGTTTCCTTATCACTGTGCAGGAGGGCAGTGGCCACGGTCCTAGCTAACAGTATTACATCTTAGAAGGCTCATTCCATGTCTTCTGGCTACATGGATCAGCTTTCAGGCTACTGTCCTAAACCTAATCGCTAGGCATTAAGTTGCAGTGGACTCATTTAGAGTTACGTCTGAACAAACTAGTTTGGAATTGAGTTCTTAGAATACTTGGAGCCTGAGGTGCTACATTTCTGAGACAGAACAGACGTGTGTGTGGGGCGGGGGGGAGACACTAAACATATATTCATTTGTTATGATATTATCCAAGAGGCATAAAGCACCTTCGAATCCATGCCTCATTGTTTTTAATGTAGCCCTACTCAAAGGAAACAGCCAATCTAAAAATGTAGTACAACTTTTCCAGGACTGTGGGATATCATTCCAGGGGCAATCTTAGTGATTCTGGGTTCCTGAGAATAAATCCAGAATAGGGCTACAAGGCTAACCTCACTCCTCCCCCTCTGCAGACATCTCCAGGCCAGAAAAGAAAGAGGGGACCCTTGCATGTGTGAGGCTGGTAGGAGCTGATGTGGCCTCAGGTCTGGAAGCCAGCTGCTCAAGCCCTGGAGAGCCAGTGTGATGTAGTGGTTAAAAGTGGTGGACTTTAATCTGGAGAACTGGGTTTGATTCACCACTCCTCCTCTGCCTGAAGCCAGCTGGGTGACCTTGAGCCAGTCACAGAACTCTCTCAGCCACACCTACCTCACAAGGTGCCTGTTGTGGGGAGAGGAAGGGAAAGAGATTGTAAGCCACTTTGAAACTCCTTAAGGTAGAGAAAAGTGAGGTATTAAAAACCTCTTTTCCTCCTTCTTCTAGATGAGGTGGTTGTGAGTGGCTACCATCAAGCTGGCTGCCTGAGCTCCAGACAGGATGGGCATGAGTGACATCAGGCACCTGTTCTTATTCTTTCCCCCCCTTCCATTAGCAGTTGGAGCTGTGGGCAGTTGTGGGGGCCTAGTGTGGGGCCTGGGGAAGCTACCCCGGTTGGCCATTGGCTAAGACTGCCCTGCATCGGACTCCATTGGGGAACTGCACATATAGTAATCACTCATCCTAAATACTTTGTGTGCGCACACGTGCACACACACACACATACATGCACACACAGAGATACACACATACAAAACAGCATATAATGGAGTTTTGCATGTGTGGGAAAGCCTTTGTGGAAGATGCAGGGACAATTCTACTTCATGATCCCTGTGCATACCTGCAGTGTGTGTTATGTGTGCACAATATGATTCAACTGAAGAGACAGATTGTCTATCGGTTCATCTTGTAGCTCCAGTGTTTTCAAGATGGTGACCATTTGGATCCCATTATTATGTCAAGCAGAGAGTTGTTCTAATACTCCTTTATTTTGCTGGCTACATGACAGTAAAATGCCCACAGGTTGAGCTCAGCACTTCTTGGCTCTCCATCTGACTGCATGATTCTTCTGCTAAAGTCTCTAGGCCATGTGCTTATATGCCAGCCTTCGCTACACCACATTTTTAAAACTACATAATTAATACACTTGAAAATTAATTAAGCTTACTGAAGAGATTTGCTCCTGGTAACATGATTCTGCATCATCACTTATACTGAGCATTCAGCTTTGATGAAGTTTGCAAATAAAGAAGCCTGCTGCAAGCACGTCCAGCACTGGCGTGGCATTCTTTCATACCCATACCATACAACCAATAATAACTTCAAGGGATTTTTGCCAATATTAAGCGCACGGTGCATCGTTTGGAATGCACGGTTAGGCCCAGACTGTTTGGATAACAGCTAAATGAAGTTGTTTTGCTGCCATGAAACCATATCTGCTGGGCATAGGGACAAAGCAGGCAACAGCAGACAACATCACATGGCATGGTGGTTTTAGTTGGATAATTGGTTTGCTCAGACAAACAGACCCCAGAATATAGTGAACACTTTTTTGTTGCAAGCTCTGCTAAGGTTTATGGGGCAGTTAAAACTGAGCCTTCATGTCTGCAGCTATATCTAGCTGTTGTATTTGTGGCCATTTAGTCATTCAACATGACTCCATCTTGTATAATGAGTTTCTTAGAGCTAGGCCACAGGACAGCATGAGGAGTCATTTATATAAGCCTAATGGAAGCACCAAGATAAAGTTATGCAAGATTAGATGTCAAATAACCTCCAAACAATGTCATGGGCAGAACTGTTGCATCAAAAGTGCCCTCTCTGAACTCAAAATTTTAAAGAATCAGCTAACAAGGGTTCTCTGAGTGGAGGATTTACATACAGCATATGAGCCAGACTTGTACTGAGTTAAACTACTAGCCCATCTAGCTCATTATCATATACCCTGACAGACAGTGGCTCATGTTCTCAGGGAGAGAACAATCTTTGTCATCACCTGCTACAACAGATTTGATTGCAGACACCATCAATTGAACTCAGGACCTCCTGCATGCAAAGGATAGGCTGTACCACACAGCCACTGCCCCTCCTCAGGAGAAGCAAACCTATGTCTAGTTTATATGACCAGCAGAACAAAGTTCTGGGAGCTTTTCCTGAATGGTATCACTGCAGCCTACAGGTATGCAGCTTCTATATTTAAATTATTCACTGTGACAGGACAGATCATTCCTTTATGTAGAGACTAGCTTGCCATTATTGCCTCTTCCTTGACATGCTATTTTTTATGTGGAGGGAGATTTTTTTCCCTGAGGATGTAGTCGTACATATAACCTTACATCTGCAACCTGACATAATCAGGCCCATTTCCAATTAGCACTGAGAGAATAAGCTGGCCCGGTATCCCCAGCAGAGCTGCTGAGATGCCAGTTTTGTATTTTATTGAGAATCAAGTGGGAACGAGGATAGTAGCTGGCAATCACTCTTCAAATATCTGGAACACTCACCTCTAATGCTGTCCATGCATTGTCATGTAACCACATGTTTGGTGTTCTGTCAGTGAATGCTATATGGTATCAAGTTGGTGCTGAGCTAAGCTGAAGCCATTTTAATCTCCTTTCCCTTCCCCTCCCCACAACAGGCACCCTGTGAGGTAGGTGGGGCTGAGAGAGCTCTCTTGAGAACTGCCCTTGAGATAACATCTCTGAGAGAACTTACGACTGACCCAGGGTCACACCAGCAGCTGCATGTGGAGGAGTGCGGAATCAAACCTGGTTCTCCCTGATTAGAGTCCACACTCCTAACTGGCTCCACCTGGCTCTTAACCACTACACCAAACTACACCAAAAGACTTGCCAGTGTTTGAATTTCCCTACTTTTCAGCGGATTGCTTACTTTTACCTTGCTTTAGAAGAAGAAGAAGAAGAGATTGGATTTATACCCCGCCCTTCACTCACTTGGAGTCTCAGAATGGTTTACAAACTCCTTTCCCTTCCCCACCCCATAACAGACACCCTGTGAGGTAGGTGGGGCTGAGATAGCACTTTCCCAAGCTGTCCTTGAGAGAACAGCTGGTACAGAGCTATGGCTTGCCCAAGGTCATCCAGCCAGGTGCAAGTGGAGGAGTGGGGAATCAAACCCAGTTCTCCGAGATTAGAATCCAGGCACTTAACCACTACACCAAACTGGCTTAGCCACCTGGTTCCTTGGCCAGAATCCCTAGCTGGCTACCCAGCTGTTTCTGGGCACAATTTGAAGTGCTGGTTCTTACCTTTAAGTCCCTAAAGGACTTGGAGCAAGGATACCTGAAGGACCTTCTCCTCCCATACTCTCCAGCCCACCATTTAAGATATGCCTCTCAAGTCCTGCTCTCAGTGCCCCTGCCTTCAGAGGTGAGGTGGGTGCCAACTAGAGACAGGGCATTTTATGTGGTGGCACCTTGCCTTTACCCTGACCTGGATAGCCCAGGCTAGCCTGATCTGGTCAGTTCTCAGAACCTAAGGAGGGTTAGCCCTGGCCAGTATTTGGATGGGAGACCTCCAAGGAATACCAGGGCCATGATTGCAGGCAATGCCAAATGACCTCTGAACATCTCTTGCCTTGAAAACCTTACGGGTTCACCATAAGTCAGTTGTGACTTCACAGCACTTTCCACCAACACCTCACCTTTGGAATACCCCTCCCCCTTGAGGCTTATCTGGTGCCTATTTTCATTTAGGTGCCAGACAGAAGCACATCTTTTTATCCAGGCAGATTTTTCATTAAGATGTTAATGTTCTGCTCTGTTTTATGGATAGCTTCTATGCTGCTTATGTATAATGGGTTGTGTTTTAATTGTAAGCCACCTCAAACAAGACTCTGAAGAGGTAGCATAGACATATTCTTAAAAATAGTCTTGTCTCCCTCCTTTTGCACCATGTGGTTACTATTCCCCACTCTTATTAGTCCTTTCTTGACTCAATTGTCTGCTTTTCCCTTGATCTAAAGCTCATTACTGATGACATATCCTTCCTTTGGGATTCTCTTTCTCAGAGCTGAACTGAATAAAATGCCAAGAGTTTGTTCATGGACCCATCTGTTTGCTTGTAAAGCAAGGTGAGGAGTGCTTTTTTCTGGCGACGGCGGCTAAATATCTCTGTGCTGGGTCCCAGGTTCCTAAGACTCCTGGTGCTAAGCATGGCCTCCCCTGGGCCTGTCCAGCTGCCCAGAGCCCTCCTCAAACCCTGCTGAAGCCTCCAGGGCCAATGCAGTTCACTTGCTGAGGCTGACATGACTGTAGCAGGAACATCAGCCACAATGGAAAGGAAGAGCCAGGCCCTGAACCTCTGGCTGCAGCATCCAGACTGGGAGGGACTGAGGACATCTGCAGCTGGTGCTGCGGGTGCAGCACCAGCCATGAATAGTCCCAAAGAGGGCTTGCTGCCACCAGGATTGTCTAGCCTGGGATCAGGACCCAGATGCAGGCTTTTTCTACCAAGCCAGGAGGTTGGTTCAGATGGGGGCAGGGTTGAGGGGATCAAGGGTGGGGTAGTGGGTCAGGCATATCCCTAGCCCTGGGTGAAAGGGGACAGTGGAGGGTAGCAGAGGAAGATGGGCACCCAGGCACAGCCTGCTTGGAATAGGAGGGCAGCCTCAGAAGAGATCAAGACCTTCACCAGAAAAAGCACTCCTCATCTTGCTTTACATGCAAACAGATGGGTCCATGAACAAACCTGTGATACTATGAACCTTGTTGTCAGTAGAAACTGCTGAAATTGGGACACTCTGGATTCTGGACTCCACCTCCAGAAAGCAGCAAAGACCTTTAAAAAGGATACTGCAGGAACAGGCTGAGGAGAAGGTTGTTGGCTACCTGAAGGGAAGTGCTGAGGGTTAAGCCCAACAGGAAAGTGGATGGACAAAGTGAAGCAACCCTCTTGCTTCCCATTCTGAGTCCTGGGGGAGGCCTTCCTCAGGTTAGGTCAAGATGGCTGACTTCCAACCAGCACCATCAGAGCAGGCAGCGCCTCATAACATCACTGCATCTGCATTTTATTACTTGAAGCATTTGTATGTGGTCTTAGCTTGCTTCCAGCACTGGAGCTGGACTGGGAGAAAAATGCTTCAGGCAACAGAGAATACTAGTGTAAAGAACTGGAAAGTGCAGGGTTTATTACCCCTCTCTATTCACTCCCTTTTCTGCCAAAAGCAGATCCCACTCTTCACTTCACAAATGGGCATGTGCATCCAACACGTGTGAATCCTGCCATCATGTCTAATTTGCCTGTTCTGTCCCTCCAGCTGTCTTGTTTCTGGTATCCCTGCCCCCTCATTCACCCCTTAATCTTCATGCCATCACACCCTGAGCCAACCAGTTTCAGAAGCTTTGCTTCCATAAACACAACATGATGAGAAAATTTAAAGATCGCATGTAATGAACTAGGCAAAAGTCAAGCTACTTTCTCCTTATTGACTCTCTTCACTTTTTATGAATATAATTTGGTAACTTTTGTCTTTTCTTCTTTCATAAACAACTTCCCCCTCTTTAAAGAAGTGAGTTCAGTTAATATCCCAAGAGCGGTTAAATCATCTCCCCCCCCCCCCCCCAATTTGCTTGAACTTAGATACACAGCTAAAATAATCTGGCAAGGGGAAAAGGTTACAGCAATAATGTTGTCAGCTGAAGAACAGAAGCTTGATTCTTGTGAACCAGACAGGCAATGAAATAATTTGGATTTGTAAGCAATAAACTCCTTCTTCAGGGGAAATTGCAGTTCGGGAGATCTGAACTGTGTCTATGGTGAAAATCATTATGTGGGTCTTGAAACATTTTGAAGTAATAGCAATTCCTAGGATTGGTGAAGTTTTAAAACTACAGCTAACATCATAGCTTTTCAAGAGTTTAGGCAGGAGTAGTGTGGGGCTCATTAGCCGAGCATCTGTTCAGTATGCAGAAGGTCCCCATTTCAGTCCCCAGCATCTCCAGTTAAAGGGATTAGGTGGACAGTGATGCAGAAGACCTCTGCCTAAGATCCTGAACAGCTGCTACCAGGCTGAGTAGACAACACTGATCTTGATGGACCAAAATATCTGATTCAGTGGAAGGTGGTAGACTCAGGGACACCACCACATTTAGTTTGGCTCTAACAGACTGAACCCGAGAGTCTTTCTAAATGCAGTTCTTACATACAAGACATCAGGAAACAAGATTAAAAAAACAATAACTGCTATTTACTGTTAGGGACAGGAAATAAGATTCAGTAATAAGGTTTTAAACTATTTCAGATAATGTACAGTTTTTGTTGGGGACCTGAAGTTAAAACATTTTAGCTGTTAACCCATGGGTGCACAAAACAGTTAACAGCCAAGCTTTTATTCTTGAGGTAAATATTGTCCTTCCCTCAGCCTCAGGATTCTCACACAGTATAAATGAGCTCTCAGAAAATACAAGTATGTCACTACAGAGCATTAGTTTTACTCAAGAAATATGTCAGTCTTTTCCTAGTGCATTCACTCTGCTAGCCTGCCTTATCACAAAGGACAAATCCTGAGACTTCCAAAGTCTCCCAATAAAGTATTATCAGGCTACCCCTCTGTAACCCTCTGCAGTCTCCAAACTTTCACTGCTTTAGTCTGCTTACGCTCAAAACAGACTCTAAGACCTATATGGTCTTCTGAGATGTTCTCTCTCAAATGAACAGTGAGAGGATGCAAGCCCTGTGAGTGAACTGGCAAAATTCAGTTGGAAAGTGCATTGAAAGTGGATTATTTAGTGTCTGTGATCGCAGCCTAACTGAGCAGGCAGTGTAACAGCTTTTTCTCTCTTGCTCCCCCCTCCCATCTGTCTTCCTCCACCATCAATGGGTCCGGATTGTTTTTTAGTTTCTCTGGACACACACTAAGCAGGGATACTGGGGATTAGAGACTGACAGAAAGAGGCCCATCCCTCACAGTCCTAAGATTTGTCCAGATACTGACTGCACTGATCACAGTCTGATTTTGTTGTAGTTATATTGTTTTGTCCAACAGCTCAGAATTTCAAAAGACTGGAGTTCCTAGCAAATCACCTGAAAGACAAAAACAAAATCTTAAGGATGGCTGTGTTGTCAACCAAGGTTACTAATATGTTAAAACTATTATTAGTAAATGTCTTCAAGATCTGTTGCTGTCACTCTGCTGGGATGTGAATGGGAATTTCTGTAACTGAACGTCAGAAAGAAAGAACATGAGTATTTTCCTTGACTGACTACCTTTCTACAGATAGGGACTATTTGCCAGTGATGGATTAATCAATAAGCAAACCTTCATATGCTGACTAAAGGGTCCTGCTACAGGAAGGCTACCGCACATTATTTCCTATTCTTTGTTCACTCTCAGCAGTGCTCTGCAAGGTAATATGTTCTCAGAGGTTTTGTGTGTTTTTTAAAGAAGCTTTTCATCTTAATTTTTTGTCACCTGTTACAATCAATCTAGTATTCTTCTTTGGTTATGACTTTTGCAGGTGACCTGAGGGTCTTTAAAAAGACAATGCTGAGGTATGCCAAGTTATTTTTCATAGTGTGCTCACAGCAGAATTTTCATTAACTGTGATTTTTGGTAAGAGACCGTGTAACATTAATATCCGATGACAGGGCTGGTTGAGTGGCATTACTACGTGATACATCTCTTGACAACTGATGAAATAAAGGCACATCTTTAAATATGGAACTTGTATAATATGAACAGTTAGATATACCTAAATGTTAAGAAAAGCAGAGAAAAGTCTGTTACTAGATAGTCACAGGCCATGAACAATAGTATGTCATCAATAAATCACATCACATGTGCACTGTAAAGCACAGGAAGGTCAAAATGTGACTATAAAATTTGCAGGGGGACCCTCTATCATTTGAGGGAAAACTATGTTTCCCCCTCAAATGGTAGTGGTCCTGCCCCCATTATCTCCTGGAGACAGAACCCCCAGAGACAGCCAGGACTCCCTCCGTTGCAGCTATGGAAGGACTTGGCAACCCTAAATTGCACACTGAGACAGGACTGTGCAACTACAACACCCCTTCTGTTGCCATCTTCTGCCAGGGGAATGAAGCCTTTTTGTTTCACCCAGTGTCCCTCAGTTTGCCACTCTGATGGATATGTTAGCCTCACTGCTCTTTTATATTATTAATATTTGGGGAATATTAGCTCTTATCAATATGCAGCAGGCTTACGGGACCTTTAACCAATGTATACAGAGGATGCGCTAACCGATACTTCTGAGAAACTGACAAGGACTTGATTAAGATGTAAAATAATTTGTTTACTAAGATATAATAAAAGGATTACAAAAGGCAACATTGTTCTGTCATTCATACATACACACAGTACTAGGAACTTAGGTAGGAGCTATAGGGACTTGTGCATGAGCAGGTAATTGATGGTTTCCGTCGAGGGTGATATTTACCTAAATAGATGTGATGGAATCCGGCTGGAAAAATGGGGATGAGGAAATCTCAGGAATCAGGGTCGTGGCTCTGAACCAGCAAAAAACCACGAGGCAGATCCCAGTGGTGCACCCAGGAATCCGTGAGAGAGGTCGGGGATTGGAGAGGGAGCTATGTCTGGAACTCTGGAACTCTTTCTCTAACCTTGGGGAGTATCTTTTATTGGGAGGTGGTACCTGGGAAGACCTGGGAGGATGACATGATATGATGTCATCCCTAGAAAACCTATAGATGGTCCGTTTGCTATCTCTAGCCACTAAGAGGGTGATAGGGGATGGGTCAATACTCAGATCTATCTGATGGTCAGGGCCGGATGTCACTGCCAGCGGGATCTGGTGCCGATCTTCTGGATCACAGGAACACCGACCATGGGAACCGGTCCTCAGGAAGCATCCCAGTGTCTTCACGCCCAGGTGTGATCTTCTTTGATGTATCATATGGAGATGAAGGCTGGCAGGAAGGGGCACCAGGAGGTGTACATGAAACGGGGTATGCATGTATAGAGCTGCAGATGTAGGTTTACAACCTCCTGTCTTTGTGTGTGAGAGTGTCTTTGATCTCTGATATCAATCCTCCTGCCTGGAGGTGGTAACATCAGAAAATGGTGCTTTGTTCCTATAGTGTAGGCATCTCTTCCCATCTTCCCACTAGTCACCTAGTGTACTCTCATGTCCCACATAACTAATGGCATAGTTCATGTGTAGTTCTCATATCATAGCAAAAGTCCATAACGTGCTGCACAGCCTTACAGACATGATGCAGGTGCGAGGCAAGGTATAAAGTTTGTAAAAAAAAAAAAAAAAATGAAGACCAACCAACTAGCCCATGCAGCTTCTCAGCCACCTTATTTTCCTTAAAAATAATTTCTAAATTCACAAAGAATAATTTAATTTGATAAATCTGTGACAATGTGATAGAGGCAAAGGTCAGCTGTCAGAGTAGCTTAGCTTTATTCAGCACTGAAACATTTGATGCCTCATCAGGCAATCACCTAGACTCTTGGGCTTCTGAAACTAGGGTGAGTAGGAGTATCTTAAAGCTGATCTTTCTGCTCCTTGCTTCCTCTTTCTAGTCAGACAAGAAGTGCCACAACCGTAACACTTACTTTAAAACTTGTTTGCCAGCTTTTCAAGTTTATTGCTTTCAGGCCTTTTATGGAGCTCACCCAAATCACCAAGGGTTTTACCATGACCATATTGGATGCTCGGTGTGCAGTGAAGAAGGTAACGATATTTCCCACAATAAAGAACATTCCAAACAGCAAGACTACCATATAACATTGAGAAACTAATTAAAAGTCATTTAGCAAGCTTCAGTTGGCTAAATTCTTTGCAACTTCACAAAATAATAATTTAAGAAATGCATTTCTAAATCCTTCTACTATAGTACTTAACATTTATATTATAGTTTAGAATGCTCATACAGTGTATCTCAGACAGCACTCTTGCACAATTCCTGTAAGGTATTTTGGTAATATTACCCCTAACTTGCAGATAGATGGTGACCTCAGTGCCCTGGTGTGTTTAGTGGGGACATCTTAGCTCAAAGCTACTATATTGCACTAGCACTTTTCAAAATTAGTACTTAGCAGCTTGAGATATAGGGCAAACTACAGGTTACATTTTACAAATGTTCCCAATGAAGATGGGCAGCTGTACTGCACATGTGAGTCCTTGGTGATAACTCCATGTAAGCACCCTACACAGTCGATTCAGATCGGGACCATGGTGAGGAGGATGAGGGGCTCCTGCCTTCCCTCCCATGTTATTGTCTGCAGCCAAAATGGACCAGGGGCCATGGAAGGCATTATTTGAAGCACAGGACCCCATGGGACAAATAATTGCCTCTCAGGCCATTTTAACTGGGAAATAGTGTGGATCAAGAAGGCAGGAGCTCCTCCTACCCCCTGTTCCATGATCCTCATCTGAGGAAGTGTGCTTGCACACAAAAGCTTATACCATGAATAAAACTTTGTTTGTCTTAAAGGTGCCACTGGACTCAGACTTTGTTCTGCTGCTTTAGACCAACAAGGCTGCTACCCCACCTGAATCTATTTGCTACCCAGTCACTCCATTTTCTTTCACTATCTATGAGAATGAACCATCCTCAGTACAGCAAGTGGGCTGTAAGCTTCAAATGAGTGCTGAACCCCACAGCAAACACACTAAAAGAGCACCACTAACAGATTGTTTTCTGTAGTTTCTTTCAACAGGTATAAACATCCAGAGTCTCACTGATGGGTACTTAGATGAGTAACTTTATTTACACAGATAGCTTCATTAACCAGCCTCCTCACAGTGCACGAAGGTGCCCAGATGGTGATAGCTACAGATAGGTAGATGGTGACGAGCCTCTGGAGAGATGGGAAGGAGACAGTCACGAAGCTAATCAGGCGGATTCTGCATGTTGCTCAAATGCATTAGCACTCAGCTCTTCACGGAACACATGCACATTAACACAATGATGGTCTTTTACATCTAAACAATATGAAACATGCCTAGCCTCAGCTGACACTAAAAGGAAAACGTAGGTAGCTTTCTTGCTGACTGCTTATATCACTGATACTTAAAGCATGATGCCCTTGAGCAAGTTGTGTACCAATGGTATTGACACACATATACTAGTTGCTCCAAATGTTTGGGCTCGTTTACTCTTTTATTAATAGGCAGGGGACACAATCTGCTGCTAGACTCATGAATGTACATAGAGGGAAATCTTAGACAAACGGATGATGGGCTCTTTATGAGAGTCTGTGTTTTTGTGAAAATAAATTAAATAGAACAATGAGTGTATTATATTCCCCCCTCCTCTCTATAATGTACATACAAAACTGTGATTAAGGCTCATAAATTAACACTACTCTGTTCAAAAATATTGTGAAGCTCACAGTTCAGCATAGTCAAGGCCTGGTCATCTTCTGCAGCAGAATGATGTGGGAATACTGTCATAGCTCCCGAGGTGTTAAGGATGGATACTACCACTTGAGAATGTAGGTGGATGAAACCATTATCAAATGCTTCTTTGAGTAATTTGTCAGAAATCAGTGCAGTCAGTACAGTGTGCTGGATTAGAACCTTTCTCCCTGATGTTCTAGTTATTTACTTAGGGGGTTGGTTTAGAGTACTCCTGGAAAACTCATTCCTTGCCCATCATGCCTGAAAGGCCAGCAGGAAGGAAATGGGGGAAACTGGTAAAAACTTGAAGTAATGTCATGATGTCATGGGAATGCTCTAGGTTCTTCATAGAGGGGTTTTTTTTTCAAATCCTAGATGTCACTTCTGATTTTCACTGGAAGCGACAACAGCTTTCCAGTCCCCACCCCCAAAATGCTTCCAGAGATTTCAAGCAACCTCAGGTTATTTTACAAGAGGCAGTATTAGAAAATGTCATCCCCTCCTGCAAGGGAACAGGCCACTCTATCATTTATTCTACCTCATTCTGCGGTATATGCAAACTAGGTCCAGACATAACCATGGATGGCTTAAAATACAGCGTCCTTGGGCCATAAACATATTCTGTTCCTTTGAACTAGAGTACACTGTGTTCAGTCTTTCACTTTGAACAGATCAGTACAAAGGCTAACTGTTTCCTTTCTGTGTTGTCTTTGATTATGGGAATATATCTGTATTATTGGTTTTTAATACAGTTCAAAAATCCTGTCTGTATCGTCAATGTAATTATCTGTGCATCCCCCAGTATATAGAGCAGTTTATGGATGAATCACTCCCTTGCCTTTCTGTGGAGCTCTGAGGAGTGATTATGACAGCAGCATGAATTAGATTTGCCACTTGCACATGAGCCAGCATGCTCAATCATGATAAAGTTAGTCACTACTGAGGAGGGCAGGCAAGTACATTACATTTTCCGGCAATTACTTTTCCCTCCTTCCCTCTCTCATTGTAATTGAATCAACCCTGGGCTTCAATTTACCCATCTTGTTAACATTTTCATTCATGATTGCTTTCATTTTCAATTGCTTCCTCTTCCTTACAATCTGGAAAGAATAAAGACATCACAAGCATTTTGGATGCAGCTACTCTCTTTTGTCTTTATGGAGTCTCGTGTCTTCCTGATTACTAGATTGTAAGGCATTTTGAATTTTTGATTGATGACACAAGACATAAACATAAATGTGCACAGCTTAAGTGACACCTCCATTCCCAGACCACAGTTGAAATACAGTTCCCCTGGAGCTGCTTTCTGCATGTATGCAGAACATTTAAATTCTGCATGAAGGAAAACTGCAAATATTATGTGGAGATCACACAGTTTGTACAGTCCTCTGCATTCCATTCATACAGAGTGGGAGCCCATCATCAATGTATTTGGGAACCATTATACACACAATCACGGTATTGTGTGACTCTGCAATGCCTGGAAGTTTCCATGTGGGTACAGCTTCAGTTCATGTGAACCATAATCCTGGAAACAGAATTGTGTGAATGAAAACTATTACCTCCATGGAAAACCCATGCAATACAATGATTGTGCATATTGTGCTTCCAAACTGTGTAGCTGGTGAGCACCTTCTGTGTATGAAAGTGTGTGTGTGTGTGTGTGCGTGTGTGTGTGTGTGATATTCCATCAAGTCACTTCCAACTTATGGAGACCCTATTAATTAATGACCTCAAAACAGCCTATTGTTAACAAGCCTTGCTCAGGTCTTGCAAACTGAGGGCTGTAGCCTCCTTTATAGAGTCAGTGGCTACAGTCAGATGAGTAGTTTGATCTGATGTAGTTGCTGTTCTCTGCCAGATTTAAACTGCACAATCAGACAGCAATATCTGCCTCCCATTCCCCAGCTGTTGGCAGCCCGGTCTGCCCTGACTTCAAAGCAGAGTCCCTGGACACCAGGGAAAGTCCAGTCCTTATAGATGTTAGTGCTTTCACTCTGCATTTCTGGGTGTTTAAACTTCCCTGTCACAGAATCAATCCAGTTGAGAAGTGTCAACATTCAGTTTCATCTCGGGCCTTTTTTTATTTTTTTGCTCCTTGGCCTGTGCACATAAACACATGTGTGCATGCACCCCCAAAAAAATTTAAAACCACCGAGACAGAACACTACATGGTTGATGTGCATCAATAATCTGAACAATCGACCACAGAGTGAGTGCGCAGTGCAGCTGGTTCAGGGCATGATGTCTGATCAACCCTTCCCACTACAACTGAAACTGGCGCAATAACAGGCATGGCCAGACTGTGCCAAGCCTGTGCATCTGACCGCAGCCAATGACTCTCATATTCGGACTTCCTTTTTTTTCATCTGCCTTCTATTTTTCTTCTTTTCCTAACATTATTGTTTTTTCCAGGGACTCTTATTTTCTCATAATGGCCCTTTTCAGACAGCCTATCTACTCCATTATAGTAACTGGTTGCTAATGGAATTTCATTCCAGACAGACCCATTTTAGTAACCAGCTGCTAACAGAATTAATTTACCGGTTCAATCAGTCCTGCTTGTGTCCCACTGGGGAAGCGTGCCTGAGCCATTGTTGATGAAAACTGCTTTCTTCCATTTTCAAACCCTTCCTTCCGCTTCTAAATTGCCATGGTGTGCTGTGTGAAATTCCCCATAACATATCCTGCAATGCCGCATTTTCCCCCTTCCCTTTTCACTCTGCATGTGTGATCTTCCTCAACCATTTTTTAAGGCTCTAATGTGAGTGCTAAAATGATAAACAAAGCAGGTCAGTGTAATAGCAGCACCATCAAAATGCCTGGACTCTCAGCCTCATTTGCAATCCTCCCTCCCCAAGCTCAGTGATGCAAAGAAGAGGAGAAAATCCACTTTATCCTAAGGCACAGCTCTCCCCAATGGTGGTTGGAAGGGTTGCCAGGTCTTTCTTGGCTAAATTTGAGTGGAAGGGAGTACGGTTGCCAGCTCCAGTTAGAGAAACTCCTGAAGATTTGGGGGTGGATCCTGGGGAGGACAAGGACCTCTGTGGGGTACCATGCTACACAGTTCATGTTCCAAAGCATTCATTTTCTCCAGGAGAATTTATTTCTAAATCTGGAGCTGTGCTCTCATTCTGGGGGATCCCCAGGTCTTGCCTGGAAGCTGGCATCCCTAATTCAGGGAGATCTGAGTAAAACTGGAAAATCCAGGCAGCCTTGCTTTTGAGTACACTTGGGCTGAATATCTGTCCCAAAAGTGTATGCAGGGCTTCCTGGGCAAGGACTTTGGCTAAAGTAGGGGGTAGATGTTAACCAGACTACAGAGATCAGTTTCCCTGGAGAAAATGAATGCTTTGGAACGTGGACTGTATGGCATTGTACCCACTGAGAGCATCCCATGACTGACACAAGAACAAATGAACTTAAGCCAATGGGACTACTCTCATATAAATCTGCATGTCATTATGCTTACACTTTCCCCATGTATTCAAAATAAATGAGTTTAGGCATCTCTATGGTGCCGCTATGACACTGAAGTACTAATTTGGTTTAGCGATTTAGTGCTCACATAAGAATGAGGGGAACCCTCAGAGGAAAGTGTGGTGGAAAAGGGATGGGGGGGGAAAGCAGCAGTGTTTGAAATGACATAGCGCCTCAGAGATGGTGGATTAACAGAAGGAAAACCACTGCGTGAAACACCTTTCCCTCTATTCCTTTACTCGATGATGGGCCAACAACGAGGCACATCCAGCAGTTTACTATTGTGGAGTTAGTTCTTCTGTTGAAATACAAGAATGGTGGCCCATTAAGAATTTGGAATTTTTGGAAACATTGTTCCTGTGAATGTGTGTGGACCTTGTTGCTATCAGAAACAGGTTTTGCAATTAGAAGCAATTGTATAAGTCACTTCTGAAGAAGGACCCTGAAATGAAGTGTATATCTGGATTCTTCATTCCTTGCATTGTGACTCCAGTATATTGATCTTCTATGTATTGTTGTTCTACTGATTACATTGTATTACTCCGTTTGAGAGTGTGTAGTAGTTTTTTGTCACACAACTTTGCATTGCTTGTCCCCAACAATAAATAACTTCCAGTTTAGAACAGTAATGTGAAAAGGGCCCATGCATGAAAATAATGCAACATAATGCCTGTAGAGGGCTTTTGAGGTTCCGTCTATACATTACAAAGTCCTCATGTTTGTTGGGGAGCCAATGATAGGTGATGGAAGTTTTCTGCTCCCAGATGCACAATGGCTCTTTTCCGTTTGCAACCACAGCCTGCAGGGAGGAGCTCAGTACCCAATTGTCATTGCTTAACTGACACTCTCCACAGACTTCCATTTGAACAGCCTGTCACTCAAAGGTTCTTGGACTCCGTGAGGCATTAACCTTTGACAGTCTGTCACATATTCCCAGGTAGTAAGAAACATTTAGCTCCTTAATTTCTACTTCTCTGTTTAGGCACTTTACCACACTGTTAAAGTCCATTTCCCTGTCATAACCCAGAATCAAATCATCAACATACATGACACTGAAAGTACAATGCCCATCTTTGTGTGTAGTGTACAGACATGAATCCACTTCTCCTTGCTTGAAGCCTTGCGCTATGAGCATTATGTGTACATTTTTGTTCCAGGCACATTCTGCCTGTCTTAGTCCATACAGCCCTTTCTGCAGTTTGTAGAATAAATTTAGTTGTCTGGGGTCTATAAAATCCTCTGGCTGCTCCATGTACAGTTTTTCCTGAATCTCCCCATGAAGAAATGCTGTCTTTACATCTAGATGTTGGACCTGCATCTTCCTGGATGCTGCTATGCTCAAAAGTAATCTGAGGCTGTGGTCACATGCACCAGTTGAAGTGGAGGGGAAGAGAGGCAATTTCCTCCAAAGGAATGTGACACACAGTTGTGAGATCACACAGCTTTTTGAAGCTGTGGCTGCAGTCTGTCACTGTGTGATCAGACACAACTGTGTGTGAATCAGGGTGTCGGTGGTTGCCATTTGTTTCCCTTGTGCATAAATGAAGAATCAAGGAATCACACCTCTGCACTGAGGGCCCCCTATGGAGTGCATACTGCAAAGGAGGGGGACAAGGCATGGAGTCATGATGCTTGATCAGACAGGGGAAAGTCCATCTGTGGCCTGCCTTATATGGATAACACTGGACTTTCCCTGGTGTCTTTTAACTTGTTTCCACGGTGGAGCAGCACAGGTTGCCGATGACTGTGGGATGCTTCCCAGATGTTGCTGTCTGATCGCTCCCTTTAGATCCATCAGGCATTCGCAGCTGAGTTAGATCTAAAGGAGCATGTGATCACAGCCTGATTGTACTATATTTCACCACTGGTGCAAAGTTTTCATCAAAGTCCTGACCATATTTTTTGTGAGAAGCTTTTAGCAGCCAATCTTACTTTGTTGCATTTCCATTGGGGAAGTGCATAGCAATACCCATTTTACTGCTATGTTGGCAATTACAGTTTAACTGAAGAAAAGATAATGTGCAGTGACCTTGGGAAGATATAGAAACCCCTGTGAATGGGATAAAGAGTTACCTCTGTGGGTAAGCCATTACTACTATAAACAATTTCTGAGAGTGTCGCTGTTCTTAATGAAACAATAAAGTAACAACCAGAAAAAAGAGAACCGACAGTGCTATCAGCACTAATAACTTTTGAAGATTAAGGAGATTTATAAAAAGAAGTTGAAGAAGGAAATAATTATCTTTCAACAGCTGGGTACTTAAACTGTAATCATAAACACATCTTACTTCTAAATATATACATTAAGTATTGTGGTATTATTCTAGCAGTGAGGCTATGTTGTTAGGACTGCCAACTTCCAGGTGGGGTCTGGAGAACTCCCAGAATTACAATTGATCTCCAACTACAGACATCAGTTCCTCTGCAGAGAATGGCTGCTTTGAAGACTCTATAGCATTATACCCCACTGAAGTCCCTACCCTTCCCAAATGCCACCCTTTCCAGACTGCACACCAAATTTCTAGGAATTTCCCAATCCAGAGTTTGTATCCTATATGTTAAACTCAGCTCAGATGAAACCAGAGGCAGCTGACCAATTAAACTGGTTTTATTCTAAGAGTGAAATTAACTCTCTCTATAAGCCAACCTCAGCTGGCTAGGATGGGCTCAGACCAGTTAGTTCTCTATTTTAACAAAATATACTTCTTATTGGACAGTTTTGAGTCAGTTTACATTTTCATCTTACATTGTGGTTAGTATCTCACATACACCAGTTATCATATAGCACATCTCTTTGATGTGGCTGGTAGAATTTTTGCTCTTTCATTTCCTTGTAGGTTCTAGTTTTCTGTTCCCTCCTCTTCCCCTACCAGTTATGGTATATTTCCACATTCTCTTTAAGCAATTTTCTAAACTTTTGACCTGTTCTTTGATTTACCTGGTTTCATTTCTTCCCTTTCTGAATTGAGATCTATAGCCCTGAGAAAAAACAGTCTTCGTTCCGTGATTTAACAGAAACCCAGCAAGTATAGGTATTAGGAAGTGCCATTAAGTCATAGCCAGGCCCATAGCCCCAGCCCCCCCCCCCGGGAAATTGGAAAGTCTACGCCCTTGACCCCAAGCCAGGTGGGCCCGGGAGAAGGAGGAAGGCAGTGGGGGAGAAAAGAAGAAGAGGGCTGCCATGGTCACTTCCCTCTCCCCTCGCAGCAACCTCATGTGGCTGGAGTCCCAAGTCAACCACCCTCTTCTCAGGCACTGCCAAATGGGGCTTGCTCCTCTTCTGCAGCTGCCTGCAAGGCAGCCCCATAGCTAGCGATTTTTTCAGGAGGGGGCCTTGGGGAGGTGCAGTTAATTAAATCAGTTAATTACATTAATTCAATTTAGGGCCAGCATGGGAGGGAGGGGTCCCAAAAGAAACACTAGGGGGCCAGGCCCTGAGAGGCTCATGTTAGCTACGGGCCTGCTACAAGGTAAGAGGGGGCTGGAGGATTCTCCCCCCCAAAAAAAATTCCCACCAAGCCTGCTTGCAGTACCTGGTAGCTGCCTTGCAATCCAGCCCCCCTTAGCGTGTGGCTGCTGCCTCCTTGCCAGGCAACTGGCATTGCCTCCAGCCACTGCCCTCCATTCCTGGCAACTGCCACCACTAGCATGTCTCTGACCCCCTTCTACACTGGGATGGCCCAAACTAGGTTTGTCCTCATTAGTATTAGGATAGGAGACCACTAAGGAAGTCCGGGGTTACTATGAAGAGGCACGTGAAGACAAACAAGCTCTGTTCATCTCTTGCCTTAAAAACCCTACGGGGTCACCAGGAGTTAGCTGTTACCAGGCCTGTAGTTATGGTGGGGCTATTTGGGGCTCAGCCTCCTTACTTAAATGCACAGCCCCACAAGATTTCATGTCCTTACCATTATTATGTCCCACCTTTTATGTTATCTGCAGTACTATCCTTTAATGCTAGCTTTAAGGCTTATGTCTTCTTTTTTGCTAGTTTAGTGAGTTCCACATGGCCAAGGAGCAACAAAATTTCACAGGGCTAAGTGGGCTGCAGTTTAACAAGCCAGTAATAAGCAGTGAAATCTGCGGCCTCCACTGAAGAAAAAAAACCAACAAGTTTTCTTAAGCTGTGTCACTGGATCCAGGCCACTGTCTGGCAGTATGAGATGGGAAGGAAGCTTCAGTTCCCCCTTAGTTTCTGATGTACCAAATTTCTTAAAAGCTTATGAAAACTGGCCACACATTATTTGACGATGTGAGTGGGGAGCAATGGTGATAAAAGGCAAAATAGTACTTTTATTTTCTAGAAAGGAGAAAAATAGAAAAATCGTGATCAAGCCTATGACAGGAAGTAAAGTATTTATGCCAATAATATTAACCCCATTTCATTTCAAAGTAATATAACGAATGAAGAACATCCAAAGACAGGAAAAGTGACTCTGGTCGGTAGTAAAAAGAATCTGAAGGAAGAGAAGGGTAAAACTCTAAATGAATCATGATTGGAGGGCAGAATAGTCAGTTTTTGAGTTCAATATTACAATGGTTATTTTGTTCCTTAGTTTCAACTTTAACAATGACAAGCATATTGTTGAAGGGCCTTGGATATGAAGTAGAAAATCCATTTTTTTCCTGTGCATTTTTTAACTGTGAAGTTGCTTTATTGGTTACTCAAAATGGGCCCTTGTTTAACAAGCCAGTGTAATGACCAGAGATATACTGATCCACTGCGGGGGGTTCTCCCCATTATGTAGCACTATCAACAAAGGCTTAATGTATAGAGATGGGCACTTGAAGTATTTCATGGTACACATCTATCTGAGTCAAACTGAGAGGACTAGCTTGCTTGCATGTATGAAAGCCATTAATCATAAGAACATAAGAACATAAGAGAAACCAATGCTGGATTGGGCCAGTGGCCCATCCAGTCCAACACACTGTCACACAGTGGCCAAAAACACCAGGTGCCCTCAGGAGGTCCAGCAGTGGGGCCAGTTGATGCCTTTTTCAGAGTCCATTGCCATATTTTTAGTGATCATGATTCTAGACAGAAGCAGGAGAGGGAAACTGATGTTAAAATCAAGCCAATTATTCCATTATGCTCTTCTATGATGTAAAGAAAACTATGGCATGAATGACTTTTGAAGCTAGACTGCATCAGAACATGCTTTGCCATCGCAATTCCTGAGCAGCATTTAGTCAGGGTAACGGCCCTTATTGTAGCTGTTTATGTAGTAAGATTGGTTGCTATGGTTTGTTTTACATCTTTGGAAGAAAAGAACAATGACCTGGCAGTTTAGTCATAATTTGTTATTTGTGGAGTTTAAGATTGCCACAAAGATGTTACAAGTATCGGATTAACTATAAAGAAGTTTTGCAACATTAAAGCATTAATTTGACTGTCAGCTGCCAAATCGCTGTTCAGGGCTACCAGAATGAAGGCAAATGTTGGCATTTCTAAAGAGTTCTTGCTGCATTTATGGTTACCACTGCAACAGTATGACTCCCTTTAATTCATTCCCATGGCTTGTCTTGTTGCAAATGTTCATATGCATTGGAGCTGCACATCTCCATCTGTATTGTGATGTACACCTGAGCACTGCTGACCTGGAGGCACCTTTTGATTTATATCTAGGACCAGCAGTACCATGTGACCAATGAGCACATCTACAGCAGAACAGAACATAATCAAAGCAAGAGCTTGGATCCAGAGCAGAATTTCAGAGCTGGGTGGGTGAATTTCTGCTCATGGAGTATGACACTTGCCTCCCCCACCTCTGCAGCTCAATGTGCTCCACAAATGCTGCTCCTGAGGGACAGGGGACCCCCCCAGGCAAAGTGTTGTTGGAAGCACTGGAGACTGTAGCAAAAAAAAAAAGAAGGCAGTGTTCTGTGGGTACAGATCCTTCCACCCATGGAAGCACGGCACTGGATCAAAGCCACCAGTGGGAAGCAGCCTGGCAGCTTTTTATTGTGTCGGGGCCAAACTCCAGTTCTACTTCCCCCACTCCCACTCCCCCAAGCTGCCAACTGCTACCAATGAGAAGCTCAGAGAGAGGCTAGGAAGCAGCCAGTCATTTGGGAATATAACAGATCAAAATCCAATCTGAACATGCCACACTCTTCAACTTTGGGAGGGTAACTAATCCAAAGGTATTTTTCTCTGACTAGGTCAGATTTCTGCTGGCACCCTGATTGTGACTGCACTCTGCTTTCAGTTCTGATTTCCTTGTATGGTCTGTTTCCATTTCTTTTGGGTGAAAGAGAGGGACAGTGAAGGGAGAGTGTAAGTCAGCAGATCCCTTACAAGTGTGCTGTCCATCCAGAACACTTAGTCCTCTTCGGCAGTTCTGTGCAGAGGGGTTTTCTCTAAGGCATCGCTGACTCACCGGCTTGCAGAGGCTTCCCAGTCTTCATAAGTCCTACGTGTCTAAGCCATCTTAGCTGTTGTGCACTATAGCCATGATAGCAGCAGCAGCTCTAGGTGAAAGCCATTCTTGAGCAGAGGTATTCTGAAGAGGTGGCATAAAAATTTCCTAAATAAATAAAAGCAGGGGGAAAGAGGCAAAGATTTCTATGTGTGTTATTCACCCTCCACAAGTCTGTCACTTTCAGATAGAGGCTTTGACTGAATATTCTGTCATGGGGAAAAACCTGCACTGCCATTTGGGAAAGGGAGAAGCCAAAGAGAGAGGTTCCATCCCCCTCGGAAATTTAATATAAAATTCTATCAAGATAGGCTAAGTAAAAAGGGTTTAAATAGTAATGAGGGCAAAATTTAAAAATTTCCTTTTAGTACCAACATCTGTGTGGTACTCAGTGTGGTAGCTGCTCAAACTACTCAGGTGTCGCTGATTTTAGTTCTAAACAGGCTCAGAGGATTTTGTCTAGTTCTCTGGTAGTACAGAAACAATTAAACAGAGGGTCAAAAAAAGGATAAGGATTTAAACTGAGGTCACGGGGCTAGCTGATGCTCTAATATCATTTAAACTTTTTTACTCCTATTGGTTACAGTACTAATACTAGAGGCTAGCGATCATGAGTTCACAGATAAGGTTAAACCTTAAGCAGGTTTTTGTAATAGAAAGGGGGGACACAAATAATAAAACAAAATGCAGCTAGGGTTTAAATATAGCTAGGGCTTAAAAACAGGGTCAAATTTTAAACTAAATCCAAAATTTTAAGCTAATTTTCACATTCTTTAAAGACGGGGGGGGGGGTTCCTACAAGAAAGCAAGCAGTTAAATACCCCCTGTAACTGCTGACATAGGCATCAACTACATGGGGGCTCAGGGGTACAGGCCACCCCTGAAATTTTCCAAGGGGGACTGAGCCCCCTGGGTGAAACGGAGCACCCGCCCCCTGCCACCGCTGCTGTGCCTCCCCACCCTCCAGGCCCCCGGCCCAAGAAGAAGCCGCTGCCACCACAAGAGCCTCTCCCCCCGCCTGGCTCCCCCGCCCGGCTCCCCCGCACCCACTCCTCCCTCCCTCTCTCTGTCTTTGGAGGCGACTGCCCAGAGTGATAACATCACCCGGAAGTGACGTCATCATGCTGGGCACATTGCCGGGGCAACACTCTAGCAATCGCCTCGAAACTCTATGGCCCCAGCAATGTGCCCGGCCTGATGACATCACTTCCGGGTGATGTCATCACGCTGGGCAGTCGCCCCCGGAGGGGGAGAGAGAGAGGGAGGGAGGAGTGGGTGGGAAGAGATGTGCGGGGGAGCCAGGCGGGGGGGAGAGGCTCTTGCGGCAGTGGCAGAGGTGGGGACATCATCCCGGTGTGCGCGCGCTTTGCACGTGCACACAGAAATCAAAACACAAAGGTAAGATTGGCAACCCTTCTCTCTCTCTCTCTCTCTCTCTCTCTCACTCACTCACTCACTCACTTTTTCCCTCCCCCCTGGCCCAGCCCCCCCTCGAATATTGGAAAGTCTACACCCTTGACTGCTGAGGCTTTTCAGCTAGAATCCCCTTTAATCCATGCTTAGAAGGGCTAAATTAACGTTTGAAATTCAATTTGCATTAAATTAGAATTTGAAGTAAAAGGCAGCCTGGGAAGGAGAGGTACTCTAGTCTGAGCAGCTCCCTTTCATCACTACCTATTTTTAATCAACCAGAGGCCGACTCACTCATCCTCCTTTATTGGTTAGCTCCCAGTCACTGTGTTTGACTCGAGTGGGGTGTGGAGCTTTGGCCTAAGCTATTTATTCAGGGCTCCTACAAGTAGCTCTATGAGGTAGTGGGCCCTCTCCAGTGACAAAGTTTAGCAGCAAGGTGAGGAAGCTGGGCACTAATCTTTCTATGTCTCTAAAAGGTTAAGCACACTTTCTTTGAACAGAAATTTATTTTAAAGGGTTTTTTAAATAAAATAAAATAAAATAATGAAGCTAGAATGCCAGCAGGGAGTTGGGGGATATACATTGTATTGCTCTGATTGCAACATGACTATCTGCCAGCTGAACAGAAGATGTGAGTGTGTGCTCAGTGCAAGGAGCTCCTGGTTCTCAGGGAACAAGTTTGCACCCTTGAGGCCAACGTAGCTGACCTGGAGAAGCAGAATATAAAGTACTGGGTGCAAAGACATGTTGAAGTGAAATCATAAGTTTATTGATGATACAAAACATGACTCCTGAACGGGCTTGGAGGTCTGCTTAAATGTCCATCTTAGCCACACACCCAGCCTCGCCCAATCTTCCTGATAGGGTTAATTACAGGTGAACTTATGTCATAGGTCCCCTGGCGGATCCTGGGTTGCCGATTGGACCAAATTACAATCCACACGGGCTATTGTCTACCGAAGCAAAGCTCCGGTAGCCAGCCCGGCCACATGTGTTTCCCTGACCGCGTGCTCAGTCACCACACAACACCCCTCCCCCCATAGTTCGGACTTTCCCTAGCACACAAAGTCCTTTAAGTAGGTGGGCTTTTGCTGTTCCCTGGCCGAGTAGCGTAATACCCGTTCTGGGGCTGACTGCTTGGGGACTGTTTTGGCTGGTTCAGAGGAAGGTTCCAGTTTGGCAGCTGGTGCTGGTGTTGGAGGAATGTTGATGTGCATGTCGGTCACTGTGCTCAGCCAGGGAGCTCAGGTGCGGATGTCTCGCATTCGCCTTCTTCATTGTGCTCTGGAGCAGGGGTTTCATCCTCACTCTCCTTGGGTGCGTCAGTTCCTGTGGTCAGGAGCCAGTGGTGCAGTTAGTTGATGTGTCGTTTCCACAGTTGACCCATCCACGGTCTTCTCCCGAGACCTTGTAGGATAGGGGCCCTGTCACCCGAACTGTCCGGCCCGGCAGCCAGGTGGGACCCCTTGCAAAGCTCTTTACATAGACTGCCCCCCCCCCCCCGGAAGAACCCGCTTGAGGTCAATCGGTGGCTATTAGCTGCACGGTATAGATGGAACACTCTGTCTGGGGCAGTGATGCTCTGTATTCTTGGTGCTTGGGGGGGCAACACTGGAAGGGCTTCTGCAGTTCTGGTCCTACTGGTGGACCCCCTGATGGCTTCTGGGTTTTGGCCACTGTGTAACACAGAGTTTTAGGCTGAATGAGCCATTGGCCGGATCCAATGTGACTTCTTATTTTTTAAAATATTCTTAAATGCATAAAATAAAGGTAGGGAGAGAGAGCCGGTTTTGTGCAGTATAGTGGTTAGAGTGTTGGACTCGGTATAGGAAAAGCAGGGTTCACATTTTCACTCTGTCATTAAGCCTGCTGGGTGAACTTGGGCCAGGGCCAGCTACTTTATCTCAGTCTAATCAAGCTGGTAGAGTTGTTCTGAGGGAACCATTAGATCCTTGGAGGATGGGTGGGATAAAAATCTAGCAACCATTAGATCCTTGGAGGATGAGTGGGATAAAAATCTAGCAAATAGCTGGTAAGATTATTCACTGGAGTTCTTTACTGTGGGGTTAGACTGACTGTTTCTGTCAATGGGCCCCTCTATGAATTCAATGCATTTGAGATTCCACATATTTAGGATGATTTCATCCAGACCACTTTTGTAGACTGAATTTTTAGCAGCATGAAACGTGGCTAAGTATCATGCTGGCAGAACCACAGGGATGTTATTTGAGGCTGCAGGTCCACAGTACTCTACTATTTATGCTGTTGGATTTTAATTTGCCAGTAGATCTATTTAGGGACATACGTAATAAACACTTGAATTACAGAGGATGTCCCAAGTAATATAACAGCCAATATAGACAAGTGATTACTTGCAATAGTAGATGCCTACTGACAATGAGAGATTGGGGGGGGGGGGGGGAATCATATCCAGCATGGTAGGAACACAAGCCCTTGTGTGATGAAATGCATTTTTTCCTGGGAGGCTGGCAAGCAACAAACTGCCACTTGGGATTTAAACAGTTTTTCTTCTCTCTGAACAGATAACAGGCTGGAAGGGGGTAGTCAATTTGATTGTGCTAATAGATCTAGCAGGAAAGACAGTGGGATGGTCATGCTTCCTCCTTCTCCCCCCTCCTTCGGGCAGGGAGCAGAGAGTTGGAGGGTTTCAAATTCTAGAGAAGCTGAAGAAGGGGATTCCTGGGGATAACAGGAAAACCCACCTTGACCTGGGCTGCCCGGAGTCAAGTGGGAAGGGAACCAGAGATGATAAAATCTCTGTGCAACAGGAAATAGGTCTCATTCTTTGGGATGTGCAGGTGATGAGAGGACACAGGACTCTTAACTCCTGAGTCAGCCATATTGACTATGTGCTTGCCTGGGAGACTGGGGGCAAGCTTCAAGGTAATGAAAACAGTGTCGAGACCTGTAACTAGCTAAGCTTAAACAGCCTGTCCTATTTTAACAACAGATAGGGCATGTATAGCGAGAGGGACAGAGGATTTGTAGATTTTTTACCAATTTCTTTTGTTTTCCTTGCTTAAATCAGATGTTGTGCTAAAAGTATGTTTGTAAACATTTTATTTTCAATAAATATTTTAAACTTTTGATGTTGGGAGTGGTTCTGTGTACCACATAGACCACTACCACTTTGAACACGCTATCTGAAGAGGGTCTCCAAGGGGGCTAGCAAGTGGCTATTCCTCCAAGGGCACTCAAGGTATTAATCTGTTCCCATAGTGGCCAGGTACTGGGCCGGAGACACAGAGGCGAGGCCTCAGAACTTGGAAGGGAATCTGGGGGTCCTGATCCTCCCAGTGGGAAATCCCTATGACGATTAGGTGGTGGTGGTGGGCTACCCTGAGAGTGAAAGAAAAGCCCCTCCAGAGACTTGGGAACCCCTAGAAGGGCAAGGTGGAAGAATACCTGTGGGCTAGAGCAGGCATGTTCTGCCATACCTTGTTTGTACAGTTAATTTTTTAAAATGCAGCATAGTTTGCCCTCTGTTGTCTACATATGTCACAGTCTATTCTGCAGATTGTATTTCCTGGTTATTTCTGGAGCTTGTGTGTTTTTCTGGTGCCTTTTTTGTGAATTTACCTTTTGCAAACATGAGAATCTATACCATAGCAAAATACATGCCTAAGTGAATTTTATTTTGTAACTGCAATGTAAATTACAGTTGTACACATCATAACATTTCATAATCAATATGCATTAAAGTACAAATATTTAAGTTCTAATCTTGCAGGAAGATGCATCAGGGAGTATCTGGTGGGCATATATCATCTTACTAAAATACAACAACCAGCCATGTTACATGTCACATATTTTATCTCCATGGAAACTGGTAGCACAAGCAGTGTGTGATGCCCTTTTCCCCCTTGGATATGAATTCTAGCATATTTATTTTAATTACTTTCTGAATTAATTTCTATGCTGTATTTTTGCTTAAATATCAGGTTTTATCAGCAGTTTCTAGATGTTGTTTCCTCTTTTCTGCTTCCACATCCATTCCACCAGTATAGTGCCTTCATGCTCTATTTGAGCATCAGCTATTGATTGTGAGCACACTCCATTCTAGTAAGAGATACAACAAATTTCACACTGAACAAATTCAGTGGTCCAACATACTCTGTTTAACAGCCACAGTCACCTGTGAACTAAATGTCCATTCTGTTTGCCGTGTTTTGCACCTTCCCAGTAGCTGTCACGGTGGAATTTAATTTCCTTGCAGTGGCAGAGTTGCATTTTCTTTTCTTGGAGGGGCTTTTACATCTGTGGAGTAAGTAATATTTATTTTTCCCAGGGTCATGGAGGGTCAAATGAGATTTCTACATCATATGGGGGGGGGGGGCTGTGCCTGCCACAAGGGTGTGAAAAAATGTGCATGTGCAAAATAAGTTTGATAACAATCTTATATGAACACCAAATAGTAAGACTTAAAAAAAAAACCTGTACTTATAATTTCTGGCTGACTGGCTGATTGATTTGTTCACAATTTGTTTACACCATTGCTTGTTGTGGCACAAACACCAACAAATCTATGAGTGGAACATAGGACTGCTATCAGGTTCTGTGAGGATGTACATGCATGAACACTGCCAGTTCTGTACTGTACTTCTCTGCCTGAATATTTGAAAAGTAACCTGCATATAAATGAACAACTGACCAACAGGCAATCAGCTCCCTAACCGACAATCAGTTGATGCTAGTATTCTAAATACCAACTGAAGTCGCTGACACAAATATATTGACCATTGCACACAAAGACTTCCTAAACACGAGCCCGGTATGTTCCCTTCCCTTGTGCCTTTCTTAACTTTGCTGTGTTCTCACCTTCCACATGTTCAGCAGAGAACTTTCCAGAGAATGACATGGAAAAACAATTCCATGGATACATCTACTATGGAAAGGGCGTGGGCAAGAAATAGAAATCTCTATATATTATAAAGCCAATTTGGGTGGCCATGTACGATGTGCTCCCTCAGCTGTAGGCTGAATGGGCCGCCACTCAGTCCGGGGAGCCTGGCCACTGGCCAACGTGGCACCGGGCCGAATGTGCCCTGCGATTCATCTATGCCATGCTGTAGGCTCACCCGCCTGCCCACAGAACCACCGCCCAGCCTCAGTCAGCTGCAAGCCCACGCCCAGGGTGCATACTCCACCAACGGCCACAAGGGGCAGCTGCCGATGCCTGCACATCGCAGGACAACAGAGCCGGCCACATGGCAAACCTCTGCCCGCTCTTGCCACCACCTGCAGGGACCCACCAGCAAGCGCAAGTGGCCACACTCAGGGCCTCAGGGCACTCCTGACAGTGCCACAACCAAGACCCACAGATATCCAAGTGGGCAGCAGGCAGCCACAGAGGGAACCCATTGTATTGCTCTACAATGGGCCTTGCCCCTAGTATTTTATAATGCTCATGTTCATTCAGATATTAACTAATCAAAGTGCAAAGCAAAAAATGTTCAATTTATTAACATAGTTATTATAACTAACCCAAGTGAAAACCTTAACAACAGAATTAATATTCAGAAATCTTGTGATTTTAACTGCTGTTTCAATGCTTAGATTACCTGGTGTAGGTAAAGGGGAGGGAAGTGGTGAAATGATATTCGGAAATGAAACCTGTTTGAGGAGTGAGTCAGCAGGGCTGCACACAGATCTCATCACTGCATGGATAGTTTTGTCTTTCCCTAGTGTTGCGTATAGTTATGTTCAAACACCTGGATTCAGCTCATTCCTTGTTCACATCAATCATGAGCAGGGAACCAATCATTCAGTTAGTAGTTTGGATGTGTACAGAATATTTTGCATGGTTAAGTCTATTTTCATGCACAATTAGAATTCCTTACTACCACTTTTACCCTCTGCCATCCATCTGCCGCTGCCACCATCAATTTTTATAAGGATCCACAGTAAAAAAAAAGCATGAGATTTTTTTTATACCTCCTACTTAGTATTCCTGTGTGCCTATAGTGTCTGTTCAGTTCATGTGATCATTTCTTGAATAGATACCATTGACTGCACAACCACACAAAGGAAGCACGGCAATCTAGCTGATGCTAACTATACCAGGTACAAAGAGGGGATGAACTGCAAGAAATTGCAATTGATCAAATTGTACAGTTTGAGCATGGCACTGGGAGACACTTCTCTGGTAAACAAGATGACTTAGTTCTTGGACTGGGCAAAACCAGTTGCAAGCTGCAGTGACTAAGCAGCCACTGTGAGGGAGCAAAGCTGCTCAGCAGGGTCCTGTGCTCGCAACAATCTTTGCCAGAGAATGTCGATGTAAATCGATCAAGAGCTTGCCTTGTGTGTAATTGAGGGAGTCTGAACAAGGTGTTTTGTTTGCCTGGGAATTGTGTTCATGCTAATGTTCGTCCCAAGTCTAGCTGTTGGTATTAATCACTTAGCTGGCTCTGTGGCTTGGTAAAAGCTTTGATTTGTGTCTGTATAAGCACTAGTGTCTCCTGTTTTCATGCTATTCTGTTTTTTCTGATGTTGTGCCTGATAAAACTAATGGCAGTGATTCTAAGGTCCTGGGCAAAATTCTAGGATGGGGCCCCAGAATTTCTGCTGCCTCCCACCTCCCACCCAAGGTCCAAACAAGGGAGGGCAAGAGCAGCCGCTGCTGCTGGAAGCCAGCTGCTCAAGCCCAGCTGTGGGAGCCATGAGGAACAGCAAGAGCCTGTTACTCTTGCTTATGCTAAGATTCTACAGGCAGGCCACATAGTGCAAACTGTGGAGTGAAGAGGTGGCAGTGCTAAAGGCTTTGGTACTGTGTTCTTGTCTGACAAATGCACACTAGAAGGAGGTAGAACATTCCATTGCAAGCAGGGTATGGGGCCAGTGGGCTTGTTCCTGCCCTTCCTCTGTACCACTTAGATATCATGCATACTTGGCTGCAATTAAATATTGCATTTAAGAGCCATGCAGTTAACATCCATACCATTATTAGTCAGAAGACAGATAACATATTAACAATATTTATTTCCTTGCTATCCTGCAAAGCAACAAAAGTGTCTTGGGCTGCAATCCTAAACTTCAGTGGGCTTTACACAAATGGCATCCTCGACGGTTTCTAGAGAACTGTTATGATGAACACAGACGCTGTTCAGCAGAAATGTAGCATATAAACAGTCTCTGAATTGTTTTTCAAAGCTGGAATCTCTTTGAACTTGTGGCACTTGAGCTACACTCTTCCAAGTATATCAGGTCACATCAGGATATTGGCTGGGTCAGTCAAGGTCAGTGGTGCATCCTAAAGCCAACAAAAGAGAAACATAACATTAATTCTTGGTGAAAGTAATAGCACCCTAACAAAGCACACATAAACATCAACACCCCCCCCCCCCCCGAAAGCAGAAAAATCACTATATCACCAACCAATAATTTGGTACCTCTTTTGGATTAAATACAATTTATGCTCAGTTTTGACATATTGCCTCTGATGAACTCTTAGTCCCCTCCCCAGTTCCTTCCAGACAAGAAAGATCTCCTTCTCAGTGAAAACAGGCAGACTCCATATATGTAATAATTTAGTCTGCCTGCTCCCTAAACTCCTTGACATTGTTTGTCAGAAGAAATCATACACCCTGTATAACAGAGTTCAATAACAGACTAAATTTGGCTTCAGTGACAAAACTGGGAGAGCTGCATGACAATTCTCAGCCTAATTCAGAGGAGTTTATGATAATTAAGTAGAGTTCCTTTTTAAGTACAAAAGCTTTTTTGCTCTTGATTAGGTTCCAGGTTCCTCTCCTAATAGCTCACAAAGGATCCATCCATTCCATGGAAGACTCCTTCCATTCATGAATGGAGTGAGGGCTACTACCATGGGGCCCCAGGCAAAGATTGTGTCTGGGACACCTCACAACACTAAAACTCAATCTGTACAACACCCAGACTCAGCTCATTATATGAAAACAGATTGAATGAGTTGGATAGATAAATGGGCCTCTTGGGTGAACAGTGACACCAGAATTTTGTCCTCCCTCCTGTGGATGGATAGTTCCTAGCTTAGTCCAACCAACTGCATAGAAACTGTACCACTGGCCTAAGCCTTCTAAGAATCAGTTCATCGTGTGGTAAAGCAACCATGCAATGTATGTAAATGACCAACTATTTCCAGCATCAAGAGTCAGTGTGGTGTATGAGCAGCTTACTCTGATCTGGAGAACCGGGTCTGATTCCTCACTCCTCCAGATGGGTGACCTTGAGTCAATCACAGTTCTCTCAAAGCTCTCTCAGCCTCACCTACCTCAAAGGGTGTCTGTTGTGGAAAGAGGAAAGAAAGGCGATTGTAAGCTGCTTTGAGACTCCTTCAGGTAGAGAAAACTGAGGAATTAAAAACCAACTCTTCTTCTCATAATATAATAATTAAAAAACAGCTGAAGATGATCTCTAGCCATTGATTTCATAGACACAATCACTAACACTGCCTTCCTAAGCAAAATTAGATCCTTCTAATTCCATTAGTTAATGGGCTTAGAAGGGTATAACCCTGCTTAGGATGGTACAGGCCTGCACAATTCAAACTCCATCACACTAAAAGCAACATGTCATCTCTATATTGTGGGCAACAATGAGCACACAATCTGGAATTTAAGAGTATATTTGAAGAGTTTTATGTAGTTAAAAATAGCACAGAGGGTTCCCCGGAAGAAGGTCTGGCAAGCAACCTGAAGAGCATTAGTATTTTTAGGTTAATGCACTGTCTAGTCACTGTGACATTCCAGCTTTGGAAGTAACAATTTTTGTTTTTCTGGCTGCCTCCAAATCAAAGTAAAGCATAAATATGGATGATGGACCATAGCTTAGTGACAGAACATTGCTTGGTAGGCAGAAGCTCCTAGGTTCAACCCCCAGCATCTCCAGTTCAGCATCTCCAGGATCAGTAGTAGGTGATTTGAAAGACCTTAAGACCACTGGAGAACTGCTAACCATCTGAGATTAATCAAAGGTACAATTCAGTATAAGGCAGCTTTATGTGTTTGCGTACTTCTGTTCACCTATATTTGAATAATAAATCTAGGAGTCAAATTAATATCTAAAACAGGAACTCTCTGGTTCAGTATTTTGTCTTTTAATCTCTTACCATTGTCCTGTAAAACCATAATTAGTGGCCTTAGTTGATGTATGCATGTATACTAAAAATCAGATTATTAAATGAAATAGACATCATACTGGCAATTATTTTCTATATAACATGCAGCTGTTCTGCTTTCATTCATAATCTCCAGGACATTCTGGCCAGAGAGTGATCAGGACAACTCATATTCCGTAAAGACTCAAATGGTCTCATACTTGGCATATGTTTTTAGGCCTTCAGAAAGTGTTGGGATTCAATATCTTGTATGCGATGTTAGTAATTTTAATGTGCGAACTGACGTACATGTTTGTGTATCTGTGTATATTTTGGAGGACTGAAAGCCTAGAGCTGAAATAAATACTTGCCAATATTCAGTATTCTGGTTTCCCTCCATCAGATTTTGGGCATAAAATTCAAATGTGCATTTTTAGTGTGAAAATTCTGCTTAGACCTCTATAGGTTCAATATAAAGTCATCTATAGGTTCAAACATGAGATCATTCTTACTGCATGTTATCCATCAATGTTGTCAGATGCTAAATATATGTTATCAGTCAATTATTAAATAGTATGCCATGCTAACCATCAGACACTGATAAAATATAATAGTGGTTTTCAGGGAACATTTCGAAGAAAAAGAGGTGCAGGAGCTCATTAGCATAACTCATTAGCATAACTTATTTGCATATGCCACACTCCCTGACATCTTCGGAAGTATGTCAGAAGGCAAGAAAGAAAGAAGAGAGAGAGAGAAAGAGCTGGCAGAGAGGGGACAGCTACTCATCCAAGCCTCAGAAATACCACTATTCTGGGAGGATAGCTTCAGTGGTGGCTGAAGCCTTCAGAAGGCTGGTCGGAGGAACAAGGGCATTTCCAGTGGATGGGGTCATTTTGCTGCAGCCATGACACAAGCAGGCATTCCCCCGCGGGGGTGGGGAGGGCTGGCACCAACTCCCAGAGCTGAGCTCCCCCGAGCTCCTGCTCGAAATGACCCCTGGTGATTTTACTGTTGGAAGCCTATTATGGCTTCATTTTTTAGAAGATCAATAATGGTAATCTCTCCTGGAAGACAGCTTGACAATTGAGCTTCTTCTGCAACATGCAGCTACAGGAAATACCATGAACAGTGATGATGCCCAGTTTTGTCCTTCAAGAACCGAGCGTTGTCCTGGAAGATTCCCCTAAAGCCTGGACAGTGGTTCAATGGTTAACACAAGAGTCTGTTTGGTGGCCACAGTTATGTATAAACTATTCCCTAATGGTACCATGCAATGTTCCCTCTATTTTTCCCCTAGTGAGCAGACCAGTTCACATCCTGAGCAGAACATAACTGCTGCAATCTTAAAATGGGCAATAGGCGGTGCATGACCCTGTGCAGCTCCAGACTGCCGCTAAGTGAGGCTTCCTGGTTAATGAGTGGCTGCTCATGCACACAGCTTAGAGGGAATACTGGTAACATGGCTTCTAACATACCAGAAACTAATATGAAACACATCCAGGATCCATTGTTTTCTGGCAGGTTCTAAACTTGTTCCAGAACTACTGCAAAACAGCCCGTAGTGGTCCAAGTATTGGTTTGCAATTGTAAGATCTATAAAATGAGCATGATAAAGCCCTCCAGAGTGAGCAGGATCTATGACATGTCTATCTATTACATTTTTATACCACCCTCTCTCCAAAGAGTGCAGACCACTATATTTGGTTTTCTCCTCTTATTCTTGCAATAGTCATGCATGAAGATAACACAAGTGGCCCTAGATGGTTCAGCAATCTGAACAGGGAATTGAAGCTGGATTTCCTATGTCTTAGTCTCTAACCACTGTATCATCAGCCAGTTTGGTGTAGTGGTTAAGTGCGCAGACTCTAATCTGGGAGAACCAGGTTTGATTCCTCATTCCTCCACTTGCACCTGCTGGATGAACTTGGGCAAGCTATAGCTCTGGCACAGCTGTTCCTGTAAAAGAGCAGTTTCTGTCACAGCTCATTCAGCCCCACCTACCTCACAGGGTGTCTGTTGTGGGGAGGGGGAGGAGTTTGTAAGTCACTCTGAGACTCCTTTGGGTAGTGAAGGGCAGGGTATAAATCCAATCTCCTCCTCCTCCTCTTCCTTTTATTTAAGTCAATTGTTATCCACTGCTTCTGATGTAATGTATGTTTTTCTTTATGATATAGTGCTTGAAATCTTCCAAAGTCCCAAAGTGTTTGGGTTTTTTTGGGGGGGGGAAGTCTTCTGAGCCTCAATAATCTTGTGACATTGTGTATCCTCTTTTCACATTAAAACGTAGCATGACTATTCTTGAAATTTCACTATGGGCAGCTCAGTCTGGTGTAGTGGTTAAGTGCGCGGACTCTAATCTGGGAGAACCAGGTTTGATTCCCCACTCCTCCACTTGCACCTGGCTGGATGACCTTGGGCAAGCCATAGCTCTGTACCAGCTGTTCCCTCAAGGACAGCTTGGGAAAGAGTTCTCTCAGCCCCACCTACCTCACAGGGTGTCTGTTGTGGGGAGGGGAGGGGAAAGGAGTTTGTAAGCCGCTCTGAGACTCTTAAGTGAGTGAAGGGCGGGATATAAATCCAATCTCTTCTTCTTCTCTTCTTCTTCTCAGTCTACATAGCAGCAATATTCCTTCATGGCTGCCAGTAATAGCCTCAGCCCCTTCCGCTGAAAAAGCCTCATTAGCACCCTTCTCTAGTTACTGCCCACTGTTTTTGCTGCATGCTTCTGTTAACTTGGGTGGAGAAAGTAGTTGCTTTAAATCAAGTTTCACTACTTTAAAAAAAAACTGTTACCAAAATAGCTTTTGCAAACTGACAAACTTGAAGCATCCAACGGAAATAGATCACAGTGCTGAAATAGGTACAGATAAATATTTTCTGTCGTTTCTTGCAGAAATCAGTCTGTTCTAAAAAGCAAGTAACCTCATCCCAGCTTTTGAACAGGCATCAAACCAGTTTTCATTGCTTCCACCGTGTTTTTAACTCTCTCTCTCCCCAGATTTCTAATGTAAATTTGGGACCTTTGATCTTCATACCTTTGGTAATGTAAGTTGTCCTTTGGGATGTGCATGGTTTTGCCATCACCCCTGTGATGGATTTTTTAAATTACTCAAACAAGTAGGACATGACAACAAACAAATCAGGGAGAATGCAGGGATCTAATAGGCTCTGTCAAAATGCTAGCAGTAGCACAACAAATGCATGTTATTTCTGCCCGATGAGGAAAGCATTAAAGACAATTGTTGTAGTACATTACATGAGGATATTTGTCCCTTAAAAAAGGAGAGTGAACTCACTTTTTGAGGGAAATAAGATTCTGAGTAACATGAAGTATCTGTTTTCTAAGTGAACAGAACACAAACCAGATTTACCTCTCAGAAAATAACATAACCCCAGAACCTGTGAGGTCCTTCAGAACCTGGGATATTGAAGGCTAAGGAAGATCATGAGGGCAAGATATTTTCTATAACAGCTGCAGGATAATACCCGTTGGTCAGGGCTTTTTTCGTAGAAAAAGCCCAGCAGGAACTCATTAGCATAATAGGCCACTCCCAACAGCAGAAACTGATTAGCATATTAGGCCACATCATTGACAGCACAGCTTATTAGCATATTAGGCCACACTCCCATGTTACCAGAAGAGTGGTCATTCAGCCACACCCACCTTTTGCTTCTTATTCTGTTTACCTTGTTTGTTGTCAAAACCCAGGGCATTTTTTGTAGCAGGAATTAATTTGCATGTTAGGCCACATACCCCTAATGTAGCCAATCCTAATGAATTTCTGCTGTTGGGTGTGGCCTATTATCCTAATGAGTTCCTGCTGGGTGTGGCCAACTCAGGAGCCAGCCGGAACTCCGTTCCTGTGCATTCCTGGCCAAAAATAGCCCTGCATTTGGTTATGTATATATTCTGGAATTCAGATGTATAGCTCTAAATAGGTTGGCCATGACCAAGCAAGAAGGAACTGATAGAAACAATGGATCTGGTGGCCTGTGCTTGTTCCTCATGCCTGGCAAGATTGCATCCCCTTTCCAAACTATACTGTTTATGTGTGTCAATAACATGCAGTATCAATCAACATTGAAACACAATCTCGAATATTTTAGGAAAGTAATTCTAAACAGATCTGTTCAGAATCCTACTCAATGGAGCTAATTCCCAGGAAAATGTTTGTAGGATTGCATTGTTAGTCTGGAAATACAGGTTGGAAACAAGCTAAATGGGTTCTCAAAGTGATATTTTACCTGAAAGAACTGTTCCTGCAAAGAAGGATTTTGTTCCCAGAAGAGTTTATTGAGCATCATAAGAATTATGAACTGTACATTTCTTATACCATAATCTGGCATTGCAGGCTGTTGACGTACAATCAATGCCCCTTTTTTCTGCTCAGCTAGGCAGCCTGGCGCCATTCATTCCAGTATTTGTTTATTTTAAATACAGTCTCATTGAGAAATGGCAAGATTCAGCCTGCTGCTCTCTTTAAAATTTGGTAGCAAAATATAAGAATAATTCTCTAAAGAACTATACCTGGACCTCTTCTATGATTCTCATTGGACTGGACAGACACCTAGAGCCATTATCTCTGCATTTTCCATGTGTAGCAATGAACAAAGGCTCTCATTTCTTTCTATGTTCTGTTTTTTCCTCCATAGTTTTGATTTGCTGCCTTTCATTGTTGGTTTTGTATTATATATGCATGCACTATAATTCTTAGGTATAATTCATATGGTACCTAGGTATAAATGCTGATTTGCTGAGCTCAAAGGCATACATTTAACAGGGGGAATTTGATGCAAGGAAACAAAAATGGCATGAACATAGAGAGCCACATGTTCAGTTTTCACAAGAAAGGAGCCAAACTGAAGTGGAGATTTTGAGATCAAACAATGGGAAATTAGTAGTTGTCCCTCCTTAGGAGCACAATAGCTACCATCAGTATTGTGAAAGGAAGGTTAGTTTAGGCTTTCTTTTAGATAGCATACAAATAAAATATTTAAATAGAATGTACAAACATTGTTTAAAAATTGGCATGCAATTACAGTCAATTTTAAGAGAATCTGGAGGGCCGAACTGGACAAGACCATTTTTCATGAGCTAAGTCTGGGTTCCTAGCCCCAGCTTTCAGATCCTCAGACATAGTCATGCTGCCAGGAACTGATTTCCCAAGGGCACAGGGCCCCAGTTTGAATTGTGACCTTGGCACAGGGTGAGAAGGGGCTTCAGCCTTTTCCCTGGTGCCATTTTCCTGACTTGAAATGGTCCTAGAGGACACTATTTGCTTTGCATGGCCCAAAGACATCCAGTGTATCTTGGTTTAGTAAAGTACCTTTACAAACAAACAAACAAACAATACATTTCACTTTTGCACGTCTTTACAAACTTCTATCCTCAGTCAACAACCTAGAAGATTTCATGTGACCATGAATCCTGAAAACAGATCTGATACCTGTATATAGGGTTGCCAAGTACTCACCACAGGCCAGCGGGGGGGGGAGTCCTCTTCTTGCCAGGAGTTTCCCAGTGTGCGCACTTCGCGCGTGCGCTGTGATGATGTCGCCGGAAGTGACATCATCACATTGTGCATGTTGCCAGGGTGACGCTCTGGCAACCACCCTAAAACTCTATGGTACCATAGAGTTTTTGGGGCGGTTGCTAGAGCGTCGCCCCGGCAATGTGCACAACATGATGATGTCACTTTCGGTGACATCATCATTCTGGGGACGTCATCCTGACCGGACGACTTCAGGGGTGGGGTTCCCCCCGCCAGCCGAATCCGGGCCAGCGGATTGCGGACCTCTGTAGCGGGGGATTCCCCGCCCCCTGGGCAGACTTGGCAGCCCTACCTGTATACCAAAGGGCAAATGTTTTAGACAATTTACAGAACTTGCCTTATGTCAGATGATGGAACTGCACTTCAGAATTTAGTATGCAGATCACAGTGTTCCATGTGTAGATAATTTACATAAGACATTTGCATGTATACATAGGTCCTGATTACCTGTCTGATATATATGGAATATATAATAGTAAAACCCATTTTTATTATGAAAGCATGGGTGCATTATAGGCTGCTACTACCAGTCTTCTGTCCCCCAGGGGTGGTTAAAGTGTATGAAGAGGGAACTCCTCTCCTTTCTGTCGCATATGTGGTATGTTCCTGGAGGCAGCTATAAATTCACCTTCCCCAGTCCAAAGACCGTTAAAGTTAGTAACAGCAAATCTCCTGCCCTTAAAAAATAGATATGGCATGGCTTGGCTTGCTGCCAGATGGATTGCCAAATGTGATAATGAGACTGCTTCCACACATCATTAGATATTGTGCTGTTGTTGCATTCTAGCAATCTTTTTCAGCTGGATTTTCTTGTATGGCAAAGACAATCCAATTATTTACAATTACACAAACAAAACAAGCAACTGGAATAAAAAAGAAAATTCAGCACAACTCCAGGTCTGGACTGGGATATGACTAAGCTGGCACCGAATGAGAGCCACAGGCTCTTACCAAAAGGTTCCTACCTCAGGGCACAGCCAATCCTTAGAACCTGAAAAAAGAAGGGAAATAGAAACTTGTCTGCATCAAGCAGACATGTTCCCAGGATCCCCCTCCCCGCAAATGGTTGCAATTGCCCAAGGATAGTGCACTATCCAGTGATGTGTGGATGCCATCTGATTAGCCTGCCCATTGTTATCTTTCAGATATGGGCCAAAACAATGCTTAATTTTCAGACTTTTCTGGTAATCAGTTACAGCAGTTTGGATCATATACATAACAAATCTCAGCTGAGGAAATACCCTAACACCTCTGATAACCAAATTAGTCAGCCACAAGCGTAGGTGGACTTTTTAAAGATTTGGTGTGTATACAGATATTTATGGCTACATGAAAATATTCAATTTGCATAACTCTTACTGTACATGTAAAAGATGGGAACCCTTTTGAATCTAAGCATTTGAAGCCTTATCTAGTGACAGAGATATCTTTTAAGTATGTAAATAAAAGGGGCATCCATTTATATTCACCCGTGGGTGCCAAGGCACAGCTGGTAAAGACTGCAACATTTCTGCAATGCTATTTGTGCCACTCTCCAGGAGGATAAAGCCTGCTGAGAGTTCTTTGGATGTTTGGGAGATGAGCCTACGTTCAGTGAGACCTCAGCTTACTCCTCTCAAGGGTCTGCAGTGAAAAAGACATGTATTGCCACAAAAAGGATGGTGGTTTCAGGGAATGATACTTGGAATGTTAGGATAATCATGTGCCTCAGCAGACACTATGTCAAGGCCCGTCTGTGGCGATCTGTTAATATGAAATGGTTCCTGCCACAGGTTCAGGAGTTTTACCAGTGCTATCACGCTTCAAAAAATAATAACAATAAATAAATAATAACAAGGGCTTGTGATGATCTACTGAAAATTGACAATACTGGGCAGGAATATTTTAAAAGATAAGTTAGACAATGAGGGATTTATGAGTTAAAGCAAAGCCATAACTCTGGTAAGAGAAGGGAAGTAGCCTTTTGAAGAGAGGTGGCTTCCTCATAGAAAGGGTATTGCTAAAAGCAGCTACTGCCCCTTGTGGGAAAGGGAGATATTGCCCTTTCTTTGGGAAGTGGATAGGGTTGCCAGCTCTGGGGTGGGAAATTCCTGGAGATTTGGGGGAAGAGTTTGGGGAAGAGAGGGACCTACACAGGGTATAATGCATAGATCCCTCCCTCAAGCTGGCATTTTCTCCAGGAGGACTTATTTCTGGGGTCTGGAGATCAATTGTAAAACAGTTGTAATTGCAGGAGATCCCCAGGCCCCACTTTGATGTTGGCAACCTTACAAATGGATCAACTGTATAAGTATGTTTTAATGCTATGTCAATTGTTCTCCTTGCCCAGCCTCCAGGATGGAATATGCCTCATAAATAAAATACACTAGGTTTATAGATCTTGATCCTGAGATTGAAAGAAATATAACAGATTCAGAATATGCCAATATGCAGACTATGGGGGCTTAGTTTAAAAGCTCATTATGATGTAAATCAAAATGTTAATGGCTAAGGAATAGTTGTTATTTCTAATTAGGTAACTTTGAGACTATTAGGGGTCAGCATTTAATTCTTGTTGCTTACTTTCTTAAAATATTGTATGCCCTGGCACTTTAAAGCATTTGAAAATCCCCTGTTACTGCTGTACTAATACACATGCATATCTGTCACGGCTGATTTACTGTTCCCTGCCAGAGGAGGAAAGGAATTTGAAGAAGGCTTTTTGGCCTGTATTCATGTTGAAAGTATGCCGCAGTATCTCAATTCCCATCATGATTAATAAACCACATTTAGCATATGTCTCTCATACTTGCATATCTCTGAGAGAACAAATGTAATATTTTTAATTCCCACTGCACATAACATGCATTTGGATTCTGAAGAAAGTTCAACCAACTACTCCCCAATTCAAGTTAAAACTTTACAAAGGGAGGAACAGGAAAAGTTAGGCTATTTTAAGGAGTGTGCAGTCACCTCAACTATGGTATTATCTTGTGGTACAATTCCCATAGGCTCTGTTGCAGAATATCCTTGGCTTAACCCCAGCCTTGCTGAAAAGTTCACTGTGCTGCTATCCTAAACATATATGTTTCAGCACAAATACCAGGAGGAAATATAAGCTACCATTTGCCAGTTTGGAACTGTGAGCATGAGTGTTTTCCCCTCCCCTTCTGAGTGTTCTTTGCAGGGTATTAAATAGAATCAAGCATGTGTGAGCCTTAAATTTAGATCATCAGCTATCACAACAGCTGAGCTGTTCCACTAGGAGGCAGGTGCTGTTGATCTTCTACACACATGCCTGTGTCCAAAGCTGTGTTCACAGGCAGAGCAATACTGTACATTCCACCATCCTGATGACACAGCTGTACTCCAGAGCAGCACATTTCTGCATTCTGCACTGCAGATGTCACTTTTCTTCCCACATTCCAGAAACTTGGGAGGAAGGGTAGTAGGATCAACAATATCATTGTTAGCAGCACAGGGAACCTCGTGAATGGATACACTGAAGTAGGTTTGAGATTGACACTGTGATTTTGAGGACACGTCTCCCAATCACACTTTAGAAGTTTCATCTAGACGCCTGGCTTTTGTTATCTGTGATAAACTATCACACACACACACAACAAGTCAAATGCTTATCAATTGCCTTCATATTCCTTGCTTCTGGCTGACAGGATTGCAGTAACATCATGGCATGGCTTGCCATTGATTTTTTCCTGGCAGAACTCCTGTGCCTTTAACTTGATAAGCATGAATTCAGCTGAAGACATTTTTCATTGCTGAATCTGCGTACTAGGGAAAGCATCCCCTTACCTGCTGAATTTCTGATTTCCATATAACTATAAGGCACACAGTTGCACAAGACTGCTGAATTCCAGAGCTGGAGGGATAGCTTCTTCCTCATGTAGAAAACAAGCAGCCTAGCACAATAATGCAATGATCAACCAGTGGGCTGGGACCATCAGGTAAATCATGAAGCCTCTCCTACTGGGTACTGAGAATTAAGAACATAAGAGAAGCCAATGTTGGATCAGGCATATGGCCCATCCAGTCCAACACTCTGTCACACAGAGGCCAGAAATACTAGGTGCCATCAGGAGGTCCAGTAGGGGGGGCAGGGCACTAAAAGCCCTCCCACTGTTGTCCCCCGCCCAAGCACCAAGAACACATTGCTTCACTTGCCCCAGACTGAGTGTTCCTGTCTATACCTTGTGGCTAATAGCCACTGATGGACCTCTGCTCTATATCTATATATCTAATTCCCAAGTACCCTTCCCCATGCGGATACCTAAATCTGCACCGGGGGGGGGCACTTGGAGGGTGGGGTGGGGTTTCTACACACGGGGGGCACTCCCCCCATGTGCAGAAAAATCCTAAATGTTTAAAAAACTTTTCGGGGGATCTTTAAATCCCCCCAAAAGTTAAAGCGTTCTCTGCGCGTGCGCAGAGAACGGTGTGGCCGCTGTAGGGGAGGGGGTGGGAAGCGGCTTGATGAGGACTCGCCGCCGACGTTTGCGGGGGAGAGGGAGGGATAAGCCTCGGCAGGCAGCAGGTCTCTATGCCCCCGCCGCCGTTTTGAAAGCAGGGAGGGAGGGGGGGAAGCCTCAGTGGACGGCGGGTGCCCCTGCTGCCGCCGCCATTTTGAAGGCGGGGGGAAGCCTCGGCAGGCAGCGGTCTCCCTGCTGCCACTGCCTTACAGGGGGGAGCATCGACGGGCAGCTGTCTCCCTGCCGCCACCGTCGATTTGAAGGTGGGGGGGAAGCTGCCTGGAGGGGGGACAGGGGGAAGGAGCTGTCAGCTTCTCCCCCCCCCCCCGCGAATATCGCAGGGGCCCCCTTGTGTTTATCTAATTCCCTCTTGAAGCCATCCATGCTTGTAGCCACCACCTGTGGCAGTGAATTCCGTGTGTTAATCACTCTTTGGGTGAAGAAATACTCCCTTTTATCTGTTCTAACCCGACTGCTCAGCAATTTCATTGATTGCCCACAAGTGCTTGTATTGTGAGAAAGGGAGAAAAGGACTTCTTTCTCTACCTGCTCTATCCCATGCATAATCTTATAAACCTTGATCATGTCACCCCTCATCCGTCATTTCTCCAGGCTAAAGAGCCCCAAGCGCTTCAACCTTTCTTCATAGGGAAAGTGTTCCAACCCTTTTATCAGTCTAGTTGCCCTTTTCTGCATTTTCTCCAATACTATAATATCCTTTCTGAGGTTAGGTGACCAGAATTGCACACAGTATTCCAAATGAGGTTGGACCATTGATTTATTTAGGGGCATTATGATACTGGCTGATTTGTTTTCAATTCCCTTCCTGATAACCTCCAGCATAGTGTTGGCCTTTTTTATGGCAGTTACAGAGAGAGGCAGGGAACTTCTTAAAAGTGAACTAGCAGAGCACAATCCCTTGTAATTGGGAACTCTTCTCTCAAGCTGGGATTTGGGTGTTAGTTGGACTCAAGGCTCTGAGCTACCTGTCTCTCTGCTCCAGCCAAGCAGAGGGGCTTAGCTAATGGTTTCCTTGGCTGAGGACCCACACTTTGATTGTGATTCCTCTCCCTGCTATCAAGCTATGAAGTGGTTCTGCTCCATGCGCTGGGGATGGAGGCAGACCACAGAGCAAAACATAACTGCCACAATCCCGAGTAGCCTGAGGGAGTGGGTAGGTGGTGGCAAGATGGTCACAGACACTGGCACCAACATGTTAGTAGCACTGAAGGCTGTGTGCCTCAGGAGCATCATCTGCTTGGCACGCATGCTTTTCCTGGTGGTGAAGGATACTCTGGGGCTGGGGAGCACTGTCAGGGGCACCTGGGACACTGCCACCCTTGAGAAGCTGGCCTTGCCGGAGACCTGCCACTGCCTGGCCACCCACTTCTCACACAGCATCAAATTTGCCCATCTACTCTGTGAGAGACTGGGGGATGAGCATGAGGACTGGCTTTACCACCCACTGAAACGCCACCTATGTCATGATTGCATGGTTGGTGGAGAAGAAGAGCGCGGTGAAGTATGTAATCTCCTCCATGACCATCCTGCACAGGGAAGAGGAGCTCAGCATCAGCTCCAATGATTGGCTGACTCTCTCCCAAATGGGGCATGTCCTCAAACCCTTCCACAACACCACCAACATGCTCTGTGCCCATCAGGCCAGTCTGGGACAAGTCATCCCTCTGATTCAAGGGCTGGACTGGGCACTAGCCTCTGCACTGCAGCTGGGTCCTGATGAGACACCTGTTCTCCCACACATCAGGGTCTTGACAGAGAGGTTGTGGATGAGCATCGCCACCAGGTTGCATCGTCTCTGCAAAGAGGAGGAGAAAAGGCTGGCCTGTATGTGTGACCTCCAGATAAAAGGCAGCATTGCTCTCCAGAATTCAGAGCTCATGCAATAGAAGCATGAGCTCTGCAAAGAAGTGTGGAGGCTACAGGCCAGGAGATGTGGCCAGAGGGAGCAGTGATTGGAAGAGGCTGGGGAGGGGGAGAGAGACACACAGCCTGGCACCTCAAAGATCCCAGCCAGGGAGAATCCTCACTACTGGTTGTCAGTGGTGAACTGGGATTTCAGCAGCAGTGGGGATGCCAGGTGTGCAATGGCAGAGGATTCAGCAGAGGTGAGGGTGAGGGAGTACCTTGCCAAGTCCCCCGAGCCTGCCTCCACTGATCCCCTGGAGCACTGGTCCTGCAAGGCTACCATCTGGCTCAACCTCTCTTGCGTGGTCATGAGTCTCCTCTTTTGCATGACCATGAGTCTCCAGTGTCCAGAGCAAGAGGATGTTCTCCCACATGGGAGACATTCTCAGCCCCCATCACTCCCACCTGGACCTGGCCAGGGTGGATGAGTTGGCCTTCTTCAAGGTCAACATCCCCCTGCTGGGCTACCTCTCTCTGGACCTCACAGGGTAAGATCCAGCTCCTCCTGTTGTCCCGCTGCGTGTCCCTCCATCCCTCCTCCTTGCTGGGTGATCTGGCATGTGACCTGTGGGTTGCACCCTTGGCAGTTGGGTGGGAGGATGGCTGCCTCTGCTAGGTGGGGTAGTCTCCCTCACTCAACACCTACCTCATGAAAAAACAACGTCTACCTCATATCACAAAACCTACTTCATGATCACTTTGAATGGAAAAATCTGATTTCCACTGGTCTGGTGGGGCTGGGGTGCCCTGCCTGCCAATCTGTCATGGGGTTACTTTGGGGAGCCTCTATACTGTCAGATGTCTGCCTTTCTGACATGGTTTGCATCACTAATCACTTTAAATGGAAAACTCTGATTTCCACAGAGGGAGGTATCCTATGTGTTTGGTGTGTGTAGCTTGCAGGTGCATTCGGTACACTTTTGGACATGTGCCTGACATTTCCCCCAAAAGCACTTTCCTGGATGATCTTAGTCATGTTGGGTTTGGCTCTTCTGGGCACATTGCCATGGTTCTGCTGGGCTTGCAAAAAATGCCCCCCTTTTTCACTTTCTACTGAGGTATTCGCTGGTTTGACCTTACTCCATTGGAAACAATGGAGGATGGGGATACCTGTTCGGGGGGGGGGGCTGTAACTCAGGCCCTGTAAATTTAATCCTCACCAGACTTGGAAGGCAGATAGAAGAGGGTCATCCAGAGATCTACAGCAAGTTTGGTGTCTCTAGCTTAAATATGATCCATTGTATATACTCCTGTACCTCCTGAACGTGTGTCTGTCATTTTCCCAGAAAGCACTTTCCTGGGGCACCTTCTTTGGAGAGCCAAAACTTGGACCCTGTAAATCCAATAGTCATCAAACTTTGAGGGCAGGTAGAGAAGAGTCAGCTAAAGATCCCCTGTGAGTTTGGTGATTATAAGATGCTGGGAGGGCATTCTACCACATCACGTACATCACAAACTGAACCAGTTCTTCTCGCACAAAAAGTTCATGATGGTCCATGTTTCATGAACTGCACACACCACAAACTGAACCGTGTTTTCCTAGTTAGTGCCCATCCCTAGCCATGGTGTTTGTGGACTTGATTTGGCAGCTTGCAGAGCCCATAACCTACAAGCTGATATTATGAGTGGGGTTAGACACTGAATGGAGATGTCCAAAACAGTTCGCTGGAAAGGCGGGATAGAAATGTGAAAAATAAATAAAATAACACAGAATGACACATGGAACATTATTTATGGATCTTTTCAGTTCCTGGAATGATGGGGTTGGATAAGTCCAAATACATGTTACATGGAGATTGTTTTGTTCCCATCACCCACAAGAGGCTCAACAGACCTGTGTGCATTCATGTGGGAGCAGCAGCAATTCAAGCAAGGTAGCCATATTAGTCTCTTACAGTAAAAACAACAGAGTATTGTGGCATCTCATTCACTGTAGCATCAGCTTTCATCTGCCATAGACAACTTTATCAATTTGAGAAACTATTGCTTCCTGTGGATAGTACCATTATTCTGAAATAATACTTAGCTACAATGAGAGACCTACATATATCCTTCTCTCTAGGTGATATGAAATAAATAGATACCACAGTGTTGCCTCATGGTGAATCCCATTTCTTGAATTTATACTTCCATAAGTCAGGAGCTCCTTTTATTCTTTGCTATCCTTAGAAGTTCTTGAACTTCAAATAATGTGTTTCAATTACCTCAACTGACAATCTTGGAGTCATTTAAGAAATGGCAAAGAGTGCAGGAAACTTCACTTGACTTCAGTCTGTCATCAGTTGCATAAGTGGCAAGAGGAAGATGAGAGAATGTAATTTCCAAAACATTTTGTTTCCAAATTATAAATACAGTGTAGACAGTTCATATCTATGTACACCTCACAGATTCTCATGGGTTGATGATTTGCACATTAAAAAGCATTTTCATAATAGTTTCTTCGGGACTCAAGTCTAAATCGCTGTAGTTAGAGAGTCTCTACTAAGCAAGCAGTTCTCAAATTGGTGCTGGTTTCTCTTCAATGCAAAAAAAAAACCTAAGGAAGAAAGAACAGTGCTCTATGAAATTGGGTTACCTGTTATCAAATTGGTTTGTCACCTGCCTTTTAAAAGAGATTATTTATTCCTGAATATTTTTGGATTAAATTTGATGGCACAGCATGTTTAAAGGAGTCAGTATAGTTATGCTCTCTATAATGACTCCATCTGAATTTTAAAAAAATGAGAAGAGAAAGTTTTTGTGTAAGGCACAGAACCCCAGTAAGACCTGCACTGTGACATTATGGCATGAATATCATAAACTTGTATTGTGAGGGATTTGTGCACAATTAAAAAACTAGAGCTCTTGAGAACACCATTTGAACAGCTGCTGAGTCATCAGTATACATCATGAATGTATGTTGTATGCACGCATACATGTGCATACACAAATACTTGCAGTGCATTTCACACAGAGCAATAAATAAGTGACTTCCTACACATACACAGTTTCTTTGTATATAATATACATTGGCCTGCAGGTTTTAGTGGACAGGCTTTTTATCACAGTCCTGTCAATAAGCCATAATTGACTACTTTCACACCTTAAAAGAGGTTAACAGCAGTATAATGTTCTGTTTAAAAGAGGTTCTTCCGAAATCTACCTTTATATATGTTCATTTTGGAATGCAATAGAGCAAGAGAGTTCAAAACACTAACCAGTGCCTATTTGGAAAACCCTATATATGCAGGCTATTTCACATGACTATATCCCAACACAGAGAATTCCATGTAGAAAAGTATATATTCACAGTACTGTGTGAACAAAATTTGAGTCTACGAGCAGTTTCTGAATCAATTTGGATGTGCCTATTTCAGTGCTTACACACTGATTTCTCACACGATCAGACAACTTTCTCACAGTAGTCATCCTTCCAACACTCATCTTCTGCTGCCTCCAATTTTGGAAATCACACAGTGAAAAGTAAAAATAATAATAATAACAATGTTCAGATTTTTTAAAATTGATATTTGCTATTTAGGTTTACTGTGCCTTTGGTGTCTGCCCATGAAACCAGCCAATCTTGTGATCAGTTCTTGTGTTCAAATAGATGCCACTGTTAGCCAAATTGCCTTGATTTCTTATCAATATTGGGGAATTATAGCTTATTAATTAATTGGCAATAGGCAAAAAGGGTCACCACCAATATATACAGAGGTCCCACCTCTTCCAGAAGCACCAGTAATAAACAAGGAGGCTGGCTTCAGTAGTAAAATAGTTTCTTTTACTGAAAGATTCTTATTCAGGCAAACAAAACAGATGCACATACTCAGTTATACAGGGCCTAAGAAATAAAGATAGAACAAAGGCTGTTGCATTAGCAGAAATATTGTTGGTATCCATCGAGGGCAATAGTTAACTATCCGAAGAAATGTTGTGTTCCCACTGGAAAAATAAGGGGAGGCTAGGAGGGAATTAGGGGCACGTGTCCTGAACCCGCAGCAACACGTGTAGACTCTGGCTGCACAACCAAAAGCCAAGGAGGTAGGGTAGGGTAGGTTAAGAGGTAGTACAAGCTAGAGAGAGAACACATTGCTGGGTGTCCTCTTTTATTCAGGGGCTCTGGGGGAGGACTTGACTGGACATCTCCCTTGAGACCACCCTTTGATGGTCCGCCCCAAAAGTCCTGTCCACTAGAGGACAGGCTTAAGGAGTTGGGTAATGTTACATTCTACCTAGTTGTGACAGAGATACCTGGAGGGAGGAAATGACTCATTGGCTAGACCCTTTGTTTCGCTAATGAGCTTAATGTCTCTGAGCTGCAGAACTGGTTTCTGGCTAGCCAAGTCCATTGTCTAGGCAAACATCGGAAATAGTCCTTTTATTTCTCCAGAACAAGGAATATCGGAGGGTGGGGGTTGCCTGAGCGAGGAAGAAGAACATCGCTAATGGCGTCTGAAAGCACATGTTCAGGCTACAATGGTGAGTGGCTGTTTCTGTGTAAGTAGCTGTGTTAAGGGAAGTCTCTGGGAGCTGGCGACCTCGGGAACCACTGGCACATCGTCTCAGGTGTTGGCTGGTGTGTGTGTGTACAGCTGGTATCGTGATCTGGTCAATTGCATCTCAGTCCCTTTTACACTATCAGCAACACAGTTTACAGTTCACAGTTATAGACTTTATGTCTATAAGAGCGCATAAGCACCTTGCAGGGCAACACTACTTCACAGGAACAAAAAGCAGGCGATGTTGGTCATTTAGAGGATGCAGATGCAAAGAAGGGATTAATTCAGGCCTGTAGCCAGAGTGGGGCATTTGGGGTTGGACGCCCACCATGGGTGAGCCCTGCTGTACCTCAAGAGGATGCCAGACCTCCAGACCATACTCCCATGCCCACTGCACCTGCTCTTGGGCCCTGCCCTTCCGTGGCCTTGCCAGGTCTTCCAGGGGAGCCACCCTGCTGCTTCTGGTCAGTTTCACTCCCACAGATCTTACTGTATTCTTTCTTGATTCTCAGATCTTTCAGGCTTTGAAAGTTGTGGTCTTTGGTTCTGGCATGTTCCCAAAGCATCTTTGGATATCCAGGGGATACGTACATCCCTAGGATTGCCTCTTGGCCATTTTAAGCAATTGTAGCTGATCCCTCCACCCAGACTGAGTTTTCAGATCCAGATCTTTTCAGTTCTAGGATTTTTAAAAAACTTTATCTCAATGTTGTCCCACACTTTTGCCTATAAATTCAGGGTGATTAAATGGTTCTAATCTCCTCAATTTTCTCTTCCCAGCCATCATGTCAGCCTAATCAAATCTGGCTGAGGAAGAACAATGGGCCCAAGGCCGCTCAGCTCATTCTTCATGAGTGGGGATTTGAACCTGGCCTAATCCAGCATTCTGAACACTATACCACACTGCTATAACCATGACAATCCACTTAGAACTATAAAGCCTATTCAATATCTGAAAGGTAAGATACCACCTACAAGTAAATTTAAGCAAGCTTCCTTTTAAATTTAAACACAATGAAAAGTAGCCTGAAATCTGAAAATCCAAATGGCATTCTGTATTTTAAAAAACCCTTGCTCTGTGTTTTCACCCACCAGCTTCCATTAAATGTTGTTAGTCTGAGATAAGGTCTCCTTCAAATTTCTCTTGGCATACCTGGCTATGGATTCCTAAAAGAAACAAAGCAGAACTATTCTGAGAACAAAATTGCAGCACTAGTTGGTAGTGTGTTCTAGGAGACAAGTCTGCACCAGTGAACATAATGCTTCTTTCAAAGTGCATGAGATGTCAGAAGAACTTACAGCACTAACATCACTGTAAGAGTCCAACTAGGCACTGCTTTTAACTCATTACCATTATGGGGACTTGCACAGTCTGCAGCTGCAGCTTTCCTGTGGGAATGTGTTTCTGCTGGGATTGGGACTGTGGCATGGAGAAGGACCAGATTCAGATTTCCTCCCCTTTTCCAACTTGAAGGTCCACCACAGCCTAAAATTACAGTGCTGTTTTAAAGCATAAAAGAAGTCAGGAGTGTAAAATGACCCACTTTGTCACCATCAACACATTCTTCAATCATCCTCTTGTTCTTAATCTACTGACACAGATGAAGAGGCCAGCTGCCCAGCAAACTCCAACCTTGATGGTCTTCTAAAGCACCAACAGCTGCTTCTGAAGCTCAGTCACCCATCCATGAGCATAAATATCCAAGAAAGCCGAAAATGGAATCATGGTATTTGGATGCAAAACCTGTCAATTGTGTGTGTGTGTAAAGTGCAGACTTACGGCAACCCCATAGGGTTTTCAAGGCAAGTTATTAACCAGAGGTAGTTTTCCATTGCCTTCCTCTACAAGGTCTTCCTTGGTGGTCTCCCAGCCAAGTACTGGCCCTGATTAGCTTCTGAGATCTGATGAGATCAGGCCATATCATACTATTCTCCATCCCAAAAACTTTCAATTACCAGCTGCTAGAAATGCAGACTAGTGACAATGTTGTACACTTGCAGAGACTTCTGGCTGGCCCCTGCTGGAGTACTGGGCTAAATGGATCTTTGCCCTAATCCAAAAGGGCAGTGTTTATGTACAGAAAATCCCAGGGTCTCCTCCAATTGAACCCTGCCTTGAAATTGTCAAATGCAAGCCCACTTTTTTTCAGCGGCGCTACAGCATTATGGAACATCCTTTCTGGCCCCATGCTATCTGTTTTGCACAAGAAATGCAAGGCTTTCTTCTGCAGATGGACACTTGGGAACTGTTTTAACCATCTAGTTTTGGTTTAAATTGTCTTTTTCCTCTGAATAAATATTCTTTGGTAAAGTGACTTGAGCAGTTGGTGGCATATTAATATGTCCATATGTAAGTCATGATTACACATCGAAGGTCAGCTGAGTAGGACAAGGCATAAGGCTGTCTGCCCTTCATTTGCCACAAGAGTTTCAGCACAGCAGAAGTGTGTGAGAGAAGGCAATGCTAGAAAATGGAAATCCTTCCATTCCTATTTCTTGCTGCAACAGCTGTGCTGCTCAAGGAAGGTTTTTGGTGTACCTACCCCAAGAGCTGACCATGTTTGCTGCAGAAATGCCTTTCAGTTACTATGAGACAGAATAGTTAAGTGAACATTTTCTGCACTGTTTGCTTCAAGGTCAGTGATACACACACAATGCAAACAAACAGAGGCTAGGCTGACGTACCTCTCTCCCATCCACATTGTTTTGTGCAAATCTGTTCCAGGATGTCTATTATTGTAGACCAAGCCTGGCAAATCATGATATACCTTTGGGTCAAGCTCAATGTGCCAAACCTGCTTTTGTTTTTAATCCTCAAATTAATGGCTCTTTCAATATTGACAGAGAGAACAGTTCAGGAAAGGGAGTTTAACCTGTAGAAAGATCACAAGATAAGCACTGCAATGGATGTGAAACTATTATTGGCATGCCCATCTTATTTCACGACACTAATGCATGGAAGTTATTTTCATGCTGTTACCACCAATCATACTAGATTACTGCATTCCACTAAAGGAAATGGAAATCTACATGGTGAATACAAAACACTGACAAGATTTAACCATCCCAGTAGCAGCTAACTGAACAATGCTAATGATTTAATTTACAGCACATGAAAGAATGTACAAAGACAAACTGGATCAGTTGCAGAAAATATGGGATTGTTTCCTGGAACTTTTTTAAAATTCAAAAACACTCCTAAGTTGTGTGTTTATCAGAAGTGAAAATAACTTCCATAGTGTTTTTTTTATTGCCCCACCACTGCTTCTTGCAGCAGCAGACAGTGGGACCTGGGGAGGGATACCCAATCCGTCTTCATGGGCTTGGCAGCCACAGATATAACATATATCCTCAGTCAGTGGTGTCCAACCTTTTTGGTATGGTGACCCACAAGTCACTTGAAATTTACTTGAAACAGTGACCTGTACAGAGCTAGGCCAATGTTTTTGGCACCCTAGGCAAACTATGCCTTTGGTGCCCATCTAGTCTAGCATTGTATTTTCTACAGTTGCTGACTAGATTTTTTTTTTTTTAGAAAATAACAAACATTACACAAAGGGTTGTCCTAGGAGCCACTTTGCACCTGATGATTTTCCTACAGAGATATTCTACATTAAGAAAATGTATATACTATTATTTTGAAAGCAAGAAACTGGCTTGGAAACGGAGATGAGCACCGCCCCCTAGAGTTGGATTCGACTGGCTTTCAAGCAAGGGAAACCTTTACCTTTTACTATCATTTGAAGTCACATGCCATGTGTTGCTTCTTGAGATAGCACAATTGATTGCATTCCTCACACATGACAGCATATATTCTTTCCTCTACAAAGCAGAAATATCAAGTAAATCACATAAAAGGGCCTAGTTTTAACCTCAGTGCAAGGAGTGTTAAACAGTGCAAGGAGTACAAACTGTAGAAGCATTTGTAGTTTCCATATAAGCATAGAAGAAAAACATGGTTCTTTTAGCACCACTGTGCGTGAAAAAGTAGATCCTACTCAACAGCTATTTGCTCATAACTATCTATTTGCTCATAACTTTTAACCACCTTCAGAGTGGCTGAAGTGCAGACTTTCATCAGTGCCTGCATTGTGATAAGAGGAAAGATTTAACCCCACACACTGAGTTGTGTGAGGAGAGAAATTAAGAGGTCTCCTTTACAGGAACCAAGTCCATCCATAAATCATGTTACAAGTCCAGGGGAAAGAGTAATAACAGAGTCTTCTCTGTGAAGAGTTCACAAGGCTTCCCCTGAGGTCAAGTACCTGAGACTCAGGGCCTTTCTGTGTCATCCCCCCTATCAACTGTGCCAGACCCAGTTTTAGGAGGTGTGCTTGGGGGGGGGGGGGGGGCACCAGATTGAGGGGATGCATCTGCAGCTAGGCGCATGTATATAGGCAGAGAGCAGTCACAATGACTGAAATGTTGTGGTGAAGTCTTGGTTTGGGGGCATGTCCCCACAGCATGCATTAGACTGCTTTACCAGTACTCCACATCAAGCTGCACAGTTTAATCAGGGGAAGGCACATTACCTGATAATGTCTCCTGTTCACCTAATGCAAAAGGTGTTTCATTCCATCACAGCAATGAGGAGTTACAGCTGTGAACAACTAACATCAGTGAGGGAAGGACTGACCCAATCACACTACCAAGTGGACACTGAAAATTCATTTTCCTTTGGTTTTAATGAAAACAAAACATGAAACAGATATTGTAAATACACTCAAAGGTCACCTGTTGAGTTAATATGGAGGAGACTTACAAAACTAGTTTAACAGACAGAAAAACTGAATGCCATCATAGAACTTGGGTATTTAAAAATAATACGGGGGCCAAAACAATCAGAACGTAAGCATATCAGGACATTAGTTTTCCATTGACAGAGTGTGCCCTTTCTCCCTGTGTTTGGTTTTATTATGCTTTCTTTTGCCAGAGGTACTTGCAAAATGTTGTTGAAGAGGCAAGTGGTGGTGTGTGTGTGTGTGTGTGTGTGAGAGAGAGAGAGAGAGAGAGAGAGAAATGTTTTTTAGGGGACATTTGTGTAATGAGAGAGCATGGACCTAATTCAAACATAGCTTTCAAGCTCTTCTCTGTTTAGGTCTAAAGCAAGCATGTTTCAAATTTTTTTTTGAGGGGGGGGGGGTTGGGTGCAAAGCAAACCAAATGGCATCAGTCACACTGAGCTGTTCCCTGTTCAAACACTGCTGTCCCTTGAGCTTTGACGTGAATGGAGAAGGGAACTCAAACAGTCTGCTTACGAGAAGCTAAAAGGAGGGGGGAAGAGATGAGGTTTTCTGAGCCGGCCTGTTAGCTGTTACCTTTACTGGAAAGTCTCTTAGTGGTGGGGAAATACAGGTAGGCGGAGCCAGAGAGTTGCGGCAGACACGGACAGGAATCTTGCTGGTGTTTCCTCTGCAGACCTAATGCGTCTTCCATGAAGCACCTTGAGCAATCAGTCTCGAAATGACGACTCACTAGCTTTCTGCTGGGCATATTCTAGGAATTTGTCCTCAATTTCTGCCAATGACAAGCCACGTTGTAATTAGAAAGGAAAATAATCTTCCACGCTTGAAAATGTATAGTCTAGCAATAAGGCAGGAAATTACCAGCTGTTATAAATAAGCGTTGAGTGCCATCAGCAGGAACTGATCTGGTAGAGTGCTGACTAATTTGTTTACCAAGAAATTCAGGAAAGAATATATCACCCAGATGTCACCAGGAACTGGAGAAAATGGTGGAGACAAGGGCTTCTGTCCCTCTGCATGTGGGGCTGAAGTGTACCTTTCTTCTGGACAGGGGCTGCTGCCAGATTTCTGCAGCCAGCTGCTTGGGGCAGGGCTTTGCAGGGGGCAGTGATTCTGAGGAGGTGTTTTCTCCCCCCACCCCAGCACTCTGTTTAGCATGGTGGCCCATGGATGTTACAGATAGGAAGATGGGTAAGGAAGGGCTGAGCAAAAGACAAAGGATCTCAGTGGGTGAGAGGGGAGCACAGTGAGGCTGTGTCAAGAGATGGTGCTAAATGGTTGATTTGCACTTCTCCCTTGGGAACTAGGAGGCAGGTTTGAGGATGCATGGATATCTGAAGAATACCAGTTAGTGGAGCTGTGGGAACTGCTAGAGTTTGGCTAGGGTTAGGTTTGATAGGCTATGGCAAAGAAGGATCTGGAGGAGGGGACAGCATGCTCAGGAGTACGGTAGGGCAAGGGGAAGGTAAATGTCAGGGGCCATTGGGAGTATGGTTGCTAACCTCTAGGTAGAGCCTGGAGATCTCTAGGAATTATAACTGATCTCCAAATGTCAAATGGCCTGACTGGCACAGAAGCAAGAAAGCTTGTATGTAACAAATCAAATGTCAGGTTGAATGGCCTAGATTTGCCTTCTTCCTGACCTGCCAGTTTCCTATGTGTAGGAAGGTGTGTGTGTGAGTGTGTCTGTGTCCAGTTCTCTTCCTCTTATAGCTAGGCACTGTTTGAGTTACCAGTGCCTCAGGGAAAATTATGCTGTAAGGTAGTGAGGGAAGCAAATGTTATACGAATATTAGCTTTGGCAGAGCCTCCAACTGAGAAGCCCAGGTTTATTAGAGGTCATATTGCCTGTCAATGATAACAAAGCAGTGAATTCCATATCCTGAAATAAAGACACCAGACAAAACGCATGGATTAAACTAGGGTTTATTAATTAGAATCTTAAGTTTGCGAATAATAAAACTCACTCCTCCCATTATATGGGTTCCCTAAGATGCCGCCCTATTGGGTGTGCCAGCATTTGGACAACCACCCTGGCTCCAAGTTCAGCCTGGCCACAAGCCATGTCTTGCTTTTCCTTGTGCAGACACCCATCAACCCCTTCCTCCACAGAGCAAACCTGCAAAATTTCAAATAGTGATACACAGCACCAAGGGATTAACTCCAGCAGCCCTCTGGGACCCTGCACCCACTGGTTGCTAGTTTGGGTGCCTTCCCCCTTTTTTGGATGCCTCAGGGTGTTTGTCAATCTGATTAAACAACAAGCATCTAACCTGCACAAATCCTGCTGATCCTAGCTAGAGAATCACCAGCCTTCAAGATCATGGCTGTATGTACAATCCGAACCCCACAAAAAAAACAAATGAGCAGCAGGGAGGAAAAGGTCCATTGTCCCAGCCAATCAGATGGGGACCCCCGACATTCTTGCTTGGTCTCGAAGCAACCAGCTAATCCCATGTTGTTGCCACAGGAAAGGAAGTCTGGCAGCAGCAAAAAGTCTCCTCTTCGCAGCTGTCTCATTGGCTGCAGGGTACAAGGAATCCCTTCCTTTCCCCACACCCCGAGTGTCTGGTGCCTTCACTCTGTAAGGAGCATGAGTGCAAAACTGCCCCTGCCACTGAGCTGTCTCCCTGCTCATTAATAGCTTCATCCTAAACATGTGTAACGTCTGAAATCCTAATGGAAATATGAAGACATTCTACTTGGTGGCCCCAGATTAAATCCCAAACCACTAGATCACAAAGCCTGTGATTTAACCTATTTAATTATGCTGGAATCATCCATCTATTGGCTGGCTGGCATAGCTTCATTCATTTTTAAGAAAGTGCCTTACACCAATAAAGCACTCTGAGAAGGACTAAATCTGTGCATGACGACAGAATAGTGTCCAATAGGCTGTTGTCTATTTACATTTGTGTCCTATTTCCACAGAGCGCAAAGTCAGAGGTCCTATCAAGGCAGGACTTTGGAGCAGAAAACTATAGTTGCTGTGTCACCCTGCCTCAGTAGGTGGGGGGCCAAAAGTAGATTGTAGGTAGAGATGGGTGAACTTCCACTGTTCTACTTTCAGTGCATTCTGGGAATTGTAACCATAATGAGGAAGGATGCCCAAGAAGACCATTAATTGCAGAGTGCAAAACTCTCAAAGTGTACCACTTTGAGAAGTGGCATTCTGATCTCCTCACTCTCCTTCAACTGATGATAGTGATTTGCTTTGTGAACTTTATAGCTGAATAAAACTATGAGGCTCAGTTTCCTACCTGTAAAACTAGCACTTTTACCAGCTGTCATGTGGGATGTCTGTAGCCCTCAGGCTGTCTACAACTTGGTTTGCTGAAATCATGATTGGCAGAGTGCAGGTTACTTGTTGGCATCACAGTTCCAGATAGACATCACCACTGGCATCTTGCCAAAAAGATGTCATTTCTTGGCTGGAAAATTAGTGCCACCTTGACTGCATCCTATGCAGCAAGGACAGGATTAATGCAAATGCATTCTTGTACACTCCGTAACTGAGAATTTGTTGCAACTATTTTACAATTCACATGAACATCCACTCACTTCCTCTTCATTCTGAAAAGCATTTCTGTGCCTGCTGTTTGCAAATGACGGTATGAGGAAGCAGCAGCCCCTGGACTTACTCAGGGCTGCTTTTATGGTCAAAAAGGTCGAAAACAGCAAGGGGCAAACAGCAAGGGGCTGTGGCAATTGGCTCTGGTGGTAACATATCAGGTTACTTGGAGTGGATGTGGGGGGCAGGGCTTTCAGGAAGACCTGGGAGCCAGAGTTTTCACTCAGGCATGCCCCCTGCAGCATCTCAGCAGTTGTCTCCAGGTTCCCCTGCCCACAATCCCTCAGTTTCAGCACTTCTCAGTTATGTGTTGCATAGGTTTGGACCATGTTTGTGCTCTTGTCACAGCTTTTTGTGGGCAGTGAGGGCATAGGGCCAATTCAGTTCTGGAGGAAGGCTGAGGGCCTGAGGCTGTGTGCCAGCCTTTCAGGGACTGGGGACCCCCATAAAAGGTCTTGGAGGTGGGGCTGCTCAGTGATATTCCCAGCTTGGGGACAATTACCTGGCTCTCACCATCAGATGGCAAGGGAGCCATGCAGTGACTTGAGCCAATGGCAATGCGGGGCCTCAGGAACTGCCATCTCATAGAGGCTTCCCCAGCAGGCAGGCTGGGTGGATGGTTGGTGCCACCAGTTGACAGGCACTTTGCCTGATGCTGGATCCATGTCCCTCATATCCCCTCTAAGGATCACAGCTATAGGACAGAATTTTTTAAGTTCAGGAATTTTCCTACGTGTACTTGGCCTTTATAGAGAAGTCTAAATTATCGCATTAAATACCTGAGTTTCCAAAATGATCTTTTTGTGATTAAAAAAAGTAGTTCAAGGTATTCCTAGTTGCTCCAAGATGTATTTTTTTTGGAGTGTATCTGTGTCAGCAACCCCAAAACAACTGTGATAACAGAGGCAGTGTTTACAGAGGTCAAGGCCCATGCAAGTTCTGCTACAGAGGTGTGCACATCAAGGACCTTAAGGGGAATTCTTTTGAACCATCTGGTAGAGATCAAACAATTGTTTATTTTCTGATGAGGCACAGCAGGGATAGCCTTTGCAGGATCAATATATTTAGTGCATCTTCAACATAATATAAAACGTAAAGAGAATCAATACAGCTTTTAGCTTTGTTGTATAAACTGCAACCCATTCTGCATAAGGACAGAAGTGTACATTATGATGGAAAGCTGCAGTTCCCAGTCCCATGTTTGTTTTGCAACATGGGGATGAGGGCATCTGCATAGGAGAATCAGTGGGTGGGAGGGGTCTTTAAGCATTGTTACTCAGCACTCAGAGATTTATATCCCACCATCTCCTGCAATTCAGGGCTTGGGGTATGTCACAACATTTTTAAAAATACAACAACCATAAGCATATTAAAACAGTTTAAAAGTTTTAAATCTTTACATTCTCCCAGTATCTAGACCAGAAGAGGTCCAACTGCAGGGAAATGATCAGAGAAGGCATTTGTCAGGAAGAATTGTGGAAAGGATTAAGCTCTGGCTTTGACCTTAGTCTCCATTCTTTCTTTTTAACATTTCCTATCCACCAAGCTTTAACTGCTATGCCTCTTTTGACAGAGACTGTTGACTGGTCTACAGATATATCTGAATGAGGAAATATAATTCTTGGGTGATAGAGCAGACCGTATCAAAACAGCCTGCAGAGGAACACTACCATTTTTGAATGCTGCCATCTCTCTCACATACGCAAAATTCCTTGCAAGTGATAAACTAGCCTGTCTTTGTGAATGGCTCTAACTCAGGCCATTCCTTGTTATGTTACATTTTCTAACTGTGCTGATTTTTCCAATCAACACATGAAGCTACCTTATATTGCATCAGATCATTGGTCTACCATGGGTCAGTACTGTCTGTTTTAACTGTCAGAAGCTTTTCAAGGCCTTCCAGGTCAACTATTATCTTTAATATGATGAAATACCAGATCTTGAACCTGGGTTCCTTCTGCATGAAAAGCAGACACCACTGAGTCCCAGCCTCAGCCAGTTTCACATAGAAGAACATTCTTATGCATGTGAACTCTAAGCCAGCATCACCCCAACATTCTGTACACCCCCTTGCAGACACCTGGTACTAAAGATAGGTGAAAAAGTACTGCAGTGATAAGCAGTTATATCATGTGGATTGATGGGTTTATGTAATGAAAAGATGGCCCTGTCTATAGAAGGCGGTTAGACTAGTGGATTAGTCCTTCTGTAGATTAGTCTCCGGCCTTCTGTTTCTATGCTTCTATGCTTCAGTTTCAACATCACTTTTAAGACCAGCCTTACTATGAAGCAATTGTTTTGCTGACCACTGGGGCTGCCATTGTTTCGTATGCTGTCTTGTCTCTGTGTCCTTAGGGCCACAATCCTATGCACAGTTGCTTGGGACTAAGTCCTACAGTTTAGGGCAAAAAAATGTGGTTGGAAATGAACTCCCTTGGTTGAATGAACCTTGGTTGAATCTCTCTATGAACCTTGAACCAATGAACCATACCTGAACATTTCAAATGAGGTGCAAATTTCTATGGCGTTCAAGCCATACTTTGCCCTGGAGTGTTACTTTTTTCTTGTGTGTAACATTGGAAGGAAAAGATAATGGCAAGGAGGTTGAAAGGATAATGGAAGGGGGAGTTGTAGCAGGGGATGGGCTTAGTCAGGAAGGCCTGGCTTTGAAAATAGGCTGAAGTTTTAAAAACTAATCTATTTTTGAAACACTGTTTTACTGGAGTTCATTGCTATTTAGGGTAGGGAGATCTGGCCCATCACAGGTAAATCCCATTTCTAAGCAAACATCCCTGGAACCACACTGCATAAGAATGCTACAACATATACAATGAAGATAAAACATGGGATCTATCTACATGCATTTTTAAATGTGGAGGAGAGAGGTGACATTTTGATACATTATTTCATATGCAAACATGTCATCACTGCCATATATCTCGCAGTATATATAATGCAGTATTCCTTACTTTTAAGAAATGTGTGATTAATTATCACAATTATGCTTTACCATGATTGGGGAGATACAGTAGCACTTGCTGCTTAGATAAGAATGATTATCATTACCTTTTGTTCTCCATAATACTAAAAAAAAAAAGAGGCACAATTAGTCCAGCTCTATTAACTAACAAATCCCTACATGTGTACTAGAGCTGTCAGGCTGTGCCTGTCAACCGGCAAGGGCTGGAAGGGGCAGGGATGTGGGGGCGCATGGCATTGCATATGCCATGATGTCACTTCCAGGAAAAACCCAGATGTGATGGCAGGTAGCTCTAGGAATTGCCAGAGTTCCTAGAGCTACCTGCCACAACTTCTGAGTTTTCCCTGAAAATGATGCCATGGCATTTAAAAAAAAAAATTCTCACAGCACCACTGTGGGCATCAGCAGGCAACACAGGTTACTGGTGTGAGGCCTGGCAACTTTAATATGTACAATCAGTAGTAAGATAAGAGACGTTGTGTCAGGTTCCTGACATTTTTCCCAGGCAGGAGTTTGGTGCCTGCAGCTCTCCACATCACTGAGGGCTCTCTTGCTCCTTCCCACCCCCCACAGTTTGTTCTCATGCCTGTATCTGTTTCTCTGAGCAACGCTCGTAACCTTGAAGTGTTTTTCTAACGGCACTGACTCCAGGTGGTGGGGGTGTGGGAATCAGTGGGGAAGTGTTGTGGGAGCTGGGGAAAGGCTGCCAAATCTGAACTGACTCTGTTAGGCGCCTTTTCGGTGGGAAAACAACGGCTAGTATTTTTGCGCCTTTTTACAACTCACCTGATTGGTGCCAGGTTCTTGTTCTGGTGTTTGAATATAGTATAACTTACCCTCTGCCTTGTAACTGTCAGGGGTCCGTTGGAGCAGGAGCACACAGGAGCGCAGCTCTGGGAGTGAGGAGCCCAGGGGGCGGGCACATGACCAAGCCCCGCCCCCTCCTCGGCTTCCCCAAGCAGTGCAGAGGCGCAGCGCCCCGGGGAAAGCCCTGCTAGGGTCTTTATTGTTTTTAATGTTTTGTTTGAATATTGATAATTTTATCATTGTTTCTTTTATGACTGTGTGCTGCTTTTCCAGAGACTTGCTCAAGGTGGCATATAAATTTTCTAAGTATACCATTTTTTATCTGGGCACATGGCACATAAGTACTGGAGAAATTTCACCAACCCTTCAGCAGCTTCTACCCCATCAGTCTGGTGTAGTGGTCAGGAGTGTGGACTCTAATCAGGGAGAACCAGGTTTGATTCCCCACTCCTCCACATGCAGCTGCTGGTGTGACCTTGGGCCAGTCACAAGTTCTCTCAGAGCTGTTCTCTCATGAGCAGTTCTCAAAAGACCTCTCTCAGCCCCACCTACCTCACAGGGTGTCTTGTTGTGGGGAGGGGAAGGGAAAGGGATGGGCAGTGCACATGTCCTGGGTATCTCAAGTCTACTTGAAACCTGGTGGTTTCAAGGGAGCAGGAAGAGAATGAAGGTGTGTTCTTTACGCTTATTTCTATTGCACAAAGTATTGGATGGGGAAGGGAATGGAGGAAGAGCAGGTCAGTTTCACTCACCTGTGGAGTGGAGCCTGAGGGGTGGGTGTTGCCTTCTGACACACTTCCAGTATGTTAGGGGATATGGCATATGCAAATGAGTTATGCAAATGAGCTCCTGCACATCTTTTTCTATGAAATGACCCCTGGTAACTGTCATCACTAACACTGAAAGTGCTTACTGAGTAGACCATTAAGAAATAAAAGGACTTTATTCAACATAAGGCCTGGCTTATTGGATCTTACAAGGTTCTCACACTTTGATTTAACTGGAGTGTGTGTTTGTGTGTGTGTGAGAGAGAGAGCGAGAGAGAGAGAGATTTTGCAGTTTCAGCCTTGATTGCTGTCTCCCTCCCTTTCACTTAATTATTCCCATGAAGGGGTCTTGTCTCAAGTCTTCACAGCCACAAAAGTTATTTTATAATCAAGAAGCAAAACAACATTTTTCCAGTTGGCATTGTTTTGTACTGATTCCCTTAAAACAATGGCACCTTCTTATAAATGCTGGCCTGGTAGTTTGGAATAGATGTGTCAGATATACTCCCAAGGAACAAAGCATAAAATTGACACCAGCATGAAGGGTTTGCAGTAGCAGAATAATGAATATGCTGGATTTCCCTGCAAGAGATCTGGCAAAAGAGAGGCCTCTACCTTATGGTGCAGGGCCTTTCATGGTGGTGGTTAATCAGTCAGCTGGAGAGTATACATGTATTTAAGGAGGGTTTTGAAATAAAGCTGTTCTGCTGGTGACTAGTAGGGTGGCAGAGTAATGATTGCAAAAAGCTGTTTTTCCTAGAAGCATGTCTGCCAAAGGGATGTTGCGCTGGCCTAATTTTAAGCCCACTGCCAGACAAGCTTATTGCCTAAACATAGACTCTTTGAAACTGAATTGTATCAGGCATGCCTCTGCAGTGTTTGCAGCCTCTGTGGGCATGCATTGCCTGTTCCAAACTGCAGCCTGGTGTGAAGGGGAGCCACTTGCCAGTGCCAAAGAGAATAAAGAAGCTGTGCACTGTCTATGTCAGGCTGCCGTAGGGGGTAATAATATAGACCCAAGTCTTCAACTGCCTTGACTTTCAGAGCTCATACAAAGAACTTGGCACAGCACATTAGTGTCCTTTTGATAGTTAGGTCAATGTGTGGCTGTGCCATTATACCTCAAACTGGAATTCTGTTTCTTATGTACATCAGAACTATGGGCGACATAAAGGATGGAACAGAATACTAAAATAATCAGGCATTATATCGTAGTTTCCTGTTTATTAGCCTATTAACCTAGGGGAGCATAGTACTTTCAAAAGCCATGCATTGTGAGTACCCAGATAATGAACATTAATCCCCTTAAGCATCATGCTCATCTCATCCTGGCTTCAGTTCCTGGTGTTCATTATGCTTTTGGGGAGGGGGGGAGTTTTGCCACCCTTTCTGTAAAACTGATCACTTTATCTCAAACAAAATGCTTACCGGATGTGCCCATTTGTCTATTTTTAAAATGAAATGTAAAGCTTTCATTGGGTTTCATTCCATTCAGTGTTACATATGTCCATTTTTGTTATTATTTATTCAAGGGTTGTGTTTTAAATGAATGGAGAAAAACTGAGACAACTCATTCACTCCATTTGTTTGGGCAGTGAGGAATAATAATGGATCAACTGTTTGTGTTTGTTCATGCTTCATCATACTTCCTGCTCCTCTTTCGTCCTCTGCTCCTTCCTCTTCCCTCCACCAACAGCACAACAGTTACACAAACATTTGGAGGACACCAGTGGACATTAAAGAGAGCCAGAAAGGAAGCCAGCTTAGTGGCAGTTGAATTATATTTCCTTCTCCCCACCCCTGCGTCAGATTCTGCTCTTCTGCCTCTTTCTGTAAAAGGAACCACTCTTCAATGTGCCCTAGGAATGTAGTGCCATATCATGCCTGGCCTTACATTAGGCTTACCCCAGTAACTACACTTCCCAGGTGCACCAGCTCTGGAAGGGGTCAGAAGAACTGAGGCAATGAAGAGTGGGGGAGATTCTCTAGCCATTCATTTACCCATTGGCTGATCTTGAGCCATTGCCACCCTGCACCACCACCAGCAGGAACAAAAAGATATTGCTGGAAATAAGGAACACTATAACAAACTGAACAAAATCATATGACTGTGTTGTTTTTAATTAAATGCTGATAATCAATTTACTGTATTGCGGCTGTGATTGGTCCTGATTATGCTGCTATATAATGCCAAAGGAAATCCCGGAGCCTCCACCCTCCTCCTTCCAAGTGGTCAGGCAGCAGTGGGCCAGAATCACCTGAACTGCCATCCTAGCCGAAGACACTCCAGCCATAGCATGTGGCTGACAGATGATGAGGAAGAATGCCAGCAAATGCATGAATGCCATTCGTTTGTTCATCCTTCTTTGTTTTCTTTGCCAAAACAAATGGTCTCATATGTGCAACAAATAAGCAACACTTGTACCTTCTTTGCACTGTAATTTATCATTGAGTTTGATGGTAATATTTTGCAGGGTAAGATCATAAGAGCCCTGCTGGATCAAACCACTGGCCCATCTAGTCCAGCATCCTGTTTCACAAAGCTGTTTGGCTGTAGGGCCAAACCAGAGGTTTGCTGCCATTCAATGCTACTGATGAAGACTGGGACCACAATTTCCAACTATTTGCCATAGGGCGCATTTTGACCCAGGGCTTTGCACAATTTCCTCCACGGCTTCAGTGATCCTGGGTTTTTTGAGGATCACCAAAGCCACGGAGAAATCACATGAAGCCCCGGGTCAAAATGTGCCCCGCAGCAAATAGTGGGAAATTCAAGCAGACAATCAGGGCAAACGGAGGACCCAATGCCGGGGCAGCACTAGTGGGAAATCGGTCTGGGATGCATACATCTCCCAGTTTCAGTTCTACCTTACCGCCAACAAAATCACAGCTGAGAACATCGTAAAGGCCACATTCCTCAGCCTCTGTGAGCACTTCACATTTGAGACTACCCAGGCTCATGTGGCACCACAGGACCTTGATGCCGTGTCCTTCACCATGCTCAAGGCCAAACTGAAGGACCACTTTTCACCTTGTCCCTCCAGAATTGCCTGCCGACACGCCTTCTACAAGAGGGACCAGGCCCCGGGAGAGTCACTCACCACATTTGTGACTGCCCTCCGAAAGGCATTGCACCACTGCAATTTCCATGACTTAGAGGAGGCACTCTGCGATCGTTTGGTGTGTGGCCTCTGGGATGAAAAGCTACAGCGATGGCTCTTTGCAAAACGCAACCTGGATTTTAAGATGACCTACAAGGAGGCCAGCGCAGCCGACGCAGCCGAGCAGTCAACCAAAGAAGTCCGCCAGATGTGAGGTCCACTTGTTAACCGCAAGACTGAGGCCATGCACCAAGAAAGCCTTGCAGACTTCTCCTTCATCAATGATGATGATAGGGAAGTCCTTCAAACACAAATTGCTACCAAGAAGTGTGAGGGAGCTGAGCCCACTTATGGGACTCCTTGTGCCAGCTGTGGTGGCAACCATCAGCAAAAGTCATGCCAGTTCCAGGGTGCTCAATACCAGAACTGTGGAAAATCAGGGCACATTGCACATGCCTGCCACTCTGCCCAGCATAGAGATGCATCGCCAGGCCTCCATACACCATAAAGAGTGTCACACCCTCTCACTCTGCTCCACCATGCCCTCTGAGACCAACAGCACCCCTGTCTTGATGCTACAGCCATCTACATGCACCAAGATCAAGGTGACAGTCAAGGTCCAGAATGTGCCCTGCAAGATGGAAGTCAACACCAGGTCTGCACTGTCCATCATATTATCAAAGACATTCCAGTGCATTTGCCCTAAGTTGAACTGGAAATGCCTTGAGCCCTTCAACATGGCCCACCGGGGTCCCTTCACCCTCAAGTCAAAGATTGATGAAGAATTCGATCAACTCATCACCCAGGAAGTCTTGGAACCAGTCACCCATGCATGATGGGAAATGCCCATCGTCACTCCACTCAAGCCAAACAAAGCAGTTGGAATCTGTGCAGACTACAAATCCGAAAGCTACAGCTAGTGCAAAATCTGGAAGCTACAGCTAGTGCAAAATGCTGCAGCCAGGCTTTTAATAGGTCTTCTCATGCAGGAGCACATTCAACCTGTGCTAAAAGCATTGCACTGGCTGCCAACAGCATTCCAAATTCACTTCAAGGTTCTCACCTTTAAAGCCTTATATGGTCAGGGACCTGCATACCTGAGGGACCACCTTTTCCCACATGTTCCCCAGAGGGCACTGCATTCAGGGTCTCAAAATTGTCTGACCCTCCCTGGCCCTAAAGATGCCAGGCTGTCCTCAACCAGGGCCAGGGCCTTCTTAGTAGCAGCTCCATACTGGTGGAATGAGCTCCCAAAAGACATCAGGGCCCTGCAGATGGAGCTCTTCCACCAGGCTTTTAACTAGGAGCCCCACTTAACAACTGTTAGGCCCACCCCCCTGAATTTATTACCAGCAGTCTGAGCTGCCAGAAAAATTGGATGGAATAAACTGAATTACAACTATGTTCATTCCCTGATGACTAATCTAACCTCCTATAGTGTCTGCTATTACAATTGCACTATTATTAAGTTAGTTCTAGCACCTCAGCACTTTAGGATGGCTCTAATTGTCATGATCAACTGTAATTTTTAATTTTGTGTTGTTTTATGTGTTTTTAAATTTCTTTGTAAGCCACCCTGAGCTTGCTTCAGCAGGGAGAATGGTATATAAATCAGATAGATGGATGGATGGATGGATGGATGGATGGATAGATGGATGGATGGATGGATGGATGGATGGATGGATGGATGGATGGATGCAGTCAACAGGGCACTGCAGCCGCACACCTATCCAATGCCCATAGTGAGCCACCTCCTAACTTCACTGAATGGTGGTGTGGTATTTGCCAAGCTCAATCTGCCCCAAGCCTACCAGCAGCTTCATATAGATTATGCCACTACTGAGACCCAGACAATCATCATTCATGGAGGTGCATTCAAGGTCAGGTGCCTGCAGTTCAGTATCAGCATAGCCCCTGATGGAAGGTCTCCTTTGTGGACTCCCGGACATCATCCTGCATTTTGATAATGTTCTTATCACTGAAGGCTCCGAGGCGGAACTTGCTGAGCAACTCCGGGACGTCCTCCGCCAACTGTGGGGCTGAAAGTAAAGAAGGAGAAGTTGCAAGGAGCCTCTCTAATAATGTGTATTCAGTTGAAGCTCTCACTATATAACACTTAATCTGAGCTTTACAGGAAACTCTTTTTTCTTTCCCCACTGAGCATTTAGAGAAAGTGGATATTAGAGGTCTCCCTACCAACGAAACAGGTCTTTTCTTAGTAGCTATTAGCTCTGCGGCTAACTGAAGGTTTGAGTTTAGTATAGCATGGTTTCCATTCTTGCTCTCTGAGCATAATTTATTTGCAAGCCTTTTTCTTTAGTCAGGTCTGACAGGTATGAGAAGTGAAAGTGCCAGCTCCTGGTGCCTCGGCTCATTGCTCATCTGCATGGAATTTATTCAACAGCAAAATTCATCTAGTCCTACATGGAGATTGAACCTAGTGGCTTTCGCCATAAATCAGAAAGTAGAATTTTAGCTCCTTTCCAGTCATAGAAGTCATATATTTGCACTACAAATTTAAGCCAGTTTCAAATTGGTTGAAGTTGATTTAAGAGCCACAGTTTCCTCCCAACAACCACAGGAAGTGACATTCTGTGCAGGTGTGGAAAATTCTTTGTTACATACTCGATTCTCTTCAGAGAACAAATAGTGTGGCAAGAGCTATGTTCTCTTATAGTACAATCTTAAGAACACTTCTCTGGGAGTAAGCCCCATTGAACAGAACAGAGCAGGATTCTCAGTGAACCTGTTTATGATTGCCGTCTTATTCTGAAACTGCAGGTACTATTTCAATGTTCCCTTGAGGGTGTGGTGTGTGTGTGTGTGTCTGGCAACAAACACATTTTACAAATGGGAAGATTTTTTTTAAAAAATGCAATATTGCTTACATTAAATTTTGTTAAATTATAACTTGGCATCATTCCTGTCACTTTAATTTTGGGTTGTAGTCAAAAGCAAGAAAATAGAACAGTACCAGAACGTAGATGCCAAGGGAAGGTGAAGAGTACTCAATTCTGCCTCTGTGACCTTCCAGAATGAGAATTATCTTGACACCCTTGAACTGTTCTGACTCAGAGTGTTTCATTACACTTAATCATATATTTGCATGCAAGAAAGGGAAGCGTAATTCTGAAAAACAAAATCCAAATCATGCTAGATAATCCGAGCAAAATCAATAAAGAATTTCAAACAATAGGCTGTCTAATTTTATCTTTATTTTTAATTATCTTTCCATCGTAATGATAGTCTGACCACTACAAAAACAAGTGCTATTTTACTTCTTTTTAAAAGGATTTTACACAGCAATGATAGGTCAATATTTCAGTGATAGGTAAGGAAACCTACAGTGCAAATCTACCATGCAGTCCTAAATAGTCAGAGCAATCTAAGTTCATTGCCTTTGATAGATTTGGAAGTGTGTAACTCTGTTGAAGACTGCCTGTTCATTACTGAGTCATAAAGTGCTGCCAGTAGGCAACAGAGATAGGCTAGATATTGTGTACAGGAAGGATTGTGACTGATAGGACTCAGACAGTGTCTCAAGTTAGAAAGGATCTCAGATGATAATGTTTGCAATAACCTCAACATAAGACCTCACAGTACTGCATACTTATTGTATGTATGAATGTATGTATATCCCATCTTTCTCTCCATTCAAAGACTCAAGGCAGACATAGTGTTGTTTAACTAGTCAACACTGCACTGGCTGGACCAGTGGTCTGACTCCACATCTCAGACCTAACGAAAAATTAATTGGAGTTCATCTGGGAGGAAGAGAACCAGATGAATAATGAACTGAATGAACTGAATAATGAACGGAAACTGAAATGGAGTCTCCATAAAAAGTTAAAACAAATTCCTTGCTGTCTGTCTTTGTGAAGGTCATTTCACATTTCTTTCCATTGCAAAATACTGTTCAACTTTCCATTATTTTTGTGGGGTCCAGTTTTCTAGTAGGTCTAATCACTTTCAATCAAACAACATTTGGACATCGAGCAAACTGCAAATGTGGGATGACCTTCCCAAAGAGCAAGTTTAGAGGTTAGACTTACAATTTAAATGACTACCTTTCCCTCCATTGGTTAGGGGAGGGGCTGTGGCTCAGTGGTAGAGCATCTGCTTGGTATGAAGAAGGTCCCAGGTTCAATCTGCAACATTTCCAATTCAAGGATCAGGTAGTAGGTGATGTGAAAGACCTCTACCTGAGACTCTGGAGAGCTGCTGCCAGCCTGAACAGACAATACTGACTTTGATGGACCGATGATCTGATTCAGTATAAAACAGCTTTGGGGGGGGGGGGGAATAAAGTAGAAGTTAATGGGAAAGGCAAGTAAGTATACAGGATTTAGATTTGAGCTATTAAACATTTTCGTTGCAAGTCACTGAAGAACAGGTAATGCACATGTCCCGCACGTAGAAGGAGAGCATTTAATTAGACGTGGGGGGGTTGTTATATGAGATACCACACTGTGCTCATGTTTCAGTGAGAACACCTAAAGCTATAGCTATGCTCAGCTGCATAACATGTACAGGGTTAGATGGGGTCAACGAAGACCTTCTTGCCACACAGGATATGAAAGTGAGAATTTGGAATAAGTGATAATTGCAGCTCTTGCTTGTCAAAAGATTATGGGTGTTATTCTGGATGAATTCCAACTTCAAAAAGTAGATATTCTGAAACTTCAGTTAACCCAATAATACTCCACAATGCATACTGCTGCTGCTGTTTTAACTATCACTTGCTATCTAGAAGAGTGTAGCTCATTGGTAAACTATGCATCCTTCTGATAAGAGATGTGAGTTGCATGAGGATAAACTCTTCTAAGAGTCAGAGCTAGACGGAAGAGTGAGACTGAGAAAAGGGGTCCCAAAAGGTATGGAGCCAAGGGATGTGAGTTCAGATATATCAAGTTTGAATATATCTCATTGAATCATAGAATCACAGAGATGGAAGAAGGGCCATCTAGTCCAACCCCCTGCTCAATGCAGGATCAGCTAGAGCATTCCTGACAAGTGTTTGTCCAGTTGCTGCAGAGATGCAGGTCTCTGGATGGTACCTAGGATTTTTTTGGAATATCAGGGTCCTGAAAAATCCCTGAAAAATCACAGAAATATTTGGGATGATCTGGAAATATCGGGAACCAGCATTTTAAGTCTCCCAGGACTGTTTTTTCTTTGTCTGGTGTTTCTGTGTTTTCCTAGGGTTTGAGATCAGCTTTCCAGTTTGGATTTGCTTTGAGAATATCAGAATCCTGAAAAAAAAAACTCAGATCCTAATACCAAACTAGAATCTGGAACCTGGAAAACAGGGAATGCCAATATTTTTTGGCTCCCTGAGATCTAGATCTGAAAAATACATTATTTTTCCAACCTGTACATCTTTAATAGAGGCTAGATTAGGAGCAAGCTAAAGCTAAGAAGGTGGAACTCGGGAAACAAAAGAGAGAGCTAGGAAACAAGTACATATTTACAAGGATTAGCAGGAAGAAGGGTACAATCTTAAATATACTTTCTAGGGAGTTAGTCCCATTAAATTTAGGGGGACTTACTGCTGAATGAAAATGATAAAGATAGCCATTGCAGAGAACATGCAGATATGAGTCAGGGAAGCAACCATTGTGGAAACCGATTTTGAATTTCTGTATATGGTATCCACAATTTATCAGTATGGCCAGACTTCATAAAGATGCATCACTACAGTCCATGGCAACTGAATTAGTAGTCTTGATCCGGGGCAGTTGACCCATATGGAAGAGATGCCACTGTACAAGTACATCTGAGCGAAAACTGGAATCAGAGAATGGGCATGGTATTATTGGTTATCCACCACAATCTGAGAGATCCAAGATGAGCAGTTATATTATCATGAAAGCAGCCTGCACATATGGGAAAATTCTGGCACCATGACTACCTGGTGACCACTGCACATTAAGCTGCCCCTTGGCTAAGAGCCAACTATTCTGGTTTAATTGAATTGTGCATTAGAATGCAAATATTATTTTAAGAGATTAACTATGTTTGAGTAATCTGGATGGGGTGATCAGAAGTTATGATGTAGTTCACTGGTGGACCATTAACCTTTCTTTTTTTTCGTTTTTTCTTTGTTGTTGTATATTCATTATCCTCTGGTTTCTAGGATTCTTGCTGGATTTGGTGGACATCGACACACTCCAGCAAGACACTTCCTATGTTCATAAGAAAGAGTTCAGATTACTTAACACCAGATTAATTGCACTTTAACTTGTAAACAATCCTGACTATGCATAGTGAATCTGTTCTTTAAGAAGAAAGTAGATGACAGAAAACGTTGGGTCATTCCTGCGCTCCAATCAAACTGTAGCTGTTCCAGAAAATGGATGCAAATACTTCATTCAGATATGTGTCTCAGTCCATATCCCACTGCAAGGAAAACAATGTAAATAATCAACCTCTGCCTTGAGAAATGCGTGCACATCTTAAAATGCACCTGATATATCTTAATGTGGGTGTTGATTACAGTTCATTACTTTCAGTTGGATATATATAGTTTTAGATGTGTATCAATACTGCATATCCTTGCACTGCCAGTCACACATCACTATGCATGAGACTACAGCTGAATCAGAAAGCTACTAACAAAAAAACAAAAAAACAGAAAAACCATTTAAAGCTCATGTAAAATATAAATTAAAGCTTTCTGCTGAGGCCCTGACACTGCTTGTTGTTCACTAACGTGTCAAGACTCATCCTAAATATTCTGTTTCAGGACACTCTCTAATCTCAGAGGTTTAAGTCTTAGTGGTTCCTCCTGTTAAACCACTCCTGTCAGTTAGCTGTTGACTTATTTAATTTGAAGGAATATATTGCAGCAGCCAGGGTAAATGCCAGCAATCTGCTGGGCATAAGAGCAGCTCATTAGAGACCTTACCATAACATGATGTAGCCTCATGTGTAAGTATTGTGAATAATGGAGAGAAAAGCTTACAGACAAAAATAGATCTTAACTTTTCAAGGAGAAAAAGAAGACAGAGATGCTAGTTATGTAGAGTTTGGATCTGAGATTGGATCTGAGAAAAATCATCACTTTGATGTTATCAAAATCTTTTGCAAAGAATCTTTGTTTAGAAGTGCAGAGGACTTGCAGCCCTGTCTTTAGGTACTGTCATGGAAACAGTAGCAACCCCTTATTCAAGCAGGGCCAGGTTCAAGGATCTAGGTATTTTTCTCCCTCTTGCTGTAAGACCCTCAACTGGACATTTAGGACCCCAAGACTGAATGTTAACAATCGAGAGAGAGAGAGAGAGAGAGAGACTATATTTTACAGATGCTTGAATATCAGCTGGTTTGGTTTATATCCTGTTTGTGGGATGCAAGCAGGGAGCTGTTTCATCCAGCAGTTTGCTGGGTTACTTTCCACATATCCAAACAGTGCAGAACAGTGCAGTTGGTAGCATTTTACTCATGCACGTTTTCACACAGCCTGATGGGAGACCTAGTCCCTTTTCCTGTTGCTGCATGCCACTTGACAGTCAATCATCTAAACTAATCAGGCAGCCAATGATTGTAAACATATACTATTTTTAAAAAACCTTAAAGTTTGTTACGTAATCTAACTCTGTTGTTGGCATTAGATTGTGTATGAGTATCTTTATACAGTCATCTGGGAGTGGTAGTTTCCCTTTCTCCTGCATCATTTAAATAGCTTACCCAACCTTCCATGAATCTGGGGGGGAGAACTGATTTCACATACTGCTCAGATGCAAAAAAGGCTGCAAGGCAGAAGAAAATGAAACTCCACTACCACAGCTACTGTACAGCCCCAAAACTGTTTGGAAACAGCTCAGGTCAGACAGTGGTGAGAAAAGGAGATCACAGACTCAACTTACAAGTGGCTGCAGCTGTTGAAAATGGAATGTGCACCCTCCAAACATGTTGCCATGATATTTGCAGCATGCCTAGTATATTTAGTTAAAACAGAAAAAAACATTCAACATGACTATGATTTGATGCTAAGATGTCCCACAAGTTTTCAATATTAAGACCCAACTGTAGTCTTGTGGTACAGGGATGACCATATAAATCAGGGATATGACCATATAAATGACCATATAAATCAGGGTACAGGGATGACCATATAAATCTTAATCACCGTTCCTGCAAGATGTTGCTGGTGGTCAATTTCCTTAGCATGATGTATGGAATTGTGAAAGGATTGCTTCCAGTGAAGGAGAGGAGATGAAACATGCTACCCCTAGTAGATGGTGCATGCATAAGTTTTCCTAGCTGGGCAAATAGTGGCTTGCTGCTTTCAAGCCAGAAAAATGGCAGAGAGGGTTTAATCCCCCTCTTCCCACACGCCACATGTCCCGATCCAGATTGGGTCCACAAATGTCTGGGAATTAAGTTCTGAGCATGGAATTGCCGGAGCACAGGAATGGGTTGGATGTGTGGTGGACACAAGGAACTTTGGAATGCATGAACTGGCTGATTTCTTGCTTCCCCCCAAATCCCCCATCATAAATGTCTCTTCCGAAAAGGGGGACATGGCTGCTATTTCTTGCTTTATGGGAAAGAAATGACCCATTATGAAGCATAAGAGGTATCAGTTTAAGTCCAAACAAACATTTTATATCACAGTCTCTGCTGTATGAATGGAAAGTATCATTTCTACTACTGCTGTGCCAATGGTCATTGCTTGGCTGAAGACAGATCTCAGCAATAGTGTGAGCAGACTAGTTCCAAAATACATAAGCTCAAGTGCATGAGTAGCTTCTTCACTGTTGCAGCTCAAGGCCTTTTAGCAAAATATAAGCTGAGACAGGGAAATCCATATTGTCCCTTCTTCACAGTTTTGTTCTAGGTCAGTGATATACACTCTGTGGCTTGGGAGCCATGTGTGACTCATTCCACCTATGGCTCTTCTGAGCACTGTTCCCCAATATGGCAGCTACCACATGTTGCATAAAGTGAGCAAGCTCCTTGCCAATAAAGCTTGTGGTTGATGGGTGGTTCCCATCCCACCGTGAAGTAGCCATTACCAGAAGAGATTCAGGCCTCATGCTAGGAATGGAAATAAATGTGGCTTTTTTGATTGATGGTAACTGTGAATGCGAGCTGTGGAGTGAGTATGACTACTCCAAGTAAAGAGAGGGACTGATTCTCCCACATTGCGCTATAACACCACAAGGAGAAGAAGAAGAAGAGATTGGATTTATACCCCGCCCTTTACTACCCAAAGGAGTCTCAGAGCGGCTTACAAACTCCTTTCCCTTCTGCTCCCCACAACAGAGGGGGCTGTGAGGTAGGTGGGGCTGAGAGGTAGATGGGCTGAGAAAACTCTAACAGAAACTGCTCTTTTTCAAGAACAGCTGTGCCAGAACTATGGCTTGCCCAAGGTCATCCAGCAGGTGCAAGTGGAAGAGTGGGGATTCAAACTCGGCTCTCCCAGATTAGAGTCCGCGCACTTAACCACTACACCAAGAGAAACTCTGAGTCCAGATTTACATTTGCCACTTAAGGAATGTTTTTTGTCTCTCTCTCCTGCTTTGGCATATGTGTGGTTATATGTGTGTGAAAAACAGAGAGGCAGCTTTAAATGTTCAGTTATCAGGACTGTGAATTGATGAATGGCCATATCGAATCACTTATTTTATAGTCAACTTTCAATTGTCCTGTACTTCAGCCAGACACTTTATCAGCATTCAAGGATGAAAGGGAAGGTTACAAAAACAAACAATAAGAGTTTGCCAATAGAAACTGAGGGGGGGAATACTACAACAGAGTTTTAAGCTGCATGGTATGGTGTAGTGGTTAAAAGCACACCGGACTCTAATCTGGAGAACTGGGCTTGATTCCCCACTCCTCCACTTGAAGCCTGCTGGCTGACCTTTCTCAGTCACAGTTCTCTCAGAACTCTCTCAGTCCCAGCTACTTCACAAGGTACCTGTTTTGGGGAGAGGAAGGGAATGCAATTGTAAGCCACTCCAAGACTCCTTTAGGTAGAGAAAAGCTGGGTATAAAAACTTTCTTGCAGATGATGAAAGGCAAAAAAAAAAATAGGCCTACTTACATATGAAACAGAGATCTCTATCTGTTTGGGAAACTACCCAGATATGCACAAAAATTGTTTGATATAATAGCAGCAACTACTATATCAAATTACAAAGGCATGGAATTTCATATATTATATTTAACAATGCATAATTCATGCTGTTGATTGTATTTTACTGAGTTTTCTAACAGCATGTTTTATGGCCACTTCACAACATTCTGCAATTTATGATTGAGTAAAAGTGTGCATAGAAAGTAGGAAACAGCAGGGCTCATTTTGTAGCAGGAGCTCTTTTGCATATTAGGCCACACACCCCTAATGTAGCCAATCCTCCAAGAGCTTACAGAGCTCTTTTTACAGGGGCTACTGTAAGCTCTTGGAGGATTGGCTACATCAGGGGTGTGTGGTCTAATATGCAGAGGAGCTCCTGCTATGAAATGAGCCCTGGGAAACAGATATGCCTTATTATTGCTTAGCACAGTCTGAGTTATGGCCTGGCTTATTTTGAGAGAAGAGGAATATAATAACTGTGTCTGATATTTAAGTATAGGCAGAAATACACTTCTGTTCAATCTCTACTTAAGCTTTATGGGCATTACAAGAAGACTGGGGTTCCATGGTTTGCTTCAGCCAGGCAATCCCCTCACACTGGCAACATACCACTCAACTTTCTCCAACTACTCATCCTGTTCTCTGTCTTTTTCCTTCTCTTCCCTTTGGCTGGATCCTCTTTATTTATTTATTTTATTTATTTATTTATTCAATTTATACCCCACCCTCCCCGCGAACGGGCTCTTTCCTTTTCTGATTCCACCTCCACCTCTACCTGGATCCATCTTTCCATTTCCAGCCCTCTTCCTCCTCACTGCTTTTCTCTGATCCAACTTAGTTCTACTCCGCACCCCAACCCACTTTGCCTGGACCTAGCTTCCCTTTTATTTTCCCCCCAATGGATCTTCCATCTCCCATGTCCCTCCTGAGGGCGCTTTCCATGATGACATGGAAAGTAGACAGTAGACAGACCCCCACCCCTGTGCCCAGCTGGGACCACACCCTCCCTGCTTCCTCCCCTGGTGTGAGCCCTGGTCCTGTCCTTGCCCAGACAAGGGCATGACTTTCCAGTGTGATCAGGGCTGGTAACTAAAGGGTCATACCTGATGACTGACTCTTGTCCATTCCCGTGGCACATCTCTTCCCTGCTTGTCCCCGCTGGAGTCCAGGTGACATGGGCCTATGATGACCTCTGCAGCCACTGCAGCAGCAGTAAATAAATTCCAGTTAAGTACAGAAGTGTCTGTTTGTGTTGTTGCCACAGCAAGATATTATAACTCTTTTCTAATTCTTAGGAAACTTGGCAGTGCAGTAGCAATCCTGAACCTTTTAGCTCAAAAGCCCATTGATATTGTCTTTGTATTTGTTTTTCTCAAGCACACACACAAGACTTGGCCATAGACCATGTACATACAATATGACACAAAGCAGGTTTCAACCTCAAAAGATTCCATAATAAATTTCCACTAGATCATGATTTATTTTTCCAGCAGATAGGTGTTTAATTTCCTATGGTTACAGTGCTAAATTTAGTTGTTAGGTAGACAAAGCCTGTCTTTCAATGCTTTCGTTCCGTCTCTACCAGCAAGCAAAGTTCATCTTATGAAACTTATTCTACTTTTCACCTCATGAGTATGAAGACTGCTTTAATGTTCCTCAAAAGCTGCTGTGTATAGTGTGGGCCATTAGGAAGAGTGAACTCTCCCCTCAAATTATTTCCATGAACAGAAACTAATTCCTTTCCCAGATTCTAGCCTGGAAAGGGGGGAAAGGGTAGGCTGTATTCTGCATGTTCACATGCAAAGACTATCTGGGGTGAGGTCTATTTTTTAAATAAAAGTAGGAGATAAGAATGGAGCTAAACTTTGCTCCCTCCCTCCCATTACTCCACTGCCTTCAACAGTTTTTTTCTGCTGTGGTTCACTGCTGGCCTAACATCCCACCCTTTCTATTGTTTGCAGCTTTTGACATAAATGCATCAACTCAATGGATGTACATTTCATGCACCTGATAAAATGAGCTCTGACTCACAAAATCCCTTGCTAGAATAAATTTTATTAGTCCTCGAGGTGCCACTACAGACTGATGAGGCCGTCTGTTTAGATTACTGTTTGCTTATGTTGGATGGCTCTTTAAATCAACTTGGAAGCTACAGTTGGTTCAGAATACAGCAATAAATGAGTTTACTTGTCATTTGTACCCATCATATCATGACAATATTTGAACAATAGCACTGATAATCAACTTGTTTTCAGGTTCTATTCAAGATGTTGATTTTGGCCTTTAAGGCCCTTTATAGCCTGAGATCCACTTCCCTGAAGGACTGCTTCTCCCCACAGGAACCCAGGCAGACCCTATGGTGTTATCACTGTCTGCTTTTGATGCTGGCTCCAAGAGGATGAAGACAGTCCAAGGCAAGGATGCTTTCCATGGCAGCTCTATCCAAGAGAATGGATCACTGTGGCTAGAAGCAGCTTCTCAAACAAAGGTTGCAGAGGAAGAGCCAGCTGGTGTTGTTCTCCTACATATTAAAAATGAAATCTGGACATCTGAATGCAGACCTGGATGTAACAGCACTCACAAGCAGAGAACCTTCTCTTTCAGGAGAAGTACAGTCCCTGAAGGAGTAGGCTGTTTCCCAGTTTCACATGACAGGATTAGTAGAGTGCTGAAGACACATGCACAGTGAAACATGTTTTAGGCTGTTGCTTAAGGAAATAAAGTTCACACTGAGCCTTTTTTCTATTTTAATGAACTAATACGAGTAGAGTATTATTGGAGTAGAGACAGTATTTTAAAGTAACTAGCTAAACTAGGATGGATGGAGATACAGGAAAGCATGTCCTGCTCTCATGGTTGCAAGATGGAGAGAAAGAGAAGGTGGTAGCTGGAAGGAAGGTAGATTCCCTAGGAGTAGCAAATCTACACATCAAAGCAACAGCAAAAGACCCGTAGAAAGGAAGGGGTACACAGGTCCTGACCAATGCTCCCTCTAAGCTGTAGAGTCCTGTGAGCAAAAAATTCTACTTCATGAGCTACTGGCATTAAAGTTGTGAGCAAGCAATTTAGCTACTGCATAAACTAGTTTGCTCTGGAGCTATCCTTCCTGAACTAAGCCAAAAATGTGTGAGCTGGAGGTTAAAAAACTGTGAGCTAGCTCACACTAATTCAGCTTAGAGGGAACACTGGTCCTGACCTATCTATCACTCTGACACTCTGTATTCTTTCTCTGGAGTCCAAGAGAGCACAAAGTCCTTCACCACCAACATCACAATCAGCACTAACACTAGTCAATAGTAGCTTTGTTCATGTTACGGTACACAAATACATACTTCATGTTCATGCATACATCTGTTTGTAATAAAGAGCCAATGTGTTTACTTTATCTGGATAAATGTGGGGTTCATATCATCTGTTCAGTTGTTGAACGTAACATGAGAATCAATCAATGTGCATATAAAGATCAATCAAGTGTATAACACTATAAACAGACTATATGTGCAGTCACTATAACTTGTGAACTGGGTTTCAGTTTATTGCCCCCATCCAGGCCATCATTATGCTCAGACAACACACCAGGAGACACAAGTCAAACTGTCCTATGGGTCAAATAGCTGTAAAAGCAAATTGATATAGGTGGTGATTCTGTACATCCTGTCCCAGATTGTTATAGTCTCTGTTTTTTACTTCTCAAGAGATGTATAACAGAAACATTAAAAATCGTTCTCAGATCATTAGTACAAAGTTATAGCAGTATCACCGAATTTATGACAATTGCTCTAGAAAAGCCTAGTGTCTAATTTGCTTCTGCCTTCTACCATAATAATGTACTCTTGCATTCCACAGTGTAAAATAATTAAGAGGTCTAGAAAGGGAAAAAAAGAGAGGAACCTGAGAGAAAGGATGCATTTTCTGCTTTGTTAGCACTAAAATTACCTAATTTCCTCTGGAAAAATGTAGTAAACACTGAAAATCAACCATAGTAGTCTTTGTTTTGAAAACTATTTTATCTGAACAAAGCAGTACAATGTTCCTAGTTGGAAAGGGTGTCTGGTTTGTGAAGCAGCAGCATGACACAATAGCATCATTCATATCACCATGGTTGGGCCACTCAATGTCTTACAGGCCTTGCCTTATTAAATTACCTGCTGCCTTCTGGCATTTTGCTTAGCTCGGCTGTATTAGAGAAGAAATGCAGCTGTTTGTAATGCTGGAAATTCATCCCACTTCTGAAATATGCTGAGTGGAAGCAAAATAGGGAAGTAGAAAAAACATAACACAAGACTCCAAGATGCAGATTTGTGCTAGCTGCTGCTCTCCTATCCAGTTTTTCCAGTAATTTGTTCTACTATGTATCTTCAGTAGCTTGTACAGTCTGAACCTAACACTGTGTCCTGTTTATTTGCATGTTTTTTTCCCTTTAACGTGAAACTTGGCACCACAAAATAAGTGCCAGTCTTTCCATACTAGTTCACAAACTGATCAAGCTGACAGAAACACGGTAGGGAAGCAGGTGTCTGCTCAGTCATGTCTATGAGGTAATTTGTGACAGGGAACTTTGCATTTACATCAGAGAATAGTCCAAGTATACACAACCTTTTCCTTCTCCTGTAACCCTGCTCCTGTGACTTTTAAGACGGTCTCATCATTTCTCTCCAACAAATATCAAGCATGTATCCAATGACACCTAGAGAATTTTCCCCAACAGGCCAAATAGTGCTTCTGAGGCCATTTCAGATTGATAGAATGGCATGGGCATGCTTCACAGTCATGATTCAGATTGGACACTGCACATCCAGAAACTGAGGAGAGCCCACAGCTCATATCTGATTGTTACACAGGACACAGGGTGGGGACCAATGTTCCCTCTAAACTGAGTTAGTGTGAGCTAGCTCACAGTTTTTTACCCTCCGGCTCACACATTTTTGTCTTAGCTCAGGAAGGACGGCTCCAGAGCAAACTAATTTATGCAGTAGCCAAATTGCTTGCTCACAGGTTTAATGCCAGTAGCTCACCAAGTAGAATATTTGCTCACAAGACTCCACAGCTTAGAGGGAACATTGGTGGGGACCCCAGAGGCAACTTCTGTATTTCATAATATGTACATTGCTGAACATGAGGGAGAAAGTGCAAGACTCCAGTGCTAAGAGAGCTTTTCTTTGCTGTGGATCATAGTTTAGTCTAACATTTCTCCCTGGGTTCATCTATGGCTGAGGACAGACTGGCAGTCTGGCCCACTCTGCCTCCACTTTAAAAGCGGAGGCAGAGCGGCCGTCCAGACTGCCAATCTGCCCCCCGGAGGCGTCCCAGACTCACCTTGTCCAGCGGCATGCTCCTCCCGCAACAGCTGGGCACCACTTCCTAGTGGTGTCCCGGCGGCTGTGCACGTGTTCCACCCGCTTCCAGCAGGTGTGAACATGTGCGGGTGGGCGGAGCCGCATGGCATTCTGCCGCCACCACCGGAAGCCACCTGCAGTGTGGACACTGCGGGCGGCTTCCTTGCGGTGGTGTCTGAACACTGCATTGTGGGGCAGTTCACCCCGGCTTGCTCTGCCACGCTACAGGAGCACGGAAGAACTTCAGTCTGTCCTTACCCTATGAAGAGTACATATTCTGTGTGACTTCCGGAAGACTTGTGAGCAATGGCGGACGCTTCCCTCGGCACCAGCGGGGGAAGCGATCCGTGCCCGACGGGAAGAAGGGGCTCTGGACAGGTGCCGAGCCCCCAGAGACCCCAGTGAGGGGGCTCTGCCTGGGGTGGCACGAATAAGGATCTCTCCCGGCGGTGGCGACCGCGGAAATGGTGTCCCCCCATCACCCCCATAGGTTCCCCCATCGTGGAGCCGCAATGGCAGCAGCACAAACCGTGAAGCAGCAGAGAATATGAAGTGAGAAGCATAAGATTCCTGATACACACGGTGAAAAAGTGAGTCTCGAAGTAAAACCAAGCAAAACTTAGCGGGAACGTGGCGGGTGGAGTGAAACCCCCCCCCCTTCCTTCTTATCGGCGTACTTATGAGGCTCCGTTTTATGCCGTTACTGAGAAAATGAAAGCTTCTACGAGCTGCTAGCAGGCGGTATCACGTACTGGAAGGCATATTTTCAAAAACGATATAAGTGCAGATAAGAAAATCGCTTCTTTTGCCCATCTTATCTAACCATAAACAACAGCGTAGTCTCAACAATGGCGGGGAAACCGAAACCTTTCCCCAAACTAGGAAGTAAAGCTCCGAGTTCAAAGGTTGATACCACAGAGATGACTGCTGTGTTCTCCTCATTATTGCGACCTCTAGTGGACCAAATGACGTCTCTCAACACTAAGATGGACAAAATGCAGACGGAACTGAAGGAGTCAAATAAGATAACAGAGAAGCTGCAGCTGGACCTCATGGAGGTTAAAACGTCAGTAAAAAATCAAGACTCAAGACTACAAAAAGCGGAAAAAGAAAAGGCTCTTCAACAAGATTTGATTCTAAAATTGCAGATGGACCGATCAAATTTCTTCCTAATACTTCAGAATGTACCAGAGAAAAAAGGAGAAGACCTTAAAAATCTGTTAAGTGAAGCATTGGAGCCAGTAACAGGCTTAAAAGCAGCGGACTTAAAAAGCGATACGGATATGGTTTATAGGACCTATCCTGAGTATATTAAAAAGAAAAGCCTGCCTGGTGAAATAATGATAAGATTCTCCAAAAAATCTACAAGGGACGTGGTGTTAAGAACCACGAATAAAGCAGTTCTGAAGATCCAAGAAGAAGAGGTGAAAGTTTTGAAGGACATACCGTTTGAGATACGGAAAAGAAGAAAAGCCTACAGAAAGTTAACAACGTGGCTACAGTCTGAGTCGATTGTTTATCGTTGGAATATTCCAGAGGGACTAAGCTTCAGCATCAAGGACAAGAAATATAAGATTGACTCTGTTGAACAAGCGAAAAATTTTTGGGAAAATGGCAAAGAAAAGAAAAAAGACAGAGACTCAGATGATTCACTGGCTTCGCAAGAAAGTATGTACGGTTTTGATGGTTCTAAAAGTGATGAAGAAATTTCAGACTCGGAAAAGGGGGCGGCAGCCCCAAAAGTACAAGTGGAGACCAGAAAGACAAGAAGAGGACAAAGGAAGAAATGATTGTTAAATTGTTATATTAAGCATATGCACTGATAGGATGTTCAAGATGTATTACTATATGCTTTCTTTAAAGTATGCATACTCGCCAAATAGCTTTTTTAGTAGAAACAGTAACAAGGTAATTTGTAGTTAACCATGGCTTTATTAATGCTTCAGATTTCTTTTTTATAGAATTGGATATAATTAAGCATTCTTTAAAGTATTCTCTGTATAAGATATATGTAGCATAGTGAATAGCGTGTAGAAATAGATATAGATAAAATCAATAAAAATCTTTTTTTAAAAAAAGAGTACATATTCTGTGTCACTTGTGCTTGCTTCGAGTCTGCTGCTTAGCTCAATTCAAAGTTTTGTTTTTGACCTGTGGTGTCCTAAATTGCTCAAAATATCTGAAGAACTAACTTCTCCCATATCAACCAAACCAGGTTTTAATATTATCATGTGAAACCTTCCAGGAAAAAATTCTATCTGAAATATCTCTTGCAAGGAACAATGGAATGGCTTTTTCAGCTGTTGGTGCAAACTGGGGGCTATCTCCTTGCAGAGGGGAGATTGGTGCCACTTCAAGAAGCCTTTTAAAAGGCTCCCTTTTTATTCAGAAGGGACTTCAGATGGCTCTGAATATTACGTCCTAATAATATCTTTTTCCATTTAGAAATTGTTTTTATTTTGGTTGTACTGTAATTATGAATATTGTGGTTGCGGTCACATGTGCAAGATAAAGTGGAGGGACAGAGAGAGACTATTTCCTCCAGCAGAATTTGATCTGCAGTTGCACGATCACACCTCCCTTTAAAGCGTCGGGCGCAGTCCATCAGTGTGTGATCAGACACAACTGTGGGTGAGTCGGAGGGGGGATTGGTCCCATTTTTCCCCATGCACTTAAACAAGGGATTGATGAATCGCACCTCCACACTGAGTGCTCCCTATGGAGTGTGCAATGACGTGCATACTGCAAACGGGGGGACAGCATGGAGTTGGGATGGCCTAATCCACTGGTTCCCAAAGTGAACCATACTGCCCCCTGGGGGGCACTGGAACAATCTAGGTGGGCGGTAGGAGCGTTGAGTGCAATTGAGGGACGCTGAATAAAAATAAGGGAGCGTAAAGAAAGCATAAAGAAAGCATAAAGAAAGAAAAGTCCAGAACCTATCTAAAGCAGCCTTTTCATGCCTTCTTCTGGTCTTCCTTGGGATCAGGGAGGGAGGGGGAGAGGGGTCCCCACAGCCAATCACAGCCATGCATTTGCAAATTGAAAATGTATGTGCACCTTGTAAGGATGGTGTTGCTGCTGGGTTATTGTGTGCTGGCGTCTGGCTTCAGGTCTTCAGCTGCTGCTGCTCTGTCCCTGCCTTGGCTGGCCGGCCTGCCGGCCTGCATGGATCATGGTGGACTCTACCTGGACTGAAGGAGAAATCTAAAAGGTAAGATTTGGGGAAAATACATATAATTTTTAAATGAAGATATTAGTAAAAGCGCCTTTTAAATTAGCGTCCCTTTACTGTAGGTTATGTGGCCTGCTTGGGGAGGCTTTGAGTTACAGTTCTGTTGAGTGTAGGGTGGGGGTTGGCTAAGCCTTACTCTCTTACAGTTAATAATTTTGAGGGAAAGTTTTAAAAGTTTGGTTAGCATTTAAAAGTATTTCTGTTGGATTGTTTTTTTAAATTAATTGTAGAAATTGCTTGTTGGTGTGGGGGGTTGCTCAATGTTTTTAATTTTGTGATTCAACTTTTGTTATTGGTTGTTTAAATATTGTGATTTTCTGGTTGGTTTTTAAATATATTTCTTGTGACGGTACTGCTGTGTGCCTCAAAGAATGCCAAATTCTTTGTAGTCTTGCAGATGTTATGCAATAGAGTACATTTAATGGGAAAATCCAAGGATTGCAAATTCTGACTCCCTTGCACTTGGGCTTGTGAGATTCACTGAGACTCGATTGCATGCTTTGAAGCAGGACTTTGCAGCTTGGAAGCCAGAAGTTAAAGTGGAAGTTCTTGAGAAGCTTCTCTTTCTATTTAGGACAGCCATCTGGTCAGTGTGGTACAGTGTTTAAGTGTCAGACAAGTGTCTGGGAAATCTGGGTTTGAATGCCTCCTCTGCCACTGATAAATAATTAGTTCAAAATTAAAGAAATTGGGGTATTAGATTGCTCTTTGGATTGCACTATGTAAGCTGCCTTGCACCTAGTGTGTGGGTGCAAGAGAGTAATGATTTCCAGATATTTCAAAGCTGGCTTTCCCCCAACAATTCATGTGTGTGAGGGGGAGGGGTTATTCCCCAGTGGTGGGAAGAACTATAATTCATGCTCACTGCCAGTAATATTAATTGTTTTATAAATAAACATAAATTATTACTTTTTTAAAGATAATATCATGGCTGACCCTAAGAAAAAATGTAGACAATATAGTATACAGTATTTGAACTATGGCTTTATTCAGTCACCTACAAACAGTACATTTCCAATGTGCCTGATTCCAATGTGCAAAAACTTTCATCAAATGAAGCTATGAAGCCTTCAAGACTACAAGAACATTTGACTAAAATTCATGCTGATAAGAAAGATAAGGATTTGTCTTATTTTCAAGCACTTAAAGAAAACTTTTTGAGACAGCTGACACTGGCAAAACTCTTTTCAATTGCATCCAAACAAGATGATGATGGGCTGCGTGCTTCTTACAACATTTCATTACTCAGGGCTCATTTCGTAGCAGGAGCTTCTTTGCATATTAGGCCACACACTCCTAATGTAGGCAATCCTCCAAGAGCTTACAGAGCTCTTCTTACAGGGGCTACTGTAAGCTTTTGGAGGATTGGCTACATCAGGCGGGTGTGGCCTAATATGCAGAGGAGCTCCTGCTATGAAATGAGCCCTGTCGTTACTGATTGTTAAACTGGGAAACCTGCATTCTGTTGGTGAAGAACTAATTCTACCGGCTATAAGTGAGGTAATACACACCATGCTACACAAGCCAGCATCTGATATTACCAAGAAAATTTCTTTGAGCAATAATACAGTGCAACAAATAATTGATGAAATGGCTCAAGATGTTGAAGACTCATTATGTAAGTATTTAAAAACATCCCCATTCTCTATACAGCTTGATGAGTCAACCTTGCCAGGATATGAAGCTTTGCTTTTAATATATGTGCGATTCATCAAAGAAGGAAACATTTACCAAGAATTATTATTTTGCTAAAAATTTGCAAACTGATACCAAAGGAGAATCGATATTTCATGCATTGGAAGAGTTTCTGAAAGAAAAAGAAATCCCCCTGAGTAATATATTGTCAGTTGCTACTGATGGTAGTCCAGCGATGATGGGGCACTACAGGGGGTTTCTTGCATATTTTAAAAATGTGGTTCCAAATGTATTCACTGTACATTATGTCATTCATCATCAACATCTACTTGCCAAAAATCTGAGTGAACGCTTACATAGGTAATTAATGGTCAACAAAATCAGTAGCAATTCACTGAATGACATTGTTTGGACAACTTTGTATTGAAAATGATGAAGAATTCAATCGCTTGCTGCTTCATACAGAAGTTCGTTGGCTATCAAAAGGTGCCTGTTTGGATCAGTTTTATAAACTCTTTGACTCAGTGCTAGAGTTCCTAGAAAACAAAGATGATGCTTTACGAGCTAACTTGATTGATTCCAAAAAAGACATAGCTTATTTGACAGACTTGCTTAATTTATTTAATGAAACAAATCTACAGCTCCAAGGCAATGAGCTGAATTTAATCAAGACAAAAACTGTCATTTCTGCGTTTGTGGCAAAACTTCTGTACAAACAAAATTTAGGACGAGGGGAATTCAGCCAGTTTCCAAATTTATCAACAGTAGAAAAACATGATGAAGACTTGCTTACCTATTGTCAGCACTTGGAGGCTCTCTATTCTGACTTTAATCAACAATGAAGATATTCTTAAAATGAACATACCCGACTGGGTTTTAGACCCTTTTTCAAGTACAGACACAGAAGAACCTCCAGAATTACAAGAAGAATTTATAGAAGTAACGACAAATGAGGAATTGAAATTTAAATTCAAAGATGGCTACCAACAGCTCTGGCTGCAAAAGCAGATACCTTCACTTTATCCTCGATTATGGGCTATAGTACAAAAGTTTCTAATTGCATTTCTTTCAACATATTTAGTAGAGTGTGGGTTCAGTGCAGTCACAAATCTGTTAACTAAAAAAAGAAACTGACTGCAAATAGCTAATCACTGTAATTTAAGATTGCTGCTGACAAAAATAGAGCCAAACATTAATAAATTGATAGCAGTGCACCAGGTTCATCCTTCTCATTAGGATTATGTTAATGTCATTTGTGATTTTTATTACCCTTTGTTATCTTAATTTTCTGTGTGTATGCAAATGTTACTATGGTTGATTTTATAAAATACTTTTATGATTTTGTGCTTCAGTGTTTTATTTATAACAACATCTTTCCTTACTAGGTGCAAATTTGTCACTGAGTCTTTTTGTCCACTTCTTGAAGGTAGATTTCCAGGGGGGCGCTGAGTAATTTTTTTAAGAGGGCAGTAGGCCAAATAAATTGGGAACCACTGGCCTAATCAGACCATTCTGGTGCCATGAGAGTGTGCTGGAGCAATCAGACCGGGGCAAGTCCGCCCGTGGCCCATCACAACCCGTTTACTACCAGTTTTTCTCTGGTGTCTTTTAACTCCGCTTCGGTGGCGGAGCGAAATGGGTTGCCAAGGGCTGTGGGGTGCTTCCCAGATGTTGTTGTCTGATCACTCCCATTAAATCCACTCGGCATTCACTCCTCTGTCAGATCTAATTGTACATATGATCGCAATCTGTGATTGTTAATTGTTTGCAAGTTGCCTTGAGTATCTTTGGTTAGAAAAGTGGCAGAGAAGCTAGCTAAAGTAAAAATAAAATATATCACAATTATCCATTTTAATACCATGTCCCAGAATCAAGTGATTTTTAATTATTCATTGAAAGAAAATCATCAATTTGGCAGTTACTTCTATATCACTTCCCCCAAGATTAGATTACTATGGTATGCTCTATATTAGATGAATGTGCAGCTGGTTCAAAATGCAGCTGCCACAGTGATGGCTTGGAGCATGTAACACCAACTTTAAGACAACTTAATTGGCTCCCAATTGGTTTTTGAACACAGTTCAAAACATTAATTTAAAAGCCTTAAATGACCTGGAGCCAGGACACTGTAAGAACTATTTTCTCCCATAGGAATATCCCTACATATTAACATCTTCCTCAAAGGCTTTGTTTCTGTGCCTTTCACACTCTGAAATGTGATGGGTGGCTGCTCAGGGAAGGACAGTTTCCACAACAGCAACAAAATTCTGGGACTCTTTTTCAAGGCATCTCTGTCAGCAGGACCTTTGCTTGTAGATGTCAGCCTTGGCAGGTTCAGTCATTTTTTTTGTAAACGTTGAATGGCAACTTTATCAAATGCTGCTGCTGTCTGCCATTCTTCCAGATCCTGCTCAGCCTCAAAGGTCTTATAGAAACATTCCTTTTTTACAGATGTAGTGCTATGTCATGGACACAGTATCGTAGCACAGTTCAGTAGGAAATAAGAGAAGTTTTGCTGGTCTTTTGACCGCAATAAAGCTATGTATGTATGTATGAAATAAGAAAAGTGATTAGAGCAATTTTTAAAAAAATGTTGCATAAAGATGCGCAAGGCAACTGACTCATCAAGGGCTTTGCAGATGCAAAGAATATTCACAGAACAACGTCTCTGTCTTCTGCTCTTTCTGTATTGCCAAATGGAACACAGGGCATGCCTGTGCTATTGGATAACAGCTCTGTTTGGTACAACTTCTTATTCCCTGGAAACAGGATTTACTGCTTATATAGCCCACTAGTTTCACCCATGATCCTGTTCCAGCATCAGTTGCTGCTCGCGATGACATGACTCACTGTTCAGATTCACTGGCTGATTTTCAAAGCAGGTAGTAAGTAGCACCCTTTCTCTTGACATATCAGAACACCAGTTCCATCATCCCAGATGACTAACAGAACGTTCTCAGTGATAAATCAAGTTGTTAGACATTCCGCATTTTTTTTAATTGGTATTTTCCCTGAATTTCCAACTTGTCATTCTAAAAAACTCTCTTTCTCTTTAATACCCTTGTTCCCTCTCAGAAGGAACTCCCTGAAAATGAATGCACCTGCAAATGAAGAACTCAGTATAAAATAGAAACTCATTACAATTTCATGGGAAATTATTATAAACCGAACACATTCTGAGGATATGGGACTAGAACGTGTCATGCAATAAAAAAGATCTCAGACTTTCATTCACCTGAAGGCAAAGAGAATTACACTGTAAAGTCAGAATGGCACGACTGTGCTGAAGAATGCGTGGCTTGACTGTGTCAGAGAACTTTTGCACAGTACGTTCAATGTTCCCAACTAGTTATGTCAGGTGAAGTGCACCAGTATCTACTGGGTGTGATCATGTCGAGTGTCCGCAAGATGCAGATATTGCTGAGATGAACTGTCCAGATGTGTTTTAATGCTCACATGTGAATTATCATACTGCCACATGGGAACTGAAGTTTTTTTTACCAACACAACCCCACCTTGCACCTGCCGGTTTATTGTTGTTTGATCAACAAAAATGATGTATTGGAAAGGTGTTTTTTCACCTTTCTTTAATTCTATGATGTGGTGCATAATAGGAGAGGCAGGCAAATTATTCAGCTCAGGTATAATTAATGTGATGCATTGTTGCACTGCCTCATGGGTGTTCTAGTTATTTGGAGGGGCAATATGTCATTCCCCTAGGTAACTATATGACTCTTGCCCTGTATCATGATAAATAACTACTGTAACTGTCTGCCTTCATATGTTCAAGGCCCTATAACATATGAAGCAGCTTCTGCAAGATAGCCTATAAAGTAGCTACTGTGCAGGCATGAACCTGCTTGACATGATGTTCGATCCAAATGTCAGTCCACTGAGGGGCTCAGGTATAAATGAACAGTTTGAACATGATAAGTTAAACTGCTGGTCATGTTCATTTCAAAGCCTTCTGCATTTCTGTTAACATCTTATAACACCATCTTTGATACAGTACACTAGGTCCCAACTAATTTCAAATTCAAAATGATGGTTTTAACCTTTAAATCCTTAAGTATCACTCTAAGCATAAACTTAAACCCTACTCCATGCCCTCCTAATACTTTAATGTCAAAGGTTCAGCTGGCTCCCACATAGGACAGAGCTTTCTCAGTGGTGGCATCAAGGCAATGAAGTTATTTCTAAAAGACCCATTCATCTTTGTCCTCTTAGGTTTTCAGATAAAATAATGTTGTTTCAAAGGGCATTTGAATTAATCGGATTCTGAATTTGATCTGTTTTGTTACTATTGCCGGTGAGTTTCCTGCATGTACCCCTGGGGGGTTTGATGTTCATTTTGATCAATTTTTATTGATCTTTAATTTGTTAATTAATATGTTATAATATATAGTATATATTCTGATTAGTAATAACAAGGGGGGCCCCCGCGATATTCGCGGGGGGGGGGGAGAAGCTGACAGCTGCTCCTCCTTCCTCCGCCCCCTTCCCCCCTTCCTCTGCCCCCTCCCCCCAGAGACTCCTGGCGGGCCTTGGCGGCTCTCACCGGGCCTGCCGCTTGCCCCCTTCCCCCCCGAGACTCCCGGCAGGTCTCGGCGGCTCTCGCCAGGCCCGCCGCTTGCCCCCTTCCCCCTTCCTCTGCCCCCCCCAGAGACTCCTGGCGGGCCCATCCCTCCCTGCCCACCTGTTCTTGTTCAGGCCTGAGTGGTGTAAGCCACTCGGGCCCAGCGTTTTGCCCCCTCGGCGCTTCCCTCCCTTCCGGCCTGTTCTCGTTCCCTCCCACCCTGACCCCCTCCCCCGTTCACTCCACGATGGCACAGCGGGCCTTGGGTCTTGCCACGCTGCCTCCCACCCCCCAATCCCCTCCCCCGCACCTGAAAGACTAACCAAATTTGCAGTAGGGGAGGCGCTTTCGTGAGTCACCGCTCACTTCTTCAGATACAGCTAAAATGTGAGTCCACCTGTCCTCATATCTTGGATCTGAAATCACTCCACTTTCCAGTATTTAAGGACTCACATTCTAGCTGTATCTGAAGAAGTGAGCAGTGACTCAGGAAAGCTCCTCCCATGCCACAAATTCAGTTACTGCTGGACTCTTGCTCTTTTCTACTGCTAAAGACAGATTAATACCGCTACAGTCAGGCTAATAGCTACAGTCAGACTAACATGACTACCCATCTGGATCTATCTCTTTTTGGTATTTTTGCATGTGTGTGTGCCTCTGGCCTCCCAGCTCTGGTATTCTCTAGAGGTCTCCCACTCAAATACTTGCCAGGGCCAGCCCTGCTTAATTTCTGAGATCTGAGGAGATTGGACTTGCCTGGGCTATCCAGGTCAGGGCTGCTCTACACTTAATTTCTCAAACCCCTCACCCCAATGTTGTAAAAGCCCTGAGCTTTTTCCTGAGTCAGAGCTGTAGTATTTGGAGCCGGAAAAGGCTTCCTCTGTCAGCATTCTCCGCCCCCAGCATAATTTTATCAACCGCTAGCATTTTCCCCCTGGGGTCGTGTTTCTCTAAACTAAATAGCCCCAGGCTCTTCCCATCAGGAGTCCTCACTCCAACTGCTTAAGCAACAATCACCAGTTGGCAGGAAAAGCTCGGTATGAGGGGTGAAGCCCTTGGAAGACCTCATGCGGTGCAGTGGCTAACCTCTGAGGGACGGGCAGACAACATCACAAACCAAGAGCAAGGAAGCAAGCAGACGTTGGCCGCCTTTGCCCTTCTTGAATGAGGAAGCCAAAGAGGAGTCAGTTCTTTGCTGCCAGGAGACTACAAAGATACGGCACCCTCCTTCTAAGCCTTTCACCAGCCCGAACACTTGCAAGTTACCCTGGGGAAGTTCTTCTCTGCTGCAAGTTTGGGAAACCTGCTGGAGCATCCCCTCCACACCAGCAACGCTCAAGGGCCAGTGAAGCGCCAGTAGGTTGGCGGAGGCGCCGGGTCTTGGCCGAGGCGAGGCGGGGCGTGGAGGCTCTGAGGCCGCGGGGGATTAGGGTTTCCGGCCCCTTCCTCACCCGACCCGCTCCTGCTGCTCGCAGCCTGATGTGAGGCTCGGCCGGCGGTTCGGGAGGGCGGCCACGTTGCTGCCTGCGCCGTCCCTTCGCTCCCTCAGGCACCCGTCGGCAGAGCCGTGGCAGGTGGAATTGCGCGGGGGGGGGCAGCTGGCTGCGGAGCGAACTCTCCCTTCTCACCTGGTGGGGAACGTGGCAGCGCAACGGGCCTAGAGCGGGTTTTCTGCCCCTCGTGGTTCCTCCCTCGTTTAGTCGTTCATGTTGCAGTCCTTGGCCTCCAAGGGCTGCTGATCTTTCTTCCTCCCCCCCCCCCCAGGCAATGGAGAGGCCTGGGCAGCTCACAGCCGCCAGGCCCGCCGAGCCTCCCCCCAACAGCCAGTTCCCTGCGCATGCGCATGCTCTGTAACTTTTCAGGGGATTTAAGTGTCCCCGAATATTTTTTTAAACTTTTCAGATTTTTCTGCACATGGGGGGAGTGTCCCCCATGTGTAGGAAAACCTCCCTCCCCCCTAAGTGCCCCCCCGTGCGGATTTAAGTATCCGCACGTGGGGGGGCACTTGGGAATTAGATATAGAGATAGTGTATTATAATTAAATAGTACACAGGAGGGGTTCAGGGGCACTATGGCAACTACTGACACCCTTCCTGGTGCCCACATAGGGATCTGTCCAGGCTTGGCAACTGGGCATCCACATAACAAATGAGGTTTATCATGGGCATGTGCAAACTAATGCACATTGAAGCCAAAAATCTTAACTATAAATATACATTGATGGGGTCCAAACTGGTGGTAACTGACCAGGAGAGATCTTAGAGTCATGGAAGATAACTCACTGAGGCTGCGGTAACACACACCATTTGGTGCAGTGGGGAAGCGAGCCTATTTCCCCCGGTGGAAATTGACACAGTATTGCAAGATCACACATCCTTTGTAACTGCGGGCTCAGCCTGTCACTGCCCAGTCAGATGACCAGGCAAGTAGGGGGGGTTGCCTTTTGTTTCCCATGTGCATAAATGAGGAATCACACCTCCACACTGAGGGTTCCTCATGGAATATGCGATTAAGCGCATACTGCTAAGCGAGGGGGGGGATGGCACAGTGTCAGGATGGAATGAGCAGACCATCCCAACAGCATGAGAGTGTGCTTGAGTGATCAGACAGGGAAAAGTCCATCCATAGCCTGTCAGCAAGCAATAGGACCGGACTTTCCCTGGTGTCTCTTAACTCTGCTTCCATGGCGGAGCAGCACAGGGTGCTGACAACTGTGGGACCTTTCCCAGATGTTGTAGTTTGATTGTGCCCTTTAGATCTGTCAGGCATTCAGAGATGAGTCGGATCTAAAGGCATGACTGGCCACGGCCTGAAAATATCGACTAAGCATGTGACTGCAATAAAAAAGGCAAATGCTATGCTGGGGATTATTAGGAAGGGGATTGAAAATAAATCAGCCAGTATCATAATGCCCCTGTATAAATCTATGGCATGGCCTCATTTGGAATACTGTGTACAGTTCTGGTCACCATACCTCAAAAAATATTATAGCATTGGAAAAGGTGCAGAAAAGGACAACTAAAATGATTCAGGGGATGGATCACCTTCCGTATGAGGAAAGGTTAAAGAGGTTGGACTTGTTAGCTTTGAGAAAGGATGAATGAGGGGTGACATGAGAGAGCTTTACAAAATTATGAATGGAATAGAGAAGACAGAGAAAGAATTACTTTTCTCCTTTTCTCACAATACAAGAACTCGTGGGCACTCAATGAAATTAATGGGCAGTAGGCTTAGAATGGATAAAAGGAAATACTTCTTCGCCCAAAGAGTAATTAACATGTGGAACTCACTGTCACGAGAAGTGGTGGTACCTACAAGCACTGACATTCAAGAGGAGACTGGATAAACGTATGGAGAAGAGGTCCATTAGTGGCTGTTAGCCACAAGGTATAGATAGAACACTCTGTCTGGGGCAGTGATGCACTGTATTGGTGCTTGGGGGCAGCAGTGGAAGGGCTTCTGGAGTCCTGGCCCCACTGGTGGACCTCCTGGTTGCACCTGGGTTTTGGCTGCTGGATGGGCTGCTGGCCTGGTCCAACATGGTTTCTCTTATGGAGAGCCAGATTGGTGTAGTGGTTAAGTGCACGGACTCTGATCTGGGAGAACCGGGTTTGATTCCCCACTCCTCCACTTGCACCTTGCTGGATGACCTTGGGCAAGCCATAGGGCGGGGTATAAATCCAATCTCTTCTCTTCTCTTCTCTTCTTCTTCTTATGTTGTGGTTGGCTCTGCCTTCTGCAGCAGCCATTTTTCAGTTGTGCCCACCACCCTGTGTCAGAAGTCCAAAAGTACTTGCAGGATCAAAAAGACTGAGGATCCCTGTTATGCAGTATCTCTCTTATATATAAAGCTGTTTTCAAAGCAACAAGATTCCATGGAGCGCCAAAATCAGTTGGCTGCAAGAACTGCCACTCAAAATGGCGTCCTTGCCCACTGGCTGCATTCCCTCCCTGCGTTGCCTCACTCCCTCCCACAAAGTGTTGCACTGTGGGAGTTGTACTTCTCTGCTGGCTTTACTGCAACCATAGCAAAGGAAATTAGAACTACAACTCCCAACTAATCAGCTGGTGTTAAACGGGAAGCAACTTTGCAATTGAAAGGGCTTGCAGGGAAACGAAAGGAAAACATCCAGCACTGAAGCTTGCAGTTAGTTCACTGTGCATGCCCATGAGAGGCTACCTACAGTTAAACTTTGTGGGTCTTAAAGGTGCAGCTGGACTCACACTTTGCTCTGGAAATCAGTTAAGTGCTGGCTTGCAGCAAGTCTCTGGCTCCACTGCTCTGCACCAACCTCTGGGGATTTCTGTAGCTGTGAGAGATGAAAGAATTGCTGCAGATGGTGGGGCTCAGCAAAGGAGGAAGCATTTATTTGCTTTCAAAATCGATGACAGGGGAGAGCCCACTGCAAGCCCTTTTGCGGGGTCTACAAAATGGAAATAGGTGAGCTGGCCCCAGCTTTAGCCCTAATAATGTGTGTGTGTGTGTGCACAGCCTGTTTATTCAGGAGTAAGGAAGAGAGATGCACTCTGACACCCACTCCGTTAATAAATGCAATGGCCTCTACGAAGAGGCTCTGTTGGGAGGGGGGAGACAGCAAGGCTGCAGTCGGGGGGTAGTTGAGAGGAAGAGGGAAAGAAGTTGGGATGAAGAGAATTGCTTCCTTCCTTCTTTTTCTTCCTCTTGCTAGCACCCATTGCATTGTTGTCTGCAACGGGCCTTGCCCCTAGTATAATTATAATAGCATTAATTAGTATACTATAGTCATTGCAGATACTGCCTGAATGCTGGATTTGAAACATCTTGTTTAAAAGTGTGAGCTTTTCCTCCTTGCTTTGGTTTTCTAACACTTTGTGCATCCAAGAGCAATAACAATATCCAGAATTAAGATGCTGAAACCAGTACACAAAGATAGTCCCATCTAGTGTTCCCTCTAAGCTGAGTTAGTGTGAGCTAGCTCACAGTTTTTAAGCCTCCAGCTCACACATTTTCATCTTGGCTCAGGAAGGATGGCTCCAGAGCAAACTAATTTATGCAGCAGCCAAATCACTCACTCACAGCTTTAATGCCAGTCGCTCACCAAGTAGAATTTTTGCTCACAAGACTCCATGGCTTAGAGGGAGCATCCTGCAAATGAGATCTGCCTCCTTTACTGGTTTTATATCAGTGGGACAACAATAAATTAAAGTCAATTCTGAACTTTTCAGCCATATGGCTTAGAAGGAAAAGGGATTTTGCAGTGACTTAGCCAAAGGTTTCTAATACACTTGTGTCCTTATGCTGTGAGCCCTGGTGAATATTAAGCATCACAAGGTTAGGGCAGCCTAGTCTTATTTCTATCACCCTTCTAGCTTGTCAAATTGTGGTACAGCCTGGTACAGCCTGGTACCTTGGAGATGCCCTGCTAAAGACTAAAAGGAATGAAAAATGACCTAAGGAGGCACGATGCTTAGCAAAGGGCTGGCTGAGTTGAACTATATCAAAGAGTTATTCTGTGGCTTCTTGTACTTCAGTTCCCAAGGAGTTCTTTAAAATGCGAAGTTCAAATGTAGATGGCTTTTCTGACCTAATGAGAACAAATCATTGGGACTTTTTTTTATGCCTCACAGAAAAATGAAGCCACACCGTACTAGAGCCGTTTTTCCAAAAGCTGATTCCAACTGTTTACACTCTGATTTTTCATTAGCCCTGAGATTCATTATGTCAGGAGGTAAACAAATTGCTTTAGTTTTGCATCATTTGGGTCAACAAGTGTGTCAAGTGAAAGCCCTGTGAAGGTCATTCTTGTTCACGTATTATAAACTAAATTTATGTAGAGTTAAGTACAATGTGAATGCTTTTTGGGGAAATGGAAGGTTTGTTACTCATAGGAAATATTACAATCTAATGGACTGTATGTCATCAAAAACATCAGCACACGTAAGTGGGAATAATTCCTCCCTCCTGCAGCCCTCCAACTCTCCTCTTATGCTGCATCTGGGGATCCTTGCTCCTCTAGGAGCACCATTTCAGGGAGCATTGCTGGCTGCTTTGGGTAGAAATTGGTGCTTCCATGCTTGGAAGGTAGACAGGATCTGGCCCTACTGAACAGCATGCATTTATCAAACTAATATTTTCTTTATTTAAAACACTTGTTATCGGCCTTTCTCCCTTGTGGAACTCAAAGCAACTTGTATGCATTATATGGCCAGGGTCCAACATACCTGAGGGACCGCCTTTCCCCACATGTGCCCCAGCAAGCACTACAGTCAGGGACGTACCATCGGCTTTGTGTCCCAGGCCCCAAGAAGGCCAGGTTCACCAGAACCAGGGTGGCAGCTCCTACCTGGTGGAATGAGCTCCCAGAGGAGATCAGGGCCCTGTGGGATTTAATGCAATTCGGCAGGGCCTGCACGACGGAGCTTTTATGCCAGGCTTTTGGTTAGGAGCCACCACCGGGAGTACCATCTATTGTGAGTAACATCTGAGATGAGGGCCCTTTGGATTCCTGATTAATCGAACATCTGAATATATGCATGCAGCCCAGGCCAGGCGGATCCCAACCCTAATTTGGCAGCCATCTGAATGCGTATAACGATTGGAAGCACTTTATAGTAATTTATTGTAAGTTATTGGAATGTATTGTATGTTATTTGTTATCGTTATTGTTATGGTAACTGTTTTAGCATTGTGTGGTATTTTAATGGTTTTATGATGTATCTGGTTGGCATTGTGTGCCCTGAGCCCACTCGCGGGGAGGGCGGGGTATAAATATGAAGTATAAATAAATAAATAAAAATTATAATATAAATTTATTTGATGAGCAGTGGATAGTGCTGGAATGTTCTGAAATTAGGCATGGGGTCAAAATATGTGATTTAAAGACTGTCCCTTAACATTACTCTGATAGAACAAGGGGAGTGACTTTCCACTTAACTACTACCATAGCATTGGCTCTGATCCTGTACCAATATTTTGATAACTGTGCAAATGCAATAGGCAGCAAGGATTAAGGGAAAGTAGGAGAAGGGAGAAGAGGTTATTGTCTCTCTTGCCTTACTTGCAACTGCTGCTCCTGCTACCAGACAAGTCAACAGCATTTTGAAATTGACTACACCTGTGGTCAAGCTGCTTCTACTCCAGTTAATTTCATGAGAAAGGGAAAGTTTGCCCTTATTTTGTTTTAATGGGCTATATTATCCTCCTGTTTTTTTCCATACTAAAACAAATTAATATTATAGAATACTATATTATAAATGAAGTCTCACAACTATTTTGAGCAAAGGTGTGCGTGTTTTGCACATATGCGTATCATTTACTGTTGATACTATCCAAAAGGTGCAGGTGATTGTCATACCAAAATGTGCATATCTTTTGCACAGAACATGCAGACAGCTTCTCTTTTCCAGGTACAACTTATACTATGAAAATCTGCAAAACAAGTTTGACTAGAAAGCAAAGAGAGAACCTTAAAATAAGCAGTACTGCTCCAGCAAGACTCTGAGAAGCAACTGTGTGCATACAGGCAAACACTGGCCCTAGAACGGGTATGGCAATGATGAAGAAAAATGCCTTTGAGATCATCTGAGGTTAGTCTCTAATCTCAGAAGCAGTTTTGTCCATTAATCAACTTCGATGATTTACAAGGCTCTAAAGGCATGCAAGTATTTATTTTATGATGCATTCATCACCTTTTTATCCTATCTTGCCATTGAGGAGCTCAGGGCAGCAAACATGGCTCTCCCTCCCTCACAAGAAGCCCATAAGGCAAATTCAGCTGAGAGACAGGAACTGGTCCAAAGTCATCAGCGAGAATTGTTGCAGAGAGGTATTTGAACCCATCTCTCCCCATTCTCAGTTCAACACGTTAACCATTCATCCACACCAGATCACATTTGTCCTGCAGAATAAATTCATTTACTCTGAAGTTAACACTTCACTTCAGATTCTTTCTAATTTATTATTAACTTACCCTTATCCTTCTTTCAACTATCTCAGGGTGGTATACATAATTCTGCCCCATTTATTATGGCAACACTTCTTTGGCATAAGGTTGACAGAGAGCCCAAGATCATTCAATGAACTTCATGGCTGAACAGGGGTTTGAACCCAGGTCTTTTCATCCCTAGTCTGACAAGCTAACTAATACCTCAGGGCACTGATTCACACAGTGCAAATTCCAGGTGTCTCCCACATAAACTTCTGACAGACATGTTTGGAGAATGCTGCCCCCAGGAATATAATTTTCATCTCCTTGGGGTAATTTCAGATTGGGAGAATGGCCTGATTCAAATTGGGACTGTGGTGTGTGAGAAAAAGCTTAAACTGGCTATGCCATTCTCCCAACCTGAAATGACCCCCAAGGAGCCATTATTTGTCTGCTGGAGAAGCTTTCATGCACAGATGGCTACGTGTACGTTTCTCCCATAGGATAAATAGTGGCTCCAAGGGGGCCATTTCAGGTCTCAAAAATAGAAGGGGGGGAGGCATAAGCCCCTTCTTCTCATGTGCCACATTTCCCGTATGGATCAGACCAGTGTGTGCCTGGGAATTAAGTCTGAAGCACAAAACACCAGGCACTCATTTGACTGAAAGCTTTCATGGTGGGCACAAGGATTTTGTGCCCTGTGAAATGGTCCTAAATCACTTGCCCCATGCTATCTGAGAAGTTGACCCTATTCATTCTTGAGAAATTCTCTGTACAGTGTAATCTGGCTCAATCCCTGGGAGACGATATATTGGACTGGATGGACCTTTGATCAGACAATGTGGATGTTCTTCTGGACATCTCTATCTCCCTCAAACCAGCATTTATATCATTATGGTTCAATATGGAGTTCTTCAGTCACTTATTCAATCTGATGCTGGTCTTAACTGAATTTTGCAAAGCAAATGAAAACTGAATTTATTGCATGGGTTAATGTCTCTCTACCCTGTGGGAGCGGGCAACGTTTGGTTCCATTCCAAAATCAACAGCACCATCGATTACTAAGGCACAGGTCAATTCACTTCCTCTCTGGAGCAAGGAAGAGCCTGGGAAGTGCACTTCACCTCTTCAGAGTGACCTAGGAACACCAAAAAGTTGTGCCTTCCCTTGCTCAAACCTTTAACTGTATATTGTTTGTCTAGCCTTGAATGCTATTTTCTGAACATGATAAATTGTGCCCCAAGCTTTCCAGGTGGAAGAGTTCTTCCAAAAGGTCACCTCTAATTGCATGGTGATGTCAGCTTTAACAGATTATGCTGTACCGACTGTGACCCATTCCCATCAGATTTTTACTGGGGCTTCATGGTAAATGTTATTGCAGGGGTGGGAGCCCTTCTTGAAATGTTATGGGGGAGAACCCCTTTCTACACTAGACTACCTTTCAGTAATCATGATTCAGAACTATGAAAGAGAACTTTTTTGTTGTTGTTTTTGTCACTGCAGCATAAAGGTTTTGGGCAACAAACACAGCAAATGGCTTCTAAGCTGAGTAAACAGATCTGTGTTTCTCATGACCGAAGCTGAATTTGCTAACATAGTAACATGTTCTGATGGCACATCACTGAAATTAATCCTGGTTTGTTGACTAGTCTTCAAGACATTCAGATGACCAGCTAAGCCCTACTATATTAATATTTCTGAATGGACAAGACATCACTTTCCTGTGAAAGTTCACAAATCTGAGTCTGCACAGAGTTATTTTAACTCACCCCCGCACGCACACACGCCACGGTTGCAGAAGGCAATTATTAAGAAGCAGAGGATAGAGGAACAGATTTTTTTATATACTTCATTCCCAACTAAAATGATCCTTTGTGAGAGGTGTCCACTTTTCTAGTTTTCCCAGTGCAACATTCTTGAAGGGTTGAATAAACACCCTTCACGTGACCACAAGCCACCCTTTTTATTTCATCTAAATGGTTGAGGAATAGCATGTGGTTGGAGTTCTGGATTTGATGCTCACCACTCTACAGCTTTCATTTCTTCAGTAAGTATCAGTCATCATGGGTGAGGATAAAAGTTTGAAATGATTAGGGTGCAGTGTCTGCTGGGAGCTGAGAAATGTTGGCAGAGTAATTAATACATCAATAGTGCACAACCTGATTAAAGAGTAGATAAAGGTTTATTTAGAAATTAACATACTTGATAGGAAAGAAGAGAGAGATAGGTTCCTAACTACATCTCTAGCTGAGAGAGGGTCTAAGACTGAGTGTGGCACTTCTGAGAAGAAGGGGAAAATTGCCCTAAGAGTAGCAGTCTGGAGACAGACGAGGAATGACACTTACAGGAAAGAAGGTGTGCTGACCTCACTATCCTATCTAATTGTCTTCTTGCTGCCCCCTTCATGATTTTTTCTTTGTATACCAGACATTGCCTTTTCCAACAAGAAACTCTACATGTTGCTTAGCACTCAGGAGACAATATGTTTTTTCCAGGTATAAAGGGATCTAAATGAGCTGTGGAGTTAAAGAAAATGAAATAATTTCAAAAGACAAAACTAAAAGGCATGGTCACAAAACTACATAGGTCTGGGGCGGGGAGTTGTATGTAATTTAGTCAATAGCTACATCACAGAAGTATTCACTAGGTCCCTGTGACATTTGAACCACCATATGCTACACAGTAATACACACAGTTTTGATGCCTTACATGTTTTCACCATCCTTCTTCCAAGTGCCCCAGGGCAGCATATGTGATTCTCCCTTCTTTGGTTGTATATAAAAGTAGCCATAAATGATTTATAAATGTGATAAAAACTTTTTGGGGGGGGGGGGGGCGGGGAAGGAAGTCTATAAATGTTGATAAACATATAAACAAACAAATTGAGAACCCAAGCAAGGAATCTGGGCAAAAGTAAAATGATTACCCTAGGAACATACAAAATGAAAAAGGAATGCTGTAGTAGAATCATTTTGGTTCTCACTTGACAACTAAAACACACTAAAAAAATTCCCCATCAGGCAACAGTCCAGCATGGTATCATTTATTTGGGCGGCAGTGGCTCCTCACAGTCTCAAGCACAGAATTATTTTCCCAGCACCTGCAGGTGCCAGGAATGGAACCTGAGACAGATGGAAGCTGCAGAAGCATACTAAATATGCTGTACCACTGATTCATACAGCCTCCCATATGTGGTTGTGCATGTATATTAGGATATATGTGTATGCTGAAATTCTGCAGAAGCACAACAGAAAACACAAAAGATGGTACTAGGTGCAGAATAAAGCTGATTAGAAGCTTGGCTCTTTATATTTAAAAAAAAATTCTAGCCATTTTGGTTCTAAATATATGCTCGACATTGGAGCATGGGAAATCTCTCGCTGAAGTTTTCCAGTGCTTGTGGGAAAGACTTCAGTGCTGTGCATGGCTTCTTGTCCATCTCTATTACTAGCAAAATCAGAATGAATCATGCAAATTCTTCAGAATGATGGGAAACTGTGCAAATCTGGATCATTTAGGCAGGTTGCAACATTCCATTCTCTTGGTGCAGAATTTTAAGGTTTGTTAATCCTGGTGGAGTGGGGAAGGAAAAGTACTGTCAGAGTTCGATCAGTAAAATTGATCCCCTCCCCAGTAAAACAGCACATGGCCAGATATTCTAGATATATGGGCCAAGCAGACGAGCCACAATTCGTACAGATATTTATTATGATTGATGCTCCCCTTGGGCATGAGAAGAGACTGTACAGTTTTATAGGTAGTTATCACTAAGCAACAGAATAGAGGCTGCAGTCTCCTTTGCCAGCTTTCTCATTCATGAGTAAGCAGCTGGGTTTTCAGAGAACAGGGATTGCTCACCATACCAGTCAGGCTCGTTTTTACTTCATGTGTTCATTTGCCCTCACAGTCACCCACCTCGCCCCCTTCTGTTCCCAAACCACAGCCCCTGCCCACTTTTGATTTGACTGGGGAGGCCACTCACCAGGCTGCCCACGGCCACTCCACTAAGCACTGGAAACAACCTGGATGGGAAAAGAAGTTTCCACTAGCCACACAAGGTCACCTTCAAAACCACCATGTTGCTGATAACCAATTGACAGGAAAATGTTAACGCAGGTGGTTTTAAGGGATTGGGTTGTGTCTTTTTAATGACATTGTTTTCAGTTTAAAAGAAAGGATATAATTTTTAAAAAATTATTCAAGAAATTAGGAGTTTTGGTGGCAAATAAGGTGGGTTTTTTTGCCAACAATCTGGCAAAAGGAATTTAATTTTTAACTTCAAATTGGTATTTTTGATTAGATCAGACATTTGGTGCAAATACATGTTTGTCTAAAATAACTATCCTGCAGTGCAAACCCAAGAACACTTTCCTGGGAGTAAACTCCACTGAACTGACTTGAAAAGGTTGCTGAGTAGACCTGCTTAGTAGAGCTCTCTTGGTCTGGTTTTAGTGCTCAAAGCCTTCAACCCTCCCCCCCCCAAAAAAAATAATTTCCAGAAGATTCCATCACTTGAGCCTTTTTTTTTTTCTAGAATGCAGCAGTGATTTTCCACAAGGACTTTGGTTTATTACTTTGTTTCACCATAAAAGAAATCACTAAGCCCATGACAGCATGCCCTTCTTTCATATAGGCAAAATGTTACACGTCTGCAATGTATTCCATTGCAAGGGAGCATGAGATCTGCCCAGGTAGTTGTATGTCCAGTCAGAGCCAGTGCGTCCATATAGGCAAAGTGAGGCAGCTGCCTGTGGGCGCTGCTGTCCATGGGACACCACCAGCCTGCCACTGAACACGCCCTGCCCCTCCCTCACCAGGTGAACACCTTTTCACCAGGGGCTCGGCGCAAGGCTCCAGAGGGGAGAGAGATGCTGGTGTACCAGCACTCCACCCCCATGCTTTTATAGCCTTAGGCTCACCCTCCCCCCTGGCGTGCGCCAGAACCAAGCCACAGAGAGACCAACTGACCGGGTGGAAGCGTCTGCCTCCTGGCAACCCCAAGGTGCGCTTGCGGTTTGGCCATGCTGTGCAGGGCAACTCTTTGGTGCATGGGGCAGTGATGGTGATGGTGATGATGGTCCTGGGGACAGCCCCACCGGAGGAGAAGGAGGGCACCCCCCACACACACACCCGGAGCTTGGCTTGTCCCTGCAGGCCCACTGTTCCAGGGCTCTCAGCTTGGCCAGCTCTTCCATGCTGCTGCTGGCCAGGTCGGGGGGGGGGTGTGCCACCCTCTTGTGGACCCTTCCTCTCCCCACAGTAGAGGCCTCTGAGAGAGGGCAGGGGAGCCAGCTGCTGGTGGCCCTAGCCCCATCCAGAGCAAAAGGTGCATGGGGGGGGGGGGGAACTGGTGCTTGCTCATCCTCTCCCACTTGACTCTGGGAGGAATTCGGCGAGCAGCGGAGTTCAGTCTGGTGGGATTCAGTCAACTTTATTCTTCTTTGAGTGTGCTTAGCCGCTTGGCAAACCTTATCCTAACTACACTCTAAAAAAATAATATCTCAAACGGAGTGAAAGTAATTTTTCACTGCAGAAGTTCTCTCCAGACATTAAGGGAGGCTTCTGCTTCGCCCTCCAGTTCGGCCCCGTGAGCCAGAGGTGGTCGGACCTTGTGGTCCCTCCGACCACCATTCTGATGACTTTAGTCTGGGCAGCAGGGGGCTGAGTTGGTTGACCCTCAATCAGGGAGCTGCCCTGAAAAGAACAGGAGAGGGGGAGGCCACGCAGCTGCTGACTTCTTGGGTGCGAACCGCACATGGCCAGTGGAAAATGGACTGGGTGAAGCTTCGGATCCCCTCTAGACAGAGAAACCACCATTAAAATAAAATAGTGGCAGAACTTCTGTGTGTCAGCTTGCGTGAACTGGTTGCAAAGGCAGGGGAGCATCTCCTGTACGTGCAAGTTGCTTGGTCATCAAAACTTCACTCTTTAGCCCCGCCCTTGCAGCAGCCACTTGCCCCTTCCTTCAAGAAACTGGCATGGCATGTCCAAAGGTGAAGAAAGAACAGTACCCCCGAGCGTGTCCAGAGTGCTTTCCCCAAGGCCACCAGACAACCTGCCTCACACGCTGGGAATTAAGAAATTAAGATTTCTGCCAAGGAGCTCTCCAGCCTCCACAACCAGCTCCCAAGGTCCACCAGCGGGGCCAGAACTCCAGAAGCCCTCCCTCTGTTGCCCCCCCCAGCACCAAGAACACAGAGCATCACTGCCCCAGACAGTGTTCCATTTATATGTTGTGGCTAACAGGCACTGATGGACCTCTCCTTATGTTTATCCAATCCCTTCTTGAAGCTGAAAGGATAATAAGGAGGATTGGATTTATACCCCGCCCTTCACTTGGAGTCTCAGAGCAGCTTACAACCTCCTTCCCTTCCTCTCCCCACAACAGACACCCTGTGGGACTGAAAGCCCTCTGACAGAGGTGTGACTGGCCCAAGGCCACCCAGCTGGATGCATATGGAGGAGTGGGGAATCAAATCTGGTTTTCAGATTAGAGTCCACTACTCTTAACCCCTGCACCAAACTGTCTTAGAAGGACAGGGTTTAGAAGCACGCACCAGTTAGGTGGGGGAAATCAGAGATTGTATTACTTGTTGTCTTTTAAAATTTTTATTTTCTACAAACACTAAAACACTTCAAACACTAAACACTAGACTAAAAAAGCATAACTAAACAAGAGTTGTGCAATATAATATAACTGTATTACTTGTTCTCACAATTTTTTAAAAAAGAAATTAGCAATTTCAAATTTTGTGGTTTTCATTCCTCCTAAAATGCATTTACATTTGAAAATTGGTGGGTGCACTGGGGGGGGGGGGCAGAAGGTAGCCTCGCCTAGTGTTCAAAAAAACCTGGCACTGGCCCTGTGTTCAGTCACTCTCCCTCCTCGGCTAAAGGGCATGAGCTCCTGGGGAATGAGGATGAGCTCCTGGGGAATGAGAAACTCCTATACCACCAAGCATTTTTCTGCTGTTGTTCTCTTGAATTTCCCCCCCTGCATTTTTTAAATTATAAAAATGAGGCCAGAAACAAAAGGATCCGATGGATTGTACTTCTTCTGGAATCATCCCCAAAATATAGAACTGCTAAATATTTACTACCATGAAATATGAATGGAAGAAATAGGAGTGGATAATCTGTTTCCCTTTCTACTTCCTCTTTGGAATTGTTGCCTTTGTTCATTAAAGAAAGGGCTACTGAAAAATAGGACAAAACCCTGTAGGGGAAGTTTATTTCTAGGGCACTGGCTAAGACGCCACCAATTCAAACTCTTCTTTCCTTTCAAACTACACCCAGCCAACCTTTCTGTCATTTCATGACATGTTTAATTATGATTACATCTGGCCACCAAAGTAATCTTCTTTCAATGAATGCTTACACAATTTCCACTCCATCCCTACCCTGCCATTCTGAAACCATTTCTAATTAACAAAAAGAAAAATGGAAGATATTCCCAGAACTGCCAGTTAAAATACTTCAAAATATGACTGCTTCATGAGTACCCTTTTTCCCTAAAAACATGTACTTGTAAATAAGCTATATTAAATTCAGTGAAATTCATTTCCAAGGAATTCTTCTTAAGAGCAAAGTTCGTTAAAACACAGCAGGCAAGAAACTGATTTTTGACCTATACCTTTAGAAATCACTTCTCTGCCATTATGGGTAAAATCAGCATGTTGTTAACATTACTTTTTATTGCTCTGGATTAGCTGAACCCTTATGATTTTATTCTCATAATCATTAGTGCCAGTTTGAATAACATTCCCTATTTTGATGCATGTTCCCAAGAAGAATACTTAAACTGGATTAAGCAGAAGTGACATGATTTCATTTGCATGCAGACCTGGAATAAAGAGAGCCAACACCTTCTGTTGGGTAATAAAAAGGCCAACTTTATTTAATTGTTGACATTGATCAAAGGGGATCTATAGCACCCACAGGCCAAAACCCCCATTTCAACCCAGACACAGTGTGGGACATTGGTGGGATGCAGAAAATTCAGGCCTCCTCTTGTTTGCACATTCCTGGATTTACAAGCAAGACCATCCCGGCTCTGAGCCTTGAGCCGTCATGGCTCAAGCGTCTCCTTGCCAAGTCTTCACAATGCTCGAGGGAGGTATGCTACTTCCTGTCCCCCTAGCTGCCGGGTCTATGGGTCAAAGATAATGACACCACTCAAGGGCTTCCTGTTTCAGACCTCTGTTGGCCCCAAGGCCCCAGGCCTGATGAGGGTTAACCCTTCACCATCCAAATGATGCCCCAGGGTACTTGCCTAAGCTGTACTGTGTACCATTCAACCAACTTGACCCACACCGCTATCACCATAAGGGAGACCAGCTTGCTGCTTTGTCCAACCCACACCCTGTTATCCTGTCTACTGTCATGAATTTCCACGAACTTTTAAAGCAGTTTGTGATGGTTCGTGTTGGTTCATGGGTAGAGCAGATAGCCGGGGGTTAAAGGGACTCCCTTTAAACCCCTGCTTTCTGTTCCCCACAAAAGCTGCAAAAACAGCTGAGTTTTTCCCTTTAAACTTTAACTGTATTCCCTTTAAACTTTAAAGGAACTTTAAAGAGACTGCTCAACAAAACCCAGAATCCTCCCTGGACTAGGCTGGCTGCTCCCCATCACTCAGCTGTTTTGGAGGCTTTCTGCAAACCCTGTTTAAAGGGACTGCGGTCCCTTTCCACAGAGTTTGTGAGGTCATGAACCACAAACCAGTTTGATTCATGAACAAACCTGATTTGATTCAGTTCATGGTTTGGTTTGTGGTTTGGCCACAAACCACGAACTGATGTGAACTGCATTTTTCCAGTTCGTGCCCATCCCTAATCCAAAGTCTCTACTTGGCAACATTGCCCCTTTCTCTACTGGGGGGTGGGATTTGTAGCACTCTCTATCTTTATTGCAATTTAGAGGTTTTGCCCAGTTGCTGTGTCTTCTGCTTTGCCCATACCAGATAGCATCTCAATCATACCTTTAATTTCAAGGTATTGAACTCAAGGGATGTCCAGCTCATCCATTCCCCATTCCCTTTATTTACTTATTTATTATTTCAAATAATATACTGCTCCTCCCCCACAAAGTGGGGCTCAGAGTGGTTCACAACAATATTAAAGCAAAGATAATAAATATAGTTAAAACAGTATAACATACAGAATATAAAAAGCAAACAATTTACGACTGATAGCATTGGACCTAGTATTAAGTCTCCAAAACACACTTAACTGGTAAAGGTCTAATGCAAAAGCTCAGCCTTACAGGCTCTGTGGAACCTAGGAAGGTCTTGCAAGGCTCACATCTCATCTGAGAGGGCATTCCACCAGGATGTGGCTACAGTTGAAAAAGCCCTTGCCGTGGTGGATACCAAACGTGTGACCCACGGGTCCGATAGCACCAGTAGGCCACAAGATGAAGACTGCAGCTGCCGAGTGAAGTTGTAAAGGAAGGGGCAGTCCCTCAAGTATGATGGTCCCAGATCATTTAGGACTTTAAAGGTCAAAAACAGCACTTTGAACTTGGCCCAGAAACCTATAGAAAGTCAATGCAGCTGCTTCAAGGCAGGCTGTATATGTGAAGCCCAAGATGTTTTATTTACTTACTTATTGATTGATTGATTTAATATATTTATTTAATTTATACCCCACCCTCCCTGCCAAAGCAGGGTCAGAAGCCTGGCCGCAGCATTTTGGACTACCTGGAGTCTCTGAAGTGCCTTCAAGAGCAGCCCTGCATACAGTGAATTGCAAAAGTATATTCTGGAGGTGACTGTGGCACAAATCACTGTGGCCAGGTACAGCTGGGACATATAGGGAGCCAGCTGATGGGCCTGGTGTAGATAGAAAAAAGCCTGCTCTGCAGCTATGAACACTTGCTTCTCCAAGGTCAGAGGCATCCAGCTAGACTCCCAGACTCTTCACAGAGTCCAGTAATGAGAGCTGGACCCCATCCAGAGCTGAAAGCTGCAATCCCTCCACAGGCCCAGTCTTACCCAGCCATATGACTTCAGTCTCTGATTAATTAAGTTTCAACTGGCTCTGCCTCAACCATTCAACCATGGCATCCAGGCACTGGGTCAAAGAAGAGTCACTTCTGGTAGTTTATCCAACAGTAGGAAGAACAGTAAACTTCCTGATGAGCTCCTCTAGAGGGCATATATAAATGTTAACATCAGGGACAGGACTGATCCCTGGGGTACCCCACAGACCAAGGACCACCCAGAAGACACACACACACCCGTCCCCAAAGAACACCCTCTGACTGCATCCCTAGAGAAATGAGGCAAACAAAGATAAGATTGTGCCATGAATCCCAAGAAAGGCCAAACAGTGAACTAAAATTGAGTGGTCTACCATATCAAATGCTGCAGAAAATCCAACAGAGCAACAAGAGCTGTCTTTGTCCCAGAACCAGGACTGAAGCTGGACTGGAATGGATCAAGTACAGTAGTCTCATCCAAAAAGACCCAAAACTTTTCAGCAACTGCTCCCTCAATCACCTTTCCCAGGAATTGTACATTTGAAACTGGGAGGTAGTTGGTTAGTTCTTTTTTATCTAACGAAGGCATTCTGAACAAGTGTCTAACTATAAGGAACTAGGGATGAAACCCTGAGAGAGAAACAAATTAATGATCTCTCCCAGGGGGCCTCCTATCACCTCCTGGTAGATTTAGGCCCATTCTGCATCTAGCATTCTCTCTGTTGTTTTACCAAAACCCCATTGGAACAGAAAAAGATGTGGCTCAAAACAGCATTCAAATACCCCGGGCCAATGCTGTGCTGACTGCAGAGTCACCCATGAACAGCAATAAAACAGCCATAAATCTATGCAGACAGTACCATAAACCCGAGAGATCAAAGGAAGTGAAACCGGCATGGAGTATGGATGCTACCATAAAATCTGACAAAGAAAGTGAAAGTGGTAGGATTGCCAACCTCCAGGTGGTGACTGGAGATTCCCCACTATTATAACTGATCTCCAGGTGACAGAGATCAGTTCACCTGGAGAAAATGGCCACTTTGGAAGTTGGACTCTATGGCATTATGCCCCAAACCCCGCCCTCCTCAGGCTCCATCCCAAAAAATCTCCTGGTATTTCCCGACCCAGACCTGGCAACCCTAGAAAGTGGCATGCAATGTAGAGGGGAATTTCTGTTCCAACGTGGGTTTGGTAAAACAGCGGACCAAATGCTATATTCAGAATGGACATTCATCAGCCAAGAGGGGCAGGGATCCAAAGAACAAGTTGTTGCTCTCACAGCATTCAGGACTCTGCCCACTTCCAACATTGAAAGCTGGCTGAACTGATCCAGAAAAGGACCAGGTAAAGCCAATGGAGCCTCCATATCACTAACTCCATCCAAACTGGAGGTGTGGTCCTGGAGGAGCTTCAAGACAATATCTGGGGGGGGGGGGGGGACCTCACAGATAGGTCACAGGTAAGAGCCAAATCACTAATATTTTGGGACTCTCCCCTCGGGGACGTCAGTTGCCACACCATCCTAAATAAGTGTACTGGACATGAGCTAGCAGACACAATGGAGGCAGAAAACAAAGTCTTCTTAGGTGTCTTTACTGCCATTTCATAGGTCTTCGATTGGATTCTATAAATTGTTCTTGTGGCTTTGTCATAAGTTTGCCGCCACAATCGGTCTAGCCATCTGAGCATCTGCTTTAATCCTCTAAGCTCCTTAGTGTATCAGGGAGCATAAGAGACACAAGGGCACAGAGGGCGTTGGGGAGCAATTCAGTCAGTGGTCTCCTAAAGATTCCTATTCCAGGTCTCAGAAAAGCTCATAGAGGGAACTGCTGACAGGTCCTGGGAGATCCTGCAGAGCATTCTGGAATCCTAATGGATTCATAAGTCTCCCTGGGCAAGCACAGATCTGTTTGCAGTCACAAAACTGAGACCAACTTCCAGGAGGAAATGATCTGACCATGATCCCAGCTCAATTTTACCCACAGTATCCAGATTAACACCTGCACAGAAAATCAAATCCAGCATGTGGCCTGCTTCATGCATGGGTGCTGAAACAACCTGGGAAAATCCCAGTGCTACCATGGAAGACATAAAGCTTGAGGTGGCACCTGACAAAGCAGTGTCTACATGGACACTGAAATCACCCAGGACTACCAGTCAAGAGAACCTCAATGTGCACTCAGAGACTGCTTCTGCCGACTTCAGCAGGATATCTGTTGGTGAACTGGGTGGATGGTAAACCAGCAAGATAGCCAAACCCTCCCCAGCACCCCACACCAGGCCCATATGTTCAGTGCTACTAGGGATTTCTGATGCAGAGATCCTCTGAAAGACTGAACCATCAGGGATGAGAATCACAGCTCCACCCCACAGCTCGGAGATTAGAAGAGTTCTGAGCATGCCTGTATCTCTGAGCTATTCTATGGAAAACTCTCATCTCACCGCCATACCTCCCAGCCCCCAATATCACTGGGATGCCGAGCCCATTGGGGTATATCAAAGATGGTAATCTAAACAAGTAGAAGACCTTTACCACTCTTGGGATAGCAAGACTGAATAGATGTGGTGTATTTACAAAGATCAGGCTTCAAGAGCATGTGGCACAGTGGATAGAATGTTGGACGGACTTGGGATGACCAGGTTTGAATCCACCACTCTGCCATGGAACCCAGCTGGGTGGCCTTGGGCCCGTCACAATCTCTCAGCCTAACCTACTCTCACAAGGTGGTGGTGGTGGTGGTTGTGAGGATTAGGGCAGGGTCCTGATCAGGGACAGAGGCAGAATACATTTTTGGAGTGTTTATAATATGAGAAAGTTTAATAAACAAAAATAAAAAGATTTTGCTCAAGCATCCATTTGAGCAAGGATATAAAGTAAAACTGAAAATATGCATTCCTCTACTCCCTCAACTCTATATTTATCCTACTGATGTTTTATTAGAATAGGATAGTAATTTTTGAAGTGACAGTATTTAGTTCTCAGAGCTGGGACTTCTCCCATTGTCCCTTGTGATCAGTATAGAGGTCCTAGGTTGTTATGCCAATAAAGGTCGGTGATGATGGTGATGATGATGAGTTCCTAAATAAAGGCTTAGTCCTTCATGGCTGGCACAAGCCCAAGTACAGGAGAGAAGAAAGTTTCTCCTTTGTGTCCTGATAATGTATAATGTCCCCTTCGAAACTCCATCCCCCTTTGGGGTCAGGTCAGATCTTCCTGCCTCAAGAGGGAGAAAATATTACTGCTCCTTTAGCCTTCCAAGTCTCTGTTCCTTTAGGTGTGACATTCGATCAAGGTGCAATCATGGTAAACGTTTTGCTTGTGCTTCCACCACAGCTTTTTGCCTCTCTAAGCACTGAGGTACTCTGTATTTGGGCCTTCATGACTCATCCCTGACACTTTTCCTTTCTGCCAGCTATGACTTTGCAGCCCAGTTCCAACTACTAGACAGACTGTTTACAGTGGTTGAAGTATTGAGGTGAATTCTTGGGTGGAAGGCATTTCTTCACATTCACCAATGTCCTTGTACACCATTCTTGTGGGAGGGGGCAGGTAGGGCTGAGTAGGAAGGCACTCATAGTGAATCATATGTGGGTGGGGGGACAGAAAGGGGATGGACTGGATTGGACCCTTAGTTTGCAAAATCTGGAATAGTTATCTGCCTTAGGGAAAGCTGAAGAGGGACCATATTGATATGTAAGCTTTTTAGACAATGCTTTCCTCATATTTCCAGACTGCTTATGAGGAGCCCAAATTCTGCCTCAAGTGCATTTTCCACTGTGTTGAAGATATAAAACAGAGTGTTGGTACATCATGATCACAGTATAGTATAGTAATATAAGTTGGTTATAGAAATGGCCTATCGGCTATTCAATTATTGGTGCAGATGGGTTGAACTGGGGGTGTTGTGTCCAGAACCCAGTATTTAATGGGGGGGGGTACAGATTGTGATACTGTGTACAGACTTCCCCCTGGGAGGTACACATTGTGATATTGAATTGATTTTTCAAATGAATCACTTATATTGGAGCTCATGAGACAGTTAAACCTGAAAAAGTTCAAAGAAAGCAGCAATGAAAACATTTGTAAGTAGATTCAGAAAGAAATCAGGACAGATTATGGACCAGTAACCTTGAAATGTTCTCTTATAGGTTAGTAGAATAATAACAACAATGTTCTTTGCTAATATAAGTTCTGCACTCTCTCTTTCTCTCTCTCTTTTAATTTCCAAAGTGAAAAAGGGGAAAGTCAGAGCCCTAGCAACTGACATCATCTGCCTTTTACTGGAGAAATTACTCAGTAACAAGATGAGAGAATGAAAAGCTGCCTCAGCTTTTGCTGCCTCACAACAGCCCCCAAGAGCTTTGAAATTACTGGGTCACTGTCTTGGAACTGGAATGGTGAGCCAATCCTAGCTTTTGTTTCAGGCATGAATTAAAATCTAACAATGTGATTAATCCACAGGAAACCTCCCCCCATCCCATCTCCCAGACAGTAAAGAGAAGACAAAAAACATCCCCTCACTTGTAAGCACCATAAAACAAAAGGATTAAAAGCACTGAGGACATGAAACAACATAGGCTCTCAGAAACCAGCAGTAAGAGAGTCTTAGTTACTTTGAGGGGGTTTATGCCTTTGTTGTCTTTTAAGAGGGGCTATTTATTAGATATTTTCCATATTCAGGCAGATCACTTCAGGAACCATACGCATCTCATCCCAACAGGCTACACAAATGAAGGCATTGCATCTAGTGCGGTTTTGGTAAGAAGATGATCAAATCATCATAGAAGTATAACTCTGTGATCAGCTGAGGGGCAACCTGGGAAGTTAAAACTACCCGGGGGGGGGGGGGGGAAGGGATCAGGGTTGCCATGGTACTTCTGATCAGGGGGAAGAGTCTAGCAGCACAGAACCATGCCAAGTATTGGTGACTGACCCTGGCAACTCAAAATCTTGCCTGACCCCCACCTTTCTGATCATTTTCACAAAAAATATATGGAAAAGTAGAACAGCTGTGTTTTTTTAAAAAACGTTTTGTCTAGAATTCTGTTTTTTAAATAGATAGATATATACACACACATTTCACAAAGAATGTCTCACGGCAAGCCACATGTATTGTTAGTTGCTTGAATATGCTTAATGATCCAAATATTTCCAATGTGAACCCTGAAAGGTTTTTTTTTCCTTTCAGCATCTTCATAAAGTCAGTGCTGCCACATGCTCTTTCTGCAATTGCATTTGAGTACTACTTGGAAACACTAGATGGCTTGCCACTGAGGGTGTGCACCATAAAGAGTATATTCCATCAGTGTTCCAGCATCCAAGGGCTGGTTCATTGCCCAAGCAACCCAACAAACTTCTTTGGGCATCCAACCAGTGAGGGAGGGAGCAACATGGGAGCTGGTAGCAGGTGGGGCCGCTTGCACCCAACATCACCTACTGTACCAGTGCCAGTGCTGCCTAGAATTCATGATGGGCTTCAGAGATCCTTCCTCCACACTCCACTTTGAATCCTAGTAGAGTGTCATGGGAAGAAGGTAGGGTAGCCAGCCTCCAGGTGGGGCTGGGGCTCTCCCGCTTTTACAACCGATCTCCAGCTGACAGAGATCAGCTGCCCTGGAGAAAATGGCTGCTGGATGTACACAGCAGTTCCCATAATCATGTATGTGGCTGCTAGAAATGAAAATGTGGCTGATGCAAAATCATGAGCGAACTGTGAAAGGTACTCAGATACATAATGGATTGTGACAGTGTAGTGTGCAGTTAGGCTAGTAGCTTGCCTAGAAAGTACATACAAGGAACCATTCAAGTAACTGTAACATTACGTAGCACAATGCCAGCACGGAACTCAGTAAAACCAGTGGGACTATACATGGGGCTTTTTAAAAAAAATGGCACCAGAATATTGTTATATCAGTATACCTCTGAAACAATAGGTGTAGTGTGTTCTTTGAATTCCCAGCTTGCTTTCTTGCTTTTTTTTTTTTTAAGTAAGTCTCTATCCCTTTCTTTGAGGAGATATAAGGGGGAAAGCATATCATCACAAAGGAAACACCTAGAGATTTACTTTTTAAAAAAATGAAAGCTGGGAATTCAAAAAACCCGTTATACCTGTTGTTACAGCAGCATATCGCTAAGCAATACTCCTGTACCAAGCTGGCCCAGGGAAGGGGAGTAGCCACTTCAGGGGGAGTGGGGCAGGGAAACTGCAGGGAAAACTACCATGTGGAGATCCTGTTGCTGCTGTGCTCTATCTGTAGCCATGCCAGCAATGGGGAAACTACAAAATCCCATCCCCAACATTTCTTTTTCAAGACAAGTGATGTTGGGAAAAGTTAATCACATTTCCCATTTCCATACTAGCAGCGAATCCAACTTGAAGGTTAAAGAGGAGCGTTGGTGACCGCATCAGATTGTGCTGCTCGAGCCACTTGAACGGTGAACAAATCTTGCATAGTGGAAAATAGTACAGTAATCTAGACTTCTTGATGGTGTGATTGTGTGGCCTGTACAACATGTTAGGAAAGCTGAAGTGCCTCCCTCATGCTGTATAAGAGATTAGTCATGCCTTAATCATGCCCTCCTATAAAATACTGAGTTCTAGGCATAGTGACCCAGCTCAGACATTTATTAGTAAGAACGTCAGGAACAATGACACAAACCCTGGCCGAAAAGGGCCAACTTTATACAACTCCTGAACTCCACGTCCCAGTCCCATTGGCGGGTTTAAACTTCCCATCAAAGTTCCTATTGGTGCCCTTTCGTAAGTTCAGGATCCTTGGCCCCTATTGTTCTCCAGAGCCAAGATCGGGTTGATTCTCGCTGGCGCCTGTAATGGCCAGCGGACATAACACCTCCACTGTACCAAGACATTTGTTTACAAAACTATACAGAGCTGTGATGGTTTCACTAGAAGATCTGTGTTGGAGACAGGTTCATCGATCCTTATTTTCCCATTCTTCCCTACTATTAATTTAAATTAAACAGGCTGCTCAGAGCCATTATTTTTCACTTTAAGCATTTTGTTGTACAGGCAGGCAGGATAGTATGTGAGGTCAGACTAAAGCTTTCTATCTAAAACTGCCCAGTCCAAGTGTTTTCTCATGTACTATGTAATCTATGAGATGTGTTCATCAGTTAGTAATATTGCCACATAAGGAAGATGTGAGAGACATACTGATACTGGCAGCCAGAGTGATGTAGTGGTTAGTGTGTCTGACTAGGCTCCGGGAGATCTAGAGCCAAATCCCTATGGTGTCATGAAGCTTGCTGGGTGGCCTTGGGCAATCATTCTCTAACTCACTCGGTTGTTGTGAGGATCCAATGGGGAAGGGAGAACCATGTATACTGCTTCTATCTAACCCAGAGGCAGGTTGGAATTGAAATGTACTAGATAAGATAGGTAGACAGCCTTGAAATAGTTAAGAGTGTTTGAACTTGAAATTAGCCTGGATGTTATAAAATAGAATCATCCTCCAGTATCACAAGTGTTTTCCACACATATCATTCTTCCGTGAAGGATCTCCCCTTCCAGTCTTTAGTGATAGCCAATGCAGAGCCAAGTGCTGAACTAAAAATGTGGAGGCCCAGTAGTGATGCCAGTCTCCAGGTGGGACCTGAGAATCCCCCGGAATGACAGAGAGCAGTTCCCCTGGATAAAATGGATGCTTTAGAGAGTGGACTCTATGGCACCATACCCCACTGAGGTCCCTGTCCTTCTCAGGCTCCATCCCCAAATCTCCTGGAGTTCTCCAACCTGGGTCTGGCAACCCTACCCCACCAATCCCCCACCAGCAGCCAAGTGGAACTGGCAACCCTCAGGCCCAGTTTCTAAGCCCTTCACATCTATGGAGCTCATTAGGTGACCCTGAGCCACCTCCTTGCCCCCTTATTCAGCCTATGCTATCTCACAAGGTTGTTGTGGCAATGAAATAAGGAAGCACTGGACAATCTATGCTTCCATTAGCTTCTTGGAAGAAAGATAAGACTGATATTGCTTGACAGGCAATCCGGTAGTACCAGGTACTGGAAACTTAATAAATAGCTTGGTTATGCTAATCTACTGAAATCCTTGGCATTGATAATAAGACAGGTACTCAGGGGTCATTTTGAGCAGGAGCTCGGGGGAGCGCAGCTCCAGGAGTTGGTGCAGGCCCCCTCCCCCTGCAGGGGAATGCCTGCTTGTGTCATGGCTGCAGCAAAAGGACCCCGCCCCCTGGAAATGTCCTTATTCCTCCGACCAACCTTTTGAAGGCTTCAGCCACCACTGAATCAGCTATCCTCCCAGAATAGTGGTATTTCTGAGGCTTGAATTAGTAGCTGTTCCCTCTCTGACAGCTCTTCCTTCTTTCCTTCCTTTCTCTCTCTCTGTCTCTTTCTTGCCTTCTGACATACTTCCGGTGATGTCAGGTGGTGTAGCATATGCAAATGAGTTATGCTAATGAGTTATGCTAATGAGCTCCTGCACTTCTTTTTCTACGAAATGACCCCTGCAGGTACTTCATCCAGTAAATTATTTGCCCATCTGGATTGCTTTTACTGTTGGGTGGCATTCATATAATAAGTCTGTTCCCTGTTTAGCCTTGCAGGTAAACACACATGTTGAACCTCACAGGGAGATAAGCAACTGGGAGTAATTTAAAGTGGATTAAAGGCAGGAAGGAAAAGGGTTAAGTCTCTGGCTACACATAAGTTTTAAATATCTGTAACAGGACAGCAGCAAACACTTAATCTGGATATGACAAGCTGGCAACCATTTCTCCATGATTTCCTGCTGAAAATAGTTAGGGCACTATGAGATAATGGTTCAGTAAGAAAACAGATCCCCCCATCTCTTTTGTTCTTTCACCATGCCTTCCTGAAACCTTAGAAGACATGTCAGGGGAGTTTTCTGGGTTGCAGATTCATCAGTAAGAACATCCGCCAATATTTTCAAAGAGAGACCATGCTGTACAGTTATGCTACTTCCCTTTAATATTAACTATTATACTTTAAGTAGCCTGTGTAGTTTATGTTGCTGTGGGACATGCAGAAGTTTCTATAGATGCTTAAGGAGATCAGTTGACTTGTACAAGAAGTCAGTGCACATGGATGACCTGCCAGATGGCCTACTTAACAACATGGAGCAATACTGGCCCATAGCTATGGTGGAGCTATTGGGGGCTCTGCCCCCTCCCTTAAAAGGACAGCCCCACAAGATTTCCCTCAAAAAATATTTTAAAACAATTTCCCAACATTTTTTAAAAGGTACATGCTCCCTGGCCACATTGTGGCCATCTGCACGCCAAACAGACCCTTTTAAAAAAATGAGTGTGAATCACCTTCCCCCAACATGAAGAAGCCATGGCTGTGCCTTCTCCCTCCACCGAAAGTGAAGCACTCCCTTTCAAGATGAAAGGAACTCTGATGGGGCTGTGGCTTTTCCGGAGCTCCACTTCCACAGCAAAGACAGCAACAGTTGCCCCCTGCAGGCACCTTTGGGGCCTTCAAAAGAGGCAAGAGTGTATGCTGGACCTGGAGCGTTCGGAGCACCACAGCCTGTTCTGTTCAGGCCCAGAGCAACCCCCCTTCACAGAAAAATAATCGGAACCCCACCATAAAAAAATTGCCCCACAAGCCACAAAATCCTGGCTACAAAATCCTGGAGCAATAAAAAAAATGGTTTCAGTGTGTAGTGGTCATAATGTGCATACCAGGTTCTGGGAAATTGTTCAGGAAATGGTTCGGGAATCATGATGAGAGAAATCAAGTCAATAAAGATAGTGAGAGATCAGTTATTCATTATGATGGGATTTTAACTAACTGGTAACATAAATTGATTACAGATATATTAGAAATCTGTGAACATATGTGTGACCGGCTTGTGAAACTCATGCATGAGTAATATCATGGCACATAACACAGGAACATGGAAACTCAGAAGATGCAATTACTTTGGAGCGGACAGAAAGTTAATTTTGCAGTTTCAGTATTGTGACATGAACAGTATGTGCCCGAGGGAATGAACAAGCACTGTACACTAAGTTAGAATGAAAACAGTGGAGTGGAAGCATGCCAAGACTAAGGTGAGGTCTTGTCTGTTCCACCCTCGAGAACTTAGCTGAAAATTTTTTGTTTTGTGTTTTAATTCTGTGAAGTACTCCTTTGAAGCAGTTTCAAAGCTGTATGCTTGCAAAAAAATACAAATCACCTAGAGACACCGTGAGTGGGAAATTTTGGTGCCCTAAATTCTCACCGTAATGGCAGCTGCACCTTTTGCTGGAGAAACTCCACGTTTAAAAAAAGGCTACATGGCCCCACATCCTGAAGCTAACTTTATGCAGATACATACATAGAGATCAGGGTTATCAAGTGGCCAGAAAAAAATGTCTGGCTTGTCTTCATGGTGAAAACTTGGTATTTAAAAATAATTAGGTGACTTTTCACAGTAGGGAGATTAATTGTCCCCTCCTACTGCCTGTCGATCAAGCTGCAATTAAAGGCACAGGGATGTTTTGTAATATCCATATTCAGATTGCCTTTTTCTTTGTACCCATATAAAATCGATACTTTATCTCATAAAATACTGATATGTTCCTTTTATACTGTTTTTAGGAATTGATGGATTTTACCTCTTTTACCACATTTAGACTGATTTCCCATGAGGCACTGCTCCGCTGTCACTCTTCCCTTTCCCCCAATTGTGTGCGTCAATTTCCCACTATTTGCCCCATGCCGCATTTTGACCCACGGCTTTGCCCCATTTTCCCCACGGCTTTGCGATCCTGTTTTTTGAGGATCCTGTCTGTAATCCCAGAGGCTCTGGAGGTGGGCCCTCTCTCAATATACAACAGCTGAGCTGCCCTGAAACCCCCATTTCCACAACTTCAGAAGCTCTGGAGTCATGGATGGTGGTTTCATGAGGGCTGGGAGCACAGCACAGGGGGAGCAAACAGGGTCACCCACAGCCATTTTGGCTCTGGAAAACAGAGAGGGAAAGAAGGCTAAAGCCCCTTCTTTCCCTCTCCATGTTCCTGAGCTGAACTGGGCCCCAGAGATCTTGGCAACATTCATTCACCAGCATCACATTAGTTCCTTGACATTACATTTTCCAAGACAACTTGTGGCAGATGTTACATATAGGCAGCAGCTGGTGCAAATCAGCTGGGGGAGTGCACCCCATCCAGGACCCTAGAGTAAGGAAGACAGACTCTGCTACCATGCTTTAAAAACCTAGTATCGTCATACTGAATTTGCTCTGGAAGAACTTTTGTGTTATCCCCCTGTCATTTCCATTTTTGTAGGTCTGCCTTGAGAGTTATTACAGGGATGGACATGAGGAAGAATTTTCTCAGTAGCAGAGAAGCTATTCTTCATGCAGGAGGTTCCCTCTCTGGCACCTCCAAATATAAGGTCTCAGGTAGCAGGGTTTGGAAAAGACCAACCTAAGATTCTGGAATGCTGCTGCCTGTCAGAGCAGACAATACTAAGCTGTGTTGATCACAGAAAAGTTAGTTTTATCAGACAAATGTCAGACTCATCCCTGCTGAATGGAGGAAATAGTTGGTGATATAAGGCTTACCTATTATCAGTTTCATGCAGATTACATCAATTTTATTAGGTAGATTAGGTAGATTTGCTGTGGCTTGTGAATAGTATGTACATTGATGCAAAAAAAGGGGGGGGGGGACACCAAACCCTACTCATTCCAGAGCAAGAACAGTTTTGCATCTGCTTGCTAACATGGGGGGGGGGGGGGAATGAACGTGCTCCATTTGTTTGGGGGAGATACTAAACTTTGAAGAGAACAGTATTATTACAGCCACTTAAAATTCAAAACTGTGAAATCATTGCCAAGTTCTGTCAGGTGAACTTGTCCATCCAGACATTCTGTTCTTTAGAGGAACATTCCCAAGAAAGGTGTCTTAAGGAAACACTCCCTTCTAAAGGGACAGCATTGGAGATTTGGCTGCAATCTGGACGAATTTGTCTTTCAGTCCACAGTCGTGGCCAAATGGCCAAGGGGAAGGTGAATCCTACAGTTTGGGAAGCCAGATAGGACATTTTAATGAAAAGTTACTTTACGTTCTCAAGACAATGAGTTGCAAAGCAGAGCCAAAGTGATCTCAGAATTAAATTATGTACAGAATGTTTCCCAATTAATTATTATGATTTAAAGTTCTCTCCTGCTTTAACTCCTCAGAGTGCATTGCAAACATAGATTTCATTTTTTTTTATCCTCATAGCAACCCTATGACTGGTATGTGAGGCTGAGAAATAAGAAGTGGCCTTAGGCTGCTAAATGGGCTTCATGCTGGAGAGGCATTCAGAACTAGGCCTCCATATCTGAGGCTGTCACAAATGGTTTGGGTACCGACGTACAAATTAATTTTCAAATTGTCCCTCCACCCAGTAATTGATGTACCAATAAATAAGTGTGACATTCATTTATTCAAGCAGTAGCTAGTAATAAATCATTAGCAGGTAGCTATCAGAGGTTACAGTACCTTTCATGTAACATAAAGCAAGTTTAAAGATAAAGGAAGTGAAACGAAGTAAAAGCAGGATAACCTTGGATAAATCTTGCCACCAAAAAGGTATAGTTTATTTTATTTTGGCTGAATGCTGGGTCAATGCATGGTAATTTTTTATTGATTTAATACTTCAGCAAGCCTTCATTAACATGCACAACAAAAATTCAATCCAGTGAAATATCTTCAGTATCCTCAAATGGCACAATTATGGCTTGGTATTTAAGAGTCCCTCTTTTTATTTATTACAGTTTTATCCTGCCCTTTCTTGAAGAGCTCAGGGCAATGTACGTAACCCCACTTTATCCTTGCAACAGGCCTAAGTGTGGGGTTGCTAACTCCAAGTTTTCTTAGCTGTTATAGTTAATTTTACCATTTGTGAGGCCTAATCCAGTAACATGATAGACAAATTTAAGCATGCTTCTGTCTGAAGACTGGCCTTGTTGAATCAGGACAACTGTTTTCAATGGCCATGATCCAAAAAAATAATTGTATGTACAAGGGCACTGTACACCCAGCCAGAATTTCCATTGCAGTTTTCTCTACAGTAGTTCCAATTCTTGGTAGTGGGAACTCCTGCAGAGATAATTTCAGAAATGCTTTATTCTGACTTCTCACTTGCATGTAAATTGCTTTCCTTAGACTGTGGCCAAAATGTTTTACCTTCTCTTTGATGTGACAGAATGCCTGGGAGATGAGAAGAGTATCCCATCACAATCCATCTCCTTGCTGTCATTCTAAGGAACACTCAACACTTCTTTCACTGACTAATCTCAGCACGTACAACTGGATTATGTCCTTATGTACCCTATGATTGTTCCACCAACCCCATTCACTGAAGAATCTGTTCCATATTTTGAAACTAGTAAACCACACCATGCAAATAAATGGCTGTTTCTATATATCACAAAACACTGTGAAGTCTAAAAATGTGTGATCTTGCATATGTCATGTTTCCTTCAGAAGTGAATTTTGGCACAGGTTTGTGATGAAGACTATCTGAATCATTAGAACAAAGTTGGAATCCAGTGTTATCTTTAAGACCAATGAAGTTTTATTCAAAGTATAAGCTTTCATGTGCACACACACACTTCTTCAGATGAAGATGCTAATTTATAATTATGATGCATAATTGTATGCTAATTTACTGCTCACCCCCTACATATAATAAATGGACTGGTAATTTCCATTTCATTGTAACTGAAGAAATGTGTATGCACACGAAAGCTTATACCTTGAACAAAACTTTGATGGTCTTAATGGTACCACTGGACTCAAACTTTGTTCTGCTGCTTCAGACCTACATGGCTATCCACCTGAATCTATCTGAATCACTGAGTTGGAATTTTGAAATTTTTAGGAAATATATCTAGAACCTTCAGTTCTTAGCTTTGAAGAATCTAGACTTTCAGTTTTCACTGTGTTGATTCTCAGACGCAAATATTGAGTCCTGGCTGAGGGACTCATGTTTTCAAAAAAATGAGTGATAGGATTCGAATTTCAGTATAAAACCAAATGTTGGACACAAAAATTGTAAACATTTCAGTTAAGGATCTTACATTTTAAAATATTTTTTTCTTAAAAGTTCATAGTTTAATTGAAGATTATACTTAAATGCAATTTTATTTCTATTTCAGTGCAAACTGTGGGATTTTCTGCATGGGTTCTTTTCATTTGTTCTGGACAAGGTTTTATCATTGATTTCTGCACTTTTTAAAAAATTGGTTCTGGCCCTGTACTCCTTTGGCTTACCCTCTGATTTCTGCACATTTTCTTGTGCCTACTGTTTTTGCCTCATTTCCCTTCGCCCCCGCCCCCCTTTTTCTGGTTCTTTTGGCACCACTTTTACCTGATCTTTTTTTCAAACTGATTTGGAGTAACCTGTGTTTCTTGTGTGCAATGTTTCCTTTGACTTTGTTTGTTCCACCCACTCCCACCAACCTCCAACCCACTTTTTGGTTATTTGACTTTCATCATTAAACCACACTATGACAACCTCGCCCACTATCCTCCCTCAGAGGTAAGATTTTCTCTCCATTTTTCTCTACCTTTCTGACTGGGCAGCCCTATTTCTTGATTTTCTTCTTTTCTGAAGAGCTATGGCTGTCCCACACTGTCACAGTATGAAATTTTGCTGCTGGCTCAGCCCAGGAACCTGAGATCCTTCTTTAACTTAACTTAAACCACTGAGATGGCACTCTTTGGCAGATCAGGCAGTTGGCTCCTTATCTGTCTTCCCAGGACCTGGCTACAGTGACCCATGCAATGGTCACTTCCAGGTTGGATTATTATAATTCACTCTACGTGGGCTTACCCTTGATCCTGACCCAGAAACTCAAGCTGATGCAAAACATGGTGGCTCGTCTGCTGGCCATGATGCCTTTGCAGCCACGTATTCAGCCAGTACTCTGCCAATTGCACTGGCTACCTATTGAGTACCAGATCCGTTTCAAGGTGTTGACATCAGCCTTTAAAGCCCTGAGTGACCTTGGACCTGCATATCTAAGGGACCACCTCTCCCTATATACTCCCAGGAAAGCTTTGTGTTCCACTAATCAACACCTACTTGTTGTCCCTGGCCCTAAGGATGTCCTTAGGGCCTTCTTTGCCCTAGCCCTTACCTGATGGAACATGCTCTACTTGAAATCAGGGCCTTATGGAACTTATTACAGTTCCACAGGGTCTGCAAAATGGAGCTGTTCCACCAGACTTTTGGTTGAGGCGGTGGACACCCAACTAGCTGGCCTCCCTGTATAGAGCCCATATAGAGACCATCCTGTATAGAGGCAGTCTGGATCATCTACCTATGGAGTCTTGGGATTATGTAGAGGTGATGCCAGCATTATCTATCTGGTTTTGGGGGGGGGGGTATTATTGTTTGCCATCTTTTAACTGATTAACTGTTTCTGGTTTTAGTTATTTTTAGATTAATTATATTAACTGGTTTCTGTTGTTATATATCTTGATGTTACCCACCCTAAGCCCATTTGGGAATGGCGGGATAAAAATTTAATAAATAAATAAACAAAATATTTTATTCAATGTAGAGAGGAAAGGTCAGGTGAAATCCATAGTAAAAATCTGAGGTAATCTATAAGGAACTCTGAGGTAAATCAGTACAGGTACAGACTACAGTTCATACATTTCAAACAATTAAGAGTTTCTTTTTTTTTTAACAAATTTTTTATTAACTTTTTTCTTTTTAACAGTATACAAAATAAACAATAACAAACTTGAACAATAACAAACTTGAGCAGTTACAATAATAAATATCACATTAGTCCATATTTCTGAATAAAATTATTAAAGTTGGAACGTTGTAGAGATGTTGCTTTATCCATTAGGGAGTCTAGGTTTTCTAGGATAGGATGCCAGCGGCCATAGAATGAGTAAATATCAGTGTGAGAATCAAAATTGGTGAGGCCATCTGATATTTTGTCCATAATAAAATGGTCCCATATTTTTGTATACCAAAGAGGGAGGATGTTCACTGTTCCAGTTAGATGCAATCGTGGTCTTGGCTGCCGACAGAAGCAATGTGAGTAATTCTTTTGTGTATTTTGGGAAATCTACTTCATTCCAGTTGTTTAACAAAATAATTTCTGGTTTTTCAGGAATTTTGTAACCTGTTAGTTTCTCTATTTCTAACAAGATCTTATTCCAGAACTGAGCTATAATTTCACACTCCCACCAATAATGTATGTATGACCCAATTTTGCCACATTTTTTCCAACATCTGGAAGACACTGTAGGATTGATTTTGTGAAGAGTCAGAGGTGTCTTATACCATCTGGCAACTAACTTTAAGTTTTGTTGTTGTATATTTATAGATTTGGATGTCGCTGCGTGAGATGACCACACTGGGTACCAGAATTCTACAGGTAAGTCTAAATGGAGGTCTAGTTTCCAGGAGTAAACGTAAGAGGGGAGAATGGAAGGATCGGGTTCTAATAGTATTTTGTAGATTTTAGAAATCATGCTTTTCCTGTGACTAACAAAAGTTAACATGATTTTTTCAAAGTCAGTGAGAGGTCTGGCACATGTTTCTTTAAGAGCATTAGAACTAAATAAGTGTTGGAATTGAAAATATTCAAACCAGGGGAGGGAGATGTTAGCTTTCTCTTCTAACTTGGACTTTTCCATTAACTTGTTTTTACTAGTTAGGTCGTAGAGGGTTTGTAGGTTAGCTTTCTCTTCTAACTTGGACTTTTCCATTAACTTGTTTTTACTAGTTAGGTCGTAGAGGGTTTGTAGGTTGGCAGTAGTCCAGCGAGAAAAGGTAGCTGGATATTGAGCTGGGGGGAACCAATCTTGGTCCCTAAATTGGGAAAGTAAAGAGATACCAGGGGCTAGAGAGTTACGACATAGTCTCCAAGTTTTAAACGTGGCCATGAGTGGGTGAGTTATAGATTTAAAAAATTTATCGTGTGATCTAGACCAAAGTGAGGTTCTATAATTTTTATTTTTTAGGAATTGTTCTTCAATCACAGTCCATTGGGGGGGGGCTTTCTGCTCGAAGTATACGTACAATTGTTGATAATATAGTTGCCTTATAATATTTAAAAAGATCGGGAAGGGCCGTACCCCCCAATTTAGTTGGACGTAATAAAGTTTTTACACTAATCCAGGGTTTATAATAGTTCCAAATAAAAGCAGTCCATCCTCTCTGCCATACATTAAAAAAGGTTTTAGGAATTGAAAGTGGTAATACACGAAAAAGATATAAAAGTTTTGGAAATAAGAAAGATTTAATGGAGGAAATTCTTTCCATCCAGGTTAATTGTTGCTGGTGCCATTGTTCTTGGATTTTTTTAATGGATTCAATAGTTTCCAAATAATTAATTTTAAATAAGTCTTTAATGTTAATTGGAATCCGTATACCCAAGTAGGCCCAGCTTTTGTTTACCCATTGATATGAGTAGTTGAGGCGAGTAAAAGCTTCTGATGATTTAGATAGTTTAATAGGATATACTAATGACTTAGATTGATTAACTGAAAGACCTGATAAGTTAGCAAATTCTGTCAGGGTTGATTCAATAGTGGGGAGTGAAGTTTGTGGTTTTGAGATGTACAAGACGAAATCGTCTGCAAATAAGCTTATTTTATAAGTCTGGGAACCTATTTGCAGCCCACTTATTGAATCTAATTGGCGAATCCTGTTAGCCAGGGGTTCAATGCAAAGTGCAAAGAGTAGAGGGGACAAGGGGCAACCCTGTCTGGTGCCCCTAGTCAAGTTAATTTCATCGCAAATTGAATTGTTAAGTGAAACATGGGCTTTAGGAGAAGTGTAAAGAGCCTGTATCACCCGTGTGAAGTTGGGGCCAAAGTTCATATTCTTTAGAACTGTCTGCAAGAAAAGAGGCTGAACTTTGTCAAAGGCCTTTTCAATGTCGAGGGACAAAATACAAAGGTCAGATGGGAGGGACAATCCTGTGTGGATAATTCCTATTGTTTTTCTTATGTTGTCTGCAATGTCCCTATCTGGAATAAAGCCTGTTTGGTCCAGGTTGATGTAGTTGTGTATGAATTTATTTAATCTGTTTGTCATGATAGTTGAAAATAATTTGTAGTCACTGTTTAATAAGGAGATGGGGCGAAATTGGTGTGGAGATAGGGAGTCAGGGCCTTTTTGGGGGATTACCACTATCCTGGCTTGAGACCATGTTTCTGGTAATTCTCCTGATTGGAGAATCGAATTGCAAAGAGCCTGAAATGGGGGGAGTATTTGGTTTGCAAAGCGTTTGTAAAATTCTATGGGGAATCCGTCTCTGCCTGGAGTTTTATTAGATTTAGTTTGTTTCAGGGCTGTTGTAATCTCTTCAATTGATACGGGATTTTCTTTTTTCTTTTTTTTTTATCTTATATTAACGGTTTCCCACCACATCTGAAGCATAACACATTTTCCACTCTATCCAAAATAGTAATACTTATATCTATGTTTACATTTCTGGTAACGGTCATATTTCTTAAAAATACTTATACATTAATTCTTACTTTCTGTATTCTTGTATAATTCTAAAATAAAAAACAACTTCTTTGTCTAATTATCCTTAATACATTCATATACTCTAATTCTATTACTTTATATTATTATAGCCATGTATAAATGCAATTTTTCATATCCCAGTATTTTTCAACATATTCTTTCAAATCCTTCCAATCTTCTAAAAAGGTCTCTGAGTACAGATCATTCAATTTTCTAGTCCATTTATCCATTTCAGCCATATGTAACAGTTTTTTCAACCATTCCCACACCTCTGGTATTTTTTCATTTTTCCAATTTTGTGCATACACCATTCTTGCTGTTGTTATCATATACCATATTATTGTCCTTTTTTTTACATTTATCTCTTCTAGTTTAAGTCCAAGCAATAACATTTCGGGCAACTTCTTAAATGTACATTTCAAGATTTTTTCCATTTCTGCATGTATTTTTGACCAATAAATCTTTGCTTTATCACAAGTCCACCACATATGATAAAAAGAACCTTCTTTCTTTTTACACTTCCAACATTTGTTAGACATATTCTGACCAATATTTGCTATTTTTTTTGGTGTCATATACCATCTATACATCATTTTAAAACAATTTTCTTTTAAGTTATAACACGTAGACATACTCATAGCATTTTTCCATAAAAATTCCCAAGATTCCATTTCAATGTCTTTGTTAAAGTTTATCGCCCATTTTACCATTTGTTCTTTTACCATTTCATCAGCATTAAACCATTTTAGCAAGACTTTATACATTTTAGAAATCATTTTTTCCCACCTTCCTCCCAGACTTGTTCTATTTCATTGTTTTTTTCCCTAAAACCGTGTTTTTTATCACTTCTATACATATCATATATTTGTCTATATCTTAGCCAACCATAATCAAAGTCCATCTGATGCTGCTCCTTCAATTTGAAGTCTTTACCATGTCTTGTTAATAAGTCTCTATACTTCAACCAATCTTGTCCTTTGTACCGTGATGTTGGATGCAAAACTTCTGCGGGAACAATCCACATAGGTATCTCTTCTGAAAAAAAGTTTTTATATCTTGTCCACGTATCCATTAGTGTTCTTCTCAAATAATGATGTTTAAACATATTGTCCATTTTTGTTTTACCATAATACAAATATGCATGCCACCCAAATCTACAATCATGACCTTCCAGGGACAATAATTTTCTATCTTGTAACATAGTCCATGTCCCTACCCAGGTCAAACATATTGCATCATGGTATAACCTTAGGTTTGGTAATTGAAACCCTCCTCTTTCTTTAGCATCACACATTATTTTCATCTTGATTCTTGGTTTTTTCCCTCCCCACACAAACTTAGACAATTCCTTCTGCCAACATTTGAATGTTTTTACATCTTTCACAATTGGAATAGTTTGAAACAAAAACATTAATCGTGGTAACACGTTCATCTTAACCACCGCAATTCTACCCAGCAATGACAAATTCAATACATTCCACTTTTTAATATCCTGCATAATTTGCAACCATAATTTTTCATAGTTATTTTTATAAAGATCAATATTTTTCATTGTTAGGTTTACACCTAGATATTTTGTCTTTTTCACCACCTCACATTCTATAAGTTTTTGTAACTCATTTTGTTTCTTATTTGACATATTTTTGCACATTACTTTCGATTTGTTCTTATTTACATAAAATCCTGCTAAGTCACCAAACTCTTTTACTCTCTGTAACAAATATGGTAGTGTGGACAAGGGGTCTTCCACTATAAACATCACATCATCTGCAAAGCCCTATATTTAAAAGAAAAACCTTTAGTTGTTAAGCCTTTAATATCTTTGTCTTCCTTCACATTTAACAGTAGAACTTCTAAAATCCAAATAAATAGCAGCGGCAAAAGTGGCATCCTTGTCTTGTTCCTTTTTCAACTTTAAAATCGTCTGTCTTTTCAGTATTAATTATTAAAGAGGATTTCTGCTCTTTATATATTGCTTTGATGAGGTTAAGCATATATTCACCAATCTCAAGATGTTCTAAAACTTCAAACATAAAATCCCAGTTTAAATTATCAAACGCTTTCTCCGCATCTAAAAAGAAAAAGCCCACTTCCTTTTCAGGGTGTTTGTCGTAGTATTCTATAGCATCCACTACTACTCTTAAATTATCCCTTATTTGTCGATTAGGTAAGAACCCTGCTTGTTCTGTTTGTATAGTCTCTTTAAGGTGCTCTTTTAATCTATCCGCTATAATCTTAGCAAAAATCTTATAATCATTATTCAGTAAAGAGATCGGTCTATAATTCTTAACATTAGTCAAATCTTGATTTTCTTTCGGGATCAATGAGATGGATGCATCTTTCCAGGTTTCTGGTACCTCACCAGTGACTCCTATATCGTTCATCAGTAGCAGCAACACCGGTGAAACTGACTCCTGCAACGTTTTATAAAACTTCGCTGTAAATCCATCCGGTCCAGGTGCTTTTCCTAATTTTGAGTCTTTTATTGCATTTTTAATCTCTTGTAATGATACTGGATTGTTAAATGGTTCTTTAATTTTCTCTGTTGGTTTTGGTAACTTTAATGTTTGCAGGTATTCTTTAATCTTTCTTCTATCTTTATTTTCCTTCTTGAAAAGTTTTGCGTAGTATTTAAAAAATTCTCTTTTTATTCCTTTGTTATCTATTATCTCAATATTATCTCTTATCACTTTAGTGATAAATTTATTTTCACGTTTTTTCTTTAATTGCCATGCTAAGTATTTTCCGGGTTTGTTTGCACCTTCAAATGCTTTTTGTTGAAGTTTTTTTAAGTTCCAGTACATCTCTTGGTTCAGAATAGCTTTTGCTTGGTCTTGTAGCATCCAGATTTCCTTTTGCAGTTTCTTTTTCCCTGGTTTATTCTTCAGTTCTTCTTCCTTTGTTTTAATGGCTTGTAGAATATTTTCATATTGCTCTCTTTTCTTTTTATTATCTTTAGCATTTAGCGATATCAATAGTCCTCTCATCACTGCTTTATATGCATCCCATACGGTTTGGATTTTTACTTCTTTCTGCATGTTTACTTGGAAGTATAGGTCTGTTTCTTCAAGTAATTTTTTAATTATTTCTTGATTGTCTAGTAAGTCCTCGTTTATTCTCCATCTCTTTTGTTTTTTTACCTGCCCAGCTGTCCATAAACACGGATTATGATCTGAAATTATTCTGGGTAGAATTTCCACTTTTCTTGTCTTAAAGGTTAAATTAGTAGTCATCCAAATCATGTCGATTCTTGAATGTGAGTCATGTCTATTAGAATAAAAGGTAAAATCTTTTCCTTGTGGGTTAGCTTTCCTCCAAATATCTTCCAGCTTCTCTTGTTTTATCAGTTCAAAAAAAAATTTTGGAAGCTTCCCTAATGTCTCATCCTTTCTTTTAGAGCGCCTGTCTAATTTATTATCTACAGTTCCATTGAAGTCCCCTAACATCATAATTTGATCATAGTTTACATTGTCCAATTCCATTTGAAGTTCTTTAAAAAAAATTTCTTTGGCTCCATTCGGAGCATAAATGTTCACAATCAAAGTTTTCAGTCCTTGCAGTAAAATTTCAATAGCTAAATATCTTCCATCTTTGTCTTTAAATATTACTTTAGGTTCCAAATCTTTTTTGACATATGTTACAACACCATTTTATTACTTGCTAAAGAATAAAATTCTTCTCCCAATTTTTTCCTTATTAAATATTTGTGGTCTTGTTTTTTAAGATGAGCTTCTTGTATGCAAATTATATTACATTTTTGTTTTTCCAGCCAATGACCTACCATTCTACGTTTTTGGGGTGAATTTAGTCCATTTACATTCCATGTAAGTATTTTGTAATCCATCTTGATATATTCTTAAATATCTCCAAAGTCATCTTTATTCTCTCCCAGGAATGCATACATTTCTTCTGTACTTTTAATCACTACTCTGGAGTTGCCATAATAGAAGCTTAGTCCTTGAGGTATTTCCCAACGAAATCTGATTTTTTTCTCCTTTAGTTTATCCGTCAGACGCTTGAATTTTTTCCTTTCTTGCAGTATTGCTCTAGGCAATTCTTTCATTACTATAATTTTCTTTCCATCTATTACAAAAGGATCAGTAAAACACTTCTTGTAGATTTGTTCTTTTGTTCTTTTCATTGTAAATTGGACAACCACATCTCTTGGTATGTTTTTGTCTCTTGCGTATGTAGAATTAACTCTATAAACAAGATCCATGTGTTCTTTAACAACTTCTTCCTGTTCTTGTAAAAAATCTGCTATTGCTTCTTGCATTCTTGTAAAAATGTCTTCACTCAATTTTTCCTCAATCCCTCGAAATCTCAAATGGTTTTGCATATCTTTATAATGCATCATCTTTTCCATCCTCTCATTCTCTCTCATTGTCTTATGGGTGCTTTCTTCCAGTTCTTTTACTTTAGTTTCTATATCTTGTGTTCTTGTGGATAATTTTTGAAATTCTGCTTTTAATTCCATGAAATTTTTATCTGCTTGAGCCGCTATATTATTCATTTTAACATTTACCTCTCCTATAGCGTCTAACATTTTCTTTTCCATTGCTTCCATAACGGCTAGTAGTTCTTTTTCTTTTTTTGCTGCCATTGTAGGAGAGGACCATGTAGCTGCTCTCGATCTTAGTCCGTGGTCCATCTTGTCTCTTTAAAAAAGATCGGTTTTATCTTGTTTTCCAAGTCGAACACCAATTAGTGCATTCAAACAAGCTAATCTTGCCAAGTCAAATTATGTTGGTTTCAGCCTTCTAAGTTATATAGTCTTTGAGATATTGCAGTTTAAAAATTTTATAAATCCAAAATGGCGGGCGCGACTTCTCTATGGTTAATGTCAAAGGTTATAGTCTTTTTACCTTACTTCTGGCTTGCCGTAGTTTCCTTTTGTCCCTTCCTTTTATTTACTTGTCTGCTCTCTGCACGTCACTTCCTGTTGTGGTCTTTCTGGTCCGGCAGTATTTAGAGTCCCCATTACCTTCTTCCGGTTCTTCTCCTTTTCCCTTCTTGTCTGCTCTTCTAGCCATCAGTTCCTAACTCAGTCCTCACATCTTAATCTCGCGATGCTTGGTTCCCTTCTCCCTCTTTGTCTCGCGATGCTTGGCTCCCCCTCCCGACTCTTCTTAACCGCAGGAATGTTAAACAACTTGTTTTTTTGGCTTTTTAAGTTCAAATTCGGCTTTTTAGCGCTTCAAAACTGCTCTCATCCAGTCTACAACAGTCTATTGCTTCACCCGATCTGCTTTTCGTCTTTCAAAACGTGGTAATGGTAATGCAAAAACTTTTTTTCCGTTACCTTTTGTTGTTACTTCGCTTCAGATGTGGTCCCAACGTTTAAACTTTGTCTTCTTTGCTAAGGAATCAGGGGAATTGGAGGTTTTATGCTGAATTTATCAGCTCAGCTCGGCTCCTTAGAGATACTCGCAAGAATCCTCTTCGGCTGCAGTGCTCAAGGTGTCGGAAAAGTCTCCTCTGAGACTTTCCCTTCACCGAGGTTGCTCAAACCTGGATTATATTGCTTGCTGGTCCTCACACTACCTGTGTGAGGTTGCGTCAGGTGGATTAATCCACCCAAGCTGTCAGGAAGAGCCGCTGTCCGCCTTGCACATTTGCAAAGCGTGTCAGACCTCCATTCCTCCGACCGGAAACCCTCAATTGATATGGGATTTTCAAGTTGGTCTCTATGTTCAGGGGCTAGTATCTTACATAACTTATTAGACTCTAAATAATTCTCTATTCTATCTATATTTGGGGTTTGGGACATATACAGGGATTGGTAGTAATTTTGAAATGTTTTGAGAATTTCTTCGGTAGATGAGGTCTTATTGCCTTGTTGATTTATGATCACATTTACATTTTTGGAAGAATTTTGATTCTTCAGCTTCCAGGATAATAATTTTAAAGATCTAGGATGGCGAAACCAGTATTTGTGTTTTAGGTATAAAAGATTTTTTTGAACCTTAGTAGTTTCAAGGGTTTCTAACTTCTTTCTTTCATTTAGAAGGAGTTTGTATGTTTTTTTTGAGCAAGTTTGTTTATGCTTTAGTTTTGGTCCTTAATTTTAGTTAGTATTTCTGTTTCAACTTGTTTTCTGCTTTTATTGTAGGAGGCTGAGATAGAAATTAATTTTCCTCTCAAGACTGCTTTCATGGCATCCCACACGATGTTAGAAGAAACGCCACATGAGGAATTCAATTGAACGTATTCATCTATTGATTGTTCTATATCCTCACTAAAGTTTTGGCTTAATAAAATTTGCTTGTTAAGAGACCATGAACGTGTCTTGGTTATTTCTGGGTGTAAATTTAGATGGCATTCTGTCCAGGCATGATCTGACAGTGTTCTTAGTCCTATTTCAGAGTTACTAATTTTGTTAACCAAAGAGGGGGAAACCAAAATAGCGTCTATTCTTGTAAAGACTTCGTGTCTTGGAGAATAGTAGGAATAATCTTTGATACCAGGATGCTGGATTCTCCAGATGTCATGTAAATTAAAGTGTGATATTATTTTTTGTAGGGCTGTTGGAGAGTTGTTGGTAAGGTGCCGGGATTTAACACTATGTGGGTTAAAAGAGCAGTCCCAGAACGAATCAGAAATCATATTGAAATCTCCCCCAATTATGACTTGGCCTTCCTGGAAAAGTTCCAATTGGGCCAGGGTTTCCTTTAAAAATATTTCTTGGTTATCGTTGGGAGCATAAATGGATGCCAACGTGAATATTTTGTCTTCCAATAATCCCTTGATAAATAGATATCTACACTGTGGGTCCACCTCTACAATTAAGAGAAATAATTTTCATTTTTTTAGTCCCCATTATTAATCAAATTAAGTCGAGAGATCATGACTTTCTCCTTAGTGAGCCTCTCTGTGTTAGGAATAGAGATGAAGAAGTTATCTAATAGGTTAGGAAGTAAGGACACAATAGAATAATTACCCAATAACTGCTCATAAAACGTTTCTAACATTGATAAAACCATCAAATGTTTTTTATCAAAATAATAAATAAAATTGAAATATAAAATAGAATACCAACACTGATTAATTTGTTTTCTATGTTCTAACTCTAAGCTCTTCCTAGTATACTAGGAGTAGAGCCAGTAAATTGTTTTAATTACACTTTACTAAGTACTATACAGTGGGGGGGGAATTGGTCTAATTACCATCCCCCTACCAGGTTATGAATAACAATGATCTATATTTAACCTCAATATTTAATATAAGTATTTTTAATTCAAAAATGTGCCACTATAAATAGAGGCGTATCAAAGTAACCAAAGTTGTTACCCTTTAGTGGTTGTTAGCTGAACTAACAGATATATCATATTTTTTATGAAATTAGACTTATTCTATTTCACAATAAAAACAATATCTTAGGGTTACCATTAGAAAACCATGCTTCAGAACTTTATGACTTGAGCCAGTGTGTACTTGGTTTAAATTTACCCTTAAAGAAATACAAGATCAAATATAAGCCTTACATCAGATCTATATCTAATAGAATGGTCTATTATTAAGGTATCAACTTTAAATAAAATTAAATACATTATTTCAAGTCATATATTTTTAGAGTTGAAATAAAAAAGGTTAAGTTTTGCCTCTCTTATCACAAAATCAAATTAAGAAAATTTTGGTTTGCTTCACCTTAGTTCTTTAAAAAATCTCCATTAAAATAGAATGATTTTGATTTCTCGTTTATATCACTTAGTGTTAAGGGGGAAAAGGGTGAAAGAAAGTCATATAGGTTTACATCACCATAACTGTAGTAGCTAAAGCATATAGTCCTATAATATAGGGGGAAAGAGGGAAAAGAAAAAGTGTCTTGGTTAACTTCACCTTGGATCTAAAAAGGGGAAAGGGAAACATATACTGGTTAACATTTTACCTCTTTTGTCACAAAATCAAATTAAGAAAATTTTGGTTTACTTCACCTTGGTTCTTAAAAAAAAATCTCCATTAAAATAGGATGATTTTGATTTATCCTTTATATCACTTAGTGTTAAGGGGGAAAAGGGAGAAAGAAAGTCATATAGGTTTACATCACCATAACTGTACTAAAGCATATAGTCATATAATAAGGGGGGAAAGAGGGAAAAGAAAAAGTGTCTTGGTTAACTTCACCTTGGATCTAAAAAGGGTAAAAAGAAAAATATACTGGTTAACGTCACCATTGTTATAATTAGTAAGAAACACAAACATAATGCTCAAACTCTGAGTGGCTTCTTGAGCACAGATAAATAGATTTTTAAACTTGACATTGGAGATGTCTTCAGTTGCTAGGTGAATCGCTGGTCTGGAATTCTTTATCTGAGGAAAGAGTTAAGGTTTCATGATGATAAAGGTCCGAAGATATTTTTAGCTGCTAGATGAAAGTAAGATCATGGATAATCTTTTGTGCGTCTGTTAACTCTATTCCAGCGATGTTTGAGCCTTTCAGGAGTCGGACGATCAGAAGCTTCGGAAGCTGAGTGGGGGGGCGAAGGAGGAATGTCAGAGGAGATGTTTAATGACTCTAGGAGCTTATGACCGCTTATAAGATCTGAAGCAGTGAGGCGAAGGCCTTGGTTGACCACTAGGATTTCAGTCGGGGTGATCCAGCGAAAACGTAGGTTGTGGTCTAATAGAGCTTGAGTAACCGGCCTTAAATTACGCCTGTGCTGGAGAGTCTCTTGGGAGAGGTCTAAAAGAATCTGGATCTTGCGATTTTGAAAAGATAAGCCTCCGTTTCTCCGTGCTTTGTTTAATATAGCAGCCTTAAGAGACGTGTCTCGAAGGGTGATGACTACATCGCGCACGAAGGAGTCGGGGCGGCCTGAGGCTGAGCCTACCCGATAGGCCTGTTCTAAGATGAGGGTTGAGGGGTCCTCTAATTCTAGCATCTCGGACAGCCACGATGTTATAAGGGATTTCAAATCCGACTCACCTTCACATTGTTCCGGTAGGCCCCGAATTTTAAGGTTGCGTTCTTTTATTTTATTTTCAAGAGACATTATCTTGTTCTTTGACCAGATCTCATGTAGTTGTAAGTGCCTGATGTCATCTTGAGAGGCGATTGAGTTTTCCAAGGCTGATTCTGCAGCTTGAGCTACTTCCGAGAGCGTTTCTGTTATGGACTTAAGTTCGTCCTTTAGAGGTTTTATTGCTGCGTGGATCTGCTCCGTAATTGTTTGTTCGAGATGGTTAATCGTCGTGAAGAATTCGTGGCGCAGAATAATGGTCTCATCTACGTCGTTGTTAGAGTCTTGCAATGCGTCGGCCATTTTAGTTGCAGCCGGGGTTAGATTTTCTCGAGCAGGCCTGACGTCTTCTTTCGCGAAGAACTGTGTGAGCTGTTGTGGCGCGGTTGCCGTTTTGCGATTTTTTGATGCCCCGGACTTTCCCATTCCAGGGATTGAGGCTAGAAGTATTGAGTAATTAGATTTGAGAGAGGTAAAGAGGTAGAAAACCTGGCGGGGGAGGAGAGCTCTTACTTTAGGCGACCGTCTCCATCGGCCGCTTAGCCACGCCCCAATTAAGAGTTTCTTAACCTTTTCACAGTGACTTAGAATCTTTAAGATGAAAGGCTTTTGTTTCAGTGTTTCCTAAACACTCCAGTTTTATTTCTTGAGCATATTTGATTCTTTTGGTTTCTAGAAGTCAGAGATACCCTGTCCAGTACCCAAACTCCTTCACTAAACACAGGAGTACTCTTCTTGATTTTTAACTGACTCCTCAGGATTTAAAAGGCAGTTTCTAAACACACCAAACCAGGGATCCCTCATCAGAGCTATCTCCTTGTTTTAACTGGATAGGGAAATTCTTCTCTCACTAGAAGATCTGGCCCTTTTTTCTAGCCTGAATCTGATCTGGCCCTTTTTTCTAGTCTTTACCTAACTATTCACTCCTCCTGCCATCTTCCCCAGTACTCCGTCTGTGTTAAATTGATCTCAGTTAGGACTAAACACAATCCCTGTCAGTACTAAACCCTTCTCTGTCAGGGCTAGACTCAGACACATTAGTACTAGACTCTCCTCAGTCAGGGCTGGATTCAGACTCTGTCAGCACCCCACTCTTCTTCATCAGTAGTCAGTTCTGAAGTCTTTCTGTGCTTCACTGATGCTAACCACTCAGTGGCACAGCCTGTCACTCAAAGCTCTCTGGTTCTGTGAGGAATTTACCCTTCACAGTCCTTTACCTGTTTACACAGTACTTATAAAATTTTAAAGTGGAGTCTGTCACACACACTGTCTCCCCACCCCCTTTTATCTCCTGGGAAATGTGTGGTTTCATTTTTGATCTTCAAAAAGAAAATGCAGCTCTTATATCAATATATCACTATAAAAGGATGGCACCACAGCTGTGTTTATTGCACTTCCTGGCACATCACCAAAACCTGGAAAGTATTTGTAGGGAGAAGTGAGGGACAAAAACACTGCAGGATTCAGCACAATCATATCTCTCTGAAGCACAGACATTGTTAATGCCCTGGCTTTTTCAGAGAACACCCCCCCCCCTCCAATAGTATGAGCAGTGAGCTGAGCAGAGTCAGTGTTCCCATGGCCTTTAAGCAGCTGCTCATAGGCGTCAACTTCGGGGGGGCTCAGGGGCTGAGGCTACCCCCGAAAATTCCCGGGGGAGGCTGAGCCCCCCCCCCGGGAACCAGCCACCTCCATTTTGAAAGCGGAGGGATTTTTCCCTCGCTTTCAAAGACTTCCGGAAGGAACAACATGCTCCACCCCCAGCTCCCAGAACCCCTTATTAGGGCGGGAAGCTGAAGGCTGAAGCACGAGGTTCATTTCCAGTCCAGAGGCGAAACAGGTAAGGAGCTCTGTTGTTTTGGGGAGACGGGGGGGGGGGGAGACCGGCATCTACTATGGATGGCCGGCCTGGGGGTTCCTGGCCGTCGCGGGGCGCTCCTGCAGCCCCGCGGAGGCCTTTTTCAGTCTGGGGGGGGAGGAGGAGGCCGGCATCCACAGTGGATGGCCGGCCTGGGGGTTCCTGGCCGTCGCGGGGCGCTCCTGCAGCCCCGCGGCGGCCTTTTCCAGTCTGGGGGGTGGGGGAGGGAGGAGGAGGAGGCCGGCATCCACAGTGGATGGCCGGCCTCGGGGGTTCCAGGCCGTCGCGGGGCGCTCCTGCAGCCCCGCGGCGGCCTTTGCAGTCTGGGGGGGTGGGGGAGGGAGGAGGAGGCCGGCATCCACTATGGATGGCCGGCCTCCGGGGTTCCAGGCCGTCGCAGGTGCTCCTGCAGCCCCGCGGCGGCCTTTTCTAGTCTGGGGGGGAGGGGGAGGAGGAGGCCGGCATCCACAGTGGATGGCCGGCCTCGGGGGTTCCAGGCCGTCGCGGGGCGCTCCTGCAGCCCCGCGGTGGCCTTTGCAGTCTGGGGGGGTGGGGGAGGGAGGAGGAGGCTGGCATCCACTATGGATGGCTGGCCTGGGGGATCCTGGCCGTCGTGGGGTGCTCCTGCAGCCCCACGGCGGCCTTTTCCAGTCTGGGGGGGTGGGGGAGGGGGAGGAGGAGGCCGGCATCCACAGTGGATGGCCAGCCTCGGGGGTTCCAGGCCATCGCGGGGCGCTCCTGCAGCCCCGCAGCGGCCTTTTTCAGTCTGGGGGGGTGGGGGAGGGAGGAGGAGGCCGGCATCCACTATGGATGGCCGGCCTCGGGGGTTCCAGGCCGTCGCGGGGCGCTCCTGCAGCCCCGCAGCGGCCTTTGCAATCTGGGGGGGGTGGGGGAGGGAGGAGGAGGCCGGCATCCACTATGGATGGCCGGCCTCCGGGGTTCCAGGCCGTCGCGGGCGCTCCTGCAGCCCCGCGGTGGCCTTTGCAGTCTGGGGAAGGGGGGGAGGGAGGAGGCCTCCACTGTGGATGGCCGGCCTCGGGAGTGCCAGGCTGTCGCGGGGCGCTACTGCAGCCCCGCGGCGGCCTTTTCCAGTCTGGGGGGGGTGGGGGGGAGGAGAGGCCGGCCTCCACTATGGATGGCCGGCCTCGGGGGTACCAGGCCGTTGCGGGGCGCTCCTGCAGTCCCGCAGCGGCCTTTTCCAGTCTGGGGGGGGGGGAGGAGGAGGCCGGCATCCACTATGGGGGAGGTGGGGGGGGGGAGATTGGATTTATATGAGGAGGAGGAGATTGGATTTATAGCCCACCCTTCACATGGAGTCTCAGAGTGGCTTACAAACTCCTTTCCCTTCCCCTCCCCACAAGAGACACCCTGTGAGGTAGGTGGGGCTGAGAGAGCTCTTTCCCAAGCTGTCCTTGAGGGAACAGCTGGTACAGAGCTATGACTTGCCCAAGGTCATCCAGCCAGGTGCAAGTGGAGGAGTGGGGAATCAAACCTGGTTCTCCCAGATTAGAGTCCGCGCACTAAACCACTACACCAAACTGGCTCTCTTTTGTGACAAGTCCTTTTGTGGATCAAAAACTGACTAATTAAAAGGAAACAGAGTGAGTATAAATGGGCAATTTTCTCAGTGGAGGGAGGTAAGCAGTGGGGTACTGCAGGGATTAGTACTTGGTCCAATGCTTTTTAACTTGTTTATTAATGATTTGGAGTTGGGAGTAAGTAGTGAAGTGGCTAAATTTGCAGATGACACGAAGTTTTTCAGGGTGCTGAGAACCAGGGAGGATTGTGAGGCACTCCAAAAGGATCTGTCAAGGATGGGTGAGTGGGCATCAATATGGCAAATGGGATTTAATGTGGCCAAGTGCAAAGTGATGCACATTGGAGCCAAAAACCCTAACTATAAATACACATTGATGGGGTCCAAACTGGCAGAGACTGATTAAGAGAGAGATCTTAGAGTCGAAGTAGATAACTCAATGAAAATGTTGAGACAGTGTGTGACTGCAATGAAAAAGGCCAACACTATGGGGGTTATTAAAAAGGGAACTGAAAATAAATCAGCCAGTATCATAATGCCCCTGTATAAATCGATGGTGTGACCTCATTTGGAGTACTGTGTACAGTTCTGGTCGCCACACCTCAAAAAAGATATTATAGCATTGGAAAACATGCAGAAAAGGGCAACTAAAATGATAAAAGGTTTGGAACACTTTCCCTATGAAGAAAGGTTGAAGCGCATGGGGCTCTTTAGCTTGGAGAAATGACGGCTGAGGGGGTGACATGATCGAGGTTTATAAGATTATACATGGGATAGAGCAGGTAGAGAAAGAAGTCCTGTTCTCCCTTTCTCACAATACAAGAACTTGTGGGCACTCGAAACTGCTGAGCAGTCGGGTTAGAACAGATAAAAGGAAGTACTTCTTCACCCAAAGGGTGGTTAACACGTGGAATTCACTGCCACAGGAGGTGGTGGTGGCTACAAGCATGGATGGCTTCAAGAGGGAATGGAGCAGAAGTCCATCAGTGGCTATTAGCCACAAAGTACAGATAGGAACTCTCAGTCTGGGGCAAGTGATGCTCTGTGTTCTTGGTGTTTGATGGGAGGGGCAACAGTGGGAGGGCTTCCTGCCCCCACTGCTGGACCTCCTGAGGGCACCTGGTGTTTTTGGCCACTGTGTGACAGAGTGTTGGACTGGATGGGCCACTGGCCTGATCCAACATTGGCTTCTCTTATGTTTTTATGTTCTTATGTTCATGCTCTTCATTTTGCTGTTACTTAAAATGGTGTGATATAGTTTCAAAGGGACAATTAACTGGGATGTGTAAAAGGAATTACAGGATTGCCCATTGGAAACAATGGGAGAGGCTTGAAGGCCCATTGGAGATAATGGGAGCCAGGAATGCCAATTGACTTGCATACTGAAATACATTGCAGCACAAAAAAAGTTGCAAAGAAAATATGGAATGGTTTTTCCATTAAGGTCTTTGGGCCCAGATAGGCTACTCTGGGACTCGAATGACAGCTCCCAGAGTGGAATTACGGTCCCTAGGAATAGAATCTGTGCTCTGGGACTAGAATGACAGCCCCCAGAGTGGAATGACAATCCCTAGCAATAGAATCTGTGCTCTGGGATTGGAATGACAGGTCACAAAGTGAAATGACAGCCACTGGGAATAGGTTCAGTGCTCTGGGATTTGCACTCACTCCTAGGATATGAGTTTGAAGTGAGAAGAAGAAGAGATGAAGAAGGAGAGATTGGATTTATACCCCGCCCTTCACTTGTAGTCTCAGAGCGATTTATAAACTCCTTTCCCTTCCCCTGCCCTCAACAGACACCCTGTGAGGTAGGTGGGGCTGAGAGAGCTCTGAGACAACTATCCTTGAGAGAACAGCTGGTACACAGCTAGGGCTTGCCCAAGGTCATCCAGCAGGTGCAAGTGGAGGAGTGGGGAATCAAACCCAGTTCTCTCGGATTAGAGTCCATGCACTTAACCATTACACCAAACTGGCTCTCAAGATTGCTGCTATTCTGAACTCTGTACATTGCTCAAAAATTGAGTGCGCAGCAACTGTTTGGTATTCTGTCCTGGCTCAGAGATTTCAGCCATGCATTTACCAAATGAAGGCATCTGTGATGCCATAAGTTAGTACATTTCAGTACAACGTCACCCTTACAAATAAGACAGAAACAAGACTCCTCTAAATGAATGTCCAGGAAAACTTTTAAAATATTCCCCTACAGGCTTTTTCTGTGTTGTCTTCCTTACTGTCAAATTTGTGACCATTACTTTGTCTGATGCACATGGTATGTATATTTGCAGATCTATTCTAAAAGTGAATTTAAATAAAGGACACAGCAGAGACCGCTACCACTATAACCACTGGCCAACTCCCACCTTTTCCTGGGTTTGGCCCAGCCCGGGGGCATTGCTGGGGGTTCCCAGGCTCCCCTAAATTTCTGGAGAGCCCCTCCCTAAATCCCACATGGCTCTACCTCCATAGGTAGTGACAATAGCCTATGATGTCACTGGCTCCTCCCTATGATGTCACTGGGCCTCGGTTCTTTTAAGGACCTAGCATAGCGACTCTGGCTCAGCCCCAGCCCCCCCCCCCGGAAAATTGAAAAGTCTACGCCCTTGCAGCTGCTACTAATCTTCTTTGCACCAACCAACCAGCTAACCTCCATCCTCTCTGGCTTCTTCTGGGCTGTACAACTTTTCAAGCAGCTCTCTCCTTTCTCCTCCACAAAAGCAACAGCCAACAAGGCAGAGTTCCTGCTGGCTCCCCAATCTCAAGGTTTTTCCAGGGGACTTTTGAGGTTGATGTCCCTTTACCTTTTGCTCCTTCCACCCCATCTTTGAGCACAGCTCCCTTTCCTTCTCTCCTGTTTTTCTCTCTTTGCTCCTTCAAAGTCTCTAAGAGCCCCTTTGTTTGCCTTGCTGCTGGGGGTGGGGGGAGGAGGCTTTTGCAAGCAGATAACATCACAATCTTACTAAGCGACAGAGAATTTATAGGGTCTCCCTACACTATATGTTTGCCTTTGAAAAAAACTTTAATGTTCCTCCTTCAGATTTTAAATCAGAATTTATCAATGATCTAGAGCACTGATTTGACCTAATCAAGTGGGGAGATGGTTTAATATTTGAAATAAGGGTGATAGGGGAAAATACTTATTTTCCCTAATCTCTGATCTACAGAGTCAAATGTTTACTTAAACATACAAATAAATATGCAGGCCACTTTACAAATTCAGATGCCCTATTGCTTTCTGTTTTCTGGAGGTCAGGGAACAGCCCTCCTCTAACGTAAACTGCCTCACAGGGTTGTTTTGAGGGTAAAATATAGGCGAGAAGAATGATGTAGCCACTTTGAGTTCCCACTGGGGATAAAGGGGGGTACAAATGAATTAAATAAATACATAATTTTCATAGTTGTGAAAAATAAAAATACATCAATTGTATTGAATGTTCTCATAGCTTGTAGCCTGTTTTAACAAATTGTCCTGAACATCATAGTCCAAGAGAACATGAAGGCCACCCTTACTTGAAGACTTGCCAGATCTACCAGATGAAAGGGGCATCCTTTATTTCAGGGAACTATAATTCTAGTGGTCTCTCCATGTACCAGATGCTGCAGACCAGATGCTGCAGTGTCCCTCCATTCTGGCAGTCCTGTAAGTGTGATGCTTTCAATACTTTTTCAGTAATGTATGGCAAATTAAGCACACTCCTTTGGAACAGACAAGACCATTGACCTTTAGCAGTCTATTTCCTTTTTTTGCACAAATACAAAGCAATTTTTTCTGTTTACACACTGGACAACTACAAACAGTGCTAGCTACTTTCAATCTTTACATCGTCATCTTAATTCATTATTAAGCATTATTTATTTCTCTCCTGGGATGGTGTGCCATTTCATTGTCTCCTTGAAAACCCATTCATGGCTCTGGTAAAAATCACAGTGGATTTTATTAACCCACTTACAATCTGCTGTCTGCAAGGCCTGCAAGCATCTTTATGTGAGGAGAGCTAGGGAAAACTCCACTTTGTGCACCATAGGTACATCAGATACAGGTACTGTTAGGAAGAAGGGGAAACAACACAGCATTTCCCCCACTTAAAAACTGTAGAAACTGGCTGATGTTCTCTTCTAAGAAGGCCAAGAAACTCTTAGGTTCTGAGAAACCACTGACTTAGAGCAAAGAGCAAGCAAGAAGCTGATCACACTCAGATGCTGTAGGGTCCAGAGCAAAAGAAATTAATCACATTCATTTTGCTAACCATTTTGCACCCTGCTTCCCAACTTCTATAGTCCTAAAGAGACCCTCCTTCTTTCTTTCAATAGGAAAGTCAGTCCAAGGCTTCAGGTCAAGGTCAGAACGTGATCAAAAGCCCAGATCACTGAGCCTAGTCAGTGCCCACCAATAGATCCTTCCACTTGATCTATCAACATAATTCACCATGTGTGCTCCTATTGGACACTCATTGTGAGCTTCTCTCCAGTAGAAGAGAAAGGATGGCATTTCAGAGAGAGAAGCAGTACAGCAATGGTGTCAGGAAAGCCAGGTCCTCCAAGTTGCTTGGACAAGTTCCCCTGCCCAAAAACTCCCCAGAAAGTGGAGGCAGAAAAGTTCTCCCGTGCAAGATCCAATCTTGGTTTGGATAGTTTACTGCACTCCTAGTTCTCAAACAGCAACAGATATGACATGTTTATATAACGGATCCACAGAGAACATTGTGCCTTTTCAAATGATACCTATCGTCCAAAGATCTTTGACAAGAATCATTTCCCCCTCTGTTCCAAAATGTTTCTTCTGCTGATGAGAGATCACACCTTTGAGCTATATTAAGATATTTTGTCCTGAACTTTGACATCGATGTTGTTTACAGTAAAAAAAAAATGCTTGGACACTCAGTGGTGTGATTTAGTTTCATGAAAATCAATTAGAGTTTCATTGGATTGCGTCCTTAGAGAGGCAACAGGTCATAACAAGGAAGCTGAAGCACGACAGAGACATGTTGCAAGCTGTGTGTGTTTGCCGTGCAGCTTTCGTCTAATCTCATCTCATTTGACCTGGAAACTCTGAGCACCTGCTACACCATGCGGAAAGCAGATCACAGCACATGGGATAGCTTGTGGGCTCATTATTTCATATGTTGTTCAGTCCAGGAGCACAACTGAAAAACAGTGCTCTTCTTCCGAGAATTCAAGCTGTAAGCAAGAGCTCTGTACAGTTACCCAGTAAATGTGAATAATGTCCAAGTGCCTACAGAGCCCTATGGCTGTATTTATACAGTCTACCTTACTGCTGATAATTTTCACATGGCAATTATTCATCATTTGCATGGAGACAAAGTACTATAAAATAAAAATATAACCTTGGCTTTTCATTCCTGTATTAGCATGAACTACTTCAAGAAGTAACCTGAAAGTCAACCAAAATTCACCACTGCTATTACACTTGTTAGGCAAGGAAATTACAGAAACATAAAGAATTTGTTGTTAAATATCATTCTTTAAACAAGCACTATGTTGCAGAGTAATAGAAACCATGGGGTAGCCAGCACATGTATTGGGAAGATGATTGGATAGAAAAATCACAAATACACTCAACATCTAAGCTGTGAGAACACCCACATAGAAATTCTACTGCTGAATCTTATTAATTTTTAAACCATGTTATTAATTTAAAGCATCACAGATGCATTTCAGCAAAAAGCTTTAATTAAACTTAACTGAGATCCACCCCTGAAAAGAGATGCAGAGTGTGTCAAGACTCCAACTGAAGCAACTGGGAAACGACTTCTGGCATCAGCATTATTTAAAAGTAAGCTAAGAAAGGGAGCCACCAATTTTCTACAGTTGTTCAATTCATTTGAACTTTTTTTAAAAAATGAAATCCATACAGCCAGAGATGTTTCATGGTTTTCTATAGACACCGGGCCACTTCAGAAAGATTCAAAAACTGGGTTCCAAATGGATGCGCATCCCTACATTTCAAACTTTTCCCAAATATATTTTCATATTCTGAAACCTTGATGAGCCTTCTACTTCTGAAATGAAACTGTTTCATATTTCCAACATTTTCTTTTTCTGCTTCCCAGCTTAACTAGATATATCCAGTGATGGATCTGCCTTCCCAGGGGAATGGGACTTCCTTTTGAACGTGGAAGCTAAGGTGTAGGTATTCCTGGCATTCATCCATGTTGAAGCCCTCCCAGATGGCATAGGGTTTTATGTGAGAGTCACAAAAAGCACACTTTGCATATGCTCAGATGTACTCATCCTTTTATTCTGTAGTTTTCAAGGCTTAACTTGAGTGCAGAAACCAGTTTCAGGGCTGAATTGTGTTTTAAGTTAAACACTGGTACTATGTCCCATAACCAATTGTACTCTGATATCTATGGGATGCAGGTGTAAAACAAAGCAGAAGGAGATGGGCTTTATGCTGCCTTATGCTCCCTGAAGGACAGTTAGTATATAAGTATCCTAGCTGGATAAAAAGTATGTGACACTCTTACTATCTGCTGCTGTAATCCCTGTCCTCTATTGCAGTATCTTGGTTAGAGTAGACTAGGACTGGTCAAGACCAAGGTTCAAATCCCTACCCTGCCATGGATTTTTCTGGATGCCCTTGGGTGCCCCTTCATTTTCACATACCTATGGGACTGTCTCTCCTCCTATGCTCTACCACAGCAGTTTCACTCATCTGAGCAAGGATTTCTGTGAGGACACCCTGGAATGCCCTTCTTGGGGGGTTCAGGAAGGCACACAAGCTCCTGATATTCTGCAAATATATGTAAAACAGAATTGTTCACAAGGGCATTTTTATAAAGGTGATAGGGCTATATTATAATAGAATGGTCCAACAGATGTTTCAAGGAAGGCAACAGGTCAGAGAACATTATACCTGTATACGGTATGTGTTATCTGTTGCTGTCTGCATTATCTTGTTGTCAGTGCATGATACTTCTACTTATATGATACCATTTGCTTTCTGTTTAATGTGTCATGTGTTTTGTTTCAAATTTCTGCAATCCCAGTCCTATTACATTACTTAACACAGGTCTCATCATACTGAATGCATTAATTTACACTGTGTAATATGCCTTGAGTCCCCCTTAGGTTTGCCAGTCCCCTGGACTGGAGGAGCAACAGGAGAAAAATTAAGTGACTACTGAGCCAATGGCATGATGGCATGAAAACCCATACGTGATGTGATGCCACTCTACGAATCACTGGAGACTGTTGGAAGGAATGGACTTTGCAGTGTCACTTCATGCTAACACAGATTTTGGAGTCTCAGGAGAGGGCAGTAGAGAGTTAGTATGGGGTAGATAGGATGCACTCTGAACTTCCTTTTGTCCAGTCCTACAGCTGTCCCTTTGTTACCCAGAATGCTCAGGGGTTCCTTCCTTCTGGTCACTTCCTTCTCCTTCTTCTTCTGTCTATTATGAAGGCTGGGCATGCCTTCTATGATCTCTCTCCATCCTAGCTTAGCTAGCTAGCTAGAAGACTTTACACTGCCTTTCTTATCTAGTATGGAGTTCTCTTACAATAAAGAACTTCTGTCTATTTTCTAAGTGATAAGCCTAAGTGTGAACTTATTTCTCAAGCAGCCAGACTATAAAATTCCACTGTGTGGATACTCAACTCTGCTCTCAGAAACTCTATGATAAAATAATAGAGTTTTTGGTGATTCCTAAGGAGGATTAGCGATCAGCAGGAGACCAGGGGCAGGGATATAGGGAAAGCAGCCATCTGTGACAGTGTGACCATTTCCACACAAGTGCAAACTTTTGCATCAGCATTCTTAAATAATCAAAGTTTATCAAACTTTCCACACAACTTTTTGCTTCCCCAGGAGTAGATCTGAATTTAGTGCCCCATTACTCTGCGTTTTCCAAATCCACTTTTTCTGTGAATTTTTTCCTTTGGATCTGAATTTGCAGTTTTCCAGTGAGGAATTCCCTATGTTGAATTTTGTTTCCCGCCACCCTTTTGTGTCATCAGTGTCACATGTATGGGTTTTTTAACAACATTATGATGTTATAACATTACTGCATATGCAAAAAAAAAGGAGGTTGCATCTCTGATAAAATACACGAGGACACATTTAGCATGCTTCATAATTACTGAGTAACACTGTTATGAATTGGTGTATCCAGTCTGATGATCTCCAGCCATTTTCTTACTTGGTGACTAAGGAGGAGCAGGGGACTTTTATAATGGCAGCAGCCACGCTGTTCCCCATGATACATCCAGCCTTTTTTTTTACAATGTTATGGTATTATAATGTTACTGAATATGCAAAAAAAAAAAGAGGCTCTGTCACTGATGAAGCTGCATGAGCCTGCCTCAGTGGGGAGGGCAGGATATAAGTTGAATGAATAAATAAATATATAAATAACTAAATAAATGATGACACAGCTGCACAACCCCTTTTCAAAGGAAGTGCGAAACAGAGGGTCAGATCTGAATTCTAGAAAAAAAATTCCCCCCAAATAAATGCCCCTTTGTGAAAGGAGTGCCACCAACTTTGAGCATCAGCTGGAGATTCAACTCACCAGGAAATAGCATCTTCACTGAGGTGCAAAAAAGGTCTGTGACATCACTTCCAGGAAAAATCCAGAAGTGATCAGTCCTCTCTAGGAATCATCCAAAATTCTATAGTATTACCAGAGCTGCCTAGTCAGTGTTTTAGTGTCAAATGTGAATGGCAGGAACTAGTGCCTATGGAAAGGAGTCATCTCACAAGTGGCTGGGAACCAATCAGGCTGTACCACCTGTGCCCAACCCTGTGTAGCTTGCATCATATGTTCCAATGCACTGAAGAAATGACTTAAGACTGTTGGGAGAGAAGCGGGGGAGAGGAAAGTATAACCTGGGCCCCGGACACTGTCTTGCAGCAAGGCCATTGTGAGGAGAAACTAGAGAGATCTACATAGATTGCCCTGAATGCCTTGCCAGGAGGGTGGGATACAAATGTGAGGAATGGAATGGGAAAGAAAATATTGATGCACATGAAGATAACCCATTATTAGCCTATAGTTGTTAACAGAAAGTCATGTGACTTATTTTCATGTGCTGTTTAGGTTGAGCCTAGGTGACCTGAGGTAGGGTCCAGAGTGAATCTGACTAGAGTCCAGGGTTGGCTTCTGCAGCTCTGCCTCTGGGTATCTACCTCTGTATTCCATGAGGTGGCAAATCTGCAGGATTCTCTCTGTTGCCAGAATACATGTTTTTTGAAACCCACATGTAACCCTGCAGTTTCCATGTACACAACAAAATATACATTTTTTTTTCCTTTTGAGGACCTTTTATGTCCAAAATACAACATTGCTGGTGAATGGATGCATGCATTTCAAATCAGACTTTGAAGCCTCTGTGTTGCATTGCTGTTTGCAATATGGATATGTACATGAACTTCTGGCACAGCATCTGAAAGAAATCTCCCTGTGGTGTCTAGAGATGAATTATTCTGGCAGTGTTAGAGGGTTGCACGAGGACACCAATCGGCCAGCTGTGATGAATAGCTGCTTAAAATCAATGAGAACCTTCTTAGGAGGCCCATGCCACATGCTTTGAAATAGTTCACTTTGGAGCCCATTAAGAATCATATCTCTATAATGAGGCAATTCCAAATCCAGGCAAGCACCAGAGTGTCGTTTTGGCTGCGGTTCAGGCCTGGGCCTGCTGTTTATCAACAACATTTTGTTGTGGCAACAGCTTGGAGCTGGAGCCCCAAAGCACTGCTAATTATACTGTGGAGTTTCTCTGCCTTCTATTTGCTCTAGTTTTAACAGTACGCTGTGCTAAACTTTGGACTGGTTACCAAGGCATGCAAGTTCTTCTCAGAATGAGCTGGACTCTGAAGTGGCAGCAGAGAAATATCCTAAATAAATACAATAAATAAACTTTCCCAAGATAGATGGGGGGCCCTGGCAATGCTGGAGTTGTAACTTGCCTGCCGCTTGAGCCATCAGGAAAAAAGAGCCAATGAGTACAGATTTGGCTTTGCTTGATCAAAAGTAGATTCTTAATGCAGTGTTAAGCCTCATGTGTGCTTGTCTCAGATCCCCCCTCCCCATTATTCCATAGCAGGGGGGGAATCCCTATTTATTTATTTATTTGCTTGCTTGCTTGCTTGCTTGCTTGCTTCAATTTATACCCCGCCTAGCCAGCGCAGCCGGCTCTAGGCGGCTAACAGCATTTAAAATCCACAAAATCAAAATGTTAAAATTAAATCCATGTACATAATTAACAGTAAACCCTAATAAACTGATTCAGATTTTACACTGATTGTTCCTTCAAGCAGTGGCACATGTTCTGTCCTCTTGTGGGGAATGCAGCACTAGTGCGGTTTACACAGGGTAGGGTGTGACAGTTGCCTCGAGCTTGTCTTCATTTTCGCAGTGGAATCTGCCCTCTGATTGCCAGAGTAGGCCTGAATCCCTGCCCTACCTCTTCCCCACCACCAGGGGTTCTGTGAGACCAACTTTCACTACCTCAGACAGGAGAGTTGAGGATCAGAGCAGGAGCAGAGTGGAGGACCAGCTGACTGATTCTGGCAGCTCCTGGCAATGCAGACTGCGAGTCAGTCCAGGGCTCTGGGTCCGGGTTATCAAATGTCAGGAACACCGTGTTTCAGTTTGAAAATCCCAGTTCTTGACATGGATCGGGAAGAACATGTTGTGATCTTTTCATCTCACCATACTACTGAAGTCAGCAAAAATATGATTGTTAAATCTGTTCTGTGTTTTTGCATAAAATGGGATTTATATGGTTTTAAAGAGTGTAAAGGTAATAAAACAAGAAAATCAGCAAGTAAAATAAGAATAATTAAAATGCTCACAACAAATACTGACAAAAACGAAAAGAATTTTAAAACCTAACCCCAGGTCAGATTATCAAGGGGAAAACAGAGCTATCAAGGAGAGCCAGTACCCCTGTTCACAAGTTATAGTTAACACATGTACAATATGTCTACATTGTACACTTTCATTTGTTTGTTTTTGCATTTTTCTATGTGTGTGTGCACACATATGTGTGTGTGTGCACCTGGAAGTCATGATGACCTCTGGTGACTGACCCTCCTACTGGGATCCTGGAGGATATTCAGAGAGGTGGCTGAATAAAGCCTGCCCCCCGCCTCCCATCTGCTGGTATTCCAAGGAGATCTCCCATCCAAGTACTTCCCAGAGTTGACCCTGTTTAGCTTCTGAGATCTCACGAGATTGGGCTTGCCTGGGCTATCCAGGTCAGGGCTTACACTGTACACTTGATTGTTCTCACATTACATTCTAGACATGTACAGCTGAATGTGTGATTGAAACCCCATATCTACCCAGATACTGGTCTCTGGTGTCCTTTGTAAAGTGAACACACATTTGGGGGGGGGGTGTCTGACAAACAGGTGCACATGCAGGTTGCACAAGCATTCACTGTGCCATGTGAACAGGGCAAGCAAGGCATGGTAGTTAGAGCACCAGAGTAGGACCTGGGAAACCCAGGTTCAAATCCCTGTTCTGCCATTTCACCTTGGGCCAGTCTCAGCCTAACCTACCTCTCAGGGTTGATGTGATAAAATGAAGAAGAGAACAATGATATAAGCAGCTTGTAAAAAAGATGGGATATCAATGAAGTAAATAAATAATCAAAAGTCCAGGCTGCCTTTTCCCCAGGACTGTGGCAGAAGGACCTCTAACAGAAAGTTCAAAGTGATAGATTTTGAGCTATGTTATTCATTTTGGTATATTTTTGCTGGGAGTTCCACTGGAATTTTCTGTCACAAGCAGTAAGATTACTTGGACCAGGCTGCCCCCCCCCCCCCCATGAGCTATAATCAGGGCTATTTTGGGGCAGGAACGCACAGGAATGGAGTTCCGGCTGGCTCCTGAGTTGCCCACACCTACAACCAAAACCTCTGGCATGTGTGGCTAAAGAGCATGCTGCCTTCCCTATGTTACACACAAGAGGGAAAAGCGGCATGTTAAAATGCCATCTTTCCCTCTGGGGAGCCCATCAGGATTTCCTTGTCAATTTCACTCCCTGCCAGTCAGCTGAGTGAAATTGACAAGGAAAAATCTCTCTCTGCCTTCCCTTTTCTAGCTGACATGTCACAGCTGGAAAAGAGCAGGTAGGGAACCTAGGCATGTTGAAAATGCCTTTCTTTCCCTTCCCGATCTGGGGGAGGGAGAGAAAGGCATTTAACCATGCCCCCCACACACACACTTTCCTGAGTCTCTCTACAAAAGCAGAGAGGCTCAGGGAAGGAATGGGGCATGTTTGCCTGGATGCCCTTTGTCTCCCCAGCCTGTGTGCCTTGGCAGGCTGGCTGGGGAGATCGAGGGCAGCCAGGCAAGCATGCCTGCTTCCCTTCCCAATCTTTCGGAAGGGTGGGTAGGAGAGTAGAAAGGCAATGCTAAAGTGCCCGGGATCTAATACGTTAATAAGTTTCTGCTGTTGGGTGTGGCCTATTATGATAATGAGTTCCTGCTGGGCTTTTTCTACAAAAAAAGCCCTGGCTATAATAATCCCTCACAAGTGAGATGGGAGCCATTCAAATATTTTATACAGTCTCAAGGCAATCTAAACTGAAGCTTAAGGTAAAAACTCATGAGTGGGTTTCATTCTGTACCCTCATGTGCAGGAAACTGGATCTTCTTTTTATTGCATTGTAAATTGAGGAAGTTTGCATGTGAAGTCCAAGTCATATGCTGGACTTCATTCGTTTTGGAAAAAAAATGAACAAAGACTATGATCTTTGTACAGCCGCACACGAGGTAGAGTTTATTGCCACCTTACTTCACATGAGCCACATAAATTATAATGAGATCATATATTCTCAGGTGTTCAGTTAATATTGTGTCTTGCATCATTGTGGAAAAGAATCTTGCAACCAACTGAAATTTTGATTTCAACGAGTAGTTCATTCTATGTCATCTGATACCCCCATCAACAGAATTTAGTGAACACTTTTAATCCATTATCCCATAGGAACTGGAAACAGGAGCTCATTGCAGTAGACCCTCACCATCCATAGGGAATTCATTCCTGTGATGAACACTATAAAACAGTGAAATCCATAAATAATTGGAGGAAGAGTTCTGCTGCCTCCCAGGAGCAAAACAGCCAACTGTGAATAAGTCGAATTGCAGATCCACAAATGGTAAGGGTCTTCTGTGATCATAAGTTATGTTATGTAAGATGAACATCTAAACAGTGGATAGATGGAATATCAAAAACCAAACCAAAGGGATATGGGGATGATTAATAAATCGCCAAATGAAAACTTCTCGGGTATATTTTAGTATGCAGATCAGGTTTTAGATGGATCTAAGGTAACTCTAAAGTTTAGATCCAGCTCCAGAGAGTAAGGAACAAAAGGCCCTAGGAATTTCTTCCCTAAGTTATCACTTATATTAGTGGTTGATGCCAGGATTGATTCCAGGAGAACATCATGGCCACGGGCCCTCATTTTTGGGCTTCATTTACACACCACTGAGTATTGTGGTAATGGTGAGTTATAGCAGTCACTTGCACTTGGATTTTCCTGTGTGGACAAGGTAACTCAGTTTCAAACAATTTCCATAGTAGAACAATAACACAATATTCAACAATGTGAAGATTCAGGATTTGTTATGTAATGGAGTTGGAGTTCACTCATTGTAGAATCCCTGCCCCTACCCTCTTCGTCCACCTTCTATTTCAGGCGTTAGTGCGATGGACAGGAGGCTGTCCTACCCCTGAGGGGGAAAACAGCCTCTCAGCTGAGCCTATGGAAGTGTTGATCCAACATCCAATCTCCTATCAGAGGGGGGTGGAATGTGGAGGGAAGCACAGTAGGAGTTAGTTTATGCCTGCCTCAGGTAAGAAGGCAGGGATAGCCTTGGGTCTGCCTCAGCAAGGGAGCAGCTTGAAGGGTAGCTCTGCCTGGTAGCATGGCAAAGGGGGTTAACTCTACCTCTGGGAAAGAATAGAGTACCCAGTTGTTAGGGCTGTCTCTGGTGATGAGCAGACCTTGTACCGTTTTATCTGACTTTTAGGAAAAGGCTGGCTGGTGTGAGTTGAATCTTGTGTATGTGTAAGGATCCAAGGCTAGTCAGTGGAAGCTCGTTACCTGCAAGTATTAAAAGAAAATTCAAACCACACTCTGAAGCTATAACTAGCTTAACTTTATGTACCACAGTCAGGTTTCTCCTTTGACAGTCTGGAAACCTTTGCTGCTGATCTGTTCTTTAAAAACAGCCTGTAAATAAATAAATCTTTGTTGTTATTTTCATTCAACTTCTGCCTCAGTGATCTCCTGCCCTTCTTGCTTGCCGCAAAAACATCCTTCATGTCAATGAACCCAAAGCCTTTACACTTGCTACCATAGAACATCTTGTAATTGAGGAGAAGGTTTACAGTTCAGCCTGGTCCCCCCAAATGACAAGAAGCTGCCTGGTACCCTGAGTTGGTAAACAGGACCTGTCACAGTCAGGGCTATTTATGGGCAGGAACGCACAGGAACGGAGTTCCGGCTGGCTTCTGAGTTGGCCATGCCTACAGCCTCTCCCCCAACCCCTTGGGTTCCCCAGGAGCCCCGCAAGTCGCAGGGTGCCTGGGGAAGCCAAGCTGATCCAGGGAGGGAAGGTAGTTTAAACTGCCCCTTCTGGGGTTCCCCAGGCACCTCGCAAGCTGCGGGGTGCCTGGGGAAGCCGATCCAGAAACTGCCTTCCTTCCCTCGGGTTCCCCATGCGCCCCACAAGGCGCAGGGCATCTGGGCAAGCCAATCCTGGGAGATAGCTGTGCTGCCAGGGGTGTGGCCTAATATGCTAATGTGTTTCTGCTGTTGGGTGTGGCCTATTATGCTAATGAGTTCCTGCTGGGCTTTTTCTACAAAAAAAGCCCTGGTCACAGTTATGTGAAAAGAATGCCACTTATGACTGTTCCGTATCCCACTGGCTATCCCCTTTACGTCTAATACTTTCTTCCAAATGAGTAACTGTGCCAGGCAAAGGGGAAAAAAACACAAGGCATACTTCATTAATTACAATCAGCTTCTTTCCCAAAGCAGGAGAGATGTTTGTCCATGTGTATGTGTATGATTTTGCCTAATCCTCACAATTGCACACTGTACGAAATTTCTGTTAGAATAACTGAGTCAGCATGTGTATTTTGGCATCCATCTTCAACACGGCTGAGTTATTAACACAATATGCATGGACATTAATAAGATCTGTTTATTTTATATTTTATGCAGTCCTAGAAATGGTGGCAGAAAGTAGGTTAAATATGGAATTTGAACTTCAGCTGTCCTGAAATGGTTTTATAATTTACTAGTGGCAATGCCAACCACAACAGTATTTTAAGTTCTGTTTTATAAAAAGATGCTCATACACACAGTCCTGGGTCTATGGGTTACAATTGTTATTGAAAGAGCATCTGGCATAAAGCCAAAGCAAAACATTATAATAAGAGTATGAAAGAAAATTGCTTATCTCTCTATATTATAAAGCCAATTTGAGGTGGCACATAGGATGCGCTCCATCAGCTGTAGGCTGAAGGAGCCGCCACTCACCCCAGGGACCCTGGCCACTGGCCAACACAGCGCCGGGCCAAACATGCCCTGCAGTTCATCCATGCTGTGCCATGGTCCCACCCATCCACCCACAGAACCTCCACCCAGCCTCAGGTGGGTTGTCCAGGACACTGGGAGGGCGCCGCAGGACGTGGCCAGTGGGGACTCTTGGGAGCGCACCGGAGGATGGGGGTTGTGGTGTCACCTGTCAGGCCGCCAGAGAACCTGGGCCATGACCCAGCCGGGAGACTGCTGGAGGAGGTGGGGTCTGCAGTCTGCAGCCTAGAGGCTGCTGAACACCTGCACTGTCAAGGCGCTGGCCCCCGAAGCTGGCCCAGGACCTGCCACATTGCTGGCAAGGTGTGGGAGAGGGGACAGCTGCTGTGGGCCCTGTCTGCAGCCTGCAGGGCTGGGCTGCAGGGCTGGCCCGGGGCCTGCCGTGGCCATGCCAGAGTCTGGGGGGGAGAGGGGTGCCGGGGGCCCTGTCTGCAGCCCGGAGGCTGCTGCACAGGGGCATTACTGAGGCGCTGGGCTGCGGAGCCACCCCAGGGCCTGCCACAGCCACACCACAGTCTGGGGGGGGGGACATGTCCTGGGGACCCTGTCTGCAGAACCTGGAGGCTGCTGGAGAGGGACACCACTCGACCACAGAGCCAGCCCGGGCCTTGCCACAGCCACGGCAGAGTCACCCAGGAGCTGGGGCCCTGTCTGCAGCCAGAGACTGCTGGACAGGGGTGCTGTGGAGCTCGCCCACCCACACAGCCATCTTTCTACAGCCTGTTGTCTTCCTATCACGACAGGCCTTGCTCCTAGTATTTATATAACTATGATTGTTTAGCAACATCACCTCAGCAATTTGACCTTGCTTCTTCTTTAAAGAAATGAGTGAGAAGTTCAGTGCAATTTACTCTTGTGTTCTTAATATTATATTTCCAAGCCAGAGAGGAGAAATGTGAAATGTCTTGCCCAACCCACACAATAAATGGTGCATTTTGGTATGTAGCCACACAAAAGCTGGGGGACAAACATCCTAGACAAGGCATAATTTGTGCCAGGATTCACTCTTGCCATCTGTTGGATAGTAAGGCTCAGACCTGAATGCTATAAAAAAAGAGTGGTTCTGTACCGAGGGGGGGGGGAGCTTTTGGTCCCTGCTGAACAACTGCATCCTGAGCATACACAAGAGTAAAGAGGATCAATCAAAGAGATGATTCCATGATTCTCAAGCTCCTGTGGATCCTTGTATGAAAACAATTGTCACTACAGTATGGACTAAAACAAACAAATTCAACATTTTAAGGCTTATGGTACTGTTCCTGTAATACTGCCAGTTCTCTGGTACTCTGGACTGAACTGTACCTGCTCACTCTCACTGGTGACTATCACTCAGTGAGCTTACCATTTACTCAATCACCTAAGTGTCACTAATAATACAGTGGCCAGTCCATGAGGAGCCGCCCATGGGCACTTGAGAAGCCCCCCCCCCCCCCAAGTCTTCCCACATAAGGTCGTCTAAGCACTCAGAGGCCTGAGTAAGCTGATTTGTCATGGAACACAAGACCAATTTATGTAACCTGTGGTCATACTGTAAAGGTGTCAAAAAGGCAGAGAACTAATGGCTATTAATCCAGTCATGCTCCAGATGAACACTGGTAGGCTTGTGACCAACCACTGGGATCACATTCAGATGCTGACTATATGAATCTGCAAATGATGGGAACATAGTTACTGCAGTTCATACAGTCAAGCCCTCCTTATACCCTGGTCAGGTTCTAAGGCCAGTAGCAGCCCCACACGCTCACAAATGCATGGGACCCACAGTATCTGAATCAGCACTAAGAATGCAGTTACCAACCAGAGAAACAACAGCATTTCATCATTTTATGCAACTTGTGAAAAAGTGACATCATCAGCAAAATGTGAATAAGAACATGGGAAAGTGATCACTGCTTTTTGCTGGCAGCCATCTAGGCACTGGAACAGTTTATACATGTTATCTATGGACAATGCTTGCATCAGCACAAGTGGCCTATGTGCAGTCAGGTTTGATAGCCTCCTGACCAGGCTCATGATAAGACTGATAGACAAAGCAGCAAATTTTCAGTATTGGAATTTCCTGCCTCGGTCTTTAACTGTTCACTTCCATTTCTTACTGTTAAACCTAAAGACTCCTCTATTGCCACAGCTGCACAGTTTTCTCCTTCCTAGAAGGAAACCTGAAAAAAAGGCAGGGGTTCTACTTTTGATTTGGTCACAAACATATCAGTCCTTTTTGCTTTCATTCTGATTCTAGAGTACATACTGGTATTATATCAGTTTGCACCAACTGTATATTACTTTTCATTAGAGATGGGGAAAAACTGGGAAAACGCAGTTTGGTTCATGGTTCATGGAGTGTGCAGTTTGCAAACAATGGACTGTCACAAACTTCTTTGATGCTCGATTAACTGATTCAGTTCATGAAGTCCATGATGTGGTAGAACAGCACCCCTACCAAGCATGCTAGAGACACCAAACTTGTAGGGAGTTTCCAGATGACTCTCCTCTAACTGTCCTCCAAGTTTGGTGATGATTGGATTTATGGGATCTGAGTTACGCCCCCCTCCAAAAAAAGAAGATGTCCCCAGGGAAGTGCTTTCTGAGGAAATGACAGGTGCAGGTTCAGGAGATTCAGAAGTGAATGAAACAAGTCCTGTGCAAACTAGAGACACCAAACTCACAGAGGATCTCCAGCTGACTCTCCCCTACCTGTTCTCCAAGGTAGGTGAGGATTGGATTTACAGGGTATGAGTTACAACCCCCCCCCCCACAAAGAAGATGCCCCCATTCTCCATTGATTCCAATGGAGGGGCAGAAATCAGCAAAAAAAGCAAGGGCAATACAAGCCCAGCAGAACACGATCAAGGTCCCGGAGAATCTGGCAGTAGAAACTGAAGATGGAGAGCATTTTTGCAAGCCCAGCAGCACCAGTGCAATGTTCCCAGCAGAAACAGTGCCACTGTGGCACTGCAAACCCAACAGGACTAAGGTCAAGCCAGGAAAGTGCTTTGGGAGAAATGTCAGGCACAGGTTCAAAAGTGTATAAAATGGACCCTGTTATGTCCACTGACTGCCACCAGGCACCAGCGACATGCAGTCCAAGCTTGGCTCTGGGAAACAATAGGGGCAAAAGATCCTGAACCACCTCGAATTCACCAATAGAAACTTTGGTGGGAGATTCAAACCCTCCAATAGAACTGTGGGTGTGTCTTAGGGGGGTGCAGGGGTCCATTAGAGCAGGAGCGCAGCTCTGGGAGTGAGAAGGCCGGGGGGCAGGCATATGACCAAGCCCCACTCCCTCCTCGGCTTCCCCAAGCAGTGCAGAGGCGCAGCGCCCGGGGAAAGCCCTGCTAGGGTCTTTATTGATTTTAATGTTTTGTTTTAATATTGATAATTTTATCATTGTTCCTTTTATGATTGTGTGCTGCTTCTCCAGAGACTTGCTCAAGGTGGCATATTAATTTTCTAAGTATACCATTTTTTATCTGGGCACATGGCACATAAGTACTGGAGAAATTTCACCAACCCTTCAGCAGCTTCCTCCCCATCAGTTTGGTGTAGTGGTCAGGAGTTGGACTCTAATCTGGGAGAAGCAGGTTTGATTCCCCACTCCTCCACATGCAGCTGCTGGTGTGACCTTGGGCCAGTCACAAGTTCTCTCAGAGCTGTTCTCTCATGAGCAGTTCTCAAAAGACCTCTCTCAGCCCCACCTGCCTCACAGGGTGTCTTGTTGTGGGGAGGGGAAGGGATGGGTGGTGCACATGTCCTGGGTATCTCAAGTCTACTTGAAACCTGGTGGTTTCAAGGGAGCAGGAAGAGAATGAGGGTGTGTTCTTTACGCTTATTTTTATTGCACAAAGTATTGGATGGGGAAGGGAATGGAGGAAGAGCAGGTCAGTTTCACTCACCTGAGGAGTGGAGCCTGAGGGGTGGGTGTTGCCTTCTGACACACTTCCGGTATGTTAGGGGGCATGGCATATGCAAATTATGGTAATGAGCTCCTGCACCTCTTTTTCTATGAAATGATCCCTGGGGGATACACCCTGGGGGGGTGTATATAGTTGGCCACATCAGCCGGTAATGTGTTGTTGTTGTGTACAAATAAACTATGAGCTGATCATCATGCTGTTGTCCAGCTTCTCCATGCATCGAACCCAGTATGCAACATTGTTGATGAGGATGGGATCCTGCTGAGCAAGCCGGGTTGCCGGGGCCCCAAGGAAGATGAAGATCTCCGCCACTGCTCCAGCTGATGAGCACCAAAGGAGAGCAGGCCACTTCCATGCCACAACCATGCAGCACGATGGCAGTCGCTCTGGGAGCGGGACTTGTCCCTCCATTTGACCCTACTTGCCCTCAACAATGAGAAACCTGGGTCAAGGGGTCCATCCTGATTTTCTGTCAGGTTACCGAAGAGGAGCGGAAGAAGGGTCTCCTCATTGACTCGTGCAGCCCCGCCACCATCAAGCTGGCCCAAAATCTGTTCTCTCCTACCAAGCTAGCCGAGGCCACATTTGAGCAGATCATCAAGGCGCTCCAGGACCACTTAGTTCCTTGGCCATTGGAGATCATGCACCATGTGGCATTCCACTACCAGCTGCAGCAACTGAGAGAATCCGCCACGGAATACCTGGTGGAGGAGCTTTCACTTTGGAGGAGTTTCAAGAGTTCCTACAAAGTAACTTGATCTGGCACGTACGGTCTGTACCATTCTACCTGGCAACCAACAGCCAGGCAGAGTGGATGGTCTGGACCACAAAAGAAGCCCTCAGCTGCATTACGGAAGGCAACTGGGTATTCCATCTGGCTCACTTCTTTTTGGCACAATGGACAACGCCAAACCTAGTCAGCGGGCACTGCCCAGCAGAACTCCTGATGGGCCAGTGGCCTGCCATCCTATTGGACAAACTGCATCCAGACCGGGGCTCCAGAGTCGTGCAGCCTGTTCAAACAAAGGGAGGTGCCAAGGGGGTTCTTCCCAGAGGACCCAGTGTACATCCGCAACTTCAGTAAGGCCCCCCTTTGCTGGCCGGCCAAATCATTTGTGCCACAGCACCCATGTCATACAAGGTCTCAACTGAAGATGGCCAGGTCCTGCAGAAGAACATTGACCAGCTGAGGAGACACCTGCTTCCAGCCTCAGCGGATGACCATGCTCCAGAAACCAGTGACGGAAGTCGGCCAGACCACCCTGGACTTGACTCTCCCAATGAGAGGATCATGAAACAGGCTCCCATCCCAGCTGCCAAACTGGATTGGCGGGAGATTCAAACCCTCCAATAGAACTGTAGGTGTGTCTTAGGGGGTATATACAGTTGGCCACATTGGCCGGTATATGTGTTGTTGTTATGTACCAATAAACTATGAGCTGATCATCATGCTGTCGTCCAGCTTCTCCATGCATCGAACCCAGTACGCAACATACCCCCTGCAAGCTACACACACCAAACACGCAGAGAACCTCACCCTGCCACCTGTTCCTGTACAATCTCTCCAAGTTGGGGGCAGATTACATTTCCGGTGTCCTGGTTACAGACTCCCAAAATAAGGTCTTTGCAGTGCTCTCTCTAGAAAAGACAACTGCAGTTACAACCAGGAGTCTATACACCAGCTCAGGAGCAAGCCAGTGACACCAAACTCACAGGGAAACTTTACTTGGGCAGACACCCCCCCCCCCCAAGCCAGACACTCAAAGCAAGGCAAGCATCCTCCTCCATGCTCACAGTCCCCTCCCCCCAAGTCTCCAAAGGCAGATTCTGAAAGCAGACATCCCCAGAGTTTCAACAGGGGCTCCCCAAAGTTACCCCACAATGACAGCTTGGCGGGCACCCCAGCTCCTCCAGATAAGCAAGGGAAGTGCACCCAGTGCCCACAACTCTCACAGCTGAAACAACCTGTGGTGAATTCTTCTACTCTGTAGAGGGAAAGAAAAACCTGTCGAGCTGGCTGGGCCACCCACAGTTCTCCAAAGACAGATTTGAAAGGACAGAAAGCCAGACATGACAGGGGAATTCGGCAGGAACTCCCCCCAAATTACCCCAAGACAACAGCTTGGCAGGCACCCTAGCCACACCAAACAAGCAGAAATCATAATTTTTCATTTAAAGTGATTAGTGATGCAAACTGTCTTGCATAATAATAAAGAAATACTGTACAGTTTCTTCCCCAACTAAGTGTTTATGGATTGAAATGTTGATGTAGGTTCATACACTGAAATAATGCATGGAGGCGATGTCAAGTATGTTCCTAAGCAGGGGTCATTTAGTAGAAAAAGAGGTGCAGGAGCTCATTAGCATAATTCATTAGCATAACTTATTTGCATATGCCACATACCCAGACATCACCAGAAGTATGTCAGAAGGCAAGAAAGAAGAGAGAGAAAGAGAAAGAGAGAGAAATAGAGAGAGAGAGAGAGAGAGAAAGAGAGAAAGAAAGAGAGAAAGAGAGAAAGAAAGAAAGAAAGAAAGAGAGAGAGAAAGAAGAGAGAGAGAGAGAGAGAGAGAGAGAGAGAGAGAGAGAGAGAAAGAAAGAAAGAAAGAAAGAAAGAAAGAAAGAAAGAAAGAAAGAAAGAAAGAAAGAAAGAAAGAAAGAAAGAAAGAAAGAAAGCTGGCAGAGAGGGGACAGCTACTAATCGAAGCCTCAGAAATACCACTGTTCTGGGACGATAGCTTCAGTGGTGGCTGAAGCCTTCAGAAGGCTGGTCGGAGGAACAAGGACCTTTCCAGGGGACGGGGTCATTTTGCTGCAGCCATGCCCATGACACAAGCAGGCATTCCCCTGCGGAGGGGGGGGCTTGCACCAATTCCCGGAGCTGTACTCCCTCGAGCTCCTGCTCGAAATTCCCTGTTCCTAAGTAGTAGTTGTGCCTCTAGGGTTGCTTCCATAGTGGATGCTATGACTGGTTCCTCTACAATCTCTCCAAGTTGGGGGCACATTACATTTCTGGGGTCCTAGTTAAAGCCCCCCCAAAAAGTCTCCTACAGTTATATTACCCCTCCTGAATGTGAACACCTCTGTGTGCCATGAGGGTGAAAGTGGGTGTAACCATGCAAATAGTTGTCACAGCCTCCTGCCCTGATCTGTTCCTAGCCCCTCCATGAAAGGCTGTCTGCACTTGGTCTGCTGTGGGTGAAACATCAAGATGGGCCACCCTCTAAGCGGTCAAAAAGGCTATGTGGAAGGCCCAGGAAGCAGACACTCACCTTGTCATTGGCAAGATGATTGCTGTGGATGGCCAACCTTTCTCCCTCATGGATGACATAGCCTTTCGCCAGCTGCAGTAGTGATGGTCAAGGCTCAGGTCTCCAAGCAGAGCACAAGGCAGGACTGTGCACCTCATAGCAGACCTTTGGAGCAGCCAGCAGGACTGTTGGGGCACAGCCCAGAGCAGGACAGTCCTGCCATCAGGCTACAAAGTGGTTCTGCTTCATGTTCAGGGGATGGATGCAGACTACACGGTGCAAAACATCACCACAGTGTGATATGGAGAAGCCTGAAGGAGTGGGTGGGTGGCAGCAACATCATCCTTGGCTACATGGTCACAGATGCCAGCACCAACATGCTGGCAGAGGTGAGGACTGTGCACCTCAAGGGCATTGTCTACCTGGTGCTCATGCTTCAGCTGGTGGTAAAGGATGCTCTGGGGCTGGGGAGCACTGTCAAGGCCACCTGGGACACTGCCCTCCTTGAGATGCAGTCTCTACTCGGGACTTCTTGCACAGCACCAAGTTTGCCCATTTGCTGCATGAGAGGCAGGGGGAGGGGATGAGGAAATTCCACCTATGCCATGATTGCACATTTGGTAGAGCAGAAGAGAGCCACTCAGGATGTCATCTCCTCCAAGACCATCCTGCACAGGGAAGAAGAGCTCAGCATCATCTCCAATGACTGGCTGATCCTCTCCCAAATGGTGTGTGTCTTCAAGTCCTTCCAGGACACCACTAACATGCTTTGTGCCCATATGGCCAGCCTGAAGCAAGTCATCCTCTGATTCAAGGGCTGAACTGGGCACTGGCCTTTGCATTGAAGCCAGCTGTTCTCCCACAGGTCAGGGCCTTGGCAGAGATGTTGGTGGTGGGCATCATCACCAGGTTGCATCCAATACTCCCTCTAAGCTGTGAAGTTTTGTGAGTAAAAAATCTACTTTGTGAGCTACTGGCATTAAAGTTGTGAGCGAGCGATTTGGCTGCTGCATAAATTAGTTTGCTCTGGAGCCATCCTTCCTCAGCTAAGACAAAATTGTGTGAGCCAGAGGCTAAAAAACTGTGAGCCAGCTCACACTAACTCAGCTTAAAGGGAACACTTGCATCCTCTCTGCAGTAAAGGGGAGTACAAACATTGCTCTCCTGAATGCAGAGTTCTTGCATGGAAGTCTGAGCTCTGCAAAGATTGTGAAGGCTACAGGCCAACATATGTGGCCAGTGGGAACGGGGGTGGAAGAGGCTGGGGAGGAGGAACCCAGCACCTCTGCCTCAAAGATCCCAACTAGGAGAATCCCCACTACTGGTTGTTCGTAGTGAACCAAGAGGTCAGCAGCAGCAAGGATTCCAGGTGTGCAATAGCAAAGGATTCAGCAGAGGTGATGGTGAGGGAGTACCCCGCCAAGTCCCCTGAGATCGCCAACACTAATCCTCTGGAGTACGGGTCATGCAGTGCTGTCATCTGGCCTGACCTCTCTTGCATGGCCATGAGTCCTGAGTCCACCTAACATTCAAACCCCAGCAGAGAAAAGGAGTTAACAATCAGGAGGGTATAAAATGTGGGTCCTCAGCAGATGCCATTGTTGTGAGCAGAGAGGTGGGGTTAGCTCAGAGCCCTGAGTCCACCTAACACCCAAACCTCAGCAAGGAGACAAGTTCACAATCTGGAGAGTATAAAAAGTGGCTCCACACTCAGCCAAGGCACCCAGTAGCTAAGCCCCATCACTCAGTGTGAGCAGAGAGACCAAGTGGCAAAGAGACCTAAGTCCACCTAACACCCAAAACCCTGCAGGGAAGAGAAGTTCACAATCAAGAGGAAATATATGAATGTGCTCTGGTAGCTGGCTTTTAATAAGTTCCCTGCCTCTCTGCAAACAGCCAACGAACAAAAGAGTGTGGAGCTGACTGAGCATATATAGAGAGCTTTCTGATTCCATAAAGCAGAATGGGAACTCTGTTATTGGCAGCCAGCAGTGCCTGTTAAGCTTTGGAAGGCTCCCACTGGTGTTTCCAAAGCTGGAGAATTTCGCTCCACCTGTTGCCTTGGAGTTTTGTAAACATTTTAATTGAGAGAGACTGTCTGGAAATGTATCCATTCACAAACTGCCATGAACTGCCACGAACAGCACCAATGTTCATTAAATGTTCATGCCGGGTACCCTTCCTCAAACATTGCTTCGAGAACCATGAAGTGGCCAAAAATTGTGGCTAACTTTAGTTCGTGAGCCAGTCCATGGCCAGCCCTACTGTAATGTAGTCAATAAAGGCTTCATGATTTCACCGTTCCTGGTCTCTTGAGTCCAGTACTCTTCACCTACCTTTCATAATGTTGCATAAGGCAGTAGATCTGATGCAACTAGATGCCTGATTTCAGACAGCAGAAAGTGGAGGGGGAAACACCAGTGGGTTTCCCCTTTCATTAAAAAGCTGGAAAACAAGCACCTGAGACAATTATTTTGAACATTATCATCACTGCTTCTGTAGTTTTTATTGTTACACACAGGTACAAACTCAATTCTGAGCATCCAAAAGAAGAGAAAGGTGCATCATATTCCTACTAATGAAAGCATGTCAGCTGCAACTGCATGAATTGCCAGGGCAGAAGTGGAGAAATCTAAATGTACTTTCAGGCAATGATGACTGAATGGATGATTGAAACCCATTCAGTTGCTGTTTACTACTGGTTGGTCTGTTCAGCCCCCAAGATGACTACCAATATCAATGGGTGGCAGAGCAACCTTAACATAAAAACTGGTGGTGACATCCACCCCATGCTCATACCCCCTCTGTGAGCTAGTTCTGTGCTCACACCCATACAGACAACATTTCCACTTTTTGTTTATTACTACCATGACCAGCAAAAGCTTCCATCTGGAGGTGGCTTTGAATGTGAAGCTACAAGTTGTACTGACATATATTTGTGAGTCACGATATTAACAGTAGTACATCTGGAGGAAAAGGAAACAATAAAGATGAATTAATAAGAGTGAAGATCAGACTGTGGGTTAAGGGGAAGATCCGTGATCAGATCTTCTAACTTTAATACTAAAATGAAGTCATGAGGGATGTGCTGGCACTGAGGCCGGGGTGCTGGGGCAGAGCTTCCCACCCCCTCCCCATTTGTGTATACTGGTTCTTCCCATCCAGCTGCTGTTACCTTGACAGGCAAAAAGGCAAGTAACTGCTCATTCTCTCCCCCACCCCCACCCCCAGCCCATCCACAGCACTGTGACCTTGATCCAAATTCCTTCCTTTCCCCTACCAAAGCTTTTTAATATTCAATAAAATATCAGGATGTTCCATCAGTCTGCTTGCAAGTGTATGAGACACAGCACACTCCTTCAAAGATTTAAATGCAGGAGATTTGGGGGAACAGAGGCAAAAATCTGAGAAAATGGGAAATCCAACAAGTCTCATAGTAACATAAAAAGGTATTCCTAATATTGCGCCAAAAGATAAAACAGGGACTATGATAACCTAAAGAAAAGATATCAAAATAGGGTCTGTCCCTGGTAAATAAGGAGAGTTGGGAATAACTGGTTGATCCAAAAGGTTAACCTGAGTTCATGGGAAACATAATGACTGCTGCATCCCATAGATCTAGGAATCCATGTAATAGAATCCATGGAATTCCATGTACAGAGTAGTTCCCCAGTTGTCTTCAGAGTGAGATTCCATTCGATACCTGCAGAGGTGAATGCCCATATTATATAGAGTAGATTTCTTTTCTTTTTCTTTAGTCCTGGCCAATATCTGAATTGTCTGTTTGTCCTGCAATAAACACTAATGAATACAAAAGATGCCCCTTTCTACTACATTGCTGCTCTCTGTTTTTGGCACACTGTGATCTGAACAATCTGTTATCTTTAAATCTGGCTTTTTAGACAATTGTCTCCTGAAGCAGCTCATGTTAATAAAGTCAGGCATGCCACACCCATGGGCTTAGACATTAAGAAAGATAAAGCACACAGGGGAAGAAGAGTTGAGGAGAAAGGCAGGGAAAGGATGTCAGTTTGACAGGTATATTTTCCATCCAAACAATGCCAGGTTTATCTTCCATCACTGGTGCTCTTGCTCAGATCGAAGAGGAGCAGCCAGTCACCCTGCAGCCCTTGGTCCTCCAACCAGTGAAAGAGGGCAAAGCATCCACGACCTCATTTGAAGGGGTCTCAACTTAGACAATTGGCAGCATTAGCAGAGTTCTTTCTGGCAGGGGAACGGGAATGACACAGAGTGATCTGTCAGAGGCTATGTGCTCATACATTTCTGCAGCCCCCCTTCCCCCAAGCTAATTCCACAATTAAAATGCAAACTAATCTGGCATTCATAAATTAATCAAACAGGGACAAAAGCATCCACAGCCATTTGTAGTATCACAAGGGCAATAAGAGCCTGGCATTTTGCCAGCTTGAGTCATGTGCACTTTCTGCTTTCCGTACAGACCTTGTACAAAGTTCATCTGTCAGCAGGCACACATTACTCTTGGGTTACATCATAAGGTGATATTCTTGACGAAATCACAGAATTGTAAACTCTGTTGGCTCCCGGAACACACTCACATGACCTCAAGAATATCTCTTTTAGTTAGATCTCTTTTAAAAAAAACACCCTGACTTTAAAAAACAGAGAGGCATCACATTTATTGCAAGCTGCCAGCTCTGCAGTGTGACTCAAGCTATTAAACTGCCCCCTCATACTCCTCCAGGGCAGACCAGGGTTGTGATGCAGAGGCAGGCAATGGCAAACCACCTCTGAACGTCTCTTACTTTGAAAACTCTATGCGGTCTTCATAAGTCAGCTGTGACTTGATGGCAACAACAACCGTTTAATACTCTCCCCCCCCACCCCCCCACCCAGGCATGCTGCAGAAGAAACACTTCTATCTGCAGCCCAGCTTAAATGGATCTGAGGCAGCAGATGCATGAAGGAAAGCACAGGTGTTCTTTCCTGTTGCTCCACCAGAGCAGGATCCAGGGTAGGCACAGAAAAAGCTCACCTTGGATGGCTCCAAGGAGGCAAAGATACCAAGTAAGGTCCACATCTCTTCCCATGCTCCTATGCTGCATGACAGGGTCTACCGCAGGCTGCAGAGGAAGGGTCCCCGGCCACAACAGCAGGTGGAAGCCACACTTACCACCTCCTACCATGCACCTGGCATTCCACAAGGCTGCTTGCATCACTTGGGCAGTGAACCAGTCTTCTAACTCTGCCAGATCAAGGACATCTGAATAAGTCCTTTCTTTGTGGGGAGAAAAGGGAATGTCTTATGGTTACAGTCATGCATCTCAAGTAAAATATAATTTGGACTCTTAATTGAAACCATTGCTTACTGTGCATTACCATGCTGAGCACATGGCATACCACACAGGGAAGAACTTGTAAATTGTTTTATTGACCTCTTTTAAACAATCATCTTTTTTATAAGGTACAGAGATATGAATGAGTTTTGTGGTTTAAACATGGAACTTTTAGAATACCTTGGATCAGGGCCTCCTAGAGTCATCTGCTGTGGTAACTGCCATGTTTAAGCCTTCGGTACCATTTGGGATAACACCTGAAGTATTACTTTTTAAGTCATAGGTAGAAAATGCCAATGTGTCAGCTCTCTAGTTCTCCGGTCATAACTAGCATCGAGTCAGAACTACACATTACATAAAACTTAGGAGCAAAACTTCCAAGTTCTGCTTTTATTAGTATAAAGCAGCTTTGAGGTGAAGCAAGCACATGTCCTGAGGGGAAGCGTTACCCACCCTCTGCTTTTCCTCTGCAGCTCCCTACCCCACCCCATGTTCATGCACACAAACATGAATTGTTGCTTTTCCCTCTGTGCAATGTTCCAAATATATATGTACTTAGCAGAGATACCACTGGTACAGTGCAGGTGAGAAAATGCTTAAAGGAGAGAAGGAGCAGTGAAAAAATGGTGGACAGAAAGATCAGCAGCACCCTCTCCAGAGGTATGTTTACCCCTTATCTACTTCAGATGCTACTTCCTACAGCTACTTCACCTTGTCCCTGTGTGTGTGTTTCTTCTCCTTGGTTTATTTTTGGAAGAGTGTAGGTTTCAGAACTGTGCCCCTTTCCAAAAGGTATCATGCATGTGGTAGGCATCCACTCTAGTGGAAGTGGGGGAATTGGGTCAAAAAGCCTTTCCCCTTCCTGTTATGTATGTTGCCCCATCAGGAATATATCTGTTGAGTCACTCTTCACTTCTTCTTCTACCTCCCATTGCCTAGGAAAATAATACCAGACAATGAGGCACCAGAATAACTGTCAGGAAGGGTTTATGGTCATTTCCAAATGCTCTCCTTGGTTTTGGAGTATTTGATACATTTGCAATCCAGCACAGTTTGTGTCAGATCTTGAGTAGGACATTTCCAGCTGCACAGCCCCATTCCATAGTCCATCTGTACAAATTACCCAATGATTCTTCAAAATCACTGGATTAGGACTGCCATGGACACTTGTGGCCAGAACAAGCATTCTGTGTTCTATTAACAGTAGAAAAGAGCAAGAGTCCAGTAGCACCTTAAAGACTAACAAAATTTGTGTCAGAGTATGAATGCTCATGAGTCACTCACAAAAGCTCATATCCTGCCACATATTTTATTAGTAATTCACAAAAGGTCATACCCTGCCACAAATTTTGTTAGTCTTTAAAGTGCTATTGGACCCTTGCTCTTTTCTACTGCTACTCCCACAGACAGATTAACACAGCTTCCCAGGGTCTTGATCTACCTCCATGGAAGGCACCACATTTAGCCATACAGAACAGAAATCCATCAGCCTTGTGAAGAAACTTGCACAGGTACAAACAGTCATCATGAAGAAGTTAACAGTGCCTCGTAAAAGCTCATACCCCGCCACAAATTTTGTTAGTCTTTAAGGTGCTAGTAGACTCTTGCTTTTTTCATCTGCTACAGACAGACTAACACAGCAACCCATCTTGATCTATGTTCTGCTCACTCTCTCACACTCACTCTCACACACACACACACTGCAACAGCAGTAGCTGCAGCAAAGAGAAGTCAAATCTTTCCATTCATTTTTGGTTGCCTGGAAACTAATCCCAAAGTAAAGGGAAACCAAACAAACAAGGCTCAAACAGTGCCTGCATATTGGCTTCCATATATTTCTATATACATTAGTGACGTAGAGTAACACAAAGCAAACTTCAGCTGTATTTAAAAAAACTCAGAAAGTGGGAGGGGTGTGATGGAAGAAAAGGTTTGCTTTCCATCACATGCCCTCTCTGTGGAGCTGAATTGATGTCAATTGATGCATACTGAGAAAAGCTTCCAAAGGCAAAAGATTTAATGCATCTTTTCCCCTGCTTAAATCATAAAATTGCCTTATATTAAGGCCGGCCCCTGTAGCTCAGTATTGTCTAGTCTGGCCAGCAGCAGTTTTCTCAGGTAAGAAAGATCTTTTATTTTCATTTAAAACATTTCACACCTTGAAAAAAAAAATCAAAATTCTGCATTAAGGTATCCTATATTCCTGACCCCCAAAAGCTGTATTGTGCACATTGTACAAATCACTCAAAAACATTTGCATCCTTTGTTTAATTTGCCTGATTGTTTATTGATATTTATAGGCCACAGACATGCTGCCTCAGGTGAGAGAGTTCTTCACCCTTGGCAGCCCATGGAAATTTCCTTTGCACTGCAGATGCAAGTTAGATCCAGCCAAGGGTCTCCCATGTAGTTACTATGCTGCAGTCTTAATGTGCTGATTTTGACACATAAAATGGCCCATGTGCCTGTGAATGAATGCACATGTGATCACATCACTCGGTGATGTAGCCTCTAAATCAGCCACCAGAAGAGTCAATATGACCACAGGTCTCAAAAATATATCCCACACCATTTACTTAATTGAAATGGATCCCCTCCAGGCTACTTTCATCTCCACAGGAAAAATAATACAGTTACCTGTACTGTAACTGCATTTCCTCCCTTCTACTGGGGCTTAAAGCAGGCCCATGGGAACCAGTTTTAGTCAGAGGGACTTGGTAAAAGGATGAGTTAACCTTCTTAAGGTCCTGATCCATATTTGCTCCCTCATTCCAGTAACTGCTTTTTTTAAAGGACAACTTTCATATATTGGATCATATCATAGATCCCCAACATAATGTGGTATATGGCCTTTAATACCTTATGCAACAGCCCTGGCCTGGATAGCCCAGGCTAGCCTGATTGTGTCAGATCTCGGAAGCTAAGCAGGCTAGTATTTGGAAGGGTGACCTCCAAGGAATACCAGGGTCATGACGCAAAGGAAGGAAATGGCAAACCTCCTTTGAAACATTGTTAGCCGAATTGCTTACAACATCTCTTGCCTTAAAAACAAATCTAGCTCACCACCTAGTGGTGTATAACACTAAAACAGCTAGAACTTCTTGCTGCCAGACAATCTTGACTATTCTACACACAATGTATTATTATTATTTACTATTTATTACCTTATGCAACAATCTGTCTCTTATCTAGCTTTACCAGACAGCCTATTCCTTAAATATATCACCACCTCCAAAAAATGAGATTATGATTTATTATTGTCAACTTGGTGGAATTTTCCAAGAAAATGTATGACATCACAAACTCAGGCTCCAGAGTCAGGTTCCATGTTCCATTTCAGCCAAGCACACCCTCCTGGATTACACTCCAGAACTAATCTAAGATTTTGCAAATTTAAGTATCAAGTACATTCTTAGAACTCCATTAGTAACAACCATGGACAGCTTCAGGCATTATGTAAACTTCTGTGTGTGTATTTGTATGCTGCCCTGACCCATAATGTTCTCCATAAACAATAAATAATTAACCATATAAAACATGTGGGTTCCCTAATTCATTTTTAACCGCATGCACACAATTGTCACCATTGGTACACAATTAGGTGCATTGCAACAGATGAATTTGTTTATCAGATGTTATGAGAAACAGTGAAATTTTAAGCAATTTCCAGGTAAAGTAACTACTATTCCTGTCATATGTAAAGCCCTCTAAATGTGATAATTACACATGGGGGGGGGGTGAAAAAAACCCAGAAGCTTCCCTTGTTGATTTCAAATAAAATATACATTATCACTAATACTGGATTACATCCAGTTACAAGAAATCTGCAACAACTACATCAACCTTAGAGCTAACAGTGTAGGTGGAGACGTGTATAGCATGTTATTTTGAAGAACCTAAGGCTATCAAGCTGACCTCTCTGTATAGGATTATCTGAGGTTTCCCAGAACCACATTGCTGCAAAGAAAGCCTTAAAATGCTTTAAAGCCTCAGTCATTCTCCAGTGTATGTGTTTAGCCTAGTTTCTCTGCAGGTCTCCATTTTATGAGGGCTGCAGCTTAGCATTTATTAGAGTCATTTCATGGTAACAGTTTCCTTAAATGCTCTCTCCTTCCCTCCCTCTCACTGTCTCTCTTCTAAAGTCGAGTGCTTGCATCATAAAATTGTCCTCAAACACCACACAGATAATTAATCTAAGTTTTAATGATCTTTTCCTCCCATCTGCAAGAGATTCTTCTTCATTCACTGGCATTTTGGGATACACTCAAACGACTAGGGTCTATGTGGCAGCTTCTCACAAAGTTACAAACAAGTGCCACTGGTAAAATGACACACATGAATGACTGTTTAGCTGCACTCACTCTGGTTAAGGTCAGCAGCAACGCACAAAAGGTCCTATCCTGCCATCAATTTTGTTAGTCTTTAAGGTCCTCTTGCTCTGTTCTACTGCTACAGACAAACTAACATGGCTACCCATCTTGATCTAAACTATGACCATGTCCTCCATGGTTGAAAGCATGGTATGGTAAGCTTTTAAATGGCTAGAATGTGGCTTCCTGTGATCTGAATCCACTCTAAATTTTCAGGGTTTAGAAAGTTTTATAACTTTTGTTTTATAGAATTGATGCTTACGGCTCTCCATTGCTCTTCTCACAATCATATTGGCCCACTCAGTTCCATTACAATTCTCCAGTATGATTCCATGCTCATCCTACAGCAGGTCCTATAAGCCATCACAGAATATAACTATTGCTCTCACATATGATTCCCGCTGTGATTCCTGGACAAATCAGGCAAGCCAAGAAACAGAGGTGGTCTTCCATAAGGCCAACTGAGGAAATCTCTTGAGGCAGTGGAGATTTTAGGAGATGGTAGACTTCCACCCCATCTGTCCATTACCAGCTTCCCATCTTGCCTTCCTGTCTCCTCCTCCACCACCACTGTCTCTGCCTCCTCTGCAACTGCTCACCTGGGAACAGGAGCAATCAGTCCTTTCCCACCTCTCCCACTGCCCTCTTTGACAACAATTCAGCAAGCCATACATGCTCCACTGGGCTTCCTGAACTCTTATGAGCTTCCTTCCTTTCCTGTTACACAAGTCTGACCATCATTTGGGTTGCCTTAGTAACCACATAAATTGTCAGGGTTGTCAGGGCAATGAAAATATCGGTCTCATCTTACTCCTGTGAGATGAGAGAATCTTGAGAGAGTTTTTAAAGACATTTGGAGGAGATAGGACAAGAGCTCTCCTTCCCAGGTAGAGGCAGCTGGGGGAAGGGGGTATGAGAGGGAAGCAGTATCATTTTTAATTTAAACAATGAGACTGAAGGGAAGAAACTACATAAAACTTCAGGATATTCAGAAAGACTTTAGAATAATTTGTCAAATTATAGAATCTTAATTTTTTTAAAAAAAAAATCTTCTATTTGCATAGAAATCTGCTGCTCATTTTGCAGTTATTAGTTTATTAAAATGACATTTCAATAAAATGTTTAAATAGGGGAAGCAAAGTAGAACTGTTAAGCTACCATTATCAGAGCTGTACAGTAACTAATATACGGCTCATTTCAGGCCAAGAATAACAAAATGAAATGGAAAATAAATGCAAATTATTTTCTTCACAAACTGTGATACAATGTAATATTGAGTCACATTTAAAGTAATTGCCAAAACAGCTGATACTCTTTGGATGGACTTCTGTTCATTCTGAAAGAAATGGCAATGAAGAAGAGCACCTAATTGGCTTTTCATTCATTTCCTCTTGATTTAACACCACCACATTAGCCTGCAGTTATTATTTCCAACTTACTGACATTTAGCCATCTGGGAAGAAATACTATTAAGGAATTGCAGGAGGAAATAAATGGAATGTTATCCAAACATAAATTCCTACACTCTGAAAATGACAATATACACTGTTTACAAGTCACTCAGGAATTGCACTTACTAAGCCTGCTGATTGTCAAGTACAGCCGGTGAGAAATCAAGTACTCTGTAATCGGCATGGCCTGCCTATTGAGACAGATGTCCACAGAAGCTTATTCATGGAGGAGCATAGTTTAGATTTTGCTCGCACAAGTCCTCCTCATCTCTCCCAGGCATGACAATGGTAGCAACAATCTAGCATATCTGAGTTCAGTTTTCCATAGTCTTGGGGGGAAACATCCTCACAGAAGAAAGACTGAATAGATAAAAAAAGAGACTCACGTGTTGTTTCTTTTCTTCCCCATCACAGTGATTTTATCTGGCTGCTGTGCAGTGAGCTTCATGAAGAACTGGATTACCCAAAGTGATCTAATGTGTGAAGCACTGCAGGATCCTGATATGCTGCAGAAATGTTGTTTGCTGAAAAGTAGCGCATCAGCATCCATCACTTGAGTTGGCATTTCAGAAGATGAACTTTAGCTATGTATCTTTAGTACACATGTAAGGAGCTGTATGAACATCAAGGTATCATGTAGTGGGAGAGAAACCAACAGTATGAATCATCCCAAATAAACAGCAAAACAGGGTGGGGCTCAGAACAAGGTGTATTAGGGATAGTCAAGGCTGAAGCTACAATTCATGGCCTATCTCTTTTTTTGTGGTCATAATTCTATTATGGAATAAAACAAGACAGACCTTCAACAATTAGTAGATCAAAATGGTAGGTAGATGCTCTAAGTCAGGGGTGGGCAAACTGTGGCTCGGGAGCCACATGCGGCTCTTTCACATATATTATGTGGCTCCCGGCAGGGCGGCTGGGGAAGCTAAATATCATTAGCAAACAAATATCATTGGACAAATTAATATCATTATCAATATCTGCTTTTACCTCTTTTGTTATTATTTTTGGCAGTCTCATTTAATGTTAATAAAAAGCAAATTTGCTTATTTTCCAATAAAAGCAGGTAATATTTGTTCATGTCTTGTGGCTCTCAAACATCTGGTGTTTATTCTATGCGGCTCTTACGTTAAGCAAGTTTGGCCACCCCTGTTCTAGGTGACTCTTACGCTGAGCAAGTTTGCCCACCCCTGCTCTAAGGCATGGTGACTTCCCTGAAAGTGATGCCATTCATGTCCTTCTGCTGATTGGTTTACGTCAGCCTATGGTGGGTTTGAACACCGGCAACTCTCCAGTGCTTAGGAGGTTTCAGAAATTAAGTTCTAATCAAGCTTTTTCAAAGGCATATGCCTGCAATTTAGTTACGTCTGAATGCAAATAAATCTGAAGAAGCTGACAGAATGTGGAGTTAAGAGCTGGTGGGCTTGTGCTTTTATGTTCTGTACAAATGAATAGAATAATATTTAGGAGAAGACAAGACTCACTGGAAAGGGCAATAATGCTAGGAAAAGTTGAATGCAGAAGGAAAAGAGGAAGACCTAACATAGCATGGATTGATTTGAGAAAGGAAGCAACAGCCTTCAGTTTGCAAGATCTGAGTAAGACTGTCAATGACAGAGCGTTTTGGAGGTCAATAATTCGTAGGATTGCCATAAGTCAAAAGAGAACTGGTGGCACATAACACACACAAGATATAGGAACCAATACAGTATTCAAACATGTGTACTCCTCCTAAAGAGATTCAAGTCTGTAGTCTCTCTGCTAAGCAAACAGTAGCCTTATGTTGATTACCAAAATCTAGGGAGAATCATCCAACAGAGTATAAGAGAGAGTGGTTGCACCCATTGGCCATTCTCCCTCCACGCAATTATATTATTCATCTTATTTATCTTATAAAGATTAGGTAACAGCAGACAGCATGCCAATATCCAAAGATCTACAAAATATGCTTAGCCCACTCAGGACCAAGTTACTCTATAAGCCTGTGTGAGAATGGACTTGCAGTCAGTCATACATCTTAAAAAGCACTCATTTTGTCAGCACTGCAAGGGAGCATAGGGAGGGGAGAAGAAGCTTCCAATTTCGCTCCCGCCCTGCTTTCACCAGCAGAAGGGGGGGATTTTGTCTCATTTCTCTGGCTCCATGTGCCCTAGAAAGGACACATGCTTCTCCCCTCCCCCCCAAGCAACAGTCTCTCACAGTGTCAAGATCATGATTTTGATTTCCTTTAGGATTGGCTGATTTGATCTCCTTGCAGTCCAAGGGACCAATGCTCCCTCTAAGGTATGGCGTCTTGTGAGCAAAAATTCTACTTTGTGAGCTACTGGCATTAAAGTTAAGAGCAAGCAATTTGACTACTGCATAAATTAGTTTAGTCAGGAGCCATCCTTCCTGAGCTAAGACAAAAATATGTGAGCCAGAGGCTAAAAAACTGTGAGCTAGCTCACACTAACTCAGCTTAGAGGAAACACTGCAAGGGACTCTCAAGAGTATTCCCCAGCACCATAATTCAAATGGATCTATTCTTCGGCACTCGGCCTACCTTATAGTCCAACTCTCACAGCCCTACATTACTCCTGGGAATACCATTGTTTTGACTATACAGACTTTTGTTGGCAGGGTGATGTCCCTACTTTTATTATGCTATATAGGTTTGCCATAGCTTTCCTCCCAAGGAGCAGGTGTCTTTTAATTTCATGGCTGCAGTCACTATCAACAGTGATCTTGGATCCCAGGAACGTGAAGTCCGTCACTGCTTCTATGATTTCCCCTTCTATTTGCCAAGGAGTGATAGGGCCGGATGCCGTGATCTTAGGGGGGGTTTTGATGTTGAGTTTCAAGCCAACTTTTGCACTCGCCTTTTTCATTTATAGCAAGAGACTCTTTAGGTCTTCTTCACTTTCTGCCATTCGAGTTGTATCGTCTGCATATCTGAGGTTGTTGATGTTTTTCCCGGCAATCTTAATTCCAGTTTGTGATTCATCCAGGCCGGCATTTCGCAAGATGTGCTCTGTATATAAATTAAATAAGCAGGGTGACAATATACATCCTTGTTGTACTCCTTTTCCTATTCTAAACCAATCAGTTGTTCCATGTCCAGTTCTGTCATTTCTTGACCCGTATACAGGTTTCTCAGGAGACATGTGAGATGGTCTGGTACTCCCATCTCTTTAAGGACTTGCCATAGTTTATTGTGATCCACAAAATCAAAGGCTTTAGCGTAGTCAATGAAACAGAAGTAGACGTTTTTCTTGTACTCCCTTGCTTTCCCATAATCCAGTGAATTTGGCAATTTGATCTCTAGTTCCTCTACCTCTACCTGTTCGAAACCCAGCTGGTTCTTCTGGTAGTTCTCTATCCATGTATTGCTAAAGCCTAGCTTGTAGGATCTTGAACATGACCTTGCTAGCATGTGAAATGAGTGCAATTGTGTGATAGCTTGAACATTCCTTGGCATTGCCTTTCTTTGGGATTGGAATGTAAACTGACCTTTTTCAGTCCTGTGACCACTGTTGTGTTTTCCAAATTTGCTGGCATATGGAGTGCAGCACCTTAAACAGTATCATCTTTTAAGACTTTGAATAGCTCAGCTGGGATACTGTCATCTCCACTAGCTTTGTTGTTAATAATGCTTTCTAAGGCCCATTTGACTTCACACTCCAGGATGTCTGGCTCAAGGTCAGCAATCACACGGTCATGGTTGTCAAGGACATTGAGATCCTTCTTGTATAGTTCTTCTGTGTATTTTTGCCATCTTTTCCTAATCTCTTCTGCTTCTTTGATATCTCCAATTTTCTTGAAGAGATCTCTAGTCCTTCCCATTCTATTGTTTTCCTCTGTTACTTTGCATTGTTTTTCAGGAAGGCCTCCTTATCTCTCCTTGCTGTTCTCTGGAAATCTGCATTCAGTTAAGTAAATAGCCACCCTGAGCCGGTTCACGGGGAGGGCGGGATATAAATGTGAAGAATAAATAAATCTTTCCTTTTCACCTTTGCCTTTCACTTTCCTTCTTTCCTCAGCTATTTGTAAAATTTCACCAGACAGCCACTTCGCTTTCTTGCATTTCTTTTTCTTGGGATGGTGCTGATTGCTGCCTCTTTTCATGAACCTCCGTCCATAGTTCTTCAGGCACTCTGTCTATCAAATCTAGTCCCTTAAACCTATTCTTCACCTCCACTGTATATTCATAAGGGATGTGATCTAGGTCAAACTTGAATGGCCTAGTAGTGGTTTTCCCAACTTTCTTCAGTTTAAGCCTGAATTTTGCAATGAATAGCTCATGATCTGAGCCAAAGTCAGCTCTAGGTCTTATTTTTACTGACTGTATAGAGCTTCTCCATCTTTAAGCTTTTAGAGACCAGCTATTTCCTAAATGCAAATTTAAGAAAGCTCATCATCCTAACCAAGTACCACAACCTTGTCAGATCACTCACATGGGCTGGGATCAGACGTCATGAAAACTCAACCTTTAGGTAACATAATTAAAGTTAGTATGGTTGTCTGAACATGGGATACTCCACTGCCTATGGTTACTTGAAATGATGGAAAGTGCCATCAAATCACAGCTGACTTATAGTAATCCCTCATGGGGTTTTCAAGGCAAGAGATGATCAGAGGTGATTTGCCATTGACTGCCTCTGCACTGCAACCCTGGACTTCTTTGGTAGTCTCCCATCCAAATACTAACCAGGGCCAGCCCTGCTTAGCTTCCAGGATCTGGTTAGTTAGGCTACTATATGGTTAGGCTACTATAAACCAGGATGTGGAACCAGCATTTGAATTTGGTTTATTGACCAGAACTAAGTTTATCAGTGGTTTCCATGATATATGAACATGACCATCCTAGCTTAATCCTGGCATGGTCCTCAGAGCTGTCCTCACCACAACGCCAGGCCTAGATAACACTTTGGGTAGGGTGCGAAGGCAATGGAATAGCATTTGTTAAGGCAAACCAAGTTTTGAATGACTATACGTAATCTGAATCCTGAGTTCATAAACTAACCTTAAAAAAACCATAATTGTATTTTATGTCTGAACTACTACTGGTTTGTTCTGCTTCTGTATGGCTTGTATGGGCCATAATGAAGACTGACTTGACTTCACTTGACTACGGGTATGGTAGTAATAATTCTCTTTACCCAATAGACAGAAAAGTAGTGAACTCATTGGACTCATAAACTTTTTCTCTGTTAACCTCCATTTTGTTCCCTTATATGGTGGCATTTTTTTAAAAAAATGTGTAGCTTATAATAAATACAAAATATTAAGAGAAATGTGTTTGCAAAGCCATGAGCCTCCAATCTTGGCCCAATCCACTATAAAATGTGTCAGGTGTGGGTTTTTTAAAAAGACGTTGAATAGAGAACAGCAAAAGCAATCACATTCGCCTATCACATGAACAGCATGAACAACCTGCTGTAAATGAACCTGCCATGCTCCTTCCCCAATCTACTCCTGGAGAAGATCTCTTAATGCAATGAGGAGGTATCATAATGAGGGCAGATACGATAATGAACCTGAATGTTCCTCTATCACTATTCTTTTAACTTAGCTGAATAAAGAAAGGACCATATGTCATGCTAAGCTCATTAATTTCACATCACTTTTAGCTATGCAGGGGCTAAAGAGAGCCCAGTGAACCAACTTCGTAACTTGGAGAGTATTTTAAGCTGGGAGACACATTTCTGCTCCCAAAGTCAGGACAATATTGCCTGTGCAAGAATAATTGAAGGGACTTGCACAGGTGAATTGGTTAAATTTGCTGCCAAGTCTCCTGGTTTCTAAATGGTACCTACAGTAGTGTGTACATCAGCACATTCCCCAGACTTCTTGTCTGCTTCTGTGGGTTTTCATGCCTATCCTAGATCACCCTCAGGTGTGTTTTCCTGCAAGAAACTAATTTCAAACATGCCTTTGTCAATGAGAAATTTGTTATGCAAGCTAATGCTCTCCACAAGGTATGCAAAATGAGACAGTGGGGGTGGAAAGGGAGAACGTGCAGGTACCATTTCTGTGAACTAGCCATGCCTGTCTGCATATAAGGATGGAATGGCTGGGCATATCCACAGCTCCTTCTCTGGTGAGTACTGCTGGACTGAATATTCACCTCCAACCTATAGCTCTCCATGCACATTGCACTGGTATGCATTGCTGCTCCATGCAGGACACATCATCAAGTAGTCAGATTTTTTTTTCAACAGTATGCTAGCTAGCTAGTACAATGTGCACAGCTTTGGCAGGCTTCACTAATATTAAAGCCTCTTATGTGATGAGCATTTCAAGCTGCCCAAGTCCTCAGTCAAACAAAGGCTCAAGTTCTACAGTAAGCATGGTTACACATTCTGAATCAACTGACATGCTCTCGTGAAGGCGGTCATCTTAAACCTGACATAGAGAGAACAGGTAGCAGTCCCATGCTTCCTGAATGCAGCGTATTTTCATTCTTCCTCCAGAAACCAGCCACGACCATTTGGCCACTGCTTAAGGTCTGCTCATTTGTACATCATAAGCATGGATGTGTAATATATTCCCTATCATTGCACACAAAATGTATGTTTAGAAAATAGAGAAAGAAGTACTTTTCTCTCTTTCTCACAATACAAGAACTTATGGGCACTCAATGAAATTAATGAGCAGTAAGCTTAGAACAGATAAAAGGAAGTGCTTCTTTGCCCCAAACGTAATTAGCATGTGGAATTCACTGCCACAAGAAGTGGTGGCAGCTACAAGCATAGACAGCTTCAAGAGAGGGTTGAATAACATATGGAACAGAGGTCTATCAGTGGCTGTTAGCAACAAGGTATAGATGGAACACTCTGTCTAGGGCAGTGATGCTCTGTATTCTTGGTGTTTGGGAGAGCAACAGTGGGAGGGCTTCTGGAGTTCTGGCCCCACTGGTGGACCTCGTGATGGCACCTGGGTTTGGGCCACTGTGTGACACAGAGTGTTGTACTGGTTGGGTCCAACATGGTTTCTTTTATGTTTGTATGTTAGGAAGATCAGTGACTTTAAAAATGCAGCCTTTATGTTAGCCAGTTCCTGTTCTTCCAGTGGCAATAGTATGATCTTGTGTATGTGTCCTCCATACAGGTTCACAAATCAAAGCCAATATACACCTGCCACTGCTACTAGCTCTTGGGGGGAATAGGCACCCTCCCTCTGACTGTCTTTCCCCCCCTTTCACGGGATAAAAACAGACACAGTGGGAGTTTTAATAGACAATATCACCCTGGGGGAAGAAGGATTAAACTTCTTCCTTCGTACCATTGTTCTAATCCATACTGGGGGGCCTCAGTGGGTACAATTTCCATTTCAAAATGCTTCAGAAATCCAGTCACATCCCAGTGTCTTGTCCCATTTGTCCCTCTTTTGGTAGTCACCAGTGGCCAAAATCGAGCTCTCTGATTAAGGGGGACAGTACTGAAAGGCGCTGATAGATCACCTACCATGTTGAGAAGATTGGAAATAGAACAATGAGCATCAGCAATGTTAAAAAATCTGACCTGCTGGCAATATACACGATCTCTGCACTCAGGATGCTGGCATTACTCCCTACATGGCTCATAATACTGCAAATTTTAAAAAAGGCAGAAACAGAGAGATATCATGAGAAGTCATATTTTTCTAGGTTAATGTAGTACACTTATACATGAGACAATCCCCCAGCCACCTGAAAGCAGTTTGTTTACAAACATTAATGCAAAATGCATTGAAGCTTGTAACAAATATACAGTCTCTGGCTGCATCCACTCATCACAGCCTCTCCCCATATGTGCCCCGGAGAGCTTTGCGCTCTGCAGATCAAGACCTGCTGGTGATCCCTGGCCCAAGGGATGACTGCTTAGCCTCGACCAAGGCCAGGGCATTTTCTGCCCTGGCCCCAGCCTGGTGGAATACACTCCCATCTGAGATCAGAGCCCTGCGGGATTTGTTACCATTCTGCAGGGCCTGCAAAATGGAGCTGTTCCACCAGGCCTTTGGCTGAAGCGGTGGGTGTCCAATAAAATCTCAGCCTTCCCTGCTGACACTGAAGCTACCATCTCATGTGGCCCAGGTTAAGAAGTTCAAGAGACCAATGGCGCCAGCTGGAAACCTCTACATGAGGATAAATAGTGTGTTATGTCTTAATTTATGTTGTTTTAAATTGTCTTAACTGTTTATATTTATACTTTATATGTTTGAAATTTTTGATATGTTTTTGATATTGTGCTGTGATCTGCCCTAAACCCACTTGCAGGGAAGGTAGAATATAAATTTGAATAATAAATATAAATAAATAAATAAATTTCAGAAGCATTGCATTTTTTCTCTTCTTTGCTTCAAGATCCCTTTAAGTCAATGTGATCTGATGACATGAACAAGGATGTGGGTTTCTTTAAAACTTAGTTTCACTCTGCATATGTTACATTATCTGATCTCAACTTAATAGCGCCTTTTAAAAATTCCTCCTGAGCACATCAGATATGAGCACAACTGCATAATGGCATGTCAATTGTTTCGTTTCCATTATGAGAAAGGGAAGAGAGGATATTTTGTATCCTTGATATACTAGAAACACTTTTCTTCTAATACTATATGGTCTTTGCAGGTTCCTGCTGAGCAACTTATAAGAAATGGGTATCTTTTTTATCATGAGTAAGCAGGAGTTCTTGGAAAGCAAAGGCAGATCCTTTAATGTCTGAGAGATACAGTAATCAGTTTAAGCCTGATTTCCCTTGAACGGTAATTGCTCATTAACTGATACATTGCATAAGATGCCTTCTTGTTCTCAAAAACCTTAAGAATCCACAAATTGGGGGGGGGGGGGGGACTTACTGAAGTTCAAGGAGTGAGAAAACATGTTTCATGTCCAACCTTAACTCTTTTACTCATAATATGTGACACAGTATTTTTAAATTGTCTGGTGATTTTTACCCACAGCCTGAGAACACTTAGCTATTTTATGTAAATATTTGTAAACCAAGACTGTTTAATAATTAACAAATTTCTTAAGGACCAGGCTCCAAGGAGCTGCCTTTCGGAGAGTGCCATTGGCTGCAGCTAGAAGGAGGAGTCAGAAAAGATTTGTTTCACACATGGATTTCCACCCATGATTCTTTTGCTGAATCCATAGTTAGGAAGATGCTCTTAAATTGAAATGCTTGCAGCTATTTTGAGCCATGCTCAGTTCATTTTAACCTGTGCCCAAGCTATTCATTGAACATACACATACACAAAGTGGATACCACAAAGTGACTACAACAAAATACCTTTGCAGTGCAAAACATAGTAATCAAACCAGATCATCGCTGCACAGCTACCATCTTGTTTACTTGTTACCATTACTAATAATGCTATTGTTCTATTTGCCTGTTGTTCTTGTGGTTGCTACTGTATTGAGATTGTGAAGTGGCTTTCCCAGTAGTTTCTTGAACAATACAATGCATCTTGTTTATTTTAGCCAAAGAAAAAAAGTATTTTAATGCAAAGTAAGAAACACAAATTTTGTTCTTTATCCATTAACTATAGTTATTCTATTTTTAATAATAAGTTTATTTTTATCTCAGTGGAGCTTTTCTAAATCTGCCCTCTTTCCAGTAGCTACTACATGGGACTGTAAAAAGCAATCTGTTAGTTTAAAAAATTGTAACAATATATGACCTTCTAGGTCATCAGCGCAAGACCTTTCCAGAGCCATCTTTATTATTAGACAGATAAAGCCGTCTGTTAATTAGAGCTGTTTTAGAGCTTTTATACAAGGTTTGCTTCTGTCATGAGAGCAATACAAGATGTTTTTCTATCCATGTAGAGTGACCCTTTAAGATCGTAAATCAGCCTCATTAGAAGCAACAATGTGTGTGTGTGTGTGTGTGTGTGTGTGTGTGTGTGTGTGTGTGTGTGTGTGTGAGGATCTTACCCAAATATACTTAGAAATCATTTTGGTGCTCATCAAAACTTCTTGACATAGCAGGTCACATCAAAGACTGTTTTAAGAGGTTCAGAATATCTCTGAAATATATGTTTCTGTGCACTAAGAAGCTTTTGAAAAGGTGTGTCTGTTCAGGTGCTATTTGAAAAGTCATTTCATTTGGTGATTTGTGAAACTTGCTGAAGTGCTTAAGAGAATGCAGCAGTGGCTAATCTAATTAGCACCAATCTAATTACGAGGTAGAATTTGGCTAACGGTTCTACATATGTGAGGAAGGGATGCCTCCAGCCCACAAAGCTGTTCCTGTACACTGAAATCAGAGTCGCCAGCAAGCTCCCCACTTGATTTCAATTCAGCCACACTCTGTTGATTATTTTCTCCTCTCCACCACCGCCCCCAGAACTGAATGGAACCAAAGTCCTATGTTTCAGCCTTAAGGGAAGGTCCAATCCACTAGGGAATGTAAGTGGAGGGGGGAGAGGGGGGGAAAGGAAGTTTCTCTAAGGATGAGAAAACAGAGGGAAACAGATTGATGAGCCGAGAAGCCAATCGTAACGAAGCTATGAGGACCCAATGGCAGGTCAAGTCTGCATGCATGGGCATGGCAAATCAACATGTTAGCAGGAGGGAGAGAGGAGTGCACGGATGTTCTTGCACCTGCACAGAAGAGAGGGGTGGATGCCTCATTGACTTTCCAGTGTTTGGTGGTGGCTGTGTTAGGGAGGGAAGCTGGGTCTCTCCTCTTCCTCAGAGAGGAGTAAGGAGGGAGGATGGAGCAGGAGGAGGAAATTCATCCAGTGCATCCAGGCTATGAAGGAACCACAATCCAGGCTTGCCAAGCCCTCTCCCACCCATTTGGGTGGCCACCTCTCTCCCTCCCTTCCTCCTTGGCTGCAGTAACTTTGCCCGTATGAAACTGAAACCAAGGGGGCCTGCCCACACCAGGTGGTCTGGCATCCTCCTGGAGGGAGCTGGACCTATCTGTGGGGGCATTGCCCCCCTGGCTAGCTATGGGTCTGTGGCACATGTTGTTATCATTCTATGCTTACAGACAAGTTTCAGCAGCTTTTCATAGGCCGAAAAAACACAAAGGCTGAGCTGGTCTTACTAAGTGATATCTACCATGTTTCCATCACCACAGAAGCACATGCTGTAGCAGTTACTGGTAAGAAATATGCAGTTAACGTCAGCAAAGGGAAATCCCCAAGTATTGACATGTAATTATTTCCTTCGTGCCTTTATTGAAAACCAACAGAATTATCACACAAATACTTGAAACGATAACATTTTAGCTCTTATTCTGCTTTATTGTATGCATATCTTATATCTCTGCTCTGCTCTGTAGGTTTGCTGTCATTATTCCTACTGAATTGTCTGTCTATTATGAGCACAGGTTCTAATTTGGGAACTATATTGGACAAAATCTGGAAAAGGGAATAGCATTCCCTAGAGGAAGCATTTCTAACTGACAACAAAATGAACTCCTTTTAAGACAACCATGCCATCTCTGGACCATTTCTGAGTTTCTAAGCTTGAGATCATTGTCCTAAGAAAGAACTGAAACTTTCATGGCTTGGCATTAGGAAAATGCCAGCCATATTGACATAAATTCCATTGAGGGTAGCCATCTTAATTTGCTGCAACAGAAACACAAGAAGAATCTTGTGACACCTTCATGACTAACAAATTTAATGTTGCATAAGATCCAGTGTGCTTGAGCCCACTTCATCAGATGTATAAAGCCCACAAAATAACAAACTAATCACCAAGACAAAGAAGCTGCTCTACTAAATCTGTAGCAATTTCTTATATTTTTATCTCACCCTCCCTCCAAAGAGTTAGTGCCAGTGTACACAGTTCTCCTCACCTCCATTTACAACAATCCTATGAGGTAGGTTAGACCAAGACAGGAAATGACTGACCTGAGGTCATCCAGAGAGCTTCATAGTGAGTGGGGATTTGAATCTAAGACTCCCCAGGCCTAGTTGGCCACTCTAACAACTACACTACACTCAGTATGTGTGCATGTGTGTGTGTGAGGCATGGGCCACCTGCAGTTTTCAAGAATGTAAAACTCACCAATTTCAGTTCTCACTATTTATGTTACTAGGAGTAAGGCCTGTTGTGGGAAGAAATACAACAGGCTCTAGAAGGAAGCTCCAGGGGAGTGTGCCAACTGTGGCTGGTGGAGCAGCAGAGGGAAGGGGGAAATAGAGGGAGGCAAACCGTGTTTATTTCCTTCTGTTTAGCTATAAGGCAGGGTTAAGTCCTTTTGCTGCCCCAAGTGGGCAGTATGGGAGAACAGCCTCATGGTAACAGGTATGGTTCCCTCCACCCCTGACTTGATTTGGGGCTATGTGGTGGCAGCTAAGGTAGAAAATCACCTCCTCCTATGCCATGTCTTCTGGGTTCCAAGGGTCTGGAAAGCGGTGCCAACTCTGGGTTGGGAAATACCTGTACATTTTAGGGGTAGAGCCTGGGGAGGGCCAGGTTTGGGGTGTGGAGGGACTTCAGCAGGGTATAGTGCCACAGAGTCCACTGCCAAAAGCAGCCATTCTCTCTAGGAGAACTGATCTTGGTCATCTGGAGATCAGTTGTAATAGCTGGGAAATTTTCTGTAGGAGAAATGATGTACTGTGGCTGGGGAACACGGTGATTTCTGGGAGATCTGCAGGCCCCACAGGAAGATTGGCCATTCCAGTCAGGCCCATAGCTAACATGGGGCCCACAGGGACTGCCCCCCTAGCATTTCTCCTGGGCCCCTCCCTCCCAGGCTATCACCAAAGTACCTCAACTTGCTGCCTGTGCCGTGCTGCCTTTGACCTGGCTGCCAGACAACTGAGTGCCTTGGCTGCTTCCCCACCAGCCTCACTCCACTCCCAGCCAGCGACATCCAGAACAGCGGAGGTTGTGGCAGTCCTAGCAAGCAGGAGGTGATTGGCTTGCTTGGTGGTGTGGTGGGTGGGCTTGCTGGGCTAGCCCGAGTGAGTGGGCTGGGGAGAGGGTCCTGCTGCCTCTTCCCACTCCCACCATCAGATCTCTTTCTCCCTCCTTCCCTGACAATCCCCCTCTTGGATGCTGCTGCTGCCCACTGCCTACTTCTCCCTGCCTAGCTTCACAACTTGAGCAGGTATAAAGTGCCCCGGAGGAGAGAGGAAGCTGCGGCTGCTGGGCATTACCTCCCTCACTTGCCCTGGAGTCTGGCGGAGATGCAGGGCTGCCTTAGAAGAAGGCTGGCTTCTAAGGAGTTTCACTAATTAACTTTGATTTAATTAGCTGGTGCCCCCAGGCCCTCCCCCAAAATATCCCTAGCTATGAGGCTGACTCCAGCAACCATTTAAAGGAAGATTGGGATATGTATTTTACCTCAGGACTCAGCAAACTGTTTAGAATGTTAGAGGCAAAGGCCAATTAGGCCACATATGCAAATGACCTCTGTGTTCCGACTGGCTATTGGGGGGGGGGGAGGCAAGACTCAGGCAATGGAGCCAGTGGATAGGAACAGCTTGAGTGACAGGTCAGGGAGCAAAAGGCTGTGGGAGCGTGTGGAATGTTGAGGAAAGAGTTACATGAAAACTCAATTATATAATAAAAGAGATATTCTTATGGCAAGGTAATATCTCTAATGCAGATGTCCTTGCTAAAACCAATCTTCAAAGCATCCTTGCTTTTCCTGGATATGGATACCTGATTTGGATTATGCATAAAATACAAAATAGCATATTCAGTTTATGATAATCTAGTCCAGGTTAAAAATCTGTCAGATACTCCACGGTGCTTGCAAATGTGACTTATACAATGTTAGAGTAATATTCTTGCAAAAATAGAAACACCTGACATCATATAGTTTTGATTGGTATGCAAATCTTTGAGAAGAAAATGCTCCTACAGCCACAGAAGAAGCACGAGCTCACCAAAGTAGGGTGCCTATCAAGATTTACTTACTAGAAGTCACTGGTGGTGGTTTTTTCTAGCATAACATCTAACCCTCCTTTACAAAGGAAATGTAGCAATAGAAGAGTAAGAGTCCACTAGCACCTTAAAGACTAACAAAATTTGTGGCAGGGTATGAGCTTTTGTGAGTCACTGCTCACTTCTTCAGATACCTGAAGAACTCATGAAAGCTCATACCCTGCCACAAATTTTGTTAGTCTTTAAGGTGCTACAGGACTCTTACTCTTTTCTACTGCTACAGACAGATTAACACAGATCTTGATCTATCTCCAAAGGAAATGTAGGCTAATGCAGGCCTTTTTTTCTGGGGGAATGTGCCAGAACGGAGTTCCAACATCTCTTTTTTAAAACAAAACCAACCACCACCACCACCCCCGGCCTTATGTAATGTAAATCATCTGAAGGGACGGCTGCAAATCCATCATCTTTTTAAAAAATGGACAATTGCCAACAGATTACAGATCTGAGAACAAAGTTTTATATAGATCTTGGTTCCTTAGATCAATATACGTGTATGATCCACTGACAGTTGAAAGTACTGTCAGAAACTGTTTGATGGCCAAAGGATTTATGAAGTTAATATCGAAAATAAGAAGGCTGCAATCAATGCACTGTCATCAAGCCTCGCTTATGTCCCAGACCATTATCTGCTTCATGGTGGGTTCTCATATTGCTGTTTACCATGCCTGAAGAACAGACTTGTAAGTACTAAAATGAAACCTTTTTTTCTTCAAAGATAGTATGCCAATTAGAAGCCAGCACAATTATAAAAGGATAGCTAATTCCTACCCTGTGCTGCTGTCTGTCCTTGCTCATGTACTCATACTAGTTAAAAAAAAAAAAGTTGCTAGGTCCTTCACTGCTTCAAAGATGGGAACTGCAGGGTTGCCAAAAAAAACTTCTGGCAACAGCCATCTTTGGTGAGATGTATCAGAAAGCATAAAGCAAAATTTCAGGAAAGAGAGGCAGCTGGAGAATATTAAAAAGTCATATGTTCTCATCCTTGAACTTGTTCTGCTTTCAGACTTTTCCCAGCATAACTTTTGTGTTGCTGATGAGTGTACCTTACTCCAGATTTCCTGTCTTTAAAACCTTTTACAGTCGTGTTGATGGGGCAAAGAAAGAGAAGATCACACACTCATTCCAAGTTCTGAAAAAAAATAATGTGACTTCAGCTCATCAAAGAGTTATTCCTCTGACTCATCTCTGTATGAGCCTCCTTCAGTTGGTTGTGTCCCTTTTAAAAGCCTCTCCATCATCTCTATCCTGCAGGTACACATAGCTTTACACCACAGTTGCAGAAGGCCTTCTCAGTGGCGGCTCCTCACTGGTGAAACGAGCTCCCAGATGATGTCAGAGCCCTGCAGGACCTTATGCAGTTCCGCAGGGCTTGCAAAGTGGAGCTCTTCCACCAGGCCTTTAATTAGGAGCCGCCATGGGGGGGGGGGAGGGGTCCCTGGAGAATGCCGAGGGAAGCTCGGCACAGGAAATCGACTGGTGATGCCTCCTGACCTAGGTTTTTGCTAGGCTCTGTGCTCAGTGTTGGATATACTGTGGGCCACTGTCTTTTTGTGGTTTCCTGTTGGTTTTATAATTTTATGCTGAATTTTTATATTGTTTTAAATTATTGTTAGCCACCTTGAGCCAGTAACTCGGCTAGGTGGGATATAAATCTAAATTAATAGATAATAATAAATAATAATTTGCATAGCAAGTGACGCAAGTACAACTTGCTATGTTGCTGTCAATTGTGTGTTCTTTATCATGACTATGCAATAGATGCAATGTATAGTGTTCTGGGATATGACAGGCTCTTAGGATGGTACGTGAGTTATCTCCAGTCCTACCCTGATCATGTAATCATTTATGGGGCTCATCCAAAGATGGTTACTTTATAGTGTTTGTTGCACCAGTGTGGCATCTTTATATTCATTCATTCATTCATTCATTCAATTTGTACCCCACCCTCCCCACAAGCAGGCTTTGTCACATTGGTGCCACAACCATAAGTTGTGATGCTACTCTGGTGCTTCATTTCAGGCCATTCAAACACATAACTCCTCACCTGCAACCTGACATAATAGCTTTAGAGGGCTGAACCATGTGATATTCCTCAATACGCAACTTAGCTTATGTTGTACTTTCTCCTTCACTCAAGGATAGCACTGTTTTTAATCCCCCCCATAGTAAGAACTTTCAGAATCAATGGGCTTTAATCAAGGTACCATGGTTGTGTTATTTCACTAACGGCATTAATTCATTTAACTCCTGTGCTGTGGTATTACAATGTGTGGAAATATAGCTTTAGAGGGTTATTGCATAGTTATGTATTCAGTCAACAAGAAAACAGCCCCAGTGTTATCACTTTCAAGTATAGTTAACCATATTTGCAAAGCAAAATTTCTGTGCAAGAAAGGGGGGGCTATTTCTGGGATGCCAAACTAGCAAGAGAAATAGCATGACTCCTATTGTAAGGAAGGCACCCATATCAATTAAAGACTGGGGATTTAAAAATCAAATGTACTCAGTAAAAGCATGCGGCTACTAGATAGCTTGGGATAGCTTAATCTTGTCAGATCTCAGACGCTACACAGGGTTGGTCATGGACGTGGTTATTATTTGGATGGGAGACCACAAGGAATACCAGTGTTGCTTCACAGATGCAAACCACCTCTGGATGTCTGATGCCTTCAAGACCCCATGAGAGCTTGCCATAAGTCAGTTGCAATGTCATGGCAATCAATCAATCAATCAATAAATGATAGACAGACGGATAGACAGATGTAAAAGATTTCAAGTTGCTATGGAGGCAGTTAGCCAGGCAGGATGCCAGTGGGGAAAGAGAGGATAGTAACGGCCTATCTAATCTAATCTTTCAGGGTCTTGATTTGGTGTGAGGGAGGCCCAGGAAAAATCTTTCTCTGGGGTTGTACAGAGGCTCTGGGAAGCCCTGGCCCTTCTATCGAGATAAATTAGAAACCAAGAGGCTACATAGTTCAAAGCCATCTGGGAAATTAACTCAGCCTTCATCTTCCTATTCTGCTTCAGACATCAATCCCAGGGAAAACTCACGAACTGTAGAAACTATAACTGCAGACCTATAAAGATAAGGAAGAGTGTCTGAAGCCTTTATACCCGAGAATAAATCCTGCTAAAAGAAACCTAAGGACAGAATAAGGCCAGACATTCTGCCATAAAAGCAAACCGTTCTCTGATGAAAGATCAGCTGGCATTTTAAAACAAATGGCATTTCAAAAGGCCCCTCAAATAATTATTAAATTGTTGTCTGACATCACATTTATTTTAGGGTTGTTCTTTCTGCAGTCTGAAAAAGGAAACAGCCAGAACCAATCTTGTTATGTCATTTTTAAAATGATCAATCTTATTAAGAGAAAGCGTACAAACACACCCCACACACAAAAGCAGAATCCTAGTTCTTAACATCTTGGTTTATTTTAATTTTGAAAGCCTCAAAAAAGAAAGAAACGCACCTGAAGTACTCATTCTGGATCCCTTTTGGCAATGTATATATATTTTTAAAAACCTGTAGCTTAAGCATCCTCCTTCTCCTTCCCTCTTCTATTTTATAGGAAGCAAAGGGCACTTATGCAGCCTACATTATGCAGATTTTATGCAAAATCTCATAATAAAACATATTATTCTGGAAACACTGTTCCTGTACTTGCCAAGAAAAATGGAAAAACTCATTAGTGGTTAATTTTTAAAAGAAATATTTGAAGAAATAATAATAATAATAATAATAATAATAATAATAATAATAATAAGTAGTAGTAGTAGTAGTAGTAGTAGTACAGGGGAGCTGTTGGGGGGAGGAGGAGGAGGACGAGAAGGAGAAGAAACAATTGGATTTGTACCCGGCCCTTCACTCGGAATCTCAAAGCGGCTTACAATCTCCTTTCCCTTTCCCGCCCCACAACAGACACCCTGTGGCTGTGAGGTAGGTGGGACTGAGAGAGCTCTTTCCAGAACTGTCCTTGAGAGAACAGCTCTGACAGAACTATGACTTGCCCAAGGTCATCCAGCAGCTGCAAGTGGAGAATTGGGGAATCAGACCTGGTTCTCCCAGATTAGAGTCTGCGCACTTAACCACTACACCAAACAGGAAAAAAGCTGGTTGGGGAAAGCAGGAACTAAGTACCACTAACTCTTGGGATGGGTGGGTGGCCTGGCAGCTGTGGGCTCCCTCCCACCACCAGAGTTCAGTAACCCCTAAGGTCTATTGGCAGGTTTGGCAGGGGTAGCAGGGGAACTCAGGAAAGAAAAATGGATGTGGAGGAGGAGGATGAAGTGGTGACCAGTGTTGGGGGAAGGGGAGAGAAGGAGAGTGTGGAAAGAAAGGAGGAGAAAGATGGAGCAATGGGGAATGGGAGAAAGAAGTGAGAAAGCAGGAGAGAAAGCTGGGACCAGTGAAGGAATTTCCCCGCCAGTTTTTTGATTGTACAGTAATAAAAGAGGAGTAGAAGTTTTTCTTCCTAGCACTTACATAATGCTGACTGCTGCTCTAAACTGCTCTATATATCCAGTGTATTGTTGTTGTTGTTACTTGCTCTGAGCCCGCTTCTGGGAAGGGTGGGCTATACATGTAAATAAATAAATGAATGAATGCTGGTAAGTACTTTTCTCCCCAGAAACATAATATTTTGCTTGTACTTGGTATCTGATCACATTTATTATTACCATGCCAAAATCTTTAATGATTGCACCATGAAACTATACCAAAATGTAGCTTGGTAGCAACAGTTCCCATATGGTGGGGGTCCCGAGCATTGTGCCTGTATGTACCATGGATACTTTTCCTGGCACCTACCAAGTGGGTGGGGACAGCTGGTGTTGGTCTTGCCCAGCAGGGCCTCTGATTGGCCTCTGGAAATTTGATTGGCTAAGCAGATTAAAATAATATTTTTTCAGGTGCAGCTGCCACCAGTGTTGGTTTTATTCTCTCTCACTCCTCTTTCCCATTTTTTAAAATTACTCATCTTCTCCTTTGAACTTGGGCTTCCCTGGTGTGTGTGGCTTCCTCTCTTGCCACAGCCATTTTGTGGTTGGCTCTGCCTCCCATGGGAGCCATTTTGTAGTTGTGCCCACCATCCTGTGTCAGAATTCCAAAGGTGCCGATAGGTTCAAAAAGATTGGTGACCCCTGCCATATGGTTTCCTCTGACAGCCCAATGCCCATTCTTTAAAGCCTCCTAATTTCTCACTCTTTCATAACTGCCAGAGAGTGACCAGATGCTTGAGGAGACTTGATCGCATCAGTCTCACAAAAGCTACCTGTTTCACTCCAGTTTTTGTTTTTATCACCACTGCCGTAGTCTCCAACCCATTAACTCTATTAGGACCCTAATAGTCCTCAGCTTCTCATATTTGTTTCTTTGTTTAATTTAAATTATTATTAGAAACCTCTGAGCTAATTGTTCATGCTCCAAGGTTGTCATTCTATTCACAGTTCCTTGGAGAAAGCATTGTTGAATACAATAGGATTTAGTTCTTAGTAAACATGGAGTGGAATGTGCTGTTAATTGTCCTTATGTGGGGGATTCCCTTGTACATACTTACTCATAGCAGCATTGTAAGAATTAAGCAGATCATGTTTTCATTGCTGTACAAAACTGTCAAAATCAGCTGAAGTATGGGGTAATTTGAGAACAGCAGCAGTTTGGATTAGAATCTTCTTTTTGTTCTTTCTTAATGAATGACCAGGCCACTGAATATCCATCCTTGTCTTATCGGGGAGGGGGTTGATGGCTTTCCAGCTCTCTTGCAAACTGGCAACTCTATCCATTGTCCATATGCCAGGCATCAGTCTATAACAGATGGCTGGAAAATAGTGTAATCTCTTTCAAAGGCTTTATAATCCAGGGTTTATGACTATATGAAGGTACAGCCTTGCAAGATTTCATAAAACATTATAAAAGATGTCAGCACAAATGTGCTATTGGATGCCTCAGAAAACCACTCTAGTTTTCACGACACACTCCAAGGAAACCCTCTTTGCGCGATAGTCCAAGCAAAGAGGATATCAGCACAAAAAAACCTGCATTTGAAATATGAACCATTTCCGATGCTTCTTTTTCAAGCAGTAATGACATTTCTCCTCCCTGCACATGATGGCAATGTAATAAATCATGCATTATGTTAAAATTAATCAATTGTTGGGGAAGGTTCAGCCCTGGAGCAAATGGCCAAAAAGTACATACTCTAAAGTACCAAAGTTCACTGGTTATCACATTACTCCACCTATTTCATTGCCACTGACTCTGAAACTTATCTCAAAGATGACTGAGGCTGTGTTCACACGGCAAGATAACTGTGATTTTGGTCCCACTATAAAAACAATCAGAAGGTTTTTTTCCAGGCCGGGGATGATCACACATCCCTCCCTGATCTCCAACCATTGCGCGACACGGCTCTGAGCAGTGTCTAGATAGCCGCACCACCGTTTGGGCAACACAGAGTGAGATTTTTTTTTAAATTGCTTTGCACATGCACATGGCTGAATCACTGACCTCACTGAACTTGCCTGACCCTTCCTTCCCTGCCTGCTCGCCTCCCCCCCCCCCAGCAACTTTCCCCACCATCTCCTGCTGTCCAGACAATGGGACCCTCCCCGGTCTCATCTTAACAGAGGGCCCCTGGAAACCAGGGAAGGCGGCGGCGATAGCTGCCTGGAGCACAAGAGTTCCTCTGCCAAACCAGACTCTCCCTGACACCAGGGGCTCTCTCCCTCCCTAACACCGCAGCTACATATGTGCTTAAATGCTGAATTGTTCAGCACATGATTGTTCATGTGCTCAAAGAAGGAAGCTCAAAAAAAATATTGCATGAAGAATGATCAGACGACCCTAATCACAATCCAAGCAAGAGATGTCTGTCCAGATCGGCAAAAATGCAGATTTAAAGCGCAAATACCGGGAAAATACTGGATTTTCCCCGTGTCGGAAAATGCGCTAGGGAACCGGGATCATTGTGGGAGTGAGCCTGCTTCGGCGCGGGAAGCAGATCAGCCAGTCTGATCAGCAAATTTAAATGTGAGAATAAACAGCAGTGAAACCCAATCAAAACGACTGTGTGACCGCATCCTGAGTTCTGGTGGCCTTCCTTCTTGTGTGGATGCTTTTGTCCAGTCCATTAAGATAAAAGGGAACACCTAACCAGAGAAGAGATTCCAAAGGCCAAACCTGGGTATGATTTCTAACCCAGTCATTCCACTGAGCCTTCAAAGGAAATTCCACAGACCATTACTGCTTTGCAAGGCCACGCCCATTTGGGAAAAAGAGCCCCAGGCTCATATAGTGCCTGCATATATCTGCATATTTATGCATCTACAGGTTGAGCAGGGAGGAATCAAGCGTGCACACAGGAAGGCAGAACTCACCCCAAAGCAGCATTAGTGCCTAAACTAGGACTGACTTTCCTGGAACCACAGGTGCCAAACCCAATATAGTTTTTCTTCTTACAATTCCGCCCCCCCCCCCCCCCCCCCGCACAGTTCTCAGGGGACAGGTTTTTTTAACTGTATCAAGCTAAACAATATGTGAGATATCCTTTGTTTTTTGGGAGGGGGAGATTTGTAACTAGCTGTAGTAATGCTATTACACCCTCCCCTCCCCTCCCCCAAAATTGTATGTAGCTTTAGAGGCTATTTACACCAGAGAAACAGCATGGGCTAGAAGGGCCGAGCAACCTCACATCCAGTTCTTCTCCAAACTTCGAAGCAACATACAGAGTTGCTAAATAACAACAAAACCTCTCATTGCCGATCTCCCCCACTCGTCTAGTATGTCTGGGCCTTTTTTGGCCCCTGTATTTCCCTTTTGATATTTCTAAAGTTTGCATAGCACACCATGAATCAAAGGAAGAATAAAGACTGTGATGAAGGACAGGAGCATGAGTTACAACTGGACAAAAGGTGAAGGGAAAGCTCAAAATTCTGAACTGACACATTAAGTAACAAAAAAAATGCTGGACATGTTCTGATCCTTTGTGAATATGGTTCTGATAATTGCTGGGAATTATTAATTTCAGGATGGTCATAGGCTGCAGGTCAAACTATCCGCGAGTGTCTACAGGTAGGAATAAAGCCCACCTGCCCACCCCCAGAAGCTGCACTGTTTTTCTCATTTCCAGCCAAAGTCAGTTCACCTTTTATACATAGGGAAATTGCCCTGGTGTTTGTTCCCTTGAAGTCTCACCACAGCACTTGTAATTCATAATTTCATTTACCATAGCTTTTATTTTATAATTTGCTGGAAGGCATGAGATCTCAGTGTGCTTTTTTTGAAGCACATTGAAGCTGCTCCTAGCTTTGTTTGATGTCTGTTCAGCTAGTCTCAAACAAGCCAAGTCCAATTGGGTGTCTACTTAAAAACCCAATTTGCAGTGTCAAGCCTGTTTGCAATTGAGTAACACTTTAAAGAGACTGTTAGAGAACACAGAATTAAGGGCCTTAACCACATCAGAGGGAAAGGAGATACATGTACACAGACTCCAGTCATTGTGTTACATGCAGATATATTCTGATCCCACTTAGATTGAATTTTACATTGAAGCCTACAAACTTTTATGTAGAATTTCTGACAGTTACATATGAAAATGTTCTCTGCGATGCTGAGATCATATTAGCTATAATGTTAAACAGCAGGTCATATATGGTTACCATACATGGTATGGTTAATTTCAGCCAGTTTCCAGAGAGGCATGCCATCACAAGAAAACATCATGCCATCAATCAATTACCATTTATTTTATCTTTCTCTTGAGTGGTGGTGGTGGGAAATGTCGGAGGGGTGAGGGATCCCCATCCCCCTCGGGGTGGGGGGGCAATCCTAAATGTATCAGCCCAGGTCATTTCCTTATTACAGACGTCAACCAGGGCATCAACAGGAGCACTGACCATATCAACAGACGAATCCTCTAGAGCTATCAGAAAGCCATTTGGATCCATCTGGTTCCAAGGGGTTGACCAATCCTCCACCCCTGCAGAGCTGTGGTATCCCTGTAAAGCTAAACCCAAGCAGTGATCTGTCCATGATAAAGAAATCAACTTCAATTCCTCTACCCTCAGAAACATTCTTTCTGCTAGATCAAGAATGTGACCTGTACAGTATGTGGGACCATGTTTGTAAGGGACACCATGAAATCCTGAGCTGCTCTCAATGAGTTAGCCTTGGCATACAGATTTCCTAAATAAATAATATCATTAAGGCTCAGCTGTGAATTACTATGAGAATAAAAAAATATCCCTTTGAAATTTTGATTCTATGGTATCCCTGTGTGAGTTTCTTTTCTTTTGTTTAACTAATGGCTAGTTTCAGCTTGACTGGTGTTCTTATTTCTGCAATCTAATTAACATTGTATTGTTTGATAAGATCTAATATAGGAAAGAGTTGAGCAATGAAAACACATTATGCCTAACCAACATATGGTCAGTAGACAATAAACTGATGACATGTACTCATTTGTTTCTGTTTGCCACTCTGGGTCTTAGTTGTCACACTGTTTTCATATTCAGACATCTTATTGATCATTCAGTTGTCGTACTGATTTTAAATTTGTGGCAAATTCATGCTAAGATGGCAGGTTTTAAAATTTAAAAAAATGAAGCTAGCCTTTCATTACACCTTCCCTTCAGATACAGATGTTACAAGTATTTTTTTTTCACACTGCATTTTAAGGAACAACTTTGAATGTTTTGTGTTTTTATTAGGTTTTATTTTGTAAGCCACCTCTGGCAGCTTCCCCTGGAGAGATGGTACAATACCTTTCTAAATAAATCAACTGGTGTGCTTTCCTTATATTAAGTGAAACCAATAATTCCAATGAGAGATATTGCAGCGACAGTCCCCCCCCACCCACCCGCTTTGATTGCTTATGATGTATTTATTAAGGTATGCTAATATATTGTTGCGGTCATACTGGAGGCTTGGCATGATTTGGCTGCGCCTCTTTGCAGCAGGTTAAATAGTTGTGGGAAATTTCGATGAGACATCCCACCCTGAACTGTGTGCTCACCCCATGGTCGATCATTCAGATTGTGGCAGCATTCTTTTTTTTTTTTCTTTTGGTCTTTCACCCATGCACATAAGCATGTATCCAACACGCAGGCTCCTTTTTGACAGCTCCACAATCTCTCTGCCAAATACTCCGGCCCCTCTCAGCCTCCTTCCCTTGGCCTCTTTTCTGTGGAATACATGGGGGAGCAAATTTACATGAGAGTAGTCCCACTGACATTAGTGCATTTACCCTTGTGTCAGTCATAGGATGCTCTCAGATTCTTATGCAGAAACAGGAAAGAGGGGTTTGGAGGGGGGTATTTGTCACTTGAAAACAACTGCCCCAGGGACTCCTGATCCAGAATGACTACTTGGCCACTGTGATTGATGATGCCAGGGTCAATTGTGTGCTTATGCTCACATATCTAACTGATCCAAACAAACAAACCAAAGGACGTGGAAATGGAAGGGAAGGTTCAGACTTCCCAAATGGCTTGACTCTGCCACAGGGGAGTTCAGACATCAGGAAATGTGGGGTGGAAGTGGGCATCCCTTAATACTGGATTCTCCCTGGTGTCTGGTTACTCTGCTTCCAAAGTGGGGCAACATGGGGTGCCAATGGGGCATGGAAGGCAGATGTTGTGGTCTGATCGTGGTCTTTAAATCCACAAAGGTAAAGCTACTATATCATGGCAAAGTGCTTCTGTAACCACAGCCTATATGACTTGTGCCCCTGGGAATTAGTTTGATTAGTTTGATGAGGATGACAAGAATTCCTGGTTGGGGACCAGTATTCTCCATACAGTTCCCCAGGATTCCATAAGAAAACCTAGTATGTGTCAAGCCACAAATGTTTTTATGCATATTTAAAGGGTTGCATATTTTAAAGATGCAATCCTAAAACAGAGAATCAAAAAAGCACATTGTGCCTCTTGAACTTCCAAAGGCTTTTATTATTAATAACCACATGCAAATTATATTTTTCTTGACTTTTGCTCTGAACAGGGAGGGAAGGACCTCATGATCTTATCAGTAATAAGTATGATCTCTCCCATTTTGTAACGTCTGGGAGACCCTATTGAATTCAGATGAGTTCCTGGAGAAGGTCATAGCTTGACAGGTTCCCAGAGGACATTTTGGGTTGTGTTAATTAATTTTCCTTCAAGCTGCTGCAAATTTAATTAGAAAGTCTGCAGAGGAATTAGTATTTCCCATCTACAGTGCAATTAATAAATATCAGAAAGCTGGGGCCAAGGAAAGTATTGCTGCAGGTGGCTTTGTCTATTAGTCAACTAAAAATGTACCCTTATCTAAATCCCCTGGTGGTGCAGTAGAAGTCCTGAATAACTACCTAGCTCCTGTGGTGAACTGGCTAAAAGTAAGCAAATTGAAACAAAACCCTGAAAAAAACAGAGGTAATGCTGGTTGGGAAGGTGAAGAGCCTGAAAGACATTGTACTCCCCAGTACTGATAGAGTTCAGCTGACCCTTTTTAACACTGGACCCAATGTACTGGAGAAGCAACGAGTTAATGCAGCGGCAAAAATGGCTTTCTTCCAACTCAGCCTAGTCTGAAAGATGGCACTTACCACAGTGACACTGAGACTAGACTACAATAACGCACTGTACATTGGTCCCCCCTCAAAATCTATTTGTAAACTCCAGTTGGTGTGGATTGCTCAGCTGTTATCGGGAGCTAGAGGGAGCACACATATTATTCCCATTCAGTAATCGCTCTACTGGCTGCCCACCAGTTACCAGGCTCAATTTAAGATGTTGGCTATCATATGTGAAGCCCTTCATGACACTGGATCCCCATATCTGTGAGACTGTCTTTTCCCTATACAACAGTTTCACTCACTTGGGCAAGGCCTTCTGCAGGTGCCAACCTGCAAATGGGAAAAATCAACAACTGCCCATATATGCGTGTCTCCACCATTGTGGCTGCCATCTTGTGGAATGGCCTGCCTGAAGAGCTTAAGAGGGCTCCCACTCTTCTGGGTTTCCACAAACTATACAAAACTATGATAAAAGAGGACTTATTGCACAGGCAATAGGGTAGCACTGTACAAAATGATTCACAAAGTTATTTGGACAAATTATCAGGGACTGTGGTCTATACTACTATGTATAGTTTGCTAGTTTGCTGTAAGTTGGATCCTGCTATGTACTTTTGCACCATGTAATGTGTCATGTTAACATGCTTTGCTTCAGTTCAGTTTTTAGACTTCTGGTTGATTTTTGCACACCTAATCCTACTGAATTGTTTATTGAATATCTCATCCTGTAGACTGTATTGACTCACTCCATGCAATTTACCTTGAGTCCAAGTTAGAAGGTAGACCACAAATAACGTTAAAAATAAATAAATAATGAATTTGGCTGACAGGAATGTGACTTTTTAAGCTGTAAATTATAATATGGCATTAGATCCTTTAAGAGCAGCACAACACACTAAAACTGAGCAGATGAACTTCTCCACAATTGTCTCCAGGGTAGGTGAAGTGCTACATTTTTGTTTTTTTATGATCAAAGTGGAAAAGTGATTACTCTTATCTCTACCTTTCAAAGCATGGAACACACCAGGAATTATCCAGTGTTTTCCTCTTTCACTACTTGCATTCTGGAAGTTTATTATTTTTATTTCTTGCATTTACATTCTGCCCTTTTCCATTATGAAATTCAAGGAAGCTCACACAGGGTCCCAGGGAGCTTTCCCATTGAAACATTGGCCAGAAGTAGACCCGCTTAACATCAACAGGGCTGCTGAATCATGTGGCTTCCAACCAGACCCTCAGTCTTCCCAGGCTTGAAAGTCTACCCATTGACAGTAATCTCTTTGGCCATATCCAACAGAAACAAAAATTTGTTTGTCAGTACCCAAGGATGGCAGGCTGTCCGATATTTTAATGGCGTACTAAAGGTTACCCAATAACTCCATATCCTAGGTCATACTCTGACTTTAGAGCCCCCTCATAGAGCCCTAGAAGTTGCTTCAGAACATCTCTTCAAATCAGTAATTTTCTTCTAGAGGGAACAAAGCTCCTTAAGCTTAACTTTAAGCATTTCATCATGTTTATTCATTAGAAACATGCAGTCAGAAGTTTACTAATAAAAATCTAATCCAACCTACATCCATTCATAAAAATGTGTTCCTACACTGAACTGGAATAACAGAATTATTTCTGGCATTCAGGAGGAGCAGTAAACATTCTGATCCATTATGCTTTGCTGTCCAATTTCATTTTCAAAGACTTTAGCCCTTTATGCATGGGGGTTTTGCCTAGCTTTCACCATGCATGTCCGTCGGGTTTTCTTTTTTGTTCTGCATTTCATTTCCTCCCTTCAGCATTCAGTTTGCATTCCATTCACTATTTCCCTGAGTTTTGTGAGAATGGTTTTGTGGCGGCTTTTCCCTTTCTTTGCTTCCAAGCCTAAGGTAAGTCAAGAGCACATAGATTCCCTTCGATTTCCCCCACACCGTGTCCATGCCCCTCATAGGCCACTCCCTGTCTACATTTTAATTTTTTTCAAGCAGCATGAGTCTAGCAATGGCCAAAAAAGTGAAAAAAATGACTCCTGCTGGGCTGCTCTCTCCTGTCATCTGGTTTGAACTGGGCAGCATGAGAAGGCAGTGCCAAGCTGCACTATTGGCTCCCCACAGATACTACAAGGCTGGCTGGGCTGTCCTCTCCTGCCGCTTGGTTTCAACTGGACTGCAGGAGGAGGCAGCACAGAGCTGAGACTGCTAGGAACCATTGGCTCTTCCCACTCACAGCAAGCCTGGCTAAGCTGCCTTCTCATACCACCCAGTTCAAACCTGGTGGCAGGAAAAAGCAGTGTAGAGCCCAGTGTATTTATTCTGGGCTGCAGAATAAATACACTGGAGGAAAAGAATGGTGTGTACATCAGGAACAGAATCCGAAGTCAAGCTCGGATTCTCTGCAGTAAGCTGTGTGTGCATAAAGGTCCAGAGTGAATGAGGAGAGTGACTCAGCAGATGTGTGCCTGATAAGCACTCTATCCATCCAGAACAATTAGGTGATCTTCATGACAAAAGAAGATCAAGATTTCTTATTGTATCATTTCCATTTTCTGCCAATCATTGCACCATCTCAATGGCTTTTGTGAGAGCTCTTCATTCTAAAAAAGCAGAGGTCTTGTGTTTCATTCTCTTGAGTTGCACTTGGTAGCCTGAAGCAAGCTTTTATTTTGCACACCAGCAGGCATGTGGGGAAGACTGAGTAAAAATGGAAGCAGTGGCTTCCTCTCATTCCTCTTGATAGGCAGCTTGCTACTTTACAGACTGGTACCAGGGAATAATGACAGAGGTGGATGGGGAGATAATGAGGCTATGGCTGTCCATCCTCCTTCACAGTCAGCAGTGTTCCCTCTAAGCTGAGTTAATGTGAGTTAGCTCACAGTTTTTTAGCTTCTGGCTCACACATTTTTGTCTTAGCTCAGAAAGGATGGCTCCAGGGCACACTAATTTATGCAGTAGCCAAATTGCTCCCTCACAACTTTAATGCCAGTAGCTCACAAAGTAGAATTCTTGCTCACAAGACTCCACAGCTTAGAGGGAGAATTGATAGTTAGTGCTCCCATCATGCAAACTTATAGCTTAAGGATCCCCCCCCCCAACTGTGATATTAAAGCTTAAACACACAGACGTAAGAGAAGTGAGAAAGATCAGTGATAATATAGGATGAGGTCATCTCTTTATGGAAGCCACTGAGTGCTGTACATGGCCACATCATTGCTTCAAACTCCTCTGCCTTATTACAGTAGAGCAGCACTCAGCAACTCAACTAGGATTCTGGCAGTAGCATCCCCAGTACTAGGAGTGGCAATATGGGGGGGAACACCCCATTGCTTGCTAAATGTCCACTACTACCTACCTAGATTCCCACCAATATACTGGGGGGGAAGATTTCTAATTCTTATAGCTGAAGGACACCCTCCCCACATACACACACACACATGCACAATCACCAACATGTGGACAGAGCATTAATGTGTTCAAGACTGCTAATCACTAAACTTTGCTCCCAGTATATTGGTCTAGCATCTCTATCAGATTCCTGGCAATTCCTGCTTTCATTTGTGAAGGGAAAAGATTTCCAGTCTTCATAGATGAAAAGATCTTACTTGTTAAAAGTAAGATAAGATTCTGTCCTCTGGAACAAACATGCACTTCCAGTATTGCTAGAACTATAAACAGGTCATGCAAGTCACTATGTTACTGTGACCTGGAGATGTCAGTCTCATGTACATACTGCAAACAGTGTGTTACATCCTGTTATTTAAAATACAGGAATGTTGAGTAGAGAGAAGAAGGCTTTGTCCTCCAAATCACTACATACATGATTTCTTCTTTAATATCTATCTATCTATCTATCTATCTACCTACCTACCTACCTACCTACCTACCTACCTACCTACCTCTCCCAAATACAATCCTGAATATTAATCGTCCCTTTCTCTCTCTGTAAGCAAGTAGGTCCCAAGCCAATGTAGCTTTTTTTTCCAAAGAACTCTTTTGTTTTGGCTGTCTTAATAGGGATCACTGCTGCTGGGAAGGGTTTTTTGTCTGCTGTGACTGGCCTCCTCTACTCTTATTATGCCTTCACTAAACTAAAACAAACATGCTTTGTATGTACAGTCCCTTTCCCAAAAGGGTAATGCACAACAAGGTCTAAGAATGAGTATGTTTTGTCTGCAATACAGTAAACTAGTATTTGATTTCAAAGATGCCAGTGGGCTATAACAGTTGAAGCAAACTTTATTAGCAGTGTTCCTGTTATCCAAACAGCTCAGTCACTTAGACTACACCAGAACATCCTGAGGATCCCTCAAGACAGACCATAAGATAAGATATTGAACCTGAACTTAAGCATTAAGAAAATGGGGTGCCTACTGGTTGATACTGCTACTGTCATCATTATCATTATACCTGCTACACTGACCATACAAACAATTGTTTAGGAAGAGAAATAATCTGACAAGACAAAAAGTGTTTCCCATCCATCTGCTCCCATGAATTCTACATTCAGGGAATCTGTGTCTCTGATACCTGAAGCCTGGTAATCGAGGCATGCTAAGTCAGAACTTGTGATGGGATTAACTTTTGCCAGAGGCTTCATCTCAGTTACTAGAATTTCCTAGCAGCTCTTCCTCTTGATCTGGAGTATCTTGTGTGATGATAGAATTTTGACCGAGCAACTATTTAATACTGATAAAGCAGAGGTAATTTATGGACTAGCCCTAAGACCACAAAACTATAGTTTGTTCTTAACTTGACTTTAGTTTGTTCCAGAGCAAGGCTTAGAGACTGCTGCTGCGAGATGTTTTAGATATTGTTCACACTGAAGTTGTTTTTAAACCACTCCTCATTTGGTTAGTCTTTACTGTGGACCCAGAAATATTACATAACTAGGATTAAGGCCCATTGTGGGAAGAAATACAACGGGCTCTAGAAGGAACCTCCAGGTGAGTATCCCAGCTGTGACTCATGGGGTGGCGGAGGGAAGGGGAAAATAGAGAGGGGCAAGTCATGTTTATTTCCTTCTGCTTACCTATAAGGCAGGGCTGTCTCAAGTCATTTTGCTGCCCCAAGTGGGTAGTATGGGAGGACAGCCTCATGGTAACAGGCAGGGGTCCTTTCATAGAAAAAGAGGTGCAGAAGATCATTAGCTTAACTCATTAGCATATTCCACATCCCCTGACATCACCGGAATTGTGTCAGAAAGGGAATGTCAGTTTCAGCCCCATTATACCCCACGGGCCATTGAAATCAATGGCAAAAACTCATAGGGTATATGAGGGGCTGGAGGAAAGGGGGTTTGAGGGAGAGGCTCCAAACTTGCAGGTAGCTGCTGGGGCCTCTCCTCAAAATACTCACCAAATTTCAAGAAGATTGGACCACGGGACTTCCGGCAAGACTTGCGATAATGGCGGACGTGCTCCTCCGCATCTGCGGGGAGCGCGATCCGTACCTGGCGGGAAGAAGGGGCTCTGGACTGGTGCCGAGCCCCCAGAGACCCCAGTGAGGGGGCTCTGCCAGGGGTGGCACGAAGGGGATCTCTCCCTACAGTGGCGATCGAGGGATCGAGATCCCTTTTCATCACCGCCATAGGTTCCCTCGCCGTGGGAGCCGTATGGCTGAAAGCGCAAATCCGTGAAGCAGCAGAGAGTGCGAAGCAATGAGGCTGGAACTGACAGTTACGCATGGAGAAAACGTGAGTCTGAAGTAAGAAAAGCAGAATACAGCGGGAAGACGGCGGGAGGAGTGAAACCCACCCCACCTCCCTCCAGGACTGGCATACTTACCAGACTCTTCATGTGGCGTTACTGCATGAATAAAAGCCCATCCGCCTTGCTAGATGGCAGCATCGCTCACTTGGAGATATAAACTTTAAAAGGACATAAGTGCTGTTCGAAAATTTGCTCCATTCGTTCATCTTATCTATCTATAAACAAAGAGCGCAGCCTCAACAATGGCGGGGAAACCGAAACCTTCCCCCAAACTAGGAAGTACAGCTCCGAGTGCAAAGGTTGATACCACAGAGATGAGCGCGGTGTTCTCCTCGTTATTGCGACCTCTAGTGGACCAAATGACAGCTCTCAACGTGAAGATGGACAAAATGCAGTTAGAACTAAAAGAGTCGAATAAAACCACAGAGAAGCTGCAGCGAGAACTTCTGGAAGTAAAAACTTCAGTAAAAAACCAAGACTCAAGACTACAAAAGGCAGAGAAGGAAAAGGCCTTCCACCATGATCAGCTTTTGAAATTACAAATGGAAAGATCGAATTTTTTCCTAAGACTTCAGAATGTGCCAGAAAACACAGGAGAAGACCTTAAAAATGTGCTAAGTGAAGCACTTGAACCAGTGACAGGCATGAAAGCAGCGGATATAAAAAGCGATATGGATATGGTTTACAGAACCTATCCAGATTATACTAAAAAGAAAAGCCTGCCTGGTGAAATTATGATAAGGTTCTCCAAAAAATCTACAAGAGACGTGGTGCTTAGGACCACAAACAAAGCAGCTCTGAAGATCCTGGGAGAAGAAGTAAAAGTGATGAAGGATATCCCATTTGAAATAAGGAAAAGAAGGAAAGCCTATGGAAAATTGACATCTTGGCTCCAGTCTGAGTCTATCATCTATCGCTGGAATACTCCAGAAGGACTATGCTTCAGCATCAAAGATAAGAAGTATAAGATTGACTCTGTTCAACAAGCGAAAAAATTTCTGGAAAAAAGCAAAGAAAAGAAAACTGGGAGAGACTCAGATGGTTCACTGGCCTCGCAAGAAAGCATGTATGGATTTGATAGCTCAAAGAGTGAAGAAGAAGTGTCTGACTCGGAAAAAGGAGCAGCAGCTCCAAAAGTAAATGAGACTGTTAAGACAAGAAGAGGACGAAAGAAGAAATTGTGATTAAACTGTTTTATTAAGCATTGCACCTATGTATTATAAATTGTTTAATTAACCGTATTTCTCTAGGTGGGCGTGCCTGCCAAATAGTTTTGATAATTTTTATAGTAGCAGTAACAAAATAATTGAAATTTATCCAAGGTTCTAAATGCTTCATAATTATATTATGTAACATGGTAGTATTAAGCAAATGATAAAGTACTCTCTGTATAAGGTATATGTAGCTTAGATTGTAGCGTATTAGTTGTAGATACAGGAAAAATTAAAAAAAAAAGAAGAAGAAGATTGGACCACGGGGTCCAATTCTACAGGCCCCCAAACAGGTTGCCCCCATTCCCTCCATTGTTCTCTATGGCAGGAAAAAAATAACATTTTTTCCCACCATAGAGAACAATGGAGGGGATGGGACAACCTGTTTGGGGGCCCATAGAATTGGACCCCGTGGTCCAATCTTCTTGAAACTTGGTGGGTATTTTGAGGAGAAGCCCCAGCAGCTACCCTGCAAGTTTGGAGCCTCTCCCTCAAACCACCTCCCCTCCAGTTGCTTTTAAAGTTGCCACCAAATTTTGGCGGCAATTTGGCGGCAGGCCAAATCAGATCAGAGAATCTGATTCGGCCCGTGGCTGCCCTAGTGGCCACTCCTGGGCTGGTGGAGCATCACTCCACCTCGCTCCGGCCCCAAAGGACCCCTGGTAACAGGTATGGTTCCCTCCACCCCTGACTTATGATGATTTGGGGCTATGCAGTGGCATAGGCATAGACTATGGGGGGGGGCTCGAGGGCTTGAGCCTCCCCCAAAATTTCCCAGGGGGGACTGAGCCCCCCCCCAGGAAAACATAGTGCCTGCCACCACGCCTCCCGAGGCCCTTCCGAGGCTGGCAGCTACTGCTGCCACCGGTGCCTCTCCCCCCCCCCCCAACCTGGCCACTCTTCCACTCTTCCATCCTTCCCTCTCCCTCCCTCTTTTCCCGGCAAAGGGAGAGGGAAGGAGTGAGGGGGGAGAGAAAGAGGCCCCCGCAGCAGCAGCTGGCGGGCCTCAGAAGGGCCCTGGGAGGTGCAGAGGTTTCCCGGCAGGGGGGGGCATCGCCCCAGCGAGCGCACGCGCTAAAGAGCCCCCGCCCCCCCAGATTTTACAAAAGTCTACGCCCCTGTGCAGTGGCAGCGAAGGTAGAAAAGTACCTCCTCCTATGCCATGTCTTCTGGGTTCCAAGGGTTCGAAAAGCGGTTCCATGGCCAGTTACAGGGTTGCCAACTTTGGGTTGGGAAATACCTGTAGATTTAAGGGGTACAGCCTGGGGAGGGCCAGGTTTGGGGTGCAGAGGAACCTCAGCAAGGTATAATGCCATAGAGTTCACCGCCCAAAGCAGCCAATGTCTCCAAGAGAACGGATCTTAGTCATCTGGAGATCAGTTGTAATAGCTGGGAAATTTTCTGTAGGGAAAATGATGTGCTGTGGCTGCGGAACACAGCGATTGGCAACTCCAGTGACTGCTGAAGGGAAGATTGGGAGATGTATTTTACCTCAGAACACATTCAATGACTCCCAACAACAGCAACAGCAAACTATTTAGAATGTTAGAGGCAAAGGCCAATCAGGCCGCATATGCAAATGACCTCTGTGTTCCAACTGGCTAGGGGGGGAAGAGGAACAGCAAACTGTTTAGAATGTTGGAGGCGGGACTCAGGCAACACAGCCAGTGGATAGGGACAGCTTGAGTGACACATCATGGAGCCAAATGATCTGGGAGGGTGTGGAATGTTCAGGAGAGTCCATGACCAAAACACAATTATTATATAGCAAGATGAGGCAGAATAGGGAGCATGCTTGACTAAGATGAAGGCCACAACTTTGAGAGGCTTTGGGATACCAGTTTTATTTACTGTCTTTAAAGACAGAACCTGGTGCACATGACAGCTGCCAGGTGTTCACTAAATCCACAGGGAGGGAAAACAGGATGGAGCACACTGGTCTCAGGGAGGCTTGTCCCTGCAGATGACCGGGTGATCTTGTGGACACAGGTGTTTTGCCAGTCAGTGCTCCTGCTCCTCCACCTTAGTTTTTCCATCCTCCACCCCAGTTGTTCTGTGCACCAAGCTAAATTCTTTGAGTATTGTATTTCTTGACCAGTCATAGTAAGAGCTCTAACTCAAAACTCTCTTTTTGGTCCAGCTTGAAACACAGCTCTACTGCACCCATCACAGTTCTGTTATGGCCTACTCTCCCCCCCCACACACACACACTCACCTGAAATAGTGCCCCCTGGGGTCCAGGTTTTCTAATGTCCATACATAGATATCGGAATGCTATCCGAGGACAATGCTAGCTGACTGCTCCATTTAAGGTAGAGGAAGTCTCCTTAGGCTGTAGGAAAGCGTCACGCTTTGCTGAGCATAGTACTGGGATACAGGTGGTCACTTCAGGCATGCTAACAGTGTACTCAAAATCCACCCCATGGATTAGAAATATTTGTGGTTTCTATAAATATTCATGTAACATTTATAACCTCCATGTTCACTGGAAGCCAAAATGTTTCTATTGGCGATAACGACAGGTCATTCATGGCCACCTATTTGACTACAGCTTCATTTATTGTCTTTCTTTCAGAGACAAATGGTCACTGCCAGTGAGGCTTATTTCTGAACCTGATTCCAATAACACAGAGGTTTCCCAGCCATCAGTCTTCCCAATTACACAGTTACAGATCCCTACTAGCTCTTTACCTGGGCTATTCTTATGGTTGCTGATGGTGGTCCTTTTGTCTCAGCATCTTCTGGTTCCCCTAGTACATCTCTGTCTTAATTGGACAATTCCACCTCTTATGGTATTTTTCCTCCACAGAATCTGCAAATATCATTTGGTTTCAAGTTGCTTGGAAAATTAGACACACACCCCCGCCCCACAAGGCTGTCTGTGAGGATTTGCTTGCACCTGGTCCTTCTCCAGTTGCTTAACCTCTACTGTGCTGATGTCATGTGACTGCTGATGTCATAAGAGGTCCACTCTGGAGCTTAGAATTAGCAGCAGATATATTAAGGAAACACTCACTTCAGCTGCCATATAATTCACAGTGTTGCCAATCTCCAGGTGGGGCCTGAAGTTCTCCCAGAATTACAAGTGATCTCCAGACTACAAGAATCAGGCCCCTATAGGAAATGGCAACTTCACAGAGTAGAGTCTATGGCAGGGGTGGCCAAACTTGCCTAACATAACAGCCACACAGAATAAACATCAGATGTTTGAGAATTGCAAGACACGAACAAACACTACACACACGTTTTTATTGAAAAATATGCAAATTTGCTTTTTACTAACATTAAATTAGACTGTGTGAAAGAGCCACATGTGGCTCCTGAGCTGCAGTTTGGCCACACCTGCTCTATGGCATTACCTCCCTCCCTTCCTGAAACTCCACTTTCCCCTGGTACCGCCTCCAAGTATTTCACAGTCCAGAGCGGGCAATCCAACATAATCCATTGGTTTATCTAAAATGGCTTCTTCTTTAACTATCAGGCTGTGAAACTCACCCATTAATTTCTAAACTGGCTTTTCATGGCTTGCTACTACACATAGGTCCTCTCTGCACTTGGATCTCATCCCTGGTTTAATCAGAGTTCAACTTGTGACACAATACCTTGCATTTATCCCTGGTTATAACACTATCTGTTTATCCCGGGACAAGAGTGGGGCAACACCGGGGTGACCTCAGTGTGATGTGGAAACAAAAAATACCCTGAGATAGTTACAGGGGTGAACTTGAGTGTAGTGTAGAATGTTAAGTTTAGGGACAGAGCTGAACCAGGATTTAAGGTCTATTGCAGAATCACCCATAGGTCCCCCTCGGCATTGTCAGCTCAATTTCTGGCTGAGCAGGTTCTGCCTCAGTTGGGCAGGGAGGAATAGGGGAAGGGGAGACAGACTTTCCAAAGCTTGTAAAAAAGCATATAGAGGTTCTCAGTCTTGCCACTTCCTAACTTGCCAAGCCATCTTCATCATTAGCTTTTAAGTGTTTCTACAGCTTCTTGTAGAAGTCCCATCTGCATTGGAAAGTTAGTGGCTGAAGATGCAGATGATACTACCATTACAGGATTTGAAGATACAGGAAACCCCTTGTGTCTTTCATACTGCCTGGAAGATCAAGTTTGGCTGTCAGTTTCTGCAACCCCAGCATGGAGGAAGCTGCACATTCTGCCATTCTCATGGGAACACAGTCGCAGGAGGTAAAGAAGCCCTGTCTTGCACTAAACCTGGCAAACCCAATTACCTTGTCCATGGGTTTAAAATAGGCTGCTGTTTACCTGCTTGGTGTCACTTCCTTGGTAGTTACAGCAGGTTTATTTTTGTAAAGGAGTTTCCCCTGCTGTGTGGCCAACTAGGTGACAGTAACCCTAAATCATGTCAGTGTGACCTGTTATTTTCTTTCGCTCATTAAATATTTTTAGGAATCATGCCCAACAGCTCTCAGCTCATTCTGAGGCAATTAACTTAGCTTCTGTACTACTTAGGTTGTTTTTCAGTCCTGAAGTGTTATGGGGAAAAAAATCAGTCTGTTGTGGGTATATATATATATATATATATAACCTTTAATGTCAAGCTTTCTGGCATTTTTAGGCCAGATGGAAAGCTGAAAAGGGGCTAAGAAACCAGCTGTTGAAGCCTCTACCTGTACATATTGCAGGTGTCCTATTGCACGGTCCCTCCAGCCATCCCTCTTCCTTGCTTTCTTCCTACCACCTCAAAGAGGACTATTTTATATTTGACAAGCCCCATCTGACACAGCAGGTGAATCTCCCTCAGGCTCTTGCTTTGATAGCTCTCTGTTCTCTGACTTTGTTCTCTAGTTCCACATCCTCTTGACTGTTATCTCCTCTCACACACACACCACCCTCTCTGGCTTGTGGAACAAATGTTCAGGCTAGCTCTTCTTTTAAGCCTGAAATCCCACCTCCTGCTCAAATCCTGCTAAAATAGCATGAAAGTCACACTAGGTCTACTTCTTCCCGTTTCCAGTCACTTACATTTCCTTACTCCTTTCCTTTATTAAAAATAAGCTCCTTCGACTGGAGGTCTTGAGTCAATTTGAAACCAATATTTCCTTATTATTGTCACATCAAAAGAAAATCAGTATGCACACTGTGGGAAAAGGTGTCAGTCAAGCTGACTCTGTTCTTGTAATTTTGAACAGCTCGAGACAATTGAGCACGTTCTTTTATCTTGTTGATTTTATCACGAGATTCGTTTTAAATATATTACGCCAATAATTGTCACCTACCCAGGCAGGTCTAATCAGTTTTATTCTGCTCTTCTTTTAGCTGGTATTTGCAATGAAACTACTGGTAAGGTAGTAAGGTTTTCTGCTATGGCTATCCTAACCAGACAGAAGATTATTAATTCCTCTGAAATTTTAAAATCTACGTTGTCTTAACTAAAATTTTTACCTGTACCAATTATCTGGCTGTATTTCATTGTTAATTATATGTAGCATTTTAAGGTATTTGCTGATCTTTGATCAAAATAAATCAAATTGAATTGGTATTTTTCTGAACTACAAACAAAATCATGCTTTTTGCTTAATTTTATCCCTAGGTAAGGCACAGTAAGATATTCATGAAGATTGTTTGTTTGTTTGTTTGCTCGCTCATTCATTCATTCATTCATTCATTCATATACTCCCTTTCTACCCAGCTGGGGCTCAAAGCAGCTTACATTGTTCTCCTCCTCTACTCCATTTTATTCTCACAATCAGGGGTCCTTTCGTAGAAAAAGAGGTGCAGGAGCTCATTAGCATAACTCATTAGCATACCTCATTAGCATATGCCACGCCCCCTGACATCACCAGAAGTGTGTCAGAAAGGGAATGTCAGTTTCAGCCCCATTATACCCTATGGGCCATTGAAATCAATGGCAAAAACTCATAGGGTATATGAGGGGCTGGAGGAAAGGGGGTTTGAGGGAGAGGCTCCAAACTTGCAGGGTAGCTGCTGGGGCCTCTCCTTGAAATACCCACCAAGTTTCAAGAAGATTGGACAGGGGATCCAATTCTATGGGCCCCCAAACAGGTTGTCTCATCCCCTCCATTGTTCTCTATGGTGGGAAAAAATGTTACTTTTTTCCTACCATAGAGAACAATGGAGGGAATGGGGGCAACCTGTTTGGGGGCCCGTAGAATTGGACCCCCTGGTCCAATCTTCTTGAAACTTGGTGGGTATTTCGAGAAGAGGCCCCAGCAGCTACCCTGCAAGTTTGGAGCCTCTCCCTCAAACCCCCTCCCCTCCAGTTGCTTTTAAAGTTGCTGCCAAATTTCGGCAGCAATTCGGCAGCAGGCTGAATCAGATTAAAGAATCTGATTCGGCCCATGGCTGCCCTAGTGGCCACTCCTGAGCTAGCGGAGCTTTGCTCCACCTCACTCCGGCCCCAATGGACCCCTGCTCACAATAACTCTGTAAGATAGGTTGAGTGTGTGACAGGCCCATAGCCAGGTTTTTTTTTAGTTTGGGAGGCCTTTAAAAAAGTCAGGGGGTGCATGCAAATTTCAGACCCTTTAAATGCCTTAAGGGAGAAGCGGGGGAGGTGTGCACCCGCACTCCAAGCAGTGAATTTGGGGCTTGGAGTGCAGGCGTGTGCAGGGCCTCCTCCCACTTCTCCCCCAACAGTCAGGGAGGTTTGGGAAGAAGTTAAGGGGCTGGGCCCCAGGAGGCCCCACTATAGCTACAGGCTTGATGTGTGACAGGCCCAAAGTCATCCAGCCAGCTTCCATGGCAGAGTGGCTATTCAAGTCTAGGTCTCACAGATCCTAGTCCAAAACTTACTACCCTGACTCTTAAGGTACACAGCACAGTAAAATATTAATTGGGATCATGTGGAATAATGAATGGTAACATACATTACTGGTTGGTTTTATCAGGGCTCAGACATTTGCTAATAATACGTGTGAAGACATGACAATTGACTATCCAACAGCTGTGCATTGCTCAACATTTAGCTTGGATCCTCCATCAGGAAAAAAAGTAATTGTTGCCATAACTTCATCACAGTGCCAAAAGACTGATTTTCAAGAGTAGAACTAGAAAAAAATATGTATCAGTACCATACTGTCTAACTGAAGCACCACCAATGAGAGGGAGAAAGAGATCAGTCTGAAAACTATGGTTTTATACCACTTCATGTTCATTTGAATGCCTGAATATTATTTCTGCACCCTCCTGTCTAGGCGGTGAGCTCATTTATGCTCACCCATGGAGATTAATGGACTCAATTGGGTTCCAGAATGCTCTGCAGGATTCAATGCCTTCTGGCACCTCATTAGATGAGCTGATAGAGGACTTGAACGCTAGTCTTTCTGAAGCCATCAATGAGGTTACACCCTGATAGCCTCTACACGCCCATGGTAAATCATCCCCCGGTATACAGTAGAACTTAGGGGGATGAAACAGGAGCTTAGATGACTTGAGGGAGTTTGGCAGTGTACTCACGATGATGCCATAAGAGCATCTTATAGGATGCTTATAAAATCCTATGAGATGGCGGTGAAGGCTGCTTGTGGGAATTCTACTCAGTCTCCATTGCATCACTAGCTCTTGAACAGTTGCTTAGCACCAAAATAGATTTAGAAATTTGGCCATCAGTTCTGAGGCATCCATGAGCTTTCTTGTGGAAAAAATCTCATTACTCCACCACAATTTACCTGCCGATGTTGATTCAGTATGAGAACTGGAGGCCCCTTGGCCACCTTTAGATTCAGTTTTTGACTCCTTCAGCCTGCTCTCACCTGCTGATGTTGACAGGGTCCTGGGCACTGTCAAGCCAACCACATGCCTCCTTGATCCATGTCCTTCATGGCCGGTCAAGGCTGTCAATGAGAGGATACGAGGCCCTATGATGGATATTGTCAATCTGTCCCTGGAGGGTTTTTTCTGGATGACCTTAAGGAGGCCATGGTTGTACCACTCTTGAAAAAAAATCATTGGATCCTTTAGATCCAGCCAATTACCACCCAGTTTCAAACTTACCATTTCTGGGTAAGGTGATTGGAGAGCAGTGGCTGAGCAGCTCCAGGTTTTCCTGGATGACACATTGGCTTTAGATCCATTCCAGTCGGGCTTCTGTCCTGGCCATGGGATGGAGGATGTAGTGGTTGCCCTGACAGATGATCTTCGTAGACAGCTGGATTGAGGCAGGTTGGCACTGCTGCTTTTGCTTGCCCTCACAACAGCATTTGACATAGTCGATTATGACTCACCACCTCGCTGACGTATGAGTCCATGGGGTGACCATTCAGTGGCTTTCCTCGTTCCTTCAGGTCGGGACAAAGGATGGTGCTGGGTGAGGATGTGTCCTCTAAGCAACCCTTATTATGTGGGGTTCCTCAGGAAGCCCTCCTCTCCCCAATGTTATTTAACATCTACATGCACCCCCTCACCCAGCTGGCAAGGAGTTTCAGGCTTGGGTGTCATCAACATGCGAATGACACCCAGCCATATCTGTTTCTAGATGGACAGCCACCACCCCACAAATTCTGGCTGAGGGACTGGAGGCTGTGGTGGGATGGCTAAAAAGGAGCAGGCTGAGACTGAATCCATTGAAGATGGAGATTCTGTGCCTGGGGAGGGGGCTTTGGGATTGGAGTACAGTTTTCCAGCTCTTAATGGGGCACCACTGACACTGGCACCATCTGTCAAGAGTTTGGGTATGTCTTTGGATGTCTCCTTATCGATTGAGGACCAAGTCATGCATGTTACCAAGCTGGCATTTTTCCACCTCCGTCAAGCCTGGCAACTGGCTCCTTTCTTATCACACCCTGACCTAGCCACAGTAATCCATGCAATGGTCATCTCCAGATTAGACTACTGTAACTCACTCTATGCTGGCCTACCCTTGAGATTGACCTGGAAACTCCAGCTGGTCTAGAATGCACTGGTGTGAGTCCTGACAGGAACATCTAGGATGGCATGTATTCAACCATTGTGGTGCCAGCTACACTGGCTTCCAGTGGAGTACTGAGTTAGGTTCAAGGTTTTGAGTGGTCTGGGACCAATGTATCTGCAGGACTGCTTCCTCCACTATGTCCCTGGGAGAGCTTTGCGCTCCACTGATAACAACTTGCTGGTGATCCCTGGCCCTAGGAATGTCCAGCTATCCTCAGCCAGGGCCAAGGCCTTTTTGATCCTGGCCCCAACCTGGTGGAACTCTCTGCCAAATGACACCAGGGCCCTGCAGGACCTAGTGGAATTCCGCAGGGCCTGAAGGGCAGAGATGTTCCACCAGGCTTTTGGTTGAGGGCAGCAACAGTTGGTTGCATTGGCTGGCACCCTTCTCCTCTCCTCTCTGTATATTTCATTTTAAGTTCTCTCTCTCCCTTCACACTAAATGGCTGGGCAGTCCAGAACTGGAATAGAAATTTATAAATTGTCACCTTGGATCCTTTTACTCTGGTTTTAGTTCTTATCAACTGTATATGGAAATTTTAAAATGTGAATCTTTGTTTTATGGCATTATGCCTCTTGTACATCACACAGAACCTGGTGTAAGTTGAGATAGGGTGATTAGCAAATTATTATTATTATTATTATTATTATTATTATTATTATTATTATTATTATTAGGAGACTGGATTTATACCCTACCCTTAACCCAGAGTCTCAGAGTGGCTTACAAGCTCTTTCCCTTCCCCACGACACCCTGTGAGGTAGGTGGGGCTGAGAAAACTCTTTCCAGAACTGTCCTTGAGAGAACAGCTCTGACAGAACTATGGCTTGCCCAAGGTCATCCAGCAGCTGCAAGTGGAGGAGTGGGGAATCAAATCTGGTTCTCCCAGATTAGAGTCCTTGCACTTAACCACTACACCAAATTGTAATGATAATAATAAATTATTTTGGGGATACAGACTACCTCACCATTTTTAGTAACTCAGTCCATCAGCACAAGGTATTTTTTCAAAATTCATATTTTGCAGGGGGACAAGCAGAGGACCTACAGGGACTTGCAGGGGAAAATCTTGTTTTCTTCTCCCACTGTATTTCCTCCTTCCCTTCTTTGAAAGCCCCCATATTTCTCCCCTTTCTCTGCTTCCTTCTTCCCACCCACCAGCCAATCTTTATCTGCCCTATATACAAATATATTTACTATTTCATTTCTATGCTGCCTTTCTCCACATAGAGGAACCAAAGCAGCTGATATCATTATCCTCTCCTACATTTTATCCTAACAACACCCCTGTGAGGTGGGTTAGGCTGAGAGAGAGCAACTGGCCCAGGGTCACTTATTGAACATCCACGGCAGAGTGCTGATGGAAACCTGAGACTCTCAGATCCTAGGGTAAAATTCTAACTATTAAACAACACTGGCTTTCATTGGATGACTGATGTTGAACAGTAGAAAACTGCTGGGCCTGGGTGAGTTGCATGGTAGCAAGTCATCTGCTGGTTGCTGCCAGGCCTAGCCATGATTCCTCCTACCAGGGATGGATAGACCATTATGGATACCAAGATGCATCCTGGCAGGCCAGTGACCTGCCCCCTAGGCAGAAGGGTGTTGACCAGCCCACCCAAGCCCCATGCAAGACAAGGGAAGCATTGCCTGACCAATGTGGGGCCAGCCTTTGGCAGGAGGAGACAAAGGTAAGCAGACCGCCTCTTCCTCCCTCCCTCCCCTGAGGGCAGGGCCAGGGCAAGATAGGAGTGGGGCCCTTTCCCGCGGCTGGTTTTCACTCCCAGAATGCCCCTCTCCCTCAAAGGCCAAAAGTGCCCTGGAAAGAGCCCTGACTTCTCCTCCTGCCTATTATTGCCAGAAATCAAACACTGAAGGCTGGCTATACAGTGTGGTTGCCTGGTAACAGCTACTGGGGGCATTTGTTTCTTAAAGCTACAGGGGCTGCTTCTATTATTTTGGAGGTTTTCCACCACCAAATGGTTTTGGGTTTTTCTGTAGATTTCAGATTTTTCTGCAAACCTGGGGCATTGTTCAGGCTAACAAAAGATCAGTCTTTTCTGTTCATGGTTCCAATCTCCTGTTTTAAATATCCACAGATATTGCCACATTGAAATTTAGATACATTGATAGATGGCTTAGTTCATCCCAACTGCCATCTTCATAGTCTATTACTCCCAGTTCAAATGAAAATTAGTGAGGCCAGCATAAGACAGAGCTGAGCAAACAGTTGTAAATAATGCTTCTTTACTTCATTCTGTACTACTGTAAAGTAGGGTACAGTGCCTCCTGAGAGAACATAATCATTTTATCTGCAGCTGGAGATATTTAATGGAAATCAGTTGTAATTCTGGGAGATATTCAAACCCCAGCTGGAAGTTGGCAACCCTCCTCCACAAGCATAGACCCTGAATACTGCAGAAAGATGCTTACAAAAAACAGGTGTGTATCATCTAATATACACCACTCAGAAAGGCAAGATTGAAATCCTAAAATCACCGGATCATTCAAGTTAGGGGGAAGAACTCCTCCCTGGCCTTGAATAATCTGTCAGCAAGATCCTAATAAGATTTATTTATCACAGGATACATGTTATTAGGAACATGTCCAGCATTCTGCCTCGCAAATCATATAGTGATTCTGGGGATGGAGATGGCAAAAGTAGATCTGACTGAAAATTTCCACCCTGTTCCTTCAGACAGCAGTCCCCAATGCTTTGTTTTGTTGTCATATCAACCACATCTGATGGAAGGCCATGTGTCACTTTAAAGCACACAGCAACTAGAGTGTGGGGGGACAGAGGGTTACATTAAAACACAGCAGTGGCAGCAAACAGCCACCATATCCTGCAAAATCACTGTCATAAGGAGAATTTTTTTATCCCATCATGTGGGGTGGCAAAAGTATACCGAGCAGTCCTGTAATGCTGAATGGTGGAGGACAGGATCTCTCTGGAGCCTCTCCTAATTAAGCCTCTTACAGCTCACCAGCGCTGCCTGGCTCCAGCTTAGCAGACAGGGACACATGTTGGACATGAGACAAATACCAAGATAAAGTGCTGCTGCTGCACCTGATGTCAGCGCTGATAGTGGCTGAGGCTGCTGTTTTCTCCATGTTGACAGCTGGAGAGCAGGAAGTGAAATGAGCAACAACAATAAAAATAGATGAAGCCTTCTAGGTTCAGGGCCTGCAAATCTGCAGTAAGAATCACTTGATTGAAGTGGTTTGTAACAGGATGGATACAGAATTGAGTCCCACAGTCCTGGCCTCATCATAAAACCATCAGAGGATGTTGTAGTTATCTGGACCCTGTTTGGAAAGAGTTTGTTGGGATTGGGGGAAAGAGTCTATAAAGTGATGACTGTTACTGTATAAATGATTTGCAACTTTCCAAGTAATCCTTTCCGGTTAGGAGTTAGTCCTGTTCCCAAAAGAGAGGGAAAACAGCACTCGTTGGAATCAAACTAATTGCTTAATATTCAGTCTAGACTAAGGAAAACATTTGGGTGTGGAAGACAGATAGGAATCTGACTGGTTTACAATTCAACTTCTGGAAACACAAGTTAATAGTTAAAGGCTGAGTGGATGTAATATTGTTTTTCCACAGAAGAGCTAAGAAATAATATGGAAACACACAACTGGAAAGTCAAATCTATATGGTTTTGAAGGAAGGACCCACAGAGAAGACACATTTCATTTCTCTTCATAGTTCTTTCCTGTATAATTATATCAGTTTTATATTCCAATCATTCCTAACATTTTTTCACAATAGATTATTCTATGAATAGTCTTTCATTTAAGAAAAACATTACCTCAGCAAATAATTCCTGAGCCAAAAATAGAGCTGTCAGAACTGTTTTCACAAACCTTTTCAGAAATGGGCAGACATGAATACAAAAGCTTGCATTTATTTTAACTTCAGAATGATGAAAGCAATGCACCTATCAACTGAAAGGAAAAGGCGACAAAAGAATTCCAAAACTCACTTGATATGATTGCAATAAACTCTAGCAGGAAGAAGAGGTAGATGTGAGAACTCAAAGCTGCTGGTTCATCACCTGATCCAACTGAGGGTTTGCTGGCACCAGGAATGCTGCCAGGTGATCTTTAAAACATATCCAAAGCTCTAGCAGTATTACAGCATCATGAAGTAATGGTGTAAAGGTTAGAGAAATGTTGTAGAGTGTAAAATATAATGGAGGTGCAGAGGTGAAGGTATATGATTCCACTTATTTAGACATATCTCTTTCCTTAGTGAGTCAAGGAAGTTAACAGAACTCCTGTTGACTAATGTTCAGTTTTGGTATGAATAATGACAACTGATCACTCAACAGGCACCAGAACCCAGGATTTGGGATTAGGGTGCATCACAGAACAACCCTTGTGGAAGCTAATTCTGGTCAGGGTCTGGATGAGAGAACTTCTGGGAGCTCTGCATCCACATCCTTGAGTTTCATAGAAGAAGGGCAGATATAGAGATAGAAAATTTTACAGTTGTGCATTAATTACAAAAATGCTTAACAGACATTGTGATTAAAAATGTATTCATGCTCTAGCCAGATTAAGATCCATAATTGTGTCCTGTTAGCTAAAAGAATGGTGCCTGTGCTTCTTCCATGCACCTAAACTAAAGATAAAGGTTTCCTTTACTCGAAAGCCAGTCAAATACGACTCTAGGGGGCGGTGCTCATCTCTGTTTCCAAGCCGAAGAGCCAACGCTGTACAAAGACATCTCTGTGGTCATGTGGCCAGCATGACTAGACACTGAGGTGCGCAGAATGCTGTTACCTTCCCACCAAAGCGGTACCTATTTATCTACTTGCAATTTCTTGCTTTCAAATTGCTAGGTTGGCAGAAGCTGGGACCAGAGATGGGAGCTCACTCCATCATATGGCACTCGGGTCTCGAACTGATGAACTACCGACCTTCCAGTCTGCAGTTCAGTGTCTTAACCACTGAGCCACCGCAGCCCTGAGCACCTAAACTAGACACTCTCAAAAGCTGCAGTACTTCCATTCCAATGCCAAATGCAATCCCCTGGTGATTATTTGATCCTTCCATAAAAACAGCATATTAAACAGCTATTTGTGTAATCCCAGCCTAACCCTGAGTGGGATGTGAAGACCAGGTAATATTAGTGCATTACTATAGTGCTGTTGTTCTTATAAGGGTAAGTTTATTGTTATTTTTCCTTATCTTTATCATTATAAATTGTTCATTCTATAGCCTACAGTATATCTGTAGAAAAAGTTGGAGCTTAATCCAGATCTTCATTCCCTCCCCTAATGAAGATTAAGCAATAGTTGCAAAGTGTTTGTAGTGGCCTATGCAGCATTTTTTTGAGTCTCATGAACACTTGATAGCTGTTTGATTTTTCATTCATCTTATCCCTGTGTTATATTCTCATTTCTTCTGCATAAGACCTTGTATTTGTCAGTCTATGGAATTAAGAGTAGAAAGGAAAAATCCCCAAATCACCATTTTAAATCCATAAATAATATAATGCATACAACTGATACACGATCACCTGTATATATCTAATTCTCAACAGTCACCTCTGCATGCAGATATTTATTTCCACAGATAGGGGACATATCTCCCCCCAACAGGTTTTTTACAGACTCAGGGGACTCCCAGGGTTTGCACAAAAATCCAAAAAGCAAATAAAACCTCAGGGAGGGTTGAATTCCCTCCACAATACCTTTTGAAATGGCCTCCACAGGGATCCACTCCAGGGCCTGCCACATCAACAGTGAGAGATAGACAGAGAAAGAGAGGGCAGGAAGCAAAAGCAGGACTGGAGTGCTCAGATTGGGAAGGATTCCTCCTGCAGTATGAATGGCTGCATAGCAGAGGGTTTGGAGCCAGGTTTGGGACTAGGATTGCCAGCTCCAGGTTGAGGAATTCCAGGAGATTCTGTGGTGAAGTCTGAGGAGTACAGAGTTTGGGGAGGAGAGACAGCTCAGCTGGATATAATTCCACAGACTCCACCCATTTTCTCCAGGGGGATGTGACGCCCCACCTTCTCGTCCCCGCCAGGACCCCCTGTGGCCGTTTTGTCCCTTTGTGGCAGGGCAGTCCTGGAGGATTCCCAGGGTTCAAAGAGGGAGCTTTGAGTGTCTCAGTATGGCCGGGGCAGGGGTTTGCATGGGGACCACAGGTAGGGCGTAACAGCCAGGGTGCGGTGCTCGGAGGGAGGGACGTGCCCGCATCCGTCATCTGCTGGGGTTGCCTTGCTCTGGTGTGGGTGCACCTGTCGGATCCGCCGTGTTCTCGGGGGACTCCCCTCCCGTTGAATTCTCCATTGGAGCAGGCGATGAGCCCCGCGAAGCTTCCGTGGGGGGCCCAAGGCCCGGACCCTCAGGAATGGGACACACCCCCTCCCTCACCCCCGCATGGGAGCATGCCTCCTCAAAAAGGCGGGATAAGTAATCCGCTTTGCGGTGGTCCTTTCCCACTTGGTGCCGAACTGTAAAGGAAAAGGGGAGAAGTGAAAGATACCAACGAAGTATCCTGGGGTTTGTGTCCTTCATACGGGCCAGCCAGAGGAGGGGGGCGTGATCCACTACCAGTTGAAATGGATTGTTAGTAAGATAGTACTGCAGGGCTCCCATCGCCCACTTCACGGCTAGGGCCTCCTTTTCTACCGTCGCATAATTCCTTTCTGCCCCCTGTAACTTCCGACTAAGGAACAGGATGGGGCGAAGGCCGTCGGCTGACTCTTGGGCCAACATGGCACCCAGGCCCGTCCCCGAGGCATCGGTATGCAAAATGAAAGGTTTCTCAAAGTCCAGGTTGCAAAGGACTGGTTCATGGGTCAGGCTGAGACATAATCACTGGAAGGCTGTCTCCTCCCATGGAGTCCAGCAGAGTTGATTTGGGCGGCCCTTTTGTAGCATGTCCATCAGGGGGCTGGCTAGGGTTGCGAAGCAGAGTATGAAGCAACTATAGTAGCCGACAAAACCCAAAAAAACCCTTAGCTGCTTTTTGGTTCGGGGGTGGTGCAATAGCGAGTCAATCTTATCTGGAAGGGGGTGCAACTGGCCCTTCCCTACCAGAAACCCTAAATATTTCAGCTCCTGGAAGCCCAGGCGGCTCTTCTTAGGGTTAGCCCGCAAGCCTGCTGCCTTAAGCGCTTGAAGAACCTGCCATAGATGGACCAAATGTGACTCCCAATCGGGACTGCAGATGATAATGTCATCTAGGTAAGCTTGAGCAAAAGCCCCACAGCTGGCCAGAGCCTGGTCTACTACCCGCTGGAAAGTGGCTGCGGCGCCGTGCAAACCAAACGGCATCCGCTTGAATTGATACAGGCCCTGAGGGGTGGTGAAAGCCGTCTTGTCCCAATCAGAGGGGTGTACCGGGACCTGCCAGTAGCCCTTCATTAGGTTAAAGGCAGATAGGAACCGGGCCTTCCCCAGCTGGTCGATCAGAAGATCGGCCCGGGGCATGGAGTAGGCATTGAATTGGGCCAATTTATTAACCTCGTGATAGTCTACGCAAAACCAGATAGAGCCGTCAGGCTTCGGGACAAGAACTATGGGGCTTCTCCATGCGCTTTGCGATGGTTCAATCACATCGAGCTCCAACATGTCTTCTACCTCCTGGGATACTGCCTCTTGCAGCTTTGGCGGGATGGGCCTACAGGTCGCACGGGCCACTTGCCTTGGGGGAGTTAGGATCCGGTGATGTGTCAAGTGAGTAAGCCCCGGCTGAGCGGAGAAGATCCCTGGACAGGAGGCCAGCAGCCGCCGGAGATCTTCCCTCTGTTCTTCCGAAAGGTCGTCATCCAAGGTGGGCTCCCCGGGCAGCCCTGAGGATGGCGTCCAGGGTAATACCCCATCTGGTAACTCATCTGGGATGGATGCCAGCAGCCCTTGCTGGGCCGGGGGCTGGCGGGGTACCATGCCTTGAGGTGATTGACATGTAGGTGCTTGCGGTGATCAGGGCACGTACCACACCGAACCTCATAGGACAGGGGCCCCAAGACCCAGGTGATGGTATAGGGGCCTTGCCAGGGGTCCTTGGATCTGCCCGCCAGCACCGAGTGTGATACCAGGACCCGGTCCCCTGCCTGGAAGGAGCAGGAACGTGTGCCCCTGTCATACTGCTTCTTCTGCGCCACCTGGGCCTGCTCTAGGTTGGTGCACGTCACGAAGTTGCTTCTGGAGCTTCCTCACAAATTTGCATGGGTCCTTTTCGGGAACCTCGTGGGGACCCAGGGGTTGACCCTCCACAAGGCCTAAAATGCCGCGGGGCTGACAGCCATACACGAGCTCAAAGGGGGAGAACCCCAAAGAGGCCTGGGGAGTCTCCTGGAGGGCTAGTAGAACTGGGTCAACATAGAGGTCCCAGGCCTGAGGGCGCTCATATGCCAACTTCCTGAACATTGTTTTCAACTTCTGGTTTAACCGCTCCACCAACCCGTCCGTTTGGGGATGCTGAATGGACGCGAAAAGCTGCTGTATCTGCAGCTTCTCGCATACTTGTTTCATCAGGGTCACCATAAAGGGAGACCCCCGGTCAGTCAGTATCTCGCGGGGCAGACCCACCACAGCGAAAAACTGCATCAGGGCACGGGCCACCCCAGCAGTCTTCAAGCTGGGCAGGGGAATTGTTTCGGGGAAGCGGGTGGCATAGTCTACGACGACCAGCAAGTAGCAAGCTCCCCGTGGGGTTCGGGGCAACGGACTCACAAAGTCCATCGCTATCCAGTCGAAGGGTGCGTGTTGGATCGGTAATGGGGACAAGGGGGCCCTGGGGTCACCCTTACTATTAAGGCGCTAACACAGTTCACACAAACGGCAATACACCTGGACATCGCAGGCCACTGATGCCAAAAATACCGGGCCAAGACCCGTGTGAGGGTGTTCCGTACCCCTTGGTGTCCCGCGCAGGGGTGATCATGAGACTTCTGTAGAACCCCGACCACAAATTGGTGGGGAACCAGCAACTGGCGGAACGGACCCATATGCCCCTTTACTTCCCGAAACCAGCCTCCCCCTTCCTGTAGGATACGAGGAAGCCGCTGACTGTGGCGGAGATCCACCACTAGCACTTCCCTTACCATCACGTGGTTCCGTAGTCCTGCTAGTGCCTCATCCTGCTCCTGGGCCTGACAGAAGCTGGGGTTTAAGGTCCATCCCTCCTCGGGGGGCGGATTGTCATCCTCCGGAAACAGGTCCTCCGTCACAGAAGCGGCAACCTCCAAACCGCCAGGCCCATCAGGGAGTAGCTCCCCTGGCCCGGGGTCTGCCACTTGCAGCGCAGCTGCGAAGCTTGGGGCGTCTCTATCCAACAACACCAGGTAGGGCAGGTGGGGACCCTGGCCACCAGGACCTCGCACCGTCGACCCAGGTAAGTCAAGGGCACCACCACCACCAGATAGCGCTCCTCATGTCCATGGAAACAGACCACTGTCACCGTCCGCAAGACCGGCAGAGAGGGAGCTGCCACTGTCCAGGAGAGCAGTTACCCCCCAGTGTCCCAATTCCACCGGGAGCGTCCAAGCCAGGGGGCGGCCCACCACGGCTGTTTGCAATGCGTCATCCCAGCCCAAATTGCATTCCATTGTGGGGCAATCGCGGTGTAGGTGCCCCCACTGCCCACACGTGAAGCAGGGCCCCACCTTGGTCAGACTGCGTGGCGCTAGGGGATGGGGCTCCAAATTGGTAGAACCGGACCTCCCGGCTGACAGAGGTGAGGAAGCGCCCCGTCCCGTGGAGGCCGGGTATGAGCATGACCTTGGGTCAGATGCAACCCCTGGGCCCTGTGCCAGGAAGGGCCGAGAGTGACCTGTTCGAGGACCGCCTTCCCATTGCCCGAGCCACGGGAGTCCCAACGGGGTCTTTACTCCTACCGCTGCCCCTCGCTCGGGCCTCACTGGGTCACTCTTGCCCGCCGGTTCCTGGTAGTACACCGCCTGGTAATTCTCCCAGAGTTCCACTGCCTCACTCAACTTGGTTGGCTTCCAGCAGGCCACCCAATGCTGGACCTTGGGCGGCAATATCTGCAGCAGCTGTTCGATCACCACGAGCTCGACAACCCGGTGGGCTTCTTCGGACAAGGGGTTGAGCCACCTAGTGGCCGCATCTCACAGGGCGGCTACAATGGCACGCAGCCTCGATGAGGGCAGTACCTGGATCGTGCAGAACCGCTGGCGGTAGGTTTCTGTGGTGATCTCACAGTGATCCAACACAGCACCCTTGACTTTATCGTAGTCCGCTGCATCCGTTCTGTCTAAGGCTTTGAGGGCGGCTTGGGCCTCTCCGACCAGGTAGGGACCCAGGATGTGCACCCATTGAGCATGAGGCCAAGTGGCTGCCTCCGCGGCCCTCTCAAAGGCCTCCAGGAAGGCCTTCACATCATCTTAGGGCGTCATCTTGGCGAGCGTCAGCCAGGGAGTCCGGGGGGGCAGCCTGGGCACCCCCCAGCCCGGCGACGATGGGACCCGGTTGGGCAGCCAGGGCCTGGCGCATATCTGTCAGAATCTATGGATTCTAACAAGTGTTTCTGGGGCTCTGTGCTATATTGTGTAACCTATCCCTGTATTTGCTATGTAACCATTTGTGCTATGTAACCATTTGTAATGCTTGTCTGTTTGAACCTTGCAATCCACCATACAATGTCCCTTTTCTCTGCTCTTTTATGACCTGAGATTTATGGCCCTGACCTGGCCTGGCTAATGTAACATTGGTCCGGGAGGGTGGCGACTTCAAACCCTGAGAACAATCGGTCTCTCATCCTCCTGCCTCCGCATTCCTTTCCTCCCTGCCGGGGAAGACGAGGACTACTTTCTTATCAACGTGTGAAGGCCTTGGGGAGAGCCATTTGTTATGTGAAAGATGGTTACATCTGAGGGGTCTGGTTTAAGAAGGGAAATTTACTGCTTCACACCTAACCTTTTTCCTGTGGGAAGCAAACGGTCAAAGGACCTTTTAGCCCGCGGTTTTTCCCCTATGTTGATTGGTTACCTATGGGCAATTCAAATTGTGCTGGAGGGTATATTAATCCTGCTTCTATTGTATGCTTGATCTCTGACAATAATCCGAGGACCTGTAGTAATGTAACGATTGGAAATAAAGAACTGTGTTTCATCAACAAAGATCTGATCCTTGACTACATTGAGCAGAAGCCTCACGATATCCCGCACAAGGGAGGCTTGAGCGGCTTGCTGCTGTTGCAACACGTCCCTGAGCAGCTGCGCCTGATGTTCAGCCAGCCACTGGCCAAACTGAGTAAAATCCATCTTCGTGGAGGGCTCTGGGAGGACCCCAAACTCTGCAACTCCCCTGGGGGACTCTGGAACAGAGGGGGGTCGAAACTGGAGTGGGCAGAGCCAGCACTGGGCACTGCTTCAACTTTTCGGGACCAGAAGGCAGGGCAGCAGGGGCCCTATTGGGGGGCCAGTGCCCACATTCTCCACCACCTTGTGACACCCCGCCTTCTCATCCCTGCCAGCACCCCTGTGGCCATCCTGTCCCTTTGCAGCGAGGGGGTTCTGGAGGATTCCCGGGTTTCAAAGAGGGAGCTTTGAGTGTCTCAGTATGGCCAGGGCAGGGGTTTACAGCACCCTCAGCTGCCTCCAGGCCTCCGCTGGCGAGCGCCGAGGGGACTCCTTCCTCGTCCTCCTCAAACCAGCTTTACTCCCTCTCTCTCACTCTCATTTTCTCTCTCTCAATCGCATTTTGCCTCCAGCTTCTCCTCCTCAACCCCTCCCACTCAGCCAGCTTTGTTCCCCTCTCCTCTGTCCAGGACCACCCCTCGTTAAGCTGCCCTCCCTCCGGTTCCCACCCCGCCCCCCTTTATCCGCTTTGACGCTGAGCCTTTCGTCAACAGTGAGGCTCCACCCTCCCGGGCCTGGCATTCAGCCCGGGGCGCCCTGCGCCGCTTCCTCGGCTCCTTTGGTGTGCTCCGCCCATCAAAGCCTCCGACTTCTTGCCTGAACCAGCCCCCCTGGGCCAGCGGCTGGGTGGTGCCAGGCGGTTCAGGGACCACAGGTAGGGCGTAATGGCCAGGGTGCAGTGCTCGGAGGGAGGGATGTGCCCGTGTCCATCATCTGCTGGGGTTGCCTTGCTCCGGTGCGGGTGCACCCGTTGGATCCGCGGTGTTCTCGGGGGACTCCCCTCCCATTGATTTCTCCATTGGAGCAGGCGACGAGCCCCGCGAAGCTTCCGTGGGGGGGGGCCAAGGCCCAGACCCTCGGGAACGGGACAGGGGACAAATCTCTGTTGTCTGGAGTTCAGTTGTAATGCTGGGGGTTCTCCAGGCCCTACCTGGAGGCTGGCAAACCTAGGCCTAGTAGCACCCTCTGGGTGACTTGATACCACCTGACTTGCATGATTCAACTAGGCCTGGCTGTTTGCTACTGTTCAACAGCAGCCACCCTATGAAAGTCAGTGTAATATAATGGTCAGAGCTTCAGAGAAGGGTTTGCGAGACCCAGATTTAATTCCCTATCTTGCAGTGGAAGCTCACTGGGTGAATTTGGACTAGTCACATACTTTCAGCCTAATCTACCTCATAGGATTGTTGTGTAGATACAAAGGAGGAGAGAATAATGTAAACTGCTTTAGTCCCACTGTGGAGAAAAACCATAGTAGAAACTGCAGGAGGAAAGGAGATGGAAAGCTGAAGACAGGGGGGCAGATAAAGGTAGGTTGGCTGTTGGGTGGGAAGGAGATAGGGATGCCAACTCCAGGTTGGGAAATTCTTGGATACTTGAGGGTTGCAGCCTGGGCATGGTGAGAACTGAGGTGGGGAGGGACTTTAGACAGATATAATGCCATAGACTCCACCCTCCAAAGCAGTCATTTCCTCCAGGGGACTTAATGTTGCCAATCTCCAGGCAAGGGCTAGAGATCTCGTGGAATTACAGGTAATCTCCAGCTGACAGATATCAGCTCCCCGAGAGAAAATGGCTGCTTTGAAGGGTGGAGTTTATAGTATTATACCTACTGAGGTCACTTATACTCCCAAGGCTCCACCCCCAAATCTCCAGCAATTTCCCAGCATAGAGCTGGCAACCCTAAGAGGAACTGATCTCTGTATTTGGGCAATCTATTGCGATTCCTGGAGAGGGGCTGCTGCCACTGCCACTGAGGCGGGGAGGAAGTAAATGGGAGGCTGGGAGAGTGATGGGGCAGGAAGAGTGATGGGGTGGGGGCAAAAAGGAAGTGACAAGCATGGAGGGGAGAGAGAGAGAGTAAAAAAGGGGTGGCAGGAAGGAGAAAGAGTGTGAGAGAAGTAGGAAGAGAGGGGGAGAAGCAAAGGGCGGAATGGGGTAGCTGCTCCCGCAAGTCTCTTGAGGGTCCCCACTTGTATTCATCTATTGACTGCCTGCTTGGTGTTTTCTTTTTCCTATTAAACATATCTCAGGAATTAAAATATCCCAGACTTCTCTAACAGCAATAGCTAAAAATTGTTGTGGAATCTTTAGTTGCATGGTAGTTTGTTTTTACATTTAGCACACATCAATTTACCTCCTTTCTTCAGGACCGGGGCCCATGTTTCCCCCAATCCCTTTTTACCTAGAAATCATACTGTCATCTCCCCTTTGCATGGCAGCAGGCTATTGCTCTACACATACTAGAGCAATTATAGACCTGAGAAAATTGAGGATTTCTGATCTTCTAGAAAGTTCATCGAAGTTCATTCCTTGCATTGCTTTTTTAGTAATTCAGTACTTGGAAACATCCGCTAATTGGGCAATGTGTCTTATATAGTTTTAATTATGCCCTCTCCTCAGTAATTTCATATTTGTCTACTCTCATCCAGTTTCACAGAATTCTGTTTGTTCAGTGCAATACAGAGAATTCTTGCCTAGTACTTCTCTAAAATGACTGGTAGGGAGGAAGTATTGAACTTCAGAAGGAGTTTTAGACATTCGTATGTAGTACAATTAGTCTGGACAAAACAAGCTTATTTTTAGTGCAATATTTTCTGTAAGGGTTATGTTGGCTTGACATCTCTGTGAAGCAGTAACACAACAACGTCTCTGTTGGTTATGCCTGAATCTATTCAGCTGGCCCCCCTCAATATTTATGATGGAAATTGACAATCCAATCCATTGAATTCTGTCAAAGCAAAAGTAGCAGAATAGAGAATCAGACCTCCTAATACTTAGTCAAAAAGATTTTTGTCTTATATAGCTCTCAAAATTAATTTCAGCTTCCGTTTTCAAGAGGCCTCTGCTTCAAAGCACAAAAACACTTAAAACAGCAAACATTTTCTACACATGGCCCGTGATTTTTAACAGGCTTAACATAGATCCCATGTGCAAACACTTCAACAGGCATTCCAAATGGAATCAAAGAGAATGATCTAGCCAAAGTAAAGTATTTAATTACATTTTTACCCAACTTTTCTTCCATAGTGGAACTCAAAGGGATTCCATAAGATTTTACCATCCAGTCATTGCATGACTTCAGCAAAGCTGCTAGGCATATTCTGAGACCATCTTGCCACACATGAAGCTGCCTTATACTTAGTCCATCAAAGTCAGTATTGTCTGCTGAGAATGACAGTGGCTCTCCAGGATCTCAGATGTCTTTCACATCGCCTACTGACTGGTCCTTTTAACTGGGCCTTCTGCATGCAAACCGGAGGCTCTTCTACTGAGCCACAGCCCTCCTCCCTACAGCCCACAGACTTCAATAGGAGAATGCTATATATAACTCTCTACACATAGCCATTAATACCTCCATTAAATTATTACGTGACATTAAATAACTGGCATTTAAAAGTCCATAATTTTGGTTGGATCATGCCCTGACATTGATTACTCATGTCTGTCTCTTGTTTAAAAGCAGCAAATGTTTTGTTTGTCCTCTAAAATTACTTTTAGCTTCCTGTGCATTTGGAACATATTTGACAACCTTACCATCACAGAAGAGTATTGATCATGACTTTCTTCTTCATACTACAAACATAGACCATTTTTGCCCTCAAACCAGTGAGAGAGCAGAACATTGTGCTCTGAAAAAAACAGAATGCAAAGGATTGTCAGAATAAGGAAGGAATCATGACTAAAGGAACATTAGCATACAAGCAGTTATTTTTTTCTGATGAAACACGAATTCTTCCCCATGACTGCTGCAGGAGTCCACACATCTAATGTTAGTAGAATAATCATTCTTCAGTTGCAATGGAGAGATCGGAAGGAGAAGTTTCCCTCCACTGACCCTATGTAACTTCAATTCTATGATGGAGAAATCACTTCAGTTACATTGTTCCAGCATTTGCTGCCCACAACCTGTCACCTAATTTGCAAAATTTGAAGCTGGGTTTCAACCAACTATTCATATCACAAAACAGTGTGGTGATCTAAGACCTCCCCACTCATCACATCCTTTAATATGATCTGCCTGTGTGTCATGACTGCAGCCACTGATTTTCACCTGCAGTGAAATTTTGAGATGAATTAGAAGGTTCCTGCTAGGTTTGAACTTCATGGGATGGTAGCAAATCCATATTTTCAATACAGCAGTAAAAGTGGTGGTGGTTTCCTGCAGCATAGCAGAGCCACTACAGTGTAGTGATTAAAATGTTGGACTAGGATTTGAGTAATCCAGGATCAAATCCTCACTCTGTCATGAAGCTTGCTATATAACACTGGGCCAGCCACTTTCTCTCAACCCACCTCTCTTTTAAGAGTGTTGTGAGAATAAAATGGAGCAGAATGGAATGATGACCCTTGTTGAGCTATTCCAGTTTAGTTCCTGTGGAAATTAAACCATCTCTTTTTAACTCTTTTAAGACTATTTTTAAAATAAGGTTCCTGGGCTTTTCTTTCATTGTACATTAGTATGCACAAGCCAAGTAATGCTCTATGTCAATGCAATATGACAGTAATAAACCCAAATTTATTTTTAATTGGTGTTTGACAGTGCTGTCAAGTCACAGACAACTTGTGGTGACCTCATAGGGTGGCGAGAGGTAAACCGAGGTTGCTTGCCATTGCCTGCCTCTGTGTTGCAACCCTGGTCTTCCTTGGTGTTCTCTTCCAGACATGGTTATAAATCGCATTCTGCATTTGGCATGGCTTTGAACCTCTGCACCATCTTATGGGACATGATGTGGTGGGCTGGCAGCAGGGGAAAGTTGTATTGAACCCTGAACAGCTTCCTAAGTCACCTTTCCCTCAGATGAGCCAAATTCTTGGCCGCTCTCTTCCAGCCATGGCATAGCCAAAATGACAGCCCTCTCCTTCCCACCAGTCTCTCTGAGAACTCTCCTGGAATGTTTGGCATTCCAAGTCAGACCCAAACAAAGGTCTCCCTTCTTCTCTTATGGAAATCAGATCTTTTCCATCCTGCCTGATGGAAAACACTATGCAGAGTTAGCATCTCCAGTGTGGCATCACTAAAACATCTTTTCTTTTGTGTTTAGAGAAGGCCTATCATCTTGATAATCAGCCTCTGATAATGTATCAGTTACCATCCTCTGCCCTAAGGAGGACTGCAAACTAGCTCGAAAAAAAGGCTTGGTGGCACTACTTTGTCTACTTGGAAAGGCTGTTTATATTCATCTCTGAGTGTCAGCAAATGTGAATTAAACATTCCTCCTCCAGATCTATGGATTTCACATACTATCTATGGGACACAGGGTCATTTCATCACACCTCTGTCCCAAGACCTTTTATCTCCCAGATTTCAGGTTTCAGAGCCCAGCTGAGAAGATTGTCGGGAAGAAGAAGCATAAGGAAAAAAAAGCTGCATCTCTCCTGCCTGGTACTTTATGTTGGAAATCACTGTATTACTATTTCACAGCAACCTGCATTAAAAACAGAGACCTGAAATCATTGTGTTTAGCCCCACTCTGAGGAATTCAGGGCAAGCAAAATAGTTGTGATGTCCAGTAAATTTTGTGGGGAAGATTCTTGGCATTCTGAAGTTGCCACCAACTTCAGAGGAATTTTGAGGCAAATTTGGAAACTTCTACTCAGGTGACATTTCTAAACAATCATTTGAGTTCCCTAAGTCTAGCACTATTTCTCAGGGGATTCTGCAAACCAAAGCAGGGGGGCTTTATTCTCAGCTCTGCACAATGGATTCATTAGAGTGCAGGCAAGTTACTTGCATTTTGCTAATTACCTGTGGAGCTTCTGATAAGCCCGTGTGATACAGAATTATATAACATTCTTAGTCCTGTCACATGCCCGGTAGGTGTGCCATAGAGTGGCAGACAGTTGTCTCTTTATACATTTTATAAGGTACATAAAGATAGAGGGGTTTTTCAAAATCTCACAGCAGGTACCTAGTAATTACAATGTCCACTCTGAAATAACAAGATGGGATGTCATAATCACTTTTGATTTATATAAGTCTCAAAATCTTGGTGCTGTTTCTGTATGCAAATGTTGGATGTTACAAACACCTGCCTCAAATAATCTTTACAGCTGTGGTTTCAATGGTGCAGTTTTTCATTTTTATTTTTGGTTAATTCTGTTCTGGTTCATCATCATGTCTGAAAAGGTATGTTCCTGTCTTGTCTTCTTCAGGGAAGCATGCTAGGGGTCTTTCATTAAAATCCCTAGGCCTGATTGAATGCTGGGTAGGCAAATACTGCACTCCCTGTAGTAACCTAATTATTAAGATTGTTCATAAAGGGAGGGGGACAATGAGGAAGCTCTTTCAATCCACGTTTAATGCCCTTTGCAACTGGATTTTACTGTGTGAAATGGCAAGATCCACTTGCAAATGGTCCCTGAAGTGGATTGAAACTGCATTATTTAGCAAGTGTGAAAGCTTTCCAAGTCAGTATTATTTCAGTAAAGAAGTATTTTAGTGATGTACCAAGGTTGTATTCACAGGGATTCTACAATTAGGTATAAACAAGGGGGGGCCCACGATATTCGTGGGGGGGGGAGAAGCTGACAGCTGCTCCTCCTCCCTCCGCCCCCTTCCCCCCCTTCCTCTGCCCCCTCCCCCCCAGAGACTCCCAGCAGGCCTTCGCGGGCCGAGCCTCTACAGCCGCCCGCCGAGGCTCCCCCCCTGTAAGGCGGTGGCGGCAGGTAGACCGCTGCCTGCCGAGGCTTCCCCCCGCCTTCAAAACGGCGGCGGTGGTGGGGACACCCGCCGTCCACTGAGGCTTCCCCCCCTCCCTCCCTGCTTTCAAAACGGCGGCAGGGGCATAGAGACCTGCCGCCCGCCAAGGCTCTTCCCTCCCTCCCCCCCCGCAAACGGCGGCAGCGAGTCCTCGTCACGCCGCTTCCCACCCCCTCCCCTACAGCGGCCACAGTGTTCTCTGCGCACGCGCGGAGAATGCTTTAACTTTTCGGGGGATTTAAAGATCCCTCGAAAAGTTTTTTAAACATTTAGGATTTTTCTGCACATGGGGGGAGTGCCCCCCGTGTGTAGAAACCCCACCCCCCAAGTGCCCCCCGCATGGATTTAGGTATCCGCACGGGGGAGGGTACTTGGGAATTAGATATATAGATTATACTCCACTGGACTGATAGTCATAACTGATAACAAGGGAAGAGTGAGAAAAGATGTCTTTTATTATTCCTGTTTGGGATCCAATTAAATTCACAATTGTTTACTTCATGATACTCTTTACAAGCTGTATCCTCAGCAAAAACAAAGGGAAAGTCTGGCTACCCTCCCATTATAGTCAACCTAATAAAAATAGTTATTGGAACCATTTTAGATTCTATGAGTCTTTTACTTGGAAAAAACATGATACGCCAACTATGCCCAGTATGGGAGACGTATCTATTCTTCTTTATTTGTTGAAATTAATGCATTTTGAATGGATAGCATTCCTTGGCTTGGTTCTCTGGACATTTAACTAGGCTGGAGACCAAAAGCCACAAAATAAAATCCAAATACACAAGGATACTTTAGGCTTATGTTTCTATTTTTTGCTATTTGACATGCTATTTTTTGAACTGGTGGAACTTTAAAAAGCCATTTTGGATATGGCATACCAGGGCAGTCTGCTGTCCAAAAAGACAAATATCAGAAATAAAATAGTTCTTTGGATCATGGTCACACTTTGGATCATATTGCACACCTTATGTATCTGAGGTATTAAAGCAAAGTAGTCCCCAGGGGTCATTTGGGGCTGGAGCGAGGCGGAGCAGCGCTCTGCCAGCCCAGGAGTGGGCACTAGGGCAGCCACAGGCCGAATCAGATTCTCTGATCTGATTCAGCCCACCGCCGAATTGCTGCCATTTTTTCCCACCATAGAGAACAATGGAGGGGATGAGGCAACCTGTTTGGGGGCCCGTGGAATTGGACCCTGTGGTCCAATCTTCTTGAAACATTGTGGTTTTTTTGGGGAGAGGCCCCAGAAGCTACCCTGCAAGTTTGGAACTTCTCCCTTAAACCCCTTCTCCTCCAGCCCCTCATATACCCCATGAGTTTTTGCCATTAACTTCAATGGCCTATAGGGTATAATGGGGCTGAAACTGACATTCGGCTGGTCATGTTAATGAGTTATGCTAATAGGTATGCTAATGGGCTCCTGCACCTTTTTTTCTATGAAATGACCCCTGGTAGTCCCCATGGTTACTAGGGTGCCTGCCACTGCCACTAATTGTTTTTAGAAAGTGGGTAGGGCCAGGTAAGGTTTCTGATTGACCACTGGAGATCTAATTGGCTGTGCAGATTTTTAAAAATTTCTTTGGCACAGAACAAGGACTTTTCAGCATGACTGGAGGTAAGCTGTGCATATACAAGAAAATATTTTAAAATAATATGTCCATTCAAAAAGGCATCCTGTTATGTAGAGCTTTGCCCTGAAATTCCAAAGACTTACTGTAAGAGTGGTTGGTTCCACCTCCTGTGACAGCTATTTTGTGGTTGCGCCCACCACTCTGTGTCAGAATTGCATATGCCCACAGGATCAAAAAGTTTGGGAACCTGCCCTGACCTAGATAGCACAGGCAACCTCGATCTCATCAGATATCAGAAGCTAATCAGGGCCAAACCTGGCAAGTACTTGGACGGGAGGCCTCCAAGGAATATCAGGGCCAGGATGCAAAGGCAGGTAATATAAGCCACCTCTTTGAAACATCCTAGCCCCACTAAGGGTTGCCAGAAATCACTATGACTTCCAGGCTCACAAGCACACACACACACATACACACACAATACTCACACACACAAAAAGTTTGGGAACCTCTGTCTTAGAGGTACAGTAATGTTAGATACTAGATGTGACAGTGGTGACATGGCTGCCATGAGGGCACCACTGTCATTTTAAAGTGATTTTAAAATGCCATCCACAGTGTGGTACTCTTACTTCCCCCAAACTGTGCCTTTTCAAGTGCTGAAACAGAGTTGGGGGAGTAGCTATTTTGGCACTTAATAAGGTGTGGGAGAGGAACAAGAGCACTTCAGCTTGCCACACTGCAAGTTTGATCAGGATTGGGCCATCATGGCATTTTTAATCACTTTTAAATGGTGGCAGCATCCCCATGTCATCCAGAGGACACCATCATATCTAGTTTGGCCTCTAGAAGGGAGAAGCATAAGGTGGAGTTTTCACATTGTTTCCCTCCCCTCTCAGGAGGGGCTGAGATCTAGGGTTGCTAGCCTACAGGTGGGGCCTAGAGATCTCCTAAAAATGTTGTTGATCTTCAGACTACAGAAGAAGAAGAAGAAGAAGAAGAAGAGATTGGATTTATATCCCGCCCTTCACTCACTTAAGAGTCTCAGAGCGGCTTACAAACTCCTTTCCCTTCCCCTCCCCACAACAGATACCCTGTGAGGTAGGTGGGGCTGAGAGAGCTCTTTCCCAAGCTGTCCTTGAGGGAACAGCTGGTACAGAGCTATGGCTTGCCCAAGGTCATCCAGCCAGGTGCAAGTGGAGGAGTGGGGAATCAAACCCGGTTCTCCCAGATTAGAGTCCACGCACTTAACCACTACACCAAACTGGCTCTCTTAACCACTACACCAAACAGGGATCAGTTCCCCTAGAGAAAATGCTTTGGAGAATAGATCATATAGCATTATACCCTGCTGAGATCCCTGCATCCCCCAAACAGACAAGAGAGAAAAAGTATTGAGAGCAAATATCAATTAATTCATAACAATTTTCCATGAGTTATTCAGACAACTGCAGCATACTATTAAACAGAATATATTAACTGATGACTCGTGATTTAGGATAATGAAGTACCTTGCTCTGAATTTATTTCACAGCATTTATTCCCAATTAGGCTGTTGTGTTGTTTGTCAGTATGCCAATTAAACTATTTTTTATATTCTCTCAATTATATTCCACACTGAATGATCTGATAGTCAAGGTTGTGCTTGAAATTCATAGCTAGACCAAACAGATAAGGCATTATGAGAGAGAAACAGTCATGCAGAGGAAATCAATCAAGAACACCATCCACCACCTGGGAAGGGCTCTTACACATCTCCCATGCATCAGTGTGCCACCCACAGGAAAACATCCCAGAGAATTGTGCCCTGAGAAAGCAAATTTAGGCAACTTAGCAAAACTGAATGCTAAGGTATAGCTGTTAGAGTGTCTGACTAGAAGATCCAGCCTCAAATCTCCACTCAGCCATGAAGCTCAGTACAACCCTGCTGAGCTAACTGTACAATCCTAGAGTTGTACCCTTTTAAATCTAATGAAGTCAATGGGCTTAGAAGGGTGTAACCATTTAGGACTGCCCAGTAAAAATAATTTCAGAACCTGCCTATGGCCTACACAGAATATCTATATACTATTTCGCAGAGGGTTTTTTTCTGTGTGGATTCTTATATCTGCCAAAAGAGAGCTCACTCTCCCGCAGCAGCTTTTCCTACATAGTCAGAGGCCTTCCTCAGTCTACAGAAAAATCCAAAAAGTTTAAAAAAAAAAAAAAAACCTTCAGGGACCATTGAATTCCCCCCAATACCTTTTGAAATGGCATCAACTCCAGGGGTCAACTGTGAGAGATTAGAATGTTGGAGGGAGATGAGGCTTCTAACTGTTTCTATCAGTAAAAGGAAGGGTTTTTACTGGCAGCAGTCTAGGGTTGCCAAGTACCCCCCCCCCCCGGCCACCGGCAGCAGATCCCGAACCAGGCTGGGAAACTCCTGGAGATTTGGGAGTGGTGCCTGGGGAGGACAGGGACCTCAGTGAGGTACAATGCAATAAACTCCACCCTCCAAAGCATCCATTTTCTCCATGGAAAATTATCTCTGTACTGTGCAAATGAGCAGTAATTCCAGGGGATCTCCAGGTCCCACCTGGAGACTGGCATCCCTAGGCAGCACCCTCTGTGTGACTTGATACCACCTAATTTGCATGACTTAATTAAGTCCAGCTTCTTTGCTTCTCTTCATCAGCAGCCACCCTATGAAAGCTATTGTGATGTAACAGATAGACCTTCAGATTGGGATCTGCGAGACCCAGGTTCAGATCCCCATCTTGCAGTGGAAGCTGACTGGGAGATTTTGGACCAGTCACATGCTCTCAGCCTAACCAACCTCTCAGGGTTGTGGTGCAAATAACAAGGAGGAAATAATAATATAAGCTGCTTTAGTCCCCACTGTGGAGAAATACTGTAATTTTTCTTGGTAGAGGCTGCGAGAGATGGAAAGCTGAAGTCAGATAAAGGTAGGTTGGCTGTTGGGTGGGAAGGAAATAGGGTTGCCAACTCCAGGTTGGGAAATTCCTGGACATTTGAGGGGTGGAGCCTGGGGAGGGTGGGATTTGAGGAGGGACTACAGACCAGTATAATGCCATAGACTCCACCCTCCAAACCAGCCATTTCCTTCACTTCAATTACCGTTGCCAGCCTCCAGACAAGGGCTGGAGAGCACCCAGAATTACAACTGTTGTCCAAGTGACAGAGATCAGTTCCCCCGAATAAAATGTCTGCTTTGGAGGGTTGCTGAGGCTGCTTGCCTCCCCAAGCCTCACTGTCCCAAGACTCCACCCCCCAAATCTCCAGGAATTTCCCAACCTGGAGCTGGCGGCCCTAAGGTGAATTGATCTCTGCAGCTGGGAGATCCATTGTGATTCCCAGAGCACTGCCACTGCTGCTGCGGGGGGAGAGGAAGCGGGCAGGAGGCTGGGAGAGTGATGAGGGCAGAAAGAGAGAAAGAGTGATGAGGTGGGGAGGCAGAAAAACAAAGAGAATGATGACCAGTCAGAAAGAGAGAGGAAGTAACATACATGGAGGGGAGAGAGAGAGTAAGAAAGGGGGGCAGAAGGGAGAAAGAGTGTGCAAGAGGTAGGGGGAGAAGGGAGGAAGCAAAGGTGTGAGGAATAGGATAACCATCCTGCAAGTTTCTTGAAGGTCTCCACTTGTATAGACTAATTGCATGTAGATCATCAGATATGATCATCATTTAACTGCATGTATATGCATCGAAAGCCCTGACATGGATGGCCCAGGCTAGCCCAGTCTCATCTCAGAAGTTAAGCAGGGTCAGCCTGATTAGTACTTGGATGGGAGACCACCAGGAAATACTGGGGCCACTATCTACCCAGAGGCAAGTAATGGCAAACCACCTCTAAACAACTCTTGCCTTACAAACCCAATGCAGCCAATGAAGTTTGGCTGTGACTTGATGGCACTTTCAACCACCATTACATGCACTGGGAAACTATTATGAAAAATGAAACATAGGCTGGCCTAAGACAGAGGACCTGCCAAGAGCCACCATGGACTCCCAGACCATGATTCCCCCAGCATCCTCCCTTTGCACTAACCAGAACCAATCTGAACACTGTCTGAAGATAATTCACATGACTTGCATAGCTCCTGGAGGCCCCTGGAGTGCTGTTCCTGAGCCCTGGAATGCTGTTCCTCTTGTCCACCCCCTGGAAGTCCTGAAGATAAAATCTCCTACAAGCTATTCTCTCTCTCTGAGTGGAAGTGTAGACATATTCCAAGCCAGCTACCTATCTCCAGTGGCCTTTTACAATAATTTATACTAACTCAGATAGTTTTCAAGCTACAAGTAAGGAAGTGGAGACCTAAAGGGATATTCTTATCTTACTTCTGTAGCAAACCAGAAAGACAGTGGGTGCATTTTAGCATGAGCCAGAATTTTTAATGCAAGACAATGAAGGAAATTGCATCTCTAGGTCTCTAATGAAACTTAGTTGCATGGAGAAAAAACCCTCCTACAAAGATTTAATCAATGAGCCCTACTTTTGCATATTAGGAAGAATTACTATGGGTCACAATGGTGGTTTGAATAAATGGTGAATAGTCTTTAACATTTGATAACATTGATCTATGATCAAGGTACATTGTAATTCTCCCATAGTTTTGAATCACAGCATATAGACAGTAACAGAATTAATTAAGCCCCAACCTTTTCAGAGCACTTTAATTCATTAAACTGCATAAACAGCACTATATGTAGAATGCAAGTTCATTTTAGTAATATAAATAAATATGAAAGAATGGTCATTTCAAACATTTATATCTCTTACACATAACACAATTCCATACAGAAGACAATATACAATCTGTATGAAGATGATCATGCTTGGACAAACCTGTGCATCAAATAAATTAATCTCTATAGCAGCTGGCACAAACCAATCTGATGTTCCCTGATCTGTTTTATGATTTCATTCTTCTTACAGCTCTGTTCTGATAATAAGAGTGGGGCCCATTCCACAAAAAAAATCTGTCATGGTTTGCCCATTTCCACTGGAGCAGACTGTTTGGATGACAAGGAGTCCCTCTGAGACCCTGAGATCTCTGAGGCACAGGCCCCTCTGAGTGCTCTGTAGGTGGACTCCATGATCCTGCCACAGCAACCAGTTGTGGATCCCACCTTCAGTGAGCCAACAGCCCAGAAACCAACCAGAAAGCCTTGCAGCCGTTGACAGCTTCTGATGACCTGGAGCCACAGCAAGAAGCCTTGCCAAAGTCCCACACCCACAGAGGTCCCCCCAGAACCTCAGGATCAGAGATGAAGGAGGACCAGGGTAGAGACAGGGACCCAACAAAGGAACACATGAAAAGCAGCCCAGAGTCTGCCTCTCTCCAATCTCTCTTCCCAAGAGGGAAATGAAGTGTGGTAGCTTTTGATAGGAGCCAGGACTTTAACCAGGTCATTGGAAAGGGCAAGGGTCCCAGCTTCTTATAGAAGCTTGCAGAAGCTTGGAAGCTTTGCAAGTTCGACAGCCTGCCTCTATGCTGTCTGCTCACCTTGATTCTGTTGCCTGCCTGCCTGCCTGCAGGCTGGCCTTAAAAAGACTGCTGCCTATTGACTGCAAAATGGGAGAAAACCTGCCTTCCAGTGAAAGGAACACATATGCACACATATGTTTGGATGATTTGGGGGGGGGGGGGGCTGTGGAATTGGGCAGAACTATCGACCTATTCAGAGGACAGGCAGAAAGCCTTTCCTTTTACCTGATCTGGCTTCATGTCATCACCATTTAGGCAGATCTTATTGGCTGGCTGGTATCACATGGAAGTTTATTCAACATGATATGCCTCACAGAGTCAAAATGAAGGGGAAAGAATCATGAATGCCACCTAAGGTTACTTGATGAAAGGGTCAGGTAAAAATGGACAGATGAAAGGATGCATCCTGATAGGAACTGCAGCCAGCTCAGCAACATGGTTTATGAATGTGTAGAATGTCTTTGTTATGTTCTATTATGTTATGTTGCATTGCATTGTCAGGGCTCTGGTCTCCTAACTCCCTCATTCCTATTGGCTGCTGAATAAAGCCTCCTTATTGGTCCTGAAGCCAATCCAAGGAACCAATTGCAGAGCCCTGCTTAGGTCCAATGAGACTGCGTGTTTCCAATTACAATGTATATAGTTATTTGTTGGAACACCATACGTTGAGTGCCGCTCTTGCTAGAGCTGTCCCTGAGCTGAACGATGTTTTGAATAAAAGCCTGCATTTGATTTATCAACTCCCGACTCAAGTATTGGTGACAAGGATGGGATCCCAGTCCTAACCGAATGGCTGAAATCACTCTTGCCTGCCCAGCTGAAATCACTAAGGGGGCCTAGAGCTAAATCACTATGGGCATGGCATCCAAGGGCCATATCGAACCATTCAACCCAAAGGTTGGGAACCGGGGGTCATACCTCGATCGTTTTGAATGCTACCATGTAGCAAATAGTATTGACGGAGACAATGTCTGCCACGCCACTTTTCTAAGTACATGTGGCCAAGCTGTATTCGACATCGCTCGTGATCTAGTAGCCCCCGCAAAGTTACTCGAGACCCCTCTCGGCATCATCAAGGCTCGGCTGACCGAGTACTTCTCACCGAAGACGTCAGCTGCCGCACACCAATGCACATTTCATCAGTGAAACCAGAAGGAGAGTGAGTATGTCACAGAGTACCTCACCGCGCTAAGACAGGCTGCCCGAGACTGTCAGTTCCCCGACCTTAAGTCAGTCCTCTTAGACTGTCTGTTCTGCGGCCTTAGAGATGATAGCATCCAGCGGGCACTCCTGTTACTAAAGACTATTACTGGCCCTCAAAGAAGCCCTGTGGGTTGAGGCTGCCAATCTGTCCCTTCAAGAGCTGTGATTGGGTCCCCAAGGCCACCCATCATGCCGCGCTGATGCTGTACACCATGGCAGTACCACTGATTCCACTGAATTCCAGGATGACCAATCCAATGCATCTGATCCAATCAGATGCATCTGACCAATCAGAGACCGTGCCATTTTCAAAAAAGCCTGTGCCACTCTCAAAAGGTTGTGGTGGTGCACATGCGCGAAGAGACTGTCAATTCCGTGATGCCATCTGTCATGCTTGTGGGAAAATGGGCCACCTTGCCAAAGTCTGCCACTCATCACAAAGTCATGCCATTCCAGAAGAGTCCCGGCGTGTACAAGGGTCTGCTGCTGCCTCTCGGCGATCGTATCGTTCCAGGTTGTCTAGGTCATTCAAGCATAGGCCAAAGTACAGTAACAAAGTGAGCATATCTGAAGTCTACAAATCGCCTATACATCCACCAAGGGTTGCATCCATGCCCTAAAATTAAAGCTACCATTTTCATCAAAGGCCAGGCTTGCCAGATGGAAGTAGACTCTGGGTCTGTGTTATCAATCATGTCATGGAGCACCTTCTAACAAGTCTGCCCGCGTTTCCCTACGCACCACCTTCAAAAGTGCAGTTTGCAGTTCTTTGACTTCCAAAGGCACCGAGTTCCAGTCATCAGCATTGCCACAGTCCAGGTCAGATACAAGAAGTTCGTCGGCCATCTGAATCTGCTCATGGTGGAAGGTTGCTGCACAAGTCTTATTGGTTTGGACTGGTTCACTGCCCTGGGCATTATCATTGTTGGCGTGAATCACATCAGTCAGCAGCCTCCTATAGACTTCGAGGAAGAGTTCCCCGATGTGTTCAGAGCAGAGCTACGCTGCTACAAAGGTCCACCTGTCTCTTTTAACCTGAATCCTGCTGTACAGCCCAGATGCCTCAAGCCCAGACACTGCCCCGACACTTTCAAGCCTAAGATCGATGAGCAAATCGACAAGCTGTTGGCCTGAGGCATTTTAGAGCCAGTTCCGAATGCCAAGTGGGAGACACCCATCGTCACTCCTCTCGAACCTGATGGTTCCATCCGCCTGTGTGCTGACTACAAGTGCACCCTCAACAAGGCCCTGCAGCCACATGCATACCCAGTTCCTGTGGTAAGCCACCTTCTAGCCTCAGTCTCCGAGTGTTTGCCAAGATCGACCTAGCCCAGGCGTATCAACATCTGCCAGTAGATGCAGCCACAGCCGAGGCACAGATTATTGTAATGCACCAAGGTGCCTTTAAGGTGAACCGGCTACAATTCGGGGCAAGCATCGCCCTCGGCATCTTCCAAGAACTGATGGAGCATTTTTTACGAGGTTTGCCCGGAGTTGTGCCTTACTTTAATGACGTCCTAATTGCAGGGGCCTCTGAACTTGAACTAGCTACCCGGGTGCGAGAGGTCCTTCGTCGGCTATAAGAGGTTCAAGAAAAAGTGTGAGTTTTTTTGTCCCTGCCGTTCAATTCCTGGGCTACCTTCTAGATGCAGACGACATCCACCCTGCTCCAGACAAGGTTGCTGCAATCCGCAATGCGCGCCTTCCGAAGTCGAAGAAAGAGCTGCAGTCCTTTTTAGGACTTCTGAACTTTTATCATGCCTTTTTGCCCAACAAGGCAGCTCTCGCTGAACCGCTTCATCATCTGCTAGACAAATTGGCTCGGTGGGCATGGGGCCACCGAGAAAACACTTCTTTTCAAGCTGTAAAGGCTCTCCTCACTTCCGATGCCATCCTTGTTCATTATGACGAAAAGAAGCCCCTTGTCTTAGCCTGTGATGCGTCACCTTATGGAATCGGGACCATACTTAGCCACTTATTGTCCACCAGCTGGGAGGCCGCTATTGCTTTCTATTCCAGGACTTTATCTTTGGCAGAAAGAAACTACACCCAGATAGACCGGGAGGCGCTAGCAATCATTGCAGCTGTGAAGAAATTCCACGATTTTATCTATGGGCATGAGTTTCAGATCATCACTGACCACAAGCCGCTGCTCGGCATTTTCATAGCCGACCGCCAAATCCCTCAGATCTTGCTGCTGCAGATGATGTGTTGGGCAGTCCTGCTCTCCGCCTACTCTTTCTGTCTCCTCCACAGGCCCAGCAAGACTATCGGGCATGCTGATACCCTCAGCTGCCTGCTGCTGCCGTTGCCGGGGCCACCCAAGGCTCCGATCCAAGAGACCCTACTAATTGAAGAGCTGCCACAGCCTCCGCTTTCCGTCACCGACATAGCGTTCCACACCAACCGGGACTGAACGTTCAGCCGAGTCTACGACTATGTGTGGAGGGGATGGCCATCAGGGACACTCGAGGCTGAGTTCCAGTCACGGTCATCAGAACTGTCGGTGAGCACTTCCCCACTTCTGCTGTGGGGAAACCGAGTCATTGTCCCTCCCCCACTTCAACAACGGGTGTTGGACACTTTGGATGTTGGCCACCCAGGCATCGTGAAAATGAAAGCTGTCGCTCGGAGTTATGTCTGGTGGCCCGGCCTGGACCAGCAAATCAAGTGGCGGGTCTGGACATGTCAGCCTTGCCAGGAATCAAAGCCCACAGCCCCCAACATTCCAGTCCACCCATGGGAGAAGCTGAGGGGCCCATGGGCAGGCCCTTTCCAGGTCTGGGCTCTCCTAATCGTTGTGGACGCCTTTTCAAAATGGCTGGAGGTTTTTCCTGTCACCTCCATGATGTCAGCTGTCATTGCCCACTGCCTGGACCGCCTTTTCACCACCTTCGGTCTGCCGGACTCCTTGTGTCTGACAATAGAACTCAGTTTACATCTGCTGAGCTCTAGAGGTTCCTGGATGAACGGGGCATCCGGCATGTCACATCGGCGCTGTTCCACCCCAAGACGAATGGCCAGGCAGAGAAGATGGTAAGAACTGTAAAGGATTTGCTCTGCAGGCTGGAAGATGGAAACTTCCCAGCCAATCTTGCCAGTTTCCTGCTACAGCAGCACACCTCGCTGCATGCCACTACTGGAAAGTTGCCAGTCAAGCTCCTCATGGGCTGTCAGTTGTTCACCATCCTGAGCCGCATACACCCCGACCTGGCGCCAGACATCCACTGCGACCCCATTGTGTCGGGTTCCACGTGGTTCTTCATGCCAGGTGATGCTGTCTATGCCCAGAACTATGGGGCAGGTCTACTCTGGGTTCTGGCTGTTGTCCTATGCTCAACGGGCCCTATCTCCTGTGAGGTACAGGATGACGTAGGACAGGACCGTCGCCGGCACTTGGCCCAACTTAGACGCCGGTGGCCAGCACAAGAGGATCGGTTGCAACGTCCCCCAGTTCTTGAGCCTGGGACAGCATTCCCTAGCTCCAGAAGGTTTGCAACACATCCCAGTTCCTGCAGCTGGCCTGGGAGATCTCCCAGTTCAACGAGACACCAGCGCCCAGGAGAGCCATCTAGCAGTAGGCATTTCCGTGCCAACTCCTGCCCGGGACATTCCACATGAACAGTCTTGCTTTTTTTGTTGTTTCATATTTAACAAACCTTTATTTCTAAATTAATTTCTAACCCTACATGACACATGAACAGTCTTCCGAGCCACTGCCTGCTTGGGACTTGGAAGGCCTCCTGCCGGAGGTGGGACTTACCCTGGGGCACTCAGAGCTCCCGGACTCAGCAGAGTGCTACCAATTGAGTCCGCCGCTGCCGCAGCTCACACCAGCCTATTTGGAGTCCCCAGACTTAACTGGACATTCTCTATTGAGTCCGCCATTGCCACACCGGTCCCATCAGACCAGGCGCTCCCCCACGTTTCTGAAAGACTATGTTATCTGAACGAAGGGGGGAGGAGTGTTATGTTCTATTATGTTATGTTGCATTGCACTGTCAGGGCTCTGGTTTCCTAACTCCTTCATTCCTATTGGCTGCCAAATAAAGGCTCCTTATTGGTCCTGAAGCCAATCCAAGGAACCAATCACAGAGCCCTGCTTAGGTCCAATGAGACTGAGTGTTTCCAGTTACAATGTATATAGTTATTTGTTGGAACACTATAAGTTGAGCGCCACTCTTGCTAGAGCTGTCCCTGAGCTGAACAATGTTTTGAATAAAAGCCTGCATTTGATTTATTGTCTCCCGGCTCAATACTTAACAGTCTTCCTCATTCCATAGGGCATGCAATTCATGCACAGAGTGCTCTTCTCCTTGTCAATGAACATGTTGGCTAATATCATCACAGATGCATTTCTTTTTCTTGTTCAGTCAATACAGTTTGGAATAGCCTGTCACAAAAACCTTGATTTCCATAATGTACTGCAGTGTTTAAAAAGAACATGTTTTTGGCATTCTTCGATGTTTCTTTTAGAGTCAGAGTCAAGGAGAACCTTGTGTGCCTCCTTTGGCAATATAGGTGGCTGAAAGGAAGGTATAAACTTTTTCTCCTGCTGCGCCCACCCAGTGTGTTTCTTGAACAGACCATGAGGTAATGTGCCTGAGTCAGAAGCTGCTGCTCCCACTTCTGCTGAGTCAATGATATTTTCCTCTGATGTGACCAACAGCTTTATTGTACTGTGTACAGTAAAATGCAAAGGGGAATGACAAGATCTCTGGTAAATCAATAGACATATAGTATGAATCTGTTTAACATAAATAAAGAAAACTAACTTAGCCCACAAGGACCTCCAAATGCTTCATCATAGACTTACTGGGGGCAGACTGGCATTTCAGTCAGAGGTTCGGTCCAGCTGTTAGACTTGAAATGTGATTCACTGTGACTAAGAGTGATGGAATCAGGCCCTTTCTGTGAAGACAATGGCCTGCTTAGGATCTTTCATGCCTGTTCCTTACCTTGGCCTAAGAAGTGTCAGGGCTCTTCTATAACCTTTCCACCATATGGTGCAGCATAAAGGATTTCCACAAGCATATGGATTTGAGAGCAAAATGGAGTGATGGCAACGCAGAGCATTCAGTACACAGCTACATCTGCAGCCCCCCACCCAGCCCAGCCCAGCCCCTGCCCAGAGGCAGCTGCCTTGCAGCCAGGCTTTCTTTCATTTTCTACTGCAAAGGCAGTGTGGTGGTTGTTGTTGTTTGTTGTTGCAGGTCCCCTTTCAGAATGTGTAAAAGCTCCAGATTCCATCCTTGAACCGAGAATCCAGGTGGCCACACTAAATTGCCTGGCCCTGGATGGGTGCCAGAAAGCCATTTTGGGCTGCTAGATTAAGCAGCAAAGGACCTTTTGAGAGGGAGCACCAGAATGCCCTTTCCAAAACATTAGCTGGAAAAGAACTCTTTTAAAAACCTCCCTGACATTCTTCTAATATTTGAATGATTTCCAGCGCCTGCTTTCTCCTGCAGCTGCTTCCTGCCATAGGCACCATGTTTGGATCTCCCAGCAGCTATGCAGACCCAACCCAACTGAAAGCCTGTCACACCTGTTAGGGGACATCTTTGCCCCATAAGCAGCATGAATCACACTTCATCGTTCAGTGGCTGCACTCTGAGACAGCTTTCCAAGCAGCATCACTATGGATATGAAGAAATGACACTCCTTCTTTTACAACTGAGAACGCCTGCCATAAAATTGTTACTGAAGGACTGTTACTAAATATAGCACACATGAAAAAAGGGAAGAAAGAATATGCTGTGAAGCCAAGGAAGCATGCAGCACTCTTCTCTACCCTGACACACTTTCTTCACGTGCCTTCCTCCCACACTACCCAGCTCCTCCCCATGACTGCCCTCAGGTCCCTCCCTAAGAGCTGTCCCTGACTGGTTGCCGGGGGAGGGGCCCCAACCTTCTCCACCCCCATCATCCAAGTGAACCCAATGGGATGCCTTTGTTGTTAGGGCCACTGCTGCCCCAATCAGCCAGCTGCGGTTCAGCCAATGAGCCTTCGGCCATACCCTAGCTACCAGCTTAACCCTTTCCAGGTGAGATTGTCCATGCCCTCGTCCTTGCCTCCTCAGCCAGGCTTGGCCCCCTCGATCACATACATAGTCTCAGCCTAATCTACCTCACATGGTTGTTGTGAGGATAAAATGGAGGACAGGAGAATGCTATATGCTGCTTTGGGTCCCCATTGTGGAGAAAGATGGGATATAAATGAAGTAAATAAATAATAAATATAGCTGAAGATGGGAGGGGGGCAGATAAAAGGAAGGTTGTGTGTGGGAAGGAGAGAAGGAAACAGAAAAAGGGGAGGATATGAGAGTTGCCAGGAGAAGGAATAGAGAAAATAGTTTGGGGAGGCTGATACAGGGGAAATCAGGCACACCCCACAAGTCCTTCCAGTTTTCCCACCATGCAACTTGGCTGTCCCTGAGCGATTTGGTAATAATTTTCCTGGGTAGAGGGTGCCAGGGAGAGCAAAGGAGGGAAAGGAGAATACAGGGCACAGATAACAGGTTGGCTGGTAAATGATAAGGAAGCGGGAAAAGGGCAGCAGCTATGGGGTCTTTCAGGGAAGAGAAAGAGGAAATAGAGAGGAAGGGGGAATTGAGATGCCCCCTGCTTGCTTTATTATACTTCTTAAAAGATATGTTTCTTGCCTTCACTTTGTTTAAGCCAGCTATCAATGTTATAATGGTCTAATTAAGGTGAAACTGCAATTCTAGGTAACTCTGAGGTAATTCACCTCCTGCTACAACCTTTTCGCTACTTGAGTAAATCCTTTTTGTGCTCTTTGAGGGAAAACAAACAGCTCTGATGTATTTCCCTGGAAACAAAAAGACACAAGAAGCAATGCTTTGGGGGGTTGCCGTGACCTTGGGGTAGCCCCTGACCTCAGGATCTAACAAGTAAGCATGACTTTTTAAAAAAAAGACTGTTTTCACTGCTTGGAATTTCCAAACAGAAGACAGACTACTAAACTTAGGCTTTGATTATGTTTTACAGGCAAAATCAAGTTTCCCTTACCTTATTTTTTTCCAAATACTACTTGGAAAAGATTCTAAGTTCCCTTTTATCACAGACCAAAGGTGGGGGGAGTTAAAAGCAAAGTGCTACATTTTTGAAACCACCTGTGAGATCATGAAAAAGCCTCAGACTTGAAAGGAAAAACACACAGAGGTGCTTAACCAAAACAGACAGCATATCTCTTGAACCACCGCAAGAATAATTTCCCCTCTTATGTGGGGAGATTATTAAAAGGGACAGGCAGCTATGCAAATAACCTTCACAGAGTTTGGGTTTTTTTAAAAAAAACCAACAGATTTCAAAGAGGTAGTTTGCTTTCAGAAAAAGGGAGTCCAACATAATTCAGAAGCAGAAAATTGCAGGATGTTATTTATTTATAAAGCTTACTTCAGATTCTCTGTATCAAATGCTACATGTTGTATGCCAAGGCCTAGGGCATAGTGCAGATTTGGATTTAGAATCATTTCTTCTTTCTGCAACAACAAGGACAGGAACTGTCTTAAACATTCAGTATTTGTGTTTCAGTGGCTAAAAACTAGCTTTTGACTATCTACCTGCAAGACTATTACTGATCTATCTATCTATCTATCTATCTATCTATCTATCTATCTATCTATCTTCCTATCTTCCTATCTTCCTACCTACCTAGCTACCGACTGACCAACCGACTGTCTTGGAACTGCTGAGTGTCATGGAATACTCACAAATATTCTACCTCTTTAGTGTGAAAATATCAGCAATAAATCTTGGAAAACTATATGATTGCAAAGTTTAGCCATGATGAGTAACAATAACAACAAAAAAGCCCAAAAAACGTCAATCATCAAGAATCCTTTAAAAGCATGATAATTAAAAATAATTATCTGGGGCTTCTTTTTATCTGCCTACTTGTTTTCTTAACATTATTTTAAACATATTTTTGTAGTCATGAGGACTAGTAATCTTATAATTTTCTTTTTTAAAAGCTAATCCAGCAGGTAGCCCTGAAGAATCTCTGGAACTATATGCAATCCACACTACCCCATTGTTAAGACAGAGCACTGAGATTCAAAAACCTGAGATGCACCTTGATTAACTTCAGGGCTAAATATAAAACATATTTGCATATCATTTCATTCTCATAAGTGCTGGCACACTGCACGTTGGACAGCTTGTCTTTTTACATCAGATTTCAACAATCCTCTCACTATCCATTCTCGCTGCACCATGGTAGCAGACCCTGAGAGCCAACGTGGCGACACATTTTGTAGGATTCTATATAATGAATACACATAGAGCTGTCTTATATTGAAGCAGACCATCAGACCACTGAGGTCAAGATAGTCTACTCAGACTGGAAGCTTTCCAAGTTGTCAATTAGAGGTCTTTCACATCACCTACTGCCTGGTCCTTTTACCTGGAGATGCCAAGGATTGAACCTGGGACCTTCTGCATACAAAGCAGAGGCTCTTCCACTGAGCCACATCCTCTCATAAGATATACGGCACTACTGCAATGTCAAAGCCCATTCCTCTTCCTCTATGCAAGATATTCTGGTGCTTTATCCAGCTAAGTCCTGCTATCACCATTTCTGAAATGGAACTAGTGGCTGCTTCCACGCAGAGAGTTTTTTCTCTGCATAGGTTTTTTTTTGGGGGGGGGGTGTTGCTATTGGTGGTAGTGTGTGTGTGTTTTGGGAGCACCTGCGTGATATTGTTCTCATATCATCTACTTTTTGGGTTTTCTTTGTCCATAGTAAAACCTTTCTCAAACCTGCTTTACTACACTCCTTTTGGAAAGCTAATTGGCATGCTATCTGGAGAGTTCACAACTGCAAAGATCCCACCCTCCATGCTATTTTCCCTGCCATTCCACCGGGGCCTTTTTCAGGGTGTTTTAAAGAAATCAGTAATATGTATATATAGCACTACTGGTATTACCAATTTTTTTTAAGCCATCAGAAACCCTCCAATGGCATGGCAGGGGAAAATACAGGGATTCATGGAGGAAAGTGGGCAGAAAATTCCCTGGTGGATGCTGCATTACCTCTACATCTTGGCAGCAATGAATGCAAAACAGAGAATCCTTGCCATGTGGATCTGGCCATATAGTAAAGGAATAAATAATGTGTACACAAAATTAAAATATAGTACATTTCGGCAACCACACAGAAGTCAGCATGTAGAACGCTATAACCCTTCACTATTGCCTCTTGAGGTCAATTTGGAATCCCGAATGGTATAGTAGATAGAATATTGAACTTGAAGCAGGGAGACTTTGGATCCAAATGCCTATTTAGCCATGAACCTCATGGACCAATCACCCTGTCTTTCAGCACAGACTACCTCACTGGTTTGTTGTGAAGATATAATGAAATAATTCCAAGTATGCAGTCTATCTGTCTAAAAAAATTGACCCCACCTTCTGCCAAGGGGCTTAGGGCAGCCTATGTGGATTTCTCCTTCTTGTTTTCCCCCACAACAACCCTGTACAGTAGGGCAGGTTGAGGTCACCCATAATTATCCGGGGACCTTCATAGCTCAGTAAGAACTTGCACCAGGTCCCCAGGTCCTGTTCCAATATGGTGATGCCATACTGACCTATGCAGGAGGATACAGTATAAATGGGGGAGGGGGGACAAATGAAAAACTAATTAATTAATTGAAAGAAAACTATGTAACAAATGATCAGTGGAAAGAACTAGCCTAATATGTCTAATTTCTGCTCTTTCTTTGTTTTCAGTATATTTAGGCTGAAAGGGGGCACTTTGTTTAAAGCTAATATAAACGACTCCCCATTTACTGATAGTCAGGTCATCAGGAAGTGCTTCCTCTTCATGGCCAAATGACAGGTTGCCATCCTGAATGTTCGAGTAACCCCTGTGAATCACATTGGCTACTGAGATGAAGGGAAGCTTCTGGAGAGAGGATGTGGTTGCTTCTTGGGGAGACAAGAAAGCAAACAAGGGGTTTTTTGGGGGGGGGGAGTGTGCTTTCTTCAAAGTCCCTTCCAGTCTATAAAATCTTTTCTCTAAGCGTGCTGTGTACACAGCCGTTTTTTGTTATTACAGGAAGTTACTAGTTTTTTGAACATTTTAGTTTGTTCCCAGATTTTCACCCACTCAGACTTTCCTTTCCTTTTCCTGCATTCTGACATTCTGCTTATATGGAGGGGGGGCATTGCTTGCTTGCTACATATTAACATATTGAGAAAACTGTAGTAACACCCAAGTAGTTTCTCCAATTAAAATATGAATTGCCTGCACAGAATTCAACCAGTATAAGAGTGTGTGACTGGCTCCTTAAGTCTTGTATCCTTTGCTGATATAACTCATTATAACAATCTCATATTTTATTACATTGTTTTGATTCTTCCTCAAACCCCGGTTCACCCATCTCTCTGCACACTGCTTTCTACTAGCAGATAAAGAAAAAAAAATAAAGACCAGGCAAAATAAACAAAAGGAAGGAATAGGAGGGGGTGACACTAAGATCAGACCAAACCAGTCACCCAACATGTATTCATAGGCCAAATGCAGCCTGCCTGACCCACAGGTAGATTGGGGAGGGGAAAATAACTCTGGAAATGGGCCTTCTAGCCCACACTCACCACACACACCCAAAGGAGGGAGGTACAGCTGGGGTTGTCAGGTCTGGGTTGGAAATATCTGGAGACTTTGGGAGTGGATCCAGGAGAGAGTGAGGTTTGGGGAGGGGAGTGGCCTCAGGATGGTACAATGCCATAGAGTCCACCTTTCAAAGCAGCCATTTTCTCCAGGGGAGCTGATCTCTGTCAGCTGGAGATCAGCTTAAAACTGGGAGATCCCCAGGCCCCACCTGGAGGCTGGTAACCCTAGGTACAGCATGCCTGGGAAACCACAAGCAGGACATGACTAGTCAAGCCACAGGGCTGGGTGTGGTGAGGCAGGACTGGATGCATCCCTCACAGTGGCAAAGCTGGGTGCATGTCCTGCTCTTCAGCAAGGCCAGGGGTAGCTGAGTCTGGCAAAGGACAGCTCGTATGTGTCTTTCACCACACTGCACAGTATAAGTCCAAAACAGGCATCTCCATTTCAGTGGCTCCAGCTTGCAGTGGTAGGGACTCACGCCTGCCCCTCCATTTGGGTGAAAAATGGTGGACATTTAAATGTCTGGTGTGGGTTTTTTTTATTCCAGTCAGTAAAAATACTGGACTGTCTGGGTTGACTGGCAGCCTTAAGGCCAAACAATGTGAAGCATGCGGTTTGCACTGGGAGGAGGCAGTACCAAGGCAGCCCAAGTGCCAAGGAGCAGAGGTGGCTGCTTTGCACTTGGGTCTGTCACCACCACCTCCAAGCCCAAACAGCACTAAGCACAGTATTTGGGCATTGAGGAGACAGTGCCAAGCCCAAGTACAAAGCAGATGCTGCTGCTGCTGCTTCAGGCTTGGGCTGGGTTCACCTCCAAGTGCTTTGCGCTGTTTGTGTTTGGTAGAGATGGTGCCAAGCCCAAACACAGAGCATGAACTGTGTGCTTCTCATTGTTGGCACCTGGAGGAGGTGGTAACGAGCCCAAGTGCAAAGCAGCAGCCACAGTGCAGCTTTGTGCTTGGGCTAAGCATGTCTGATATTTTTTAAAAAAAAAAAACCTATCCAGCAGCCCTATCTCCAGACTACAGAGATATGTTAGGTAAATGTAAAGTTTTCCCTTCCTCGAAAGACAGTCAAATCTGACTCTAGGGGGCGGTGCTCATATCTGTTTCCAAGCCGAAGAGCCAGCACTGTCCATAGGTGTTTCGATGGTCATGTGACCAGCATGACTGGACGCCAAGGTGCACAGAATGCTGTTACCTTCCCACCGAAGTGGTACCTATTTATCTACTTGCAGTTTCTTGCTTTCGAACTGCTAGGTTGGCAGGAGCTGGGGCCAGAGACAGGCGCTCACTCCATCACACGGCACTCAGGTCTCGAACTAGCGGAAATGGCATTTTTGGAGGTTGGACTCTATGGAATTACATCCCCACTGAGCCCTCTCCAAACACTGCACTTTTCAGAAACTACCATAGGAATTTCCCAAGTCAGAGCTGGCAACTCTAAGTCTACCCCTAGCCTAACTCCAGGGTATGGCTTGCCTGAGATTTTTTATCAAAACTTTTTTTGAGTTGTTCAAATATAATTCTATTACCATTACATCATGAAACTGGGGCATCATGAAAAAATGCAGACAAAAGGAAAAAATCATGCAACCCACACAGATATGGACTTCTGATTTTGTGATTCACTGTTGAAAAAATATGAGTCCCCTTGGACTAGTTGGAATTACCAGGTAAGTGCTCTGTGAGAACATTCAGGATTAGGGATGGGCACAAACCACATTTTTGTGGCTCAGTTTGTGGCTCGTTGCTGAGCCACAAACCCATACAAACCAGGAGTTTGCTTCACAAACCAATCTGATTTGTATTTGTGAAACATTTGACATTTAAACACCTGCTTCTTGCTCCCTAGGGCTTTTCACAGAAAACAGGGGGCCATTTAAACCAAAAAACTGAATGGCAGTCCTGCTGCTCAGCTGTTTGGTTTAAATGGCTAGGAGCCGCAGGTAGCAGAAAGCAGGGGGTGAAATGGCTGGGAGCTGTTATTCATGAAGAGCATAAGCAGGAGTTTAAACTCCTGTTTTCTGCTCTACACAAACCGCCACAAACTGCATCAAAATTCATGAAAGTTCGTGGTGGTTCTGCAGTTCACGAAAATTGCTTTGCAAACCACAAATTGGCCAGAATTCATGATGAACTTTAGGATTTTTCTAACCTCACAGGCATGGGCGTCAACTACGGGGGGGCTTGAGGGCTCGAGCCCCCCCCCTGAAATTTCCCGGGGGGGGCTCAGCCACCCTCGGGAAATTTCGGCGCAAGGCGGAGCGGGAGCCGGGGGCTCGCAAGGGCGACGCGCCGGCCCCCGGCTGCAGGCAGCAGCAGCAGCAATCGGCGCCCGAGGTGAGCGGGGAGAGGGAGGGAGGGAGGGCGGGCACGGCCCAGGCAGCACGCCCTCCCCCGGGCGGGGCCTTCCTGGGGCTCCTGCACAGCGCTCAGCTGGCGCCTGCCCTGGCTCTCCGTGGAGCTGGAGGGAGGGAAGAAAGCGAAGCCGGCTCGGGCCGGGGCCAAGTGCGGCACCTAGCCAGCCAGGAGGGAAACGCCACCACCAGCCAGAACGCCCGATGGAGCAGAGAGAGGCGACGGAGAGGCCACCCCCCTCCTCAACGGCGCTCCCTCCCGGGGGTCGTAGAGACCCTGCCGGGCTTCCGGGGCGGCAAGAGTGGGGCTGCGGTTGGTCTGTCACCTTTGCCGCATCGCTCCCCGGGAAAACCCCCCCGGGGGGCGAGTCCTGGTGCCGCCACGCGAGATGGGGCTAACCCGGGCCGCGCAGGGCGGATTCTGCAGGACCCCGAGAGGCAGCGTCAGTGAACCGGGCCACAGGGCGAGTGGATAAAGAGGGCTGCCGATTGAGGGGGGCGGCGGCGGCTCCCTGGGGCGGGGAGGGAGAGCGGCAAGGACATGGTCCCGAGCGCGTGCGCGCGCTTTGCGCGCACGAGAGAGCCCCCCCCCCCCGGGATTTGAAAAGTCTACGCCCCTGCTCACAGGTGGAGGCCACAATGAGAGGCTGTGTGAATAATGCCTCTAAATGAGGACTGATCAAACTCTCCCCACTTCTTATGTTTTGCTTCTTCCTCTATTATCAGGATAATATGAGGACCTTGCTTTCAGACTTGGAGTGTTGAAAACAAATAGTGGCACTTATTTGTCATTGCCTCTCCAAGTGGTTATTCTCCAAATTCCATCCTGAACTATCTAAAATTCCCCTTATGCAGGTTCTTTCTTGGACAGAGACTTCATCAGGCTGACCCACATTTTTGGAATTTACAAACTATAATACAATCTACCTTCAGTTTCCCCTGAAGATGCCCCAGAAGCTGCAAAATGTGCTGCAAAATGTGGTATGTCAATTCCACTAGCTCCCTGTCTGCTTCAGTGTCAGATTCAAGGTACTGGTTCCAATCCACATATTTGCAGAGCTGGCTGTATCTAAATTTGTCTTTGCACCAGCAGAAGTCAGGAAATCGGGTCCTCTTTTATGTGCCTGCTTTCTATCAGATCCTAACAGGTAAGGACAGAGTCTTTTCCACAGTAGGCTTCGGAATTTTCTGATCACTTTGGCTGATTGTTCTGGTAAATGTGAGAGCTACTTTTAATTACTATGCAATTTCCCTTTTTGTTTTATTTAACCTGAGTTCAGTATAAGATGCTTGGAGCATTTAGAGGAAAGCGGCCTAAAAATGATCACACACACACACACACACACACAATTCAGCTAGCACAGAAGCAAATGAGCAAGGCAAAGAAGCCCCTTTTGGGAACATTCCACCTTTAGACCCAGCTGTTTGACATGCCATGCCATGTAGGGGTGGGCATGCCTAGCTGGCCTATCAGCAAAACATTTCCTCTCCATATCTCAGAGTTTCCTGAGTTAACGTCATAGGCCTTCTGTCAGCTAGAGGTTACTGTGACAATGAATGAATATACAATCAGTGAGCGAGTAGTGAAAGGGCAAGACAATTCCCCTGAACATTCTGCTCGGAAACCGCTTGCATACATTTTGTTTACAAATGCACAGGGAAATTCAATTTATCTGTCATAATGGCTAGTTAAAGAGAGAGAGAGAGAGAGAGAGTGTGTGTGTGTGTGTACAACTGCTGATCCTAGTTAGCCAACTGATCTACACAAAGCCCAGCTGTGTACTCTTCCTCTTGAATTTATGATTCTACATATCCCCATCCTCTATTCCCTTCTGCACCTATCTTCATCCTCTTACATAAGCATTTTGTTTTTGTGCTGCAATTAGGTCTGATTTAAATGTGAAGTTGACTGTGGCAAAGGTACTCTGCTGGGGGACTTTGCACATGCACAGTGACTCATTTAAACTGTACTTCTACCCATGCAAAACAGCACCTCTGCCATTGCTCAAAGTCACCCAGCCTCCAAATCATCAGTGCACAAGCCAGAAAATGCATGGATTCTCACTGGAAACCCATAGCTTAGCCCTAGGAATTCTAATTGGTTGAGTGGCACCAAAGAGGTACAGTCATCCTAGTCACAACACTGAACTGGTTTTCACTTTTTTCCAGTGCAAAAGATTTCAGCATAGAGACAAAGAGATGTTACTGTGCATCCAATCACCATTTTCAAATGCATTGATTAGAATTTGGGTCAGGGCCTCTTGAGCTGTGACCCTGTAGTATCAGTTATAGGCCATGAACAGATCATGCAAAAATGTCCCCTAAACTTACTTTTGACATTCTCATTTATAAAGTTCTGATTGTACTGTTTGCAGACATGAGAGGATGAAACTTCCATGGGGCATGTGCTGCTTGATGCACACACTTTGAGTTTCCTAGCATGTGCCAAATGCTGATGAAGAACCTGTTGCACTATTCATGGAGCGCTTTAATTCTAAGACAAAAAGATGCTTGGGAAGTGTTAAATTAATGGACCATCTCTTGCTCTGCCAATTTCTACATTACTAATATGAAAGTGGTTTATACAAAGACTGCAAGGTTGTGGCTGATGACCTTAGAATATGCATAGTGCTAAATTATTTATAATGGTTGCAGTCACATGTGCAAGATAAAGCGGGGGGGGGGGGAGAAGATATTTTCTCCAGCAGAAGTTGACCCGCAGTTGCACAATCACATAGTCTTGAAGCTGCAGGCACAGCCCACCACTGCATGATCAGACGCAACCATGGGTGAGTCAGGGTTTGTTTGTTTTTTGCCATTTGTCTCCGATGGGCTTAAAGGAGGGACTGATGATTCGCAGCTCAGCCCTGAGGGCTCCCTATGGAGTGTGCAATGATGCACATACTGAGAAGGGCAAAAAACAACAGCATGGAGTCGGGATGGCCTGATCAGACCATCTCAATGCCATGAGAGCGCACTGGAACGATCAGACGCAGGAAAGTCCATCTGTGGCCCAAAGCAACCTGTTTGGTACCAGACTTTCTGAGGTGTCTTTTAAATCCACTTGTGCAGCAGAGCAAAACGGGTTGCCAACAGCTGCGGGGCGCTTTCCAGATCTTGCTGTCTGATCGTGCTCCTTTAATCCGCCCGGCATTCGCATCTGTGTCGGGGGTTAATTGTGTGTGTGATCGCAACCTTAGTTTATTTTTATTTATTTAAAATATTTTATGTTGCCTTTCAACCCAGTAAGGGTCCACAAGGTGGTAAACATACAATCATTAAAACTTGTGAACAATTAAAAATATAGTTAAAATAATAAAATTCAATTCAAAACACATAAACACACAACACTAGAAGAGAAGCTAATAACATTATTGGAGGTATGCCAATAATTCACCTGCTAGCAAAAGACACAGATAGAGGGAGACAGATTAAAGGTCACAGCCATTAAAGGCATTCTAATTAAAGGGCTCATTGGTTCTTCCCACTTTGATCACTTTAGAAACGTTTATCCTCTATTAATAGTAGAGAAATATTTATTAGTCTCCTCAAGTCACCATCCCTGGGCTGGAGCAGATGAAGAATTTTTATTGGTTTTTCTTAGTGACTGCTAAACCACCCTCCAAAAAGAATGCTTTGACGCAAATAGGACAATCCGACAAGGCTACTCTTAAATAGCACATCTGGAAAACCTTGCGATGCAGAACTCGGGGCCTTGATTACAGAGGACGACAAGTCGTCGTTGCCTAATGCAGCTAATAGTGCCTAGACTCACCCATACTCTCTTCTTATTAAGATAATTGCCAAAGTTATAAAATTCATGTTTTTACACACTGGCACATTTCAGGCCTCAGAGTGGATTCATTTCTGTGATCAGTTATTGATCTTAGACCTCCATAAAATCAATCAAAAGGTTCTACGAGATGGGGAAGTGTTGCAACAACAAGCATCAAAGAAAGATATCGAAAGATAATTATACTTGTGATACATCTATTTCATCTACTGCTTAACAGATGAAAGGGGAATAAGGAGAGACACAGAAGGCCTTGTTAAAAGTGTGGTCGAAGTTATATGTGACAGAGCCAGTCTGAAGAACTGGCAATTTGTGTTTCAGTATGATGACTGAAACATTTTTCATTACACTTCTTTTGCATTTGAATATGAGGAATGGTATTCCTAGGTGATGGATAGCATGGCCGCACTCTGAAGCGTTTATTCTGAAGCTAGACACTGCACAGAGCATGCAAACAACACAGTTCCTGCCCAGTGGTTTACAGTCTAATTGGGTACTTAGCTGCTGAACCGTGTTTCACTGGTTTAAAAATGTGTACATAGAGATATGCATTGAAAAGAGGCTCTCAGGACTGTGGATGTACTTTGAGCTCTCTTCTTAATGGGCATGAGGCTCATTTGCCTGTTCTTGCACTGCCCCTGTGACCACTTTCTCCTTCTGAGGCTGGTAGCAAAGAAAGCACCCTGCAGCCATAACTACAGATATGATCGCCTTAACCACAAGTGCGAAAGGCACTTTATTCCCATACAGGAAGAGGAGGAGGAGGAAACAGCATTATATGAGAGATCAGCAATGTGAAAATGTCACTATAGCATATCAGAGTTCAGTTCATTGATAGGTACAGCCACTTGTACATTAAAAAAGCAAGTACAAAGTATGTGTTCACCTCTTTATACAGTATTCTATATGCAGCCTAAATTCCTTTTCTAACTGAGCCTATAGTGTAATAGAGTATTCTTCATATAGAAGTAGTAATGTTGCTGCAGTCACCAGAACAAGAGATGCTATGAATTTCATGGGAAACATTTTTGATAAGAGAATGTACCCTGTTCAACATTCTTTGAACTCTTTAATGGGGGGAGGGGGAGAAGCAATTCCATGGACCACACTAAGAAGACCTGGATCATCAGCCCTTATAGGTGTGGAGAGTGACACATTCTGCAAGTTCTGTTCATCAGTCTCTGCACATTTTTTTCCCCAGTACAAAATGTTACAGGACATGATTGCTCCATGTGGCGACCACTTAAATATTTGGGGCACAGCAGTGGATGTGTCCTATCACACGTATGCTTCTCCGAATTGCCTGGAAGTCATGGGAGGGTGGTAATAGTTGTCTCACGGCACAACCTTAGACTACAGGTGACTGGTGCTTCACGTGGGTTGTTTCTTTTATTTAAAAATGTCTATATTACGTTTCAACATCTAGGCCTCAGGATAGCCAAAGCTGCCTGCCACCCAGCCTGATTACTGCTCTGGTGTATGTAGTTCCTTACAGGATTGGATCTCAATCATGCCTTAGCTGGATGAAGCCCAGGAATAGGCAGGAGTCTTTCCTTTTCAGGGTATTTAAGCCTGCAGAGGAGAGCCTTGTTTGTTCAGACATTTCATATGGGTTAATGTATTTGTGTTAAATTTCCAAAACCCAGACCATTGCCTATACTTTAATGTCTCGGAAATTCCTGAAGATTAGGAGTGGTGCTTGTGGAGGGAATTTGGAGAAGGATTTCATCCAGAATCTATGCAGTACCACAGAGTTTGTCCTCTAAAGCTGCCATTTTCTTCAGGGGAACTAATCTTTGTCATCTGGCAGTTAGTTGTGTTTCCAGGAGAATCCCAGGCCCCTCCTGGAGGTTGGTAACCCTATGCTGCCCTGAAGGGCAGACACACACCAGCCCAGCTGTTGCGTGGATCTCTGATCTAGAGGTATATATAGCCCATTCCAGGCTGTCAAGGCAGAAGCTTAGGCTGACCAGATTGAAGCTGCTAAGCCATAGCCATGAAGTGATTGGCCCAAATTTGTACAAGGCAAACAGATTCCCCAAGTCGGGGCCTGGTAATTTATCCTGAAGTAAGGCTGCCTTGACTCCTGAGACTAATGAACATCTGTGTGTGCAATCTGTTTGCCAAAAGCAAATAGCAGAAATTTAAAAGCCTATATAGTTTATAGCCAGTGCTTTTTTTAAAGAAAATGAAATTCAGTAGAGCTAAATGTGCTTATAATTCTCATTGCTTAATTTGAAATCCTTTCCCCAAGTATATGTAAACTGTTAGTGCAGGGGTCCCCAACCTTTTTGAACCCTTGGAATTCTGACACAGAGTTATGGGTACAGCCACAAAATGGCTCCTGCAAGAAGCAGAGCCAACCAACTACAAAATGGCTGCTGAAGGAGGTGGAGCCAACCACAAAATGTCTGAGAGTGAGGTTATGCATAACTCTAATAGTAACTCTTCAATATTTCAGGCAGAAGCTCTGCTTAACAGGATGCCTTTTTAAAGGAAAATACTGTATTTTTTGCTCCATAAGACTCACTTTTTCCCCTCAAAAAAGTGGGGGGGGAAGTGTGTGCGTCTTAACCCCCCCTCACCTTTCCCAAGCCACGGCACCGAGTGGAGCTAGGTGCGTCTTATGGTCAGGTGCATCTTATGGAGCGAAAAATACGGTAGTGTTTTTTAAAAACCATTTTCTTGCTTACACACAGCTTCCTTCAGTCATGTGGTGAAGATCCTTGTGCTGTGGTGGCAACTGCTGCAGAAAGCAATGTTTTTTTAAAAAAAAAATCTGCACAGCCAATCTGATCTCCAATGGCCAATCAGAAGCCTAGCTGGGCAACAACTATACCAGGCCCCACCCACTTTCTAAAACACCTGGCGGGCACCAAGGCACATATGGGAACTATGTTGGGAACCTGTGTGCAAGTGGGAATTCATTGGCTTGGAAAGGCACTTTACACATGCTTATATATATATCTTCTTTATTATTATCTAGCATCACAGATAGGAGCTGGAACTACAACTGATCTCCATAATACCAAGATCAGTTCCCCTAGAGAAAATAGCTTCTTTGGAAGGTGAACTCTGTGGCATTACACACAGCTGAGGTCCCTCCCCAAACCCTGCCCTCCCCAGGCTCTACCCCCAAATATCCAGGAATTTCCCAGCCTGGAGTTGGCAACCTTAGGATGAGGCCCTTTAAGCTGAAAACAGCTTAAACACTAGTTCAATAGATCTTTGTTCATGCTAATACTCTGAGGATACTAATTCCTTGAAGGATGCTCCTTTCCCTCAAGTGGAAATAATTGCTACCTCACAAAAGATGCTGATGTGCCTTACAACCACTGTGGTGTTTTGATGGGAAACAAACCCCCCCACAATCTTTCTGTGCCAGGGAGCTATGGAGAGCACAGGAGCCTGCTACTGAAGAGAAATTAACAATCCTATGAATGCTCACTATCTCTAAGGTGGCTGGGTGCCTGGCCATCCAGGCATATCTGGGAAGCAAGAGCTGAATCCTTTCACTTGGTGAATTGTGCCTCTCAAGGGAGCAGGCTCAGAAGGTCAAGCAGATTCAGTCGGCTGGCAGTCACCTGCTCCCAAGTGAGGAAGGTGAAAACATATGGGACTCCCCTCTCTCTGATGTTATCACCAGACAGCTGTGACTTTTGTACAGGGAGGCGATAACATCGGGGCTCTAAAGAGCTGCTGATGAATTATGGCCGACTCCTTTCACAGCACTGCTGTCAGACTGTTTAGTCACTTGGTATTCATTGTTTTGGCATTACTGACTGGATACTTTGCACCAACTTCCAGGTAATGACTAAAACAGGCTCTGCAGCCTTCTCCTTTACTTCACAGTGGCTCTGGATTTCTTCCTGGAGCACTGAGGAAGTTTAAGAAGTAAAAAAGAAAAAATAAATTGTTAGAACAGTCCCAAATTCTTGTAACTAGTGAGAAAGGATGCCACCCCTTAAAGCTTTCCACTTGTTGCAGGTTACTGTAGCTTGCTATCTTACTTCTGAGGAAACACATTTATACAGAGAAAAAACAGAATATACCATCAGAAGTACTGACTGGAAGATATCTAAAAATTCCCTAGTAAAGGTAAAGCTTTCCCTTGCCCAAAAGCCAGCCAAATCCGACTCTAGGGGGTGGTACTCATCTCCGTTTCCAAGCCAAAGAGCCAGCGCTGTCCAAAGACATTTCTGTGGTCATGTGACCAGCATGACTAAACGCTGATGTGCACGGAATGCTGTTACCATCCCACCAAAGCAGTATCTATTTATCTACTTGCAATTTCTTGCTTTCAAACTGCTAGGTTGGCAGAAGCTGGGGCCAGAGATGGGAGCTCACTCTGTCACGTGGCACTTGGGTCTTGAACTGCCAAACTACCGACTTTCCAGTCTGCAGCTCAGCGTCTTAACCTGTGAGCCACCACACCCCTAAAAATTCCCCTAGAACAACGTATTTGCCTATGTGTAACTTCTATTTAAGATTTATTTCATTACATAATGGTTTGTCCACTATATTCAGATCTTAGAAGTAGATGTCTATCTCAAATATTCAGTCAACTGCACAATTTTTCTGACAGTGATAAGCTAATTTTTCTGTTATCTGATGCAAATCCTTTGGTATCATATAAAGTAGCACTCTTTACGTTAGCAGCCAGGAAAGCTAGAGCAAAGGTGGTTCTTAGGAACACAGCCTACTAAGATACAAGGCATCTCAGCCTACTGAGATGCAAGATCCAAATGCCTCAACAAAGTCAGCACCTTATAAAAAGTTGTATAACCTTCCCATCATTTTCTCAACAGATATTCCATTGGCTGCACGTGCTAAGAGAAGATTCTTCAACATAATAATGCTTGTTTATGATGGGCTTAGAATAGCATAATACGAAGAATACACAATGAAAGACTTAACAGAAGTGGAAAACTTATCCTTTCTTTTTATTTCTTAGCACTCTGTCTGCAACAAAAGGAGAGAAATAGCATTGCTGCCAAATGTTTAGGCCTCTTTACTGCACTGGTAAGCATGTTGTAGCTGAAGCAATATTTATGTGTTTCTCCAGATGTTTCAAAACATAGGCCAATCAATATGTAAGAGGAAAAGGATCTCTTCCAGTTTTAATTCACGTACATCTAGTTGCAAACAGGTAAATACGTTGTTTGGCTCATTTGGGTTGTGCCTCCCCATGGACCAGCCACAAAGGTCAAGTAGAGCCAGTCAGCTGGTAGTCACCTGCTTCCCCCAGTGAGACACACTATCGGTAGAATGAAACAAATGGGATCCCCCCATGGATGAACTGATGTTATCAGTACGCAGCTGTGCCTTTGTGCTGGAAGGGGAGAGTGCCACAATTTGTGAATGTCAGTGATGAATTGCTTCTGTCCTCCTACCACATTGTCAAGGACTCCCTGTTCTTAATTGCCCATGTGGGTTTGGCTTCTTTTAGACAGTAATGCAAAAATACCAGCTATCCCCCAAAGCCTGAACACTGGGATAATGAATACACAAAGTACACGGTATAAGACCGCCTGCTCACTCGTGCAGCTTCTCATGCATTATTACTGCTACTGGCAATGGCAGGACACAAAGTCCATCTCCAACATTATGTACCGCTCAGAGCCTAAATTCTCTCTCTTTTTATTGGCAATGTAAAATATACATGGCAATTCTGAGCCAACATCGACCTAGATCTAAACCATTTCGTAGCATCCCAAGGATAGTGTATTATGTGTGGGTTTAGGCAAATTAACAACTGTGTAATGGAATCAGAACTGGAGGGGACTCAAAGACCATCTAGTTTACCCCTTGAAGCATGACAAGTTCATTTATCATCCCTGCTCACATCAGCCTGATCCGGCAGATCTCCATGTTCTACAAAGTACAGCAGCACTGGTTTATGTCTGGCTTCAAGGTGTGCCATGCAGCTTTTCAGACACCACAAAAGCCTCAGCCAGAGAGTCAGACCCCTCACTCCTCACTTTGATGCAAAGCCCTCTACATCAAGGGAGAATAAAGGATGCATGGCTCTGCACACTTTGCCTGGCATAAGGTGCATACTAAGATCAACACTTGGCCATAACATTAAACTGCTCTCCATCCATTTGGATTAAAGAATGAATTATGGCCTACTCCAGTCCGACTACCACAATAATGGGATGATGAAAATTGCACAGGAGATCCTAGCTTGATAGTTGGGTTTTATTTCAGACCAATTTTTTCTAATGTAGACAACTTGGGGGTTTGGCCTTTAGATCTGCATCTTGAAACAGTTTGGTGCCAAAGCTAAGAATGCAAGAAAAATTTTAATAGTGTATCAGCTCAAATTGTAAAATCCATTGTGTAAGCAGAAGAATAGCATTTTTCTGTGTGTCTTAAACTCACATGGTGCTTTTTGTAGGTGCACAATGCCCTCTTCTCCATTCAAAGAAAAGAATTGTACTGTGCAAAGCAGAAACGCACAGATTATCACCTGCAATGAAGTCCATGTAATTAAAAGCAATTTAAAGCATGCACATAAATGAGATCAGTTAATTACTGCTTTGTGTTTACATATTTTACCAGTTATGCAAAACTTTGTAGGATTCTAGGGGGGAAAACATGTTAAATCAATAGCTCACTTCTGAGTTTTCTATGTTGCAGAAGAATGAACAAGAACTATGTATAAAATGTGTTGTCTGCTTTTGATTTATTGAGTAGTTGCTTCTGCTGTTGTAATCTTTTCTCACTTTCCTATTAGAAACCTCTTTGGAGATAGCCTTTGTCAAAGCATCAGTCCTTGCCCTCTCTTTCTTCCAGTGTTGTCACTGGGTGGGGAGGCAGAGGCAGCACATTCCCCGTCAGAAGTCAACACAAGGGAAAGCAAACTTGAAATGTTTTTTCCCCTCCTTACCGGACTGTTGATTTAATTCAGAGGTCATCCTAAGAGCCCTGATATAAAAATGAGCTATGCTCGGAATAGTTAGAGGTAAGCAGGAATGACTGTGTTCACTGTAGTGCAGTGAAAACATTTATCAGTGGAGGTTAAAGGCTCACTTCCCCTCATGGTGGTCTGTGGCACACTTTTTCACTGTTGAGCGGTTTATATTTGCTGATCGTTTTTTCCACTTAGAGTCCTCTAGCTGCAAACTTCTAAAACTTCTGCTAGGCACTCTCAATTCCCCCCCCACACCGCCGCCCTTTTCAAGTGCAAACAATTGCGTTTGAGCAAAGTGTGGCTCGGCTTCTTTTCTTTGTAAAGCCTCTTGTGTTTGTGAAAGGAGTGTCTCAAATGTCTTGGGTAGCAGCAGCTGTTGCAGGAGCTGAAGCTGCCTTTTCAGAGGCTTGCCGAAGGCCCCCGGTCTCCCTCTTCGCTTCTTTTGTCTCCGTCAAAAGCGCGCTCCCCCTTTGACCCCTCAGCTAGCGCAAGCCTACCGCTTTTGTCAGCCACTGCAGACAAGTTCCACCCTAAATCAGGCATTGTCTGGGGCTCCAGAAGCCAGCACGTGCCCACATCCCCCTAATCTTTTAATTTCACCCCAGGAAAAAGCAGCTGTTCTTGAGCTGTGCAGGGCACAGCTGTCAGCTGGGGCCTGCTGCCGACTTTGGCTGCACAATAGGGAGGAAGAAATGAAGCGGGGGGGGGGGGAGAGTAATATATACATATATGTATATTTTCAACAGTTGGCAGCACGTGCTGTGTAACACTGTATTGTCCAGCAATCCAGCCCTGACCATTCTCTGTTCCTTCTATCCTCTGCCACACACACGCATATTAGCTTGATCTTTGATTGAAGAAGAAAACTTCCAGCTTCAAAGGGCAGGACACCCTGGCTGGCTGTATTATACCTTTGCTGCTGAAATTATCAACAGCAAAATTACAGGCTCGCAGCTTCAGGCATGCTTACATATGCCTCTCTCTCTAACACCTCAGATCTTACTGCTGGGGCGGGGGGGCAGACACAAGGATGCACACTGAGAAACTAGGCCTAGATCAGTTTTCTTGTTCTGGTACCTGCAATCGACTTTGAGAGCAAATACTTAATGATAATATGGAGAGTTGGCCAGTTTAGACACTGATAATTTCCTGCATGGAAAACACATATAAAGTGAAAAGCCTGAAATCCATGTATAGGAAATGATATATGACTCCCATGCAATTGAGGTATGTAACTTCCTTCCACAAGTATCATGACCTTTACAGGACAAGTACCTTCTAAGCCAGAAATATACCACCAATACCACCAAGGCATGATAGTGTTTATAGGGACCACATCATCTATGTATCTATTTCTCAAGTTTTGCCTCTATCTGCAGATATCCAAATCTGCAGATCAGAGCCACACTTATCCAAAACAAACGTTTCTGCAAACTTGGGGGATCCTCTAGGTTTGCAGAAAAATCTGACATCTTTAAAAAATACAGTGGGGGAGCTGTGGTGGGCCTGGTGGTGGTGCAGCCCAGGAGCCTCTGCAGGCCCAGTGAGAAAATGGGGGGAAGGGAATCCCCCCTCTGCAAATCTCACAGGCCCACACTAGTAGGTATATAGCACATGTGTGCTAAAAGTGTCATGTGTGAAACAGCCCAACATATACCTTCTATGCCTTTATATTTTAACAATATTTACTTGTTCATGGCTGGCTATTTAGAACACCACACATGCATTTGCTATTGCAGAAATAAAACACTGCACTTATGCATACACCCATTTGTAAGCACAACTGTGCATGAAATTGTCACTGCCCTTCCATGTTAATAGCTAAATTATTGGAAATTGCAGCAAGCAAGAAAGCAGAGCCTGAGGACACAAATTTGGCCTTCAAATATGCCTTTCATTTTTTAAATTTAGTTTTTATTTTATTTGCATGATATGCCTTTTCTGAAATCCATTACTCTCGAGCTCTGGGTTGGCAGCAGTTGAGAGCAGCTGCAGAAAGATCAAAGTAGGTTCCCCAGAGCATTTGGGACAGTTCTGTTTGCAGGGTGGAGAAAGCATGCAAACCCCAACACATTTGCGTCAGTCTGTTTGCTCTGATGAAAAAAGAAAGACGATAAGCACACCATGAAACAACTCATTTATTTATAGATTTTATATATGGGTGTTCAATTGCTGAACTCTGCAAATGATCCCTTCAATTCAGATGAATGTTGAGGTCTTGTTTACAGTAGGACAAGTCAAAATACAATAAACTGTGCTCACTACAGAGTTGTGGTGTTGCACATAGAAACTGCCTGCTATTGTTTCTGAAGCTGTAATGCTCCAAACTAAAGGAAGTCCTGAATAATAAAGAGTCCAAGATAAAGGAGAATGTCTGAAACACATGTCCTTTATGTAAACGCTAGGTCAGAAAACAAACTAAAAAGGGTTACTTGCATGAATGTTCTTTTCAGAAAATCAAGAGCATTTTGGTATCAGGAGAAGCAGCCTGAATCAGTTCTTGTAATACACCGGCTTTACCAGCATCTAATGCATGCATGTTGCTCTTCTCTGTAAGTACACATGTTTTACTTGCTTCCTCTCACCTGGCCTGTAATTTAAAGAACTTTACAGGAAATATTACTCCAAGTGCAACATATGGTGAATGGTGCACCTGCTCAGTGCTTACCACCTGCTGAATGGCTCTGCAGGAGTCAGACTGCTCACTGTAGCTTGGAGGGCCAGGGGGCAAAAGCATTTTAGCTCATTTGCATGCTGGACTGGAGCCACATGCCTGGGCTATGGGCAGATCTAACCCAGCAGCATGGCAGGGCTTTCAAGTTTAGCAGAGGGAGAAAAAGCGCACTCTCTGGCCTTAGCTGACAAGAGGGACTGTCCATCATGTAGACTCATGCACAGATAGAGTGTGTGTGTGCACGCACACACACAGAGAATAGTTATTCTATTAAAACTGAATTAATGTGCCAGAAACCTTCAATAAATAATAGTTTGCTTTGGGCATGGAATGTTAGCATTAATTGCTTAGCAGCAGGCAAATGTCAATACTACAACTAGCGGGGGGGGGGGGGGCGGAAGAGTGTCCAGGTCTACAAATGCAAAAATCAGCTGGAGAGTAGAGTGGCATTGACTTTCAGTCTATAAAAGTGATTTGCCCCCCAAATCCAGTTCATGACTTTTGCTGAAGAATCTGGCAGTTTCTGGGGAATCTTATACTTGTCGTAGTATTCGCTTCTTTAAAATGCAAGTTTCTAGTCATAGCATGGGGGGAGGGGGGAAATCACTGGAAAGTCCTTTGAGTAAACCAAAAACCAGGGCTTCCAGCAGACCTGGCAAGAAGATCCTTCCCTCAACATGTGTCCCAAGGCATTTTACAACATTAATTTCTTATCTAGCTGTCTCTGCTTACTTTTGTGCTCATATTTAGTGAGCCTCAGGCTTCAATCCTATGCATACTTACCCATTGAAACCTTTAGACTGGGCGGGTTAATTCTTTAGAGTCATATTTTACATTTTCAAAAATTAAAAAAGAACAAATGTGAAGCACAGAAAAGTAAATTTATTTATTTATTCATGTATGCAATTTATAACCTGCTTTCTTACTGAGAATCCAGACAAATCACAGTATAAATCAATACAATCAAAAGGATGAGACATCCAATAAACAGTGCAACAGGAACCAAGCGGAAATCTGAGACAAAGCTCTCCGCAGCCATCGACGAGATCGCTCCCAGGTGCCCTCTGCACTCCTGCACTAGGCTTGCTCCATGGTACACCCAGGAGCTACGGCTTATGAAGCGGGAGCTCAGACGGTTGGAGAGATGGTGGTGACGAGCTCGCGACAAATCAACAAGAGCATCTTATAGGACATTTATGAAAGCCTATGAGGTGGCAGTCAAGGCCACAAAGGACTACTATGTGGCCGAGATTGCGTCTGCTAGCTCATGCCCGGCACAATTATTTAGAACAATTTGGTCCATAACAACACTGCCACTGGGCAAACCAAATAGTAGGGAATTGGATATTGGCTGTGAGGCTTTTGTGAGCTATTTTGTGGACAAAGTCTTGGCACTCCGCCGCGACCTCCCTGTCACGATTAATACAATGAGCAAACTTGAGGCCCCTTGCACGTCGGCGATTCTGGGTTTGGATTCCTTCAACCCACTCAGTCTTGACGAAGTTGACATCTGGCTGACACTGGAGGCACTGCACTGGCTGCCTATACCGGATTCGCTTCAAAGTGCTGGTGCTTACCTTTAAAGCCCTAAATGTCCTGGGTCCGACTTACCTGAGGGACCGCCTTTCCCCGTATATACCCCAGAGAGCACTATGGTCTGGGGCCCAACATCGACAACTGGGCCCCAGAGAAGCCAGGCGCGCTGCCACTAGGGGGAGAGCTTTTTCGGTGGTGGCCCCTTACTGGTGGAACGAGCTCCCAGAGGAGACCAGGGCCCTGTGGGACTTGGGGCAGTTCCGCAGGGCCTGTAAGACAGAGCTCTTCCACCAGGCTTACAAATAGGGGCCACCACCCTTCCATCACATCATGCTCCCCCCACCTTATAACCCTAAGACCAGCAATGATCAGCCGCAGATAATATCTTCTGGAGTCAGAGAGCTGACAACTGGAGCCATGAAATGCTAGGGGGTCTACACACGGCGCCACCTGAGCACTTTATCTGTTAGTTGTTTACTGTTTTAACTGTAATGTAATCTGTTTTAACTGTTTTAATGTATGTATGAATCTTGGGTTACCAAGTCGTGTAAGCCGCTCCGGGCCCGCAAAATGCAGGGAGAGCGGCATATAAATCAAATAATAAATAAATAAAATAAAAAGCTACAACAAAGCATAAGCATTCATGACACATTAAATGATGCAGAAATTACGTAGTAGGATAATACACAGTGGTATAGACCACCATCCCTTTACCTTCTTTAAAGCATCTTTCTGAACCATTCCATTATAGTATAGCCCTATTACCCTATTCAATGCTTTCTTGAATAATTCAGTTTTGCATAGTTTGTGGAATGCCAGGAGAACAGAAGCCTTCCTGACCTCATCAGGCAGGCCATTCCGCAAGGCAGGGGGCACCACAGAGAATGCACATGCATGAGCAGATATTGATCTTGCCCATTTGCAGAGTGGAACCTTCAGAAGTTAGATGAGTGAAGTCATGGCAAGACATAGGTAGTCCTGCAAATATGAGGGGCTAAGCCCATGAAGGGCTCAGTATGTGATAGCCAATACCTGGAACTGATGGGCACCCAATGGAGTGACTGTAGAATGGGAGCAATATGCATGTTTCTCATAGATCCTGATAATAACCTGTGGCATTCTGTACAAACTGGAATCTCCAAGCTGACCTCAAGGGGAGACCTATGAAGAGTGCATTATAGCAGTCTAGTCTTAGGGCTACCATAGTATAGACCAGGGGTGGGCAAATGGCGGCCCACGGGCCACATGCGGCCCGCCACAGAGTTTTTTGCGGCCCGCCAAGACATGAAGATCAACAAGAGTAAATATAGATGCTCTTTGACAGACATTAACTTGCAGGCTGTGATGAGAATCTCAACAAGCAATCTCACTCCTGATTTCAAAAAAATTGTAGAAAAGTGTGATAGGGTATATTTGTCTCATTAAACTGATTCTAAAATTAAACGTGCTTGCAGCTATAGATGATATGAAATTAGCACAATAAATAAATTGAATAAAACTACCACTATTTAATTTAATTTATATTTATTGATTTTTATGATACAATTTATACCTTTTCTGAAATGCAAAGTTAAGTAATGAATGCAATCATTTTAAAAGGTGTGGCCCTCCACTAACCTCCGCTCCCACAAAGTGGCCCCCGAGCCAAAACAATTGCCCACCCCTGGTATAGACCAAGGTCAAGGTAGGGGACCATCTTCCATGCTAAACTGAGTTGAATTAAAGCGGGGGGGGGGGGGGTTGCAGCTGTATTAACTTGATTCTCCAGCAGTAATGTTGGATCCAGTATGACACTTAGGCTCTTAACTGAGTCAGCAGGGGTTGACTGAACCCCATCAAAAGTAGGACCCATAATGTCCTTCAGGATCTCCACCTTCCTAACCAACAATACTTCTGTCTTGTCAGGATTTAATTTCAATTTGTACACTTTAACCACAACAGAGAGGCAGAGATTCAGGACCTTAATAGCATCACCGGGAAATCTGGATAAACAGATAAAGCTGGTGTTGTCAGCATATTGATGACAGTCAACCCCAAAACTATGACTGATTTGTCCTAACAGCTTCACAGAGGGGTTGAATAGTGTGAAGGACATGATTGCAGCCTGTGGAACCCCATAGAATAGGTCCCACACTGATGACTGCTGATCTCCAATAGCCCCCCTTTGAGCCCAGTCCATGAAGAATGGTTTGATCCAGTCCAAAGCACTTCTGTCTCCAAATGCCTCAACAAAGTGACATGGTCCACTGTATCAAAGGCCGCAGATCAATCTAGGAGGAGCAGCAAAGAGGCATGGCTTGTGTGTGCATTTAGTCGAAGGTGGTCAACTTCAGCTACCAAGGCCCATTTCTGTCAAAATGCTGGTGTTTCATCAGGGCCATAAAGAGACTCGTGTGTGTGTGTGTGTGTATTATAGTTGACAATGTATACACATGATAAAACTATACAGAGGAGATTGCATGCGTAGGTTTGCCAAGTGCGCTTGCCAGATTCAAGGTCGTTTTGCACCACAGAACAATGGAGCAAAAGTTTATCTTTCAAAACCTATCTATAGCCACAGATAAATATATATTTTTAAGTTGTACTGGAAGTACAATATGTATCAATGGAACACATATGTTCAAATAGTTCCATGTGCGCACATCCTACCCAGTAAAACTTTTTGGTGCTATTGGCCTAAAGGAGAACTATTCACCAAAGACTTTTCTCTTTTCAAAGATACAGAAAAACAGCATGAAACCTCTTGAATCAGATTTCTTTTTGACTGCTCTTTTAATGCAGGTTCCCCATATTCCTTATCTTTCCACAAACTCCCACAGAGAGAGAGAGGGAAGCAATCTGCAAATACAAACTATGTGCATCTTGCCTCAGAATGGCATTCTCCTCCTGTATGTTTCATGTGTCTGGCAGAAGTACAGATAAACGGCAGACACAGGTGGGTTCTTCTCTGTTACACAAGCAGTCAGGTTGAAAGAGAGTCCCCCTCATGCTGCTTTTCTTCCCCCTCCCTTTCCCCCGCCTTTCACTTGCTCTTCAGTATGGAATTGAGCTATCAGTGCAGGCCCTCAGGCCTCAGTCTAGCCTGAAACTAACCTAGTCCCATCTGTTACCCTATCTGGGCCACATTTGCCGCATGATTGGTGCAGGGCTTGAAAAGATGACGCATGATGAGCCATGTGGCAACCCTGCAGACTGAGGGGAAGGGGGGCTCAGGATGAAATATTGGGACATGACACTTGGAGGCCCAGTTAATCACAGCAGCTGATGGCTGGAGAGTGCTATACATCCTCTTCTTGCAGGCAGCACATTCCTGGAAGCCTCTCCCTTTGCATTATTCATTCAGAAGTGTCCCTTTAATTTGAAGCCGAGATTAGGGCTCTCCTCCCCACCCCCTTTGGCCTCACTGTAGCTGCAAAGGCAACAGGGAGGCCCATTGTAAGACCATTAGCAAGGAACAATGGGAAGCTGAAAGAGTAAATCCCAGTGAATAGAAGAATGAAAGTTGGCTTGTGCCAGCGATCCTGGCTTAGCTCATTATGTGAAGCAGCAGATGGAGTGTGGCCTGGTTGCTGGGCAGAAGTCTGCAGTTCTGGGAGGTGGGGGCAGTAGTATTCCTAAAACATACCACTTTGAGGATAAAATGACCTAAGCATTTGTTGCAGAGCAATAAGAGCTACCAAGTGAATTGATATGGTTTCCATTACTTGTAAAGGGAAGCAAAATTTCTAGTTGTTGTGTTTGGGTCAAATTGTGACAATAAAAAAATACTTAGCCAAGGACATACTTTTCTTTTAGCATATTGGTTTATGCTGCAGGTTTGATTTGCTGTGTTTATTCATTATATATATAGTCACTACCCACCCAAAGGGTCTTGTGGCGACTTACACCATTAAAATCAATAAGGTAAAAACAACATATGTACTGGCTTGCATGACAAAATTACAATCTAAAATATTAACATTAAAATATTAAAAGATGTGGCTATCTCCATACCACTATTAAAACAGCCCAAACATATGGTTACCCTCCAAAGGCCAAGCTAGACAATTCAGCTTTGCATGCCCTGCAGAAACTAAACAAGTCCAGCAGGGCAAGGGTGTTATCCAAGAGTGCATTCCACAGGGTAGGGGCCACAACTGAGAAAATCCTTCCCCTGGTGACAGCTAAGCAAGCCATCCTGGGACCAGGCGCCTGCATGGGGGGCTGTAATGGGAGAGGTGGTCCCATAGGTATGAGGGTCCCAGACGATTAAGGGCTTTGAAGGTTAACACCAACACCTTGCATTGGATCCAGAGACTAATTGGTAGCCAGTACAGCTGCTGCAGAATTGGAGTAATATGATCTGACCATGATGTACCAGTCAGCAACCTGGCACCTGCATTCTGAACCACCTGCTGTTTCCAAAGCAATTTCAGAGTAGCCCTATGTAGAGCGAATTGCAATAGTAGTGAGGGGCTGTGGCTCAGTGGTAGAGCCTCTGCTTGGCATGCAGAAGGTCCCAGGTTCAACCCCTGGTATCTCCAGTTAAAGGATCTGGAAGAAGGTGATATGAAAGACCTCTGCCTGAGACCCTGGAAAGCCGCACAGTAGACAATACTGACTTTGATGGACCAAGGGTCTGATTTAGTATAAGGCAGGTTCATGTGCAATCCAATCTGGAGGTGACCATTGCATGGATAAATGTGGCAAGGTCTGACCCAGACAAATAAGCTGGTGGGCCTGGTGTGGTGAAATCTAACCATATGGAGTGTATGATGTGTAGCTGAACAAAATTGCTAGGCTGTGAAACAGCCATTGAGCTAAGCATCATCAGCAAACATTGTAGAAGAATGGCAAAAATAATATGTGGACAAATTTTATGGAACTGGGAAAGTCCATGAAATGCACATTGATGACAAAATAAAGCCAGTCTTTCATATTGTTCCATCTTGTTAAGAAGTGGAACTGCAACAATTAGAGGTGGCAGATGGCCCCAGGTGTTATATCGACATATTACCACTGGCTGAGGTCATCTGGAGATTAGGAATGAAGTATCATCACTATATGGATGACGTCCAGTTATTATTTCTCCTTTTTCAGCCCAGGCAGGTGAACGTGGGTGTCTCCTGAACAGTTACCTGTAGTCAGTGCTGGTTCTTCACTTCCATGTCCTAAACAGCCTGAGGCTAGCATAAAGGGCCACCTACTGCCATAGAAGTGTGCCTAAAACAGTGACTGTGCTGCATGTCCCTTCGCCCTCAGAGGTGAGGTGGGTTGCCACCACCAAACACAGGGTCTTCTTTTTTGTGGGGCTTTGTGTTCAGAAGATACTTTCTATCACCCTCTGCTTGGTGCTGAGTCTTGTGGTTCTGTTGGTGCCAGGAAAATAAAACCTTCTTTTTTTACCCATTCTTTTTTATTTTACCCTTCCACCTTGGACTGCTATATCAGACTACTTTAGCTGTGGGTATGACTAGATGTTTATTTTATCTATGCCATTTTATGCTGCCTGTGTTTGAATGCTGTTTTTATGCTCTTAATTACTGTTCAGCCAGCTTTAAAGTTCCTGTGTAACTAGAGAACTGTACTGCACAGTACATTCCAGTAGCTGTTGTTTTCAATAGAAATATCCATGCTGTGTTACCACAGTTCCATCCTCTAACATAAGAGAACTCTGACTCAAACAAAGGGATGACAAGCTGAATTTTAAAATTAAAATATATGCTCCAGGTTTGGGGGGGCAGCCAAGATGCCCACACGTGCCCCACCCCCACAGACATGATCACCTCCCCAGCAGAGGGAATTGGGTGTAACTTTTTTACTTGCTTTAGCTAAGCCCTGTTGGCTCCAGAAAGGTTCAAAAGAGTGTGAACAAACGGTGCTTTGATCACTCCAGATGTCAGCATGAAATGGGAAACTATCCAGAGGTTCCTGCAATATATGTGTAAAGCTTTGTTTAATAAATGTTACTAAGGTTTGAAGCAACTAAAATTGGCTCTGATGTCCTTCACAGGCAACAATATAGCTACAAACTAACTTCAGAAGGCATCACCACCAGACAGCTTGAGCACATGGGAAGCTTCATAAGGCAGGAGGAAGCCCCTAAAACACTCTAGTGAGCCCAGATTGTCAAAAGCTTTATGAGTTAAGTAAAAGCTTCTGTAAATGCAACCTAAGGATGTTTATACTGCAACTATGTGTAGTTCATTTTTATGAGCTCCTGACTCTGCCACAACCAATCTCTTGTTCAATAGCCATGCAAAGTATATGATATGTTGGCAATAAGTCAGGTATGGGCTCCTCCCAACCCAACTTGCTTTCCCCACAGCCACATAGCAGCTGGGTGGAATTCACTTGGCCCTGGTGCTGGGGAGGAAGGACTCCAGCCTTCCCACACACACATCACACCTTTTTCCAGAGCCAAAATGGCTTGGGGTATAGGGGCAGTCTTGGTGATCCTGGGGTGAAAAACCAGAATGGGGCCCCAGAATGACTGCTACAAGCCACTGGGCCTCCAATCACACCTACCCCCTGCCACCGGGGTCCAAGCAAGTGGCAGACCTTGCCCCATGTGAGGCAGGTGGGAGACTCCACTGCTCCCAAAAAGCAGATGCCTGACATCCAGAAAAGGTGTGCATGAGCAATTACTGCTGCCAGGCTGGCTGCTCCCCTCTGTCAGGGGCGTAGTGGGGGGAGGGCATGGGGTCAGCAGTATCTGCCTTTGTTGCCTATTGAGTAATAACCCCCTTAGTTACTTGCCCCGTTGAGGTGAAGCCTGTGCACTGAATACTGCATACGCAGTCCCACATTGGGCCAAAAAGTGTCCCTTGAGATCCTTTCAGCTCAGGAAAATTGCATGGAGGAAGGCTGGAGCCCCTCCTCCTCCAGAGCAAGAGTCTTGATGGAAACTGAGTCCAGTGGCACTCTGGTAAGAAAGTTCCCTGCAACTGCAAGTAAGTTCCTTTCAGCTGACCCAGACTCGTGGGTAGGGATGTGCACCTTGAAAAAAATCAGTATTTTTCTGATCTGGATATCAGGGAGTCAAAAAATGAAAGAATTCCTAGTTTTCCATGTTCTAAATACCAGTTTGGTATTCAGATCTGGGTGGTTTTTCCCCCAGGATAATATTATTTGGCTCCATTATTCCCTATGGGGAATATTTCCAGGGGCTCTAGGGGCTTTTCTTTTAAGCTAGTGGGAGCAAAATTGCCAAATTGTTGCTGGTGCCTGTCAGTTAAATAATCCCCGAGTTCCAAATGAATTGGACCCCTTGGGCCCCTGAATAAGGCACCCCTCCATCCATCCTCCATTGCTTCCTATGAGGGAAAAATTCCAAGCTTTCTCCAGGGCAAACAATAACCAAACACTCAACAGCAAGCAAAGGAACCACTGTCCTGAAGTCTCTCAATGCAAACAGAATCAACAAACCCAAAGAACCACTGCAAAACCAGAGAATCCCAGAAGAAGCCTGGGAAAATGTGGCAAGAGTAACACAACAAGAATCAGATCAGAGATTCCAAAGCTAATGTCAAACCAGATAATCCTCCGAGCCAAATGGAACAGAAGCTGTTGCAAGCCCAACAAATGTAAAACCAGAGAATCTAGCCAGTGTACAACCTGAGAATCTAAGGCAATGTCAGACCCAAGAATCCACAGCACACCCAAAACAAACCAACTTGAGCAAAGAATACAATGTTGCATGACCAGCAAAACCAATTTCAAAGGACACAATCAAAGCCAAAACAAAATGGCAAGCCAATACCAAGCCTCAAAAAGACACAGAAACAATAAAATGAAGATCAAACAGTCCTGTGAGTCTTAATAGGCTGACTCCCAATATTCCCAGTTACTCCTGAATATTGCTGGGATTTTTCAGGACCCATTTCCTGGTTTCCCAAAAAATGCCAGATACCATCCAGAAACCCAAATATATCCAGAAAATACTGATTTTTTTTGTATATATATCCAGACTGGACATATCCAAATGCACATCCCTACTCATGGCCAAATGCCTCATGTAGTTTGTAATGCATTATACTGATTTGGCCAGATTCCAGGAATCTGGCATAAAGATAGTGTGCAAATCATCAGACTTTGACCTAGACAGTTTAAGCATAGGATTTATTTTCTGTAAGGGAGGGGGGGTTCCTGTATGACTATAAAAAAAAAAAAGACTGCACAATGGAGCCAAACTAGGGCTTGTAGAAAAGTCTGAAGTAAGGAGCAATGTTTGGGCATGTGCATAGAGGCTGTACATGGAGGTAGGGTAGAAGCTTGGGTTGCCATAGCCACCTAAAATGGTATTTCATACTAAAGCAGTGGTGCCTGCCACCACCACTATGAGGAGTGAATATAAGGGGGTGGCAGAGGAAAAGGGAAATAGAACCAGAGACAACAAGAATGTGTTGGAAGAAATGGAGAAACTGATAGTGGGGGGTGAGGCAGTAGCTGGTGTGAGAAGCTGTGAGAAGGTTAGTGTGGAAAGTTGGCATTTCTCTTTCACTGTGAGGTCTCACAGGTCTCTTTGTCAATATTTATGGGGCTGAATTCATTGCCATTTTCTAGCTATAGCCTTGGCAGGTATGCATACACAATATCTTGGATTAATCATAACTAAGAAAGGTACCTTGAGATCTGTCATATATGCCTAGTATATAATAATATTCCCTATCCAGAATCATAACCTAACCCTGAACATATTACTGAACAAGATTGTTTTGTAGAACAGGAGTACATATACTTGATGTTCATATAGTATAGTGATAGATAAAAATGAGTCTGCAAGAAATTGTAGTGTATGAGTTTGGTTTTAAGTTTCACAGACAGAAGAAGAAAAAGAAGAGATTGGACCCCCACCCTTCACTTGGTGTCTCAGAGTGGCTTACAAACTCCTTTCCCTTCCCCTCCCCACAACAGACACCCTGTAAGGCAGGTGGGGCTGAGAGAGCTCTTTCCAGAGCTGTCCTTGAGGGAACAGCTCTTGTCAGAACTATGGCTTGCCCAAGGTCATCCAGCAGGTACAAGTGGAGGAGTGGGGGATCAAACCCGGTTCTCCCAGATTAGAGTCCATGCACTTAACCACTACACCAAACTGGTATAGCAGCCATTTGGGAGGCAAAGAAAGAGGCTGAGCTGGCATTTGGCTTTCCATGTACATGTCTGAAGGCAGTTGCAGATAGTATAAAAAACTTCAGGAAAATGTTACCATTTTGTAAACTGTCAGTGCTGCTGATGGCCCTCTACATTCCATAGTTCAGCTGCTCACTACTTAGCCTGATGAGTACAGGGGAATTAGTCATCTCACTCAAAGTTCAGCTGGCTTCTAGCTCTTGAAGGAACAGAATTATTGAATAGCTGCCAAAAGATGTCTCATACTGAGTTACTTGTACTTACAAATTTCTGATAGGACTTTGGAAGCCCTGGGAGATGAGGAAGAGAAGACAGATACAGGTATAACCTGAAACTGGGTTACATAATTACCTAGAACTCATATTTTAAAAAAAAAATCATCTGGATTTTTGAAGGAATTGCAGTCTAAATGACCAGCTAAGTAAAGGAAGAAAGCATTGAAAGCACAAGTATTGTGCTTTCCCTTATTCCTAAAATCCATCTCATCAAGGTCCTTAAGGTGCTCCTCTTCCTTTAAGAGTTGCCCAAAATTTCATCATGTGGCATTTCCCTCACAGTGTGATTATAAAATGAGAAATACTACATAGCAGAAATTGCTTCTCCGGGACAATCCTTAGACAGAGGCCTCCCGCATCCTTCAGAGTCACAGGGACTAGAGAGCTGTCATCCTCCAGCACAGAACACCTGACAGCCGTTAGGATAAGTGGAGTAACAGGGTGTCAGTGTAGCAAGAATCTACTTACTTCGTTTATACCCTGCCGTTAGCATACCTTCCCTGGTGGGTGTTGACAGATCTGGGAGCCTCCTCCATGCTCACAGTTTCAGGTTGTGCCTGCACCTATCCTATCCTCCTAGTGCCTCACCATCTCCCAGGGCTTCCAAAGTCCTGTCAGAACCACTGCAAAACCCATCTAGATTTAGGGGTAAATCAGAGACATTTGGGACTGGAAAACGTTGGCCTGCCCTCATGCCTTTCCCTACCACTTTAGGTATCCCATCACCTGGATTCCCTGAGCAATCCACTGATGCAGATGCCACCTTTCCTGGTTCTGAAAGTAGATTTCTAGGAAAGATTTCTCTGCTCTAAGCAGCTGATATTTTTGATCTATTCTAAATCTGTGCTATTTCTGTCATAACCATGAAAGTGTCCATGCTTTACGGTAGAAGCAATGGTAGGAAGTCTAAGGGTTGAAGGAAATTTCCTTTTAAAAAATTTGTGTATTTATTTGTTTGTTTGTTTGTTTTTTAAGGATTGCACTGAAACTCACCCAAGGAACTTGATGTTATAATGGGCTTTCTTCTGTTCCAGTCTAGCACTTCATCTATATACTAATTCCAAGAGGTTTTTTTCTGTGTCGATACTTATATCTGCCAAAAGAGAGCTCACTCTCCCCCAACAGCTTTTCCTACATAGTCAGGGACCTTTCTCGGTTTGCAGAAAAATCCAAAAAGTTTTTTAAAAAGCCTTCAGGGACCATTGAATTTCCCCCAATACCTTTTGAAATGGCATCAGCTCCAGGCATCAACTGTGAGACATTAGAATGTACGGAAGAGGGGGGGAGAGTTCTAACTGTTTCTGTCAGTAAAAGGCAGAGTTTTAACTGGCAGCACTCTAGAGTTGCCAAGTACCCCCCCCCCCGGCCACCACCAGCAGATCCAGATCCAGGCTGGGAAACTCCTGGCAATTTGGGGGTGGAGCCTGGGGAGGACAGGAACCTCAGTGAGGTACAATGCCATAAACTCCACCCCCATTTTCTCCATGGAAAGTTATCTCTGTAGTCTGGAGATGAGCAGTAATTCCAGGGGATCCCCAGGTCCCACCTGGAGGCTGGCATCCCTAGGCAGCACCCTCTGTGTGACTTGATACCACCTGATTTGCATGACTTAATTAGGCCCAGCTGCTTTGCTACTGCTTTTACAAGCAGCCACCCTCTGAAAGCCATTGTGATGTAACAGTTAGAGCTTCAGATTGGGATCTGTGAGACCCAGGTTCAGATCCCCATCTTGTGCTGGAAGCTGGGAGATTTTGGACCGGTCACATACTTTCAGCCTAACCAACCTCACAGGGTTGTTGTGCAGATAACAAGGAGGAAATAATAATGTAAGCTGCTTTAGTCCCCACTGTGGAGAAAGACTGTAAACTTCCTAGGTAGAGGCTGCAGGGGAAGGAGATGGAGATAGAAAGCTGAAGACAGATAAAGGTAGATTGGCTGTTGGGTGGGAAGGAAATAGGGTTGCCAACTCCAGATTGGGAAATTCCTGGACATTTGAGAGGTGGAGCCTGGGGAGGGTGGGATTTGAGGAGGGACTACAGACCAGTATAATGCCATAGACTCCACCCTCCAAACCAGCCATTTCCTTCACTTAAACTACCATTGCCAGCCTCCAGACAAGGGCTGGAGAGCACCCAGAATTACAGCTGTTGTCCAGGTGACAGAGATCAGTTCCCCTGGATAAAATCTCTGCTTTGGAGGGTTGCTGAAGCTCCACCTTCAAATCTCCAGGAATTTCCCAACCTGGAGCTGGCAGCCTTAAGGTGAATTGATCTCTGCAGCTGGGAGATCCATTGTGATTCCCAGAGCACTGCTGCTGCTGCTGCTGTGGGGAGAGAGGAAGCAGGCAGGAGGCTAGAAGAGTGATGGGGGCAGAAAGAAAGAGTGATGGAGGTGGGGGCAGAAAAACAAAGAGAATGATGACGGGTCAGAAAGAGAGAGGAAGTAACATACATGGAGGAGAGAGAGAGAGAAAGAAAGGGAGGCAGAAGGGAGAAAGAGTGTGAGAGAGGTAGGGGGAGAAGGGAGGAAGCAAAAGTGTGAGGAATGGGATAACCTTGTTGACTATATTACGCTGGGTCATATATACCATTTGCTCTCTTTTTTTACCCAAAAGAAGACAGTTAAATATTTATACCTTGCTTTTCTCATTAATGGGGACCCAAAACAGCTTACAACACTGTTCTTCTCTGCAGGGGCCAACTGGCCATTTCCTTAGAGGGAAGTTTCCTGGTGGGCCACTCCCCTGGCCGGCTGCTGGTGGCCAAGAGAAAGCAGAGCCAAACCACCGAAACTCTACCCACACCTCAGGGGCCACTTTGCTCACAGACTCTTCATCAGCCATGGCAATGGGTGTCAGCTCACCAGCTGTCTCCTCCTGCACTGCTTGCTAGTTTTGGGGGGAAATGCAATGGCCACTGTTTGCCCCACTGCAGCACCACAAGAGCTGCTCAGCTTGTTTAGCTCAAGGGCTGTTTTCAGTCGCCAGTCCATTTCTGCTCCTTTGATCCATTTTACTCCACTAAATATTACTTTTGGCTGAGTTTCCTAAAATATGCTGAGATTAATGGAACTGAAGGATATTTTCTAGGAAGGGAGAGGCTATATATGGTGGCAGGAAAACCTTATGGTATGTGATGTTTAGCATCCAAACATGTGCCTTGATGACAACCGCTTTTCAGAGAAACTGGATAATTTCTGTGCATAGGATCATTTGGATTCAATAAGACTTTCCATGGGGATATAAATACAACTATAATTGCTGTTTCTCAGACTACATGCTTTATTAAGCATGATAACATATTTTATACTGTATTAGAGACTACTACAGCAAAAGCACCCTGAGAAATATGTAATTGCCTAGCCCATACTTACAGAATGATAATACACGTAATATTCAAGGATTTCAGAATTTGGTGCTTTATGTGTGGTTCATTCTTAAAACTAACAGTGCGGTTTCAAGCAGGGTTACACCTGTGTAAATCCAGTAAAGGCAATGTGCTTAGAATGGGAGTAATTCCGCTTCGGATGGTTCTATAGCCTTGGAAGAGTGTTGTTGAAATCTCAGAAATCAGAAGATAAATCTGTCTGGTCTCCATGGCTTAGTGTGGCTGGCTCCAGTGCCCTGTGTAGCCACTCACCTGTTTCCATGCGGAAACAGAATAAATTATGTGAAGTAAGTAATTTGTCTAACAAATCAGTCCTCTATTACCAAGTCTGGAGTATCCTGGTACAGAATTCTATATCCACTGCCTTGAGTACAAATGATGGATCACTGCAGGCGCAGGCCTAACAAAGACACACGCTGTTCCTCATATATCTCTACTAAGGCATTGTCTTATGGCTAAAAAGAAACTTTCCTATGTGTATAGTGGGAAATTTTTATCTTCTCCAAGCTAAGCCCTTTATTTGGATTCCTTAGTTGGATTCTGAAGGGGGGGGGAGATGTATTAACAGAATAAAAACCATATCATAATCTATGCGCACTTATTCAGCTTGCAATTTGCAGTACGAAGAAGGAAGCATTGTAGTGATAATTTAGAAATGTTAAGTTAAGAAATTGGCAGTGTCCACACTTTTTCTTTGTCCCATATTAGCAGCCACAGCAGTCAGCCAATTGGCATGCTTCCAGAACCATTCCCTACAGAGTCTGCTTTGAGGATCCAGGAAGTTTGCTCCCACTTGTGATAAGCCCCAGATCTAACCCACTCTCACATAAAATAAGGTCACTTGGCACAATTCAGGCCACTTGGCAATGCTACCACTTTCACCCACACACACCCTTTTCTGGTATCCTGTAAACATGAATTTACTGCAAAGGCTTTACTTGCTGGCGAAATTGCAACACGCAAAGGGTGAATTAAATGGTTTTGCAGTGATCCTGTTCTCAGTGCCGGGCTCTCTAGAACTTCCTGCTGGTAAACTCATGAATCGGTGTCATGATAGCTTTGCTCCCTGACCTAGCTGTGAATCTGCCAAATATGCCAACTCAGGCAGAGGATGTGGGGGCAAAGTCAAAGCACGTGAGTGGATGTGTTCCTGTCATACTTCTACTGAGGAGCTTGGGGAAGAGACAGAAAGTATGCTTTTGCTACATTTACAGTGCAACTCTGTGCAAAGTTACTCCAGTCTAAGCCCACTGAAACCAATAGGCTTAGAACAGAGTAGCTGTGTAGCATTGTGCTGCTAATGTAGCAAGCTGAATGTCTTCTGTGAACTTCAGTAATAGTCACATTTGCAGAAGGCCCTTTCTCGGGAACTGCCTCTTTTCAATGAGCACATTCCTTTTCCTCAGAATCCTGATGGGCTGGGTCTTTAGTCACTGGTGTTGCCCCCATCACCACCCACAATGCAGCCACAGGGCTTGTGCCATGTCACTTTCACCACACAATGCAGAAAGGCAATGCAGAGGAAAAGGCAAGAGGCATTTCTCACTTCAGACATATCCAGTTTATCAGTAAGTTGCTGAACTGGAAACATGGCAAGCCTCCCTAAAGATATTCCTCGAGAATGCATTTCTTATGAAAAGATGCTCATTTTGCCACGCAATTTAGCAGTTGCATTGCTGCTCGTGAATATTTTTGCAGGGACCAGCATATTTGCTGCAATGGCAAACAGAAAGGATTTTGTTTTTCCCATAACCGCTTTGCTACATTAAGAAAGACAGGAAGCCAGAAACTAATAAAGGTAAAGGTTTCCCTTGCTCAAAAGCCAGTCAAATTCGACTCTAGGGGGCGGTGCTCATCTCTGTTTCCAAGCTGAAGAGCCGGTGCTGTCCAAAGACCTTTCCATGGTCACATGGCCAGCATGTCTAAACACCGAGGCGCACTGAATGCTGTTACCTTCCCACTGAAGCGGTACCTATTTATCTACTTGCAATTTCTTGCTTTCGAATTGCTAGGTTGGCAGGAGCTGGGGCCAAAGACGGGAGCTCACTCCATCATGCGGCACTCTGGTCTTGAACTGCTGAGCTACTGACCTTCCAGTCTGCAGCTCAGCCAGGAAGCAGGGAGTGGATTCTGTAAGTAAAGGGGGCATTATCTCCCTGTTGACATTACGTTGTTGCTTACTTTAGTATTAGGCAGCGACTTCCAAGAGCACATCTTGGATTTTAAGCAATGTAGTCTTATATTCTTACACCAATATGGTGTCAAGGTACTTTTCTAGCCAGCCGTATTCTAAAGAGGAAAAGATATGGGTGTTTAATCAAGTTCTGGAAAAGGTAAGCAGTGGCCAGGTGTACATTAATGGGTACCATAAAGAAATGAAAGTAAAGTAGTTGTGTTTACCTATTTGGACTTAGCAGGCCAAAGGGACATTAGTATTTGAAAGGTCACATGAACACTTAACTCATTTCCTAGAAGTCAACAGCCAGCCCAGTTTCCTAGAGAGAAATACCATATGAAGCCAGGAAGGTTCTATGAATCTGATACAGTTTCCAGAGCATAGCTAGCAGGTTTCCAAATGGCACGGTCATGTGTGTCTTTTTAAATTACAGAAGCATTCATGTATCTTTCTATTACAGCAAAAACAAAAACGCCTCTTGGGAAACCTTAAACAGATGTTTTGTGACATCAGCTTTTGTGGACTAGAGCTCATTTCTATCAGTAGCATGCCAACATTGGAGCCAAAAAGCTATGAAAGGCTAAAATAGAAGATATCAGAAAGTTTGATTCTGTTCATTAGGACTCAACCCAGACCAAGTTTTTCTCCCTGCTGCAAATGTTCAATTTGCATAGCAAAGCTAGGAAGATTATGTTACCAGTTTATTGCTATTTCAAATCATAACTGAGTTTCTCTTGCATGCATGAGTTTTGAGACAGACTGTCTTCAAGATTTCCTTCTGACCCTTTCAGCCTCACTGTTCACAACTAATTTTTTAAAATGTATATACATATATATCTGTCAACTGAGGATGTCCTTCACACACACAATGAATCCACAGTAGCTTATGTCACAGTACATTTGTCTTTAAAATGTCACAAGACTCCATAAATAGAGGTGTTTAATTATGCCTACATATTCATTCTTGTGTCAAATGAAAAAATATGATATAACTTGCCCATCTAATGAGGTGTAAAGAATCATATGTTGAGGAACACATAAAATATGTCATCATGTTTCTGGCTAGGATACTAGTGAAAAGGAATTCCACTGGTGTCAGCAGTAAACACTGTCTGAATCTATATTAGTTTGACGTAGGCAGCAGAGTTTGGCCTGCCATGCAGAGAGAATGCGTATGAAAGGGTAAATTTTCAACCAGGCTTCACAATTTTTGCAGTGTCTCAGAGACGCAAATCCTTGTACTGTGTGTGTGCCAATATGCATGCATAGTTTGTAGAACAGCATGATGTTACTTTCAGCTGTGTAACTGCAATGGGTAAGTGCAGATCAGTTAATACCATAAATGAATGAATTTATTTATTTATTTTTTATTTAGAAAACTCAGGGGTCATTCCGAGCTGGAGCTCTGGGAAGCGCAGCTCCTGGAGTTGGTGCCAGCAAACACACACACACACACACCCCGTGGGGGAATGCCTGCTTGTGTCATGGCTGCAGCAAAATGACCCCATCCCCTGGAAAGGTCCTTGTTCCTCCGACCAGCCTTCTGAAGGCTTCAGCCATCGCTGAAGCTATCCTCCCAGAATAGTGGTATTTCTGAGGCTTGGATTAGTAGCGGTCCCCTCTCTGCCAGCTCTTCCTTCCTTCCTTCCTTCCTTCCTTCCTTCCTTCCTTCCTTCCTTCCTTCCTTCCTTCCTTCCTTCCTCTCTCTCTCCTTTCTTTCTTGCCTTGTGACACACTTCCAGTGATGTCAGGTGGTGTGACATATGCAAATAAGTTATGCTAATGAGCTCCTGCACCTCTTTTTCTATGAAATGACCCCTGAGAAAACTGATATGCTGCAGAGCCCTACTCAAGGTGACTCTTTTAGTACTTAGGCAGTTAAGGAAAGATTGACATCTAAGAAACATTCAGATTATTTTTGTTCAATTTCAGTCATTAACAGTGCAATCCTAAGAACACTTTCCTGCGAGGAAGCCCCACTGAATAGACCAGTAGGATTCCACGTAGACCTGCTTATGATTACAAAGTAAGGGTGCCAGTCATAACCCACTTACTCCAGAGCAGTCTGTTGACAGTGGTTTGAGGGCAGCTCTCTCACAATTATCAGCTTTATGCAGCTTCTAGAGTTTATAGTGCTACTTACTGGAAAGAAGCCTGTTATCCATCCTCTTCTTTGATTTGGCTTTCATCATGGAAGGGCAGCGGTGGGGAGTCAGGCACTCCAACCAGGTGCAAAAGAACCCCACAGAGTCCCCTGCTTCTGTACAGAAACCAGACAGTTTCTCTGGCCACTTGACACAGTGGCAGCACAACACTTAATCGCTCCCACACTCCTATTGTTATGTTCTGGCCGAGGAATTCCACACGTGGTCGGCCAAACACGTGGCCAGGAGAAGCCATCGAGCTTCACTTCCAGAGACAATAGATCCCCCGGACCCTAAAAGGGACCAATGAGCGAGTCTGCACCCTGGGATAGACAAATAGGGTGCAGGGACACTATAAATAGTGAATCACAGGTGTTGGGTGTGGGAATGGGTACAGTCGAGAATGGGGATAAAAAGTGGACCTGGGAGTCCAGCACCCTCAGTCTCGTTCGGACCTATCAATAAACTATGAGCTGTTTTCACTCAACGCATCTCCGACCTCAGTACTTTTCATTGGCAATGAGGATGGGATCCCAATGAGTGACTCTCCAGCCGACTCCAAGCACGCACCGCATCGCACTGCACACCAGCATTGCCTCCAGGGTCTCCACTCCACACTCCATCACTGCCTCCAGGGCATCGCTCTCCTTACCACATCGCTCAACCACCATGAGTCATGGCTGCTGCTCAGGGATGGATCAAAGCATACAACCCAGCCCGCCCTGAGCTATGGAAGCATGGTTGCAACAACTCGGATACTTCTTCAAAGTACAAGAGGTCACCAATGTGGGTAAGAAGAAGGCTTGGCTCCTAAGCATGTGCGGGGTCGACACACTTTGCTTAGTGAAGAGACTTGTCTCACCAAAAACGCTCAATGAGTCTTCCTACATGGAACTCATCCGAGCATTAAATGGCTACTTCATGCCAAAACCATCTAAAATGGTGAGGCGCATGGACTTTTTTGTGCACTCGCAGAAGTCAGGAGAAGCAGCCATGGACTTCTTGGCAGACCTACGCTGCATAGTGGTAGGGTGTGAGTTCCCATCGGTTGGGGACACCCTCTTTACCCAATTTGTCTGGGGTGTCCAGGAGCCAAAGCTCCTCCACAAACTGGTGGTCATCGAGGACCTCAAACTTGAGTCCGTATTCATGATCTCCACCACATTTGAAAACACCCAGAAGGATCACCATGGATCCACCGCACACTGCGTGACAGCCACTGCCAGCCCCCTGACCTCAGACAAGGACGACGTTCTCCAGGTACAACGACCTGATTGCCATCATTCACCCTGGCCTGCCGCCGCACACAGGCAGACTGATCCATGCCCCAATGCCCCAACGTTGTGCACTAGCTGCAGAGACAACCACGAGCATAGGAGTCGTCAGTTCCGAGAGGCAACCTGCTGGTCCTGTGGCAAGACGGGACACATCACCCAGGTATGTTGCTCCAAGAACTCCCGCCGCACTCAAGCAGCACACCTAGAAGCAGCCGACCTGCCTTCCACTTCAGCCTCCCACCACCAGGTAATGAACTTGCCCCGGGATACCCCTAACAAAATCCATTTAACTGTATGGGTGGAATGGTCCCCCTGCAATATGGAACTGGACACAGGGTCCTCGTTCTTGATAATTTCAGTGGACACTTTTCATAAGCTTTGCCCACAGGGGGACCCCCGTTACAGAATCCCAGGGGACTCATGCTATGGGATTTCCAAAAGAATCCAATAGCGATCAAGGGGTGGGGCAAGTTCTGGGTCCAATACAAAGACTTTAATGGGCACTTAGACCTACTGGTGGTGAAGGGCAAGCTGGCCAGCCTGCTCAGACTCTCCTGGTTCGGTCCTTCGGGGCTGGGGGTGACGAGGGTTAACAAAGTGCAGGAGGGGGATTTTGATGCCATTTATTCCCTGCCATGGTGCACTCAGGTGTTACATGGGACCGAAAGTCACCCTGGACCTCAACCCCCAGCTCTGGCCCATTTGCATGACCGCGCGGCAGCCCCCATTAGCGCTCCACCCCAGAATCCACACGGTGCTGGACCACTTGGTGGCCCAGGGGGTACTAGAGCCTGTGCCTCATGCCAAGTGGGAGACCCCTATTGTCACTCCAGTGAAACCGAATGGGGAAGTCCACATTTGTGTGGACTATAAGTGTACCCTTAACAAGGCCATCCAGGACCACGCGTGCCCGGTACCCATGGTGAGCCATGTCTTAGTGGCACTGGCAGGGATGAAAGTTTTCGGCAAGCTGGATCTGGCACAGGCCTACCAGCAACTGCCAGTAGATGAGGCCACCACAGAGGCCCAAACAATAGTCACCCATAGAGGGGCATTCAGGGTGAAGCATCAACAATTTGGGGTTAGTGTCCCTCAGAGAATATTCCAAAACCTGATGGACTGTTTACTTAAAGAAATCCTGGGGGTCCAGCCTTTCTTTGATGATGTTTTAATCACAGCACTGGACCCAGCGACCTTCACCTCCCAGCTGAGAGCAGTCCTGCAACACTTCAACAAGGCCAGCCTAAAGGTGGAGCGAGAGAAATGCTTGCTGGGTGTCTCGTCAGTGGAGTTCCTCAGGTTCCAGGTTGACACGCAAGGTGTTCACCCTACTCCAGGCAAGTTCCATGCCATCACCGAGGGTCCCCCCCGCCATTGTCTAAGATGGAACTCCAAGCTTTCCTCGGCCTGCTCAATTTCTATCACACCTTCCTTCCCCACAAGGCTGCGATAGCTGAGCCCCTCCACTGCCTCCTGGACAAGCACGCACCCTGGGTCTAGGAGACTCGTCACACAGCTGCTTTCAAAGTGGTTAAAGACTTGCTGACCTCCAATGTGGTATTGGCACATTTCAACGAGCCCCTCCCTGTGGTCTTAGCATGCGACACCTCTCCATACAGAATGGGGGTGGTCCTGGGCCACCAGTTGGCGGACAGCAGGGAGGTCCCAGTCACGTATTATTCACGCACCCTGTCCTCAGCGGAACGCAACTACGCACAAATAGATAAAGAGGCCCTGGCTATCGTGGCTGGAACAAAAAAGTTCCATGATTATATGGGCGACCACTTGATGGACCACAAGCTGCTTCTTGGTCTCCTGGCCCCGGACAGGCAGGCCCCACAGATATTGTCACCCAGAGTGCTCCACTGGTCCATCTTTCTGGTGGGCTACAATTACTTGTTGGTCTACCACTCTGGCAAGGCCATGGGCTCAGCTGTCTCCCATTGCTGGACTGCAACCCCACCCCTGCACAGCACATTGCGCTGTTGAAAGACCTCCCCGACTGGCCAGTACAGGTAACAGAGGTGGCCCGCCATACAGCCCGAGATTGCCTCCTCACCCGGGTCCTGGACTGGGTGGGGAGGGGGTGGCCTGCTGTAGCAGGGCCGGACTTTGCCGCATTCTCATCCAGGAAAGACAAACTGTCAGCACACAAGGGGTGCCTCCTGTGGGGAAGTAGAGTTATTGTGCCCCTCCCCCACTGCGCAAAAGGGTCCTATCAGTATTACACGAGACATACCCAGGAATTGTCTGGATGAAAGCTTTGGCCCGGAGCCACGTCTGGTGGCCAAGGTTGGACCAAGAGATCGAAGCCATAGTCAAAAGATGCCATAAATGCCAGGAATCCCAGCCAGCACCACCGAGCGCCCCCACAAGACCCTGTGAGTCTGCCCACAAACCATGGGCACAGCTCCACATAGATTTTGCAGGGCCATTCCAGGGACAGGGGGGTTATCTTGGTGGATGCCTACACCAAGTGGCTCGAGGTGGTTCCTGTGGGCTCCACCTCATCGCAAGCAGCTATCCGGGCCATGTGGAAGATCTTTAGTACACATTGTTAGCCTGACTGCTCTCTTATTTATCAATTTTATAGGGGAATATCAGCTCTTATCAATATGCAGTCGGCTTACAGGACCTTCGCCAGTGTATACAGAGGAGGCACTAACCGATACATTTGAAAAACTGACACAGACTCAATTCAAAAGTATAAAAATGATTTGTTTACTAGAATATAATAAAAGGTTGTACAAAGCAATGTTATTCTGTCATTCATACAAGCATACAGTACTAGGAAATTAGATAGGAATTACAGAGACATGTGCATGAGCAGGTTATTGATGGTTTCCGTCGAGGGTGATATTTACCTCTATAGAAGCAGTGGAATCCGGCTGGAAAATGAGGATGAGAAGTCCTTGGGAAGAAGATAAGGGATCGTGGCTCTGAACCAGCAGAAGGCCATGTGGCAGACCCCAGTGGTGCACCTAGGGGTCCGTGAGAGGGAATGGGAGACAAGGAAGGAAGCAGAACAGGAACTAGACTGGAATAGAACTGGAACGAACTTGTAACTCTTGGGGAGCAGCTTTTATTGGAAGGTGGTACCTAGGAGGATGGCATGATATGATGCCATCCCTAGAAAACCTATAGAAGGTCCGTTTGCTATCTCTAGCCACTAAAGGGGGTGTTAAAGGAATGGTCAATATTCAAATCTATCTGATGGCCGGGGCAGGATGTCGCTGTCAGCGGGATCTGGCACCGATCTTCTGGATCACAGGAATGCTGGCCATGGGAACTGATCTTCAGGAAGAATCCCGGTGTCTTCGCACCCAGGTGTGAAGTCCTTTGATGTAACAAATGTAGATGAAGGCTGGCAGGAGGGGTCACAAGCAGGCATACGTGCATGGAGTGTATATCTGTATGGAGTTGCTGGGGTAAGCCTGTAACCTCATGGCTTTGTGTGAGAGAGTGTCTTTGTTCTCTGTGTCAACCTCTTGCCTGGAGGTGGCAACCTCAGAAAATGGTACTCTGATCCTATAGTGTAGGCATCTATTCCCATCTTCCCACTGGTCACCTAGTGTACTCTCATGTCCTGATGATATCATAACTGATATCATAGTCCATATGCTGCCCCTATAAATCAGAAAAGTCCATAAGGATGCTGCCCAGCCTTACAACATAGCATCCCCGACACCCTAGTCTCAGACAATGGCACCGCTTCATGCCTGCAGAGTTCACTGAGTTTGTCCAGTACTACAGGATCTGGCATGTCCGCTCAGCACCGTTCCATCCCGCCACCAACAACCAGGTGGAATGGATGGTCCACACAACCAAAGACACCCTGTGCCGCCTGGACAATGGTGACTGGCACCACAAGTTGGCCGCCTTCCTATTGGGACAGTGCATGACTCCCCACACTGCAACAGGCCACAGCCCAGCAGAATTCCTGATGGGCCGGCAACTCACCACCTGTTTGGGCCATTTACATTCAGACCAGGCCCCAGAACACAGCCCCAATCCCAAGACGTGACCAGCTCAGAGAGGGTTCTTTCCAGGAGATCCCGTCTTCACCTGGAACTTTGCGAAAGGACCTCAGTGGGTCCCGGGCCGGGTAGTGTGGGTAATGGGCCCCTTGTCTTATGAGGTCTTCAGGGAGGACAGCCAAGTGTGGTAGCAGCACATTGACCACCTCCGGAGACAAGTAATTCCAGAGGACCAGGAGGAGTCAACTGACGAGTATGGGGGCGACAGGGAGGCCCTGCCAGACACAAGCAGAGAACTCGACACGGACACACCCATCCAGGATGGCACACCTTTGGGGGAAGCAGCTGTGCTTCCCCAGGACATTCCTCCCACAGCTCCAGAACCACAAACGGACATCGAAGTCCACTCCCCAAATACAACCAGAGAGACCGGTTCCAGCCCCGGAGCAGGACGCCCCAGCTCCTGGGTTATGCTGGTCAACCCAAGAGCGAAAGCAACCAGCCTACCTCAGGGGCTATGTGTGCCAGGAAGCTTTGGAACTATGAGGGGAGGGGTGCTATGTTCTGGCCGAGGAACTGCACATGTGGTCGGCCAAACACGTAGCCAGGAGAAGCCGTCAAGCTTCGCTTTCAGAGACAATAGATCCCCCGGATCCTAAAAGGGACCAATGAGTGAGTCTGCACCCTGGGATAGAAAAATAGGGTGCAGGGACACTGTAAATAGTGAATCACGGGTGTTGGGTGTGGGCATGGGTGCGGTTGAGAATGGGGATAAAAAGCAGACCTGAGAGTCCAGCTCCCTCAGTCTCATTTGGACCTATCAATAAACTATGAGCTGTTTTCACTCAACACATCTCCAACCTCAGTACTTTTCAGCTATCAAGCAGAGAGGCACAGTGCGCTTTTGCAGGATTAGCTGCACAGTCCTGATCTGCAGATTGCTCGCAGGGAGAGGGTAATTATGCCCCCACCTTATATAATTCAGTCCTCACCTGGTAAACAGGATTGGAACACTAACCAGGGAATGGTTACCTAAGGAGAATGAAGTCATGACTCTTTGATCCCGCGCCTTGGACCTCACAGGGCATCCTGAGCCTGGCGTTTGAGCCGTGCGTGAGCCTCTTGTTGTCACCATTGTCATCATAGCCGAACTATTAGAGCTGCACAATGGCCAAGCCTGGCCCTGTAAGTCATTAGAGAGAGTTGTTTTCAAGTCAGGTTGTTACAAAACAACTGCTGGCTTCTAGAGAAGCCTGCAGGGATGCAGCAAACCAACATTTATTCCAGCCTCCCCCTCCTCTCTCGTGACCATCAGCAGATGCTGTTTGCACAACAATTCCAAGGACAAACATGGCGTGCACATTTTCAAAGCAGTCCCCCCCCCCCCCCTTTGCTGCAGTCACCTCTTTGGCTATTTAAAAATGATCAGGCTGTGATAAATTTATGTAAACAGAGCTGAACAGTTCAAGATGAGCAGATACAGGGTTGAATTTCACCACTAAATGCCAGTCATGTTGACAATTAGCTAAGGTGGTGGAAACAGTCAGGGGGTGTGGAAAGGAGAAGTTGTTTTCCCCTCTTTCTATGGAAATCCTTTTTTGTTTGTTTACTCTCACTTTGTACTGGCAAAGAAGCAGCTAAACAAAGCTCTCGTGGCATGATGGTATCCAGTTCCTAACTTGGAGATCTTTACCCTGCTGCTGCTGTGGCTGCGGCTGCTGTTACCACCACCACCTCCATCTGCAGATTTTTCTGAGGCTGTCTGTGGCAGTGGCATGGGGAATCTATTTCAGATCCTGCACAAGAGCCAAGAGGACTGGTGCTGTTCATTTGAATGCAGTTGATATGCGTACTGCAAAAGCCTTTTCCAAGTTAGTAGATCCTTGAAAGTGGGCAAATATGATTTCCCAGGCCCTTGACTGGGTGACAAACAGTGACTGTAATTAAATAACTCTAATTATGGTGTCAAAGGGTTTGTATTTGATCACGTGTCATAACATGATGTTCTGCCAAAGGCAACAGCAAATGCAGTGCGTATGTGCCCTGACACAGCAGCAAGCTGGTAGGAAAGAAAAGCATTGCTTTCTCCCAAACTTAAGACTGAGTGAAAGGAAGACATTGAGAAGATTGACAGGAACTATATCATCGATTCATAAATCTTTAGGATGCTTGCACAGAAAGAAAGGAGAACAAAATTGCAGGAAAGGGCGGTGTCATTTCCAAAATGGGCTATTAAAATTTGCACATTTGAACTGGCAATAATTGATATTAATATATCTAATTCTTATTGTGGTCAAATCTGTGGATATTTAAATCTGGAGACTGGAGCCAACAACAGATAAGATAATTATTTCTGAAAAACCTGAAAAATCCCCCTGAAAACCTGAAAAATCTGAACTCTAAAGGTGGGGTTTTTTTTTTAAACTTCCCAAAAGAATAAAAACTTTAAAACAAGAAATCTATAGCTTTAAGAAACTGATGCTTTCTGCTGAGGCTATTGTGTGGGTTGCTAGGCAAGCACAACAGTACTGTCAACCTTCAAGACTAGGTTTCTGTCAATAAAAAGCAAGGGGGAGCAGGGACCTTTCCAGGGCTATTTTGGCCTCTGAGGATGAACTCATTGGGGGCAGGTCTAACAGCAATGACTTGATACCATGAAACTTGCATGACTCACTCAGGCCTGGCTCCTTGCTACTGTTCAACAGCAGCCATCTCATGAAAGCCAGTGTGGTGTAGTGATTAGGGATGAGCACTAGCTGCATTTTTGCAGTTCATTTCAGTGTTCGTAGCTGAACCTTGAACTGAACCACAAGCTGATATGCTGGTTAGTGAACTGAACTTGTTCATATTGGTTCATGACCCCTGCTTTCTGCTTGCTGCCACTTTTGGTGGGGAGCAGAAAGCAAGGGTTTAAATGGCTCCAAGCCAAATAAACCCCTGCTATCTGCTCCCCACCAAAAGTGGTGACAAACAGTAAACGGGGGTGAAATCACTCTGAACCATTTAAATCAAACAGCTGAGCAATGGGGAGCAGAGAGCAGGGGTTTAAATGGCCCAGAGCCAATTAAATCTGCTTTCTGCTATCCACAAACCACCATAAATTGCCTTAAAATTCATGAAAGCTCATGGTGGCTCTTTAGTTTGCAAACATCACGAACCATGAACCAGCCAAAATTCATGATGAACTTTAGTTTGTGTGCCAGTTTGTGCCCATCCCTAGTAGTAATTGAAGTTTAAGACTAGAATCTGGGAGACCCAGATGCAAATCACCACTCCTCTAAGGAAGCTCATTGGGTAACATTGGGCAAGTTACACATTTTCATTTTAACCTACCTCACATTGTTGCTATGAGGATAAAATGGAAGCTAAGATAATGATCTAGTTTGCTTTCTGCCATTGTGGAGAAAGGCAGGCTATAAAGGAAGTTAATAAATATAGCTGAAGACTGGGGGGAGGTGATGAAAGGTAAGTTGGCGGGTGGGAAAGAGAGAAGGAAGCATAGAAAAGAGGATATGGGAATACCCAGAAAGATGGAAAGAGGAAATACTGTGGTGAGTGGCATAAAGGAGAAAGTGAGGTGCTTCCTCCACAAATCCTTGCAGATTCCCCACACATGACTTGGCCCATCCTGTCAGCTGGCACACTGCAACTGGGTCAAAGCTTTCCCAGGCAGAGGTTCCCAGGCAGGGGCGTAGAGTTCCGGGGGGCTCTTTAGCGTGCATGCTTAATGTGAGCGCTCGCTGGGGCGATGTTCTTCCCCCCAAACCTCCGCACCTCCCCAGGCCCTTTCGAGGCCCACCAGCCACTGCTGCGGGTGCCTCTCTCCCCCCCCCAGCCACTCCTTCCCTCTCCCTCCCTCTTTTCCGGGTGAAATAGGGAGAGGGAAGGACAGAGGAGTGGCCAGGCGGGGGGGGGGGAAGGCACCAGCAGCAGTGGAGGTCAGACCTCGGAAGGGCTTGGGGAGGCATGTCGGCAGGCACTCCATTTTGCCGGGGGTGACTGAGCCCCCCCGGGAAATTTTGGGGGTGGCTCAAGCCCTCAAGCCCCCCCGTAGTCTACGCCTATGCTCTCAGGGTAAGGAAAGGAGGGAAAGCTGAAGATCAGGCAGCAGATAAAGGCAGGTTTTGCTGGCAGATGGGGAAGAGATGGAAGCAGGCAATTGGGACAGGCTATGGGTGCTTTCAGGGAAGGGAAAGAGGAAATAAAGGGTTGGGTAGAAGGAGATGCTCCCCACCAGGAGACTTTGGGGTGGCATGTGGGCAGGGGGATACAGGGGGAAATTTGGGGAGGTGGGTTGTATGGAGTGCAAGTAGAGGAAAGTGAGGTGCCCCCTGCAAGTCCTTGGGGGTTCCCACTGGCACCACTCAACTCAGCCAGAGTTTTCCCTGTAAGAGTCTTCCAGGGGGAGGGAAGGAGGGAAAACTAAAGATTGTGGGGGCAGATAAAGAGAGGTTGGCTGGTGGGTGGAAAGGAGAGAAGGAAGCAGGAAAAGGGGAGAGTCTATGGGGGCTTTCAGGGAAAGGCAGAAGAAATAGTAGGGGAGGGGCAAATGAAGTGCTCCCCCCTGCAAGTCCGTACAGATCCCCCAATCATTTGTGTTGAATTCTGTTGACTGCAGATTAGCTTCCAATTCCAGTTGCAAATTGATGTCATCTCTTCTGCTGCTATTCCTTCAAGCTTGTGCTTGATCTTCCTGTTTGTAGAACACAGAGAAGGGAGAGCACTCCCAGTGGAAACATCTTCCAACACTCAGATAGTCCAGCTGTGATATGAAGAGTATTGCAGTGACCCAATGATCTTCAGATCTATTTTACTTGGACTGAATCTTCCAACTGAAGCCAAGCAGAAAGGGACATAATAAAACTTCCCATAGGAACTGCGCAGGGCTGTGGCATTGTTGCCAAATTACCACTAACCTCATCCACCCCCATTTCATAGTGTCCAAAACTGAAACATTCAGGTAGTGTCCCAGTTATACCAAGGATCACTGCCCAGCTTCTGAATGCTCACTTCCATGTCTTGTGTGTGTAATGCTGCAGTCATTTGCACCCTGCTCTCCTGACTTTAAAAATCCAGGAGAGAGAGAATTTGTTCTTTGGGTTAAAGATACACTAGAGAAGCAGAACTGTCCTGCAACAGGTAGAGATGTAAAATGTGTGCAACGATAAGTTGTGCGTGTGCACCCCATGCTGGATAAATGCCCAGAACATTTATTGGGGGCTTGGGTTCTGGCTATTTTCCTTGTTAATAATTTTGTTCATATTCTTTAACAATGTTTGGATTAGCTGCTCAGTTGGGTAGTCATTCTGATGGGTTTCAGTGTGAAATACATTTCCAACTGTAACAGCATGGGCGTACACACACAATTTTCCCCTCCACATTTGTACAAAGAACTACCCCCATCTCCTTCCTCACCTCATACATGAATAGGCAGATCCATGCATCACTGAATGTCCCCAAGGGTCTCCCCAAGGATATGTTGTGCCCAGAAATGCCAGTCAGGGATGAGGCTGCATGGTGAGTACAGTAACTCTTCTAGTTGGACAGCCAGGCATACTAGTCAAATGCATCACAGCTCTCTGCCCTTCCCTCTTCCTCCCTTGAACACAACAAGTTGTCTTATAAGGAATCAGACCATCAGTCTGTCAAGGTCAGTATTGTCTACCCAGACTGGCAACGGCTTTCCAGGGTCACCAAACAAAGGTATTTCACCTCACCTATTGCCAGGCCCTTTAACTGGAGAGGCCAGGGATTGAACCTGGGAACTTCTGCTTGCCAAGCAGATGCTCTGCCACTGATCCATGGCTTCTCCCTTCACTCATGCTAGATTATCTCCTGGTTGAACAGAAGCTATATCAGCAACTGGGGCACCAGAACACCAAGGGGCCACAATTTCCCCAAATGTTTGTTTCTAAATGGCAGATTTTCATTCAGTCTAATTACTGTTCTTATGTTAATGAGCAGGGCATATTTGAGTTGGATTTTTATTAGATACATGTACGTCCCTCATGCTTACCTCATGCACATGCATTAATTCCAGAGACGGTGCCCCCACTCCGGGATTTTACCTAGAAACTCAGGTGCAAGGCTGAATGAAGAGTGACAACTGTAGCAACTCACATGGCAAACTGTAACAAGGTATTTTCCCCAAGCCAACAATAGAGATTAAATGGAGGCAATGATTTATCAGGGACAAATACCAATAAATAGGACATGGCCTAGGTAAATAGGGTGTGTATGCTCTTGAAAACCCACAATATGGTGGAGCTACTTCTTAGCGAATACAGCAGCAAGATTACACCCAGCCAGAAGGGAAGCATCTGCCCTGCAGATTTGCCAAGTCATGCTTTTATTGCACAACTCACTGGAACCACATCCACAGCTAGCTGCTAGCTGCTTACTTTGCAAACTAGCCGGGAATTAATGGAAGACTTCAGGCTTTATTGTCATACCCTATGCCAGAGTTATTTTGGGAGACTGTTTTTCTCCTTTGCGCATCCCTACAAAGCAAGAAGACACAAATATTTTCTTGTTCATAAATAGAGGGGCCTTTATGAGCTATATCTCTGGGTAGTTCAAAAGCAAACAAATATGTTTGTGTTCAGTGAATGTGATCTCAAGGAATTCTTACAGTAGGTTCGTACTACCCAAAAGAAAAATAAGGCAAAAATTCAGAGGTGAAAGTGAACTAGAACTAGTCAGTACAGAGTATCAATAAGAGGTAAAGTGGTACCTCCCACCTTCAGCTTTGAGCCACCACTCCACCCCGAGAAACAGTGCTGGAAAGACATTTGACTTTCATCCCTGCCAAGATTTCATCCTTGGCAGCAGCAGCCATGTAGTGTATCTATGCAGTCCATTGAAGTGATGCCCCTGAACACAGAGATTCCAGCAAAATACATTTAAAAAAAAATCAAATGGCAGGACTGAAGGTGTTGGAGTTGTGATTCAATGACAGAGCTCATGTTTGGTGTGCAGATGGTCCCAGGGCCAATTCTTGGTGTCTCTTGTTCAAGGAGGTCACATAGCCAGTGTAGGGAAAGATTCTCCTCTGCCTGAAACCCCAGAGAGCCACTGCCTGTCAGAGCAGGCAGGGTCAGTAACCAACTTGCGTCTGTGATGCTTTCAGAACTACATTCCAGATTCCACATCGAATAGTCATGGAAGCATAAATGGAAAATTGTCATTAGACCCCCTTTTAAAATTACAGCTGATTCCAGCTAGCATGTCAGTTAAGGGAAAAGCCCTTTGCATCTCATCTCATGAAACAACTTGCAATGGGAGCATTCCTTGTATACAACAGTGGTTTGTAACAGCTCTTGCTCTACACGCACAATTTTAACAAATGTGTCAGTCATTTATATATGCAAATAACACTTCACAATTATCTTAACAGATTCAGACACATATTTGGGCCACATAAGATTGTTACTAACATGTTGCATCATAATGCTGATGGTGTGGTTTTGTCCTTTAATTTTATGGACTAGTTTCGTGCTTCAGAGTTTCATGCTTAGGAGGGTGCTGTTATTTCTTTTCTGTTGTTTTTGCCCCAAATAGCTGCAGAAAGCTGCAGTCTCAATCAGAAGGTTGCCTGATGGGTGCGTGGACTTCCTTATTTAAAAAATGCCCTCTCTGAGCTCCTTTTTCCCCACTGATGAAAAGAGGAAAGTATCTGTATCTGTTTCTTCTGCAGAGTGAAAAGCAACTCAGACAATTAAAAATAAGCAGTGTTCCCCCCCCCCGACCAACTTTCTAACCAGATTTCATCTTCCAATAGCCACTTTGAATACATAAGGCTGTCTTACATTGAATCAGACCATGAGTCCATCAAGGTCAGACTGGCAGAGGCTCTCCAGAGTCTCAGGCAGAGGTCTTTCACATAACCTACTCTGTGGTTGTGGTCACATGTGCAAAATAAAATGGGGAGGGAAGAGAGGCTATTTCCCCTGGCAGAAGTTGATCCACAGTTGCACGATCACACAGTCTTTTGAAGCTGCAGGCACAGCCCGTGACTGCATAATCAGACACAACCGTGGGTGAGTTAGGGTGGGTTGACGTTTGTCTCTGATGTGCTTAAACAAGGGGTCGATGATTCGAACCTCAGCCCTGAGGGGTCCCTATGGAGTGTGTGATGATGCGCATACTGAGAAGGGAGAAAAAAACAACAGCATGGAATCAGGATGGCCTGATCAGACCATCCCGACGCCATGAGAGCACGCTGAAGTGATCAGATGTGGGAAAGTCCATCTGTGGCCCGTAGCAACCCATTTCCTACTGGACTTTCCAAGGTGTCTTTTAACTCCGCTTCTGCAGCAGAGCAAAACGGGTTGCCAATGGCTGTGAGTGCTTCCTAGATATTGTAGTCTGATCGCGTTCCTTTAATCCAACTGGTATTCATACCTATGTTGGGGCTAATTTTGTGTGTGTGTGTGTGTGTGTGTGTGTGTGTGTGTGTGTGTGTGTGTGTGAAGTGCCTTCAAGTCGCAGCTGACTTATGGCGATCCTATTGGGTTTTCAAGGCAAGTGATTACGATTGGGTGGTTTGCCATTGCCTTCCTTTGCAGACTCTTCCTTGGTGGTCTCACATCCAAGTACCAACCCTGCTTCACTTCCAAATCTGACAGGATTGGCCTCTATTATACCATCTATATCTCACATTATTTACTACCTGCTCCTTTTAACTGGAGATGCCAGGGACTGAACCAGGGACCTTCTGCATGCCAAGGTTTATTTTATCAAAGTGTGCTTGCTCACAAAAGCTTATACCCAGAGTGAAACTTTGTTGGTCTTAAAAAGTGCCACTGGACTCAAACTTTGTTCTACTGCTTCAGACCAACACAGCTACCCACCTGAATCTGTGGTCCAAACAGTGGTACATCTTCCATTCACTGGCAGCAGACATATTCCTTTAAGCAACGGTCTGCTGGAAAATACTCTTGGTCAGACTTCATGTTGCGATCTCTAAAATAAACTGTTTCTAAAGAAGGAGGTCATGTACATCACTATCTTTATTCAAGTCATATAATTGTGATAACATAATGGATCATTTGTACAACTTTCATTCATTTGTCTTTTTTTAATGTGCTTTGAGAATAATTTTCACTACCCCCCCCTTTCAGAGTGTTTTTAAACATTGCCATTAAACTCATACCTCTGACCAATGATTAAAAACTTTTGCATGCTGCATCATTTGTTATTGTACTCCAACTGCTACAGCATTGGGGGGGGGGGGGAACCAGTAAATGAAGATGCCTAAATTCTGAAAGTATGTGCAATTGCCCAATTAATTCTGGCAAAAGAATGTGGCTCCTTTCTTTGCAGGCTGCGGAGGCTTTGTTTTGTGTTTAAACAGAAATGTATTACTTCATTCCAAGAATAATAACTGGTTATGATTCTTCTGGGTGAATGATCTCCTGTGGAATGCATTGTCTTGTGTTGTTAGCAAAGCAAACAAGCTTTACATTACCCTTGTTTCAATGAAAAATATGCCACAGGTGAAGCCTCCTACTTACCAGTCGGGCCAGCTGTTTTCCCCCATCCTAGAAACTAGCTCCTCAGTGTATCGCTTTAAGTAGGTTAGTAGAATGATTCTATTCCCTCCAACAGCATTGATAAAAGTGATACTTCAGAGTCCAATACAATAAGTAACCACTTGATATTGACCAGAGGTACAGAGTGTTCCTGTACAAAGCACTAAACAACTTATGTGCCTAAAACTGTGAGGGCAACTGGTGGTCGATGTCCTCTTGAAGCAAAAGTCCTGCTACCCTAGAACAAATGTATTCCCCCTCCCACAGAAGCAGACAGCTACACCATCTGCACCACCCCACTCTGTGAGCAGGGAATGCAGTGCCCAGAGCAGAGTTTTGTTTCCTTGCCTTGCTGCTGCAGTTGCTTATCAGCTTTCCCAGGAACTGTACTGTACAGTATGTATTCCTTCTCTTGCTCCAGATCAACACAAAATGTCTTCAGAGCAGGCCCGGTGTCAAATATTACGTTAGTAAAAAGCCAGGCTGACTGTGCCAGGCTCCTTCAGAGTCTGACTCCCAAGCAGGAATGACGGCTAGAAGCAGAGTCAGAGGCACCAACTCGGACACACACAGTATAAACAATCCAGTTGACCATATCTGAGCCTCAGGTTGCACAATCAAGTTGGAAGTACACAAGAAAGCACCCAAGAACTGCCTGTACTCTGGGGTAGCGATGGACTCTCTGTACTACTAGTCCCAGTGTCTGTTTAACCACCACCACCTCCCAAGGACGCTGGCAGGCAGAGCTCACAGGACCCAGAGCTGTGTGTGGAGGGATTTTCCTGCCTGTGTATGCCTCGCGTTCTGCTCATGAGAGTGAATGTCTCCCCATGACTGCAGACAGGGCTCTGCGGCTAGTGTTTACTGAACTGGCCAGGGAAGGACTCCGTGTCACTTTCTGTTACCGTGACTGCAAAATGCCTAGTTATTGGCCATCACAGGAATGGCTGCCAGCTGCCTGTGCACCCCGACCCCATTTTAATATTTATTTATTTATTCAATTGATAGCCCATCCTCCCCTGCACAACAGGGCTCAGAGCAGGTGACAACAATATTCATATAAACAGTGTTCACAACTTTAAAACTATTAAAACAGCTTTTACAATACTACTGGCAGCCAATAAATTAATACATAAAAATAAAGCATAACATAGGGCCCATATCTTACAGACTGGTAAACAGAGAATAACTGACCAGGAAAAGGGGAAAAGAGATGGGGGGGCAAGGGAGGGAGGGAGGCCAGCCTAGATGGAAACCATCGCTATCCTCAACCATAGGCCTGGCAGAACATCTCTTGTCTTACAGGCCCTGTAGAACTGCATCAGATCCCACAGGGCCTGAATTTCACTCAGCAGAGAGTTCCACCAGGCCAGGGCCAGGGCCAAAAAAGCCCTGGCTCTGGTTGAGGACAGCCAGATACTTTTCAGGATCACCAATAAGTTGTTATCTATTAAGTGTAGTGCTCTTTGGGGGGTATACCAGGAAAGGTTAACCCACAGTTACATGGGTCCCCAACCATTTATGGGTTTAAAGGTTAATACCAAAACCTTGAACCTGATCCAGCATCCGACCTAGAGCCAGTGCAGCTGGTTGAGCACTGGTTGAATATGAGCTTTAAATGGGGTTCCCATAAGAACCTGCGCCACTGCACTCTGGACCAGTTGGAGTTTCCGGGTCAGTCTCAAGGGTAGCCCTGCACAGAGCGAGTTACAGTAGTCTAGCCTGGAGGTGACTGTTGCACAGATCACTGTGTCTAGCTTGTGGCAAGATAGGAAGGGAACCAATTACTTAACTTGGTAGAGATGGAAAAAACACCAGTCTAGCCTAGCCACATTTGTGATCTGGGCCTCCATCAAAAGGGAGGCATCTAAGATCACACCCAGACTCTTGACAGTCAGCACTGATGTTAGAAGTACACTGTCAAGAGCTGGGAGTTGGCATCCTTAACACCAATGCCCCCCCCCCCCTGCCCAGCCACAGAACCTGCAGCTTAGATTGATTTAATTTCAGCTGGCTCTGCTTCAATCAACCCCAGCCTCCAAGCTTTTGGCCAAAATATCTAAGGCAGCATCTGGCCAGCCACCCATCAACAGATACAGCTGGGTGTTATCTGCATACTGATGGCTACCCAGCCCAAAACTCCATATTAGCTGGACAAGGGGGTCCATATAGATGTTAAATATTGGGGAAAGGATTGCTTCTTGGGAAACACCACACACCAAAGGATATCATGGTGAAACCCTCTCCCTAAGCATCACCCTCTGTCCCCGACCTTGGAGGAGTGAGACCAGACATTTCAAGGCTGTCCTTGTATGTATTTGATGAAGTCTGTGGTCTGCTCGGAAGCACTGTTTTAATTGAAGTCATTAATTCCTAAATAATTGAAAGGTCACAGGGGACTTCTGACTGGGACACCTGGAAACCAGGCGAACCTCAAAGGGCAGGGCATTCCAAAGTTGTAGCACCACCACTGAATAAGCTCTCTCTCACAACACCCACCTCACCTCTGCAGGTGGAGGGCACAGAGAGCAGGCTTGAGAAGAGGATCTTAACAGCAGCTCTGAATGGTATGGAAGGAGACAGTTCTAAGAAAGGGCAAGGTTGTGAAGATCTCAGCTGACTGTCCAAAACTCCACTTCATAACATGGGCAGGTTGCATAAGTCTCAAGGATTTGACATCTGGATGGCTATGAAGGAGTCTGTCAAGGGGAGGACAATGAAGAATCCACACACATTGCCGGGAAGTCCTCCTCCACCACCAATCTGACACCCCTGGTATGCACTGCCCAGGAGGTCTTTGAAGCCTGCCTGTGGCTCCTGCACCTTGCTCCTAGCTCTGCACACTACTCCCAAAATGCTGGGTGTAAAACAGCCATGATCCTGGGGGAACCGATCATTTTCCTGTACCCTTGCATAAGCCCTCTGATTGATCAGTCCCTTCCTTCCAATACTACCCATCAAAGAAAGGCTAGCAAACAGCAGGGCTCATTTCATAGCAGGAGCTCCTTTGCATATTAGGCCACACACCCCTGATGTAGCCGATTCTCCAAGAGCTTACAGTAGCCCCTGTAAGAAGAGCTTTGTAAGCTCTTGGAGGATTGGCTATATCAGGGGTGTGTGGCCTAATATGCAAAGGAGCTCCTGCTATGAAATGAGCCCTGGCAAACAGGAGGCCTTTGCCAGCATCCAGCTGTGAACTCTGGAATGCCAAGAAGGCATGAAGACCAGAGGATCCCTCCTAAATTGAGAATCTAGAAACTGTGTTTCAGTCTTGTTTGCTAAATTCTATATTTCTCTTCCCCAGTTTCCCGCCTTTCATATCTCTATAGGTGATTAGAATAACTTTTTTAGAATCAGGTCTTGCCCTAAGATGGTTTGGATTCTAAGCTGTATAACTCAGGCTACCTAACTTAGGAAAGGGGGAGGCAGTTGCCGTGCTAGAAACAAAGGAATTGACCACTTCTCCCTCCTGGAACAGAAAAGGGATTCTGTGGCCACTGAGATTCAGGACTGTTCTGGGGCAGTCAGTCAAGGACACCAAGGGCTAACACTCCAGATGACTGCAACTCTTCTGAAGAGGGAAGGATCCAAAGGGATGGGTCATCATGCAGAACTCCTCAAGGCATATGCACCCCACAGTGGATCCTCAGCACCTTTATGATTGCTTGCACACATACCAGTCTGTTCTGTTCCACACATACCAGTCTGTGGAATTTACTGTCACAGGAGGTGGTGGTGGCTACAAGCATGGACAGCTTCAAGAGGGAATTAGATAAGCATATGGAGCAGAGGCCCATCAGTGGCTATTAGCCACAAAGTATAAATAGGAACTCTCATTTGGGGGCAAGTGATGCTCTGTATTCTTGGTGCTGAGGGGGGGGGGCAACAGTGGAAGGGCTTTCTGCCCCCACTGCTGGACCTTCTGAGGGCACCTGGTGTTTTTGGCCACTGTGTGACAGAGTGTTGGACTGGATGGGACACTGGCCTGATCCAACATTGGCTTCTCTTATGTTCTTATGTTTCTGATCTTGCCTTCTCCTAGGCCAGGGGTGGACTGCCTTGCTGGCAAGTGTGATCAAGTCAAGTCCAAAGTGTCGGGGCCACACTAGTCAGTACTCTTTAGTGAGTCAGGCCTGGTTTCCCTTGACTCGACTTGTATTCTCCACAGCCCAGCAGCAGCTGCAGGAACTAGCACCACAGGGGCCCAATTCTGGATAGGACTGTGGGGCAGGGTCAGGAGGGGCTTCAGCCTCCCTCATGCACTATGGCAGGGGTGGCCAACCTTGCTTAACGTAAGAGCCACATAGAATAAACGTAAGAGCCACATAGAGATGTCTGAGAGCCGCAAGACAGGAACAAATATCACGCACACGTTTTTATTTTTAAAAATATGCAAATTTGCTTTTTATTAACGTTAAATGGGACTGCCAAAAATAAAAACAAACGAGGAAAACCGGTTATTGATAATGATATTACTTGTTTGCTAATGATATTGAGAGAGAGAGAGAGAAAGAGAGAGATGGAAAGAAAGAAAGAAGTGGAAAGAAAGAGAGAGAGAAACTAGGAAAGCAAATAGATGGGAGGGAGGAGGGAAGGAAGGAAGGAAGGAAGGAAGGAAGGAAGGAAGGAAGGAAGGAAGGAAGGAAGGAAGGAAGGAAGGAAGGAAGGAAGGAAAAGCATGCCTCCCCTTTGCTTCCCCAGCTGCCCTGCCAGGAGCTGCACAATATGTGTGAAAGAGCCGCATGTAGCTCCCGAGCCACAGGTTGGCCACCCCTGCACTATGGTCTCAATCTCAATCAGGCCCCTGCAGAATCAGGCCCCACAGATGCTGCTTGATGCCAGGGAACCCAGCCCCAACGGGTTCAAAAAAGTAGGACCCTGAGACTGTGCCGCCCTAGCGCATGCAACAGTATGCAGGTAGAATCTATGCCTTGGGCAATGTTTGCATCTGTCTCCTGAGTTTGGGAGTTGACAGAATGAAACACTGGAGAGGCAGGCAGGACAGAGGGTGTTTGTTGATTTGTCTGTTTCCAAACCTGGTCACTTGTGCTCTGCAGCATCTCCCAAAGAAACACGTAGCATTCATAAAAGCTGTAATTAAAAGTGTTTCCATTCAAACAACAGAACAATAGCCACTAAACAAGCAATCAAATCAGACATAAATTTTGCTTGATCCCATAATTATGTGGTGTAATAATGTATGTATTTGATTTTTTTAATCAAACATTTTCAAAGCAATTGCTGAACAACAACAGAGTTAAAAAATATCAGTGCAGCTCCATGCCATGGCCATGGTCATAAGCCATCCTGCTAGAAACTGACCCCCTTTGTGCCTGGGGTGTATGTGTGTGGGAAGGGATTCAATGTTACATTTTTATTGCAAACTACTAATGTTCCAGATGCTGAATGAGGTGTAAATTGGATGTGCATTCAAATGGAGATGTGATGCTTCCACATTGTATTACTTTCAGTCCACATCCCCATGTACATTTTGGTGCAACCAGTCACATATAAATATTGTGTTTGTGCATGACTGCAGTTGAGTTGTTGCATTTGGTTTTGTTCAGTGGAAACGTCTCACAGACTATGAAAGTCAACCAGAGTACACTGAACAGTGCTATTAATAATGGGAAATTAAGCACCTCCTGCAATCACTTATTCACTCTCCCACACTTACAGAAAGTTATGTGACTCACTTATTGTTTATACTTCCAAGCAAAAATTGAAGTTTGTTGAAATTCCCACAATACAAGTTCTCAGAATAAGCAGTTAGGTTTCACACAAACCACAGAATGAGCAGTCATTCCCATTTCTTATTTGAACATAAACTATATGACTCACTTATTATTTATCTTTGAGAGTGTAAATCTTGTATCTCTGAGCTGACTTATGCAGGTTCTCCACCACATCTAGGCCGAGACAAGAGGGTGTGACATAGTCAGTTTCACTGCATACTAAGAACTTTTCCTTCTGGGCAGGGAGTCCTTGGGGAAGAAGGTTAAGCAACTGTCTTCCCCACAGATGTCTGATAAGCAACCTAAGAGCCACCACCTAAGATTTACTATGCAACCCAGAAAATGATCATGATGAATCAGACTTATTATTCTTTTACTTGATAAATTCTTCCTATACTTTACCTAATAACCTTCTACCAGTTGCTAAACTCTCCTGATGAAGTGCTGACTAACTCCAAGTCCATACAAAAGTGTAATAATTAACCATGCTATTGCCACAAATGTTCAGCAACCCAAAACGTTTCTGCACATCTCATTCATCTGTCTTCTGAAGCTGCAGGAGGCATATGTTTCTCTTTCTACTAATTATGAAGGTGCAGCTATACCTGCCGCTGTTATTTATACGGCCTTCTCAAATATGGTGATGAGAAATCCAGGAACAGCTCTCCCATTTTTTCTAAACTTGCTAGAAACCCATGGAGGAAAAGGGAACTCCTGTTGGATCCTGAAGGCACAGGACAGAGCCCGCAGGCTTAATACCACCCTTCTCCCTAGGCCAAGAGTCTCGGTGTATAACACGCTTCCCCCCTCAGAGTTGCTATTTGGCTTGGGAGCAGTGCTGGGAGAGGGGGAGCAGTTTGCGCTGGGAAAATGGCATAAGGAAAGGATTAATACAGAAAGAGAGAGAGAAAGAGAGAAGAAGAAGAAGAGATTGGATTTATACCCCACCCTCCACTCCCCAAGGGAGTCTCAGAGCGGCTTACAAACTCCTTTCCCTTCCCCTCCCCACAACAGACACCCTGTGAGGTAGGTGGGGCTGAGAGAGCTCTTTCCCAAGCTGTCCTTGAGGGAACAGCTGGTACAGAGCTATGGCTTGCCCAAGGTCATCCAGCCAGGTGCAAGTGGAGGAGTGGGGAATCAAACCCGGTCCTCCCAGATTAGAGTCCGCACACTTAACCACTACACCAAACTGAGAGAGAGTGCATGCTACTAATGTGATTCTATTCTTCTTCCCTCCATGAAAATGCTCTTAAGCATAAAAAAATGAAATCAGGAGATCAGTTCACAGATTTCCCAGCTGTCAAGTCTACTTTAGCCTTAAGAAAGGATCAAGGAATCACAGTGTTGGAAGGGGCCATACAGGCCATCTAGTCCAACCCCCTGCTCAATACAGGATCAGCCTAGAGCATCCCTGACAAGTGTTTGTCCAGCCACTGCTTAAAGACTGCCAGTGAGGGGAAGCTCACCTCCTCCCTAGGCAGCTGATTCCACTCTTGCACAACTCTTACTGTAAAAAAGCTTTTCCTAATATCCAGATGGGACCTCCCCGCCCTTAATTTAAACCTATTAGCAGGGGTCATTTTGAGCAGGAGCTCGGGGGAGCGCAGCTCTGAGAGTTGATGCCAGGCCCCCCCCCCCGGTGGGGGAATGCCTGCTTGTGTCATGGCTGCAGCAAAATGACCCCGTCCCCTGGAAAGGTCCTTGTTCCTCCGACCAGCCTTCTGAAGGCTTCAGCCACCACTGAAGCTATCCTCCCAGAACAGTGGCATTTCTGAGGCTTGGATTAGTAGCTGTCCCCCCCCCCCCTCTCTCTCTCTCTCTCTCCTTTCTTTCTTGCCTTCTGACATACTTCCAATGATGTCAGGAGACGTGGCATATGCAAATAAGTTATGCTAATGAGTTATGCTAATGAGCTCCTGCACCTCTTTTTCTACGAAAGGACCCCTGCCTATTAATATGAGTCCTATCCCCTGCTGCCAATAGGAACAGCTTCCTGTCCCCCTTTAAGTGACAGCCCTTCAAATACTTTGAGAGCAATCATGTCCCTCCTCAACCCCCTCTTCTCCAGATAAGCATTCCCAAGTCCCTCAGCCGTTCCTCATAGGGCTCGGTCTCCAGGCCCCCAATCATCCTCGTCACTCTCCTCTGCACCTGCTCCGTTTTGTCCACATCCTTTTTTAAGTGAGGCTTCCAGAACTGCGCACAATACTCCAGGTGCGGCCTGACCAACGCAGTGTACTGTAGGACTATGACATCTTGCAGTTTAGATGTTATGCCTCTGTTGATACACCCCAAGATCACATTAGCCTTTTTTGTCACTGCATCACACTGGCTGCTCATATTTAACCAGGCACCTGTACCCCAAGATCTTGTTTACACACACTGCTACCCAGAAGTGTATCCCCCATCCAGTATGTATGTTCCTCATTTTTGTTACCCAGATGCAGAACTCAGCACTTATCCTTGTTAAATTGCATCTTGTTCACATCCACCTACTTTTTCAGTGTGTCCACATCTCATTGAATTCTATATCTTCTGGTGTGTTCATTGCTCCTCCCAATTTGGTGTCATCTGCAAATTTAATAAGTAGCCACTCCACAATCTCATCCAGATGATTTATAAAAATATTGAAAAGTACCAGGCCCAGAACCAAGCTCTGTGGCACCCCACTGAACACCTCCCTCCATTCAGATAAAATGCCACTGACAACTACTCTTTGAGTGCGGTTCTCCAACCAGTTCCCTATGCACCTAACTATCCTAGAGTCCAGTCCATAGTCTTTTAGTTTACCCATCAAAACATCATGGGGAACCCTGTCAAAAGCTTTACTGAAATCTAGGTAAACAACATCAACAGCATTCCCTCAATCCAGTAAGCCTGTCTCTTAATCAAAGAAGGAAATGAGGTTGGTCTGGTAGCCTGTTGGGGACAAATCTGTGCTGACTTCCCTGGATCACCAAGTTGCCCTTTAGATGCTCACAGATCAATCCCTTTAAAATCTGCTCTAGTATTGTCCCTGGGACAAAGGTCAGACTGAAAGTGTTGGGCATTTTTTGCCCAGGAGCTTCTTATTCCTCTTGTGAGTGCTTTGCAATTGATAGGATCAAGCCTGTACCACTCAGTTAGATTAAACCTGCACTGTTTATGTTCCCACCAAAGCATGCCCAACCCAGCAACCCAGCCAGACATACACTGAGGTCTGCCAGGGACAGACCAAACTTCTCTTCATTCCCATTTTTGGAGCCTCACAGCTATACTAGACATTTTTTTTAAGAGTTGGGTCCAGGTCCAGGGGTCCAACTCAGGCTCTCCACAGCCACACAACAGCTGCAGGGAATGGCTTTTTAAAATCTCCCTTATATATAATTGTGTTTTTGGGTGGCATTTTGCTGAAATTCCATGCCCTCCCAAATCAGTTGGCTCCCTGATGTGTCACTCAGAAGCTGTTCCTATTCACTGGCTGTGTTGCCTGAGTCTCACCTCCATCATTCTAAACAGTTTGCTGTTCCTCTCACCCCCAAAGCCAGTCGGAACACAGAGGTCATTTGCATATGCGGCCTGATTGGCCTTTGCCTATAACATTCTAAACAGTTTGCTGTTGCTGTTGAGAGTCATTGAATGAGTCCTGAGGTAAAATACATATCCCAATCTTCCCTTAAACGGTCACTGAAGTCAGCCCCATAGCTAGGGATATTTTTGGGAGGGGGGCTGGGGGACCACCAACTAATTAAATCAAAGTTAATTAGTGAAATTCCTTAGAAGCCAGCCTTCTTCTAAGGCAGCCCTGCACCCCTGCCAGACTCCAGGGCAAGTGAGGGGGGTAATGCCCAGCAGCCGTAGCTTCCTCTCTCCCCCAGAGCACTGCATACCTGCTCAAGTTGTGAAGCTAGGCAGGGAGAAGCAGGCAGTGGGCAGCAGCATCCAGGAGGGGGATTGGCAGGGAAGTAGGGAGAAAGAGATCTGACGGTGGGAGTGGGAAGAGGCAGCAGGACCCTCTCTCCAGGGCTAGCCCACCTGCCCACCCATCACACCACCAAGCAAGCCAGGCACCTTCTGCTCCTGGAACTGCCGCCACCTCCGCTGTTCTGGATGTCGCTGGCTGGGAGTGGAGTGAGGCTGGTGGGGAAGCAGCCAAGGCGCTCAGTTGTCTGGCAGCCAGGTCGGAGGCAGCACGGCACAGGCAGCAAATTGAGGTACTTTGGTGATAGCCTGGGAGGGAGGGGCCCAGAAGGAATGCTAGGAGGGCGGGCCATGTGGGCCCCATGTTAGCTATGGGCCTGACTGGAGTTGCCAATCTCCCTGTGTGGCCTGGAGATCTCCCAGAAATCACCGTGTTCCCCAGCCACAGCACATCATTTCTCCTACAGAAAATTTCCCAGCTGTTACAACTGATCTCCAGGTGACCAAGATCAGTTTTCCTGGAGACAATGGCTGCTTTGGGCAGTGGACTCTATGCCCTACTGAAGTCCCTCTGCACCCCAAACCCAGGAAAAAACTGTCTGTGACCAGGGGTCATTTCGAGCAGGAGCTTGGGGGAGCTCAGCTCTGGGAGTTGGTGCCTGCAAACCCCCCCCCCACCCGGTGGGGGAATGCCTGCTTGTGTCATGGCTGCAGCAAAATGACCCTGTCCCCTGGAAAGGTCCTTGTTCCTCCGACCAGCCTTCTAAAGGCTTCAGCCACCACTGAAGCTATCCTCCCAGAATAGTGGTATTTCGGAGGCTTGAATTAGTAGCTGTCCCCTTTCTGCCAGCTCTTTCTTTTTCTTTCTTTCTTTCTTTCTTTCTTTCTTTCTTTCTTTCTTTCTTTCTTTCTTTCTTTCTTTCTCTCTCTCTCTCTCTCTCTCTCTCTCTCTCTCTCTCTCTCCTTCCTTCTGACATACTTTTAATGATGTCAGTTGGTGTAGCATATGCAAATAAGTTATGCTAATGAGTTATGCTAATGAGCTCATGCACCTCTTTTTCTACAAAATGACCCCTGTCTGTGACCGTCTTCAAAATACACCCCTTCCCCCCCAAAAAAACCCTGGACATCTCTGTATTTGATTGATATAACATTTACCTGAGGCTACCTAAGATTCTGTTCATCACCAGCTCCAACGTAATTAAAAACACTGACTAGAAGAGAGACAGTTAACGGTAGGTCCCCTCTGATGCTTACCCCCCACACAAAGGTGAATGAGAGAGAAGGAAAACCTCCATGATCACAATTTTAACAGAGACTCAGGTGAGCTTTTGCAAATATTGACATATTTCTCAATAGCAGCCCCACATTGGCATTAATGGCTTAGAACTTATTTGTTAGGCATGCAGCTGGATAGATATGGGCTGATGTGATTGCCAGCTTCCCTTTTGTCTGCAAGAAAGTTTCTATTCCTCCAGGAGAATGGTCTGGACTAAAACCAGGAGTCTCAAGACAGTTGACTGTTTCAGTTCCGCGCTTGTTCCAAGAATTCAGCCTGATGGCTGTTGATGGGAATGTGGAGAATGTTCTCTGCATTTACAGAACACCACAGTCTCCAATAATGAGCCTGGAGGGGGAAACAACAAAAGCAGAGAGCTTTTTATCATTCTTGCTTTGAGAATACCACATCATCCCCCCCTGCCTTGTTGCTTTTATAGGGAAAAGTGACCAAACTTATAAGTTTCTTTCTTCATGCTGTTGGACTAAATGAAAGCTCTTGTCCCTGAACACAAAGCTACTCAAACTTTTCTGTCATCTAAAACACTGGCATAGATATATATGATAGGATCTCTCTTCCCTGTACCTTAGAAATGAATTTACTGCTGTGTATACTACTCTAATAGCACATAATCCATAGTAAATTAAAGGCATGTTGGGTTGTGAAACCAGTTCTGCCCCACAACAGGCAGAGCAGGATTGGGGGGGGGGGGGGGACCAAGGAAGGAAATGGGACAGGAGAAACTGCAGCTATGTCATCTCCCACAGCCTTGTAAGTCTGAAAGAGAAATGCAAGATCTCCAGGTTAATTTTTTGAGAATGGAATGGGTGTCTGTTGGCTAGTATCCATGAGATCACAATGACAAATAGCTCAGCACCATGCATATGCCTTGCTGAGATGTTTTCAATATTTTTGCCAGTCATTCAAGGTGGGAGCTAGAGAAGTTTTTATACAAGATCCCCTGACAAAGCATTCAACTAAATGCATAGGGATTGAGAAGATCTAATAAACCTTTCACCTTGTTCTTTTTTTTCTCCTACCCACTGATAGGGCCTTAACTTCTTCCTAAAAAGTAATATAACCTCCCTGCAGGCTGCCACTATTATTACTGGCCTTATCCTTGTATGCAGCTTTCATGGTGAAACAAAGCAGAAGGAAGGTTGTTCAGTCACTTTATCTCCTTGCACAGGAGATTTCTGCATAGCAGACTGCTGGTAAATGCAAAGGAGCAAACAAAGTAAAAAGGTAGCCACCCTCTCTGTCTTCCTCCTTGTACCATACTGTCATTGTAAACAGTAAATTAACCATTGTAAATTAAAATAAATTAAAACATTTATTTTTAAACATTGTAAATTAAAATAAATTAAAATTGTAAATTAAAATAAAATAAAATAAAACATTGTAAATTAAAATAAATTTAAATTTTTATTTTTAAAAATGTTTCACTTGTTGAATTTCTGCTTGTCTCATAGCTGTTATGGGTACAAGCCCAGCCAAAATACACTTGGCACATGTAGAAGGAGACCAGGATTAAAACCTGAGTTCTGCTTGCACTTGCCTGTAAGGACTGAACAGTTAGAAAAAAAGTGACATTCTGTTCTTCCTCTGCAACATCTGAGGAACCAAATCTAACTGGGGTATATCTACTAGGAAATGGATTTTATGTTACTACAACTGAGATCTGAGTCATGACCATCCAATTTCAGACTTTTAGTGTGAGTGCCTGGCAAATATATTGTGTTATATTATAGGGCTAGGCCCAGTTAGCTTTTCTGCTGCTGAAAAAAGGAGGAAGGGTTCTCCTGGACCATCAAAAAGGTTGTGCTGGAGATCATGCAGCCTGCATGAACACAAGCCATGTGAGATAGTGGCTGGATTGAGGGGAATTAGCCAAGATAAAACTGGCTGGAGTCAAGCTATTATCAACAGTAAAAGCTTGTTTTTTTTCCAGGAATGGTTAGGGCCAAATAAAACATGATATTGGCATTCTATAGCTGGAACTCAAGATGTGTTGTCTAGACCTAAAATCAGTTGTGGATATCCCCTGATATGGGCTGGGTCTGTGACACTAGGGAAGGGTGGGGGAGGTTAACTTTTCTCCCTGCACAATCCGTTCTGACCAACAACAACAAAATGCCCCTTCTGTGGCTTCTTTAAACCCTGGTAAATTAAAAAAAACAGTTATCCTTTTAGTGCCTGCCTTTTGTCCCTACCAGTTATGGTAGAGATATTTAAATCAAGGAAAGGAACAAGGAAACCCCATTTCCCAGCACTGAAGCCCCCAATCCATATCAGGGACCTCCATAGCTGTCTTTAGGACCAAATAACACTTTGTGAGATCTAGTCGCAGAGCTTCACGTGCAGCATGGCCCTTTGTTAGCAACCATGTGCCATCTCTCAGGCATTGTCCCTGTTTTTCTGTCCAGAACTCTTTCATTTGGTGCACCTGTTGGATGGAGTTTGTGCCAAAAACCTGGAACTTTTTGAGTAGCACTAATCAAGGAAAACAGAGATTCAAAGCTGCAGTTGAGATAGTGTCTATTGGAGACAGTGTCTATTGGAAGATCCCTTCAAGGACCCAAGCACACCTGTGGAGGATCATATGGAGTTAGTCATAGATTTCATTTTGGCATTAAACGGTAAAATGAGCTACAAAGAAAACAAAATCCTCCATGAATAGCTAACAGCAAAATAAGCATGATGTCCTATGGAGTGGAAAACAATTATTGTTCCAGGTATTTGTCCTGCCTTACAAATACCCTCTGATTAGAGGAGGCCAATTCGTTCATTGTAAATAACATATGTTGCAAATTTAGCTCTTTATCTCATTCATGAGTTGATCTCGCTTTCTACAAAGGTCTTTGCCTTTCAAGCATTATTGTGCTCAATAGCCTCACATGTGAACAAAACATGAGCTTAGGGATGGGTTGTGCTTCATTCACTCCAGCTGCTCATTATGTTTTGTTATCGTTGTTGACATGGGCCGCCTAAGCCATGAGTCTTCTGTGTCCTTTGATTGGCTGTGATGTTTTAGATAGGCGGAGCTAAAATAAATGTCAAACATCATGATTGTATGACAGGTGTGAACTACCAGGTGGTTATAAAAAGCAATGAGTTTTGTGACAGCATGGTTTTAAACAGAGACATCATGATACCAGCAAATTTATTTTAAATGCCTTTTTCAGTCATTCCCGCCACTGAGTTTTGCAATGCCCTGGCACGGTAAGTTAACATTTTCAGTAAGCTCGCTACCATGACATCAAGATCTATCTCCTGGATAGTCACAACCAATTAACATTTTATAAACACATATAACAATTAAGGATTGTTTGCCCTAGTGTAGATCACTTACACTTACTAACACTGAATTTCATTTTCCATTTTGTTGCTCACCCACTCTGGAAAGATCTTTCAAAATAGCTTCACAATCTGTTTTGTAATTTCACCATCTACAAACTTAACAATTCACTGCTCATCCCTGATTCCAGATAATCTATAAATAAATTATAAAACTCAGTTCAAAACCAATCATTGGGGGAACTTCACAGTTTGAATTCGGATGTTTGGGGGCCATGATTGAGGGTATTCTGAGAATTAATGGGAGGAGACTTTACCAAGCCCATTTACCAACCCCAGGAAGGCATGTATGGATTTTAAATCTGTATGTGAAATTATATCCTCTAGTCAATTTCACTGACAAATTGTTGTGAATTCCATTTCTGCCCTTCATTTGGCCTACTGTTGGCTGCATTCATTAAGCAAGTCACAAAGAAACAGGGACTCACATATCACTCAGCTCTTTGCCAACATTTAGCAACAGTTTTTTGGGAGAAAGAAAAAGAATAGCACAACTGGGTTAAGGTCATCTTGTTCCACTAACTGGCATGGGCTGTTACCAAACCCATTTGGTCAGATTTGCATTGTCTGTTAACTCTCGCAGAACATTACTGCAGTCAATCAGCCATTTGTACTCCAAACTTTAACCAGTTTTCAAGAGGCTTAATAGTTACAGTGTTCCCTCAAGAAATGCAAGAAGGTCTAGGTTTGTGTGGATACTGTTGACAGAATGATTCTGAGATGGCCTAGATGTCCTGGTGTGCCAGTACAGATGACATAATGTGCAGTTCCATAAATGTAGCTGTTGTGATCCAAGGGAGCACTCCCCAAATATAGCAATGGAAATGGGGTAGGATTCCTCACAACGTTTTTGTAGGCCAATGTTCATTTAAAAGAATATCAAACTACATGTCCCTATAGTCCAGCATCTAGGGTTGCCACCCTTCAGGTGGGGCCTGGGGATCTCCCACTTTTCCAATTGATCTCCAGCTGATAGAAATCAGCTCTCCTGGAGAAAACGGCTGCTTTGAAGGGTGGACTGTATGGCATTGTAACATGCTGAGGCCCTTCCTGTCTCCAAACCTTGCCCTCTCCTGGATCCACCCCCAAAATCTCCAGGCATTTTCCAGCCCAGACCTGGAAACTCTACCAGCATCCCTTTTCCTACAGTGGCTACCTAAATTTACCCAGAAGGCCTCAAAGCAGGTATGAAGAGCAAGGTGTACTGCCTCTGAACATGGAGGTTCTATTACAGTTAGACCAACAGCTTTCTCTCCTTTAAAATAATTGCTAATCAATGGTGATGATGACTGCCAAATAAAAGAGAGGAAAATTGGATCAAACAGGTAGAAAATAAATGAGAACTACTTGACATTTCTCCACCAACAAGGAGTTGATGTTGACAACAGTGACCTATAGCCAGGACTCTATGTGCTTCTGAACATCCATTATTAAACCAAGACAATATGGAATTTGGTCACTGGTCCAGAATTCAGTGTCCATTCAACATTCCTGGGTTTCAGATCTCCACGCTACACTGAAACACAATGAGCGGCCTTGGACTGGTCAGTCTCTCTTAGACTAGCCTGCCTCACAGGGTTGTTATGAGGATAAAATGAGGGAGGGAAGACCACTGTGCCCTAACATGAAGGTTACTGGACAAAGGGCGGGGGGGGGGGCGGTAAGTAGTAATACGGATTGTTCAAGGGAATATATGTTTGGTTTGCTGAGTTGATTCAGATGTGGAAGCCTGCATTCCCCCTCCCCCCCAAAAAACACTTTGGCTATTTTTGTTTTATCATAGAGTACCGACAGCATTACTAATTGCTGCTAAAAATGCCTAAGTGCAAACACCAGATACTATTAGTCCCTCCTTTCACTGAATTAATTATTGCCTCTGCCACCACACACCCACAGAGATTTCTCAAGTCTTTCCAGCACGACAGGCTCTTGTTCAATAAGGACAGGCTAAGCCAGTAAGAGAGAAGGTATGCGCCAATGGCATGGACTAAACCCAGGAAATTAATCTCTAGTGAAACAGTAACAGGCCAGTGACATTAATCCTGATGGCTGAGTTAACAGCCGAGCCAGGTGGATATGCCCCAAATGGAACCGTGCATAGAAGATCCGCCCTCTCTGATGGCATTTCCAGGCAGCTCTGTGACCGTTTGTTTTCATTACTTCATATTCTTCAAATATTTCTCACAGCATATTCATGACATAAGCATCCAGAGAGAGCTGAATGTGAGCTCAAGCTTGTCTGCCTCAGTTTTCTAAACACCTCTTCATCATAGTATGTTTAATAGTGTATAATCAGCCAACCAATTAAGCTGGCTGCTTACACTGAAGGTGACTTGGAGAGCAGAATGGACTTGACTTCAGTGGACTCACAGGGTATAACTCTGCTTAGGACATCACTGCTGAAGCCAGATACTTTTAGCTACTTGTACAGTACAGTGTAAGGGTCCTAAGGACAGGCAAAAACTGTGTTCTGGTGCTAGAATATGACCCTGACATGCTGTCTCATTGTCTTCTTTTTTCACCTGCCCTTCCACAACACTGCCTTCCTGTGTGAAATACTCTGACCACTTACACTACACTACTACTGCTCTAGCAGAAAGAGAGACTAAAAATTCTGAAACAAATATCCTAGTCAACTTTTCCGCAAAACCATAAGTTAATTTTGATTTTGAAGAACTGTTCAAAAAGCAATCAAGCCTGCTTTGCTTTTTGATTGCTATCATGAGCTGAGGAATGTTTGAATACTGTGAGGAGATCTATTACCAGTAGTTAGCATAAGAAAGCACAGCATGCTAGGCTGTGTGGTATGAGGGGAAGCCATATTTATTTCCATCTTCATATTCACAATGCCATTCTCATTCCAATGTGCAGCAAGTGATCTGAGGATTTAGCAAGAGGACATAACTTTAGAAATGTGGAGGACAGAGTTTGGATTCCCTCAGAAAAGCTGACTGGTCAGGTTTGTTTTGGAAAGCCAGAACAGGAATACTGCTACTGCATTGTATCTGGGTTTACAGACAGATCACTCTGGTAATGGAAGGCTAAAACAAGTTGTTATGAGACGTCAAATATACTTCAGGGTTGCTTGAGGTCAAGACACAAAAATACATGCTGGCTAAATATTTCAGCATCACATGACTGATTTAGCAGCCAAAGCCCCATTTCTCCAAGTGCTTTTGAGTTCAACTACAGTCTATGAGGAGGTGAAGCAGAGCATCTCAGACTTTTCAAACTCAGGCCAAGCTTTCTTAACTTACACTACCTTCTGTCTTCTCCTAAACATGAATCATGTGACCTGCAACTGAATGTACGCAGATCCTTGCATGCAGATAAGCGCAGACAGCCTGCTGCTGTGTGCAGGGATTTTTGGATTGGGATTGTGTGGAGGGGAGCAGTAGGATAGATATAGTCCTCCAGGTTATTTTGGGATGATGAAGCTGAATTTTGTAAAATGAATAAAAATGAAGGGGTGCAGTTACCATTAGACTTCATGGCCAAATGGAATTCCATCTCCCAAGGCTGATGAAGAAGACACTGCCAGTCTCAGGTACCTCTCCTTCAGCTTCTGTTGGGATGCCTTGCGCTCCCGAGAGAGGCCCACCCAGAATAAATGAGGTACAGGGAGAAATTCTAAAATGTTTTTAGCAAAGACGTGTTGCTTGTGTAATTTCTCCAGAGTCACCACCTCTCAGAAGAGGAATAAAATACTTTAACTGCTGAATGGGTGATGGCACTTCATTAAAAATAGACCTGTAGTCAAAGATGATGCCAGATTCTGCTTGAAGGCACTGTGCTGGAAAATACCAACTGATGGGGGTGGAAGACAAACAACAGTAAGGATTTTTTGTTGTTGTTGTTGTTCTTCTTCACATCTTGCTGATAGAATCACCTGGCTGGCTGCTGCTGAACACGAGATTCTGGATTGACTTTTGATCTGATAATTCTTGTGGATATCTATCAAATCTGGCAACTTTGGCCCCATCATCTCTACAAATTTTGCAGTTTCCTCTCCATGTTGTTTATGAATCTCTACCGAAATTCTGGGTCCAGAAAACAGAAGATGTCAGAGAGCAAACAGGAAAGAAGTAGATCTATAATCAGACCTCTTAATGTAAAGTAAAAAAACCAATCCTTGATCAATGACTGGGGACATGGTGTACGAGTCTGTACCCCCCCCCCCCCCGCTGTTTTCCTGATAGAAATCACTGCCAACCATTCACCTTACCCACCACAGCTGGTCTTCCCTGATAAAGAAAACAGTTTCCCAGTTATTCCAGTTACTGGAGTCCAACCCCATCTGGGCAATCTGCATGGTGTGTGGCTAGGAGCTGCAGAGCCGGCAGCCGAAGCTCCTGCCGTGCCTCCACTCACTGGGCCACCACTGCCTGCCTGCACCTCGCTGCTACCTGTTGTCTTCATCCCCCACTGCTTCCCCCGCCAAAGACGCGCTGGTGCCGCAGCCACTCCCTCAGCAGGCCCCATCCTCACCTATCGCCGCGCCCTCCTGGGAGCCCAGTGAGTCAGCAGCAGGCAGAGGAGGAGGGCAAGGCCGAGACCTTTCTAGACCCCATTGCATTGGTTTTACAATGGGCCTTATTCCTAGTCAAGATATAAAGAGAAGTCAGACACAACACTGGTTTTATTACGTGAGGGCTTGAACACATGTATTAGTTTCTAAAACTCTACCTTCTAGGTCAAAATGTGCTTATTAGCTGTTTACAATGCGGGTTGTTTGTTTTGAGATAGTTTTGTGCAGCTAATGAAATTTCTTGGCAAACATGAATAATTTTTGCTCCTTTTCATCCAGCATTGTATTTGCTTAGAATGAATTCTGTGTTTTCCTTGTTTCCAAAAGACTGAACACAGTGTGTTTCTCAAGGTCTCAAAGGAAAATTTCAGAGATATATTTTATATGAAATTTGCTTGTTGTGTCCTTAATGCTAGGCAACAAAATAAGGAGGCAGGCAGCAAAGTTTCAAACAGGAGCCCAGTTTAAGATGTCAGATTCTTTCTCTGTGTGGAGCTGCAATGAAAACAACTGATTTGACCCTGTTCTTGCCCACACCAAGTTCTAGAGTGGACTGTCACTGCTGACTCATGGTGACCCTATTGGGTTTTCAAGAAATGAGATGTTCAGAGGTGGTTTGCCGTTGTCTACCTCCACATCAGGACCCTGGTATTCCTTGGAGGTCTCCCATCCAAAAACTAGCCAGGGCTGACCCTGTTTAGCTTCCAAAATCTGACAAGATTAAGCTAGCCTGAGCTATCCAAGTCAGAGTAGACTACAAGTTCAGAAAAAATATATACCATGGGTTAGGAAAGGCACAATTAGGTATAGAAAAAAGCCTGCATGGTTAACAAACAAAGTAATGGAAGCTGTAAAAGGTAAGAAGAATTCCTTTAAGTGGCGGAAAGCTAGTCTCAGTGAGGCTGATAAAAGGGAACATAGGCTGTGGCAAATAAAATGCAAGTCTGTGATCAGGCAGGCAAATGGCTGAGAAGCTGAATGCATTTTTTGCCTCTGTCTTCACTGTGGAAGATGAGAAGTGCCTGCCCACTCCAGAACCACTGATTTGGGGAAGGGTGTTGAAAGACCTGAGTCAGATTGAGGTGACAAGAGAGGAGGTCCTACGACTGATGAACAACTTAAAAACAAATAAATCACTTGTGGAACTTGTGGATCTCCTGACAAAACTATGTAATCTTTCATTAAAATCTGCCTCCATTCCAGAGGCCTGGAAGGTAGCGAACGTCACTCCCATCTTTAAAAAAGGGTTTGAGAGGAGATCCAGGAAATTACAGGCCAGTCAGTCTGACGTCGATACCGGGTAAGTTGGTGGAAACTGTTATTAAGGAAAGAATTAGTAGGCACATTGGTGAACAAAATCCATTGAGGAAGACTCAGCATGGGTTCTGTAAGGGAAGATCTTGTCTCAATAACCTGTTAATGTTCTTTGAGGGAGTAAACAAACATCTGGACAAGGGGGACCCAATAGATGTTGTTTACCTTGACTTCCAGAAAGCTTCTGATAAAATTCCTCATCAAAGGCTCCTAAGTAAGCTCAATCGTCATGGGATAAAAGGACAAGTCCTTTTGTGGATCAAAAACTGGCTAATTAAAAGGAAACAGAAAGTGAGTATAAATGGACAATTTTCTCAGTGGAGGGAGGTAAGCAGTGGGGTAACACAGGGATCAGTACTCGGTCTGATACTTTTTAACTTGTTTATTAATGATTTGGAGTTGGGAGTAAGCAGTGAAGTGGCTAAATTTGCAGATGACACAAAGTTGTTCAGGGTGGTGAGAACCAGGGAGGATTGTGAGGCACTCCAAAGGGATCTGTCGAGGATGGGTGAGTGGGCATCAACATGGCAAATGGGGTTTAATGTGGCCAAGTGCAAAGTGATGCACATTGGAGCCAAAAATCCTAACTATAAATACACGTTGATGGGGTCCGAACTGGCAGAGACTGACCAAGAGAGAGATCTTGGAGTTGTAGTAGATAACTCAATGAAAATGTCGAGACAGTGTGTGACTGCAATGAAAAAGGCCAATGCTATGCTGCGGGTTATTAGGAAGGGAACTGAAAACAAATCAGCCAGTATCATAATGCCCCTGTATAAATCTATGGTGCGATCTCATTTGGAGTACTGTGTACAGTTCTGGTCGCCACACCTCAAAAAAGATATTATAGCACTGGAAAAAGTGCAGAAAAGGGCAACTAGAATGATAAAAGGGTTGGAACACTTTCCCTATGAAGAAAGGTTGAAGTGCTTGGGGCTCTTTAGCTTGGAGAAATGACGGCTAAGGGGTGACATGACTGAGGTTTATAAGATTATGCATGGGATAGAGCAGGTAGAGAAAGAAGTACTTTTCTCCCTTTCTCACAATACAAGAACTTGTGGGCACTCCATGCAATTGCTGAGCAGTCGGGTTAGAACAGATAAAAGAAACTACTTTTTCACCCAAAGAGTGATTAACACATGGAATTCACTGCCACAGGAGGTGGTGGTGGCTACAAGCATGGACGGCTTCAGGAGGGAATTAGATAAACATATGGAGCAGAGGTCCATCAGTGGCTATTAGCCATAAAGTATAGATAGGAACTCTCAGTCTGGGGCAAGTGATGCTCTGTATTCTTGGTGTTTGATGGGGGGGGGGGCAACAGTGGGAGGGCTTCTGGTGTCCTGGCCCCATTGCTGGACCTTCTGACAGCATCTGGTGTTTTTGGCCACTGTGTGATACAGAGTGTTGGACTGGATGGGCCACTGGCCTGATCCAACATTGGCTTCTCTTATGTTCTTATGTTATGTAGTACAGCTGAAATTCAGAGCTGAGAAAAGTGCAGAAGAATGTTTTGTTTGTTTGTTTTACATCATTTACACCCTGCTCTGCTCCCCAAAGGCCTCCCAAAGTGGCTTACAACATTCTCTCTTTCTCCATTTTATCCTCACAGCAAGCCTGTGATGTAGGTTAGGCTGAGAGCGTGCGACTAGCTAAAGGTCTCCGAGCAAGCTTCCATGTTGGGATTTGAACCTGGGTCTCCTTATATCTTAGTCCATCACCCTAACTACTACCCATGCTGGCTATCCTAAAAATGCTTTTCTAAGAGTGAGCTCCATTAAATAGCATGGGACATACTTTTGTGAAAACCTGTTTAGATTGCTCCCTAAACTGTGTAATTTTGAAAATCTGTATCCAATGACTCCTTTTCTCTTTGACCCAGGTAACAGTATCTCATTGTACAAATACAGCCATGATGGAATTTATAACCATGGCGCCAAGATTCCTTCAGCTCCTGAAAAACTGAATATCACTTAGACATCAGTGTTATGTTCCTTAATTAGCAGACCTGGAAAATGACCTGGGAAAAAAACCACATGGTGTTTCCAGTCCTGTTATTAGACATTCTTGCCATCCCACACAGAGATTCAATACGTTCAGCTTTTAGAACAAATACACGTACATGGGGAAATGGCTAACACAGAGAATTGGTCTCAGTGGAGAAAGTAAAGACTTTTGCTTAGTGGAAAATGTATACAGTTAGAATTTCCCACTACCTGTTTCTATAGGACCTAAGTAATATTCCCTGCCCTGAAAGCCCATTCTGTGTAGTTCTATTTGTTACTCTATAGGGGTCATCTGATGGTGACTAATGCTTCAAGCGTTCATGGAGCTGTGTAAAGTGATAGGGCCTTGGATAACCTTGACTTTTCTGTGTTTTCAGAGGGTGGAAACTTGATGTTGTGGTAGCTTTATCAGCTGCTTTCTAAGTGCCCAGGAATGGACCCCTGTCCCCTTCAGAGAGTTTGTTTACTTACACTGGATTCAATAAAATTATGTTTTTCACACACTTCACATTTCAATGCAAAATGGCTGAGTGATGAAAACCCTTTGCCCCTAATGGTTCTGTACAGAGATTTCATACATGGCAAACCAACCTTAGTTGCTACTATTGTTGCCTCACTTTATTTTTTTTAATTCTCAAAGCTCAAAATGCTGCTATAAAAATTCTTGTGGCTTGAAGAAGGTAAGGCCACCTTAACCCAGAGTAACAGTTTCTTGTCTGTGACTGGCTACTTTAGGAATGGAATAGTCTTCATATTAGGAAAGAACCCTAAGAAAGTTAGTTGTGGCGTGGGGCTCACTAGAAACTGCTGCTGATTCTGACTAGATCCCAATAGGGGGTTTTGTTGCCCTAGGTTGGGCCAAAGCCCTCCAGATCAATCCCCTCCTATCCAAACAAACTAATCTCTGCAATACAAAGGAAGACCAGCAAACATCCCAAAAAAGAATTCTCTAAATTAACATCTCTATTGTCCTCTAACATGCCTTGTGCTGACTCTCTGCTATGGCACTGATATAATTAACTGCTCTTTTGCATGCCATTGAGTCACATGCAGTTGAAATGCACAGCCTTTCCATGCATTTCCATCTATCAGTGCTTACTGTCTGAGCACATGGCCTGCATATCTGATATTACTATTTGTGTAGCATGATCCTATCCTTGTTTACTGAGAAGAAAGTTCCACTTAGTTAATCCAGATTTATGAGTGCATAGGATTGCATTCTTAATCCTACCCACTGAAGTTAAATGTACTTTTTGCAAGTAATTGGGTTCAAGCAAGTAGCCAGAAGAATGGTCTTTACGGTTGACGCAGTCCTATGAACTGCAGTCACTTTTCTCTTTTAATTGTACCATTTTATCTAAAGATAGTTTCTGTGTCAAACTATGCAAAATATATTATATTATATTTAGAACAGTAAGAGTAGGAATTTAATGGATGAGTCAAAAGACAAATGAATGAGGGAGTGGCTGATTTCTCTTTAAGCCATTATAAGTTTATATCAAATACCCATGAAGAAGAATGCAATACACAAACCACTAATCCAAGTCAATTCAGCTGGGTCACAATGGGAGTGAATTTTAATGTGATGTGTTGCTGTTCTGCACTTTACTCACATGCTTATGAAGCTATGACTCTTGCTAATATATGAGAAGGGCAGCCTGTTCTGTGGCTATACCTACGTTAATGACAAGATTTATACAAATATATCTATGGAATCAAATTCTGAAGTAGGAAATACTTGCTTGCTCTTCATATTTGTTCTCTGTGGCATGTTTGCTTGGCCTTTCCCCATTATAATACTGGTTGGTTCATTATAGCCATCTCATGGGGGCTGCTTTAAATTATTCCATGCAGCAGCTTTGGCCACATGAAAAACCATGCCTAGTAGGGGCTCTAGGCTGCAGCTCAGAGATGTACGCTTTATCTTTAAACTGAGAATAAACTAGGAGATGAAGTAGCCTCATTTTTTTATCCTGTTTTTTAAAGTTACCATAGGGCCACTAAGAAGAGAGACTGTGTATGTAAAGTGCCATCACGTCACAGCTGACTTAGAGTTACCTCAGCAAGGAGCTTTCAAGGCAAATGAGGAGCAGAGGTGGTTTCCCATTGTCTTCCTCTGCAGATTCTTCCTTGGTGGTTTCCCTTCCAAGGACTGACCCTGCTTAGCTTCCAAGATCTGACCAAATTGGGCTATACCTTGGCACCTTCTCCCCCAGGAGGAGAGGCTGGGGGGGTAGAATTATTGGGGGTTTATGAAACTGGGTGAGTTATGTGATCTGTTTTAATACAGTGTTTGGGTTGGATCTTGGTGGGGTGAGAAGGGTCCAGAGGGAGCAGAGTAAAATGAGAACTTCAGAACCAGACTGAATAATATCCCCTGTGATTGACAGGAAGCTCTCCTGCCTCTGAGAGGTAAGACAGCCACACAGCGGTTTTGACACCTGAACCTCTGGGAGTGCTGCTCCAGCATCCAGTCTCTCCTTCCCTATGGGAGGTTGAAGGCTGCTGGAGGGAGAGTGCAGAGACAAGAGGGGAATTGTCCCGACAAGGGAGCAGGCAATTTCATGTGTCCCTCTGCCTGGAAGGGTGGCAGGGTGGTCTAACTCTACCCCTGGGAAAGGACAGAGTTGTGAGGCCTGTACAGTTTTGTTTAATTGTGTGTTATTTGTATTTCATTTTGTAAGTAGCTTTTGAATTCCCCATCATGGAACAAAGGTGGAATAAGACTATTTAAATATAATAAATAATCTTTGTCCAGGGGCCTGTTGCAAGGACAACTCCTGATATGCAAATAGGAAAGGAAAGAACAAGTGGGGGGGGGGCAAACAGGAAAAGCCTGAGTGCTGCATTTTCCATGTCTACAGTGGGCTTAAATGCAAAGAGCCAGGTCAACCATAGATCATGTGCAACTGCTTCACACACAGGTCAGCTGATATTCACTATGTCCATATCTTTGGAGATGTGCAGCCATGGTTTAGTGAAAACTACGAGGTCTGCATGGGGAGCAGCTGCCCACAGATGACACAGATTGTCACTTCATGAAGGCATGTAGCAACCACCAAGCACCAACCATCCAATGGTGACCAGTCCTGTAGACACTGATGAAGATGGGCCAGTAAATAGAAGGCTATTCAGATGAGCAAGGAAGATTCTCATTTTGCCCCACAGCGAGTGGGATGGAAGAAGGGCAGAAGAAGCCTGGCGAAGCCTGGGAGAAGCTGCCCCTGCAGCTGCTGCAGTTATTAAGAACATCATACAGAAATAGGTCAGGTGATGCCTGCCCAGGAAAAGTTTGCCTGTTCTATTTGTGCCTGTTCTGCAGCTCTCACAAGTACAAAACCTTTCCTAGGAAACAAGTGGCAATCCTAAGAAATCAGCAATAGCTATTCATAAAGCAATCCTATTCCCACGCTTCCAGTGCCACTTCACAATTTCCAGAAATCAGCTGAAATGATTTTAACAGCAAAAGTAGGAAAGCAAATGAAATGTTAGTGACCTATGTTTCCCCCCCATAGGACTAATATACTGTTCGATTTGGAAATGGAAGCTGGTGAGGAAACACTCCTTTAATGAGAGGATCTGCTGGCAGCAGCCCAATTTGAAGGCAGATGATTCTTAAAGGCAATTATGCCCCATAATTCCCCTATGAGAGGAAATCATCTGCTGCTGAGAAACAAAGGAACCTCAGTCTCGCTAGGACCAGCTCTAGGATTTGATGTGAAGGGCACGGAAAAGCTTTCCCAGAGGTTTACATAAGTGCTTTTGGTAATATGAATTGCGGGCACACTTCTGTTTTCATTTCAGTAAACAAAGTGGCCATGGCCAATTAAAACCAGCAAAAGCTGGATCAAGTGGCTTTCAGTCTTTTAAAATAATAGCACAGGGTTTCTACTGATTTTACCTCCTCTGACAGAATTAAAGAAGACAAGCCCACTAGAACGTGTGGATCTTTTCACAGATGAAAGCAAATATCTGATCATAACATATAGCTCTTTGAGTGTCCAGTCAAAAATACTAATGCATCACTAGTGTGCTACAAAACTGACATGTTTATTTATATAAGGCACAAAGTACGCATACAGTGTCACTTTAACATCTGATCATATAGGAGAACAACGGTGAATTTGGTTTTTAAAAATCTGTATTTTCATGTGGTTGAAACCATCCCACAGTAAGGCCGCAACCCCAAGAAATCAGTGGCATTGACTTAAAAATGGTTGGGATTGGACCACAAATGTCTGTCTTCACTTATGTCTGTCCTAGTTAGTATAGCGCTGCAACATCTGATAGTGACTTCCTTATGTAAAATAGCCATCAAAGGCTAAACACCACAGAGCCAGCAGTCTCTAGATAGCACTTATCAATAGATGTCATTCACGTGTTCATCTAATGAGGGGACACGAAGGGATGTGTCTCTGAGTTAGGAGCCTGCATGTGTGAATAAGCCCAGAACATGCGGCCACTATAATGTGGTCCACCTTGTGGTATCAAACTTCTAGCCAGGCTTCATTATATGGATCTGACAGAAGAAATCTGCTTTCCTGTTCATTTATTTGTTGGTTTGAAATTTTCTCCTACTCTGGGTCAAGAAGAAAGCCTCAGAATCTGCAATAAAATAGCAATGTAAAATACATTTGAAATATATGACCATACCATAAACTAAGTGCAACCAGCAACAGCAGGCCGATGAAGCAAATAAGAAAAAGAGCACTGAAAAGGAAGAAGAGCAACTCAGCAACAACGAGCACAAATCAATGTATAACCAATTTTCACTCCGCTCGAAAATCTCTGTAGAACAGGATTGCCTCTCCCAACCTCCTGAATACATTGGGGCAAAGCAGACTGGGGGCAGGGGGGAATTTCAGGCTCCTACTAAGAACCTATTATTAAAGTACAAGTCATTCCAATTTTTTTCAGCCAAATGATTCAACCTGTGTCTTACGTAAGGTTACACCAAGGTGTGAATAGAGGTGACTGATTCTTAATTCAGAAGAGAACAGTCTGTGCACCGCAACAAGCTTTTATACTCTAATAATTTAGAGCAGTAGGTATAGTTGTAGTCATTGCTTTTATATTAAAAAAATCTCTTAGCTATTTGAAAGAATGCGTAACTTAGGGTGTCTCCAGTCAGAGGACACTCCTGTTCAATGAAGTTAGTAGCGATGGGTGGCCAGAAGAGCCCCATGCCAGTGTTCTGGTTTGACCTGTCAGCTTGCTCACTATTTGTTAAGGGCTCGACTCCAAACAGAATCATGTTTGGCAAATCTTGCATCTCACTTATTAAAGTCACTAGTCTAAACAGCAGGATGGTCATAAAGTGCTCCTGAGGTCCTTGAAATGTACAAAACATAAACTTCATATGTTTTATTAGCAAAGTAAAAGATTCTGGAGATTTCCAGTGCCAATAATGTTTTGTTTTATTAAAGGACACAAGGGGGCAAACCGAAGCAAGACTACCCAGAAGTAAGTTCCATTTTGTACAATGAGGCTAACTCCCAGGAAAGTGTTCCTAGGATTGCAGCCATATAGAGCAAAGGGAAATCGGGCATTTTCAATCAATAACTGATGACTCAGAAACTACCTTGATTTTCCCATGATGTTGGATATTTCAGGATGCTTCCACAAGGCCACAGAGCTCTTGTTGCTGCTGCCAATGTGGAAGTATGTGCAGTGATAACGATGCATCCACATGGCAGGTTGGCCCTTACTTTTCCTGCCTCAGTCCCCCTTCATCCACCACTCCTACTGTTCCACATGACACTGGAGGGAGGGCTTCCCCCCCATTAGTAACTGACACATTTCTATCGTCAAGGAAACAAAAACCAAAAAAGACCTCCAGTGCAGGGGAGTGGTACTGCATGGGACTGAGGCAGGGAAAATGGTGCTGATGTGGAAAGGACCAAGAAAGATTTGCACTTTCCAGGCCTCATGGTATCTGCCTGCTTTGACTGCAAGCTTTCTAAAAACATTATAGCAAAGCAGGTTTGGGTTAACATCGCGGCAGAGCCAGAGAAAAGTCCAGAGTATGCACCAGAATGTCATCAAGCTACAAAAAAAAAACCCTGCACATTAAGCTCAAGGAGGACCAAAGTATTACAGGATTGGAAGCAGGCAGGACAGATAGATGTATGAGACAAGCAAGACTGTTGCTCATTAGTGACAAATAACAGTCTATAGAAAACAAGTTCCAAAATCAAAATTACCCTGCTCACAATGCCTGTTTCCTCTCAAGTTGAGCACCCCCTATGATTGCATTGATAATATGGTCACAATTAAAAATGAGGAGTACCTGGAATGGGTTTTTGTCTGCGCAGATGGAGTAGTTCAGCATGGCAGCTGGCCAGGTAACTGCTATTGATGCATGCTCACAATTTACCAGAATGCTTGGATCATTAAGCCTTAGGGTCATCACAGACATCATTTAAAAACAGCCACATTTTGAGCATATGTGCTGCTTTCATACTTGTACAGTCAGTGGCATTCATCTCATTAGTTTATGCTCAGGCTTACTGGATCAAACTACAGTTCCCAGGCAGCACAGCAGCAATGCACGAGGTATTTGCAAGCCTGTTTAGAAAACTTAGTAAACACACTTGGAGTCAGACAGAGAAAACGGGCAAGGGTGGGGCAAGGGTGGAGCAGTAGAAAGACAATCCATGCAGCTTTCTTACATTCCAGCAGGATTGGGGTGGGGGGAGGAAAAGTGCCTCTTTGGAAAGTACATTGGACAGGGAGAGCACAGAAAAGCAGTGCAAGAATATGCATGCACAAAATGTTTGCAATACAGATTAGAAATATGTCAAGTGGCTAATAAAAAGCAAACATTTTTCATGTATTCCAGGATGCTGTTCACAATTCGGAGTATTCATGCATCACAGTTGCTCAAGCCAAAGGCCAGTCTAAATGTGGCAGACCAGCCAGGGAATCCATAAGTGGGGTAATCACAAATGCCTGTTACAGTAAACAAAGTCTTCTTTTGGTAAAATATCCACAGTTCCTGATAACTCAATCTGAGAAGCCAAGAGCTGCTGAGACCCCAGATTCTAATTCAAAAAAGCCCTAGAACAGGCAAGCACCACCTCCCTGTGGGAGCAGGTAACTGTTACTGTTAGTTCCAGATCCATCTGTAGGGAGGAAAGTATTAATGCTTGTCTCCAAATCAGGAAGAGGTGAATAGTATAAACAATAGTTTGATTACTGTTTTCTCCCTGGTCTACGCATGTGTGATGGGAGTGGGGCAGTGGGAGTGAATTGCACATATAAAAGCAACTATATAAAGGGGCATTATTACATGATGACTATATCATTCTTTTCCAATCCAAAAGAATGTGTGATATGTGGGCGGATAAAATAGACACATGCCTCTGAAAGAGCTTCTGATTCCTCACCACAGCATACTTTTGAGTTTACCAGACTGGACAGCCAGCCACCTAGATATGGTATTGTACATGTCTTGTGTTTCATTAATACATAAAGGCCTTTGCTAGGCAGTAAATTCAGCTGAACTCAATGGGATTTACTTGTAGGCATTTGTGTTTAGAATTACATTGTAAGACTATCTAACATTGAGAGACAAGGCTCACCATCAGCATTCTCAGGCAATGGATCTGCAAGATCTGATTGCTGCCCATTTAAAAAAATACATCCTGCACATAGACAAGGAAGAAGAAATTCCAGAGTAATAACAGTGGGGTTTTTAAAATTATTTTATAACTACAAACACTACAAAAAGGAAGGGAAGTGCAAGGTAACCCCTAAGATTAGAAAAAGTGAAATACACAAAAAAGCAAGGATTGTATTACAAATAGTTAACTTTGTTCGTCCTTCCTACATCTATAAATTGAAAAGAAGAAGAGAAAAAAGGGTGTTATTGTATGCCTTACTTGAAATATCAATTGCTAACTTAAGCCTATTTTACCGAGTTTTGGGTACATTACAGTCAACTATGTTTTACATAAAGATAGACTTTCAGCTTTTATTTTAAAAAACAGTTATTTCTTGTGTTTCTTTTTATCATATTTCATCTTCACTTTGAGAGTTTTAGTATTAACAGTGTTAGTCTGTTGCAGCAAAAACAAAAAAAGGTCTTGTGGCATCTTAAAGTCTTTAAGTTAAAGACTAACAGATTCACTGAGGAAGAAGCTTTCATGGGCTGGAACCCACATTACTGATGCGTCCTCAGTTGGCCGATACCTATACGTTGGAAAGAAAGTCTTTATTGCAGATAGAAAAGGTGGAAATAAACATTCTAAATAAATAATGTAAACAGTGAGTTCAAAAGGAATGAAATGTAAGAGGAATAGTTTGTGGCATTTCAATGCAAGGGTTAATTGTATATGAAAACAATGACTTCGGACAACAGCCGCAATTCAGGATATTCCCAGGCACGATGCACTCACTAAACACTTTTTGTGTGATGAGAGTCCAAACTGAGGGCTCATAGGGTTGTGTCAAGCTTCCTGGGGAATTTTAACTCAGCTATTTTCCACTGAAATTCCTTTGTTAAAGAATAGCACCTTTCAGGTCAGCAGCCAAGGGTCTTGATAAACTGAAATATACCCTGACTGTTTTCTCAGCATTTCTATTGTCAGATTTGTGTCCATTTGTTCTTTTGTCCGAGCAGCTTTTCCTATGTGCACACCAATATCTTCCTGCAGGTGGTTTTTTTAAAGTATGAATGAGCTTTCAAACATTTGATCCCTCATCTTATCGTCACTCACAAATATTACAGTCCAGCTGTTGCTTGGTTTGCGGTGTTGCTTGGATTTCAGGTGTCAATTATATGTTCAGTGCCCAGTTAATTGATTCATCAATATAGGATGGTGTCAATGTGGAAATAACATTTTCTGACAGAGTAAGAGTGTCTGGTTACTATCACCAGTACGGGATATGATAACCTGCTTCAAATCCTACCGCTTCTGTGAGAGCCATTGGGTAGTCTTGGATGCTCTAATATCATTTGAACGTGTTTCTCTGCTTCTGGGGTTTCATTGGTTGTTTTTTAATGATTTATGTTGTATTATTCTATTTTTTGCTTTGAGCCACCTCAGTCAGGTCTCTGAAAAGGCAGTATATAAATGTTTTAAATAAATTAACTAAATAAACAATTTCACTTGCAGAGCTGTAGTGAAAAGAAATAAAACAGTTGCACATTGAGCAGCACCCCAGAAATGTTAAATATTAACATATCATCAATAGATGGTTCCAGGTTTTTTCTTGGTCACAGTACTCTCTTTGATGACAGAGAATATAGAATCTGACACATTTGCTTATACTTGTAAAAATAAAAGGGATAATGTTTTATGGCATTTTGCCCCCATGTACATCACTCAGAGCCCGGTGCATGCTGGGATAGGGCAATTTAAGAACAACAACAAGAATAATAATCTGGATCTCTAGATGCTGGCACTTGATTTGCTTGTTTCTACAACATACTTTAACATGTGGGGATTTGGGATCCTGTTGTCATGCACGTGGGTGACCTTTGCATGAATGCATCCATGCTAGGAGTACAATTTGCAGACAGTAACCACTCCATCTCATTCCTGACTGTACATGTCATGGGACAGGCTTTCAGTGATATCATATATTCTGAACCCGAGAGACTATGTAAGTGCAGTAATCTGACTGCACTGTGCTGCTGACATTTGAGGACAGGACTGAGTAATCTGAGTAAGCACTGGTTGGCAATGAACATGGTGAACCTGATCTAGTCTCTTTCACCTGCTTGAACGTAGACTTCTACAATACATCTGGGCAGGGCTCCCCAACACGTAGGGGGGGCTCTGGGGATTCTGAGAGAAGTGGGCATCGCCACAAAATGAGAGCCACAGGAGGCCCTGAATTTAACTTCCCAAATATATGTAAAACTTTAAGTGTTCAGAGTGGAAAATGGAAAAATTCAGTTTTTTATAGGAAGCCAAGCAATAATATAGCTGCCTAAGCATGCGAAGATTTATCCAATTGAAATAAATTATGGTAGGTAGCCTTGGCTAGCACCCCAGTTTTTCTAGTAAGTTTTTGTGGCAACAGGGACCTTGACTGTGGTGTCCATTTGAAACCAATAACGGGGAGTTCATAAGCCTGTGAACAAAAGGTTGCATTTAAGAGAGGGTATAGATATTCTTGATGTGGCAGGTTCTAAGAGGGTGGAAAGGGTTTCCCTGGTCAAGACCTGGGGAGAAATATATCCTTCCCCCCCCCCCCCATAATCTCCTGTGGCTCTTTTCATGTTTGTTTTTACTTCTTAGGGAGGGGCCCTCTCCCACCCCTATCTTTTCAGCTGATGTCAGTTCAAAGTGGTTCCACATAAATGTGTGCCCCTAATGAAGCCAAGGCGAGCCAAGCTGTGATCTCAGATACCCATTATCCCTTAAGCTAGAGGTGTCAAACTAATTTGTTATGAGGGCCATAAACATAATGTCCGGTACCAGAGATGTAAACTGTATAAAGGACAGCAGCTGGTGAACTCTGAGTTGGTGTATCCTCACTGCAAAGCCCCATGGGCTGGGAGGGGAGTGCAAAGGAAAACCCATATGGGCAGACTGGAGAGCCTGTGGTGCAGCACGGGTCAGACAGTCCCACACTGCAGACAAGGTTGTTCCACCATGCTGAAGCCACAATCAGAGTGGCTTTGCCCACTCCCCCCGCCCCGCCCCACCCCGAGCAGTCTCCTGTTTCTTCTCTTGCACTAGTTGGTTGTGGGCCGCATAAGAGCCCTGGACAGGCCGGTTCTGGCTCCCGGGCCTTATGTTTGACACCCTTGCCTTAAGCTGTAGCTATTGCCTGGACTTCGCAGCTTGGCTCTCCTCTCTTTTCCCTGCAAATGCCATTGCTGCCACCACAGTTCCATCCCTGTTTCGTCCCCTCACTTTTAGCATGCCTTGACTCCAAGTGAAAAAGGAGGAAAGGGACAGAAAAATAGGAAGGACGTAATGTGAACGGTGACAAAGGAATTAGAAGAAAGCAAAAAGCATGGATGGGACAAAGGACAAAAAAGAAAGAAAAAGAACATTTGAAGAGACAAGAAAGGAAAAGTGCAGAATGGGTCAAAAAGTGAGGTAGCAGGAAGCAGGTGCCAGGAAACACATCTGTGGGTAAAGTCCACTCCACATCTGTGGGTGGCACAGGTTTGGGAGGGAAGCAACCTCAGCAGGGTATAATGCCATAAAGACCACTCTCCACATCTGTGGGTGTCACACTGAGGATCAATGGATTAGCCATTATACTAAGGAATGGTCCACACTCTGCTCCAGCAGGACCAAACATTGACCTCATGCGCGCACACACACACACACACACTCCTTGATGCACATGCACCTCACCCACACAGCATGTCTGTCCCTTTTGGGATGCATGTAAATTGTGCATACTGGTGAATGCAAATAGGTCCCAGGATACACAAGCCATTTTATAGGATGGCCTGAGGCTTGATTGCACATCTCATCCTGTGAAGACCTACACACTATCCAAAGCATGAGCAGCCCTATATCATATGGCTTCAGCAAAACCATGTCTCCTGCTATGATGAAACTCACCCTGATTCTGCTAAGGAACACTACATGCCTTGCCCAAGTTTTTGGATTATGAAAGCACATATAAATTGGACACACATTTAAGTTTGCATTTAAATGTACAATGTGCAGTCAGTCTGCATTACAGTGATTAGAATGGAACAAGCAGGGACTTGCAAGGAGTTGCAGGAGGCATCTCACTTCCCCTTCTACTATTTTATCTTTCCCTTTCCTGAAAGCCCCCATGATTTCTCCCTTTTTCCTGCTTACTTCTCTCTTTCTGGGGTTGCCAACCTCCAGGTGAAGGCTGGCAGTCTCCTGGAATCACAACAGATCTCCCAGCTACAGAGATCAATTCCCCTTAGGGTTGCCAGATCGAGGTTGGGAAATCCCTGGAGATTTGGGGGCTGGAGCCCTGGGAGGGCAAGGTTTGGAGAGGAAAGCAACCTCAGCAGAGTATAATGCCATAAAGTCCACTCTCCAAAGCAGCTGCTTTCTCCCAGGGAACTGATCTCTGTCATCTGGAGAGGAGTTGTAATTCCAGATGATCTCCAGCTCCCACCTGGAGGTTGGCAATCCTAGTTCCCCTGTAGGAAATGGCTGCTTAGGAGGGTGGAGCCTATGGCATCATACCTCACTGAGATCCCTGCCTTTCTCAAACCCCACCCTCTCCAAGTTCCCACCCCCCACAAATGTCGAAGAATTTCCTAATCCTCTTGGCAATCCCCATATCCTCTCCCTCCCTCATTCTCTCCTCCTCAGCCATTGCAGCTTATTTTTTATCTGCCTACCAAAGTATGTGACTGGTCCTAAATTATCCAGTGAGCTTGCACAGCAAGATGGTGGTTCGAAACTGGGTCTCACAGACCCTACTCTGAAGCACCAGGGCTCCGTTGGGGCCGGGGCGCGCCGGAGCGCCACTCCGGGAGAGAGGAGGGCAGGGGGCGGGGACTTCACAAAGCCCCGCCCCCCGCTCACTCCTCCCGGCAGCAGCAGGCCGCCGCCGGCCCAGAAAAAAGCCCCTCCCCTCCCCCCTTCAGTCTTCCCGGGCCACGGCAGGCTGCCGCCGGCCTGGGGAGAACCCCCTTCCCTCCCCACCCTCCCCCCCCACTCACACTCCCGGGGCCGCGGCAAGCACCGCCAGCCCCAGGACCAGCCGCCTCCTTCCCTCCCCGCTCTCCCCCCCGCCCTCAAAGTCCCGGGGCCATGGCAAGCGGCGCAGGCCCCTGGAGTGGCCTCCTCCTTCCCTCCCCGCCCTCCCCCCCACTCACACTCCCGGGGCCGCAGCAAGCACTGCCACCCCCGGGACCAGCCACCTCCTTCCCTCCCCGCTCTCCCCCCCGCCCTCAAAGTCCCGGGGCCATGGCAAGCACCGCAGGCCCCGGGAGCAGCCTCCTCCTTCCCTCCCCGCCCTCCCCCCTGCCTTCAAAGTCCCGGGGCCGTGGCAAGCGCCGCAGGCCCCGGGAGCGGCCGCCTCCCACCCTCCCTGCCCTCCCCCCGCCCTCAAAGTCCCGGGGCCGCGGCAAGCGCCGCAGGCCCTGGGAGCGGCCTCCTCCTTCCCTCCCGGCCCTCCCCCCCGCCCTCAAAGTCCCGGGGCCACGGCAAGTGCCGCAGGCCCCGGGAGCGGCTGCCTCCTGCCCTCCCCGCCCTCCCCCTGCCCTCAAACTCCCGGGGTCGCGGCAAGCGCCCCAGAAGAAGCCTCCTCCTCTCCCTCCCCCACTCACTGCTCCAGGGCCCCAGGGGGGCGCAAGGGAGGGAGAAGCCGGGCCCCAGAGGCGTGAAGGCCCTGGAGCCCAAGAAAGAACGGGGAGGAAGGGAAACGCTGGCCCCAGTGGGGGGGAGAAGCGTCCCCCCTTCCTTCCTTCTCTCTCTCTCTCCCCACCTACCTACCTACCTTTCTGTTCCTTCCTTTCCCCCTTCCTTCCTCTCTCCCTTCCTTTCTTCTCTCTCTCTCCCCCACCTACCTACATTCCTGTTCCTTCCTTTCCCCCTTCCTTCCTTCCTTCCTTCCTTCCTTTCTTCTCTCTCTCCCCCCCACCTACCTACCTTCCTGTTCCTTCCTTTCCCCCTTCCTTCTTTCCTTCCTTCTCTCTCTCCCCCCACCTACCTACCTTCCTGTTCCTTCCTTTCCCCTTCCTTCCTTCCTTCCTTTCTTCTCTCTCTCCCCCACCTACCTACCTACCTTCCTGTTCCTTCCTTTCCCCTTCCTTCCTTCCTTCCTTCCTTCTCTCTCTCTCCCCCCATCTACCTACCTACCACTGTTCCTTTCTTTTTCCTTCCTTCCCCCCTTCCTCCCTCCTTCCTTTCTTTCTTCTCTCTCTCTCCCCCACCTACCTGCTTACCTTCCTTTCTGTTCCTTTCCTTCCTTCCTTCCCCCTCCCTCCCTCCCTCCCTCCCTTCTTGCCTTCTGACACTGCCGATGACGTCAGGGATGTGTGGCCTTTTGACACTTCCGGTGACATCAGGGGGTGTGGCATATGCAAATAAGTTATGCTAATGAGCTCCTGCACCTCTTTTTTTACGAAAGGACCCCTGTGAAGCACCATCCACTACACCACACTGGCTTTTGTAGGGTGAGTGCTGTTGAACAGTAGTAGGCAGCCAAACCTAGTATCAAGTTATGCAGAGGTTGCCAGCCTCCAGGTGGGACCTGGAAATATCCCAGAATTACAACTGAAATCCACACAGAGAGAGATCTGTCCCCCAGATCTGTTTCTGTTACTCAGAGAAAACCATCTTGGGCCTAGGAACAGCCACTGAAGGAATCTGTTGCTTAACACTACAGACTTTTCTTTTATCATTTTTGAATTTTTAAAGCTGCCTGGTGTTTTTTTTAAGATTTCACATTTTCCTGCAAACCTGGGGCCCTTTTTCAGGTTTGTAGAAAGATCTGTCTTGCCCGTTCACAGCTCCAGTCACCAGATTTAAATATCCAAAGATATCCTGACTTCACTATTAGAATATAAGATACATGTGCCAATATGAATTCAAATGTACATGCAATTGCCACCTTGTTTGCACACACCCTGGGGGCATTGTCTGTCCATTCCATAGCACAGAGGAAGTCTGCAACATGGAGCCACTGGATATTTACTACAGCTCAGAACTGTGAGTGTGGTATTGCAGTGTGATATTGGCTGTAATCCAAGTTTTGAAAAGATACATAAACACATGTCTGGAATAACACTTTTTCTGGGATTTGTATCTTGCTCATGTTCTGTCATTTTTCAGAAATCATGGCTCACCCCAGCTGAGGAGGAAGAAACATTCAGAAATATGGGATTAAGTGTTTTGACAGACGGCTGCATTTGTAGGAATGGTCACCAAATCCCAAAACAAACATCTCATGGTTTACATGCCAATCGCTGATTGAATTGCTTCTGTCATCTATACTATTTCCCCAAAATGTAAGATTACAGACCAAACTGAATCTTGAGCTGAGCATGTGTTTTTAAATAACCTAGCAATGTTAGGAATAATAATAATTTTGCTAAGTAACACTAATGAGTCCTATGAACCTGCTAGTGTGAAAGAGATGCAATGAGTCTCATGATACGAAATTCAGTTATGGAGTCACCAATATTTAAAAGATGTGTTGATTTGTCTTGCCTTAATACAGACTTTCTACCAAGTACATTTTTATCCCACCCTTCCCCCAAGGTGATCAGGGCAGTCTACATGGTTCTCCCTAATTTTATTCTCACAAGAACCCTTTGAGGTAGGCTAGGCTAATAGAGAGTGACCAGCCCACCCTCACCCAGCAAGCTTCATAGTCCGGTAATCTAACCATAATATCATGTGATCAGTATCATGTGATAAAATAACAACACACCCACACTCCACATGTAACTTTGGATAGTTCGCCAGAAGGGTTTTTGTACCTTATCACATTTATTCTAATATCAAGAAATTCCCCGAAACCTTCATCTGCAAATTACTTTACATCCCCTGGCAATGAATTCCACAATTCAATTATTCATTGAGTAAGGGATCATTTCCTTTTGTCCATTCTGAATCTATTGCCCATTGTGAGGGATAGGAGGCCACCCTACCCCTGAGAGGTAAGACAGCCACTCAGCTCTCTAAAGGTAATAGTCACCACCAGTGTTTCCTCTAAGCTGAGTTAGTGTGAGCTAGTTCACAGTTTTTTAACTCTGGCTCACACATTTTTGTCTTAACTCAGGAAGGGTGGCTCCAGAGCAAACTAATTTATGCAGAAGCCAAATCACTCACTCACAACTTTAATGCCAGTAGCTCACAAAGTAGATTTTTTTCTTAAAAGACTCCATAGCTTAGAGGGAGCATTGGTCACTACATATAAATCTTTTTTGTTGTTTTATTAAACCTCCTGCTTCAGTGATCTTTTGTATTCATCATGCTCCATGAAAAATTTACCTCACAGCAGCGACCCAAAGCCTTTATACTCACCACCCTAAGAACATCTTGTAAATGAGGGGAAGCTTTGTATCACAAAACCAAGCAGGTCCCCCAGATTCAGCAGAGGGGAAATGTGGGTCCCCTCAGTTTCAAGAAAGGGGTGGTTTCTTACACTCATCAATTTCACTAGATGCCCCTGAGTTGTAGTGTTATGGGTGGGGGGTGTTCTCTGTGTCCACTTTCTCCCCAACCCCAAAATAATTTTATGAACTCGTACAATGAGTTTACATTGCTTCAGTGACAACAGAGACACAGCACTGAGCAGCTGGAGGAAGTATCACAGTGCTATGGCACATAAACTGTTTTGTGTACTGTTGCAGCTATGCATATCCCCAGGATCAGGGAGCCAGCCTGTGATCGTAAATACTCAGCTAGTAGGGCTGATTTAATCATGTTTAACTTGTATGCCATCCTTCCTTCAAAGGCTGCCAGGAAGACAAGACTCAGGATAGGGTTGCCAAGTCCAGGTTGGAAAATACCTGGGGACTTTGGGGGTGGAGCCAGGAGAAGGTGGGGTTTGGGGAGGGGAGGGGCCTCAGCATGGTACAATGCCATAGAATCCACCCTTCAAAGCAGCCATTTTCTCCAGGGGAGCTGATCTCTGTCAGCTGGAGATCAGTTGTAAAAGCGGGAGATCCCCAGGCCCCACCTGGAGGCTGGCAACCTTAACTCAGGACTACTGAGTTTTGGACATAACCAGGGGTCATTTCGAGCAGGAGCTCGGGAGAGCTCAGCTCCGGGAGTTGGTGCCAGCCCCTCCCCCCATAGGGGAATGCCTGCTTGTGTCATGGCTGCAGCAAAATGACCCCGTCCCCTGGAAAGGTCCTTGTTCCTCCAACCAGCCTTCTGAAGGCTTCAGCCACCACTAAAGCTATCCTCCCAAAATAGTGGTATTTCTGAGGTTTGGATTAGTAGTAGGGTTGCCAGCCTCCAGGTGGGGCCTGGGGATCTCCTGCTTTTACAACTGATCCCAGCTGGCAGAGATCAGCTCCCCTGGAGAAAATGGCTGCTTTGAAGGGTGGACTCCATGGCACTGTACCATGCTGAGGCCCCTCCCCAAACCCCACCTTCTCCTGGCTCCACCCCCAAAGTCCCCAGATATTTTCCAACCCAGACTTGGCAACCCTAATTAGTAGCTGTCCCCTCTCTGCCAGCTCTCTTTCTTTCTCTCTCTCTCTCTTCTTTCTTTCTTGCCTTCTGACATACTTCCGGTGATGTCAGGGGGTGTGGTATATGCAAATAAGTTATGCTAATGAGATATGCTAATGAGCTCCTGCACCTCTTTTTCTACGAAATGACCCCTGGACATAACGGTATATAAGAGACAACTTCATACCATTCCCTGTGTTTCCTACCCCCAGAATGTACTAAAATCAGAGTATGTAAGCAAAAATGTTTGGTGTAAATTATGTAGAAAGGCAAGCACTAATCTGATCTTTCTTTGGGCATGTTTTTTAAGCTGTGTCACTTCAGGGCAATTAGTGCTTGGAATGTTGTTTTGTTTTCCTACTTAGAAGAATAAAGTTAAACTTTTTTCCTTGATAATTCTGTTGGGTATGCAACATTTTGCACAAACTGGCCAAATTAGTTCTCCAGTTACAACAATACATATGCTTGTTGTACTTGGTTCCACCTTATTGGCTCAAGGATTTAGTAAGTCATTCAAGGCCATAGCTTAAGACTCATAGTTTGCATGAAAATAGATTCAGGTGGGTCTGAAGCAGCAGAGCAAAGTTTGAGTCCAGTGACACCTTTAAGAACAACAAAGTTTTATTCTGAGAGTGCTGCCTCAGCAGAGATCAGAATAGCAAAGTATAGTGAATAGTTTACCGCATCTTTAAACATATAAGAATTGTGGGTAATGTAGTTTAGTGGCCTTAAGGTCAGCTGGTTAAGGGTAGCCTTCCTGATTGGTTTATACAGCCTCCCCTTGCTTTGATACATTTGCCCTGGGAAAACTGTCTTCCTCAGTTTTGTAATCTTCTTAAGGCTCCTATCAGCTCCAGGACAGGGAATGTGAGTAAACTGACCTTTGGATGCATAAAGAGTTGAATAAAGTCAGTTTCAATGAATGAAGACTGTGTTAAATACTTAGTTGTTCTCAGAACCAGCTCAGGCTGTTGGGAACAGCACACTGAGTATAAGCTTTCATGTGCATGCACACTTCTTCAGATACATTAAAACAGAAGTCAACACATGCACACAAAAGCTTCTACCTAGAACAAAACTTTGTTGGTCTTAAAGGTGTCACTGGACTAAAATTTTGCATAAAAGTTATTCCCAGAACAACCTATCATGGCCTGCCTATTCTAGTATGGCCTCCTCTAAGGCTGAAGGGGAGAGGGGTCTCTAGAGCAAACCTAAGCATGTGCACGGGTGAATCACCACCTGCTGTTATCTTGAAAAGACTTCCAGATGAGTTTGAGCACCAGGGCCTTCTCACCACAGAAAGTCACCAAGTGCCCAAATCTCTACACAAAAACACGATTCAGTAACAGCTGTTTACAGTATAGTTTAAGGTCACCATGCCACTGATCAACATGGCTTTCGTTACAGTGATGCTATTCTACTGATGTAAATAACTCCTGTTGCCATCACGCGGATACTTCTTAAGGGACAGTTTCAGTAATAAACACACCAGGAGTTGTTTACAAAGCCAAGTCTTGGCTCTATGTTCCCATGTCTATGAGACTCCAGCCTCCCCATTAGATCAATTACACCATGAGTCTGGCCAGTATTGCCTATTGTAATCTGACAGCAAGTGTATGGAATGTATTCTATGTGCTCAGGCAAGAAACATGGATTTTCAAATTCCATTGTCTGCAAATGCTGCATTTTTATGGCGATCAACCAGTCTTCCAGCCCCAGTCACCAGACAAAAGCATGGCCATGCATTAATGTCGTAACTCTCAGATGTCTATATTGCAGTGTGAAGTAGATCATTGTGGTGCTAAGGTAATAAGGATGCCCCTGGGGAAATCGGCTACCACTTGCCAGCCACATTCCCTTTTCTCCCTGTTGCAGAATATTCTATTCTGATGCTTCCCTAAAATGAAAATTCTGAGTACATCTTTGGTTCCTGTAGTAGGGTTCTTTCAGCTAGGGAAAAAAAAGATGTCTGGAGCTCCACTGGAATATTTCTGACAAATCAGTGTAGAGAACAGAATTTAACCCAAAACACTACACTAAGAAAAGCCTAGGGACTTTAAAAAATGTTTCCAGAAATAGGGATGTTAGCTGCTTTTATAAACAAAACAAAAAAAAGCTTTCTACTTTACTCATTGAATTAGTGCTTGTAGACAATTGAGAATCCCAAATGACAGCTTCTATTGTTCCATCATATGGCAGACTGGCAACCCTGCAGACAGCTTGAAGCAGATGCGAGCTATTGACACTCCATCTGCATATTTCCAAGGCAATCATGTCTGGAGCTTTGAGGCTGAAGTCCTGGTTGGATCTGTTAGCAAACGTGAAATATGTAAGTTTTATGGACTGGAATGTGACTGAGTGAAAGATTAGGGACTTGCAAAAGAAATTGCGTTGATAAAAGTTGTACAACTACAGGCGCCAAAGATTAGCAACCTAGTGTTAATACTAATGCCAGGCATTTGAACCTGTAAAGCCACTTTAATTTTTTATCCTTCATTTCTGAATGCTCAGCTGGCTGGGCACATGTGCCACCTCCTTTTAGTGCCTGACAAAGGCCACCAACTATAAGAGAGCTCATTACATATGCAGCTCTTCAGTCCTGCAAGCTGTTGCCATGAGCAGCTGTTGCAATGGGCTGGGTGAAAGGTCAACTCATCAATTCAAAGGGAAGACATACCCTTTGTCCAGCCACCATCACTGTGTAGCTCAAACATGTTCGTCTAAGGACACCCATCTGTAAGCTGCTTCAGTTTTAATGTGTATTAAAATTGTGACTTTCTAAACCACTGAGGGTTGAAGCATCTGCCTATCTCTACTAATTGTGCAACTGCACCAGCGTATTGCAAGCCATTCTGATTAGCCCAAATTCATTTTAATGGTGCACTCAAAGTGTACAATGTATATGCTTTTACAGGCACACAAAGTAATATGAAGTAAATGTGCACTCACAGCTCAAAGTGGCTTACATTTTGCTTTAGGAAATAAACCTAAGCAAGACTACTCAAAATAAAGTCCCATTTTATTCAATGGTTTTATTCCCAGGAAAGTTTTTAGAATTGCTAAGTCCATTTAACTCTGTTTAACTGTGGCTTAAAGTAGCACTTGCTTACACTACTTTTAGACAAAGCTCCTGTTATTCTGTTAGTTTAATGCAGATTCACACAACTTCAGTTTGCTTTATAAATCCCCTTCACAAGCAAAACCACTACCACATGAAATTCATTTTCAAGAAGTTTATTACAAAATGTAGAAGATCCTCCATAGCAGCATGAATTCAGTTTTAAAAAGATTATTGCAAAATCGGTTATCAAGGCAGAACATAGTCCATAAGTCCTTCAATACATCAGTAGGCATCAAAGTCTCTGTAAAAGTACCAAAAAGTACCACAGTTCCAGTTTCTCTTGTTGTGGGGCTCTGGACACCCCCCACCAGCCGTTCCTGGTTACAATATTGTGTCCATACCTTCCCATGCCACCTGTGTCCAGTTTTCCAACTTTTCTTCTTCCCTGCTTTCTAACATAACATTCCACCTGACCTGGAAACCTGCAGGGTTTTTTCCCCTTCTGTATCTAAAAACTTGCAGTTCTTCCAACTCCACGAGTATGCCAGCTTTTCCAGCGCTGCAGCATAGTAGGGATTCACTGTTGGCATCAGCCATTCCCCTTTTCGCCTTACTTCTCTTGTCTCCACAAGAACACACCACGTGTTGTCCCAGCGACTTAATCCAAGCTGTTGATTTGGCTAATCCACAGAATCAGCCACTGTTTGGGTTGCCTGGGTGTGCAACTCCACGATGAGAATGCAACAAAAGGCTTCAACCTCTTCCGTGCACTGGATGGTCATCACTCAGGTAGGGTGATATTGGGCACCCAATCGTTGACGTTCCGACTCTCCTCACAAAACAAGTTTAGCTTTTCCAAGGCTGGATCTTTCCAGGCATTCTCATTAGGGTTCTACAACACAAAACCAAAGAACAAGGATTTATGAGTATAATCGTTGTAATCACATCTGACTTTTTCTTAAATTATAGCAAGAAATAAGTTGCTTACTTAGTGCAAGTACTTAGCATTAGTTTTGCCCAACGTTTAAAACCCATACAATATGGCACCAGACCAGAACTCTCAATGCAGTCAGAAACTATGTAAAACTTACTTGAGAGCTAACCATGCCCTAACTCTGCCTAACATTCTACTTGAGCATTATTTCAACCTGTCACTGTCAAATGAGGCTCTGCTGAGGAGACCATATCCCGCTATCTGACTGGAGTCCTGTCTGATGCACAAATTAAAAGGCCCAAGACACCGGAGCCTTGCACACAGTGAAAGCACACACCCCTTCCGGAGGAAAAGCAAAGCAGCCCGGAGATGCTGGCTTGGAGGGAGAAGGGAGGCTCACTCACCGTTATGAGGATGCAGTGGAGGTCCCGGGGCTCCCCAGCCTCCTCGCTGGCCCCCACGATGCTGGCCAGCTTCTGGATGTCGCTGACTCTCACAATGTCGATGTCGTTTTCGCAGCAGAAAGCTTGGATGAGGGTGAAGTGGATCTGGAGGGCGATGTCCCCCTCGTCCTCCTCGTCCGCGGCCAGCAGGCAGAAGGCCACAGTGTCAGGATCGCTGCAGAAAAGGAAGCGCCAGCCGTTAGCCCTCCACGTGAGGATTCCCGAGCCCTCGCCCGCCCCGTGAGCCCCGCCGCCCGCTCCCCCTCCCCGGCAGACAGGAAGGATCCCCCGGGCCGGATACTCACACATTCATCAGCTTGGCCGACTCGTAGACGCCCGCCGTCAGGCAGCCGCGGCGCTGGGAGGAGACCAGCAGCTCGTGGAGGGCTTTGCCGGCGCTCTGCATCCTGCTGCCGCTCGGGGCGCTGCTGCTGGTGCTGCTGCTGCAATCGGGAAAGGGAGAAAAACGCACGTCAGTCGCCGGAGTCTCGCTGCCGCCGGCGCCGCCATCCCCTCCTCGCGTCCCCTCTGGCCGGCCAGCCTCGCCGGCCTGCCACTTGCTCTGTGCTCGCGTCCGCGCGAGGGACCCTCCCGCGGCTCCTGGCCAGCAGTTCTCCGCCCCCCTCCCTTTCCACGCGCCGAGACCGGACGGGCAAGGCGGCCCTTTCCTCCCTTACCTGTCGCTAGTCTCAGGCATGGGCTCCAGTCCGTGAGTGTCCTCCAGAGTCATAATGGTCCAAACAGGCACGGAGCCAAGGAAGCAAAACACGAGGAGTTATCCACACGAGGTTCGCTCAGCGCGTAAAGAGGCAAAAATCGCAGCTCTTCCTTTTGTTCGCTCTAAAATTCCCAAGTGGAGTATGAGCGGCAGAGAGCCGGGCTCGCCCCTTTTATAGGCTGCCGAGCTTCTGTGCCGGCAGCTGCCGGAGACTCCGCGGCTCTGATTGGCCAGCCTATGGGTGTATTGTTATGCCAAGCAGGCAGGAGGTAGAGCCGGCTCGTGCCAGGAGACCACGTGGGAGAAAGCAGGGGGAGTTCTAGTGTCGGGGGGGGGGGGGAACGGGGGATTACAATGCCTCGAATCTGCTACTGCTGCTTTTGTTGTGATGTTACTAGGCAGACCGCAGGCTGGCTATTTGAGCGGCCGGGGGGGGGGGGGGAGAGATCAAAGAGAGTGCGTGGCAACTTTAGATGTGCAACTTGTGATTTTTATTTTCAAAAGCTCTTTGCAAACTGCGCTGAATGCATTTCCTTTGAGCTAAGAACAATAAGGCAGCTTCGTTTTATTGTTGGTGGTGGTGGATTTTTTTGGTGGGGGAGATATGAAAAGAGTTAGCCTGGAAAGCCACATCATTCACAGGAAGGCTCTGTCTGCATTGCTGTCTGCCCTCTTCCCTGCTGTTGCAGATTCTTCATCTGGCACACGTTACCCAACTTAGGTTGTGCAGAAGAAGCCCCGAAGCGTGCCTGGCCAGGAAACCGTCCGTGCAAAGTTCACCAGAATGAGGGCACCACCAGGCCCGCATGCCTAATGAGCGGCTGTGCGGAGCAGATTGCGGATGGCACACGCGGCTCGTTTGCATTTCTATGGTTGGCGCACAATAAGGGCGGTCTGGCGTGTGGCAGTTTGGCCTCCAGACAATCGGCCCTTTCTTCTCATAGCAGCACTGTCCACCTGCCGCGGGGCCGCGGATTTGCTGCTGGCCAGAGGGGGGAGGGGGAACAATGGCACGATTCCCCCCCCCCCCCCCCGGCGGCCAAGCTGTTCGCTGCCTGATGGATGTCTCCACTCGCGCACGCTTCCGAAGGGCCCGTGAATGGCCGGGCTTTCCAAGCACGCGATGGACCCCGGCTTCCCAAAGCCCCCCCCCCCCCCCCCCCGGCGCGCTCTTTGTCGCGGCCCTTCAACCGCGCTGTCAGAGGGGGCTCGGGCAGCGCTGGCATGTGGCCAGCTTCGCCTCCCCCCGGGGTGACTGATGGAGGCGCAGCGAGGCAGGAAGGAGGCGCGACTCGTGCTCATTCAGCAATAGGGAGGGAGGCGGGAGACACACACCCCCTTTCTCATTCCTGCCGCACAAAATGAAAAGGTGGACACGGACAGTAAGAGGGCAACACGAAGAGTCTTGAATGACAGTCGGTTTTCAGCCTCGAAGCAAGTGTCCAGGGTGATCGCTTTAAAAAACAAACAAACAGAACACTTATTTTGACTATTTTAATGTTTAATACTTGACAAGCAGCGCTACCTGCTGGCACATCCTTCCCGACACATGTTCTTGTGCAGGCACACTTCAAAGATTTCCTGGGGAGGGGGAGATCCTTCCAGAACACGCTTGAAAAAAGACTTGGGGGGGGGGGGAGATATCCGATAATCCTGTGCACGTTCTCGCTCTCCCTCTGAAAACCCGAAGCCGGCTCCTGGCAGACTGCGACTGCTGCTGCGAATTTTGCAACTGCCTTTGAAGCAAGGAGAACCGCCTCGGCATGTCAAAGCGAGGTTGCGCCACCTGGTGGTGACCTAAACAAAACGCAGACGAAAAAAGGCTCTCCCGAGTAAGCTGTACAAGCATGGGGAGGGGTGTGTGAAAGGACGTTCAGCGACCTAAATAATATTTAAGGGAGATTTTGATTCTTCAGAACATGTCTTCGGCTCATCCATTTGAATAAATGATGTTTAGTGTGGGGACTGAATGCCACAGGTTAATACAGATAATAATAATATAGATATTTACTGGTCAGTTGTGTTACAATGTCACACCCTGTAAAAATCCAGTACTCACAGGAAAATCATCCATCCCAAACTCTGACCAAAGAAGTCCCACATCAGCTTTACCACATTTTGCCACAGACTTCAAGGAGGTGTTAGGCTGAGAAGGAATGACCAGTTACATGAGTTTGCAATATATTTATGAATCCTATTTGTCAGTATCAGGTTCATATCAGCTCTGGATCTTTTTTCCTGTGGTAAACTATATCCTATTGCTATAGGACAGGTATGAATTGATACCGTTGCTGGGTAGGAGAGGAAGTTCTGTGTTTCTCAACTGAGCCAGTTGTAATGTAACAGGATTGTAACAGTTCAGTAACTACTGCAGTGCTCATTACAGAAAAACTACTGAGCTGTCTAATGCTATGAGGTTGTAAGTACAGCCAGCCAAGCACTATCCTAAAGATAAAGCCATGGTCCTTCATACTCTCATACCTGAGATGGGAGATTTAAAGAAATGGACCCCTCCCCCCAAAAAAATCCCCTTCCACAGTGGTAGCATTTTAAAATGAGGGGAAAGAAGAACTTTGTATGTTTTAGTACTTATCAAAAGTTGGTGTAAAGTTGAGGGAGAAAAATCTCATTCAGATGCTACCTTCACCATGAATTCATTAGATAGTGTTCAGTAAGTAATTATTTATGTCACTCCTTCTCAGCCCAACTGGAAATATGTAGGAGAGAACAGTATTGTTGTAAGGATTATAAACACAGAGAAACATAGAGATGGAAGGGGCCTCTAAGGTCATATAGTCCAACTCCCTGCACAATGCAGGAACTTCACAACTACCCCTCCCCTCCCCAAGTGACCCTGCTCTGTGCCCAGAGGAAGCAAAACAAAAATAACCCCAACCTCTAGGATCCCTGGGCCAAGGGACTCAATGCATGAGTTTTGCTTTTTGCTTTACCATATTTGCAGGGGTCATGAAGGAGCTTTTCCTCTATGATCCTGGAGATAATGTAGTTTTTGTCTTCCCCCATCGTCAGCAGGATACTTAGCAAAGTGTGGCCTGGCTCACCTGCATGAGTCACTTCCAGGAATGCACCTTTTCAGCAGTGCACCTGTTCTTTGCTTGTGGTATGTTGCCTGGATTATATCAATTTATATCAAGGTGGGGTGGAGAACTATGGAATGGGCATGTCTGCTTTGGAGCATGAAATTGACCTTGGTGGCCTTTGGCACATTCTGATGTTATGATTCGAGGGCAGCTATCCTAAACATACAAGATGATCCATAAGCATGATTAAGGAGAAGTAAATCTCTCCGTGTTCCATTGGACTTATTCATTAGTAAGAGTGTTTAGGAATGCAGCAGCACTCCAACAGTATTCCCAGCACTTTTTGCCTGGGCTTTCAAGCTGCAGTATAAACTGACTTGGGTGAAAAGCTATAGGACTTGTTTTTGGAGTAAACATTGTTATGATCAGGTTGAGAGTACCTCCTCATTTCTATTTGATCGGTATCAAAATTCAGAATAGGTGGTTCCTTGAAACATGTTTTATAATATAGAATTCAAAGTATCTTTCAGCCTAGGATAGTAAGAGAGCAATCCTAATAATGTTTACTCAGTCAGAAATAAGTCCAATTTTATTCAATGCTGCTTACTCCCAGGAAAGTGCATTTAAGGATTGTCCTGTGAGTGAATGCATCCCAACCAATGACGGTGTTTTATGCTGTGATCTGAAGAGGAATTAACACAAGTTCACATGAAGTAGAAAACATTTTTCCTCACATGTTACACTGGATGCTGGTTTGGGCTACAAAGGCATATAGTAACACCAACTGTAAGTCTAGTACAAAATACCAATTCTGTACACACAGTTAGGGGAAGAACAGATATTATACCTGTCATAGGGCAGCCCTGGGGTGGCTATAGCCCTAATCCCATGCATCTAATAGCAAGTGAGACGCAGTGAATACAATGAATACAGTGGGACATTTCTGCAGAGGGGACCAAATGCTTGGTATTAGGCTGTAGGAAATCAGGGTAAAGAGAAGGAAAACATACAAATGGGCCATGATAGTCAGAAGCTCAGATGCCCATTGTCATACATTTGTTGTATCTTGGTTAAGGTTCCAGAAGCTTTTCGCTCTCTTCAAATGTGGTGCAAAATGTCCTATGTAAACTTTGGTGTCTTCCGAACTGCAGCATGTTTTTTCCCCTGCCTCCAGGTGCCTCCGATCATAGTGAGATTGGGGCAATTATTCCACACTGCCTGTTTTTATGTGGAACTTTCCCAAGTGTGTGCTGTACTTCTGTTTACAGGACTGTTTGGTTTCTGGCACTGGGGGGGAGGGGTTGCACTTGAGCTGTTGTACTGAAGTGATGGGGCAATTTAATGAACCCCTTTTGTCCACACTGGCTTATGAAGCTACAACCCCCAAAGCCAATCAGCAAATTGTACTTGGCCTACCTGTCTGTCCTTTTGACTGGTTAGCTCCTTTCCCACTTTAGACTGGTTGTTTTGATTGGCTGTGTTGCCCTTACTTCTGTTGGTGAATTACAGACCATAGCTAAAGAGTTCAGCATAGCTATAATTAGGGCCAACTGTAGGGCTAAGGATTTATGTGGAAGGTTATTGTTGGGGTTCTTCAAAGGACCCTTACACTAGTCCCATTTCTGTACGCCAATAAAGAATTTGCTGTTGTTATGCTCGATTCATTATTACTGTGCACCAGTTTTGTTCGTAGAAAATGTGTGTGTTGGGAGGGGGCACCATACTCTGTACAGGCACCTTGCCTGGCCAGTGGAGATTGAGGCTGCCGTCTTGGCTGACCCACACACCTGGGGCTCATTGGGCTGCCAGCTCTTTCACTGCTGCCTTGGCTCGCCCACCCAGATGGTACACAGAATTGGAAAGTGGTGCCCAGGCACGGTGTTCAATGTGCTCTAAGGAATGTTCCATGAGGCAGCAAGGCAATGATTGGCTGTTTCTGGCTTTTGGACTGGCCTCGATTGTTTGCTCAGCACATGTGCAGTCTGCGTGCAGTTTTTAAAAAAGATATCACTTCCCACCATGCCCCAAGACAAAATGGTGCAAAATGAGCAGAGCACTGGGAAACAGCACAGGCATTTCAGACTGGCGAGGAACCAAAATCAAGCCATTTGGGGGGGGGAAGGATCAGGGGGAAACAGGGTTAGTTTGTTTGTTTGTTCATTTGTTTATTGGATTTTTACCCCGCCATCCCAACCAGGGCTGGCTCAGGGCGGCTTACAGAAAAACATATTAGTTACATAGAGTAAATTATTATTATTATTATTATTATTATTATTATTATTATTATTATCATCATCATCATTATCATCACTATCATCATTATATTTAAAATTACAGTTAAAACAAGTCAACCATAAAAGTGCTAGTAGTTGTTATCAGTTTAATGGTGGGAGAAAGAGTGGGAAGAAAGCACAGAAATACCAAGACAGCAAAGGATTACTAATGTAGCTGTGTAGAAATTGGGGGGGGGGGGGGACGACAGTAACAAAGGGAAACTGAGTGGGAACATTAAGTCTATCTGGAAGACACCATGGATTCTGATAGGGCTGTCCAGTGAAGGAGATTTAAAGGAAGCAATATTTCGTGCAAACATAAGATAATAATGTCTTAGATGTGTCAGAACTTTGCCAGTTCTTTATTAGAATCCTGTCAATGGAGGGTTGCTTTTTGCAGTTACAGCACTTTTTTTTTCTTTTTCATGACATTTCTGATTATATAAATAACTTTTATTTGTTGTGATCATAGATCATAGGTTTTGTGTGTGGTTGGTATTTTACTGTACGACCTGTAATCTGACTTTTAACAAAATGCTTTATTTATATAATATTAACTAAATAACCATTATTTATGAGAACTCAGTAATATAATTGCATATTATATATTATAGATTCCCCTGAAGAAGCCTGTTGGTGAAACATGTAGGGAATTTTGGGAATTTTAACTGAGAAACAAAATGTATTTTTACTTTATTTTGTAATATCAGCTGTGGCCTTATTTTTTACCTCTTAGTGAGTGGTGCAGCCCTTTTATTTTTCCCTTGCGGTTATAAATCTGTCAAGTTCAATACACAGAGAGAGTCATCAACACATCTACATATGATAACATTTCAGAGCCACATAATATTTATTTGTTTGTTTGTTTATTCCATTTATATCCCACCCTCCCCACGAACAGGCTCAGGGCTGATTTCAATGCTGCAGACATAATTAATAAAAAGACTTAACCTGCTGCTTCCTTTTTAGACATGCAGAAGTGCAACATTTAGCCACCTTAAAGGTGATCTTATTAGAACAAACTGAGAGGAGGAGGGAAATACAAAATTCATCAGGTCTGCCTGGAAAATTTGGTAATATTGGAGTTATGTACAGAGACCGAATGTCCCTATACTGAGGGCAATACAGTAACACATGATCAGCTATTTCAACCATGTCCATTTGGGAGGGGCAAACACATGGGGGTAAGGGTATTCTTGGTGCTTGGGAGGGCAACAGTGGGAGGGCTTCTAGTGTCCTGGCCCCACTGGTGGACCTTCTGATGGCACCTGGTATTTTGGGCGACTGTGTGACACAGAGTGTTGGACTGGATGGGCCATTGGCCTGATCCAACATTGGCTTCTCTTACGTTCTTAAGAGATATCTCCCTTCCAAAAGAGCTGATAGTAAGGCACTAAAGTGGACCAAGTTGCAGGCTCTTTAAGTATTTAGGGAATACTAAATATATAGATAGTCTTCTGGAACAAAGTTTTTACCATGGTTCCCTACTACTGGATGAGTCTGTGCCCACGCTTTGTCTGCTTGAAGGGCTATATCCCAGATTTGGTGTTTAATTATATCTTTAGCTCCCATAAATCCAAGATGGCATAGGGCAGGGGCATAACCCATAGAAATGTAGTTTCTCCTCAATAGCTCTCATCCAGCATGAGTGGAAATTATCTGAAAGAATGTATGAAGTTAGTCAAGAAGGGCTAAACTTTAATTTGAGTCAAAAATTTATTTCTTGGTATCAGCCTCATTCATCGAGTGGACCCATCCATGACACTAATCTAAAAAGGGTGTTGGGAATATATCTATCTGTCATCTGCCTACCTAGCTACCTACCTATCTATCATCTGTCTGTCTGTCTGTCACGATTCCTTACATTAAGAGACAGGCAGCAATCCAAAGGTTTCTTAGTGGCCTCTTCATTGATTCCCAGATTGTATTTGTTTGCTTGCATAGAAGACTTTTGAGCCACCCTTCTGCTTATAAATACACAAGGTAGCCCACAAGTTTTCCTTATCAGTACTGCAAGTCAGCTGCTGATTTGATCAATTTCAACTCAACAATGGCCTGTAATAAACTTACAATGCAGAAAAACTCATAGCTGATTTCTCCATGTTGCTATTTGCAGCTGTTCAAAAAGCAGCTGTCAGATATTCTGAGAGCGGAGGCTTTTCTGTTCTTTGAGACAATTGAACTAATGTGGCATGGAGCCCTCTGGTCATTTCTTCAAAAAGCACATCTGTAGGGCGAACTGTATTCAAGGCAGGCTTCGTATCTACAGCTTCAATCTGACAGCATTAGCACTTAAAACGACTTTCTTATCATTTAAAACAAACTGTTCCTAACCCTAAGCCAGTTAACCTAAATTATTTGAAAGTTTCATTTATTATTTATTTAGAAATTTTTAAGCCACCTTTCCAGGAACCTTTCTGGGGCAACCTACAAAATAAAAATAATAAAAACAAAATATTGAAACATATTAATTAAAATACAGCATTAAAAACCCAGCCCAGCATAAACAACATAGACCATTAAAACAGACAAGTGAGAGCTTAAAACAGGAGTTTCCTATTTTTATAAAATAGTGTTTAAGAAATCAACTTCTTAATTAAAAACCTGAGTGAACAGAAATGTTGAAGCCTAGCACTTAAAAGAAAGCGAAGCAGGCACCAGGCAAGACTCAAGGGGAGGGGCATTCCATAAGTGAGGTGCCACTACTGACAAAGCCCTGTGTCTGCTTACCACCTGCCTCACCTCTGAAAGTGGGGGCAAAGAACTTAACTGTTGGACTAGACAATATGAGAGGAGGTGGTTCTTCATGTATCATGGCCCTAAGCCATTTAGGGCTCTGAAGTTAAGAAACAGCATTTGGAATAGTGCTCAGAAATAAATGGGCAACCAGTGCAGATCTTTCAGCACTTGGGCGATACAATTCCAGTTTGGTGTAGTGGTTAAGAGCAACTGACTCTAATCTGGAGAACCAGGTTTGATTCCCTATTCCTCCCTATGCAGCTAGCTGGGTGACCTTGGGTCAGTCACAGTTCTTTTAGAGCTGTTCTGTCAGGAGTGGTTCTATCAGAGCTCTTTCAGCCCCATCTACCTCACAGGGTGTCTGTTGTGCGGAGAGGAAGGGGAGGAGATTATAAGCTGCTCTGAGACTTTCAGTGTAGGGCGGTGTATAAAGCCAATCAGGGCTTTTTTTGTAGAAAAAGCCCAGCAGGAACTCATTAACATAATAGGCCACACTTAACCATAGAAACTCATTAGCATATTAGGCCACACCCCTGACAGCACAGCTCCCTCCCAGGATCGGCTTCCCCAGGTGCCCCATGGCTTGCGGGGTGCCTGGGGAACCCGAGGGAGGGGGTGGCAGTTTAACCTGCCTTCCCTCCCTGGATGGGCTTGGCTTCCCCAGGCACCCCGTGGCTTGTGAGGCACCTGGGGAACCCAAGGTGGGGGGAGGCTGTAGGCGTGGCCAACTCAGAAGCCAGCCGGAACTCCGTTCCTGTGCGTTCCTGCCCAAAAATAGCCCTGAAGCCAATTCTTCTTCTTCTTCTTCTTCTTCTGCCTGGCTGCTGCGTTTTGGATGAGCTGAAGTTTCCAGACTATTTTCAATGACAGCCCCAAGTAAAACACTTTACAATAATCTAACCTGGATGCAGTCAGAGCTTGGATCAGTGTGGCCAGATCATGCCTTTTGAGGAATGGCCATAGCTGACGTATCAGCTGAAGCTGATAAAATGCACCACAGGCCACGGAGGAAATCTAGGCCTCCAAACTGTAGGCCAGGATCCGGCAGGACCCGCCAGGCTATAAACCTGTTCCTTTAGAGGGAGTGCAAGAGCAGCCCCTCTGGGGCAGTCTGACTTCTTAGTTCCCAAATAACTTCTCAATTTATCAACATCACCTCAGTCTAGTCTGGAATCAACTTCAATTTATTGACCCCCACAGGATTGCCAATCTCCAGGTGGTACCAAAACAAAAGGAGAAGTCATGGGCAAGATAGCAATAGAGAACCAAAACTTTGACCAAACAGAAAAAACAACAGTAAATTATTTATTATGGTTTTTTTCTATTCGGTCATGATTTTGGTTCTCTGTTGCAATCTCCAGATGGTAGCTGGAGATCTTCCACTAATACAACTGATCTCCAGGCAACAGAGATCAGTTCACCTGGACAAAATGGCTGCTTTGGCAGGTGGACTCTATAGCATTATACCCCATTGAAGTCCCTCCCCTCCACAAATCCCACTCTCCTCAGACTCTACTCCAAAATCTCCAGGTATTTCCCAACCTGGAGCTGGCAACCCTGCCCATCCATCCCAATACCATCTCCAGGCACCTGTTCAGGACTTCCACAGACCCACCTCACTCAGCTGTAAAGAAGTACAGCTGGATGTCATCCACCTATTTGTGGCACCTGGCTCCAAATCTCCTGATGGTCTTTCCCAGTGGTTTTATGTAGATGTTAAATAGCAGTGGGGACAAGATGTTGCCAAACAGCAGTCCCTCGGCACCACCTTCTGGCATCAGCCAATCAAGTCAGAGCAGAACCACCAAAGCATGGTACCCTCCTCACTCCCAACTCAGCTAGTGTCTCCAGAAGGATATTATGGCTGATGGTACTGAACACTGTAGAATCAAGTTAGGGATGCACTTCCCTTCGTCTTTTTCTTGGTGACCATCAGGGCAACCAAGGCTGTTTCTGTTGCAAACTCAGGTCTGAATCCAGATTGGAATGGGTCTAGATAAGACTACCCAAAGACCTCCTTCAAGACCACCCAAAGCTGCAGGGCCACCACCTATTCAAGCACCTTGCCCAGTTTTTTAAGGAAAAAAAGATTTTAACAGATTTAGTTTGTTTATAACAGCAGGATACCCTCTTGTGGAGAGAAGGAGAATTGTTCATTACCCTTTTTATTTTTGTGAAATCGCCTTCACCATTAGGTTTTTAAAATAGCAAAAGTGTAATTTGTAACATTAAAAAACTAACTACATTTCTTTCATACAGGAAAACCAAACAGGATTTATAATATATTAAAAAAACTATGTTGTTATTTTGACCATGAAAACAAAATGTACAGTAAAATGGTATTTCATGACATTATTCCACTTTAAGATAGTCTATAAGATATTATTGGAATATATTCAACATTTGTGGAGCAGAATTTGCTTAGGAAGTGAATACTAAGATACATATCCTGCCAACATTATACAATTTTAAGTGGAGGGTTAGGGTGCAGTCATAAAAGTTATCCTGCAGTCATAAAAGTTATCCTGCAAGTTTCTTAGGAAAGCAAGGAGCCTCTTACCAGAGTAATGTGGAGGAGCACTGGTATGCTTTAGAGGCCTGCTGGCATATTTAGAATTTCACACACAAGATAAATAAGCATAGTGCATAGTGCATAAAGACCCTCACCTCATATGAAGATCTGCTAACAAGATAATTTACCATCAGTTTCTTCTTTTGGTGCCCTTCAGTTGTTTTTAAATCCTCACTAATTTTTGTGATTGTTTTTCCTTTATTCCCAGGCACTGTGTGTTATATTTGTGTCCCATTTTCTCCCCTTTATGCCAACTTTCAAGAAAGTTTCACTTAGAAAGTGCCATAAATAGTTGATACTGTGTGCTTTTATAATGTTCCTTAACTGCTTCAACAGAATGGCTATGTGAGCGATAGATAGAGACAGACAAACAGACAGACAGAGACAGACAGAGAGAGAGAGAGAGATAATTTCATTGATATGCCCTGCCTTTCTCCCCTACAGAGTCCTAAAGCAACTTACACCATTCTTGTCTTCTCCATTTTATCCTCACAACAACCCTGTAAGGTAGTTTAGGCTGAGAGTGTGGGACTGTCCCAAGGTCATCCTGCAAGCCTTCAGTTCAAACCTGTGTCTCCCAGATCCTAGTCTGGCACTCTAACCACCAGGGCTTTTTTTGTAGAAAAAGCCCAGCAGGAACTCATTAACATAATAGGCCACACCCAACAGCAGAAACTCATTAGCATATTAGGCCACACCCCTGACAGCACAGCTTCCTCCCGGGATCGGGTTCCCCATGCACCCGATGGATCAGCTTGGCTGCCTTCCCTCCCTGGATTGGCTTGGCTTCTCCAGGCACCCCGCGGCTTGCCAGGTGCTTGGGGAACTGGGGAGGGGGGAGGCTGTAGGCGTGGCCAACTCAGAAGCCAACTGGAACTCCATTCCTGTGCATTCCCACCCCAAAATAGCCCTGCTAACCACTACATCACACTGGCACACTAGCTAGAATGAAACACTTGATCCTCTAAAGTCCAACTATATGTTTGATGACAGATGATGCATTCTCTGTACTGTATTCATGGGAACATTTGCTGTTAGGAAAAGATGAATGTCAGGAAGCTGAAACTTCTGATTATATCGTGAAGCTCAGAAAGTTTATATCCAGTGGTTCTATTAAGGAACTCCTGAGAATTTGCTTAGAGTAATCCCAGTTTTCCTGGCAACACCTCTGTGCAATGATTTGTCCAAGATCACCAGTGTGTTACATGACCCAACGAGATTTGAATCCAGATCACCCTAGCCCAGCCCAGCTTCAGTGCTCAATACATTGTATCACACTCTCTTTCATTCACCAAACCAATAAATCTTTGCAGTCATGTTTTGTATATTATGTATATTATGTCATATAAACATATTTAGCAAATTATGTTTTTAATGTGGACAGCTTTTAAAATCTGAAAGCTGGCTTTTTATATGCCATTCTGTATTTAGATGCATCTTAGTATTTGAAGAAGGCAAAGAAAGAGTAAGCTAAACTTGTGGGGATGCTTTCCAGTGTCTCTGCAGTGGTTTTTAAATATCTGGTTGCAGGGGCAACCTGGCCATTAAGGGCTCTGGGAAAGGTCCTGGTGGGCTGAGGGCTGTAACTGTACTAGGTGGGCAGGAGCCAGCCGTACTGCAAGCTGGAGGCATCAGCCCTGCACAAGACAGGTACAAGGTGCTGCTACCACCCCCCCACAAGCCCGAGGCCCAGCCCAGAGCTGCCAGCCTCCAGGAGGCACCTGGAGATCTCCCACTATTACAGTTGATCTCCAGATGACCCAGACCAGTTCCCCTGAAGAAAATGGCTGAAATTTCTGGAGGGTGGACTCTGCAGCATTATAAACTCCCAAGGTCTCTCCCCACAAATCCCGAGGCATTTCCCAACACAGAGTTGGCAACCCTAGGCCTGCCACACACACACAAGGAAGGGAGGCGCCACTACTGAAAGCCAGTCTCTCCTGCTTTGTGCAAGGCACGCACCAGTGGGCTCTTCCTCCCAGTCTGCCCCTGGCTGACTGCTTCTTGATCAGTAATTAAGGCTGGCATGGCATTAATGTGCACTGCACTTTGCTTAAAACAGAACATGTGAATTGCAAACATTTATATAAAAGTCCTTTATATATTCATAGAAGGGAAATATGATCCATGTTGTTAACATTTATGGGACTTTAACTGGTCTCTTTAAATAGATGTAGGGTGTGTCCCGGATTTTTAAATAAGAATTCTATTCGAACAAAGCAAGAATTCTCTCTCCTTTTTTCATTCAGATGCTGAAAGATTCACAGTATTAAGCAGAGAAGGAAAATGTGTCACCCTGTCTGAATCTCTAGCCCCTCTCATCTCTCCAGAAGACGGTCTGTAATGGAACTTGTGTAGCAAAAGATGTGGCCAACTGAGCAAAAATAATCCGGTGACCTTTGCCAGCTGTCTTTTGTGTCATCTGTTTTAGGTCAGACAACGTGCACTGTCTCAGGCCAATCTGCTAGCTGCTCAAGCGAAATCGAAGCATGCCTTGTAATCCAGAATTGTCACCTATATTTTTACCATCAAGGGGAATAGAAATATCTAACACATCTTTATATTTGAATAAGACAGAAATTAACACCTACTTTAGCTTAACTGCTGGCAGGACACAATGTGGCACAATGCACTGCGGATTCAGAGCTATTGAATGCTTTGGAGCTCATTACTAAAGGAGCAGTAGACATGGCTTCCCATATTAGTATCAGAAAAGCCTGGCCCCTGCACATGAACCAGTGGCTTTCTGGTGCCCATTTCCAGCTGATCCTGTGGCAGTCGCCTCCATGGGACAAACAGTTTGTCTGGAACAAAGTCTAGTTTTAAACAGGGCAGCACTACACATTGCATTTCAAGGGACTACTTGCATTTTTACCCTCATGGCGTGAAACTGCTCAGGGATGGCTTTTGTTCAGCAATATGGGAGGAAGGTGTTAAAGAATTTCCCACAGGGGCCATTCTCCCCCTTAAAAAGGCAACCCCAGCAGCTGTGTTTGGAAAAGAACCAACAATGATCACAGAACTACGCATAACATGTCATAATATGTCTGAGTTTGGGTCTGGTAGAAGTATTTATGGGCATCTGGGAAGATGCAGTGGGCAGATCCCCTTTGAGCCTTGTTATGTATTGGGATTCAATCATCCCTGATTGAACATCCCTGACTGAATCATCCCTGACTGAATCATCCCTGATTGAATCACCTTAGAGACTGGCTGAGCTTGGTGCACAAGAACAATAGCTGACCAGGATTCTAGAGTAAACCAATCAAGTAGTAATGTTTTGTAAATAGACTATCACGGGGAGTTGGGGGGGGGGGGGGGTTGGAGTGTTTTGCATGCATATAAGCATGGCTCCGGCCCTGTTAGTCATGTCTTGTTCTGGCTTAACTCACTTAATAAACTATGAGCTGATCACTGTAGGCGTCTGAACTCAGTATATTTCAAGCCTGTAGACACTATCCTTTCTGGCCCAGTGTTCCTTACACCTCTTGCTGACAGGTCTGACAGCCAGTTTTCGTATTAACTTTTAACCTGTGTACAAAATCACATCCTACCTTAAATGGCAAAACTGTTGTAGGAAGTCTCCTGCTGGAGTTTCCTGCATGTAGGGGCTTTGTATTGGGGTGTAAGGATATACCTTGGGTTTCAGACCTTCCAGGATATCTATGACATGGTAATATACACATACTGAAGGGAGGGAAGGTTGCTCTTTATATTATGGAGGACAGGTTCATGGCTTTTGCTTTTTGACATTTCAAGGAACAGAAGGGTGAAATTTTTAGAAGGGATCTGCATTAGTGATTGCATCTAGGCTACAACAATATTACAATAATATAAAAGAGAGATCCACAAGAAATCATGGGGAAGAAGGGGGTGTTTTTCCCTGCCCTCTCCTCACCACTGGCTCTATTTCCACCTAACTTTCTGCCTTCACTTTCAGTTTGAGACCTTCATCCTGTACTGATGTGGGTAGGAAAAGAGGTCATTGCTATTTTGCAATATTGTGCATGCCCAGACCTCATCCAGTTTGGTGTAGTGGTTAAGAGCCATGGACTGTAATCTCGAGAACTGGGTTTGATTCCCCACTCTTCCACATGCAGCCAGCTGGGTGACCTTTGGTCAGTCACAATTCTCTCAGAGCTGCTCTCTCAACAACAGTTCTCTCAGAGCTCTCTCAGCCCCACCTACCTCACAGAGTGTTTTTTTTAAAAAAACAATTTTTTTATTATTTTCTACTTATTCAAAGTTTTACATAGTTACTTTAAAAATATTATCATCATTAACCAATTTTCTAAATAACTATGTATTCCAGTTACAATTCAAAACTTTTAGGGCTTCCTCACCTATACCATTATATATATAACAGCAATTATAAAGATTTAAAAGTATTAACTCTTACAGGTAACATATTTGGTTGTAATAATAAAGAAAGAAGAAAAGAAAAAGAAAAACATTTAAGAGTATTATCTGAATATCTGTAATACGTAATCTAATTTCCTTTCTTGTCATTTCAAACATTCTGTATATTCCCTTAAAAAGAATTGTTTCTTCTTTAAAACATCTAAAATCAGTAATCAGACAATGTAAAAATATTATTTTTCATATCCCAATGTTGTTCTAAATATTCTTTCAAGTCTTTCCATTCTTCTGCTCACAGAGTGTTTATTGTGGGGAGAGGAAGGGAAGGAGATTGTAAGCCACTCTGAAACTCCGAGTGAATGGTGGGATATAAATCCAGTTTCCTCCTCCTCTTCTTCTTCGTCTTCACCTTCTAAATTTGGGGGAGGTTACCCCCAGATTAGGATCTGTTCTCTAAATGAGAATTTAATTGCCTATAAAACATGACCATCTTTTATCTCTCTGAAATTTAGAAAGGAAGCTACCTTGGATGGAAGGTGCAGTCCCTGAGAATTTCATCCCAGTGGGGTAGGAAGAGCTACAGCTCGAAATGTGTTTTGACTTCTGTTGCTCATGAAATGGACATTTTTTTATCCTATTTATCTGTATTTTGGCAGGATGGATCCCATCGAGACAGAGGCAGAGAGGTCACGACTGTAAAGGTGATTCCTACTGACATTATAAAACTGAAACTAAAGTAAAAAATTGAAAATGAATGGGAAAAGCATGTTTTTGCAGAGTTTAACTTTAAATCACATGTTAGAATAATGGCAAGATAAAGGCAAATTTCTCTCAATCCAGAGTGAGAGTAAATAATTTATGATGTCCATCCTGCTCATAATTTTGCAGAAAAATATAGAATAAAAATAACACACAAAAGACTAGTGCTTATATGAACTGATTTGACCAAAAAGTGAAATGTATGACTGGTCAATGTATGTTGATGTATAAATACTGGCTCCACAGGTACAGCCATTAAATAACAGGTCTTGTGGCTGGAATTCAGGCATCATCCCTTGGTACTTTCTGAAAAGGGGAAATTGTGTGAAAGTGACCCCTTCTGGCCACACTGAGAATTTCTTCAATTTAATTTGACAATCTTAGCGCTCAACCTGATCTGGATAGCCCAGGCTAGCCCAATCTTGTCAGATCTCCAAAGCTAAGAGGGTCAGCACTGGCTAGCATTTGGATGGGAGACCACCAAGGAATACCAGGGTTGTGACCTGGAGGCAGGCCATGGCAAACCACCTCTGAACGTCTCTTGCTTTGAAAACCCCACGGGATTGCCATAAATCAGCTGTGACTTGACATCACTTTACACCAGCATCTTAATGCTCATTGATTTTCAGTGCCATCCTAAGTGGAGTTTAGAACTCAATGGGTTTAGAAGGGTTTAACTCTGTCTAGGACTGCACTGTTAGTGTGATAGGTTGCTCTTCAGATGTGTTATAAACCTCACTACTTAATCATTTTTAGTCCATAAGAAAGAAAGAAAAATGCATCCTAGGCAACTATTATTTCATTTCTTTATGACAGGGCATGTGAGTAATTGGATTTGATGCCACCAGTCTAAAATAATGTCCTTTAGTATGTGGTCTGGTGGCTGCATTAAAGTAACTTAGAAGCAATCTGTGGGGCATATAATGAATCCCTCAAGCCTAAGCACAAACAGTGTTTTTTTTTCAAAAAAACCCAAAAAACTATGTGAGGTTCCATTCCTCACCTCCAGCCAACTTAGTTAGTGGGATCCCCTTCTTATTTTGGACTTAGTTGTTTATATGGGCACCCCTTTTGCAGCCTAAGCACCAAGGGGATCTGAAACTTGGGGAGTCTCATAAAAGTCACCTGGGTTCTGCCATGGCATTGGGAATTCCCAGGAACAGGAAAGGAAAGATGTACTGGCATCAGAAACTGATTAAGTGTTATCTCCCCCTGCTCAGGGTAATATCATTCTCAAAAACAAGACTTCTCAACATTGGAATATCCTGGCACAGCCCAGAGGTGTCTGCCCAGCCCAAGGAAGTTGCTATTACATTAACCAATGCCCCGTTCTTCTTTACCCTTTTTTTACTCAATCAAGAAGGGCACTCAAGTCACTAATTTACTCTCCATTCTATTTCAAGAGCTGTCTTGACTCACCCAAACTTTTGTGTCAATGCAACTAATTAAATTATGTTAATCATGTTGCCTCACCCAGGCTCTTTGTGCCCATGCAGATTTAAGAACATAACAACATAAGAGAAGCCAATGTTGGATCAGGCCAGTGGCCCATCCAGTTCAACACTCTGTCACACAGTGGCCAAAAACACCAGGTGCCCTCAGGAGGTCCAGCAGTGGAGCCAGGAGACCAGAAGCCCTCCCACTGTTGCCCCCCCCCCAAACACCAAGAATACAGAGCATCACTTGCCCCAGACTGAGAGTTCCTATCTATACTTTGTGGCTAATAGCCACTGATGGACTTCTACTCCATATGTTTATCTAATTCCCTCTTGAAGCCGTCCATGCTTGTAGCTGCCACCACCTCCTGTGGCAATGAATTCCACGTGTTAATCACTCTTTGGGTGAAGAAGTACTTCCTTTTATCTGTTCTAACCCGACTGCTCAGCAATTGCATGGAGTGCCCACAAGTTCTTGTATTGTGAGAAAGGGAGAAAAGGACTTCTTTCTCTACCTGCTCTATCCCGTGCATAATCTTATAAACCTCGATCATGTCACCCCTCAGCCGTCATTTCTCCAAGCTAAAGAGCCCCAAGCGCTTCAAGCTTTCTTCATAGGGAAAGTGTTTCAACCCTTTTATCATTCTAGTTGCCCTTTTCTGCACTTTTTCCAATGCTATAATATCTTTTTTGAGGTGTGGCGACCAGAACTGTACACAGTACTCACGATAGCCTAATTTGGCTCACAATAGCCTAATCAAGGTATTTTCCCCACTTTTTCCACCAGAGTTTGACAGCAGCCAGTGAGATTCAAATTTTTTATCTTGACCCAATCCAAAGCCAGTATGGCCCAAATCCCAGCTACGCTGGGGATCTTCTGTCCATAAAAGAAGGACCCCATGCCACAGCAAATGTTTCCTCAGATCCCTAGTCCACATCTCTGCTGGTCAGAACTCTGGTTTCCAGCTGAGAACCCCTGCTGCACTTCATAGACATTTCCCCCCCACTCCTTGCTCAGTTGGGTCCTCACTCTGCTCCTTGAACCTCAGCTGAGTTTGCCTCTGAATCTCTCCAGACCTTAAGTCTAGGATTTCAGGTCATATGTTCCTTCCCTAAAATGCCCCAGTTTCCTCCCTCCTACTTTTTATAAATGTATCCTCTGGGGGGGGGGGGTGCACATGTGGCTACTTAGGAAATTAGTTCTCAGGTGCCTAGAATTCACTTTTATTCTTTTTCTTTTATTTTGTATACAACAAAGCTATTTGTCTGTGTTTGCAATCACTCTCTCTCTCACTGTCTTTCTTCATAGGTTTATTTTGGGGTATCCCTGCCAAGCTCCACCTTGGTATAAACAGACTTACCAAGTCCTGTATTACTCCTTTCTGGAACCCTTTAAGAACTAATTTCCCCTTCTTTGGGTCCAGTTTGGGAGACAACTATTCATAATGTAAGCAAAAGTCTTGTATTTTTGAAGTCTCTGAAGAAACTTTAGTTCAAAATTTAACAAAATAAAACCAAGTCCCATGAGAAAAGGTTGAAGGAGCTGGGTATGTTTAGCTTGAAGAGAAGACGACTGAGAGATGATATGATAACCATCTTCAAGTACTTGAAAGGTTGTCATATAGAGGATGGTATGGAATTGTTTTCTGTTGCCCCAGAAGGTTGGACCAGAACCAATGGGTTGAAATTAAATCAGAAGTGTTTTCGGCTAAACATTAGGAAGAACTTCCTGACAGTTAGAGTGGTTCCCCAGTGGAACAGGCTTCCCTGGGAGATGGTGGACTCTCCTTCTTCGGAAATTTTCAGACAGAGCCTAGATGGCCATTTGACAGCAATACTGATTCTATGAACTCAGGAAGATCATGAGTGGGAGGGCAGGAAATGTTGCCTCAGTGCTTAGTTCTTGTGGCCTTTTCTTACACACCCAGGGAACTGCTGATTGCCATTTTGGGGTCAGGAAGCAATTTTTCTCCAGGCCAGGGATCCTGGAGGTTTTTTATCATCTTCTGGGTGTGGAACAGCAGTCACTAAGGGTGTGGAGGGTGTGGTATTTGTGAATTTCCTGCATTGTGCAGGGGGTTGGACTAGATGATCCTGGAGGTCCCTTCCAACTCTATGATTCTATGAAAATAAGGAAGTAAACTAAGGAAAATTGGACTGAGGAAGAACTGGGAACATTTGAAAATTTTGTTGCCTACTCTGAATCTGACAATTGAAGCCAACATATAAAACAACGTCTTGTGCACCACAAGCACATAACACCCTACTTCCAGGATAACTCTTGCAGTATTATCTTTGCTGAAAAGTTGTGAAATAAGCAATAAGCAACTTCAATCTTTCTAATGGCAATGCACATTGATTTATTTAACATACCTAGACTTCTCCTGGAAGGGACCCACAGCAAGAAAAGCATATTATGCAACTGTTACTCGATTACTTTATGACATTATAACATATAAAACAGGTTAGTAAAAATAGAAATAATCTAAAATAAAATCATTAACATAATCACTAGCAACATACTCCAAGAAACTCAGAAAGCCACCCACCCAGAAATGGATAGTTGTGTCAGTTGTCTTATTCCAGTTCTAAGAACCTTCTAAGCATCTTAAATGAGATGGGTTTCCACTTTCCATCATTCTCAAGAAGAAGATATTGGATTTATACCCCACCCTTCACTCAGAGTGGTTTACAATCTCTTTCCCTTCCCCTCCACACAACAGACACCCTGTGAGGTAGGTGGGGCTGAGAGAGCTCTTTCGAAGACTGCTCTTGAGAGAACAGCTCTGAGATAACTGTGATTGACCCAAGGTCACACTACCAGCTGCATGTGGGGGAGCGGGGAATCAAACCTGGTTCTCCCAGATTAGAATCCACACTCTTAACCACTAAACCAAACTGGCTCTCAGGAATATCATTTCTCAATGCAGGAGCCAGAAAGCTCTGTGTGAAGACATTGAGAGGAGAACTGACAAGATGTTGCTATAATTCTGAGCTGAAGTCTGTTGGATAACATTAGCAAGGAGTGAAGTCCAAGAGGTTTGTGTTGCCCACCACATTGCTGTTCAGACACGTAACAGAAAAGTCCTGCCTAGATTTCCCTGGGGCAGTCTGTGGCATTTGTTCCTGGAGATGTGGCAGAAATTTTCATACTGCAAAAAACTTAATTGGAATAATTATATTGGACTAAGGTAATGGCTTCAGTGTGAATATATCTTCAGTGTGAATTTCATAACAGAGCTAGTATGAATAGGCTTTCTTTCTTTAGATATTTATACCACACTTTTCCTCCCCAATAAGGATCTAAAGCACCTTACAGCATAATTTCCCCCTTCTCCATTTTATCCTCAGAAGAACCACCCTGTGAGATAGGTTAGGCTGAAAGAGAGTGACTGGCCCAAGGTCCCTGGCAGAGAAGAGAGCGGAACCTCGGTCTCCCAGATCCCAGTCTGGCACTCTAACCATGCTGGTTCTTTTGATATAAATTGCAGCTCACATAGAAGAATGAAGTATCAAGCAGAACTGAATTGCAGAATCATATTGTGAATTCTCACTCCTTTGTGTCATTTCTAGAATGAATTTTAGCTAGCTTTGTAAAGAAGTGCTGAACTTGCCTTTTAGGAATATTGACTGATACTTTTCACCATTAGATGGCACAAGAGACCCAACATAATGTTTCCACCAAACTCTATTGTGTGTCAGTACCTATTGTGTACTCCAAGAAGCCCAACTTCGCTTCGTTTGTACCATTCACATACAATATTTGGCTTGATCATGTCTTCCTATTTTATAAACCTCTACTTATTTAAGCACTTCTTATTTTAATCAGTTTGCTTTCCACAACATGACGTGGAATATTAAAATTTCCCTTACATAAAATCTCTTTAGAACTTATTTTTTGAATTCTGCTCACATTACAAAAGGATTGGTATCTTTTTTTTTACAACATTTTTATTGATTTTTAAAATATAACAGTAAACAAACAAGCATCACTGATCAAATACAGTATAGAACAAGTTTAAAAAACAATCAAACAAACAAAGTATTTCGAAACATTGCTAAGTATAGAGTCATTACCCAGGTCATATTTAAACCAGTGATAGTGAGAATCAGAATAGCATACACCATATAAGGATGTAATACCAACAAATAAGAAAATAACATATCATAACAAGTGAACTTGACTAACAAAATGGATAATACATATCTTGTAACTGGTAGATATAGGATTGGTATCTTTTTGCTCGATCATTCCCGTTGCAAATTCCACAAGGGCAACTAAGTTACAGTTTGGTGTTGTGGTTAAGTGCGCGGACTCTAATCTGGGAGAGCCGGGTTTGATTCCCTACTCCTGCACTTGCTGGATGACCTTGAGCAAGTCATAGCTCTGTACCAGCTGTTCTCTCAAGGACAGTTGTCTCAGAGCTCTCTCAGTCCCACCTACCTCACAGGGTGCCTGTTGTGGGCAGGGGAAGGGAAAGGAGTTTGTAAGCCGCTCTGAGACTACAAGTGAAGGGCAGGGTATAAATCCAATCTCTTCTCTTCTTCTTCTTCTTCTTCTTCTTTCTGTGCTATCCTAAGCTTCAGTGCTTGGTGGAAAGTGCCATCAAGTTGCAGCCAGTTTATGGCAACCCCGTAGGGTTTCCAAGGCAGGAGATGTTCAGAGGTGGTTTGCCATTGCTTGCTTCTGTGTCGCAACACTGGACTTCCTGGTGGTCGCCCATCCAAATACTGACCAGGGCTGACCCTGTTTAGCTTCCAAGATCTGATGAGATTGGGTTCGCCTGTGCTAGCCAGGCGAAACCACTGCCAGGTATGGGCAGTGCTCAGAAGGCTGTAACTCTGCTTAGGATGGCACTGTCAGTCTGTTACTGTAAACTAAGGAACAGTGGTGTCTCAAGACTATCATGTTTCGTACGGCATAAACTGTGGTGGATGTGAGGGCTGTGTATTTGAGGTTAGTGGGGGGGGAACAGCCCTGGGATTCTGGCACTATCTAATGGTGAAAAGTATATACTTGCTATCATTCCTTACTCTTAAAAGAATCAGGATTCCGCTACAGTCAGGAAGATAGATTCAGGTGTAGCCGTTTTGGTCTGAAGCAATAGAACAACATTTGAGCCCAGTGGTACCTTTAAGACAGACAAAGTTTAATTCTGGGTATAAACTTTTATGCGCATTCACACGAAAACCTATACCTAGAATTAAACTTTGTTGGTCTTAAAGGTGTCACTGGATTCAAATCTTGTTCTAAGGTCAGGAAGCTGGAACATAAATGCTCAGGACGTTTAGGTTAAGAAGGAGGGGGCTGTTTCCCCCCCTTAGCATTCCCTTAGCAGTTTTGTGCTCCACCCTTCACGTGGAATTCTTAGTACATCTATAGTTTTTTGTCTCATGTTTCTATTTTTAATTTTTAATTTATTTCTACGTTTCTTCCCAATGGGAAGCCAAAGTGGCTTACATCGTTTGCCTCTCATCGTTTGGAGAGCCAGTTTGGTATGGAGAGCCAGTTTGGTGTAGTGGTTAAGTGCGCAGACTCTAATCTGGGAGAACCGGGTTTGATTCCCCACTCCTCCACTTGTACCTGGCTGGATGACCGTGGGCAAGCCATAGCTCTGTACCAGCTGTTCCCTCAAGGACAGCTTGGGAAAGAGCTCTCTCAGCCCCACCCACCTCATAGGGTGTCTGTTGTGGGGAGGGGAAGGGAAAAGGAGTTTGTAAGCCGCTCTGAGACTCCCTTGGGGAGTGGAGGGTGGGGTATAAATCCAATCTCTTCTTCTTCTTCTTCTCCTCCATCCTGTTCTCATAACAACCCACTCTGCCAGGGAAGTTTTCTGGGTGACCATGGCCTAGTCACACACACAATGATCCTAACTTGCAGGGTTGTTGTGAGGATACAAAGGAGAAGAGGAGAATGAGTAGGGTTGCCAAGTCCCCCCGGGGGCAGAGAAACCCCCACTCCAGCGGCCCGTTGCCCACCGGCCAGGATTGGGCCACTGGGGGGAACCTCACCCCCAAACTGCCGGGCTGAGGAGATGTGCCCGGCACAATGATGTCACCTGGAGGTGACGTCATCGCATCAGGCACATTTCAGGGAGGAGGCTCTGTAATTCGAGGAAAAACTCTATGGTTTTCCCTCAAATTACTGAGGTCCCACCCCCGACGTGCCTGACACGATGATGTCACTTCCGGGTGACATCATCGTGGTGCATGTGCCAGGACCTTCCCTGAGCGGTGAGGTCCCCCCCCCCCCCCCCGCTAAAGGTAAACAGACACTTGGCAACCCTAAGAATGAGGTAGGCTGCTTTGGGTCCCCACTGAGGAGGGAGGAAGGTACAATATAAATGACTTGAATAAATAAAATAAATAAAACAGCTCACATGAAAAAAGCTTGGCCCTATCCATGGGAATATAACAAAAACAAATATAAGACAAAACATAGAAGAGAAAAGGAATGTAAGAAGACTGTTGTAGAATGAGAACAATTTAATGTTTATATTCAGATGGAGTCAGAGTGATCTTCCGTTGCTACTGTTCTTCTCAAATGGAAGCGGTACAACAGTCCTGCAACACTTAGTCTTCTAGCTGGTGACAGTTCTGTCCACTCATGTCTGCAGTCTCAGGGCAACTGAGTGTTGGTGGGAGAGAAAAACTGCTCTCTGTATATCAGCTACTTCTCTGGCCAATGGCTACACTGTTTTCAAAGGCACTTCCATGTAAAGCACATTACAGTTGCTAAACTGGATATTACTCAGGAATGCATAATGGTGGACACTCATGCAAATTCCACAGCCAGTGAACCAATCTAAGTGGAAAGAAGGCACTGATAGCCTCTTCTGCGAACTAGTTTCCAGAAGCAGAGGTGGATCAGGGAGCAGAGCTGACCTGAAGACCTGAAGATTTACAACCCATTCCAAATAGGCTGTATGCCAAATCCTAGATCAATTTCACCATTGATCACCATTGCCTGGATTAAGTTTTGGTTTATTTGTCCACATCCAGGTCTTCACTGATTCCAGATACCAGTTTAGGGTTTCTACCACTTTCCTGAATTCTCACAAAAAGGAGACATGGAGGAGTATCATCAGCATATTCATAGCACTGTATTGCAGCTCTCTGGGTTATCTCTCCTAGCAGGTTGTGTATGTATTAAATACTGTGGTAGACATGTTGGCCTGATTGCTTTGGTTCACGTGTAGCAATCGGCACTATAACGGGTTCTTGCCAACTATACCAAGGTCCCACCTCCCCGGTAGTTCTAAGTAAATAGGCGTGAAGCAAAGCGGTTTCTATAAATGATGTTTACTACAAAATATTTGGCAGGCATACAACAAAAACGATAAAACCACATACATACAGAAGTCTAGGGGAAATCAGATAGAAAATAGCACGTTTGCAAGAGTAGGAGTATCGTTGAGAGGGAGTCTCGTTACCTGGGTTGGTAGAGGTTGAGTCTCTTCCATGAGAAGAATAGAGGAAGGGTGGCTGACTGATCTAAGGAGCAAGGTCTGAACCTGCAAACACACGCTCCAGTCCTGGCTGCGCAAACCAGGGATCCAAGATGGAGTCTAAGTACTCACTAAAGGAAGCTATACATAAGAGGTTGGTCAGAGAGATAGAGGTCGATAAGGGTAGAAGCTAGGGGCGATTTCTTGCTGGGCAAGCTCTTTTAACAGGTGGCATTTGGGCGGGTTGCGCTGACCACGTCCCATTGTCACACCCAGTAGGTTGTCCGTCCATTCTAGGTTTCCTATTGGTTAGTGTCATAGTTAGGAGGGGGCAGGAAGGAGTGGGCAATATTGCAACACTAAAATGCTAATCAGGAGCTAACACCTGGCCAACTGGTCAGTCTTCTTGGCGCCATTCTTTGGTCCCATGGTGGCTTCGTGATGGCTTCAGCCAGGTCACTTGATGGGCAGTGATCAGTTGCTAGGCGACTAATCTCTTTACTGGAATAGCTGGGGGGCAGGTGTGAGAGAAGGCCAGTGTAGAGAGAAAAGGACTCTTTGAAATGGAGTCTTGGTCTTGTAGAATGGTGGTTCTCATATGCGGTGGATGTAAGAGCTCTTTGAAATGCATTTCAAGTTCTTCTTGGGAGTGTTCTTTGAGGTGTATTCTCATGCTCTTCCTGAGAGATATACCTTTGAAATGGAGGTTGATTTCTCATGCAGTTGTGAGCTTTGGAGGAAGTCTCCCGCTGTGGGCTGGAGCCTCTGATGGCTGTAGAGAGTGCTTTTGCTTTAGGCAGAGAACCAACCCCAAAGGTCAAACTTATGTTATCAAAGTTCATAGAAGTGTATCAAATAATGTTCTACTGGCTTACAGACAAACCTGAACCCCATGCGACCCCATGAACCAAAGGCCATGAAGAAGAACAGCTGTCTCCCAGCACTACACCCTCAGTTCTGCCTATCAGAACTACTGAACAGCACCCCCACACACACACATACACCAACAAGGCCTTCCCCAGCCAGGCAGTATGGAAGAATACCATGGTGAGTAGTATAAAAATATATAAATTAAAAACACTGAAAGGTCCATAAGAACTAACAAGGATGCCCAGCATAAGTTAATACAGTTCTGTGCACCAGAGGACTAAAAATAAAATATCAATTCTCCCACCCTCTTTCTTAATGTCCACCACAAGGAAGGTGAGGAGGTGAGGAGGACAAGACGAAGGTGGTAGAGATGAAGTGGTGGCCGGTGGGATAGGAAGCTAATGATGGGCAGGCAGCTGGGGCAGGAGGTTTTCATTTACCCCAAATCCACTACCTGAGGCAACTGCACAGCTAGCTTCATGTTAGAGCCAGATAATATAACATGACTGCAGCATCTTTTACTAAGAGTCTTAAAAACCTCCTTCTTAACATCTCTCCAGTTAGTGCTACCTAGTCGGTACTAGGACACAGTGGCAACCAACCCAAGATCAGTCTTTTCCCTCATCTCTGCAACAGAAAGGGCTAGAAACAAAAACAAAAGCTGGGAATTCAGAGGAACTAGTAAATTGTGGAAGTAGATGATTATAACATTATATCTTTACTAGGAGTAAGGCCCATTGTGGGAAGAAATACAATGGGCTCTAGAAAGAGGCTCCGGGTGAGTGTCCCGGCTATGGCTGGTGGGGCAGCGGAGGGAAGGGGAAAATAGAGGGAGGCAAGCCATGTTTATTTCCTTCTGCTTAGCTATAAGGCTGGGCTGTCTCAAGTCATTTTGCTGCCCCAAGTGGGTAGTATGGGAGGACAGCTTCATGGTAACAGGTATGGTTCCCTCTACCCCTGACATTTTGATTTGGGGCTATGCAATGGCAGCTAAGGTAGAAAAGCACCTCCTCCTATGTCATATCTTCTGGGTTCCAAGGGTCTGGAAAGCAGTTCCATAGCCAGTTACAGGGTTGCCAACTCTGAGTTGGGAAATACCTGTAGATTTGAAGAGTAGAGCCTGGGGAGTGCCAGGTTTGGGGTACAGAGGGACTTCAGCAAGGTATAATGCCATTGTCTCGAGGAGAACTGATCTATGTACTGGATTTTCCCCTGCTTTGATGTGATCTTTTCCAAACCTAGTTTGATACAGTCTGTTGGGAAAGATTGCAATAAAAATGCCTTTGTAAGCCACATTGATGGGAAGGTCACATTTTTGAAGGCCCCACCCTCACTGGAGATCAGTTGTAATAGCTGGGAAATTTTCTGTAGGGGAAATGATGTGCTGTGGCTGGGGAACACGGTGATTTCTGGGAGATCTCCAGGCCCCATCAGGAGACTGGCAACTCCAGTGACGGTTTAAGGGAAGATTGGGAGATGTATTTTACCTCAGGACACATTCAATGACTCCCAACAGCAACAGTAAACTGTTTAGAATGTTAGAGGCAAAGACCAATTAGGCCACATATGCAAACAACCTCTGTGTTCCGACTGGCTATGCAGGGGAGAGGAACAGCAAACTGTTTAGAATGCTGGAGGTGAGACTCAGGCAATGCAGCCAGTGGATAGGGACAGCTTCTGAGTGACACATCATGGAGCCAACTGATTTAGGAGCGTGTGGAATGTTCAGAAAGTGCCACCCCACTACTCAATTATATATAAGGAGAGAGAGTCCTCTAGCAGTTGCCTTTTAAAAAAAGTGTTGAAATGTCTTCTGGTCGTAGAAGGAAAATGGCAGCTGTGGAGGGCTGAGGGCAGCTAAATGGTGCCAGTGAGGGTGGGGCCTTCAAAAATGTGACCTTCCCATCAATGTGGCATACAAAGGCATTTTTATTGCAATCTTTCCCAACAGACTGTATCAAACTAGGTTTGGAAAAGATCACATCAAAGCAGGGGAAAATCCAGTACATAGACAGTTAGGAGACAACATTGTATGGATGTTCCAACCCCCACACACACTCCCATCTGAATACCTAGCTGGAGCAAAGCCTTGGAAGCAGCCCAAGACTCTAGAGAGTCTTGCCAGTCAGAATAGATAGTACTATATGGACTAATAAACAGATGCAACAGAAGGCTTCTTCATATGTTTTGAAAACAGAACTCCAGACCTGACATATGTATTTACTTAGAAGTTAAAGGTAAAGGTTTCCCTTGCTTGAAAGCCAGTTGAAACCAACTCTAGGGGGCAGTGCTTATCTCCATTTCCAAACCAAAGAATCAGCACTGTCCGAAGACTTTTCTGTGGTCATGTGGTTGGCATGACTAAATGCCAAGGCGCATGGAACATTGTTACCTTCCCACCAAAGTGGTACCTATTTATCTACTTGCAATTTCTTGCTTTCAAACTGCTAGGTTGGCAGGAGCTGGGGCCAGAGATGGGAGCTCACTCTGTCACGCAGTACTCAGGACTCAAACTGCCGAGCTACTGACCTTCCAGCCTGCAGCTCAGCATCTTATCCTCTGACTCCTAATTTAGAAGTTAATCCCATATTAATCAATGGAACTTAAGTGTCCTTAGGACTGCTGCCTAAATTAAGTTAGATAGGGCTGGTTCATTCATACAGCCAGAAATATGTACTGTCCCTCATAGCCAAACTTGTTTTAAAATTATTCAAGTCTATTAAGTTTCATTTATATGGTAAGCCTTTGACATAATGCAGATGGACAAAATAGAAAACTTCATGCATCATGCAAGCTGACCTCTGTGTAACTGCCCAAAAGGCCTTAGATCAGATAAATGTTCCTTATCACCAGGATGAAAGATTGAAACTTTGTGCCTCATAAGAACTTTATTTTTGCAAGGAAACTTTGGGCAATTTTCAAACACATTGTGCTAAAGCCATTAGCTGTTTCTTCACATCCCAAGAGCAGTCGGAAAGTCTCAGATCCCTACAATTATATACAATCATCAAGTTTAGGATAATAAAAATGTCTGAAAGATTCTATGATTTCATCTTTTGTTCTTGCACCCTCAATGTAAAATTATACCACGTTACAAGATTATAAAGGAACTGAAAAATGTGTTAATGTCTTTCAACAGCTAGTTTTATAGTTTAGAAAGGAGTAAGAAGTGCAAATTTTAGAACACATGCAATTGTTTAGAGGGTGAAGACATCTTTATAAATAGCAGCCATTATGTTTTACAGTTTCCACTGGGGGAAGAAAACCTAAAAGACTAACATCATTTGGTTCCTTTCTCCCTCAGGCTTCACACTTTTTATTTCTGTTCTGAATGCTACTAGTGTCTGCAGCTTAACGTGAACCAGTTCCTAAGGGAAACACCACAGCCATTTTCACTTTAGCACCCTGGCTAACCACCAGTTATATACACATTCCTTTATCCAAGGGAATCGGAAGCAATCTTGCTCATTGACATTTTAAGCTAAACCAACCAAGTGGTACTGTAGCCCACTGGAAAAGGACAGAAATGCTTCTCTTGCAGTGCAGCCCAAAGATAAACTGGCATCAGCAGTCTATGGCAGCAGAGCACCACTGTTGCACCAACTGTGCTCATCACCAATGGCAGCTTCATGACAATGAACACTTGCAGCACAAGGGCCAAAAGTCTTATGCTGTCTTACAGTTCATCACTCTATATTCTAATAAACCAAGTCAGGCAAATCTGAGGATACTTAAATCTGGAGATTGGACCCATGAATGGATGAGACAGATATTTCTACAAACCTGAAGAAGCCCCAGGTTTTCAGGGGGGAAATGAAATGTTAAGGGGGGGGGGCTAAAAAAACCCAGAAGATAAAAGGAGCACCTGTAGGTTTAAGAAATGGATGCCCTTAGTGGCTGTTGCTAGGCAACCACAACAGGCTTGGGTTTTGAGAGCAAAAGGCAGGGGGAGGAGACAGGGTGCTTTCCAGGGTGTTTTGGCCTTTGAGGGAGGACTCATTGGGCCCGGGCCCAGCAGCAACAACCACTAGGTGACTTGGTATCACATGACTTACATGATTCACCTAAGTCTGGCTGCTTGCTAATGTCTATCTGTGGGTCTTCACTACACTACATTGGTGTAGTAATTGGAGTTTCATACTAGGAACACGAATCCCCATTCTGCCTAGAAACTCTTTGGGTGACTCTGGGCCAGTTATACACCCTGAGCCAAACTTACCTCACAGGAAGAGCAGATTGGCTATTCAGTGGGCTGATGGGTTGGGTCAGGCCTGTGACCAAAGAGCTGAACCTCGCCTGCCCAAGCCCTGTGCAAGGTGAGGGAGTGGCACCTGGCCCACCCTGCCTGAGATGAAGTGGGGGAGGCAGCCCCCACCTCTGAGGTGAGACAGGAAAGGTGGTGCCAAGCACACCTTAAGTGAGGCAAGACAGCCCCTGGCCTGCCTGAGCTCTGTGCAAAACCAGGAAAGCACAACCTACCTGCTTGAGGCATGGGAAGTGGCACCCAGCCCTTTTGCAAAGTAAGGAAAGTGGCACCCAGCAAAGTGGGTAAGCAGGTGCATATTCCTCCTTCCCTTTCTCTTTGGGAGGATGGAGCAGGGGCAGGGAGACTGCTTTTACCTCTCTCCCTGCTTCTTTTGGGGGGACTGGGCCATGGGGGGGGGCATTCCTGTTCCAGGAATTTCCAGTCCACCACTGCTCACAGGTTTTTTTCTGACTATAAAATGGAGGAGAGGAGAATTATGTAAGCTGCTTTGCATCTCCGTTGTGGAGAAAGGTGAGGTATAAATGAAGCAAATAATAAATATAGTTGAAGATGTAGTAAAATAAAAGTTACATTGATGTGTGGGTAGGAAGCAGGAAAAGATGAGGATATGAGGGTTGCCAGGAGGAAGGAAAATGGAAATAGTGTGGGGGAGGTGACACAGAGGAAAAGGAGGTCCCCCCCTTGCAAATAGGGATGGACAAGAACTAAAATTAATCATGAATTTTAGGCAGTCCGTGGTTCACAAAGCATTGTTCATGGTGGAGTGACCAGCACAAACATTCCATGAACTTTCATGCTGTTTGTGGCCGTTCGTGGCAGTTAATGAATGGATACATTTCCAGACAGACTGTCTCCACTCAATTAAACTGTTAACAAAACTTCAAAGCAGCAGGGTGTTTCCTTTAAGCTCCACAGAGTTGTGAGCAAAAATTCTACCTCGTGAGCGAAAAAAGCTAGTAGCATTGAAGTTGTGAGCAAATCTACATTTGACCAATGTGTTAATTAGTTTTTTAGAAAATTATTTCCATAACCTTGTAAAAATGTCAGAATGAATTCTTTTAAACTATATTTTAAGGATTATTTAAACATTATAAGAGGAAACAGAGTCAAGTCAAATTTCATTACAAAAAATATTGTCCTCTGTGGGGCCACTATTTTGGCACACCTGGACTCTGGATAACAGGTCTACCCTCCCCTTTCCACTATATTAGTAAACCTGGCCTCTGGAGAACAGGTTTACCCACCCCTTTCCACTATACTGGTAGACCAGGCCTTGGACCATCGCCCTGCACTGAGCCTTAGATAACATACCAGCGCTTGGGGGGGGGGGGAGGACTCTTGCAGTTTACTTTGTTGTTTTATAAGTGAAATATGACAAGCAGCATTACAAGTCAATAGAGGTGGAACAATCACTGTCAGAACCCTGCCTAACCCAACAAACAGGAAGTTGCTTAAATACTATCATCCTGCCAAAACTACTTATTTATTCAAATATTTATATCCCACTTTTCCCTGTGACTCAGGGCAGCTTATAAAACATACTGATAAGCATATTAGGGGTGTGCAAAAGAATATATATATCAATGTTTTCTAGCTCCATTATAGCCTGTGAGGACGATTATAATTTTGGCCCCCATAGGATATAATGGAGAATTGATTGGGGATATCGGGGGCTCGGGAGGCTATTTTTTGTGGTAGAAGCACCAAATTTGCAGCATAGCTGCTGATGCCTCTTCTCAAAAAACACTCCAAGTTTCACTTTTATGGGCCCTAGAAAGAGGTGCCCCCATCCTCCGCTGTTTCCAGTGGAGGGGGAAATGCCTTCTCAGTTCACTTGTGGGCTGAAGCAAAAATCTCTGCACTGCCAGCTAAAATTTTGTGCTTCAGCATCCCCTAGCACAGCTTAGAGGGAACTTTGGGTGGAATTCTCCAGCCTTGGAAACACCAGTAGGAGTCTTCCAAAGCTTAACATTCATCACAGGCTGCTGATAAGAGTTCCCATTCTGCTCTATGCAGGGCTCATTTCGTAGCAGGAGCTCCTTTGCATATTAGGCCACACACCCCTGATGTAGCCAATCCTTCAAGAGCTTACAGTAGCCCCTGTAAGAAGAGCTCTGTAAGCTCTTGGAGGATTGGCTACATGAGGGGTGTGTGGCCTAATATGCAAAGGAGCTCCTGCTACGAAATGAGCCCTGGCTCTATGGGATCAGAATGCTATATATCAGCTCAGCTCTGCAGCCTCTCCTCTGTTGGCTGTTGGCAGTTAGACAGAGAGGCAGGGAACTTGTTAAAAGCAGAGCACATTTATCATTTATTCCTGACTGTGAACACCTCTCCCCTACTGTAGTTTAGGTGTTAGATGGACTCAGGGCTCTGAGCCACCCTGTCTCTCTGCTCCTGCCGAGCAGAGGGGCTTAGCTACTGGGTGCCTTAGCTGAAGATCCACATTTTATACCCTCCTGACTGTGAATTCCTTTCCCCTGCTGGGGTTTGCGTGTTAGGTGGACTCAGGACTCACAAGAGAGGTCAGGCCAGATGACAGCTTTGCATGGCCAGTACTCCAGGGGATTAGCATCAGCTGACTCAGTGGACTTGGTGAGGTACTCCCTCACCACCACCTCTGCCAAATCCTCCACCATTGCACGCCTGGCATCCTTGCTGCTGCTGACCTCCCAGTTCACTACTGACAATTAGTAGTGAGACTTCTCCTTGGTTGGGCTCTTTGAGGCAGAGGTGCTGGGCTGCAGCTCCTCCTCCTCCTCCCCCCCAGCCTCTTTCACCCACTATTCCCTCTGGCCACATCTGTTGGCCTGTAGCCTCTGCACTTCTTAGCAGAGCTCACACTTCCATAGCAAGAGCTCTGCATTCAGGAGAACAATGCTGCCTCTTATTTAAGGTCACAGGTACAGGCCAGCTTGTACTCCCCTTTATTGCTGAGCCTGGTAGTGATGTTACCTGAACATAGATGAACACATGAAACTGCCTTCTACTGAATCGGACCCTGGGTCCATCAAAGTCAGTATTGTCTATTCAGACTGGCAGCAGCTCTCCAAGGTCTCAGGCAGAAGTCTTTCACATCACCTACTGCCAGATCTTTTAACTGGAGATGCCAGGGCTTGAACCTGGGATCTTCTGCAGTCTGCATTCCAAGCAGATGCTCTACCACTGAGGCATGTCCACCTGCAGCCACTCTGCCAAGGCCCTGACCTCAGCTTGCCAATCCCCTAGGTGGCAGGGGTTTGCCCGCATTAGGGCCCCCAGTCACCCGGAGGTGGATGTCATCACACTGGGCACATCACCAGGGGGAACATTCTAGTATTCAGCCTGGCAACATGCCTTGCGCAATGACATCACTTCTGCATGACATCATCACGGCATGTGCGCTACACGAGTACCAGAACATCCTAGGAGAGAAGCTGGGAGACCCCACACACCAGAAAAAGGTGAGGACCTGGAAATCCTACCCATGGGAGAACAGCTGTTCCCTTGGGGCCCAGCTCCAGTGCAGAGGCCAGAGCCCCATTCAGCCCTTAAATCAGGGGGATGCCTTGCCCCAGACTGGCTACACCATTTGGGAGAGGGCCAGCCAGTCATTGTTGCTGATGCTGAGATCCTTTTCTCTTTGCAGGGTGCTCATGGAAGAGATGGCATCTTGTGTGGTGCTCTTCTGCTCCACCAAATGTGTGATCGTGGCATAGGTGGAGTTCCTCCTCCCCCTCCCCCTCCCCCTGTGTCTCATGCAGGAGACAGGCTGATGCTGCACAAGAAGTGGGCAGCCAGGCACCGGCAGGTCTCAAGCAAGGACTGCATCTGGAGGGGGGCAGCATCCCAGGTGGCCTTGACAGTGCTCTCCAGCCCCAGAGCATCCTTCACCATGAGCTGATGTCTTTGAGGTGCACACACTTCACCTCTGCCAGCATGTTGGTGCTGGCATCCGTGACCACGTAGCCATGGATGATGTTGCTGCCATCCACCCACTCCCTCAGGCTACTCTGTATCAGATGGAGGCAGTGTTTTATGCCATGTGGTCTGCATCCATCTCCTGCACATGGAGCAGAACCACTCTGTAGCCCGGTAGCAGGATTGTCCCCTCCCGGGGCCTTGGCCATGCCTGGACAGTCCTGCTGACTGCTCTAGAGGTCTGCCATGAAGTGCACAGTTCTGCCTTGTGCCCTGGAGAGCTGAGCATTGACCATCACTGCAGCTGATGAAAGGCTACGTCCTCCACAAGGGAGAAAGGTTGGCCATACACAATAGTCACCTTACCAGCGAGGTGAATGACTGCTTCCTGGGCCCTCCACATAGCCCTTTTGACCTCTTGGAGGGTGGCTCACCTTGATGTCCAACCCATGGCAGCCCAAGTGCAGGGAGCCTTTCTTGGAGGGGCCTGCTGCTGCCCCTCTGCTTCTCCCTGCTGAGAGGGAGTGGACCTCTTCTTCCTCCCACCGGCTGCCACTCTTTCCTCCAGTGGCAACATAGTTGGGTTATGGTGCACCCTTTGCAGATCCCTGCAGAGGATGGAAGAGGACAAGTGTTTGGGGTCTGAGCCCCTTCTAACATGGGTATGGTACATCTGGCACTCTGCTGCACAGGGGTCACTGAGGAGGGTGTAGAATGTTTCCAAACTGTGGGCTCCCCCCCCCCCCCCGAATCACTGCTGTCAGAGTCCTCCTCTGTCAAGAGTGTTAGCAACTGCTGGTGTCTCTGGGCAGTGCTAACAACTCTGTTGCCTCTGTGGAGAGCCCCAGGAACAGATCAGGGGAAGGAGGCTCTGAGACCTCTGGTGATGCCCTGCTAGGGCTATGCTTTAGTGGCCTGGCAGGATGGGTTTGATGCCCAGGGGCAGGCTCCTGTGGTACAAAGGGGGTAGAGGACTTCTTCTCCCCACAATGAGCACTCTTTGTACTCACTGTCACCCTCATGGCGCACAGAGGTGTTCACACTCAGGAGGGGTGGGCGGGTAAATGTGGGAGACCTTTTGGGGGGGGTCAGTTACTGGGCCCCCACAAATGTCACCCACCCCCAACTTGGAGAGATTGTACAGGAGTAGGTGGCAGGGTGAGGTTCCTTATGTGTTTGGTGTGTGTAGCTTGCAGGAGGTCCATTCTATACCCTTTTGAACCTGTGCCTGACATTTCCCCCAAAAGCACTTTCCTGGCTTGACCTTTGTCCTGTTGGGTTTGCAGTGCCACAGCAGCACTGGTTCTTCTAGGCACATTGCACTGGTTCTGCTGGGCTTGTAAAAATCCCCCCTCCCAACAAAACCTTCCATTTCTACTGCAGAGAGTTTCTGGCTTGACTTTATTCTTGTTGGGTTTGCAGTACCACCAGGCTGTAGCTAGGCATTTTTGGAAGGGGGCACCTGGGGGTGCTAATATAATTAATAGAGCTAATGCAATTAAGTGTGAGATGCATTTAAGCCACTGAAAGAGACTCACCTGCTCAGCTTTTCCCCTCACCCAACCACGCAACAGAAGAGAAAGAAAGCTGAATAGGCCCCCCACCCCACCCCAAAGATGCAGTCAGGGACACACACACACACACACACACACACACACACACACACACACACAAGTCAAGGAGAGGAGGAGGAAGTGGCGGCAGCAGCAGCATCCTTTGACCCACCTTGTAAACTACCACTTCTCCACTCCTCTCTTTAACATGGGGAAATCAAGTGTCAGCTTAGTAACCCAGGTTGACTCCACAGAGGGATGGGTAATCATTGCAGCCTGCAGATCTCCTTGGCCAGAAAACCATGGTTGCAGTAACTTCCCACCATGGCTTGTAAATAGGACTTGCCCAAGGCTTTTAGGTGTCATAGACTAGGGCCTCCAAGACACTCCGCTGCCCCCTCAGCACCTACCCCATGAGGGGCGACAGGAAGATGGCACCCACCCTCCGAGTAGGCTGGTGGCAACAACAACAGGGAACATTATCATCTGCAGGTTATCATCTTTGTCCAGTATGGCTTTCCAGCGTTGTGTGGCAGAATGCACGACAGATAGGAATGTCACAGAAGCACCCAACAGTGATGGGGGAAAGCTGTGCCTGTTATTCTGCTGTCTGTCACGCAGCTGTCAAAAACATAGAAACTCTACAAGAACAGAAAACACGACAACTGAATTTGAACACATACACTGAATCCAATCATTGGCCTTTCAGGTTCAGTGCCATCTACACTGATTGGCCACAGGCCTCCAGAGTCAGGCTGCAATCTTTCTCATCACCTACTACCTGATTTTTTATGAAGTTGCCAGAAACTGAATCTGGAACCTTCTGCATGCAAAGCAGGTACTCTACCACTCATCCATGGGCCTCATCCACACGTGTGGCTTACAGAACTTAGTACAGCACTGATCTTGATCAGTAGATGTTATACTAGCTTCAATTATCTTTTCTAGAACTGCACACATATCGGGTGGAGGGGCACAATACTAAGGATATGCATCCTGGTCAGGGTCTTGCCACTTAAAATATGAGGGGGTGAAAAAGGGGTTTCCAACAGCTTGTATGTGCGTGTAAAGTGCAATCAAGTTGCAAGTGACTTATGGCAACTCCATAGGATTTTCAAAGCAAGTGGTTAAGCAGATGTGGTTTGCCATTGTCTTCCTCTGCAAAATCTTCCTTGGTGTTCTCCCGTCCAAGTACTGAACCTCCTTAGCTTCTGGGTGTTGAGAAAATGTGTTCACACGTCTCTATAAAGCAGGGCTATTTTTGGGCAGGAATGCACAGGAATGGAGTTCTGGCTGGCTTCTGAGTTGACCACGCCTACAGCCTTCCCCCCGCGGGTTCCCCAGGTGCCTCACAAGCCACGGGGTGCCTGGGGAAGCCAAGCCAATCCAGGGTCCCCCAGCGCCTGGGGAAGCCAATCCAGAAACTGCCTTCCTTCCCTCGGATTCCCATGTGCCCCGCAAGCCACGGGCTACCTGGGGAAGCTGAACCCAGGAGAGAGCTGAGCTGTCAGGGGTGTGGCCTAATGTGCTAATGAGTTTCTTCTGCTGGGTGTGGCCTATTATGCTAAAGAGTTCCTGCTGGGCTTTTTCTACAAAAAAACCCCCTGACCATAATAATCAGCACTAGGGGAATATGCATCTCTTTCAGATTGTGTAATGTGTAAATGTACTAAGTTGGGAGATGTCATTGAATCATTTGGCCATCAGCTGTGTGATTGATGGATGGTGGCACACTTACCAAGGACTGTGTGAGACTCTTGGTTTCTGTACGCTAATACTAGTTTCCGTAGCTATTGTTATACTTTGCTGCTAGTTAAGCATAGGTTCCCAATCATTATTCCGGCATTAGCAATAGCACCATTGTAACAGGACTATGGGATTTCCCTGAAATAAATGAAAGTAGAGCTCCATCAAAGACTTAAGACATATGTCTTCAATGCAACTGTACCACTCTTGACCCTATTGCCATTTTGCTGGTCTACATTGGCCCTCTGATGTTACTGAAAGATCCATAAAAGAAAAAAGATACAGGTTTCTGAACCTGTACATTAATATTTTCTAGATTTTTTTGTGATGTACTGGTGGGTCTGCTCGATAGATGTCACTGTCAAAAAGATGTTGCAAGCACAGAAAGTTTGAAAATTCATTTTGACCCTAAAAGCAAACCATGTGCTCTGGGGTGACCAAGCTATCTTTCAGAGAAAGCTCTTTACTGACTTTCTCACTGAGGAATTGATAAGTGCCTCAAGAAGCGGTAGATATAAGTAGTGATAGAATTTAGAGTTTAAAGACATACCCTTGTCTCTTATGGTGTTAAGGAATTCATAGTTTTTGTGCTTGCCCTAAGATCCCAAAATCTTTTTGTTTTAGAACAAGGCTTAGTAGAGTTACCAGCCTCCAGGTGGTAGCTGCAGATCTCCTGGGATTACAACTGATCTCCAGGTGACAAGGATCAATTCACCTGGAGAAAATGGCTACTTTGGAAGGTGGACTCTGGCATTATACTCCATTGAAATCCCTCCCCAAACCCTGCCCTCCTCGGACTCCATTCCCCCAAATCTCCAGGTATTTTCCCAACCCAGAGCTGGCAGTCCTAGAAGTGAGGGTGTTGCTGCATGGAATATTTTAGTTGTTCTTCAAATTAAAGTTGTCTTAAGTCAGGTCTTGTTTTGGTAAGTCTTTTTTGTGAGGACTAAGGGTTCCTGGAACACAGTTTGAAAAACCCTGGCTTAACACAAAATATTCTTGGGTCTGTATACTGACAAGTAGTAAGCAGACATAGTCTGCTGTCTTAAATCTTGCAGAAGCTGAATCAGGCCCTCAGCACATTGCAAGTGCTGGAAAGGGAGCAAGTATACACTTGCCTGAGGCAGGCACACACTTTATTGGAAGCAGTAAAGTCTTTTAGTTCCAAGTCAGCGAGGAACCAAATTCTATCATTAAAATCATTTCCTACCCCACCCACTGGATGTCCATCACTTTACAGCCAGATGACATGCAATTACAGAATTTATTGCCCGCAGTATCAGCCACACCTTGGCTAAGTGTCAAGCAGAGTTTTCTGTGAGAGTGAAGGTAAACGTGCATGGGCTTGTACTCTGAAAATGGCGGTGGCGGCTGAGGTCCCTGGAGAATCTTTACATTTCAAAGAGTTTTAGCTGCCCTGCATTACCTATGCAAAAGGTCTTTAATTCATATCAAAAAAGCCCCATTATAATATGAGGATAAAGCTTTTACCAGCCCCACATTTTTCTGCCATTTTGACCAATCTACATCTAGAGGCAAGAGTCAAGTTCAGATCCAAAGATTGCAGCCCACTCATATATTTCATTTTAAGATAGTAATCAAAGCTCTTTTACCCAGGGGAGGTGACTGTTCATTTTATGTTGTATTGGTATTCATTGCACTGTCTCTTAACCCTGTAATCTGTTTTGACTCTTAAGAAAGGCAAACAATAAACAAAACAAATAAAATAGCCCCATGTGAAAAATTTAAAAAATTCCCTGTCAGGCACAATTTTATTGAAAACAGCCTGGTGTCCAGAGGATAGTGATTTGGGGGTGTGGGCACCATCACCCAGTGGGCAGCTGCCATAGGTTTTTTGCAGTCTGCATCTCTAACCCCAGCTCCTGCCAACCTAGCAGTTTGAAAGCAAGAAATTGCAAGCAGATAAATAGGTACCGCTTCGGTGGGAAGGTATGCACCTCGGTGTTTAGTCAAGCTGGCCACATGACCACGGAGAAGTCTTTGGACAATGCTGGCTCTTTGGCTTGGAAATGGAGATGAGCACCACCCCCCAGAGTCGGACTCAACTGTCTTTCAAGCAAGGAAACCTTTACGTTGTTTTACTAGGGGAATGTAAAGCCACAGCCACCTGGTAGCATGCCTGTTCCTCCTAGCCTGTAGTGACTCCTTCCTACCACCAGAGGGCACTGTGGATTTAGCCTTAACTGCCTCGAAGAGGGGTCAGATTTAGAGCAGAAGCAGCTGCTTGGCCTGGGGGGCTATTCAAGAGCTGAATAGCCTTGAATTTCAAGCAGCTCCTGGCAACATAGGCCTACAGTCCCCCAAGAATCCTTGTCTCAGGTCTTTCTTCTATTGTCCTGTTTGTTTACTTTTTTTTTAATGACTTTGGTTCTAATGCTATGGATTTATCTTGAAATGATTGTAAACCTTGTTTTATTGGTTTTATAATGGTTGTTGACAGGTTTTTATGACCTGTTGATTGTTTGTTTTCTTTTGTGTTGTTTTAATTTTAAATATAAGCTTGTTTGCCATAATTATAAGTTGGAAGTTGCCTCTGGTGTTTTTATTATTTATTGTTTATAAATGTTTGGTCAATTAATAAATAACGTGTCTTGACAACTGCCTGTATTTGTAGGCCCAGACAGGAAGTGAAGACAGAACATTCTTCAAGCCTTTGATGGGACACACTATACATGCCCTGTGGGCTGGATTTGGCTGGGCAGGAACAAGTCCTAAATTGTGCAGGCCTAGTTGATTCCGAGTGGCATCAGCTTCACGGGGGGTGCCAGCCTCCCGGTGGGACCTGGGGATCCACTGGAATCACAGCTCATCTCCAGACTAAAGAGATCAGTTCCCCTGGAGAAAATGGCAGCTTTGGTGGATAGCGTTGTACCCCACTGAGGTCCTGTCCTCCCCGGGGCTCCACCCCCCAAATATCCAGGCATTTCCCAGCCTGGAGGTGGCAACCCTACCCCCCCACACACACACACACACACCAGTGGCCAGAAGGGGGCTGGCAACCCTATTTTCACACCACACCCTCAGCTACAATTTTTGCATAGCTATAGATTAGTTATCTGAGTGTTATTAACACTGCATGTTATTAGTGATTATTGTTACACCTGTCACTGGAGCGGGTTTTTCTAGAATGCCAAAAAGAAAGAATGGAGTTGACGTATTGTCAATCCTGCTTTTTAAAAAAAGAGCAAAAAATGTTTCTCAGCTCCCCCTCCCCTCAGTGGGTATGAACTGAAAGCTGCAGATCTGAGTGGCCCTCATAGTGCCAGCACATACATTTCCAGCCAATGCCTTGGAGGGGGGGGGAAGGCCTTTCCCTTTAACAGATGCTTAATAGGATGTTATTTACTAGGTGACATAATTTACCTCCATGCCATGAAGAGCTTCAACTACCCATTTACGCACATAAAGTCTCTGTTAAAGAGATTTTTCTCTAAGGCTGTTGGCAACCCTGCCCATTAGTCATTTCTTGGAGCTGGCTGACTGCTGATTTCCCTTCTGCTTAGCAAGAACTGTGTTTGGTACAGGTTCTTCGAACCTAATTCGACCCCCTTCTCTAGAGTTTCTTTAAACTCTGAAAGGCATTGCCCATTCACAGTTTAAAAGGTAGTAGAACCCATTCTCTCCTCTCCAAAGGGTCCTTTCAGTTGCAGTCTTGCAGATGGGAATTCTCCTTTTCATTTTAAAGAATTGTGGAGGGGGAGGCAGTTTGTTTTGGAGGAGGTGTACCTTCACACAGATGTTCTCTAAGCCTACTTTCTCACACACACATCCTTTACATTGTAAGGAGAAAGATCTCCTCATCGCTTAAAGGAACCCAGAGTACATTAGATGACCTGAACATCTGAATGGAAATACAATGTATCTATTCAATAGAATGTGAAGTCCCATCCACATGAAGATGTGCATATGGATATGCTTCCAGGGGCACAGTGGACTTCATGCATGCACATACACAGAGATACCCACTTTGCTGTCCCTCTAATTTAGATTTGTGGTTCTTCCTTAAGCAGCTGATAAGTGGGCAGATGGTTGCTTCTAAGTATGGATCTGGCTAAAAAGGTGTTGGGGGGGGGGGTTGTGAAGTATTTTATTTTATCATAGAAAGTGGCCTGATCATGCCTATTTTTGCAAATGATCTTTTCTACCCTGAACCTTTACCAGTAAGTTTGCACTTAGAAATGTAGTCTGAAGCTTTTCCTGGCATAGAGATAAATTATTGGAAAGGTGTCACACTTTCTTCCTTTCTCCCATTAAAGGCACAGGGTTGGTTTTAAGAACATAAGAGAAGCCAATGTTGAATCAGGCCAGTGGCCCATCCAGTCCAACACTCTGTCACACAGTGGCCAAAAACACCAGGTGCCCTCAGGAGGTCCAGCAGTGGGGCCAGAACACTAGAAGCCCTCGCACTGTTGCTCCCCCCCCCCCCCCCCAAGCACCAAGAATACAGAGCATCACTTGCCCCAGACTGAGAGTTCCTATCTATACTTTGTGGCTAATAGCCACTGATGGACCTCTGCTTCATATGTTTATCTAATTCCCTCTTGAAGCCATCCATGCTTGTTTTAAAAAAGAGGGCAGCTTCAAAAAGGGAAGGGCTTGATATATAAAAGAAGATTACAAGACCTACAAAACTGATCTTGCTGTCTTTGATCTTACAGTAGTTCTACCTGTATGTGTGTATAGAGAAGAAATAAAAGCAGGTTCTCATCTGTCAACACAGGTATGGTTGGTGGGATGGTATTTAAGGAGGAGGTATAATGACTGCTTATAAATATATGGCACTATGAAGAAGAAGTGGGGGGTAAGAGTTTAATGGGGGGAAAGAGCAGACTTAGAAATAAAGATCAGGAACAGAACAGAAGAAGATGTGTCATTGGTGGAAAAGCAAGCTCTCAGCATTTTAACAAGGTTCTGTAAATCTAGTCTAGACAAAGTCCTCAACATTACACTGTAAAAAATGATCCTATAATGGCACAGGATAAAGAAAAAAATTAATGGGCATTATCCATTGCTCCTTTTTTGTGACTCTGCATTTTATTGTTCCTGGCTATTAGGAGAGAAAAGTCAGCTGCAACTTGAAGGCACGTTACACCATTAAGACAGAAAAACCTGCAATAATCCTGGATACCAGCATGTGAAATTTATGTATTCATTTCAAACCTTTCTAGCCTGCTTTCTTTTCTTCTTGGAGTCATGGCAGCTAACAATGTGGCAACCAGGTTGCAAGACACTCAGTCCAAATGAGCAAAGTGAAAATACACAATCAATCATTTAAAAGCGCTCAAGACTTAAAAGACACAAAACCACACAGGATTAGAACAAAGACAGCCATATCTTCTGAAACAAAGGTGAAGCCAACACACATATACTGTTTGGAAAACTTGAATCTATTTTAGACTGATCTTTTGAGTTTATTTTGTAGTTGTGTTGGGGCTCTAATCCATGTTTTTGAGAGGGAAAGGCTGCAACAACCAAAACTCACTGTTTTTACATAGCAGCACACCCTTACATTCTACTGAAAATCTACAAGAATTGAAGCACACATCACTGTGCTCTATGTCTCTGGGTTCAAATTAATGCTGCTTTGTTGAAATATTCCATTATTATTGTTTGCCCTTGTAGCTGAGCACTCAGTATATGGAAGGGACTTCTTTCTTCCTCTTTCTTTATTTGTATCAATGATCAAAGGAAATGTGCTTAAGTAGGAGCAAAAATCTAGTTGTGTGTTTCTTTAGAAAGCAGTGATTGTTCACACATACAGAACCACAGCATCCTTGGGGACATCTCACATTCAGAACTTGTTGTGAAAGTGGATATGGAGGAGGAAAGGGCTGTTGTTGTTTTTAAATAGAGTAACAACTTTATTGTGGCATAATGTTTTGGCTGCAGCAGTCTAACAGGGGTACCCTTTTGGAACTTAAACTTACCTGTGGCACTTACTGACATTTCATCTTGGGTGGCGTTCATATTGCTGCCTGTACTGTCCATGTTTACCATCTCTCTCTGAAGATGGTTATGATTCCACTTCAAACTGATCACATGGCACTGTATGGTATACTCCATGGATGAGCTGTTCTGGTTCCCAAAAAAATCATGTGGAAGATGAACCTTCCTTTACATAGTGACATGGTTCCTCTTTACATTAAGTTTCTTTCTAAACTGGTTCATGAATAGAGTCATAAATGGAATACACACGTCAAATGAAACAGTTTTTAATTAATGTTACGATTTTCAGTGCATTCCTATACGGAGATCATGTTGGTCCACTGACACAAGTAGAGCTCAGACGAAACGTTTGTTTTTGTTCAGTTGCACAATTGAGCCCGACTCTTCACGACCCCATGGACCACATCATGCCACGCCCACCTATCTTCTATCATGTGCCAGAGTTTGCTTAATGATGAAACCTTAAGTCCAGAAGAATTTGCCTTAGGCCTCATTAAATCTTTAATGGTAACCATAGCCCTATGCAATTTTCCATCTGAATTAGACTCCTTTTCCTTATCCAAGAGTATAAGTAGTTAGTCTGTTTTAGGGAAGATGACAGCAAATCCCTCATTTATATGCTCCTCCACTATAGAATTTCTCCAGTTTTTGATCTTTCAGTTTTTCAGGCTTGATCTGAAGTTCCATCCCTAGTGCTGGGAATGGAATTGTGATTAGATCCACCAAACACCCTGAATCTTTTCCAACCTGTTAACACGCGTGCGCACACACGCACACACACACACACACACACACACACTACCCTTATCCAGCCACTTGACTCCTCCTTCTAAAGTCACAAAATTAAAGACGTGTTTGAGGTTTACCTTGAAGCCAACAACTTTTATATTATAGGCTGAGTTCAGACTGGCAGTTTGGCCCGATATAAGCACCTTTCTCAAGTGGATTAAGTGGGCCAGTTCACACAGCCACAGCTGTCTGGTGTTCCCCTGCCATACTCACCCTGTCTAACGATTGGATCCCGCTTTTAAAAAGTATCAGGTGAAAGCTGGGGCAAGCTGCGGAGGGTGCGTTGACTGTGCTTCCTGGAAGTGTGGACGTAAAAAAGCTGCAGTCAAGTGGCACTGGTAATGTGAACCTGCAGATCCGGCAGGAAGGCGCATAACCACCCATGCATGCTGTGCACTTGAGCGCACAACTGCCCATGGGGACACTTCCGGCTCATGGAGTTAAAGCTCCCAGCCATGGGATCCTGGCCCAATTGCTGCTGCACCTATACACCTATGCACCTATGTGCAGGTCAGCAGAGCAGACCAAAGCCATGTGCAACCGTGGCACTGCCAGGAGACATCCCACAGTGCGACCACTCCATTCCGCCTCCTCCCCGGTATGGTGCCGCATCAGTTGGTGCAGTGCAACTGGGAATCCCCACCACAACTTGGCTCGGGTCTTTTAGCCCGGCCTCCCTTCCGCTTTATACTGCCAGTCTGTCCTCAACCATAGAGTATCAGATACTTTAATTCTTGTAGCAAGAACTACCTAAAGATGGACATGCATTTTTAAAATCAGTTTTCCCATCACTTGGCGTTCCTTTCTACCCTTGACTGCTGAATGAATGAAGGATAGTTAGAATATAATTCTAGTTTTCTGGGAAACTGCCCATATTCTAAACACTAAGGTGTGATAGAAAGGTCAGCTCCATGGCTGACATAAATGGGGATTTGCTTAAACAGAGTTAGACGGGTTTCCATTAGCAAAGGATCTGCCCTGCTGTAATTAGTCTAATAGAATCAGAGAAACACTAATAGACTCTTAGGTCATCTTGTCTGTCCTGAGGGACTACAGCATCATCAGAGTGCTTTCTGCTTTGACCAGCCATATTTCTAGCAGTTTCAGACATCCCATTTCTGATCTGCTCATCCTTTTTTCCTTTGATTAATGTCCTTAAAGTGAATAATTTATGCTTCTGATATTTAAAAGAGGAAAATCCTAAAATCTCTCATTCATGAAATTTGCAGATCAAGCAAGTGGGAGCATTAGCGGTCAGGGCAGCCCAGGTCCGTTCACTACCCCATCCTCCCCTCCCGACGCTGCACTGTGAGAGACCTGATAGCAGCAGCACCCTCCCCAGGGGAAAGCAAAGTGGTTATTACAGACCAGATGACAGCCCTGTGTTAAAGCCATGGTTGTTTCACATTGTAGAATACTGACTGTCTTCCAGCATATATTTTGGTCTTGTGTGCAAGTTATAATCATGTTAGGGAAAGATGATGTCGGTCTGGCAAAGACAACTGCTTGCTGCTCAGGCACTCCCCTTGCTGCCTCTTCAGTTTCTCATCTACGTCTGGTGCCATCTGGCCAAATCCACAGGGGCTGAGCTCGCAATACCAACCTCATTTCCTTGCATACCACAGCAAGAGCAGTGGATTATGCTTACATTCCGTCAGAGGTTATTTTGAATGCTAACCCACACTGTTACCTATTGTCAACAAAGGAGGAAAGAAAGAAGGCAGGCAGTGTCTAGCTTTGTGAAACTGATGCTGTGGGCATTGCAAGGGCTGCTAACTGACCAGAAGAAAAGCCTAGCATTGCCCCCGTACCATTAACAGTAGCTTAATATTCAGAAATTGTGGTTAGTGTCAGACTAGGATTCTTTTCTTAAACCATCAGTATCTGGTGCATTTTACAAACTGCCACACAAAACCCAGGTCTGAATCCCCACTCCGCCATGAAAGCTTGCTGGATGACCTTGGGCCAGTCACACACTCTCCACCTAATCTACCTTACAGGGTTGTTGTGAAAATAAAACAAAGGAGAGGAGAACGATGTAAGCCACTTTGGGTCTCTATCGGGGAGAAAGATGCAATATAAATAAATAAATAAATCAGCAAATGAAGCCTTTAATGGCAGGAAAATAAGCATATTTATGATGATGCTAGTGTCGACAATGTTGCTGAAGCAGAGGAACAGGGGCTGGCAAAAAACAAAATGCTGACAACTGTTGATATGAAACTACCATAATTATAAAGGACAGCATTGTAGGCTCTGTACTTCCAGCATAAAATTTTTAAAAAGAGCACGTATCATGGAACGTAATCAATTCTATGGCAAAAACAATGTAGAGAAAAGTATTTTGTTAAAATTATGACTTCTTGGTTTCTTTGATTTTTACAGACAATTATGTAACAGTTTGAATTGTGTAATGGTCTGGGACTACATTGTTCTGATCTGCAGAAGTACTTGTGTGAGACTTCTGACTTCCAGTGCAATTCCATGAACTTATTCTGATTAATAAGTATCCTTATACTTAGCAGGACTCACTTTCAAGTATAGAAATGTAAGGCTGAGCTGTTAATTTACAAACTACTGAAGTCACTGATTGGTGAAACAAATGGCAAACCAAAAAGAGTCCTTTGAGTAATCCCAAAGGGGAGAAGACATTTTTGCTAGAAGGACAATTCTGCAATTCTGCCAGAATGACTGGTAATCATCCCCTTTTCCTGTACTGTTATAGATTTGAGAAAGGCAATGATTCATCACAGTGCCTTTGAAGATAACACTTTTATGGGGCTTAAAAGGAAGTGAATTCTTCAGCAAGCACATGTCAATTGCCTTTCAAGTTCCTTTTAACATTCTCTGTTGTGTGGGATATTCCTTTCCCAACTAAGGGGAAGGGATTACCAAATGGCCAACCTGACCACTCTAATTGGAAGGGAGACTTTCTTGTTTTCTTAAGTATTGATAAAGTCCAGTTGATTACTTTATTGTATCTTATTCAGTTGCTTTGCACATTTACACTGGGGATTCCACAGATTCAGCTACATTCGCAGAAGGGATTTCTGCACCACAAAACAGTTCAAAGTAGCACATAATAATTAAAAAAAACACATTTCAAAATGTATTAAAATATTTTTAAAAAATAACAATTCAAAGGATTTTTTAAAAGTAAAGAAGCAGAACCAATAAAATATATGATCAAACATTACCTCACACTGAAGGGTTAACTTCAAAAACACTAACAGGAAAAGGTACATTTCTGAGTTTTTTTTATAAAACACCTGCGGGGGGGCCCTTGCAGGTGTTTTATAAAGGACAGAGTGACCAACTCTAAGACAGGTTTTTTCCCTTCCAACTGGTCACCTTCCCCCTTATCATAACTTCTAATTTATTGAGATTTGAGTTAAATATATTCACCCTCATCTAGTCCAGGCCAGTCTGGTGTCCTTTTCCATCAGCATTAAGCTTCCAGTTGGAGAGACAGAAAACAGCTGTGTATTGGCTAAGCCAGGAGTGGGCAGAGATATACAATTTCTCGGGAAATTGAAGCCATTAAAACTGTTGTTGTTATTGTTCTGGCTTTTTGTTGTTTGTTTGTTTTAAGAAAAATGGAAATTTGGGGGAAGTGGAACTAAATGCAGTACTTACTTTCCTATCAGACCTAAACTTATCAGACCTAAACTTATTTTATTCTTTCACTACATCAAATGCAGCATTTATAAGTTAGCTAGCACCTACAATCACACCATTTTGGGGTAGTGGTTAAGTTCAAGGGCCCTAATCTGGGAGAACGAGGTTTGATTCCCCACTTCTCCACATGCAGCTGCTGGGTGACCTTGGGCAAGCCATAGTTCTGTCAGAGCTGTTCTTGAAAGAGCAGTTATTGAAAGAGCTCTCTCAGCCCCACTTACCTCACAGTGTGTCTGTTGTGGTGTTGTGTATTGAAACTGAATCATCCCTGACTGAATCACCCTAGAGACTGGCTGATTGAATCACCCTGATTGAATTACCCTAGAGACTGGTTGAGCTTGAAGCACAAGAACAATAGCAGACCAGGACTCTGGAATGAACCAATCAAGTAGTAATGTTTTGTAAATAGCCTATCACAGTGAGTGGGTGTGTGGAGGGTGTGCTGTTTTGCATGCATATAAGCAGGGCTTCAGCCCTGCTAGAGTTGTCTTAGAGTTAAGCTGAATCACTAATAAACTATGACCTGATCACACTATGTGTCTGAACCCAGTATATATAATGTGGGGAGAGGAAGGGAAGGGGAAGGAGATTGTAAACCGCTTTGACACTCCGAGTAAAGGGCGAGGTATAAATCCAGCCTCCTCCTCCTCTTCCTCTTCTTCATCTTCTAGTGGCATATGTATGGAATTTTCATATACAAAATGTCTTAGTTTTCTACAGGCAAACTAGATATGTGACAGAGAGCTGCAAACTAATGCCTCTTAAAACAATCCTAGTACATTTTTTCATTTGTGCCATCTGAGAGGTAGGGAAAAAATAAAAGTTGAAATTAAAAACAAACAGTTATAGTAAACAAAAGAAAATATGTCATCATAGAGTTACAAACTGAACTCTTTAAGAAGGTATTCTGAATCATAGTATAACATATCAATTGCTGTAAAAAAAAATTCACATTTAAACAATAGCCACATCCCTGGAAATGTGCTATATATATGTACAGTCCACATGTGACACATTTTAAGTTATTTATTTGTTCATTTATTTATGTACTTACCTAATTTATATCCTACTTTTCTCCCCAATGGGAACCTAAAGGGCTTATATTGTTATCCTCTCTTCCATTGTATCATCGCAACAACCATGTGAGGAAGCAGAGGTTGGGAAACAGTGGGAAACAGTCACCTGGCAAGCAGCCATGGCAGAGTGGGGATTTGAACCTGCTTTCCCCACATCCTAGTCCAACACTCTAACCACTGCACTACTTTGGCACCACTCTGAGAAAAACTGTCATCTTCAACATTTGAGTAATTCCAACAGAGAAAACATTTCATAGGATGTTTCCCCATTTTTTAATGCCTCCTGGCCTTCATATTTCTAAGAGTGGGAAACCTTGGGGGGGGGGGGGGGGGATTCTGGCTGCATTAAGTAATGCGCATGCACATAAAGGACTACCTTAGATTGTAGGCATGCATCTCAAGGCACACATAGAAACCTAGTCACACCCTTCAGCACAAGTAAGCACCCCTTTCTTCCTTTATAAGCACCACCTTGATTGTGGCAGGATGTGCGTAGAGCAACTTCAGTGGTGCGGTGAAGCTCACTTCCTACTTTGTTTTCATCCCTGTTAGACAGATTTACATGCTGAGTTCAGACTGGGACCTCAAAAGCAGGGCTTGGCTAACTTAAGAAATGACAGAAAGGAACTGTAAGGGGACTGGTGGAAATGAGGAAATAGTTTGTCATGCTGACTTCAGTCTGATACTTAATACTCTGGCTGATTCACAGTGGCAGGAGACAATAGTTTTGCAAAAGGAGAATTTTCACATTTACGCTGGCTTGAATTCAAATTCCCTCCCTCTTTGCTACCTAGAAGTAGTAGACATGGGGTAAAAATGATGGGAGAGGCTTGGGGAAGCATGAGCCAAACTTACCACCTCCTTGCTAAGCCAAGCATCCCCAGGCTATACAGTTTTTCCTCCTACCCTTTATGTATGTCTAAATTTTGTATGTCTAAATTTTGGTTGCAAGTCATAGATGAGGAGCAGGATTTTGGTGCCAAGTGCTTGCACGAGAATGTCTAAAAAGTTAATACCTTCCGCCTATGGACTCTGGAAAAGTGCTGAACATATTCAGAATCCCTTGTTCTTTATGCCTCTGCAAGGTCCCTTTGAGAATATGTTGTACTGCTGATCATTAATTCTTCCCTCAAGGGCAGCATTTTGTTCATTTAATGTTTGTCTTTTTTTTAGAGGCAGTACTTCTGTTTTATTCATTAGAAAAGTGAAGCCAGTGTTTGCACACATACTTTGTCCCTCAGTTCCTTCCTTAGCCCTGGGGCATTTGATTTAATTTTCTACAGAAATATGTTGTTTGATTTAGTAAAGCCTTCGAGAATTTCACCAAGACTGAGGTACAGTTTCTCAGAAACCCAAACTACATTTGACAGCAGCAGATCAGATGCTTTAAATGTGCGTGCACCCCGTCACATCTGATCTGAAGTGGAGAACAGGGTTTAAAGCTCTCAGGAGTATCGGGACACTCTCTCACCTGGCATTTGCATTTGTAGCTCTTCCCTCAGCTCCTTTCCAGTACAGGGGCATAACTGAAGGGAAGAGACTTTGGAGGACTGCCTGTGGGAATAAAGGTGGCATGGAGTAGAAATGTTCAATCCCCATCTTCTAGACTTTAAATCACATCTCCCCTTTGCACTCTGTGTTTGGGATATGACCAGGTTTAAAGACATAAATCTACTGCCATCACACGTTGGTTTGACCGTAGTCATGTTAGCAGTTTGTTTACTTTTAAAGACATGCATTCATTTATTTTCTTTAAGTATTTCTATCCCACCTGTCCACTAGATTTCAGAGTGGTTCACAACAATAACTAAAATACAAATATCAAGATCAATATAAAATTAAAACAATAAACAATATTAAGAGCAGGTGAAAAATAAATGGGCAGATCCAGTAGGAGTAAGAAGAAACTAATCAGATAACAGCTTCAGAATAAGCTGAGCAGAAACAAAGGGGCACAAACAAAGGGAGTGATCCTAAGTGTTCCAACTCAAATGCAAGCCCCATGTTATTCAGTGGAGCTTACTCCCAAGAAAGTATCCTTAGGATGGCAGCCAACCTGAGCCATCCAATTTAACCGAAAGTTAACGGAAACAACAATGACCTTGCCTGGAATCTAAATTACAGCAACGATGGTGCCAAACAATCTTCTGAGGGAGGCTGTTCTGTAAACATGGTGACAAGGCCATTCCCAGAGTTCTCTCACATCTCATATTTGTTGGTGCAGACACCTAGAGCAGGGCTTTTGCGGGTGATCTTAGTGAATGGGCAGGACTGTGCGGAAGAAAGCATCCTTCAGGCACCTTCTTTCAGACGTTTGTCACCCTGCTCAGAGTATATACAACAGAGTATATACACCCTTCTCCACGTCTGGCATATACAACAGAAAAGAAAGAAGTTCTGTTGAATTCTACAGCTTCTGGCATGTCAGATGCTAATGTCCTCTGACTTCAGGGAAATCCTTTCACATTTGACAGAAAATGTGACAGAAATTCCACCAGTTGAAATCTCACAACATTTCAGAAATCACATTTTGACTTCTCAAATCTTAAGCGTTTTTAAAATTTCATTTTTGAAATCTCACTTTGAGGGGATATGTTATTTTTATTGATGACTTTTGAGGCAATAATGTTACCAGTTTGCCAGATACATTTACATCTTTGTAAATGCTCCAAATTCACCGGAATTCATAATTAGGCACGTTTACAAAAAATTAATTGGGATGGAAGAAATAAATCATACCTCTTACCTCAAATATTAATTTGAATAATTTATGTGAGGATTATTGACATTTCAGTGCTTTTTTCCTAGCATTAATCAAATAGCCTGCTTTGTCCTTAAAAAAGACAAGATTATATTTAACACTGTGTTTCTTGAAACATGCTGGCTACTATGTTTTCTACAGTCAGACTCTTTTCCAGTAGTAGAAGAGATTGGATTTATATTCTGCCCTTCACTCGAGTCTCAGAGCAGCTTATAAACTCCTCTCCCTTGCCCTCCCCACAACAGACACGCTGTGAGGTAGATGGGGCTGAGAGAGCTCTGACAGAAACTGCTCTTTATCAAGAGCAGCTGTGACAGAACTATGGCTTGCCCAAGGTCATCTAGCAGCTGCAAGTGGAGGAGTGGGGAATCAAACCTGGTTCTCCTAGATTAGAGTCCACACACTTAACCATGACACCAAACTGACATATTGGTTTAATGTGCGAACCATTTTGAAATTGCTATAAGTAGGAAACCAAGTTAAAATAAGTGTCTTGGATGATTTCCTGATCTTGGTGTGGAGTCTCCTCCTGTTAGCTTGCTGGATCACACTAAAAGTCCATCTTGTCCAGTATTCTTTTCCTAGCTGTGACCAACCAGATTCCTCTGAAATACTTACAAGTGACATATTAAGGCAGATTTAGGGTTGCCAACTCCAGGCTGGGAAATTCCTAGAGATTTGGCAAGAGCGCCTGGGGGAGGGTGGGGTTGAGGAGGGGAAGGGCCTTGGTTGGGTATAATGCCATAGAGTCCCCCCTCCAAAGCAGCCTTCCCCCAAGGGAACAGATCTCTGTAGTTTGGAAACCAGTTGTAACTCCATGAGAACAACTCCAGACACGACCTGGAGACTGACAACCCTAAGGCAGAAATTCTTTCATGTTGCTTTGCTCCAGAATTCAATGCTCAGAGGTGGCTGCATCCAGACATTTCAACTTCCAGGATGAGATTTGTGCATGAACATGGCTTTTTGCTGGGCTGATGCAAGTGCATGTCTTTTTATTTTCTCATACAAACAGGGATTACGGATTCTTGATATGTAGCTACAGTGATTCCTTGTAAAGCATGAATTCCTTGTAAAGCACCTTTGGATGAGCCTGGATTTGTTTACTCCCCACACACTGGCATTCTAAGCCACAGTTAAATTCAGTGGTAGAATCCTGGCCTGTGTTCATACAAGACAGGGAACTGGGGCCACAAAGAGGAAGCGAAGGAGTGTAATGCATGAGCATAGCAATAAATCATGTTTATACTCAAACCTCACTTTGACTGGAACCTGTGAAATCTGAGTGCAGCCATTGCCTGCACATGGAAGTTCTGTTTCATTAGGCTGTCGACAGACTTATCCTCCATGAAACTGTCTAATCTTTCTACAGAGAAAACAGAAGAGCCACGCCAATCTTTCTAAAGCCACCAGAGGGTCAAATTAGAACAGACCTGCCTAGTGTTTTTTAAATGGAATAGAAGTTGTGCAGAGCACCAGTCAGATCATGTCATGTGAGGAATAGGTTAGGTTTAACCCTCTCCTAAGTGATTTTTGCAATAAAAGTTAGGTCTAGGGTTGACAGTTGTGGGTTGGGAAATTCCTGGACATGTGAGGGTGGAGCCTGGATATGTATGGGGAGGAGGTCAGGATTTGGGAAAGAATAGGACATCAGTGGGGTATAATGCCATCGAGTCTACCTTCCAAAGCAGCCATTTTCCCCCAGGAAAACTGATCTCTGTAGTCTGGAGATCAGCCATAGTTCTGGAAGATCTTCAGGTCTCACCTGGAGGTCAGCAACCATAGGGAGCCCCTTGGTCTAGTACAGGGGTGGCCAAACTTGCTTAATGTAAGAGTCACATAGAATGAATTTCAGATGTTTGAGAGCCACAAGACGTGAACAAATATTACAAGTTTTTACTGGGAAATATGCAAATTTGCTTTTTATTAACATTAAAAGAGACTGCCAAAAATAACAACAAAAGCAGTAAAAGCAGATATTGCCAATGATATTTATTTGTCCAATTGTATTTGTTTGCTAATGATAATTAGCTTCCCTAGCCAACCTTCCAGGAGCCACACAATATGTGCGAAAGAGCCGCATGCGGCTCCCGAGCCACATTTTGGCCATCCCTGGTCTAGTAAGTCTCTCTCACCCTAACCTACCTCACAGGGTTGTGGTAGGGACAAAATGTAGGGGGAGAACCATGTATGCTGCTCTGAACTCCTTGGAGGCAGGGCAGAATAAAAACGCCCTATATCAGGGTCCCAAACCTTTTTGAGCCCACAGGCAGCTTTGTACTTCTGACACAATGTGATTGGCACAGTCACAAAATGGCTGCCGCAAAATGGCTACCATGGGAGACAGAGCCAGCCACCAAATGGCTGCCACAGCTTACCTTCAGTCACACAGTGAAAATTCTTGTGTTGTGGTGGCAGCTGCTGCCAAAGCAACGTTTTTAGAAATCTGCACAGCCAACCAACTTGATGGGCAAATCAGAAGGCTTGCTGGGCAAAAGCCCCACGTGGTCCCACCCACTTTCTAAAAATGCTTTGCAGGTGCCAAGAAAGTTATCAGCAAACACCATGGTGCCTGCAGGCACCACATTGGGGACCCCTGAACTGCACAGTTAGAGAGGGCTCTTTGCCTGACAGGTTGGTGGTATCCTCTTTGCCTGCTTTTTCCCTTCCAGGTAGGGTTGCCAAGTCTCTTAACCTTACCGGCGGGGGGAAGTCCGCGCACGCCGGGTGACATCACCGGAAGTGACGTCAGCACATTGGGGGCGTTGCCAGGGCGATTATGTTATCATAGAGTTTTGGGGCGATTGCCACAGCGTCGCCCTGGCAACGCCGCCAACATGATGGCGTCACTTCCGGTGACATTGCCCGGTGTGGGAGAAGTCGTCCAGGCTGGACGACTTCGGGGGTGTGGTTTCCCCACCGGCCGAATGCTGGCCGGTGGATCGGGAACCCCTGTAGCGGGGGATCCCCCGCTCCCCGGGCTGACTTGGCAGCCCTACTTCCAGGACTAATGCTCACTGAGGTGGTGTGTTTTTGATCAGTAAAACTATACTGGAGGGGCGAGGAGGGAAATCCTTAAACTTCTTCTGCCCTGCAGAATAAGGGCGGCTGTTTCCATTTTAAAAGCACTTGAAATTCTGTTCACTTCTCTCCCACTGTCTTATCTAGTTTTGCTTTAAGCTACTGTCTTGACCACCTCTTGTGATAATTAATTCTGTAATTCTCCATTGTGTGGAGAAGTACTTTATTTATTTTGTCTGTTCCTCCTCAGTCTACTTCCAGTCAATTTCATTTGGTAATTGTAATGTAGTACGTTCTGTGTAGCAATCAGCCTGCCATGTGCTCCCAGGTAATGGCGTTCACCACATGGCCAGAGCACATGGTCAGGCAGAGAGGGGAGCTTGAATCTGGAGGAACAATAGACGTCCAGATTCTAAGCCTCCACCAATGTGGGACCTAGGTTCTCCCTGGGGAGCCAATGCAGTCAAAGGCTCCTCCAGGGAACCTATGACAAACATGCGCATATGTTAAGCCCCTATCAGGTCCTTTGGGTGCGACCGGAGGTGTGGCTCCGGCCAGCATATAATGAGGGCCCTGGAGCCGTATAAGCATGCTTGATCTGACCATCTACTGGACATGCTGAATCACTCAATAAAGGCTTCATGATTTCACCGTTCCTGGTCTCCCGAGTCCAGTACTCTTCAGTAATCCACTGGATCTATTTATAGGGTTGCCAGCAAGAGACCCAGGGGGTGGGGACATCGTGAGGGGCAGCCATCAGTGATGGCATTATGTCACTTCCAGGAAAAATCAGAAGAGATGTCACGCCTCTCTAGGAATCACTGGAAATGGTATGGAAAAAAATAGAGTTTCCCATGGTTTCTACAGAGGACTCATGTTGCATCCAGGTTTCCCCTAAAAATGAATGTCACACCATGGGCCCAACAGCCTGTTTGTTTCTTTAAAAAAAATATTTCCCCACTGCTACTCAGGGCAGTGGTAGGAAATGAGCGTCAGGAGTCGGGGGGCTGGCAAGCCTAGGTAGGGATGTGTGGTGAGGAGTGCAGTGCCAGAGGACCTCCCCACTCATTTCAGTAGAGAGAGGGAGCAAATTGCCCCCCTCCCCACACATACATACAGTTAACCACTGTTGAAATGAACAGTAAAGCCTTTGTGAACAGAGGAGCTCAGCAGGCTTTGCTGCCAGTGCCATAGTTCAAGGAACTGTTCCTTATATTTAATAGCAATATAAATGCTCGTGGAATTTATGTATTTTATTTATTTACTTCCACTATACCTCTCCTTCCTCACCAATGGAGACCCAAAGCAGCTTACATCATCTTCATCTCCTCCATTTAATCCTCACAACAACCCTTTGAGATGGGTTAAGTTGAGAGCACATGACTGACCTAACGTGACCCCGCAAGCTTCCATGGCATGGGGGGGGGGGGGGATTTCAACCTGGGCCTTGCAAATGCTAGTCCAACAGTCTAACCGCAACACCACATTGTTGAAAAAAAATAGGTGCAAAAAAAAAAACCAGCTGCAAAAAGTCAATGTAATTTAATACACTGATGATATATTCAAATAAAATATTATGAATGTTCTGTCACACATAAGATGTCATTGTGATCTTGCAATGTGTTCCTTATTTTGGACCTCTTCAGGTGACAGTTCCTGTTGATGTGAATTAGATTTCCAGAATTTACAAAGAATCCTTGGCTTGGGCAAGAGATGCATGTGAAGCACTCTGTAATTCTTTGTAAGCTATTTTCATATTAGATGCTTGTTAATATTTATTTATTTATTTATTTATTGGAATTTATATCCCGCCCTCCCCACCAAAAGGCAGGCTCAGGGCAGCTTACAACAGGCCAAGCGGCCAAATATACAATATCTTAAAAGCATAAAAAGAAATAAAACAACATACACAACATTCAGATGGCAGATCTCCAGTTGAAAATATCAGACCAGAACCCAGATGTAATAGGGTGGGTGGTCATATAGGCTGGCGGGTAAAGGTCAGGCCAGGGCCAAGATGTATATATTAGGCGGCCCCTGGTGGAAGAGCCCCATCTTGCAGGCCCTGCGGAACTGTAAAAGATCCTGCAGGGCCCTGATGTTATCCGGGAGCTCATTCCACCAGTATGGGGCCGCCACTGAAAACGCCCTGGCCCTCATAATCGCCAGCCGAGCCTCTTTTGGCCCTGGGAGAACAAGACAGTTTTGGGATCCAGATTGAAGTGCTTGCTGGGGAATATATAGGGAGAGGTGGTCCTTCAAGTAGGTAGGTCCCAGGCCATATAGGGCTTTATAGGTAAGCACCAGCACCTTGAACTTTATCCGGTATGCTATAGGCAGCCAGTGCAGTGCTTTTAAGGCGGGCTGGATGTGCTCCTGTACAGGGAGACCCATTAACAAGCATCTTTTGCATTTGCTATGGGGCTTATTATGGAGGCTAATCTAGACATCTTTTGCAATAATGCAGATTAATGAACAAGAGAAAGAACAGCAAAACAACACCTTTTGAACAGTGTGTAGGCATGTGCATTAGAAACAAGCAGAACATTTCAGGCTCAGCTCCTTTCATGAGTTCCAGTTCCAATGTCTGAGTAGAGGAATTTTTTGCATCATGCAATCAGAGAAAGGTGTTCCTCTTGATAATTTTTGGCACAGAAACATGGCTCAATATTACATCAGCACAAATTTCCAAATATGTTTGGATGACAGAGCCCGAGTGCTGAAGATGCCTTGGATTGGCCTTGATGTGATGTACACTGCATGAGATGCAGACAAGGTTCAAGGACATAATCCAAAAATATCCATGCTAGACCTGTTCTTTAAACAGCTTTGAATGTACATTTTCTCTGTTTCTCTTTCAAATTAATGCTTCATGCAGCCTCTCAGTTTCATTGTTTTATCCTGGTGGTTTGGAAACCATCCTTTTTCAAATCTACAAAGAATAAAGCTAAACAGCAGGACAGAACAAAGACAGAAATTAGAAACTCTGACGGTGGTTTTATGGACACAATTTAGGGTTTGGTTGCTAAAATATGTTTTTGCAACATCCATTTACATCTCAGGATGCATCTCCTCAGGAGGTTTTTCTCTGCCTTGGCTTCCAAACTGAAGTGGGGGGGGGGGGGTTTGAGCACCCACGAGATCATTGTCTAACTGTCCACTTTCCAGGCTTTCAACATCCTTGGTACATTCTTTCTTTTTCAGTTGCAACATCGGCAAGGCTCCTCATGCCCCGTAAAATGTCCCATGATTACATCAACCCTTTGCTTTGTTTTTATTTTAGCAAGATTTCTTATTAGGGTTGGGAAATTCTATGAGATTGGGGGTTGGAACCTGGGGAGGGCAGGGTTTGGGGAACTGATCTCTGCCATCTGGAAAGCAACTGTAATTCCAGGAGATCTCCAGGCCCCACCTGGAGGCTGGCAACTCTATTGCTTATTTGTCTATTGGAGAGCATACTTTATGTTCACTTAAAATAGGCCAAGCAGCAGCATGCCTGCCAGCAAAACTATGTGGATAGTTAAAAACAACTGTTTTTAACTTGGGGAACAATTGTGCAAAGGATAAAATGCAGTCGGGACACTCACTCACTCCCTGATTGTCTGGATAAACCTGGCGTGCTTTGAGGCCTACAGGCAGCCAATCAGGCAGGTAACGGCATATCTCAGGATTATGTAATAGGCCTCTCTATGCAACAGAACTGTTCTAGAGCAAAAGGCGTGAGACCTTTGCAAGATCCTTTACTATAGATACAAATACAAACAGAGCAGTTTCATATGTCAGTTTGATTCACAGCCAGCCATCTGCTCATGGAAATTCCCAGTTCGCACTGGTAACTGTGATACTATCTCCTGGCGATTAAGAAAGCAACAAAGTATATAGCTTTCAAAACAACAATTTTATTTCCTTAATGGAATTCATGGGAGTTTCCCATAAATGCTATTTAATTGTTCAGTGCTGTTTGGCGATTTTGCTGGCAGCACTCTCATCCCACTGCCATATACTGAGTGCCACTCCTCATTTCCCTTCTTCCTACAGTGTTCTTTTCAGAACTTTGCACTGTTATGGTCCTTTGATAAAGCTGAAATGAGAATGGGAGTGCATTACTATTTAACATAAAACTAAAACTAAAGCTGAGAGACAGCAAAGAGTATGGTGTGGATGAGTGGGAATCTAGTTACCGCAGCAAGGCTGTTAGATAGCATTGGACAAAGGAGGAAACCCATAGAACAAGTTAATATTACTTCATTTGCAAGGATGTTCTTTTGTTCCATAACCAGGGTTTAATTAGAGTGGAGGTGCTTGGGCTTAGACAAAACCTTTGCACCACACAAGGAGATTTCTTAATTTCTGTTGCCATGTTTCCTTTAGAACTTCAGCTTTATAGGGCTTATACACAAATACAAACTATAATTTGTATGTGTTATACAGTACTGGTCCTGTCCAAATCCCTGGAATGGATCTAGCCAGCCTTCAGTAAGACTCTTCCATTCTCAGTACTGGATACATTCTTCACACATTTGAACCTGACTGACAAGAACAGCACACCCAAAGTACTGGTCTTTACAAATTAGTCACCAGTCTTCTGGGGTCAAAGAACATGGGTTTTGGGTCAAGGATGAAGTGCCAGTGGTAGTCTATCTGGCTTGAGTCACAAAACTGTTGTTCAGATACTCTAAGTGTATGTATGTAAAATATTTTACCCCACCTTTCCTAAATAGCCCAAGGTGGCTTACAGAAAGTCAGAGACCAAAAAAATAAGGTCAAATAACATCAATCAATTAAAAACAAATAATAAGCCAACAATTAACAGACAAGCACAGTCAGAATGTTCTATCAGGAGAAGGCCTGGTAAAAATTCATGCATAATGGAAGCAATGAAGAGGCCTTCTAAACTTCAGGAAGCCTGTTTGCAATAGGAAAGGCTTGCAAATGGGATGAGATTGAGTGAGCCAGATTTTTGTTGGGGGGGTGTTGTTGTAAGGAGGAGCTGTTGTGCAGAATGAAAAAGGTGAACATGTTTATAGGGAGTGGCAGCCCTCAGATATATTGGCCTTAAGCCAAGAAGAATCAGCACCTTTAATTGAACTCAGAAGTAAACAGCTGCCCAACTGCAACTGCTCTAAAGAGGCGGACTATGAGCACAGTGCTTGGCTCCAGTAAACCAGTGGGCAGACACATTTTATGCCAGTTGAAACTTCAAATTGGGCCTCAAGGGCAGTGCTGCATAGAGTGTGTTGCAGTAATCCAGGTTATAGAAACCTGGATCACAAGGGACAGGTCTGGTGAATCTAGAAGGGGGATAATGTCTGAATCAAAGGCAGATTTAAAATAGCCACTGCATCAACTTACCACTCTGTAAGTGAAGTAGAAATCAGAGTATTATTTTCCCCAGTCAAACTACAGCCATTTGTTTGTTTGTTTTTCCTGTAAGAACCCTTTGGATCTGATTATGCAAGCTCCCAGATGACAGGAGATCTCTTCTTCTCGCAAATGGAAAAGCAGCTAATTTTCTTCTATACTTAGAGCAAGTTGGCTTATCTATGCAAATATAAGACAATGGTCCAATAAAAGATATCATCTTGCAGTTACAACAACAGCTGTCTATGCCAGACAGAGTGTTGAAACAGCCTTACCAGCCTCACCTTACATCTTGCTTTTCTGAATATTTGATATCAAGAGGAGCCTGGGATCACTTTAAGTATCGTGGAACGAAAACGAACGGTGGTATAAAGTCCACAGAGCTTTGGGCCCAGCATCAACAGGCCCCCTCCCCCGTCATTCAGTAGAGCTCTGTCCTCTGCTTAGAGTGGGCATGGATGTGCTTAAACCTGCATCTGAAAATGAAACATGACAAGAAAAGCTGTCCTAGGAGTATTTTTGAACTTACCAGAAACAGAAAGAAGTCCACAGTGAATATGCAAAGCTGCCCTGAGAATAGGATTCCCAGCCTCCAGGTGGGACCTGGAAAACTCCAGGAATTACAACTGGTCTCCAGACTACAGAGATCAGTTCACTTGGGAAAAAATAGTTGCCCTAGAGGGTGGGATTTATGGCATTACAATCTGCTGAGCTCCCTCCCCTCCCCAAACCCTACTGTACCCCCAGATCTCCAGGAATTTCCCAACCCAGAGTTGGAAACCCTAGCTGGAGTTCTCCTGGAATTACTACTGATCTCCAGACTATGGCTGTAGAAAATGGCTGCTTTGATGAATGGTTTCTATCAGGGGTCATTTCAAGCAGGAGCTCGGAGGAGCGCAGCTCCAAGAGTTGGTGCCAGCCCCCCCCCCATGTGGGGGAATGCCTGCTTGTGTCATGGCTGCAGCAAAATGACCCCGCCCCCTGGAAAGATCCTTGTTCCTCCGACCAGCCTTCTGAAGGCTTCAGCCACCACTGAAGCTATCCTCCCAGAACAGTGGTATTTCTGAGGCTTGGATTAGTAGCTATCCCCTCTTCCTTCCTTCCTTCCTTCCTTCCTTCCTTCCTTCCTTCTGACATACTCCCGGTGATGTCAGGTGGTGTAGCATATGCAAATAAGTTATGCTAATGAGTTATGCTAATGTGCTCCTGCACCTCTTTTTCTATGAAATGACCCCTGGTTTCTATGGCATTATACCATGTTGAGCTCTCTCCCTTATGTGAATCTCACCTTCCCCAAACTCTGCCCCTGAATCTTCTGGAATTTCACAACCTGGCATTGGCATCCCTACCTGAGAGTGGAATAACTTTAAGATCATGAAACACAGATTTAGGTTACAGAGCTCAAATTTCTTACATAACAGCAAAAATGTATTTTGCTTTTTAATTTAATGAAATCTGTCATATCATAATTGCAGTCATAATAAAATTGGCTCTGAATCTTGGTGACTTTTATACTGATTTTGGAGGAGATAAATTACTTCTTCATTACTGATATGAACAACAAAAAATTGACTGTTCAATTCTTTTACCCTGGGAGAACTGAGATATAAATAGCAATGTCTCAAAGCTGCCTCCTAAATCTGTAGCAGCCAGGCACAACTTGTAACACACCAAGCTGAATGCAGTGTCCCTCTCCTCCACCCATCCCCATCTGATTTGTGGCCTGCTTCAGCTCTTGACAGCACCTTGTTTTTACAGTCCCACATCACAGATGGGGCTTATGGAGTCCCTGATGAATCCTTATACCTTGGGCCACAAGTTGTGTAGGTCTAGGGCTGTCAAGTCCCCCCGGGGGGTGGGGAATCCCCCGCTAAAGGGGTCCCCAATCCGCCGGTCCGGATTTGGCCGGCGGGGGGATCCCACCCCCGAAGCAGCCCGATCCGGCATGGGGGGGTGCAGGGAGGCATTTCGCTTCCTCTGTCTGCTTGCAGAAGCGGACGAGCAGAAGAAGCCCGACAGAGGCTCTCCCCCACCTTTCCTAGCTCATTTGCCAGGCAAGCGAGCAAGGAAAGGCATGGGGGGGGGGGTGCAGGGAGGCATTGAAATGCCCCCCTCTGGCTTCCTCTGCCCACTTGCCAAAGCGGGTGAGCAGAAGAAGCCCAGCAGAGGCTCCCCCCCCCCCCCCCGCTGCCTTTCCTAGCTCGTTTGCCAGGCGAGCATGCTAGGAAAGGCAGGGGTGGTGCAGGGAGGCATTGAAATGATGTCATCATGCTGCGCGGCTCCCGGAACAGGAGCGGGACTCCCCCGCTCCTGGAGGTAAGTGACTTGGCAACCCTATGTAGGTCTGGTATCTGGCTGAGTAGATTGGAATTCCCATTATTCATTAGTCTTTTCTCACTGAACACCCTCAATAATCTTAGCATTTCCAGAAATTGGATTAATGTGTGACTTGAAGGATTAACTAATACACCTAATTATGAAATGCTGAATGCTTTAATGCTTTCATCACACACACTGACAGCAAGGGATCCCTAACACAGTGCCTTTGGGTGCCATGGTGCCTATCGACTCCTTTCCTGGTGCCTGCCAAGTGTTTTTAGAAAGTGGGCAGGGTTAGGTAGGACTTTTGCCCAGTAGTCTTCTTATTGACAAAAACAAAACATTACTTTGGTAGCAGCTGCCACTGCCACCACCACACAAGGATCTTCACTGCTAGACTGAAGGTATATGTATGAAAATATTTTTAAACAATATGTTCATTTTAAAAGGCATCCTGTTAAACTGAGCTTCTCTCTGAAATGTTGAAAAGTAACTATTAGAGTTCTACATGACCTCACTGACATGACATTTTGTGGTTGGCTCCACCTCTTGTGACAGCCATTTTGCACCTCATGCTCATAGGCTCAAAAAGGTTGGGGACCCTGAATTCAAAACATTTCTTTACCTAGGTGCTGCGTTAACCCAGAGTTAATGAAGGAATGCTTTGGAATTAGGTGCTGAGATGCAAAATTAGGCAGACATTATATGTGCCCTGTTTATTGCCACTGGCCTTTGATCAGGAGACAGCTCTCTTGATGAATTAGCTGTTTGAATACAGCCTTTTGCTCCTTCAGAGACCAGTTTAGCCCCTGCTGTGTTGGGTGAGGAATAAATTGAGCATTTGGTATTGTTAGACATGGTTCAAGCAGCAATTGTTCAGCTGTGCATAGTATCTTATAGTGACTTTATACTATATAGACCTCAGGGCAAGAATTGTTCATTTGAATGACTGTATGGTCCTCTGATGTTTCACAAAATGACAGAACTTTTCATAATGCACACACACTGAATCCCTAAAACTTACAGTTGCTTGATGAAGAAGCCCAGTACTGTGGGTCAGGGCTCAGTGGTAAAGCTTGGCATGGGGAAGGTCCAGGTTCAGTCCCTGGCATCTCCAATGAAAAGGATCAGGTAGTAGGTGATGTGAAAGATCTCTGCCTGTGACCTTAGAGAGCCCCTGCCAGTCTGAGTAAACAATACTGACCTTGATTGACCAAGGGTCAGGTTCAGTATAAGGCAGCTTCATGTGACCATGTACTTGTCAGGTGATTCACATCCTTTCTGTGGCAGGCGATGAAATGTGTGGTGTTGTATGATCACCTTTGCTTAAGCGTAAGAACATTCCTTTTTGTGTAAAACTGCAGTAGCATACCAACTGGCAGGATGTGCCATTGTACAAAACATCTACTGGGCTTCAGTGTCCAGTCAAAGTATTTACAGAAGCTATAATTCTGGAAAAGGCGGCAAGGGTGGGGATGTAGGATGGGAGAGGAGAGGGAAACAGTGCAACACTGCAAGATACTCAGAAGTGTAAGAGAGGAAAGGCCATAAAATAGGCTTTATAGTTGTACTTTTATTGTGTTGCCAGTTTGAAAATCAATCAAATTTGGAAACAGAGAAAATGAATAGTGGAGAAAGCCGGGGAAGCTGTGGTTTTATAAAAACCAACTGCTCACATATACAGAATAAAAAGGGATGCTGGCAGCGATTATCTTGTTGGCAAATGTTGCTTGCTTGATACAATGCAGCTGGATTATATGAAACACATTTACTGCAGATGAAAGCTTAATTTGGGGGCATTTTTTAAAATCACTGTGAAAATTATAGTAATTACTGTTTGGTACTGTTCAGGCTTCTTAGCTTTTTGTACTGATTAGGTTTTTTTCTACCTTGTTTCTTCACCCATATGCTTTGCTCATTAAGTCTGTACAGGGATAAGTTAGGGTTGCCAACTCAGTTTTGGGAAATTCCTGGAGATTTGGGGGTTGTGCCTGGGGAGGGTGGCGTTTGGTGAGGGCAGGGAGCTCAGGATGTGATGCCATAGAATCTGGCCTCCAAAACTGCCATTTCCTCCAGGGAACTGTTCTCTGTAATCTGGAGATCAGTTGTAATTCTGGGAGAGCTCCAGGCCCCACTTGGAGGTTGGTTACTCCAATAACAGCCCCCAGCCACAAAGCGTACATGTCCCTACAAACTGAAAGAGCTATTTTGTTGTATTTTATCAGTGGTGAAAATGTACACGCAGTTCCAGGCCACCTTAAGAAAACAGAAGGTTTGAAAGTTGCATGTCATGGAAATATGACTTTTACACTTTCTGTAGCTCCTAGTTCTCATCTATGGACTTAAGGCTTTGTCTTGGTGCCAAGTTTAAGCTCCTTGTCCATTGCCACCCATGGATGTGTGTATGTGTGTGGAGGAAGACCACGTGAAGTAAGCAGAGACACACATTCATGCCATTATGAAGTTTTGGCCAAAGGAGAGAAAGCAGGAGCCAGCCAACCTAACCTTAGACTGGTTGGACCACAGCATGGAGTAGCCCTGCCTTAATATAAGGATTCTGAAAGAAATTCAGTTTCAAAATTTGGAGCCTTAATAAATTCAACAGGGAAGATGTAGCTACAGTGGGGTTAACTTTAGAATTTATTTATTATTATTACTTCATTTAGATGCCACCTTTCTCCCTACAGAGACTCAAAGTGGCTTACATAGTCCTCCTCCCTTCCATTTTATCCTCACAATAAGTCTGTGAGAATGTGACTAGCTCAAGGTTACCCAGCAAGCATCCATGGCACAGTGGGGATTCGAACCTGGGTCTCCCAGACTCTAGTTTGACACTGTAATCACTACACCATACTTGCTTTCATAATTATGGGATTCACTTTAGGATTTCCTAATATTATGAGCTGGAATAAAATTCCACATGGAGACTTTTCTTTCTAATCAGGGTTGTCAATTCCAGGTTTAGGAACACCTGGAGATTTGCGGGTAGAGCCTTGGTGAGTGGGGTTTAGGGAGGAGAGAGGCAGCAATGGGGTATAATGCCATGCAGTCCACCTTCCAAAGCAGCCATTTTCTCCAGGAGAGGTGGAATAAAAGTTTGGAATAAATAAATAAGCAATAAGCAATCTACACAGTCTGAAGATCAGTTGTAATTCCAGGGGATCTCCAACTCCCACCTGGAGGATGGCAACCCTATTTCTAGTTCATTCCCTCCTTAGGTTGTACCACATGCTATAATTCAGCACTATATGGAGAAAACACTTTCTATTAGACCCTGCTTATGCTTGTGAAAGGCACTGCGGTGTGAGAAATGCTCTCTTAAGATCAGGGCTTTTTTTGTAGAAAAAGCCCAGCAGGAACTCATTACCATAATAGGTCACACCCAACAACAGAAACTCATTAGCATATTAGGCCACACCCCTGACAGCACAGCTGTTTGGCATATTAGGCAGGGGAGCTGGGAAAGCACAGGGCAGGCATGGAAGCTTGTCTCTCCAGAAAGAAGGATCTTCTTTCTGGTCTCCCCCCCCCCCCCCAAACCAGACAACCAGGAAAATGCGGTGCTGAAATACCTGGGATCTGCACTTCAGCATCGTCTTTCTAGTCTCCTACCTCCCCCACTCTGAAAGATAGGGAAGGAAAGCAGGCATGTTTGCCTGGCTGCCCTCGGTCTCCCCAGCCAGCCCGCCAAGGTGCGCAGGCTGTCGAGACTGAGAGCAGCCAGACAAACATGCCCCATTTTTTCCCCTGCACTTCCTTCCCTGACTCGCCCCTGGCATGTTTGTCTGACTCGGGGAAGTGTTGGGGGGGGGCATAGTTAAATGCCTTTCTCTCCCTCCCACAGATCAGGGAGGGAAAGAAAGTCATTTTCAATGTGCCTGGGTTCCCTGCCTGCCCTTTTCCAACTGCCACATGTCAGCTAGAGAAGGGAAGGCAGAGAGAAGCTTTTCCTTGTCAATTTCACTCTCAGCTGACTCCCTGACTTCCTAACAAGGAAATCCCTGCAGGCTCCCCAGAGAGAAATATGGCATTTTAACATGCCTCCTTTCCCTCTTGTGTGTAACATGAAGAAGGCAGCATGCTCTGTAGCCACGCATGCCAGAGGTTTTGGTTGTAGGCATGGCCAACTCAGGAGCCAGCCAGAACTCCGTTCCTGCCCCAAAATAGCCCTGCTTAAGATAATCCCCATAAGAAGTGGTAGTAAGCTGAGCCGGAGCTAGGGAATCATCAAAGGTAGTTGTCCACAGACAATGAGTAATACAGGAAGCTTCAGATCTTGGAAGGTAATGGCATTGGCTGCTAAGAAAAACTAAAGTCAAGCTGCATAGTTTTCCTTCTTGCTGGGGCATGCAGGGTGAAATTCTTCAGTATGTCCCTGGATAGCCATATCTCACATGATAGCTACCGTGACCAGATATGCTCTGCAGAGATTTCCACACAGGACAGGGCACTGCTTAGGCCAACTTCCCATAAAGTGTGCATTCTCTAGCCCACAAGGAATCTCTCTGTGTGCCTGAGAGGGATCCCATCCTTGTTACTAGGGTTAAATGTCATGAAGAGGCCACACAAAAGATGCATAACTCACTGTGCTGTAGTGGTTCATGTCAGACTAGGACCTGTTTGAATTCCCACTCTGCCAGGGAAACTTGCTGGGTGACCTGAGGCGGGCTAATAACACATTCACAGCCTAATATATCTCAAAGGGTTATTGCAAGGATAAACCCGAGGAGAGAACGATGTAAGCCACTTTGGTCCCTCTGGGGGAGAAAGTTGAGGCATAAATAAAGCAAATAAATAAACTGGATAGTTTGGTCATCAGAAGGAAAAACTGAACTGAACTGGCAGTGAGTAAAATAGGATTGCCAGCCTCCAGGTGGGGCCTGGACATCTCCTGGAATTATGACAGAGATCAGTTCCCCTGGAGAAAATGGCTGCTTTGGAGGGTGGACTCTGTGGCATTATACCTTGTTGAGGTCTCTTCCCTCCCTAAATACTGCTGTCCCCAGGCTCCGCCCCTCAAATCTCCAGGAATTTACCTAGAGCTGGCAACTCTAAGTACACCTAAGAAACATTAACTTAAAAATAAAGACAAGACAAAAGAGTAAACACATTTTTCTAGTTTTGTTAGTATGGTATTATTTTTAGTTGGATATTAAGGAGCTCCTATGTGCTTGTGGATAACTAACATTGCTTAATGTATTACAAAGTACTACTAGGGCTAGACTTTTTACCATCCAAATGAAAGCAATGCCAACTTAACTTACCAAAGTCAGATCCAAATATGTGATATTAAGGTTAACTATGTAGTAAGTCTGTAACCAATTACATAATCGTAATTTGTCATCTCTTTATCACTAATTTATTTCAAACTATCTGTCATCAATGTACAGATTTTAGCTTTATCTGAATAATCTGCTGAATAATATTATTAAAGTTTGGAGCTGTTTCTTAATATATAGGAAATTGAAGTACATATCTAAGCACATTTCACAAATAAAAGCGTGGGCAAAGAGAGAAAATGCCTTTGCTCCAGAAAGTATAGATGTGAATAATCCTCACTGCTAAGAGAATAGCCATGGTCAGCATTTGAGCCTATGGGACACTTGGCTAGTCAAACCAGACTTGATGAGAAAGACTGTTGGGTCTTTTCTTCTTTTTTTAAAAAGCTAATTGGCAAAAATATACTAGGTTTGGTGCCTGAATCCATGTATTTTCCTGCAAGAAAACACCCTTGTTTGGCCCTAATGGAAAGCACATTGAGGAGGTTAGACATGGAAGAGATAAAACTTAAAATATGTTACACATAAAGTCAGTATATTTTTTCAACCTTTTTCCTGCTCATTTCTTATGTATAATTCGCTCTGCATTTTATGTCTCAATAAAATGCTCTTTTATGCTTCTTAATAGGCCTTTATCAAAGGATTTCCCTGATCTTTATCCTTCCCAGCCTGTTCTTTATGAGTCTGTGTCTCGTTCTTTAGAAGACAAACTTGTGTTCCCAACAGAATTGTTTGTTGAAAATGTTTCTTCGAAAAACTCACCCTTTACCACACTGTCACGTAGTCTTTTGTTTAATTGATTCTTGAGAAGAAATCAGATCTTCTGCTATTGTTTGCCCTTTGAAATTATAGAAATCCAATAGGAACAAGTAGAGGGAAAGTGAAATCTCCTTTCATGGCAAAAAGAAGAAGAAAGAAAGCCTGTGTAACCCCATACTTCAGAAACGATGCCCTGGTTTCACTTTGGCAAAAGGGATTCAGTTAATGGGGCAGCAAGTTACATCAGGTTTTTGCATGCCTTTAAACTGAAGAGGACAAAGATCACAGACAAGTGAAATCTTGCCGATAAAACAAAAGCAGGTTAAGAGGAAGAAGCAGATGAAGAGGAAGCGTATTTTTATTATTTCATCACAGGATTGTTTTTAGCTGATGACTTCTCATTTTGTGGGTCAGTGGTTGGCTGGACAGATTCATTCCGGGAACTGAACTGTGTTCCTCCACCCCCACCCCTGCCTTGCAGCAGCTCAAATGTTATGAGAGAAAGAGCTACAAGAAATTTAGACACACACTTTGATCCTAAGGAGCCTACAGTGACTACAGCAGCAAGGCAGTTTCATATAATGCTGTGTTTAGCTGCTAATCCCATAGCATTTCCAAGTAAGGTACCATTTCAATTGATGACTATTTAGAAATGTATTATAACATGCCAGCACAGAAAAAAAATAGATAACAATGAAGGAATAGAAATGATGTAGGGTAATGCATGGGGCAAAAGACTGTAAGACTGGTCATACATGAGATCACACAGGGGTTTCCTTTGGATTCTCAGGGGTTTTCCATTTCTCACTAATGGGCCTCATACATGATACAGAACTGAATCTGTATAGAATGGTAGCGCTTAATGTTGTCATAACAACAGCTAGATTCTTAATTGATTTTGCTTCTGTTCTAAGATAGGATCAGGATGGATCAGTTAACTTCAAAGGGGAATCTAGTCAGTCCTCCATTCTTTGAGTCATTACCTTTCTACCACCACCCATGATGCAATACACCCATCAAATTTGGCACTTTTGCCCAGGGTCTTCTCTTCTCTTGAAAAGATTCTGAACTCACACGTGGTTTGCTGTATATAACGACCCTTTGTGTTGTGAAGAAAGAAATTGCAAAACTAATTTTATTGCCTTAGTAAGCTAATTCTTTGCAACTGCAAAGCCAGCACAGATACAAACATGCATAAAAAAATTCTCTGGTGTTACATTGTTTGTGCTTCAGCAAAATGCCTATACAGAAGCTTATTCCTGTAACTGACATGTGCAAGAATGAAATAGAATACCTTTGCTTACAAGAATGATGTCAAATGTGTAGAAATGACACTAGTTCCATCCTACTGAAATTCTCCGTCTCCTTAGTATAAAAGATTAAGCCCAACTGTAAACGGGGCTCGCTTGTATCTGAAACTGTTATTCAGATTGAGACTTATGGTACCATAAAATTTTGGCTTTTTCTATTCCTGGTGACTGTGTGCCTTCTTCCTGACCAGATCGGTTTTTTTGGGATTACTGCTTCATGTTGCCAGAGGTGCCGTCTTTACTCTTGGGTAGCTCCAATAGCAAGGGGCACCCCACTTCTAACTTGAACCAGAGACCCACAGAACTCAGGCCAAGGAAGACACTCCTGGTTGTGGAACACAGAGCAAGCTATAGCTCTGGAAACAGGGATTTCATATTCAGGTTTCAAAAGGCACCCTCAAAGCAAACCTCCAGTCTTCCCCCTCCACCCAGAAGAGATTATGTTTATGGGATAACAATGGGTTTCACCAGGTTAAGTAACTACATTTCTAAAGGCTATTCAGAAGCCATCTGGCTTATAGTCCTTCGGTCTCCAGAACCTCACCCAGCCCTTTTTGTGTCATCTCATGTCTATGTTTGTTGTCTCTCCTTGCCCCATTCCTCAGGATACCAAGATACCAATCAAACATTCAAAATTATTAACAATCCTTCCTGACGCTAATCAGGGACCCATCTCCCTCTTTTCTCTGTATCTGGAAACCTATTCAACTGCCTTGACAGAACCATCAGTGGTCTTAAAATCCATTCAGCTAGCCCCAGCACACCTGGCTCCAGTTGTTAATCCAGACTCTGCCCCCTCTGGAAGCTCATTGGCCACATCTAGGCCTTGCCCATCCTGATGTCACATACCTTCTGGGACACCTGATTGGCCCAGGTAATCTTTTGTTCTCACCTGAGACTAGCCCCCAAGACCTTCCATTGATCTACATTGTTTTCCAAAGCCTTTAACCATTTAGGCCTATGGCCTCAGACCGTGCGTTTTCTGCCCTGATGCCAACTGGCAGGCCACCCTTTACCCTCTGGGTTTAGGCCATAATCCTTTCTTCATGGACCTCTGCACATCTAGACAGGTAGTATTACCCCATAGCTCACCCCCTCTATTCCCTATCAATCACCCTCTACTTCCTTAGTTCTGTATTGTGTGTATGAATGTTTGATTATTGTTTATAAGGATTTAAGAATCCTTCAGTAAAGAAATCACTGTTTTTGTAATCTAGTCTCTGCGTCTATTTCTGTGACCTGGATAAAGTGGGACTCTGGTATATAAAGGCCATGATCCTGTAGTTATGCCAATTGCACATTAATATCATAATTCCTCAACATTTTATTAAAGCAAATAGAGCAATTTGGCTAACACTTGCTTTTACCAATCGCCCCTCTCATTAGACCCAGATCCATGTATGCAATGGCATAAGTGGGCAGACAAGCTTCCTGCCCTTCTTGTAGTGCTTAGGGCATCCTTGAGGCCAGAGGAACAGGGGGTCGCTCATGTAAGCCGTGTAGTGTGAGATGGCAATTGACACGATATAGCAGCAGCTGCCTTTGTTATCAGAGACAAAAAGGAGATTTATGGTGGCCTAAACTTCTGAGCTACAGCCCACTTTATCAAATGCATGAAGTATTATCTGGCAAGCCTATATATCTGTAGCTTCCTGTAACCTAAGATCAAATAGCACTGGCTTTCTCTGTATGCCTGCCTTTAGTGGGGTTGCCAATGCCAACTTGGAATATTCCTCGAGATTCAGAGGTGGAGCCTTCGGAGGGCAAGGCTTGGGGTGTGGAGATATTGTCAGCCCCCCCCCCCAACATCAGCACACCCCTCCCTCCTAGCCTGACTTATGTGCTGCACATGTGACACCGTAAGCAAGTCCTTTGAGGCAAAGAACATGGGAAGCAACTGCCATCTCTTGTGTCTCACAAAGAACCTTGCAGCGGTGAATACAGCAGAGGCTCTTGGGACAATGACCATGGCAAACACCTCCAAGGAAGCCTTTCTGGGAAAAATCAGGGAGTGCCAACGGTCAAGACAGCAGCAATTAAGCCATGCCAGGCGTAACTGCTTCATGTATTAGATTCAGGTGGGTAGCCGTGTTGGTCTGAAGCAACAGAAAAAAGTTTGAGTTCAGTGGCACCTTTAAGAGCGATAAAGTTTTATTCTAAGTATAAGCTCTCGTGTGCACGTATACTTCCTCAGATACTCTGAAACAGAAGTCACCAGCCATTACATTAGGGCTGCCAAGTCCCCCGGTAGGGCGGGGGAAACACTGATTTTTAGTGCTTATCTCCCGCTTTTCCAAAGTTGGCCACCGGGGGGACAAAATGGCTGCCTTAAAAGGGAAATGTCTGCAGAGAGCCTGCCCTGCAGTAAAAAGCCTCGCCAGACATTTCCCCTTTAAGAAGTCAGCAAGAGAGCTTCTTCCACAGCAAGAGAGGTCCGCCCAGAGATTAAGGAGGGACTGAAGGAGCTGCTTTTGCATGTGGCTGGCAAGGTGAGTTTCTCTTCCAGCTCTTTTCATTCTCTCTCCCTCTTTCTTTTTTCTGTCTGTCTGTCTGTCTGTCTGTCTGTCTGTCTCTCTCTCTGTCCCCATCCAGCAGAGGTCTATCAGTGGCTATTATAGCCACAAGGTCTAAATGGAAGTAAGTGCCTCTGCCAGTTTTTTTCCCTTCTCTCTCTCTCCCTCTTTCTTTCTTTTTTCTGTCTGTCTGTCTGTCTGTCTCTCTCTCTCTGTCCTCATCCAGCAGAGGTCTATCAGTGGCTATTATTAGCCACAAGGTCTAAATGGAACCCTTTGTCTGGGGCAGTGAGGCTCTGAATTCTTGGTGCTTGGGGGGCAACAGTGGGAGGGCTTCTGGAGTTCTGGCCCCGCTGCTGGACCTCCTGAGGGCACCTGGTATTTTTGGCCACTGTTGTGATACAGAGTGTTGTACTGGATGGGCTGTACTGGATGGGCTGATCCACTGTGGCTTCTCTCCTGTTCTTATGATATGAAAATCATATTTAGCACTTGTGTAGCACTTAGTGCTTCATATTCTCCCGAGATGAGGAAGGATTCAGTAGGGCCGTTGCTCAGTGATAGAGCATCTGCTTGACATGCAGGAGGTATCAGCCTCTTCAGCTAAAAAAGGATCAGGTAATAGGTGACATTAAAGATCTCAGCCTGAGACCCTGGAGAGCCACTACCAGTCTGAGTAGTCAATACTGACCTTGATGGACCAATGGCCTGATTCAGTATTAGGAAACTTCATGAGTTCATGTGTCAGCATGTGGAAGCAACATCACAGGATGTGACATCACAAAATGATGTCACTTCCTTTCTCCTGGCTCCACCCCTAAAGTCTCCTGGCTCCACCCCCAAAGTCCCCAGATATTTCCCAAGTTGGACTTGGCAGCCCTACATTACATATTGGTAGAGGGTGGGGAGGGTGTTGCCAGGAAAGGCTAATTAGAGTCAAGGCGCATAAATAACTGAGCAGTAAATATAGCCAAGATTGGATTATGGCAATTGATAAACTTATACTTACAATAAAACTTTGTTGCTCTTAAAGGTGCCACTGGACTCAGACTTTGTTCTGCTGCTTCATATATTGTATTTTACATGATATGCAGTCACTGACCATTAACACAATTAGAATGTTAATTGTACGGTGACTCTGGAACCTCCAATTCAAATCTTCCCATTGTCCCCAAAGGTCCTGCCAAATATATGACTCAGCTTCATGTTTCCAGTGCCGTTACCTTGAATTATAATTCAATCAAGAACTTCCCTTCCTGTTGCCCTTTGCTGGTGCAGTTTAGGCAGTTCTGCAGTTTTCTCCTGATGTTGCCCACTTCTCTGGTATTCCTTTATCCTCTGTTGTAATATTTTGTTTCTTGAAAAGAAGAAGAGGAGGAGGAGGAGGAGGTGGAGGAGGAGGAGATTGGATTTATACCCCGCCCTTCACTACCCGAAGAAGTCTCAGAGCGGTTTATAATCCTCTTCCCTTCCCCTCACCACAACAGACACCCTGTGAGGTAGGTGGGGCTGAAAGAGCTCTCATAAGAACTGTCCTTGAGAGAACAGCTCCGAAAAAACTTGTGACTGACCCAAGGTCACACCAGCAGCTGAATGTGTAGGAGCGGGGAATCAAACCCGGTTCTCCCAAATTAGAGTCCACTCTCTTAACCACCACACCAAATAAAAACAGTACAACTGGCCTGACTATAATGACAGTCCGATCTTGGATACCACTGGAATTGTAAGAGACTCCCAGTACACACACTGGATCCCTCCTTCTTCCATCTGATTTAGTCACAGAATAGGACAGGTAATCTTTGCTCTCCCTTTTGATCTATTCCTCCTCCCCCATTTCCCAACCCACATGTTCACCTTTAGCTCAAAGAGTAACTCCTGCTCCAATTTGGAGTAGCTCTGCTGAATGGTTGGTTGTTGTTGGTGTATTAATTAGGATAAGAAATGTATCTGTGTTTTGATTTAGTACTGCTAGTATTTTGCTTGCACCGACTCCCTGAATAAACTCCTTTTGAATTCCTTTTGAATCAGGTCTCTTGTCATCTTTTCCTAAAAACTCACTACTGGTTTTCTGCACTCTACACAAACATGCAAGCTAATTCCCCATGTTAATCTGAATGTAATGTTCATGTGTTTGTAGGGGTGTGGTAACAGAGGGACCTCAGCAAGGTATAATGCCAGAGTCCACCCTCCAAAGCAGCTGCTTTCTCCAAGGGAACTGATCTCTGTAGTCTGAAGATCGGTTATGATACCAAGACATCTCCAGTTCCCAACTGGAGGTTGGCAACCCTATTTGTCTTGAGCGCAGTTAGGCACTTGGTATTCCCAGGAGAGTGCTTTCTCAGCTACAGCCCCCAGGGGTGTGGAACCAAGATTAGTTTCCCATTGTTGGCTTCCCAGATGATGGTGAAGACAGTTCTCTTTCAGAGGGCCTTTGAGAGGTGTTGGCCTCCTTTTTTTCTTAATTTAGTGCCGGGGTTTGGTTTTTGGTTGCAGTTGTATTTCTGGGCTTTATAGTTATAAGATTTTATCTGCTTAGTTTAACTTGTGTTTTGTTTTACATATACATCTGTTGATCGGATAAGAAATATTGTAGTGCAGGAGGTCTTGCTAGCCTGTACCAGTTAAATTGCCGGTGTGAGAACTGGAGCTTTGAATTCTTCACCAGCTGTTAAAAAAACCCAGACCTTGAACATGTTAAGCAAGCATGTCTGGGAGGATTCTAGCTTAGCCTTTACCTTCACATAGCTAGTTTCCCACACTTTCCCCTTTAATTTAAGGGAGCTTTCAAACATAATTTCTCTCACCAGCAGTTAGAACAGTACAATCTTGATAAACTGTGTCTCAGGGCTCTCCAGATCATGTGCTTCAGCTTTTAGCCTTTTCTACCTCCAGGAAATATGGCAGCCTTGATTTTCAGTTCGCTGTGCTATTTAAGAAAGTTTCTTCATCTTAAACTCTCATTTATCTGTGCTGTGGGATTAGAAATGGCTAGGAAATAGAAAACAAGATGCCTTTGTCTTGAATCCTGGTACAAGACAGAGTGTAATAACTGTTGACTTTGCAGTTATAGCTCCTGAAAATATCACAGTATGATAAATTAATTGAAAAATTGATATTATTATTATGTTGTTGAAGACAACATAATTATTATTATTATGTTGTTATGATATTATTGTTGTTGTTGTGTGTTAACGAAAGCCCTGATATTGTTGGACATTCTTTCATTAACTAACTGGAATTGCCAAGTGCTTTAATTTTTCCCCATACTGTTTTAAATGTAGATAATGGCTACATACTTCATGTTGTATGTTATATGTTTTAGTTAGCAATATTTTAATCTCATTTATTATACAACTTTAAGCAACTCTGTCTTAGTTGTTTTTTTGTGAAAATTCCTAATAAGAATATAACAGAAAAAGGAAGTGATCTAACATGGCCCACTCTGCTAGGCTGGCATGTTGCAAACTGGCAAGTTTTAATTTTTGCACTTTTTAAAGCCCTCATGTGCTTACCCTTTTTATCCAGTCATCCAGTCTCCGAGCCAGTGTGGTATAGCGGTTAGAGTGACTGAGTAGGATCTGAGAGATCCAGGTTAGAATCCCCCCTCTGCCACGGAATCTTGCTAGGCGACCTTTGGGTCAGTTGCATACAGTGTTCCCACTACGCTGTGCGCGTGAGTGGCCGCTCATTAACACAGGTAGTCCTGCTCAGCAGCAATCTGGAGCCGCACAGGGTCTTGCACTGCCCGTTCGTTGGCCATTTTAAGATTACAGCAGTTATGTTCTGCTCAGAATGTGAACTGCTTCACTCAGTAGGGGGAAAAATTAGAGGGAACATTGGTCACATACTGTCATACTAACCTACCTCACAGAGTTATTGTGAGGATAAAATGGAGGGGAGAATGTTGTGAACCACTTTAGGTCCCAACTGAGGAGGAAAGTGGGATATAAATTAATAAATATCCTCATTTGTTCTTTCCTGATGTCCATTTAGCTGTTTTGCTTTTTATACCATCTGCCAGCAACGCCCTTCTTGTTAAGTATTATGCAAAACTTACCCCTCTATAGTTGGGGCCTGTCTTAATCAATTTGGCATGCTGCCATAGTCTGGAGGTTTTCACTACTGAAGCATATTTTTAAACTATTATTTTAACTAACAGCTGTGTGGGGATTTTGGGAGAGTACAATCAGGCTTTACAGATCATTTTTAATTCCGTTTTCCATTCTTAATGCTTTTTGTTTCTGATGTTGTTGTGGAAACACAGTCTTTAATTAAAACTATTTTCTTTTTCTGCCATGCCTTGCGGTATAATACTCTTCTGAGCCTTATATCAGATTAGTAGATACATTCAAACTGAACTAGACTTGAATATTTCTTTGAGGACTACTTAAAAGCGATATAGGTCATTAAAGTGTTTAATTATCTCTCTTGTGCCTCTGACTTAAAACCACTCCATAAACACTCTGGTTGTAGCCTAAATTAACCAAACTGACTTTAAGAATATGGGACTGGATGACTTGGCAGAAAAGGTAATGACCTGTGGCCTTTTCGGCCTCTCTCTGACTAGTCTGGTCTAGATTTACCCACCTCTTGCAAGTTTTGTGGCTTACAAAGAAGGCAAGTTACATCACAAATTATTAGTGAATCTGACTAAGTTGTGACTAGGTTGGCTGTATCATGGAGCTGGAGGCCCAGAAGGCATGTTTGGATTTGATATATTGCACCTCAGCTTCTACCACTTTTTTCTTTTTTCTCTTTTTTGCTATGCATCTTTTGTTTTTTGTATGAAAGGATACATTCCTGAATTTGTTTGGCCGTTAACACAAATCAAAGATTTCAAGGAACTATAGTCTCAGGGTATACTCATCGCATGGTGAATGGAGACGGTGTGATGCAATAATAGATCCAGTAACTTGTGCATACCTACATTCATTTCTCCTGCTAAGCTAGCAGTTCAAAAGCAAGAAATTGCAAGTAGATAAATAGGTACCGCTTTGGTGGGAAGATAATAGCGTTCCGTGTGCCTCGGCATCTAGTCATGCCAGCCACATAACCACAGAAACATCCTTGGACAGCACTGGCTCTTCAGCTTGGAAACAGAGATGAGCACCGCCCCCTAGAGTCGGATTCAACTGACTTTCGAGCAAGGGAAACCTTTACCTTTACCTTACATTCATTTCAGCACTGGGCTGAGCTTATGGTCTGAAAAATACTTCTTACTATGCAAATACTAATGGTAGGTAATGCTGCACAGCTGAAGTTACCTTATTTTGTTTTTCAGTCAGGCATACACAACCTGTGACCCACCAAGGGAGACAAAGACTACCATCCAGGTTTGGTGGGCCATCTTAGAAAACCTTGGGATTCTGCTGCTTGCCTAGGACTGCAGAAAGAAATAAGTGTCAACCACTACCCTAAACATTTAGAATGTTAAGAACACAGTTTGAGTCCAGGGACACCTTTAAGACCAACTATGGCTTGCCCAAGGTCATCCAGCAGGTACAAGTGGAGGAGTGGGGAATCAAACCCAGTTCTCCCAGATTAGAGTCCGCACACTTAACCACTACACCACTTAACACTACACTGCACACTTAACCACTACACCAAGGACTGGGAACTAAATCACTGTGTAAAATATTTATTATTTGTTTGCTGTACTGCATTGTTTATCAAACATCAAACACTTTATGCTCTTTCAGATTTCTGTAATCCAGGTTCTGTTACATTGTTTATTAGATGTCTTGTCCTATTGATTGTAGTGATTTACACGGTGTGATCCACCTGGAGTCTCAATGAGTAAGGCGGACTATAAATAAACAAACACAAGAATTCTAGGAAATGTATGGCGAATTATACGAGCTGAGTGACCACAATTCAACCAGAGCCAGGGCTTTGTTGGCCCTGTCACCGACCTGGTAGAACTCTCTTCTGAATGACATCTGTGCCCTGTGGGACTTAGTACATTTCTGCAGGGCTTGTAAAACAAAGGTGTTCCGTCAGGCGCCAGGTTAAGGATACAATCTGCTCTGTGTAAGCTATTGCTACTGTACTGTTTATTATTGTTTTAAATTGTTTTTAACTTGACTGTAAATGTTTTATTGGAATTGTTGTTCACCGCCCTTAACCCCAAAGCACTAAATTTGTAGTAGCTTGCATAACCTGCAGAAAACTCAATTTTTTTGATGTCTCAAATTTCCAGCCATAATGTTTACAAAATTAATCCTGCAGATTCGATGGGGCCTGGGAAAGGTTTCCAGTGACATGCGGGAAGACGTTCCATTACTTTCAGCTCCCAATTTTGACTCACCCTCAGTTTCAAATGTCTGGTCTCTTTCTGTCACAGTCCCATCTATCACCCATCCATTCTTCTTTTGTGATCATAGTATTTAGCAAGCAGGGATAAGGATCTAAACTGGCATGGATATTGAGCTTCTGTTTGATAAACCACTGTTGTGGAGATGTGGGATACCAGCAGTGTTCCCCCTAAACTGAGTTAGTGTGAGTTAGCTCACAGTTTTTTAGCCTCTGGCCCACACATTTTTGTCTCAGTTCAGGAAGGATGGCTCCAGAGCAAACTAATTTATGCAGTAGCCAGATTGCTCGCTCATAACTTTAATGCCAATAGCTCACAAAGCAGAATTTTTGCTCACAAGATTCCACAGCTTAGAGGGAGCATTGGATACCAGCCTTGAAAAAATTCTGAACAGCCAGTTCACTGGGAAGATTTGTGTAAGTACTCTATAAACTATTTTACTAAGCTGCTTTGATGACACTGTAACAAAATTTATGGTAGGGTAAGAGCTTCTGTGAGTCACTCATGAAAGCTCGTACCCTGTCACAAATTTTGTTGGTCTTTAAGGTGCAACTGGACTCTTGCTCTTTTCTGTTAATACCAAATTGATGATTAAAAAGAATGAAAAGGATGGTATATGTCAAGCTGGAAACAAGAGAAAGCTAGAAATGACTTTAGCTCTGCCCTTCCACATCCCTTCCCCAGAGGTCACAAACTCACAACTACTGCAGTACATTATAATTATGCATACTTTATCTGATCATTCAAATCAGTCAATCAAAACTGATTTTTCTATCCACACTGCCCTAAGGATTACAGTGTAACTGTACTCCTAGTCTATCATCAAAGAAGCTTTGTAAAATTTCTCTTTTCTGCTGCTACAGACAAACATAGCTACCCATCTTGATCAACTTGATATACAGTTCATTGTGATTTTTGTTTCCTGAATGCAAATGTCTGCTGTTTTTCAAACCAAAAAGTAAAACTAGGCAAGTCACTGGTGCTGCCATTTTGTTACACTGTGATAAAAAAAATATGTAGACTTATAAAGCAGCTAAGTAATCTATGATGCAAATAACTGCTCACCACAATCCTGCAAAGAGAGTATGATGGTAATCAATAGCTCATCAATGACTCAGGGAAAGTGGCTTGGGTCATAAATGTAGACTGTCACAGTGCTGCACCCACTCATTGTCTGTCTGACCCCTGCAATTAAGTCTATTTAAACAGTAGTCCTGCCACTAAATGAGACAGAGGCTATAGTTAGTTTGCTCTTTGCTCTTGTATACCTTCATATGTAAAGGGGGAGGGGAAGAGAACAAGGATGGAAACTGATTAGCTTTTCTTCGGAAAAAGGGATTTGTGTTAGACATTGAATTTTTATCTCAGGGTGCACTGAGATTTTTGTTTTTCTGAAGCAAATTTCCAGGTCCCATTTCCTTTCATGTTTGTTTACTGTACATGTACACATGTCTTACAATCATACATATTTTTATTTCCACACACATACTAATCTGCAGGCAATCTGGACCCTGGATTTTTGGGGTACTGGTCCCCAGGTACAAATTTGGAATGTATGAGCATCTGGATGTTTGCACAAACAACTGCACTCAGTACATGAAGGCACATGCATACAACATAACCTGTGACAAGCCGTATAGATTCTGCTGAAATAGTATCCTGCAAAATGCCATCGGTGACAAACACAATTAAGAAAGTGTCAAAACCCCAAAGCTCTACTCAGGTCAATCTGATTTACAATAGCAATTTTTGAGAATACCTACCAACCCTCTTTTGCCTGTACAAATAAATTTTCAGTTATCCTCAGTCATATAATAATTAATTGACTGATGTGATGTACACAATTAACAGAAACTCCACACTAAACAGATGGGCTGTATATCATTTTGTGGTCTCTTTTCTAGCTGCCTTACGAAAATGGAATTGAGGTGACAAACAGATATCTTCCTTTGTCCTACACACCCAATGATAAAACACTGGCACATTCAATTATTGGAAATTACTAGAGAGCCAGCAAATCTGCATTGTTCAATTACTGAGTTATTTTGTGGAAGCTAATAGTGTTCCAGGCCCAGGTGAGGTTATGCAACATAGGACTTGCCAACTTTCCTGTGCATTTAACAGCTGTGTGACAGGTAGGGTTGCCAGGGCGGCTGTACCTGTATGGGTGACACAGAAAGCCAAGTATAATTCCATAGTACTATCATTATTTATTATTTTTTTAGTATTATTGTTATTAATAATAATATTTTTTTCATTTTTATAGAACATATTTATTCACTTCATTTATATTTCTAAAGTGGCTTACATAAGTACCTCTCCTTTATTTTAGCTTCACAGCCACAGAGACAGTAACTGGCCCAAGGTCACCCAAAAAGCCTCCATAGCAAAATGGGGATTTGAACAGCCCAAAATTTAAGTGAACATTTTGTCATGCTGGGAGAACATTCAGAAACAAGTGTTTATTTTTTTATTAATTTATGCCATTTATACCATGACCAGGATGGCCCAAGCTAGCTCGATTGCATCAAATTTCAAAAGCTATGGAGAGTCGGCCCTGGTTATTATTTGGATGGGAGACCACTAAGGACGTCCAGGGTCCCTATGCAGAGGCAGGCAATGGCAAAACACCTCTGAACTTATCTTACCCTGAAAACTCTACAGGGTCTCCATAATTTGGCTGCAACTTGATGGCACTTTCCACCACCACTATATTATTTATATTTTATCTCTCTCACTGAAACTCAAGGCTGATTACTCAGTGCAAGTCAATGCAATCAAATGGATGAGACATATAGTGAGTGTAATAGGACTGGGATTTCAGAAATCTGAAACAAAGTAGAAGTCTAAAACAAAGCATAGTATTAAACATGACACGGTAAACAGCATGGTAAATAAGCAGTAAATGGTATTATAAGAAGAGTTGGTTTTATTCCCCACCCTTCACTACCCAAAGGAGTCTGGGAGCGGCTTATAATCACCTTCCGTTTCTCTTTCCACAACAGACACCCAGTGAGAGTTCTGAGAGAGCTCTGATTGACCCAGGTCACCCAGCTGGCTTCACGTGGAGGAGGAGTGGGGAATCAAACGTGTTTCTCCAGATTAGAGTCTTGCCACTCTTAACCACTACACCAAAATGGCTCTCAGTAAAATGCACTGACAGCAAGATAATGTATACAGCAACAGATAACATATACTATACCCAGCAGTAAAGTCTACAGACCTGTTCAATTCCTTGAAACATCTCCTGAACCATTTTGTTATAATACAGCCCTATCACCTCTATAAAAATGCCCTTCTTAATAATTCTGCTTTACACAGATTGTAATGCAAAGATACATAAATTGTAATGCAAAGATACAAGGATGTATTTTAATTCCCTTCCTCTTCGATTTGAATGCATAACATATCATAAAGAAAACTGGATTAGATTTAGATGAAGGTGGAGTAAATATTGGGGGAAAGAACATTAATAATTTGAGCTATGCCAATTATATGACAGTACTGGCAGAAAATAGTAAGGACTTGAAACGACCACTGCTAAAAGTTAAAGCAGAAAGTGTCAAAGCAGGATTACAGTGGAACATCAAAATGGGGGATTACACAATTTAAGCGTTGACAATGAAGAAACTGAAATTGTTCAAGATTTCCCATTCCTTAGCACCATCATCAACCAAAAGGGTAACTGCACCTAAGAAATCAGAAGGAGACTGAGACTGGGAAGGGCAGCCATGAAGCTGCTAGAAAAGATTCTTAAGTGTAAGGATGTGTCACTGGCGACCAAGATCAAGTTAATTCATGTCATAGTATTCTCAATTACTATTTATGGGTGTTAAAGTCAGACAATGAAGAAAGCTGACAGAAAGAAAGTTAATTTGAAATGTGGTGTGGGAGGAGAGTTTTATGGCTACCTCGGATTGCCAAGAAGACAAATAAGTGGGTTCTCTCCTCAGAAACTAACAGGACTAAAATGAGGCTATCATACTTTGGTCTGATTATGAGAAGACAAGAGTCACTGGAAAAGACAATAACGTTACAAAAAGTTGAAGACAGGAGGAAAAGAGGAAGACCCAACATGAGACCGTCTGACAGTACTATAAAGGAAGCCACAACCCACAGTTTGCAAGACCTGAGCAAGGCTATTAATGATAGGACATTTTGGAAGTCATTAATTCACAGGGTTGCCATAAGCTGGAAGTGACTTGACAACATTTAACACATGCACATGCGCACGCGCGCACACACTGTGGGAAGTCAGAAACATGGGAGCCTTCCTGACTTTCTCAAGACAGGACATTCCACAAGATGGAGGCCACAACAGAGAATGTATGTGTATGGACAGTTTTTGATGTTGCCCATTTGCAAGGCAAGAACCTGCAGAAGACCCTGCTCAGATAAGCAAAGTTGTCACTCATCATTATGTTGAAGACACAAAAGTGTTGTTATTTTTAAAAATTGGCAACCTAATAGATATATACTTCATAAACGAACACTGAACTTACCTGAAGGTTTTCTTTTCTTCAGTGAGGCGAACTGGTTAAGTTACACCTCCTATTGCTCCAGGCAGGGCTATGCAAATTTTGTATGACTTTCCTTGGACAGAGTGAGGCTGTTGTCCTTCCAGTCATCAAATAGCCCAGCTCCAAAGATATCATCCTTACTTAAATCCTTTTTCTTTTTTGTGGTCAGGAAAATTGGATGACTTTGCCCCACTGAAGAGAAGGTAAATCCAATGTTTCGTTCTCCTTTGGTGGGGGAAGTAATCCAAACGGGTTATGTAACCAAGCTAAGTAAAGTGAGGGAGAACTTCAGCATCCTTTCAGTCCAGCAAGTGTTGAAGGACTCTCCTCCTAAACACGGCCTCAGCAGAGTTCAGCTGGTCAATTCTGTAGGGCCTTATAAAAGTATAAAAGGATGACCAGATTGCTGCCCTACAGATCTCATCAACTAGAGCTGTGGTAGAAAAGGCAACTGATGCTGATGCCACCCTGGTGGAATGTGCAGTAATGTTCTGAGGTACTCTGAGACCTGGGATTTCATATGCCTTGCGAATGCAAAGCTTAACCCAAAGGGCAATAGTCAGTTTAAGTGCCTTTCCCCCCCAGTTTGTCATGCTGTGTTAGAGATGCAGTCCTGTTAATGTATATATGCAGAGCCCTGAAAACATCTAGTTCGTGCCACTCTTTTTCTTGTGATGGCCTGGGGCAGAACGAAGGAAGGACCAGCTATTGGTTTAAATGACAGGCTGAGTTAGATTTTGGTATAAAGGATGGATCCATTTTTAGAACCACAGAATCTTTAGTAAAGGCACACAACTCATTTCTAACAGATTAAGGCCCCCAGCTCTGAAATTCATCTAGCAGAGGTAACTGCAGTGAAGAAGGCAACGTTCCAAAAAAGAAACTTTAACTTTATAGATTTTAATGGCTCAAAAGCCATCTTTGCCAGAACCTGCAAAACTATAGATAAACTCCAGGTCAGGAACCTGTGTTTCACAGGTGGGGCTAGCTGCATAGTACCTTTCAAAAACTGTCTGACATCTATTAGCCAAGAAGCTACCCAGGCCTGTGTCCCAGGACTGCTGTGAGGGCAGCTACCTGTGTCTCTAAGGTATTTGGCCTCAGTCCTTGTTTCCACCCCTCATGCAAGGAAGGCAATCACATCCACATGGGATGGTTTCAGCGGGTCTACCATTTTGTTAATGGCCCATTTTTTAAAAGGTAGACCAGGTATAGTTATAAATACGTCTGGTCACTGGCCTCCTTTCTTGGATCATAATGCCCGAGCTCTCTAGGTCTGCCTGCTTAACTTCCATGCTGTTAGCTGGATCCATTCCAGATCTGGGTGTAGAATGGACCCCTGGTTTAGGAGGTCTTTCCTGGGAGGAAGCTGCCATGGAGTGTCTACCAACATCTTTACCAGTTCTGAAAACCACAGTCATGCTGGCCAAAACAGTGCAATGAAAATCACCTCAGCTCTCTCTCTTTGCATTTTGTTCATCACCCCGCTAATCAGAGGAGTCTGAGGGAAGGCCCAAGTGGCAACTGGTGAAAGAGAGCACTCTCTGCTTGGGGCTCAAAGTACCTTGATAGGAATCTTGGTACCTATTGGTTGCTTGATGATGCAAATAGGTCCATTATTGGAGTCCCATAGTGATTTGTGAGTTCTCAAAAGATGTTCCTGTTCAGAAACCATTCTCTCTGATCTATATATACTCAGGCAGTCTGCTTGGCTGCTTGAAAGACCTTGCACTTTTAGACCTTTCAGGTGTAACTTCACCCACTGGAATAGTTGTACTGTTTCTTGATGGAGGGGAGCTGCTCTGGTACCCCCTTGGCGGTTGATGTGGGCCTATTCTGTGTTGTGTTGTTGGTCTTCATCCCCTTGTGCTGGCATCTGTGGTAACCAGAATGTGGGGAGATTGTAGAAAGCTGACTGAAGAGTCCACCAGTTCAGAGATTTTTTTAGAGACAAAATTACCAGGATCTTCTAGTGATTTCTTTTGCAGATGTCCTTCTGGTAAGTTAATAGGGTCCATGGTAAGGGTCTCACAAGGAGGCATGCCCAGGGGACAAGGTATATGGCCAATATCAGCAAACCCAGTACTTGCAACAGGCACATGAGGTCTGCATGTCTTTGCTTGCAAACCCCATTTATTGCCTTGACCACTTTTGTCTGCTTCTTTTTGGGAAGAAAACCTTTGGTCTGATAGGTGTCTATCATGACTCCCAAATGAACCAGATTCCTAGGTGGAGTGAGGTGGCTCTTCTGGAAGTTTACTAAAGAGCCATGTGCCTGCAGTAGCTGGATTGCAGTACTGGTGTCACTGATGGATATCTCCAAATCTTGGCCCCTAATTAGGATATCGTCTAACTAGGGGTAAGTATGGATTCCTTGTTGACTCAGCACAGCTATAAGAGTCACAATAACCTTGGTGGAGACCTGTGGAGAAGAATAAAGGCCAAAATGTAGGGCCTTGTCTTGGTGATTTTGATCCCCGTAATAGAAGTGCAGGCACTGTCTGAAAGACTGATGGATAGGTAAATGCAGGTAAGATTCTTTGAGATGTGGTTCAGTCAAGTAATTGTTCTGGTGTGAAATTTGGAGTATAGATAGGAATTACTTCATATGAAACTTGTGCTTCTGTACCCCCAGGATGAACTCCCTCAAGTTTAGGATCGCTATCCAATCACTTGATTTTTTGGGAAAGACAAAAAGGATGGAATAAACTCCCTGAAAATGTTAATGAGAGAGAACTGGTTTGATTGCTGCAATGGCAAGGAGATGCTGGATCGCTTCATGTAGTAGTTTTTGTTCTGACTTTGGAATTGCAGCTGGTATGAAACAGTGTGGTGGGGGAGATAATTCTATTTTGTACCCCTGTTTCACAACTGAAAGGTCCCAATGATCAGTAGCTGACTCCTTCCAGATATGGGCAAAGTCCTACAGACAACCTCCAACCTTGCAGGGGGCCTCCGATTGTCATGCTGAAGGCTTTCCCCCAGAGGTGTTACGGTCTTGCTTGTCGGCCAGGAACTGTCTGTGCTGGAACCTAGGGTGGTATCTGAAGGTACGACCACTTCTGAAGTCCCTACTTCAGTACTTTCTCTACTACTTGTGGGGGTCCTGTAGTAGCAAAAGGAGTGAAAAGATTTTCCTTTTGTGTGTCTCTCTTTGAAGGTGGAAGAGGAAGGCATCACCTTTTTCTTCTGGTTAGTTTCCGCCAGAACCTTGTTGAAGGCTTCCCCCCACCCCAAAGTTGTCATCCCCCAAATTTTTCCGCCAATAAATTTGACTTGAATAGAGGGTCTGCCTTCCAGTGCTTCAGCCACAGGTTTCTCCTGACTACCACATTTGCAGCTTGTGCCCTTGCACCAAATAGCATAGTGTCCTATGAGGTATCTGAAGCAAACTCAGCTATTCTTTTGATCTTAAACAGAGATCTCTTAAGAGTTAGGGGATAGGGCTCCATATCTTGCAGGAGGTTATCTGCCCAAATAGCAATAGCCCAGGTGAAACTGGAAAGATTGCCAGCAACCCTGCTTTGTGAGATTTTTAAACTGCTGTTTTATTTTTTCTGTCCACTTGGTCCTTCAATAAATTGTCCCTATCCTTGGAAAGAATGGCTCCAGAATGAACGGCAACCACAGAGGCACTGTCTAAAGGGACCCTGATGTCTTTCACTGTCCCTTCAGGCAAGGCATAGAATTTTTTGATGATAGTGTTTAATGAATTGCCATCGCCAGGATCAACCCACGCTGTTCTTAGGACCTCATCAAAGAATTCAGGGAAGGGGCAAATGAGCGTTTGATGGCTTCTTGAAACCTCTAGTATCTAGATTGGAAGAGGTTGAAGAGCTAGGTTTCTCTGAAGCTTCTGCTAGATAGTTTTAAGTGGACATAACTTTTTTCAAGAGTCTCTGATAATGTTAGGCTGAGGACAGACTGGCAGTATAAAGCGCAAGGGAGGCGGGGCAAAAACCCGGGCCAAGTTGTGCTGGGGATTTCCAGTTGCACTATACCGACTGATGCAGCAGCATAACGGGGAGAAGGCAGAACAGAGCTGTTGCCCTGTGGAGCTGCCCCCGGTAGTGGTGCAGTTGTGCACAGCTTTGGTCCACTCCGCCAACCTGCACGTAGGCACATGGGCACATGGGCACAGCACCAATTAGGGCTTTAACTCCGTGAGACAGAAGCGTCCCCGTGGGTAGTTGTGCACTCAAGTGCGCATGGGTGGTTGTTGTGCATTCCTGCTGGATCAGTGGGTTCACATTACCAGTGCCGCTTGATTGCGGCTTTTTTACGTGCACGCTTCTGGGGAGCGGGATCAACGCGCCCTCCACGGCTTGCCCCAGCTTTCACCTGGTACTTTTTAAAAGCGGGAGCAAATCGTTAAAGGATGGGATGAGTATGGCAGGGAAATGCCAGACAGCTGTAGCTGTGTGAACAGGCCTACTTAATCTGCTTGTAAAAGGTGCCTATATTGGGCCAAACTGCCAGTCTGAACTCGGCCTTAGTTGTAGATTTTCCAGGCTGTATGGCCGTGGTCTTGGCATTGTAGTACCTGACATTTTGCCAGCAGCTGTGACTGGCATCCTCAGAGGTATAACACAGGAAGATGGAGTAAGCTGCTGGTGATATGTCAGGTACTACAATGCCAAGACCACTGCCATACAGCCCGGAAAATTAACAACAACTAATGAATTCCGGCCGTGAAAACCTTTGACAACATATCTCTGATAATGGTTCGGTTGGAAGAGTCTAGCTGTCCTTAGAGTCAGAGTCCTCCCCAGGCCATTCCCTTTCTTTTTTGTCAGAGTTTGCCGCTACATAGATATTGATGGAATGAATTTCCTCTAATTCAGTGTCCGGATCTTACTCTGCTGTGTGGAGACACTTTTTTGAGACAGATCTGACCCTCTGCTTTACAGAGCTTCTAGAGAAAGATGACAATCTATCTTCTTCCTCCTCTATCTGCCTATGTTGTGTCTTCTACTTAGGGGCTGTTTCGGATGTTTAGATCTAGTATGTAAATTTTCCTCCAAGGAGGACAATCCAGGAGAAGTTGAAGGAGAGGATCTCTCCCTTTTCTCTGCCTTTGTCATCCCCGAAAATGGCGCGCACACCATATTGTGAGCTTCCATGCTCGCAGAGGGCTTGTAAGAGCTAGAGGGGCCTGTGTGAAATGAAAAGTTCCAGGGGAAAAAACCACCTGATTGGGTGCCCTGTCCAGCCAAGTCCTGTCCATTAGCTTCCTGGGGACCCTGGAGGGGTCTGAGCTCACCACTGATGTCCCTCAAAGGTCCCCTTCAGAACCTGGCAGCCTCTGTCCACACAGCAGGGGTCTGCACTTAAAGCCTCCACATGGCTTGAAGACATCTGGCCTAGTCCAAGGGAGGCCCACACCACTGGCATCATGGGGGCTGAGAGAGGCTCTGAAGCTGTGTGTTCACAGTATCCACTGCTTGAATAAGCCCTTCCCCCACACCCGAAACCTCAGGCAGGAAAGGCTTCTCTTTAGAGCAGTCTTTTTTTTTTTTTTGGTAGGACCAGATCCCTGGACCTTTTTTAGACATCTTCTCCCGCATCAGGATTGAAGTCTCTTGGAAGAATTACCCTGGAATGGGAAGAAGATCTGGTGAGATCCCTGAATTTTTGGGTGTCTTGTGAGCCACAGAAGCAGAGCTAGGCTCAAGTGACCTGCTGGAGTGGCAGGGCTATCCAAACTGGAAGGGCAGGAGAGTCATATAAAATTTGCATAGCCCTGCCTGGAATGAGAGGAGACATAACATAACCAGTCTGGATGATTTCCCCCACTGAAGGAGAACAAATTGTTATGGGTCTGTTCAAGAAAAAGTCTGATAATTATTGTTCAAGACTGTGAGTTCCAGAAGTAAAGGGGTTAACAGTCTACTTCTGACATGGTGGTGTCTACTTCTGACATGGCAGTCTCTGAAAATATGTTTGTAGGGAATCTGTCATGTCGTGCTCTTCATGTGAAGTTTCCAGTCATATGAAGATGGTGCAAAACCCCAAGACCTCCATTGTTTCTCAAGCAGGCCTTCCCACATGATGACCCTACCCCGTAACAGAAATGTGGTTTACATGATCAGTGAATTAACCCTAAAGGAGTCTAATGCTTGATGAATTCTGTATGTATAAACAAGACTTTGACAAAGCACTATTCTCTCCCATCAGTGCTGTAAACAACAGATAGCTTACCTCACAATCAGTGTTCCTTCTAAGCTGAGTTAGTGTGAGCTAGCTCACAGTTTTTTAGCCTCCTACTCACACATTTTTGTCTTAGCTCAGGAAGGATGGCTCCAGAACAAACTAATCTATACAGTAGCCAAATTGCTCACTCACAACTTTAATGCCAGCAGCTCACAAAGAGGAATTTTTGCTCACAAGACTCCACAGTTTAGAGGAAGCATTGCTTACAATGATTCTGACGATTTTTGAGTGGCTGTTTCTGTTAAATCAATTTGCCTAATGTATTTTCTGTATTTCCTTCCTCCACCACTCTCAAAGGATGCTGAATTTGTGACTTCTTCGTGAATCTGTCCAAAAACATTCAGGATAGTTTAAAAGCACTGCACCGGCAAAATAAAGTTCTATTTTTTATCTGGATTTATATCTCACCGTCCCCTTGATGGGCTCAGGGCGGGTTCCAACAGTATAAATAATATAACAATAAATACAGTACAGTTAAAACCACAATTAAAAATTTGGACCACCACACATCATACACCCTCACAATGAGGGGACTCTGCCCTCTGAGACAACATATGCTGTTTCCTGGTCCAAAGGCCAGTTCTTGGGCCAGCTGCTCCAAAGTGAGATGCCCTCAGGAAAATCTCACAGGAAGACACTGGGGCCATGCTGCACCCCAAAACAATCTTTGGACCACCCCAAATGACACATCCCCACACCTGCTTCTTGTGTTTAGTTTTCTCAGAACAGGTTTGTTAAATGAGGAAACCTTTCAGGATGAATGACTTTCCATAGAAAGATTTGCGATGAGTGTAGGCACACTGATTTTTCCCCTCAAAAAGAGCACAGATGATTTAAAAGATTTTAAAGATATACCCTCATATGAAGTACATACATTATCCAGTAAATAAAAGCTGCTTTAAAGAACTGGGAACTAGAGCCCCCCCCCCCCCCCCCCCCCCCCCCAGTCTTGCAGAGATCCTATGCAACAGATATTGGGTAATGTCGGTGTTTCTGTGTCCTGTTCCCAGAAAGACCAACACAACAGGAGCAACACGTGGACGGGAACGCTACCCGGTTTCTCTGTGCAAGGCAGGTCTGGCACAATCTCTGCTTAGGGGGAACAGAACGAGGAGTGGGGGTGGGGGAGGCGGAGGTTCTTGCCTTTCCAGCTCGAACGCCCGGGTTTCTCTTTCTCTCCCTCTGCTCCCTCCCTCCCTTGCTCTTGTGCGGCGGGGGGCTTTGAAAAGTGCGAGTCCGTGGCAGTTTTTGCCAGCTCCGGTGCGATTTTCTCTGGCTTTTCGGATCTCCCCGCCCCCCACTACAGCCCGGGGCATCTCTTCTCCCGAGAGCCGCCGGCTGCAGCCGGGCAATACAGCGGCTGTGCGGCTGGCTGTTGCAGCGAGAGCTCTTCCTCCACCAGCGGCCGCCATAACTGCGGGGCAACCCAAACTTGTTACACACTGGCACCAACTCCTCCTCCTTCGGTCGCTGCTGCTGCTCCTGCCACCGCCCCGCCCCCATTTCTATTCCCATCCGCGGCTGCTGGCTGCGCAGCGAGGTCCGCTCAACCTGCTCCCGGGAGAGAGGAGGGGGAAGGACCCGAAAAGCGACGGGCGAAGTTGGAGGGCGCCAGGCTAGCAGGTAAACGGCTCCGCTGGGCGCATGCTGGCCGCAGCGTCCCTCTCCCTGCCTGCCGCAGAGAAAGGACTAGGCGCGCTGAGGGAGGGGGTTCCTGCTGCAGCCCATCGGCTCGCTCCATCGCCGCGGAATCGGGGACCCAGCATCTGCTTGCAGGTCGGGGGTTTGCTGCAGAAACGGGTCTCGTGGCGGCGGCGGCGGCTGCTGCCTTGTCGTGCGACGAGGGCTGGTGGTGGAATGCGGAGGAGGCTGGCGGCGCATGGAGGGAGAGACGGGGACGGCGGCTGGCTGCTGGGTGGGGGGAGCGCTGCGTCTGGGGTCGAGAAAGAGCCCGCATAGATCGTGGTCAGAAATAACGTGCCGGGTTGCCAGGCTAGCTTTTCCGGGAGGACCTTGCCGAAGCGTGGGGGGGGGGGGGGGGCGAGGCTGTGGCGTGTTTGCTAAGGAAACCGGCGGTCTTCTCGGGGGCTCTGGTCGCCTGACGATCGAGGACGAGTCGCAGAGAAGCCTGCACTTGTGGCGGGCGCCCCTGCCCCCTCCTCACCCGTTGGGGGCTTTGCGGCTTCTGGCGTTCTGCTGGGGGTTCCTCCCCTAGGTTGGAGGGCGGCTGAGATGAGCCTTCCAAGGGTACAAACCCATTCCTGGCGCCGTAAGGACGGGGTTGCGTTTTCTGGGGAGAAAAAGGACCGCGGGGGGTAAACGTGTAGTTTAGTGGGCGGCTGGTTTGCTCGGGAGACTGCATTTTGCATTTCAGTTTATTTCCCTACACTCCTTCGCAATAAAGCAGCAGCCAACGCCTCCCTCGGCGGTTCCCTAAGTAGGAAGGGCTCGTGAAGTAACCCAGCTACAATGTCCAGGTTTTCTCCCTTTGCAACCGGTGTGAATACGTTCACCTGCCTCCTTGAACCTACCGTAATCTCCCCCCCCCCCACTTCTTCCCCCATCCACCCGCTTTATAATCTGATTAACAACAATGTCTTTGTGTGGAGGCTTCATCTGGAGAGGTGGGGTGCCTGTACTCCTCTGTCATGATTTAAGGAGTATTTGTGTTCTCCAGCTTGTCACGTGGCTGCTCTTAGACATTTAAAAGACCTTTTCTGCTTTCCCCCTTGTAGAAGGAGGAGTTTGGGGAAGGGGGGCTTTTGTGATGATAGGGGTCTTTTGAAGAAGAATTGAACGAATGAATGCAGCATATATATATATATATATGTATGTATATATATGTATATATAACCTGTCAAAAACATTTGAAACCCTTCTCTGGAAGGGGATGCAATATTAGTTGCAGACTGACATCCAGTTTTTACATACATGAAAAAATGCTATCATTGGTAAGGGAATAAAAATACATAATTTTTTTTGTTCATGGGCATGAACTCCTGTGATGTCTATGGGCTCCCTCAGTGGGGTGATTGAATAACTCACTAGATATTCTACAGAAGTAGCCCAAAACAAAGCAGGGTAGTTTGACAGGTTGCTAACTTTGCTCTCCAAATCCTGTTAACTCTTCCACCCTGGTAGGGCTACTTTCAAATCTTGGAAGTCTTGACAGCTTTTCTGAGGCCCTGGTGTGTGGTACGTTGTGTTCAGCGGGGGCTGGCAATATCTGGAGTTGTATTAATAACCTCAGGAAGTTGGGATGAGTTCAGACCTGGAATGCCTCCTTGTGTCCGTGTAGCTTCAGGTCACAACCATAGTGTTGGAATTTGCCATCCCAAATAGAGATGGAGATGGTGAGTGGGAACTGGATTGCACCTGTTGTGTAGCTATTGGCTTGCCTTGAGCTGGGCTCTGGTTATTTCCAGTATAAACATGTAAAAGATATGGGAGCTGGCTTTTGGCTCTTTTTGATCAAAGTAAAACTGCAGAGTTCACAGGGGTTATTTTTGATCATAAACTGAACTCTGCGTTTAATCCATCTAAAACTTCATTCTTTGTATTTGTGTTTGTTTTAACGCTAAGGCCTTATTCCACCCCCCCCCCTTCCCCCGGTAAATGAACCTAAAAAGAAGTTCTTTGAAGAACTTAATAGGCTGGAGTGAAATAACATCACATCCCTTGACAGAACTCATTGCCTTTCAGTTGATTATAAATGGAAGGCATGTCTGCTGCCTTGGCATTGTATGAGTAGGGCGATCTGAATCTGATGCTCTCATGTTGTGGTTGTGTGCATCTTCAATGAATATGTTCAAAGCAGAGTAATGCTGCACAATATTTTGTACCACAGTAGAAGGAATGCACAGTAAAGGGTTTTTTTTTTCATGTGGTTAGTACTGTAATGTAAGCACTTTTGTGCTGTGGGATAGGTGGAAGATAAGAGAACTTTCTTGAGGTTCCAGAAGACTCTCAAAATGTGTTGACTCTGCATTGACACTGCTGGGAGGCTGGTCTGCCAAGTAGACTTGGCACAGGCTGGTTGATGGTTCCTCTATTCCATAACTGTTCCTACTATCATTACTGCTACCTATTAAAGGGTTCACACTAGATTTACAGGTATACGGGGCAACCCTTTTTCATTGCAAGGCTCTATTTGTGTTGTAGTCTAGCAGTTATTCCGACTTAGTTTCTTTACTGTCAAAGTTATGTTCAAAGTAAATTCCAGACTAAACTAATACTTTGAACCGGTTGTGGATTTCTGATTGGGTTAGACATGCAATTTCTAGGATGTCTCGCTCTATAGTGAAACATTTCACTTTTAGAAGAACATCTGCAATGGACTTCTCTGATGGTTAGAGTAATTAATTTAGCGCTTTGGATAACTATTGGTTTGTACTTTGCATGGCAGGATGAGTCAGTTGCAGGACCCCTGCCCATGTAATACTCAGTTCAAGAAGCTATAGATCATTGTTTGGGGAAGACACCAAGAAGACTGAACTGTTGTTAAATGAACTGCTAGTGGTGCTTGTTATGTCATCTTCCCTGTTTCATTATATAAGTTTTAAGAGTTTTCTGTTAGGTCAGCTACAAGATTTAATATATAAAATGTAACTGCACTGGTGCAGAATACCATGTAAAAAAATTTAAATCCTGATGCTTTTCTCTCATATTTTTACTGTTTTATGTTGTTAAAATTTTGTTCAGGTAATCTTTTCTATTCATTTTCACATTATCATTCCCTTATATCTTCTCTTTTTTCATTTCTTTTTAAAATAAATTTTTATTTAAATATAAAATCCTCTTTTCATTTCTGAATTTGAGATGTTGCTTTTCTCTTTTTGCATCACCAATTCTTCTGCTGTTGTTCTGTGTTATTGTTCATTTGGACTGTTCCCTGTCCCAGCTGCTCAGCATATGATTTTCAGTTTATTTAAACTGTTGTTGTTAATGTTCCCATTCATTGAGCTGACCATCCTCTTGATCTCTTATTCTGCATGTTCTCCATTATCTTTCTTAGCTATTCCTTTTACTTCCTCTAGTCACTTTCTTTGCTCTTTCACCTTTTTTATTCTCAGCTTTTCTTGTTATCTACTTTGATTGTCAGTCAGTTAATACTGATTCTTTTGCACATTACTCTCCTCCTAGCCTTTATGCTGTTTTGTCCTGACTCTTCTGCAACTCTGATTGTCATTAGTACTCAAGTCTCTTTGCTCATCTTGTTCTGTGCTATCAACAGCCTCTTCCTGCTCTACCTGGGTTATTCATTTTTCTTTGTTATTTCTGCTCCTGTCCTCATGCTCTGATCTTCTTAATTTCATATTTATGGTTTGTTCTTTTTTCATCTGCTTCTGTTTTTTCTAAAGAAATTAAGTTTGCTTTATTATTCTATCTGTATTGTTTCTGCTTTTAATCGATTTACTACCAATATTTTTCTCCAAGTTCAGTTTTGTGGATAACACTTCTACTGCTTGTGTTTCTTTTTTATCTTCTAATTATTATACTGGACCTGTGCCTTTTTTCTTTATGCGTTTAGATTATCTTGTTTTCTCTTCTTTTAAACTGACTATTTATATGCTTGATCCAGTCTTATTTCAGTTCTTACTTGCCTGTTTTTTTAAAAAAATGTTTTGTTTTCAACATACAGTCTAAGCACTTCCCACTCTGTTTTAGTGTTCACTCTTTGTGCTATATACATTGCTGTTTCATATTCTGGGAAAAAATCTTTTCTTGATCCTCTTTCATTTTCAATCACTCAATCAATCAATAATTTTCAATCAATCAAAGATTAGCAAATACCATAAAATGTTACATATAGTTAACAATGAAATACAGCCAGACAATTGGTACAGGTAAAAAAATTAGTTAAGACAATGTAGATTTTAAGATTTCCTAGGAATTAATTGATTGATTGATCATTTTCTAATTATCATTCTTTCTCTGCTATCTTTTACTTTGAAAGTTGTGGGGCATTTTATTGTGACTCATTGTCACAGTTTTCCTTCTACAAATCCACTATTAACTCCTATTCAGTATTCTTTTTTTCATTCTTGGATCTTCACTGAATCTGGTCTTGTATTTTAGCTGGTCTCTGGCTAAGTAATAAGGTTAGTTCTTTTTCTTTTATTGATTTATTTTCAGCTTTCAATGCTATTACCGTTTTCCTGGTTTCCGCCTTATCTTCCATGGCTGTTAATGGTCATTCTGCCTTTTTAAAGCCTCTTTCTGCTGGAGTTCTTCAGGGTTCTATCTTGGGCCCTTTTCCTCTTGTTTCCTTTTTCTTGATCCTTGCTCTTTTATCATTTATTGTAACTTCTGTTCTTCTTCTGATACATCTTATTTTTCCATTCCTAGTAGGTATACTTGTCATTGCTCTTTCTGGCTGGATGTTTCCTTGTTATCAGAGCTGAATTTATCCACCAGCTATTGGTCTGTATGTATTCTTCCAAATACAATTATCTTCTTTCTTTCACTTCTGTCCTTCTTTCTCTTCAAGTGCAGAAGTTTGGCATTTGTAAAGCAACATGTGGAAATGGACCTTTTCTCCTGAGATTTTGACTTCTCTTTTCTGCCTTTCTTTTCCCTTTATTTATGGTCTTTTTCTAGACTGTAAGCCTGCAAGCAGGGGAGAATGTACAATATATCATTGTACACTGCCTAGATTAATAAGAAATATTAAAGATTATATGTAATTCTCACTGTGGCCCCATCTGTAGATACTTAAATTCAGAGACTGGAGTAGTGAACAGATAAGACCCAGGAAAGGCCCAGGTTTGCTAAACGGTCTGAAATCTAAGATACATTGGGGGTTAAATCCAGAAGCAGCACCAGTACTTTTTTTAAAAAATAAGGCCCTCTGAGACCTTAGTGGCAATTGTAAGGGAATCTAAGCAACCACAACAACCTTGCCATCCTTGGTATCTGTCAGTAAAAGGCAGGGGGAGGGTCCTTTCCAGGGCTGTTTTGGTCTCTAAGCCTACACCTGTTCCCCTCCCTCATACACTGCAGGCAGGACTCACTGGGGCCAGGCCCAGCAGGTACCATGCAATTAGCACAATTCATTCAGGTGCAGTGATGGCTCCTAGCTGACCAGCTCCATAGCCAAGAATTTTGGGGAGAGGGGGCACTGTGGGGGTGCTAATTAAATTAAATTAAGATAAATAGCCCACTGACTTTATTTTAAAGCTTATTTTAGAATTATGTCCCCTCAACCATCCTTTTCATAGTTTTGTTGCTTCTTTTCCCCTTTCATTTCCCCTTCCCTCCTGCTCCTGCATGCCCCAAGAGCCCCAGTCTGGACAGAACTGGCGGCCGTGGCTCAGGGCTCCACACCCAGCTTCTCTCCCTGCAGCTGTGCAGAGCTCTCCCAGGCCAGGCTGAACCTATGCCATTGCAGAGCCCTGAAACCTGGGGCTGCCAGGCAAGCAAGGAAAGTTGGGGTCCCACTCCACCTGAGCGGCGGCTCATTGGCCAGGATGGCAGGGTATGCTGTTGACTGGAGGGAGGCCACCTGATTGCTCACTGTTGGCCCAGCAGCTGGCTGCTCTGGAGCTCACCTATGTAGCCTTCCCGCACCCCCAGCAGGGTTGTTGTGAGGGTGCAGGCCTGGAAACCCTCCTCACCTGTGAAATTCAGGCCCAGTGGGGCAAGCTCAGGTGCCGACCCTCTCCCTGCACCAGCGGGGGCCCCAGCCATGAAGGGTGGGTTGTGGGGGGAGCTGCAAATTTGATAGGGGGTGCCACCCTCAGTTCGTCACCACTGGTGACAGGCCTGCAGCTGACTTGATGCCACACAGTTTGTTAGAGCCCAGCAGCAGCCTCCACACAACATGCATAATTCAGCTGGACCCTGCAGTGCCCACTACACAACTCACATGAGGAACTTAATACTATATGACTTTTGCATCTTGGCTAAACATTTCCCAGGGAGAGGCTGCCACAGGGTGGGGGGAGGAAAGCTGAAAGCCAGTGTGGGGAAGTGGCTAGAGTCTTCGACTAGGATCTGTGAGTCTTAGATTTAAATCCCTTGTTAGGTGACCTTGGGCGAGTACCTATTTCAGCTTAATCTACCTCTCAGGATGGTTGTGTGGATAAAATGGAGGAGAGAAGAATGATGTAAGCTGCTCTGGGTCCTCATTGAGGAGAAAGGTGGGATTTAAATGAAGCAAATAAAAAATAAACCTGGCGAGTTGAGGGCAAATCAAAAGTTGGTTGGTGAGTGGAAAGGAGAGAAGAAGGGAGCAGAGAAGAGAGAAAATATATGAGAAAGGAGATATGGGGGAAATGATGTGACCCCTGCAAGTCCCTGCAGGTTCTCTATGTTATTTCTGATAATATTAGTGTTAGAGTTTATCTGTACTAAGATAACTGTGAGATCTGAAACATGAATTTCTGCATGCTGCAAGGCTTTAATCATAAATATCTAAGATGGTGGTGGTGTTATGAAAGAGAGTGACTCTGCTATTTATGGAATCTCTGCATGAGTTCAGGTGATCAGTTTTTCCATTATTCTGTTATATAATCACTGTGTTTGAGATCCATGTAGAGCTTGGTAGCACAAGAAAGGCCAGAATACAACCAGTACCGTTGCCGCAAAGCTGATCTTCTGAATGAAATGTTCAGAAATGTTTCTGGTTATCATAACTATAGTAGCTTTCAACTATAAAAAATACAATATGTACTCTCCCAAATATGAGAGAACGAAACTTTTTTCCTGAGCCAAAAATACAGCATGGCCCCCCTGGGCATTGAAAGAGACCATTCTTGTGCTGTGTAGTCACAGATCACGTCTCACCCTTTGATAACATTTTCAGCAAAACAAAAAGTGTTGCAGTCTCGAGGCCTTTTAAAAAAAAATGTTGCTCCAGAACATTGTATTCCATTCCTCAGTCAGAGTTTTCTGTTCTTTCCAGCAGTATGCACTGACTGAACAAGTCAGTAGTAGTATACTCAGCATCAGATAACATTAGGCCCATAGCTAACAAAGACAGCATTAAAGCAGAACAAAGTTTGAGTCCAGTGGCACCTTTAAGACCAACAAAGTTTAGTTCTGGGTATAAGCTTTCGTGTGCATGCACACTTCTTCAGTTACCCAGAATTAAACTTCGTTGGTCTTAAAGGTACCACTGGACTAAGACTTTGTTCTGTTGCTTCAGACCACCTGAATCTAGCATTAAAGTAATTTGAATGAAAATATGATTGCTAATTAATGCATGAGCCAAATCTAAAGGAGCTTGAAAGCTGTTCAGCAAAATGCTTAACCTATGGACTACATCTGTGACAGTGCATGGATGCAGTTTATAGTATTGCATTTCTTTAATTAATATAACCATCTCTCTTTATTCACCATGAAATAGGAACTAATTGCCCTTCAAATCCATGCTTACTTGTGGATTATTGGCTGGGAATAGGGTGTGCTCATGCACCAACAGTTGACACATACTACTGGCCTCAACCACACTGAACTTTGGGATCAGAGTGTGGCTATTGGGGTAATTGTATAGATGCTGTTGGTCTTGCAGATTTCTCAAAACTGATGCAAAAAATGTTCCAGCCAGATGTAAGCCAGTTTGAGCTTTGGGAAGAGAAGGTAAATACATTTTTAAAAAATGAATAAACCCATTCCATATTTCTGCTTTCCACTTTTAACTCCAACTTGCAACATAAGGATTATTTAAAATCTTCCCTATGTTTTGCATTTTTACACTGCTGTCCCTGGAGGGAGTTCAGGTGGCTCCAGTGATTCTTCCTTCCCTCACAGCAGCCTTGTGACCACTGGCCTGTGGACATCTAGTGAGCTTCGGGGGCTGCGTAGGGATTTGAATTTGGTGCATTCTCTTGGTTCGCTCCTCGTTCTTCATTATTTGTCCTCTCAGTGTCTCTGTTTTTCTTCGTTCTTTCTCTTCTCTTAAACACAGCAACAATTTAAAAAAAAAAGAGAGAGAGAGATGGTTAAACTGTGATGTTGCCACCTTTGCTTGAGGCATGGATGAGTTACTGGTTCTTACCCATCAGTTGAACCAGTGTGTTGTATTCATCAGTGAGCATACTGAGAACATGCCGTGTAAGTTTGCCATTAGGCAAGTAGAGGAGAGGAGAAGGCAGCTCTACTCTTCTGAACTGACCCTTCCTATGTCCAGTAAGGGATTGCAGGCTCCACAGTTAGTCTAAAAAAAAAAGGCATACTGGGATGTGTTGGAGGCACTGGTTCTTAAATTTCTTTGGAAGATTTCAAAAACATAACCCTGGTCTCACACGTAAGTAAGTCCCATTGAACTTGGTGGATCTTAGTTCTGAGTGGAATGTATAGGCTCCAGTTCTATATCCAGACAGTGACAATAGGCCATTCTGTGTGGACTATTCAGAAATAATTACACAAGTTTGGCAGACACAGTGTTTTAAAAAGGCATTTATCAGTTTTGTTACTCACTTTACATCTTCTGAGTTAATGGAAGTTGTCAAAATCCTTAATTTATGGATAATTTGTGTATATGCATGTTTGTAATCCAAGTTCTGTGCTGAGTAAAGTATAGTTTTGCTTCTGTTTTCTGCTTAACTCTTGCACAGTGATACCCTCTTGTAACAAAAGGACAATCTGTAGTGCACCTTTGACTTTAGCCTCTCTGGCCTGTAGGTAGTTTACAAGTTGCTGGCCCACTGGTATGGTGTAGAAGGGCTTCCTTCTCAAGTGATTGAGGTGTGCCAATTTGTTTATTTAGGGCCCTCGCATAAGATGTGCAAGTGAAAGCTGCATGTTGAGAAGCTTATTGGATTATTCTAATTCCTGCTGAAGGTCTGGGAATGTTTTATAGTTCTTGGTGTGTGTGTTATTAGAATAATAATGCACATGAGAGCAGGGATTTGAAAAGCCTTTGGCAGATTTATGTTTCTGCCTTTCTACTGGGTTGTTTTGTACAGATGTTGAAGAACAGAATCCAAAATAAGCCTTGTCTAACAGGACTTTTAGGTGGTTTTTCCCCTTCCCTAAGTCCGTTCTTATTTGAAGAGTATTTCAACCCATTTTTGTTTGCCAATTCATGTTACTTAAAGTTCAGTAATCCCCCATTAAATAAAATGTACTTTGAATAATTCATTCTAAAATAATATTTTTAAAATAGTGAGATGCTTCCAAATGGTTGGAATGTGAGTGGATTGCCTCACTGGCTGCTTTGCCGCACCAGCTTTCACCAGCTTTCCGGTATGTAGACCTTTGTCTCTGTCCTGTTCCCTACTTTAGTTGCTCTTTTCTCTTCTGTCCTTTCAGCTGTAGCCCATCTCTATGGCCATATGAATGAGATGTCTGCCAAATTCTCCAGACCTTGGAGAATGTTCCCTCTGCAACAGCTTAGTTGTATCTCAGACATTACTGGTGCTGGTTGTTGCTCAGCTTAATAAACATACCTTGAACCTAGTGCAGTGTTGTTCACACATTTTGCTTAGTGGATCCCAAAAATAATACTTCTCTCAATTTCTTTCTCTGTTCAGAATATAAGTTATAACTACTCCAAGAAATATTTTTATTTTTGCTAGAAATAAAATTCCAACAAGCCTTAAGTTAGATGGCAAAATTTCTAAAAATATATTGGACTAGGAGGTTAATGAATAGGGGTACTTCAAGCAACAATAATTTCTGATGCAAGAAAAAAAGGCTTAAAATCTCACGTCCATCCTTACATTTAGCAAACGCCTTTTCCCATATGATCTTTCTGTATAGAAAAAATTGTAAAGTGTTGGCACAGTAGTCAAGGGCTTTTCCAACCCTTGTCTACCAAAATTTCTCTACTTATAGGAATTTTCTTTTTAAAATGTATGCAAGAGAGCAGAAAATGCCTGTCTGATTACCTTTGAGTAGGGTTGCCAGGTCTGGGTTGGAATATACCTGGAGGCTTTGGGGGTGGAGCCAGGAGAAGGTGGGGTTTGGGGAGGGGAGGGGCCTCAGCAGGGTACAATGCCATGGCATCCACCCTTCAAAGCAACCATTTTCTCCAGGGGAGATGATCTCTGCCAGCTGGAGATAAGTTGTAAAAGTGGGAGATCCCCAGGCCCCACCTGGAGGCTGGCAACCCTACCTTTGAGCAATTAGTAAAGCATATGCAGGTACAGATAAATACCAATTTGTAGAGTATGTCATCAGTTAAACGATAAAAATTCAGTATTCATTGATTAGGGACTTCAATGAAGTATTTATAGTAACTTTAAACATGAATAAACTACAAGAGTGTATTTTGTATGCTGATACATGTAATCAGGTTACCTCTAGGGCTGGCAGTATAGCTATTTTGAGCAAGCTTTACTTTTGTGCCACATCCTGTTGCAGTTAGCATGATGTCGAGGGATTCTGGGGGCCAGGTCCTCTTCCTGGGACTCCACCTCCCAGTTCCCTGGAGTTCTTTTATTGGTTGGGTGGAGACTAGCAAGGGACTGAATCTAGTATAGATAGAGATAATGGTTCTTTAACAAAGCTCAATTTATTCCATTATGCACTCTTAAATCAAAAAACACTTTTGTAGCATTTCAGTATTCAAATTAGAATATTTCAACTCAAACCCAGTACATAAAATAGTGCACTTGTATAAAACTCAGAATGTTCTGGACTCACCACCAAGGTCTCCCATGGAACTGTTGATGGCCAGACCCTTACCATTAATCTTTCTTGGACCTATAGCTACTAACATACCTGTTACGTAGGCCTAGCATGAATGTGACTCAGGTCAAACTAGAACTGAACTAATGTACCGACCCAAATCCCTCCCCCTTCTCTCTATCTCTGGGGTCAGGAAGCTCACAGAAAGTCAGAGAGAGTTAAGTAACTAGTTTCAGATTCCCTATCCATTTTGACCACAAACTTCTGGAATGTATAAACATCCTCTAAGGTAAAAATCATGTGCAGAGTTATTGGTACCAGAAGGCCACAGCACCCACAGAGTTCTGAAACCTCCTGGGAAACAGAACCAAAGATTCAACTATACTTTACTATAGAAATTAGTATCATAGATTTAACAGGACTGAGGCTGTATCCAGGCCCTAATTCCGCAACACATGACAAGTGAAAATCTGTGCTGCATAGTTTTTTTGTGCAAGTTGTTGGAAAGATGAAGTGTCTTTATTACCTACATATCTATTTATCAAGTGTGGCATCCCATTTTACGGATAGTTAAATCTGTGGATGGGAGCCACACTGACAAAAAACAGATTTTCCTGCACATTTTGGGGATCCTCCAGGTTTGCAGAAAAATTTGACATCTTAAAAAATACATTAGGGGATTTAAACCCCCCCCCCAAATAAAAAAGCACTGTGTATGGGCAGATAGTGCTCTTACCCTTTTCTTCACAGCTGGTGGGGTATGGGGCCTCTCCAAGCATGGCTGTTGGTGCATCTGGGAGCCTTTTTAGACCTGGCCATGGTGGCAAGTCTCTTTGGCCTGGAAGAGCTCCCAGATGCTGATGCCAGGCCTGGGGGTTTGGGGTCCTGTCTGGCTCTGCAGCTTGCAGACACTGCAGCTGCCACAGGTGGTAAGGTAAGGAAGGGGAAGAAAGAGAGATGGGGGAAATTGAAAAAAGGGGAGAGGGAAGAAAGGGAGGGATTGTCAGAGAAGTGGAGGAGGGACAAATAGAGAGGGGGGAAGACTGACAGAAGGAAAGGTTGAGAAAGAGGGGGAAGATTGTTAGAGAAGGAGGGAAAGGGAGTGAAGCAAAGGGAAGGGATGCACCCTCCCCACATGATTCTTCTGGGTCTCCACTTGTATATTCTAAGTGTAAAGAGATATACAGTAAATTGAGATTACAGTAATTTGAATACACTAACTGCATTCCAGGGCATTTGTTTTCATCAGAGCAGAGAATGGGTTCAGACCACCACTGCTGCACTTAGAATGTGATCAAAATGGTTTTCTGCCCTGAAAACAAATGGACCAGAATATAGCAAATGTGTGCCAAAAGCGCTTCACCAGGTCTTATGTTTCCTATAGTAAGCTAGATGCAAGACTTGCAGAGCTCAGCTGTAGGCATTTCCCTCACTTGTACTTAGTTCTTGCCCATATTGGATAGAGGTAGTTGTTTCAACCATTGGATCAAAATGGTTTTCTGCCCTGAAAACAAATGGACCAGAATATAGCAAATGTGTGCCAAAAGCGCTTCACCAGGTCTTACGTTTCCTATAGTAAGTTAGATGCAAGACTTGTAGAGCTCAGCTGTAGGCATTTCCCTCACTTGTACTTCGTTCTTGCCCATATTGAATAGAGGTAGTTGTTTCAACCATTGGAATGAACCTTCCTCAATTTCCCCCCTAACTAGTGGCTTGTCTGAGTAAAACTGATGTATGAATCACAAGAAATATCTAAAGCCACTCTTGTTCTAAGCATTTGTAAACAGTCTTAAGGTTGTGGTAATATTGACAGATGAAACACTAAGCATCTTAATGGTTGTAATGTTTTGCTTCAGGGATATATATGCAATATATTCACATTTTTAAAAATAGGATATATTTGCAAGTGAGGTTTTTTGACATTGTGGTAGAGATGTTTCAGCTCTACCAAGTCCTGACTGCTTGATGAATGGAGCCATGTTTGCAGTCACTGTCTTTGGACAACATATCCTGGGTTACAGTCATCAGAGAATGTGACCATACCTAGGTGTTTACAAAGTAAGTTTTCACATGTTCTGATCACAGGGCAGTTTCTGTGTCCATACACTACATATGTGTGTGAGAGCCACATTCTGGTGATTGTGTGGAACAGAGCCAGTGCTATTGTTGTCGTGATCCCTCTATGCATGTTATTTCTACCTGGGTATGTTTGTGCTTATATCCTACAGTGAAAAGTAGGCATCAGTTGTCAAAAGTAAGTACTGCTATGCATAATTATCTTATGTAGCTCCATCTTGTTGGAGCTCTGATCATATGATCACTGTGGATATAATTAACGGCTTCTAGCCAGCTGAAGTAAAATATCAAAAAGGTGCCCTGTTTTTCTTGTCTTTTAAAAAAGTCACATGGGTTGAAGCTGGAGAAAGGAGAATGGCATTCCCTCTAACATATTTCCTATAACACCTTGCTCCAGTTGAACAGGCCTTGGCCTGCAGCTAAAGAACAACTTAACCTAGTCATTGACAGATGTAGGACTTATGTCAATAGTTACTTGGCTTAGGTAGTATGTTTGCCCTCAGGTCAATAGCCATTATACCTCTGTATGGGTATACCAGTCTTTAAAGTCCCCTCCCTGTTTTCAAGAGTATTGCTTTCTTCCAGCAGTGGCTTGAATCTGTTAATTCTACAATAACTAAGTGGGCAATTAGATTGAGCCATCTGAATTTTTTTAACAAAACCGGTTCCCTTTTAGTTATTTACAAAACTTTCTACTTCCTCCAAGACTAGCACTTACTCAAAATCTATTTATTCTTCTAAATTAACCTCTTTCCAGGTAACATTTTGATCAGTCCTTGTAGGTGTTGAGGTATGTAAAATAGCAGAGCAAAAGATAAAGTTTACTAATTACTTAGGGAAAAAGGGAAGTCCAAAACAAGAAACTCCTTCTTAGCTCTCTAATCTACATTTTCTCTGTATAATGGCTAAACCTTGAGTCTGTGCCCCAGGCAAGAGTTCGAACAAAGGCACTAAAAGTTACCTATATCTCCACCCCTGGGGCATACTCAAATCTATTCATGAGCCAATAGACAATTCCAATACCAATTTACTTTGAATATTGCCACCTACACTTTGGTGGAGACTACTCCATTGGTCCTAAAGCTAACTAACTAGGAATTAGCATACACAACAACATGTTAACTCATTCATGACATCAGGGAAAGAACTTGCTCATATTCCAACAGTAGGACTCTTTAATCTGAGGGACACATACATATTATGGGAATGCTGAGTAAGTATAAGACTGGTTAAAAACTAGATAGGCTAGATAGGTGGTTGAAAACTAGATAGGCTGAGATAGTTGTTTGAGCTCCTCTTTGAATATGCTACATTACTCTTGCTGAGGATGGTCGGAAAAAGATAAAATGGTTGTTTTGGAAGTAGCATGGATCATTTTCATTGTAATGAAAATACTGTCTCCCAGTGTTTTCCATATAGATGAAAGTATTGTCTTTAAATGATATGAAAACATAAGTAAGATAGCCCAAGCCAAACGTGTCCAATCTCATGGTTTGTCTAGACCTCTATGCCCTATAGTATCCAAGTGTGTGTGTGGAAAAATAAAGTCTGAGCGCCAAGCCCATGTGACAAATATTTTGTGTTCTCTTTGGTCATTGAATGAAACCATATTTTGTTGGACTTGTGAAGAAAAGACAGATTGCTTGTGGGTATGATGACATGGCTATTCTAACATTGCTGATCCCTGCTGCCTAGACATATCCATACTACGCACAGCTGCCAAGCCCCAATAGGACTGTGCCTACTGCTTCATCTTAGAAGCCGTCTTAGAAGCAAGGAGAAAAGTGTTTGCTTTTATTAAAATAGGCTGTCAGCTTCCAGTTGGGCACCCTAGGACAAGGCCAGGAGCCTGGGAATCTGCCTGCTGATTTGGGATTAAAATCTTTGCAGGGAAGACTAAAGGTTATATTTCTCTGAGGCGAGTCTAATTTTTGATTACATGAAGACTGATGCCACCTGAATGTTCGGGCAATTTAGCAGGCTTACAAGAAAGTTTTAAGAAAACAATAAGAACATAAGAGAAGCCAATGTTGGATCAGGCCAGTGGCCCATCCAATCCAACACTCTGTCACACAGTGGCCAGAAATACCAGGTGCCATCAGGAGGTCCCCCAGTGGGGCCAGGGCACTAGAAGCCCTCTCACTGTTGCCCCCATCAAGCACCAAGAATACAGAGCATCACTTGCCCCAGACTGAGAGATCCTATCTATACCTTGTGTCTAATAGCCACTGATGGACAATGTATTCGCTAATTACAGTATGTCATGAATTAAACGGAATAAATCAAGGCAGAAGTAGGAGTAAAATGTAGGGTACTGGGGGAGTTTACCAAGTATGTGTTTCAAGTAATATGGCCTTGAAGAAATCTGAACACACACAGAAGTATGATTTGCAAAATTATTTGCATCATGAAGCTAGCTTCTCTTTGTGAAGAAAATCTTTCCAGTTCTGGTTCACTTGCTTTTTTTCCTGTTTGCTGACTCCTGTTCCCAGTACTACCTTGGATTTAAAACAGTAGTTCAAAACTATCCAGTCAAAACTATGGCTCACTCTATCTTGAGCTGGTAGAATAATAGGAGGCAATCACTTCTTCAAGACTCATCTTTATCTTTGTGGCTCAGTGTGGGGAAGAGCATACACATCTCTAAACATGCAGGCTTAACTGTTTATAATATTACTGAGAGGTAGAATCTCTGTGGAAGCCAAATCTGGTTTAGATTTTACACACAAGGGACCGAACAGAGCTGCTTGTGAGCATTTTTGAATCTGGTCTGAAATAAGAATTGTTTATTCGATATACCAGACTTTATTTAGAGAGAGCCTCTGGGAAACTGATCACCTAAGATATGGGTCCACTGTCTGGATATTTTGTTAAAAACTGGTTTTGCTCCAAGGACTGTCTAGAAAGGTAGTTAGATCTACCTACTTGAATAACACTGGGATGAAGAACAGACTAGAAAACCTACTGTAAAATTTAATGGATGATTCTGCTGTTCTATAAAAAAAGCTTCTTATATTTTACAGGATTTTGAATGCAGCTAACTATATCCATTACAGGGAGTTTCCTGTTAAGGTGAGTTTCTGTAGGTGATGTCAGCTACACAGAAGCAGAAAGGTATCGGATGTGCACTAGCCATCTTTATGGGCATGTCCTCACAGGAGTTTTTCTACACTCTTCATTTGATAGCTTGGTTTACAGTTTCTGTGGCTTGCAATGACCTTTGTTTGTGCGGGTCAATAGTGGTATCATTTGGTTACAGAGTAGAATGTGCCAGTTTAGTGTCCCTGAAGCAAGCAAGTAAATAAAGCATGCTCCCAAGTTTCCCATTTATTTCATCATTCTATATTGTGAAGTGGTCTTAATAATCTGGGAATATGAACTGAATTTGGACACAATATATTGGGGATACCAGGTCTGAATTTGGGCAATTGTTATGAAATTTAGGAGGGTTTTTTGCATCATATGTGTTAGACATATGAGAATTAAATCTAGTGGAGTATTCCCCCCCATTTTTATAGCTTGTAAATGTGTAGGAGACAGAGCCCAGTTAATTGTCTAGGACTGTCTGTGTATGCAGCACTGCTGAAGGGTAAGCAGGTGTAGACTTGACCAGTTTCTTGGATGGAAAGCCCCATGGAAGGGTGAGACCCAAATATAACAACTAATTTGAACACACATACTCACAAATCATTTGGTGGTGTGTACCTGGTAATCTTCCATATAATAAAGTATGAGAGACTGTTGGAATAACAGCGAGACTTGATTCCAGATTGGGGTATAGGCTTTTGAGAGTTCAGCTGTCTTCATCAGACACAAGGGAACATTGACTCTTGAAAGCTTATACCATAAAACTTTTTTGTGAAAAAAACTTTATAACCACCTCTTTCCCAAGAACATGAGAGTATACAGTGCCAGCAAAGATTAACAGTAGTGAAATATAACATATAGAACACAGTAGTAAGAGGTTAACGACTAGTAAAGAATGCTAAAAATAACACAATACTTAACAGTATAATTTAAAACTGCATGACATAGCGTGACGTATAATGACAATCACCTTAGGGAGGGGTAGTTCTAAACTCTGTAAAAAAGTTACAATAACAGTACATGTATTGGGGTTGAAAAATTGAAAGTTGTTCCATTTCAGGAGATAAAGTTGATGAGGGGAAAATGTAGCTCTGTAAAGGTCGAGTACGGTGTCTCAGAACTATCATGTTTCACTTGGGCTGTGATTTTCTCCATAACCGTAAAGTCCCATACAGTAAAAAAATGTGTTGAGAGCAGTGTGTGTGTGTGTGTGTGTTTGTTTCAGGTCTTTCCATAAGGTTGCTATTACCTCCCTAGTCGCTTCACGTAGTATTGCAATTAAGTCTTTCCATGTAGAGGGAAGGCTACTTTTATGCCTGTGGTTTAATAGCATGACTTCTGGTTTCAGTGGTATCTGATAACCAGTGATTTGCCATATTTGATGTTGAACTAAACACCAGAAGGTATGCGCATATGTACACATCCAATACCCTGAAAACCTTGTTGGTCTCTAAGATGCTACTGGTCTCAAATCTGGCTGTTCTACCACAGATCAACAGGGCCACCCTCTGAAACTACCTTGATAGAATGACATGAATCTTGTGGCAGCTCAGTCAGGCTTCTTTTATATGCACCAGAGACTTTTTTTTAAAGTTGGCAACTCTTGTCAGAATTAATTTTGCCACTGTGCGTGTGGTTTGTCAAGGAAGGATTGGTTGGCTTACACCTAGTTTTGTTTTTAACAAGCTTAATGTAACACTTTTCTGTGTTATCAGATAGTATGTGCTGGCATCTAACCACTTTTGAAACACTTTTATTAACACATTTCCTGTGTGAGAACTTTCTGCAGGAAATGGGAAAAAACTCCTCAATAGACAGTTGAATGCCTTCTGTTCTTTAATTGCTGTTTTTATTATCATTGAATCCCTCTGGCTGCATGGCTGTGTCCACTTCCTTCTCTGGCTCAGTCCAGATCATATGCAATAGAATGTCAGTTATTTTTATTGCTGTATGAAAAACAGTGGGGTTTTTTTTGAGGATTATGGAACAACCTGTTGCTGTGAGATTCTTATTTTGTAGAAGACTATTCCACTGAGAATGATTTTGCACATGCACAAAAGTAGCCCTAAGCAATGAATGGAAGAACAGTGATTATGTATAATGCAGCACTGAACTTGGAACCCAAGGGCTAGTTCACAAGTGCTTGTTCATTGCTACATATGCTGTCCTTGAATTACTGTATATTTGATGGCTTTGGGCTGAATGTGTGAATGGTCTTCATTGAAAACTGTTGTGCTTTGTATTGCTACTGGATAGACGAACATTCTGTTTTAGGCAATTAATGACTGATAGCTCATTTATATGCCATTGCTTGATGATAAGTTTTTCAAGTGAACTTGTTTTTGAACTGGCCCATGAACTGGTATTTGTGTGTATTTTCCCATTATTGATGTCATAAATCAAGATCTGATTTTTTGATCGTAATTGGAACAGGCTCGTATTTCTAGCTACTTCTCTACTGGACAGTATATTGTAAATAAAAAGTTTAAATGCAGGGAGAGTGAGTGGATTTTCCAACACATCATTCAGTAGTCAGACGAGAAACAGAAGGGTTTCTTGAAACAGTTATTTTAAGGTGTATGTCTAAGAGAACCAGACATCTTGTTACAACTTTAACATTATAGTCTCAAGATTGGCATAACAAGGACAGGAATTCTTAGCCTTCAAAACTTCCTTTTCCTTCCCTGGTATGTTCTTGCCCCCTTTCCCAGACTCCATAGTAGTCTGTAACACCATCTACTTTCTGCTACGCCACGCATCCTACTGTTGTGCAAGCAGATGGCAGCTTCTTGGTGCACAAGAAGGATTATCAGTTTGCCCATGTGCTTGTGAACTGGAAGCAAAGATGAACTCTGTCTTTTGAGACACCTTTTCTCTCTGACTTGGTTGCCAGGACTAACAAAGCTTTTTAGGCAGCAGGACATGAGCACTTGGATTAGGAGCAGTAGACATTGCTGTGCCAGGCTGGCCATTGGGCTGTTCAGTTGCCACTTGTGGCACATGTCCTGCAGGTCAGCGTTTCCAGATTCAGTTGATTTTTCTATGAAGCTCTTCCCACATCTTCCTTGGAGATGCTGGAGCCACTTTTGACCAGCCTGGGTATTCTTCATTCTTACAAATGCGATTGGGGTGGATGGGACTCAATCTTCATTGGCAGCTTTTCAGTTGTGGAAGTGGGGTTGCAGGTGCTAACCTAGAGAGTTTGCATAACTTTAAAAATGCATGGGTGGAATAAGAGAGTATAGAGCAACTGTCTTTCCTCCCACTGTTCCAACAGTCCTTTTGCTGCCCTCACCGTGGGCCCCTCCTTCTAACCACCCACCATGAATTCTTACTTGTTCTGACTTGGTTCTGATTTGTATTTATGTATGTATTGCAGAAATGTGATTAGTTTGCTTCAAGATCATGTGGCCACATAAGTACTGAAATACAAACTTAAAATATTCACTTTGATAAAGAGTAAGCTGAACTTGCATTTTTCAAAAAGTAAACAGAAACATCTGCTGTAGTGATTAAAAGGCATCTTATGTAAAACTGTCAACTTTGCTTCTCTTGGCCTTTAAAATTTTTTTGATCCCTTGTCTTTTCATTGGCTCAGCTTTTCATTGGCTCAGAAATTTCAGAGTATATATGTATTATGTGTATGTATAGATGGGGGAGGAGATGGCAGAGAAGACGGGAGTATTTTATTTGCTTTTATAATGTAACTAACAAAAGTCTTCATTAGAATTAAATTAACTGGTTTTCCGTGTTCAGGAGTCAGGACTATACTCATGGTATGAGTACACATCAAATATCATTAGTTCTGCTTAAAGCTTTGTGTTACAGAGCATGTGGACTTTGACCTTAATGCTCAGCTTAGCTCTCTGGCAGGCAGACAAAACAACAGTACTAAAAGCCTGAAATTCAAGCACTTGAAATCCTATTTCAGTCATGGGTGTAGTTCCAGAGAGCTAAATGAAAGAAAGGTATGAGAAACAGCATTAGAAGTGGGGACAATAAGCTACTTAACATCTAGATCTTTTGTTTCAGCTAACTGTAGAATTTCTTGTTCTCTTGCTGTATTTTGATGACAATTTCCTGTTTTCTGCAAAATTTTGATATTTTTAAAATAGAATATACATAGCAAAATATGCTCTTGAAATTTTTTTGGAGTACTCTGCTATCTGCTGATGCTAAGTCTTGATGCTTGGTTGGCTACTGTGAGAAGGAGGATACAATACTGTATAGACTAAGGGTGTCAAACATGCAGCCCGGGGGTCGGATCAGGCCCCCAGAGGGCTTCTATCAGGCCCACAAGGGACTGGCTGTCTCTTGCTTCTTCCTCCAATTCTGTTGCTGCTGTTGCATCATAGCTTGCTTTCCTAGACTCTTTCAGTCACTCAGGAGAGATAGATAGGCAAGCTTCTGCTCCCTGCACTGGGCTGAGGCTCCTCCCCCTCCCAGGTTGCTACAACACAGACATTTTGATGCAATAATTCAGAGCAAGAGGTGTCAGTTATCAGAGACGGTTAAATAAACAAAATATTGCAAGAATGCAAATGTTTCAGGCATGTTTTTATTTTAAGTTAAAAAAAATGTTTGTGTCCTTTATAAAGTTTATATCTCCGCTACCTGGCATTACATTTTATGACACACATGGCCTGGCCCGCAAAGTCCAATTTATGTCAAATCTGGCCTTCCATAAAAATGAGTTCGACACCCCTGGTATAGACCTTTCAGTCTGATCCAATAGAGCTCTTCTTGCGTTCTTATTTTTTTCGGTTGCCTATCAAATTTATTATAGTTTTTTGCAAGGTTGTTTCAAAAGGGCAGGACAGGCAGAAATCTGACCGTCATAGCCTTCTTGGAGTAGAGATGGTGGAAAAAGTTTAACCTGCTGACTTGCAGTGTCACATGCAGTTGCTATGCACCTGGACTGTATAGGACTGGGGTGTGTGTGAATGATTCAGAGGAGATTCTGGTATTATTACCCCAGGATAACGGTAAACAGCCTCATTGTTGAGACTTTGCTAGTTTATTGTTTTCTACAAGATTCCTCAGACCCATTTGTATGCTAGACTGCTTTTTTATAGTATGACGAAGCCTCTTTCATTTGCTCTCATTAAGTTTATGAGATAGCTTGTCTGGTCATTTGTACAAAGTTGGCTCATTGTCAGAAATTACCTGGTCTCTTAAGTAAGCTAGATAGTATTAAAATAACATTTCTCTTCACATTTTTTTGAGTGACAATTGTATCTTTCAGTTTCTCATCTAATGTGATTAGAGGTATCTGGTGAAAGTCTTAAACTCCACACTTTACTATTAGTATTTGCTAATAAATAAACATTTTCATTAAAACCTGTTATAACTATTAGTCAACAGGATATTGCAGGACAAAAAGCTTAGAGATGGTATTTCATAGAACAGTTTTAAGAATCCTGCTTTAACCATACTCATGGTACGTTTTAGGAAAACTATTCAATCTAACTTTAGTTTGAGATTCAGTACTGAGATGGTTTTTGTGGCCTTGGCTGTATATGCTCACTATATTCATGATTCTCCTGAATTGCTCAGCAGCTTTAGACACCATCAGCCATAGTATCCTTCTGGATTGACTGGCTGAGTTGGGGTTTTCTTGGTGGAAGATTCCAAGATAATGCTGTTGCGTTGTTCATCTAAAGGCGATCTCTCTTATGGGATCCTGCAGTGGTCCTTATTGTCCCCTGTATTAATTTGTAAGAGACCACAGGGGAAGATTGTCTGGTGTCACAGACAGTTGGATTTGAGTCCAATAGCACCTTAGAGACCAACAAGGTTTGGGGGGATATGAGCTTTCGATAGTCTCAGCTCCCTTTGTCCCGAAGCTTTAACTTTCAGAAGCTTATACTCCAAAAATCTTGTTGGTCTCTAAGGTGCTACTGGACTTGTCTCTCTGTTCTACTGCAGACTAACATGGCTACTCTCTAGAAACTATTCTAGAAGATTTTCATTAATATGCTGGGGATACCCAACTCTGTTTCTCCATTGCCTTTGAGCTAAACGTGGCAATTTTGTCCTGGAATGAATGATCAGTAATTGTTTGGGTAAGGGTGACTGAGTTGAAACTTAATCTGTACAAGTATGGACAGTGGAAATTCTGATCCCAAATGGGGCCACACTCAAAGAAAGAACAAGTCTGTAGATAGGGCGTGGCCCAGGATCCAGACATAATGTTAATTCTGGAAAGAAGGAAAGGTGGGAATGGTATTGGGAAGAGGAGGAGGGGAGGGGGGGAAAAAGTGATTCAGGTGTGCAGCCTGCCCCCTATCATGGTTAAGATATCAATCAGAACAAAATTATTCAATTAACTAATTATGTTTAACAGAGATCTTTATATCCCCTTCCTTTTAGTGATTGGCTTCCAAGTGGCTTATGCAAATACACAAAACAAATGGCCAGTTGACAGTTGTGTCTGGCAGGTCAGTGGAGGGGACCTCATTCTCTGCCAGGGTGAAAAGTGAGAATCAGATTTGGTAGGGAGGCTGAAACTTGAGAAGCAGCCCCCCCCCCCACTTTTATGCACTTTAAATGTTTGACAGATGTCACAGTCATGAATTCAAGGGAATTCCTCAGTCTGTAACTTATTCAAAAGCCACATTGCCTAGCTGCCCAAAAATCTGATGCTGATGCACACAGGTCATATCTAAGAATTGATGATGAAACATAGGAATATATTCAGTTAAATACAAGTATTTATAGTTTTTTAGCAGTAAGATAGTTGTAGATTTATTACATTGAGTGTTAAATGCATATTAAATATGTGTACATTACCTTTGTTTCCATAGTGTTTATACACATTCATGTCCTGGCCTGATGGAGAACATAGCTGGCACTTGCTGTGTTACAACCTCCTTTTTACTCTGACTTTGTGCATGCATTTATGTACATTAGCATGGATTTGGGTAATCTTTACTATAAAGGTTAAAATATTGAGCTGTCTTTTAAATTCATTGAAACCTTTTCGCTTTTAGCTCATTGCCTTGTTGTCCTTCATAGAGATGCATATAATATTAAGCATTCATTTGAATTCTAGGCATGTAGTTTGATGTCATGAAGCCAGTGTTCTTACTCAAGGGAAAAGGTGAAAGTGCTTCCCATCACTCACCTTTCCTGCAAGTGATTAAGGACTGACATTGACAACTTCCAGAGGGAATCCCAAGGAATCATTTTCAGCCAGAAAGATGGTTATTGTGATATGAAGCCTGGAAGGAAAGAATTGACTGAAGACCAATTAAACTTTTCTTTGCCTTCCTTTCCCATAGGAATATGGTGGATTCCATAATGTGTCTTCTGATGTACATGGTAAGTTGCTTAATGGTTATTTCCCTGTGTCAGATTTAACACTGTGATTCTAGCTACACTCAGCTGGAAGAAATGCCGGAGGCTTGTTTCCAAGTAAATGTATTTGGGAAGATTAAGGTTTAGTATGCACACATGAATTGTAATGTTAACTTTGAACTGTCAGTTTAAATACAAAATGGTTGTGCTTCATCAGATCTCATGTAAAAATACGAACAGCTAATGCATACTGTAAATGTCCTTCAAGTCACATTGTGCATTTGCCCTTTCTCCACAGTATTGGATTTATTTTGCTTTGAAGAAAGTATTATTGATTCTAAATCCTGTTTAGGCTGCATGGGATTTAAAATGCAGCAGGCTTTAGAATGCTCATGCTGTCATTCTTCTCTCAGTGGACTTTCCACTTGGCAGCAAATGCCACTTTTGCCTGGATTGAAGGAAGACCTTCGCCCGAGTGTGCACAGTCTACAGATTCCTGCTGAAAAGAAACTGAAAGCACTGATAATATTTGTATAATGGCTTGAGCAAGAAGATGGCAAGAAGTTATTTCTCTTTTCAAAGAAATCAGAGCAGGTTGGGGAAATAGGCAGCTGTTACCAATTAAAGGATGCAAAAATACACAAAAATCTCAGTGTGACTTCTTCTAAAATGTTTGATTCTCACTCCTGTACATTTGAGTGCATTAGTCTACTTTAGCAAGCTTAAGCCTAAACATGAGACTCTAACGCCCCGTCCACACTGTCACTTTTGTCGCTCATTTCTCCCTGTTGCTTCAGGTTCCCTCACCCCCCATATGTTTTGTTCTCTCTAGTAATCCCAGAGGGAGCAAAACACATGTGGAAAAGGGGGAGGAACCCAAAGCAATAGGGAGAAATGAGCAGCAAAAGTGACAGTGTGGACGGGGCCTAAATAAAAATAAATTGCCTTTTCAAAAAGTTCAGTACAGACTAGAAATGACTGGTTTTCTCCAAACTGGTTTTCTCCTGCATGCAGCAATTATTTTTACTTTCTCTATTCCCCCCCCCCCCCCAATATATCCAAGCATCTGAAAATGACTGGAAGCTGAGAGTTGGAATAAATGGGAGTAAGTTACCACTGGGTCTCACAAGGGTTGGTATTGGGACTGGAGCTATGTAATGTGCTCATAAATGGTCTGAAATTGGGGGAGAACACCGAGGTAACTAAGTTTGTGGATGATACAAAATTATTCAGGATGGTGAAAACCAAGGTTGACTGTGAAGAGCTCTGGGAAAATCTCTGGGTGAGTGGGTAATAAGGGATGCCAGCCTTCAGGTAGGACCTGGGGATCCCCTGGAATTACAACTCATCACCAAACCACAGATATCAGTTCCCCTTGAGAAAATGGATGCTTTGGAAGCTGGACTCTGGCATTTCACTCCACTTGAGGTCTCTGTCTTCCCTAGGCTCCACCCCCAAATCTCCAGTAGTTTCCCAACCTGGATCTGCGTACTCTACCCTGCCATCCCCTGTCAGTGGCTGGGAGTGCCTGGCACCCCTAGTGGGTAACTGTGGCAAATGAAGTTCAATCTCAGTTTTAAGTATATGATGATGGGGTCTGAAATGGCTGAGACTGAGATAGATTGGGTTCATACTTGATAGCTCAATGTAAATCTCAACTAAGTTACAGCACCAGTGAAAAATGCAAACTCCATGCAGGAGATTAGGAAAGGAATTGAAAATAACATGACCAATATTATAATGTTCTTGTATTTGTAATTTCCATAGTATTTGGAATACTGCACTCTGTTCCAATCTCCGTCTCAGAAAAGATATTGCAGAGGTTTTCAAAAAAAGTTTAGAAGAGTGCAATCAATATGATTAAGGGGCTGGAGTACCTTTCCTATGAGGAAAGGCTGGGGAGTTTGGGACTTCTGAGTTTAGACAAAAGCTAAGGGTGGATATGATAGAGGTTTCTAGAATTATGCGTGAGGTAGAAAGACTGGATAGAGAGAACTTTATCCCTGAATAGATTCAGGATGGACAATACTAGCCATGGTACTGGTGTCTGAATACCAACACTAGGAAGCAATTTCAGGGGAAGGCATTGGCCTGTATAATGTGTTGTTGAGCCTCAAGGGTAACTGGTTGGCCACTAGGCTTGCCAGCCCCCAGGTCCAGGCAGGGAATCCTCTGGTTTCAGGGGCTTCTCCCCACCATGGACCAGCTGGCCGGTGGGGGGAACTCTGCCCCTAAACAAGGATGTCACAGCGCAACATCCCCGATGTGATGATATCACAAAGAAGTGACATCATCGCATCGGGGATGTTGCAGCTGGGACGCTCTAGTATTTGGGCAAATGACATGGTTTGAGGGTGAAATTCGTGCAACATCCCCATCTGTCCCAAGAATGCCCCCCAAATCCCCCTGCTGGATTTCCAAAGGGATTTGTTAACCCTATTGGCCACTGTATGAGATGGGATGCTGGAACAGATGGACCATCAGTCTGATGCAGCAGAGTTCTTTGCATGTCGTTGTGTCATGTGTTAAGTGGGTTGCCTAATGGAGACACGAAGAGTGGCTTAGAGGATGAAGGAGAATGAGATTCAGGGGTTCCCTAACCTTTATGCACTGCCATCTATGGTGGCTGCCTAAAAATTCATTAGATGGTGATTCTAATCACATGGAAAATAGGTTGAGTGTTTAGTTTTTCTTAAATGTGGCAGAACAGTCCTCTGATCTGCAGGCCCTGTTTCACCCTGCCCTCCTGGATTTTCCCACCACCTGGATGGGCTTTTCTCTCTCTCTGTTCAACTGCTGCCGCCGCTTGACCTTTGTAGAAATTGCCCTCTGGGAGGGTCAGAGCTCCCAGCTTCCCTTTCATGTTTTGAGGCCTTTCCTCTGTGTCTCTTGCTAACCAGAGTCTGGTTACCATAGGGACAGCTTGCTACCTTGAGCACCATTAGGGGAGTAGCCACTTGCCAACTGACAGCCTTCACATTCCTCCTGGTGTTCCTTTTAAAATACTGTGTCCAAGACAGTGGAGATCTGTGTGGCACAGAGAACCACTACCAGGATCAAAAGATATAAAGTGTTTATTAAAAAGAAAGTGTTTATAAGGATACTTTTAGCACAGCACCAAATTGAGCAAGGTTAAAAAAAAGGGTAAAGTGCAATTCCCTCCATCTGTACATGCCCTAGCAATTGTTAAATATAAGGCAGGGCCATTATCTTAGAAAGTTACAGATGCTTACAGATGTGCCACTGCCTTCAAGCCTCCTTCAGGTGTACAGGCCAGCATATGGCAATGGCTGCCTCCTTCAGACCTCAGTTAAGAGTTCTGTTTTGATGTTTTGATGGAATCATCACCAAAGGAACCTTCCTCCTTGCTCACAAAACTTCTAGCATCTCTCTTTCCCCACCCACTGACCAAGTCAGGCTGAGTCAAAAAAGCTTTTCCTGAAGTCTCCTAAAGTTTCTTCCTGAAGTTCTTCTGGTACTTAATACCTTCAAATCTCTGTTTCCTGCTTGGTGGTGGTGGTGGGAACAGGAGCTTGACCATCCCATTGTCTCTTGCTAGACTTATTTGCATTTGTAAAAAGGGTGGCTGAGACTTGAGGCTGGAAAACAACTGAACTGTCTTTCCCCCTCCTGCCTGTTCTCTGCCCAGAGGGGAAAAAAACTTCATGGTGAAAATTTTACTCAGTTCAGACCTCCACCCCAAAATGCATTTCTTCACAGATGCTATAGAAAAGACTGGAAAAAAAGCTCTAATTTATAGAAGCACATGTTAGTCCTTCTGGGTTCCAGACGTGTGCTAGGTTTTCAGAAAGCTTCCAGGCTTCCATTTCAAATGTTCTAGTAGTCAGGCAAGCAAGATTGTTCTAGTCCAAATCTTAGAAAGAAGATGTGAGATTGTGCCAATAGATGTAGCCCACAACAGGTCTTCTTAAACAGAAAGTCCTTTATTTGCAGAAAAGATTTGGTTGGTCAAATACACTTTTCCTGTTAGTAATGCCCAAGATCCCAACCTGGAGCCCTCCCCTTATTGGCATATTTTTAATAGTCTGCTTTAGCTGCTTCCAACGTGTTTGCAATCAGTGGCCAAGAGTCACACAATGAATTCCACCAAGTAGCAAAGTCACTAGAACTTTCAGCAGCTGAGCTTAAGTTAGGCAGGGGAACCCCTTCAAAAACCCCTACCGCCATAAATGGAGTAGATGAATGTACAGCATTGATATAACTATATTCTGCAAAAGGCAAGAGGTCCACCCAGTCATCTTGTTGAAAATTAGTATAGCAACGCAATTATTGTTCCAAGATTTGATTAACTCTTTCGGTTTGGCCATCCATCTCTGGATGATAAGTGCTGCTTAATGCTGATTCAACTCCCATAACTTGTAAAAGCTCCCACCAGAAGTTGGCAACGAATTGGGAGCCGCGATTGGAAATTATCTTCTTTGGTATACCGTGAAGTCTGATCACGTGATTTACAAAAGCTTTAGATAAAGTCTTTGCAGTAGGCAATTTCTTTAGAGGAACAAAATGAACCTGTTTGGAAAAAGTGTCTACCACTACCCACACCACAGTCTTTCCTTTGCTAAGAGGCAGATCAGTTATAAAGTCCATAGAAATAACTTCCCATGGACGACTAGGAGTTTCCAAAGTCCTGCAATAGTCATGGTGGTTTTTCACCCCGGGATTTTCCCATCAAACAAGTTTGGCAAGAGGAGACATAGGAAGAGACATCTCCCCTCACACGTGGCCACTAAAATTGTCTGTGTAATAGATTGAAAGTGTCCCTATAGTTTAGATTCATGTGCTACGTGCATAATCTCCTTGCGCAATGTTAAAGGAACCACTATTTTCTGTTCTTTAAACCAACAACCTTCCGGACTCTGTACGAGGGAAGACAAGGAATGGAACTCTCCATTCAGACACTTCAGGCGTCACCTCTTTTTTGGCTTGGCTTCTGGTCTGCACCCCCCCCCCCCCAGTTGTTCAGGCGTGAACATAGTCTCTATTACTTCATCTTTTTGTGAGTCATGTTGGGGTAGGCGAGAGCATCAGCTAACGAATTGGAGCGCCCTGGGAAGTGGCGAAGTGTGAAGTTGAATTTAGAGAAGAAATCAGCCCATCTGAGTTGTTTAGCATTAAGGGAACGTTGAGTATGTAAGGCTTCTAGGTTTTTGTGATCAGTCCATATTTCAAACGGTTGGCGTGCCCCCTCCAACCAGTGCTGCCAGGTAGTTAGAGCCAGGCGGATTGCTGTGGCTTCTTTGCCCACACTGCCCAATTATGCTCGGTTTCCCCAATTTTTTTTGAAATGTAGGCTAAAGGGTGTAATCTCCCATCAGTCCCTTCTTGCAAGATGGCCCCCCCATGGCGGCATCAGACGCATCAACTTGCACTACAAACTTTTTATTTTCATATGGGTGCACCAAAATGGATTCAGAAGTAAAAAGACATTTTAGAGCATCAAAAGCCTGTTGACACTCAGGAGTCTAGTTTAACCGAGCGCTGGGCTTAGCCACCTCTGGCCCCTTCCTTTTCATTTTAAGTAAGTCAGTGGGGAGAAGGCTGTATTGGGCGAAATTGCTGATGAAATTTCGATAAAAATTGCTGAATCCTAGAAAACTTTGTAACTGGCATCTTGTGCGGGGGGTTTCCCACCCCACCACCGCTGAAACTTTTGCCAGGTCCATTTCCAATCCCCGTGGAGAAATGCAGTAGCCCAGAAAGTCTATTTCGGTCTTATAGAAATCGCACTTGGAGAGCTTAACAAACAGCTAATTGTCTCTGAGTGTGGATAACACCTCTCTCACCAGTTTAATATGCGATTCAAAATCCGGGGAATAGAGCAAGATATCATCTAGATAACACAGGACCCCCTTGAATAGGTGCTTGTGTAAAACTTCATTTATTAAGTTCATAAAAACTCCTGGAGCCCCCTGAAGGCTGAAGGGCATAACCAGGTACTCAAATTGCCCCAAGGGGGTATTAAAGGCAGTCTTATATTCATCCCCGTCCCTGATGTGCACTCGGAAGTAAGCATCCCGGAGGTCCAGTTTTGAGAAAATTTTCCCTTTATTGGCCTCGTTGAGCAAGTCTTTTATCAATGGGAGGGGGTAAGCATTTGAAGTAGTCACGGCATTCAAACCCCGATAGTCTGTACACAACCGCAGCCCCCCATCTTTTTTCTTTCAGAAAAGTACTGATGCAGCGAAGGGGGAAGTGGCCGGCCAAATGAATCCTCGTTCGAGATTTTTATCTATGAAGTTATGAAGTTCCACTTTTTCCTGGTGGGACATGGAGTACAATTTACCCTGGGGTAGTTTATGCCCAGGTAACAGTTCAATGGCACAGTCAGTGTTTTGATGGGGGGGGGGGAGCTCATCAGCTTCCGTTTCTTCTAAAACCTACGCTAAATCCCTGTATGCGGTAGGTATGGATAAAAGTTCCTCATGCGCTAAACAAGTGATCTCGAAGCCAGGCCGATTGCCCCAATCGGCTTTCCAAAGATGCTTTTTACAAGAGAGAGGAACCCAGGTAATCCGTCCCTCACTCCAGGTGATGTAGGAATCACACATCCCTAACCATGGGCTTCTAGCACCATGGGGAATTGCGCATGGGGAGTGATTACAAAAGCCTGCTGTTCCCAATGTTCCCCCGTGCCAAGTATTAACAGTTCAGTTTCAAAAGCACAAGGTTCTTTCATCTCGGAGCCATCCATTTGGGTAAACCATAAAGGCTCTTCGAGAGTGTTCACCCCCAATCCATCTACAACAATCAGGCTAATTAAGTCTCTGGCACACCCCGAATCAATAAGGGCTCAAACACGCATCTGCGTGACTAGTTGGGGGTTCACCACAGTCATTAAGATGTAAAGAAGGGGCCCGGGGTAGCTCACCATTTGAGGCGCTGTTTGTTGAGGGATCTGCTGTGTTGCGCCATTCAGAGCAGGTCCTGGTCGTTTCCCTGTGACTGAGCAGCAACAACTTCTTCTGGCTTCTCCGGGAAGCAGGACTCCACGATTTGGAGCGCCAGCGGCTTCGGGGTGGATGCTTTTTTCAGCTTTGGACAAGTTGGTGGGGAGGATGGGGCCCCTCCCTTGGGGGAGGCAACTGGACACAATGAGGTGAAATGGCCCGGTTCCCCATATCTGGTGCACAACCCCTTCTTCATGCGAAATTCTCTGAGGTCCCTCACGGGTGGCTTGGTCTTTGGCTTAAAAGGGGTGGCCAGCGGGGCAGCACTTTTAGGGGTACCAGACAGGTACTGCATGCGAATTAAAGTGAAACGAGCCTCCACTTCTTCAGCAGCTCTGATCCAACCATTCACAGTGGTAGGATTAACATTTCGGAGTATAGTCTCATATAGCTCCACATTTAAGCCCCTGTGATACTGCTCTACAAACACTTCTTCTGGCCAACCCCGGATTTTAGCTTCTAAGCGTTTGAAAGCAGCAGTATACTCACAAATGAACATCTTCCCTTGCGAGATATTGTGTACCTGGTTCCGGGCCTTCTCCGCACTCATTGGGTCTTCATATTGGTGTTGTAAGGCCCACATGAAGTCTTCTACACTATCCAACTCAGGTCCCAGGGGATTGTGAAGACTCACATACCAGTTGGCGGCTTCCTCTCGCAGTCGGGAGCTGATGTAGTTCATGTGGTCACCATCATCCTGGAACAGATGGCCCCAATTCTGCATACAACGGCCAGCTTCGATGATAAAAAACTAGCTTTGTGGCATTTCCATCCAAGGTGGCCCCCATCAACTCGTGAGGCACAGGTCTGCGATCCGCAGGCTGCGCCGGCCCTGGGACAGCTGGAGCGGGTGGCCCCAGAGGAGCAGGAGGCTGGGCCAGTGGCTGGACTGGTTGCGGTACTGCTGGCAGTGCTCCGGCTCCGGCTCCAGCCCCCGCCAGCTGCCCCTGGACCGCCTGTGCCACCACGTTCGGTAGATCGGTTAGCAGGACAGCCATCTCTTGTTGCAGGCATCTCTGGATCATGTCAAATCGACGATCCATCTGCACCCACACCTCGGCCATTTGGAGATCGTCCATGGCTCTCTGCTCCGTGCCACGGGCTCCTGATTGTCTTGCCCCGTCTTCCCACTGAGGAGACCAAGTCTCGGTGGGCTGCGACCCGAATTGAGCCCAGGACTGGGCTCCTCCACTCCATCTGGGACGAATGGTCACCCCGCTAGTGGTCACGGGCCCTGCCGGTTCCTCTTCGGTAGGAACCGGTGTCTCTGGTTCAGTAGTAGGGATTTCAGTGCCATTGTCAGCCATGGTGGGTACAATGGACTGGTCCCCAATTGAGGATTACTAACAGTCTGTGAGATTGTGCCAATAGATGTAGTCCACAACAGGTCTCTTTAAACAGAAAGTCCTTTATTTGCAGAAAAGATCTGGTTGGTCAAATACACTTTTCCTGTTAGTAATGCCCAAGCATAGTAATACAACTATAATTATACCTGATATGCCCCCCCCCCCCCAGCGTCCACCAATCAGTTAGAATAATTATTGGCGCCCAAATATACTGGCCCAATGTTCCCAAGGAAAGCGTGGCAAATTAGGTCCCCACGGAAAGACACTGTCAGGGTGGATATTCCCAAGGGTAAAATCAAGCAAAGGAGCAGTTTACACCTGTGGATAAAATAACATGTAGCAGGAAGATTCCAGCTCAAGGCCGTGAGCTAACAAGGAGCCAAAGAGTGATAAGCGCGAGCAAAAGCTAATAAGCAGCGAGCATGTGCAAAGCGAGCAAGAAGCTCATTCCTGTGGTGGGAGTCACTCTACCGATGCTATCTCCCGTCCGGGACCTAGAAGAGCAGGTATGGAGTTTAAAACAAAGGCAAGGTTAAATGACCATAAGGAAAGGCAATAGAACCCATTGGCAGTAGTAACTGATATGTTTGCAATAAAATCATTGGCAGTGCTAACTGACAGCAGAATCCTAGGAACAGATGTAATCCTAATTTTGATGTTTATCTTTATGCAGTTCTCCCGCACCTTGTGTGTCTATCTTTTTTCCCAAGGAAAAAAGCTGGTTTTTGCTAATAACTCTCATAGCAACTGTTAGGGCGTCCAATGAAAATCAAGAGTCTAGTTTAATATATAGGAACCGTTAAGGTGTGTATGTTGAAAGGTTAATTCAAATTGGGACTGACTGCGGGATGTATATTGCCATTAGCAGTAAGAGGGTGTTCATGCCACTCCTTATGAGTAGGACTGACAGTGTGATTACTTGCAACTTTGAGGAGGTGGGGAGATGTTGCCATGGTAAGTAACCATGTATTCTATCCCCCCCCCCCCCCCCCTTCGGCAAGATTTCAAACCGTACTGATAAAAATGTGGGAGCAGCCATTTTGCAGCAGTTTCCATGTTGCTCCCAGTAAAATACATATTGGTCCTTGGTAGATGTATGACTTGCCTTCAGCTCACACATGATGATTGATCTCTCTTTTTATCTTATTCAAGAAAAATTGCCGCTGAGTCATTATTGACCTTCAATCATGTAGGTCTGTGGAAGGTGTTGCTACAAGTTTATGTAGTAGCTCACACTGCATTTGCAAATACATACTTGAGTAAGCAGGATATGTCTGTCTATTTTTAAATGCGATAATTTTAGTACACCTTGGCTTGTGTGTATGCTGTTGAAACATATCCCTTAAGCAGGGCTTGACCTGTGATTATAACAGTACAAATATAGCTGTACTGTAGTCTTTTTTTTCTGAAGGGAAATTCTAAAGGGTACAGTTTAGAAAATATCATACAAGTTTCTTTATAATCTTGTTGTCTGTAGAAAAGTATATCAACCTAACCACAATAGGAAAATTAAAGTTTTGTAAGTATAAAGAGCTAATTTGCCTTTGGGCTATAGCTTTCTATTTGGTTGATATTAATATTTAACACCTTAATTTATTGTGCAGCACTTGGTAGGATATCCTACCCTTAACAGGGGAACAATTGTATATCAGGCAGAATTTCAGCAAGCAAATATTGAGAACGTTTTATGGATTGAATTTTTTCCTGTCAATTGCATGGAGGCACATCAGAGGTATGTGTGGGGAGGTGGCAGTTATCCTTTGGTTCAGTTAAGGTATAAGAAAGTGGTGGAGGAGAATTAATATTCAAGAACTCTTAAAATGCTTTGTTTCCACAGCCCTGTAGTACCTCTTCTCAGGTGTACAGCACTGTATAGCAAAATGTGTTCTGAGAGTTTTGATGGACCTGTAATTTCTTCCTGGGAAGGAAGTGGAAGAAAAGGCACTGCCATTCACTTACTGGCTTCTTTTTGTTTCAGCTACTCTTTACTTTTTGAGTAACCCCAATCTGAAAAAGGCAGAAGCTACAAACTCCCATGATGAAAGCTAGGCAGTGTTAGTAGCTTAAGGCATACTTAGATCTGATGATGGCTTAGACTGAGCCGACTGAAATCAAATCCAATGAAGATGGAGGTCCTGTGTTTGAGTTGAGGTGGTCTGGGGTTAGGGATTCCACTCCCGACCTTCGACGGGGTACCATTGGTCCCAGCGCCAGAGGTTAGGAATTTGGGAGTGCTCTTCGATGCCTCCCTAATGATGGAGGCCCAGGTAGCAGCCACTGCGAAGTCAGCCTTTTATCATCTCCAGCTGATTAGGCAGTTGGTTCCCTTCCTCAAATGGAATGACTTGGCGACAGTGATCCACGTGGTGGTCCCCTCGAGATGGGGTGCTCTCTACATGGGGCTGCCCTTGTCTCAAATCCGGAAGCTGCAGCTGGTGCACAATGCGGCAGTCAGGCTGTTGTTGGGTCTTCCCATGCAGGAGCACATCCAGCCTGTGCTAAAAGCACTGAACTGGCTGCCTATATCGTACCGAATTCGAGTTAAGGTGCTGGTTCTTACCTTTAATGCCCTTTATGGTCAGGGGCCTACATACTTGTGGGGCCGCCTTTTCCCACATGTTCCCCAGAGAGCACTACAATCAGTGTCCCAAAACCATTTGGCCCTTCTGGGCCCCCAAGAAGCCAGGCTGGTGTTGATGAGGGCCAGGGCCTTATCAGTGGCAGCTCCATACTGGTGGAACGAGCTCCCGGAAGATATAAGGGCCCTGCGGGATCTTTTACAGTTCTGCAAGGCCTGCAAAACGGAGCTCTTCTACCAGGCCTTTGATTATTCAGCCACACTTAACCAACTGAGGCCCTGGCCTGAACACGAATACCTCCACCGACAGCCAGCACACGCTGATATGACCCAGAGTGAGTTGCCTGCCAACTGTACCTTAATGCTACTGATGCCTCGCCATCACCATATGATATACACTAGCACTTTATGTAGTGTTTTTATATTTATATTTACATTTTATCAAATTCTTTGTATTGTCTGTTTAATTGAATTTTATGTGAGCCGCCCTAAGCCTACTTCAGCAGGGAAGGCAGGATATAAAATAAATAAAGAAATTATTTGTCATAGAACATAAGAACATAAAAGAAGCCATGTTGGATCAGGCCAGTGGCCCATCCAGTCCAACACTCTGTGTCACACAGTGGCCAAAACCCAGGTGCCATCAGGAGGGTCCACCAGTGAAGCCAGAACTCCAGAAGCCCTCCCACTGTGGCCCTCCAAGCACCAAGAATGCAGAGCATCACTGCCCCGACATAGTTTTCCATCTATACCTTGTGGCTAATAGCCACTGATGGACCTCTGCTCCATATGTTTATCCAGTCCCCTCTTAAAGCTGTTAATTACTGTTTGGGTGAAGAAGTACTTCCTTTTATCTGTTCTAAGCCTACTTAACTTTCATTGAGTGGCTACGAGTTCTTGTATCTTGAGAAAGGGAGAAAAGTACTTTCTTTACCTTCTGTATCCCATGCATAATTTTGTAAACCTCTATCATGTCACCTCTCAATAATTATTTCTCCAAGCTAAAAAGCCCTAACTTTTTAAACCTTTCTTCATAGGGAAGTTGTTCCATCCCTTTAATCGTTTTAGTTGCCCTTTTCTCCAACATTTCCAATGCGATAATATCTTTTTTGAGGTGCAGTGACCAGAATTGTACACAGTATTCCAAATGAGGCCATACCATAGACTTATACAGAGGCATTATGATACTGGCTGATTTATTTTCAGTCCCCTTCCTAATAATCCCCAGCATAGCATTTGCCTTTTTTATTGGAGTCATAACTCTAGTCATCTTTAGTGAGTTATCTATCATGATTCCAAGATCTCTCTCCTGGTCAGTTACCACCAGTTCAGACCCTATCAGCATATATTTATAGTTTGGATTTTTAGCTAAAATGGGCATTACTTTACACTTGCCCACATTGAACCTCATTTGCCATGTTGAAACCCAGCCGCCCAGCCTCTACAGATTCTTCTGGAGTGCCTCACAGTCCTCCCTGGTTTCCTCCGCCCAGGGGGGGTCCCAAAGCAGCTTACATCATCACATCATGAATTGATTTCACACTCTTACCCACACGCTAGTCTCTAAGGAGATATATAATTCCATAGTGCCTTTGAGCTGCATAACTAGAGGGTTTGGATTATTCGCCTTGGTAGGACAGATATAGCTGAGTTCATACAGTTGCTGGCTGATACGTTTAGTTACTGAAATACCAGAGAAGATGCAGTCTTCGTGCAGAAAATCCATGAATTTCAGAATGGGAAGACTGATTTAAATCAGTCTTCTGTGTGTCATTGATATAAATTCTCTTAATTTACATTGCATTGATTTAAGCCAACACAATTGGAGTCATTTTGGGATGATGGATATCTGCTTTTAATAAAAGGACAGCAATGAAGAGCTCCAGTTTGCGATGCACATGTGCCTGTACATCCACCCCAGAGTCTCTGCTGTGTTATGAATTTCTCTCATTTTAATCCACTGGAATGCATGGCCATTTGTTGCTTTTGATTAAATCATTAACAGATGTGATTAGACTGATGTGTTCAGGCATAACATATATAGATGTAGGGCAGTAAAGAGTAAATAAACTTTTTATAAGGTTTTCCTTGCTTAAAAGCCAGTCAAATCTGACTCTAGGGGGTGGTGCTCATCTCTGTTTCCAAGCTGAAGAGCCAGTATTGTCCAAAGACTTTTCTGTGGTCATGTGTCCAGCATGACTAAACACAGAGGCACACGGAACGCTGTTACCTTCCCACCGAAGCGGTACCTATTTATCTACTTGCAATTTCTTGCTTTCGAACTTCTGGGTTCACAGGAGCTGGGGCCAGAGACGGGAGCTCACTCCATCATGCAGCACTCGGATCTCAAACTGCCGAGCTACCGACCTTCTGATCTGCAGCTCAGCGTCTTAACTTCTGAGCCACCGCAGCCCAAAATAAACTTTAGGATGAGGCATAAAAAGTGGCAACCCAGAAGTGAAATATGAACCATTTGTTTAAAAGATAAGCAAGATGAATCACTTGAGAATAATATGCCCCTAGCTTAGGAGATGGGGTTAGGTGGCGGTGTTTGTGAAAAGTTGAATATGAGTAACATGAAATAAGTAATTGTCTGTCTACTCTGTAGAAACAAATGTTTCTGCCATTTGTCATTTGGCTTATTGAAACAATATTACCTGCAGCAGAATTCATATTTGGATTTAAAAGGCCAGCCGCCTTGTAGTTGGTAATGCCCGTGCCCAAAAGGGTACTTGATAGCTCATAGCTTTAATGAACAGAGAGCTGATTTTCACCCTACCACCCTGCCCCCAACCGTGTAAATGAATCTCTGTCCCTGCTTATGAATGCATCATGCAGCTGTTCATCTTTCTGTGTGAAAGCCAGGAATATGGTTGAAAACTGCAATCTACAGTGTGTGACCAAAGCCTTCTGAGACTCAAAACATTTTATGATTGGGTTGAAATGCTTTAGAATTTGAATTCTTGTATTTGTTATAGGCTGCTACATAGATATGGGACTGCTGATTTACTTTTCGGCTGCAGAACATTTCCCATTACTGTTCTTCTTATAGATGGGACACTGAGGTTGAGACGACTAGTTCGCTTGAGATATTTTACTTACATGGGAGTAGTTTCCATCCAAGAAAAACTGTGTATAGCATCATGCAAGAAGAGATTGCTAGTTACAGCAGCTATGTGTTTTAGGAAGTTAATGTACTAGTTGCATTAATTTGCAGCAAAATAGCACATGTCTTTTTCACATGTGACACTGGACATGTCTTGTACTTGCTTCTTCCAGTGTGGAATTACTATCACATTAAAAAAAACACCTTCACCTATTAAGTAGCTGACAATGGCTTCCCAAGTCTATACAGTGAGTCTTTAGCACAAATAAGGCAAGAATCCTGGTCAGCCAGTTTCAAGCTTAAATAATGGTCTATGATTGTATTGGGGGTCCCTTGCTGATTTTCCAAAATTATGGCAACAGTGGAAGTTGTTGTTTGTAAATATGTAGTCCCATTCATCTGTGAGTACCTGAGGACTACTATGTGAGCAGAGCTGTTGCTCTTATATTTTCCTATTTAGGAGTATTCCCTTTACAGGTAAGTACACTGTTTTAAAGGTCAACTCTAAATGAGTCTTCATTGTAAGGGTCAAACAGTATGTGACGCTGGAGTTCCATGAGTCTCAGAGTGTTTTTTTGGCTCTAAAAAGTAATTGCGATAGGGCTCAGTATAGGTGAGGGCCATGGTGCACGTAAGGAGATGTTTAATTTTTCCCTCCCTACATTTCCACGTGCAGAAATGACCTCAGAAGAAAAACAGGCAGCATATGGATATGTGCATGGGAGATTACCAAGGAAGACTAAGGCTGCTATACAGAGGAAGGCAATGGCACCTCGACTCATCTCTTGCCTTGAAAGCCCCATGAGGTGGGACTTTGTGAGGTCGCCATGAGTCAACTTGACAGCACACACTTTGCATGTTGTACATTCTGTGATTAAACTCTGGATGTCCGTGTGATGGGGGAGGGTTGCCCTAAAAAGCATGAGATTTAACTCTTCAGCCTCTGCCATGTGTGTGATAAATAGGAGAGGCCATTTATTTGGAAGCAAGGTCTGTGGCTGTACTTTTAGGAACTGGATCTGTAGTCCTGAGAACAATGACTTGGAAATAGGTTAAAGACCAACAAAGTTTTATTCTGGGAATAAGCTTTTGTGTGCATGCACGCTTCTTCAGAAGGAGGTTGTGTGTTAATGATCTGGCCTTAAGGTTCTTGTACCAGAGTGTGGTCATGCTGTCCGATGGAGCCTAGAAACATTACAGCAGGATATTATCCTCTTTACTCCTTTAACATGTCTGAGATGTGTTTAGGGAGCCGTTTATGGATGAAGAAGGATCCTGTCATTGCTGAGACATTTGGTCGATGGTTAATCTGTTGTAGCAAAATTAAACAGGAGTTCAAGGGGCCACTACTTAATTTGAATATCTAGTCTGAGAATGCTCTTCTAATGTGTTACTGAGTACTGTGTGTATTAAGGTTTATAGGCTACTGTTGGCTGATGAGATTGGCAGAGAGCGTGTTGGTGAAACTAATATTTAATTTTGCCCTGCCCCACTGTGAGTCCTTCCTCATAACTTGTGCTGCTGTTATAGTGCTATGGATGCAAGTATACAGGCCGGCTTTTGAGGCTTCAAGTTCAGTCTGCATTCTGTTAAGGCTTGAACAAGGGAGTGTGAGAAGCTGAAGAAGCTTTTAGAGCAGTGGTGTCGAACTCATTTGTTACGAGGGCTGGATCTGTCATAAATGTCATTTTGTCCGGGCAGGCCATGTGTGCCATAACATGTAACACGAGGTACCGGAGATGTAAACTTTTTTACATGCCAAATGGCAGTAGCAGGCGTGATTGGATTAGTTGTGATATGCAGAAGGGTAGTAGCGTGGAGATATCAATGCTGGTAATGAGACAGGAAACCTAGATCTCAATTTGGTATAGGAGGATGCAAAGAATAAGACCGAACAAGTGATCAGTGACTCACAAAATCACATACACTACCACAAATTTTGTTAGTCTTTAAGGTGCTACTGGACCTTTCTACTGCTATTAGAACTGGCCTCTTACTGCTATTAGAAACCACAACATTCAAAAACCAGTGGACATTCAGTTGCTGACCTAAGAGTAACAGTTCTCGTACAAAGTAATTTCAAAGGGATATTGGAAAGAGAGACTGCTGAATTGCAGCTGATAGTGAAGCTCAAGACAATGCATTCTCCCGGACTGAACTGAGGCTTAGGTTTCTTCTCTCATTACCAGTGTCTGCTATTGTTATTTGTCACCTGAAATCACTTCACTCTCCAAGATATAAGGACAGATACTCACATTCTAGCTGTATCTGAAAAATAGGCTTGCCAGCCTCCAGGTGGGGCCTGGAGATCTCCCGCTTTTGCAACTGATCTCCAGCTGACAGAGATCAACCCTCCTGGAGAAAATGGGTGCTTTGAAGGGTGGACTCTGTGGCACTGTACCACGCTGAGGCCCACCCCTCCCCAAATCCCGCCCTCTCCTGGATCCACCCCCAAAGTCTCCAGGTATTTTCCAACCCAGACTTGGCAACCGTACTGAAGAAGTGTGCAGTGACTCATGAAAGCACATTCTCTGCCTCAAATTTTGTTAGTTGTTAAAGTGCTACTGGACTGTTGCTCCCTTTCACTAATAAAAGATTGCTGTTAGGTTTCTCCCCCCCCCCCCCCCCATCTGTTAGAACTGGAAAGGGAGATCCCATGGGAATCCATCTCCCTCCCCTCTAAAAAGTGTGCTTACACACAAAAGCTTATACCTGAAATAAAATACTGTTGGTCTTCTTAAAAGTGCCATGGGACTCCATTTCTCTCTCTCTGTCTGTCTCTTTCCCCCTCCCCCTTTCCCTAGCTGGGTAAAAAAACCCATATTGTCTTGGATCCACCAGAGATGTCAATGGATGGAAGAGATTTTCAACCATAGAACAAGACATCTTTGCCTCTCCTCCTTCTGCAACCCCAGATGGCCCCAAATAGTGCTTCTGTGGGAAGAGGATCTCCAGTACTTCTTTGGGTGTGTGTGTGGAGGTTTGCAGGGGGAGGGGAGGGGAATCATGAAGATCGCATCCCCTCTTCTGTTTGCAGAAATCCCTCTGCTGGATCAAGGCTGTGTTTTTGTTGTTGAATGTACAGAGGAGCATGTGAGAGCTACTAGTGTTGCTAGCTTGTTGGACTTGGACTTGGTGCAGACTTAAATTCAAATCTTTTACATAAAGCTTACTGCATGACTTTATCCTTGACACCACTGGTAATTGATGTTATATCAAGCATAAATAATTTCTGGAAATGTATATGAAGAGGAAATAAGTTGTATAATATGTTACTGAAAAATTGTACAGAGTTTATGTACTATCTTCATTGTTGTTTCTTTTACTTTGATTTAAAAAAGAATCGATCATGATTCCTTGTTATTGAATTACCTGCTGTGTACATCCAGTATGGAATGTATACATCAAAATGCCTGCTGTCTTCGTTCCGGCATGCAGGCTTGATAGGGCAACTTCTTCCATCGTTGGTTTACTCATTAACATTAGCACTATATAATTTTATTTTGAGAGAGGGACACTTGAAGAGAAAGTGGAAAAGGCAGGATCATGTCATATTATATTGTTTGCTAATTGCCATAGGTGGGAATAACCTGTTCAGTTCTCCTGTGGTAGTTGACATAACACTTAGGAAAACATGGAGGTTTTCCCCAGAGGTGTGCATGGGGGCGGGGGGAGATACCACCAAGTGTACTAAGTTGTACAGTTCAAAAGCTAGAAAGGCCATTATGATGATTTACAATGACATCTGCGGTAATTGATGTTCTGTTGAAACAGCGCCTTTGTAATTTTCTAGTCAGTAATTTCTGCAAGTAGAATTATAAACCTTCAGCACATGCAGATCTGACCTGCTGTTTGAACAGATAATGATTCCAGTAGTTTGAAAATGTGCATTTTCCCCCTAGGTTGATCTTGTCTGTCTTTAATTCTCAGGCCTTTTATCTAATTGTCCATCTGCCTGCTAGCATCAGCTGTCTTTTTCTCATATACATTTTAAAGGTCATGATAAATCTGTCTTAATTTTTTATGTAGAAGATTTCTAAGATTCAGTGGCACTTCTTTAGTCCAATTTATTACTTTTGTACAGAAAAATCAAATAGCAGCTTTGTTGTCAAACTCATGATTTAGACATATTTTAAAAATGCTTTGTCTTCATTGTGAGGCTTTGGGATTAATCTGCAAAGCTGCTTCTGATAGCTGTCTGGGAAAATGAAATTAGTAATAAAATATTATCCTGGGGAATTAAAAAAAAACTTGCTTGACACTTTGATCCTACATGCATTAATTCTGAAGAATTAGTGTATTTATTGTAGCTGCTATATTTCCAAGCCAGTAAGTTTTGGGTGTGGGTTCTGTTGTGTTCAGAATTGCATTCCTTTTGTGTTGTGGGTGCTTTTGGGGATAGGGGATTTAGTTTCTCCTTGTTGAGTTAATTCTCGTGTTGTAACTGTGTGGTAGTTTGGTTGATATGGTAGAGTTGTGCATATCACCACCACTTTGATTGTGTTGTCATGAACTGTGGTAGGGCTGCAACACGTTAACTTGGTTAGTGTACTTGATCATGCTTACTTTTTTTTTTGCCTTGCGCACTTGGCTTGTAAGCAGGTTTTCAATTATCTAACATCTCTTAAGTGTTAAAGTATAGTTTTCAAGATGAGGAGCTGCTTATTTATTTCTTCTGAAGAAAGGCAACTTTGTATCCCTGTTGTTTGGAAGGGAAAAAGGGGGTGATTGGCGATGTCTTTGGTTTGCACACATCTTCTCTATTAAATTTTCTGCATCTGCATTTTAACATTCAATATGTAGCCAGTTTTTCTTAACTCTTGATCTGCCTTTTCTTTCAATCTGGGGACAGGTTTCCAGCATCAAGGAAATCTCTGCATAGAAAAAGATGGTTTATATGTTAAATTATATATGAGTAAAAGCAGGGAGAATGTTGCCGAGGGCTGTGGCTGCTAATATTGCCTTAACATTTCTTGCTGCTCTAGAAATATCTAACCAAGTCATTCAGTATTTATCCAAATTTTTTCATTTTATACTTTTGAAATACATAACAGAAATAAACATTACTTAACATTCAACATCAACATCAACAGTTTACATAATTCACAGCTTGCAACATTGAAATATTATGTATCATATTCACATTACATGTATCAATAAAAGGTAAACTTTAAATATTTATCAGGAACCTTATATAAACTTTTAGATTTAACAGTAGAATAATCAAAGAAGGAGAACCATCTATCCATAAAATTATTAGTCATACTCAAAACTTGGGAAGCAGTTATTTGAGTAGCTAATTTATCTGAGACTGCCACATCCCAACCCTCTCCCTCTGATTCCGGCGTATTTGGGATAGTGTGACCAGAAATTTTGGATAGGTCTTTGAGAATTGTCTCCCAGTATTTATGAGGCTTCACCACATCAAATGAGTAAGATACTTGTGGATGTGGATAGTTTGTGATTGTGTTAGAGGTGGCTGATGATAATGATAAAGCCATGTAACTTTTATCATTGAATAAGAGTTTCTTATTCTGCCATCAAATGTATTTACTTTGAAATCCTATGCAGAATTACTGCAGCCAAAGTGCATTAATTGCATGAGATTGCACTATTAATCCTTAAAAGTAATAAAAGTAATAAAAATAAATAAATAAACTCCTGGCATTATTTTATCCTTTTCCTCAAAAGCACATAAATAAGGCAACGATGTTAGAATGAACCTAAGCTTGTCAATGAATGCTAGAATAGTTAAATATATAAAGCTTAAAGAAGACATTGGAAAAGATGTAACCATAGTGTGGTGGTTAGAGTGCCAGACTAGGAGTTGAGAGGCCCAGATCGGAATCCTTGCTCTGTCATGGAAGCCCACTGGGTGACCTTGGGCCAGTCATACACGCTTAGCTTAACCTACCTTGCAGGTGTAAATGAAACAAGTAAATAAATAAATGTGGTGATTTGTTTTCCTAACCGTGCCCTCCTGGAGGGAGCATCTCGGGTTCTAAAGTCTAATTCTTTCACAGCCAATGCTACTCTGGATATTATATCCTTTGCTTCTAAGGCTACCACCTCTACTACAGTGGCCAGATGGCTTCTTTGGTTGAAGGCCTGGCAGACCGATGCCTTGTCTAAATCGATTGTAACTCCTTATCCTTTTCAGAGCGATCGGCTCTTCGGAGAAGCCCTAGACAATATCTTGGTGGAGACCAGGGATAAGAAAAGGCCATGCCCAGATCCCTGAAAGTGAAAAGTCCATCTGTGGCCTGTCGGAACCAGTTAAGACTGGACTTTCCCCGCTGTCTTTTAACTCTGTTTCTGTGGCAGGGCAGCACAGGGGGCTGATGACTATGGGTCCTTTCCCAGATGTTGCTGCCTGATTGTACACTTTAAATAAATCAGGCATTCACAGCTAAGTCGGCTCTAAAGGCACATCTGACTGCAGCCTTAGACTTACAACAGTTTTGCATTGAAATCAGTAGGATTTACTAGTGCATAAATGTTGCAGAATTTCAAGTCTTGTAAGCAGACGGAAACAAAGAGATTGACTTTTCAGAGATGAAAGCCCTTTAAAATCAATTAATATTTATAAGTAATAATTAGATGTTACAGACTTTATTAGTGAGACTGTCACAAGCTCCTGTATACAGGCAAACCAGTTGCTGATAAATTGCAGAGTTTGGATGCTTCCCAGCTACTATAAAAATGTCCTGTTGTGTTATATTCTAATGATCAAGAAATACCTTAGCACTATGAATCTTAAGTGGTGAACCCCAGGAGACATTTGTGCTCTAAAGTATCCCCTTTCACAAAGGCTTTTTGTCAAATACATTTCGGTGCCATTTACCTTGACAGTTACCAGAACAGACAGTCATATTGAAAAGGAAATTTTATCTGTTTCATTATGAAATTCACAAAAGAAATGAGCTTAATTGCTCAGGTCAAATTGCTTATTCAAATTTTTGCTGTCAATGGAACGTGCTAATGCTGTCAGAGAGAGAGAGACAGAGAGAGGCTTATGATGTATTTTGTTATGCATTAATGTTATCTTCTTGGAAATAATTCTAAAAATAAAAGTTGGGGGTTTTCCTCACCATTTCCCCAAATGCAAAATAGATATAAAATAAACTCTTCGACACACAATGTTTAAGATACCATTTTTAAAAGTCTGTGATTCCTATAGTAGAGCGAAAGATCAAACCAGTAGTTGATACAAGTGTGAGGTCTTTGGGAGGCTTTTTAAAAAATCCTGTCAACATTGTGAACTGTTTCTGGTTGCATATACAGTAGGATTTTTTTGTTTTTTTGTTTTTTTGAACAAAAATTACAATCTTTGGCTTTTTTTCAACAAGGCATGCTTAATCTATAGGGATAATTAACTTCAGAGATTAACACACATATCTAAACATTTGTCTTGGTTTAGTAGAATAGGAAATATCCTAAATGAATCAGATGTGGTTTTCCCAACAGATAGTTTTAAGCTGTTGCCTAGAATGTATATGTCTGCTTCACAGCCCTGTCAGGAATCATGTGTTGATTCTGTGTCTCAACCTTGCTGATGACTAAAAAGTTACCTTTCTTAGTCGCAGCATCCCCACTTCATGAATTACCATGGTAAAGGGTTAGTTGGGATTGTATTGCTGATTGAACAAACATTATTGCAGTATGGGGTCCCCACAAGTCTTTGCTAGATGTCTGTGATTAAAAATTGTGCTGTGAACAATTTAGGTGTTAGAAGTGTGCTACTAGCAATTTATGGGAAATTCTGCGCTTTTGAAAAAAAAAGCTTCCATCCTTAGACCACTTGTTGTCTTATGAGAAACAGGTGTACCTTGCCACTACCGGTTTCTTTTCAGGATTGTGAAATAGCTACTTTACTTATATAACTGTTATACCTTATAACTGCTACAAATTATAAGGGAGATCCTGAGAAAAAGTAGAGTGTATTTATTTACTTGCTCAACTTTATTAATACCCCACTTGTCTCCTCCAGTGGGGACCCAGAGATGCATAGATAATTTTCCTCTCCTCTGTTTTATCCTCACAACAATCCTCTGAGGTAGGTTAGGCTGAGACTGTGTGACTTGTCCAAGGTCACACAGAGATGGAATTTGAACCTGGGTCTCCCAGATAGTAGTTTAACACTTTAGCCACTGTACCATGCTGGAATAGTATTGATAAGTGTCGTATCATTTATCATTCCATTGCTTGCAATCTTAGATGTTTTTGTTTCATTGGTTCAAGTTTTATCTTTTTCTCTAGAAGCTTCTATATTACCATCACAACACCTTTCTGTGTTAGCTCCTTTCGAACTATCTCTTAAACTAAGTGTCTGGGTTGATGCGAGTGATAGGGCTTGGTCACTGGGGATAAGTTTCTGTTGCCCTTATACACTTGGCAAATCTTCACTTGACCCAGAAGGCATACATTAATGTATATGTTAAATTTGGGTTTTATAAGACGTGTAAGCTCTTATTAACTGTGGGTCATACAGCTACACTTACAGTAAGGAAGAGTTCTGTAAGTATATGGTTAATTTTTTCTTGTCATAGCAGTCAGTAGGAGAACCTAATGAACAGCCTAAAATAGTGCAGAAAAACAGTGTTATCTATAACCTTAATAAATTGGATCCTATTTTTTCATTATGAATGCACCCAGCTCAAACTGAGGAGCTCATATTTTCCAGTTTCCAGTTGCCATCAGTGAGCAAGTGAGCAGTGCCATCAGTGAGCAGTGATCCATCATACCTGGACCAAGAGTCCAACTGAAATTTCCCATTCCTCCAGCTTCCAACTGGCATTAATGAAGCCAACAGAGGGAAGGCACGAAGCAGAGGGACACCCTTCCATTGTGCCTGGCCCCTTGACTACTGCTGAGGGCCCTCAGCCACCCCCATTTACAGTTTTACTTTTTTGAGAAATGTAGAACACTTGGACCACTTGAACAAACATCATTTGTAATGTATAAAAACTCTGTGGAGCCTTAAAGATTAGCATATGTATTGTGACATGAGCTTTCATAAGGTATAATTTACCTCATCACATATATGGCCACTTCCGCACCACTTTATTTATATGATGAACTTGTAGCCTGTGCCACTGGAATCTTTGTTGTGTTGCATATCAGTTACTGTGTAGATTCAAAGAATCTTCAGAGGTGTGCAGATTCTGGAGTTTGGGGAAATGGGTAAACAAATATTAAATACTTTGAACTGCAGCACAGCACAAAGGACACTGGAACATCAAGTTTCCAGTCTATTTTCTGGGGAGAGGCTGTTTTGGACATGATGAGGCTTGACTGAATGCAGTGAGAAATGCCTAAAGGGAAAAAATGAACGTGCTTAAGCTGAGTATGTGACGGTGCAACATTTTAAACTTTGAAGTGTTGTGACCTGCGGAATAAAACCTGGTCTAGAACACAAAATGATGTTTCAACTTGCAGAAATCAAATTGCAGGGTAAGTGTTCAAACTTGCAGTTTTGTGACAACTGATCAGAGGCTGATAATTTGTATTTGGTTCTGTTCCAAATGTTGCTTTCCTTTTTATCTTTCACAAATCTCTCTTTCACAAATCCACTATGAACTTTGTGTTTGGATAAAGACAAAAAAGAAGTGATTCAGAGCATTCAAAGTTTGTTTATTAAACCGATTAACCCATCTATTAGCCTCAAGGAAGACTACATTTGCACACAAGTACAAAAGGAAAATGTGGACTTGGTATTTAATTTTTCATTTTAAGTAAGTGGTATAGGAAATTCCAGCCTCTCAAGAAAAGTGTTTGGGGCACGTTTAGAAACTGTACTCGTACGGATAAACTTGCTCATTTCCATATTATGTAATGACTGCTTATTAAACCGTTACTGAGACTTCTCCAGGTGTGCCTTGTATTGGCTATTCATAGTATTCAGGATGCTCAGGATCTGTGGCTTCCTTAAATCCTTTGTCCATAAAACTCACAGGAATCCACAAAGGTTTTGAATTGTTATTGAATGGGATGTGCATGTGTGAAAGACCGAGCTGTAGTAGAACACCAGATGGTGTTAGTAGAACACCAGACCAAGAAGTCGAGCCATCACCTGAATCAGTCCTGAAAGAGAAAGTGTGTTGCTTCTTGTATCCCCAAAATTATATGAAGTTGTATGCACACACACGTCTAAAGAGTACCTTTTCTGAAAAAGCACTTGACTATAAAAGAGAGAATAGGCTTTTTAATCAAGCTAACTGATTTCATGTTCAGCTTGAGATGCTTCTTAGGGTCCTGTTAAAGTGATTTACATTGTGAATGGTTAATATTTTTTTTATTCAATTTATATCCCGCCCTGCCCACTGAAGCAGGTTCAGAGCAGCTGCTTTAAAGCTACAAACAGAGTATTTTTATTCTAGATGTGGCAAGGTAAGATGTAAATGTATAGCCCCAAGAGAGTGGAAAAGGAGAGCATGCACAAGCATGCTGGCCCAACCATGCCATGTGCACCAAGGGATTGTGTGTTCAGTGCTTATTTGTTGAGCCAATGGGCTTCAGTCTCAGGTTCCATTTCCTTGTGTTCCAGCCTGCAGCATGGGATCAGTTTTCCCCTTCCCATATGTCTACCTGTGTACAGGGTAACTGGGTACAAAAAGTAACAAAGTTCCTAGAGAAAATTGGGCAGGTGCCATTTTTCTCAGCCCTGCCTCAGCTCCTACACGGTTTAGAGGCTTTGAGGCCTCTGATTTCCCCCTTTCTGCTGTAGATCTCACAGATTCCTTCCCTATCCACTGAAGACCTCTATGGTCCTGTTCCTGTTGGTCTCTTGTTCCACAGGAACAGCATTTTGGGTAGTATTTGGGTTGTACAGGGAGGGGAGAAAGTCACACTTTGTATGGAAACCCTGGAAGTTGCAGAAGCATTCTGGGACTATCATTCCACTCTGAGGGCTTTCATTCCAGTCCCAGAACATCTCTGCTACTCCCAGGAGCTGTCATTTCACTCTGGAGGCTGTCATTCCAGTCTCAGATCACTGAGCCTATTCCCAGGGGCTGTCGTTCCACTCTGTGACCTTTCATTCCAGTCCCAGAGCACAGATTCTACTGCCAGGTATTGTCATTCCATTCTGGGGACTGTCATTCCAGTACAAGAATGCTTCTGCTACTTCCAGGGGGTGTCGTTCCACTCTGCAACCTGTCATTCCAGTCCCAGAGCACAGATTCTCTTCCAAGGGACTGTCAGTCCACTCTGGGGCTGTCATTACAGTCCCAAAGTAGCCTATCTGGGCCCAAAGACCTTAATAAAAAAATAATTCAGCATTGTCTTTGCAACTCTTTTTTGTGCTGCAGTGTATTTCAGTGGCACCCATGCAAGTCAGTTGTCATTCCTGGTTCCCGTTATCTCCAATAGGCCTTCAAGCATCTCCCATTGTTTCCAATGGGCAATCCTGTCATTCCTTTTAGTACATCCCATTTGCTGCCCCTTTGAAATTGTACCACACCATTTTAGGTAACAGCAAAATGAAGAGCATGAACATGTACAGAGTGCACATTCCTTGCCAATGTTCCCTCTGGGCTGCACACAGGGCAAAAGGAAAATTTAAAAGGCTTCTGATCTGCATGTCCCCCCCCCCCCAGTCGTGTACATGCAGATGGGCTTTCTCATTGCTTCAGAGAAAGCACCCAGGCTGCCATTTTTGGAATTGTCCTTTTCTTCAATAGATACTACCTCACAATTCTAAAATGAAATTGAAATTGAAAGAAGAGCTTAGAAGCGGCTGAAGCAGCCCCCTCCTCCTCACTACCATGGTGGTGGTGGGGAAACTGTTCTCAATCAAGGATATATAGACCCAAGTAAAATAAAACAGAGACACACTTTCCCCCCAAATATAAATTGGAGCCACGCAAGTATGTTGGGCCCAACAGAGGCTTCAAAGTCTGACTGTAGCCACATTGAAAGTGGGTGGAGCCAGCCAGGTGAACTATACTTTCTTTTCTGACCGACACCAAACATACTCAAGGATTGATATGTTCTGAAGGTCAAAAACCTGACTTATTAATCTAGAGAGTACAAAGATACAACTGAAAACCTTTGCAGATCACAATTACCGTTTACAATATCAAGTGTCCTTCAGTCCATGAGGCTAGCTGGATAGACAAAAATGGCCACCTTCCCTAGACCTCAGGTCAGAGGTCTGTATTCCCTGATGGATCCAGCTGCAAGAGACCTCGTCTTCCTGCTCCAAGGAATGTTATCAGATCTCTTTCCCCACCCAGGTCAAGGCAGTTTCCCCTGTCTCCAGAGATCTGTCTTGCTAAAGACTCTCTATAGCATTTGATACCTCCACATACATGTTCCCTGCTTGGAGAAGGGAGGGGGGATGTTTAACCTGCTAGCTCAGTTAGCATTTCTAAGAAGGTGAGCCTGGAAGGTCATTACACTTCCTTCTTTCCAGCGCAGAGGAAAAAACCCACACAGGGGGAAGTTCTCCTGTTTGCCAGCATCCCAGGAGAAAAATGCATTTCTTCACAGCATCCATTACCCCATTCATGTCTCTGAAGATCATTATCTCTCCTTCTCAAAAATCTAAAATGGATTGGGAAACATTTTCATAAACTCAAAGGAGTTTGTCAATATTGCCTGGCACTGGTTGCCCGGGGTGGGGGGAGGCTCATTCTCCTCCAGAAAATTCCAGGGGAGGCCCAAGCCCCCTCCCCCATAGTTTATGCCTATGTCAGTCCCATTAGATAGATAGGTAGACAGACACACACACACAAATGGGGGCCTGCAGGAAACTTGCAGAAGCGCTCATCTCATTCCCTCCACCTCTGTTTTGTCTCCTGTCCTTCAATTCTCTCTCTCCCCCCCCCCCTTTCTCATTTTCCATCTCTTTCACTTCTGTATGCCTACTTTCACACTTTTTGTTTCTGCCTCCCTTTTTGTTTCTGCCTCCATCACTCTTTCTTCCTGCCTCAACAGCACAGCCAACTCTCCTGGCCATCTGCCTGGCAGGTCACACCCAGCAACAGCACCACTGGCTCTTCCGGCTGTCTGCTTGCAGTTTCCACCCCCCAGCAACAGCACAGCCAACTCTCCTAGACACCTACCTGCCTGCTTGGCAGCTCCCCCACCCCCATTCTATCAACACACACCAACTCTCCTGGCCTCTCACAATGGCTCCAGCAACCTCACCCACCCGCCTTGTGCTTTGGAGGAGATTTAAGTAGGGTACCTGCAATACTCAATGGCAGATTTCTTCCCCTCTTCCTCACCCCCACAGTCACTGCCAGATAAGAGAGGCCCGCAGCACCCCGAGGATGCTTTGCTGGTGCTCCTTTACTTTTGGGGGAATTTAACCCCTTATGTATTTTTTTTTAACATTTCAGATTTCTATGCTCATATGGGGAGACCCCTAAGCCTTTATTTAGCCTTCGTGTGGCCCTGTCTGCAGATTACAGCCACACGTGGCTAATAGTGGCAGCATGTTTTCTTGTATGCGACAGTATATTTATATCCTGACTAAAAGAAACGTCATAGGCAGTACGCTACAAGCCTCACAATTCATAATATAGTTATTATGTAAACCGAAGGTAATATATGCTGCCATCTTAAAATATTAAACCAAAGGCCCATTAGAATCCAAAAGTAGGTCAACTGACCATTGAAGCTCAGTTGCTGTCCTCGTTTCCCTCCTCTGCAGCTTCCACGAGTAAATTCCCTCACCTTGAAGTTGTCAGTTTGGCCTGGGAGGCAGCTGGAGGGCTCCAAAATCTCACTAATACTTCCTTGAAAGTACTGTCACTTTATTCAGTTTAATATGGTAGATACAAAAATGCCTTTTAAAGGAAACAATATCACATTCTGAAGTGATTTGGAAAACAGCAACTGGAAAGGGGAAAGGAAATTATTAATGCACAGAGATTATGGAACAAATTGTATTTGTATGTCTCACTCTGTGTGGATGCTGGGAAAAAAATCTTCTGACAAAAGCTGCATTTATTTAAACCAGAGAAATGTATGGGCTTTTAAAGTGCAATTAACTGTCTTGAGACAAGCTGTCTCTTACAGTTAATTAGTTAAGCAAAATCAATATCCTTAAACATTACCACTTCCATAAAGTGGGCTCAGTACCTCTTGACCCAAGGAATCACGGCCATTTCTCCCTCCCCCCAGTTCAATTTTGATTTCAGCTTTAAATATTTTCCTACAAAATGAAATCTGAAAGCTGGCTTAATACTTGGTTTAGCCGATAAGACATTCTTTTTTAATTTCCCCTTTCAAGGCTATTGGAAACACAAATAGGAACTAAAAGTGAGATGGGGGGAAAAACACATTGTTTTTCACTTCTAAAAAGCTTGAAACGTGACTCTCGAAGCCATCTGGGTGATCAACAGCCAAATGTGAATATGTGGAATCCAAGAAGAGGTCACATACATAGAAGGGGGGATGGGGGGTGGTGGAATCAGTGTTGTAGACAAATGACCATATACTTATTTATTTAAAACATGTATGAGCCTTCTCATAAGCATGACTGAAGGCAGGTAACAACAGTAACATCAGCACAACATAGTATAATTCTAAAAAAAACCCGAATTAAAACCACCACCAGAAATAATGCAATAAAGTACAAAGCAATTGTCTTGAGGACATCCACAAAGCAATTGTCTTGAGGACATCCACAAAGCAATTGTCTTGAGGAACAAAAAGCTGTTCTAAAGAGATCTTCTTCGTGGTCTCTGTGCATCACACCTCTGGGATAATGTGCGCCTGCGCCGATCCCGATCGGTAACTTCAAAGCCAAACGGATTTTCGCGCCAACTCCCTGATCGCGCGCCGGCTCCACTGCGCATGACCGGGGAGGGGCACGAGGATCCCGCCAGTTCTCTTCTGACCGCTGCGTCGTGAGGATCCTTTCTCTCTTGCTCTGGTCGTTAGTGTACTTCTCCAACTCAAAAAAGCCTTCGGACTGATTCTTTTCCTCCTACTGAACTTGGACTGTTTACTGGACTTGATTTGGACTTTCCCTCCATTCCTACCGTTCGGCCTATGGCCCAGCGGTGGGGGTTCTTTAAGAGGTGCCTGCAGTGCGGCAGCAAGATAGCCCCACCGGACAAGCACTCCCTGTGTCTTCTCTGCCTGGGTGAGTCCCACCGAGTCGACTCCTGCACTAGTTGTGCAGCTTTTTCTAAGCAAACTCGAAAGAACCGAGTGGCGAGGCTCTGGGTCGCCCTCCTCGAGTCTGCTTTGTCTCCGAAAATGTCTTCCTCCGAAGTTCCGGCTTCCTCACCGACGGGACCGCCGCCGTCTCCATCCCGAGGTATCGGTACCAATAAATCGCTCCCCTTGCCCGATACCCCTGTTAAAAAGCGCAGGGAGGGCAAGGAGGAGAAGGGCAAGCTAAAGCACAAAAAATCCTCAAGTGCTTCGTCGATGCGCGGTGCGCCCGACTTAGCCCAGCCTGGGCTCAATCAGCTTGACCCGATGGATCGCGAGCGACCCAGGGGTAGATCGATCTCCCCGATGCCGCGACCGATCACCTTGACGGACTCCGACCTCGACATTGACCTTACACAAGTCCCCCGGGACACCCCCGAAGCCGAGGCAAAGCCACCGTCGGCACCGAGAGGAGATAAGGACTACCGCCCCCCCGGCCCCACCGTTACCGTGGGACATCCAGCAATGGCGATACCTCTACGGCTCCTACCCGCCTCTGCCCCAGTGGTACCCCACTGAATGGGATCGACAATCCACCTCCTCCAGAGTGTCACGGTACCGAGAACCCTCATTAGTACCGACACCGACACCAGCACCGAAACGGACACCCGACACCGATCCTCGTCCGTTACCGGTAACACAGGACCTGTCGAGCCCGACCCCTCTTTCACCATCCGACCACTCGGCACCGGGGTCTCCGGCATCGTCCGGGTCAGAAGACGAATCGCTTCCGCACCCGTCTCCCGACACGCAGGTCACCGAAAACCTTCCAATCTCCCCCTCCGAGGATGTGAAACCCTACGGGGAACTAATCAAGAGGATGGCACACTCACTAGCTTTGGCCACAACCCAACCGACTCCAACAGCCACAGATTCCATCTTCGATATAGTACAAATGGATACATCCACACCGGTGGCCCTCCCACTCATATCGGTCCTGATGACTACGGCCAAAGAATCCTGGCCTCACCCCTCATCTACCCCTATCTCCAGCAAACGCCTAGATCACATGTATAGGATCCAGGAGCCTGGGGCAGAATTTTTGTTTGTCCATCCCAAACCCAACTCAGTAGTTGTGACACCCTCCACCAAGGGTCGTAGTGGGCAATCTTCCCCATTGGACAAAGAAGGACGCAGAATAGATTCCTTTGGAAGACGCATTTATTCAGCGTGCGCATTGGGTCTAAAGATAGCGAATTACACTGCCTGCATGAGCAGATATCAGTACTCGCTCTGGGAACAGATGACTGCGCTCATTGCCCATCTCCCAGAGGACAAGCTACGCAACGCTAGAAAGATCCAGAAGGAAGGCATGTCTCTGGCCAAGCTCCAACTTTCGGCCTCCAAGCATTCGGCAGAAGTAACCTCCAAGACGCTCACATCAGCAGTGTCCATCAGACGCCATGCCTGGTTGAGATCCACTTCTCTTCCTCAAGACACTAAGATCTTGGTGGAAGATCTTCCGTTCGAAGGGGACGGTCTCTTCAGCTCAATGACAGACTCAGTGCTTCACAAGCTTGATAAAAGCATGAAGACATCCCGCAACTTGGGAGTCTCTCAACCTAAACAGCAGAAACAGAGGACATGGCAAAGATCATGGCCCAAGAAGCAGTCACAAAGACCTCCCGCTGAACCCCAATGGCAGAGGTCACCACCATCTACCTACCAACAAAAACCCTACAACAATAAGCCTCGCTTCCCAACTGCTCCAGCGTCTAAGGCGAAACCTCCCAAACCGAGCAAACTGAGTTTTTGACTCCAACCCCTGCTCCGACAACCCCACCCGTCTATCACCCTTCCTGACAGCATGGCAACGCATCACTTCAGACAAGTGGGCACTCTCTGTCATTTCCGAGGGATACAGAATAGAGTTCTTCGAGATCCCTACGGAACCCTACTTTGTGGTCACTCCCCCATCCGACACTCTAACAACCGAGGTCGAGACCCTGCTCAGCAAGGATGCAATAGAACCGATAGTAGTTCCACAATTTCAACAGGGATTCTACTCCCATTACTTCACAGTGCCAAAGAGGGACGGGGGCCTCCGACCCATCCTGGATCTTCGGAACTTCAACGCGTTCATAACGTACAAAAAGTTCCGAATGACCACCCTCTAGATTATCCTACCTCTGCTGGAGACGGGCTCTTGGATGGTGACACTGGACCTGAAGGATGCATACTTCCATGTGACCATTCATCCTTCCCACAGACCCTTTTTACGCTTTGCGATCGGTCCACGTCACTTTCAATACAAGGCATTCCCATTTGGTCTCTCGACGGCACCTCGTGTCTTCACAAAATTAATGGCAACAGTAGCGGCCCACCTCCGCTTGCAAGGCATCCATCTATACCCTTACCTGGACGACTGGCTCCTGATCGCGCCTTCCGCATCAGACCTACAAGACCACGTCTCCCTGACACTCCACACCCTGGAGACTCTGGGGCTGACGATAAACGCAAAGAAGTCCATGCTCACCCCTTCCAGACAGGTACAGTTCATCGGAGCTCTTCTCGATTCCCTACAGTGCAGGGCATTCCTACCCCCCAACAGGGTCTCGGACATTGTCTCCCTCCTCAGAGTTCTGAGAAGGAACCGGGAGGCGACAGCCCGTCAAGTACTGTGCCTTTTGGGCCTCATGGCGGCTACCACCATGGTCATTCCCTTCGCAAGGCTACACATGAGAACCTTGCAGCTGTGGTTTCTCCGCCGGTTCCGGCCAAGCCTACACCCCCTGTCCAAGAGATTCCACCTATCGGACCAGGTGGTTCAAGCCCTGGAGTGGTGGCAGGTGCCACAGAATCTCCAAACAGGCGCCCCTTTATTACCACGGATGCCTCCCTATGGGGCTGGGGAGCCCACCTGGGTGACCTGTGTGTAGGCGACAAGTGGGACCCATCAGTAGCCTCCAATCACATCAACTTCTTGGAGCTACTAGCGGTCCGTTACGCAATCCGGTCCTTTCAACACCTTCTGTCGGGAAAGACGGTGGCCGTCCTCACGGACAACACGACCACGATGTACTATATCAACCGACAGGGCGGTACAGTTTCCCGCAGTCTCTGCCGACTAGCGATAGAACTGTGGACGGAATGTCAATCGCTGGATATCTATTTAGTAGCGAACCATCTCCCCGGTCAGCTCAACACGCAGGCAGACTTCTTGAGCAGAGGAGGCGCATCCCTACACGAATGGGAACTCAATCCTCTCTATCTGACCCCGATCTTCAGCCTTTGGGGTCAGCCTTCTGTGGATGTGTTTGCCTCCAGAGACAACAAGAAGTGTTCCCTCTTCTGTTCCAGGGCGGGCACGGATCCGATATCCCTGGGAGACGGTCTTCTCCTCTCCTGGTCGGGGTTACACGTTTACCTGTTCCCCCTGATCCCGCTGATACTGAAGGTAGTGCAGAAGCTACTGGCGGAACAACCAATAGCAATCCTGATCACACCCTGGTGGCCGAGGCAACCGTGGTTTCCCACCCTCCTTCGCCTCTCCAATGGGTCCTACACTCACCTTCCGATGAATCCAGACCTTCTATGGATGTACGAGGGTCTGGTGCTGCATCACGACATACCCAGACTGAAGCTAACAGCTTGGCTAATTCGTCCTCCGAAGTAGACACTCGTATAGCTGATGTTCTCCTCAATGCTTGTAAGCCGTCTACACGCCGTTCCTACGAGGCAAAATGGAATAAGTTCCTGTCTTTCCTGGCTTCTGTAGGACGACCGTCCATTCCATCTACACTCAATGACATCTTTGGGTTTCTTTTGTCTTGCAAAGACAGAGGATTGTGCCACGCATCACTTCGTGTCTACCTTTCAGCTGTTTCGGTTAACCATCCAACTATAGATGGCTATTCCGTGTTTTCTCATCCCACTACAAAGCAATTCCTAAAGGGAATGTGCCGTCTCTTCCCAATAGTCAAAACCCCTGTTCCAGTGTGGGATCTGCCCCTAGTGCTGAACAAGCTAATGGGTAAACCATTTGAACCTATGGCTTCCTGTAGCCTACAGCTTCTTTCGTGGAAAGTAGCTTTTCTGGTGGCCCTTACTTCAGTTCGTAGGGTGAGTGAGCTGTCGGCTCTCCGATGTGACCCACCCTACCTCACCTTTCATCAGGATGCAGTGACCCTGACTCCTGATACTACCTTCCTGCCGCAGATAGTTTCGGACTTCCACATTAAAGCGAACATCACCCTACCGGTGTTCTTTCCCGAACCCAAGGACCAGGCACAACGCTGCCTACATTCTCTCGATGTTAAGAGGGCCCTGTCTTTTTACTTGCATTGAACTAAATCCTTTTGCAAGTCCCCAGCGCTCTTCGTCGCGCATGCCTTGCCCAGACAGGGACAGAAGCTATCGTCTCAGAGACTGTCTAAATGGATTGTTGAGACGATAAAACTCGCCTACCTCCTGGCCAAGCGGCCATTATCGGCGTCCCTGCGAGCTCACTCTACTCGAGCAGTGGCTGCTTCGACAGCATTTCTCAAGGGCATCCCCCTGGGAGACATCTGCAGTGCTGCTACATGGACGTCTCCTCACACGTTTGTGAGACACTATGCTTTGGATGTCCGTACCCATCAGCGGTCGGCGGTGGGCCGTGCAGTTCTGCAGACAGCTCAGATGTGAGACCTTCAGCACCCACCTCCAGGTATGTGGTGTATTTATTGCTCGCTATTCTCCCAGAGGTGTGATGCACAGAGACCACGAAGAAGATATACAGGTTGCTTACCTGTAATTGGAGATCTTCGAGTGGTCATCTGTGCATTCACACCACCCACCCTCCTTCCCCTCTGCTTTCGGTCTCCCTGGTAATTTTTCTTGGAGGCTGCTTGCAGCGGTCAGAAGGAACTGGCGGGATCCTCGTGCCCCTCCCCGGTCATGCGCAGTGGAGCCGGCGCACGATTGGGGAGTTGGCGCGAAAATCCGTTTGGCTTTGAAGTTACCGATCGGGATCGGCGCAGGCGCACATTATCCCAGAGGTGTGAATGCACAGATGACCACTCGATCTCCAATTACAGGTAAGCAACCTGTATTTCTGCTGACAAACTCGTGGCAGGAGATTCAGAGATCTTCTGATTTCCTGTGGCAGTGGCCACAGAAGAAGCCTCTGAGCAGGCAGCAGCAAAATGTATCCTTGGAGGAATCAGAACACCCAAGAGGCATTGCAGTACTGAATGAAACTGCCACACAGGCTCATACCAGGAGAGAGAATCCTCCACATATGGGGTGCGTTCAGATCCGTTTTTGACACTTCAAAAATGGATCAAATGTGCGCGTTCAGACAACATCAGCTGCCTCCTGTCCCCAGCCGTTGCTTTCCAGAGCAAATTCCGGAGCAAACCGTAGTATTTTGTTACCAGGTCCCAAGTGGTGTTTTCTCAGCTCTCCTGGTTGAAAGTGCAGTTTCCCCTGTGTGATCACTCCACCGTCATCGAGCCACTTCCGAGTCTTTAACACACACCCCCCGCTGCAGAAGCCCGAGGCGTCCGCTTTTCGCCTGCCATTTTTATTTTTGCATTGGCGGTATGTGCATAAGTGCTGCTCCACTCCCGTGTCTATTAAAAAAAAAAGTTTAAATGGCCACTAGTTTTGAGTTCGGGATCCCAAGGAGGCCAGTTTTGGGCAAAAAGTTTGAAGGGACGTGTTCTGTCATGGCGGTGAAATCACGGTGCTTGTGGAACTGTGACAGGATTTGCTCAACCACTTTGGCGCAAGTGCAAGGGTGTAGTTTATCAGATCTCCAGATGAGTGGCTATGCGCATGTGCAAACTTAGAAAACAACAACAACCCCCCCAGACATACGCTCCAGTGTGATCGCGATTGTCCGGAATAAAAGAAATGTATCGAAGCGGGGCGATTTGAACTGGCTCCAGCACGCCACCTGAATGCACCCAGGAGGTAACAAACCACCTGGCAAAGAGAACGGAACAAATAGAGTAGGGTTTCATGGCTTCTCCTTTCTCCTTTCAGTTGGCAATTAGAAGTTCAGAGTAGTGTGTTGCATTAGATTGGTCTTTGTGATGAAAACTGTGTAGCGCCTATCATTTTGGTATAATTCTTGAAGTTCTGGAAAACACAGTACTGTATATATAAAACAAAGAGTGTGGCTTTTGTGAAAAAAGGGACCCTGCACGGAGAGGATCAGAGTAATGGCATTGATTGGAACTCTAGAAAGCAAAATGTGGAGGAGGGCTATCTCTTTATATTATTGCACTTGCACAGATCTGTTAGCCAGCTGAGAGGAGATGATCAATTCTGACAGATTTATTTTATGCCTCTTAACCCGGGGTACCGTGCCAGGGAAGAGCTTCTATATTTTCCAGGATTTTTTCATTTTATAATGAAGTCTGATGAATGTGTATGTATAACTATACTACTTTCATTTTTATACATTACTACAAAATTAATATCTAGGGACTAGGAAGAGTACATTGAACAAATAGCCTTCTGCTGTTTTCTCATTTCTACTATATAGATTGCCTGTGTGCTTATGATGCTAATCTGCCAGCTCTTGATGGACTTCTGACCCTTGTTAAGGAATAATTCTACCCTTGGTAGTGAGCACATTGGAGAGATAAAACTACACATATTTGAATTTAAATTCCAAAACTACACAGGAGGGTCCAATCAGGATTTGGGTCTGGTGGGAGTTAACTTTTCCCCTGAGAGAAGTCTTCCCTCTTACTTGGTTATTATTGGACCTGGTAGGGAAAATGCACAGAGACTGTGTAACAGTTTGGAAGGGGAAGACCAATTTCTCTTGGAAAACAGTCCAGGAGAGATACCCTCTCTTCTTCTGGCCATAGTTCCTGTTCAAATTGAGTACCCTGTAAAGGCCTTTATAGTTTAAGAAACACCCTTATAGGTATCCATACCATCACATTTGGGTTTAAGTGTACTGTTATCATCAGGAGCTTTGAAGAACAAAATCCAACTTCATCCCAAAAAGGATTTGAATAAACAAAACAGATTGGGGGGGGGGGGGGGGCTGCCATTGTAGCCAGAAAATGATTTGAAGCCTTGATAGACCTTGCTATTATATCTGTAGGAGTAGGCCAACATTGGTGCATATTAGGAAGAACTTTTCAGTGTAAAAGGGATAGGGAAGTATAGTGAGTGTTGGCTCTGTTTAGACAAAAGCAGAATTTCTAATTTTTCATCTGTGGAGAGAATATTATTTGAGGTTTCCATCTGTAGTAGATATTTTTGCCACATCAGTTGTGTATTCAGTGATAGAGTTAGTCTTCTAGGTTTCTAGTAATTTCAGGCAAGATTGCTTCTTACCAGCCATTTAATTGGGGGGGGAGAGATCTTTCTTTCCCCATTGCTGGAATTCAGAACAGAATTTAGAATTATTTATCAGGCAGCTCTAGAACATAGAGTTTAACTTAGTTGTATTTTAAAAAAATTATTAGCAAAATACACAGCAGTACTATGTGCATTTGGAATTTTCCCATTGAATTAAGTGCGATTTGTCTTCACAAAAATGTATAGGTTTATAAGTAATGTTTAGAAGGCTTAGAAAGCAAGGTTTTGATTACTCTGTTTTAAAGGGTACATTTCTAGTGTGGGCATAAATTCCTGAAATCCTTTGACCCAGACACTACATTAGCAACTATTGCTGCAGGAAACTGGGCTTAATTAGAATCAATAAATTCAGCAATCTGAGAGAGAGGGGAAAAATGACCTTGCATTTTGAAGGCTATGCTACTGGCCTCATTATTGGGAAATGACCCCATCATCACCCAGATACCTTGAGATGCCTGGTCTGCTGGCAGCTGTGGTCTTTTCATATCAGTATGTTTTTAACAAAAGTTGGGAAGGGTATTTAAATGTTTATATTTCTTTAATCTGTTTTAGTAACAATATTTTCAAATCTTCCCTTTCACATCTTATTGAATAGTGATGATAATCTGACTACATAGCCAGTAAATTTATTTTCTTATTATATTTGCAGACAGCCTACTTAGAGGCACATCTCCATAACAAACCACTCCGTTATCATGGAATAAGGGATGCATGTGGGATTCACACATATATATACCCTGACCCTAGTATGAGCCATATATATACCCTGACCCTAGTTTTGAGCCTTTCTGTGTTTGCAAGCAATATGAAAATGGAAGAGGATACAATTCTAAATTCAGCAATACCCAACTTTATTGACTTCAGGGATAGATCAAAAGGCAGATGAGAGAAAAACAATGCAAGAGCAAAAATAGCCAGGTGGAACCAGACCAACAGACACCTGTTGCTGTGGAAAGCATTTGACAGTGCCGTCCCGATGTGTGGTTCCATAAAACATGTAACCCAAATGTAAGAAAGCAGGTAGATTAAAGGATGGGAGGAAGGATATGAAATCCCATTAAAACTGGGAGAGATTTAAGTATAGTTGGCAGGAAGCCACCACATTCGAGACTGAGAGTGGGAGAGATTTTAGGACAGAGGAGAGGAGAGAGTTTAAGGTAGGATAGGAAAGGCACTCAGGGGAGTTGCATCAGGCTGAAGCTAGGGAAGGGTTCTGAACTTCATGTTGCATAATTTCAAATAAATTGGGTCCTGGTTTCTCAGACCCGACTCTATTTTCCCACAGCCTCATAGCAGCTGTGGGGAACTGCATTTTAAAGGTTTTCAGGAACCCATTTGGGCTCAGAGCTATATTGTTGGGGGAGAAGGAGCTTCTGCCTCTTCCCAGAACTATTTTGCTGACCTGAAATAGCCCTGGGGAAGAGGTCTTTAGTTCCACTTAAGAGCCATACATATATGGAGCACTAAAAGTACAGCTCCAAAATGGGGCAAATAACTCTCCCCAGGGATATTTCAGCTTGGGAAGACAGCACAGTGGGGAAGGCAGGGACCTCTCTTCCTCTCTATATCACAGTCTCAAGCTATAATTTGGCCCTTGTAGACTTCTAAAATGTTTCCTGTAGCTGTTATGTGGCTGTTTGGAAAGCAAGTCAGGTCTGGAGAACCAGGATCTAATTGGTTGGGAAAGCTAACGTAGTTTGACTCTAAGCTCGTTACATTTGGTTTAGGGATGTAAATTTTGTTTATAATCTATCAACATTTCATTGTTGAAACATTAACCAGCTCACAATCCAGCCTATGTACATTTTATTAGCTTTGCTACAGATTGTTATTAAGAAAAATTAAAATATCAGTGTGCTTTTGTACATAGATGATGAACAGTAAGACCAGTGTTAGGAAACACACATTCCATAGTCACAAATGAACCTAGAATGTAGTTAACTCTTTGCTATTTTTTTCAAATAGAAAATGTTTATAGCAATATATAAAAAGTAAACTAATCCTTTTCACTTAAACATTTAATGTTTTACATCCCTTATTTGCTTAATCAACACTCATTCCCTTATCAGTAAATGAGCCCCAAGTTCAGGATCTCCAAAGTGAACATGGATCTTGGGCACTGGAAATAACCTCTTTTGGTTCAGAAAGAAACGCATGCATGTATGAATTCCTTTGTTCATGTGGATCAACTCTCTTTATTGAAATGCTGGAGAATGCTGGAGTTCCATGTGCACATGAAGTTCCTGTTTCTGGAACAGATCAAGTACCTATTGAACTTAAAGTTAAAATGGCTATGTGTAATCAGAAAACAAATGCATATTGTATTAATTTGAATCCTATTTCATTGTTTATTGAATGACCCATCTTGTTTATTGCATTGACTCACTCTGTGTAATCCACCTTGAGTCCCATAAGAAAGGTGGACTCTAACATAATTAATAAAAATCAATATATCCTTGCTGAGACACCAGGCTGCAATTACTATTGTAACTGGCATCTCCATAATGTTCCTTGCTGATGAATTATATTTTTATAAAGATTTTATTGCTAAGGCCTTGTTGGAGTGGGAATTGGTTACTGTAGGCATTGTGTGGCCCATCAAGTAGCTACTAATATAAGAAGAAATTTGTGGTACTTATTTGAAGAAACTTTGTTAATATGCCGATGAAAAGACAGTAACAAATCCCTTCCCCCTTTTGTACATAAACTTAAATATTATAGACTTTCAGTACATGTTTAGCAATGACCACTTACCTGGTTCCCTATGCCAGATAAAGTTGGAAACTTTACTGGGTTTTTTTCCTGCTAAAACATAAATGATTGACATAGGTGTGTGTGAACAGAGCAGCTAACAGATTCTTGTCAGTTAATAACATTGGTGAACTAATGGGCTGTGATGGGTAGAAGAGAGTAGGAAATGCAGATTCAGTATGTACATAACATGATTACAGTCATTCTTGCTTTTTGTAGTATTGGCAATTTTGTCTAATAAAGGCTGGTAATACTTCTCAGACATCTGGACTGAATTACTGTTAACCAGCTTATGTGAGCAACCATTTAAACCAGGGTACATAGTACAGTTTCAGCTAACAGTTAGTGGCCTTCTGTTACAAAGATGAATTGCTTACTGCAGTTATGATTAAACAGATTCACTCAGCTTATTCCAACTTTGACATATGCCCACAAGTGCAAAAAGGATTACTTTTAGGCCAGGGTTATTTTTGGATTGTGCTCAGAAAAATAATTTGTACTTTGCATTAGGTCTGTTCGGTCACTGTCAGTTATACTGAAAATTAGGGTTGTCAGGTCCCTCCTGGCAACTGGTGGGGGATGGGGGGACTTACTTGGAGAAGGAGAAAGGCCCAATCCATTGTTGCTGACATCACACCACTGACATCCAGGTGGTGCTCTGGTATTTGGGCTAAACCCCTATGGTAAAACTAGCTTCTACCATAGAGTTTTTTTGCCAAATACCAGAGTGTCACCTGGCAATGAGGCCTGGGCCTTTCTCTTTCTCCAAATTAAGTCCTCTGACGGCCAGCTGATCAGTGACTGGGAGTCAGGCCCTGGCACCCCTATTGGAAATACAGGCTGTACTGGAAAAACATTGTGGGCAGTCCTCCTTTTTGTTAGGTTTTAATAGAAAGAACTAAGTAATATAACTTTTTTCTGACAGTTTAATAATATATTCTTAGGCAACAACTGTTTAAGTTTTTTAGAACGGCAGAAGTCATATTGATTTTACCCATAAGAGATAAATGTAAGTCCTTCCATCTAACTAGGTGTAATGTAAGTTCTTCCATCTAATGGTAAAAATGAGCATACTTCCAAGATTTTTATTTTTGGCGCAAAATATACCAGTTTTAGAGAGAATGAATTTCTTTCTGGATCTAGATAAAATAATAAGATTGTTTCCAGATTAGTTTCTAAAGCTCTTAGAATCTTTTTCCACAGGAAAAATATTGTTGGAGAAATTTTTAATGGAGATGTAAACCGTGAAGTGGATGGATCTATTAATAATAACAATACTAAATTCATTAAAAGATCAGATAAACCCAGCAGGTATCTGGAGATTTTCTCCTCTCACTCCACGTAATTCATATTCTTGCATTTTCTTATTTCTTTGTGTTCAACTACACAGACACTAGTCTATGATTAAATAATCAATAACTCAGATCATACAGGTTTCAGGAAAGGTAAGAGAATATCTTCAGATATCTGAAAAACAGTGGACCTTACGAAATTATTCATAGAAAGTAAACAAGTTTTCCTTTTTTAAAAAAAGATGCTGAAGAGGAGCTTGATTGTGTTGAATGGAATTGTTTGGAAACAGCTTAACACATGTTAATCTGTCTGGTTTTATGATCCTATACTGGATCATTTAAGACACTCCGATTAAAAGTTTGATTTATGTACAGTAATTCTTTTACTATAAATTCTATGTACTGGGGAAAACTGAACATTCCATCAACTTCAGAATACTTTCAGAAACTATGGAAACTGCTGCACTGCTCAAATTGAAATATTAGAAAAAGAGATTAACCCAAAATATGACAACCCAAATTCAATGAAAAAATTGTGATTATTTGTGCAGAAGAATAATACGTTTACAACTCATGTGAAACCTTATGTTTTTTTCTCACTACTGTTATCTGCGATCTGTTGTAACTTACTGTACTCGATTATATGCTGCATTTCTAATTTTAAAAATCTCACTGAGCAAAACATGAAAGAGAAAACTTAACAGCAGACTTAGAATGAAAAAAGTTTTGGTGGATCAGGGATTTTTCCGCCTCCCTCTTCCCCTGGAGCAGTCTATTTTTTGTCCCACAACTACTCTTTGAAAATTGAGAGAGCTTCACAAACAAAATGTTCCAGAGGACCAGGAAGCTGAAGTGATGATAAGGAATTAAAAGAAAAGCGCTGGGAAAGGCAAGGAATGATCCCCTTTGCCAACACAACACCTTCCTGGCACATGCAACTCTATATCATCAAATTGTTGTTCCTGGGCAATATTAGAGGTTGCTAGGAATCTGCTCTGCACAGATTTTTTAAAGTGTTGTTTTCTAAGAATTTGCATAAATATTTAGGCATATGGAGTACAGAACTGTGACTTCTGCAGTTCTTTTTTTAACCGTTTTATATACATAAACAATGCATAAATAAACATTATACATTTTGAGTCAGTTTATCTAATTCTTTATCCATTTGTACACTCTTGACCAGCGTTTCAGATGAAGTTCCTCATCCTTTCCCTGCGATAAAACATTCAACCTATCCATTTCTGCTAGTTCCAAAAATTTAAGAATAACTTCGTCTCTGGATGAGGTATTTTCAGTTTTTCACTGTTTGGCAAACGATATTCTAGCAGATGTTAAAATGTAAATCAGCCATCGCCTATCATTACCTTCAAGCCCTTCAGGGGTTATATTCAATTGGTATATCTCCGGGGACACTGGTATATTAACATTTAAAATATCAAATTATCTTGTGTATCTTCTGCCAAAACTTTTGAGTTTTAGGGCATTACCACCACATATGGTAGAAGGTTCCCACATTTGATTTACATTTCCAACAGACATTTGAGACACTGGAGTGACATTTAGCAATTTTGTCTGGGGACCAATACCATCTATGGAACATTTTAAGAACATTTTCCTTGTAAGTTATGGCATTCAAATACTTATTAACTTTCCATATTTTCAACCATTCCTCTAGATATCATTGTAGATATGACTATTTCGTCCTGCATATAATCTTCCAATAGGAATTTATACATTTTCTGAATCATTTTGTCACTTGAAGTTGCCAAATTTTATCCAAATCATTCTTAATATTTTAAAAATCATTTATTTTATCTAAGTTGTATCTGGATTTTAGCTGTACGGTCTCCCACCAAAAAAGTTTAATATTGTGATGGACATAAAGAGTCTCTTCTGTCTTTAATGTATTATTTTTATCTAATAAAATCTCATAACTTCCTTTGTTATGTATGGTAATAAGAGTGGGTTTGACAAAAGCCTCTAAAGGGGATACCCATCTAGGTATCTTAGCATAGGATTTCTTCTTAATGTTGTTCCATATTTTTAAAAGGGTGCCTCTTAATATATGATGTTGAAAATTTGAGTGGATTTTATCTTTTTCATACCAGGTGTATGTGTGCCATCCCATGCATAGATCATGTCCTCCTAAGGTTAAACATCTTGAATCATCTAATGTTATCCAATCCTTGATCCATCTAAGGGATGCTGCTTGATAATATAGGCTCCAGTTGGGAACACCAAAACCACCTCTTTCCTTCATATTTTGTAATATTTTCCATTTTATTCTTGATTTTTTTGGGGATACCATATACAGTGTAATTGTTTAAGAACCATCTACACAAGCTATCATAAATTCCGATCAAAAACAAGAAATGTGCATGCGCTCATGTGTGTGTGTGTGTGTGTGTGTGAGAGAGAGAGAGAGAGAGAGAGAGAGAGAGAGAGAGAAATATTCCAGGGGAAATTCCAGGGAAATTAGTCATAAGAAAGCAGTAGCTTCATCCCTATATTAGATGCTGGTTAAATATCCTCTAATATAAGAGATGTAGATATTTTTCTTCTCCCTTTTCTTTTTAAAAAGTAGGTTTTCTGTAAACATGTATTAGCTATCTCACCTTTTAATAGATTAGAGTAGGTTGATTTTTAAAAAATAGAGTTCAGTTTTATCATTTGTTATGTCAATAATTCTTAAATAGCTGAACTTCCTGCATACTTTTAATTATTTAAATAAATATTTTTAAAGAGTATGATCTTCTTACATGTTAGATTGTTTTAGCTAAGCTTCTTTTTTAGGAGATATAAGATGTGTATGTGTTTTAATAAAGTGCATGGATGAACATCATTTAATAATGGTATGTCAGGCCTCTCTATAATCTCTTGCTTTTCTTTAAAGTTGCCTCTGTAATCCTTAAAGACAGATAAGTTTTCAAGCTGTCTCTGGGTTTAACTTTTTAGCTGCCTTATATCCTATGTATGTTGCCAATTCAATTCCCAGAAGAACACTACTATCCAAGTATAGATACTCTTTTTAATATTTGCAGTAAATATTCTGGTAAATCTATTTGACACATATTCAATTATTCCTTTAAATTTTAGATTGTTAATTCTGATACCATTTTTTGCATTTTCTAAACCTGCCTCCATTCTGTTTAGTGGTGTCATATGTTAACTTTTTTTCCTACTAATACTTTATTTTGTAATGCTCCAATCATTTTTTTTGTTTCTTCTATATTTTTGGCTATCAGGTATATTTTTAATAATCTCACTCAGCCATTTGTCCAGGGTTTTTTTTGATAATCTGGTCTCTTCCCCCCCCCCCCCCAAAAAAATTTCTTCTATTTTTTATCCTTCTCTGTAAATCTTTGGTTCAGAGTTCTGTAATTCCTAGTAATTAAAACTTTCAAAGACTCAAGTAAGCTTATTGATTATGTTGTATAAATTTTTAGAACATTTCTTCTGGACCATTTTTTCCCTGTTCATGTAAGTCTATATGAATTATTATCAACCCAAAATAGTTTGCATGATCTGCCTTAGAGGTTGGGGTGGGGGGGAAACCCACACCATATATTAAGGAATCATATGTAAATTTAAACCAGCATCATAAAAATGAAATTAAGAGACACTTCTAAAAGTGTTATTACCCTTCTGCTTGAAAATAAAAGAGAGGCTCAGGTAATCTATCCCACTCTGTGTCTCCTAATCCCTAATGGGGAGGGTCTACCTTTTGCCATAGTGCCTGGTTTGCAAAGATGGGGACCTCTTACAGCAACCTGAGATGTAGCTTGCCTGTTCCTGCAACCCTTTTATATCTCACTAGGAATAAGGCCCATTGTGGAAATAAATACAATGGGCTCTAGAAAGAAGCTCTGGGAGAGTGCCAAGATGTTGGGCACTCAGCGTCAATTTGCTGTGGCAACCTCAGCAGTGTACAGTGACACAGAGTCCACCATTTTCTCCAAGGGAACTGATCTCTGCTACCTGAACAGCAGTTGTAATTCTGAGTGATCTCCTGCCCTCACCTGGGGATTGTCAACAGTGGTTCCCCAAGAGGGAATAGCTGATTTGAGGGCAGAGTCTATGGCATTGTACCTGTCTGAGGCTCCAACCTCACCTTCTCCAGGCTCCATCCCTCAAATCTCCAGGAATTCCCCACCTGGAGTTGGCAACCCTATCTCCTTCCCAGCCAAGCATCAACCTACCTTAATTTCCCCATCACTCTTCAGCTTTCCATCCCCCCCCCCCACACCTGCAGCCTCTACCATGCTCTGAAGCCCTGTTTGCCACATCACATTGGCTGTCATGGGAGGGGCATCTCAGCAGGGTATAAGGACAGAGTCCACCATTTTATCCAGGGGAACAGATCAATGCCATCTGGAGAGCAGTTGTAATTCTGAGTGATCTCCAGCCCTCACCTGGAGATTGGCAGCAATGGTTCCCCAAGAGGGAATAGCTGGTTTGGAGGGCATTGAAGCCCCGACTGCCACGTCACCCTCTTTCCCCAAACTTTGTGTCCTTGGGGCAGTTAGGAATTGTGGGCCAGCAGAAGAGGAAGCCCCATTCAACCCAGTGAGTGATACACCTGCAGGCCCCTCTCTGGAACTACAGCTCAATTGAACCTTAGGGGGGAACATTTTACCACAGACCACAGCCATCTTACAAACACAAGTAACTGCCATTTCATTACACCTACCAACAGCCACTGAGGTAATAGTTAGTCCCACACAGGAGGGAAGCAGGAGAAGCGTTTTCATCAAGAGAGAAAGCCGTCTGCCAGAAATTCTGACAGGGCACAGTGGCTGAAGTACTGGGCGGGGAAGAGCAGACCCAGGACCCAGCCAATGGCACATGAGTTCTCACAGCCAGTGGATAGGGACTGGTTCTGAGTGACACATCAGGGAGCCAACTGATTTTGGAGCGTGTGGAATGTTCAGGAGAGTCCATGGTGAAAACAGAATTATATATAACCAGAGGATTAAAACAACTGTAAGCCTGTCTGTGAACAGAAAACTGTGAATGATAGAATTCCTCACCAAGAAATAAGAGCCAGGCTAGTACTCTTTGCTTCTGGACGGAAGTGACAGTGAAGCTATAAGTAATAAGAACTGGGTCATTTTTTTTGCTATTTTTAAAATTATGAGCTGTTTTAAAATTTATATGGAAATATTCTTGCCGTTATCTTTTGCTGCAGTTTGTAGCTATATGTGTTTGTTTGATGATGGTGTTTATTGTGAGGGCATCTACTTTAGTGGCAGAGCTTATTTTATAGGCGTAACATTCCAGTTTAATCTGAGGCATTCTCAGTCAGTAAAGGGTCACAGGTAGCAAGGCTATAGAAGACTGCCCTCTCATCCATGGAGAGTCACAGATTGTTCAGTTGGCATATCCCAGGACAGAAAGAAGACACATAGAGGGGAACAGGAATGAGAGCAGTGGTCCCAACTCTGGCCTCTGCTCCATTGTTGTAATGTGTGCACAGTGCTTTATTTCCATAGACTGCGTCCCTGTGATCAGTATGCAAAAGCAGTTTCTACATGCCTAGACACTATTCCCGTATTTCAGGAATCGTGGATAGGCCAGCCTACTCACTCGTGCTCCTTCTATGCATTATAGACATATCAAACAAACAGCCCAAGAAAGATGCTGGTTCTCTGTAAGGCAGTTTGTTAACTCTGGGAAGACTTAAAATACTTTGAACCATTTTTCTCTCTATAGAAGAGTGGTTAGGCTGAAAAAGTGACTGATTTTCCAATAATTGTTCAGTGATTTGAATTCAGGCTTTTTGATCCAAGACTCTTATTTACTATGCCACTCACAATCCAGTATCAGGAGTCATGTATGCAGCATCCTTCTCCCTCTGAGAGGAGGACATCTTGATGGGTGTTTCCCACCCTGCTTGTAGGGAAGCAGGAACTAAACCTTTCACTTTCACTTCCTGTCCTCTGGTGGGAGACGCCCCTTAAGATCAGTTCTGTTCCTGCCTCAGCAAGGGAGAGCAGTACTTTAGGATAGCTCCTGCTTTAGCTAGTTTTTTCTACAGCCCTTTTCAGCTACCTTCCCCTTAATCTTTTCTTCTATTATACCCACTTTAATCTCCTCTGCCTCCTCCTCAACTTTTGCCTCCTTTTTTCACTCAACTCTCTCTCCCCTCCTTTTTTCCCCCTACCTCTTTCAATGATGGAGGGGACGGATGGCTTTCTCTCAGATGGAGAGAAAGAAGGAGAGAGAGACAGAGGTGTACCCTCTGCTTCCAGCCGCGGGGAAACCTCCAAGGCCGCCGCGAAGACCACCGCGCGGAAAGAAAAACACGCTAAAAAGCGGCCCCACAAGGACGCGCCTGATCGCGCAGGCGCCATTTTGAGCCGTCCCGAGGCCGGGAAGCACCCCGAGCCCGGGAAATCAAGTTTTGCGGCGGCAAAAGGCTGCGGAGCGGTTTTTCCCGCCTCCATAAGCCCTGTGGACAGCAGTGACAATGGGCCAGACATTCTTAATGCCCAAGTTCCTCCGCAGTTCCCTATTGATGATGAGCGTCCAGCTTCTTCCCAGGGAGATCGGCGTCCAGTGAGTAACCCTGGTGGGGAGGAAGAGACCATCTCCCCAGCCTTGCTTAGAGCACTCAAGCAGTGAGGGACGAGTTCCTCAGTGTCCACTCCAGGGGAGCCCCCCCCCATCCAATACAATCCTGCCCCCATAACCCCTGCGTAGTCTCCGGGGAATGGGAGGAGGAGGAGGCCATCCAGGATAATGAGGGGGAGGAAGACAGGCCCCGTTGGCCCACTAAGGCAGCCAGGAAGGATCAGTCTTACCCTGGCTGGGTTCCTTCCCATTGCATCCATACCATGGAGGGCAGTGACCCAGGAGATCCTGGAGAGCGGGAGGAAGGAGAGTTCCTTTCCGATGAAGAGGAGGAGGAGGACTTAGAAGTCCCTGAAACTTCCATGCGCTTTTTTAAAGCGGAAGAGTACCCCTATCTCCTCTCAAAAGCCTTATCAGCACTAGAGCTGCAGCCTAAGCTGCAGGGAGAGGACCCATCCCAGGCCTAAGGGCAATAAAGACTATTTCCCTAGGACCCCAGGCACCGAAAAGGTTTTCCCCTTCCCTGAATTCTTAGAGAACCAGCTCCTTAAGGAATGGGAAAAACCTATGGCCAATAAGAGTTGTCCTCTAAATCAAAGAAAACTGTATACTTTGCCTTCATTTACTAACAAGCTCTTACAGGTCCCCCTAGTGGACGCCCCTGTCATCGCTCTGCAGACATCAGGCCTCCTCTCTGAGGATGGTGAGGGCCTGGTTCGAGATACCCTTGACCGCAAAGCGGATTTCGCCCTGCGCAAGGCGCATGAAGCTTCAGTGATGGCCATTAAGGCCTCCGCCACGGCTACCATCGTCAGCCGGGCAGCCATAGCATGGTCCAGGAAGATGATCCAGCTCATCCCACCTTCGAGCAAACGACTAGCAGAAGGGGCAAACCGCCTCCTGAAAGCTGCAGCCTTCTCAGCCGATGCCACCCTCGACGCGATGTTTTTTTCATCCAGGTCCCTGGCTTCAGCAGTGGCAGCTCGTCGCACACTCTGGCTAAGGGTATGGCCCGCCGATCTTCGAGCCAAAACCACAGTCGCTTCTTATCCATACCAAGGCGATCGTCTCTTCGGTGACTCCCTGGACAAGATCCTTGTAGAGACAAGAGACAAGAAAAAGGCCATGCCACGCAATCTAGCCAGACCGGACAGGAGAGGATCAGGTAATTATTCCTTTCGCTCTCAAAGAGCCTTACCCAGATTTGCCAGGGATTCCTACAGACCCTCCTGGGGCGCTTCCAGACAGGGCTTCAGACGCAACCCATTCCATGGCCGCCCAGGCAGACCCTTCTCCTTCAGAGACGGTAAATCCGGATGCGACACCTCCAACAAATCCACCTCAGCATGACTGCCACCAGGGCCCGGTGGGCGCCCGTCTGCTTCTTTTTCATCATCAATGGGCCCTTTCCAAAGCAGACGCGTGGTCCCAGGAGGTCACTTCCAGAGGCTACTCCATAGAGTTCCTGAAGAAGCCACCAGACCGCTTTCTCCGCTCTCCTCTCATCAAGGACCCATCCAAAATAAAGAGGACAAGAGAAGCCGTTCAACACCTACAGATCATTTCTGCCATAGAGCCTGTTCCCATAGAAGAGCAGGGACAGGGCATCTATTCAATATTTTTCACAGTTCCCAAAAGAAATGGCGATTGGAGAGCCATTCTGGACTTAAAATATGTAAACAAATTTGTGAGATTCCGACACTTCCGGATGGAAACCCTGCGGTCAATCTTGGAAGCCCTTCAACCCATGGAGTTCCTCTCCTCCATCGACTTAACAGAAGCCTACCTTCACGTCCCTATTTTCGCCGGCCACAAAAGGTTCCTCCGGTTCCTCGTATTAGGCCAACATTGGCAATTCAGGGCACTCCCCTTCGGCCTCTCAACCGCCCCACGAGTCTTCTCCAAGATTCTTATCCATCCCATCGCCTGCCTCCGGGAGCGCGGAATACATGTGCACCCCTATCTCGATGACCTCTTGATCCGCTCAAGTTCTCGAGACAAGGCGCTGTCAGACACGAGAGAAACCATTCTGTGCCTACAAGCACACGGATTCTTGGTAAACCTACAAAAGAGCTCATCAATCCCCTCCCAGTCTCTGGAGCATCTGGGAGTTGTCTTCGACACGGTCCACAGCCACGTCTTCTTACCATCCTCGAAGGCAGAAAAGATCCGGCTACTAGCAAAACAGACCATCGTAGCCCGACATACTATGCTGATGACCCTAGCCAAGCTTCTCGGCCTATTCATCTCATGCATGGACTCTGTTCCCTGGGCACGCCTACATGCCAGGCCACTGCAGCAGCTATTACGCCCTTTCCAATTAAGGGTAATGCAAAAGCTCGACCTCCCAGTCTCCGTACCTCATCAAGTCAAGGTCAGTCTAACCTGGTGGACCAAGTCCCACAACCTACTGCAAGGAAAGACCTATTACGTGAACGACTGGAAACAGATCATCACGGACGCCAGCCTCACAGGCTGGGGAGCAGTCTTCCTCCACCTACCAGCACAAGGGACATGGTCCAAGGAAGAGCAACATCTTCCCATCAACCTCCTAGAGCTCCGTGCCGTTCGCCTAGCCCTGCTACATTTCAGGGACCACATCTCCGGCCAACATGTCCTCATCAGAACGGACAATATTGCAGCCAAGGCTTATATCAACGACCAAGGAGGGTCCAGGTCCTCTCAACTCCACCGAGAGGCAATGAAACTCTTAGCCTGGGCAGAACACCACCTCCTCTCGATCAGAGCCGAGCACATCAAGGGTTCCATGAATCGCAGGGCCGACTGGCTCAGCCGCCAGACGCTGCAGGAGGGAGAATGGTCTCTCAAACAGGACCTGTTCGATCTCATAATGGACCACTTCGGCCACCCGAGAGTAGACCTCTTCGCCTCCCCGCTCAACCACAAGACTCCCAGGTTCTTTTCCAGATATTACCACCAAGCAGCCGAAGCCACGGACGCCCTGGTATCACATTGGCCCAAGACCCTCCTGTATGTTTATCCTCCGACTCCGGTGCTGCCAAAGCTGCTCCGCAAAATCAAGGAGGAACAGGCGGAGATCATCGTCGTGGCCCCGTACTGGCCACGAAGGCCCTGGTTCTCCGAACTACAGAGTCTGTCCAACGTACCATACCTCACGCTCCCGATGTCCATGGACATGCTCTCCCAGGGTCCCATATGGCACCCGGACCCCTCCTGGCTTCGCTTGACCGCCTGGAAGTTGAACGCCAACACCTCATCAACTTAGGGTACTCAGCGCCAGTAACAGAAACCATGCTCGCATCCAGACGTCCCTCTACCAAGAGGATATATAATTTCACATGGAAGGCTTTTGTCCGATGGTCTAGAAGAAAGAAGGTTGATCCTCTGCGCCCTAATATGTCGGACCTGCTGTCTTTTCTTCAGGACGGCCATGACTCAGGCCTCAAAGCCTCTACCCTTCGCCGCCAGATCGCGGCTCTAGCAACAGTCCTTCCACGTGTAGATGGCTGGTCACTCTCTTCCCACCCGCATGTTCGCCGTTTCCTCAAGGGAGCGTCGTTGACAGATCCTCCTGTGTCCCACAGATTCCCCACATGGAAGCTCAATCTGGTTCTGTCCGCACTAACCAAACCCCCATTTGAGCCAATCCAGGATATTCCTCTCGTCTGGTTGCAGATGAAAACCCTATTCTTGGTGGCAATTACTTCCGCCAGAAGAGTCTCCGAACTAGGCGCGCTTTCAGCCAACCCGAACTTGTGCACATTCCACAAAGACAGGGTAGTCCTCTCCACTGACCTGTCCTTTCGTCCTAAGGTAAATTCCAGATTCCACCGGTCCCAAGAGATCTGCTTACCCACCTTTTTTCCTAACCCTTCCCATCCTAAGGAAAAGATTTGGCATTCTTTAGACGTCAGACGTGCACTCAAGGCATTCCTTACCTGCACCCAGCCTCTGCGAAAGTCCGACTCCTTATTCATTTCGGTATCGCCCCCCAATACGGGCAACAAAATGTCTACGGCCGCCATCAGCGCTACCCTCAAGAGATGCATTTTGGAAGCCTATAGGGTCCTCAAGACTCCTCCACCTGCCGGGATTACAGCCCACTCGGTTAGAAGTGCGGCGACCTCTGCAGCCTTCGCAAACCACACTTCGGTTGAACAAATATGTCGAGCAGCAACCTGGTCTTCTGTATCGACCTTCGTTCGTCACTACAAGATTGATGCCTACAATGCAACCGACGTGGCCTTCGGTCAAAGAGTTCTTCAGACTGCGCTCATGACGGAAGACGATGTCCCGCCCAGCTGAAGGGACACTGCTATGGGAGGTCCCATCAAGATGTCCTCCTCTCAGAGGGAGAACGGACCAGTGGTTACTCACCGTGAGGGGTCCTTTTCCTCTGAGATAAGGAGGACATCTTCGCCCTCCCGATTCTCCATCGTCTTCTTCCCTGTTTTTGCTACTACCTTCCTTCCTGTCTTAATCCTTCTATGATCACTGTTTATAGTTCACAGTTACTGTGTTCTTGTTTTTTATCCAGTTCCAGTTAGTTTTCTGGTTTACAGCTCAGCACTGCTTCTGGGAGTTCCCGAACTGTTCTTAAGGGGCGTCTCCCACCAGAGGACAGGAAGTGAAAGTGAAAGGTTTAGTTCCTGCCTCCCTACAAGCAGGGTGGGAAACACCCATCAAGATGTCCTCCTTATCTCAGAGGAGAAGGACCCCTCACGGTGAGTAACCACTGGTCCGTTTTGTGTACATGAAATCTGATCCATGCATTTTACATATTGACCTCGGTGTCTAAAAATGAAGTGATTGATTTTTGCACAGTAATTGGAGAAGTTTTTGGAATGGGTTGAAGAAAATTCATTGACCAGTAAATTGCTATATTTGTAGAAGCTATTGCCTGCCTTGCATTTAGTTTAAAATGGTTATGCTATTGCCTGTCTTACATTTAGTTTAAATGGTTAGCTTTTAAAGCATGAGTAGCTGAATCCTTTCACAAAGCTTAGCATGACATTGCCACCTTTTGCTTTTAAAATGTGGTGTCAAGTCACATTATTCACAAAAGGCCTTCCATCCTGTCCTGCTAGAAATCTTGAAAATGGGGGTCATCTTAAGTGCAATTGCATAATGGCTGACTGTCAATTTTACTTTAGGTGGTAAGAGTGGGTTGCTGATCTTTCACGCTATATTATAACTACACATGCTAACCTCTTTTGATTAAAAACAAAAACACATGAGTGCTAGAAAACTAATAGTAGAATAGCATAAATACAAGAGGTATTCTCCACTTAGCAAGAGATGGAACATTAACTGAGTTTAATCATGGAAGGAATTGAGTATTCATTATAACAAACTTCTTGCATGTGCTATGAAGTGCTGAAGACAAGCTGCTTACTATAAGGTATTTAGTCCTCTACAGGAAACATTATACAAAAGTTTATTTCTCATTTTGACCTCAAGGTGAACCAATGTTCAGATGGGTAATAAATTGTTAAAGGGAGCAAAGGTGTGTGTGTGCGTTTGTACATCCACAAGCACTCTGTTTGTGAACAAAGCTGAAATGAAGCCTGTGTTTTTAAAATGATTTAAACTTGTTTCTAATAAATGATGATCCACAAGCTACCCAGTGGATGAAAGGTTTCCTAGCAACCAGTGCAGGGATAAATGCAAGTCTGGATTTAGCTGATCTTTGTTTGCTAGGGCAGATTGGTGTCATGGAACAGTTGTTCATGTAGACAAATAAGCTAGGTCCAGCCAAAAGGAAGTGGTGAGAATGTGAGAAACTGACTTGTTCACAACTATGGCAAAAAGAAATATAGCTTTTCATGCATCTGGTTAATAATGTATGCATTTAAAGTGAAAAAAAGTGACATCATATGTGATTGCTATATTTACGCAAGGTTATTTCAGTAAATTTGAGAAATTACCTAGAGAAAAAGTGATCTTATTTTTTAATGCTAGTGGGAGTTGACATAAAGATTTTCAGCATTTTGGAGGTGTATTTCATCTGAAGAAGTGTGCATGCACATGAAAGCTTATACCCAGAATTAAACTTGTTGGTTAAAGGGGCTGCTGGACTCAGATTTTGTTCTAAAAGTTGCAGTAGCAGTTGAGTATTTGAGCTTTATTAGGAAAATACCTTCAGGAATTCAGTGGCAATTTCTGTGTTTACAATTGTTTGCAATTTCTGTGATGTTTGAAGTTAATTGATCCATTATTTATTTCATTACTTAACGCAAGGATTTCTTATTACATCATGAAAAACTGACAAATGGTGTACAAAGACCAAATTCCCATGGCATTTGCAGAGAACTGTGTTATGAAATAGTGTGAAACAAGCCAATATATGTTGAAATCCTTCATTTCCTGACTCTTAGAGGAATTTCTTGATCTTGCAGTTAAACCATATATTCTGTTTTCTGCTTACCTGCCAAATAACTGGTTTCTATAACAACATCTTGGTTTAAAATGCTAGGGAAAATGCTTGGATAAGAATGCTAACAAGACATAGCAGTAGGTATTTTTTATTTTACTCCTATACTCACATATGTTAGACTTGTAAAAGTCAGCGCATGATATATTTTTTGTGTCTCAGTTCCTGAGTCAATATGGCAGAAACTGTCAAATCTCAGTATTCTATATGTTAGTGTTGTTCCTCATTCATTTGTCAGACCCATTTAAGGCTACAAGCCTGGCCGGTTCGCAAGATGTAGTGTAGTAGAGTGTTTGTACATGGGATGTAGTATAGTAGAGTGTATTTTGGGTGTGTGAACAGCAAGGAATTCTACTCCTTTTTGTCCGTAAGGACCTTTGTTTTGCATGAGAGTTTATGTGTGCACATATGAGAAAGGGGGAGAGAGTTTTATAAATGTATCCCATTCCAGTTATGGTGCAACAGTAATTTGATAATCTAATAATGAGATCCAGTGTGGTTAGACCATTAGAGTGCCAGACTAGATCTGGGGGACCCAGGTTCAAGGCTGTACTATGCCATGGAAACTTGCTGGGTGACCTGGGGTCAACCTAACCTACCTAACAGGATGGTTGTGTGAGGATTAAACAAAGGAAGGGAGGAGACTATGTTGTAATCCAATTTCGGTCCCCATTGGAGGGGAAAGTGGGGTATACATATCTGAATAAATATTTAAACAACTGTTTGACTGTTCTAAATTTTTGCTAAAGGCCCAGTTCAAGCCTTTACAATGTGTGATTCTCCCTGGGTTACAGCCCAGTCAAGCTGGGTGAATGTCCTGTTTTCAGGTCTGTCAAACATCTGGCTTACCTGGTGGCCCAGGTTCACATTTATGTTACAAGATGCATAGGCCTGCGTTAATTTAAGGTACTAAGAATAACCCAGGCTAGCCTGATCTCATCCGATCTTGGAAGCTAAGCAGGGTCAGCCTGACTTTGGAAGGGTGACTTCCAAGGAATACCAAGGTTGTGTCACAAGGGCAGGCAATGGCAAACTACCTCTGAAATGTTTTTACCTAAAAAACAAGTCTAGCTTGCTACCTAGTGGTGCATAATGCTAAAAGAGCTAGAACTTTTGGCTGTCAGACAATCTTAGGATCTTCTGGCTATACTACAGATAATGCCAGATGAGGATAACAACAACAACTAAGAAAATTCTGCTTGTATTTTAAGTGGTAGACTTTTATAAAATGGAATATTAAAATTTCAAGATATAAATGTACATGGATATCCATGTCGTTTTCTCAGGCTTGTTCTAAAGCAAATTCTATCCTTCATGGACCATGCAGGGCATCACTGCAACTTGAAGCCAGAAGTTGAAGTAATTAGTAGAACCTTCTGACTTTTGAAGAGTGGAGCTGGTGTGGGATCAAATAATAGGATCAGTGCCTGCCATTCTTCTGAGAATCATGGATCTATGCTATCAACAAACTTCTATGATTTATCTAAAATTATATGATGTTGAATAGTGTGCATTTTTATTCTTTTGCATGTTGTATCACTTTCACAAAATGCAGTCTTCCTTTATTAATGTGACTCCTACAATTATAGCAGAATCTGGAACATGAAAATCCTTGTAATGAATCTGATTTTTCTTATGCGTTTCTTTTCTTTTCATAATATGATTGAGCAGCAGCAAAAACCAGATTCTGGAAAGTTAATCATCAACTTGTAATAATAGTAGCTCCTTTCACTGCATCCCATTTAGCATAGGAAGAAGTTTATTCTAGGCTTGGCAGGAGTCTAAATCACAGTAATGCCAACAAGTATGTTTTGCAGCAGTACTTCTATTAATCTCTATTCCAAGGTGCTCTCACACAATTTGATACGGAATTTGAAGTGCACATATTGAAAGATCTGCACCTGGTTTATGAATAGTGAAGGGAGGCAAGTTACACGCTAAAAATACCAGTGGACTTCTGATAACCAGTTATTAGCATAAAGGTCAAAGTGACCTTCACTTCATGTTTAATACCAACACAAAGCTTTGTGCAGAGGAACATTTTCTGTTTTTATCTAAAATGGACTTGATTTACTCCTTTCTCACAGGCATTGGGAGGCAAACCTTTTCTTGCCCACAACCAACCCCCTAATACACTTCCTAACATGGACTCTGGGACCAAGGCCTGCAATAAACTAGGATGCCAACTCTGTCCCCAATAGTCACACTGACAACACTGTCACCAGAACCACCAACACCAGCTATACTGTCTCAGGTTCATTGGCTTGTTCTTCTTATAATGTTATGTATGCCATCAAGTGTTAGCAATGCATCAGACAACAAGTCAGTCCCTACACAAAAGAATAAACGGGCATAAAACTGACGTAAAAAATCAAAAACCAGTAGGAAAACATTTTAATCTTCCAGGATATTCCATTGCTGACCTTTGAGAAACTTCAAGAGGAGATTACAACTTGAGATTGTTGCACTTGAGTTCAGTTACAAATTCAGAACAATGAACTCACCCAGGGCTGAATGAAGGCATAGGATTCTGATCTCACTACAGATGCTAATTTTCTGCTCCTAAGCATTTTTCCTAGCTTCTGACTAAGTTGATAACATTCTGCATAGTAGCTTTACATCCTGACTCCATTCTTTGCAACATCCTTCCCCCCTTCTGACTGGGAATTTAAGGACTTGGGGATCTTCATTCCTACTTGTATCTCACAAAAGGAACTTTGACTCTCAAAAGCTTACACTCCAAAAACCTTGCTGGTCTCTAAGGTGCTACTGGACTAGAATTTGTATCTTAGTAAATGCAGTAAATCTCCATTTTTCAACAGAACTTGAATGAAGAGGTAGAAGATGAGGGAACTACTAAGTAGATGGGTACTTACATATTCACATGTTTAACAATTCTCGCCTGCAAATATTCCCTGAAGACTTTCTCCCTATTTAGGCTTACTTCCTGTTTCAAGACATGGTTGAAGGAACAACTAGACACATCACAGGGATGTGTCCATTTCAACTCATGAAATTCACTTGCTTAAAAATGCCTCAGGGGACTAGTCTTGCTTGAGACCGGGGCAGGGGCAGGGAGACAGGAGCCCTGCTCCCCTATGTCCTTTTTCAAGGGCAAGAGAATTCCTGAGATAAAATGGCTGTGGTGTCCCCAGGGACACTGTATCGTTTCATTTATAGTGACCCTGTAGGGTTTTCAAGGAAAGAGATGTTGCGAGATGGTTTGCCATTGCCTGCCTCTGTGGAGCAACCCTGGACTTAGTGGTCTCCCATCCAAATACTAACCAGGACTGATCCCGCTTTGGTTCCATGATCTTATGTGATTGGGCTAGCCTGGCCATAGTTGCTTCTAATATGTTCCAGTTCTCCATTGGATGTATCTGTGAATATAACTTGCAATACATTGGGGCCTTTAATAGAAATTTCAGTGAAACGTACTTAAAGCTACCATGATCATGATCACATCCTTGCCTTGTTAGTGTGGCATTATTCTATGTAAAAAATGGTGGGGGATGGCCCTGAGTTGCCACATACCATCTTAAGATATCTAATGAACCTAGTTATATGAGCAGAGCTGGCTCTCGTAGGTTGTGAAGCTTTTTGGGATTGTTGCTTGTGAGTTGGTATCTGCCCAATCTCAGTATATTTCTGTACCATGTATCATGTTTGCAAGAGTGGGACCCATAGCTAATGGACCCAGAGTTTTGCTTGCCTGATATCCCTGGTCCATTTTTAGTGTCTCATATCAAAACTGATACCAGAACGTCTTGACTACTCAGAAGGTACTGCAACTGTTTTGCTGCTCCACATTTGTCCTCATTTTCATCTGGGTGCAAGCAATAAAAAATATAGCTAAGAACAGAGGTTGTGCAAAGGCAAAACGTGCAATTCCAACTTCTGATCATGACCATCTTTCAAAGCATAAACTGTCCATTAAGGTTTCACAAGTGTTTACTCCTTAGAACTAATAGTTTGTGTGCATTCAGTACAGCTAAACTAATGTTTTAAAAAAGGATCTAGTCCCAAGGAATTCAGTGAATTCTAATTTAATTGGTATAATTAGATATGACTATTATGTAATGTACATTTGGCGTTAGAAATACTGGTTTTCAACTTTTTGAGCTTTACCAGAATATTCTCTCGTAGTCAGAGTAGTGTTTTTTGACCTTATTTTTAATGTGTTTTTTTTAAAGAGAATTAAATCTTCTGATTGTCCTTCCCCTTTTGGTTTATTTGCCTATTCATTGCTTTTGCCTAATAAGAAAAATTCCTTTTGTATTTTTTTTTCTGGGTTGGGAGGAAAAACAAACAGTTCAAAACAGGCTTTGTTTTCTTTTGGTGATTGCTACTGTACCTTGTTCACTTTTTAATATACAGAAGAATGTTCTTGTTAAACACTAACGTTTCTTGCTAGAGTATTGGCTAAAGAAGCCTTAGGAATGAAAAAATGTTCTTGTGTGCAGGGCAGTCGCCCATCGATTGTCTTTCTGTAAGGAAGATGCATGGACTGTCTTCCCTCATCTCTGTTCCCCATGCTATCCTCATTTCAGATCCAGCTTTTGTATTTGATGAGACCTGCAATACCTGAAGCGTATTCCATGTGGTGAGGACTGTATTTGTTTTGCAGTTGTACAGGAACCACACATAAGATTGTCCATAGTGTGCAGCTAATCTACCTGTATGGTAGTCATTTCATAAAATTCTGCCTCTTAAGTCATGCTTATGTTTAAGTATCTTAAGTCTGACAGCTAATATGCTCAGAGTGTTCCAAAACAGTGAAATGGCAAGGACATGTTTGTGGGACTGGGAGGGAAGATGCAATGCATCAGAAGCAATTCTTCCCATACCACCCTCCTGCAGTGGCAAAAATGATGGGTCTGGTCTGACAGCAATAGATGGAAGAGATGTGCAGGACTCTTTTAAGCACTGGATAAAGTAATTAATTTGTTTGTAATTAATTTGTTTGTACCTGACATTTTGTAATTAATTTGTTTGTACCTGACATTCTATACATCAGGGGTGGCCAACCTGTGGCTCGGGAGCCACATGCGGCTCTTTCACACATATTGTGCGGCTCCTGGCAGGGTGGCTGGGGAAGCAAAGGGGAGGCATGCTTTTTCTCTCTTTCTCCCTTCCTTCCTTCGTTCCCTCCTCCCTCCCATCTATTTGCTTTCCTAGTTTCTCTCTCTCTCTTTCTTTCCACTTCTTTAATTCTTTCTTTCCATCTCTCTCTTTTTCTCTCTCTCTCTCAATATCATTAGCAAACAAGTAATATCATTATCAATAACCGGTTTTCCTTGTTTGTTTTTATTTTTGGCAGTCCCATTTAACGTTAATAAAAAGCAAATTTGCATATTTTTAAAAATAAAAACGTGTGTGTGATATTTGTTCCTGTCTTGCGGCTCTCAGACATCTCTATGTGGCTCTTACATTTATTCTATGTGGCTCTTTCGTTAAGCAAGGTTGGCCACCCCTGCTATACATGATAGCTTTTATTATTTTATTTGGGGGGAATCGTGTTTATTCATTTAAAATATTTAAAATAAAATTAAGAAGTCCTGTATTTACTGACTATATGTTAAGAAAGGACAGTTTACAAGAGGAAAGGAAGAATCCAGATGAGAAATCCAGATGGGTAAGCGAATTTATCTACACTATCATATTTTCCCCCAAGATACTGTGATGTCTATATCTGTTATTGTTCATTTCATAATTTGTGAAAGCTGAGATTCGTTCACAGTGCTGCCAGAAATTTCATACATGAAGTGGGCATCATCTCTCACAGTACACCTCCACTTACCTGCTTTGCATTAAACAGAGACTGATTTAACCTGGATACTGTAGTCTTGGAATCCTAGCTCCTGAAAAAGAGTTTCATGTTACATTGTTTCTGCAGAGGAGGGCACTTCCTGTGCCCCCTAAAGAATTTTGAGCCACAGAATTCCCAGATATCTGACTACGCAAAGCAAAGTGACAGGATTCCATTAGGTTTATTTTTTTTTTTAGTGGCGCCATTTCTTCTTGTCCCTGTCTCACCTCAAGTGGCCAGTTTTTGCATCAGACTTTAATATATGTTACTATTAGGTCTATGCCATCATAAGGCTGCTAGCCATACTCTGTCCTTCCTTCAGCCTCCATACATCATGCTCCCTCCCTTTAAGATCTTTTACCTTCTGGCACTCTTCCTAGCTAACAGCTTCCCAGCAACCCTTTATGTGTTTTGCTTTTCTGCCAACAGTATATAACCCCTCTTGTCCCAAGGCCTCATGTGAGGCTTTCCCCAAGCTGAGGCCATTCACTTCCCTCAAAAGAAGTTGCCTTGTCAGGCTTCTCTTGTTCTGTCTTTCTTGTAGCCATTGAACTGCTTAACATTCTCTGACATCCCATGACGGAAATCTCTTGGGTGGGAGATGTGCATTTTTAAAGAAGTTTGCTAGTGACAGCCAGGTGATAACCAAAATAGCTTCTAGAGTCCAGTGCTTTGCTTAAAGAAGGAAGCGTGCAAGGTGTGCATATACACACACCATGAATTATTCTAATCAGTCAGCTCATTTAAAGTTACATCTACAGTTGAAATGGTTGTGTATATACTCTATCATCTGTCTGTCTGTACACACACACATCTATCTGTATGTAGGAAAGACAGAAACATCCGCATAGGTTTTCTGGTTCAGTTTCTCATTCATAGGGATGGGTTTCTTCTTAACTTGATGTTCTTAAAATATGTTTCCTGGTTAAGAGTAGTTTTTAGAGCAGTTCTGTGGCTACTTAACAGTCACAAATGTATTTATAGTTCACAGTGGTCTGGGCTGCAAACTTAAATTCATGCAGATTTTAAGCATTCTAGAGCATTTCTTTTTATCGTCTATTTTTAAGCTTTCAGATTTTTGGAGCTGCTTTCCTAAATGCCTTATCCCCCCCCCTCCCCCGCGCGCTTTTATTTTACCAGTGGGTTGAAATTAACAAGCAATGGTGTCAGGTAGGGCTTGGCGATTGGGTACATGTCAATCTTTTCTAACAAAGTGGCATAAACAGGAAGTAAGATGTATGAGGGTTTATAAATGCTTTAATTGGTTCTTGGAGTTTCATTTACTTGTACACTTTTGTCCTGGCACTCTTTGAACATGGCACAGCAAAGGTGTAATAATTCCTGCTTTTATTACTGAAACTGAAAGGTTGCTTTAATTTATATAGCCAAGCCTTCTTTTTTTAAAAAACAGAGTTTCCTTTGATGAGTGCTATTATGCTATTCTATTTAAGTTGTTCCAGGCTTTCAGACATTTATATTCAAATTGATTTCCCCTCCTCCCCTCCCCCGGCAATCCCTGTTGGTGTAGTCACAGTTGCCAAAATAATTAGCAACTTGTTTTTGTTCTCTAATGGTAAGATGCAGAGTTCTTAATCACATGACTGTTTGTGTATATGTGTGGATAAAGCAGATCTACAGAAGTGGAGAAATAATTTAAGAAAAGCTTCTTGTTACATCTGGACTTCAAAATCATAGACATTGAAAGGAGGAAAAATATATCGCCAGTTAAAAGTCATGAGGATTAGAAATTTAGCAGTTTGTGACTTTATTGTTTGGGTGGCTTAGTGTGTGTGTGTGTGTGTGTGTGTGTGTGTTGTATAAGAGCATCCCACAGACCTGGTGTGGCACTTAAATCCAGGAGGCCACTTGTGATACTCCTGCCTTTCCCAGGGAACTAAATACCCTTCCTTCCTCATATAGATTACAATCTTACATTGGTGCTATAATCAATCCAATGATAGGTGGATTCCTGGAATTCAGTGTAGGCTAGGCATGGAATTATTTGCACAGTTCAGAGTTTATAGATAACTTTTGTATCCATGTTTTCTTGTCACAAGCATAAGCACATCAGCCATAAACACAACCTTCTTTCTAAGCAGATGTTTCTCAAAAGGGATATGAGGAGTTTAATTTGGATTTCATTTGAAATCTCTAAAGTTGGCCAGAGATTCAGTTCCCATTACGCTAATATATGTATATACTCTATCATCTGTCTGCAAGCTATGAATAGCATTTTATTTCTCCAGAATGATTTTTGAGCAGACAGGAAGCCAGTGGTGGTATTAAATGATAGGCTGTGAATAAAGCAGTAGAGTGGGTCCTCCCCTTTACCTTTCTGCCTGGAGGGCAGAGCTCTAAATTGATAGAGGTGGTGGGGCTTCTTTAGCACAGCCACTGCCACAAATGCATTTTAGCTGCTGTGCTCCTTTTTTCTAACAGAACCAAGTTGCCCCATCCACAAGTGATGGATCTTTTCAATTGTTCATATCAGAGAAATGCAGCTATTCACTGTAAAGGTCACAGGTATCCTCACTGGAAGTAATGCAGGAATACACAGCCCTGAAAAAATTAAAACATTCTTTTATGCAATGGCGTTGGGGTAGGTTGGCTGTGATGGTGTTGCCTGTCATGATTTATGAGGTCTTCCACACTGGTTATCTGGCCCAAGTTCAGTGTGTTTGAGAAGTGCAGATTTCCCCCCTGCTTCTCCATAGCATTGTGATGCATTTGTGCACCTGTGTGGATTTCCTTAATTTTTCTCTGATCTTTCTCAAACCTGCTTTGCTCCAGAGTTTTGGGGAATATCAAAGTAAAGCATGTATGGCTGCTGTTTAGTTGGGTTAATTTGGATTTACTGGCCCACATGACAGCCATTTTCCCTCACTCTGTCACCACAGCAGCTATCTCCTCCTGTCACCAGGGTTTATGTATATATATACACATAACCCTTCCCTAGAATGTTGTTATATTAATATACTGTTGTATCCATAGGTGTAGCAGGTTCTCTGAATCTCCAGCTTTCTTTAAAAGTAAGTCTCTATTATCCCTTGCGGAGATACAAGGAAAGGCATATCTTTGCAAGGGAAGAGTCTAGAAACTGACTTTAAAAAAAATGAAAGCTGGGGATTCAGAAAACCTGCTGTACCTATCAGTACAATGGTATAGAAATATATATTCTAGTTCCATTAAAAAAAATGGAAAAGCCCTGGTAGCCCAGGGGATAGGAGTGGCCATTTCTGGGAGACTGGGGCAGGGAAACTGTGGGGAAACCACAAAATCCCATCACCATGTGGAAGTCTCCTATATCAAGCAATAGCTAACATTGAGATTAGACTAGAACACTAAACAAGTCCAGTAGTCCACTTAAAACAGTACTTGGAAGTAACTGCATTAACCATTTACTGTTGCATCATGATTGGAAGGATTTCAGATGAAAAATACAGGGCTCATCCAAATCCTATGGGAGTATATCCAGATCTATCTTCTGGCTCCTGTGTATTTTTCAGCTCATTGTTGGAATACTTCAATCATGGATTTTCAGACTTTTCCTTGTATAGTTGCCCAACTATCAGATTATTTATGCAAGTAAGGACAGCTGCTGGTACAGAAACACATGGCCATCATTGTTAAAATGCAAAGTCTTGGAGTGCAGAAGGTGGCTGGACTGTCTTTCTTTCAAAAATAACTTGGATAACATGTTTCCTATTTTTCAGTTTGCCTTTTGTAGAAGCATGGAAACTTGCCCCAATGTTAAGTACTTATACTGTTGATCATACCCTTTATTCATCCAATGAATGACCTTCATTATGGTGTGAAGGATAAGTTTTCACTAATTAATTTTATAGCAGCCAATACTAAGAATGGCAGTTCTTCCTCTAGCTCATCTGTGAGCCTGCCACTTTGAAACTGTAACACACATTAGAGCAGAGATGTTGAACTCATTTGTTAGGAGGGCCAGATCTTATGCCACTTTGTCGGGCAAGGCCATGTGTGCCATAAAATGTAACACGAGGTACCAGAGATATAAACTTTATAAAGATGATTTCAGATGCTGAATGGCAGTAGACAAGATAGGTGTGATATGCAGGGGGGTAGAAGTCTTGGAGACATCAGCATTGGTAATGAGACAGGAAACCTAGGTCTCAGTTTGGTTCAGGACAATTCAGTCTAGGAGGATGCAAAGAATAAATGGACATAAGTCTGAAGAAGTGGGCAGTGACTCACGAAAGCTTGTACCCTGCCACAAATTTTGTTAAGTCTTCAAGGTGCTATTGGACTCTTACTCTTTCTACAGCTATAAGAAACCACAACATTCAAAAACCAATGGAGGGACATTTTAACCTTCCAGTTCCTGACCTAAGAGTAGCAGTTCTCTTTGGAGATTAGAAAGAGAGACGGCTGAATTGCAACTGATAATGAAGCTCAATGCTTCCTCCTGGGCTGAATTGTGACCTAGGTTTCTTCTCTAATTACTGATGGCTGCTACTGTTATTTGGCATCTGAAATCATAAAATTCTCCAAGATATAAGGACAGATGCAGTTACATTCTAGCTGTATATGAAAAAGTAAGCAGTGACTCATGAAAGCTCATGCCCTGCCACAAATTTTGTTAGTCATTAAGGTGCTACTGCACTGTAGCTCCCTTCCACTAATAAGGATTGCAAGCTGCAATGTTAGGTTTCATTTATATTTTTTTTCTTCTGTTAGAACTGGAAAGGGGGATCTTTCCAAGTGAAATGATGTGTTGCTTTCAGACTGGACAAAATCCACTCACTGCTAGTAATGACAATAAAAAGTTTAAAAAGCGTGTGAAGAAAGGCAGCAAATGAGGTGGGAGGGAAGAGAGGGAGACCGTGTGTTGAACTGGAATATTTGGAACAATAAATGTACTTAAATGTGTTTTAAAATACTTTGCCATCTACATCCAGTCATTAAATCAAGGAATCCAATTCAGGTGTTGTAATTCTTAATCAGGGTCTTTCTTTTTTTTTAAAAGTTTATTTATTTGCATTTTTATATTATAAATTCCACAAGGAAAAAACAAAAAACAAAATATTTTACATATTTTCGAGCCTAACCACTAGTATTTACCTAACCATATATACAATTTTGACCACTTATCGTCTTCTTTGTACAGTACCCCTTCCTCATCACTTAGTTGCCTTTGACCCATTCGGTCACTTTCTGCAGCCTCTAGAAGTTTCTGTACAATTTCATCCTGAGTTGGCACAATGTCTACTTTCCATTTTTTTGCCCATAAAATTCGCGCAGTTGTCAGTACATAAATTATGAAAATTACATCTTTTTTTATCATATCTGCTGGAAGCATGTTTAACAAAAAGATCTCTGGTTTCAAATCTAGTTCAATATCCATAATATCCAATATCATTTTCCTTATCATCCTCCAAAATTTGAGTGCTTTTCCACACTTCCACCACATATGAAAAAAAGTTCCGGTTTTTGTTAAACATTTCCAGCATTTTTTATTGGTATCACCAAAACATTTTGTCATTCTATCAGGAGTCCAGTACCACCTAAAGAAAACTTTATATATATTCTCTTTATAGGATACTGCTTCACTGATTTTATAGCTTTCCAAATTTTTCCCCAATCCTCTGTTGGTATAGTATAGCCAAAATCCTGCATCCATGTTACCATTTCTGTATTTATTGGTTCTTTCTGTATTTCTGGGTGCATTAAGAATCTATAGATTTTCTTTATAGTTTTTTCATTCCCTATAAGCAAGATTTTTTCAAAGTTGCTTACTGCCTTACTAATCCCTTGCCTTTTAATCAGGGTTTTTTTTTTTTGAAAGAACATAAAATCCCAGATAGGCAAACAGAAATCTAATCTTAAAAAAAAAACCCTTTTCAGAATAAGCCAAAATATTTTCCCTTTAATTCCCCTTATCCCAGATGCATCTCTTTCCTGTCCCCTTCCTTTTTTAACTTGTGTGTGTGAGAGAGGGAGAGGGAGAGAGAGAGAGAGAGTGATCAGTGAACAAGACAATGGCGAACTGAGGCTAAGGACAGACTGGCAATCTGGAGCGGGAGAGCTCCACTTGGGAAGTGGGGGAAGGGAGCCCATTCAGACGTCCGCAGCTGTCTCCGGCTCCCTTCCGCATTTACGCGTTTTGCACCCGGTTTCCTTTCGCTTTAGGACGACACCGGGAGAAACCGGTGTCCAGGGGCCGTCTTCCGTATGCCTCCTGCTTTCAGGCAGTGTGAACTGGAAAAAGGTGGAATTCAAGCGGAGGCAGCTGTGTGAACATGCCGTTTCGGCAATTTGCGCATGAGTGCTCATGCGCACATACACATATTGCCGAAAACAGCCCTGCCACAAGCTGTGGAGGCCGGCCCACCCAAGGCCGCTCTGCAGCAGTCTGAACGCTTCGTAACAGCATCCTTGTGCAATACACTGGCCAGTGTGAACAGCCAGCCCTGGGGAATCCCCCCCCCCCCCCGCAGCTTTTGCCTCCGGATTCCTCCTGCACCAGATTACCAGTCTGTCCTCAGCCTATGTTTCTCACAAAAAAAAATTGCTGACACGTTCGCTGATTTCTATAATAAATTGTATTGCTCAGGTAATCATAATGCACATGATATTGCAGTGAATGTGCCCCTGTTGCATGTCAAAGCAGAGAAAAAGAAGAATTTGTTTAGTTTAACAGCATAAGCATCAGTATTGAAATGAAGTTTGTTTTCTCACACTTCTGGATTTCATCTTTGCGGAACTGAAGCTACTCAATCTTAGAGACATTTTACCTGCTTTGATGGAACAAAGTACAGATTGGAGGACTGGGAGGAAATAGCACAGCCTGCCGGAATAAAGGCAAATGTAATCTCTTGCATTAAAGTGTTTGGTTTGATGGCCTTACTGTGTCTAACTTTGAACTGAATTATTATTATATTATATATTAGCAGTTTGAGGTATCTGTAAATCAAAAGCAAGATATGAATTATGTACAAATAAATGCTAGTTATATTCTCAAGGAGCAATAGAGAGACTATAGCTGCTGCTTCACACACTGCCATTTTCTGGTAAAAATATAATATATGGATGCAGGAATGCTTTTCCTACTGTGTAACTTGTACAGAGGCCTGGACAAGTAACTCAGGTGGGGGTTGTCAGCCATGTCAGTGCAGTCCTGCTGTTGTTTCAAATCTGTATTTGGGGGCAGACTACATGTTGCAGTGTCCATGGGTCCAATAGTGAAGGCCCACTTCTGCATCGGCTCCAAGTGATCTTGTTCCCCTCCCCTGGGTGCCTTTTCAAGTGCTGAAACTGTTTCGGCACTTGAAAAAAGGTGGGGGTGGGGACAAGATTGCATAGTGCTACTGCAGTGCAGGCCCAATTAAGATCAGTCCCTTTGGGCAATTTATAAATAGTTAAATTTTCACCTAAAATGGCGTAGATGGCCATGGTTACCATGATGTGTAGTTTGGCTCCTAGTAGTTATGGGTATGGAGCTAGCAGGTGATTTTTAATTATTGTGTAAGTTTTGTGATTTTCTGTATGTGGAGCAAGACATTTCTTAAACAGGGCAGGATATTAATATACTAAACAATTGTATGTCACTTTCAGTCTTTTCTTAGTTATTCTTTCATTGCTTCATTTCTTAAAACTTTGGAAAACCTCAAAAAAGGAGAGCAAGTCCATGCATGGGAACTTGCATCGATGTGTATTCAGTATTAATATATTTGTTTCCTTTCTGACTTACTGATGGCTCATAATAGAACTCAAAAATGTAGCATTAGTAACCAGAGCAAAAACTCTCTTAGCAAACACCTTTCCTTAAAAGCTTTGACTTGGTTTGAGTCAGTAATCAAATAACTTTTTCTTGCCATGGGTTCTGTGTAGCACTGCAGATCTTAGTCCTCTGGGCAACAGCTGTTTTATACCATTTATTGCAACTTATCCTGTCATGAATCAATGCAACCAGATACCATTGTAAGCTGTCCAGTAAGCCTTGAAGCATTTTGATTATTGCAAAAGCTCTGTTACCTGTAAAATAGCTGGAAAAATGCTTTGAAAATCCCACCTTAAATCTAGTTTAAAATCCCCACCTTGCTGGGGTAACATTAACTGCAGACTTAAATAGAAATTAAATAGCTTTAAAAGCAGGTGGCAATGAAAGCACTCTGCTCTAAAATGGCTTTTGCTACATTGGATCATTATGGCAGCTGACATTTCAGCTTTGGTCACCTCAGTGTCTTGGGAAAGGTACATAAACCATTAGGAAATGAATTTGAGCTGGTAGAAGTATTGTCATCAACTTATATTGGATTCAGATTTTTCTCCCAGGATATTCATGATGTTGCTATTTTGCTCACCTCTTATTCCCTTGTGACTACACTTTTATATGATATGTCTGTCACAGCTGCAGACTGATCTTTATAGGTCTAGGTCAAATTTAAAAAAGAAAAAGACATTAAATAGTGTTCCCTGTTCTTTGACCGGGGGGGGGGGGTTGGTTTCTGTGTTGTTGTTTTTTTAAAAAATGCCAGAGTTGCCCTCCTTGTGTGTGGTGCCAAGGACAAAGGCTCTTGATTACTGACTGGTTACAGAGAAGCGTATAATAAATTATGTGTTTACTTTGAATGAATCACTTCGTTATTGAGGTCTAGAATACATTTCAGAAGACATAATCTCACAACCTGCACATCACAAATCATGTATTAACTGGGATTGTCTGGTTGTGTCTACAGGAGGCTTCACTGAATGGGGGGTGGGGGTGGAGAATGTTTGTACTGAATGAGCCACTGTGAACAGAGCCCAGGCTGCCTCATGCTCATCTCCACACCAGAACAGAGCCCCTCTGGCAGAACCAGTACAGACTGCATTGGGGGGGGGGGAACACAATTCAGGGTTGAGCATCTGATAAGGTTGCTGAGCCATGTTGCAACTACTTTATCTGGGAATTTATCCAAAGCTTCCAGGTTATCTAATTGAACGCAGGGCAGGGTGACTCCCTTACAGATACAACCTTATTCTGTACTTTGCAAAGCACCCTTTTCATCACTAAGTCATCTCAGACAGGCATTGTGGGATCTAAGATGTGGACTTGTGTCAACAGAGTGCAGCTTCTAGGCTTGTGTGAACATTGGAATTTCTTGTTTTAATATAAAGCACTGAATAGTGACTTGAACTGAAAAAATTGTTAATAGCCATTAAAGTCTGAAAAACTTTACAGTTTCACTGTTTCTCTTACACATTCTCTGTTTCTGTTAAGGCTTGGTTTCAGTTTTGAAAGGAACTGATGTGATAACGATTAGTAATGAAAGACCTTTATCTAGCATTTTTATCAGAAATATTCTATTTCTAAAATGAGACCAGCTTTGTAATGAGATTTCTGTTGATTTTTTTTTAATCACAGAACTGAAAATTTCTGGGCTACAGTGTTGAACTATTCAGAAAGAAGATATCCGAAGTAGCTAATTCCTGATGTAAAAAATTGAAAAGCTCCAAATGGTGGCAGGTATTGTATTATATTATTCGTCCTGCCTGTCTGTCTGTCATGTTTGCCACATAAGTGAATTAATTGATAGTAGAGAAATTTAAGTGGAGGTTCCTAATTTACCCCTGCGGGTGCTGATGAGCTACCACTATCGTGTAAAGTATGTATCAGACGTGGCTCGGGTCCAATTTTCCATTTTGAAATCAGTAAAACACTTGAAAAGTGATCCACCCCCCAACTCTGTCTCAAAGGGTTGATATTTCGTTTGAATATACAGTCTTGTGGTGAAAGAGGTGGTATTTACTGTGATCAGGATGAACAACCAGCTTTACTGTCACATTGTAAGCCGCCCTGAGCCCGCTTGCGAGGAAGGCGGGGGTAAAAGTGTGAAAAATAAATAATTAATAAATAAACTTCACTGGAGTGCTTAAATACTAGCTTTTATTCTGTGCAAATGACATATGAACTAAGTTAAATGGCTGACTGAGAATCATATAGCAGTGTGTCAGCCCACATATTATAAAAATAGCTACATTTTGCAGGTCAGCCGTCTTGGATACCAAAGACTCATAGCCTTCATGGGTGCTTGAAATAGTGCAGGTAGTGTTTGCAAAATGCTCCAGTATCCTGAGGAAGAAGCTTCCCACCATCACCACATGTGTTCTTTGCTCCTCTCTCATGTTCTGCAATTATTTCCCCTGTCTCATATATTCCTGGTGACCACTTACTGTCTCCTGCCCCCCCTTCTCTTAATCTTATTATTCAAATTCACCCAAAGTAAGACTGCCTGTGCATATTGTGTTTAATAGTGCCTAAAATCTCCTAAATGCTCATTACTGTGGAGGGCTTGGTGTTCCAAAGACAAACAGACTTGTCTTTGTGTTGTAACACATGCAGTGATATTCATCCAGTAAAAAAAGCCTAGGTTCAGATTCTCCTGATAACTTGACCCATAGTACTCGGGCACCAGCAGTTTAATTTGCAAGTAGTTTACTGTTTTACAGAGTAAATTCTAACAAACGTCTTGTGGTCCTTCTATACATCTCTTTCCTCACATTTTTGACCACATGTGTTAAAGTCTTCCACAAATACTAGAAAGTGCCGTGCTCTTTATGAACTAAGCTGTATGTCCACCTAACCACACACAATAAAAACAGCATAAAAATAATTCAAATCGTCATACCTGAAACCCCAGCCAGAGCATGTGTTCTTAACATCAGATATAGCACTTAGTTCTGCTGGTTCTCTTTGACCTTAATGATACAAATGCTTAATGATACAAATATATAAAACTAGCTTGGGAATATAAAGATAAGCTTGGGACTATAAATAGAAATGCCATGATTTTAATTTGTAGTAGTGTTTATTTGAAATAAAAGTTTCTTTGGTGCTTGCTGCTTATGTTGATGCTTACATCATATTTCTGTGCCCAAACAATAGTCTGCTTCTTGTTACCATGGTGCTAATGTTTTATTATTTCATTTTTCCTAAATGTATGCAGACTTAATCCAGAGCTAATCTTTGTAGTACCTTGCCGATTCAGTGGTGGTAGTGATACTGTTACAATTCTGTTAAGTTTAGACTTAACAGGTGACTCACAGGTTAATGGGTGATGGTTTAGGAAGACTGAAGCAGCAGTAGGGAAACGCCCCCCCCCCGCCACACACACACACACACACACACACACACACACACACACACAGTACTTTCTGTACATTTAGTTTATCCATTTAGGTGGGGACAGCAGCAGCAACAGTGTCTGCTGTAAAAACTGTGGCATCCTGCCTGGTACACTGTGAATGTTTGGAAAAAAACAGATAAAGGAGTGGGGTAGGGGTACTTTCCAAACAAATTAATAGTAATTTCTTTTGACAGATGAAAAATAGTGCTGCTTTGCCTGTCAGTGGAACCAGTTCAGCTAAAAATCATTAAAACTTGTCTGTGTGTATTGAACTTTATACTCCGCAGAGAAGCTATTTGTGGCTTTGACAACCATGTAATTAAACAATTATAGTGCTGGAATTTTATTTGATGAAAAAGCCTGCTGTAGTCGCTTGTCTGAAAAGGCTATAGTACTTACACAGTAATGTATGACTTACAAAATATTTCTTGGCACCTAATGTCTCCCAGGATGTGATGTTTAATTTGAGACCCCTTACCCATCTTGACAAACGTTTCCCCGAGAATTCTGAGGGCGTCGTTACGGGAACTTGAGCAGCATAAATTGGTAGCGAACATTTTGTTTTCTGTCATTATTCCCAGGCTTCTCATTGAACCTGCTGCTCCAAGAATGACCATTGAAATGGTCAGTTTAATCTTGGGAAGGCAAAGAGGCTCTGTTTTTGAGAATGTCTTAGTAAATTAATTGTGTGCTCGAATTTTAAGTTACTGCTGGATAATCATGCATTAGTTACCACAGTTTCCCTTGAGGTAAATGAAAGAGATAGTGGCTTCTATGAGACCGGGACTTTCCCACTTCCATTGAATTCCCTGACACTTTGGCTTGGTATGGATGAGCCATTTGCACATTGACTGACTGTGCAGAGAGAGCAAGCATGGGCATGAGTGGGCTGGCTCACCTCTACGCAGTACCCAGTCACTGAGCAAAAGTGTCTGTAGGAATGCTCTCTCTTCATGATCAGCAGCATTTTGAAAGCAGTGTTTCTGATCATGGGGAGGGAAGAGGCATTGTGTGGTGTGGTCCGGTGTACTTATGCCTGCTCTTCTTCCCCGTGCAGTCACTCAGTGTGATGACAGGTCATCTATACAGGGATTTTGTTTCTACAGATCAGTGAACCTTCATGAACTGTTTTGGGTTAGTGTCTAGAAGTATTTCTGTCTTCGTGGATATAGACAGTTGGGAAGAGTACCATTTTCAACAATCTGCATACTCTAAATCTACAGGAATAGGGTAGTCTCTTCTCTGTGAGAATGGAAAAAGGCAGTAGGTTATATCCACATTAAACTTCACAAGTCCAGATCGCAAGGGCATAGACTTTCCAATTTCCGGGGGGGGGGGGGGGGGACTGGGGTTGGGCCAGAGACATCACAGGCCATTGTCTCCGGGGGAGGCTCAGCACTTCCTGGAAAAGTTCTGGGGGGGGGGTGTTCAGCTCCCCAGCCCCCCTGAAGTTGACGCCTATGCCAGATCGGTATTTTCCTGTGCCAGCTCCAGGTTTTTGGAGTGTGGGAGGGATGAGGAGGAGTTGCCCTGACTCACAATTTGAATACATTCTGGGCCACCAGTAACTCTGAGCTGCTGCTGCTGCTGCTTCTGGCTGACACCCTGTTAGTTGGACTCAGACTTCTTGTGGTAACTTGCTCAGTCCGTCATGTCTGGTTAGCCTTTTTACTAATTTGATGGTAGACGAAGAGTGAATGCTGGCTCCCACTGTCTCAAAAGAAAGACTTTCCAGCAGACTATCACTTGCTGTTCCAGAGCACCACATGCCAACAGCTGGGAGTAACCGGCTATTTAGCTTGTGTTGAAAGTGAAAGCTCAGTGACGTACATTAAGCCTTAGTCTCCAGGCCTGGCATCTGTGGTTGTTTTGGGGCATACCAGGAATCAGTGGGTGTTGACTGGAAAACTAACTCTTGGCATCAGGCCTGTTACAGTCACTTGCCCTGAAGCTAAGCACACGGTTTAATATGGGAATAAGCTTTCAAAAATGTAGGTGCAAGTGTTCTTTCACTTTTACTTTCCACGAGAGAGGAGTAATGGGCTTTCTGTCGATCTAATGAGATAGTAGCCCTAAACCTGTGACTAGATTATACTTTTTCTAATTATTTAATTGTATGTTTATTGTATGATCATATAATATTTTTTCAATTATACTTGTTCAAGATACATGACTAAATGCTCTTCCATATGAAAAATTCCATGTATATGTAGGGTTGCCAAGTCCGGGTTGGAAAATACCTGGGGACTTTGGGGGTGGATCCAGGAGAGGGCGGGGTTTGGGGAGGGGAGGGGCCTCAGCATGGTACAATGCCACAGAGTCCACCCTTCAAAGCAGCCATTTTTTCCAGGGGAACTGATCTCTCTCAGCTGGAGATCAGTTGTAAAAGCAGGGGATCCCCAGGCCCCACCTGGAGGTTGGCAACCCTATGTATATGACAGATGATTAAATGATGAGGAGACATCTAGCTATCCTTGTCTCTGACATGTAGGGTTGCCAGTTCCCCCTTGGCTACCAGCGGGGGGTGGGGATGGGGTAGAATTGCCAGATCTATTTTCTAATTTATATCTAATTGCCATAGAGACCTCCTTCCAAGGCATCCATTTTCTCCAGGGAAACTGATCTCTGTAATTCCAGGGTATCCCCAGCTCCCACCTGGAGCCTGGCATCCGTATGTGTAGGAGAGAGAGAGAGAGAGATAAGAACTTGGCCATGTGATGCACCCCTCTGCAGTCTGAAGTGTCTCAGGCTTAGTTAGCACCAAGGGAAATAGGTTGTATCTGGCTCAAAATGTCTAGTCTGAGAAGAATGCTCCTGTTGAGATACAACCTTTACTGAGGTATTTAATCCAATGTATCTTTGTATTAATATAGCCCAAGTCAGTTGTGTGTGTATGTGTGGTGGGGGAATGCTGTGAGATTAGTGAAGGTAGGGCCTTCCTAACTCCTGCTTTGTAACTTGAAGAGAGTTGTGTAGCCATAGTGGTACCCCACAGTGTAGAATGTGACCTGAAAATAACCACAGGCAGTTGTGCCACTTACTCCTACTTTATATCAAGCCACAGTTTACTTGTAAGAGTAAACTTTAATTAATCATAGGAGTAAGCTTTAATAAGCTACTGTGTTTCTGACAAATGTTTATGCGTTTCACTGGATTTTACATACTGTTTACACATTTTCTCTTTAGCAAATTCCAAACAGCTGCTTTAAAAGGTGCAGTCCCTTCAGCTATAGCTGTAATAACTATTCACTCCCCTCCACACACACACATTCACACAAATCAAGCTGAATTTGCTTTGTTTGCAGTTGCATATAAATAATTGGAAATGATGCTACTTAACTGGAAAACACTAGAAACAGGATTAATAAGACATACCCATTATCATAGAAAGTTACTCCAACAAAATTATTACTATGTTTTTAAGGTGTAATGGAAGCTTTCCAGGCACTTGTATTAGCATAAGTGTAGCAAGCAAAAAGCTTTTGCTTAGCAGTCAATTGGAAAGAGATGTGAACTGCACTGTCTTGGCTTTCTGCCCTAGATCACATCAGTTGAGCTTGGTGTGCATACCTGAGAAAAGGTACTCAGCATCCCCAAGGGGCATATTAAATAAGCTCTTGGCAAAGAAAAAGTTGTCAGAAGGATTTCTATTAAGAAGCAGCCAACTGCCAGATTGTATGCTGCTTCATAAATAAAAATATTTACTCGTACTGTAGCTACACAGTGTGCTGAACAAGCAAAAAGAGATATGTAGGAACCATATTCTGTGCATTAATGAGCTGCCCAAAACCATATCTACAGAAAAAAATATATGGCACAGCTCTCCTGGGGCTATTTGACATTACACCAATATCAGAAATTCCCTTCATACAGGTAATTGGCATACATTCAGAACTTTCTTCCTTGATTGACAGGTGACTTTATATGGGAAGGGATTTTTTGTATTCTAATGAACTGCCTGCATAATGTAGTAATATAGTTCCTGAGGAAACAATCAGCAGAACATCTTATTGCCCACTGCTTTCTCCTTTTGTCCCACATCTGTATTTGCTAGAAGCCCTTCATACAACTCCTTGAACTTTAGGCAGTATTTTCTTTGCTCACAGAACAATTCTGCATTATCTAACACATTCCTCGTGCCCTGCACTGGAAAGCCAATACCTGCTCTTCTTGGAGGGGAGGGTACTAACTTCCACAACAGGACTAAGGCAATCCTTAGGAGGATTCAGTGTTTGAAAAGAGTATATAGTAGACTATAGGACTGGCCTCTTAGTCTTTGCCAACATGGAATGAATGTCTATTTTCTTTGCCATGTAGTTAACATTATGCTTTTACATATCTAATATTTTGTTCAGCCTGTAGGATGGTATGTTAAGGACAAAGTTGTATAGTAAAATTAATCACTCCAGCAAATCCTGTAGTATGCGGAATTCTTCCTTAGACCTCGGAAGCTGATAGATTGTCTGTGGCGCACAGCACTTCTGGCAGCATCTACTGTATATTCTGGTGACACATACTAATTTCGGTTGACAGAAAGATTATTAGGACTGCCACTGAATCAGTGCTCAGTAATAAAGACAAACACATTTCTGAGAGGGGACCATGGATCCCACATCCACCTTGGTGGCTTCAAGTGTGCAGTAGGAGATTACATAGTAACATAACATTTGTGTCACAAAGTTAAAACTTAAGTGATCATCTGGGTTTTTTTAATGCCTTTGCATACTGCATATAGAACCTCTTAGAGCCATTATTCTCTTTTGCTTTGCTTTTCTCATATATAATTTATTTTTTCAATTTAGGAGCCAGATTTAAGGTGGGACGCGTAGTTCTACTATTATTTTCCTGATATATTTTTTAAGTCAATGTGACTGTGATTTAAAGGAGGACAGGGTTTTTAAAAACTCTCTCCCCTTGCATTATTTTTATTTATTTTATTTTTTATTTGATTTGATTTATACCCCACCCTCCCTACCAAGGCAGGCTCAGGACGGCGTACACAAAATACATGTATAAATACAGTTAACATCCATCATAAAAAATACATCATAAAACAATCAAACCATAAACCATTTCCACTAAAAGTTTCCAACACTACCTACCCCAAGCTTCTTTCACTACTTATTTTGCTGTCAAGTCACAGCTGACTAATGGTGATCCCATCGGTGTTTCAAAGCAAGAAATGTTCAGAGCTGGTTTGCTATTGCCTGCCTCTGTAGTGACCCTGGTATTCCTTGGTGATTTCCCATCCAAATATTAACCTGCTTAGCTTCTCAGATCTCATGAGATCGGACTAGGACTTCACTTTTAAGAAGCTTAGACATGCTGTACGAACAAAGGACTGTGAAGGTTAATTCTTCACAGAGCCAAAGAACCTTGAGTGACAAGCTACTCCAAGGAATCTGATTGGTTAGCATCAGCTGAGCAGAGAAAGACTTCTGATTTGGAGGCTGAGGAGATTCAGCCCTAGTTGAGAAGAGTCAAGTACTGACAGTTTTAGAATTCAGCCCTGACTGAGAGCAGTTTAACACAGACAGGAGAACTGGGGAAAGTTGGCAAGGAAGTTTGGGAAATAGGCAAACACTCCCATTTGTGCCAAAGAAAGGGGATAGATCTTCTATAGAAAGAAGAAAATTCCCTACCCAGTCAAACAGGGAGTTAGTTCTGAGGAGTGCAGAGATCCTTGGTCTTGTGTGATTAGAAATTGCCTGTAGAAACCTTAAGAGTCAGAGAATACTCAAAGAAAGTTTGCTGGAGTATTTGGGGAAAACACTGGAAAAAAGCTTATCAACATAAAGATTTAAGTCACTGTGAAAAGCTTAAGAAACTTTCGTTAGCCTGAAACATAAGAACTAAAGTCTGTGCATGTATTGATTTTACCCCAGTTATCTAGATTGAGTTACCTCAGAAATTTTACCCCTGGTTTCACCTGACCTTTCCCCTCTATGTTGAATCAAATATTTTGTTAATTTGGAATATAAGAATATCTTGAGTTCTATTAAAGGGGGCTCCCAATCCCTTCCCTCAGGTTCTTGGGCTAAGCAAATAGCCGAAATATGTGAGACAGGGTGGGACAGCCAGAGTTCTTCAGCAAAGAAGAAAACACAATTACTAGGGTAGCTCAGTCTCTAAAGGGAAAGAAAAATGGAAAGAAAAATCTTAGCTCTGAGGGGGGGAGAGTGAATAGGGCCAGCACAGAGCTAGTCTGGGCTATCCAAGTCAGGAAGATTTATAGGCACCCATATTTTTCTTAAAGGAAGGGGTAAAAGCTGTCTGAGAATATAGAAGCAGAGAGGAAACGTAACAGTGAAGATGAGATCAAAAGAAAGAGAAGTCAGCAGGAAAAAAATATTATGACCTGAATGTCATAATATTTTTTTTTACCCTGTAAACCTCCCCTGCACCATTGTACCCACTTCCATGAACACCTTGTTCATTATAACTGCAGGTTAGAAAGCAAGTTAAGTTAAATGCCAGGGTGGTGTAGTGGCTAGAGTTCCAGACTAGGATCTGAGAGACCCAGATTCAATCCCCACTCTGCCATGGAAGCTTGCTGAATGACCTTGGGCCACTTTCAGCTTGTCTCACAGAGGTTTTGTGAGAATGAAATCATAGAATCATAGAGTTGGAAGGGTCATCTAGTCCAACCCACTGTAAAATGCAAGAAATTCAGAAAGACCTTCCCCCACACCCCCAGTGATCCCTGTTCCATTCCCAGAATATGACAAAAAACCTCCACGATCTCTAGCCAAACTGGCCTGTAGAAAAATTGCTTCCTGACCCCAAAATGGTGATCAGCATTTCCCTGGGTGTGTAAGAAAGGGCCACAAGAACTAAGCACTGATGCAACCCTTCTTGCCCTCGCTGTCATGATCTGCCTAAGTTCACAGAATCAGCATTGCTGTCAGATGGCCATCTAGCCTCTAAAAACCTCCAAAGAAGGACAGCCCACCACCTCCTAAGGAAGCCTGTCCCACTGAGGAACCGCTCTAACTGTCAGGAAGTTCTTTCTAATTATTAGGCGAAAACTCTTTGGATTTAATTTCAACCCATGGGTTCTGGTCCTACCTGGGGCAACAGAAAACAACTCCGTACCATCCTTTATATGACAGCCCTTCAAGTACTTGAAGATGGTTATCATATCACCTCTCAGTCGTCTCCTCTCCAGGCTAAACATACTCAGCTCCTTCAACCTTACTCATAGGACTCCAGACCCCTCATCATCCTAGTTGCCTCCTACGGACGTGTTCCAGGTTGTCTATATCCTTCTTTAATTGTGGTGCCCCAAACTGAACACAGTACTCTAGGTGAGGTCTGTCTAAACAGAGTAGAGTAAAAGCTACCATCACTTTGTGTGATCTGGACACTATGCATCTGTTGATACAGCCCAAAATCGCATTTGTCTTTTTAGCTACCGCATCACACTGCTACTCATGTTCAGTGTATGGTTTACTAAGACCCCTATATCCTTTTTGCACATACTGCTGCCAAGACAAGTCTCTCCTTTCCTATACTTATGCATTTGATTTTTCCTATTTAAATGCAGAACTTTACATTTATCTCCACTGAAATTCATTTTATTTGTTTTAGCCCAGTGTTCCATCCTGTCAAGATCATTCTGTATCCTGACTCTATCTTCTACCGTATTTGCTACCCCTCCCAATTTAGTATCATCTGCAAATTTAATAAGCATTCCCTCTATTCCTTCATCCAAATCATTGATAAAGATGTTGAACAAAACAGGTCCCAGGACAGATTCCTAAGGCACTCCACTTGTCACTCCTCTCCAAGACGATGAGGGACCATTAACAAGCAGTCTCTGGGTGTGATCTGTCAACCAATTACAGATCCACCCAACAGTCATAGGATCCAAACCGCATCTTACCAATTTGTCAACAAGAATATTGTGTGGAACCTTTTAAAAAACCTTACTGAAATCAAGATAAACATTGTCTACAACATTCCCCTGATACAGCAGATGGAGGGGAGGAGAATTATATAAGCTGCTTCAGGTCCCTGTTGGGGAGGGTGGATATAAACAAAGCAAACACTGAATGTCCTTGGTGAAGGGCAAAAATACCATGAAATGCTATAGATTGTTGTCCAGGTAGAGGCCTGGATGCAACATGTCGCTTCCAGTGGAGCACAGAGCACAGAGCTCTGTAGATTGCAGATCCTAGAAAGGTATTGCTAAGTATCTGTCTTGATGTCAGGACACCTCAGTATGAACTAGTTGCCATGGTCACCATTTTCAGCTGGCTTACCTTTCACAGAGATCAGAAAATGAAAAATGAATGTAATGTCTAGAACAAGGAAGCTACATATTTTTGCAGACACAATAACTTAGTCTAGCTGACTCAGTGTTTGGGGTTGAAATTGTTAGGAAGCATCTCTGTTTTGAGTGGTAAACAGAGAATGGCGGAATTAAGCCTTACAAGACTATTTAGCTAATATGCAACATTTTGTGCCCACGTGTTGAATCTTTAAAAGGGCTTTTTGGTACAGAATATGGTACAGTTAGATCACTCATAAATCATATAAACCAGTCATCAGTAAATGCTGTGTTTCAATAAAATTTTTAACTTCAGGGATCCTAATGGCCATTAATCCATTTGAATCAGCGGCATCATTTCACGTGCATAGTTTTAGGAAAACTGGCTCAGCAGGTGTTTGCTTCTGCTAAGCACAAGCCAAACAGACCATGTGATCAGCTCATATCTGGTTGATATCATCTGTCACAGTAAGTCTGACAGTCAAATATGTTTACAGTGAAATTTGTAGCATCCCTGTGCAGAAGAAGGGCAACAAATTCATGACGGGCTTGCGTTCCCCAACTTCGGCTTGTGATCTCTCATGGACCTTTTTAGCTACAGTAGGATGAAAATGAGCAGGGAATCAGCAAGACTCACAGCAGGGGGAATCCCATCCTTCCCTTGCTCTCCTACTAGCCCAGCCACTCACTGGCCAGCCTGCCCACTTACAATGCTACTGTTTATTCTGCCCATTTGCCTGGCTCATGTAGTGGGATTCTGGTGTCTTCTGCACATCCTCCCCTACCCTCCTCCCTGCAGAGGTAAGGCAGTGGATGAGGTGAACATTGGAAGGCAGGCCAGTTCCTGCTTATCCTTCCTCACCTTCAGAAGAAAGAAGGCAGTGTCAGGGCTGGTATTGGGGGTGGCGGCAGTGGCTCACACTCCTTCTGTCCCACTTGCTTGCAGAGGAGTGTGGCAGCAACAGAGCTGGTGTTAGGGGTGCGTTCTCAAGTGGCTCCATTTGGCTGGCTCCCACCCCACCCCCTTTGCACTCATAGTCGATTTACATTTGTCTGTGCAAGGACAAGCAGTGTTCCTCTGAAAGGGGGAATAGAACCCATCTCCAATTGGGGGGAGGTTCATATGTTTCTGCAAATGTGGGAGGTCCCTTGGGGGTCCAGAAGAATGCCCCCTTTCTGTACCTGGCCCCATTCTCTGGGTCTATTGATCCACCTGGGCATCAGGCTCAGCATTAGATGTAGGACAAGTGGGGGCCACTCACAGAAGCCATCTCAGCCTCCTTCTCCTCTGTCACTAAGCCCAGCACAGCTCCATGCCTCTGCAGCCACCTCTGGGTCCCACCACAGCAACAGTGGTGTCCAGAAGTTGCTTTGAGCCTGGAGCGGCTTCTTGACATCACTACCACCAGCTCTCCACTGTCTGCACATGCACTGTCTGCACATGCACAGACAACACTCTTTTAATTTTAGGGGAAATTTATTTTTTTAAGTTTGCAGAACTGTCTGTTTACAGTCAGTGTGCCCATGATCCGCAGATTTAGCTATCTGCAATTTTGGCCACACTTAACTATTAGAATGTAAGATGATTCCAAGGCTCTATTTTACTGTCATGCTGCAGCATGATCAAAAAGAAGATAGAGATAGAGTTCCTTGTATAACTTGTGTTGAGTTATATAAGAAGAAGTTAATGCTCTGGGACAGTAGTTGCCAACAGGCCTGGAGAAAAATGTCCTATCCGTGTAATCCATGTGTGGGAATTGGCATCAGAAGCTTTTCATGTGACATCCAATTACATCTCTATTAAAAGGACAGGCCATTTTTCTCTCTCTGGGAAGCTGACAACCCTAAATACGTTTAAGAGTCTAGACATTTTACCAGTTTGGGGTAGCATTTTATCTCCGCAAACGCATGGGCTGAAAACCCAGTTTAAAAAAAGAGATAGGTATGGAAAGACTTGAAAACCATTGGTTTTTAATGTATGACCACTTCCTCTTCCTTTCACCTTGCTGCTCTTGTCCCCTGCAGGTGTTTATAGCATCCTAACTTAGCAGAAGAATGTGTTCAAGAAGCAGAAGTGGCGCTGAGGTTCATTCTGAAAGTCCTAGCTGTTCAGTATTGTGGCGAACACGTCATCACTGGGGGAAGTGACCTGTCGGATAATATAAATTTGGAAGTCCTTGCAAGACATCTGCTTTGCATTCATCGTTTGACAATGTTGGTATTTTCAGAAACTCACTGAACTCAAAAGGCATTTTCCCACCAAATGAACATTTGCTTCTGTAGCTCCCCCTCTACTTGCACAGAACAAGGACACTTAACATGGCTGTCATTCTGTACAGCACTGTGAGTTTATTTATTGGAATGACAATAGCATTTGGTCCAGTGCCTCGGATCACTTGGGACCACAAAGGTAAGAACAATAATTTCAGGTAAAGATGATTATGATTACATAGTAGTTCAGTTTTTCACTGATATGATTTATCAAAACCTTCAGTTTAGGAATTCATTTCCAGGTTCAAGGCAACTGGGAGATTTTAGATTCTGTTCAGTTGACATAAAATAGATATTTGAATTGTTGTTTTTTTTTAACTGAGTCGTGGACTTGGTAGTTCAGGCTGACTGTTTTTTAAGACCATTGTAAACATTCTATGTGTCTACAGAGAAAAGTGAGTTCAGCGGAACGTTATTTAAAATGTTATTCAAGCTTTTGCAGTTATTAAAGGAAAAAGAGAACTAAAATAGAAAAGCAAAGATTCAGTTGGACATACCATTAAGTTGTTCCTGAGGTTCCCCCATGATGAACATTATACTTCTATAAGTTTACTCTTGGATGGAAATCTTTACTTGGTGTAATCACTTATTCAGTGCTTCCACAGGGGAAGCTTTTCTTTTCTATGTTGGGGGTTATTCTAGGATCTGTCCTTTGCCCCCAGCTGTTCTTTCTGTCTACACACTGTTCCGTCTCAAACGTCTGGTTTTCAATACTAGGCCTAATACGAAAATAATAACAAAATAAATAATGATGGCTTTACATATATTAAATTAGCAAAACTTTAATACATAGTAAATAATAAAAATATTCATTAAAACCAGACGCGTTTTGGCCAAATGGCCTTCATCAGTGGAATAGATAATTAAAATACACACCATAAAGTACAATTAATAACAATATAAAATACATCATTTCTGACCTGAGCCTAAAAAAGAAGAAGTAAGGACAATTTATTCATTAAATAAGTCCCTCTTCATTTTTGGACTACATCAGGACCATCAAAAGTAATTTTTAAATTGAAGGTGTTCCAGATCCAAGGATCTATATAACTCAAGGTGAGAATAACTCGTAACTTTATGGTTTGTATGTCCAAATTCCATCCACTTCACCCTGTGCAGCACTGTGAAGATATGGACTTAGACAGGACTATTTTTGGGCAGGAACGCACAGGAATGGAGTTCTGGCTGGTTTCCAAGTTGGCCGTGCCTACAACCTCCTCCCCCTCCCTGGATCCAGAAACTGCCTTCCTTCCCTCCGGTTCCCCATGCACCCCGCAAGCCGCAGGGCATCTGAGGAAGCCGATCCTGGGAAGGAGCTGCACAGTCAGAGGTGTGGCCTAATATGCTAATGAGTTTCTGCTGTTGGTTGCGGCCTATTATGCTACTGAGTTCCTGCTGGGCTTTTTCTACAAAAAAAGCCCTGGTCCTAGATACGGTTAATTCTGCTAATGGGATACCTCACTTCACTTCCATTCCCAAAGCCGCCTTCTGGTCTCCATTGATGAGGTTGTGCTGCTTTAAAGATACTAAAATAGATTGTCTTGACAGTCTTTGTTTGAATTAAAATGTATCCTGAAATTATTGTATTTTAACAGAAATACATCTAGTACATTTTCAAGAGCCAAAAACGTTTAACTACTCAACTTTATTACTAAGTGAAGACAAAGACATTTTATATGTGGGAGCTAGAGAAGTAATTTTTGCGCTAAGTTCATTAAACATTTCTGAAAGAAAGCAAGAGGTAAGCACAAATTTTTTATATTAAAAAACACATCATATCCATACTCCTGACTGTGTCCATGACCAAGAGGATGATCCTAAAGTAGTTTACTCAGAAGTAAGGCCTTCTGAGTTAAATGGAAATTTACTGTATTCCAAGAAAGTGTATTGAGAATTAGAGCTGAATATCACAGAGACAGTCTGAATAGGAGGTAAAATACCATGAGATGATAAACCTGGCATGGCAGTCTTATATGTGTTTGCTCATCTGTTACCTGTATTATCTGCTCAGCTTGAGAAATGGCTGTCAGGACAGAAGGGCAGGCTTAAGCCATTTAGCCTTCAGGCTCCAAAGCAAAAGAAAGTCAAAGACATGCAATGAAGGAAACACAATTAATGATTTGAAGTAAGTTATTTTACCTTTTGCATTAGTTTAGCAGGTACTGAATAAAAGTATATGTGCTTAGAAATTTCCTTTCTGGAGGTTTCCGGTTGGAGGAATGGAGGTCTGACACGCTTTGCAAATGCGCAAGGCGGACAGCGGCTCTTCCTGACAGCTTGGGTGGATTTATCCACCTGACGCAACCTCACACAGGTAGTGTGAGGACCAGCAAGCAATATAATCCAGGTTTGAGCAATCTCGGTGAAGGGAAAGTCTCGGAGGAGACTTTTCCGACACCTTGAGCACTGCAGCCGAAGAGGATTCTTGCGAGTATCTCTAAGGAGCCGAGCTGAGCTGATAAATTCAGCATAAAACCTCCAATTCCCCTGATTCCTTTGCAAAGAAGACAAAGTTTAAACGTTGGGACCACATCTGAAGCGAAGTAACAACAAAAGGTAACGGAAAAAAAGTTTTTGCCTTACCATTACCGCGTTCTGAAAGACGAAAAGCAGATCGGGTGAAGCAATAGACTGTTGTAAACTGGATGAGTGCAGTTTTGAAGCGCTAAAAAGCTGAATTTGAACTTAAAAAGCCAAAAAAAACAAGTTGTTTAACATTCCTGCAGTTAAGAAGAGTCGGGAGGGGGAGCCAAGCATCACGGGACAAAGAGGGAGAAGGGAGCCAAGCATCGCGAGACTAAGACGTTGAGACTGTGACAGGAAGTGACGGCTAGAAGAGCAGTCAAGAAGGGAAAAGGAGAAGAACCGGAAGAAGGTAAAGGGGACTTTAAACATTGCCGGACCAGAAAGACCACAACAGGAAGTGACGTGCAGAGAGCAGACAAGTAAACAAAAGGAAGGGACAAAAGGAAACTACGGCAAGCCAGAAGTAAGGTAAAAAGACTATAACCTTTGACATTAACCATAGAGAAGTCGCGCCCGCCATTTTGGATTTATAAAAATTTTTAAACTGCAATATCTCAAAGACTATATGACTTAGAAGGCTGAAACCAACATAATTTGACTTGGCAAGATTAGCTTGTTTGAATGCACTAATTGGTGTTCGACTTGGAAAACAAGTTAAATCGATCTTTTTTAAAGAGACAAGACGGACCGCGGACTAAGATCGAGAGCAGCTACATGGTCCTCTCCTACAATGGCAGCAAAAAAAGAAAAAGAACTACTAGCCGTTATGGAAGCAATGGAAAAGAAAATGTTAGACGCTATAGGAGAGGTAAATGTTAAAATGAATAATATAGCGGCTCAAGCAGACAAAAATTTCATGGACTTAAAAGCAGAATTTCAAAAATTATCCACAAGAACACAAGATATAGAAACTAAAGTAAAAGAACTGGAAGAAAGCACCCAAAAGACAATGAGAGAGAATGAGAGGATGGAAAAGATGATGCATTATAAAGATATGCAAAACCATTTGAGATTTCGAGGGATTGAGGAAAAATTGAGTGAAGACATTTTTACAAGAATGCAAGAAGCAATAGCAGATTTTTTACAAGAACAGGAAGAAGTTGTTAAAGAACACATGGATCTTGTTTATAGAGTTAATTCTACATATGCAAGGGACAAAAACATACCAAGGGATGTGGTTGTCCAATTTACAATGAAAAGAACAAAAGAACAAATCTACAAGAAGTGCTTTACTGATCCTTTTGTAATAGATGGAAAGAAAATTATTGTAATGAAAGAATTGCCCAGAGCAATACTGCAAGAAAGGAAAAAATTCAAGCGTTTGACGGATAAACTGAAGGAGAAAAAAATCAGATTTCGTTGGGAAATACCTCAAGGATTAAGCTTTTATTATGGCAACACCAGAGTAGTGCTTAAAAGTACAGAAGAAATGTATGCATTCCTGGGAGAGAATAAAGATGACTTTGGTGATATTTAAGAATATATCAAGATGGATTACAAAATACTTACATGGAATGTAAATGGACTAAATTCACCCCAAAAACGTAGAATGGTAGGTCATTGGCTGGAAAAACAAAAATGTAGTATAATTTGCATACAAGAAGCGCATCTTAAAAAACAAGACCACAAATACTTAATAAGGAAAAAATTGGGAGAAGAATTTTATTCTTTAGCAAGTAATAAAAAGAATGGTGTTGTAACATATGTCAAAAAAGATTTGGAACCTAAAGTAATTTTTAAAGACAAAGATGGAAGATATTTAGCTATTGAAATTTTACTACAAGGACTGAAAACTTTGATTGTAAACATTTATGCTCTGAATGGAGCCAAAGAAATTTTTTTTAAAGAACTACAAATGGAATTGGACTATGATCTATGATCAAATCATGATGTTAGGGGACTTCAATGGAACTGTAGATAATAAATTAGATAGGCGCTCTAAAAGAAAGGATGAGACATTAGGGAAGCTTCCAAAAAAATTTTTTGAACTGATAAAACAAGAGAAGCTGGAAGATATTTGGAGGAAAGCTAACCCACAAGAAAAAGATTTTACCTTTTATTCTAATAGACATGATTCACATTCAAGAATTGACATGATTTGGATGACTACTAATTTAACCTTTAAGACAAGAAAAGTGGAAATTCTACCCAGAATAATTTCAGATCATAATCCGTGTTTATGGACAGCTGGGCAGGTAAAAAAACAAAAGAGATGGAGAATAAACGAGGACTTACTAGACAATCAAGAAATAATTAAAAAATTACTTGAAGAAACAGACCTATACTTCCAAGTAAACATACAGAAAGAAGTAAAAATTCAAACTGTATGGGACGCATATAAAGCAGTGATGAGAGGACTATTGATATCGCTAAATGCTAAAGATAATAAAAAGAAAAGAGAGCAATATGAAAATATTCTACAAGCCATTAAAACAAAGGAAGAAGAACTGAAGAATAAACCAGGGAAAAAGAAACTGCAAAAGGAAATCTGGATGCTACAAGACCAAGCAAAAGCTATTCTGAACCAAGAGATGTACTGGAACTTAAAAAAACTCCAACAAAAAGCATTTGAAGGTGCAAACAAACCTGGAAAATACTTAGCATGGCAATTAAAGAAAAAACGTGAAAATAAATTTATCACTAAAGTGATAAGAGACAATATTGAGATAATAGATAACAAAGGAATAAAAAGAGAATTTTTTAAATACTATGCAAAACTTTTTAAGAAGGAAAATAAAGACAGAAGAAAGATTAAAGAATATCTGCAAACATTAAAGTTACCAAAACCAACAGAGGAAATTAAAGAACTATTTAACAATCCAGTATCATTACAAGAGATTAAAAATGCAATAAATGACTCAAAATTAGGAAAAGCACCTGGACCGGATGGATTTACAGCGAAGTTTTATAAAACGTTACAGGAGTCAATTTCACCGGTGTTACTACTATTGATGAACGATATAGGAGTCACTGGTGAGGTACCAGAAACCTGGAAAGATGCATCCATCTCACTGATTCCGAAAGAAAATCAAGACTTGACTAATGTTAAGAATTATAGACCGATCTCTTTACTAAATAATGATTATAAGATTTTTGCTAAGATCATAGCGGATAGACTAAAAGAGCACCTTAAAGAGACTATACAAACAGAACAAGCAGGGTTCTTACCTAATCGACAAATAAGGGATAATCTAAGAGTAGTAGTAGATGCTATAGAATACTACGACAAACACCCTGAAAAGGAAGTGGGCTTTTTCTTTTTAGATGCGGAAAAAGCGTTCGATAATTTAAACTGGGATTTTATGTTTGAAGTTTTAGAACATCTTGAGATTGGTGAATACATGCTTAACCTCATCAAAGCAATATATAAAGAGCAGAAATTCTCTTTAATAATTAATACTGAAAAGACTGACGATTTTAAAGTTGAAAAAGGAACAAGACAAGGATGCCCACTTTCGCCGCTGCTATTTATTTGGATTTTAGAAGTTCTACTGTTAAATGTGAAGGAAGACAAAGATATTAAAGGCTTAACAACTAAAGGTTTTTCTTTTAAATATAGGACCTTTGCAGATGATGTGATGTTTATAGTGGAAGACCCCTTGTCCACACTACCATATTTGCTACAGAGAGTAAAAGAGTTTGGTGACTTAGCAGGACTTTATGTAAATAAGAACAAGTCGAAAGTGATGTGCAAAAATATGTCAAATAAGAAACAAAATGAGTTACAAAACCTTATAGAATGTGAGGTGGTGAAAAAGACAAAATATTTAGGTGTAAACTTAACAATGAAAAACATTGATCTTTATAAAAATAATTATGAAAAGTTATGGTTGCAAATTATGCAGGATATTAAAAAGTGGAATGTATTAAATTTGTCATTGCTGGGTAGAATTGCGGTGGTCAAGATGAACGTGTTACCACGATTAATGTTTTTGTTTCAAACTATTCCAATTGTGAAAGATGTAAAAACATTCAAATGCTGGTAGAAGGAATTGTCTAAGTTTGTGTGGGGAGGGAAAAAACCAAGAATTAAGATGAAAATAATGTGTGATGCTAAAGAAAGAGGAGGGTTTCAATTACCAAACTTAAGGTTATACCATGATGCAATATGTTTGACCTGGGTAGGGACATGGACTATGTTACAAGATAGAAAGTTATTGTCCCTGGAAGGTCATGATTGTAGATTTGGGTGGCATGCATATTTGTATTATGGTAAAATAAAAATGGACAATATGTTTAAACATCACTATTTGAGAAGAACACTAATGGATACGTGGACAAGATATAAAAACTTTTTTTCAGAAGAGATACCTATGTGGATTGTACCCGCAGAAGTCTTGCATCCAGCATCAAGGTACAAAGGACAAGATTGGTTGAAGTATAGAGACTTATTAACAAGACATGGTAAAGACTTCAAATTGAAGGAGCAGCATCAGATGGACTTTGATTATGGTTGGCTAAGATATAGACAAATATATAACATGTATAGAAGTGATAAAAAACATGGCTTTAGGGGAAAAAAACAATGAAATAGAACAAGTTTGGGAGGAAGGTGGGAAAAAAATGATTTCTAAAATGTATAAAGTTTTGCTAAAATGGTTTAATGCTGATGAAATGGTAAAAGAACAAATGGTAAAATGGGCGATAAACTTTAACAAAGACATTGAAATGGAATCTTGGGAATTTTTATGGAAAAATGTTATGAGTATATCTACATGTTATAACTTAAAAGAAAATTGTTTTAAAATGATGTATAGATGGTATATGACACCAAAAAAAATTGCAAATATTGGTCAGAATATGTCTAACAAATGTTGGAAATGTAAAGAGAAAGAAGGTTCTTTTTATCATATGTGGTGGACTTGTGATAAAGCAAAGATTTATTGGTCAAAAATACATGCAGAAATGGAAAAAATCTTGAAATGCACATTTAAGAAGTTGCCTGAAATGTTATTGCTTGGACTTAAATTAGAAGAGATAAATGTAAAGAAAAGGACAATCATATGGTATATGATAACAACAGCAAGAATGGTGTATGCACAAAATTGGAAAAATGAAAAAATACCAGAGGTGTGGGAATGGTTGAAAAAATTGTTATATATGGCTGAAATGGATAAATGGACTAGAAAATTGAATGATCTGTACTCAGAGACCTTTTTAGAAGATTGGAAGGATTTGAAAGAATATGTTGAAAAATACTGGGAGATGAAAAATTGCATTTATACATGGTTATAATAACATAAAGCAATAGAATTAGAGTATATGACTGTATTAAGGATAATTAAATAATGAAGTTGTCTTTTATTTTAGAATTATATAAGAATATAGAAAGTAAGAATTAGTGTATAAGTATTTTTAAGAAATATGACCGTTACCAGATATGTAAACATAGATATAAGTATTACTATTTTAGGTAGAGGGGAAAATATGTTATGCCTCAGATGTGGTGGGAAACCGCTAATACAAGATAAAAACAAAATTATACAAACAGAACAAAATGTTATTTAATATGGAAAAATGGAAAAATGGATTTGTATAAGATAAATGTATTCTTTTTTAATGTTTTGAAAAATAAAATTGTTTACAAAAAAAAGAAAAAAAAAGAAATTTCTCAAGAGGGGAAATGAGTAGGAACTGTCTTGCATCTTAGCCTGCATTTACTTCAGGGAGGCCTTAGAATGTACAAATTGCTCTTTGTGGTAACACTAAGAAGGCTTTTTGATTTGTAGCTTTTCTGCTTCTTCCCCCACTCCCCCAGGTGTTGTGGAAAGTCACTGAAGACAAGAAAACTAAGTGTGCAGAAAAGGGCAAATCTAAACAGGTGAGTTTGCTTAATTTGAAATGCAGTACTAAGAATTCCAGTGGAGTTAATTTTTCTGTTCATTCAGTGAGATTTTTCTTTTATTAATTTATTTAAGGCCATTTGTATGCCATTTTTCTTCCCAAAGCAGCTCACCAAAAAATACTGAAAAATTTACCAATTCGACAAACAAAACAAACTCATCCTGCACAGGTCCTGATTAACAAGGGTGCCCAGCACAGGTTTCAGGTTATATATGAACCAAGGGCCAAGAGCTATTTGGCTCTTGCTCTTTGAATTGCACTTATGGGCTTGCATGTCTGACCCTATCCAAGCTTTAAGTATCTGCAAGGAGAAGGATGATTTTTTTTTAAAGTATGTATTTCAGTATTGATCACAGATTAGAGTTAGTCGATGATACAGATGAATGTAACTTTTTTTTTCAAAACAGCAGTGTGGAAGGGAGCCAGCAAAGCAAACTGCTGTTTCTGCCTATTTTCTTCTCACTTAAGACTTGACTTTTTGCTATAAAATGTTTGAGGATGTGGGTGAAAGGGGAGGGTCAGGTTTTCTTGGATCTGGGAATTTTCTGATCCCACTACCAAATGGAATTTTAAAACTATCTTCTGAGATAGTTTAACATCAGGTTTTGATCTATGACACAGATATTCTCTGGTAGCTGGTTTCCTCTTAGCATAGTTTTATCTGAACACTAGTGAAATCCATGCCATCACGCAGCACTTAATCTTAGGCTGAGGAAAGACTGGAGCAGCGCTGCGCCACGGAAGCGGGCCGGAGCAACCCAGGGCTGAAGTGTCCCAAAGCTTGCCATTCGCACTGCACGCAGTGCAGCGCAAGCATTCCGGGGAGGAGGCAGCCCGCAGTGTGCACACTGTGGGCAGCTCCTGGTGGTAGCGGCAGCGCAGCGCGCAGCTGTACGCTTCTGCGCACGTTCACACCAGCCAGAAGCAGGAGGAACACGCGCCCAGATGGCTGGGCACCAGTTCCTCCTGGTGCATGGCTGCCGTGGGAGGAAAGCGCCACGGGACTCGGTAGGTATGGCACACCTCTGCCAGGCAGCTGCAGCTGTGTGAATGGGCCCGCCTCATCCGCTTGCACAGCAGACCTGAAGCAGGCCAGAATTCCAGTCTGTCCTCAGCCTTAGGTGAGGAAATTGCCAGTGTTAAATGGCCTCCAATCTAGAGGAGGAGGAGAAATGCTTTTCAAACACAGCCAGTATTCTGGGTTCATGTGGAATATATGCAGGTTCAAAGGCATAGCAGAAGAGCATAGCAAAGCAAATTCAACAAATGTTGCTTTGACTATGAAATGGTTTCTAGAGGATTCTAAATTTGCTGGACTTCACAGTATTTTGATCACCTCACATTAGCTGGCTCTCTAAATGCGGTTTACAGATTGTGGGAAACCCGTCAACAAAGCAGTTCTTTGAACAGTAATCATGCTTAGGAAACTTTCTATCCATCTTGAAATTTTAGTATTTGGATGAGAGGGATCACTTAAAGGCACAGATTTTTCCTTTTTACTACAAGAAGCATATTAAAATTGAAACCATCAAACATGATTATGGCGTGCCCTATGTTCAATGAGTTGAGGGCTAATTTAGTCACCCCCTTACTTAAAGACACGGATTTGCTAAATGTGTGAGCCCAGGTATCATGGCTACTATCAGATACAAATGATCATATCACCCTCTCACTGGCAAAATTTATAGGTGCAATAATCAAATATAAGAGAAATAATAGAGTAAGGTCTTTTAAAATATTTGTTTGGTTCTAATTTCTGCTTAAGGTGATAGCCGTACGAGCAGTACTAGATAGATAGAAGAAGCATATTAACTAAACTAGACAGTAAGTGAATTTAATAATCTGTGATCAAACAACATATTGTTTATGGAGTCTAGTAACAATATTGGATTATACAGCAATTCTGTACATACAAATACTATAGATAACATGAGAGCTTATTTTATAGAGAGAAGTCCATTCCTAAATATTATCACTTCATGCTGCTTCTTTTTAAATTGTATTTACATTTCTTAGGAAGTGAACAGATAAGCTTCCAAATTCTGAGAAGGTTATATGATAGTAAGTAACTTTTGCATAAATGTGCATGGCCTTGAAACCACAGAAGTAGCTAGTTCTGTATAATAAAATACGAGGGATGCAGTTTATTAAAATTATTATTTTCCTCCTTTCCTTATCTCTTTTATAGACAGAGTGCCTTAACTATGTTCGTGTCTTACAACAACTGAATGATACTTTCCTTTATGTGTGTGGAACAAATGCATTTCAGCCAGTCTGTGATTACCTGGTAAGTTTGAGAATGAAATTTATTTTCGGGATAGCTCCAAAAGCATTTGAAGTAGTCTGGCTCTGCTGAAATGAGTGACGAGATGGAGAAAATCATGTGCAGCATTTTGTATGTATTTCTGTTATTTCAGACACTGGGTTTCTAGAGTTTATTAATCATTCCCAGTGAGCACTTTGTTTCCATCCCATTTTGTTGATGTAGTTCTCCTATATACATGTCCCCAACTTTTGAATTGTGGGAACATCCTGTGCTTGCTCCCTTTTGTGTCTCCCTCTAAACTCTCTGATTCCCTTCTCTGCCTGTCTTGTCTCTGTCAGCTCCTGACTATACCATAGCTTCATACTACTGAATGCCTCAGAATGAAGTCCTCCCTGGGCTTAAAAATCTTCCTGTCTGCCTTCCATGTCTCTGACTCTATCATCGCTCTCCTTTTCTCGGATCTTACTTTGCTCTCAAGGACAGGATTCTTGATGTTAGACTGTGACCTTGCTTGTCTCCCTTATCTGTAAGTCTGTCATCATTTCCAGAACATTGCCAGAAATTCTCCTCTTTTTGCCATGCCCTTGCAGCTGTTGAATCCTTTATTTATGTATTACTAAATACCCAGTTGCTTCATTATGATCTTACCCTTTTAATGGTGTATCCACCATTAGAAAGGTTCTTTAACGTTCTGGGTGGTATGCTTGGATTACTCTGGCAAGTAGAATTATACTGCTCAAATCTTCCCAACGGTATGTTGGCTTGTTGACATTTCCATTTTCCAGGACTGCGTCCTGGTTCTCGAAATTCTTCATAGGTATCCTCACCTATCTCATTGTCTTTATCATACAAAGTGCTTTATTTACTTTATTTATTTACTGCACATTCTTCGTTCTTTACCAGTTGTCTGTCTTTTCTTCCTGAATTTCTTGTGCAGGCATCATTTTTCACTTTTGCTGCCTAACCTGTCTTGCCTTTCTTCCTTCTCTTCCTTCCAGTTAGGCATCTAAATATGGATTTCTAACCTTAGCCCTATATGCTAAAATCCTTGTTGTTGTCAAAGAATGTTATTGCACACATGGCTGCTTTTCAATAGAATGGGTATCGCTCTGTGTTTCTGGAAATGACCACACTTGCATGTATGCATGTTGGGGGAATAGCTGAACTAAAAATGGGGATGGACATATATGTTTATTCTACATAATCCAATTAGTTGCTATGGTACTTTGTAATATGTTTGTATTTATTAATGCAATAATGTCATGGGACTGAGAAAATTGAGTGACTTAATTTTGAAAAACGCTCTGTACGATCCAATCATAGTTCAGCATTTAAGTTTTTTTACTCATTTCTGTAGAAGCATTAAATTGAGTGGTTAATTTCCTCTAGTTGAAATTATCATAGTTCTTGCCTGGATCACAGCCTTTCTATTTTGCAGTTATTTCTACAGCATGCTTTTAAGGCACAATTAAGGACACTGGCTAATTCTAAATTTCCTATGGGTTGTTGTGTTCTGAGCTAGCCAAACAAATTGCTTCAGCATGTCCTAAGACTGCATCTCACCTCATCTTTGTGCAACTCGCTTCTCGAAAATGTGCAGGAATGTAGTAAATCAAAATCTGGAAGCATGTTGAAACAATCACAGCTATTTTAACAGGTTGACTTCAGCAGGTAAAAAATTAGTTGAAAGTGGCTACATGAATCCCTCTTAAATCAGAAAATTCCAGTGTCTGCAACTGTGTGCTGGATGGAAGCTTTTTTTATATTTTGAAATGTATACTGAAGTATATGGTTTCATTGTTTTTTAGAATCTGTTATCATTTGAACTTGGGGGTAGAAATGAAGATGGTAAAGGAAGATGTCCATTTGATCCTGCACAAAGTTATACATCAGTTATGGTTGGTAAGTACAAGCCTTAAATCTTGCTTGCCTATATCTGTTCATAACCATAGCCAGCATCCAGAGGTATGCATGTGCATTTTCCAGACTCTCAAAATGCTCCTTGAAATATCCCAAGACCAAGGAGCAGTTTGGTGTCCAGACATGCGAACTTTGCAAACAGGAGGAAAAAGCTTTCAGACTTGAGATAATTTCAGTACACTCTGTGTTATACTGCTACTTAATTCACAGGAAATAAATGTCAATTTGGGTTAACATCATTTTAATTAGCATTTTAAAATTGTAACACTTATTTATTTACTTACTTCATTGGTGCCACACCTTTCTACCCAAAGGGGAACCAAAGTGGCTTACATAACCCCATTTCCCCTCACAACAGGTTAGGCTGAGAGCATCTGTGATGGGCCCAAAGTCACCCAGCAGGCTTCCATGGCAGAGTGGTGATTTGAACCCGGTTCTCTCAGATCCCAGTCTCACACTACACCACACTGACTCTTTGACTACCAAAGGAAATAATTTTAAAGTTAAATGTTACTACCAATACTTTAGGTACCGTGAAGAAAGTTTTCTTGTCATTACACAGAGCACTTCCCATCAGTAATATATGGTGAACACAAGAGGAGGAGATTGTAGGAAGTGACTAATAAGGAAAGAAATAGCACAGTAGGTGTGTGAACCAGCCTGCTGAGCTAGGGAAAGATATCAGGAAGACATGGAATATGTAATGGGAACAGTTCACACAGTGAAAAATACTGCTTTAAACTATTACATCACTATATATTTTTGATTCATTCATTTATTCATTGTTATGTTCTGTTTTTCTGAAGATGGGGAACTTTACGCTGGTACGTCTTACAACTTCTTGGGAAGTGAACCTATTATCTTTAGAAACTCACAGCAAAGTCCCCTTAGGACTGAATATGCAATTCCTTGGCTCAATGGTAAGGAGGCTGGGGGGGAAATAGCTAGAGAAAGAGACATCTGTTCGCTTACTCCTAAATGTGCAGTCCTGTAAATTTCTCTACTGGAATAATATCTTGTGCATTTATTTTCTTAATTAGAAAAATTGTCTCGTGCACAAAATTGAGAGAAAATCTTAAGATAACCAACATAAGAACATAAGAGAAGCCAGTGTTGGATCAGGCCAATGGCCCATCCAGTCCAACACTCTGTCACACAGTGGCCAAAAACACCAGGTGCCCTCAGGAGGTCCAGCAGTGGGACCAGGACACAAGAAGCCCTCCCACTGTTGCCCCCCGTCAAGCACCAAGAATACAGTGCATCACTTGCCCCAGACTGAGAGTTCCTATCTATACTTTGTGGCTAATAGCCACTGATGGACCTCTGCTCCAGATGTTTATCTAATTCCCTCTTGAAGCCGTCCATGCTTGTAGCCCCCCCCCCCCCCCCACCTTCTGTGGCAGTGAATTCCGCGTGTTAATCACTCTTTGGGTGAAGAAGTACTTCCTTTTATCTGTTCTAACCCAACTGCTCAGCAATTTCATGGAGCTTGTATTGTGAGAAAGGGAGAAAAGTACTTTTTTCTCTACCTGCTCTATCCCATGCATAATCTTATAAACCTCAATCGTGTCACCCCTCAGCAGTCGTTTCTCCAAGCTAAAGAGCCCCAAGTGCTTCAACCTTTCTTCACAGGGAAAGTGTTCCAACCCTTTTATCATTTTAGTTGCCCTTTTCTGCACTTATTCCAATGCTATAATATCTTTTTTGAGGTGTGGCGACCACAACTGTACACAGTACTCCAAATGAGGTCGCACCATCAATTTATACAGGGGCATTATGATACTGGCTGATTTGTTTTCAATTCCCTTCCTAATAACCCCCAGCATAGCATTGGCCTTTTTCATTGCAGTCATACACTGTCTCAGCATTTTCATTGAGTTATCTACTATTACTCCAAGATCTCTCTCTTGGTCAGTCTCTGCCAGTTTGGACCCCATCAGCGTTTATAGTTAGGATTTTTTACTCTATTGTACATCACTTTGCCCTTGGCCACATTGAACCCCATTTGCCACGTTAATGCCCACTCGCCCATCCTTGACAGATCCCTTTGGAGTGCCTCACAGTCCTTCCTGGTTCTGACCACCCTGAACAACTTTATGTCATCTGCAAATTTAGCCACTTCACTGCTTACTCCTAATTCTCAACATTCTGAACAGTGTTGGCTTTATTAATGAAATCATCTAAGCTCACAAACCCTGTGGTGCCTTGGTTTATCCAGGAGTTTTTTGTTTGTGAATAATCAAAACATGGCTGAGCTTTTGAGAAAACTAAGGGAAAATCAGTGGCAGCAGTATTTAGAGTTGTGCTTTATTTATGAATGACAAATCTGCCTTGTGAGTCAGTTCTCAGTCCTAGCAGTGCATAGGATCCTTTCACCAGAACAAAACATAGGATTTTTTCAAGTATTCTTATTCCAGAGAAATGCTGTGGTTTTGTGAGCTGTATAGAGGCTTGATGCCTACACTAAAAATTCCAGAAACTTTAAGCCAGAATTGTCAGTTCAGAAGTGTCTTGGTTCATGAAAATAGTTAACTATTGTCTGTAGAATATAGAAGTAATAACATTTGTTAACAACCAAAATATGGATAACATTGATATTAGGGCTTAGGACCAAACTATATCTTATGGTGTCCACAGGCCCACCCTGTGGATGCCAACACCATTTTAGACCTGCAGAACCAGGCAATCTTGTCTCCCCTCCCTGCACCTTTTCAAGTGCCAAAACAGCTGGTTTTGCACCACTTAAAAAGGTATGTGTATGGGGGAAACAAGATCCATCTGTCCTGCTGCACTGTAGGCCCACTGAGGATCAAGCCCTCATAGCATTTTTAAATGGCTGAATCAATCTCTAAAACAGGGTCAGCCCATGGACGCCATAGTGCCTGGTTTTGCCGTTAGAGGAAATGCTTTGTCACCAGGTGGCTATGATTAGAATCAATGGGGGAAATGGGTGGCTGGGGAGAATAACTCAGTTTTTTAAAAAACAAACAAACTTTATGTTTGTGTTTCCCATGTGCAGAACCAAATTTCATTTTTGCTGATGTGATAAGAGCTGATCCAGACAATGCTGATGACGATGATGACAAAGTATACTTCTTTTTCACGGAGGTGTCTGTGGAATATGAATTTCTTGGCAAGCTGATGATTCCAAGGATAGCTAGAGTCTGTAAGGTGGGACATGCTGAACCTCCCCCCCCCCCCCCTTTTCCATGAGAGCGGGATTGTAGGAAGAATTCATTTGTACACTACTTGTGTTCCAGCGCCTTCTGTTCTCTCTAACGCAGTGTGGGCCTTCGTGGGCAATCTTCAGTTGTTGGCTCTTGTTAGTGAGTGCAGGAGTGACCCATCAGAGAAATGGCCTGCTGTTCCGCAAGGTTCTTCTTGTGTTTTACAGTACGAAACTATGAGAAACTTCTGCATGGACATGGTTTTTATGATCTTACAATAAACTGTGTTCCAAAATTCTTTCAACAACTAAAAATTCTTTTCTGTTGATAAAAAGAAAATTATTCACCCTGGCTAATTACTATGAAAATTAAATCATGTAGTTTAAGACTTTTTTCTTTCCTTCTTCCTATATGATTCACAAGCTGTCAGCTGGCATTCAATGGTAGCAATTTCTAAAGCAAGATATGGTGGTGCCAGACTTATTTCTAAAGGGTACCAGACAAAGCCAGCATCTTTCTCACACTCACAGGATCCTTTGCTTGATCATAAAGTGATTGGTGGCACTTTTGTGCCAAGCTGCCATAGCTAGAACCAATCACAACCCGCCTGATTCTGTCACTGTTCATTTTTTTAAGCATAATAGTAGCCACCTGTGCTGGGTATCTGCTTGACCTGACACAAGATTAAATTGATTTATGCAATGAGCAATTTGCCATCTAATCTGTAACCAGGGTGGGGAGGAGGGTTTTTTTAAAAGAGGTATGATTTTAAATTGCAAAGTATAATGAAGCAAAATAAACTTATGCAGTCTGCAAGATATGAGATGTTGCAACAGTGTGAATCAAATTTACTTTGGCACAGTGGCGATGGTCCTGTGCCCGCTGGAAGTTTGTCATTGCTTTAAATTGGCAGTGTTGCAGCTATACAACTAGATTTCCATTCATTATAATTTTGTGTGGAGCTATATATAGATTGGGGGAGGAAACTACATGCTTTGCCATGACTTGAGAAAAGTATTTGTTGTCTTCCATTTTTAGAAACCTCCTCAATGACAGTATTTTACCTACCTTGAATATATTTCATATTAAAACATTTAATTTTTAGAAAGTGTTGACACAACATAAATTGGGTACTTTATAATTGCTTATTTGTAAGAGCTGCACAGGTAATTCTTTTAGTGTTAGAAATGTTTCCTGTTAAGAAATGTATACTTTAAACTCTTTCCCAGGACTAAAATCCCTTTCCGCATTATATTTGCAGCAGGGGAGCCATTGTAATAACAGCGCCTTCCCACACCACAGAGGAACCATCAGAAACCCTAAATCATGTGATGGAACCCTTATTGCAGCTTCTTTCCAAATGGTCATTTGCTCATTTTATGAATGGAGTTGTTCATTGCCTCTCCTGTTACTTGTTTTATGCTGTAGTCACCCTGCTTCTCTCCTCAGTAAACTGCACTGCATCTATTTTGTTTGTGATGGTTGGTTTATGTTTGCCAAATGAAACTCAGAACACAATTTGACTCCTTTTGTAATGTACTGAAAAGTAACCACGTTGGTGGCTTACCTAAAGTGTCTTCAGATTATCTCAGGGAACACATTTCTTCCTTCCAATCAGTCTTTAAATATGTGCTGGTATTCTTAACTTTAATATAGTAATCTAACTATATTATATTGTATGTTGACATGGGAGGATCAAGTTGTTTAATCTTTGATATTTTTGTACTGTTCTGTTTAAAGCGGGACCAAGGTGGACTTCGGACTTTACAAAAAAAATGGACTTCCTATCTAAAGGCCAGGATGCTTTGCTCTGCACCAGATAATAATTTAATTTTCAATATTGTGAATGATGTCTTTATCCTGAAGTCTCCAAGCTTGAGGGAGCCAGTGATCTATGGGGTTTTTTCACCACAGTTGTAAGTAACATCCATTTTAAAGACATTTGTTACTTCTACAAAAGAGTAAGATCATATTAATTTTGATTATTCCTTTTCCCTTTTGAAGAAACAATGTAGGCCTATCTGCTGTGTGCGCCTACAACATTTCCACAGTGGAGGATGTTTTTGCCAAAGGGAAGTATATGCAAAGTGCCACAGTTGAACAGTCCCACACAAAGTGGGTGCGATACAATGGAGAGATTCCAAGACCCCGGCCTGGAGCAGTAAGTCTGGATCAGAGCTGACTGCTGATCGTTGGCTTTTGTTCCTAAGGGGGGGGGGGGGCGTCTTGGCGTCTTTTCCATCACCTTCTGAAAGTGGGACTCCACTGCTAGCAAAACAGTTTTAGGATCCAACTCACTGTGTTTTACTTGGCTTAATGGTTTTGCCTGTCATGTTTAGTTGCTTGCTTTAGATGTTTTGGGCTAAAAATGCAAGTCTGAACTCTTTGTCTGTTTTAAAACAAACCTAAGAGTTTAGGTTTTTATATGTGTAAAGGCCAGCCTGATTGAGGCAGACATACCCTTAGGGGAAAATGATTTTCAGACTCCAAGATGTTTGATTAATTTGATTCCAGGGTTCTATCTTTATTGTCAGTCCATAGTTCAGGACAGTGGTCCCCAACATGATGCCCATGGGTGCCATGGCACCTGTTGGCAACTCTCTAGGTGCCTTTAGAAAGTGGGTGGGACCAGGTGGGGCTGTTGTCTAGTAAGGCTTCTGTTTGCCCTTTAGAGATTTGATTAGCTGTGCAGTTTTTAAAAACATTGCTCTGGGAGCAGTTACCACCACAGCACAAGGATCTTCATGGTGTGACAGAAGATAAACTGTGGCAGGTGTTCTGTGGCTGGCTCCACCTTCTGCAGCAGCCGTTTTGCAGCTGCACCCACTGTGCTGTGTCAGAACTCCAAAGGTGCCTGCAGGTTGAATGAGAATAGGGACCCCTGATTTAAGGTATACATCTTACTCTTTCTAGAAGTTTCTCATCGAGATTCGGGGCACTTTTACGAAGAAAACATGAAGTCTTCTATGATGTATGAGTCACATGGGCTGAGGACAGACTGGCAGTCTCGGCCGCTCTGCCTCCGCTTCAAAAGCGGAGGCAGAGCAGCCGTTCAGATGGCCGCATCTGCCCCGAGGAGGCGGCCTGGACGCATCACGTCCGGCGCCGCGCTCCTGCCGCAGCAGCCAAGCACCACTTCAAAGTGGTGCGCGGCTGCTGCGGCGCGCGTTCCACCCGGCGGAGCGGGTGTGAATGCGCTCGGGGAGGGGGAGCTGCGCGGCATCCGCCAGCCGCCGTAGGAAGCCACCCGCAGTCTGAACGCTGCGGGCGGCTTCCTTACGGTGGCGTGCGAACACCGTGCCGCGGGGGAAATTCCCCCCGCCTTAGTCTGCCGCGCCGCAGAGGTGCAGCAGACTGCCAGTGTGTCTTCAGCCATGGTTTGGGAACCCCAGAGATTTGTCCAAGATGGGTGTTGCTTCACACGTCCCAGTAATGTTTGAAATGAGTGGTATGAACTTCCAAAGAAGCAATAGCTTATTTCATTGTTTGTTACTACTGATTATCAGTACCCCTGCTTAAAAATAAAATGTTGTATAATTGGCTGACATTGTCATTATTAATAACACTTAGCTTAGTGCTGGCACCAAATTAAATATTCCGAAGTAATAGTAGAGGTAGTGGTTTTAATTTAAAGGATGCATTGATAATTTTAGTACCATTTTATTCTGTTTCCCGTCTGCTTATGTTCCTTTTAAAACTTGTCATGAATCGTGCGATTTGTGTTAAAGAAACCTTGGTTACTACACCAGTATGATCTTCTCTCCTGCCCCTTCTTTCTCTTGGGACAGTGCATAAACAAGGAGGCCAGAGCAGATGGTTACCTGAGCACACTCAGCTTACCTGATAAAACACTACAGTTTGTCAAAGACCATCCTCTGATGGATGATTCTGTGACACCAATAGGAGACAGACCCAGACTGATAAAAAGGGATGTGAAGTATACACAGATTGTGGTAGACCGAGTCAGAGCACTGAATGGCACTACGTATGATGTCATGTTCATCAGTACAGGTTTGTTTTCCGCACTCTTAACTTTGTAGTATTGCATTAAGCTTCAGTGGCTTTTTAGTCAGGCTGAACAGTTGAGCTAGTCTTGCAGGGTCTGTGCCCATGTTGTCATTCAGTGCACCCTGAGGCTAGCAAGGATGGTCAGTGCAGTAGGCATTAACCCTTGACTGACTAGTTAGACAGTACAAATCAATCAGACCCAAACCCGCAATTAAAGCATTTAATGTTCAGTTAATTTAGGACTGTGTTTCAGAAATTAATGACCTGTTCTTCCAGACCCCATCAGACTGTCAATATTGAAGGCAGAAAGATTTATTTATTGATTTGATTGATTTGATTTGTACCCCACCTCCCTGCCAAAGCAGCCTCAGGGTGGCTTACATAAAATTACAGGAGATAAAAACAACAACATAAATATCAGAATAAAATACAGCATAAGAGCATAACATAATTACTAAAAGCCATTTATACGGCGGTGACGGTGTAATAGTGCAATAGCACAATAAATTGCCATCAGCAGATGATTTTTCTGTCAGAAATCACAGGCTGGATGATGGTATAGGGCACAGGTTCTTAGGTTGTTGGGTGCAGCTCCCTACCCGAAAACCTGGTGGAAGAGCTCCATTTTACAGGCCCTGCGGAACTGTAAAAGACACCTCTGGGAGCTCATTCCACCAGGTTGGAGCCACCACTGAAAAGGCCCTGGCCCTAGTTGATACCAGCCTGGCATCCTTGGAGCTGGTGGGGGGGAACAGTTTTGAGACCCTGACTGTAGTGCTCTATGGGGAATATGTGGGGGAAGGCAGTCTCTCAGGCAGCCTGCATTCAAAGCAAAATCCCAAACTAAAGGCTGTGTAAAACTTTTTATTAGGACCAGCCCAAATGACACGAAACAGTCTGCAAATTTGCTTGCTTAAGGTAGCTCTGAGGCAGTGGAGTGGGTGGCAGTTTTGTAGCACAATGAAAGGCATTGGAGGGGCAGATAGTTGGGGGGACTGATAGCTGAAGTTCTTATTTGCAGAGAGGCCAACCATGGCTAGTGTTTACATATTTTATTAAAGGTTGGTTGGTTGTGTATTGTGTATTGGTTGTTGCAGATCGAGGAGCCCTTCACAAAGCTATCAGCTATGAGAATGGAATGCATATTATTGAAGAAATCCAGCTCTTTCCAAATTTTGAGCCCATTCAGACACTGCTGCTTTCTTCCAAAAAGGTACAGTTGATTGAGAGGAACAGCAGGATGGAGGAAAGCTACAATATCCTGCATCATAGAAAGAGGGGAAATGCAGCTGTCTGGTGTGAGACTGGTGTGAGACTGTAATTCTGTGACAGGCTCAAATGCCTCACCAGGTGATGAGTGAGTAGATCAGTACCAGGAATGGAGGCTTCACAAGAGTACTGCGCTCTCTCTCGCGCGCGCTCTCTCTCGGAAAGTGGTGACTTTGAGGCTTAAATTCAGAATGGTTTAGCCTAAGAACTTCAGGCAGCTCATTTAAAACTGCTTTCCTTGTAGTGGTGTTTGCAGGTGAACAGCATTTCAGAGAACGCAGTACCTGGAGTGGGGATAGTGTTACTACAACCCAAGCCCCACTATTCATTTCCAGTTCTGTAAAGCTAAGACCCCCAGCAGTACAGCAGTATGTTAACTGCATGCCTTAAAAGTTCTTTTCAAGAAGAAAAGCAGTACTGCTATTTCTGGGATAACATGACCATCTTTCCCAAGAGAAGCATGCTGCAGCAACCATAGTGGTGGGGACAGATGGCAAGGGCCAGGAAGATCAGGTGCCATTTGCCACGTAGCTGTTCACCCAGCAGGCCTTTTCTACTCATTCTGAGCCACAAGTATGTTGAGAGCCAGCGAGGTGTACTGGTTAAAGTGCTGGACTAGGATCTGGGAGACCCAGGTTTGAGTCCTCACTCTGCCATGGAAGCTTGTGGGGTGACCATGGGCCAGTCACAGACTCTCAGCCTCACCTACCTCACAGGGTTGTTATGAAGACAAAACTGGAGGAGAGGAGAATGATGTAAGCTGCTTTGAGTCCACATTGGGGAGAAAGGTTGGATGTAAGCAACGTAAATAAATAAGTGATATGCTGCCATTTTCCCCAACTTTTGTTTATATTCAGAAAATCACAGTGTATGTGGGGGTGGATTGCAATGGCAGTCCATGGAGGCAAGAAGTTTAAAATAACATAAAACAAGAAAACATTATTCTGGCATATGTGCATAGCCGCCTGTTAAACTGGTTCAGACAGGTTTATCGCTCAGCTTTGTCACTGTCATAGCAAATAGGGCGACACTGGAGTGACAGTATCATCTTTCCTTGTGAGAAGTCTTTTAGATTTCTGGTGAGACAAAGATACAGATAAAATGGGATGTGGGATTTCATGGCTGGCTTTTCTACAGACAGAAAAAGCAAAGTAATAAGCTGTGAACAACCCCCCCCCCCAAAATACAAAGGATTAAAGGAAGATGTAACTTGGAGTTTTCCCTATTTTGAATGTCCATATATAAATACACAGAAATGGGAGGAACTGAGTGAAAAGTTTTGCCTCCTCATTTTATCAACTGTTCAAGAAAAAAATGTTTAAAATGTCAGTAACTGTGCAATCAGAAAAACAAAAGTGTTATCTACAAAGTTAGCTTTATATAGATAGCAGATTCAGAAAAACAGGTAGGTTAGCGTTATTATGGCACAAGAACAACTGACAGTCTTAAGCAGAGTTTTACATCCTTCTAACTCTGCTTCAGATCACACTACCTGTCACACTGCCCCAAGTGCCAGATTATCCAAACCCACTATAAAGGTATCAAAGGAATGGAAAATTGAATAACAACCCATACTTGTACACTTGATCTGTGGGTTGCAGAGCTGGTTTGTAGAGACACTTTGACAGGCTGTGGTTGTTCCTCTGGCTACTAGACACAACATGCTTAGCTCTTTTAAAAATATCATACAGCCTGGGTTCTTCTGGGACGGACAACAGGGATTCAGATAAATGGAGATTCAACAGTAGAGGTATGCATTTTTTAAAAAATTGGTATATTTAAGTTTGAGTCTATTGGACCCCCAAAAATTTCGGTATTACTAAAAAATCCCAGATCCCAATACCAGTATGGAGCGAGCTCCTGGATCTGCATGCCGTGGGTCTGCACAAGAAGCCAACCCCAAGCCAAGCTGGTAGAAACAGTCTGCTTCCCCCAGCACAGCCAATCCTCATCCTCGGGCTGCCTTCTTCAGTCCCTTTAAATACTAAAGGGACTGCAGTAGAAGCCTGACAAACAGCTGGGGGGCAGTAGCAATCTTCTCCTGCCTGTCCTCTGTTTTTAGATCTACTGGTAATTCCTGAATATATCTGGGGTTTGGAGGGAGGTTTGGGAGGTTTCCAAGAAAACCCAGATACGTTTGGGAAGCTGAAATATACCTGAAGAATACAGATAAGGAGTTTTTCGGGTCTATTTTTGGTTCGGGTAGACTCGAATGACAGCCCTATTAAACAGTGAATATCCTATTCTAAAAATGGAACAAGGAGACTTCATCATTACCAAGCTGTTGAAATTTTTTGCCCAGGTTGAATATTTAAGATACCGGGCACAGTATTTTCCATTACTGTTCAGGTCTTATTTATTTTATTTATTTATTAGTTCAATTTATACCCTGGCCTCCCCGCAAAGCAAGCTCAGGGCTGCTTACATAAAACGTATATATAAATACAGTCAAAATTATACATAAAACAACCATAAATCACCTATAAACAGTCATAACATTTCCTAAAATGCTGGAGCAATACTCAAGTAAAGTGCAGTACTCAAGTAAAGTGCAAGAGCAAGTGATGGTCCAAATGGTATTCTCCTATCAGCTCAATTGATCGACTAATTTCTGCGGTGAGGCAGGCGAAAGATGGTAAAGCCAGAGCACAGGGTCACTCCTCGGTATTTAGGCGGCTCCTAGTTGAGACCCTGGTGGAAGAGCTCCGTTTTACAGGCCCTTCATTTGAAAGGTCCTCTTGCTTCCTTTCCTTGTTTAAAATAATCCACCCCAATGAAAATGAAGCCTCTGTCATCTTTTGTTTGTGCTGATGTGTTTAGATTTGTCTTGGGAATTATAATAATTCTTACATTAGACGCTTGAATGAGAGCAATGGCCATCCATCTATGCTGTGCTTCCTTTTTCCCAATCCCACGTTCTGCAGGACAAACAGTTCCTCTATGCAGGGTCCAATGCTGGGGTTGTGCAGTCCCCTCTAGCCTTTTGTGACAAGTACAGCACCTGTGTTGACTGTGTCTTGGCAAGAGATCCATACTGTGCTTGGGATCCCCAAGGATCTGTCTGTGTCAGCCTTGGAGACAGTGGGACCGAAAGGTAATGCTTATCATTTACCAAGTTTTTTACTACAAAGTAGATAATCTGTATATATAGTTAATTGGATCAACTAATTAAGGTGGAACTGTGTGCATTCTTTGGCTCTGTGGACAAACAGGCTGCAGAAATTGATATGGAGTACAAAACCTGACGTCCTTAGAACTCCAGCTTTCTTTTTTCTCTTTAAAAGCAAGTTTCTAGTTCCTAGAATTTTAGAGATAGGCTTCTAGTTTGTGAGCAAACACTTGGGAAGAAAGGGGAGCAGGTTTCGGGGGGGGGTCTCATAAATTGTTGAGCGCAGAGCTCTTTGCCTCTCAGCCCGATTGGCAGAAGGGGAATATATTAAACGTGTATGTGCTCATAAAAACTGCAGAATGCAGTTTTCTCGGCACAGAATGTAAGGGTTTACCCCCCCTCTTTTGAGTCTGCTACTTTATGTATTCTACCTTTTCAAAACCAGGGAACACCAAAATACAGGGAACTTGGGCTGTGTGAGAGCAAGTAGTGCAAATTGAACTCTTTTCCTTAGACTGTATTTGCCTGCCCTTACGTTCTTTTAAAAGCAGCAGTGTCCTGGCTGACAACTAGCTGTACATTCCCGGTTGTGGTCCCACCTTGTGGAACGGCCTCTGCCCGAGGAGCTCAGGGAGGCTCCCACTCTTCTGCCTTTCCACAGACTATATGAAACGGTATTGTTCAGGAGGGCATTTCTATAAAGTTAACGGGGCTGTATATAACAATGGAATGGTTCAGCAAATGATCTTTACAAAGAATGAGACTGTGGATTGCATGGCTGTGTATAATATGCATTATCAGTTTTTGTATGTATTCTCCTGCTCCCACCACAATATCTTCTACTTATGTAAATTCTATTTTCTGCACTGTTAACGTATCATCTCTAATACATCTTGCTTTGTCTCAAATTTCTGTAATCCTAGTCCGATTATGTTGCTTAATTAGATGTTATATGCCATTGATTGCATTGATTTATACTATGTAATCTGCCTTGAGTCTCAAGGAAAAAGGCAGACTACAAATAAAGTACATAAAGGTAAGGTTGCATTCCTTTTGCATTCCAGTTTGGGGCACAGCTCCCCATTTTTCTCTCCCATTTACCCCCTGCTGCAGGGATGATTATATTCGGGGGGGGGGGGGGGGGGGCAAAGCTGCTCCTAACTATAGGAGAAAAGCAATTTAAAGATTGCTGAAATGTTTTAAAAGATATGAACGTTTTACAAGCCTGTAAATGCATATTACCTAGTTTATTTGCCAACCAGAAAACCCCTTGGGACCACCATCTTTTGTACAGTGAAAAGTTAATCACTGCCTTTCTATACCAAGAAACTCCAGACTACTATAATGCTTGATCAGCGTAAGCCCAATTGTCTCACTTTTGCCTAATGGCAACTTACTGAATTTTCATGAACCTTGCTATTCATATGCTATAGTCAGCAAAAAAGAAACTCAAACCCAGCTACTAGTGCACCTTTCCTGTCTCTCTTTTCATTGCCTTACTTGTTTAATTCACATTCATGCTTCCTCGAATATTAATGGTGCCTCCTATGCATAACTTTGGGGAACAAAATCTTCTGTTGATCTGTGTGTGTGGAGGGAGGCTGCAAAAGGAGGGGAGGAATGGGTAGAATATAACATACCATCTTTTCCTATCTATTTACTATTTGTAGGGACTGGATTCAGGATATTGGTGGAGATGCTTCCTCTTGCACTGGTAAGCTTTTATTGTTTTTTTTAAAAAACCTTGTAAATTTGTTAAACATGTGTGCACAGTTTGTTTTTATATTCGTTGAGTAACTCTGAGTTAGTATTTTTAAATTGTGTGGGATTTTGTTGTGTGGTTTATTTTACTTTACTGTGCATGACTAGTTCCCACACTCCAGCAAGCACTGAGAATATATGAAGTGTGGCACTGGCCTCACTGCTCATCATCAACATTCATATGGAGGTAGCACATGTGAGATTCCTCAACATAGGGACCGCACACATAAAGTACATGCCCACGGGAGATCAACAAGAAACCACCACACTGGCACAAATCATAGCAGATGCGTGATCATTCCCATGTAGAGATGCTGGTTCTTACAAACAGAACATTTCTTGTGAATGCTGACCACTGGCAGCCCTTCCTGTACCCTAGTCGCTTCTGTGGGGACTGCCTATATGTGAATCAGCAATAGACAGTGTTTGCAAAGGACCACTACCATGACTTCTACTGATTTAGTTAACATAAAACTGGTTGTTGTACCAGAACTACCTGAGGAAATTATGTTGGAGAGATTGTCTTTAAAGTTTTGTTCTATTTTTTACAAATGATAGTTGCTACTGTAAACAATATTGAAAATAGGGTGCAGGTAGACTGATTTCAGATTGTAATCAGATGTGACCCAAACCACGATACAAAACCTGTGCATTCCCAGAGCTTCAAGTGGTCAAGGTGAACTATTTGTCAAACTGTTGCTTTCTAAGAATCTCTGAAATGCCTGTATGTGCCATTGGATTCTATCAGGCAATCACCATGAAGCGTTTCTTAACTTAGAAGGTGAGTTCTGTACTCCTGGTTCGCACAGGACCATGCACAGTATAGGGCCAGGTGTGCACTGGCGCTGATGCTTACTTGGACTGTGAACTTGTGGGTCCATTGTAGTGCCACCAGCCCTAACAGTGTTTTTAAATCAATTAGTTCTGATGTATAAATCAGAACGCATATGTAATATACTACATGTACTTCAGAGAAAAGAATGTTACAGCAAAGTATCTTCTAAAATGTTTCTGATCCTTGGATCCTTCCATTACCACATCTAACAATTTCAGGGGTTTTGCCTTTTCCCATATATTGTCATCTTATTAAGACAAGATTTAGTACAGCTTTGCATTAGAACCACTTGATATATTCCCTCCTGCCCAAAAAGTATTGTGTGATTACCATACACAACTCTTTCCCCACCACCTCTTGTGGTTATGGCTGTGGCTTAGTGGTAGAGCATCTGTTTTGCATGCAGAAGGTCCCAGGTTCAATCCACGGCATCTCCAGCTAAAGGATCTGGCAGTAGGTGATGTGAAAGATCTCTGCCTGAGACCCTGGAGAGCTGCTGCCAGTCTGAGTAGAAAATACTGAACTTGATGGACCATGGGTCTGATTCAGTATAAGACAGTGTGCGCACCTTATTAAGGTGCCGTTAGGCCTAGGAAAATAGCCATTTCCTGCTAGGCAAGTAACCTTTCTTGCCTATTATATGTGGAATCTTCCGACACAAAAGTAAGTGTGATTTAGCAGTTTGGCCACTCTTGCTTTGAGCTGGTAGATTTGTTTTCTGTATTTACCTGCGCAGCTGAATAGGCCTGTCGGGCCCCCCCAAAATCATTGCTGATCTTGTTCACATTTATTTTGCTGTTCCAGATAAAATAAAAGAGCATTCTCTGCAGCACACTTACAAGCATGGGAGTACTGCAGAGCTAAAATGTTCTCAGAAGTCCAACCTGGCCCAGGTGGTTTGGAAATTCAGAGATGATGTGCTAAAGGTGGAAAGCCCCAAATACCGTCTCCTGGAGAAAGCACTACTCATCTTCAATTTGTCTGAGGGAGACAGTGGCATTTATCAGTGCCTGTCAGAAGAAAAAGTGAAGAATCAGAAGTTCTCACAGGTTTTGGCCAAGCATGTTTTGGAACTGAAGAAAATCCAGCACACCACTGTGAGCCCAGTTCAGCCAATAACACGGGCGGAAGTCAATGGAAGAGCACCGAGAAAGTCAGTTGTCTTTACCCAGGGTCATCTTTCCACCACTCCAGTTGCAGCGGTCACAACGTCTAGGATAGTAACAAATCCCATAATCCCCATCCTGACAAGTACTGCCTCAGATGAACTCTTGAACTCTGTTGCTGAGGTTCCTGCAAGGACAATGTTTCTCAAGTCAAATGATAATTGCCTTTTGATGTTTCTTTTTCTGTTCTTTTTTGTACTGTTCCTGTGTCTGTTCTCATACAACTGTTACAAAGGATATTTACCAGACCAATGTTTGAAGTTCCGCTCTGTTTTATTATTTGGAAAGAAGAAGCCCAAGGCAGATTTTTCTGATTGTGAGCAAAGTGTGAAGGAGACGCTGGTGGAGCCTGGCAGTCTCCTAACCCAAAGTGGAGAACAGCCAAAGCCATCACATGACACAGGATATGAGACTGAAGCAGACTACATCAATGGCCACGTTCAACATGATGAGGATCACTCACAGTCTTACAAAGAAGTCAAGGACAAACCTTTTGATGTGAAATGTGAACTGAAATTTGCTGACTCGGATGCTGAGGGGGATTAAAAGAACATCTTCAACATCCATAATAAAAGTACTGTCATTCTGACACTTTATTTTTGAATGGTTTAAATGTGATAATGGGGCCAGAAAGGGCTATGTATTCTCAGTTTTATCATTGACACCTTGTCATTTCACACCTGGCTAGAGACAAATCTTGCATTTTCTGAAAACCATTCTGTTACACATTTGTCTTGTTTTCTTTTCTTTTAAATGGCCAGTTTCCGTTTCATGTTGTGAATGTTTGTGCTTGTTTCTAATGATAATTTAACACTTTCACATACTGACTGTTTTAATTGATTCCTTTTTGTCTTAGAAGGCAAAATCTTGCAGAGCCATGCCAAAAAAGAATTTAAGTAGCTCCAGTCTGCACATATTTAACTGCCATTAAAAAAATCTAATTTCAGTTTAATTCCAAATTGGAAATGATGTTTAGTTTATCAGATTGGTAAATTATAGCCTTTTTGTCCAGATTGGGACATTTCTTTGCATCTAGTGAATCTTAATGCTCTGTGTAATGCATTAATTGTACTTGGTAGCTTTAGCTGGCAAAAGAAATGTTGGATCTTTCCAAAACTATTTGTGTATCTTTTTAGACTGTGTTGTATATTGGGATAAATCTGGTTAGATTTGCATAATGTTCTCAGGGATAAACTTGGGTTTAATGTTTTTGATTTTTTTTATAGAAATGTAGATATAGTAATCAATTGGATGTTTAGTGTTCATTTTGGGGTTGTGGGGAACTTAGAGTGATTTTCAAAAAGAAGTTGGACACTGCCATGTTAACTAGATTTTATGGATTTATTTTAAGATTTTAAAATGAATTAGTGGGTGAACTGTAATCCCTGAACCACATCAATGTGAGAGGAATGTGTTGTGTGGATACAATGCAGAACTTGTCAAACATTTGTTGACCCTCCCATAAAAGACTGTTGGAGATTTACTCTTTTTCACAGTTGGAAGGTGATCAGGTAAAAGGAAGTTTTTCCTTTCCATTACCAGTGTTACCAAATGTTTTCATGTCACGACGTTCACCAACATTTTTGAAAAGCAGCTGGAGAAGGAAAACAGACACTGGAAGAAGAACTGCCCTAAGGGGTCATCCACTTTCTCTCTGCTGGGATTCAGATGTCCTAAGTGTGGTTCACAACAGCACTATTTGTCTGTAAAACTCATTTGTGCTGTACAGTTTTAAATAGTTGTATCTCACTGTCTGCATTTTGCTAACTGTAAATATGGCTAGAGATAGTGAATTTATGTTGTTGAGTACGCAGTTTGTCCGAAACTCTTCCCTCCCTCCCAGCAGTTGAAACAGTCTGTGACCCATTGTAGACCATCTTAGTTTAAACAGTTTTTATATTTTGCAAGATTCAGTTTGCTTTTATTTTTCTATTTTTAATTATGTACATATGAAAATGGTAAAAATAAGTATTCGAATAAATTGTATTACTTCCGTATCACTGGAGGAAAATGACGATGTCTTGCAATGCGCTAAGCATGACTTTTAAACCGGGTGATTTTGTCACAGTGAAACCAGACAGGCGTGTCATCCTTCTTTTATAGTTGCAGGCAGAACAGAAGAATGGGTCTAATTCTGCCTTCTTACTATTATTTCTTTAATGTTCACTGGTCCTTTTCTTTTCTTACATTCTGTCCTTTGCACTTTTTTTTTTTTGGGTATGTGAAGTGTTTCTTAAAACTTTTTGCCTTAGTGCCCTCTTCTTTTTTTCTTTTCTGTCGTCTTTGGTCACAGCCTCATCTCATATAGCTTTCCCTCCTCCTGGTTCCTCCTTTTTGTCCTGTGTGGGAAGTGATTCAGCTCCTTCACCCATCAATCCCCAGTCTGACACAGACTGTCCCACAGTCATGTTGATGCCACCCTTCTTAAGTGACCAGATCTGGCATGTTAATGCCCATAGCACCTTCCTCCTCTTCTGTCAAGCCATGGGTAAGTTGGAGTGTCCTCTCTCCATGAAGGACTACTTTGCTGCTGATTGCATTAATCAAATCTTACTTGTATTCATTTCTGTTACACCTTACTTGGAGAACCTGAATGGGCAAGGGAGAGGGGGATGTTAGCCAATAATTTTGCATGGCATAAAGGTAAAACCTCTGGCATGGATCCTGCAGACAGCTCCACTGACAAAAGGGATTTCCAGCAGCAGTGCAACTCTTCCTTGTCTCCCACCCCCTTCAGCAGCCCATAATTCCCCTCCGGAGGGACGGAGGACCCCATCTTGGAACAGCATGGGAGTTGAAGGTTTGCAGTAGGAGGGAGGAATCAGTGGGCAAAAAACTCCTCCCAGAAGTGCTCCGTGGGATCCAACCCAATACCCAGGATAGATATTCTTTACTACATTATGTTTATATATTGGATGTTCTTATTTTGTTTTTTAAATCAGTATTTTTTACGTTACTTACATTTGCAGATCTATGACATGTTAAGTGTGCCTTTAGGTTAAAGCTCATGCAGATTTGTTGTGTTCAGGTTTATGCTCTGATTCAAGAACAATGCTGTTATGTTATGTTATATTTGGAGAGGCCATGGCTCAATGGTAGAGCATCCGCTTGGCATGCAGAAGGTCCTAGGTTCAATCCCTGGTTAAAAGGACGAGACAGTAGGTAATGTGAAAGAGCCAGTCTGGTGTAGTGGTTGGGAGTGCAGACTCTAATCTGGGAAAACCGAGTTTGATTCCCCACTCCTCCACATGCAGCTGTTGATGTGACCTTGGGTCACTCATAAGTTCTTTCAGAGCTGTTCTCTCATGAGTAGTTCTTGAGAGAGCTCTCTCAGCCCCACCTACCTCACAGGGTGTCTGTGGTGGGGAGGGGAAGGGAGAGGAGATTGTGAGCTGCTCTGAGACTCCTTCAGATAGTGAAGGGCAGGGTATAAATCCAATCTCTTCTCTCATCTCTGCCTGAGACCCTGGAGAACTGCTGCCAGTCTGAGTAGACAGTACTGACTTTGATGGGCCAAGGGTGTATTCAGTATAAGGTGGTTTCATGTGAGAACCAGAATAATCTGTAATTGGTATAAGTAGTCCCATAGCCAGAAAATGGGGGGGGGGCATGGAGGGGGCACATGCCTACATCGCTTCCAACATCACATGCTTACATCACTTCTGATGTCACAAAAATAATTAAATAAAATAAATTGAAACGGGCGACAAGAAGAGCTGGAGAAGAACCACCCCCTTCCCCAGTCTCGGCCCTCTCCTCCTGCCAAAAACTGCTGGTCTCCTCCATGCGAGCCAGGCACATGAGCAGGACACTGAGAACAGGAGTGCCAGAATGAGTTTCCTTCCTTCCAGGGGTGCACCCCTCCCCCTCGCCAGCCCCACCTGCCTGCCTCCACCTCTCACTGCCATGGCTGCCGGAGGAGAAGTGGAGCTCCGGCTCCTTTTCAGATCCTGTGCCCAGCCAAAGCAGGCAGCCTGCTGGAGCTTAGCCACCCAGCCAGGCTGTCTCTGTCTCCCACTCTCTCCAGCCAACTCAGCCCAAAAGCCAAAAGCAGGGCCTGCTGCTTCGGAAAGAGGGGCCCGTGATGCCCAGGAAGAAGGGGTGGCCTGTCTTGGCCATGGGGAGGCAAAGAGAGCCTACCTGTCTGTTCACCAGCCTTTTCGGCGTCCCACACACAGAGGAAAAGACACCTTCCCTGATGCCACTGAGCTGAGTGGGGGGAAAGGAAGAGAATGGCCTGCCCTGGTGATTCACTGCACCTGCGCACTGCTGAGAATGGCCCTGCTGTGCAGCCAGCCTCCCGTTCCCTCCCTGCTCTGCTTTGGAGAGCCAAATGCCAGCAAAGCCCAGCCAGGCTGTGAACAGAGAGGTGGCAGCTCATGTGGGTTTGGGAGGGATGCGGAGGGGAGAGGGGGGACGGGGAGAGATGGCCAGTGAGGAAGCAGGGCACATTTGTGAGGGAGTGTTGCCTCAAATGCCCTCCCCACTGTGTTTACGGACCTGGGTGTAAGCCATTTCTTCTCATTTTAAGGCATCATCTAGAGTATGATTCTGCCTCGGTTTACAATGTGCAAATGAAATCAAGATTTCAAGGCAAAACAGTCCAAATAAAGCAGTAATTGACCTGCGTAGATTATACAGATTGATAGATGGGCATGCCTTGTAGGAGGAAGCTGGACAAGATGATCTTCGCCCCTATCAGCTATGACAGTATGATTTAGTGGTACAGATACAGCAAAAATAGTTAGATAATCTAATGATATTAAAGTAAAAGGATTTTTTCTATATGTATCCTAGGTATTTTTGGTAACTAATTATTTGATTAATATTCATCTTGAATCTTAGCTTACTATAATAGAGTGGGGCTGATTTCCCAACTGCGTGAAATTATAAACATCCTATTAGTTAATATAGTGTAGGTAATGTGCATCTTCTAATTAGAGTTAAGGTTTTAGTGCTGTAAATGCACCAGCTAGATCTGGCTGCTTTGCTATTAAGTACGTTATGTGATTCATTATAGCCAAAGGGTCAGGTGCCGCTGTGGCTTTGCCCTGATCAGATTTACAAAAATAATGTTCCAGCTGCCAACGGGATCTTTGCACACACATTAAAATCACTAATTCACATTAAAAGCACTAATTCAGCTTCTCCAGGCAAGAGGACATGGAGAAACTTCAGTCCTGTTGAGGTGTTCTTTGCCTTAGATTCACCACATATTCCTGGCTGGCTTACCATTATGGAAGGGGGGAGTCTCCCACTCAACATATTCATTTCCTTTCTGCAGTCCACGATCACATTTTCCCCCCGGGAGGTCACAGTGAATAAATGTTCCTTAGTTCTGTCCCTAGTCACAAGATATTTGTCCCACATGGAACGATAAAAAATACTGATTTAGCTATATCTCCAGGCTTTCCAACAGGTTCCGTTTTCCACTGTCTGGGGCTAACAACTTGCTCACTCATGACAGTACTGTTGGAAGGTTCCACCATGTCACCACTTCTTGCTGATCAGCAGGCCATTGTTTTCACGTGCTGAACTTCTATTTGAGTAAACTTTTTCAGTCAGTGAGGAAGTGCAGAATGGTTAGAGCTGTGCCTGAGTTAGGAATGCGCATACCCTGAGTCACGTTTTTAGAGCCCGCCTGGGATGTAGCAAACCCTCACCCCTGCAAGTGCACTGGGCTTTTCTCAACCATTTGAACAGTTTCCTGTACATGTCATCACATGAAAGGGAATGGTTGTATCTGTATTGCTCTAACTCAAACTATTGCAGAATTTTGTGAAGTAGTAGAAAAATATTTTCAATAAAAACAAACTGCTTTGGGACAGAGGGAGAAAAGGGAGACAGGTTTATTGTACTTGGTTATAGCTTCTCTGCGTGTTTGGCATTCTTTTATCACTACTTGGCACGGAGCCTCTGCCTGTGCTAACCTCAGTCCAATCCATGTGGCTTACAGGGATGATTGTTGGCCTGTAGGGTGTGTTCAGAAGCTTCCAGGGTGGGGGCTTGCTGATCCCAGAAACTTCTCTGTGGCTCACATAACTACAGCACCACAGCAAGGCCCTGGGAAATCACAGTATAGCTGTATAAAGATCTTCTAAGGTGGAGTATGTTAGTTTTGCATTATTTCTTATCCTGGGCTAATCGCAGGGCTTCAGTCTCTTCCCAATATGTTTTCCCTATCTTATCCCGCCAGAGATCTAGTTAATCCTTCCCCTCTTTTATATAGGAACAAGGCCAAGCTTCTTGCCTCATCCTTTGGATTTCACAACTAAGCATTGCAAAAGTATATAGCTGAACAGTGTGTGAATCTAGCCCCGCCCCCCCCCCCCCCCCCCGGGCAGCAAAACAACAGAATTGCAGTGAGAAGGTTATGGCAGGTTGCGTGATCTTCATCTGCTTTTTCAGACTGCCATAAAGCAGAGACGTTAGGAGCATAACATGGTAGTTCTTATATGGGCAATACAATCAGATATCTGCAAGTTGATATGGTACCAGTCATAGTGAGCTGGATAGCATGGCCTGGGGGGGGAGGATACTGGAAGAATTAAGTCCAGTTTTTTTAAAAAACAACTTTTAGAGCTTCTTGTCTAATATAAAGAAAATTATCACATTACTAGGTCTGTACAGAGTTTTTAAAGAATTTAACTATACAATTATTGATCTAACAAAAACAGGAAGTATGTCACTAAATTAGTCTCTTTACTGAAGCACTGGAAGATCGATCAAATAACATCATTTAAAAAAGGTTCCAGGAGAGTGTAAGAGATTACAGGCTCATTAACTTTACATCTGCTTTTGGTAAAGTGGTGGGAAACAATATTTAATACAGAACAATTACTCATAATTATTCATAGAAGAGTAAGTGTTCCTGAGGAAGACTCAGAATGATTTCTTCAAAGGGAGGCCTTGCTTCAGAAACCTTTGGAGAAGATCACCAAACATAGATAATAGGTAATTGTCACGATCCAGGTGCCCACCCTCTGCTGCACCGCTCATAGCCTCCTGCTTTTCCAGTCTGTGAAGTCTCCTCCAGCCTCAGGCTGCGTATCAGTGTGGAGGGGGGTTACCACACCCTCTACCTCCTCCACTTCGGGACCTGTCCTGTCTTCTCATTCACTCAGCCACAGTCCCTGTCCAGCTGTTGTCTCCTCAGTCATCCCAGGATAATGGTTTTTATTCCCTCCGCTCACCTCTCCCTCCCTGTGGTCTCCCCTGTCTGACACCCCCTCCCATTTGCAGGTGGAGTCCATCTGGGAGATGATCGGGGTCAGCTGGAGTCAGTGTGTGCTAGGCTTCGGCCATACTCAGCCCGGCCCCTAGAGCATGGGGTCTGTTGATGCCAGTCATCGGTCTGGGCTTGTCTGTATTTTCTGCACAAGCACCGAGCCCCGCCGAAAGCCCAACCCTAGTGCATATGGCCTTGGCAGGGGTAGAGGGAGTAGCTCTCTCCAGTGCCATTCTTTGCCTGATGCCCAAGACCGACCTGTTCTCACTGGCTCGGTCCACTTTGGCTTTGCCCGCACCTTCCCCATTATGCATTGTTTGCCCGCTTCCTGGATTGGCCAGCACCTCCTGGGTAGGTGTTGGGGCTCACTTGACCCCATTATTGATGGGGTGGTCGCTGGTGCACCCTTCTCCCCCGGGTTTTTCCTTCTGTCTGCTGTGGCAATGGACTCTCTCCTTCTGGTCAGCGGGGCCCAGGAGGACGGTCCCACCAGTTGGGGGGCCAGTGGGGCTGGACAGTAATCAAGTAAATGTTACATACCTGAAAAAAACCTTTCAGAAGGTCTTTCACTACATGCCCTGAGTGAATACAGCAGCCATTGGATTGTGCACAGGTCCTATTAATGGCCAGTAACTAGTTAAAAGGATCAAAGCAGGTATTGGGAACAATAGACAACTTTTACAGAAGAGAGAAATAAGCAGAGAAATTCCTTGAGTGGCTATGGGTCAGTGTGCCCTTCAATAACAGTTGCTCAAGGGCAAGCAACAGAAGGAGGCTGGTTCCTTTGGAGTTTGTGGATTCCCAAGAAATTCTTGCTGCGTGTGGCTGGAACCAGGATGCTGCAGTAGCTGGATCCTAAGGCTCTGTTCATAAATTGTAGGAAAGTGTGCTGTTGCAGTGCCATAGCAATAATTTGGCAACAGGGTTGTCATGTCTGCGGAGGACAATCCAGTTGCAGGTGACTGCAACAAAAGCACAATATCCAACCATAGGTAGATGCAGCCTAGGATCAATTCAACAGTTCTCTGGATTAAATCTATACTTTCTTATCCTGTGCATCTACCTGTATTCACATTCCTGGAAGAAACTGAGGCTTGTTGATATATCTCACAATTTTATGTCCAGTGTTGTTTATGTCCAAATCCTGCTTTAAGATTTGTAAAAGTAATAATAATTTCAGAAAATAGTCCATTTTTGCAACATCAAGTTTGTTTCAGCATTTTTAATGTGATATTACTTGCATTAAGGTATTTTGAATCTCTTCTGAGCTCCTTTCACACTAAATGCTTGTTCTGTATTTTCTCTGTTGATGTGTTGCTTCCAGCTGAAGAGTACTTACAAGTTTGCTTCCAGACTAGTTGCTTTCCTCTGCTTTTTCCTCTATTGTTTCTAAATTAGTGAGCCAGCCTTTCCTTGGCATATTGGATTCAGTGAAGGATAGTATTTTAGTTCCATCATTTCAGAGGTGCTGCCCCTTTATTTTTCTTTTGCGCATGCTGAAACAGTGGGATAACGCAAAGTCGTGTTTCCAGGGAAACAGAGTTTCACCTTTCCTAGACATGAGGCTTCAGTTTTAAATAGCCCAGCCCTTCCCCCTTGAAAGAAGCAGACCTGTGCAGGCTTACTGGGATGTATATTAAAGTAGTACAATGAGGAGGACCTGGTTCCATGTTTTTCTCTTTCATGCAAACACACACCTTCATTCCTGTCTCTGCTCTAAACTCCTAATCCACAGCTTTGGCCAACTTTTACAAGTCACACTTTTCTCGCTCCTCTTCATTCCAGTGCATTTTAACTCCTTACCTTTCAGCAGATGCATATCATTTTCTGAGTTACTGTTTTGTAGTTATAATGTTACCTTTCTAAGTACCATGGGCAAGTCAAAGCAGCTAACAACAACTGAAAATAAGAGCCCCAATACACATACAAAATGACAGTATGAATGCATTTCTATGGGCAGGCAGTCACCTTCTTAATTTTATCTGTAATTCGTGGAACAGCCATTAGGATATATGACATAACAGACATGACATGAGTTTTTTTAGGTGGTCAGCCATGTTGGTCTGAAGCAGTAGAACAAATTTAGAGTCCAATGGCACCTTTAAGACCAACAAAGGTTTATTCAAGGTATGAGCTTTCATGGGCATGCACACTTTTTCAAATACGTTGGAATAGAAGGTAAGAGTTCAAACTTATAGACAAGAGGCTGAACAGCCTGAGAGGAGATGAATGGAGAGTCAGTTTACTTCCCACAATTAGAAAATATACCTTTACACATTTATCTCCTATTTTGACATATTTATTGCTTTACTGTTCCCCCCCTTAATTAAATCAAAACAACTGTCGACCTTATAACCTTAGCTTGTTAGTTTTGTCTTCGCATATCTTTAAGCATCTTCATCATGTTACATGTTAATTTGCTGTTCAGCCTCTATCTATGAGTTTGAACTCTTACCTTCCATTCCAATTATTTGAAAACGTGTGCCTGCACACAAAAGCTCATACCTTGAATAAAACTTTGTTGGTCTTAAAGGTGCCTCTGGACTCTAAATTGTTTTTTTAGAATCCACAGTCTACTTGTCAGTCTACACACAGGTAGAACTGGCAGAAAGGTTTCATGATGAGATATCTGAGTATTTTTAGAAATTAAGGACTGGCCCTTTTAAGGTACAGAAATACAGCAGTCTCCCAACTTTTCTCAGAATAGATCAGAAGAACCAGCATTCATGCATGATTTGAACCTGAAACTTGCAGTAACCAGGCCTTGGGCTTAGTTTCAGAAAGGGTGTGTGTGTGTGACTAGGATTTAAATCACCCATGCCATGTTCTAGCTAGGCTTATTTTTCTGTTCTGGTTAGATGATGTGCCTCCAGCGGTGCTGTCCTATGACTTACAGCCTTCTAAGCCCATTGAAGTCAAAGCATTTAAGATTTTACTGGCAATGCAGTGATTTCTACCACTATGTCATTACAGACAGACTTCAAGCATACAAACATGATTTCTGCTTGACTTCTACCACGCTATAAAAATCAAGGTCGTTGTAGGCCTAGTGTCAGAACTTGGGAGTCTCCCGTTTGTGTTATTTTTTCCTCTGTATGTGCAGGCTAGCTGGACAGGAGGACATTTTGGTTGGATACAAATAGCACAATTCAGTTCTCTGCCCGAAAGAGTCCTAGACACTGTAGGCCAACTTAAGTAGAGTCTGGATCAGCATGGTACAATTTGTTCCAACTGGAATCAGTGCTTTCAGAAACAGCAGACAATAGTTCAGTCACTGTTCAGTGTCATGGTTCAATTCTGGAATGTTTTCCTGTAAGCATATGTTGAAAACTTTCACCCACACTCAGAAACCACTGCCTGTCAGTACACATTGGGATTAGAAGCCAGGGCTTCTTCCTAGGCTTGAGTCCCAGAACCTCTCATTGGAAATTGACCAGTGACCCCCACCCACCCTCCTTGTGCTGGGCCTGTGGGAGCTGAGTAATGCTTCTCACTTATCTCAGTCCACAGCTGGACACCTCACCTTGTGCTCTGACTTTCAGATGATGTTTTTTTGTGCATCTGGCTTTTCCACTGAGTCAGGGTACGTGCTTAATCTTGTTTTCTCTGCACTGCCATCCGTTTACCTCTCTTCAGTTTGGTTCTTCCCTTGTGCACAGTTTTTTAAATTAAATTACATTTTTTAAATTACAGAGAGTACAAGTGGAGCATGAGCCTCAGTAGGATCACAGGTAGAGAGATCACTCATTTGTCTACCAGTTAGATGGAATCATATTAATAATTGCCTGCTAATTTCCCAACATACCCAAATACCAGATACTGTTTTTGCATGCCTAGGGAAGTGGTAAGCTCCCCTTCTCTAGCAGCTTTCAAGAAGAGACTGGATGAACATTTGTCAGAGATGCTTTAGGCTGGTCCTGCATTGGGCAAGGGGTTGGACTAGATTGTATGGCCCCTTCCAACTCTATGATTCTATGACCCTAGCCCAGTGAGGTCCTCCATTCTGAGATTATATGTTATTGCTGTCAAACATGCTTTTAGTTTTCTAATGATGCTGTTCCTACTAGCACCTTTTAGATGGAAGATTTTCATTGTTAAATAGCATTGTATATGCATAGATAACTTGCTATTAATGAGTAATAATGCAGTCTAAAGGCAAATGTTCCCTGAACTAGAGAGATTTTCATTACATTGTTCCCAAGTCCTTTCCATTTTGAGATCAGAGTTCTTAGTGGTGGTCAAATCCAGTTGCTTGGATCCCTATGAACATTTCTGCTGGTGGAAAGATTTCCATCAGTGGAGCCTACCCTTCTTCCCCCTCCCAGTGCAGCTCAAAATGGCCCCTAAATGTTGCTCTTGGGACACATGAGGCCCCAGGGGGGAGCTGGTGAAAACTGCCCCTCCTCCCATCAGCAGAAATCCTCTGCAAGATCCAACCTGATGTCTACTTAACTGATGACTTCCAGGGATCTTCATTCCTGGTGGCAAGTTATCTTGTACTCTTACCTTGCTACTCATCTCTATCAACTTTATTTCCATGCATCTTATTTTCAGTGACCTTCAGGAAAACTTTACCTAAACTGAAACCAGATTAGCTTCAAAAATAGGACAGAAAATAAATGAAATAAAATGAAATCTGTAGAATGCTTCCTGGTTGTTCTGAGTAGCAAGCATGTTTAGGTGATTCAGTATCACCCACACCTGGTATGTTTTGGCAGGAGAAATCACTGGCTGGCAGTGTGAGTTTACAACAGAAGTTGGCTTGTTTCAGTCCTCTATGTTTTCTATTGAGGCCAATTCTATTTTGGAACATGATGGTTCCCTGTTTAAAAAAACTAGTAAATGTGAACTATATTAAATGAACCCTTAAGCAGCCTTATTAATCTTCTTAACTTCCTGGAACAAAAGTTATGATTACACAATTTTCCAACATGCAGTCATGCTTTGTAGTCTCTCTATGGTCAGATCCACAGGGAATGTGACAGCCCAAAGGAGTCCATTGTATGCTGTCAGAAGCTTCCAAAAGCTAGTGCATATTGACTGAAAGTAGAAGGGGGGAGGGGACAACAACACATTTCACTGTGTGATAGAGAACTTGGTTTATGAATTGGCCTTTGCAGAAGAATGTTTTGTATGCTACATATTATTGGAAATATCTATTCACTTTAGTTCTCATAGTGCTCCATTTGAAAGGAAGGAAAGGACAACTGAGATGTCATTTTAACAAACTTCCCAATGGCAAGAATCCTGACCAGGCCAAAAATATTAGAAAGTACCTTTTATGCAACTCATCCCCATTATATTTGCTGACAGATAATGGCTGCCGGGAGTATGGAGTGGTGACATGGAAATTCACATGACAGAGGAGTCATATGGGAAGCATTTGCTGGCATGTGGTCAGGCAAAAGTTACTTACCATGGGGCACGTTTCTTGATGCATTCCTATGATCACCTTAGTGTACTGTGTGCTTGAGTCAAATAATAATAATAATGTGACTAGGTGCTGCAGATTGTAACTTCGTTGAGGGCAGCATGCAAACTAGATTTAGGCTGCAATTCTCTTCTTGGGAATGAGCCCCATTAAATAACTTGAGACTTACTTTTCAGGTGACCTGTTTAGGATTCCTCCTATAGAAAAAAGACACTGGGTTGGTATTATATAAAAACTCACCACCACATGAAGGCCACAAAAACATGGGGGTTCCTCTTAGATAGAGCCATTTGTTTTCCAGTGGCTTGGTTTTCCAGTGGTTTGCCAATGCCGGAGTGAGTAGACTCTGCTCTTGGTGAGCATGGCTCCCCACGATAGAGGCAGCTGTGTTATGTAGAGATTTCATGTAGAAAAGAACCTGTTCCCCAAAGAAGGTGCAAGTCCAGCATAGCTATGAAGTACAAGGCCTTCCTTGGCCATCGGTGCTGCTCCCTTTTCCCTGTCTGCATGCATTCTAGGACACATCAGCACCACACCTGTTTATTCAAAAGAAATGCTGGAAGCAGTAGTACTGGTATGGAAATTAATTGACATGTATTTCGATTTCTATGTTACATAAATTTTGGCTTTTTGATTCTTCAAGCACCCATGAGGATAAAAGTGAAAGTAAGTATTCAACATGTTTTGATTCTTGCAGTGATTCATTGCTGAGATGTCAGCAAGCTAATTAGTTCAACAGGATGGTTTGTTTTGTTTTTGCATTACAGTTACACAAACCCCAAATAGGAAAGGGAGAAATCCAAGGCATAATATTTTATGATGAACTAGTTTTCAGGAGGTTCATAGCTTCAAGCACCATGGGTTTGGTGCACTGGGATTACCAACCTTTTAAAATCAACCTTTGCTTCTTTAGCTTTAGTAGCAGCTCCTTCTTTGTAGACCAGCTGCTGATAATACTTATTCCTGTGCAGTGAAAAGATCCCTCCATATTAAACTGCTGTTAAAGGCACAGGAGCAGGTTAGGCTTGTTTTCTGTTTGCATCATGCCCACTTCAGATACAAACAGTGCATTGTGACATGCAAGTAGGGTACACATATTAACCAGAAGCTGATTGCCAAATCAGAGGCCAAGAACAAACCAGCTCACGGCCTTGGATGTCTTTGGGGTTCATACTCCTCCCATTCTTTTCCCCATAGAAAGGTTATTTATTGGTTCTCAATAATAATGAAAAGACCTGAATATATGTTCAGTCACACCCAGACAGCCTGTCCAAGATGACCCTACTTGGGAAGCTATCAAAAGTGTGGAGGTTGCAGAAGATATCTGGAGACCATATTGGAACAGATTGTTTTGGATAATTTGTAGAACAAATTGTGTGAATTCTATTTTTGAATGGCTTCCAAGAGCATGATGTTTTGATGTTTTGAAAAGCACTGATACTGTCGGTGGTATTATTACAAAGCAGCAGCACACATTCCCCCTCCCATTTCATAAGCAGCTTCTGATGCAGAGCAGGGGAACTATGGCCCGCTTGTGGGTGCTCTCATCTCCCCAGATGCTTCCTGTGGAGTTCATTGCTACATAATTTTATAAAGCTGCAATCTTCCACAGGTCCCAGAGATGCACGGTTTGTTTGGAAAAAGAATGGGCAGAATATAGCAGGTGTAAATGAGCAGTCCCATGCCCTGGCAGATGGGCGAATGCATCTTTTAAGCTGGGTGACAGATGCTGTAGCACAAGACTCAGAATACTGCTGCTTAGTGCTCTCCAAAGCTGGAAACAGGAGATCAAAAGTGGTCATCCGTGTAGAAGGTAATGATGCCATTCTGTGAAGACACACAACTTGTACAGTTTACAGGCAGGGAACTTTTCAGAATTTGTGCTGCTGTCAAAGCAGCCAGAGATATTTTTTTTAAAAAGGTGTATACAAGAATGCTTGCATTCTACAAACAAAAATTGGTTGCTATTTAGGACATTATTAATAGGATATCACCCTAATGATACTAAATCTGATGTGAGCATGCAACTTACCCAAATTGCCATTGGGCTAGCCAAGCCCTACCTGATTGCCAAATCTGTGCAGCCCTGGCCCTGTGGGGCCTCACATAATGTGTGGGGTCAGCCCTGTCCCTAGATTAAGTTCCAGCCTGGTTCCAGACATTTGTCAGTGGGCGATAGAACTGGATCAGCTCAGGTTTACTGCCTGTTTTCAGTGCTCTCCAGCTGGGCCCTAGTGCGTTGGCCCTTTAAAGGACACAGCCCGTCTTCCAGAGAGGCCAAGATTAATGCCCATAGAAAGAGTCATTAACATTCAGAGTCAGGTTGCTGATACCAGAATGCTCTCTCCTCTCTAGTTATTTGTGCTTCCTCGACAGGATTGCCAGGGAACCTGAAGTGGTATCCAATATTGCCAATCTGATCCCCCAAATACTTGGCAATTTATTGGATTGGCAATATGCCATCGCACGGCCCTAAATACAACCAAAAGCACTGAAGCACACTGGTGGTTTCATTCTTCATGTACACCTAGCTGTAAACTTCCTGATATCAGTTTTTAGCACGAGGCACAAGCCCTTATGCAATGCTTCCATTTACTTTAATAAAGTTTTCAGAGAAGCAACACAGGGTAGAATATATTTTCTGGGTGTCAAATGTTTGGCATGTTGCACTGAATGCATATTCTTAGAATCAGCATCAGCACTTGTTGCTGGGTATCTGAAAGGGACCAGTTTTCAGAAGAGAGCTGATCAGTGCATGACTTAACATACTTATTAAAAATCCAGTGTATGAATGCATAAACAGCAGGTGTTCACTCCTTTTTATCTCTCCCATTTTGTTTGCAGGCAACAGTCAGGATAGCTGGTCAAGGGACCTTGCTAGCTGGGGAAGTGTCATCAGTGAGCATGACAAAATGATGGAGAGCTGGAAAAAAACATGGGTCAGTAGCATGAAGCGGTGATTCCTGTCATGTTCTTTTGGTTAGTCAGAGAAATACAGGCAGTCTTCCCTGTTTGGGCTGCAGGCAAGACATGAAAAGATGGGAGATGTTTTATTCAGAACTGCTCCTTCACATTTTAGCATTTGGCACATGGGCATGCCTCTGTATCCCTCCATGGATCCAGCTCCTGGTCTTGTTTGTCCCTGCTAATGATTAACATTAATTTGTTGAATCCAGACACAAAAACTGCATCATCCCACTACCCATTCCCAAATTTGCTCGTCATCTGGAAACTCTTGTTTATACACATTTAATATGCCCTGGTTCTAGCCCAGAATAGATGGTTCCAAGGTTACCTGGACACAGAATCACCCCAGACTTTGCATATCCTTGGTCACACATATACCACTATCTTTGAGGCCCAGCCTGTTAAGCCTCTTGCCCAAAAGCGGCACATGAACTAAAGAAGCCCTGAAAAGGGGAAACTTTATGCATCCGTTGCCTCACAGTGTAAGTCAGACAGGAGTCAGTTGCACCTTAGAAGATTAGCAAAATGTATTCCAGTTTTAAGTTTTTGAGTCTCAGCTCACTTCATGAGATGCATGCAGCATCCATACGAAGCAGCTGAATTCATGGTTAGAGTGCAAAGCAAAAAGGGAAGGGAAGAAGTTACAAAACAAGAACCAGTCAAAGAGTAACGTCCATTCAGTGGGTGGGAACCACTCCCAAAAGTTGATAAGCAGGGTAAGGTTAACATAATAAAATCTAATAAAGATAAATAGTGTGAGGCATGAAGTAGATTGAAGAAGGCAATACAGAGACCATACAAAAGCTGCTGTTAAATTAACATCTGTCAATGTTGGATCATGCGGAGATATTCTGCACCTACAGTGAGTCAAGAAATCAAGGTCCTTATTCAGTTGGGTGAGGGGAGATACTGATAAAATTCTTGATGAATTCATCAAGAATGCTTATGTTGGAATAAATTTCAAGGAGCCAGTGAAGTCCTGTTTAATTCAAATCACTTATCCCACAATTTGCTTAGAACCAGTTCAGACAAGAGCCACAATACAATCGTTGCGGCACTAACATCCACAAACCAAAGGGCTGGGCTCTAAGGTTTCCAAGAAAACAAGATGGCGGCCAGCATAGAAGTTTGTTAACTGAGCTCCACCGAAATTTTATTTTTCTGCTTTTAGTTTTCTGTTTTTGCCTAACTTTACCACCAGTTGAAATCAGGAGTAAGCAAGAGTAAGAGTGAATGCCAAGTTTAACATCAACTACAACTATAGCTACAACTACAACTATAGCTACTTACAGCTGCAGCTTGTCAGCTCGTCTTGCCCTGCTCTGTCCGGCGGCCGGGTGGTGGCTCGAGAGGTGTGGAGCGCTGGAGTGCTGGAGCCAAGGTCTGGGCACTGGTGCCGGGGGCCTTTGGGCCTTGTGGCTGTGGAAAGCGCCGGGCTTGAAGGGCCTGCGGCGAAGGGGAGACGTTGTGGGATGCTGAGAAGCGCTGGGCCAGAGGGGCCTGCAGCGGAGCGGAGACGCCGAGGGAAGCTGAGAAACCTGGACATGGACCTCCCACCAAGAACTCTGGCCTCTTCGATCCGGAGGCCAAAGAAGCAGCTGCCGAGGGATTTGCTGCTGGGGGCGCTGGTGCTCGAGTGCACAGGTGCTGCGAGGCCCAGTATAGGCCGCTGTGAGTCGAGAGCAGGGAGTGGAGCGAGGAGCCGAGCGCCGGATGGGGGACCCCCGCTCCAGTTGCAGCCGGGGGCCTTCGATGCTGGGAGTCGCTGTGGGCGCCCATTAGGGACCAATTGACGCCACCGGTGCTGCGGATCCCGGGGGTGGGAGACTGCCTGAGTGCCCGACTGTTGCTGCGGCTGCTGGTGGGTCTCTCTGCTGCTTGCGGAGCTCCCTCTTGTGGCCTGTATTGCGGGTGCAGCTTGTGCTGGCCAGTGGAGGTGGCTTGGGGAATCATCGTGGCTGCCCCGCCCACTGTTGTTCATCTGTCATGGCTGTTCCCATCCACTGTCATACACTCGGACGTAGTTTAAGCTTGGAGGCACGATCCTACTGCCTTGGCACCCTCATAAGCATCTGCCCCGTCACTAAAACCCTGGCGGGTTGTGCAGCCCCGAGGAGAAGACTGGCAGTGTGGTGGCGAGATTGGGGGGTCAGGAGTGACTCGACGATCTGCAACCTGGAACACCACTATACCCTATTGGAAGTGGGTTTTCCCACCCTTCATTAGATACTGTTTATTCTTGTCACCAGGTGGGGGGGGGAGGGTGTCAAGAGTGGAGGTCAGGGTGGGTAAGTTATATTTTAGCTAATCTAGATTCCGGGGTTTGTATTGTTTAGTTAGTTATTGTTATTGGTTATTGTACCTGGATAGTGTGTGTAGTAGGGGATAGCTGAGTTGGGCTAGTGGGCAGGACACTGCGGATTTACTGCTCAGCGCAGCGGGACATCTGTGGATCACCACCTATGTGGTGGCTGGGGGTGCTGGATTACAGTACGGAGGCCATCACAGATGGGGAAGGTAGGTCCCAGGATACCAGTGCTCCTGGGGAGGGGAAAGTATAGCGGTGGATCCAGGCAGATAATGAGTGCTCTTCATTTGGGAGGCTTACTCCTACAGGACACTCCTGCTGCTGAAACTTGCGGGCATAGAATGCTCTGGCCTGGTGTGGGAAACTGGGGAGAATTTGGCTATTTGGGTGGTGTACCGGCCGCCCAATGCACCACCTACTAGCCTGTCATCTCTGGTTGAGGCCGTGGCCAGCTGGGCGTTGGAGTACCCAAGACTTATAGTCTTGGGGGACTTCAACATCTATTCCGATGATGCGGCCTCTGGGCCGGCAATGGACCTGGTGTCGGCCATGGTGGCACTGGGACTCACCCAATATGTTACAATGCCCACACACCAGGCCAGGCATATGCTTGACTTGATTTTTTTTAGGGTTTTGTTTTTTTTACGGTGGACCGGATTACTGCTTTGGCAGTTCCATGGTCGGACCACCATGCCCTGAAGGCCCGTCTGAAGGTCCCACTCAAACCCTGTGTGGGCGGCGAGTGTATTTTGACTCGCCCGTGGAGTCTTATGGACCCTCAGCGGTTTCTGATGGCTCTGCGGGATCCCATGCCCCCTGGCAGCTTGTTGAATGAGCTGGTCGAGGACTGGCAATGTCGGCTCTCAGCAGCCATCAACGAGATTACCCCCCGACACCCTCTGCGCCCTCGTTCTAAGTGAGCTCCCTGGTATTCTGGGGAGCTGCGGCAGATAAAATGGGAACTCAGATGGCTAGAGAGACGGTGGCGGTGTGCCCGCGGCGAAGCATCAAGAGCATCTTATAGGGCGCTTATGAGGACCTATGAGGTGGCAGTCAAGGCCGCGAAGAGGCAACTCTTCGCGGAGATTGCATCTGCAAGCTCGCGTCCAGCACAATTATTTAGAACTATTCAGTCGCTAACAGTCGCTAGCAGACCAAATGATAGGGAATTGGTATTGGCTGTGAGGCTTTTGCAAGCTATTTTGCTGATAAAATCTTGCTGCTCCGCCGTGACCTCCCCGCCACAGTTGAGACAGTTACTGAACTCGAGGCTCCTTGCGCATCTTCTAGTTCCATTCTGGATTATTTTGGTCCACTCAGCCTGGGGGAAGTCAACAGGCTGCTCTCAACTGTACGCCCAGTCTCTTGCAGCCTTGATCCGTGCCCCTTGTGGCTCACAAAAGCTGGCCGCAAGGGGTTGCGAGGTTTCCTCAGGGAGATTATCAACAAGTCCTTTGAGGAGGGACTGTTCCCGGGGGCACTCAAGGAAGCGATGGTCCGCCCCCTCCTGAAAAAACCATCACTGGACCCAACCGGCCAACTATCGGCCGGTGTCCAACTTGCCCTATTTGGGCAAGGTCTTGGAGAGGGTGGCGGCGATTCAGTTGCAGAGCTTTCTGGATGACACTTCCATGCTAGACCCATTTCAGTCCAGCTTCCGGCCGGCTCATGGGATGGCAACGGCACTGGTCGCCCTCACAGATGATCTCTGTCGGCATCTGGATCGGGGCGGTACGATGGCGCTGGTGCTGTTAGATCTGTCGGCTGCGTTTGACATGGTCGACCGCCAGCTACTGATCCACCGCCACACCGACACAGGGGCTCAGGGGATTGCCTTGCAGTGGCTCGCCTCGTTCCTCCAAGGTCAGGGACAAAGAGTGGCGCTGGGGGAGCAGATGTCCCGGGGGCACTCACTGGTTTGTGGAGTGTCACAAGGGGCGGTGCTATCCCTGATGTTGTTTAACATCTACATGCGCCCTCTTGCCCAGATTGCCTGGAGGCATGGGCTGGGCTGTCATCAGTACACTGATGACACCCAGCTCTATTTGTTGTTGGGCAGCCGGTCCGGGGCTACCCCAGCTGACCTGGAGCGGGCGCTTCAGGACATGGTGGGCTGGCTCAGGATGAGCTGACTGAAATTGAATCCATCAAAGACAAAGGTCCTGTGCCTGAGTCAGAGCGGGCCGGGGGTAGGGATCCCATTGCTGGCCTTCGGGGGGGCACCATTGGTTCCAGAGCCAAGAGTCCAGAGTTTGGGAGTGCTCCTGGATGCCTCCTTAACTATGGAGGCCCAGGTAGCAGCTACTGCCAAGGCAGCCTTTTACCATCTGCGGCTGATTAGGCAGTTGGTTCCCTTCCTCAAACACGACCTGGCGACAGTGATCCATGCTATGGTCATCTCGAGACTGGATTACTGCAATGCTCTCTACATGGGGCTACCCTTATCCCAGCTCCGGCGGCTGCAGCTAGTGCAGAATGCCGCAGCCAGGCTGCTGATGGGTGTCTCGGTGCGAGACCATATCCAGCCTGTGCTGAGGATGCTGCACTGGCTGCCTATAGTGTACCAGATCCAGTTCAAGGGGCTGGTTTTAACCTTTAAAGCCCATATGGTCGGGGCCTGCCTACCTAAGGGACCGCCTTTCCCCGTATACACCCCAAAGAGCACTGAGGTCAGGCACCCAACATCGCCTGACCCTCCCTGGCCCCAGAGAGGCCAGGCTGTCAACCACCAGGGCCTTCTCAGTGGTGGCTCCTTACTGGTGGAACAAGCTCCCAGATAACATCAGGGTCCTGCAGTTCCGCAGGGCCTGCAAAGCGGAGCTCTTCCACCAGGCCTTCAATTAGGAGCCGCCACTGGGGGAAAGGGATCACTGGAAAGCGCTGAGTTATTATCTGGCCAGGGAAATCTACTGGTGCGGCCTCTTGGCTTGGGTCAGATTTAACTACTGTGCTGTGTGTTTTGGAATGTAATGTTGGCCACCAACTTGTTTGTGGGTTTCTGCTGTTTTATGTAATTTTAAGCTGTTTTTATGTTATAGTGTTGGTTGCTGTATTGAAGTGTTGTGAGCCGCCTTGAGCCGGCTAATCGCTGGCTAGGCGGGATATAAATATAATTAAATAAATAAATAAAGTACATGTGGGGCATCATGTCTGAACATCCTGCCTACAAAAAGATAAAATCTAGGAAACAGCCTTTTCATTTTAATGAAATATTTAATGAAATTTTAATGTAATTTATGGGGGGAGGGGGAAGGCATTATTTTTAAGTGTTTTAAATCTAGATCTTCCTCTGCTAGGATTTGTAATTGCCAAACTACACTTTGCACATGGCATTTTCCACAATGTTTTGTGACCAAAGTTTAACAGAAAGGCTGTCAGTGTTCATCAGGTATACTCCTGAGCTTTTAACGCACTGGAAAGCACAACAACGGTAGTGGTGAAACGGATGTCCTTAGATTCCTGCAGTGCAGAGTGTAAGTTAAGGAGACTGCGCAAACTCTGATCAGAAACACACAGCAAGCAGTATAATTCAGTCTGAGTAACTAGTGAGAGTCTATGGTAAGCTGAAACTTGGCACAGCAGATTAAAGAATCTTTTTGTGTTTCATCATTCTTCAGGAAAGCTGCAACAAAGGCAAGGTGTAAGAAGCAAAGAGAGAGCAGGAAAGGACTGGGAACACTGACGGCTGATCATCCTATGCAACAGCAGGTCACTCACAACTGTACCTGGACTGGAAGAATCTGGTGGAAGTGGTGACAGAAGACCTCTCCTGTTTTAAAGAATAGGGTCTAGGCTGCCAGCTTGAACAGCAGTGTGTTGTCATTTTTTCAGTATTACAAAGAGCCAAGAAAAAAAGGAAGGGACTTGTATTGCTAGGTTGTGGTGCATTTGTTGCCTATAGAGCCTGGGAGCCCCAGACTTCAGCCCTGCCTATTAAGCAGACAAGCTCATCACCACTGCCTCTGCTGGTGGGTGGCTGAAAGGCAACAGTGCATGGAATTGCACCAGTAGTTACATTGATTAAAATACTACGTAGATTGCTTACTTCTAAGCAAGTGCTGAAGGATGGCCTTTATTCTCTCCCAGTCCTCTTTACTGGTATTCAACAGCATTCCTTCCAAGGCCACTGCACTCCAGTTGGATACACCACTAGCTATTCACACAGGCACATTTTCATAGGCACAACACAGTCTGATGTCCAAAGTGATACTGGCGCCAAGCTTTTATTATAAATGGCATTATGTGCTAAATTGGTTCAGTATCTTTGTTAATTGAAAGGTATAGAAATGCCAAACAGAACCCATGGAGATTCCTCACTGACTGCAAATTTTCCAATTTTGTATTAAGACCAAGATCATATTTAAAGGTAAAGATTGTCTAAGACTAGTTGCACTTTCTTCTGCCATGAGATCGGTCCCAACCAACACTGTCTGAACAATGAAGGCTACAAATTTAAAGCAAAACCACTACACCCAAACTGCTTTTAAACCACCTCCAAGCATTTCACATAAGAGATACTGAAAATGAGAACGTGCTTTAACTTGCAAATGTGTTCATTATAAATTGCAGTATTACAGACATATCTGTAAAATGCAGCAAATAATTAGGCGTGTAATCTGATAAGGATCTGCTTTCCATTTATGATGATTTTACGTTTTGCTGGCTTAAATCACTGGAAATAGGTCAGAGTCCATGAGATTGTTATACAGCAGATGGCAAGCGCACTGCTTCCTCCCAGTGGTGCTGCTAACACATCTTGCCCCACAATAATGCCAAAGATTACCAGTTGGTGCTGTATAAAAAAGCAGGCAGACATGCATGCCAGGCCTAGACACTTCCCAATGAAACATTATATGTTCCTCCTCCCAATTTTAAATAGCATCGTTATGCTATTACACTAGCAAGAACATAAATTGCTTCATAGTAAAGAACACCTCCCCCCCCCCCCTCCATGTACAGGTTAGGCCTATTAATGCAAACCTTGTTTTACAGATATCAAATAAAATGAAATTGGAGCAAGAACACCATTTGCACAGTGTAGAATTATTCTGGCCCTCCATTTATATTTTTATATCCAGTTCTGAGCATGACTTCAGACTATAGACCAAAAAACAGAATCGTGTACAAATGAGAATTTTTTCTGTAAAACTAGGGGAACTCCTAGGTTTGCAGGAAAATATAAAGTAAAACAAAAAACTGGTTTTTTAAAAACCCAAATTGTTAAAATTAAAGAAAAATGACATCTTATGCTGCTGTATCATAAGACCTCAGCCACCTTTCTCAGGGTTGCTTAGCAACCTCAGTAAACATTGCTGGGGGGGTGGGGAGGAAGGCATTGGAAAAGGGAGAAGCAACGGGGGAGGGACAGCTGTGGCCAACAGAGCCAAAGGGTCATTGCTGCTGGAAAGGGCAGGCTGGTGCTGATTCCACTGCCAAAGGAAGGACAATGGAGCTGGAAGGCAGCAGCAGGGTATGCTATCTGTTTCAGTCTTCTCCATGCTACCACTGGCCAGCTGATCAGGGATCTGGGCTTTCGAACAGAATCCTGACCACTGGCTGACAGTGGCTGGAGGTAAGAAGCTTGGAAGAGAAATCACATCTGGCATGCTTTTTGCTCCAGTCCTTCCCATCATCAGTCAGCTGAAGGGAGGGGAAAGCAGGTGTGGCATGCTTTCTATTCCAAGCCTGGCCTGTGCTGGTGGGGGATCAAAGTGGTAACCATAAGGAAGTGCAAAGGAGGGTGCAATGGGCTGTTACCTCCCCAACCTGTCCTCACAGTCCCCCCCACCCCCCGTTGCACCAATTCCTGTGTTTTCCACTTGCTATGAAGAACAAACTGGTCAAACTACTGAATGGGACTAAACGGAGGCAGGGATGTAAAACGTCAGCTTTTTAAGGGAGCCAGTAGATTACACTATTAAGCAGGGTCAATGCTGCTGTGTAACACATTACCTCATATCATGTTTCTGACCCATCCTGCTTGAAGATTCAACAACTCTGTTGTCCTTATAATGTATTTTAGCATACTTTTGTTCCATTGGCCCTACAGAATAACATCGAATAATCAGCTAGCATAACCTTAATAGGGTGGAATATTAGCCTCTTGGATTAAGGTCAAATGCACAGTCTAAACTTAAGTGCAACACTAAGTCAGGAAAAGAGCAAACCACACTGGATGTGCTCAGGGCAATGAGAAATACTCCACTGTTACTGAATTAGAAGAACAGTAGGAGTGCTAACTAAAATGACAAGTATTCCTATCATTCTAAAAGAGACATGATACTACATAGACAAAAGTGGCACTTTGATCCCTTCTTTCATAAGTCTGCAAAAATACCATATAGAGAACTTAGTGCAAATAGCTGTACGTAAAAAGCTTTGTTTTACAGCTACTGAACCACCCCACACCCCTGAAGACAGAAAAGGAACACTGCAAAATGACCAGTGTCTGTCTGGCAAGGATATGAGCAGCTGAGCACATTTTGAAAGAGGGTGCTAAACTCCCACACAACAGTTGGCACTCCTGGCAGAAAAGAGACCTCCTACTAGGACAAAAGGCTTTGATGATGACCCAAACCAACCTTAACTTCCCTCACCCCACCCACAAAGTTCACTCTGGGTCAGAAATGCTGCTCTGCAGATGTGGCACTTTATCAGCAGGGGCACCGTGTATACGGTCTCTCTGTCAGAATGGAACCAGTCTTCTAAAACAGCACCAAATCTAGCTTAATTCTTTTATCATTACCCACTTTTCTTCTTTGATGCTTGTACACTTATTATCAGAGAGGTTCCTGAACTTTTTCTAGAGGCTACTTTTGAAGACTGCAGCAGAAAAATCAGCTTCTCACGTAGAAGTATGGATTTAAACCTAATCCAGTGAATGGCAAAAGTACCCCAGCCTTCCCCACTGGCACTTAAAAGGCAATTGAGGGTTCATTCAGCCAAGCAGTTGAAATGACTCACGAGCATACACCTCTTGCTTGACGTGAGCTGCCATTGAACACTGCATGACAGAAGCTTTGCCCATAGGATCTGATCTCCACCAAGCCACTCCATGAACGTGGTAGTGTTAAGAGTGAATCATATAGTGCTTACATATAGACACCTATTAATGAGGAAGTCTTCACAGTACTCTACTCGCTCTGTCAGAAATGGAATGAGTTTTGAAGTGTGCCTGAAAACCTTGCTAGGGGTCAAGGAAAATTTACAAGGAAACATTCACAGCTGTATCTGCTTGTCTACAGCTGAGAAATAGCTGTTCCCGCCATAATTTCATAGTGATACTTAGTTACATGGCCATAATCACAGCCAAAGTTCACAACTGTAGGTATATAAACCAGTGAGATCTGGGATATGTAGAAGAAAGCAATAGTAGTTTTTTAGGCTCTTGCTGACTTTTTCAACACACCATAAGTGTGTTTGGCCAAGATACATAAAAAAGGTTCCTACCTCATGTGTTTTCTATAGGGAGGTCAACACTTTGGATGTATTAGGTCTTAGGAGGACAGGCAGTTGACTAATTTATCTCTTTGATATCAGATTACCACTGAGCAGTCCCAGAAAGCATGCTGCAGGTCCTAAAATGTCTGGTATCTGTTCAGCCAGCAAACTTCCTGGCATATCAAGCAAACTAAATGTTGCTTACCCAAGTAAATGCCTTAAATGAGTGCAGCCAAAGAAGTTCCAGCACCTAGTTAAGCAGACAGCTGTTGGAAAAATCCAGAGGTACATATTCCAGTGTAATTAATATGTGAAACAAAGTAATAAGACATCATTTTGAACAACTTCTTGATTACACACCCTGTCTTGTGACCTGGATAATCAATTTTTGATAATTTAGTATTCACATATCTGTATCTATCTATATATATACACACACATACACAAAACCATTAAGGCCAGAGGTGACAGTCTTGATTTACTGAGGCTCTTCAAAACCCAAGGTCAGTGTTTCAGCAGTTGCTTGATTTTCCAGTTCCAGGACATAAGGATTATACTCCTCCTCAAGCTTTCTCTTCCAGATTTTAACTAGAAAACATTAGTATAAAGGTAACTTTAGTATCTTCAGCTGTTAAATCTAAGGACAGCAACTACATATTGCAGTGTTCCGTATATGATATTTACTCAAATGCAAGACTAGGTTTTCCCCCCAGGTATGACATCAAAAGGGTGTGTGTGTTCATCTTAAATTCACATACAAGTTACAGTTATGTCAAATACTTTAAAAACCTGTTGTATGTGCAACGTTATTAGGGGCAAGGATTGCCTTACATTCAGGGTCATCTTCTTTTCAAGTAAATATGGTAATAAAAATAAAATATGGGACTTCATGCAAGCCTTTTTGCATCATAATCCTGAGCATATTGCATTTTGAAACTTTGGAACTGTTGTATCTATTACAGATACCCCAGAATGTGCAACCATTCAAGGACACGAGAATAAGCTTCCTTATGCCGGAAGCTGATCTGCCAGTATAATGGGGCCAATGTTAGAGCAAGAGAAGTGAAGCACTTCCACTTGTTCAGAATTTTGCTTAGGCTATTGTCAACTGTCAGTTAACTATTTCAGCAAATAGCTGAAGGGCTATTTTCAGTTATGCTTTTCTGTGGCTACAAAGGATAGTGCCCTATCATGCACATCTTTATTGCTCCCAACTGAATAGTGATGCACCTATCATGTAAGGTAAAGTATTACCAGGTGAAGGAGGAGAGAACAAAGGCCAAAAGACAATGGAAGCTGCAGGGAACCAGATAGTCACACTCCGCATGTTCTCTTGCAGAGAGCAACATTGGGAGGGCAGCTTGTCTGTGCTATGGTTACCACTTTTTCAGAATTACTCTCAGACTGGTAGCCCTCCATTTCCCAACATTCAAAATACGAAATACGAGAGTTCTGAAGCTCAGCAGAGAATTTTTCCGAATGTCAAAGTAAATAAAACATCCAGATAGTCAAAGGCAACCACAGAATAAACATGGCTACAGGTCTGCATCAATAGTACCCTTGACTATACACACACTTACCCTCCTGCAGATCTGCTGGAAAAAGGGAACTGCCTGCAGTCAGAAGCCATGGATAGCAGACTGAAGGAATTCTGGGTGTAATTCAGTCCAGGGTAATCAGTAAGAACATGGGAAGGAAAGCCATGGATCCTAGATTTCAAATGAGGATTGTCTGAAGCCCCCTTTGGCTGACAACCAAAGATACCATCTCCAGAGGCCTGGAAGTGTTCACCAATTTTGCTACAACTGAGATAAGGCACACACAATTTCCTTTTGTTCTGCTTGGCTCTTCCAAAAGGGCCAGAAACCTTTCTGTTTTCCAGCCTCACACATTATACATACACCTTGGTATCTATTCTTTGATATCAGAGAGCTTCCCTGGGACTGAAAGAGCAATCCCACAGTCACCTGTAAGATGAATGTCAAACTGCCTCCTGAGTACTTAGCTGAAGTCATATTTTCCTCATTTTATGTGGCCACTCAAGTTCACTGCATTTTTCTGCTCAGTTTGCAATGTGCAAATTGGTTCAGATTATTCTTTTATTTAGTTGAGAATCAAGACTGGCATCACCTTGTTTGAAAATCACACCATATCAGAAGTAGCATATGGAATGAACATCAGCTTAGTTCTAAAACCTAGACAGAAAAGACTACAGACTAGGCCTCCATCTAGAAAAGACTACAGACTGGGGGCGGGACTCACTGTAATTTGGGACTTCCTCATCTGACTCTGGAGAGGGTGCTTTAGCAGCGTCTTGTAGGTTGTTCTCTCCGTAATTGATTTTAGAGTTGGTGCAGTCACTTTCATTTCCTTCACCAGCACATTCCCGTTGTAGAGCTGCAATCATTTCCTTATAGGCCAACCTTGCTTCCATTGTCAGTTCCACCAATTTGTGAAAACAGTCCTAACAAAAGAAGGTTTTTTTAAATTAAAAAACACCCTATTTTAGACCAGTGCTCAGCTGACACAGCAGTTTCTTGTTAAAACACAAAAATGCAAAATTCATCTAATTTTATTTCTTACTAATGCTCAAGCATGAGAAAGTAAAAAAACTTTAAACATGTTATTAAGGGACTTCATTAAGAGAATGTTGTTGGAAATCTGCTTGTCAATCTTGTCTGCTGAACAAAAGGAACTACCCTTTGATCCAGGAGTTTCCAGGTTCTATACCTGCTTATGGTTCATGACAGTTTCCTAGATCCACCATAAACTGAGTATTACAAGTCTTATGCTACAAGTGCAAAGGTATGGGATTGGTGTAGGTGGAAATAAAGCTGCCAGCACTGAATGCTGGAAACAGTACAGCCCAGAGGAAATTATTGTGGCTCAGACTGTGGGTGTCTGACTGTATCAGGATAAAAAGGTCAAACCACAAATCACAAACATGGCTGGCTGTCCTTGAATAAGGGTTTGATTCAAACTTCGGTTTCACACGTATCTGAAAATATGGTTACTCAAGGAAAATCAGCACTGTTTGTATAAACCAGCCTTGCAATCACCTTTAACTTAGGACATCAGCAGACCCTGTGCAACTGATTTAGTTTCAGATTTGCAGCCTAACCCCACACAATTACTTTCAAAGAGATTTTGAAGTGACTAGTCAATCAGAATAATGCAATAACTATTCGGAAAAGCATAGATTCTCCATACTCGGACTGCACACCGTAGGACCATGGGGACAGGCTGGTGTTGCTACAGAAGTGGAATCCTGACGAGCTGACCCAGATGTTCCACCAATACAAGACAACAGAATGGTGCTAATGCTGAAGCAGCCACTGTTGCTGGATGCAGCAATACACAGAAATGCAGAGTAAGACATCTAATGGGTGCATTGTGCAAACACATCTCACCTGTGTAACTTACTAAAAATGTTTCAGGGCGGGGTATAAATTTGATAAATAAATAAAATTAAAAAGCTCTGGCAGCACAAGTTGCTAAGCAGGGGAAAAATGAAATAGACTGAGGACAGGTCCCTTCAGGTTGCACTGCAGATTTTAGATCAGATCCGACTGACTAGTAACTGGGGACATGTGGATATGTGCATTTAGCTTCAACCAGAACGGGCAGTGCATGGAGCATTGTCTGTGGAAAACTGTTATCTGGTCTGTGTAACAACTGGCAAAAGAGTGGATGGGGAAAGAGTGGATCTGAAGGAAATTTCTCACAAAGAGGCAGACAAATTTAAACATCAAACCTATCTGATAGCTCTGAAAAAAAGAATGGTTGTTAATAACCTAGAAAATTTCACCAGCAACTGTCAAATAGTTAAAGCTTTTTGTTTAGTTTGGTCTAAATCCAAATACATACTGTAGATGATGGTGATTTTTGTGTGTGTAAAACTCACCTGAGCACCATCATAACTGAATATTCCCACCACACTGACAGGCACCGCTTTGTTCAAACAGCGCCCTAGAGCTTTACGGTTGAGAGCAAAGACAAACGGGATGTTTTGTTCACAGGCAGAGTCAATGATGACATGCAGAGTCTCATCCAACCCACCTACAGCAAACATACAAGATAAAGTTAGAAGGAGAACAAGATCAACACTGCCGACAAACAGGGCTGGTGTTAGTGATGCTTGAGCCCTGGACAAAAGCGCAGGCTGGGGCTCCAGACTCACTGCCAACCTCCCACCATGCCCCCCCCCCCAAAATCAGGTCCAAGCAAGGGATGGCCCTTGCTCTGTGTGATGCATGGGGAAGCCACCCCTGGAAGCTAGCTGCCCAAGTCTCAAATGGAGTGGGCACAAACAGCCTCTGCTGAGATGACAAAAGAACTATTACTTCTCCTTTCACTATATAGTTATCACTGTAGCCATACATTTCCATTAGTGAGATTCTTACTCTGCAAAGGATCTCATTACCCAGATCACCCTTCTTAAATTCAGTCTGTGCATATTTTAGTCAGATGCTCTTTTAACACACAAGCTTCACCTTTTGACTGAATTTTTTCACAGTTCGGAGAAATGATGACACATTTCAATTTTTTCAACTTCAGGTGTTTCAACACTTCTCTCAGCCCCATAACAAGCCTGCGTTTCGTCTTGGCCTTGACTGGGTCTTTCTGATACTGGCGGTCTTGGAAGCGAACCAGCTCTTTCAAAAGATCAGTTACGCAGCTGTCAACCTCTTTACTAAGGACCTGGGTACAGTAACTAAAGAAAGAACCAATTCTTTCAATAATGTGGCAGTAACATGGTTTCCTTTTCTTTTTTTCATCTACTCCATCCGGAGAGAGAAACAGTCAGAAAGACAGAAAGAGAGAAGTAGAATATATGTCAGGAACAAATTAAAATATTTCATACCCTCAGTAACACATATGCATTTCTCAACATTGAAAAATCAAACTATCTCAGACACTTTAGCAAAACCACAAAAACTGAAGATCAAAAATATTTATGAAGAACAGCATCTAGCTATAAGCAGGACGAAAAAACCCTAGAAGGTACACAATAGAAGTGCTTGTTAATGATCTGTCTGGAAAAGACGAAGCTCACTGATTTCTCCAAATGATATTAAATGAATGAGAGGGTAATAGCCCAATTCCTGCCCAAGCATGCATCCTACCTGGTTACTATTAACAATTAAAACCTGCAGTTTTGCGAATATGTAGCACCTCTATACAGCTCAGAAGAATGACCCTAAAATTTTGGTCATGCAGCGTCAGGACTACTTTGTTGCAAGAGAACTCTAAATAAACTGGGATACTTATACACAACTAACTAATCAACACGCCCCCCCGCCCCCCGGTGACTTCAGTACAACCAACATGAACATGACACCATATCCTGGTTAGTTATATTTTTGCCATTCAATATTGAAAGTAGCAAACTAAAGGAACTACTGTCAGGTGAACCTGGCACTAGCTAAATAATTTTTACCCAACAGCAAGGACATTAATACTTGCTTCTGTGCCAAACGAAGAGTGAAGGGTGAGGAATGTGGTGACTGGTCTTTCCCATTCTCTGCCACTGTGAGGCCTGCTGTTGCAGACACAGGTGGGGGTTCCCCAGTTTTAAATACAGCAACCTGTACCTGCATTTGGTCCTCTAAAGCAAACATTAACACAAAAGTCACACAGGCTACCTCCCATTCTCCCTCACTTGGGAGCAAAGGTCCTATATCCCTCTCAGAACATTCTGCCTTGCATGAAGGCCCAGGATTAGGTCAAGAAGCCTCCCAAATTCAGTCTCCTATCATCTAGAAGCCATGGGCTGGTTTTCTAAGGAAATACATCTTTCTGTAATGCTGGTCAGCATAATGAGCGATGAAAGAGGAAGCACTCGAGTGTCACATTTGCCATGGGCTCATAAGGTGCCTTCTGGCAACTCTTAGCCTCAGTCTGGCATTTGCAGTATGAAAAAAATTCCACTGGCCTACATTACTGAACTGCAAAACTGAAATGTTTTGTACTCAAAAGTGATTTATAAATGTCATTGTTGTTATTACATTAATAAATAGACATCAATCAAATATTTATAATCATGTTTTCTTGTGCATGAGCCACAAATTTCCAAACTATATCTACAGGGATAATGTGAGTTGAAGATCTGAGCACCTTTTATCCAGCATCTCTTGCCCCACATTTGTCTTCAGTATGCATCTTATCCAGAGAACAAAACCCATAATTTCATCTCACAATGCAATTCACTCTCACCACTCCCTTATAAAGTTAACCAAGTTGCTTAATTATTATAAGGGCATCAAAACAATTGAATATTGTGTTCTGCTTGTTCTAGTATCTTTTTTCATGGATCCTGCTTTGGAAGGTAGATATAATAAATGACATACAGGAGAGACTGGCAATGAAATACTTACTCTCTAAATCTTCTGCTGTGGATCTTGGGAAGGGTGGAATTTAGCTGTGTAGGAACGACAGAGTTCTCCAAGGAGTCACTGATTTCTATACAGTGCACGGGTACTTCTGAATTACTTTGAGTCACATCTGCAGGATCCACAGGGGGCTCTTCTGCAGTCTCTAAAGATAAAAGAAGGTTGAATATATAATGGATAACCAAAATGTGTGTGTGGGGGGGAATGTAACTAGGGTGGGAATGTAATGTGCTGACTAGGAATGTAAAATCCATATTAGACACTTATCAATTTAATTTTACTTTCTGTCCAACAATAGGTTACCAAAGTAAAACTGGCATAAAATGAATGCGCATGCAACCATTCGAAAGTCATATTGACAAATGGTTCTCAAGATACCTTCTGATAAATGTACTGTCTGAATATATTTGTAGGTAAAACTGCAAATAAAATTGCTCCTTGTGCTTAGCGCCAGCATTGTTTTTAGATGCATGGCGTGGGTTACAATTTAAGCAACCTTTAAAATTAAAGTAAATTACATCACTGGGGAAACTGTTCTGCTTTGCATGAAACCCAACCAACTACGCCACAAACTGAAAATGATCAATGCATTGAATAAAGAGGTAAAAAAATCCAGAGGCATGCACTGGCCAATCACAAAGGCTTTTAATTCATCATTCTGTCGCTCAAAAGCAGCTGCAGAAAATAAACTAGACAAAATAAAAATGCAAAACTATAAAAACGGAATGTGTCACATGATATGGCATTTTTTCTCAATTCAAACATTCAGTACTTAATGCCCTGATGTTGAGTGCTGTCAGTACCAGAACCAGATCAAATTTGGCAAGGGGAAAGGAAGACCTGGCACTAACCCTAGTAGCTTCCAAGGAAAATAAAAACTATAGTTAAGCTTCAAAGTGGTTAACTGTAATTGTTATTTATTTATGTGCATGCATTCCAATCTACAACTTTGGAAGAACCAAGGAATCCAGCATCATGAGTTCTGTTTGAATAAATATATCTGGTAATACCAAAATCTAGAGAAAAATAAGACAGGAAACCATTTCATAAGCAACCCCTAGATTTTCATCTGTGCATGCATACTGCTGCAATTATAATGCAAAAAATGCACTGCAACATAACTTTTTAGTGGCATTTCATTTTCAGTGAAAATAAAATGTTTCTTGTCTACAGGTGAAAACCAATAGCAACCAGATTCAAACTATACCTGCTTTGGTGTCTTGAGAAACTAACTGATCCTCAGGAGTAGATTCCGTACATTGCTGATCAACCTTTTCATCCTTCAGAATCTCTGTCTGTTCTAAAAGGTGTTGCTGTTTCCGCTGCTCTCTCTCTTTCAAAATAATCTTAAAAATAAAAACATTTTGATATAAACTAATTTTCTAACAAATATAAACTTTCTTCCATGAAAATCTTTCAGCTCCCACAAAGTACCTACTTTCCAGTCCTTAATACTAAAGTTCCAATAGGATGCAGGAATAAATATATTTGAAGTGTATGAGAATTTTGAATTGCCAGACATCTAGTTACCAGAGCAGCATATACTACTAATGCGATTACCAAATTAAGATGGGGCCCAGAGTTCTCCCAGAATGACAACTGATATCCAGGCTACAGAAATCAGTTCTCAAAGGAAAGGGTAGCTTCATAGAGTGGATTCTAAGGCATCACATCACTGTGAAGCTCCTTCCCTCCAGACACTACCCCTAAATCTCCAGGAATTTTTCAAGCTGGAGCTGGCAACCCTAACTGCTAACTGCACCTTCATTTTTTTTTGGGGGGGGGGGACGACAAAATATGGACTGTACTTATCTTACAAAGAAACAGACTCTGAAGGCAAAATAAAAAGTTGTTTACAGGAAAGAACATGTTATAAGGGGGAAGCCATAAAGTTCAGATAATTCAAATCACCTTTGGGCTAAGTTAGAAGTAGCTTAACCATAATTTGATTCCCCCCCCCCCCCCCCCATGTATATAACATGTGATCTAAGATATTAGCTTATAACACTTTTGGGGGGGTATAAAATCAATTTAAAGAGCTTTTCACACAGGAAGGTATATTTAGCTAAAAATGACTTTAGTTAAAGAATGATACCCTGAAACACCAATTACTATGCAGCAGGCTTTCTCCCCTCATAACTGAAGGCATTTAATAAAGCAATAGCAAGACACAAATCCAGCATAAGACATGTTGATGAGTTAGAACGTTAAGCGTGACTCTAGACTTTGCTGACATGTGAATTCACCTTTTTCAGTGATGTTGGCTTTTTTGCCTTGGGGACTTCTCTCTGCTTTCCCTTCTTAACCGAAGGAGAAGTGGAGTCCAATGGGTTATGTGGAACCTTTGCTTGGTGTAACAGATGACTTTTTATTACAGGTGTAGATTCCCTTGAAGGCAATGTTACTGCACTACCAACTGAAATAAAAGCAAACTTAGTATCAAAAAATAACTCTTAACACTGAGCTTGTTCTTTACCTGTAAATAAACTCCATTAATACAGGTCAGATGTTGCAACCATACTTTAGATTAGTCACATTTATCAAAGCTCAGCATATAAATTACACTGGAACCTGGGACTGCATGGTGCATTTCTGTCTTGCTGGTATTGCACATTACTGCAGGTGTATACAACCACCTGTTATATCTTTCAAACTTACATAATCATTAGCTAGAATTTACCTTAACACTGTTCTGAAGTATGGCAAAATTGGTCTCTGTGAAGCATTTCTGGGCAATGATAAACTCTCCTGGAATTTCTTGCACCCTATGGACAAATTCTGCTCTCCTGTTCAAACATATACTTACGTCCTATCTTAAGAAGAATGGGCTGTACCTCTTTAGACTGCAAGTTGGGAGGGAGGGTTTCATTTTTAATGTGCTATGGACTACATGATATTGTTCTTGAAAAACCACAGCAGAGAATTTCCATCAGTATGATTTTATGTACCACTGTACAATTTAGGTGGAACAATGGAACTACAGTTCAATTTTGGACACTCCTAGATATCACCTGCCCTGACCTGGATGGCCCAGGCTAGCCTGATCTCATCGAATCTTGGAAGCCCTTGGATGGGACACCACTAAGGAACTCCAGGGTTGCTATGCAGAGGCAGGTATAGCAAACTACCTCCTTCCATCTCTCACCTTGAAAATGTTAAGGGGTCACCATACATCCGCTGCAACTTGACAGCACTTTACACACCATGCATCACTATAAGCTTTCAAAAAGTACATTACTATTCCTAAGATTTATTTATCTCCAACCACAAGTTCTTAAACACATCACTGAAAAGCTAACAAATGTTCATTATTTGCAGACATTCATTTTTATGGAACAAAAAGCAACTCCAAAGGTGGAAAAACCATACATAGCTATCCTTATCATAATAAAAAAATCATCAGTGTTTGAGGAAAAGGAGAACAGGTAACATTTTACTTCTGCTAGGTTTCCACAACTTTTAAATTGCAACTGAAATGGTAGAGAAAACAGCAAGGCATTACTATACAGTTAGTTGCTCTTTAGATTTTCTGTGCCTTTGCAACATGAATTACATTACATCCTTGTAACATTTCACCCTTGCAATGTGTTGCATGCGGTGTTCCAGCAACTAGCACGTAAAGACAAAGAAAATTATTATACTAACCAGGGTAAAGAAACAGAAGAGAACAAAAAGGAAGAACAAGAGATCTGCTCCGCTAGGTGCAAGAAATCAAAGGGAAATTTAAAGAACGATTATGCATGCTGAAAGAACAAAATGGAAATATAGTAACGGAACAGGACAAAAATAAGGAAAATATGGGAACAATACACTGAAGAACTATACAGAGCAGAAGAAAGGATGACAGATTCCTTTCAAGAAGAATCTTTTGAAGAATCTGCAATTATAAAAAATGAAGTGAAAGCTGTACTCAAAGCAATTGGGAGAAACAAATAATCTGGAATAGATAGGACAGCAATGGAGCTATTTCAGGTCACAGAAACAGTCTACCAAAATCTTAACAAGAATATGCTAATGAATATGGAAAGCTAAATAAAAAGCTACATTCCAATTCCAAAAAAGGAGATGGCAAAGACTGCAGCAACTATTGGACCACCACAATGATTTCTCACACATGTAAAGTGATGATGCTCAAAATCTTACAAGAGTGCTATCATATATGGAACAAGAAACACCAGGTGTTCAAACTGGATTCATAAAAAAGGAAGAGGTACCAGAGATCATATTGCAAATTTAAGTTGGTTACTGGAGCATATGAGAGAATTTCAGATGGAAATCAGCTTGTGTTTCACAGATTACAAAACAGCTTTTGACTGTGCAGATCATGAAAAGCTATGGTTGATTTTAAAAGAAATGGATGTGCCACAAAATCTGACTGTTTTGATGTGCAACCTGTAGACTTGACAAGAGGCTACTGTTTGGACAAAATCTGGAGAGACAGAATGGTTTCCAAGTGGCCAAGGTACTAGACAATGATGTATTTTATCTCCCCACCTTGTCCATCTATATGAAGAGCATATCATAAGGAAAGTTGGATTACATTTAGATGAAGGTGGAATGCAAATTGGGGGAAGGAACACTAACAATTTAAGAAATGCAGATGACATCATATTGCTGGCAAAAAAAAACAGTGAAGACCTGAAATGACTACTGATGAAGGTTAAAGCAGAAAATGAAAAGCTGGACTACAACTGAACTTCAAGAAGACAAAAGTAATGACTACTGAGAAATTACACAACTTTAAACAGTGACGATAAAGAAACTGAAATTCTTCAAGATTTTCTATTCCTTGGCTCCATCATCAACTAAAAGAGAGAATGCAACCAAGAAATCAGGAGATTGAGACCAGGAACATAAGATCATAAGAAGAGCCCTGCTGGATCAGACCAGCGGTTCATCTAGTCCCAGCATCCTGTCTCACACAGTGGCCAACCAGTTCCTCTGGAGCACCAACATGACACAAAGGCTGAGACCTTCCCCTGATGCTGCCTCCTGGCTCTGGGATTCAGAGGTTTAGTGCCTCTGAATGCAGAGGCTCCCCTCAGTCACCATGGCTGGTAGCTATTGATAGACCTATCCTTCATGAATCTATCTAATCCTCCTTTTAAACTTCTTATTGCTGTGGCCTACATCCTCTGGTAGCAAATCCCACATCACTCTTTATGTAAAGTAGTATTTGCTTTTGTCTGTCCTGAATCTACTGCCCATCAGCTTCACTGGATGCCCTTGACTTCTAGTATTTTGTGAGAGGGAGAAAAATTTCTCGTTAACTCTCTCCACTGCATGCACAGTTTTATAAACTTCTATCATGTTGCTCCCTTAGTTGCCTCTTTTCTAAACTGAACAGTCCCAGACTCCAACCTGCTAATCATCTTGGTTGCCCTCCTTTGTACTTTTTCCAGCTCTGCCACATCTTTTTTGAGATACAGTGACCAGAACTGTACACTGTATTCCAAATGAAGCTGCACCATAGATCTATACAGGGGCATTACAATATTGACCATTTTATTCTCAATCCCTTTCCTAATAATCCCTAACACAGAGCTTGCCTTTTTCACCTCTTCAGCATACTGGGTTGACACTTTCATTGAGTTATCCACTATGACCCCAAAATCTTTCCTCCCCTCAGTCCCAGCAAGTTCAAACCCCATTAGCATATAACTTAAAGCTGGAATTTTTTGTCCCAGTGTGCATCATCTTACACTTACCAACACTGAATTTCATTTATCAAATTGTTACCCTTCCACCCAGTTTGTGGAGATCCTCTTGGAACTCTTCAGTCAGCCTTGGTTTTCACCATCCTGAATAATTTTGTGTCATCTGCAAACTTGGGCCACTACCTTACTCACCCCTAGCTCCAGATCTCTGATGAATAAAAATAGTATCAGCCTCAGTACTGATCCTTCTGGGACCCCACTACTTACTTTCCTCCATTCTGAGAACTGTCCATTGATTCCTACTCTTTGCTTCCTGTCATTTTACCAGTTTTTAATCTATAAGAGAACTCATCCTCTCATCCTATGACTGCTAAGTTTATTCAGGAGTATTTCGTGAGGTACCTTGTATATAATGCCTACTGGGTCACTGTTGTCTACATGCTTGTTCACTTTCTCAGAAAACTCCAAAAGGTTGGTGAGGCAGGACTTCCCTTTGCAGAAGTCAAGCTGATTTCCCCTCAGCAGGCTTTGTTCCTCTATGTGCCTAATTATTCTATCTTTGTTCAGAGTTTCTATTAATTTGCTGACTGGCCTGTAATTTCCTAGTTCCCCTCTGGATCCCTTTTTAAAAACTGGTGTAACAACTGCTACTCTCCAGTCTTCTGTTACAGCATCTGAATTTAGTGATAGGTTACATATGCAGGCCAGTAGATCAACATCTGAGTTCCTTAAGAACTCTCAGGTGTATGCCATCAGGACCTGGAGACTTAACGGTTTTTAATTTACTCAACAGGTTTATAACTTAATCTCCTGTCACCTCAATTTGGTTCAGTTCTTCAGACTCGCTTCCTGAAAATAGTGGCTGTGGAAGGGCAGCCATGAAGGAATTAGAAAAGATCCTTAAGAGCCAGGATGTGTCACTAGTGATCAAGATAATTGATACTATAGTATTCCCCATTACTATGTATAGGTGTGAAAGTTGGAAAATGAAGAAAGCTGACAGGAAGAAAGTTGATTTACTTGAAATGTGGCGTTGGAGGAAAGTTTTCCAGATACCATGGACTGCCAAAAAAGACAAAAGAAGAAGAAGAAGAGAAGACTGGATTTATACCCTGCCCTTCACTTGTAGTCTCAGAGCGGCTTACAAACTCCTTTCCCTCCCCCTCCCCACAACAGACACCCTGTGAAGTAGGTGGGGCTGAGAGAGCTCTGACAGAAACTGCTCTTTTTCAAGCTATGGCTTCCCCAAGGTCATCCAGCAGGTGCAAGTGGAGGAGTGGGGAATCAAACCCAGTTCCCCCAGATTTAGAGTCCGCGCACCTATCATACTGTGAGGCTATCATACTGTGGTCATATTATGAGAATACAAGACTCACTGGAAAAGACAACAGCACTAGGAAAAGATGAAAGCAGCAGGGAAAGAGGAAGATCCAACATGGGATGGATTGACTCAGTCAGTGAAGCCATAGCTCATAGTTTCCAGGCTACTAACAACAGGACATTTTGGAGGTCATTAATTCATAACAGAGTTGCTGTAAGAAGTGACTTGACAGCACTTAACATACACAAAATTACAAAAAAAGTACTAGTTCTGAAACAATCAAAAATGAACACACCCTTAAAACTCATACCTGAAAGCACCACAGGCTTTGGTGAATGTTTTGATTTCTCCGCATGCTGTTTTTGTTCCAAAGCTGCCAGCATCCCTCCCAAATCCAGCTGCACAGGAAGCTGGCTTTTCTTCCGACTGCTCTTAGAGGACCCCTGAAGATGAAGTATAAGGTATTTAAAGTTATTTCACTTTGGTAAAAAAACTGTGTTTGTATCTAGCAAGCAACCGCTTGACAAGACAAATCCAAGATGGAAAGAAGTGGTTTACCTGCGTTTTCCTTTTTTCTGTTATACTGGATGAAGGCTGTCTACCTGCTTTTCTTCCGGGTAGTACATCTGGCTTGGGAGTTACCAACAGATTGTGAGGATAGCCATCATTGGATTTATACTCAGATTCCCTTGTTAGGATTACCTTTGAAGTACAGAAATGTAATGAAGCCACCAGGAAGAAACAGAGAAGTTACACATATTTGCTGCTGTCTACTGAACTTCTTAAAAGAATAAATTTGCAATCAGTACTATTGGGCCTTAGAAATGTTGAATTCTGTTTAGAATGGCACTATAAACACTAGATCAAACACAGAATATATTACATTCCTGTAAGTTAACCAGCCAACATTAGTTATTAAACTGCTTTTTTGCCTTGGGGACTTCTTCAGCACCAAATTATTATCCTTTTTTCATGTGCACCACAGGGCACTTCTTGCACAACTGGACTCTCCATTCTCATCTTCTGGCTTTGGAACCCTGACCTCACAAATCCAACACCTGAGTTTAAGGGGGATTCCTAGGTCATGTGTAATGCATTATAGGAATGCCATAGCAGCAAAATTGTTGGTTCTCTCTGGCATCAATGAAAGAACATTCTGCTTTCACTATCAGTTGCTTGGAAACTGCAATAGGAAGTGCATCTGGATGGCAACTGAACAATATAGGATATTACATTAGATGGATGTTTGGTCTGATCCTCCTCCCAAAAATGAATCTGGGATCTTAACTATTTTTCTCTGTGATGCAGATTATGCTGCAGGTGGGAATATCGTTCAAGCTATAGAACCAAAAGTTTGGTTTAGAAAGGTTTTTTTGTTTTAGACTCGAATGTTTTATTAGACCAGGGATGGTCCATGGTCTGCCCTCCAGACAGTGATTTTAATCCAGAACTGTATGTTGCAATATATACTAACCACTTCAGTGACAGCAGAATTTACAGTTATGACCATCAACAATCAGAAAGAATTTAGCAAAACTCAGGTGGGTAGCCATGTTGGTCTAAAGCAGCAGAACAAAGTTTGAGTCCAGTGGCACCTTTAAGACCAACAAAGTTTTATGCAAGGTGTGAACTTTCATGTGCAAAGCACACTTCTTCAGACAAATCGAATAAAATCTCCTCAAGGGTTACTTTGTCTGAAGAAGTGTGCTTTGCACATGAAAGCTTACACTTAGAATAAAACTTTGTTGGTCTTAAAGATGCCACTGGACTCAAACTTTAGTTAAGGTGGTGCATGCACTCAGGCATGCTGAAAGCATCATACATGAATAAAGATGTGAAGTCCCAGGGGAAATATAGAGAAAATTCAGAAAAAAACTGTGTGTCCCCCCCACCCCCCCGGCCTTTTTTCGGGGACTACTGAAAAAACTCCTATGAAATATTTTTTATTTTAGAATGAGTGAAATGCTTTTAAAGACAATGTGGGCATGCTACAGACATATACAGCTCTTAAATCAAAGATGCATTTCTGCACCAAGAAGGGTACCGAATCTTCATGGGGGAGCATGTAGGGCTTTCACTGCTTCTCTACAGATGTATACCTTTGGTTGTTTTTTTGACCTAATGTGGATGACCTTTTCAATTCTCCCTCAAACCACAGTGACACATTTTACCTACAAACTGAGTAAAAAGTAGCTTATTGCCCTATATTGCAGGAGGGAGAAAAAAAGATCAGAAGGGCAGAAACTGCACCAAAGCCTTAGAGGAAAACTGAGAGTAAGTATTGCATATTTTTCAATTTTCCTCAGAATTTCCATTATTTTTTTCAAAAAGGAGGAACCATTTTTCCTCTTTGCTTTCAACATTTCCAAAAATTTTACATCTCTATACACAAAGCGCAAATGAAATGTAATATAGATGGTGCAATCCAAAGCAAAGCCCATTGAATTCCATGGGCTTAGGAAGGTACAACTCTGCTTAGAACCACTACCATATATAGAATCTCCCTTCTTAGAACCTTGGAAACAACTTTATATCTTTACAGATGAAACTGTCAGCATACTTTCTGCCATGCTTTGTTCAAAAGTAAAATGATCAGGCCATATATGAAATGATTAGACCATTTATTGCCAACAAGCCGGAACAAAGAATGTAGAGTTGAATGGCCATCTTACAGTGCACAACCAATGCAAAAGAAAATGTCTTACTTCAGTCTGCTCCCTGGTAGCAGGCATTGAACAGCAGAACTTCGGAGTCCCTAGCTTGTAGTTTTTATCACTAGCAGCAGCTAAGTCAGGAAATTCTTCATCATCCTGAGTCAATGAAAAATGGTATTAGTTTAGGCTATATTATGCAATATTTTACACACATTTCCCCTAGAGGTGATCTACCTTCCCATATCAACAAAGCATTTGGAATTCTATGATGTGCGTGTCTTACTCATTCCCAGGCTTACAATCACCACCAAAGTTACTAGGCACATGTTTTTTCCTTCCTACTGATTAGCTACTGAATCATTTGTGGTGAGTGGAAGAAACCCTTATGTATCTCCTGATCTGGGAGCTGGTGAAGCAGTTCAAAACTATGAATCACGATCTTTCTAATCTGAACCTTATCTTTGCCACATCCACTCTAAGCAAGCCACTCTCTCTCTTTTACTCCCCCATTTGTAATAACAACGCTGGCCTATTTTAGCCGACTGTAATCCTTCTAATAATCTTATAATGTATATTAAGGTCTTTGGACTTTCTAAAACAGTACACAAATGCTACAAATTAGTTGTCCTTCTCATTAAAAATTTTTTGGCAGCCATCAAAGCAATCAAAGGCACTTATGATTATTTCAATTAGAGGGTTAAGAAGGTGCATAATTGCACAAGATGAAAGCAATGGGATTCAAAAAGATGGATTGTGTCCTTTATTAACATAAGTCCACTCAGGGAAATAACAACTGTAAGAAATAGACAGTTATTAAGCCCCAGTCACAGACTTTGCAAAAAAAAAACAAAACTCATTTAAATTGAAATATTAATCTTTTATATGGACAAATGTATTTATCTAGCATAGCTTTGGATGGGAGCAGGAAAAAATGGTCTACTCCAGTGTACCATTTAAGGAACTGAAATTGATGGGGTGACTTGTTCTGTGTGTGTATAGTACCATAATCACTGTACATAGCACTGCAAAGATTAGAAAACAAAAAACAACAACATACACACATACGTATACCCCCGCTCCCACAAAACTTGCAATCTACATTTTAACAGGAATGAAGACAAAAATAATGTTAGTTCCAAACACAGAATTTGCTACTGAAGGTATCAGTGCAACGCCTTAAAACCCAAATGACTAATGGCTAATTCAGGATGATTTATTTTAAGTGATCCTGAATCACATTATGCTGCTTGGATTGCTATATGTACTATGACCAAGCTCAACATACTGATTTGACTTTCTGCCTACTGCGCTATATTGAGTGATACATAAAGGGAAGACAGTATTCTCCAGTCCACCAGTCACTCCTAAGTTTATATGGATCTGAGGCACCACATTAAAACCACACACACAAGCCTCTGACATCAATGGACAATGTGCTTCAGTACCTCAATTCGTGGAGGATCTTGAACTAAAGTGCTTTCATTAAGAAGCTTCTCCACATTACTGTTTGATTTGGCTTTCTTCTTTTTCTTCTTTTTCTTCTTCTTTTCTGACATGTCTTCAGCTTCACTGTCACTGGCATTCTCTCTTGTTTCCACCTGTTGCAAAATGGAGTTTAAAAATAAAGGGTTAAAGCTGTTAAGCTAAGTTTGTATAACAACATAAGTTTGCATAAAGTTTAGGCTGTATAAGAAATGCAATGTGATTCCACTGCAGACAGAATACAAGCTGTTTCTTGTTTTCACATGCTTCTGTTTCTGGGGTTTGGGGACCACTGGCCTGATCTGGCAGGGCTCTGATTATGTTTTATGCCACTCACAGTGTCACTCGTGGTGACAAAGGGAAAAACAGACAACTCTGCCAGTGTGCAAATCACACAGCAGATAATTCGGCTTACTCTACACCAAGGATTTGAAGTCAATGTAATGCATATAAAGAACTTGAAATTACAGTATCAGAATTAATAACAAATCACACCGCAGAAGAGTTCACAAATTTCTATACTTAAGGCCTCTGCTTATTATTATGTCATCTTACAAGACCTATTGTGCTATCTGTTACTGACCCATACTATTTCTTCCTTACAAGTAAATAAAACACAAATGGAGACAGTATTTTAAATGGACCATGAAATTTGATGGAACATTGTTGGTTGGAAAATGATCTTGTTACCTTACAATCTTCAGGAACACCAACTTTTCCTTCACTGCCAGAATGGCTGCTGGCAAGAACAGAGGAAGGGGAAGGGACAATTCTCTTTGGAGTTTGTGAAAGCACAGTGGCCCAAGACACCTGGGTCTTGGCACAGGAACTTGAAGACACCTGAGGATCTGACATTTGACAGAACACCATATTCAGAATTGCTCAACAACTCCAACTACTGAACATCCTTGCAAAAAAGCCTCTGCTAAAATAGAAGTTACCTTTTAAAGACAGTGACAATCTTTGCCCCATCCACATGCCCTCACCAAAACTGAGTCTTCTGTTTTTTGAAAGATATGAACATTTTCACAAAAAGCTCCATTTTGTCTCAGACCTAACATCTATCATATTTGTACACAGTATTTTTCATTGGTGGTGTTCAAGCAAACCATCTGGCAATTCTATCAAAGGAACAAGCTCTCTGACCTTTTCACTTTAAACAATCAGAAAGACAACTCTACACACACTATAAGCATGCCCAAGTCCCTTTGCAAATGGAATTTATCCTCAATTCTCTAGAGTATCCTCTAGGGTTGGCAGATATTCCCCTGGCCACTAGTGATGGTGGGGCAGTAGGGTTGCCAGCTCCAGGCTGGGAAACTTCTGGAGATTTGGGGGCAGAGCCTGGGGAGGACAGAGACCTCAGTGGAGCACAATGCCACAGAGTCCACCCTCTAAAGCATCCATTTTCTCCAAGGGGACTGCTCTCTGTAGTCTGGAGAGGAGTTATAATTCCGGGGGATCCCTTAGTCCCACCTGGAGGCTGGCATCTCTAGTATCCTCCAAATTATCCAATCTTAATGGTAAACATAATGGCTTTCTTGCTTCAATGTGTGTTTAATTCTGACAATTATATTTGAATTCAAGATTCATAGGAGACTTGTAAAACAGAGTTGCAGCATTCGAGGGCATTTTCATACAATTGCTTAACATAAGCTAGCTACCTCTTTATTTATTTTATTTATTTTAAGTACAAAGGGACTGTTGTATTTGCACTCAGCATAGCCAGACAGAATTTTCTTCATCCTTCCTAAGCATGTGGATGGATGAATACTGTTTAGTGACTCCAAATGCAGAAACAATTGCCTTAGAACCTTTAACAGGATGCAGTGTGATTTGACACCCAAGAACTACCCAGTTGCAGCACTTACTTCCAGTATCAGAAGAACTACTTAAAGTTCCTTCTGAGGGAAGCCTTCTCACAGATACTTCTCCCTACAAAATAATAATAATAACCATAATAACCATAATAACCGTAACAACCATAATAACCATAACAACCATAATCATCATCATCATCATCATCATAATGATGATGATGCTGTAGTCTCAAGTACAAAAAACAAAGTACCCACCATAATTTACCTAGCATATTTTTTTTAATAAGACCACCACTCAGCAGTCAGTTAAGGCGAAAATTGATTTATACAAAACAACAATATATAAAGTTTATCTTGGGCTTGGCTGGGGCGAGGGTTGACACTCAGTTAATTCTCTAGTCAAAAATACTGGAAAGCTAGTTAACGAAAAAGCCAAAGAACAGAAGTGAGATGCTGTGGTCATTTTTAAACAAAGTACTTTCTGAAATTCCTAAAAATAATTCAGTCCTTATAATTCAACTAAACTTTAATTGTAGGTCATCTGTTAACACATCTGTTACAATTCTTTAAAACAAGATTTGCTTTTCTCAGATATGATAACAAAGAAGCTGGGAAGCAAAAAGTATAAATACAAAAAAGGAAGTGGAAATGGGTAATGCAATTAAAAATAATCTCTACTCTGACTTTCAGGACCCAAGTAAAAATAAATTTCTGAAATAAATGGGCAAGTTGTACTTCATAAAACAGTCTGAATATGGATTGCCTGTCCTTTCACCAATGCACTGTAAAGGCCTCCAAATACCCCGTTTTACCAGATATACCAAGAAGACAAGTCACATGTTTAGACTGATCACAGTATACTAGTTAGAACCTTCAAAAACTGGAAGTCACAAAGGCAAGCATGATAGTAGTGGTTAGGGATGTACAAGACAAGAAATTTGGTATTTTTGCATTATGGATCCCAAATTTAGTATTGGCTTGAAAACCCAAATTCCAATATTGGTAGTGTACTGGAATTCGGGTAAAATTCAGGAATCCCAAATATTTATTTATTTATTATTGTAGGCCCCATTATACCCTACTATACCCTATAATCAATGGCAAATCTCCTGGGAATGTTCAGGGGGGGAAGGGCTTTGAGGTAGAAGCATCAGATTTGCAATGTAGCTACTGGAGCCTCTCCACAAAAGAACCCTCAAGTTTCAAAAAGATTGGACCAGAGGGTCCAATTCTATGGGCACCCAAAGAGAGTGCCTTCATCGTTTCCAATGGTGTGGAAAAAAGCAAGGCAGGCATACAAGCCCAGCAGATTCTCCCAGAGAATCTCTGCAGTAGAAAGTGAAGTGTGGGCAGTGGGCATATTTGGAAGGCCAGCAACAGAACCAGTGCAATGTGCCCAACAGAACAAGTGCCAAAACCCAACAGGACTAAGGTCAAATCTGAGAATCTCTATTGTTTCCAGTGGTGGGAAAAAAGCGAGGCAGCCATACAACAAACCCAGCAGATTCTCCCAGAGAGTCTCTGCAGTAGAAAGTGAAGAGATGGAATGGGTGGAAGGGCCCTTGGGGATCAGTAAGAAACAAAGTAAATTAGAAAAAAACAACAACCTCAGAGGAAACTTAATAACTATTAAAATTCAATTCCTAGTGCAGTTTCATATGTGACAGTATCCAACCCTACTAAAATGATAAATTACGTCTGCTCGTCTACATTTTTCAGCTTAAAAAAATACAAACTGCTTGCAAACCATCTGTCAAGAGAAAAGCCATCTTTCAGGAATATTCCAGCTAAGTTTTCATTTTACTCTTCTCTGACTTCTCTGCAGGTGTCATCCACCCACTGCCCCAATACTGGCAATTACTCACAAGGTCATCTACCCAGTCTTATAAATTAGTTCGTACAGTTCAGTTGTGAATCTGGTATGGGAGGGGGAGCTCACTCTCACCCGATAAAGAACCATGGAGACAGCTCTATGGTTGATTGGGGAGGTCAGAAGGTTATAGGTGGCAGTTTTCTATAAAGTATAACTTATGATGGAAAAGAGTATCCTTACTCTTTACCCTTTTCCTGCCTACCCTTCCATGCTGCCAGAAGATATCTGCATTATGCTCTGGAACTCTATGTTTGAGAGCCAGTTTGGTGTAGTGGTTAAGTGTGCGGACTCTAATCGGGGAGAACCAGGTTTGATTCCCCACTTCTCCACTTACTGCAAGCCATAGTTCTGTCAGAGCTGTCCCTGAAAGAGCAGTTTCTGTCAGAGCTCTCTCAGCCCCACCTACCTCACAGGGTGTCTGTTGTGGGGAGGGGAAGGGCGGGGTATAAATCCAATCTCTTCTTCTTCTATGTTTAAGCTGTAAGAACCATGACTGATGCTGTAAGACCTAAGTAAGTCAACTAGATAGCTTTGTTATTTTGTACATTACCACTACCACTGTACCATATGGCTTGTTTTTAAATCCTTTTTAAAAACTTCTTCAATAAACTCTTCTTTTTGCTTTATTGTGTGTGTTACTCAGGAAGTGACTGAACTCAAACCCAGGAGAAGTTTGGTTATGTTACTGTGGTTACTGTTGGTTATGTTACTGTGCCAAGACAGGGTCAGCCTTGACATCGTCATAACTGACACATGAGAAAGGCAAATAGCTGCATATTGACAGACTTCTATATCATCAAACAGCAAACAGCTAACCTCTTTGGTTATTAAAGCAGAAATCTTTGGTTTTCCCATGGATTTCAAAGGCAGCGTATCTCCTTCAGCTGAGCCCAATGGCCACCAGGTATGTTTTTGAAGGTCCAGCAAATCATTACTTCCCAGGCTTTGCAGTTTGGGGAAATCTGACAGAGTAATTTCAAAGTCAGGTTCTGGAAGCAACTTTGTATTTGGAATGTGCTTGTATTTACTGTTCACAGCTTTATCATACCTGTCTAATTAAAAAAAGAATTGTATGCAATTAAATGATACACAACAGGGTTTTATATATTCAATCATCTCCTCTACATCACCTCTAGAGCTTTTAAACAGAAAGATAAATGTTTTATAAAACAACCATAGTTAATTTAAAAACCTAGTCTGAGTCTAAAATTTATATTGCACAATACAAAAATAGTTTATGATTACTAAAATTTATGCAGACTTCATAAAATAGAAATTACCACAAATTGTTTCCCAATCTCTCTTTTGTAAAAAAAAGCTCTTACGTTAAGCTTTTAAGAATAGCACATAACATACGATGATGCTGAGTAGAATCTAACCAATATATTATCACTAGATTGATTTGTGAGATCATTGCAAAATACTGAATCAATCAATAACCGAGATATACCTGATTTAACAGAACTTTTGCCGTGCAGAGCAGTAGGAGACAAACTCCCTGTTGTTGTGCAAGACGAGTCATTACCTTCAGGCCTTTTACAGTCTAGTTTGGGCTCCTCGTGTTTTGGTCGCCTCTGTACAAAAACAACCACCAAACATTTCCATTGTTTAAATTCAGTGCTTAGTTGACATATTTGTGCTATACTACATTAAATCTGTCCGCTATTAGGTAGTAGCAGCTGATGCTGCTTGATGTTAAATAGCCAATGAAAAGGAGTACTTTGTATTAGTGACATTTAATTTTTGCCTGGATAACAAAGCCAAAACTCCCACCAGAAATAGCTGTTTTGTGCATTTCCGGTGGGAGTTTTGGCTTTGTTATCCAAGCAAAAAAGGCCAACCTACTTTTATATGCTCCCATCTTCAGCATTTCCCCCTTCCCTCCCTGGGAGTTGCTGGTGGAACTAGCCCTGATGAGTCTTCCCTTAAAGGCCAAAATTGACATGGAAAGGACTCTGCCCCCTCCTGCTGCCTTTTGCTGAGAGAAACCAAAGCTACAACCAGAGATATACTGTGCCAAGCAACAGCTACAGAGTGTTTCTTAAATCTACAGTTACTGTTTCTATTATTTTGAAAGGGTTTAACCGCCCACCCCGTGTGTGTATGTATATTTTTTTCAGATTTTTCTGCAAACTTGGGGCTTTTTCAGGTTTGTACAAAGATGTCTTGTCCATTCATGGCTCCATTCTCAAGATTTAAATATCCACAGATTTGATCACATTGAGAATTAGATACACTGATGATCTTTAAACAGCCCTGGAAAATTTATGATATTTAGCTATTCCACCTTTGTCATTTCCAAACTTTAGGGCCAAAGCTAGGACTGCCATTTTAACAGGGCTTTTGTACATGCAATAGGCCATGAAGTTATCCTCTAGACACACCCTGGAGAATGTGCAATTATAGTTGCAGAGAAGCAGGGTGCATGATTGATAAGTTCTGGCAAAGACAGGGGAGCAGAAACATGTTTTGAAACCGTTTAGTATCTGGCACAACTATGCCCAGGACAGAAAAACATGCTATCATCACTCACCCTGGGGATGTTTCCAGCCTCTTTTCTGATGTGAGAAGTCTGTCTGACATAGTCTCGGTCTTGTTGAGAAGAGCTGCATCTGGGAACTGTGTATATATTTGGGGCAGCATCAAATGAACAAAAACTGGAGTACTCCCCAAGAGAACTGCATCCCAAAAGACTCTGAGATGCATATTGGGAATGAGAAGTGGTAGTATCCCAGGGTGCATCTTGAATACGTTCCTGTTGTCTAAATAAACATATTGCTATTTAGTTCAAATATGACATTTTTCAAAAAAGATATTTTTTGTTTGAATATATTTTTTACATGGAGTCCAAACATCATCATATCTGAGACAAATGTTGTTTTAAGCAATAAATAGCCACAAGCGAATCTTGGTTTACATGCGAAGTATCATAGGGAAAACAATGAACACAAAGTGACAAAGTGTTCAGTATTGAGAACAAGGATGATCTGTTAACCCCAGAGAGGAGAGCATTATGGAACATCTTCTCAGATATGGAAGATATACTGAGATATGTAAAATTAAAATCTGTAAGCAACATTACAATCACAGGCTGCAAGTGGAGCCAAAAAATATTTCCTGTTCTTTGCCCTAGTACCATAGACAGCAACCATTTAGACAACATCCTTGCATAGAGTTAAGGAACAACTGCTGTGGATTTCTAGGCAACAGCATCAATTTCTAGATGCAAAAGATTTTTCCCCTGTTGTGCTATATATAACAATATAATAAAAGAGCTGTATAAAAAAACCTGCCCAAGATCTTGGGTTGACTAACAACCCAAGCAACCACAGGAGTAAAAAACTTACTCTAAAGAAAAAAAATTAACTGGATGGCTAATCAGAAAGGAAACAGAAAATGGGGCAATTTTGTACACAGGGATTTAAAAATATGAACTAGGAGGAAGAGGAGGGGACAACAAAAGGGGAGGGGTAAGATTTCCCCTTCCTCAGAAGTCCTCCCTAAGCTCCCTTCTTAACACTATAGAACAGAAATGCATTTCACACAGAAAAAAGATTATTCATACACAATTCAGAACCTTGTGTTGCGAAGAACACTAATGGATACGTGGACAAGATATAAAAACTTTTTTTCAGAAGAGATACCCATGTGGATTGTACCCGCAGAAGTCTTACATCCAACATCAAGATATAAAGGACAAGATTGGCTGAAGTATAGAGACTTATTAATAAGACATGGCAAGGATTTCAAACTGAAGGAGCAGCATCAGATTGATTTTGATTATGGTTGGTTAAGATATAGACAAATATATGACTTGTATAGAAGTGATAAAAAACACGGTTTCAGGGAAAAAAATAATGAAATAGAACAAGTTTGGGAGGAAGGTGGGAAAAAAATGATTTCTAAAATGTATAAAGTCTTGCTAAAATGGTTTAATGCTGATGAAATGGTAAAAGAACAAATGGTAAAATGGGCGATAAACTTTAACAAAGACATTGAAATGGAATCTTGGGAATTTTTATGGAAAAATGCTATGAGTATATCTACGTGTTATAACTTAAAAGAAAATTGTTTTAAAATGATGTATAGATGGTATATGACACCAAAAAAAATTGCAAATATTGGTCAAAATATGTCTAACAAATGTTGGAAGTGTAAAAAGAAAGAAGGGTCTTTTTATCATATGTGGTGGACTTGTGATAAAGCAAAGACTTATTGGTCAAAAATACATGCAGAAATGGAAAAAATCTTGAAATGTACATTTAAGAAGTTGCCTGAAATGTTATTGCTAGGACTTAAACTAGAAGAGATAAATGTAAAGAAAAGGACAATAATATGGTATATGATTACAACAGCAAGAATGGTGTATGCACAAAACTGGAAAAATGAAAAAATACCAGAGGTGTGGGAATGGTTGAAAAAACTGTTATATATGGCTGAAATGGATAAGTGGACTAGAAAATTGAATAATCTTTACTCAGAGACCTTTCTGGAAGACTGGAAAGATTTGAAAGAATATGTTGAAAAGTATTGGGATATGAAAAACTATATCTATACATGGTTATAATAGCATAAAGGAATAGAAATATATTATATGAATGTTTTAGTTAAAATTAGACAATGAAACTGTTTTTATTTAGAAATACATAAGAGTATAGAAAATAAGAATTGGTGTATAAGTATAAGTATTTTAAAGCTATATAACCGTCACCAGAAACGAAACATAGATATAAGTATTACTATTTTGAATAAAATGGAAAATGTGTTATGCTTCAGATGTGGTGGGAAACCACCAAAACAAGATAAAAATAGAATGTACAAATAGAACAAAATGTTATTTAATATGGAAAAAGGGATTTGTGTAAGGTTAAATGTATTATTTTCGATGTTTTTTTTTTGAAAAATAAAAATTTCTTTACAAAAAAAAAAAGAACCTTGTGTTGCAAAAGAACATGCTATAACAAGCCAAGAAGGTGGGGTGGGGGGGCTTATTGTTTTGTATAGATGCCACAGAAATACACAGAAGCCATAAAAAAAAAAAAAACAGTAGAGCCTTGAGATATACCCACTAGGACTACAAGCTACTGGAGCTTTATTAGCAAACTCCACAACAAACCAGACAGTTCAAAAATTATTGAGACCCGCATGTAGTTTCTCATAATGGATGTGGAACCTCTTTATCTAGTCTGCAATTTATTTAAAAGAATCAACATCCAATATATCCTTGGTGGCATTAAAATATGGTTCAAATCTCTCATGGGGTAAGAATCCATATTCTGCCCACATTTTACACACCCACACACAATGTTAAAAATTGCTGATTTGTACAGTGATATTCAGATCCCCCCCCCCAAGCAAAACCAAAAAAGAAAAAAGAGATCAATTTAAAATACTGCAAATAGTAACTTCCCATGTGGGCTACAATTAGATCTCAGAACAGGCCTCAAAGACCTTGGACTCACACATTCACTTTTATCCTAATGTGCTGAGCCAACACTGATGACTTCCTGATTTGTAACGAACTGCAATTTGTTGTGACATCTGAATCAGGTGCTTTAACAAACTGCAGTTTGTTTCTTACCCACAATCAAGGGCGCTATACACCAAAGTTTTGAATCCTAGTTTACAGGCAAGAAAAAGATAGTTTGTTAATGGCCAGGTGTAGACCTCCTAACAAGCTACAGTTTTTTACTAACAGAAATCTTAAATCTCAACTCAGCACACAAGGAGAAACAGGAAAGAGTGTATGATCCCAAAGATTTCCTGGCTTACTCTTGTTGTGAATAATTATTTTTGTGATGGCTGAATACAGACAGTCTAATGAAACATTTCTTGAAAATTGCGCAGGAGCAAGACATCAGCATGAATCCTACCTCTATTCTACAACTCTACTGAGCAAAGTTTGAAGCCTTCCTCAAAACAGAAGTGCCACTAAGTTGAGGGAAGGTTCTTTAGACCGGAGGAACTTCCTCAAGCTTAGATTTGGATCCACCTTACCATTTATCACTCCTTTTATGATAAAAAGCCAATTTTAGGGCACAGAATCCCAAAATCACCATTATCTGTGAAATTAATTACGAGAAAGAAGTTTCCAGGTTGTGAACTAAAGTACTGAATGAATATGCCAGTGTATTACCAAAGCACTACAAAAAATTTAACTCGCCAAACATTTTAACGTATCTAAATTCAAGCCTTGGTAAACTGATAGTCCCCCAAGAAATGAGATGAAGAAGGTACATACTTATCCACTGGTGGCTCCTGAACATATGGGTAGCATGTTGCATAATACCTAGGAAAGACACATGCTTCTGAGGGTTCTGACCATGCCACTGTTACCGCCGCGTATTTTGGGACAAACGGTTTGACCTCTGCTGATAACTTGATGCCCTGAGAAACAAAAGGGGGTTTGGCTACATGCACTTTAAGATTCACCAGAATATGTGAAAATCCCCATCTATGTGAACAATATGGTCACTAAAAGGAAAAACTGGTGCCTATTCTTCTACGCAACCAAAACAGGGCTGAAGAAATTAAATCAATAAGAGAACAGTCAGAATTGCGCCAACAATTGAGCACTCAAGCAAATTTCTCTGAAATACAGTTTTACAAATATCTGACTTCAGATCATAATGCAAAAATTCAAGAGTATTTTTACTGCATGCACCGCAGAAATTGTTTTAAGATGAGACAAAAAAAAATTCTTGCAAATCAACAGCTGCAGGAGTGCGCACTTGCTTAGTTATTACCTGGGGTTAAAGTATCAACAGCAGGCTGCAGGATCACTGTCTCCTGTGTTATGAACAAACTCCCTCCATCAGACTTGACCATGGCTTTGTTCCAAGATTGTCAAGGTTAGGGTTCATGTCAGTTAACTGTAAAGCCAAGGATTTGCAGAGCAGCCAAGGAAGAATATGTAACTCAGGCAGTCACATGGTCATCCTCAGTGCCTCAACCCTAGTTAATAGTATGCTAGCATTACATCTATATGAGCTCAATTGTTAAGATTAAGCAGAAAAGCCAAGAGGCGAATTATTCACTCAACAGAACAAATTTTGAGTCCAGTGGTGTTACATTTGTGCAGTGCATGCATCAGGTGCTTTACACCTGATTTGTTAAAAACATCTCATGACTACTTAGGCACTAAACAGAAGAGTAATCTGACACCAAGTTACATTCAAGCCAAAACCTACAGGTTTTCCCTTATCACTATAATCTTATAACTTCAGGTTTTCCCTTATCACTATAATCTTATAACTTCAGGACTGATTGTAAATGTAAAACAATTGTCTCTAGCCATGTTTGATTCTTCAACAAATGTTAAGGCTCCACAGGACTTTTTTTTAAAGTGACAGATTATCATAGCTACTTTTCAAAAATAAAATAATCATAGGATTCTAATATTAACAGAATGCCTTGATGCTTTGCCATACTTTCCCCAAAGAGATGTTAATAATTTTAGGCTTATACTATAGCCAGCATCTTTCAACACTGTTATAATAAAGCAGCTATTTTGTGTGTTCTAACCCAACATGTACTCTTAGTTTGAATTAAAGTATTGTAAAAAACTCCATCCAAATGTATTTGCCTCTAAGATTTTAATATCACAAGACAATAAATACTTTCATGGTGTTTTCATCCAGGATTTATAGTTAAACGCTATCTGTTCCACTGCAAACAGTCCCACTAAAATTAGAGATTAGTCAGTACAAATGGAACTGAACTTTTTCCTTTGAATTTTTTTGCACTGATTTTAAAAGACAGTAAGACTGGCTGACATTCTTTAGACTGGGGCCAGCAAACAGCTGTTGGCTAAATCTCCCAAGACCTGAGAGACAAGTGCATCTGAGAACTAAACATAGGCAGAAGTGAAATTTGTAGGTTCCTTTTCAGACACACTTTGGCCCTCAGGTCTTGGAAGATTTAAATGTTAAAAAGGACTTCCTCTAACAGAATAGAATTGGCTTGCTGAAAAAGAGAGAGCAATGTAACAACATTTCAGTATAAATTGCCCATTCCCTTCTGCCCAACTTAACTTTATGGAAAACACTTTGGGTTGCCAATTTGCAGAATTACAACTGATCTCCAGACTACAGAGATCAGTTCCTTTGGAAAAAATGGCAGCTTCAGAGGGCAGATTCTATAGCCTCATAATCTCCACTAAATGCCCTTCCATCCCCAAATTCTGTCTTCCCGGACACTGCTCCCCTCACTTCCAGGAATTTCCCAAGCCAGAGCTAGTAATCCTGGAAACACTCTTCCGGGGTATGGGAAATCATAGCATAGAATCATAAGAGACCGGTAGGCTTGAATTTTATAGGCAAAACCTTATTCACCAAAAGAAAGCATTTGATGAATCAGCTGTTGCCTGAAAACCGCTCTTACCACATTAGAACCTATGCATAACTGAGTCGACCACTTTTTATCTTGAAAAGCCACGGGGGAGGGGGGGGTTGCTTTCCTTTTGCCAAAGCTTCCATGCTTCAAAACACGCACACACAGGTATTTCTTTTTCCCCTCAGGATGGGATAAAAAGGCACCAAGTGAACAAATAGCAAATTTGAACTTCAAAGAGAGGTGTCAGCGCACAGAAACAGTCTCTGACCTCTGAAAGTCGGGGCAGACTGGGAGGCCTGAGGGTGACAGGATTCGCCCAGTCGGACGGGGCCCACAAAGCCAGTGTGCGACTCGCCCGGGGCGGGCCAGGCCAGGCCAAGCATGGAGGCGGCCACTACGCGGCTCAGCCAGGCAACTCGCCCAAGAAGGCCGGGCCGGCTTAGGGTGCGATCACACGGGCATTTAAACCTGGGTTCTCCCGCGCTGCTCTTTCAAGCGCGATAGGTACTTGTTTTTCCTGGTGGTTGGAAAAGCAGGCTCGAGTGCGGGGGGGGAGGGGCGGCTTCGAGACGGGAGACAGATGCGGCCCGTCTAGTCAGCCCCTTTAATTGCGATGGGGAACAGCCGCGAGGCCCGCAATAAACGTCCGTGTGATCGCACTCCAAGTTTCCCTGCCACTCCCCCGCCAGGGATGAGGGGGATCAGTAATAGGGCTGCCAAGTCCCCCATAGGGTGGGGAAAACACTGATTTTTAGTCCTTCCCTCCCGCTTTTCCAAAGTTGCCCACCGGGGGGGGGGGGGGGGGGGACAAAATGGCTGTCTTAAAAGGGAAATGTCTGCAGAGAGCCTGCCCTGCAGTAAAAAGCCTCGCCAGACATTTCCCCTTTAAGAAGTCAGCAAGAGAGCTTCCACACCAAGAGAGGTCCGCCCAGAGATTAAGGAGGGACTGAAGGAGCTGCTTTTGCATGTGGCTGGCAAGGTGAGTTTCTCTTCCAGCTCTTTTCATTCTCTCTCCCTCTTTCTTTTTTCTGTCTGTCTGTCTGTCTCTCTCTCTCTGTCCCCATCCAGCAGAGGTCTATCAGTGGCTATTATAGCCACAAGGTCTAAATGGAAGTAAGTGCCTCTGCCAGTTTTTTTCCCTTCTCTCTCTCCCTTTTTCTTTTTTCTGTCTGTCTCTCTCTCTCTGTCCCCATCCAGCAGAGGTCTATCAGTGGCTATTATTAGCCACAAGGTCTAAATGGAACCCTTTGTCTGGGGCAGTGAGGCTCTGCATTCTTGGTGCTTGACAGGGGGGCAACAGTGGGAGGGCTTCTGGAGTTCTGGCCCCGCTGCTGGACCTCCTGAGGGCACCTGGTATTTTTGGCCACTGTTGTGACACAGAGTGTTGTACTGGATGGGCTGTACTGGATGGGCCGATCCACTGTGGCTTCTCTCCTGTTCTTATGATATGAAAATCATATTTAGCACTTGTGTAGCACTTAGGGCTTCATATTCTGCCGAGATGAGGAAGGATTCAGTAGGGCTGTTGCTCAGTGATAGAGCATCTGCTTGACATGCAGGAGGTATCAGCCTCTTCAGCTAAAAAAGGATCAGGTCATAGGTGACATTAAAGATCTCAGCCTGAGACCCTGGAGAGCCACTACCAGTCTGAGTAGTCAATACTGACCTTGATGGACCAATGGCCTGATTCAGTATTAGGAAACTTCATGAGTTCATGTGTCAGCATGTGGAAGCAACATCACAGGATGTGACATCACAAAATGATGTCACTTCCTTTCTCCTGGCTCCACCCCCAAAGTCCCCAGATATTTCCCAAGTTGGACTTGGCAGCCCTAATCAGTAACGATAGTGCCGCCCCCCCCCCCCCCCTCCGGGGCCACCATGGCCAACGACTGCCTTTTGAGGAAAACACAGTGCTACGAAATACTGCTGTAAAAAAAGAATTCGTGCGTGTGTGTGCGCCGTAGAGTTCAGGGGAGGAAGCTGAAGGCATCCGTCACTTTCGCTTCAGTCCCAACCGGCGCCTCCCGAACTAACGAAGGAGGCTGTTGACCCCCCCGCCCCGGGATAAAAGTCCACTGCCTGGCGTTCAACGGGTGAAACCTGCTCCATCAGCACGCAGGAAAGAACGCCACCTTTTGCATTTCTGTGGGTGAGGCTTCTGTTAAAAACACGGGAGCCATGCCACGAAAAAGAGAGGGAGGAGAATGCAGCAGAGAAGTGCGCTTTACGGCTCCCGGAAAGGTGAGAGTAATCCCGTTTTTGCCCAAAGAAGCCTTTTAGGACTGGGACCAGTGACGTAGTTTAGAACTGGCGGACTTCCTCGTCCTTGTCCGTTCCAGGATTTCTCTGGGTTGCTCTCTGCCCATAGCAAAACTAATGGCGGGTAGCATGGCTGAGTGAGTCGGCCTTCCCACGGTCCAGCCTCCTCGCCGTTCCTTACCTCGTTGCTGGCTTCCCGCTCTGAAGTCATAGCAGGCGGAAAAGCAAGGGGTCGAGAAAAGCCCACCCCGCCAGAGATGATTCTCAGCCTATTCTCCACGCCGGCCCCAGCGCGCACAAAACAATCGTAATACAGCGCCGCCTGCGTCTCAACTGCCACAGCCAATCAACAGCAGGGCAACTCACCGAACGGCCGCCATGACACTAGAGGCAAACGGGGGGGGGGGGGGGGCTTTCAGACAAAACCGTTCATTTTTAAAAACAGGCTGTTTTGGTAGACGCCTAAGGGCACAGGCTCACCGGTTTTATTTGGGATAAGGTGTTGTCACGTACTCTGCACTATTTTATCTTACAGTTTGCTAGTATTTTTTTATGCTGTTTAACCAAGACTAAATAAATCACTACATAATTGTTTTCCATAAATCTGAATACAGATTACACAGTGCATGAATACCAGTGTCAATCATTATGGCAACATTTTTAATGCACAATACAGCAATGCCTAGAATTATAAAACTATTGTTTTTATATGCATTACTGATATTTTTGCAAAAATTATTTAATTGCAAATTTAATTCCTCCACATGAAGCCATCTAGGTGACCTTGGGTCAGTTACAGCCCTCAGAACTCCCTCAGCCCCACCTACCTCACAAGCTGCCTGTTGTGGGGAGAGGAAGGGGAGGTGATTGTAAGCTGCTGAGACTCCTTTGGGTAGTGAAGAGTAGGGTATTAAAAACCAATTTCCTACTACATTCCTGGTTAGCTCTCTACTTTCCAATAATCCAGCAATACTTTTCTACTGTGAGATATAGCCAAGGTTGTATGAGCAGGCATCCGATGAAGCATATTTAATGCTGTTTTCACCTCCTGTACATTTAACAGCATCAGTTGTAAATGTACTGAACATTTTTACACAACAGGATTGTATTATCATTTTAGAACTGTATTAGGTCAACCCAGTCTGTCAGTTCAGTCAAATGCTTATGATCCTCCAAAATCTACATATGTATTTAATATAAGTTCTTAAAATATCAATGTATTACCACCACATGTAACTAGTTAAGAAACCGTATATGGATAGTCAGGTCCATAGCACAGAAAACCTGCTTTGAATTCAGCTTCCTGAGAATGTCTGCTTTTAACAATGAGTGCTTCTGTTCCTTATGATTAGGAACAGGGCTTAAGTGTTCTTCTTATGCACTGCAGATAATACCTAATTTTCCCAACCTACTGGTCACAAAAGTTTCTTGGCATTCCTGTTTTTCTACCTCTAGTCACTCAAAAGAAAACGTTACACTTCTATGTGTATTTCTGGTTAAAACTTTGTCTTAATACTTTCAGTGTCACCTAAATACATGTTACTATGGGTCTTTGATACAAATAATTCTAATAAACTTTATTTTCTAATATGAACTATTTTTCTCTTTATTACAACTAACCCTATCTGCAATTATAGATTTTCCTCCCATAACATATTGGGCGTCATGTCAGTGATACATGGTCAGGCTGTAAAAGGCAATATGGTGAAACTGAACAATCTGTTTTAAAGAATTGCTGTGGTAAAGTTCCAAGAGCCAAAGGCAAACTATGTCAGCAAACACACTGGCATTCCTTACAAAAATACTGTGTTTAGTTAATTGCTTAAACTCTATAAGCCCATTTTTCACGTTAATGAACATTCCTGGACACAAGAATAGGTTTTGTTTCCTTTACATCAAATGGAAACTTGAAGAGTAACACAGTACTAAATGGCAAGTGACTAATTAAGCTGCTCACAGCTAATTAAAAGTTTCCATTTAATTTTACAGCGATAGTTTGCCATTGCCTGCCTCTGTAGAGCAATCCCTGACTTCCTTCGTAGCCTCCCATCCAAGTGCTAACCAGGCTTCTGAGATCAGGCTGGCCTGGGTCATCCATGTTAGGATGTTTCCTTCACATCACATAGTTGGACACTATATAGACAGATATAAACTGATGTTCATCCAAGCCATTCAGTATGTTCATTGTGTTCTAGTCCTCACCTCTTGAAAGTTTTCCAAATGTTTAGTGCTTCCTACACTTTATCCATCTAACAATAACTCCATAACCTTGTAGCACAAGCTAGTTAAGAGACTATACTTATGTTCAGGCAGTTTATCATAACTTATTATATTAAAAACAAGTTGGTGTATAAAGTAAAATCCATGAAATACAAAAAGATTATCTAGCATTAAAACAGGTTTTATTTCATCAGCCCCATTTCAACAGTTCAAAAGCCAAACAATTGCTTCAACTGCTATAGAAAGAATAAAAGCCCTAGATGTTTGAATATTTGAGAACCTAGTCAAGACATTCTGTGTAACTTTTGAACACAATGGACAATCAAATAGGCACTTTAACAGTACAAATCATAGCAGCCTACTTTGCATTTTACTGAGCTCTGTTGCTGTGAATAATACAGCTCATGCACAGGTAATTACTTTTGTACTTTTTTCAAGTATTCACTGAATACTACCAACATATTTACATCCATATACATAAAGTTCCAGAAGATTTCAAAGAAGTTTCTAGAAGTTATTCATTTTTGCTGGCCTTTTGGAAGTGGTCTTCTAAAAAGGAGAATGTGTGGTTCTGTTGAAAGAAAAAAATGGAAAATTGAGGAGCATTGCTTGACAATAAACACAACATACAACATTATTATATATAAATGCTTAGTCCTCATAGGCATTGTTTTCAGCACTCCAGGTGTTAACAGTGTTGTTTTCACTCAAATACCTGCTCCAGAAACTGGAGATAAGATGTGCAAAAGATCTTGCCAGACACATTTTCACTTACCTGGCTCATGAATCATATAGTGGACCCAGCCAAGACTCTGCTGTACACCGAGCCTTCTCCACTCTTCCTCAGACATTAGATGGGTTTTGGGTACTTGTTTTGACAGTTCTCTTGGTAACATTACATGCCTACCAGGAAGAAATTAAGATGTTACATTCTTGCAGCCATGCATAACTGTACAGCTCCGGAAGAACAATCATTTTCCCATCAGATGTAGGAGTATTAGAAGTATTTCATAATTAGTAGCTTTTGAAGCTTTTAACTATTGTCCACAGCTTATGAGGCACGTGCTCTCAAGTCAACATCTTAATATCAAGATGAACATTATTAAATTAGCTTATTCTATACACAAGAAAAACTTGTGTAGTTTGTTGCTACAGGGCAACTTAAGCCCAAGAATTAGGCTTATAACTGAATTTCCATTCAGACAGAAAAGCTTGAACAAAAGATGGTTCCTTTAAACCAGAAGGAAGTGCACAGAAAAGCTGTATGGACGTTTTGAAACGTCCAGTCTATCTATTTACCCTTTTATAGATATTAACAGTTTTTCTCCTCAAAACAGTTTCCTTCCCAATTCCGCATCATGTGCACAACCACCACACTCTGAGGTAGATGAGGCCAACCGGTTGACAAGCCCAAGGTCACAAAGCAAGTCTCCATAACAGTGTGGGGAGTCCAGCCTGGCTCTCCAGAAGCCTAGTTCAACATTTGAACCACTACATCACACCAGTCCTCACGTAAACCGAGATCTTCGTCCAGGAAAAGTACCACTGTGGCCCAGAATCCAGTGCCTGAAAAATCAGACTAAGGTTCAGCACTGCTCCACTTCCACCCCCCTCCTTAAGTGGACCCGGATCAATCACCGTCTCTCGGCAAGGCCAGCCCGGAGTCCTGGCGAATGCCCGGGGGGGGGGGGGGGGAAAGGGAGAGGAAGCGAGTATCACGCGTCCCGCCGCCAAGTCCGCACAACAGAGCCGCGGCCGCCCCTCCCCATCGCCCACCAGCCCTTCCCAAAGCTTCATTCAACAACAGCCACCCACGGTTCCCACAGCCACCCTTCGTCCTCCCTGTGGGGAGTGGACTCCCTCCCTCCCTCCCGCCTGTTCTTTGTTCCCTACCCTCGCTGCTGCCTGCTTTTCTCGGGGAGAGGAGGCGGCACAGCACTGCCAGAACAGGCTGGAACGAGGAGGCACAAGGAACAACATGGTGGCTCAGCGAGAGAAAGAGGAGGAGGGCAGCGAATCTTCAAGAAAAAAGGGAAAGCATCCTCCCTGTGTCTCCCCGCTCACCGGTACTCGTAGTTCTCGTCGAAGTATTTGTCCGAGTAGTAGATCTGCTTGTGTGACATGATGACGGCGGCCCCCGACGCCTCCTCTACCACCGCAACGGCTTCCCTCACAAGTCAACTGACTCGCCTAAAGCCAGCACATCCGCCCAACTCAATTTGAATCCAACCACTCAGTGGTGATTGGAAGGCGGCGCGGACTAATTGGAGCGCGCGCTGCCACGTGACACCGTAGTAGGGATTCAATTTCTCCGCCCACTTCAATTCCCCCAGCATTCGCTCGAAGTTTCCACCAATCAGAGGACGCCGTGAGCGAAGCCTTATATCTGCCTCCGGACATGCGCATTCCTGCCTTTTAAAACTGCCAATAGAATTGTTTTGGGAAAGGGGACAGTCACTGGGTAAATTAGCAGTTTGGAGAAATTGTGGCGGGGGGGCGCGCGCGCGCAGATGGGCGCTTGCTCGCGTGCATACAGACTTTGGGTGACTGTTCTGTGTTCGCTTTTTCGCGAACTGGGAGGGAAGGTTGCTGGGCTGCTTCCAGGCTGTAAATATGTTTGTTGTCGTAACGACTTTGAGGAAGAGCTGCGTTCTGTTACAGTAGCAACTGTGATATGGCCCCTTGCATGCTTGTTGTGAAGTGAACCCTTTTGAGTTCAAGGAAGGCAACACCCAGTTAATCATCTTAACCCCCCCCCCCCCCCCAATCTGGTTTTCATTCTTTGTGCTGCTCTTAAAAGGCTGCCTGCCCCATGAAAGCTTATGCCAGAGTAAGCTTTGTTACTCTTGAAGGTGTCACCGGATTTTTTTTTTAAAAAACTGCTTCCTAGACTGACACGGCTGATCCCAGGAATTATTTCCTCACTGCCAGAGGTCTCTGCTCTATCCCACTCGCCTTCTCTTTGAGGAGCTGATCAGCTTTCATGCTTTAGGCTTCAGTGATCATCCTCATCTGGTTCCCCACCTGAGTGTCTAATGGCTCATTAGATTTCCCCCCACAGTAAAGATTTACTTTACCCACTCTTTTAGGACCCCACAAAGATCAGTTCTCAACTCTGCAGTTTTTGCGTTTACACAGTATAGGCGTCTTCAGCACCTATATGTTGGTGACACCCAGCTTTACCTTTCTATCCCAAAACTTTTATTTTCCATATAAACCTGTATTTTTGCTGATAAAAGATGCCCCCCGCTTCCCCTTCCTCACAGCAGCCTATCTTATCTATTACAGAATGGCCCCATGACCCTCAGAGTCAGCTTTCCAGAAAGATCCATAATGTTCAGAGCCTTCTGCTGATGGATTGATGGATCCTATTAGTTCTGCTTGTATCCAATATATTTTATTATTTATCTAGAATGTTATGCTGCTGCTTCAGGAACTCTATGCAGCAGTACACCCAGGCTATGTACCTGTTCCTTCAAGGGGATTGCAACCTGCTCCAAGGCAGGAAGATTCCTCAGTCATCAAGCAGCTTTGTCATTGAACAATAGCACCTTAGTCTTGACTGGACTGAGCTTCAGTTTATTGCCTCCCATCCATCCCATTGTCTCCAGGCATCCTATTATTGCCTTCAGGACTTGCACAGACCCATCTGACTCAGCTGTTAAAGGGAAGTACAGCTAGATATCATCTGCATATGGGCAACACCTTACTCAAAATCCCCTGATGATATTTCCCACCAATTTCATGTAGATGTTAAATAGTATGGGAGACAAGGTGGAACCCTGAGGTACTCCATAATATAAATGCCAAGGATCCAAGTAGCAGCCCCCAGTACCATCTTCTGAAAGCAGCCAATCCAGTAAGAATGGAACTCCCAAAGCATGGTTCACCCCACTCTCAACTCAGCCAGCCTCTCCAGAAGGAGACAATGGTTGATGGCATCAAACACCATAGAGAGGTCCAGGAAAAGCAACCGAAAAGCCCTCCCCCATCACTCTCCTGTCAAAGATCACCTTTCCTCAACATATCAACAACTACAATCAAACCTTACCTCGTGTAATCCAAAAAGCAATGTTTAAGTTAAAATACTTCGCAATATATTTCATTGTATAGTATTTTACTTATATTTGATCTTATCTGTTTAAAATGTTAACTTGAAAAGAAATAACAATAAAGTTTTACTTATTTAAAAAAAGAAGAAAAAAAGATCATCCCTTCAGCAACCAAGGCCATTTCCATCACAAACCTAGGCTTGAATCCAGATTGAAAGGGGTCTAGACACATTTCTGCTTGCAACTTATTTGTTCAGTTTCACCACGCTCAAATGTTCAAGGACTTCCTGTTTCCTTCAGTGATACCACCTTTTCTTCCTTGCTGCTCTTTAAGCCAGGCATTCCCTCCTACATGAGACCATCTTAGCCGAAGCAACACAGCAAAACTGATTTCAGTCAAAGACCATGTTCAATATTTGTTTACACTTAGCATGCTTAGAGTCTGTGAGAGATAAATATTTAATCAGCAAATAGTTCGGAGTGTTTATAAGATGTCAGTCAGTATTTTAAGAGATGGATATCTCTGTTAAAAATCAACATTTCACAGTAGCATTTAAATAACCACTGTAGTTTAAACAATATTTTAAGGAATACTTTTATTTATTTATTTAGGGTACTTCTGTAGTGCTTCTTCAAAATTGTGCTTGAGACAGCTTGCAATTAGAACAATGTAACAATATAAAAACCACCATTAAAAATAACCATTGGACATAAATAGCATAAAACCATAAACACTATTTATTTAAAATATTCGTATCCCACCTTGGTTTTTTTTAGATTCAATGTGGCTTAACAGTGCAATAATCAGTTGCAAGGGTGGAAAACCGTAAGATTCCATTGACAAAATAAGAATGCACTAATTAAAAGCACACAGCCAGCCCTGGCTTGGGTAGCTCAGGCAAACCTGACCTCATCAGATCTCAGAAGTTAAGCAGGGTCAACTCTGGCAAGTACTTGGATGGGAGACCTCCTTGGAATGCCAGAGCTAGGAGGCAGGGGCAGGCTTTATTCAGCCACATCTCTGAATATCCTCCAGGCCCCCGGTAGGGGTCAGTCACCAGAGGTCACCATGACTTCTAGGTGTGTGTGCACATGCACACACATATTAAAAATACCCCCTAAAAAGTGCCAATTGTGGTGAAATGTTCCCCCACTGCCTAATGCCCTCTGAAACAAACTGGTCTTGCATTACTTCTTGAATAGAACCAATAAAAGCACCCGCCACATTCTGTCTAGTTGTCAATTCCAGGGGAGTGGACCTACCACACAGAAAGTTTATAGCCATGGGAGGAACTGTGGCTCAGTGGCAGAGCATCTGCTTGGTATGTAGAAGGTCTCAGGTTCAGTTCCCAGCATCTCCAATTAAGGGGATCTGGTAGCAGGTAAAGTGAAAGACCTGTACCTAAGACTCTGGACAGCAGCTGCTAGTTTGAGTATATGATTTATTTATTTATTTGATTTATATGTCGCCCTCCCCACGAGTGGGCTCAGGGCGGTTTACATCAATATCATTAAACAATCGATGTTCATAGACCAATGGTCTGATTCAGTATAAGGAAGCTTCATGTCTTCATGATCTATCAGTTGCTGTATGGAGAATCTTGAGAGGACACTACAAGGAACGTAACTGGTGCATGGGAGTATACCAGGAAATGGAGTTGACAGTATACTACACTAATTCTCAGAGAGCTTTCAGTTTTTAATAGAAAAGCAGACAATCACATATTCTAATAGCAAATTGGCCAAATCCAAAGATACTTAAATCTGGTGACTGGAGCTGTGAACTGACAAGACTGATTTTTTACAAACCTAAAAACACCTCAGGTTTGCAGAAAATTCTGAAGGCTTAAAAAACACATGGGGGAGATTTAAAATATCACACAATGATAAAAGGATAACCTGTAGCTTTAAAAAAAGGTAAGTACTCTGTGGCTGTTGCTAAGCAACCACAGAATTCTAGCCTTGGTTTCTTTGAGTAAAAGGCAGGGGGAGGGGCCAGGGCCCTTTCAAGGGTTGTCTTGGACTTTGAAGGAGGACTTAACAGGGCCACGCATGGCAGCAACCACTAGGTGACTTGATAACACCTGACTTACATAAATTACCTAGCCCTGGCTGCTTGCTATGTTCTTTTTTTCTTTTTTCTTTTTCTTTATTGTTAAAATACAAACAACACAAACATTATGTAAGAAAACGGAGTCACACGTCGACAATAACACATGGCTAAAAATACACCTGTTAATATTTGTTGAACTATACCACCATTAGGCTGATGTAAGGGGAAAAAAACAAAAAACCTCTGTCTGACATGCAAATTTGGAGTTGCCTGAGAGTACCCACTACTAGTAAGGACAATTTGTTCATTTAACTGCATTGTTGAGTTGCTTAAGCATCAGAAAAATTACTCAATTAAAGGTGAAGCCAAGACATGTAGCTTGGGTTTTGTGATAGAAGATCATTTTCCGTTATGTATTGCAGGTAAGGAAACTAGGTACGTACCATGTTAGAATGGGACTTACAAGAGTTTGAATGAGAAATGATCAGAGTGCCAGTGATTTTATCCATGATGAATAGTTTCCATACTTTATTTCTCCATTCCATCATCATGGGAGGTCTGGTCAATTTCCAGGTGGCCACTACAGGAAGTTTAGCTGCCACCAGTAAGTACATCATAAGATGAAGGAGAGGATCCTTGTCTTTTGAGGGCTCTCTAAGATGTAAGAGAATAGTTTCTGGTGTTATCGGAAGTGACTGTGATGTTATTTTGGCAATTTCAGCAACAACAGTCTCCCAGAACTGTCGTATATGAGGGCAGCTCCACCAACAATGCTGTTGCTATGTTCAGCTGCAGCAACCCTATGAAAAATAGCGTGCTGTGTAGGGGTTAGAGCTTCAGAGTAGGGTCTGGGAGATCCAGGTTCAAATCACCAGTCTGTGATGGAAGCTCACTAGGTGATGTTGTGTCAGTCACATAGTTTCAGCCTAACGTACCTTACAGGGTTATTGTGAGGATAAAAAGGAAGAAGAAAATGATAAAAGGTACTTCGATCCCCACTGTGGAGAAAGATGGGGCATAACTGAAGTACATAAATAATAAACACAAGAGGCGGGAACCATGTACTCACGGGGGGGGGGGGGGAAGGATTTCTAAAGGCTGCAGCCCCAGGTAAGTCCTCTTCCCCCCCCCCCCCGCCAGGAATAGAAAAAGCCAAAATTTTATGGTACCATAAGTCTCAATCTGAATAACAGTTTCAGATACAAGTGAGCCCCGTTTACAGATGAGCTTAATCTTTTATACTAAGGAGGCGGAGAATTCCAGTGGGATGAAACTAGTGTCATTTCTACACATTTGACATCATTCTCATAAGCAAAAGTATTCTATTTCATTCTTGCGCATGTCAGTTACAGAAAAGAAATCAAGAATGTTAAGTTATACATTGTTGCAAATTGGTATACTTTCTCATGCATCTTCTCTAACCTAGAATGTGCTAGGAATAATAGACCATTGCAAGCAGTTGCAACTTAAAACAATAAGCTCCTATATGAGCATTTTTGCTGAAGTACAAACATACAATGTAGAATTCTTTATGCATGTTTGTATCTGTGCTGGCCTTGTGGTTTCAAAGAATTAGCTTACTAAGGCCATAAAATTAGTTTTGCAATTTCTTTCTTCACTATTAGTATACAGATAAATGAGAATGGGAAGCAAATAAAAGGCAGGTTGTTGAATTGCTGAGAACAAGAGAATGAGGCAGGACAAGGAGAGAGGATATGGGGGTTTCCAAGAGGAGGGAGAGGGGAAATAATGTGGGGAATGGGATTCAGGGGAAAGTGATGCACCCCATGCAAGTCCTCAAGGGTTCCCTGCCATACAAGTAGGCATAGGCGTAGACTACGGAGGGGCTCGAGCCTCCCCCGAAATTTCGAAACGTAGTGCCTGCTGCCGTGCCTCCTGGGGCTAGGGCTGCCAAGTCCAACTTGGGAAATATCTGGGGACTTTGGGGGTAGAGCCAGGAGACTTTGGGGGTGGAGCCAGGAGAAAGGAAGTGACATCATTTTGTGATGTCACATCCTGTGATGTTGCTTCCACATGCTGACACATGAACTCATGAAGTTTCCTAATACTGAATCAGGCCATTGGTCCATCAAGGTCAGTATTGACTACTCAGACTGGTAGTGGCTCTCCAGGGTCTCAGGCTGAGATCTTTAATGTCACCTATTACCTGATCCTTTCTTAGCTGAAGAGGCTGATACCTCCTGCATGTCAAGCAGATGCTCTATCACTGAGCAACGGCCCTACTGAATCCTTCCTCATCTCGGCAGAATATGAAGCACTGCTACACAAGTGCTAAATATGATTTTCATTTCATAAGAACAGGAGAGAAGCCACAGTGGATCAGGCCAACAGCCCATCCAGTACAACACTCTGTGTCACAACAGTGGCCAAAAATACCAGGTGCCCTCAGGAGGTCCAGCAGCGGGGCCAGAACTCCAGAAGCCCTCCCACTGTTGCCCCCCAAGCACCAAGAATTCAGAGCATCACTGCCCCATACAAAGTGTTCCATTTAGACCTTGTGGCTAATAATAGCCACTGACAGACCTCTGCTGGATGGGGACAGAGAGAGACAGACAGACAGACAGACAGAAAAAAGAAAAAAAGAGGGAGAGAAAGAGAAGGAAAAAACTGGCAGAGGCACTTACTTCCATTTAGACCTTGTGGCTAATAATAGCCACTGATAGACCTCTGCTGGATGGGGACAGAGAGAGAGAGAGAGACAGACAGACAGACAGACAGAAAAAAGAAAGAGGGAGAGAGAAGGAAAAGAGCTGGAAGAGAAACTTACTACAGCAACGTTGCCAGCCACATGCAAAAGCAGCTCCTTCAGTCCCTCCTTAATCTCTGGGCGGACCTCTCTTGCTGTGGAAGCTCTCTTGCTGATTTCTTAAAGGGGAAATGTCTGGTGAGGCTTTTTACTGCAGGGCAGGCTCTCTGCGGACATTTCCCTTTTAAGGCAGGGCAGGGAAGAGTTCCCCTGCCTTCCTGCTGGTAGCCATTTTCTCCCCCGGTGGCCAATTTTGAAAAAGCGGGGGTGAGTATTTAAAACCGGTGTTTCCCCCGCCCTACCGGGGGACTTGGCAGCCCTACCTGGGGCCCTTCCGAGGCCGGCAGCTGCTGCTGCTGTCGGTGCCTCTCCCCCCACCCCGCCTGGCCACTCTTCCATCCTTCCCTCTCCCTCCCTCTTTTCCCGGCGAAGTGAGGGGGGGGGAGAGAGGCCCTGGCAACAGTGGCTGGCGGGCCTCGAAAGGGCCCGGGGAGGCGCGGAGGTTTCCCGGCGGGGGGGACATTGCCCCAGCGAGCGCGTGTGCTAAAGAGCCCCCACCCCCACCCCGGATTTTACAAAAGTCTACGCCCCTGCAAGTAGACCTGGCCCAGTGGCTGGAGCCACATAACTGGGCCTTAGCTTTCCTAGGTAGAGGCTGCTGGAAAGGGAAAGCTGAAGAAAGAGGGGCAGATAAAGGAAAGTTGTCTGTTGGGTGGGAGGAAAGAAGAAAGCAAGAAAGGGGGAGAAGTGATGGGAGCTTTCAGGAAAAGGAAAGAGAAAAAAATGGGATAGAGGGAAATGAGATGCCCCTCTGAAGACAGGCTCTCTGAGCCCTGCATGAGGCAAGGCAAATGGCAGCACCTGGGCTGCCTGAGTTCCACAGATGGCAGCTCTCAGCCCAGCCAAGCCCTATGCAAGGTAAGGTAAGCAAGACAGAGGGTGATGTCCAGCCCCACAAAAGGCAAGGCAGAAGATGGCACCCAGCTGAACACAGTGCAGCTCAGAGGCACCTGGCTAGGCCTCGCACAAAGTGAGGCAGACGGTAGTGCCTGGCCTGGCCAAGCCTCATGCAAGGCCCTTAGTATTCCTGGGTAGAGGTGCCAGGTGTAGGGAATGGTGGAAAAATGATGAGGGAGAGGAGATAAAGGTAGGTCAGTTGCCAGAAGGGAAGGAGAAAAGGAGGCAGGAAAGGGGGAGAGGCTATGGGGATTTCAAGGGGGGTGGGGAAAGAGAAATACTGGGGGAGAGGGAATTAAGGTTTACCCTGAAAGTCCTTGCGGGCTTCCACTTGTCATATATGATAATTAATAAAATTGCCCAGGCTGTGTGCACTGCCCTCCCAGTCCACAAGGACTTCATGTGGAATAGCATCACAATACATTTGCTGGAACAGCATTAGAAACCTGTGACAACTGTTCTTACTGAGGACCAATGCATACTGTTAGAACAGAGGTATTTGCCATTAGAGTAGTCTGCCACTCACTTACTTGATTGGGTCAATTGTTGCCTGGCTGAAGAAAATTGACTAATTATTCCTTCAGATAATTCTGTTTTGGGGACAGTGTCTCTTCATCATCTTCACTATCTTCTCTCTGTTTCAGTTTGACTAGTGCAAAGGACATCATATATCAATGAATTACAGAGAAATAGATGTGTTAGTTTATGACAGCCAAAATAGCAAAGAATCGCATGCCACCTTAAAGACCAATTACTTTATTGTGGCATAAGCTTTGATGAGCCAAAGCCTACTTTATCAGATTCATGCATCCAGTGAAGGGGGCTCTGGGTCATAAAAAACTTATTCCACAATAAATTCATTCATGTATACCAATAAGAAGATAGGAGAGCCTGGCGTGATGTGCTCCACGGGGTCGCGAAGTCAGACTCAACTGTGTGACTGAACAACAACATACCAATAAATTCATTAATCTAGACCAGAAGACCCTTTGTCATATTGATCAAGTCTCAAGCAAAGTTTTGTTTTGTTTTTAAGCAGGCCATCAAGATGTGTAGAAAAGACTAGATTTTTAGCAACACGTAGAGGGTATTGAACTTCCCATTTGTAGTCTATATACTCATGTTGCTTTTTCGTTTTTCTTTACTTTGGGTTTTTTTAGTTCTGCAAAATATTTTGGAAATTATAAGTTAGATGTACTTTTGTTGCAATGCTATTTTCAAACATGCCTGCATTATAATTTGTCAGGTAGCACTGAGATTTTTTCCCCCAAAAAAAGACGAGTAGGATCACAGCCAAAAGGACTTTTTGTACTGTCCCCTCTTTAGTGAGTCACAACTGCAAAAGCAGTCGCTGGTTAGTGAAGAATGTGAGTGTGATTCATATTCCTAACATGTGCCAATGACACATAATCATTATTCTGTTATTTATGTAGTGCCATATGTGGGCAACAGCTCTTTCCAGCCTTTTAAAAAGTATTTTGCCTAAGGAATTTATTAGTGATCCATTTTTCAATGTCTCCAGTTACTGCTGGTGTCAAAAAATACAAGTTGACTGGAATCAAGAATATAAACATATTAATGCATTGCAGTGTAAATATTAAATTCGAAGAGTTAAAGCTCCATGGATCTTCATTTCCATGCACTTCATGCATTCTTTAGGTCTTAACTGAATCTACTATTGTTCTAATGGCCTTCCCAAAACATGCAAAATTGTAACCCATTTGTTGAGCAGAGTCCAAGAGTTTTTCCTTACGACTGTATTTCTGTTGCAGGGATATCACATTTTCCCAGTTCCAAAATGGGGATGATTCTGATTCAAAGTAGTGCACATGGATTGGAGCTTATGACAGCCCCATCCACTTCCCTCCCCTCAGAGGCAAGATTTTCCCTCCATTTTTCTTTCCCTTTACTGACTGAGCCACCCTAGTAATGTGTTTTCTTCTTTGATGAAAAACTCTGGTTGTCCCAACCTGTCACAGCATGGTATTTTGGCTTTTGCCTCAGCCCAGGAACCTAGGGTTGCCAAGTCTGGGTTGGAAAATACCTGGGAACTTTGGGGGTGGAGCCAGGAGAAGGCGGGGTTTGGGGAGGGGAGGGACCGCAGGATGGTACATTGCCATACAGTCCACCCTCCAAGGCAGCCATTTTCTCCAGGGGAGCTGATCTCTGTCAGCTGGAGATCAGTTGTAAAAGCGGGAGATCCCCAGGCCCCACCTGGAGGCTGGCAGCCCTACAGGAACCTGAGGGAAGGGTCGGGAGCCCACTTTAACTTAAACAACTTAAATGGCACTTGAGGCATTTTGAAATTCAAAAATAACAAAATATTTTATTTAACATAGAGGGGAAAGGTCAGGTGAAATCAGGGGTTGAAACTTCTGAGGTAAAACCAGTACATGCACAGACTTTAATTCTTACCTTTCAGGTTAATGAGAGTTTCTTAAGTTTTTCACAGTGATTTAAATCTATGTTGAGAGGCTTTTGTAACAGTGTTTTCCAAACACTCCAGCACACTTTCTTTGAGTATTCTCTAACTCTTTTGGTTTTCCAGAAGGCTGGTGCACTCTTTCCAGTACCCAAAACCTTCTCCTGAAACACCACTACTCATCTTGAGTTTTTAACTGACTCTTAAGGTCTCTAACGGCAGTTTCTAACCATACCAGACCAGGGATCTTTGCTGTCTTCAGAATTAATTCCCTGTTTGACCAGGTAGGGAATTTTCTTCTCTCAGAAGATCTATCCCCTTTCCTTGGCCTGAAAGGGAGTCTTCATCTGCTTCCCAAACTTCCTAACCAATTTCCCCCCACTTCTCCATCTATGTTAAACTGCTCTTGGCTAAGGCTGTAATCAGACTGAAATTTCCTCAGCATCCAATTTAAAAGTCTTTTGCTGCTAGGGCTGCCAAGTCCCCCGGTAGGGCGGGGAAAGCACCGATTTTTAAAGCTTACCCCCGCTTTTTCAAAATTGGCCACTGGGGGAGGCAATGGCTGCCAGCAGGAACGCAGCCTGAACTCTTAAAGGGGAAATGTCTGTTGAGGCTTTTTACTGCAGGCTCTCTGCAGACATTTCCCTTTTAAGAGTTCAGACAGAGGGAGCAAGAGAGCCCCGCCCAGAGATTAAGGAGGGACTAGGCTCTTTCTACAGAAGGGCGTGCTTTTGCTTGTGGCTTGCAAAATTGCAGCTGGAGTAAGCTGCTGGGGTAAGCTGCTGGGGTCTGCCAGCTCTTTTCCTTCTCTCTCTCTCCCCCTCCCCCTTTCTTTCTTTCTTTTTTCTGTCTGTCTGTCTGTCTGTCTGTCTCTCTCTCTCTGTCCCCATCCAGCAGAGGTCTATCAGTGGCTATTATTAGCCACAAGGTCTAAATGGAACACTTTGTCTGGGGCAGTGATGTTCTGCATTCTTGGTGCTTGGGGGGCAACAGTGGGAGGGCTTCTGGAGTTCTGGCCCTGCTGCTGGACCTCCTGAGGGCACCTGGTATTTTTGGCCACTGTGGTGACACAGAGTGTTGTACTGGATGGGCTGTTGGCCCGATCCACTGTGGCTTCTCTCCTGTTCTTATGATATGAAAATCATATTTAGCACTTGTGTAGCACTTAGTGCTTCATATTCTGCCGAGATGAGGAAGGATTCAGTAGGGCCGTTGCTCAGTGATAGAGCATCTGCTTGACATGCAGGAGGTATCAGCCTCTTCAGCTAAGAAAGGATCAGGTAATAGGTGACATTAAAGATCTCAGCCTGAGACCCTGGAGAGCCATTACCAGTCTGAGTAGTCAATACTGACCTTGATGGACCAATGGCCTGATTCAGTATTAGGAAACTTCATGAGTTCATGTGTCAGCATGTGGAAGCAACATCACAGGATGTGACATCACAAAATGATGTCACTTCCTTTCTCCTGGCTCCACCCCCAAAGTCCTCAGATATTTCCCAAGTTGGACTTGGCAGCCCTATTTGCTGCTCAGCTGATGCTAACCGATCAGATTCCTTGGAACAGCCTGTCACTCAAGGCTCTCTCTGGTTTTGTGAAGAATAAGCCCTTCACAGTCCTTTATCTGTTTATACAGCGCTTCTAAGCTTTTAAAAGTGCAGTCCATCACAGAGCCATTTTTATATAGGGAAAATCCTACTGATCAACTGTTTGATAGGAAAGCAAAAGTCAGAATGGGACTTCAGTTCCCTCTCCCTCCAGAATACTAGTGTTTTTGAATTCTATGTCAAGCTTTGAATACGCTTGCAGAAGTTTGCTTTGAACTTTTAACTGTTATTCGGAATGTAATCTGCACAAGGATCATAAGTGTCTATGGAATATGGTCTGCAGTACAAATGGTGATGAATAAAGTAACGGCCTTCTCGCAAGTCTGTGCTACTTGCAATTTTTCGACAGTGAGTGGGTCTTCTTCTTCCTATTATTATTATTTCAATTAATAAATTGCCTATTCCCTACAGTGTAAGACTCTTGGTGATACACAACCATTAAAAACAAGATTAAAAAAAAAAAGGATGACTGCATTATTTCAGATGGCATCAGACAATTTCTTCGCTACCCCACTCTGGACTGCACTGCTAACTTGCAGGCAGGTGAGGAGAGGGCTGAAGTGAGGATGAAGGAAAAAAGAAGAAGGAGAAGAAGAGGAAGGTGCCGGCTATGATGGAACCGTCACTGTCTTCAACCAGAGGCCTGGTAGAACATCTCTGCCTTACAGGCCCTGAGGAACTTATTAAGTCCCACAGGCCCCAGGTGGTATTTGGCAGAGAGTTCCACCAGGTTGGAGCCAGGGTCGAGAAGGCCCTGGCTCTGGTTGAGGACAGCTGGAAGTCTTTAGGGGCAGGGCCCAACAGTAGATTATTCTCAGCTGAGTGTAATGCTCTTTTGGGGACATACCAGAGGAGGCGATAAATAACAAGTGGAAGACCTGCAAGGACTTGTGGGGAGCATCTCATTTTCCCCTGTATCTCCCTCTACCACTATTTCCTCTTTCTTTTTCCTGGATGCCCTCACAGTCTCTCTTTGCCTGTTTCCTTCTCACCTTCTCACCCTATCTACCTTTATCTGTCCCCCCTCCCCCCCGGGTCTTCAGCTGCCTCTACTTTCCTAGCCCTAGCAGCCTCTTCCTGGGAAAAACATGGCTAAGTTGCACAATGGCCACCAGTGCTGGAGCAGTCGCAGTGGTACAGTGGCCATCACTGCTGGGCCTTCCTGCTTTCCTTCCCACCCACCAGCCAATCTTCATTTAGCTGTCCCCATATCTTCATAGGGTTGCCAACCTCCAGGTGATGGCCGGAGATCTTCCGCTATTTATTTATTACTAGGCATAAGGCCCATTGTGAAAATAAATACAACGGGCTCTAGAAAGAGGATGTGGGTGAGTGTCCTGGCCTTGGGCATGCAGCATCAAGTTGTTGTGGCACCCTCCCCCCCCCAGCAGGGACTCACTGGGTGTGGCCAGCTGCCTGAGGTCTGCCCGGTGAAGGCCCAGGCGGGCCAGTGAGGCAAGCCACGACCCTCCCACCGACCCCCGAGCGAGTAGCCACCGGGTGTGCCTGGCTGCCAGCAGCCCACCCGGTGAAGGCCCAGGCGGGCCAGTGAGGTTAGCCACAGCCCTCCCCCCCCCCCAGCAAGCAGCTCCCAGGTGTGGCTGGCTGCCCGTGGCCTGTGTGGTGAAGGTGGGTCAGCAGGGCCAGCTGCGGCCTTCCCACCCACCCCTGAGTGAGCAACCACTGGGTATGTCCAGCGGCCTGCCCGGCAAAGGCCCAGGCGGACCAGTGAGACCAGCTGAGGCCCTCCCCCCCCGAGCAAGGACCCACCTGGCAGTGGATGGAGGAGAAGAGTGGACCCAGCACCCAGTTCGTCCCCTTTGCCGGCTCCCTCCAGACTGAGGCCGAGACGCTGGCTGGCAGCTCTGTGGGCGGGACTGAGGCAATGCAGTGAGGAAATAGTCTTTCCCTGGAAATAGTCTGGCTGAGCTGGCAGGGCCCAGTTGCATCCTGGCTGCAGCTGGGCCAGATTGGGCTGAGTTGCATGGTGGCTGGCAGCAGCAGACAAGGCTGAGTTGTGTGGGTAGTCAATTTCTGGTAGCTGCCATTGGGCCTCCATCAGAGGACATGACAGTGAGGGAAGGACTTTTTAAAGGGTTGTTTTGGTCTTCCAGTCCACTCCTGCCCCCCTTGCTTTGCAGAAAGCAAGGCTTGTAAAGCTACACACACACATTTACTTATTAATTTATCACATTTCTATGCCACATTCCCACCTAATACAAGGTCCCTATGGCAGTGAACATTAGAATATTAAAAGCATTTCAGAACATTAAAAACACTGTTGAAAATACAAATATATATACATTATTTAAACATTTAAATAAAACATATAAACACATAAAAACACAAACAGGGCAGAGGGCTAATCAGAGTTAATGAGGGAATGCCAAACAGAACAAAAAAGTCTTCATCTGCTGATGGAAAACAATAATAGAGGGAGGCAGATAAATCTCCCTGGAGAGGGAGTTCCAAAATTTCGGCAGCACTACCAGAGAAGGCCCTTTCTCAAGTTGCCACCTATCTAGCCTCAGTTGGCCAGGGCACCCAAAGCAGAGCCTCCAAAGATGACTGCAGCGGTCAGGTTGGCTCATATGGAAATAGGCAGTCCTTAAGATATGGTGTATCTAAGCTCTATAGGGCTTTAAAAACCAATACCAGCACCTTGAATTGGGCTCAGAAGCAAATTGGGAGCCAACATAGATGGAACAAGACCAAAGTGAAATAGTCCCTACACCAGTGATGGCAAACCTTTTAGAGACCGAGTGCCCAAACTGCAACCCAAAACCCACTTATTTATCGCAAAGTGCCAACATGACAATTCAACCTGAATACTGAGGTTCTAGTTTAGAAAAAAACCCTCATACATTAACATCTTTTGTCTTAAAAGAAAAACACAATAACAGAGCTTTCAATGATACAAACAACTTTTTATTGAAAGGTAAAAGTTTGCATTTGGCATGTTTTTGAACAATTAATGTGATTTTTATTAATGTATTTTTCGCCGTTGTATGCATGCTGATAATTTGTCTAACCTTCGCTCATACTTTTTAAATTTGAGAGCAACACATGCAGCACTCAGGTCATCTGTTAGTCTGTTTCTAGTGTCAGATTTGATATACTTCAAAGCTGAAAACAGCTGCTTATAAGCATAAGATGATCCAAACAAAGTAAGGAAAGCAATCCCAAGTGCTTTCATTGACTTAAAATTATTTGGCAGAGAATTCCACACTTTAAGGATTTCATTTTCGGAACTAACTGTGCTGTCCTTTGTAATCTCTTCTATCTTCTCAAGTGTTTCACGCAGGTAATAAAATTTATTTTTCCAGAAAGAGCTTTCTTGAAATTCCAATAGCTCCATTTCCAGATTTCCTAAATCTAACCAGTGTAAGAGGAAAAGATCAAGTTCTTCAAATTTGGCTTTTTCTGGAGAAGTAAGAAAACACAGGGTTGTCTTCATCTTATGGAACTGTAAAAATCTTTGACTAAAATTCACCTTTGCAGTTGCTACAATGCTAGAAAATTTCTTGTAGATTTCCTGATGGCTTGTAGGATTGTCTGCAAATATTGTAGAATTTTCTCCTGTATCTCACAGTGGCCCACATCTGTAATAAGTAAGTAGCGCATACCCATCAGGGCTAGTAACCCGTGATGGACTTTTCCTCCAGAAACTTGTCCAATCCCCTTCTAAAGGTATCTAGGCCAGATGCCGTGACCACATCCTGTAGCAAGGAGTTCCACAGGTTAATTACCACCAATTCCTTCAGGACAACATGCTTCAGCATGTTCAATTCAAACAGTTTCCAAACCAAATAGACTCTTTTGCATTATTGTCCTCACAGGGCTGGTGAAAAATGTCTTGTCCCTTTATTAGAGGCTTAATGTGTGGGAATGGCATGGAGGTAAATAACACCACTTGGTAAATAACATCCCATTAAACCTCTGTTAAAGGGACAAGGCATTTTTCCCCCTCCAGATAGTTGTAAACATTTTGTATCTGTTTTTATAGTACTTAGTCTGATTTTGTGCCATTTATTCCACAGTAATATGCTATCTCAACCCTATTCATGTTTACTCAGGAGTATATCCCATTTTATTCAGTGAGGCTTACTTCATTGGAAGTGTTCACAAAATTGCAGCTTGAAGGAACTGTAGGAAGACTTCTAAGTAAATACCCCCAGGATCACAATAGACATTTGTAGAAATATACTTTGAAAAATATCAAATTAGCTTGCTGTTGCAAATTTAAATATAGATTCTCTGTCATTAAATCAGTGGAAATCTGGACTCAACAAATACCTGTTCTCCCAGATAAGAGTCCGCCACTCTTAACCACTATACCAAACTGGCTTTCTCTGATATGATCCTGGAAAAGGATTGGATATCTCTGCAAATACTTGTTCATAAAAACAGTTGGGAGAGCCTCTTCAGCCTAGAATTGTCTCCTTAGGATGGGTCCCCCAGAAGAGGAGAGACTCAGCCTTTGTAAAAACCTCTGCTCATAGCAAGAATCTAAACAGCATCACTGGATGCAGCAAACAGCATCAAAAGTTGAAGTTTCGATTACATAAGTCTGGTTTATTATAATCAATTGGGGGGGGTGGGGGAGGAAATTACAGCATCTAAACCTCTGTGGAAGCAGAAGCCCCCCTCCCCCTCCAGGTTTCTTAATGGCACCTTTTTATCCACCCCTGGCCTAAGATCAAACCAGTCTGTAAAACAAACAAACAAACGAAAATCTGTTATGTGCCAGCTGTAACTTTATAAGCATTGTGCGGAAGTTTGTGTCCAGAACGTTTCTCTTTTTCCTAATGCCTCCCCCACCCACCCACCAGTATTTATAGCATGATTTCTTTTTTTCATGCAGGTAGGCAGGGCCAGCCAGGGTGCTCAAGGCAGAGATCTGGAGCCCATTCCTGCCCCCCTCCCTCCCTGAGCGCTTGCAAGCCAAAGCTGTGCGCCCGCCTGGCCTGCCTGAGCGGTTCTGGGAGACTGACAATTGGGGGGGGGGGGGAGGCTGCCCTCTAAGCTCTGAAGCTCTGTGTGCAAAAACTTGAGCCAAGCCATAAAAGTTGTGAGCCAGCTTACATTTTTAAAAAAAATTTCAAACCACAAAGTCACTTTTGTTAATGCTGATATTGTAAATTAAAACTTAGCCATTATACAGCTCTTTTAAATCCTTCACTAACATTTTAACGGTGACCCCTACAAGTAACCCTATGAGGAAGACCAGTAGTAAGATTTGAGTCCTAGCCAAGATTTTCAGGGTATAATCTTACAAGAGTCACAAAAGCTTATACCCTAAAAATCTTGTTGGGCTTAAACCGGGGGGGGGGGGGGGGCAGTGGGAGGGCTTCTGGAGTTCTGGCATGGCTGATGTAAATCTGATGGCACCTGAGTTCTGGTCACTGTGTGACACATACTGTTGGACTAGATGGGTCATTAGCCCATCTTATGTCCTTAAAACTGCTACTAAAAGACCCCTGCCAGAACCTCCATCCTTCCAGCTTCCCCCTTATATCCTCCATCCCCCTCTCCAGCCAACCTCAAGGGGCCTGCTGCCCTGTGAGCTCACCAAGCCAACTTAACTCTGAAAGCCATATCGGAAAATATAATGAAGTGGAGAGAGACTATTTTGCACAATTTAAGTACATCCATTAAAACAACTTACAAAAATTGTGGCTCCATCCCTCTGCTAACACTCCAGTTACCAAAGTTTGAAGCAATAGAATGATTAGAGTCTTGTTCTATTGCTTCAGACCAACAACGTTGCCCACCTTGATCTATCAAAGTTTGAAGCCTTCCAGGTGTTCTAATTAATCTCACTTCTTCATTGGATGGAAACTTGCACTGGAGATAGCAAGCAACCTGTATTCAGAGTTAGCTGAATAAAGCTGGGAAGGGACCAGGGAAAATTTCTCAGCTCTTAATAGAAGGGGAGGGGGGATGGTGTCTCACTAAGTTTGGATTTCTGGTATTCAGTTGAAAGCAGCCTTGATTATTATTGTCTATGATACAGAACAGTCTCTGTCTCTACTATAAAATTTTTTGCATTGGAAAATAGGAAAAAAACCAGGAGGAAGTTCCTTCTCCCCTCCCGCCCCCCAAACAAACTCCACGTGGCTTTTGCAGCCCTGACAGCATATCCGCCACCATCCAGGGCTTGCAGGAGGGGAAAGCCAACTGCACTGTTGCACATGCTGCCCAATTCCTTCTGCCCCCCTGCCCCCCAAACAAACTCCATGGGGCTTTTGCAGCCGCAATAGCATTCTAGCTGCCATCCCGGGCTTGCAGGAGGAAAAAGCCAGCTGCACCATTGCACATGCTGCCTGATTCCTTCTCCCCCTGCTTCCAAAGCAAAGTCCACGGGGCTTTTGCAGCCCCAATAGCATTCTAGCTGCCATCCTGGGCTTGCAAGAGGAGAAAGCCAGCCACCCCACCACACGTGCTGCCTGATTCCTTCTCCCCCCGCCCCCAAAGCAAACTCCACAGGGCTTTTGCAGCCCCGATAGCATTCTAGCTGCCATCCTGGGCTTGCAGGCCGCCCTCCTCCCCAGGCCTTGGCTCTGCCACCCACCCCACCCCCATTGCTCCCCCTCCCCAGCAACCCCACCCCCACTCGCCTGAGTCCAGGGACGCTGGGGCCTGGGTTTCAGCTGCCGTCAAAAACAGCGGTGGCGGCATGGACAGACGTTTGAGGAGCGGCAAACTGCAGTGTGGAGGCAAGCAGCTTTGGGCGGCAGGAGGACGATTGTGTGCATGCACACAGCACACACTCCCTTCCAGAGAGTTCGAGGGCGGTTGTTGTTGGTCCTTCTGGTGAGGGAGGGGTGGGGTGGCAGGAAACCAGCCCTGGATGGCGCGTGTGCCCACAGGGAGGGCTCTGAGTGTCCCCTCTGGCATGCGTGCCACAGGTTCGCCACCACAGCCCTACAAACTACTCCAGTGAACATTCTGGACACAACATCCTGTACCAAGTGTAGCTTCCAAACAGTCTTCAAGGGCAGCCCGACATACAGCACATTTCGCAGGGCTCATTTCGTAGCAGGAGCTCTTCTGCATATAACACCACACATCCCTTATGTAGCCAGTCCTCCAAGACCTTACAGTAGCCCCTGTAAGAAGAGCTCTGTAAGCTCTTGGAGGATTGGCTACATTAGGGGTGTGTGCCCTAATATGCAAAGGAGCTCCTGCTACAAAATGAGCCCTGCATTTCAGTAGTCTAATCTGGATGTTACCAGGGTGTTGTGTATTGATGCTGCAGTCGCCATGTGCTCCTGCAATGGCGACTGCCACATGGACCTTTGCACGTGGTCCAAACCTACCTGAGCTTCGGCCAGGTAGGACAATAGACGGTCGGATCCTGAACGGCCACCAATCCTGTTCCTAGGTTTCCCCCTGGGGACCTATGAACTGCAACCGTGAACTTAAGGTCCTATCCGGACATTTGGGCAAGGTTGGGGGATTATCTCTGACCGGCATAAAAGTGGGCACGAAGCCTGGGGTTTTCCATGTACCATCTGAACCCGCAATAAACTAGTATGCTGTTTTCACCGATACTGACCTCCCAACTCCAGTACTTTTCAGTAGCGATGAAAATGGGATCCCGATGAGTGACTCATCAGCTGAACCAAGCAGTGGAGCACCGAGCACTGATCCGCCAGCACCAGGCTTCGTCGAGCCACAGTGCCCCGAAATACCGCCGCTTGCCCCCAAGGACATCGCTCACCGCGCCACTCTTGCTCTGGTAGTTATGGCTGCCGCTGCGGGACAAATCCCTCCCTTCGACCCTTCCAAACCTGAGACCTGGAACGCCTGGTCCAGGCAACTCGGGTTTCTCCTGACTATTCATGGGGTTACTGAGGCCGAGATGAAGCGGGCCTGGCTCCTGGGCCACTGTGGCATTGAAACAATGCACCTTGCCCAGAGCCTCATCTCACTCCGAGACCTGCTGGACGTCACCTATGACGACCTGATCAAGCAGCTCGGGGACTACTTCGTGCCAAAGCCATCCATGCTGGCGATCCGTGTCCAGTTCCTTGAGAGGACCCAACAACCGGGTGAGAATGCCGCTGCATTCCTCACCAACCTCCGCTGGATGGCAGTTGGATGTGAGTACCGGCATGTAAAGGACCATTTACTGGGCAGTTTTGTGGCAGGGGTGCGAGAAGCCAAGCTCCAGCAGCAGCTGATCACACTCACAGAGCCTACCCTAGAGAAGGTGCTTCAGACGGTGGTCGTGTTCGAAACAACCCACAAAGACAAAATGGCAACCCACTCACACAGCACCGCAGTCTTCGAATCAGACGGTTCGGAGGAAGAGAACGTCCACCAGTTGCAGCCTCGCTCCCACAAAGGTGCGTCCTGCTCATCCAGTTCCTGTTACCGCCGCGCAGCTCCAGCCGTGGCTTCCTCTCCTGTTCCCCAGCACAGACCACCCCCACTGTGCACAAGCTGCAGAGACCCCCACGGGAGACGCTCCTGCAGGTTCTGAGATGTGGATGCACGGGGCACATCGCAAAGGCCTACCGCTCCTGAGACAACCGTCACTCCCAAAACGCCCACTATGAGGCAGTGGACAGCATCGTGACGGTCCATCAACAGTACTGAGCTTACCCCAGCCCCTCCCCAGGAAAATTATGGTCCACGTCCGGATCAAGGCCCCCCCTGCTCCTTTGAGCTAGATACCAAGTCATCCTATTCCATTATTTCGGCCACCACCTTTACGCGGCTCTGTCCCAAGGGGGGCCCCCGGCTGCATAAGCCAACGGGACTAATTCTCCGGGATTTTCAAAGGAACCTGGTCGTAATTAAGGGGCTGGGGAAGTTCAGGGTGCAGTACCAGGATTTTAACAGACTCCTGGACCTTTTGGTGGTGGAAAGAGACCTAGTCAGCCTACTGGGACTCTTATGGTTTAAACCCCTAGGACTAGAAATATGGTGGGTTGACCGAATTGGATTGGCAGACTTCGAATCGGTCTGCGCCGAGTTCCCCGCCATGTTCGACGGCACCTTGGGCTCCTACTGGGGGCCACCCATCTCCTTAGACCTAGACCCTAACGTCTGCCCCATCTGCATGGCTGCACGACGGCCCCTGCTCGTAATACAGCCCAAGGTAGAAGCAGAGTTAGATAAGCTCGTGGCACAAGGGGTGCTGGAGCCAGTGTCCCACACAAGGTGGGAAACCCCGATCATCACCCCCATGAAGGCAAACGGGGAAATCTGCATCTGTGTGGACTATAAGTGCACCTTGAATTTGGCCCTCCAGGACCATGCATACCCGGTGCCTGTGGTCAGCCATGTCTTGGCCTCCCTCGTGGGAGCCAAGGTATTTGGAAAACTAGATCTGGCTCAGGCCTACCAGCAACTCCCCGTGGACAATGCCATGGCGGAGGCACAGACAATAGTCACCCACAAGGGGGCATTTAAAGTGAAGCGGCTTCAATTCAGAGTGAGTGTCACCCCTGGGTTGTTCCAGCAGCTAATGGACTCTGTTCTTAAAGGCCTTCCAGTAGTAAAGCCGTTTTTTGACGACATCCTGATTGCGGCTCCAGACGTCGCCACCTTCAAGACTCGACTACGAGCCATGCTGCAGCATTTCCAGGATGCTGGCCTAAAGGTGTGCAAGGATAAATGCATCTTAGGCATGCCATCAGTGACCTTCCTGGGATTCACCGTAGATGCCCAGGGCATCCACCCACCCAAAGAAAAAGTATCGGCCATCACGGAGGCACCGCCACCCACCTCGAAGGCAGAGCTGCAGGCGTTCTTAGGCCTCCTCAATTTTATAACGCCTTCCTCCCCCACAAGGCGGTGATTGCAGAGCTGCTGCACTGGCTACTGGACAAGAGGGCAAAATGGGAGTGGGGACCACGACACACAGCGGCGTTCCAGGCTGTCAAGGACTTGCTGGTGACCAACGCGGTCCTGGCCCACTTCAACGAGGTGCTCCTGGTGGTCCTGGTGTGTGATGCGTCTCCCTATGGCGTGGGAGCAGTCCTCGGCCATCAACTTCCCGACGGGCGGGAGGTGCCGGTGGCATATTATTCCAGGACCCTATCGGCAGTGGAAAGAAATTACACCCAAATAGACAAGGAGGCGCTGGCCATAGTCGCAGGTGTAAAAAAATTCCATGACTACCTGTACGGTAGGTCGTTCACAGTAGCCACGGACCACAAGACACTCCTGGGCCTCCTTGCTCCGCACCGCCAAACCCCGCACATGCTGTCCCCGCGGGTGCTGTGGTGGTCTATTTTCCTTTCAGGATACCGGGACTCCTTGGTGCACCGCCCTGGAAAAGCAATTGGACATGCCAATGTCCTCATCCGCCTCCCGTTGCCGTCCTGCAACCCGGACCTGGCTCCAGTGTTCCAAGTGGCTCTCGTTGAGGATCTCCCGGCCTGGCCCGTCTGGGTACAGGATGTGGCCCGTCACATGGCCCGGGATCGAGTCCTCTCGTGGATCTTGGACTGGGTGGGGAGGGGTTGGCCCGATCACCCGGGCCCTGATTTTGCCACCTACACTACAAGGCGGAATGAGCTGTCAACCCACAAGAGGTGCCTACAATGGGGGACCAGGGTAGTTATCCCAGGGCCACTCTGCACCAAAGTACTGGCAGCCCTACACGAGTCCGATCCTGAAATTGTCCGGATGAAGGCCCTGGCACACAGCTACGTGTGGTGGCCAGGCATGAACAAAGAGATCGAGGACCTGGTCCATCGATACGGCAAAAGTCAAGAGTTGCACCCAGACCCTCCTCATGCCCCCGATCGTCCCTGGGAGTCGACCAACAAGCCCTGGTCATGACTCCATCTGGACTTTGCAAGGCCTGTCCAGGGCCAGTTGTTTTTTCTCATTGTCGACAGCTACAGCAAATGGCTGGAGGTAGTTGCAGTGTGGGCTACCTCGTCTGAGGCGGCCATCTGAGTGCTATGGCGCATCTTTGCCACCCATGGGCTGCCTGACACCCTCGTGACGGACAACGAGACGGCATTCACCTCCACGGGTTTCCAGCACTTCATGGACTCCCTCTGCATTAGGCACATCTGCTCGGCTCCCTTCCATCCCGCGACCAATGGCCAGGTGGAGTGAATGGTGAGAACCGTGAAAGACGCTCTCAAATGCATGGAGCAAGGGGAGGGAGTTCCAGCTGACAAAGTTCCTGTTTAGCTGAAGGAACACTCCGCACGCCAGCATGGGACACCGGCCAGCAGAACTGCTGATGGGCCAGCACCTCAGCTCAATGCTGGACCGGCTCCACCCTGACTGCGCTGTCAATGACCATGCGAGGTTCAATTTCCAGCAGGCTCCCCATGGTTTCTCCCCCGAGGACCCGATCTACGTACGGAGCTACACCAGAGGTCCTGCCTGGGTCCCTGGAAGGATCGTTCGTCCCACAGGTCCCCTGTCTTACGAGGTCCTCACTGAAGATGGTGTGGTGTGGCAGTGTCACATCATCCAGCTGCGATGGCGCCTACTGAGCAGTGCACCCCAGGTTCCTGTGACTCTGGCACCCAAGGAACCGGACTAGCAACCAATCCAGGAACCCTGCCCCGAGACTGAACCTGTGGACTGCCTGCCTCCCAATGAGCCAAGAGAGACAGCGACACTGGAACAACCACTGGACCTGCCCTGAGACTCGCCAGAACAGACGCCAGCTGCCCCGCTCCCGGAACCCAGAGACGCCCCACGACCTGCAACTCCCCGGCACTTGGGACGCAAGTGTCACCGGCCGGACTACCTAAAAGACTATATGTGCCAGAGTTGTCTGGACTATGTGGGGAGGGGTGTTGTGTATTGATGCTGTGGTCGCCATGTGCTCTTGCAATGGCGACTGCCATGTGGACCTTCACACGTGGTCCAAACCTACCTGAGCTTCGACCAGGTAGGACAATAGATGGTCGGATCCTGAACGGCCACCAATCCTATTCCTAGGTTTCCCCCTGGGGACCTATGAACTACCACCGTGAACTTAAGGTCCTATCCGAACATTTGGGCATGGTCAGGGGATTATCTCTGACCAGCATAAAAGCGGGCACAAAGCCCGGGGTTTTCCATGTACCATCTGAACCCGCAATAAACTAGTATGCTGTTTTCACCGATACCGGCCTCCCGACTCCAGTACTTTTCACAGGGCATGCACCACAATGGCAAGATCTTTCCTGCCCATGAAAGGCCATAGCTGCTGAAAGGTGCCCCACAATAAATATTGTTGTAGTTACCTAGCAACCCACCAACAGTTAGTTCAGCAGGCATTCTTTTCTTAAAACTACAGACATTGTTTCCATTATTTGGTAGAGCTTTAACCCCTATTTTTTCATATTTTTCTGTAACTCTGGGACTTTCTTCATGTTTGTTGAGGAATTCCCTCAGTCTGTCCCTAGCTCCATTTTGCAGCTCGGTTGACCATATCTTCTATGGCATGGTTTGGAAATAGATATAATGATAATAATTGTCTGGACACACACACCTCGGACTTACTGCCCACAGGGCTGACAACAGCGATGACAGAGCTTCCCCGGGCTGCAGGCAACACCAAGCCAACGCAGCCCAGCAAGCATTCCCATGGGAAGGATCCATGAGAGCCAGTTTGGTGTAGTGGTTAAGTGCGTGGACTCTAATCTGGGAGAACCGGGTTCAATTCCCCACTCCTCTGCTTGCAGCTGCTGGATGACCTTGGGCAAGCCATAGTTCTGTCAGAGCTGTTCTTGAAAGAGCAGTTTCTGTCAGAACTGCCTCAGCCCCACCTACCTCACAGTGTCTGTTGTGGGGAGGGGAAAGGAAAAGAGTTTGTAAGCTGCTCTGAGACTCCAAGTGAAGGGCAGGGTATAAATCCAATCTCCTCTTCTTCTCTTCAGTTGGGGGGGGGGGCTGCCAGGGAAGGGTACCCAAGCCCGGCCTTGCCATCAGACAACGCAGGGCTGGCAGCAGCTGCAGGTAAACAAGAGTACTAGGCCAGTGTGTGGAGGAAGAGGAAAGAAGGCCGGGGGGAAGGGCAGAACATGAGAAGGAGGAAGCAGGACTATGTGGCTGGATTCTCAGGGGCAGAGTCCATCCTCCAGTGGGGAGAGCCAAAGAGTCCAGGGAGGAACCACCTCTGGGGGAACTTAAAAGGCAACACTGAGGCAAGCCAGGGAGGAAGAGCACGGACATGGCTGAGGGATGGGAGAACATCTTGGAGCTTCAGGGGAGAGGGAATGGGGTGAAAGCCAACTCACTTCCCCTTGTCTGAGGCTTAGTTGGAGGGAAAGGAGAACCTTGGAGGGCCCAGCCTGTCTGGAGTCACCCCTAGAGACTCCAGACTCTGACAATAATTTTCAGAGGGTAGCCAAGCTGGACTGCAGTAGAACAGTTAGATCTGAGTTCAGTGGCATCTTAGAGGCAAATGAAATTTTTGGGGATATAGGCTTTCAAGTGTCAACGCTCCCTTTGACCCTCAAAAGCTTATACTCGAAAAATCTTATTGGACTCGAAAGTGCTACTGGACTAAAATTTATCTAATAATAATAATCTTTAAATATAATCTTTTTAAAAAACTACATAAATCAATAAATGAAGGGTTAGTGGGTTGGATCTAGACTGAATTGGCAATTTCCATTGTTTTCTCCCTTCCTGCTGCAGAACTCCCTCATGTCATTCTTTTCTTTGCTCAAATCATTTACTCTTCAGACTGGATCTTGTTTTCATGTGTGCTGTACAATGCAATGAAAGGCCTTCAGCCTTTTTCTTTCTTTTTCTTTTTTTTCTTGGTAACTCAGCCTACCCTTGCACTTCTGCAGGTTGTAGGTTTGTGGATATATTTCTCAGCAAACTGAATGCAATGCTTCCTGCATCTGTCAAAGTGGGTTTTGTATGTCAAAGGCACATGCCACAATGACTTTGTTAGTCTTTAAGACACTGCAAGTCTTTTTGTTATTAACTAGAATGTATTGTTATATTATGTCCCACATTAAGACACAGTACAAATAGATCAAAAGATTTTCAAATTGTGCTTTTTGGTACCACATGAGAAAAGGGCATAGCCACATAGTAGCGTAATAGATTCTCAATAACAAATAAGATTTGGAATGCAGTCTGTTAAATTGTACTAGAGCTTAACAAAATTGATAATATTGAATTTAGAATATTATTTCCATAGCAACTGTTGTCCGGTCATAAATGCAGAATCCCGTGGTAGAAAATCTGATACTCAAACCACAGATGATGGAGCATGATACTTAATTTTACTAAGTTCTGTTCCTCAGACTGTGCATTACCATACTATCCAAGACTTTGCTGATTACTGTAAGGAACCCTTTCCTTTTGGTATGAAAATAATGCACGGGTGTAGACTTTCCTGTTTCCTGGGGGGGGGGGGGCTGGGCCAGAGGAGGAGGAGAATTTACTTTTTTTTCTTTGCGTGCATGCGCAAAGCGCGTGCGTGCCGGGATGAAGTCTGCCACCGCTGTTTCCCCGCACATCTTTCCCCTCCCTCCCGGGCCAACTGCCCAGCATGGTGATGTCACCCGGAAGTGATGTCATCATGCTGGGCACGTTGCCCGGGTGACGCTCTGGCAATCGCCTCGACTCTATGGTGCCATAGAGTTTCGAGGCAATTGCCAGAGTGTTGCCCTGGCAACATGCCCAGTGTGATGGCATCACTTCTGGGTGACATCATCACGCCAGGCAGTTGGCCCGGGAGGGAGGGGAGAGGTGTACGGAAGAGCGGCGTTTTCTTCTTCTTGGGCCGGGGGCCCTGGAGGGTGGGGAGGTGGGGCGGTGGGTGGTTCACCCGGGGGGGGGGCTCAGTCCCCCCTGGAAAATTTCAGGGGTGGCCTGAGCCCCTGAGCCCCCCCATAGTTGATGCCTATGAAATAATGTACAGTATGCCTATTATTAACTTCAAATGCATAAATAGCTTCACAAGTTTGTACTCTTAGGCTACTTGTATACATTACATTACACACATACATACATCTTTACATTAGTAATTTATTTGTATTGGTAGTGGAACCCTTCATATTATTGCAGGTCTTTGTTATCTAAGGAATATGATAATTGTGATAGACCAGTTAAACAGAAAGGGTGGAGGGAGAACTAGCCAAAAAGCAAAGTTTGACATATCACTTTAGAGAACGTTAACACAGGGCCTCCGATTGTTCCTTTGACATGCTGACTAAGGTCAGGGGGGAATTGCTAATTCTTTCTCTGATCTGACCAAAAGGTTCTCATTGCCTGGGATCCCTTTTTGATGTATGCTTTTATGGGCACCTCCAATTGTCATTCTATCTACACCTTCAAACATCAACAGGTTTAAATTCAGGTGTCATCTGGCATTTCTTGAGGCTGTTTTCCAGGTTTTTTTTTTTTTTTTTTGCCTTTGGGGGTTCAGGGTATAAATCAAAATTTTATTTATTTGTTTAATTCATTTGTATTGCACCTTTTCCCCCAGTGGGGACCCAAAGCAGCTTACATCGTTCTCATCTCCTCCATTTTATCCTCACAGCAACCCTGTGAGGCAGGTTAGGCCAAAAGAATTTGACCAGCCCAAGGTTACCCAGCAAGCTTCCATGACACTGTAGGGACTGGAATCTGGGTCTTTTAGATATTAGTCTGATGGTGCAATCCTGTGCAGAGGTACTCCATTTCAAGGACATTGACATCAATGGATTTAGACTGGAGTAACTCTGCACAGGATTGAACTGTGAGAAACTTAACAACTATACCAGACTCAGTATAGTATGAACATAAGAAATATTATGGTGCTTTATGGTTTCAAACAATACATTTGACTTGAATCTATTAGTTTTGGGTCCTCACTGGGTAGAAGAATGACAAATAAATGATTCACTAAGTAACATACTTGAACATAAGAAGAGCGCTACTTGATCAGAGCAAAGACTGATCTAGTCCAACACAGTGTTTCTGACAACAGCAAGCCATACACCTTTGGAAACTGCTGAGTGGAACCTGACAGTGGTGGGGGGCCTTCCACTACTGTATAATCCCACCATCTGGGATTTAGGGATAGACTACTTCTATATATGGAAGCTCCATTTAGGAAACACCACTAATAAATTCCAGTAGGCTTAACCTGTTCTGTAATGCTTTCTCATTTCTGTGAGAAGGCAAACCCTGGCCCTGAAAACTGATGCTGGAGTCAGCTCCAGCATCAGTTTTTTTTTTTTTTATAATATATTTTTTATTTTTACAAAATACAAACAAATTAACAAATAAAACTTACAAGTACAATCACTTTACAGTGTGACATTTTCTTTGTTTCATATCATTATACAAAACTGTGTTATCTTAACATTGAATTTTAATAACATTAAATCTTTATAAAACCAACATCAATATATTTAATTAACTTATTAACTCTAACTATACTGTGTCTAATAGGGAGCATTGCCTTATCTGTTGCAACTCCAACACACTAGGAAACCACCTCATGTAAGTAACCAACTAGTTTTCAAGAAATTTCTAAATCTATAGCCTTGCACGTTATCCTGAAACTCCAGGATTCTATCTAGATTTTCTAATATCGGATACCATCTAGCTATATAGTTTGATGGGCCCAAACCTGGGTCTCTTTGTGCCAGTGAATCAGAAATTTTGTCCATCAATAGGTTGTCCCATATTCTGTAGTACCATTTTTTAATGGATGGCGCTTCTGGTGCCTTCCAACAGGAGGCAATGGTGGTTTTGGCTGCCGTCAAAAGAAGCATAATAAGTTCTTTACGTATTTGTGGTATAGGTATATCTTGCCAATAATTTAATAAAACTGTTTCAATTGTACAGGGAATATCATAATCTGTCAAGTTTTTAATTTCTGTATACACTTTTTGCCAAAAAGATTTTATTATCGCACATTCCCACCAGCAATGCAAAAAGGTGCCAATTGCACCACACTTTTTCCAGCACAGAGGTGAAATTTTTTTGTTTATACAATTAAGTTTTCTTGGTGTCATATACCAACGGGCTAAAAGCTTATAATTTTGTTCTTGCACATTGATGGATTTTGACTTGAACACATATGATGACCATATGGTTTCCCATTGTGTAGTGGTTAAAGTCAGTTCACTCTCTGAGAACCATGAGTAAGAATATGAAGGTAAGTTTGGTGTATCATTGTCCAAAAGTATTTGATACATAATTGAAATAAGCCCTTTCTGTGACCATTCGGGTTTTAAGATAAGGGTTTCGAAGGGTGTTGGTGTATTATGCAACATCTGTGCCAGCTGAGGTGTAGCCAATAAGTGCTGCAATTGGGCATATTCCAACCATGGAACGTTTAATTTAGCTTTGACATCTATTTCCTTTTTCGTTAAAATGCGACCTTTCGTTGCTATATCGTATAATTTAGTTAATTTTGCAAATTTCCAGACTCTATATGAGTCGGAGGGTAAAGCAGGAGGAAACCATGATTGCCTCAAAAATGTCGAAGCAATTGAGGTTTTGTTAACTAAATGTTTTCTCCTCTGGTTCCATACCTTCATCATTGGTTTAACAAATAAGGTGTCCAGTGTCTGCATGTGATCTTGGGGGCTTGACCATATGTATTCTTCATAATGTTTTGTTCTAAAGTATGACTCCTCCATTCTGGTCCATTCTATTGTGTCTGACTTATGCAGAATGCGTAGTAGGGTAGATAATTGTGTGGCCTCATAATAAAGTCGCAGATCCGGAGCTGCTAAACCCCCTCTGGCGTAAGATCTACGGAGTGTGTGGTGACTAATTCTTGGACCTTTCTGTCCCCATATGAATTTACTCCATGTTGATTGCCATTTTCTAAAGGTTCCATGTGGAATTTCCAATGGAAGAGTCCTAAATAGATATAATAGTTTGGGAAATAAAAAGGTTTTTAACACTTTAATTTTTTCTAACCAGGATATATTCTTGTTGGTCCAGTGTGAGCACTGAGTGTTTATATTATGTATAGTTTCCAAATAATTGACTTTATACAAATCATTAAGACATAACGGAACCTTAATACCTAAATACACCCATGCCTCATTAATCCATTGGTAGGAATATTGTTCCAAAAGATGTTGTTTAGTACAATCAGAAAGATTTATAGGGTAAAGTGTCGTTTTAGCATGGTTAACTTGGAGGCCGGCATATTGAGCAAATTCCTGCAAAATGTTTTCTAATTTGGGAAGTGATTGTTTGGGTTGCGTAATATATATAACTAAGTCATCTGCAAATAGACTGAGCTTATACATGGTTTGGTTGATTATAACCCCGTGGATTTTTTCTGTGTTACGAATCCTGTTAGCAAGTGGCTCTATAACAATTGCAAACAACAAGGGAGACAGGGGACAACCCTGTCTAGTCCCTCTGGTCAATATAAAGTCGGAAGAGTACATACCATTAATCATGACTTGTGCGGATGGAGAAGTATATATTGATTCAATAGTTCTCTGAAATTTAGGGCCAAAACCCATTTCTGCTAATACCATTTTTAAAAACATGGGTTCCACCCGATCAAAAGCCTTCTCTATGTCGAGTGATAAAATACATACGTCTGAATAGTGTTTTTGTGCAAAATGGATTATGTTGAGGGTTTTTCTTATGTTATCTACAATATCCCGACCGGGAACAAATCCAGATTGGTTGACATGTATGTAATTTTCAATAAAAGAGTTAAGCCTAAGTGTCAAAATGGTAGTAAATAGTTTGTAGTCACTGTTCAGGAGTGAGATAGGCCTATAAGATTTTGTGGAGGACGGATCTTTGCCTTTTTTTGGTAGCACAATGATTTTAGCCTCGTGCCACGTTTTAGGTTTTATTCCAGATTCTAGTATCGAATTACAAAGATGTGTGAAAGGGGTAAGTAGGGTTTGTTTGAATTTTTTGTAAAATTCTGCCGGCAGTCCATCTCTGCCAGGTGTTTTGTTAATTTTCAAATGGGATATGGCTTTATCTACCTCCTGTTCTGTGATGGGTGCTTCCATGAGTTCCCTATGGCTATCTGTAATTTTTTTTGTTAAGTTGTGTTGCTTTAAATATTTGCTTATTTCTTCCTGAAGTGGGGTGTCTGACTTATATAAGGTTTCATAATAATGTTGAAATAACTGTAAAATGTCTTCTGAGGTTGTCTTCTTAACACCCTTTTCATTTCTTATACAAAAAATATTTTTACGGGTTTGGGTGTCTTTTAGTTTCCATGCTAAAAGTTTGATTGATCTGGGGTGTTTTGCCCAGTATTTCTGCCGCATATATAAAAGGTTCTTTTGTATTTGTGACGTTTCTAAGGCATCTAGTTTTTTTCCTTTCTGTGAGTAGTTTTTTGTATATTTTCTTTGAACATGTAATTTTATGTTTATTTTCTAGTGTTTTAACCTTATACAATATTGTTTGCTTTATACCATTTCTCTGTTTGTTATAGGACGCTGTTATTGAGATTAACTTCCCCCGAACCACTGCCTTCATAGCGTCCCAAACAACATCTTGGGACACTCCACAAGAAGCGTTAAAGTGAAAGTATTCCTGCAATGAATTATCTATATCTTCTGCTATCTCCTGTTGAAATAAAACACTTTTATTTAATGACCAGCTTTTTGCTTGACGGTTCTTATTGCCTTCTATCAAGACACATTCTGTCCAAGCGTGATCAGACAGTGTACGTAGTCCTATATCTGAATGTTTCGCTATATTTAATAGTGAAGAAGATATTAAAATCAAATCTATTCTGGTATAGATATCGTGTTTTGGTGAATAATAGGTGTAGTCTTTGATTCCTGGATTATGGACCCTCCAAATATCTCTCAAATCATGTTTTTCTAAAAGTAATTGAAGATAAGAAGGCTTTTTGTTCTTGGTGTTCTTATAAAAAGCTGAAGGGCTGGTAAAAGTTCTGTCCCATTTTTGACTAGGTATGCTGTTGAAGTCTCCTCCCAATATTACATGACCTGTTTTGAACATATCCAGTTTTTCTAAGACTGACTGTATAAAGGAGTCTTGTCCTACATTTGGGGCATACAAAACTGCCAGAGTATATGGTGTACCATTCAAGTCACCTTTCAAAAATAAAAACCGACCTTCAGGGTCTACCAATTTGTCCTGACATCTAAAATCAACATTTCTAGAAAAGAGTATAGCCACCCCCCTGGACTTGGAACTTCCAGGGGCGTGGTATTGGTCTGAAAACCACTTGGATTTAAAAATAGATCTTCCTGGTTTTCTAATATGAGTTTCTTGTAAAAATAGCAGCTGAGGTTTCTGCTGTGACAAAGAAGTGGACAACCTTTTTTCCTTAATAATGTTATTTAAACCACGGCAATTGAGTGAAACTATCTTAATTTGCGTGCTAGTCATTATTGATTTTTAACATTACATTTGTATACCAATGCAAAATCTGCATTTTGTTCAAATCCTTACAGTCATTCCCAAAAGTTGGGTCATTAGAATTCCTAAAAGTGAAAAATGCAACAACTGGCCCAGTTAACATCAGGATTAAGTATAGATGACTCCCATTTTTCCCCAGTCTAACAACTTCAATTAAACTCAACATAACCAACTGTTCCTCCATTTCCACAGGAGGAACACAATTTTTTGCTGAATCCCCACCCGGGATTGCAGCTAGTGAAAAGCAAAAATAAAAGCTTTTCACTAATAAAGGAAACTTATCTAAGTAGAGGCAAACATATAAAGACCCCCCTCCCCGTTGACTTAATTGTAATATTAACCCTAGGAAAGAGAATATACAGTCATAAAGTCAAGTTAAAGAATTAAAGTTTGCGTTTTGCCTTATGAACTCTAATCCAATTCAGTGAAGGGTCTCCATCAGAATCTTCTGAATCGTCATGGTCTGATGTTGTAGGCTTATCAAAGTCTATTTGAAGAGATGAAAGAAGTTTATAACCCGACTGAAGGTCGTTTGCAGTCAGTCGGGAGCCTTCATGCTGCACCATTAGTTCTGTTGCAGAAGTCCAACGAAAGCGAAGGCTGTGGTGAGAAAGAACTTCAGTGATGGGTCGAAGAGATTTCCGGTGCTGAAGCGTTTCTGCAGATAGGTCTAATAAGATCAGGATTTTAGTGTTTTGGTAAGTTAAGCCTTCCGATGATCTTGATTTCTTCAGTATGGTCTCACGCGTTCTTGTGTCTGGAAATGTGGCTATGATGTCTCTGGCAAAAGAGTTAGGGCGTCTATTCAAAGGGCCCACTCTGTAAGCCGTGTCGATAAGCGGAGCCACGTTGTCTTCTAAATTCAGGGCTTGGGCTAGCCATGTTGCCAAAAACACTTTTAACTCTACAGGTCCTTCTGCTTTTTCTGGCATCCCTCTGACTTTCAGGTTTCGGTCTTTCAATCTGTTTTCCAGCGTCATTATTTTGCCTCGTGTCCATTTGTCTGCTGCCTGCAAGTTTTTAACTGATTCGTGGGTAGTTATTGCAGCCTCCAACGCTGTTCCTGCCGTTTTCGAAACTTGCTGTATAGTGGACGTCAGGGATTCTATTTGCTCCTTTAAGGGGTAGATCTCCGAGCGAATCTGTTTAGCGATGTTGTGCTCAAGCGTCTGCAGCAGCTTAGCGAGTTCCCCTCTAGGCATTGGCATTGCGTCGGCTGCGGGTGAGGAAGCTCCGTCCGCCATTTTGTCTGCCTCTCGGGCCTCGTCTAGCTTCTTCTCCGCTCGGGTAAAATAAGTTGCCAAGGCACTCGAGGGAGTTGCGTCGATGTGCGTCTTGGATTGAGATTTCTTTCCCATGTCGTTTAAAAAGGTTAGAGTTGGTAAATAAGGCCCAGGGTCTGTATTTATTGTGTTTCGTCGGGGAGAGAAGGGCTTAGGCGTCCGCCATGCTCAGTAGCGAAGCCACGCCCCCCTGTTTTCCAGGTTTTAACTAAGCCTGGTGCTTCTTGCATTGCCTGCTGGGATTTCAAACTATTCAGGCCAAGCAAAAGTTATGTTATGGGGTTTGCTCATAGTCACAGGCAAACCCTTATTAATTTTTATCTTCCCACAATGAGAAATCTGATTAAAAGAAACAGATAGCACCAAGGCTGGGATTTTTCTATCAGCCTCAAACTGATTTTCTATAATGACTAGGAATAAGGCCTGTTGTGGAAATAAATACAATCAGCTCTAGCAAGAGGCTCTGGGCGAGTGCCCGGGTCTTGGGCACTCAGTGCCAATTTGCTGTGGTGACCTTAGCAGGCTATAATGACACAGAGTTCACTGTTTTCTCCAGGGGAACTGATCCTTGCCACCAGAACAGCAGTTGTAATTCTGAGTGATCTCCAGCCCTCACCTGGAGATTGGCAACAGTGGTTCCTCAGGAGGAAATGGCTGGTTTGGAGGATGGAGTCTATGGCATTGTACCTGTCTGAAGTCCCACCCCTCCTCAAACCCCACCCTCTCCAGACTCCACCCCTCAAATCTCCAGGAATTTCCAAACCTGGAGTGGCAACCATATCTCCTTCCCAACCAACCATCAATGTACCATTATCTGCCCCTCTGACTTTAGGTTTCCATCTCCCCCACACCTGCAGCCTCTATCTAGGAAAAGTACAGTCTTTCTCCGCAGTGGAGACCCAAGCAGGAGGGAAGCGACTTCAGCAGGGTATAATTACACAGAGTCCACCCTGCGAAGCAGCCATTTTCTCCAGGAGAACTGATCTCTGTCATCTGGAGAGCAGTTTTAATTCTGAATGATCTCCAGCCCTCACCTGGAGATTGGTAGCTATGGTTCACCAGAAGAAAATAACTGCTTTGGAGGGTGGACTCTAGGACATTATATTCAGCTGAGGCTTCTCCCCTCCCGAAATTCTGGCTTCTGTAGTCTTCACAAAATATCCAGGAATTTCCCAACCTGGAGCTGGCAACCCTAGTCAGGACTAGCTGGCCCCAGTGAGTTCCCCACAAAAGCCAAAGTAGACCTGGAAAGGACCTCCTGCCCCTGCCTTTTTACTGACAGAACCAAGCTTGGTTGCCTAGCAACAGCCACTGAGGGAAAAGTGAGCCTCACAGGAGGAGGAGAAGAGAATGGCTGGTGGCCCACCTCAGTAGCCAGCCAGTGACAGAAGAACCAAGCAGAAATGTCTTCATTAGGACAGACAGCCATTTTGGCAGTTTATTCTGTCAGGGAATTGTGGCCAGGCTGGCAGTGGGTGGGGGAGAAGAGCGAGCAGACCCAGCACCCAGCCAATGGTATATGAGTACTTTTTGAGTGGCGGTTGATGGGCCAGTGACTGATGAAGCACACAGCACAGCCAACAGGAGAGCCGGAAAGTGCCAATACACTCGGCTTTTATATATATTGGATGCTGCATGAGAACATTGTATTTGCCTACAATTTAACAAGCCTACATAAAAAGACTCTTTACGTATAACTCTGTTTCACTCAAGTACATTACCTTGTCTGTATTACACACTTTCTCATAAAGTGTAGCATCGAAAAATTCCTCTGGAGGGCTCATTGATTGCATTTTACATGCTTGGGAAGGTACTTTGGTGTGGGTCAACATACGGAACAATCACTCACATGTAGTCCATTGTTATACATGTTACTTGAAAATCTCAATGGGGCTAATTTCCAAGTAATTATCCACAGGACTGTAGATGTAAGGAATAATTATAATACATGCTTGATTGTTTTATTTAATTAAATACATGTCTTGCATTTATCCTCCTCCCTAATGCTGTGGGTAAACAATAATAAATGACAGAAATGAAGCTCACATACTTTGGCCACCAAATGAGAAGGGAGCACTCACTGGAGAAGACCCTGATGCTGGGAAAGACTGAAGGTCAAAGAAGAAGGGGACGGTAAAGGATGAGATGGTTAGACGGTGTTATCGATGCGACAGGCATGGAGTTGAGCAGGCACCGGAGGGCAGTGGAGGACAGGAGTGCCTGGTGTGATGTGTGGTTCATGGGGTTGCGAAGAGTCGGACTCGACTGTGCAAGTGAACAACAAAATAACATATTCCATTAAAACCATGTAAAACACTAAACAATGGCTAATATCTCCTCTCCTCCCTTTTCACTGGCTTATTCCAGGATGCTCTGCTTTCAAATACTTGCTCAGCCAAGAAAGCTATTAAGGTTGCCTGGGATAAGACATCTGCCTCAGTTCGTGAGAAGAATGAACTTCCTGTATGGCACCCTGAGCTTCTTTGAAATAGCCAGGGCTGGATGTAAGTGCTATAAATTCAAATGCACACACACACACAGCAGCCCAGAAAAATGGTCTTACAGTGTTTTGGAAAGATGCTCAATGTAGGGAAAACTTTTAAAAGAAAACATGGCACATCTTCTAGAAATTTCTCTACACACTGCTGTTGTGCAAACACAGATTATAATCTTTAAAAAGTGCTTCAGTCAAGCCTAGTTGTTATGATAGAACACATTGTCTATGTGCTATGTTGGGGATAGACTATGAAGAGGAAGACAGTGCAGAAGCTGGTATGCCAATAGAATGTGTTCCTCCTGACTCAGGAATAGTTGCAACTTTAGGCTGGGAATTCCTGGAGATTTGGGTGTGGAACCTGAGGGTGGTGTAGTCTGGGGAGGAGAGGGATCAAAGTGGAGCATAGTACTGTAGCATCCACCCTCCAAAGAAGTCATTTTCTTCAGGAGAATTCTCATCTGTACTCTGATTGTAATTCTGAGAGACCTCCAGGCCCCACCTGGAGGTTGACAGCCCTGCTAATGACTGTCAGAAGGTAGCCTACTGTGTCCTGAATGAACTGAGGCTCGTGGCCATTGTTCACATTGCCAAATCCAGAGGTAGTGCCATTTTCCTGCCTCTAACTTTCACCTTTCTCACTAAAGGCTAAAGGAATGTCATTTTGACTTTTTGTTTTTAGGCATGAAGAACTGTCTACATCCAGCATTCACCAGGAGAAATACCTGAATGCTACAATCCAACAAAAGGTAATGAAACCAATGAAGGAAAGCATATATTGATTAATATATTTGGGCAGTGAATAACTTGTGCAGCGCAGAAACCATACTCTTAGTTGATTACTTGTAAAAGATATACAGCTGTTGTGATAGAAGACAGTAGGAATTATTATTGTACTTTACCCAAAGACCTCTGTTACGAAAGCCATGGTGAAGTAACCCCCGTAGCAAATCCACAGAGAAAGAGAGAAGGGGAATGCCTACAATACCAGCTCAAATCTCCCACCCACGGGTCCCCATTGCTATGGCAACATTCAAACCCACTCACATAAATGCAGCAGCAACATCACCTTTGGCAAGAAAGGGATGTATAAAGGAGTGTGTGTGTAAAATACATTTACCCAGCAGCATGCCACACTGGAGGAAGGATGTTTATGACATAGTCTGGCCATTCTACGCACCCCAAGGACTCAGTAACTAAAACACTGCTGTAGACACACAAAGCAAACATGTACAGAGACAGGAAGCCAGAACACAAGCACTTCAGAAAGGGAGAAGAAACCACTGACTGACACCCACAGGGTCATCCCAAGCAGAATTACACCCTTCTAACTTCAGTGATTTCAAGGGTGTAACTACTTTGGATGGCACTGCCAATGTCTTAACACAAAAAATACTCTGGGCGTGATCATAGGCACCTATTAGCCATGAGAGAGGGACGACTCACTGGTGGATCAAAGCAGCGCGATCACACCAGCACATCTGGGAAGCATCCCGCAACCATCAGCAAGCCATCGCAAGCCGTTTTGATCCGCCGGAGAAGCGGCGTAAAAAATTACTAGGGAAAATGCAGTAGCAAATGGTTTGCTGCGGCCCACAGCTACAATTCCTCGTATGATCACTCCAGCGCAAACTTGTTGCGTAGGGGATAGTCTGATCAGGCTATCCCGACACCATGCCGTTGTCTCCCCCCCCCCCTTATCAGTATGTGCATACTGCCATTGGAAGCCCTGGGTGGAGAAGCGATTCATAGATCCCCGCGTTTAAATGAGTTAGAAACCAACAACAACAACAAACCCAACTCGTCTGATCACACAGCGGCTAGTGGCACCGGCAGCTTCACCAACCTATGTGATTGTGCAACTGTGGGTCAAATTGCTCTGGGGAAAAATAGCCTCACTCCCCCCCCCCCCCCATTATCTTGTTTGTGTAGCTGTGGCCTCCGGATGTCAAATTAACCCTTCATCCCAGAAATTAGATTTCATTCTAAAGTAGCTCTTTTAGTATCAAATATTGGCTCCAAAGATGTAAACAAAAAAAATGTAAACTCAGTCATGGAGGAGGGACAGGAAATTGGGTCAGGACTGTGGTGTGTGTGTGTGTGTGTGGGGGAAGTATCCCTTTCCTGTGTACCATCTCCCCCACCAAAATCACTCTCTTCCAAAGCTGCTCTTTAGTCACAGCAAGACAGATTGGTACCTGTATTGTACCTGTTTCTTCCCGTTTCTGAGGCTAGCAGCAGCTTTGGGGCAGGGTGATTTTGATAAGCAAAGAGTAGCAGCAGGGTTTAATTGGTTAGCGCATCCCTCTAGTGCACTATGGCCTTGATTCAATTTTGAGGCTTTGAAGCCTTAAACAGATTGGGAGAGGCAGTTACAGGCCTTTTCTGTTCATGTAGGTTGGCCCTGCAAGTGGCTCGATTGTTCCTTCCTACAAGTATGATGAAAATTGATTTGAGGGTGGTTTCAGTTTTAGAAACTCGAAACAAGCAAGCAATTATATTTGAAAAGATATTTAATTAGAAGCTTGTCAGAATATGTTGATTGATCAAGGATAATGTTACAATATAGCAGAAGTAGTACATTTAGATAGTGGAAAACAAGGCCAATTTAGCACCAGACCAGGGCCATCCCAAGCAGAGTTACACCCATCGAAGCCCACTGACTCTGCATGGGATGGGATGGAACTGGAAGTCACTGGAAGTACTGATGGCACTAGGTAGTATGATTGCATTCTTCGTGGCTTACGAGGGAGCCCTTACTGAGTCTGTTTTTGGAGCATGTAATTAATTTTATTGTTACCAACTTTGATCATTTGGCATTGCTTAACATTTGTTTATTTCTGTGTGAATTAGTCAGAAGCTGAACAGCATCCCCTCTATTAGCTTTCATTTTTAAAAAGTCACAGATGTATTATTTATTGACATAGTTTAAATTTTCATTGTTAAACATTTAAGGCAGAGGGATTTAAATGAAGCTTTAATTGCCTTTTGTACTGTTTGATGATATAACATGCAGAAAAAGGAGGACATGAGCGAGGCAAAGGACAGCAACAGGTGCTATGGAACACTTTTATCGTGAAGAAATGCTGCAGGTAGTCAAGCTACAACACTCAACAAGTACAAGATGCTTCCCCCCTCTGTTTGTGATGTAAGCCAGTCTGTGGGCTTCTAGTGGGTCAAAACAAGAGACACAGATTTAACAGTAAAATAATACAACTCACAAGGGGTGGGGGGAAAATGAGGGAAGAGAGGCATGGCCTTATTGCTATGATGAAAAAAACCCATCAACATATAATGTATGTTTTCAGACACTTCTTTCTAATCACGGGTTGAATATGCACAAACTATGTAGCATTTTGTTTTTGAAACACTGAGCTGGCTACAGTTGTAGACCTCCCCCCCCACCCCCCGGCCTCTAAATGCTGTTCAGTTGAACACTGGATGCGGCAGACTCCCATTGGAGTTCAGGTCACGTACCAATGAATGAACCAGATTGCATGAATAATATGCTCTTTATTCAGTGATTGGATAAAAATGAATGCCTTCTACACCTACGTACATCCAATCTCCACTGCTTCCTGTGAGCTTGTTCTTCCTGAAGCTTTAATTATTTATCCTCAGAGAGAAGTTGACAGTTACAAGTAGTCACGACTCACCAGGTTAACTCTCCGAATGCCATAGTCCATTTTCATACCCAGCACATTTCACGAAGCCTCATGGAACCTAAATGCTAGCAGTCTGGAAGTGCTGGGCTGTCTCATTAAAAAGAAAACTGACACCAACTTGAATACTAGAAGGGTTTGTGTTTTGTTTTGTTTTGTTGTATTGTAAGAATGAGATCCAACTGCCTGCCTTTGAGTACATGTAATGAACGTTATTTTGCTCACTTTAATGTGTAGACTTTAAACATCAGTGTGAACTGTGTGCAATTAATGTCTTTTGAAAGTTAATAGTGAAATAAAAGGAACTGGAAATGTGACAGATCATCTGCCGGCCTCCATTAAATCGAACACTGTTTTCCCTGCAGTGACTGTTTTTGGGGTTTTTTTGTTTCCCTTAGACAGCAGGACAGGAAAGAATGAGTTGTTACACTTTGAAAGAAATAGGCCAAACTTCAGGCATTTTGATTTTACAAAATGACAAGAGTACATGAAAGATAGCTACAGAAATATAATGGTTTTTATTGATTTCTTCATTGGGGGGATTATCTGTTTGATTTTTTCATTCTCTTGGTTGAGTTTAGGATTTCATTTTCTATTAATTCTCTCTGTGTGCGTGTTTTAAATCATGGTAAATACAACAATATTTATACCCATTAAAGAATAAAGAAAGACCCTGGCATCATTCTTTTCAGTGTCTGACACAGGAAAATAGGTATAGTGGTTTTTCACTACTCAAACAAGGAATTCACATCAATGGAAAGAAAAACCAAGAGTTAGCCCATTACACAGGATCTGGGGGTTAAGGATAGGCAGACACTGTGGGTTACTACTAAATTTGTGTTAGGAGTTACCGTGGATCATCCTGTTTACCGGACCACCAACAGGTGGAGTATAGAGGAACACACACAATGCCGTAGGTCCAGGTTGCTGCGGGGGACCCAAAAAGTCTACCTTCCTCATTTTGTTTTCATTCTCACACCAGGCAGGATACCTGTAATCTCAGGGCTTCAGCAAACGCTACAAGTTTCTCTATAAATCTATAACTGCTCTGTTTAACTCTTTTCTTGACATGCAAGAATTCTCCCGCCACAAGCATAAATTAAAAGGTTAATGTGGAGGGGAAGGAGGAGATTGGATTTATATCCCACCCTTCACTACCTAAAGGAGTCTCAGAGCGGCTTACAAACTCCTCTCCCTTCCCCTCCCCACAACAGACACCCTGTGAGGTAGGTGGGGCTGAGAGAGCTCTGAGACAACTGTCCTTGAGAGAACAGCTAGCAAGAGCTATGGCTTGCCCAAGGTCATCCAGCAGGTGCAAGTGGAGGAGTGGGGAATCAAACCTGGTTCTCCCAGATTAGAGTCCGCGCACTTAACCAAACTGGCTCTCAACACCAAACTGGCTCTCTAATGTGGGCAGTTATGGATTCCCAGGAAGGCTTTTTTGTTCCACTGAGTATTGGCAAACTCTCTCTGTTCTTTAAATATACGAGGGGGAGCAGAACAAACCTTTGCCCAGGAGCTCCTGTTGGGTCTCAGCAGCTCTGCCAGGTTTATCTTCCAGAATCCAATTTGTTCTAACAGCAATGCTATTGAATCATGACAAACAGGTCAGATATTTTGGTACATATGCGTTCTGTAGTTAGTAGTACTGTACTATGGCTATATAATAATTAATAGTATCTCAAGTACATGTATCTTCTGAGTTTTTTATTAGGTATATTATTAAAGAGAATTATTGTATTCCAGATTTTTACTATTTGAATTGGTGGCATATTCAGGCAACCACTTTGGTACTCATTTATGAACAAATTAAATAAGACTGGTTATAGTTCTGATCCTTGCGTGTCCCAACAAATTCCTTCCTACTATTGCAAGAACTTTCTATTTACTCTCATTTTCGGCATCTTGCTATTTAACCCGTTTCTAGCCCATGGGAGAACCCACGCTTCCATCATATGGCTGCTAAATTCACTCAGGAATCTTTGGTGAGACGCCTTGTCAAAAGCTTTTCAGAAGGCCAGTTACATACTGTCCACCAGATCCCCCTTATCCATGTGCTTGTTACAACACTTCAGCACAAGTTCCAAAAACCTGGCCAGGCAGGACTTCCCTTTATACACCGCTTCTGCAAACAGCAGTTCTGGCATGGGTCTCTCTCTGACCAACAGATTCTGCAGCGAGAACTGGCACAAATAATTAATGTAGTTTCTCTTATTCCCCATATTCTCCTTTAGCATTCCTTTCAGTCTTTCATCATATTTTTTTGCCATCCAGTCATAGCTGACTATAGGGTTTTCAAGGCAAGAGATGTTCAGAGGTGGTTTGCCATTGCCTGCCCCTGTATCACTATCCTGGTATCATCCAAATACTAGCCAGGGCCAATCCTGATTAGCTTCTGAGATCTGACGAGACTGGGCTAACCTGACCTATCCAGGTCAGGGCCCTTCATTGTCCAAGAGTGAAATGACCTTCTTGAGTACTGTGCTGATTCAGGTGTATTTAAATACAGTAAATAATGTTTTGAGCAATATGAACCTCAAACTTTCTTTTTCACCTGTCTTATCATCACCTTACATTTGTTCTGAAAAAAACTTATGCTCCTTCTTGATCAATCTGTTTGCAAGCCTTCCACCCTTTAAAAGAAACCTCCTTGCCTTTCAAGGTTTCCTTACATTTGCTCATTAACCACACTGGCATCCTTTTTAGACACGGTAGCACTTTATATAATCCAAGGTATTCATTCTATCTGAACTTAGAATATTATATTCTTCCAAGTATGCCTGAAGGAATTTGACTACTTTTCAGTGTGTGTTTTTAAACGATTTCCCTCATTTTTGGAATATTTTATCTTTTAAAATCAAATGTGGTTGCACTGGCCTTTTTGGCCAATCTTCCTAAATCAGTTTTGTCACTGCATGGGTACAGAATTTTAAGTACATATCATCCTTCTTCTGTGGGAATTTATGGGACTGTTCTGAAACCAGGATGAATTTTGGGTAGTTGTTATGTACCTCCAAAGAATTCATAACATATCCATTTGAAATAGATCCCCCCCCTGCAACTGAGAACACCTCACATTTGATATTGTCCATTTCACATTTAAAACACTACCATTGTTAGAATTTCATTGCTGAATATTCATAAGCAAGGTTTAGGAAAACAGTTGCCCAGAAAGTTATGCAGCATTCTGCTGGCAAGTGATCTCCTATTCTAGAGCATACCTGCAAATTATATTCAAGTAATACATTTATTCATTAGGGATATTTACTATATTGTGTTAAAGATGACTTGCAATACAAAATTTAATTATTTATTTGATTTATACCCCGCCCTCCCCATCAAAGCAGGCTCAGGATAGTAATACCTACTATCTATGCACAACACAAAAAGGAAAGGGTACAGAAGGGGAATAAAAAATTCAAGTTCAGTTTAGGTATATATACAAACAATCTGTGCCAGTGAAGGAATCCGAATAGTTTCTATGTAATTATTAGTAGCTGATATGCATTTACAACCCCTTTGGTAAATAACATAATGTTCTAGATGTCTGAGAGCAGCTTCCCAAGTAGCATGGAATCACCAAAACAGGAAATGGAGGTGAGTTGCACCTGCTCTTCCAATATTCCCATTATATTTATGCATTTTTTTTCTACTCTTGTTTCGATTTGAGAAACATTTCTGAGGTGGTTTATATAGAAACAGTAAAATACAACAACGCTCAGGATGTGTAGGGTTGCCAGCCTCCAGGTAGGGGCTTGAGATCTCCCAGGATTACAATTAATCTCCATACAACAGAGATCAGTTTTCCTGAAGAAAATGACTGCTATAGATGGTGTACTGTATGGCATTATACCCTGCTGAGGTCTCTCCCCTTTACAAACCCAATTCTTCCTAGGCTTCACCCCCAAATCTCCAGGTATTTCCCAAGCAGGAGCTGAGAACCTAGCATTCTCTCTAACTTGATGCATAGCATTGTTCCTGGGAGAAGTTTGATGGGTGGTGGGATCAGGCATGGGGTAGGTGGTTGCAACACCAACATGGCGAAGTTCCCTTTCCTATGCAGTAGTTTCTCCCTCCTCTTCCAGTGTTTATAAACTTTGTTAAAACAATTCTATTCTATTGATTTTTAATCTGCTGGTTGTCTGCTGATGTGTTCTGTTTTTTAACTGTTGATGATTTAATACACTGTTTTATTGATACTGAAAGCTCCTCTGGGAGTCTTCGAACTGAAGAGCTGGGTAGAAATACTTTAAATAAATGGATTATATTGGATGAAGAGGTGTTTGTGGAGTCATTAATAATTTGTTAGATTGAAAATGCTGTCTTGGTTGGATTAAAAAATTACCCCTTCTGTTTCCTGTGTGTATTTTCCAGAACGCAATGTTGCAAGACCTACAAAAATGCAGATTTCCAATGGCTAAATGCAGTGATTGAGTTACTACCTGATAGCAGTTAACAATTTCCTTTCATATCCATATCTTTTAATAGAAGTTCAACTAAGATATTTGTAGAAACTTATTTGTTTGGCATACCACAAACCGAACTAAACTGCATTTTCCCAGTTCATGCCCATCTTTACTGATAGATCTTAGGTTGGTAACTTTAGCTTCTTCTTCTTGTTTGGATCTGAGCCACCCCCTTTTGATTTAAATGTTCCTTTATCAATTTGGACTTTTAAAGTGGGGATTGTTAAAGTACATTTTTTAACAGAAACAGCTGTGGCTGCAGCTTTCCTCAGTTAAAAATGTGAGAAAACCTCAGTGTGATTCCTTGCACTGTACAATCATTACAGCCACACAGTAAGCTATATTTGACCGGCTTGCACTGTGTTGCTGTTGTTGCTGTTAACCTGTTCTTTTACAGGAACAGCTTCCAAATGCAGATAAGGTTGTAATGCATTTATCTCACTCACTCACACACTCACACACAAACACACACTCCTTAGCAACAAAGTTGCCATGGAAACAGTACATGAAAATGAGAATTTGTGAAAAAATTTTATTGGAATATTGAAGTCTGAATTTGTAAAACATGAAAGAGCAAACCTGTAGTTCTTTTCTCCTTTTGCATCTTTCTGTTGTGATAGCCTAAGCACAGTTCCATATCTTTTAACTCAGCATGGCTGGTGTAGTGGTGAAGAGCGGCAGGGCTCCAATTTGGAAAGCCGGGTTTGATTCTCTGCTTCTCCACATGAAGCCAGCTGAGTGACCTTGAGTCAGTCACAGCTCTCTCAGAGCTCTCTCAGCCCCACTACCTCACAGGGTGTCTGTTGTGGAGAGAGGAAGGGAAGGTGATTGTAAGAAACTGAGACTCCTTCGAGTAGTGAAGGGTGGGATATAAAATCAACTCTTCTTCTTTTCCTTTTGATGAGCTAGTGGTCTGTATGTCACCCAGCCTGGGGCTTTGCTTTGCTTCTGCTGTGGGTTCCTGTTTCCTACCCCCACCCCCCCACAGGCTCTCCACTCATGCCAAGTGGTGGGGCATAGCTGGTGGGCACCTCAGCTGAGGACCCACATTTATAGACCCCCACCCTACCCCTCCTTTTCTGATCTTCTGTCTCTCTACTGTGGGCTTTGGGTGTTTGTGGGACTCAGGCCTCTGATCCACCCACCCTTTCCACTCATGCCAGGTGGTGGGGCATAGCTGGTGGGTGACTTGGCTGAGGGCCCACATTTATACACCCCCTCACCCCACCCCTCCTTTTTGATCTTCTATCTATCTGCTGTGCTTTGGGTGTTTGTGGGTTCAGCGCCATGAGGATGAGAGCAGGTGGAAGGGGTGGCCATTGGGGGGGGGGGGGGGGAGAAGCCCTCATCCTCCCATGGCTCAGGTAGATCTGAATACACCTGCTTAGCCATCCCTTTTCAGTGCTGCAAGCCACCACATCAACAGTCATTATGGGATGCTGTGGGTTCATGCTAGTCTGTGATGGTCTTGGGTCTTCTGGCTACCGTGTCAACACATGTTGTAGCTAGCTTCTGCGTTTGGGGCTCTTCTGTATAGGCATCTGAAAGGGCCTTCCCTTTGCTCCAGCGCTCCAAAGCAATCCCCTTTCACTGGCACTACTGGCAAGGTGATTGCTGTGCATGGCCAAAGCTTTTCCCAAAGCAACTTGTCAGATCTTTCATTTTGTAGCAGAGTTTGTTCCAGGGCTCCAGAGCAATCCCCTTTCACTTGCTCCACTGGCAAGATGATCACGGTGCATCTCCAGCCCTTCTGGTGTATCTGATGTGGATCACTAATCTGTGTGGCTGCATCCAGTACTTCGCAGAGTCCTCTGAGGAGTAGGAGTCACATCCCACTCAGAATTTTCATCCCTTTTTCAGATACTGGCTGCAAGCCATAGCCTGAGTGGAGGGCATGACTTACAACATTTGGGAGTTGGGGGTAGTCCTTTTGTTCCAGGGCTCCAGGGCCATCTCCTTTCACTCGCATTGCTGGCAAGGTGACTGCAGTGCAGGGCCAATCCTTCTGGGGCTGTTTGTGTGGATCACAAATCTGAGTAGCTGTATCCTACCAGCTGCAAGCCAGAGCTTTGGTGGGAGGAACAACATAGGGTGTTTGGGAGTTGGGGGGGCCTTCCCTTTGTTCCAGGGCTTGAGAGCCATCCCCTTTCACTTGCACTGCTGGCAGGGTGATTGCAGTGCATAGCCAGTCCTTCCAGAGTAAGCACTGGGGATTGCAAAACTGAGAGGCCGCATCCCTCTTATACCAGCTGCAAGCCAGAGCTGGGGGGGTGGGGATGACATATTACGTCCAGGAGTCTGGCCTTCCCTTAGTTCCATGGCTCCAGAGCCATTCCCTTTCACTTGCACTGCTGGCAAGGTGATTGCAGTGCATGGCCAATCCTTCCTGGGAATAGGACGTTGGCAGCATGTTCAAGCCACCCTTTCCAAATTTGATCTCTCTCTCTCTCTCTCTCTCTGCTCCTTGGGCTTGGGAGTTGGGTGGACTCAGGGCTTTGAGCTAGCCTCTAACTTGCCCCACTGTCAAGATGACAGCTGTGCATGGCTAACCAACCCCATTCCTATTTTGTTCTGCTCTTTCCTGTTGGGCATTTGGTGTTGGTTGGACTCTGGTGATTGCTGTGCATGGCCAAGGCTTTTCCCAGGGCTTTGTTCTGGAGTTTGGTTGGTCCTCTCTTTCTGTCTCCCTTTCTCTCTCTGTTTTCTTGGGGCCCTGAGCCACCTCCACATCTTCTTTTCCTTTTCAGCGCTGTCAGATCAGGGTCTTCTTTGTGTCATGGCCCCGGGCCACCCCTACAGTTGTGGCTGATTCCTTGGCCTGGGGGAGGGGTGTTGGCTGTACCACATGATAATCTTGTATGTAGACTCTGAATGGGGCCCAGGGATGCAGCCACCCACAACAGTGCAGGTGACTTCTGGGAACGGGCAGGGTAGTGAAGAAGGGGGGAAGTTGGCCATACCCTGCAATCATCTTGACTGTGGACAGTGAAGCAGGCCTGGGGATGCAACCGCCCACAACAGTGTGGATGGTTCCTGGGCCCAGGCAGGGCAGGGGAGGTTGACCATGCTCTGCAGTCACTGTGTCCAGGGACAGTGAATGGGGCCTGGGAACAGTGTGGGTGGCTCCTGAGCCCATGCAGGGAAGGAAGGGGTTTGGCAATGCTCTGCCATCACTGTGTCCACAGAGAGTGAATGGGGCCCAGGGACGCAGCCACCCACAACAGTGCAGGTGGCTCCTGGGCCCAGACAGGGCAGGAGGGGGCTTGGCTGTGCTCAGCTATCATCTTGTCCACGGAGAGTGAACAGGTCCCGGAGGTGCTGCCACTTGCAATAGTGGCTCCTGGGGCTGGAGGGGCATTGGCCATTCCAGGGAACATCCTGGAGGTCCACTGCGAGTCTGATGCCTCTAGCTTGAACAGGGTCTGTTCTATACACTCCTGAAGCTGTGCCTGACATTTTCTCAAAAGCACTTTCATAGGTCACCTTCTTCGGGGGGCAGTACCTTGGCCCCCCAAGTTCAATCCTCATAAAACTTGGCGGGCATGTAGGGGAGTGTCCTGGGGAAGACCACTGCAAGTTTGATGCTTATAGCTTGCACAGGGTTCGTTCTATATACTCCTGAAGCTGCACCTGACACTTCCCCAAAAACACTTTCCTGGAACACCTTCTTTGGGGGGCTGTAACTTGGACCCCTAAGTCCAATACTTACCAAATCTCTTACCAAGTCTCTAGTATGCCAGGGGGATGTTTTGCTGCATCACAAAGTTAATGAACTGGTTTGGTTCATATGAGGCCATCTTAGTTTGATTTCCCCACGGTTTGTGCCCATCTCTAATCTCCACTTTCAACCGAAATGTAGTCTTTGATTGGGAGCTAGGCTTTAAGCTGCCTAAATGACCATGAAATACAAATGAGAATGTGGTTGTGCATCTAAGTGGTGGATAAATTGTGCAACCCCATCAAATGCTCAATTTTATCTGTATTGTAAACTTCTCTTCTGTTGCTTGGGTAGAGAATTCTAGAGAGGTGAGGGAGGGTCAAAAGTAGAGAAGGCCTTATGTACAGGGGGGAAAGTCTTTCTGATTAACTTTCATTTTCATTGAAAGGCCGAAAACAGCCACCTGTTAAGCTTTGAGAAAATGCTGTGAATATGAGTCCCTAGATTTGGGCAGTGATGAAACTGGTGGATGAAGTAGGGTTGCTAACTCCAGGTTGAGAAATTCCTGGAGATTTAGGTTGAAGCCTGGGGAGGGCTTGGGGAGGGGAGAGGCCTCAGCAAGTTATAATTGCATAATAGCCATTTTCTCCAGGGGGATTTATCTTTGTAGTCTGGAGATCAATTGAAATTCTATTTATTTATTTATTTATTTATTTTATTATTTGCATTTCTATCCTGCCCATCCCGCAAGTGGGCTCAGGGCAGGTAACATCATTGTAATAAATACAGTTTAAAACATTAAAACACAATAAAACATTATAACAATTAAAACAATGTGTACAGCTTAAAACAGCGTCAGTTGGCTATGAAGTTCTGGTCCAATGGTACAGCGAGTTAAAGACCAGTTGTTAGTGCTGCTCAGTAAATAGACGGGTGACAGATGGATGACAGCAACCTCAGGAAGACCATATATGGGTGCCTGTTGCCTCAAACAAAGGCCTGGCGGAACAGCTCTATCTTGCAGGCCCTGCAGAATTGAAGAAGATCCCGCAGGGCCCTGGTCTCCCTAGGGAGCATGTTATACCAGGCTGGGGCCAGGAAAGAGAAACAGATATGATATCTGTTTTGTGAATATTAATTGTAAGAGGAAATTTAGGCCTGATTGGATGATTAGTTAATCGGATTATTGGTAGGGTAGAACTGCTGACCACCACGAGTAACACTCCAGCAGTACATTTCATCTAGAAGCCAGTCTTAAGGTTGGCCTGAGGCATTGCGAAGGCACTGCGAAGGCCACCATTAATGGCAGCATCTGGACTAGGGATACCAGTGCTCCTGGGGAGGGGAAGGTATAGCGGTGGAGCCAGGCAGGTAGATAAGGGAAGGAGGTGGAGAAACAGAGAAGCTTGGCCCCCTTCCAGTTTGTGCCCTATCCCAAGAGTGGCAGGCAGAGGGGCTGGGGTTCATGACACCCTCTGACATTGGTGTTGTGCAACACCAGGTCTATAAAAAATAAGACCTCAACTCTTCGAAACTTTCTGTCACAACAGGGAGCAGACCTGGCACTTGTGACTGAGACTTGGGTGTGAGATGGGGAGACAGTAGCTCTCTCCCAGCTGGCTCCGCCTGGGTTCTCGGTCCTTCACCAATCACGGACTGAAGGGGAGGAGGAGTGGCACTCTTCACTTGGGAGGCTTACTCCTTCAGGGTGCTCCCGCTGATGAAGCTTGTGAACGCTGAGTGCTCAGGCCTAGTGTGGGAAGCCAGGGAGAGTTTGCTGTTTGGTCGGTGTACCATCTGTCCAATGCACCAGCCGAAAGCCTGCCATCTCTGGTTGAGGCCATATCAGGCTGAGCACTGGAGTACCCTAGGCTGACAGTCTTGGGCAACTTCATTGTCCAAGCCGATGATGTGGCCTCTGCACCGGTGATGGATCTGGTGTTGTCCATGGTGGCACTAGGACTCACACAACATGTAAAGGGTCCCACTCATCAGGCCGGGCACACACTCGACCTAATCTTGGCGGTGGGGGTTACAGTGGACCAGATCACTGCTTTGGCAGTGCCATGGTCGAACCACCATGCCCTGAAGGCCCATGTGAATGTGTCACCCTGACCCTGGTTGGGCAGTGAGCATATTCTGGCTCACCTGCAGAGCCAAATGGACCCTCAGTGGCTTCAAATGGCTCTGCGGGACCCTGGCAGCTTATTAGATGAACTAGTCGAGGACTGACATGGCCAGCTCTCGACAGCCATCAAAGAGATCACTCCCTGATGCTCTCTGCACCCTCGTGCTAAGCAGGCTCCTTGGTTTACCAAGGAGCTGTGGCTGATGAAACGCGGGCTCAGACAACTCAAGAGATGATGGCGGCGAACTTGCAACGAAGCAACAAAAGCATCCTATAGGATGTTTATGAGATCCTATGAGATGGCAGTCAAAGAAAGAGTTCTACACGGCTATGGTTGCATCTGCTAGCTCACGCCTGGCACAATTATTTAGAACCATTCGGTCACTAACAGAGCTGTCACAGGGCAGACCAAACATTAGGGAATTGGATATTGGCTGTGAGACTTTTGTGAGCTATTTTGCAGATAAAGTCCTGTCACTCCGCTGTGATCTCCTGGCCACAGTTGAGATAGTGAGTGAACTCAAGGCCCCATGCACATCTTCTGGTTCTATTCTGGATTACTTCAGTCCACACGGTCTTGAGAAAGTTGACAGATTGCTGTCAACGGTACGCCTAACTACGTGCAGCCTTGATCCATGCCTTTCATGGCTTATAAAAGCTGGCTGTGAGGGGTTGTAAGGTGCCCTCAGGGGTACTATCAACAAGTCCTTTGCTGAGGGACTATTCCCTGAGGCACTCAAGAAAGTGATGGTCCGCCCTCTCCTGAAAATGCCATCCTTGGACCTGGCTGAATTGGCCAACTATCGGCCAGTTTCCAATTTGCCCTATTTGGTGATTCAGTTGTAGATGTTTATGGATGACACTTCCATGCTAGACCCATTTCAGATTGGCTTCCAGCAAGGCCATGGGATGGAGATGGCACTGGTCGCCCTCACAGACGACCTCCAGAGGCCTCTGGATTGAGGTGGTACGGTGGTGCTGGTGTAGTTGGACCTGTTGGCGGCATTTGACACAGTCGACCACCAGTTACTGATCCACCACCTAACCAATACTGAGATTCAGGGGTGTGCCTTGCAATGGCTTGTCTTCTTCCTCCAAGGTCGAGGACCAAGGGTGGCATTAGAGGAACAGATGTCCCAGAGACATCTGTTGGTCTGTGGGGTCCCTCAAGGGGCAGTGCTTTCCCTGATGTTATTTAATATCTACATGTGCCCACTTGCCCAGATTGCCCAGGGGCATGGGCTTGGGTGCCATCAATATGCAGATGACACCCAGCTATATCTGTTGATGGATGGTCAATCCAACTCTACCCCAGATGACCTGGAGCAGGCACTTCAGGAAGTGGCGGGCTGGCTTAGACTGAGCTGATTGAAATTGAATCCAATAAAGACGGAGGTCCTGTGCCTGAGTCGGAGTGGGTTGGGGATAGGGATCTCACTACTGGCTCTCGAAGGGGCGCCACTGGTGCCAGCGCTGAGGGCTAGGAGTTTGAGAGTGCTCCTAGATGCTGCCTTAACGATGGAGGCCCAGGTAGCAGCCACTGCCAAGGCAGCCTTTTATCATCTACAGCTGATTAGGTAGTTGGTTCCCTTCCTCAAATGCAATGACCTAGCAACAGTGATTCATGCTATGGTCACCTTGAGATTAGACTACTGCAACACACTTTACATGGGTCTGCCCCTGTCTCAAATTTGAAGCTGCAGCTGGTGCAGCCAGGCCGTTGATGGGTCTCTCCAGAGGTGTCGACTTTTAAAATCCCCGGGGGGGCGGGGGCTCTTGTGTGTGCGCGCGCTGGGACCATGTCCCCGCCCCCCCGGACTGGCCTAGCCTGGCCACTCCTGCCTCCGTGGGGCCAGCTGGGCAACTGCCCAGCTGGCCAGGTCAGTCCCGGGGGGGGGAGGCGGCGGCGGCAGCAGCCGGCGGGTGGGCAAACAAGGCGGCAGCCCGCACCTGCCCCGCCACCTCCCCCCCACCTGCTCCTGCCTCCGTTCCTCCGTCCAGCACACTGGGCCTTTGCCCAGCTGGTTCCTGGACGGAGGGAGGGAGCAGGGGGAGAGGCGGTGGTGGCGGCAGCCGGCCAGCCAGCCGGCCTGGGCGCTCTATTTTCCCGGGGGTGGCTGAGCCCCCCCTGGGAAATTTCGGGGGTGGCTCGAGCCCCCCCGTAGTTTACACCTATGGGTCTCTCCATACAGGACCACATCCAGCCTGTGCTGAAGACTTTGCACTGGCTGCCAATAGCACACCGGATTCATTTCAAGGTGCTGGTTTTGACCTTTAAAGCTTTATATGGCCTGCCTACTTGAGGGACCACCTTTCCCCATATGTCCCCCAGAGAGCACTGAGGTCAGGGATGAAAAACCGCCTGACTCTCCCAGGCCCAAAGGGAGAGCCAGGGCTTTTTCAGTGGTGGCTCCATACTGGTGGAATGAGCTCCCAGTGGACATCAGGGCCTTGCGGGACTTTCTGCAAGTTTCAAGAAGATTGGACCAGGGGATCCAATTCTACGGGCCCCCAAACAGGTTGCCCCCATTCCCTCCATTGTTCTCTATGGCAGGAAAAAAGTAACACCTGTTTGGGGGCCCGTAGAATTGGACCCCCTGGTCCAATCTTCTTGAAACTTGGTGCGTATTTCGAGGAGAGGCCCCAGCAGCTACCCTGCAAGTTTGGAGCCTCTTCCTCAAACCCCCTTTCCTTCAGCCCCTCATATACCCTATGAGTTTTTGCCATTGATTTCAATGACCCATAGGGTATAATGGGGCTGAAACTGACATTCCCTTTCTGACACACTTCTGGTGATGTCAGGGGATTTGGCATATGCTAATGAGTTATGCTAATGAGCTCCTGCACCTCTTTTTCTACGAAAGGACCCCTGTCTACAGTGATCATCTGTAAGGGCGACCAGAGCCGTTTCTGTCCCATGACCAGGGCGGAAGCCAGACTGGAAGGAATCAAGTATGGGAGACCTCCAGGTCCTATCTGGGGGTATTGGATTTCTGCCACATATTGATAAAAGCTCTTTTTGCTGCCTTACCCTCCCTGATGCAGCAAGGAGCCTTCTTAACAAAGTGCTACTATTTACCAAGACTTTCGGCAACCAGCTATAGAATCTAGGGTGGCCCTTAGCAGGCCTCCCCTATATCTGCCCAGGGTGGAGAATTATTAGCACCCAGCCCCATTTTTCCACTCACAAGGAACTGAGGAACAGGAGGAAAAATGGCCTCCACATAGTGACGCTCTAGGAATTTCCCCTAGTCTCTATGGTAAAGGCCTCTGTAGTAAAGACCATAGACAATAAATGAGGTAATCTACAGCATCACCCAGAAGTCTCATCGCATCCTTCTCGTACTCTGTCCTTCCCTGGCACTGCCCCCCAAATTTCCCACCATTTGCTAAGGCAGTGTTGGGAACCTTGGCCCTTAGTGACCCAGTGTTGCCAACCTATGGAATAGAAAATCCCATCCCTTCTGGCTTCTGGAAGAATAAAATCATGAGCCTTGAGAGGCTGTAGAGACTGTGAGTGATTTAAAGACATTTGTATTTGTAGACACATATCACTGAATGTAGCCCACTGCCTAGTCCAAACCCAAATTCACACTAAATCATCTGAATGTAGAGGTGAAAAGCTTCCTTCTGCTGCCTGACTCTTCTATGCTGTTCTAAGCTAATTGCTTAGATTCCACACATGGCTTAAGGGGATGTTCTAAATCTGGGGACATGCCCTGATTTTTGGCCAAGGGGGAAGACGCCTTTACATGCTTGAAAGGAACATTGAGAATTCAGGTAGAGTGAAATGAAAAACAGAGATTATCAAGGGTAATAGTGCAAGGATGTGGCTGCGGATTTAGCAAAAGGCAAGCATTCAACTAATACCAAGTTTAGCATGATACAATAATTGCATTGTATACAAGAAGCCTATGCCAAGGAGCAGGGCTTCTGTTTAACCTCTCCAGGTGGATAATTAACCACTAAAAGTCTTGACCTCCTGACATGGAGAGACTGGGAGTGGGAGAATGATTGGCCACCATGTGAGTGACAGTCTATGAATTTTCTCTCCTGGTACAGATCATAGAGCTAGGAAGCAGCCAAGACTGGCATGCAGTGGGTCCATTCACAGAAGCTAGAGATAAGAAGAGGAGGCAGGTAACTCCTCACCTTCCATACCAGGCTCCCTCAGGAGTCTACCACACCGGGAACCCAGGTCACAACTTGATTGTTTGCCAAAAGCTATGAAAAGGACACTTGCTGTTTTGAGTAAAGCTGTATTGTATAAAAGAGGTGTCACTCATGGAACTAATATGCCCATACTTCTCTTCATCATTCCATCATAACCTACTGAGACTTCGTCACAACCACTTGCTTTCAACCCAACTTCCCTTGAGACCTGTTCTATAACAGGATGGACAGTGCGACCATTGAATGACAGGGACCATTGAATGACAGGGAAGTCCAACATAAAATGACTTTGCAGACTGCCCAGTTGTAGAAATTACTCCACAGAGCCCTGTGTGCTGTATTTTCTGGCCCACACTGTGAGACCTTGGACACCAGTTATTGTGTAACATAAGGTATGTGAGACTTGACTTCCACATTTGTGCCTTTCTATTACATACTGCTAATATGTACTTAACCTGCTTCCAGCCTATGTATTCGTTACACATCACATATTTCTAGAGCCTGTTGTATTTATTTCCATAACGGGCCTTATTCCTAGTATTGCTGAAATTATCTAGCTCAGGGCTCCCCAACATGGTATCCATGGGTGCCATGGCACCCACCACTTTCCTGCTGCTTACCAAGAGTTTTTAGGAAGTGGGCAGGTCCAGGTAGGGCTTTTGCCTAGCAAGGTTTCTATTTGGCTGTTGGAGATTTGATTGGCTGTGCAGATTTTTAATAATATTGCTTTGCCAGCAGCTGCCATCCCAGCACATGGACTGAAGGTAAGCTGTGGCAGTCTTTTCGTAACAGCCTCTGCCTCCTGCAGCAGCCATTTTGTGGCAGTCATTTTGTGCATTTGCCCACTCCACCATGTCAAAATTCCAAAGGTGCCTGCAGACTCAAAATGGTTGGAACCTTCTGCTCTGGACCCTTTCATTGTGAAGACATTCCTTCCCCTTAGGTCTCCACAATAAAAGGGGCTAGAGACTTTAATTTTTAATACATGAAAGCTGAAAGTTTAGAGAACCTCATGCCCGGATTAGTAGATTGTTACAATGATATCATGTAAAAACACTTCCTTTAGCAGGGTGGGGAAAAGGCCAGGGAAAATGGCTGCCATGGGAACAGAACTGGGAAAATCCAAACTTTCCCACCCCTATGGCAGACATCTAGATTTTGCTGCAAGCTTTCCTCAAACCTTTATCCGAAGATCAGATAAAAGCCAAGGAAACCCTGGGAAGTGTCGAATGCACCATGAGGCTGTGATGAAGTAGAAAAACCCTCTTTCCAACAGTATTGAACACAGAGCAAATCATCTGTGCGGAATCAGCCACTGTCTGATAGTCAGTGATTGGGTGAGGCGGGCCACTCCTGGAGCCAGCATATTTTACCCCAGGTCAGGTCAGGTCAGGTCAGGTCAGGTGTCGTCCTGCTCACTTTCCTTTCTTTGTTCTGGAAGTGGCCAGACACTTGCTTACCAGTCCATGCAAAGACAAAGGATCTTGTCCCACACCAAGGGGGGGGGGGGAGAAATATGAACCAAAATGGAAACTTGTTGACAGCATTTGGATGCTACCTGCACCAGTGTTCCCTATAAGCTGAGTTAGTGTGAGCTAGCTCACAGTTTTTTAGCCTCAAGCTCACACATTTGTTGTCTTTGCTCAAGAAGGATAGCGCCAGAGTAAACTAATTTATGCAGTAGCCAACTTCCATGCCAGTAGCTCACAGAGTAGAATTTTTGCTCACAAGACTCCACAGCTTAGAGGGAGCATTGATCTGCACTAACTTGTTAACAAGGTTTCCTTTCCTTTTGGTGTGTGATTAACAAGCCACAGCCTTGATTTGGCCAGCCTGTCCTTCCCTGGGACCCATTCTCTGCCTTGTCACAGCCATGGTCTGCTGGAGGAAGGGCCTCCACACCTGCACTTTTCCAGTGGACTTCTGGATTAAGGCAGATCAGCTGATCCTGAGGGCTTCTGCTGTGCTGAGACATGGGTGGAACTTTTGTTCCCTGTACTTTCAGTGCACCGTGCAAGGACAGGTTTGTTCCCACTGTACCTGGCATTGTGAATTCATAGACCTCAAGGTATTCCTGATCACGTTCTGATCATCAGGAGGCACAAACCAACTACAGGAATAAATTCCGTGGGAGGGTGGTATGAGAAACACATCAGCATGCAAACAGCTCGTGCACATTCTCTAAAAACCTCTCTGAAGACAAACATCAGAAAAAGTGTGCCTTATTTATTTTGCAATTATGTTTTTATCCTTGGTGGTTGTTTTTTGTACAGGTTTTCTAAAAAAAGAAAATCTCCCTATGTGTGAAATGGAACCTTCCACTATTTAGCAAGTCCTTGTTGAATGAGTCATCCAGGCTGCTTCTTATTGGCTGAGATAGTTAGCATCCAAGGGATTGCCTGGCAGAGGCTGCAAGGCCCTGCTTCATTCACAGAAATGCTGGTATGCTAGCCAGCTCTTTCATTCACATATACAGAATTCCATTCACATTTTCCCATTTTTTTATCTGCTTCTAATGAAGGGAATCATTTCTGAATGACAGAGATTTCGGCTTGTTACTGAACACAAGACCAGAAATGATCTATACTATGTATATTTGCTGTTGCTAGGGTAGCAGAAGGAAAGGAAAAAAAAATGAATGCAGTGCAGATGCTGTAGCAGGTTTGCAGTATGATGAAAGGCTACTCTGCAGATCACTAGAAACCCGCTTTTACAATGAATAGGACATTTCCATTCATCACTACTGGGATCAGAGGTGCTGCCTTCATTTATGTATCATCAATTATTCTCATTAAATACCTGCATTGAAAGATGCTTTTGTGTGATTGCATTTTATGTACTTTAGCTTTTAGTAGGGGAAGAAGTGTGGGAGACCCTTTGGGTAATTGATTGATTTGTGTGTTGCAGTTTGATTGGTTTGATTTTTAAAAAGTTGCAGTGCCATTATGCTGATCAGTCTTCTCGCAGTATAGTTAGTCCAATTCATAATTTACAGTTCAGTTAGAGCTCAGTCACCAGGGCATAATTTAGATTTCATGGCTAATGATAACTTTTGTATGCTTACAACAAATAGATGGAGTTTTAAAAATGTTGATATGCCAGTTTGCTATCTTTTCAAATTAGGGTTTTAAAGTGTATATTATTATAAACTCCAGTATTTTTCATTTTCACTTTTTTAAAAAACAGAGATACCAGAATATTGCTGCAAAGTCTTAAACAAATTTCTATCATTAGAGATTTTCGACTTTAAAGTAAGCATGGAGAGCTCAAATTAAGGTGTGTTGTGGCCAGTCAGACTGAAAGGAACCACGTTTCAGAAGCCTCTTGCTATTGCCATAGATCAGAAAGTATTTTTCTTCAAACATAAGTGCTTCATGTAATGCAGCATCTTAAAAAACTTATCAATGCAGAGAGAGAGAGAGAGAGGTCATGGTTTTTTCAGGAAAAAACAGCAATGGAATAATTATGATGTGAAACATCCTCCAAGATATGGCAATTTTAAAAATAGATTTCAGATTTTCTGAAAGAAAAAGATCAGATTATTTATAGTTTTATCACCCACTGTTGAATTTGTAATGCTACTGTGTAGTACGGTTGTTTGAAAACCTTGTCAGTGATTTGTGTGCTGGGGTTTACAGGAATGTTATTCATTGAAACGTTACTGTATTCCTACCTAGGTAAGGCATATTTTATAAAGCCATAGGTCTAGAATACAGGCGAAAAAAACCCTATGTTTTAATAGAACCGTCATTAAGATAGAGAAAAGTTGATGTAGTTATTTAAAGCTATCATAGACATCATATGGTTGTAAAAAAAGTAGGAAGGAAAGATGAGAATTCTCTATCTGTTTGATAAAGAAAATTTGAGAATTGATTGGTGGTGGTGTGCTGTAAGTGGGTGGATTTTTCCCCCTACAGGAAGTGATTTGCAGCGTTCACTGAGCCTTTTGTTGAAAAGGGTCCTTCTCATTTGTGTGAGTCATGCTTTCACTGTGAGCGACTTGGCAGCTCTGAGCAGGACTGGGATCTTTCTCTTGCACAGAAAAACTACCGCTTTACCTAGCTCAACCATGGAACCTTATGCAAAATTCCTTTAAATCTTTTTTTTAAAAAGCAAGAAATTCCCCACATAAGCCAATTTTTACTCTCAATTTTTGCTGTTCTGAATCGTCTGCTATGTTAGCACAGGAATTCCCTGATTTGCACGAACATATGCACGGTTCCAGATAGAAGGGCATGCTTCAACGTACCAAGTATAACCGCTTCAGGAATGATTCGGTGACCTCGGTTGATGATCTTATTCATAATTTGTCCATGAACAGCAAAATCTCAGCAGGTGGGACAGCTTCAGCGCCATCGCCATACCTGGTCTTGCCTGAGGTTCTGCAGAAGGACCAGGATGGACCCACGACTCTTTGCACTCTTATGCACAAAGTGTCCCACTTGAAACTCTCCAACACAGGTAGCCTTTTGGGTATCAAAAACCTCTCCTCTGCAGTGAAGGAGCTTGCTGTCTCCAAGTTGCAGGGTAGCTCGGCAGCAGACACTTCAGACAACACATGTAACCTTGCCTCTGCCGCTCAGTCTTCTCAGCAGGACAAGAGCAAGATGAGTACAGGGAAAAAAAGCTGGCCAGGAGAAATGCACCTGGGAGGTGAAGACTGGCATCAAGGGAGCAATGTTGGCAACAAAGTCTCTCAAGGGTGGCTGCATTCGAATGAGAAGATACTGGGACCCGGAGTGACATACATTGTGAAGGTTGGTCTGCTTTCTTTCCATTCTCTTTTTTTAATCAATGGAAAATCTTTCCTTGTTTCAGCAGCAGGCTAGAGAGTCTGAAAGGACCTCTGTTTGCACATTTCATTTCTGTGAGTCTTGGGAGGAATGCTAAGTACAGAAAGACATTGTCAGAAAACCAGGTTAATTTGTTTTAATTAAGGAAATGTGCATGCTGACTCGTTGGCAGTGAATATGATTTAGAGCAGTGGGGAAGGAATATTTCTAAAACAAAAGGTTCTGTCCTCCCCCCTTCCTGGGATATTGCACATCTATTGTACATATCGGTTTCTAGTGTGTATGGTGCTACCTATAATACAAGAGGTGAGAGTAACACCTTTGTGTGGGGTTGTCCTATGCTTATCCTTTACCACATTTAAAGCTTCAGGTACCTCTGGTGAAATCTATATTTGTGTATGTGTGTTTTTCTTTATTTTCAAATGTGTGTTGGGCAAAAACCACAGCTTACAGTATTTGCCTTATTTTGCAAACATGAAATATTCCGTCTGTGAGCGGTGCAGGCAAAATGCAGTCTTGTTTTACATAACAGACATTCGACTACTTTAACAGAATTTCTCTCAGCACACTGATAGTCTAGTTGCAGAGCAACAACAACAAAATTGCATGTTTCTAGGTCAATGCGGCTGACACGTTTGAATGTTCTTAAAGTATGTTCTGAACAAGGCATAGCGTAAGGCTTACGGATAAATCTGATGGCTTGCTTGACAGGAAAGAAAGATTCCAATGTGCATACAGAGTACCTGGCTGAAACATTACATTGTGTATAATAAAGTCTTCCTAATGGAACAGATTTTTTAATTTGCTGTAGTGCTAAACAAAAAAAAATCTTTAAAAGAAATTTTTCCTATATACAAAATAAGCTTAATGCTCTCAAAGGAAAACATTACAGCATTTCAAATCATGCAACAGGGTCCATCTTTAACTTGCAGTTAGTGCAAGTCCCCTTGGTTCATACATATTAAGTATCTGCCCACCTGTCTTGAAAGCCTGCTTTGGTCAGATGCAGCTGTGAGACATGGTGATTGTTTAAGGACGGTAATTACAACAAGGGGTTTTGTTAAGAATTATATTTAGTAAAGGCTGAGTCCCCCCCCCCCCCCCAATATCAAACTGACCATTGCATGTAAAATGCAATGAAATGAAATGAGATCATTACTGCTGCCTTAGCTTACATGTTAAGCGTGACTTGACAATTAAAGGGGCAAGTAATTTGAGGATGGACCTTGGGGTAGCTAATCTCTGCTGTTATCTCACTAACTAGTATTCTGGTCAAGAAAGAAATGCTGCCCACCAAAGTTGCTTGTGGTTTACCAAGTCCAGAAACTTGACTAATACCTGTATTTTATTACTGAGGTGCTATCACTCATGGACACATTAGGTCGGCTTTTATTTTCATCATCTATGGTTATTGTAGGATCCAAGTGCACATACTGACTTTTAGTATTCGAGCTATTTAAGATTTGCTACTATATTTTGAAAGAGCAACGCTCACTGCTAGATACGCACAGAAGCCAATGAGACAACAAGAGCATTAGAGGATGTTGCACGGCCTTTTAATTACTAAACAGCAAACAAGAAATAAAAATATGATTTCATATATCTCAGCAATGTATAAAAAGTCAGTTTGAATGTAAGAGTTGCAGCAAAGGCCTATTAAAAACACAGTGTCAAAGAGGCGTGATACTAAGTGGACAGACAGAAGTATATAAATATTTTCATTATTCATCTACTAATTACAGATACTTAACTGCTGGTCAGGTCTGTTTTTGAATTTTTATCAATGAGCAAAGAATTAATTCCCACAAGAAGTGCTGTTGTCATGTTAAGAAACACTTTTTGTCCATTCCAAATATCAAATCGATCCCTAGCATACAATAAAAGCATACAATAAAAGGATCATAATCCTACTATTGCCTGTCTGGAAGAGTTGTGCCAATCTTAGACCACCTTCTGACCACTCAATGTGACAATAGTTACATTCATTGTTAATCATCAAAACTACTGTAACTCTACATGTTAGAAACCAGTAAAGTATCTTTGGTGGCCCATAGCTTAAAAGATTCTGCCAAGAAGAAGGTACACTTTAATCACTGGTAGAAAAAAGCAAAATTCAGTATGAAGTTCAGTCCTAATCATTCTTGATTCCTCATCCCCCAAAGCATGCAAAATGGACATCGCCATAGCACCGTAAAATCATCTGACCATCCTCTGCAAAATCTTTAGTCGTATTTTCTTGATTTTTTAAAAAAATGTAGACACATAGAATTTATACCAGCAGTAATATTTGGTGTTTGATACTAGATTGGAATGTATATTCCTCTTGCAAATAATTTAGCATGGGAAGACATGTTAACTATAGATGCTGTCTCTTGCTCATTTTCATGGAAAGATGCATACACAAGCATGTTAGAAAAAGAATTATGTGCCGCTGGTTAAAAACACAGCGTCATTGCTTTGATATTAATTGCACAAGGGCTGCAGTTCCGTTGACTTTGGCACAAATATTAAGTATATTGCATCAAAATACAGAGAGGTCTTAGAAATGATGCCTTATGCCAGGGGTGGCCAACCTGTGGCTCGGGAGCCACATGCGGCTCTTTCACACATATTGTGCGGCTCCTGGCAGGGCGGCTGGGGAAGCAAAGGGGAGGCATGCTTTTTCTCTCTTTCTCCCTTCCTTCCTTCCATCTATTTGCTTTCCTAGTTTCTCTCTCTCCCGTTCTTATAACTGGTTTTCCTCGTTTGTTTTTATTTTTGGCAGTCCCATTTAACGTTAATAAAAAGCAAATTTGCATATTTTAAAAAATAAAAACGTGTGTGTGATATTTGTTCCTGTCTTGCGGCTCTCAGACATCTCTATGTGGCTCTTACGTTTATTCTATGTGGCTCTTACGTTAAGCAAGGTTGGCCACCCCTGCCTTATGCAGTCAACATTGTTGAATGTCTATGTATGGGAGACTGGGATTAAAGAAAAACCCAAAGTGAATATGGATGGTATTCATCGATGACCATCTCAGTGTTTTATAAGGTTGTCTACAGTTATGTTTCTAGAAGAACATAAGCCAGTGGAAGTGTAATGTGGGGCGCATAGGGCTAGATGGGGAATGAAACTGAATTTGACGATCTTTCTTGCCCTTCAGATCAATTGATTCTGTGAAATAAAACAGTTGTTTTATATGACTTAAGTGACTGGCTTTCTAGTTTTTCAGGAATACTCTGACTTGTTTCCAATGCCTAATTATTTATTTTGCAGTTAACTGACAAGGCTCGGTGCTAAAAATGGGAAGCAGCAGGCATTTTTATTATTTATAATTTAATATTGCAATAGATAGTTTGAATGTTGTAGTTGTGATTGCCTACATTTCTGAAGCAACATGGTCTAAAAAGCCATAATCTAATATTTGGTTATCCAGAACGTTGTTCAGTGCAAGACACTAGTCCATATGTATAGTATGTGGGGAAATATGCCTTGATCTAAAAAGGGTGCTAGACCTGAATGGCCCAGGCTAGCCCAATCTCGTCAGATCCTGCAAGCTAAGCAGAATCAACCCTGGTTAGTATTTGGATGGGAGACCACCAAGAAAATTCACAGTTGCTACATGGAGGCAGGCAATAGCAAACTACCTCTGAAAATAGGCATACCAAGGATGCACAGGTAATCAAAGGGCTTGAAGTTGCACATCTGCATGTGTATTGCCATCTATATCACAAAGCCCATCAAGGTCCCATTGCGCTGGCTGTATAGGCCTTTAGAGAGGGATATGCAATTCCATTGAGGACCCCGGTTGTTAATTAGTGCAGCTAGATGTCCAAAACCAGATTGGGGTTAAAGGCTTGTGTTATCCTTTTATAAAACAAATCTTCATTTGAAGGATAATTAGCTTGGCATATGCAACATGTAAATAACTGAAAGCCAAAAGGTTGAAGTTTTGTTTTTTTTTTAAAGTATTAATATCTATATATCTAATAGCCAAGTGGACCCCTCCGTGCTCATATCTAAATCCGCGTGGGGGGGCACTTGGGGGGAGGGAGATTTTCCTGCATACTTGGGGGATTCCCCACATGTGCAGAAAAATCCTAAAAGTAAAAAAAAACTTTTTGGGGGATATTTAAATTGGGGGATATTTAAATGTGCAGGGAACGCTCTTGGAACTGTGTTGTGGCCTGGTGGTTGGGAGGCATCCAAGCCCCCTGCCAGAGCCACAGGGGGGAATCAGTGGGCCTGGTGAGAGCCCCCCCGTGGGGGAAGAAGTGGTGGGGCTGAGCAGCCATTGGGCACTCAGGCCTCACCGTGGTAGCTGGGGTGGGGGAGAGAAGTGGTGGGCCCAAGCAGCTCTTGGGCACTCAGGCCTCACCGCAGTAGCTGGGAGGTGGGGGGAGAAAAACGGTGGGCCCAAGCAGCTCTTGGGCACTTGAGCCTCATGACGGTAGCTGGTGGGGGGGGGAGAGAAGTGGTGGGCCCAAACAGCTCTTGGGCGCTCGGGCCTCGCCATGGTAGCCAGGAGGTAGGTGGGTGGGGGAGAGAAGTGGTGGGCCCAAGCAGCTCTTGGACACTCAGGCCTCGCTGTGGTAGCCAGGAGGTGGGGGGGGAAGAAGTGGTGGGCCCAAGCAGCTCTTGGGTGCTTGGGCCTCGCCGTGGTAGCCAGGCGGTGGGGGGGAGAGAAGTGGTGGGCCCAAGCAGCTCTTGGGTGCTTGGGCCTCGCCATGGTAGCTGGGGTGGGGGGGAGAGAAGCAGCGGGCCCGAGCAGCTCTTGGGCGCTCAGGCCTTGCCACGGGAGCCGGGGGGTGGGTGGGTGGGGGTGGGGGAGAAGACTTATCTGTGGCTGCTTCCTCCACTTGGTGGAGCTCCTTCTTCCCCCTGCAAGTATCACGGGTCCTTCTCCCCCCTGCAAGTATCGTGGGTCCCCCCTTCTTGTCTATATACTAATTCCCAAGTTGCCCCGTCCATGTGGATCTCTAAATCCACACAGAGGGGGCACTTGGGGGGCAGAGAGATTTTTCTGCGCACTTGAAGGACTCTCCAGATGTGCAGAAAAATCTGAAAAGTAAAAAAAAGTACTCAGAGATATTTAAATCCCCCCAAAAGTAAAAGCATTCCCTGAGCATGCACAGGGAATGCTCTGGCCATTGGGGAGGCTCGATGGGCCTGGCAGCTGTGAGCCACTCAGGCCTTGCTGTCACTAGTGGGGGGGAAGGGAGAAAGGTTGGCGGGCCTCGCTGCTGCTGTTGCTGCTGGGGAGGGGACGGGAGAAGGCTTGGCAGGCCAGCGGCTGTGAGCCACTCAGGCCTCGCTGGTGTGGGGGGGGGGAGAGGAGGGAGAAGGATCAGCTGGCTTCACTGCTGCTGCCAGCATTGCTGGGGAGGGGTGGGTGGGAGAAGGATTGGTGAGCCTCGCCGCCACCACCACTGGGGAGGGGGGGTGGGAGGAGGATCAGCAGGCCTCACCGCTGCCACTGGGGAGGGGGGAGAAGGATTGGGATACTCCCCCCCACGAGTATCACAGGTCCCCCTTCTTGTTCTACTTTATTTCTCTCTTTCTTTTGCTAACGTCAGTCAAGATTCCCTTTACAAACATTATGGCTAAGATATTTTTAAACATTTAAACCTGCACATAATTAGGTATGCATTCAGCTTGCTGATTTCAATGGTCCTTATGTACAAGTAGCCTAGTTTGAGTTAGATAAAGGAGCAGTGGGATAACAAAATGATCAAATAAATAAATAAATAAATAGAGAGAAAACAAACATGTAACTTTGCACGGGCTTGTAACTAAAGCTGGAATGTTCCACTGTTAAGAATGAGGGCTTTTAAAAATCTGACACATAGTTGGGAAATGACAACTTTTCTGAGATATGTTGTATTCAAGACAGATTCAAATGAAGGTGTGAATGAAACTGCATACTAAAACTAAAAAAACCCATGTTCTATAAGAAGAATAAAAATGACAGTACCTGATTTTTAAAAAGTAATTGTTGAATGTTAGTATCCAGCCTACTGCTGAAAAGCAGCTGAGTATTTCTTATCATCATTACTCCCTGGGCTCCGTTGGGGCCGGGGCGCGCCGGAGCGCCGCTCCGGGAGAGAAGGCGCCGGGGGGCGGGCACATAATAAAGCCCCGCCCCCCAGCTTGCTTTCCTGGCCCGCCCTTCGCTGGCTCTGGAAGCAAGCCTCCCACCCCCCCTCACTCTTCCCGGCCGCGGCAAACACCGCCAGCCAGGGGGAAGCCCTTCCCTCCCCCCCACTCACCGTTCCCAGGGCCGCGGCTGGCCGCCGGCCCGGGGGAGAAGCCCCCACCCCCTCCCTCCACTCAACGGACCCCGGGGCTGCGGCTGGCCACCGGCCCCAGGAAGAAGCCCCCTTCCTCCCCCACTCACTGATCCCTGGGCGTGGGAGGGGGGCGCAAGGGAGGGAGAAGCTTAACGCCACTCAGGCCCAAGCAAGGGGGGGAGGGATGGAAACGCCATTTCCCCCCCCCCCTTTTACACTTGGGCGCTTGGGCAGTCAAGCGCCCAAGTGTAAAAGGGGGAAAAAACACCCCAAACTTACCAGGCCGCAGCCGCCTCTGCTGCTTCTGCAGCCGCCACTGCTTCTGCGGCCGCTGCGGCCGCTGCTTCTGTGGCAGCCACTGCTTCTGCAGCCACCGCTTCCGCCGCTGCCTCTAATGTGGCCGCTGCTTCCGCCGCCGCTGCCTCTAATGTGGCCGCCGCCGCTTTCGCCGCTGCTGCTTCTGCTGCCACAGGGGTTGGGATGTGTAGACATCCCAACCCGCGGTAGAAAAATGTGGCCCCTTTAAATCCGGGAGGGCTCCCAGATTTAAAGGGCCCGTGTGACTGCAGACTTACAGCCTACAGATTGTTTTATGATTGAAGTTCTAATGAAGGTGCAAATTACCTAAATACATAAAAATGGCACTGCAGTTGTGCAATGTAGAATAGGGTTGCCAGCCTCCAGATGTGGCCTGGAGATCAACCGTAATTACTCATCTCCAGATTACTGGGATCAGTTCCCCTGGAGAAAATGGCAACTTTGGAGGGTAGGTTCTATGAATCACATTCTTGCTGAGCTCCCTCCCCTCCCAAAACTCCACCCATCCTGACATCTCCAGGAATTTACAAACCCAGTTGGCATTTTTCAAATTTTGCATAATTCTGGGGATCATGCAAAAGATGGAAGGTCAGGATAGAAATGATGAAAAAAATAAACAAAATATTGTGCTTATAATATAAAGTCACAATATAGCTAAAGTAACAGATTTAAGATGCTTAGTTTGTAGCTCTTCTCAGTAATAATGATCAAAATTGGTAATTATGGAAGCAATCCCAAGCACGTCTATTCAGAAGTAAATCTCATCAGAAGTAAATCTAGGAAAGCATTTATAGGCTTGTACTGTAATTCTCCTCAATCTGTCAATCCAGGCTCTAAATTTTCTCTAAAAAAAAAAAAAAAAAAACAGCTTGGAACTGCAGGACCACAAATGCTGCAAACCACACTTTACAAGTCTTTGAGGCTAAAAGCCTCAAGTCAGCATGAAAGCTGAGGGTGCTCTTTCCTGCTTCTCACCAAGAATAAATGATCTGTGAATATCTGAAGGACTGCCTCATTCAATATGAACCTACCCTTGCATTCAGGTTAAAATCATGACTAAAGAACATAGGCGACAGCAACATAGGCGACAGCAACAACACTGATACAAAAACATGATCTAAAGAAAAACATTATAACTAGTGAGTGATGCGTGTGTAAAAATTTTAATAACTGAAGAAACAAATCAACAGTAACTTTTCATCATGCTAAACAAATTAGCTCCTTCCCTTTGTTTCTGCACACTGTTGAAAGTTCAGCCGTTAGCTGCTTTGAAAATGCACTTGGTTATTTTAATATATGTATATATATTAAAAAATAAAGCTGCCTTATACAGAAAGAAAAGAAAATGCACTTTGTCAGCAGGTGCACAAGTGAGGCCTTCTGTTTAGAAATCATAATGCTGATGGGCAAACTGGAAGACTGTAGACTGGACTATAGGACAATTTGGTGGATAGGGAACTGGTTAGAGGACCACACCCAAGGAGTAGTGGTCAGTGGCATTTCTGTTATGTCCGCTGATGACTGCAGGGTGGCAACGACATAAGGCTCGAGCTTGACTCCTGAAACAATGGGAGTCAAGGATCCTAGACCCACACTAGCCCGCCAATAAGATCTCTGGCGGGAGATTCAAACCCGCCAATAGGACCAGGGGTGAGGTCTGGGCGACTGTATATAGTTGGCCCTTGTGGCCAGTACTGTATGCTATGTTGTGTACCAATAAACTAGCTGATAGCTATGTCATCATCCGCCTCTTCAATGCCTTGAACCCAGAACACAATAGTTTCATCAGACTGGAGGGAGGTGTCCAGTGGGTGCTGCAAGGCTTGGTTTTGGGCCTGGTACTTTTCAATATTTTTATCAGTGATGAAGGGGTAGAAGAGCTATGCATTAAATTTGCTGATGATACCAATTTGGGAGGAGTAGCACACTTCCAAGAAGCTAGAGTTAAAATTCAAGAAGACTTGAATACCAGCAGCACTGTTGTAGGACATGTTGTAGAGTCTCTACTTCAAGTGTGCCACAAGGGCAAAAATGCTGGGGAAAGGGGACTTCGTTAAATCTACCCTCTAAAATCATAGACAGTAGGGAAGTACTCCTCACTAAGGAAAAAGCCCTTCTTTGCTTGGGATTCTCAGTGTGACTAAATATGATGCTGGAGCTGGATTGTCTCTGAGGGGACCAATATAAACGGTGAGAGCTTAGCCAAGTCAACCTGTCTGTCTTGGTCAAAAAGTTTCTGTTTAACTATTTTCAATGCCTGGTCCTTGTTTATAAATAGGAGATCCTGGGAAGAAAGTCCCACTGATCGTAATTTCTGAGGAATAGCTTTCAACCATCTAGGTTAACTCCTGATGGTGCAAGTTAAGTTTAAGCCAGAATTTTAAGGTTGCTAGGGCAATCTTAGTTTCCATTTTAACTACTCCAAGCTTGAGATGAATAAAAGCGTTTCTGGGGAGTATGCAAAAGAGATCTTGGGGTAAGAGTGGACTGTAAACTAAATATGAGTAGTCTGTGTGATGTGGTGGCAAAAAAGGAAAATTCAGTCTTGGGTTGTATTAAAAGGGCCACAGCACTGAAATTGCAGGCAGTCATAGCCCCTCTGTATACTGCCTTGGTCAGGCCACACCTTGAGTACTGTGTGCAGTTCTGGAGGCCTCATTTCAAAAAGGCTGTGGACAAAATCGAGAGGGTGCAGAGGAAAGTGACGAGGATGATCAGGGGTCTGGAGACTGAGACCTATGGGGAAAGGCTAAGGGCCTTGGGAATGTTTAATTTGGAGAAGAGAAGATTGAGGGGGGACATGATTGCTTTCTTTAAATATTTGAAAGGCTGTTCCAGTTGGCAGCAGATGATAGGACCCAAAACAACGGGTTTAAATTATATTCAGAACGGTATCAGCTGGATATTAGGAAAAACTTTTTCACTGTCAGAGTGGCTCAAAGGTGGAATCAGCTGCCTGGGGAGGTGGTTAGCTCCCCTTCACTGGCAGCTTTCAAGAAGAGGCTGGACAAATATTTATCAGAGATGCTTTAGGCTGGTCCTGCATTGGACAGGGGGTTGGACTAGATGATTTTATGGTCCCTTCCAACTCTATGATTCTATGAGTCTGTCCGTAGCTATTTTCTGTAGCTTTCTTGGTAGGTTTCTGACACAACTTCCAAGAAGAATTATATCAAATACTCTGTTATGGTGAAAAGTTGTATGTGCAAGGGCTGCTGGAAGATGAGTAAAACAAACTGCCTGAATTAATCTCAGTGATTCTACTGGGGATGTTTGACAAATTAGTAAAATGTTTTTTTTAAGTATTGAGCAGGAGGTGATGAATTCAAACAAACAGGCTTTTATTCAGTGACATTGTTCAGCTCAAAAAGACAGCTCTATGAGAGCAGCACTTTCATTTATACTGTTCTAACACATAACTTTCAGCAATGTAACTATATACAAGCAATACTATTGGACCCAAGCAGGGCTCAGTGATTGGGTATCTAGATTGGCTTCAGGACCAATGGGAGTCTTTATTAATCAGCCAATAGGAATTGGAGCTTCAGGATACCAGAGCCCTTTCCAAGCTATTACTGCTTCATATTATAAACAAACACAACACTCCTCCCTCCTAAGTTCAAACAACAAAGTCCCTTAGGTGCAGGGGCGGTCGCCTGGTCTGTCGGGACTGGCGCGGCAAGGGTGAACCCAATGGAGAACGTCCTCTTAAATCTGGGGACTCCATACGGGCCAGCATGAGCTGTGGTGGCAGACTCAATGGGGAGCAGTCCATAAAGTCTGGGAGCTCTGAGAGTTCCGGGGCATGACCCAACTCCGGCAGGGGGCCTACCTTGTTCTGAGCTGGCAGTGGCTCAGCAGACTGTTCCCTTGGGATGTCAGTACTTGGTCCTGAAGCCAATCTAGATACCCAATCACTGAGCCCTGCTTGGGTCCAATAGTATTGCTTGTATATAGTTACATTGTTGAAAGTTATGTGTTGGAACAGTATAAATGAAAGTGCTGCTCTCATAGAGCTGTCTTTTTGAGCTGAACAATGTCACTGAATAAAAGCCTGTTTGTTTGAATTCATCGCCTCCTGCTCAGTACTTAAAACTGGCGACAAGGATGGGATCCCAGTCCTAACTGAATGACTGAAATCACTCTGCCTGCCCAGCTGAAATCACTAAGGGCGCCCAGAGCTAAATCACTACAGGCATGGCATCCAAGGGTCATATCGAACCGTTCGACCCAAAGGTTGGGAACTGGGATTCATACCTCGATCGGTTTGAATGCTACCTTGTAGCAAATTGTATTGACGGAGATGATGTCTGCCGCGCCACTTTTCTGAGTAGCTGCGGCCAGGCTGTATTCGACATTGCTCGAGATTTCGTTGCCCCCTCTAAGTTACTCGAGACCCCTCTTGGCATCATCACAGCCTGGCTGACCAAGTACTTCACCCCGAAGACGATGGCTGCCGCACACCGATGCACATTCCATCAGTGGAACCAGAATGAGGACAAGTCTGTCATGGAGTACCTCACCGCACTGAGGCGGGCTGCTCGAGACTGTCACTTCATCGATTTGAAGTCCGTCCTCCTAGATTGGCTGCTCTGTGGCCTCAGAGACGAGAGCATCAGGTGAGCCCTACTCTTACTAAAGACTCTCACATATTAATCGGCCCTCGAAGAGGCCCTGAGAGTAGAGGCCGCCAACCTATCCCTCCGCGAACTGCAATTGAGTCCCCAAAGCCACACACCAGCCGCTCTGACGCTGTACACCAGGGTAGTACCGCTGAGTCCGATGACGCCTGGGACGACCAATCTGATGTGTCCGATGTTGGAGTTTTCAACATGAGGGCCAATCAGAAGCTGCGCCGCCATTGCAAAAGCCCGCACCACTCTCGAAAAAGCCTGCAAAAAAATGGCTGTGTCAGTTGTGGAGGTGCGCATGTGCGTTGAGACTGTCAGTTCCGCGATGCCATTTGTCATGTGTGTGGGAAAGCGGGCCACCTTGCCAAAGTATGTTGCTCATCTCAGGGTCATGATGCTCCAGACAAGTTCCAGAGTACCTGAGGGTTGTGAATGCCCCCAGCCGATTGTATCACTCCAAGTCATCTCGGCCATCTGGGCAAAGACAAAGGTACAGCAATGAAACAAGCATGTCCGAGGACTACACCAACCGCCTATATATACACAAGGGGCTACATCCGTGTCCGAAAATCAAAGCCACCGTCTTCATCGAAGGTCGAGTGTGCCAGATAGAGGTAGACTCTGGGTCAGCATTGTCCATCGTCTCTTGGAGCACGTTCCAACAAGTCTGCCCATGATTCGCTGCTCACCGCCTTCAGAGATGCACCCTGCAGCTGTTCGACTTCCAGAGGAACTGAGTTCCAGTCATCGGCATCGCCACAGTCCAGGTCAAATATAAGAAATTCTCCAGCCATCTGAATCAGCTCATGGTAGAGGGTAGCCACACAAGCCTGATAGGGCTGGACTGGTTCGTCACCTTGGGCATAGACGTTGTTGGCGTGAACCAAGTCGAGCCGCAGCCTTTTATGGACCTTGAGACAGAGTTTCCGGAGGTTTTCAAGACAGAGCTAGGCTGCTACAAGGGTCCACCTGTGTTGTTTAACCTAGATCCTGCTGTACCACTAATCCGCCTCAAGCCCAGACACTGCCCCATCACTTTCAAGCCCAAGATTGATGAGCAGATTGATAAGCTGTTGGCCCAAGAGATCCTTGAGCCAGTTCCCAATGCCAAGTGGGAGACAGCTATCATCACTCCCCTCAAACCCGATGCCTCTGTCCATTTGTGCGCTGACTATAAGTGCACCATCAACCAGGCCCTACAGCCGCACGCATACCCGGTTCCTGTGGGGAGCCCCCTTCTAGCCTCGGTCTCTGGGGGCCGGGTGTTCGCCAAGATCGACCTCGCCCAGGCATATCAGCAGTTGCCGGTAGATGCAGCCACAGCCAAGGCACAGACTATCGTGATGCACCGAGGTACTTTTAAAGTAAAACGACTGCAGTTTGGGGTAAGCGTTGCCCCTGGCATTTTTCAAGAACTTATGGAGCGCCTTTTTCGGGGTCTGCCTGCTGTCGTACCCTATTTCGATGACATCTTAATTGCCGGGGCCTCTGATCTTGAACTGGCTACTCGGGTGTGAGAGGTCCTTCATTGGCTACAGGACGTTGGCCTTTGGCTGAAGAAGGAAAAATGTGAGTTCTTCGTCCCTACCGTTCAATTCCTGGGTTACTGCCTAGACGCCGATGGCATCCACCCTGCTCTGGACAAGGTTGCTGCAATCCACAACGCATGCCCTCCGAAGTCTAAGAAAGAGCTGCAGTCCTTCTTAGGACTATTGAACTTTTATCATGCCTTCTTGCCCAACAAAGCAGCTCTTGCAGAACCACTCCATCGTTTACTGGACAAGTCAGCTCCATGGGCATGGGGTCGCCGGGAAAACGCCTCCTTCCAAGCCGTCAAAGCCCTCCTTGCCTCCGATGCCGTCCTCGTGCACTATGATGAGAAGAAGCCCCTCGTCCTAGCATGTGATGCGTCTCCTTACGGGATCGGGGCTGTGCTCAGTCATCGGTTGCTGTCTGGCCAGGAGGCCCCTATTGCTTTCTATTCCAGAACGTTATCCCCTGCTGAGAGAAACTACACCCAGATAGATTGAGAGGCACTAGCAATCATCGCTGCAGTGAAGAAATTTCACGATTTCATCTACGGGTGGGAATTTGAAATCGTTACTGACCACAAGCCACTGCTGGGCATCTTCATGGCTGACCGTCAAACCCCCCAGATTCTGTCCCCCCGGATGATGCGCTGGGCAGTTCTTCTATCCGCCTACTTCTTCCGCCTCCTCCACAGGCCCGGCAAGACCATCGGGCATGCTGACGCCCTTAGCTGTCTGCCGCTTCTGTCTTTAGGACCACCCAAGACCCCACTCCAGGAAGTTTTGCTGATCGAGGAGCTGCCGCAGCCTCCGCTCTCTGTTGCCGATGTAGCGTTCCACACTGGCCGGGACCGAACGCTCAGCCGAGTCTACAACCATGTGTGGAGGGGATGGCCGCTGGGGACACTCGATGCCAAATTCCAGCCATTCCTGTTGAGATTGTCTGAGCTGTCGGTAAACAAGGGATGCCTGTTGTGGGGAAACAGAGTTGTTGTCCCTCCCCCACTTCGCCAATGGGTGCTGGATGCCTTGCATGAAGGACACCTGGGCATTGTTAAGATGAAGGCCATCACTAGGAGCTATGTTTGGTGGCCCAGCATGGATCAGCAGATTGAGCGGTGGGTCCGGATGTGTCAGCTGTGCCAGGAGTTGAGGCCAGCAGCTCCAGAGGTTCCTGTTCATCCATGGGAAAAGCCGAGGGGCCCGTGGTCCCACATTCACGTGGACTTTGCTGGGCCCTTCCAGGGCTGGACACTCTTGATTATCATGGATGCGTATTCCAAGTGGAGGTCATCCCTGTCACCTCCATGACATCGGCCATCTTTGCTCACTGCGTAGACCGTCTCTTCGCCACCTTCGGCCTGCCAGACCTCCTCCTGTCCTGTTCCTGAGGCCAGCCTGGGAGATCTCCTGGCATAGCAAGACACCGGCGCCCAGGGGAGTAGGAGTCTTTATTAATCAGCCAATGGGAGTCTTTATTAATCAGCCAATAGGAATTGGAGCTTTAGGATACCAGAGCCCTTTCCAAGCTATTACTGCTTCATATTCTAAACAAACACAACAGTTTTATTTGTCATACTGGTGATTCACCTTAAGTACAGAATAAAGAATAATTGTACTGATGCATAATGCCTGTTTGTGTGGTGCCTCTGTGTGTGTCTATGTGTGTATGTGCACATTTTATAAATTGAGACTTGCTGTTGCTGTTTTTGTTATAATTTATTTACAGTGGAATCTTAAGAGCCCTTTGAAGTGTAGATCTTTGTGCTACAGCCCTAGACATCTTACAATTGATCAGGAAATTAATTGCAAACAGCTTTGAGCTATTTAAAGAAGAGCCTAAAATAAAATGCACTGACTCACAGCTGTACAGTGGAATTCTAAAATATACACTGACCTCTTAGGAATCTATGTGAAGCATATAAAACAATGTTTCCCAACATTTCTTTATGGAACTGAATTTTATACTATTATAGATAAAATAAAATATTTATACATATGTATAAACCTTTATGTTGCAATGTTTGGTGAAAACATTGCTTTCTGTAATAATCAAAACATGAACTTCTGAAATATCTTTCATTGCTCTAAAGGTTTTGGTAATTATTACAAACAATCTACATAACATATCTTAGTGTATAAATTCCTTAGCAGTCTTTCTATTATTAGTGGTGTAATTGTTAGATTATCTAACTCTGCCATGAAACTTGTTGGGTGGCCCTGGGCTGGTCATATACTCTTAGCCTAAGGTACCTCACACCATTTCTGTGAGGATAAAATGGAGGAGAGGAGAATGATGTAAGCTGCTTGGGATCACAATTGAAATGAAAGTCAGGGGATAGATGAAGAAAACAAGTACATAAATTGCTACAATCTCTTAAGGTCAGTCAATCTTTCTCAGGCTTCTCCATGATTCCATGGGGGAAGAATGGGGGTCTGACACAATGCCTCTGGGTCCAGCAGCATACGAGCCATCAGACCACACTAGTTTGAGCAATGACCCGAGCAACAATCCAGTTAGTTAAAAGCAATATTGTTTAAAAGAACAAAATGGGCACAGGATTGACAGCCGACTTTGCAAAATGCCCAGACAAAGCTCTAATGCACTGGGGAGGCAAACAAACCAAATCACTGCACTGTAGGGATTGATTTTTACAAAGTAATTTCTGGAAAGCATCGAACTCCTCCATTAAAGATTAGCATTAGTCTCCTCAATGCATTTTACTCTAGAGATATGTCCTTGTTAAGCAACAAGGTGAAAACAATAAATAGGATCAGCTATATTGGGACAACAACATCTCAGCCTCTTAGTTTATTGGTTCATTCTGTGGGTTGACTGGAACCATTTTGCATGTGATCAAATGGAAATTGGGGGCAGAACATGCAGCTGACTTGTACTTCCTCATACTTCTCCATCACATATAAAATCAAACTTTCTCACATCATCCAGTGGAAGAGTTCCTACTGGACAACTCATTCATACTGAAAGAGACAGAGAACTACGGATCACAGAAAGCTCAAGTCAATTGTATTCTTCACTGCCATTGCTTATAAATCTTTTTTTAAAAAAACAAAAGATGACTATTTTGTTTGTTTTCCTTTCCTTCGAGGATTTTATGGCAGCAAACATGGATCTTTCTTGCTTCTGTTCCATTTTTTTTGTCTCATAACAATCTTGTGAGGTTTACTAGGCTGGGGCCAAGGCTACTGAATGAGTTTTATGGTAAGTGGGGATTTAAATTCTGGAATCCCAGCCCAAGTCTATCACTCTATTACAAAATAGCACAGAATTCACATTTCTATGCAGGTAAACTTGGTCTTCTGAATGGTCTGAAACACATCCCCGGAGCAAATATACCTTGGTTTTTCTTGTCCATTTATATGAAGTTTGTTGATTTGGGTAACAAACCTGAATTGACAACCTTTGGGAATGTTTTGCATGCGTTTGACAGCTACCTCCCAAAATGTGATCTGATTGACTGGATCTGACAATACTCGTTTGCCAGTGATTGGCTGAAAGATTGCCATGATGTTGATTCTCTGATCAGTTGTGATACCAAAAAATGCAAATGTGTGGGAATTGCCATTTGACCTCACCAAAATAGAAAGGTATAACAAATCCAACCCCCCCATCCTCCTCCTCCTCCTCCTCACCATCACATAACTGTTATTATGTATGTTATTATGTATTGAGAGGTACTTTGTATTGTAACTTACACTGGTTTTATTGGTTTTATGTGAGCCACCCTGAGCCTGCTTCGGCGGGGAGGGCGTGATAAAAATTGAAATAATAAATAAATAAAAAATATATATCACCTTCACCATCAAACATTTTTAAGGTGCAGGGGAGGCTTATGAAGAGGCACTGAATCACATCTTATATTGATTATCACTGTCAGCTATATGTATGGTTTGGTTTGGTTTTTTAAACCTTGCCTACACCTATGGATGAAAAAAACTTCTTTCCATGGTTGTAGTGGTGGGGAAGACAATTAGGACATAGGGAGATGAGCATGGGACAGCAATGGCCACTCCTGTACCACCTTATAACAATATATTGATATAGTGATTATCACTATAAAAATTGTTTGAATTGAAAACATATAATTCTGATGGGAAAGCATAGGGTGGGGTTGTCTCATAATCATGATGGTCTAGTAAGTGAAAAGTGGGCTGGAAGAGGGTGAAACAAAAGCACAAGACACATTACACACAAGAACAAACACAACTCAAAACCAGTTGTTAGAAAATGGTCTAAGTAAAAAATGGGCCCAAAAAGGCCCGGGGGGGGGGGGAACAGGAAAAATGTGAGGTAGAAACTAGTGACTGAAGAGAATGTGTGGAGGCCAGGAGATAAACTGAAGCATTCTGGGGCTGGATCTGATGCAATAAAGCCCTGTGAAAATGCTCTCAGTGGTAGAATACATACTTTCCATACAGCAAGACTCAGGTCCAGCCCCTAATGTCTTCAGCTAAATGATCTAAGTCAGGGGTGGGCAAACTTGCTCAGTGTAAGAGCCACCTAGAACAGGGGTGGCCAAACTTGCTTAACGTAAGAGCCGCATAGAATAAACATCAGATGTTTGAGAGCCACAAGACATGAACAAATATTACCTGCTTTTATTGGAAAATAAGCAAATTTGCTTTTTATTAACATTAAATGAGACTGCCAAAAATAATAAAAGGGGTAAAAGCAGATATTAATAATGATATTAATTTGTCCAATGATATTTGTTTGCTAATGATATTTAGCTTCCCCAGCCGCCCTGCTGGGAGCCACATAATATATGTGAAAGAGCCGCATGCGGCTCCCGAGCCACAGTTTGCCCACCCCTGATGTAAGTCATCAGGTGTCAGGAAAAACCCTTCTCTGCCTGACCAGGCTTAGGGGCCAGTTCACAGGTTTGTGGCCATCACTGGGACTTTGGTTCCCATGTGTGCTGAAAGTTCCATGCTTCCCAGGTTTGCCAGTATCTAATCTGGACTGGGACTATGATCCATATGGAGAAGGGCTACAACCTTCCCCCAAACCAATTTTTGTTTAAATCTGAATTGGCCCCACGGGGCATTATTTGCCTGTTGGGAAACATGTGTAATTATGGCTGTATGTATATTTTCTTAACAGGGCAAATAGCTGCTTTCCAGAGTCATTTCAGGTCAGGAAAATGGTGCAGAGGTGGGGGAGTTGAAGCCCCTTCTCCGTACATGCTGCAGTCCTGATCAAAAGTGAACCCCTCTTTGCCTGGGAAGCACAACATTTCCAGTGTATGTGTAATCCAAAGTTTTGTAATGATATTCACTCAGAGGAAACGACATTGAGCAAGAGAAAGCAACGTCTGACTCAGCATAATGTATCTTCATATGTTTATTGATTGTACCAGCAAAATGTGGGGAGAAACAGTTGTGTAAGAGAGGTTGTAACATTGTGGATTTCCAGATTTATGGAACAACCACATTTATGGAGCAGCCACAATGCTATCCATTGTAAATTGTCTACTTTTTATGCTCTGTATTTTATAGTGTTTTATCTATATTTATTGCCTATGTTTTTATACTGCTGTGAACTGCTCTGAGCCCCACTTTGTGGGGGAGGGGAAATATATAAACTGAAATAATAAATAAATAAATACATACATACATAAAGGAACCAGGAGCAATATCCCTCCTCCTCCTTTTGGGGGGGGGGGCAGACTAATGATTTTTCTTTGGAAATCCTATCATAATCTGGTTGTTCAGCTTTGTGTATAACCTAAGAAGCTGATATGATATCATAGCTAGGGCAAAAGGCATTTTCACTGTGTCAAATAAGTTGCATGGAAATACAGCCGATATGGATTTGGCTATGAGACTTGGCCTCCCCCCGCCAATGGTTTTAGGATTATTTCACTGAGAGTTTAATAACTATTTTATTTAAACAATGAATGCCTAGCCCTGTTTTAGTTGCAACAACACTGTAACTTTCTCCCCAAATAATTATTCATAGTTGTTTGGATTCTTTGTTCTAGTTAAAGTAAAATGCAACCTTAAACTAGCATGATTGACTGGAGCTCTGCTATACTTAATCCTCCTCCATTAGAAAGCAATTCATATGTAGGGCTTGCACAAGTCAATCATACTGCCTGGACATTCATAAATAATATCTGAATTAATACATATTCATATAGTTCCTTCACATACAATTAACACTGTGGAATTTTTGCCACAGAACAAACCATTTCTGTGTTATCACATTGCTGTACAATCCAATCAGTTCAACCTAAATAAATCTTGGTGAATTTTCAAAGATGGGCTCCTCTTTTTTATTGTAAGGCAACAGTGAGACAGATTGCATTCAGACAGCCATGAATTCAAATCTGCCTAAGGAGGCAATTTCTAATTTTGCAGCTTTATTTTTCGAATAGTGAAGAGCTGGACTGTCAACAAGCCTTTTCAGGGGTTTTCTGTGCCAGCATTAGAAATGGCTGATTCTAAGAATGCTGTTTATATTGTTTAAAACATATTTCTCTGCGCAGGAATTTCTGAAAATGTTAAGGTGACAGTATACTGTTGCTTCCATGTTTTAAAGGTCTATACGCACATCATACTTTTTCTATATTTTTTACTTGGTCCATGATGATTTTTAGATTTCATTGATAGAGAAGGCAAGCTGAGCTACCGTTCCACACCTGACAGAGCTGGAGAAGGCACTGATAAATACTGTCTTATTATATTTTTCCAAGAGGGAGACTCAATTTTTATTACATTAGTGTTGTTTTGAGGAATAATTGGAAAACTCAAGAAGGCATGAGATACTTTTCCTTACAACTATTTACTTTTTGAAACTAGTGAAAGCCTAGGAAGTAGAAAACACAAATCAAGCTACCAATTTCTGCCTCACTGTGTTGATCACAGCCATATTAATCAATTTTATCTTATTTATTAAAACATTTTTACCCCACCTTTCCTTGTTGTTCAAGGCAGAGTATAAATAATCATTTTAAAACAGTTTCAATTAAAACTAAAATAAAATAACAATCTCCAGATCCTTCCCTCCCTCCTTACTTTAAAAGAGGCTTTCCATTTAAATCCTGTCAAAAGCTCTGGCAAAAAAGCAAGCCTTCCATCATTGGCTAGAAAAAAGGAGAATGTGGTATTAGCCTATTTCCCAACACAAATTAAGCAGAAAATTCTTTTCATATTTTGCCTTCCTTCCCACAGATTAGAAGGCATGGAGATGAGGTGGTGGTGGTGCTGCTGCTGCTGCTTCCTCTTCCTTTCCCTCCTCCTCCTCCTCCTCCTCCTCCTCCTCTTCTTCTTCTCCTCCTCCTCCTCCTCCTCCTCTTGCCAATCCAGATCAGCTAATGAGCCAACCAGGCACCTAGTGGCATGCCCAAATTGCGGGTAAAACCCAAACTTAGTCTCTCCTTCTTAGATGTGAAAGGAACTCCTTTGTAACAGCTGGGCATCACAAGATACTTAGCACTGTGGCAGCTTGCCCAGCCAAGGTGAGCAGTAAACATCAGAGTAGAGCTTAATAAAGGATGGATTCTGGCCTTAGGTTGCCTTTTTATATTTCTTTTATAATGCTTCTTTCAATTATGCTTATAATGTACATTTTAAATTTTCTTTCTCCCTATAGTATTTGGGATGTATAGAGGTCCTACGCTCCATGAGATCTCTTGACTTCAATACTAGAACGCAAATTACCAGGTAAGGTGAGGTGCTGCAAATACATTCCCACGGCTGTCTTTTGAACTGCTTGTCCAAAATAAGCACATGCCATCTAAATGAGGTCAGAGGGCAAAGAATGTATGCAGCCTATTATATTTTGCTTTGATTTGCAGTCATGTACATATGATATGAGCTTTCCATATTTCATTTGGTGTCAAAAATACCAGACTTTCATAATTATTTGTAGATAATACAGATATGACCAGTGACATTTTTAGACTATTGTGGCAAACTCCTGAAGCAGAGGAACAGACTACACCAAGTCTGGTTGTAGAAAGAAGATGACATTTTTGAATGCCCCCCAGATAAAAATAAAACCTTTTTGAAAGTTTTTTTTAATGGAGACAAAGTTTTAACCCTGCCTGCTTCCTGATGTGCTAGTTTTCTACTTGTAGATTTTTTTTTTTTGATGGAGCAGGGACATTTAAAAAATACACGAATCTGCATCTCTAGTATGAGTGGTACATTGCATTCCTCTTCCTCAGCATTATGTCATTCTACCACTTTATTTGCCCTGACCTGAATGGCCCAGGCTAGCCCAATCCCATCAGCTCTCGGAAACAAAGCAGGGTCGGCCCTGTTTAGTATTTGGATGAGAGGCCACCAAGAAAGCCTGAGGTCACTGTACAGAGACAGGCAGTGGCAAACCACCTCTGAACAACTCTTGCCTTGAAAACCCTGTGGGGATCAGCAGAATCAGCTGGGACTTGAAGGCACTTTCTACCACCACTACTTCATTCAGTTTCCTACGATGGTTGTTGACTTCTTTTCAAGTGTAGAGAATGTGTTGTTCTTTGTAAACTCCAGTTGTGATTTTGGAAGATCAGACTGTTATTCATATACAAGCTGAGGACCCACAAGGACTTGCATGGGGCATCTCATTTAACCTGCATCACTATTTTCTCTTTTCTTCCCTGGCAGCCCCCTCAGTGTCTCCCTTTTCCCAGTTTCCTTCTTTCTGTCCCTCCCATTAGCCAATGTAACTTTGTCTGCTCTCCTGTCTTCAACTTCCCCCTCCTTCCCTCCCCCTGGCAGCCTCTCCCCAGGAAAATTCAGACCAAGTTTTGCAGTGCTGGCTAAACTGAGATCAGTTGCTCAGTGGTGAACCTGCAAGGACTTGCGGGGGATGCCTCACTTTCCCCTGTATTTCCACTCTGCAGTATTTCCCTCCTGCTGGCATCCCCCAAATCCTCACCTTTTCCTGCTTCCTTCTCTTCTTCTCATCCACCAACCAACTTATATCTGCCCCATCTTCAGCTATAATTATTTCATTTATACCATACATTTCTCCACAATGGGGACCCAAAGCAGCTTACATCATTCTCCTCTCCTCCATTTTATCTTTGCAACTACCTGTAGGATAGCTTAAGTGTAGACTGTATAATTGGTTCAAGGTCACCCCGTGAGCTCCCATAGCAAAATGGGGATTTGAACATGGCTCTACCAGATCCTACTCTGAAACTCTAACCACTGTAGGACACTGGCTTTCATGCTGAACAGTAGCAAGCAGCCATGCCTGGGTGAGTCATGCAGGTCAGGTGGTAGCAAGTCACCAAGTAATTGCTGCCAGGACTGGCCCTGGTAAGTCCTCCCTCAAAGGCCAAGACAAGTCTGGAAAGGGCCCTGTCCCCTCCCCCTGCATTTTAATGACAGAAACCAAGGCTTTAGTGCTGGTTATACTGTTGTGGTTGCCTAACAATGTTCACTGAGGGCATCTGTTTCTTAAATATTCATGTGCTCCTTTTATCATTTGGGGGGTGGGTTAACACCCCCTGCATTAGATTTCAGTTTCTTCTGTAAACCTGGGGCTTTTCTCAGGTTTATAAAAAGTATTTCTTGTCAGCCCACAGCCTCAAACTCTGGATTTAAGTGTCCACAGATGAGGCAATGCTGAGAATTAGATATATTGATACAACATTAAACAGTAAGCACATAAAATGATAATGTAAAGAGCATTTCTCTAAGCATTTTTAAGCATCTATTATGTGTTCTGAAAAAAATGTTTCTTAGGAGCTCTTACACAGGAGAGAAAATTGCTTCATTATAAGTTTGAACTCTAAGCTTTAATGTCTTTTTTTTTGGCCGTAAGGAGGCATTTTTAAGATGACAAGATGTTGGTATCCAGTCTAGTATGGTATAATGTTGGAATAGGCCTCAGATGACCTAGATTCAAATATCACTCCGCAACAAGGCCATGGTTCAGTCACTTCTTCTCAGCCAAATCTATCTCACAAAGTTGTTCTGAGGATAAAATCAGGAAGGGAGAATCTCATATACCACTCTGATCTCCTCCGAGGAAGGCTGGCTGCAATGGGGTGGATAATGCTTCAGTATAGTTTCCAATAGGTTGTTATACGGACCAATGGCAATAGGCTTGCTTCAAGGGAAAAATTAACAATTATATTCATGGATAATGCAGTTGTCTCCATGGAGACTAGTTGTGGTTTTCCTCTTGGAAAAGCTCTGGCCTGGATTCACAGTACAGTGAATAGAATGAAGTCCAAAGAAGGGGTCTTTACAGATCCCCCCTCATAGCAATTGTCTGACCTCCCATAAGTTGCACCTCAGAGAACTGGGGGGATGCAATAGGAAGGCTGCACTGAGGGTTGGTGGAAACCATCACCACTCACATGAGCTTTGGCTTGAACAGAACCAGAGACGGAGGAAGCAAAGGAGATTATTTCTGTCCATCCATCTTCCCCAGGCAGCCACTTCTACTGCATCCCATGCCATTTCTGAGGCTTTCCCAACCCACAGGAGTCACTTTTTGGGTGGCACAGGTGACTGCTGTGGAAAGAGGAGGGAATTAGAAAAGATTCCTTCTGTGAAGTTGGCCATTTTGTGGTAATTTGTTTCCCATCCTTTGACTTTGCTAATGATGCCCTCCCTCCATCTTGAATAGCCTTCTGAAGCCCCAGGAGTCTCCCCTGTTTAAAAGTGATGTCCCAAACAAAATAAATTATAGTATTAACATTTTAATATTATAAATAGTCTGAATTTGAACTCAAAAATAGAATTCTTTCAGAACTTGGGGATGATATAATTCAAATTCAGAACAAGACTTATATTTTGTGATTATATAACACTCTGCTATCCAATATGTATTTCTTTAACCCAACAGCTGCCCTTTTTGATGAGGAGCTGTTAAAATCAGGGAGCATCATGTTTGTTTCCATCCCTGTTACATAAGCAGTTTACTCTCTAGCTCATATGGGATTTTTACATGATATCTCTGTGGGCTTTTCTTGTAGTACAATCAGACTGTTTAGATATGGCTTTAGGAAGAGCAAAAAATGCTACAATCTATGAATGCCTGGAAAAGACTATTTTCAGAGATGCATCACGTTTTGTCAATTAAGACTGTGGCAACTTGGAAAAAAATGAAGATGATTGCAGTTCTTTTGAACTGTCCATTTTGAAAATTAGTTGAGGCAGATGAAATCCAGATGTGACATTTTTTGTAACTCTGTTTGACTGTCCCAATCATGGCTGGAAGCAACAGTCATGTAACTTTGTGCAGGTCTGCATAAAGTTGCATATACGGTTCCGTACCTGACTGACATGTAGTTGCCATAACTGTGGGAAAGAATGCGTTGACAAATAAATAAGTGTCCAGATGGCAAATACTGTTGTCTTTAGCAATCATCTTTGTATGCAGTTTTTATACTTGCCATGAGAGCATTGCTCTGCATTCAGAGTTATATCTTAAAATCTATATATGTAACTGTGGCAGAACAGTCCTGCTCTGGCCTGCAGGCCCTGTTCCACTCTGCCCTCTGTAAGCCTGCGCACCATTCTTGTGAACTTTTCTGATGATTTATGAGAGCAGTGAATGGACTATGATACCAGTTATGTGAGCTATAAAGGTGTACTAGGTGACCAGTGGGAAGATGGGAACAGATACCTACAATAAGGGGTCAGAATACCATTTTCTGAGGTTGCCACAGAGCACAAGGACACTCTCTCACATACAAAGCCATGAGGCTAGAGACATATACCAGCAACTCCATGAAGGTACAAACTCCATGCATACGCACAGCCTTACACCCCCTCCTGCAAGTCCCCCTCACCATTTGATACATCAAAGGACTTCACACAAGGGTGTGAAGACAGCAGGGTGCTTCTTGAGAAACCGGTTCTGCTGCCCAGGACTCGCTGTCATCCAGAAGACCGATGCCAGATGCAGCTGACGTCAACATCCTGTCCTGACCATCAGGTAGATCTGAATATTGACCACTCCTATAGGACCCTCTTAGTGGCTAGGGATAGAGAACGGACCATCTATAGATTCTCCTGGGATGGCCTCATATCTTGCCATTCTCCCGGGAACACCTCCCAATAAATGCTGCTACCCAAGAGACACAGAAGAGATTTTTCTTTTCCTCCTCCCTTGCTTGTCTCCCATCCTTCCTCCCGGATCCTTGGGTGCACCAGTTGGATCTGCCACGTGGCTTTCTGCTGGTTCAGAACCACGGTCCTTTGTCCTTTGCCCGAAGACTTCCCTCCTTCTTTTTCCAGATGGATTTCACTGATCCATATAGAGGCAAAAATCACCCTCAACGGATACCATCAAATATCCTGCTCATGCAAACGTCTCTGAATTCCTACCTAATTTCCTAGATCTGTATAACTGTGTGTATGATTGTGTAGCATTGTTTATAAACCTTTTATTACATTTTTAGTAAACAAATTATCCTTTAAACTCTTAACTCGAGTCCTGTGTCAGTTTATGAGAAGCCTCGGTTTAGCACAGCCTCTGTATACATAGGCAGGATCCGCAAAGCTGGCTGCATATTGCTAAGAGCTAATATTTCCCCAAATATTGATAATAAATAGAGCAGTCAGGCTAACACATCCTGGGTTTTCCCAACACCTGGAGGGGCTTTTCTCCATCTCAGTTCAGCCATTGCCACCACCTGACCTTTGTCGAAATTGCCCACGGGGAGAGTCAGGACTCCCAGCTTCCCTTCCATGTTCTGAGGCCTTGCCTCTGTGTCTCCTGCTGCCCTGTGGGGACAGCTTACTGCATTGGGCACCACTAGGGGAGTAGCCACTTCCCAACTGCCTGCCCCCCTTCTGGAGCTCCTTTTAAAATACTGTGTCCAAGATGGTAGAGGTCTATGTGGCACAGAAAATCATTACCAGCATCAGAAGTTATAAAGTATTTATTAAAAAGAAACTGTTCACAAACATATTTTTAGCACAGTATCAGGCTGAGCAAGGGATTCAAAAGAAAAGGGTAAAATGCAATTCCTCTGCCCCTCCCTCTATACATGCCCTATCAGATGTTAAATATAAGGCAGGCTCCTTAGCTTAGAAAGTTACCAGATGTTTACAGAAGTTCAATTACCTTCAAGCCTCCTTCAGGCCAGCCCATGGCAATGGTCACCTCCTCCAGACCTCAAGTTAAGAGTTATGTCTGCTTTGATGGAATCAGCACCCAACAGACCTCCCCTCCTTGCTCCAAGGAATTGTTGGAAGTGAAGGACTAGAATACTGTCCCATGCCTCAGCCTCCAGACTACATGGCAACAGAGTCAGACAGTTAGAGAGGGCAAACCCTAAGCTTCCTTCCTGTATTTACTCTTCTGCCACTGCCCCTTTGATATGTAGATTGTATTCTCAGGGGAAACTTCCTTCTTTCCATTCATTCTCTCCCAGATCTCTCTTCTTCTGCATGCACCAAGAAGGAAGACATGCTGTCCTCATCTTGGCACCATAACACAGATGACCTCTCATCATCTATGTTCATCCTTAGTAAGTTAGACTAGAATACTATCGTATCATCTCTAAGCTTTCCTATCTAAATTGTAGTTCTAGAATAAAGTGACTACTATTAGTCTTAAACTAGAAAAATGGCTCTGTGTAGCTTTGTAAGCTGGGTAACCAGGTACAAAGATGCTCCTGCACGTGGAGCTTTATTTAAAGCACTCTGCTGACCAGTGGGTACTGGATTAACTATAACTATACCAGTTAACCCAACAGAAGTTTTATCATATCACTTTCTCCATCTGCTGACCAGGTCAGGCTGGGTCAAAGAAACTTTTCGTGAAGTCTCCAGGAGTTTCTTCCTGAAGTCCTTCTAGTACTTAATACCTCTAAATCTCTGTTTCCTGCTTGGAGGGGGGGGACTGGACCAACCTATTGTCTCTAGCTGGACCTATTAGCATTTCTTAAGAGGTTGCTGAGGTGAAGCTGGAAAGCCATTGAACTGACTTTCTTCTTTCCTGCCTGTTGTCTGCCCAGAGATGGCAGTGGTGGCGGCAGTGGGGCTTTTAAAAGTCAGTGAAGGTTTTGCTTATTTCAAACCTCCAAAGAAAAAAATACATTTCTTCACAGTAACATACAGTACCATGTTCATTTACTGATAGCTCATTGGGATGTTTTAGAAACAGGAAATTTTCTGTACTTGTGGTATGAAAAAACAGTGGGATTTTTAAATTTCAGTAGTACATTTTTTCTGATCTGTCAATATATTGTGAAAAATATGTTAATATGTGCCTGCAAAACATGTGCATAATTAAGATACAAAATGTATTCATTGCCATTGCAAAGAAATCTGTCAGCAAATTGTATTATTTTGTTACAGTTTCCTTGTGTGTTTTGTGTTCCTTCTCTATCCCTTATCTATATACTATCGAAAAAAATAAATACATTGAGGCACAACTTGCTTGTTTAATCTTAAAGATGCATTTGTTTGTTTACAGATCTCAGTCGTTATTAATCTAGGGAAGTCCACTATGGTAAAGAAGTCTGAGGATTTCTTTACTGTATCACATGATGCAACAGTGAAATATATTGTGAAAATATGGTGCATTTTGTGCCTATGTAATAATTATATAATGTTTCTGATGACAGTCATACCATTTACCTGCAGCTGATTATCTTCTGAGCTAAGTAAATTTAGTATTAGACAGTACTTAGCTGCAATCTTAGCAATGAAACGATATAGCATGTAAAACCATTTCACAATATTCCTGTAAATCATTTTTCAGTGCAAGCAAGATTTCTTTTGATGAAGTGCACAGGAGCAATCTGTATGAGGTACATTCAGAAAGCTTTACCTGTGCATAACTGTACAAATGCACACAAACATCTTTGCTGGCTGAGAATGGTTGTGGCAAACTGGTGTCATAAAGCAAGCCAGCATACCTGATCAAAAAGTGGTCAGGATGGATAAGATGGTCCTAGTTCTTCAGTCTGACATCTTACGGTCAGATGACCAGCCATCTTTTTGTCTGTCTAGCTTATAGGGAAGCATCTTTCTATATAATTCCTCTTATGAGGTCATATCAACATTGAGTGCATGGTAATGTAAGCTGATTAGGCAACCTGATACATGAGGAAATATTTGATTTTTATTTATTAAAATATTTATATCCCAATTTTTCCTCTAGGGGGCTTACAAATATCAATTAGTACAGAATAAAACCAAATAAACCTCCCTAAATACCTTTTTCAGCCCTTAAAGATACTTGCCATTCATGCCCCCTCAAAAGGTGTGGCAAACAAGCAAGCCTTGCAGCCACTTCTAAAGATCTCCAATGAGGGCCTTCTCTCCTCTCTTCAGGGTGCCCTTTATATACTGTGGCAGCCATGATGGAGAAGGTCTCGGTTCTGGTTAGGAATGGCAACTCTGGATTTGGAAATTCCTGAAAATTTTGGGGGTGGAGCCTGGTGAGGGTGGGGTTTGGGGAGAGGAAGAATCTCAGTGGGGTACAATGCCATAGAATCCACCTTCACCCAGCCATTTTCTCCAGAGGAATTGACCTCTCTGGAAATTGGTTAAAATTCCTGGAGATTTTCAGACACCACCTTCTGGTTGGCAGCTTCAGCTCTGGTCAATGCCAGATGGGCCACCCTGACTGGGAGAACAGCCTGCAGGTGGCAGCCTGATTATTGTAGTTGGGTCTTAGGAACACGTGGGAGGAGATGGCTCTTCAGATATGTAAATCCCAAGCTGTGAAGGGCTTCAAAGGTCACAACCAGCATTTAAATGATAACCAGATCCAATACCAATTTACTTGCCTTATATATTCCAGTGGTGGGGGAGTCTTGTGAATTGGCTCTGGATAATGTACCACATTTAATGCTGGCATTTTAAAGTATCTTGGGACTTTGTCTACCAGTCAATGACTGTTAAGTGGGAGCTAGCTGAAATAAGACAGAATCACTAGCAATGTGTGAAGTCCCTTGTTTTCAGTTCAGTCCAGTGCAATTTCAGTATAGTGCATATATGCATGGAAATAAACCCTGCTGAGCTGTTGCTCAATTGGACTTACTCCCTAGTAAGTGTGCTTAGGGCTGCAGTCTTTATTTATGGGAAATTATTGGTTGCTCTGTTACATGCTTATTCAATTTTGGTGGTATTATTTCCCAAGAAATGTTCCTATGTTGCCCTGCACTGGGCTGTTAAGTCTGATTTTTAATATAAACACTGTAATGCCACAATTTTGTTGTAGATTTTCCAATACATACCTATGTGAATATGTTCAAGCACTATTCCAAAAAGTAATAAAGGAGCAAACATAGCCACTTGGTATAGACATTTTCTTTCTCTCTCCAGGGAAGCGATCAGCCTTGTCTGTGAAGCTGTGCCAGGCACTAAAGGAGCCTTCAAAAAAAGAAAGGTATTTTTCTTGTTTCCTTGATAAGTTTATTGTATTACCTCAGCTCAGCCCAGGAATACGTAGTTGCAGTTTATGCCAAGTAGAGAGTAGTGTAAACGTAATTTCAAATGTGTTAACAATGTTGCTTTAGTTCTGTTTTCACACTTATGTTACACAAATTCAGATATGAAAAACAATCTTCTTCCAAGGACTTCATATAAATAAAATCTTAGATTTCATCACCTTTTAGCCCAAACTAAGTATTATTAGACCGGAGTGGTGCCTGAGGCAGAAAATCTAACTGGCAAAATCTCCCCCATCTCACACACTATGGTAAATATGTTATACTTCTGTCAGTTTCCTACCCAAGTCCACATCTTTTTCACTCCTCTTCCAGGTCTACCCTAGACGGCCTACACAGAGATGTTATATCTGCACAGAGCTGTTATATGCATAGAGCTGACTTAGAATCATAGAGTTGGAAGGGATCTCCAGGGTCATCTAGTCCACCCCCCCTGCACAATGCAGGAAATTCACAGATACCTCCCCCTCCACACTCCCAGTGACAGAATCAGAATTCCTGTCAGATGGCCATCTAGCCTCTGTTTAAAAACCTCAAAAGAAGGGAAGCCCACCATCTCCCGAGGAAGCCTGTTACACTGAGGAACTGCTCCAAATGTCAGGAAATTCTTCTTAATGTTTAGCCCAAAACTCTTTTGATTTAATTTCAACCAATTAGTTCTGGTCCAACCTTCTGGGGCAACAGAAAACAACTATGCACCATCCTCTACATGGCAGCCCTTCAGGTACTTGAAGATAGTTATCATATCTCCTCTCAGTTGTCTCCTCTCCAGGCTAAACATGCCCAGCACCTTCAACCTTTCCTCATAGGGCTTGGTCTCCAGACCCCTCACCATCTTTGGTGCCCTTTTCTGGACATATTCCAGCTTTATATCCTTAAACTGTGGTACCCAAAACTGAACACTATACTCTAGGTGAGGTCTAACCCAAGCAGAGTAAAGTGATACCGTACTTCTGTTGATAAAGCCCAAAATGGCATTTGTCTTTTTAGTTACTGCATTACACTGCAGTGACCAGGGCTCATTTCGTAGCAGGAGCTCCTTTGCATATTAGGCCACACCTCCTGATTTGGCCAGTCCTCCAAGAGCTTACAGTAGCCTCTGTAAGAAGAGCTCTGTAAGCTCTTGGAGGATTGGCTACATTAGGGGTGTGTGGTCTAATATGCAAAGGAGCTCCTGCTATGAAATGAGCCCTGGCGGTGACTCATGTTCAGTATATAGTCTACTAAGATCCCCTAGATCCTTTCCCCACATATTACTGCCTAGACAAGTCTCCCCCATCCTATAATTATGCATTTGATTTTTCCTTTTTAAATACAGAACTTTATATTTATCCCCACTGAAATTCATTTTAGTTGTTTTAGCCCAATTTTCTTGCCTGTCAAGATAATCCTGTATCCAAACCCTGTCTTCTACCATATTTTCTACCCCTCCCAATTTAGTATCATCTGCAAATTTAATAGGCATTCCCTCTATTCCATCCAAATTATTTATAAAGAGTTGAACAAAACAGGTCTCAGGACAGATTCCTGAGGCACTCCACTTGTCACTCCTCTCCAAAAGGATGAGTAGCCATTAACAAGCACTCTTTGGGTTACAGTCAACCAGTTACAGATCCACCTAATAGTAATAGGATATAAACTTAACAAGATACTTCCTTTTTTCCTGAGATTAAGATATGCCCCAAAGTAAGGACAGATAATTTCAACCTTAGCAGCTATTATTATTTTATACACCACTGTGTATGCAAGTGATTTACAAACTAGATATCTTTCGTTATTATAGAAAAACAAATAGCAATGGGACAGATGATAAAAGAGAATGAGTGACTGTAATGGTTTGACTAAGGTATTAAAGGCCTTATTGATCAGAGATCTGAGTCTGGCTCTTCATGTGCAACTTTGTGGCAGATATAGTAGGCGATATTCAACACATATTTGCAGTATAAATTAGGAGTGAGATTTTCTTTTTTTGGATTTTAATGATAGCCATGTTATTATTATTATTGTTGTTGTTGTTGCTGCTGCTGCTGTTTTGTTATTATTATTATTATTGTTGTTGTTGTTACTGTTATTACTGTTATTATTATTATTATTATTATGAGAGAGAAAACTTTTTCTCAACAATTAAGAGATAATATTTCTCTGAAATATACAATGGAACAAATAAACAGATTTGGAACTTATTTTGGATATAAATTGAAAAAAAGGCAAAGATAATCTTATTAGTGGCAACTGAAGCAGAAGAAGAAAAGATAGGGAAAAAATAGCAGAAAGTTTTGTCACTAAAAACCCAATAAAGTATCTGAGAATATATGTAACCAGATAAAATGATAATCTTTATAAATATAACTATAAAAAAACTGGTCAAATATTAGTGAGATCTACAAAGATGGGAAGGACTGAGAATTTCATGGTTAGGAAGAATTTCCACAGCCAAAATAAATATATTACCAAAATTGACTTTTTTGTTTCAAATGTTATCAGTTTATATAGATGAAAAAATTCTAAAAACATGACAGAGAACAATAAATAATTTCATATGCAGCAGAAAGAAGATTCAAAATGTTATTCAAGAATAAGATTAAAAATATTACTGAATGAAAGTATTACAGGACAAAAAGAGAGAGAAGATTTAGCTGTACCAAATATCACATTGTATTGAGAAGCAGCTGCACTAGTCTGGGTGTCCGACTGGATCATTAATTCAAACCAAAGGAATGTTAAATTGGAGACAATCAATGCTAAAGAAATAATACACAATTATCTATGGATCAAGAAATTATTAAAAACAATCTAAATACAAGATGGTAATCATATCTTGAGGGACAGCCTATTAAGAATGTGGTTTCAATGAAGAAATAGAATAAGTCCACTGACCTCACCATTGACATCACCAGTTGATGTTTATTGTGACAATAGAACAAGAAAGAAAATTGATCATATAACTTATGAGAATATGATGGACAAACAAGAAAAAATAAAACCCTGACAAACTGTTTAAGATGAAGAGGAAAAAACATTGCGTAGTTATTATATCATCAAATGGTACTAAAATTGAAAAAACAAATAGTTCAAGAAGGTAGCTGACTAAGAAAGAAAATGACTTTTGAACAATTAATTACCAGAGATTAATCTATTGAGAAAATTTATAAATTTACTGCAATACGACACTGGAACACAGCAAATAATAATGATAAAATGGATGCAAAATTTTGGAGAAAATATACATAAGAGTCAGTGGGAAAATCTCTGGATTAAAGAAAAGTTTACTGAATGTCAAATATTAAGGGAGAACTGGTATAAAATGTTCTTTAGATGGTATATTACCCCTAAAGATATAGCAAAAGCAAACAAAGGCTGAGGACAGACTGGGATTCTGAAGTGGAAGGGAAGCGGGGCCAAAAGCTGTTGGGAAAAACTGCCTCGGGGCTGGCCGTTCATACTGGCCAGTTTCCCACAGGAGCACGCCAGAATGGAGCATTCAGACTGCTGCGGAGTAGCCCCAGGCGGGCTGGCCTCTGTGGCTCGTGGCAGGGCCATTTCGGCAATAGGCACATGGGTCTACAAATTTAAAATCTTTCCACCTCCTGTATTGGAGCTGCATGAGCGCTCATGCACTCATGTGCATCTCTCTGCGGTGGCGCGTTCACACTGCCACCTCCACTTGAATCCCGCCTCCTCCCATCCACACAGCCGGGAAGCGGGATCCAAGCGCACAAAGGCCCCTGGACACTGCTTTCTGTCAGTGTCCATCTGAGGTGGCAGGGAACTGCTTCACAAACAGGTGAGTACGGAAGGGAGACAGAGGATAGCTGTGGCTGTCCTAACTCCCTCCCTCCCCCTGCTTCTGAAGCAGAGCTCTCCCAGGCCACATTGCCAGTCTGTCCTCAGCCACTGATTATAATGAGAAGTGCTGGAAATGTCAGAATACAGGTGCAACATTCTTTCATATGTTGGACATGCAAGAAAGCAAGAAAATATTGGCTAGAAATATATGAAGAAATGTAGAAGATATTAAAATTTAAGTTTGTGATGGACCAGAAAAGCATGCTTTTAAATATCTTACCAAGCAATATTACAAAAACAGACAGTGAATTATTTAAGTACTAGGAATAAGGCCCATTGTGGAAATAAATTCAATGGGCTCTAGAAATAGGCTCTGGGCAGGCACTCAGCATCAATTTGCTGTGGCGACCTTAGTAGGGTATACTTACACAGAGTCCACTGTTTTCTTCAGAGGAATTGATCTCTGCCATCTGAAGAGCAATTGTAATTCTGAGTGATCGCCAACCCTCCCCTGGAGATTGGCAACAGTGGTTCCCCAGGAGGAAATGGCTGGTTTGAAGGGTGGAGTTTATGGCTTTGTACCTGTCTGAGGTCCCACCCCTCCTCAAGCCCCACCCTCTCCAGGCTCCACCCCTCAAATCTCCAGGAATTTCCCAACCTGGAGGTGGCAACCCTATCTCCTTACCAGCCAACCATCAACCTACCTTTATCTGCCCCTCTGATTTCCGGTTGCCACCTCCTCCCCCCTCCCTGCAGCCTCTATCAAGGAAGAGTGCAGTCTTTTTCCACAATGGGAACCAAAGCAGCTCACATCAGTCTCCTCTCCCCCTTTTGATCTGCACAACAGCCTTGTAAGGTAGGTTAGGATGAACACCTGTTACTGGTCCGAAATCATCCACTCAGCTTCCACAGCAAGAACCTGAGTCTAGCAAACCCTGCTGCTCTGAAGGGCTAACTTCTATGTCACACTGGCTGTCATAGGTTGGCCACCTCAGCAGGGTATAATGACACAGAGTTCACCATTTTCTTCAGGGGAACTGCTCTCTGCCACCTGGAGAGCAGTTGTAATTTTGAGTGATCTCCAGCCCTCCCCTGTAGATTGGCAACAATGGTTCCCCATGAGGAACAGTATAGTCTTTCTCCACAGTGGGGACCAAAGCAACTCACATCATTCTCCTCTACCCCTTTTGGTCTGCACAATAACCCTGTGAGGTAGGTTAGGCTGAAAGTGTCTGTGATTGGTCCAAAATCACCCAGTCAGTTTCCACAGCAAGAACCTAAGTTTGGCAGACCCTGCTCTGAAGTGCTAACTGTTACGCCACACTGGCTGTGGTATTGCCTGGTATCACAACTGCAGACAATAGATCTCTATCCCCCCCTGAAGAAAATAACTGCTTTGGAGGGTGGGCTCTATGGCATTCTATTCAGCTGAGGCCTCTCCCCTCCCCAAACTCTGGCTTCCTTAGACTCCACCACAAAATCTCCAGAAATTTCCCAACCTGAAGCTGGCAACCCTAGTCAGGACTGGGCGCAATGAGTTCCTCACAAAGGCCAAAGTAGGCCTTGAAAGGGCCTCCTCCCCCTGCCTTTTTACTGACAGAACCAAGCTTGGTTGCCCAGTAACAGCCACTGAGGGGAAAGTGAGCTGCATAGCAGGAGGAAAAGAAAATGGTTTGATGGCCGCTGGCCCACCTCAGTAGCCAGCCAGCCATGGAGGAGCAAAGCAGGAGAAACTTCTTCATCAGGACAGACAACCATTTTCACAGTTTATTCTGACAGGGAACAGTGGCCAGGCTGGCAGTGGGCAGTAGAGAGGAGCAGACCCAGCACCCAGCCAATGGCATGTGAGTACTCTTGAGTGATGGTTGATAGGCCGATGGCTGATGGAGCACACAGCACAGCCAATGGGAGAGCTGGAAAGTGCCAGTACGCCAGGACTTTTATATATATCTCAGATATGGTGACAGCGGCAAGAGTAATTTTCGCAGCAAAATATCCAGACTTGAAGGAATGAAAGAATAAATTAAATGAATATGCAGCTATGGCAAAGTTAACATCTCTCATTCATAATAGACCCACTTCAGAATTTTAAGAAAAATGGAAAGTTTTAAAAAAACTATATAGCTGAAAATCAAGAATAAAAAATCAAAACAGAGAATGATAGAAAGAAAGATTTAGGTAAGACATGCTTCGTAATAAAAATGATATTAGATATGAAGATATCTAAATAGTTATTTAAATAGAAGTGAAATATTAAATATTAAAAAGTAAATTTAAGACAGTTCTATATAATGTATGTAAATATATTATTTTTAACATGAATATAATTTATATTTTATGTCTGTATGTCTGTAAATTGAGATACATTTTTTTTAAAAATTAAGAGATACTTATACACTGAGAACTGTGTACTATTCTCCTTTAGAACATCCCCCCTGACAATGTGGATAGGGAATTACAAGACTGAATGCTCCCTATGTTCCTCCAGAAAACCCTCCCTACACATAAAACCTAATATGTCAGAAAAAAGGTGGGGTCAGAACCATTTTCTCTATCACACTAGCTCTCAATGAGAAAGTTCCCCCCCCCCCCCACACACATATTCATGAGGCTCCCTGCTGGTTTTCTGAAGCAGTAGAGTCCCATGTGATTTTCTTGAACATGGAAATCAGCTTACTTATAGGTCAAATTTACAGCCATTGAGATATAATGTCAGTCTAAGATCTGGGAGATCCAGATCTGAATCCCCATTCTGCCATGGAGGATTGCTGGATAACCTTGGGTCAGTCACTCAGCCTAAGCTACCTCGTAGGATAAAGTGGAAGATAAGAGAATGATGTAAACTGCTCTGGGTCTCATGGAGGAGGAGGAGGAGGATAACAACAACAATAACAATAATAAAAATAATAATGTGCCATCAAGTCACAACTGACTCATAGACACCCGTCATGGGGTTCTCAAGGCAGAAGTGAGAAGCATACTAACCCTGGTCTTCCTTGGTGGTCTCCCATACTGACTGTGGCTGACCCTGCTTAGCTTCCAAACTCTGATGAGATTGGGCTATTCAGGGGACTTCCGGTATTGGCATTTTCAATGGCGGGCGCGTCTTCCCTGAGCTCGGGGAGACGTGACCTGATCCGGATGGTGAGAAGGGGTCCCGAACGGGTTTCGGGCCCCCAGGAGACCCTGGAGGGGACTCCTGCCTGAGGCGTGTGGGCCAGTCTCTTCCTGGGTGGCAACCTGGGGATTGAGACCGCCCTTTGCCTCGGAAGGTTCCACCGCCACGGAGCTGCAAGGCATGCAGAAGCGCTGCCGGTTAGCTGAAGAAACCAACATGCAGCAAGAAGAAGCAACAAAATGAGACGTGTGGCAGAAATGTGAGTTTTCAACCTGGGTGCAGATTCTCTGGTTGCAACTGAAATGGAGGGGGATTTAAAGTTTAACCCCCTCTCTCTTAAAGAAGCGAGTGTAACACAAGAGAATCGGATCGGTGGACTGGGCTGGCTGGCTGAAATTTAAAGGGGCACACTCTGAATGGGATAACATAAAGAAGAAACTTTTTGTGTTTAACTTTTTTAAGCTTCTCAGAACTTCTTTGAACTGTAAACTTTAAACAATTATGGGTAAAGGGGATAAAATGGCGGCTAAATTCAAGCCTTCCCCAAAAGCTCCAACTTTGCTTCCGGCAGCCAAGACAGAGTCCAGTACAGACCTGTCTGCTATACTTTCTACAGCATTGCGACCTCTGATGGAACAAATGAATGCTCTTAATTTCAAGATGGATTTCCTGCAAGAGCAGATGACTGATGCAAATAAGAAGTCTGACAATTTTGCAAAAGAACTGGTAGCTGTCAAAGCTAAATCTGAGAAGTTGGATTTAAGGATGGAAGTGACAGAAAGAGAAAGGGCTTCTGAAAAGGATACTGTCTTAAGACTTCAGATGGAACGATCAGTGTTCTTTTTCAGATTCCAGGCTGTGCATGAAGTTAAAGGAGAGAATCTAAAGCAGATCTTGAACAAAGCTCTGGCTCCAGTGACAGGTTTGCAAGCGGAATTACTGCAAAGCGATATGGATGTGATCTACAGGACCTATCCAGATTTTATAAAGAAAAAAAACCTGCCTGAAGAAATCATAGTGAGATTCTCCAAAAAAATCTACAAGGGATGCATTATTGAAGGCTCTAAGCAGCTCCAAGCTGAAGATTCAGGAAGAAGAAATCAAGGTGTTAAAGGATATTCCATTTGAGATAAGAAAGAAGAGGAAACCCTATAAGACTTTGCATTTTTGCAAGAGAAGAATATTCTGTATAAACGGTTGACTCCAGAGGGACTGGTGTTCAGCTATCAAGACAAGAAACATAAAATAGACTCTGTTGCAAAAGCTGAAAAAATTCTGGACTACTGCAAAGGAGGGAAAAAGAAAAAATCCACAGAGGACTCTTTGGAAGAACAGGAAAGCATCTATGGTCTGGAAAGCTCTGACTCTTCCAGTGAAAAAGAGTCAGATGAAGCATCAGATGGAGATTTGGGAGCTGCAGCACCTAAACCCAAGAGAGATAAGAAGAAGAGAAGACAAAAAGAAAAATAACCTTGTTTATGTTGAAACCTCTACCTATTGATTGTGTCTTTTTGGAGGGTTTTTTTGTGTTTTTTTGCTAGCCAGTTAAGTCTAGTTGTATAACTTAGAGTTACCGTAAATGAAGTTATTGAGTACATACTGTTTTGATTTAAGATTATTCTCTATTCTTGCATATGTTAAGAGAAGTTTCTCAATCGTTTTATAAGTTGGTCTCTGTATACTTTAGGGTAGTATAGTTTTTAGGGTTTTTTTAGTTATTGTAGTTTGTTTTAGTGTTTGTAGTTGTCAAAAATCAATAAAAATACTTAAAAAAAGAGATTGGGCTATTCAGGGCTATTCAGGCTGCTACTGGGGAGAAAGGTGGGGTATCAATGAAGTACATAAAATAAATAATAAAATAAAAATATTTATTCATCTTCCATGGCTCATCACCGCTTGCTGATTCCCAGATGATTATCTATTTTAATGTATTATGTTGGAGATGGAATGAAAACTATCTCCAGTGACCTATTCACATCCATTGCTGTTGCACATAGTGATGAAAATGCATGTGTGAACTTTGGTTACTATGATTAAGTCCATAATATCCAATCATATATGGGTAGTAGATGTTGGAATTATCAGTTTGAGATCTTTGCCATAGCTTTGATATTGTTCATTTATTGTGTTTGCCACAAAGACTTTCTTCTGAGCAGGAACCTTCCTTGCGTTACATTCCCTTATGTCTACAAAATTGTGAAGTAACAAGAGTCACCTCTGGGTCAGGAACTGGCAATGTTACACTCCTTCAGCCTGTACATCTACTATTACTTGTCTGACAGCATTCTTTCCACAGGTATCTCTGGAGCCTATACTTTTTGGCTTAAGTCTATAATCTGGAAGCCAGTGAGAGTGCATTTCAATTTCAGTGGACAGTCTGCTGCTGACCTACAGGTTGCTATATTTGAGCAGAAATGTGAAAGGTTATTGCAATGAGAGGACTGCATTCACAGATGTCTGTACTTCTGAAGAAAGTTCCCTCACTATAAAAAGAAAGTAGAACAAATTTTGTGTCTAGTAGCACCTTTAAGACCAACAAAAGTTTATTCAAGGTATGAGCTTTTTTGTGTACGCACATGTCTTCAGATACATTGAAATGGAAGCGAACACTTCAAATATATAGACGGATGCCACTACACAAGTGAACAGTAAATTAGCATACAACTTAATTAAAATGTTTTGACATATACAAAGACTAAACAGCAATAACAAGCTAAGTTTGTATGGCCATCATTTGTTTGGATTTAATTGGGTGGGGGAACAGTGAGGCAATAAATATGTCAAAATAGGAGATAGATGTGTAAAAGTATGCTTAATTGTCTCACCGTCTTGGTGAGAACACATATGCAAAGACTGAATGATTTTTGCACAGTAGGTACCACTAGTGAACAAGAAGAGCTATACATCCTCTATATTTTAGGTATTTCTTTTTTGTAATGGTATATTGGAATGGTGAATGTAATGCAATGATTATTTGAGTGCATTTCTCTGACATGGCACTGCATCCTTCCTCTAGGGAAAGGATGTTGTTAATTAACTCCATGCTTGATAGGAAACAAATGGTGTGTAACAACAGAATCAGTTTATTACCCTTTACAATTAAGAAGTATACTTTTACACATCTATCTCCTATTTTGAAATATTGGTCTTAAAGTTGGTCTGAAAGGTGCTACTGGACTCAAAATTTGTTCTACTACTTCAGACCAACACAGCTGCCCACCTGGATTTATAAAAGAAAGATTGGTCTTCCATTGCACTGTGTTTTGTACTGAGGTTTATTGCTCCAACATTTGTTTAATGCTTATGTCAATGCTGATGCAGATGTTATGCATTGTACTTATGATTTAACATTCAATATACCATACCTATTCCCTACTTTTCACCTTGCCCAACTAACCTTTTGATCTTTTAATTTTTCTTCATGCATTTGGAAAAACCTACTAATGCCTATGGAAGTTTGTGAAAGAGAAAGTCACTTTGGGTTGGTTTAATGTTCTAGATAGCACATGAAATGAGAACTATTTGATGTCTCTGCATGGTAGCTGTTTTCACTTAGTAACTGTTCACATGGATCGGCTTACTATGTGGTTTTCTCAAAGCTTACAGAAAGTCCAAAAGGACCAAAATTGTCCTAGCCACCTGGATAATCTTTCCATATTGATAGTTTCCCATGTGAAAACAGCAGCTGTGTGGACTGATTTAAAGTGGCTTCCAGAGGACAGCCTTTCCCCAATCTTTCCTCACTATGCCACAACACTTCTGGCATTTTCCTCCACAACCCATCAATGGTATCAGAAGTGAAATGGGTTGGAATCAAGTGCTAAAAAGCAACGTGTACCAGAAGCCAAGGCAAGGGAGGAACAGAGTTCAGCTCCCCTCTCCTCTTAGTTCAAATTTTGTTGACAGGTAGACCCTCACCCCACTGTTGATTTATACCTGTGTCCCCCTGCTGACATCTTGGCCCTCTGTTTCCTCATCTCCTGTGGACACAATCTTCATTTTCTTTGTTGTGCTACTTTCCCTCCTTTTCAAATTGACACACATTCATACAGCTGCACAATGTTGATTAAAAAGTCACACTCTGGACTAGTAAACCCTAGAGGCTTCAACTTACTCCATGTGGAGTGAGCTGCCATCAAATGTCAATAGAGTACTCAGATGTGTGATTTTTTCCCTTCCCTTTGTACAGCCACCAAGTAAAGCTCTCTCTAGTATCTTGGGGAAGAGCAACCTTCAGTTTGCAGGAATGAACATAACTCTGAATATATCTACTACCAGCTTAAACCTGATGACTCCGGATTCCAAACAGGTCTGTGTTCCTAAGTCATGTCCATCATTATTATAGTTCCATGCTTCTTATTGCTTATCTGCAACCTGCCTGATTATTTCTGTGCAAGTCCTCATCTGATTCTGCAAATGCTTTCATGAGAGCAGGTTCATTCATGTCAAATGAACGACTCATAAACTTGCATTTCATGACTCCTAATCCTAAAGTGTTAAATATAAAATAAAAATGCATGATTAGCAGCAACAAAGGGTTTTTCTAAATAGTGAAACTTCAGCCAGTCTTTACCTCCCTCTTTTCACTGGATTTATCTTCCTAAAAAAGTGAACAAACCCATCACTGTCTGGTTTTCCCCAGACAGAATTTGTAATTTCTTTTTAGTATGAGAATAAAAGTGAAATGACCCCCAAACTCAGATTAAGCAGGTAAAATGTTTCTTCCTTTTTTACAGGATAGGATTGAGAATCCACAAAAATTAGTGTGAACTTATAGAATCTTACTTGCCACCCTATCCATCTTTATCTAAAATATGCAGTTTCCTTTATGTGCACTAGTTGCTCAGTGGGGTGTCTGACCCTAAAGGGCATCCTGGGGGTGGTTCTGAATGGGGGGGACAAATGAATGTGTATTCAGTGCAAACTGGCTTTCAGCACAGCAAGCTGCATGTGGGAAGGACTCCCAGCTGTGCCCGCAGGTCCTGCATGGCAGGAGTCAGACTGTGATGGCACAACAAGCTTTCCTGCTGTGCAAAAGCCCTGTCGTATTTTCGTTTAGCACCTCAGAGCCAACCTGAGAAAGTGAGGAGCTGCCATTTGGGCATGCTGTGACTGAAAGTTCAGGGATTCATGATTTCAGTTACTAATTGTTGATGTTGTTGGGATTTTTTGTTTGTTTGTTTTGGCTTCTGATTTTATTGCACTTTACTGACAAGAGTATCAAGACCGCTCATGTCAGTTAATTTTTTTAAATTGATTTTTCTTTTCATTTGACACTATATTTCTAGTTTTCCTTATACATTTCAATAGAAAACACAGGTAGCTGCAGTTTCTTTGTTTTCCATCTGATTGGCATAAAAGTCCCAGGGACTGTATCCATTACCCATAGGATCCTCCCTGTGAAACTTCTGGCAGAAAAGAGAAAGGGTACCCCACTTGTATTGGTATTTTAAACATTTGCTTGCACAACAGACAGGAGCAGATATTTGGCAGCCCCAGAATGCAGACACTGTTACAGAATTGGCTCAAAGAAGCAACCCAGAAAGGCAGAGAACCAGCACAGTTTAGTGCTTAGAGTATTAGACCAGGATCTGGGAGACCCAGATTTGAATCCCTGCTATGCCATGGAAGCTTGCTGGATGGAAGTCACACATTGTGAGCCTTACCTACCTTACAAGGTTGTTGTGAGAATAAAGTAGAAGAGAGGAAAATAATGTAAGCTGCTATGAGTCCCCACTGGGGAGAAAAGTGGGATGTAAAATAAATAAATAAGGAATAGTTTGCAGGGTGGCAAGTGGGACTTGCAGTTTGACAGTCCCAGGAAGGACCATGATTCTCTTGATGTAGTTCTCTGGATATCCACCAATTTCTGTTCAAAGGGCTCAGCTAGCTTCCAAAGTAGGATTACAGTGCAGGAAAAAATGACAGACTGAGTTTCACAGTGAACAGAGAAATGTTTAACTCCAACAGACACTTTGGACAAAGAGGCAGACCTGTTGACACTGTTAGCAGCAGCCTGCTCCTCAGGCTTCTTTTGAGGAAGAAAAGGTTACGTGAGAGCCAGAAGGACATCCAAAGGCATTCAGGTGCAACAACCCTGGTAGGAGCCTGCCCCTGGCACGAAAGAGGGTGGAGTAGGGAAGACCATCCCCCAACAGGCTGCCTTAGGTGTCCACATCCCAGGCTTTTTTACTTCTTTCCCAGGATTCTCATGGCAGTAGTTGCTGAAGCTTTCACCCAAGAGGGATTGTGGTGAGAATGAGAAAGGGTCTTTAGATCTGAGAGGGAGAGATGATGAACACCAGCCATTTTTTTAATCTCACTCACCATCCCTGTGGGACCCTTAGAGCCAAAGGCAGCCATCCCCACCAGGAAAACAGGTGGGCAGGGCTGGAACCTACCTTTGTCTGAGAAGGAAAGAAAGTGGGAGAACGACTCACAACTTGTGACAGAATGTATCATCTAAGGACACATGATAACTGATGGTGGCTGGTGGTGGGAAGACAAACAGCTTTTGTCTTCCTCGGTTTGCAGTACTTCCTGACACTGGAGGTGTGTGTGTGTGTGAACAAACAAAATGTTTGCTTTTGCTCTCTCTCCCCCACCCCTGCCCCAGTCTTCATCAGTGCCTGGCATGCAGAAAAAGCAAGAAAACATTTCCCCATGTGTTCACTTTGCACTTGCCTCTGGGGAAAACTACTACTGACTTCTAAAGTAAATGGAAAAGGGAAAGTCATACTACCTCTTAGTAAGAGTAGCAAAATATCAGAGAATAGCAGACCTCAGGCAGAAGCAACTTCTTAAAGAATTGAGAGCTCTCCATAAGCTAATGATGATTAGTGGAAACACTGAAGGTGTGTTCAGACGGGCAACTAATCCCGCCATTGGCCCGGCTCTAATTTGATCCTGATCTTTTTTATCCAGTGTTGCATGACCAGAGAGCCCCCCCCGTGAATTGCCTTACCATGTGCAGACTTTGCAGTGGATTGTTTAGATGGCATCCTCCTAAAGGAGCCGCACGGTCAAGTTTTTTAAAAAATTCTGTTTGTGCATGCGCATATGCACCTCACTGTTTACTTGTTTTTACCGCCCATGCATGGAATTGAATGATTAACGCACCACCAGTGGTACCTTCCTCTAGGTACCATTCCAATGAACAAAGTTCATAAATTTCATGGGCCATTCAAAAACATGAAATTGTACGGAACGTTTGAGCGAAGCTCTGCAGCTGTTGCATGTTTTGCGTTTATGCACATATCACTAAGAATTTTTTTAAATGGCGCGCATTCAGGATGGTCTGGAGTCAGACCATCCTGATGGGCTGATTGTGTGCTGGAACGATCAAACAGGGGAAAGTCCACCATTGGCCCGTCAGCAAGCATTAGCCTGGACTTTCATCAGTATCTTTAAAGTATGGCTCCCTGGCTGATCATGTAAGTGGCACCTTCCCTAGATGTTGCTGTCTGAACGTTCCCTTTAAATCCACCAGGCAATCGTGCCTGGTTCTGATCTAAAGACCCGTCTGATCGCGACCTGAGAAAGAAACACCTATCAGGAAAAATCTATTCTGGTGCAAGCCCTCCTAGGTTGTGATGATTGGCAAGAGTCGCCGTCAATTTCCCTAGCAGTTCATTCTCCCTCCCTCTAAGTCTGAATGCTGCCTTAACTCCCTATGCTTCATAGGCAGGTGCGTGTAGTTCTATTTCTTCTTGTTATAATAAAGACAATAACAAATACACTTTTTCTTTCATTTTCATTAGTTAATAAACAAATGTACATTCCTACGATATACATACCTAAGAACACAGTTATAAAGAAAAAAAGATCATTAGGCAGGTTGCATACTCATGCGGATCCTCTTCTGAACTCTCTACAGATTATAGCAAATCATCATATGCAGTCTATTTCCTTTGCATCTGGAGTAGATGTGGTAAGTATGTTTGGCTGTTGTCTTTTCCCCGTGGTATTGATGTCAAAGGCTGCTGTATCAGAATATATCAGATACTTAACTTGCTCAGGGAGACATTGCTAGTTTGATACTTGCTATTAAAATCTAAGGAAAGCCACTGAAAATTTAGAGCAAAGCTTTATCACTCAGTTTAACTTGGGGCACTTCTGTAACAGATGAAGGAACTCCCCATAGGATTGAACTAATGATAACTTTATGATGTTAGGGCGGAAAGATCGTAAATGGCATAGTGGTCGGAAAAGCAACTGATGGGATCTTATATTGTAAGTGAACAATTTCTATACTGGCAGAGGTATGAGCTCATAGCCTTGAATGTTTTCGTTTTATGCCTCTCTTTGCTACCCAGAGATCAAATCCTAGAAATGCCACTTCTTCTGCTGTTGAATAAAACTAGTTAGCAGGTAGCAAACAGTAGCAGTAATGCTACGATATTGGATTAGGAATAAAAAGAGGTTCCAGTTTAAAACATGCTTGTAATTATTTATACATGCATGTCTTGTCAGTTACTGAGCGCCTGATGATTCTCATCAGAACTTGGGAACTGTCTCTTTTGTATACATTGACATTAGGTGGTATAATTAGATTTCATCTTTAGTGACTGACCTGTGATGGTTCAAACACATGTGCATGCACATCACTTATTGACTGTAGCATCAAGGGATGAGTTTTTGAAGCATTCTTGCATATGTGAACCATGTTTTCATTCATCTCTTGCTATTTATTAAAATGTATTCCTTAAAATATGTATCAATGGCCTTTCTTCACACATTGTACCATAAGCATAGTGAGCCATAATTTCTAATACCAAGTTTCCACTTCAGGTAGAATATGTTGTTGTTTCCATTTTTGTGCAAATATCATTTTTGATGGCACTAGTAAATGTAGCTCAAAATAGCATTTTCCCAGAAGCTGTTGTAAGTTATAGTTCAATAAATTTATCACTGGTAACCATGACAATTCTGTGCCTATAATATCTTGTATCCCTTTCAGTATATTTTTCCAGAATTCTTTTTAAAATTATTTCTTCTACTTAAACACTGATGCTAGAGCAGATCTCATGCAAGTTGTGGCCTGCTTCAGTTCACAGGTCCTGACCTCCTGTTGGGCAGTGCTAGACTGAGAAAGCGGACAGATCAGGGAGACCTAGAGAGAAAGAGAGGGTGTGAAATCCCTCAAGGATTGGAAGGGAAATCCCTGTCATTCCTGTAGAAGAGTTGGGGGAGAGAGAGGGAGAGAAAAATCTATTTATAGCCTTTAATCGGCCAAGGAACATACATTAAGTACCAAAGTTAGTTAAGGCATTCTAGTGTTTGGATTTACATGTCATCAACATATTGTCGTACATCTGCATGGTGATAAGGAAACTGGTTGCTGTTGGAGTCAGAGGAACAGTTTAAATGCGTGATAACTGAGGTCTTAAAACCTATTATTAAAAAAAAGCTAGAACTAAGAAGATGCTAATTGAAAGAACTGGAAAAATATCATTGGCAACAATAACAAAATGGACTCAGTTAGGGGCTGGAGAGAGACAATTCAGTTTGTTTATTTACAACATTTATACGCCACCTTTCTGCTTTCATTATGGCCACAAAGGCTGCTAGCAAATTACGGTCCCCATCCATGCTAGACTTTAAAGGTCAACACTAGCACCTTGAATTGTGCCCAGAAACAAATTGGGAGCTGGTGTATATGGGCTAAGACTGAAGTGATATGGTCTCTACAACTCACTCCAGTCAACATCCTGGCTGCAGCATTCCGCACCAGTTGAACTTTCCAAACACTTCTCAAGGGCAGCCCCATGCAGTAATCTAATCCTGATGTAACCAGGGCATGTACCACAGTGGCCAGATCTTTTCTGCCCAGAAACAGCTGCAGCTAACTGGTTAGGTGAAGTTGGTAAAAGGCACTCCCAACCACAGCTACCCCCTGCTTATTCAGCAGCAGACCTGGGTGTGGGGTTGCCAACATCCAGGTGTGGCATGGAGGTATCCTGGAATTACAATTGATCTCCTGACTACAGAGATCATTCTCCTGGGGATAATGACAGCTTTGGAGGGTAGGCCATATGGCATTATACCCTGCTGTCCTCCCTCCTCTTCCCAAACCACCTGAAACTCTCCAGCCCAGAGTTGGCAACCCTATCTGGGTACAAGAGTGCAGTAGATTAATGAGCGTTAACTATACCAACTGAGAGCTACTCCTGTGGTTGCGTACTTTTGTGGACCATGACCACACTCTTTCTGTTACTGAAGATGTTGGTCCTTAATTTTCTCCCCTCCTCCATGAGATCCAGGTTCAGGTTCTGCACAAATCCTACTGGTTTCTTTGGCTTCTGAAGGCAGTTGCCCTGATTGGAATACAGAAATAGGATATAGATTGGGAATATTGTCACTGAGCTCCATCCCAAGGCAACAAGACTTTGTATTCTTGGTGTTTGGGAGGGGCAACAGTGGGAGGGCTTCTGGTGTCTTTGCCCCACTGGTGGACCTCCTGATGGTACCTGGTGTTTTTGGCCACTGTGTGACAGAGTGTTGGACTGGATGGGCCACTGGCCCAATCCAGCATTGGTTTCTATTATGTTCTTATGTTTTAAAGCATACTAATTTTTGTGGATAGAGAGAAGTAACCCCACATCCAATCAGTTTTTTCAAAAAATCATATTTTTTTTTGAGTAGCGAAATGACCATCTGTGATACAAAATTAAATCTGTATGTGTGGAAACAAGTGCACCTCTGAACAGTGAAGACAAACAAGAACTGATCATCACTTTCATACCCCACTTATAAGTGCTCACAGGCATCAGTCCTGCAGCCATTAAAAACTGAATGTTGGGCTCTGGGACCTAGCTGAGATGTTTAGAGAAATAGGAATGGGTCCAGTTGTCCATCATATCTGAAGAGGGTCTCTGTGTGAATATTGAAACCATGCCCAATTGTATGTATCAATCCCAAATACTGCAGAAAATGATATCTTAGAAACAGCAGCACAGAATCCCATGTGCTATTGTACTTCCAACATAGGAATGGACCTTCATTTATTTTTTTGCACTTAGGTGGTGATCAAGTGGTAGGGTTGCCAGACCCCACGTGGGAGCAGGGGATCCTCCAATTTCACAGGCTCCTGCCCTCCACCGGCCATCTGGCTGACAGGGGAAAGCCCCTCCCCAACTGCCACATCCCAGCAACACGAACCCAACATGATGACGTCATGTGGAAGTGACATCATCAAGCTGGGGATGTTGCGCGGCAATGCTCTGGTATTTTGGGCAAAACTCAGATCATCTCCATGCAATGTCCCCGGCATGATGCGGTCACTCCTGCATGATGTCATCATGTTGGGGCTGTCATACATGGTGATATCACCCTGCCCCCCCACTCCTGGAGAGCTCCCTCCCTTTCACTCAGCAAGAGCTTAGGATCTGGCAACCCTATCAAGTGGCCAAATGCTGAAGGGGGGTAGAATGGACTGTACCAAGTCAGAGTGCAGGTGGAAGAATCAGACTTTTCAAAGATTTCTGGTTGTCAGTAATTTCCTGCAACTGAAAATCTTGAACAACATATGAAGGAATAGGTTAAAGCTTTTCTCTCTGACGTGCTGCTTTTTATTTGGAGGAAATAAAAAAAAATGTGACACCACCCACTTGCAGTTTGACATGGTACAGTCCTAGGGTTCCCAACTCTGGGTTGGGAAATTCCCGGAGCCTCTGGGGGATGGAGTTTGGGGAGGGGAGGGACCTCAGCAGGTTATAATACCATAGAGTCCACTATCCAAAGCAGCCATTTTCTGCAGGTGAATTTCAGTCTGGAGATCATTTGTAATTCCAGGAGCTCTCCAGGCCCCACATGGAGGCTGGTAAACCTATGCAATCCGTTCGACCTCCTCATTCTGTGTCAAGGGGAGGGCAGGCCAGAAATTCTCAAAGCATGTGTATAATGTACAAATCCCTCTGCAGTCCTCAGAACTTCTACCAGAGCAATTTCGAGAAGACTTTGAGATTGCAATGCACTTGTCTAATCTGTCTAATCTAGATTCCCTCCTGAGAAAGCAAGTGCATGTCAGGATGCAGAAAGAAGGGTATCCCATTAGGAGCATTTCCCTTATCATCTGCATCTCTTATTCTTCTAAATGTTAAAAAAGATACATCAGTTTTGATTGCATCTTTGTTGCAGACAGTGTGTTCTGTTTCATTGTAGGGTTGCCCCTGCAGGAGTTTCTGCCTGCCCAACTAATTTAGCTGCTCTAGAATCTAATTTTACTATCTGGTTGATATTTATAACACACTCGTCGCCATGGTATCCAAGCACAGGCAATCAGTTGCAAATACTCAAATGAAATGCAATGCACCTTTGTTGCTGCATGAAGGGAAAGTCACCGATTCACCACAGATGCTTCTCTTTCTTTCATCCCCGCCCCCTCCCCCAGGACACAACAGACTATGTTGCATATGTAGCCAAGGACCCTGTTAATCGCAGAGGTAAAGTTCTGTTTTACATTCTTTTTTAAAATGGTTTTCTTTTTTAAAAAACAATACTGTGGCTTTCAATTGTAAGCTGCCTACAGCTGGACTCTGAAGAGGCGGTGTAGAAATATTCTAAATATATAAATAAAAACACAGTTATTTTCTTCCTTTTGCAAATATAAGCTGCTCAGACTAGGTTACCTCTGTACTTTATTTATAACAGCTTTCTAATGATGTGTATCATACTTAATTCATTTGGCTCCTTGATATATTTGTATCTCACCCACCTCCATCTCTAAAGAGCTCAGGCCAGCAGTTCTCAAAGTAGGTGAAGCAGAGAGGCAGCAACTTGCTGAACCCACCTACTGGTCTTCGAAGCTGATTTGAACTTCATTTCCCCACATTCAGATTCATCTGACACAGCATGAAACTGTTCAATTGCTTTTACAGTCTCTGGGTATTACTTGTAAGCCCAGACCATCCAGGTGATGTTCACAAGGTTTAATTTGGGGGAAAGTGTTTTTTATCTAGGGATCCAAATGATATAGTCTCCACGGTTCACAGTATCAGCAATGGCTGGTAAGGATGTGCATCAGAGTGCAAATGGCTGCCACTGAGAGGTAAGAAAGGCAAAGGGGGCCCTATGTGTTTATAGCAGGTTGAAGTACATTGCTGGCTAGCAGCACCCTAGCCAGGTCGGTGTAGTGGTTAAGCTTGCCACTAACACAATGCTAAGAGCTAGAACTTGTGGCTGCCAGACAATCCTAGGATCTCCTGGCTAGTCTACACACAATGTCATATGATAATTAATTAATTAGCATCCTACATGGGCGGAAGCTGATGATGCTGACAGTCAGCAGAAGGTGCTGCTTTCAGTTAACATCTACCAGCCTGCATGGTGTTACTCTTGCCACATCTGACCTTCAGCATTGTTGCAGAACAACCACTGGTAAGAGCAAGGGGTCTTGGTCATTGATCAATGGCCTTGGCTATTTTCTACCCACTGTGCAGTGGTTGTCACCGCTCAACCTCCAGCCTAAGGCTATCAAGACATCAGAGCAGCTCCAATGTTAAAGGTAGCCAGAGGGACCATGATACTTTTTGACTACCAGACCTCACTAGACACATCAGACTCTTGCCTCTGCATGATCCCCACTGCCCTTTGACTGAAGACATGATAGTATTAAGTGGCGGTGGAGGTAGTAATAGTTAAATCTAAATCTAGAAGCCTTCACTTCCTCTCACACCCACTGTCTTCTGATCCAGAAGTCTGCATTGCCTGAGACATAAAAAAAGAAAGCCAAGTGAGGGGAGTTTTTTTAAGCTTTTCATTTCATTTCAAATTACACAAGTAAAAATGATGTTAGGCATGTTTTAGGGATGAACAACAGAGTTACATATTTTTCTTTTGGTTCCCATCTAAAGCAAAATCATTTGCATATTTTCTCTTGCAAAGTGTTATCTTTTTGCAACTCAACATGCAGCTGCGCTCTTGCATGTTGTCCAGCAACTAAGCCACGTCTGGATCCATCTGAAGTGACTAACAGGGCCATCTTAAGCAAAGTTACACCCTTCTCAGCCTGTTTACTTCAATGGACTTAGAAGGGTATAACTCTGCTTGGGATGGCATTAAATGGGGCTCACACTGCTTGCTGGGAGCTCTGATGATGCAGAGCTACTTTTTGCAGAGCAATTTCCCCATTGCTAGAAATATTAACCAGGAAATATAAGTTAATATTATGTTGCACCTTGGATTATACTGAACAGTAAAATATGTCGGATCATATTCAGAGCTGTTATGGTGGGAGGCAGATGAACCAAAGATATCAGCAGAATTCTTCCCCATAAGGTTCATGTGATTTGGTAGCTCACCTTAAAAAAAAAAAATCCACATACCAGTTCTGTGACTTTCACATTCCATGCTTTTTATTTGTTTTATAAAGTGAAGGGTGACACCTTAGTATTGAAATCTCTGAGGATATATTCTTGAATATTTTTGTTATTCTCCCATCACTTTTAGCATGTCATATACTGGAATGCTGTGACGGCCTAGCCCAGGATATTATCAGCACCATAGGGCAAGCATTTGAACTCCGTTTTAAGCAATATTTGCAGTGCCCGTCAAAGATTCCTGCTCTTCATGACAGGTGAGAGACACAGAAAAAGAATGCATTCTAGTGAAAGTGCTGTTTCCTTTAATGAAAGAGCTGTTGATGAACTGGTGAAATAAAGGATAATTCAGTTCGCAAAAGTAAACAACTGGCTGCAAAGATTTAAAATAGATTATTGGAATATTTAGCACAGTCCACAGAACTAAGACGGTATGTTTGAAAGCTATCATGTGCTGGCTCCAAACCATTCTTAACTGAAACAGGAAAAATGCAGGTGGGTAGCTGGGTTGGTCTGACGGCTGCCCCCACCCTCTTTTCCCCTGTAAATATCACTTGAGGAGATTTCATTCCAATTTGTCTGAAGAAGTGTGCTTTGCACATGAAAGCTTACACTTTGAATAAAACTTTGTTGGTCTAAAGGTGCCACTGGGCTCAAACTTTGTTCTACTGAAACAAGAAACACAATCATGATCAAAGCTGTTTCATTGCCACAAGCACCACCTGAATAGCATCCTTTCTATCTCTTCCTCTGTGCATATGAGAGGAAGAAGGAGCTTCTCTATAGTAAGTTGGGTCTATGACAATATTTTGGAGGAATTAAAAGGTAAGATTGCAAGTTCCTGAAAAATTAGATCCCCTCAGTAGGAGATCTTGCTAGGATATTGTTGTTAATACATGTTGCATAATCTTTAAATTGTAATTGGCATCAAAGAGAGAACCACAGCCCTAATAGGACCATAAAAGTGAAAAAACAAAGTTGTGTAGGACGCTTATAAAGTGTATATAATTCAGTGAGATTAAAACACATAATATTTAACAACCATCCATTAATTTAAAGAAACAACTATTTTTAAACAGACAACAACAGCTGATTTAAAGAGATGACAACAAGGTTCTTTGGAATGTTGTTCTCATTTCATTGATAGACTTCTTCCAAATCAAAACAATAATTTTGAAGGCAATTACAAGGTGTAATAATGCAATGACGTGCAAATCCCGTCTGACACCAAGTTGTTTTTTTCCCAGTAGCTTAAAAGTCAACCATACATAAGATGTATATGTAACCCAGGTGTTGGAAATAAGGGCAAAGCTTAGGGCCTCCTGTCTTAAAGCCCCTTCCCACTCACACACCTTGGCTTAAGCAAAGCAACTATTTATTACAACAAAGAAAATACAGTTCTGCACATAGAGTATTGTACTTCCCACCCTAAAACTCCTTTCCCTTCCCAAACTAAAGGTCCAGTAGGCAGTGTTCCAGAAGTACTGTTCTCTTGTTGGAGTTGGTCCAGTCACAGTCCCTCAGCAGCAGGCCTCCAGTGAGAAGGAAAGTTCTCAGGGCCTCTCTCCTCACCATCCGAGAGAAGGAATCAGCATCCATTCAAAGTCAGATATGTCTGGGGGCTCACCTCCTTCAGAAGAAGTGCAGGCCATCAAGGGAGGGCCCACACCACACAAAAGCCTCTTCAGCTGAGGCCTTTCAGCAATCCAGTCCCTGGAGAGACCAACGACTAGGCCTCTCTTTGCTCCTCCCCCTCCTCAGGTTGATTTTTCCCAGTCACTCACTACACACCTCCTCCCAATATGCAAATTAAATATTTCATTACTCCACCCAACAGCATATATCCCCAAAGTTCTACATATAGGAGGTGAAGGCTGACCATAAGGAATATTCTTGGGTAGCCTCGGCTACTAATTTGGTGTCAGACGGGATTTGCAAGTCATTGCATTGTTATACCTTGTAATTGCCTTCAAAATTATTGTTTCAGTTTGGAAAAAGTCTATCAACAAAACGAGAACAACATTCCGGAGAACCTCATCATTGTCTCTTTAAATCAGCTGTTGTCTGTTTAAAAATGGTTGGTTCTTTAAATTAATGGATGTTTGTTAAATATTATGTGTTCTAATCTCACTGAATTATATACACTTTATAAGTATCCTACACAGCTTTGTTTTTTCACTTTTATGGCATAATCTTTATAGTCATGTTAAGGGATATGTTTAAGGATAGGCACAAATTGGCTCACGAACTAAAGTTTTTGACAAATTGTGGCCAGTTTGTGGTTTTCAAAGTCAAATTCATGACTGGTCAACTGGCATGAACTTTCCACAAACTTTTCATGGAGGTTCATTCTGGTTCATGAGTGGAGTCATTTCCAGACAGACTGTCTCCACTCAATCAAACAGTTTACATAAATTCAAAACAGCAACTTGGAGGGCATGTAGAGGAGCATCCAGGGGAGGTCCCCTGTGAGTTTGGTGTCTCTAGCTTGCACAGGATCCATTCTATATGCTCCTTAACCTCCTGACCCTGCGCCTGTCAAAATGACTGCCTGTCAGCGGTCATTTTGACATGTGCAGGTTCAGGAGTTTCAGGAGAGTATAGAATGGGTCTTGTGCAAGCTAGAGACACCAAACTCACAGCAGACCTCCAGCATATACTCTTCTACATGCCCTCCAAATTTTGTGTCTTTAGCTTGCACAAGATCAGTTCTATACACTCCTGAACCTGCTCTCCAAGTTTGGTGAGTATTGGATTTACAGGGTCTGTAAAGAAGGTGCCCCCAGGAAAGTGCTTTCTGGGGAAATGACCACATGTCATTTTCCTAAAAAGCACTTTCCTGGGGGTACTTTCCTTGGGGGGGGGGCATAACTTGGACCCCTTAAATCCAGTACTCACCAAACTTGGACGGCAGGTAGAGGAAAGTCAGCTGGCGATCCTCTGTGAATTTGGTGTCTCTAGCATGCCAGAGGGCTGTTCTACCGCCACACGAGCCTCACAAACTGAATCAGTTTGAGAGAGGGCTAAAAGTTTGTGATGATCCGTGGTTCGCAAATGGGGCATGCCACGAACTACGAACCAAACTGCATTTTTCTGGTTTGTGCCCATCCCAAAATATGTCCCAAAATAAAGCACCTGATATCAAGATGCAGAAAGAATATAATTTTGTCTGAGATATATGAGTTGAAAATAGTGAATTGTGATAGCTACCACTATCGTGTATAGGAAACAGTTACCAACAGTGTCCATTATGTTAATCCTAAAGATACATAGGCCAACTGGAAATCTATTGACCCAACGCAAGTAGCCCCACAAAGTTTTGAATCAGGCTGATAGGTGTGGTTGATGTAACAAAGAAGTTTTACAATTCAGGAACTGGATATACTCGCCACAGTTTGATGTTCTTATGGTATGGAAAATCTGGGGAAGCCAAGATGCAAAATAACAGAGCTTTTTCTCATAGGATGCAAAGTTTGGATGAACTTTGGTTGGAAGAAGAAGGTGAGGCAACAGAACACCCCTATTACAACAGCGTTCCAAACAAATTGCCTCCCACTGGAGGCATAGTTGATGTGAGGCTCAAAGCCAAGCTCCCTTCTGTTTCAGATGATGTTCAGGTACAGAATCTAATCCTTGCTTTGTTTTCTCAGCTCTTATTTTAATAGAGCAAAATAGCTAGAGGGAAATAATAATGGGCATATAGGTTTATTCACAGAAAAAAAAATGATCAAGGAGCTTTTAGAGGTGTGATTTAGAGATTCTGACCAAGTCTTCATTTTGTACATGATGGAAGAGAGATACTGCAGCTTTCCTACCTCTGTCCTACCTCCAAGGCCACTGGATAGGCAACTTTTGAATAGGGCATATATGCATAAAATCCAATGCACAGAGGTCAGTGTGATCAATACCCTAGAAAAGAAGCCAGAAATTAGTAATGTAGCCTAGGCCCACACATGCTGTATTTTATGCTTTTATGCTATAATAAAACATTACATCCATATAACATGTATCACATCTAGGGGCCTCAGAAGCAGGACAGACATGGCAGAGAAAAATGACTCTTGACTTTCTGCACTGAGCAGCTGAACTGGTTTTTTAAAAACTTCTCTAAGATTAGAAACAGATTCTGGTGTGAGATCAGCCAATAAAGAACTTCACTGTAAAAATGGTATGCATATACAAGAGATACATTGACAGCTTTTGTGCTAAAAGTGTATGCCTGGAGGTTTACTGAAAGACGTCAGAAATGTCTGTATCTAGAAGTTTGTCTTGGGCCATTTAAAAACTTGTCTTGGTAAATATTCTCCTTTACAAGTAAATTATGGACATTAGGATGCATTTTTAACATTTATTAGGATTGATCAATTAGTTGAGGTTTACAGGTGAACATGAGAATTTTCTGACACTGCCCTTGTAAAACCAGAATATGGGTTGGATCCATACTACATGTTACAATGGCAGAATGGACCTTTCCTGCCTCCCCTGTAGCTCACTGATCTCCACAAAGCGCTGCTCCTGTGGGGATAGGGGACCCTGAGGAATACATGAGGGGGTCTGTAGTGGGACAGAGGAGTGATAGAAATTGCCAGTTTAGTCTGGATTAAATCCTGTGAGAAAAGCTCTGATTAATGTTAATGTCTCTCAATTTCTCACTTTTATCAGAAAATCTATGTATATATAACCGAAAAAGTCAATAAAGATATAAGAGCAAAATTTTGTATGCAACATTTGTGCAAATTAGTAATCATTGTTTATATGCTATTGCACTGAAATAATTAAATTATTTAAACAGTAGAGAGACCCAGCTGAAATTGTACATGGTCCAGCTCTGTGGGCAAAAGTGCTGGGATAATCCTTGATCCTTTTATGCTCATGGTCTTCAGAGTTTTAACTAAGGCAGCTGTTATTTCACTGGATAGCAGTATCATCATCATAGAAGACAAAATTAGTGGAGAGTCCCAACTCTTGATGTCAGATATTATCATATCTTTGGGAAGATACAGGGGTTTATCACCCCCATATTAAAAAAAATTATTTGCATGAAAACACTATTGGAATTATTAGGCTGTCAAGTTTATTCCAGGAAAGGGTGATTGAACTGGAGGAGTTCATTTTATAGATGTAATATACCTACTTTGTCATTTAGAATTACAGGGGTTAATAAAACAGGAAAGGAGTGCAGTTTCTCTGAAGGTCATCATTACCCTCATCCTCCTACGCAAACTCATTCATAAAAGAATGCTCAATCATAGTGTCATACATGATGAATGAACGAAGACTGGGTATGGGTAGCATTGCATCTGGACCAATCATAAAACAGACCCACTGAAAATGCATTACAGTTTTTAAAGGTAGAGTTTGCATGAAGAATATTTTTACTACCACCTTAGTCTGCATCTGCAATGGGAAGAGAGCAAATGTACTACCAGAGCCATCAGATAAGAAACATATTTGGTGAGGATTCGCAACAGGGACCCAGCAGGCAAGGTAAGTGGGGCTCTAAAATCGTGTTTTTATAGGGTGCCAAAATTGCATCTGGCATTATGTGTGCTGATAGTGAACCTTGGTTAATGGACAAATCCCATGGCTATGTTTTACAAAATTTCTTCCATCAATAGCAGTAGAAAGATTTGGCACACAGATGGGGAGGGGTGAGAAGACAAGGAGACATGCAAACTTTTTAAAATGTATTACGTATGAGAAAATGTAAAGTGAAACATTTTAGCTCCCTTTTCCTCTGTTACAAATATATACTATACAAAGATGCTATTTCTACAACCCATTAAATGGAGGAAAGTACCATCAAATCACAGCTGAGTTATGGCTACCCCAGAGGGTTTTCAAGACAAGAGACAAACAGAGGTGGTTTGCCATTAAATACAGAGAGAAAATTACTAAGGTGCAATTCTTTCCTTCTTATTTTGTATGGACTATTCTGAGGAGGGATGGGCATGGGCCAGTTTATGAACCGAAATCTGGGCCATACTTGGGCTGGTTCAGAGCCCAGGAACTGATGTTCAGGGAAGGACTTCCTTTCCCCCTTTCTCCCAGCCACAACTCACTGCAACCGGAAGAAAGTGGGCAGGGATGGCCTAGGAAGGGGCTTCATTTGTGCTCAATGCTGCTTTGAAGTGGGGAGTAAAACTGAAGGGTTAAATGGCAGCTATTTAACTCTTTGGTTTTGCTCCCTGCTGCTTCAAAGTTTGGTTTTGCTCCTCTGCTTTGGTTTAGCTCCCCCCTTTGAAGCAGCAGGGAGCAAAACCAAAGGGTTAAATGGCTGGCAGCCATTTAAACTGAACTGCTGAGTGACAGACTATGCACCACTCAGTGGTTAGGTTTAAATGGCTAGCCCCGAACAGCCGAGCTGAACCAATCAAAAGTTCAGTAAATGTTTGGGGAATGTGCCTTTTCCTGGGCAATCCCCCCCTTTTTCCTGGCCATGGTGAGCTGCAGCTGGGAGAAAGGGTGAACTGAACTTGATGGACTGGTTTGGTTTATGTAGGGACCATTCGGGGTTCAGTCCATGGGCCACCCCACACCAAACCACCTTTTTTAGGATTGTGCCCATCCCTAATTCTGAGACCTGAAATTGAACATATTTTATTAAACAAAGTAGGTCCAGTTCTTTGAGGGGAGCTGTATGACAGTTGTAGGCTGTCATTACAGGGTGTTGAGTAAAGAGTGGAGGAAAGCCTGCCTAGTTCAAGATGTACATATGACAACTGAGCCTGTTCACGGGGAGGGCGGGATATAAATTGAATCAATAAATAATAAATAAATAAACTGTATCCTAGCAATAATAATGATTATGCCTAAGTACACTACAGGCATCATATTGTTCACTACAGAGGAGTGGCAGCTTGTAGTAGAAGTCCTCTGCAATAGGTAAAAACTTTGTGCAATAGGTTACCTCCAGGTTTCAAATGCTAGTTTTTATGGACTGTTGAAGACCCAAATTTAGCAACCACAATATATTGGCACCATAGTATTTCCCTGCCCTGCCCTGGATAGTCCAGGCCAGCCTGATTTCATCAGATCTCGGAAGCTAAGTAGGGTTGGCCTTGGTTAGTAGTTGGGTGGGAGACTACCAAGGGAGTCCAGGGTTATAACATGGAGGCAGGTAATGGCAAACCACCTCTGAACGTCTCTTGCCTTGAAAACCCCAAAGGATTGCCATAAGTCAGCTGTGACTTGATGGCAACAAAAAAGACCCTACAGTGTGTCAGATGGTGGTGATGATGGCTTCAAGCAGCCTATGGAGCCAGAAAACCCATATTTACCAATCAAAATAATAGGAGGATGACCAAAATGTAGTTCCATGCATCAGTGTGCAGCATATTAAAAATGGAAGCAAAAAAAAAAAAGAGTTGAGTGCTTTGGACAGTTCCCTCTCCTTTGGGACTTGTTAGTTGCTTCCATGTGACAAGTATTCTCTGGGTAGCTCTTATGCAGAGGAATCTACATGGCAGTTGTCTATGCCCTTTCCTTGCCTCAGCCAATGAAGCCAGCATTTACCCCCTATATCAGGGGTGGGCAATTGTTTTGGCTCGGGGGCCACTTTGTGGGAGCGGAGGTTAGCGGAGGGCCACACCTTTTAAAATGATTGCATTCATTAGTTAACTGTGCATTTCAGAAAAGGTATAAATTGTATCATAAAAATCAATAAGTATAAATTAAATAAAATAGTGGTAGTTTTATTCAATTTATTTATTGAGCTAATCTCATATCATCTATAGCTGCAAGCATATTTAATTTTAGAATCAGTTTAATGAGACAAATGTACCCTATCACACCACGTGGCCGACTGTCTTGGTGGGCCGCAAAAAACTCTGTGGCGGGCCGCATGTGGCCCCCGGGCCGCTATTTGCCCACCCCTGCCCTATATCATTGTAGGGCCTTAAAAACTGGTCCCTGTTTAAATGCTATAGCGCTGCAATGCCATAGTGATATAGCAATTATCAGTTTGTTAAATCTCTAGTGGCACAGGGGAGGGGGGAATGGTGACTGCAGCAAACAAAGCCAGTAGTGCCAATATGGGCAGGATCTTAAAAATTCACACTGTTTTGGCCACAGTCTGCAGATTTACTTGGACTGTGATCTTTGCAAAAAGATGATATCAAACCAGATTGGGAAAGGCCAGAGAAAAGCAGAGAGAAACTTGATAGTTGGATGATTAGAGGCAACTTTGTGTGGATGCTCCAAAAAACCCACTCCAGTTTGGAAGCCAAACCCAAACAAAACCTCTGTGTAGAAGCACCCCTTATCACCTTTATCTTTCTCCAATTGCTGTATGCTGTGTGTGTTAAGTGCTGTCAAGTTGCTTCTGGCTTATAGTGACCCTATAAATTAATGACGTCAAAAATGACGTTAACAGCCTTGCTGAGGTATTGCAAACTGAGAGCCATGGCTTCCTTTACTGAACCAAACCACCTCATTTTGGGTCTTCCTCTTTCCCTGCTGCCTTCAGCTTTTCCTAGCACTGTTGTCTTTTCCAGTGAGTTTTGGCTTCTCATAATGTGACCAAGGTAAAATAGCCTCGGTCTGGTCATTTTAGCTTCTAGAGAAAGTTCAAGATTGCTGTATACTAGACTGGGATGAAAGGGTGTGTTAATGTTCACAGGGTCTTTGGACATCTACAGTGTGCCTGAAGGAAAGTCTAATACCACATCATCAGGAGAGACTGCAACCTATGTGAATACTCAGCATATAAATATGGAAATTCTGCAGGCACTTCGGGCAGATGCTGAAAATATATTTAGTGGCGCAACAGAAAGCACCAAAGACAGCAGTCCAGGAAAAGATCTTTTTGACATGAGTAAGTTCTTTTGAAAATGTCAGTTTGAAGGATGAGTCCTACCCATAACTGTTATTACTTTCAGTTATGTAAAGGTATTAACTGAACAGTAGTGTTGGGGAGGGGGCTTCTAATGTCTTGGGGTGGAGGGGCAAAAACTTCTCCCAATGGATACTGTATTTCTTCCCTGTTATTCCAACTGCACACAAATGAGTACAAAATCATTATGAAGTTTTCCTTATATGAAATAAGAACATAAGGCGAGCCTGCTGGATTAGACCAGAAGTCCATTTAGTCCAGCACACAGCTAACCAGTTGTCCTGGAGGGCCAAACAAAGAGGGCCTAGAGTTTGAGGCCCTCCCCTACTGCTGTCTCCCAGCACTGGTGTGTCGAGGTTTGTCGCCTATACACATGGAAGCTCCCTTCAGTTGGATGGGGTAGGGGGGCTCATTACTACATTTTCTCTGTGCCTTAATTGCAGCTGCTAGAAATCAAAAGCTGCAAGCAGAGTGGACTTCATGGAATGAATCTTTACTGATTCCCCCCTTTTCACTGGAGCCCCATACAAGTCTGCAGTGTTGTTCTTGAGGGTCAGAGAAAAAGATGCAGTACAGGGGGCTGCACTGTGGGGGCTGCACTGTGAAAGGAGAATCAGAGACAATGCCTCCTTGCATGAATGAAGCAAGAGTTTATTCAGTGTGTGTATGCAAGGCTGAGGCCATTTTCATGCAGCCCCTTTGTACTACATCCCTTTCCAAGGGTCCCTTAAACCTCAGGAGCAGACTTGGGGCATAGCAGAGGCTGCAGTGAGCAGTGGGAAATGGCAAAAATCTGTACAGTGTACAGTGAACTGTGCTCAACTTGCATTCCTCTGGACCCAGGGCAATATTTTGTTGTTGGGAAACAATGTGCTCTCTCTCTCTCTCACCCCCCCAAGGTTAAATTAGTGCCACGAGCATGCACTGAATAGTATCTATGCTCTCACTAATGAGCAACACAACTTCCCTCCTCAGTCTCTGCCATAGTGTATATACATTTTAATGTGTTTAAAAGAATGAGTTTCCCCGCACTATATTGTTAAAGCATTGGGAATACAGCTTGAAATAAACCAAAACAGGAAGATAGCTGTGACCATTTGCAAAGGAACTCTGTTTCCCCACAACAGTGCTCTGCTACATCATGGACCCGTTTCCTTAAAAAGACTTTTTTGCAACCAAGAGATTCCTTTCTCTGGTACTGATGCTCTGCACATCTCTCAGGAGGATTAAAAACAAAACATAGCAATTGATGGTATAAGGAAGGAATCCACTGGGCTAACTGATTAAACCATTTATTGTCATCTTCCTTAGAACAAAACAACTAATATGTAAAAACGTCCTTCTAAATACTGTCACAGGAAGATGTTTTATAACCCTTCTCCTTAAGCATAAAAAGACCATTCTAAAGCAAGATTCTATGCATCAAAAAGGATGTATGTGTTGGATTTCAGTTATTTCATGTGGCTTTTTTCTCACTAACTGTGCATGTTTGATCTACATTATCACTAGGCCCTTTTGAAGATGCTCTCAAGAACCAAACTCCTGGGCCCATTTTGAACAAGGCTACCTCAGTGGAATGTACCAGTCCTCTTCTCTCCAGAGCAGCTCACATGGCAGTAGCAGGAGAACTGAGCACAGAGCCCTGGTATCAAGGGGAGATGAGCAGGAAAGAAGCAGAGCAGCTCTTAAAGAAATGTGGAGACTTTCTGGTTAGGAAAAGCACCTCCAATGCAGGATCCTATGTGCTAACTGGACTACACAATGGACAAGCCAAGCACCTTCTCTTAGTGGATCCTGAAGGAACTGTAAGTATTTGATCCAAAAAGATCATCGAATTAAAAGTCTGTTAGCATGGAAAGCAAATATCTTCCCTAATATTGTTCCACTGTTATTGTTGCCTGTGTAATGGTGTATTCAGGTCAATTCTAGACAGAATTAGTTCCCCTTTGAGGGAGGATAATATATAGCATTTGTATAACACGTATTTGCCAGTGAGACTGTATTGTGGAGGTTCAGCAAGAAGAACACATGCCTCTTGCAAACAATGATAATTCAGGCCCTATTCCAGCTGGGCCCAGACCTAGTGAATTCTTACTGTAGCTAAAGGCCATAAAATAAGCTAGTGAATTTTCAGGATCTTCAAGAAAGAAGACACTTTGCATGATAGGAAACTACAGTTAATGATGATGAGCTCTTTGCAGATCAAACAGACTTATTTGCAAGGCCCATGTTTCTCAAGTGGAGCATGTCATATACTCAAACTGATAATTTGTTTGCGATTTAAAATTTGCAGTCTTTCAAATTTATTTGCATCTGTGCACTCAGTAGCATTCAGCGCAAGGATAGCTGGCCAGTGCATTCCCAGAACTTACTGGATTGCTGGGGCTGATTGTAAGTTGCAGTTTTCTCAGCCTTCCAGTTGACTTTGGGAGGCTAGGAAAATTACAGTTCCAATCAACCCCAGCAAGCAGTCATGGTGGAGATGACTGGGAAGAGTCATTTTCAGGAAAGTGAGGCCTTGATAGATCCATACCTATGTTTAAAGAGCCTCCAGTGTGTCCCTACCCCTACCCCTTCAGAAAGGTACGGTTTGTGGCATGGGACAGACAGACATGCACACTTTTTGAGCTTTCTATAAGACACTTTCAGATGCATGTCAAACATGTTTAACAGAAATATATGTAATAATGATAGCAATTTAGGGTCACCCATGAGGATGTTTACCCAACATTTATTCATTTATTTCATTTATATTCCATTTGTCTCCTCAATGGGAATCGAACATTGCAACATTGTAGTGGGCAGCATTGTCCTCCTCACTTCCATTTAATCCTCACAACAACTCTATGAGGTAAGTTAGGTTGAGAGTGGTCCAAAGACATCCAGCAAGGTTCTATGGCAGAGTGGGGATCCAACCTGGGGTCTTCCAGATCCTCCCAGACCCAGCAGTCTAACCACTGTACATGCTATCTGTATAGCCTGTTATCATAACAATATATCAACTATCTGCCAGACTCTGTCTCACTTCATGCAAATGAAGTTGTGATTTTAAAAACTGGGCCATAGATTTTGTTTCTTGCCAGTAGTCTGGGCTCAGACATTAGGTAACAGCCAAACAAACCATGGGAGAGGAATGGATGCAACTTATATATTTGACACCAGAGGGCAGTAAAAGACCATTTTTATAATAATAATATGCCTACTACTAAGCTGAATTAGCGTATGGTTGCTTCTACTTGTGACAGTCCAAATACTTTACAAAGAAAGGAATACAGTTTCATTTCAAACATTTCTCTCTCTTTGCCTCATGGATCAAATAGTGTGCAAGTTTTAGAGCAAGGCTTTTTGATTTAGGGTTAAAAACACAGCTAATGTTCATGGCTCACAATTTGTTTGTCCAAAGAACACCAGGCTAATCTGAAACTGATGCTGAACACTGGTGCCTTGGTTAAGAGTACTCCCTATTATAACACATTTGGATTGCTTTCCTATTAAAAGAATATCCAAGGTGGTGTACAATTTTTAAAAAGTGTATTCAGTCCCTTATAATAATATTTAACCACTACTTGTCCATCAGGACTCCCTATTTTTTTTTCCAAACCGTGATGCCCCACCTTTTGGTAAGCAAGGAAAGCTGATTCCCTCTTCCTTCACCAGGGATGAGGAGAACCGGAATCATGCCAGAGGGCTTGTGCCCTTGAAATTGGGTGAACCCTTTCCTAGCATTAGTAGAATCATGGAATGAAAATAATTGAGCTTAGACAGGGGGCATTTGGGGCCAGAGCAAGGCAGAGCAGCACTCCGCCAGCCCAGGAATGGGCACTAGGGCAGCCATGGGCCAAATCAGATTCTCTGATCTGATTCAGCCCACTGCCGAAATTCGGTGGCAGTTTAAAAAGCGACTGGAGGGGAGGGGGTTTGAGAGAGAAGCCCCAAACTTACAGGGTAGCTGCTGGGGCCTCTCCTCCAAATACCCACCAAGTTTCAAGAAGATTGGTCCAGGGGGTCCAATTCTATGGGCCCCAAAACAGGTTGCCCCCCATTCCCTCCATTGTTCTCTATGGTGGGAAAAAGTAATGTTTAACGTTTAAAAGTAACCCCATGGTCCAATCTTCTTGAAACTTGGTGGGTATTTTGGGGAGAGGCCCCAGCAGCTACCTTGCAAGTTTGGAGCCTCTCCTTCGAACCCCTTCTTCTTCAGCTCCTCACATACCCTATGAGTTTTTGCCATTGACTTCAATGGTCCATAGGGTATAATGGGGCTGAAATTGACATTCAGCCGGCTGAATGACTCCTGAATCGACTTGCATTACCAAAACTGACATGTGGGAGTCATTCAGCAGCTGGAATAGATGTGGCCTGGTTTGGCCCGATCTGAAATCGGGCCAAAATTTTTTTATTTGCATACCCCTAGAGGGCACAAATGGCAGTCTAGATCCTCTTTCTTGGCCTGTAAATCGTCCATGTAAGACAGCAAGTGGAAGTGAATTCATTCTCACAAGACAAAAAATCTCAGATAATATGGTACCGTAATACTATAGAAATAATATGGTAAATGGAATTGATTAAAGTATGAATATCCAAAGTACATGGGCGAACATATACGCCACTTCCTTTGCTGAAGGCCATGCCATTCTTCCACCACAAGGTGTCTACTAACCAACCTATAAGCTCCAATCTTCCCTAAGGCCAGAAGAGAGTCACAATCCAAATAGTGAGTTCAGGTTATCTATCAGCAGGCGAACCCATCCAGGTTTAAAAGAATTCAATATTGACAGTGAAACTAGTTATTCCTTACTCTCCCGATTAATTGCAAGCCAATATTTAATAACTATTAACCAGGCTATATGATACGATATATTTTATTCATGGTCATTGACCAACACATAATATTGATGGCATTTTGTGACACAGATGATAGGTATCACATTAAAATATAATTTTAGATCTGGTTATAAAAACACCATAAAACCCATAATAATTAGTATTAATAGAACTAAATCTTAATTCTCTTCTTTTTGAGCTACTATAGTTTTTCTAATTCTTAGGGCAAGCCATCCAAACCTAGCCACCCGATAAGTAACTTCTGCCTGCCTATCCAATAGCAAACTTCTTAAAAGGCAGATTCTTAGTCTGTGAGAAAGAGGAAGTGTCCTGGAGAAAGGAAGAGATTCGTGGATGTTATTATATGCTTTACAATAAAAAATTACATGTTCTATAGATGCAATACCATCCGGACAACAGGGCTATATCCTTTCTCCGTAAAGAATATTGTTGAACTTTCCTTCCAGGACTGCAGATGGGAGTACATCCCAGCGCATTAATGTAAATGTTCTTCTGTAGTCCTGGTTTAGTAAACGAGAGAGGTAAGGCATAGGGATTACTTTGTTATTTGGAGCCAAGAGGATTCACCACTTCTCTATCATATTTAAATCATGTTGTCTTGAGATAGCCAGTATTCTCTGTTTTGCCATAGACTTGGCCTTTTCATAACCCATGGAACACAAATATTGTTTAGACAAACCATAAGAGGCTAATTTCTTATCTAGCACCTTAAACCAAGGAGGTTCAAAGTGGTTTAACATCATTAAACTTGTCAATCCCTTGGGTAGAAAAGCTAGCTTTAACTAAAACATTATCATCACAATCCATAGCTTTGCCTTGACTGTAATCATATCTGTCTCTATACGAATAAGTGCATTTGGAACCCCATTGGGGACTTGTAGAACTGCTCTCAAGAATTTTGACTGAACTATATCTGCTTTCTTAAGGTTTGCTGTCATGTTAATGGGGGCTCTGTATGAGAGCTGAGACAAAGAATTAGCCTTAAATAGTCTAAGGGCAGCCACAGGACATTTACCTCCTTTATTCCAGTAAAACTTTTGAATTGCCCCAGAGCTCCTTTTGGCCTGTGAAACAACGGTATTTATATTCACTGATCTTAAACCATTTGCCTGGAAGAAGACTCCCAGGTACTTGAAATATGAAACTTGTTCAATCGGAATCACATTTAGAGACCAACAATAAATTTTTGGTGATTTGTTTTTGGCAATAAGAGAAATTATCTTCTGCCCAGTTTCCATTAACAGGGAAGATGAGGCAATACATCTAGAACATGCTAAGTTTGATCTAAGGAAATGTGTCTGGATTGTATCTGGGCATGCTTAGATATATAAAATTACCCCCTTTTGGTGGGTAACCTGGGCTCAGCCCACTTTCATGCCTGACATGATTTGGAGGGGGCGGAAAGTAGGCTTCAAGGATGTGAGACTTCTGGTGTGTGCCCTTAGAGACCAAACTCTACCTACAAAGATCCTTGCAGCAGTGCAGTGGAGCCTCTGTCTTCCCACAAGTTTCCACATCTCATTAATTCTTAAAACAATCAGTCAATGCTTTTATATTCATGTTAGAGATACCACTTTTTGAGGGGTGGGACTAGAGGCTAACAGACATTTATCTAAGACCACTCTGTGAATTCTTTACTGGAAAAGGTTTGAAAAAGTCACTTCCCAGTTTACTGCTGATTCTCTGCATTCAGAACTCATGGCACCTACCCTTTGGTTATGGGTAGCATGACCAATTTCCATACCACATGCTAATCTCAGCTTTGATGGACTTAGCTCTACACACACCATTAGACATCATGACACTTTTTAATGTAAAGATCATTTTCTGTTCATTCTTTTACTTAATCATGTAAGGTTATGTGAATCCATTTTACAAGAAAGCAGTCAACATGGTCTGTGAGCGGCAGGCAAGTGTAGGTAAGGAAGTGGGTATGTCAGGTCATATGAGATAGCAAAGTAAAGATACCTGCAGTTTTGCCTTCCCATATTTCTGCTTTAGGTGCCCAAAAATTGAAGCAATTGCTTATGAAACAGTTGCTGATTTTGCACAAGCCGCTCCTCTGCCCCCACTCTTCCCTTTCCCGCGATTGCATGCATCAATTTCCCACTATGTGCTGCACAGCCACATTTTGACCCGCAGCTTTGCCTGATTTCCCCCCGCATCATCTAGAGCCTCAAAAAAACAGGACTGACAAGATGCAGAGGGAATCGGGCGAAGCTGTGGCCATGCGGTACATAGTGGGAAATTGACACATGCAATCAGGGGAAAGGGAAGAGCGGGGGCAGAGCAGCGGCTTGTGCAAAATCAGTCAGTATCTCTTTCAGCCTGTATGGAGTCTTAGGCCAAAGTTGCCATCTTTGGGGAATATAAACAATCTTTCTCCATACTCATTCTTCTTTTCAGGTTCGTACCAAGGACCGTGTATTTGACAGCATTAGCCACCTAATCAACCATCACCTTGAAAACAATTTGCCCATTCTCTCTTCTGGGAGTGAGCTCTGCCTCCATCAGCCAGCGGAGAGAAAACAATGATGAGAAGAACAATGGTTGTCTCTGCTGAAGTACCGTCAGAGAAGCTATAAACTGATTCCCATACTAAAAGATTATCCACTTGTTGTGTTTTCTGTAGGTTAATGAAATACCATTCATCATCATACCAAGAAAAAGAAAATTCGTATTGCTCCCTAGGGATGGCAAAGCACGGTAAAATAGCAGGCAGACTTTCCCCTTCTTTAATTCTGATTCTTTAATATGAATATTGACCAAATACACACATTATATATAAATACTTATATATTTATATTTTTAAAATCAGTCTGCTGTAAGTATAGAACAAAAATATTCTGCTCTGTGCTGTCTGACTGATGCAAAGATGCCAACTCTGATTGTTCAGATTAATGAGTAAATATCAAAGATCTAATTTCCTTGAGAACATGGATACCTTGGTGTCTCTAGGGTAGTTTTATGATCTAATAAGCACAATAAGAAAGGAGAAAGCAGGCAGCCTTCAATGATTAAATACCAGATGAGAGGAAATAAATCCTCAAGCTAGATTTCCAAGAGAGCAAGTTAGCCTGAAGCAACTTTTGAAACCATTATTCACGGACTCTTAAGTACAAAGGCATTTTCTCTTTCTGATGTCCCACTGAAATTCTCATATAATGCTACTCCAGATTGTTTGTAACTTGCTTTGACTTTGACTTGGTGTGAACTCTTTGTGTATGAGGTACATGCATTGATTTTTCTAATAATACATACCTTAAGATAAGCTTTGATTTATTAAACCAACGTTCAGTATTAAGGTTCTTCATCTCCTTGTTCATTCACTTCTTGCAGAAGGAAATTCTGGCTACTTTTTTGGGAAAAAAAATTGCTTATGATTTTATTTTTAATACTGCCCTTTTCCTAAGGAAGTCGCACGTTGCTTTGAAACAAAGACTAGAGTCTATGTAATTGGATTCACTTACAATTTATATAAGCAGCATAACAGAGGTTTATAAGATTATGAATACTGTGGAGAGAGAGTAGACAGAATTGTTCACTCTCCTTTCTTAGAACACAAGAACTTGGATTACCCATTTTAAGCTGTAGATTCAGAACAGAGGGAATATTTCTTCACAAAACCAATAATTAATTTACAGAACTTACTCCTGCAAGGGGATGGTCATGGCCACTTGCTTTAAGACAAGAATAGAACAAAGTCATAGAGGCTGGACCAGTTCAAAGGGCTGCTTGGGGCTGTACAGTCTGGTAAGGGTGCCAACACAACTGGTGTTAGTGGGAGATAGCATCAGGCATAGTCTATTCCAAGCTTCAAGAGGCATGCTGTTAGCTGCCAGAGGATGAGGAAATAATGAATTACCAATCAATGTACCGTCTATTCCCCCCCCCCGAGCAGAGCAGTTCACATCCTAAGCAGAACATAACTGCTGTAATCTTAAAATGGGCAGTTGGCAGTGCAAGATCCTGCACGGCTCCAGATTGCTGCTGAGTGGGGCTTCCTGTGTTAATCAGGAAGAGGAGGAGAAGGAGACTGGATTTATACCCTGTCCTTCACTACCGAAGGAGTTTATAATCTCAAAGCAGTTTATAATTTCAAAGCAGTTTATAATCTCCAAACTGGCTCACACACACAGCTTAGAGGGAACAGTGGTTACCATATGCCTGTCATCTCCTGTCCAGTCAGGTCCAAGGCAGGTCCTAGCAGCACTAGTTACATGTCTGGGATTCACCTTGGTCTCATGATAGGCAACCTACAGTACTTACCTGTGCTGACAAAATACCTAGGGTTGCCAGCTCTGGGTTGGGAAATACCTGGAGATTTTGAGGGTGGAGCCTAAAGAGGGCAGGGTTTGAGGAGGGGAGGGACCTCAGCATGGTACAATGCCACTGAGTCTACCCAAAGCAGTATTTCTGATCTCTGTAGTTTTGAGATCAATTGTAAAAGTGGGAGATCTCTGGGTCCCACCTGGAGGTTGGCAATCCTACAAAATACCATAAAATACACCACATAGGCTATCAGTGGATATGAGCTAAATGGTACTTCTGTGTATCAAGATGCCAGGAAGAAAGATCCTTATGCAATAGGGGAGGGTCATGACCTTCTGGTTTTGCTTCAGAAATTTTAGGGTTACCTGGGTGGAAGTTGCTGGGACACAGAGTACTGGACCTTGATCTCCTCCTACAAGGCAATTCGTAACTCACTTCAGCAAGTGGTTTTTTAAAAAACGAACAGCTATCTTTAAAAGATAAATGTTTTAAAGCAGGATTTTCCTTTAATTCAGCAAGTCAATTCTATCTTGGAGTCAAAAAGAAACTGGATTCTCTCAGGTATGTGCATTATCGAGATTCAGGTATTTTATTTGTCTTGTATTAATGTTAAGAGACTCCTCACTCATTACTCATGTCAGCTTCCCATGTTCATGCATATTAGCAACAACAACAAAAATCATTTCCTATTCCAGTGTTATGAGTATACACAGTATACAACACAGGCTGCTAAATCTGTGTTGGGATATGAACATATGGAACAGCTGTGCATTATCTTGTACCCCTTAACGATAAACTTTAAGATTATACACAGCTCTGTTTCTGTAACTCTATTAAGGCTGCAGTCTCATGCATACTGACTCAGGAGTAAGTCTCACTGAAACCAGTGAAGTTTTATGACTGATGTAGGAAAGAACTGCAGATCATTTCTCACCTGGGGCATGTTGTATGGAATAATACTAATGTTGGAACCTTCCTGACACTGTCTGGTAAACTATTCCACCACATGGAAGCCACAAGTGAGAGTAGGCAGGTATGGGCAGTCACTGATCTTACCCATTAGCAAGGCATCAAATACCTAACTCAGATGTGCAACGTCATCATAGAACACCATACTGTGGAAGAGGTGGTCCTGCAGATTATATGGGTTCCAGGCCATTAAGAACTTTATAGATAATAACTAGCAATTTGAATTGAAACCAGAAATGAAGCAAAAGACAATTGGATTATTGCAGAATAGGTGTAATATGCTAATTCTGCCTAGCTCCCAATAGTTAATTCTATACTAGCTGAACTTTCTAAGTTACCTTCAGGGGCAATCCTATGTAGAGCATGTTACAGTAGTTTAGTCTAAAAGTAGCACATGGATACATGGCTAAATTACACAAGTCAAGGTAGGGAACCATCCTCAGTGCTGAATGGAGAAGGAAGAAAGCATTTTTCTCAGCTGAATTAATTTGCTTTTGTGTCTGTATGGCATTCATGGCTGCATACATGCATTCAGGTACAGAGATATGCTTGTGAGACTGTTTGCATAAGCAAATTGCAGTAGGTACAAAAGGACAAACAGGAAAAAGTTTTGCAGCTGGTAACCAATGGGTCATGGCTTTTTAATCAAGAAGTGTGGTGGGAAGCTGCTAACAACTGTCCCAATCTTATCCAAAGGGGATAAATGGGTACTAAGGGGCTGGAAGAAGAAACTGTAGGATGTTGGCCACAGGCTGTGCTGGTATGAATCAGATATGACCAGTACCTGGATGAGGTCACCCCTTGGGAACTCTATTTATTCCACTGTAAGTTTCACATAATAGAGGAAAGATGGGTGAGAAATGCAAGAAGCGGGGAGGTAGAACCTGGAAAAAATAGTACTTGTCCTGTTAACAGCGTCAACAGATGCAAGCTTTGAAGACTTCATTTTTAGTCGTGCATCATGACCCTTTTCCTCGGCTGCCTTTCCTTAGCTGATTAGTATACATGCCACAGGAATCAGAGGACAGATTTGCAAACAGGCTGTAGAAGAGTAACTGTAATTGTATCCTGACACAGTTGTTACCTTATTGCCTAAAAGCAGAACCCTGAAATTGGAATAAGTAATAGAAGCTCTAGAGATTAACTTCAAAAAAGGCTGTAGAATATTTCTAGTAACACTCATGGGGTTTGATTAGGGAATCTGAAAAATGTAGGCAAAGACATCTAGTAAGGACATTTCAAGCACCTAGATTATCTTTAATAAAACAAAATTAGTGAAAATATTTATGTATACAACTAAATAAACATCTATCTTAACACACAATAAACTTCAAACCTTTACGTCCAGCCGGGTCTGTAGTTCTGTAAATCTATACAGCCCCTTTCCCCAACTACTCCTTCTCTTGGGTGTCAATCCAATTCCAAGCCTCAGATTACCAATAACTGGGAGCACTTTCCCAAAATTTCACCCCCCCCATCTGAATAAATGCTGCAACAGTTAATGAATTTCCCATTATTTGAAACAAGAACATACAATTACTAGCCATCCACCATTGCTAGACTTTCTCCATGAAAACCTATAGGAGCCAGCACACAGCCCTGGCAAGAGGAGTGTTACATCTGGGAAGATTGTTGTAGACTTTTCATCACCTGTGCAAACTGGATACTACTTCATGGTTACTATATAATGGAAGAAATCCATCCTCACCCCTTTCCTCCTTATCCATGGCTTAGCAGATGTGCATAGGAAGTTTAGTGTACACCCTGCAAGGATTGCAACTAATACAAGGGTTGCAACTGACATACTAACAGTCTGCTGAATACAAAGCACTGTTCTTTTAATGTCAGACACTTTCATGCCTACATGCAGGGTAACTCTTTCAGGACCTGTGCATTTAATCATGGAAGCTGAGCACTTGGAAAATGAAATGTCTCACCTCTTTTTTTGTGGAAAATGTAGTCTTTTCTCATTTTATGGAAACAAGGGATCATAAAGCTTTCAACCCTCCTCAAACTTTTGTGGTAACTTTTCTCAGGGTAAAATTGTAGTAGACATTCGACCTGCAGGATTGAGGAGCATGGTATGAAGAGAATATACTCCATGGGAAAATAGGGAAACATATGCTAGATGCCTGACAGGTGTCTCCTGCATTTCCTACAAATTTCCTCCTGCATTTCCTACAAATCTCCATGGATTTGTATTCCCTTGCCTCTGATTGGAGTTCTGTGTAGGTGAGTGATGAAAATTTGAAAACACTCACTGCGTTTACAACCGTTTCTGGCAAGCAAAATTCTAGCTACCAGATGCTATATATTCATAAGGGAGAGAACCAATATTTTGTGGATGTAATTGGGCATATGCTCTGTTTTCCACTGATATAGAATTTTAGGATGGGGCTACTCAGCTAATATGGCTGCTGGCTATATGAGTCTGCAAGTAATTACTGTATTAAATAATGAAATGGGAACAGCATGATACTCAAATCCTGCTGAACAATGTTTTCCATCACTTTCTCTGCAGTAATTTGAAGGGCCTTCTTGATTGAGTTAGGGTATCACTAGCGAAATGACACATTGGCTGGTGACCACTATGTTCTTTGGTATACACAAAGGTTTTTTTTTTTGCCAGTGAAGTTCCACACTAAGAATTAAGATTGACTACAGAATGACACCAGCTCTCTGGTTAGAAGGGTGTAGAGCAGTGAAATTTCCTTTGCACCTCTGATAGCACTTGAACTCCAAATCTGAATTCAGGACACGAACAAATGGGCACCAAATAGTGTGAGCTTTCACTGGTCTCACTATGGAAAAGACTGGCAACAGGCCACAAGCAAAAGTTTGGCAAAAAAAAATGAGGCATTTTCTATTTGAGTTTGTTTTGGTGATAAACACTGAATCTGACATTGCAATTATTCATTAATAGGACTCAAAAAGGCTTATCTATGACAAGACTGTGTACATACAGACAAGGGGATGGATCCAGAGTAAACTGGCGATTTCTGCCAACAGTCCCTTCCTGCTACTGAGCCGCCTCTTGCCATTTCTCAGGATCCCTTATCCCCCAGGGGCAATATTTCATGGGGATCAGTGGGCTGCAGTGGAGGGAAAGGCAGGAAAGTTCCATTCTGCCCTCAAAAAATGGAGCTTTCCTCCAACCCAAGCATGGGAATGTTTCCACTGGGACATCATGGGCTGCCTTGCAGGAGTCTGGAGGGCATGAAATTACACCCTGAGTGTGATTGCTGAATTTAAAATTCAGGTCGATTCCACCCCCTACACACACATTATGCAGTCTGTTGACTCCAGGGTTTTGCTAATTTTTTGTTTTACCTGTTCTGGTTTTCTTATTGTCTGCAATTTAGGTTTTTGGTTGGCTGTTATGGTTTGTCAGGAAAGGCAGCATATAACTATGTTAATTAAAAAGTATTGAGAGCAGTTGTTCATTGCAAGAGAATCTAAACCAAGCCACAAAACAGCCAGACAATCACTCTTATGTCTAAAGCAGTAAGTCTTACAACACAACACAGTAAATTTTAATGTATTACAATGTAACAACAACAAAGAAAAACACATTCATATTACCTAGGAATATGCATCCATGATTCAGTTCTTATTTAGGATTTAAGCCCCCTTATTCTGGTAGTTCTCATTTGACTTCCATTTACATATATATTTTATTAAGACATTGTCTTGTTTTTAGACAAGTCTTTATAATTCAGTACATCATGTTCTACTGTTTGGTATGTGTTCACAGTTTCAGAATTCTCTTTTGCATTTGCACAGAGTCTGAATGTACCGAACTGCTTACAAGATTTGTAACTTTAGAACAACAAAATATGCAATCCAACATGTTTATTAACCATTTCAGTTACAGCCATTTGATAATCTTGGAGTGAAAAGAGGACCATGTAAAGGGGCTTGAATTGTAGCAAGCAATTGAATTTAGGGAATTTATTTCCACTTATGTGTGCTTAGGATCTTGACCTTAGATACTAAATTTCAATAATGCTGCATGAGATATTGTCTGGAAATGATGTCCCTTCTGAAAGCCTTTGGAAATATGATTTGGAATCCCCCCTCCCAAGTTATTGTAGAATGTGTCACAAACTGAGCCTCCACATACATTTTAACATCTAGCATCAAATCTCACCTATTACTGCTATAAGGAAGGTATAAAATGGCTGTCACTCATTCACAGTTTCTGGCTACTTAGTGAGCTGCTGTGATGCCTGATCAAAGGACACTGGAAGTCAATGCTGCTATGAGGTAAAAAGCAGAACATTCGCTGGAGAACTTCCTAGTGCTTAGTCAGTATTTCAACAGACTCATTCATTTAACAGTTCTCTTTATGTTGACTTTATTTCTTTGACCGATTCACCAGATATAACTGCCAGCTCATATCTGAAGTATTTCTCAGCTTACTTTCTTCAAATATAATCTATACAGGACGAGCACATGAGTGAACAGAGAACCCCCATGAGTGAAATTTTAAAGGTAAAGATTTCCCTTGCTCAAAAGCCAGTTGAATCTGACTCTAGGGGGCAATGCTCATCTCTGTTTCCAAGCCAAAGAGCCAGCACTGTCCAAAGATATTTCCGTGGTCATGTGGCCGGCATGACTAAACATTGAGGTGCACGAAACACTGTTACCTTCCCACCAAAGCGGTACCTATTTATCTACTTGCAATTTCGAACTGCTAGGTTGGCAGGAGCTGGGGCCAGAGACGGGAGCTCACTCCATCATGGAGCACTAGGGTCTTGGACTGCCGAACTATAGACCTTCCAGTCTGCAGCTCAGCATCTTAACCTGTGAGCCACCGCAGCCCCTTGGTAATTTTAGAGCTATGTAAAGTTCTCTCAACTATTTCATAGCTTCACATGATATACATTTGAGATAGTATATTTGTCTGTGAGCTCTGACCTGGCTAGCCAAAGTTAGCCTGATCTCATCAGATCTTGGAAGCTAAGCAAATTCAGCCCTGGCTAGTATTTTGATGGGAGACCTCCTCGGAATCCCGAGGTCATGACACGGGGGCAGGCAATTGCAAACCACCTCTGAATGCCCGTTGCCTTGAAAACTCCATGGCAGAGGTGTTGAGCTCATTTGTGATGAGGGCTGGATCTATCATAAATGTCACTTTGTCGGGCCTGGCTACATGGGCCACAAAATGTCATGCCAGGTACAGGAGATATAACCTTTATAAAGGACACAGGCAAACCCAATTAACAATATTAAATGTTACTCAAAATACAAACATACCTAAATGATCACCACTCTTACAGTATTTCCTTAGAACAAAGTTTAAGTCCAGTGGCACCTTTAAGACTGACAAAGATTTATCCAAGATATAAGCACTGGACTAAAACTTTGTTCTGGTATTCCCTTAAAGTATATCCCTGATGCCCGCCCTCCCGCTTCCACCGCCTGTTACTCATCAGCACTGGGACAGTATCTAGGGACATAATGCCCAGCCTCTGTCATCTGGCAATGAAGGTAATGACCAGTTGCTTGAGGATCTGGATAAGAGCCCTGGCCCACAAGCTGTATGTGAGACACCCCTGCCCTACAGGGTCGCCATAAATCAGCTGTGACTTGACAGTGCTTTCCACCACTGCCATTTGTCTATGAAACTGAACATTCACCCACTGAATGAACATCCAAACATGATTTTTATGATTCAGTTCTATGGGCACAGACACTAATTAGGTTTGCCAGGCCATGCATGGCAGCCAGTAGGAGCTTTGGAGGTGAGGATATGGGGAGGGGGGGCACATCATCTGCACCACGACATCACTTTTGAGAAAAGCTGGAAGGGACATTGAGTAGCTCTAGGGATTTTATGGTTTTCCCAGAAGTGACGACATAGCACAAGTGCCACCAATTTTTTTTTTTAATTTCACCAGGGCTCGGGATGCAAAGGCAGGCTATCAAGCCACCTCTCTGAAAAACATCCACGCCCCCAGGAGGGGTCACCAAAAGTCACCATGACCTCCAGGCATGCAAACACATACACATACATGCACATGCACACACACAAATAGCCCCCCCCCCAATATTCACCTGCCGCTGCCTGGAGTCGCAGTGAGCCATGACAGTTGCTGGCAGGTGGCCTGGCCGCCCTAACCCTTAGACGCTTCTTGAAACACAGTTTTTTCATCTGAAGTATTTGGCAGAAGGCAATGCCACTTCTAGTAGTTAATTTACACTTGCTTTATGGGGAGCTTTCAGTTATGCAGGCTGGGCCACCTATTATTAAACATTATTCAAAACATAAAATTAAAAAAAAATCATTGATTTTTTTTAATAAAAAGCCCACACAGATCATACATGCATGAAATTCCAAGACACACATTTCAACTGGATTCTAACTAACTTAAATAGTACAAAAGATTCAACAGCAGTGAACAATTATTGTGATTAAAGAAACAAAAACAAATGGTTCCTTCTCACAAATACGTTAACAGGGAGCTTGAAATGATGACCGCAGGGCAGAATACTGGGCTGGCGGAGGCTTTGCTTTCCCTGCCCCTCCATGAGGTTTCCGTCCATGGGTTTTTTTCAACTATTTGATATCAGCACACACTACCTTGGTATAATGCTACAATACTCTTGCCATACAGTTGCCATTTTAAAAAAAATGTACAGATGGAGACCCCAGCTTTGGCATATTTGGTTGTCTATGTAAATGTGACATCCTTGCAGTGTTGCTAATGCCTTCAGCAGGGCACACTTGATGACCCATTTTAAGCATTCATTTGTTGGCTTGGCAATCTCAGGCTCTGGGGGAAGATTCCTGTAGTGGGGGGAAATGCCTGTTATGTGAATCCATTAACATAAGTATCAGATACTTGAGAGGAAAAAATGAATGCACAACATGGAGAACTTCCTTTCTGACCTTGATGGGGAAGGTTTGTCTGAGTGTCTGCACTGCCTAGTGAACACCAACATTCACAACGATCTTACTATCTCCCAGGAGCTTGCCCCCCCCCCCCACTTCTAGGCCCCCTGATTGAGCAACTGTGAGATCATGGAACGCTTGCAAACAGTCTGATTCCTGGAGCAGGATGGGCCAGTCATATAATATTGCCAAACTGTCCAGCTCTTTGAAATTGGAAGTCAGTTTGATGGAGAGCCATGCTTCGCTCAAAGCCTACAAGAGAGGTTGTATGTGAGATAAAATGTGGTAATTATTGGTGACCAAAACACAGGTTTCATACACTATTTTAATGACCAGTCATTATTTCTGCCATTTCTCTAGTGCATATGTATTTTGGATCAAAGTGCGCCAAGAACATCCATGTCAAAGGTGCCCTCTTTCTTTCACACAGACATCGTGGGAGCTTTGAGACACTGCAAATGCCTTGCCCAGGTCAGTTCTCTCAGGGAAATAAACCTGGTCCAAATGGCTCATGCTAAGAAAAAACAGGCACTCCAAGTTAAGTAATTGGTTATCATTTCCTTTATAATTGAAAAGTATGTAACCCCACCCAATGTGCTTTCTAAAAAGCCACACAAGAATCCTTGGTTTGCGCAGTTATCAGGCTTCACTTGCAAAAATTTCCATTCTGAAATGACGATTCATTTTTTTCAAGTGTACATGATGAAAGGTGAGTCTGTGGGAACTCATTTTTTGGCTTTGGGGTGTTGCTGCTACTGGATTTGCTTCGACTCTGATCCGGTGTGGGCTGGATAGGCAAAGATGAGACATTGGCCCTCACCAGGCAGCCACAAACAAGGCGGAAGAAAGCCCGACGCATTTCCTTGCTTGCCAGAGTGTAGATGATGGGATTCATTGCAGAATTGAGGACCGCCAAGGCAATGAAACCATCTTCCTTGTATAAAATGGGCCACTTTGTTTTGAATGCCACATCAATCAGCAGCAGAATAAACAACGGCAACCAACAGGCAATGAAAACTCCCACAACAATCACAACTGTCCTAAGCAATGCCATGGACCTCTCTGAGTTGCTGTGATTAGTGACATTACGGCTACTGGACTTTACCAAGATGTAAATGCGTGCATAAAGGATGACGATAGCCACTAGAATGGCAATGAAGATGATAATGCAAAATGCCACATACTTCTTAGAATAGAGAGGCAAAACAGTGGAGCAGTCTGGTAAATTGTCAATGCAGTTCCAACCAAGGATTGGTAAGGCACCCAAGGATACCGAGATAAACCAGCATGTTCCAATTAGCAAGAAGACCCTGTACTTTTTATTAGCATCGTATGGCCTCATTTTGATCATAGTCAAATGTCTTTCAATAGCGATGGCTAACAAGCTGAAAGTAGACGCTCCTAGAGCCACAAACATGCTACCTTCCCGGACAAGCCACATCTTGGGTGTAAGAAACACAGTGTTGCTCCCTGACGTCAAGATGTTCACTTTGTAAACAATCCCAGCCAGCAGGTCACAGAGGGCTAGATTGCCAATAAAGAAGTACATGCGGTTGTGAAACTTGTTGTTTTTCCATATGGCGATCAGCACCATCAGGTTCTCCAGGATGATGAAGCTACAGATGATTAGAAGGGCAATAGTGGTCAGGTCTATGCCCTTTGCCTTATTTACTCGATCACTCTTTCCAACATAGTCGTAATGACGTTTTATCTCATTGTCCAACACTGTGTTTTGTTGATGTAGAGAAGGATGAGTGGTCGGTGTGGTGTACACAGCCATGGTTTAGACTGGTAAATTTAAAAAGCTATCTCCACTTTTTTCCACTAGGGGGAGCCCAAATTACACTCTGTAGAGCATTCCTTTCGCAATGTGGTAGGCATCTTCTCTTACTGGTTGCATGTCAGCATTCCCGAGCACCGAAAACAGGACCTTTAAAATAGTGACAAAAGATGACATAACTCAATATGATACAGTTGTCATGCCCCACACTTCATATATTTAAAACATCATATTCATGTTTTCTATGTCAAAATATGTGGGGAACACCCAAAATGCTCAGCTAATCATATCTGGGAATGTATCTAGGCATTATATGAGACAATCCAGCTGGCTTTTTCACTCAGTCTTGCCCAGTTCTCTGCCTTACTACAGCCCACATCTTTTTGTCAATGCAGGTCCCGTGATCTTCCCCCATAACCATTTCAAGTGGTCAGAGGGGTCCCTCCACTGTTCCCTCTAAGCTGAGTTAGTGTGAGCTAGCTCACAGTTTTTTAGCCTCCACCTCACAGATTTTTGTCTTAGCTTAGGCAGGATGGCTCCAGAGCAAACTAACTGGTGCAGTAGCCAAATCACTCAGAACTTTAATGCCAGCAGCTCACAATGTAGAATTTTTGCTCACAAGACTCTACAGCTTAGAGGGAGCACTGGCCCCTTCCCTTTTTGCCCAATCTCACCTAATCCCCCTCCACACTACAGCCCCCATTCCACCTGACTTTTGTCAGTGCAGGTCCCTTGATCCCTAGCGGAGTCTTCTGGGCAGTCAAAGGAGAACCCCTTCTTCACTTTTCACCAGACGAGAAACAAGTTGGATCCTAGCCATGGGAGTTTTGCTAAATAGCTGAATTTGCGGCTATAGGTCCTGATATCATTGTGTTCCATAGCCCTGTCCCCAAAAAGCGAGCCCATCGTGGCAGGGAAAGACACAACAGGATGGTTAGAACAGTACAGAGGGAAATTGACATAGGGGTGTAATTTCTGACAACAACCCTTCAGCTTTCATAATCTTACTCTCCATCTTTAGAGCAACAACAATGTTTGGGATGCACCACATAAAAATGGCAACAAGCTAACATTCACAATATATTTTAAAGCCATTTTAACATGGAAGTCAAAGGGCAAAAGGTATACTTAATGGCACTGAATGTAAGCTTGCACTACATGATAAGACAAATGGAGCATAATTCAGCCAGAACTGAGCATTTTAAAGTGCTTTGTATTTCAAAGGGAGATAAGCATGTCTTAAAAACACTTAACTTTCAGTCTTTAGTTTTCAGTTCCAGAGCTTAACTTTCAGTTTTAAAATAGTATTCAATGTGTGTTAAATCTGATGATCTTCAGCTGGATTTTGCCCACAGTGAATTTAGCTAACTAGAAAATGTAGCTTAGGTAATGGAATGAACACTTTTCAAGGGTAGCCCCATCTGAAGTCCATTGCCTAAGCCCATTCTGAGCATTACCAGGCTATGAATCACAGAGGCAAGATCCTTTCTGCCCCAAAAAGGCTGAAGTTGGTAAAAACTACTCCTGGCCTTGGCTGCCACCTTTTTCATCCAGCAGGCCAGCAGAACCTCCAAGCTATGAACCTGCTCCTCCAGGGGGAGTGTAACCTCATCCAGAACAGAAGATACCTCAGCTCCTGGATCAGTTCTTCTGTCTACCAGTAACACCTTTGTCTTGATGAGATTAAATTTCAGTTTATTAGCCCTCATCCATCCCAAGACTGCCTCCAGACACAGCTGTGCTCATGGTTTCTACAGGCTCCTGGAGATTCATTGGAGGAGTCAGATGGAGATAAGTATCATCCACAGACAGGCAACAACCTGATCAAAATCTTTGGTTGAACTCTCTTAGCAACTTCATGTAAATCTTTCAAAGCATTGGGGATAAGATATAACCCGTGGGACCCCACAAGCCAGAGGCCAAGGGGCTAAGCAGCAGTCCCCAGCACCATCTTCTGAAACATGCCTTCCAGGTCAGATCAAAACCACCATATAAATGGTGCCTCTCAGTTCTAACCCTGAAAGGTGGTCCAGATAGATACTTTGATTAATTGTACTGGAAGATGCTGAGATTCTTTACCAGGTGACCATTTTCTGTATGTCATCAGCCATCAAGCAGTTAGTATTTCTGACATGGAGACTGACTGATTATCACATCTATGAGGTCTAACAAGAATGCTGACTCTCTTCACTCTCTGATTTGAAAACTTTTCATACAGGACAGTATTGGGAGTAAGAGATTGGGCACAACCTGTGGATCCTTTTAAGGAAACTTAATATTGTCTAAGGATGACTCACAACAGTCAAATGCACCAGTAATTGTACCTGAACACTAAAAAAAATAAATGAATCAATCATTGTCAACAATGCCTTGTCCTTAAGCCCTTTGCCCCTTCTGTAACAACAGAACCAGATCATGAAAGGTTGAAAACCATGAGGACTTGGGATCTCCAGAGGGTGGGAAAATCCTGGGAGCTTTAGTAACAAGCTCTCAGTCATCTCCTCTCCAGTCTCTTTTAGCTCCTGATGGATGCAGTCTCATGAGGGATGTGAAAATAGTTTAAAGCAATCTGTGTTCAGATTCCTATGCAACTTGACATATTTAGATCAAGATTGCGAGCCACTTAATGAATTTTCAGTTGGCTTGCCAGCTGCCTTTAACTAACAAATTAAACAACTACAGTGGCATACGTGGCACAATGGGTCTCACAAGCTCCATTTCCATGGATGTGGGAGAGAAAAAGCTACTCAGCCTTCCATGATCCCCATCCAGCCTGGCTCCCTCTATCTCTGCTCCCCATTTTTGTTCTCTCTGGGTTGCTGCCACCTTCTAACCTTCAAAGATAATCTCCTGCTAAAGGGCTAGTGCTTTAGCACTGTTTTACTGCACTGCCATTAAAAGGCTCTGTTCTGTGATGGCATGGCCAGTTTGGCTCTATCACTGTAGTGCTTGGGGGATTAATGGATGCACAATCCCACCTGGTTTCTCTTGGGGAATCATGTCCAAATCAGGTGTGCAACAATCACAGAAGTCAACTAGCCAGCATCCAAAGTAATAAAAGGTTTACTAAAGTCATACAAATGAACACATTCCTATTTAAACAGCACATCTAAGCAAGATCAAATGAAAAATGATATAACCACAATCCTCTGATACTTTTTAGAAACTTATCTTGAAGATGTTAAAGACAGGTGCCCTCTCTTGGAGTTACAAGCACTCAGAAGTGATCCATCCCTCTGTTTCATGGATGGGGCTTTCCCTCCAGGAGGGGGAGGAGGGGCATTGCCTATTTCTACATGCAGTCTTTGACAGTAGTTAACAGCATCAGGCATGTATTGTTCCTAATGCAATTGTCCACAAGAGCAGCACTTACCTTTTCCATAGGAATGGATGAGAATCATTCAGTCATAATTAATTAATTAATTAAGACATTTGTACCCACTTTCCCCCTGAATGGGGACCCAAAGCAGCATACAACATCGTTCTTCCCCTCACAACAACCATGTGAAGTAGGTTAGGCCGAGAGGATGAGTGACAGGCCCAAGGTCATCCAGTAAGGTTCCATGGCAGGGAAAAGATTTGAATCTGGGTCCCTCAGATCCTAGTCCAACACTTTAACCCCTGTACTACCCTGGCAAGGCAGCACTTAGAACCATCACCAGGGTGACAGCTAAACTTGCCCCTATTGTGACCTCAGCCTGCCCCACCAGCATTGTCCCCTTTTGTATTCTGTTTCTTGGTTGTATTATTAAAATGCCCTTTAAACCTTTCTGGAACAATGGGGAGAGGTTGGCTTCATCCCATAGTGCTCCCATACTGTTTTGGAATCAGTTGTGTGAGTCTTTTCCACAGAGTCTATATTTGCCTTCTGGATGCTGATTCTGTGAGGAAAATGCACACAATTGACCTCAGCCTCATGGTTGTGAGCCTTTAGGCTCACCTTAGTTCTGTGAGCAGAACCTGTTTGTAGAGAAGCTCCTGGAGCACAAGTGTAAAGGGCATCTCTATCATGAGGGAATGCTGGGAAACAGCAATGGAATTTGGGGGATGGGATTATATATGACAACAGAACAAGTGCCAACATCCATTAGCAGGCACTTCCTCAAAATACTGGATGACAGTAATCATATTTAAAACCATATCAATGGGACAACAATTACATAAACCAGCAAAATATACATTTTTTGTTATTTTGTTTCATTGCCATCATTTTTGTTTGCTTTGATTCTCTGAAAAGTAATCTGATACAGTGGGCCAAGGCTGAATACACAAATGAGAGCCCGTGTTCTGTACTGAATAGAATGTTCAACTGACAGTGCAGTCTTATGCAGACTTACACCCAGCTAAGTCCACTGAAGTCAATGGTTTTAGGATTGCACTCAAACCAGTTGGGAGATCAGTGAATAGATCTTTCAAGTACTTTGCAAGACAAATAGCTGCTGCAAGGCAGCTTGAATAGAAATAAAACTGTGGTCTTTTATGTTCTTTTTCTCTCTATGGCTAATAACACTGTGTCAGAAGAGGAATCAATTTAACTAGTAAAAGCATTTGAGGATGTAAGGGTTAAATGTCCCCGCACCATAGCCCTTGCCTGAATCAAAGGCCTTGAAGATCTCATCACAGATTTCCCTTTTTTTGTGTCTTGTTTGGCCCTTGGACTAGAAAAGGTTTCTGTCTCTACTCCACCATGGGAGACTTGGGTCAATCACTATTCCTCCATTTAATGTCCCTCATAGGGTTGTGGTGAGGCTAAAACTAAGTATGGAAGAGAGTCTACAATATACTGGTAGAGCAGAAGCTGTGCATGTTGAAGGTTCAGGTGCAATGCCTGCCATTACCAATTTTTAAAAAGAATCTCAGGTAGCAGTACTGAGAAAATCCTTCATCTTGAAGGGATACCACTAATAGACTAATGTATATTGGGCTAGATGGACCAAAGGTCTGACTCAACATGACAGCTTCATATAAATTATGCTTATCATGGGGATCTTCTTGAGGAACAGTGATATAAAAATATAACACATCAGAAAATTATTAGTATTGCTTAATTGATGAAAAACTGTTGGGTTATTCAATTATAGATTAATGAATTGAATAACTCAACAGTTCTTCTCTTTTTTAGTCTCATAGCAGGATAAACATACACCAAAGCCATGCTAATTAACAGTCTCATTTATACGTTGGCCCTTTTCCAGTTTAACATAAGAGAAGACAAACCAGTATCAGTTGATCCTACAAAACTCTACCAAGCAACAAGGAAACAAACAAAAAACATAATAATATAATGTTGTGTGGCCATAAGTTGAACCTACAAACATCAATTTTTATTTTAGAGAAAAGGAAATGTCTATATATACAGAGATGAGAAACATCCCATATATTGTCTGTGTAACTCTTTATGTAATGAGTTAATGCATATAATCTGTCAAATAACCACTGATAATGCTCAAGCGTAAAACAGACTTGGCCTTTGACATAAATGCATCTTTCACACTCCCCCTCCCTCTCCAAATATCTTTGTGGTTGCAAATGTAGTCTAGATAACGACAGTGGCTTGCAGAACAGAATTTCTTGGAGACAGCAGACGTTCTTAGTACGTGGTTATTTGTCTTGGCTTCTATGAAACATGGTTTTGTAATTTTTTTCTGAAAGCCTGTGTATAAATCCTACAGATGTTATCAACTGATTTTAATGGTGGCTTTAAACCATATTAACGGAAGCCATATTTCACTACTTCCTTGCCATTCCCAAATTTATTTGGTAGTGGTAAGCATAACTTTCATTATGATCCAAAGGTCCTCTCAGAATAAGACACTAGATATATATTCCTCTGTCTGTTTCTTCATGGGAGAGTACGATGTTTGAGCCTCTTCTAATCATAAAGGGCTCAGTGGTTTAATAGAGAAAGTCCAGAAACTGTACAACCAGACATTTCGTGAAGCCCATCGGAGTGTAAGTCAGCTTTTATCTATAGGCTAAAATCCATATCAAACTGTGATTTTAGTTCTCCTTCTGTCAAGAGAGAAATCTAAAATGCCAGGAACTGTTATCAATATACCTACCCTTTAGGTTATCTAATTTATGGGGTGTCTGGGAACTTTAACTGTCTCATTTGACATATATAGTTGCTGATAAGACTCATTTAAAAAAGTGAACTGCATCGAAAAGAAATGTCATGGGAGGACCACAATGATATGATGAAAGATGGAAGAATAAAAATAAAATGGCTATTAACATTTGGAAAGAAATCTTCCATGCATTATTTCAAAAAGCATAATGCATGTGGTCCCGTTAAACCACGGCAGAGCATCATAGATGCTTCATCCCTTTTATTCCCCATAATGGAACTCAGAAGAGGACAAGTCTCATAAATACTGCATCATCTGTGGTGTGTTTGTGTATAAAGATGAGTACAAAATTCTCTTAATGATATATGCATATAGATCCACTACTATATGTTGAGTAGTCTGGTTTCTGTTTTTAATAAGAATGTCATTTGCCAGTGGCCCATCTGAGTGTTACAAAACATCTACATACACTGATCTCAAGACTATTATCTGTAAAATTAAAATTCTGGAAATGACTCCTCAATGGAAGAGAAGGAACACTGGAAAACTGTACTCTCCTTTCAAGAATCAGAGAAGTGAGTGGCTACTGCAGTGGAAACCCCCACCCCCATTTAATCTATGAGGAAGGCCATTTCTAAGTATCTAAATAGACCAGAACTGCACTTCATTACCTAGGATCAATCACATCTGCACCTCCAAGTTATAACACCTTGACTCTCCGCCCAACCCTCTTTACGTTTTTTTTTCTGAGAAGGGACAGTAGGCAAAATAATAATCAGTGCTCATCCTGGTGAAATTCTATGTAAAATGTGCAGACTGCGTAAAATGAAATCATCCAGGAGGGTTTTTTTTATAAAGGGAATGGTATTGTAGTTAACATCTGTGAAATTTTCAGGAGTATATATTATACTGTTTTATCGCACTGCTCTCTCATTCCATAATCTAACTGTATTGTATTGTCTGTTGTATGCATTAGGCAGTTCACTCGCCAATTTTGTAAGCCAGTTTTATTGAATTGTGTAATGTATGTATTATACTATACTTATTGAAGTGTGTTTAATTGTATAACTCACCTTGAACCTCAGCAAGAGAGGCAGACTATAACTGAAGCAAGTAAATATCATTTGCACAAAGCTTCCCACCTTCTGGCCAAGTAAGGTCAACCCCCTCTTTTCCACTGAATCCCTAAAATAATGACTAGAAAGAAGAGACTTAAGACCTTTGGAATGCCCACAGGAAATTATACTCACTTGAGATGTAGTGTGAATTTTCACTTAGAAATAATGTCAGGTGTTGCGTTCCAGATTAGAGATTGAGGACTGAACCCAGTTGTCATAGACACATAGAAACATAGAGCTTGAAGGGTCCCCAAGGGTCATCTAGTCCAACCCCCTGCACAGCACAGGAACTTCACAACTACCTCCCACCCATTCCCCCAGTGATGCCCACTCGAGGCCCAGAGGAAGGCAAAAAACCTCCAGGATCCCTGGGTGAATCTGGTCTGGAGGAAAATTCCTTCCTGACCCCATAGTGGCGATCGGCATTACCCATGGACATGTAAGAAAGAAAAAGAGCTGGTTTTATGCTTTTCTCTACCTTTTAAGGAGTCTCAAAGCAGCTCACAATCTCCTTTCCTTTCTCCTCCCACAACAGGCACTTTATGAGCTAGATGGGACTGAGAGAGTTCTGAGAGAACTCAAACCCAAAAGAGTTTTGGGCTAAACATTAGGAAGAACTTCCTGACAGTTAATGTGGTTCCTTAGTGGAACAGGCTTCCGCAGGAGTTGGTAGGCTCTCCTTCTTCAGAGGTTTTTAAGCAGAGGCTAGATAACTGTCTGACAGTAATGCTGATTGTGTGAACTTAGGCAGATCATGAGAGGGAGGGAAGGAAGGGTTGCATCTGTGCTTACCTCTCAGAGAGCCAGTTTGGTGTAGTGGTTAGGAGCACAGACTCTATTCTGGGAGAACCAGGTTTGATTCCCCAGTCCTCCACGTGCAGCTGCTGGAGTGACCTTGGGTCAGTCACAAGTTCTCTCAGAACTGTTCTCTGATGAGCAGTTCTCGAGAGAGCTCTCTCAGGCCCACCTACCTCACAGGATGTCTGATGTGGGGAGGGGAAGGGAAAGGAGATTGAAAGCTGCTCTGAGACTCCTTCAGGTCATGAAGGGTGCGATATAAATCCAATCTCCTCTTCTTCATGTGGAACAGGGGGAAATCAAACCCAGTTCTCCAGATTAGAGTCCACTGTTCTTAACCACTACACCACACTGGCTCTCTGAGAGATGAGCTCGCATGCAACCCTTCCTACCCTCCCTCTCATGATCTGCCTAAGTTCACACAATCAGCATTACTGTCAGACAGTTATCTAGCCTCTGCTTAAAAACCTCTGAAGAAGGAGAGCCTACCAACTCCTGCGGAAGCCTGTTCCACTAAGGAACCACATTAACTGTCAGGAAGTTCTTCCTAATGTTTAACCTAAAACTCTTTTGATTTAATTTGAATCCATTGGTTCTGGTCCGACCTCCTAGGGCAACAGAAAACAACTCCACTCCATTCTCTATAGGACAGCCCTTCAAGAACTTGAAGATGGCTATCATATTACCTCTCAGTCATCTCCTCTCCAGGCTAAAAATATCCAGCTCCTTCAGCTTGGTTTCCAGACCCCTTACTATCTTCATTGCCCTCCTCTGGACACGTTCCAGCTTGTTAACTTCTTTTGTGAACTATGGTGCCAAAAACTGAACACAATACTCCAAATGAGGTCTAATCAGAGCAGAGTAAAGTGGTCTTCCACTGGTAAAAGTCAGTTCTGGACCAGTGGAAAAGGGGAGATATTTCCTTTCCTGCAACAAGCCAACTGAGCCCCCCCCTCAAAAAATGCTGGTGACTGTCAAGAAAAGTAGGAAGGTACAATAAGACTCTCCACTGGGACAAGAGAACAGGCATAAATTGATCTTCTTACACTGTTGGCAATTAGATTCAACTCTGTATTTTTGGGGGGAGGATCCACATCCCTTTCCAATATTTCCCCTTATCCCTATATCTCTCTTTACTTAGAAATAAAGTTTTGACCCTTTGAATTTAAACCAGTCCAAGAAAAGGCATTGCTAAACCCCACCACAAACAAAAACTAACTCAGAACACTGTTGACTATGTGAATTCGGAAGGAGGAGATGTGTGACTGGTAGAAATCAGAACTGACAAAGGGCTGTGATAGAACACAGCTGAAAAGAGAGAGCCATTCAGTGCTTAAAGGGTAAATATCACTGATGGTAGCAACCTTTGCATAGGATGACTCCTGAGAACTTTAGCATATCAAGTACCATGTAAATAGCTTTTCATTGAAAACTGCAGAGTTTGCACAATTGCTGTTAGCAGAGTGTTCAACAAATGGCTGATTAAATTTGAATTTGAGATCACACAGACAGTTGCACTGTTGGTCCTCCAGATATCGATAGCTCAATAGAACAGAATCCTGCCCTATTAACCAGAGTGAACCAGAAGGGGACAACACAAGTTGACAACACTATAAAGTGCTAAACACATAGCAAGGAATGGTTTGTTGCAACGAGGCCGGTGGCCGTAGCAAATTAAGCAAGCCGGATGTTAATGTGAAAAACAAAACCTGAGCATGGCTAGCCAACCTGACCCAAACAGCAGCTCATCTTCCAAGCTATCCTAGGAAAAAATGTGTTTAACTTTCTAGCCCCTCCTTCGAGGCTGTGGTGTCTTGTGAGGCATCAGAGAAAGAATAAAAAGACTTCAAGCTCTGTAGGTTAAAAGGGAAGTGAAATTTGTTTTCAATTTTCCTGTGGGTCCAAGAAGGGCAGAGTCAAATAAAAAGAAAACCACTGACTTAAAATATTTTAGCCACTGACTTAAAAATAATAAGTTCTTAATGTGCATGTATAACAAGGAATTATGAACCTAGTACAAATTCTCAGAGGAGAAGAGGACATTGGACTTATACCCTGCCCTTCACCCAGAGTCTCAAGAGTGGCTTACAAACTCCTTTCCCTTCCCCTCCTCACAACAGACACTGTGAGGTAGGTAGGGCTTAGAGAGCTCTTTTCAGAACTGTCCTTGAGAGAACAGCTCTGACAGAATTATGGCTTGCCCAAAGTCATCCAGCAGCTGCAAGTGGAGGAGTGGGGAATCAAACCTGATTCTCCCAGATTAGAGTCAGCGCACTTAACCACTACACCAAACTGGCTCTCAGTAACTTCCCAAACTGCTTTTCTGGAGTTCTTTAAAAACAACCGCAACTGTGAATGGAACCAGAGATAGAATTTATAGAATGTCAAATGGTTGCTACCTTCCAGTTCATTGCCATTGGGGTCATAGTGGTGGGCAGTTTAGGTTTCATAACACAATTTGTGAGGTTGGGAGACATGGGCTGCTTCCACTTTTGTGCTGCTCAGGCACTTCTTTCCCACATTGCAGCTGCCACTGGAAAAGGTGTGATGGTTCTTCATGGCACTCAGTATAGCACTTCATTACACATCAGATCTACCAGTGCCATGGCATTATGTTTGCATGGGATAAATCCCACTCAGCACAGGGGCCCCTTCTCTCTGCATTTCTCATTAACAGTTTTTCAGTCTACATAAGGACAAGCTGGCACTGTAATTTTAAAAATAATAGCCATATAACAAGTCTGGAAAAAGTCAGAAGATACACCAAAAACACTGGAATAAAATAGGTTGGCAGTGCTGTCATCTGCATTCTCTGTAAAAAATGAGTTCACAAATGATGCCAATTTTTGACTAAAGTGCTAGTGTGGAAATAATCATAACCACAGCCTCTATGCCAGAGGAGTTGCTTGTCCACTGTATCAGTCAGGATGCTGGACTAGATGGGCCACTGGTCTGGTCCAGCTGGGCTTGTCTTATGTTCTTATGCATTGTGCAAACTGGCCACAGGACTGTACACTACATGCCTGTGGTGATCAGAACTGTATGAATGATTCTGCAGGACCCAAACAAACAAGACCAGCCAAACAAGAGGGAGGTTATGCGATTTAGGAAGGCTGCTGCTTTGGATGGGGCTGTTCTCCTGCTGACAACACTTTCTCTGAAGACCTCCACAAAGTGCTTGGGAATCCTTTTGGATCCTGTTCCTTCCTCTCAGTGGCTTCTGTCTCAGAATCTCACCCCATTTTTGCAGACAGCTGACCCAGACCAAAAGCAACCTCAAGGAATGATAACTAATATATGTTGGCAGAGTTCAGGAAATAATCCAATCCACTCTTTGGAGTTTGCTTTCGATTAATTTACTGCAACAGGATTCTTGCAGGCTGCTAATGCAACAGAGAGGCCTTCAGAGCTCAAGCACTAACACGTACTAACACAGAGAAGAAAAGAGAAACAGCAAGAGGTAGGCAGAACTGCAAGAGAAAACATTCAGCAAACCCTAAACACTAAAGAGAATGCTCCACAGCTCCCCCTAGGATACAAGCAGACTACTCTTTCAGCAGTATTTACAGTGACTAGACTCTTAGCAGGCTGTTGCTTCTTCACTCCTTCTCTACAGCATGTGTACTATTCCACCATCTTTAATTTTGCTAGAAGGATCCAATGTCGGTTTCCAGGCAATGGTTTTGTAAGAGCATCAGCAGTCATTTCTTCAGTTTGCAAATATTGCATGTTAATGAGTCCTCGATTCTGCATATCTTTCAGAAGTTAACGTCAGTGTGGTTAGACTGACCTTTTCAGTCTGTGACAGTTTTATATACCCTTGATTGTCCTCAAAGATTATTACTGGTTCAGGTCTATCCAGTCCTAAGTCTAAAATTAACTGGGGAATCCAGATAGCCTCTTGGCATGCTTGTGCAGCTGCAACATATTCTGCTGCTGTTGAAGAAAGTGCTACACTTGTCTGTTTTCAACTTGCCCAGCTAATGGTACCTTCTCCATACTGAAACAGATATCTACTGGTGGACTTCTGATCAGTGGTGTCCCCAGCCCAATGAGCGTCCATGTGAGCGTTCAGTTTTGGATCTGCAGTTGCTGGTAGTTGCAGCTTCAACTGGCTCGTTCCTTTCAGATACCGCATCACTTTTTTCACTGCGTTCCAGTCTGCCTGGCTGGGTGCAGAAACTTTCCTACTCAGAAATCCTACAGCAACATTTATATCTGGCCTAGATACTGTGGCTAGATACAACAGTTTTCCAATTTCCTCATGATATTGATTATTATTTGACAATGCTTCTTGACTGCTGTCATTTTTCAGGTATGCTGCTTCCATGGGTGTTTTCACCTCTTTTGTGTCTTTCATCCCAAAATGCTCCAGCACCTCAGTTACTTTTTGTTTCTGACTAAAGAGATAGGTCCCATCAGCTTCTCTATCTGAATACCAAGGTAATATGTGATGTCTCCCAGTTGTTTCACTTCAAAACTTTGATTCATCTGGTGTATTATCTCGTTACAGTCCCCTTTTTGTTCAAAACAAAGTATTATGTCATCCATGTAAATCAGGATGTATGTCCATCAATTATCTTGTTCTCTGGTGTACAAACATGAGGTAGGTTGCTTCTCCAACTATATATACGTAGGGCTGCCCTTGAGGATGACTGGGAGACTTCAACTCTTACAAAATGTTACCATTTGCTATGGGGAACTGGGTGGCATGAATACGTTTCTCCCCTTCTGAGAATTCTCCAGTGGCTGTATATATATTTCCAGGTCCAATTCAAGGTGGTTATTTAACTTTTAAATCACTGGATGTCCACTCATCCAATTAATCTCTTCTTTCTACCACCAGAAGAAAAGAAAAGGGCCTCACCAGTCACAGGAGACAGAAAAAAACCCCAAGGCTGATGGTGCAAAATTAGGTAAAAAATATTTTATTACCAAGAGATAGAGAGAGGTCGCATCAACTAGGCACTGAGGCACAGAGGACGTTCAAAGAAAGTGGCTTGATAGCCTGCCTCTGGCCTCCCAGCCCTGGTATTCTCTGGAGGTCTCCCATCCAAATACTTGCCAGGGTCGGCCCTGCTTAGCTTCTGAGATCTGATGAGATTGGGCCTGCCTGGGCTATCCAGGTCAGAGTTTACAAAATATATTTTTACCTAATTTTGCACCATCGACCTGGGCCTTATTTTTTAATTTTCTTTCTACCACTACCTCCAGCCAAAGTACAATCAGCTGTTGCTCAGACTTTGCCTTTTCCATTCACTTCTCCCCTTCTTTGGAACATCCTCCCAGAGGAAATGAGAAAGGCTCTCACCTTGCTGAACTTCCAGAGAAGCTGTAAACCTAAATTGTTTAGGAGGGCTTTGCATGGGTTAAGAATGACCTTTGGACCACAAGCATACCAAATGTTTTTCTGTATTATTGGCAAGGTGGTCATTGTCTGGCTCTGTCCTTTTTGTCCAGTGATGTTGTTCACCCCTCTTGTTGTTTTATTTTGATAGTGTCCCCTGCCTTGAGTCTGACTATGGTGGCAGAAAGCCAGGCATAAAAAAGATTTTAACTACAATAAATAAATGAATAAAATTAGGCTCTCTCTACAGTAGGGAAAATAGCTGGGAATCCCTTGCCTGGGAGAATGGGGGAGGTATACCCTTCATTAAGCCCATTAAATATTCTTCTCATACCTCAGAGCACAGTGGCTGTTTCCTCATCGTTTTATGTGGAAAGGGGGAAAGGAAAGCACATTACCACATGGCCAGATGTGGGATATTTAGAAGGCAACTGCCTTTCTTTAGACAGCATAGCAAAGAGAAGGGCCGTTGTTGTTTGTAGTACAATAGAACAGGAGTGTGGTGTGGTACACTGGTGGGTATGAAGAGGAGAAAACTGGGGTCTCAGGTCATGTAATCTACCTCCTGTCACTGGTCCATAGCTAAAGTAAGACAGGAAAACTGGTTTTAGTTATTTCAAAAGACACCCCTTAGATCATCTCTGTCCCACGACAGGCACCCTGCATTTCCAAAGACTGTACTTTCAGAGAGCTATAACTGGTTTCCTTGGTGTTGTGCCCTGAAGTGACCTAAAATGCACACCTCTCTCCATTTCTACAAGCATCACTGATGGGAACCTGCAGAGGTGGATTGGCCATTGAGGCTTCCAGGAAGAGTCCTCGTGGGTAAGGCCAACCTGTCCCAGGGGCCACTCCCATTCAGGGCCACCCCAGCCCCAAAAGAGAGGCAGGTGCTATGGCGGGACAGATCCAAACCATGCAGTGAGGAAGGGTGCTGCTCCATCCAGTCTCATCACTGTGAGGGATGGGACAGGGTCACCTCACCTGCTCTCACCTCTCCTGACAAGGGATGGTCCCACTGGCTTTGTCACAGTAAGGGATAGGACAGACCAGCCCATCTGGCCTCACTTCACCTGGTGATGGATGGGCCTGCCCAGCCTCCCCTTCCCCTGCTGCCTTAACCAGGTATCTCCTGCTCCAGGCTGGCTGGCTGGCCACTCCTTCTCTCCTGCCCCCCCCTCTGTTTTAGGGCTGTTTCATAAGAACATAAGCCCTGCTGGATCAGACTAGCAGTCCCTCTAGTCCAGCATCCTGACTCACACAGTGGCCAACCAGTTCCTCTGGATGGCCAGCAACAGGGCATAGAGGCTGAGGTCTTCCCCTGATGTTGCCTCCTGGCTCTGAGATTGGGAGGTTTAGTGCCTCTGAATGTGGAGGTTCCCCTCAGTCACCCTAGTTAGTACCTAACCTCCTTGAATCTATCAAATCCTCTTTTAAAGTTGTTTATTCCTGTGGCCATCACTATATCCTCTGGCGGCCAATTCCACATTTTAATCACTCTCTGTGTAAAGTAGTGTTTCCTTTTGTCCGTCCTGAACCTACTGCTCATCAGCTTCATTCCCCCCCCCCCTCCCCAATCTGCCCCTAGAATCTGCTCAAGGTATGCTGGTCATGGTCCTTGGATGGCTGGTTCCTCCAAAGTCTAGCAACTGCTCCTTCAGGATGAGGGGGCCATATCCTAGTGGGTTCCCTGCCAGATTTGGAGCCCAAATTAATTTCACCCTGAGAATTTCTTTTGAAAGATGGGCTGTAAAATTTGTGACCAGAATACCTCCTGTTTCAAAAATGAGCTTTTGTCTTTGGAATGGGAACACTTCTGATTTTTTTTTTTTTAAAAAAAACCATGATGGCCAGTGTCCCAAGACAGCAATGCTCAGATCTCTCCTCTCCTGACCCACTCAGCTCTGCCCGCCCAAGAAGATTGGTTCCTGGATCAGGCCGTGTTTTTCAAGACCTCCCTCACCCTTTTGATGCTTAACTTTCCTTCGCTATGACTGTGGATACAGAGGTGTGGGTAAGGAACAACTTTATCAAATTTCTTTTGGTTGAAGGAAGGTGAAAAGTACTGGAGTTGGGAGGCCGGTGGTAGTGATTTCAGAATAGCAAGTTTATTTCAGGTCCAGATGAAGTATAAGAAAATGGAGGTCAGGGGGCCTGCTTATATACACAGGTAAGCCGCACCCCTGACCTTGCCCAAACAAGGCAGTTGGATAAAGTAACTGAATAAATTCCAAGTTAATTGAATACATTTCAAGGTAATCCCAGGATAATAGTTGGATAATCCCAGGGGCAGATAAATCTCAAGGTAATTGAATAAGGTTCAAGGTAATTGGATAATCACAGATTTAATCACAGAACATAACAGAAGGTATTTGTTATAAACAGGCAAAGTTTTCCGAACTTTAAAAATAATATTCTTATTCAACTGATATACTTTTGATGCTAACAATGCACAGACTATCAAGCACAAAGAGAGGGCTGCGCTTGAGGGAGCAAAATTGTTCTGTTGGCAGCCCCATCTAGGGAGGCTGGCTGGCCGGCCAGTGCCTTGGTCAGGATGCCCCACACCAATCCACTCAGCAAGTAAGGAGGAGCAGGGTGCCACAGACAAGGCAACTATGGGCAACACACACACACACACAGACTGAGAAGGATTTTTGCTTTGTGGGATTTTTGCTTCCGTTGTATGGCCCCCCTCCCCAAAGCAGCCACTGTCCCTGTTCAAACCCTCCCCCATAACAACTTCCCAGCAAACAGGATCCATTCCCACTTTCCCAAAAGAGTTTTTTCTTTCGAGTCCCATCTCTCCTTTGGAAATAAAATGCAAAATCCTGCTCGATTTCAGCGGCATTCCTTTCCCCGACTCCATCCCAAATCGGGGGGGGGGGGGGGGCGCCTCAGTCGCCAACAGACCCTCCCAGAAGCAGCTGAAAGTGGAAGTTACTCCCCCCCCTCTCCAAGCCGGCCCAGTTTTACCGCTTTTCAGGCAAAAAACGCCCCCCCCCCCCCCCAAAGTCTTCCGTCACTTTTATCGAAAAGTGACCGCGAAGTCGGGGCAAGTGCAGCGGCCCGCTTTGCCTTCCTTTCAGTCGGGCGCTCCCAGACTTCGGGCAGACGCCGGAAATTAGCGGGACGATCCCTCTGAAAGACGCCGGGCGCTTACGGTCCCCCCCCCCCCCCACCGCCTCCAAGCCCGCCGGACGAGACCCGGCTCCCGATTGCCAACCAACTCGGAGCCCCCGCCGCAGCCGTCTCCCTCCCTCCCGCCGGCCCGACCGCCGGGAGATACTTCCCCCCCTTCCCCCAACTCACCTCCCTCCCCGTGTCCGACGTCCCTCATCGCGCCTCTCCGGAGCGATTCCTGCTGCTGGCTCCGCCACCGTCTGGCCAGTCGTCCGGCTTCCCAGAGCGCGGCGGGGATCCCGCCTCTCCCAGCGGCTGCTGCTGCTGTTCCAGCGCCGCTTGTCCTGCCGCGGCTCCTCAAACTTCCCAGCTCGCCGCCTAGGCGAGGAGATGCCTCCACCGCGTCGCAGGGCTCCTCCTTCCCTCCTCGGACAAGTCCTCTTCACGCCCCCCCACCCCACCCCGGTCATCTCCCCTCCGGCCCCGCCCGTGCTCCTCCAGCATTCTTTCGCACGGGAGCCTTCCCTCGCCCCGTCCCCCCACCCACGCACGCCCCTCTCTTTCCCGCCGCTCTTGCAGCTGGCCCCTCTTCCCACGTTTCCCGGCGCACTTGGAAGCCGCGCTGCAGAAGTATCCCAGCGGGTTCGGGCGCTTCCTTATGCGAGGCTTGGCCGGTTCAGCCGGGCGGGGGGCGGGGGGCCGGGGGCGGGCTACAGCTTCGTGATCCTGAACGACCATTTCCCCAGCGCCGGGATGGGGGGCCTGGGCAGTCTGCGAACATGAATGATGAATGAATGGAGGGAGGGGGAGGGGCCAGCCCCCTCCCCCCCTTCGGGTCCTGTCACCAGTGTATCATCCAGGGTTTCGGGATGCCTGAGAGCAAGAGAGAAATAGGACAGCCAGGGCATTGGGTAATCTGACACCCCTTCAACCCATTTTCCAGTGAGATGGACAAGACTTGCAAATCTTCACAGCAGAAGACCTGGCCATGATGTTTCTGGACCTCAAAAGAAAGGCTGGGAACATCTGGGTATGTTTACTGAGTAGAGTTTCCACCATGTGGTGAGAGGGACAGCAGTCACATTCTGAACTCTTCTAACCAACAAAACTCTCAGGTTTCCCTCATTGTTTGAAGGTAGACATAAAGGTTTGGGCAGTCAGAAACATAGGCGTCAACTACGGGGGGGCTCGAGGGCTTGCGCCACCCCCGAAATTTCCCGGGCGGACTGAGCCCCCCCTGGGAAAACGGTGCGCCCTCTGCCGCGCCTCCCTGGGCCCTTCCTAGGGCCGCTGCCGTCTCTTCCCCCCCCCCCCCCCCGGCCTGACCACTCCGTCCCTCCCTCCGTCCGTCCAGGGGCCAGCTAAGCAAATGCCCAGCTGGCCCCTGGACAGACGGAGGGAGGGACGGAAGCAGGAGAGGTCAGGCAGGGGGAGAGGCGGCGGTGGCGGGAACATGGTCCCAGCAGGCACACGTACTTTGCACGTGTGCACAGAAGAGCTCCTGCCCCCCCCCCCCGGATTTTGAAAACTTGACGCCCCTGGTCAGAAAGACAGATGTATCAGCGTCTCATTACTACTGGTTGAATTCAAGCTGCAAATCTTTATTGTTGCTTCAGTTTCTTCCTGTTGAACTTTTTCAACATTTTCAACATTTCTTTGCGCAGCAACAAATCCCTTTGCATATATGTATCAATGACATACGTTGTACATATAAATTGCTCTTAAAGTGCATCCATGTATACAGGGGTCCTTTGGAGCCGGAGCGAGGCAGAGCAAAGCTCCGCCAGCTCAGGAGTGGCCACTAGGGCAGCCACGGGCCGAATCAGATTCTCTGATCTGATTCGGCCTGCTGCCGAATTGCCGCTGAAATTCAGTGGCAACTTTAAAAGCAACTGGAGGGAAGGGGGTTTGAGGGAGAGGCTCCAAACTTGCAGGGTAGCTGCTGGGGCTTCTCCTCGAAATACCCACCAAGTTTCAAGAAGATTGGACCAGGGGGTCCAATTCTACGGGCCCCCAAACAGGTTGCCCCCATTCCCTCCATTGTTCTCTATGGTAGGAAAAAAGTAACATTTTTCCCACCATAGAGAACAATGGAGGGGATGGGACAAACTGTTTGAGGGCCCGTAGAATTGGACCCCGTGGTCCAATCTTTTTGAAACTTGGTGGGTATTTCAAAGAGAGGCCCTAGCAGCTACCCTGCAAGTTTGGAGCCTCTCCCTCAAACCCCCTTTCCTCCAGCCCCTCACATACTCTATGAGTTTTTGCCATTGATTTCAATGGCCCATAGGGTATAATGGGGCTGAAACTGACATTCCCTTTCTGACACACTTCTGGTGATGTCAGGGGACGTGGCATATGCTAATGAGTTATGCTAATGAGCTCCTGCACCTCTTTTTCTACGAAAGGACCCCTGCATGTATACATTGAGCAAGACTGCCAACTGCCTCCTCAGTGGCCTGCTTCTAGGCCATGATGCAGCTCTTGCAGCAGGCGACACATAGTCAGTTCCCCTGAAGTCTCACAAGAACCAGCAGTCTCCTGAAACCTCAGGAGAACCTTGGGGTCTGCACCTACATCCTCTTTCCTGAACTCATTGCCTGCCTAAACTGCCAACAGCAGTTTAGTGACAGTGACTGAAGTGGGCCCTTAAAAGGTCCATACCGCATTACTGTTGTTGCAATACTCCTCCTCCTTTCTGATGTTGTCCTGGCTGGCTTGGCAGCTGGTGGGTGTGGTTGAGTGGGGGCCTTAAAGGGCCCATACTAGGTTACTGCTCTTGTAGCAGTTCTCCTTGATGCTACTGTCCTGGCGGGCTTCCCAGTTGCTGGCAGTGTGGCCTCCCAAATGGGCCAGTTTGGGGCTGGCTCTGGCTAAGTTGGAGGCCTGCTCCTGGACAGTACCCAAAGCTTCTCCCTCCTAAGTCCAGGGGATGGGCATTAAATGAGACTCCCCTTACGCCCTTGCTTATGCCTCTTCTCTCAACCATTACATAGCATTGCTGTCTTCAGTAACTGAATCTGCTGATCTGCCTTTGCACAGCAATTCTGCTTGGGTGCATTTTTGTAGTGGTGCAGTTACCTTAGTGGCATGTTTCCAAACACACCATTTTCCAGTGGAACAGCATTTCCATTTATAGATGGGAGGGTAAAACCCCTCTGCTTGTTCCTCCCCCACACTGCAGACTCTGGCTTTGCCACCTATACTGTTCTGAGGGTTCACTGACCCCACAGCAATAAAATTTTACAGGGGTTCAATGGGCGGCAGCTGGAGTAGGAAGCTGGAAAGTCCTGCTGCATGAAGTCCATGGATAGTGGGATTCACATCAATATTCCTGACACCTTGATGTAACCCACCCCAGGGTTTTTTTTGGGGGGGGGGGTGAATGGTTTACTTTAAAACCAGTTTACTTTAAAACCAGTATTTCATCTTTATCTAGTGGTCATTTGTTTCCATTTTGTTAATTGCTTGCTTGCTTCATTATTAAAACTTGAACATTCTAGCTGGCACGCACACAAAAAATGGCTTCAGTGCTCCCAGATCCTTCAGGGGAAACCTTCAATAAGACTGAACTTGTTGGCATTTTTTGAAATATCAGTGGCCTCCTAAGTTTCCCCAAAACCTATAAGGAGGCCAGTGTGATGCAGTGGTCAGAGTGTCGGACTGGGGAAGCCCAAGTATCCCTTATGAATCTCCCTAAGTGATCTCTAGGAGCAATCACTCTCTGTCTTGTCGCTGAGCTTATCCTGCAGGGTTGTGGTGAGAGTGAAATAAGAAAGTACTGTGTATGCCACCCTGAGATCCTTGGAGGGAGGATAAGACAAAAAAAAATAATTCTTAAACAGATTGGCCAAAGTGTTCTCCAGGACCAGGGCCTCTGAAAGGGGGGAGGCAGCAGGGCCATTTGGCCCAGGGCCTCACATTCTCGGGGCTCCTCAAATTTACACTTTTGCTATGTTAACTCTTAATTTGGTTATAGTTACAGACTCAGAAATACTAACCTTCCCAGTTTCCTGTTTTTGGTGCCCCCCCTCAAAAATGGAAGTGGCCCGGGCCTCTCTTTGAGATTTTCTCTCCACTTTGAGCTTTTCACAGTTCTCTATAAAAACCACTAAGCCACTGGCAATCTCTTCCTAACTCTTGGCCTCACCCACTTCCTTCTATTCTCCTGATCTTGTGATCCTCCTACATTCTTAGTACTTTGTCTTTTTTTATTTATCTCCCCCACCCTTTACACTTCTGCTTTTTGGATCCTCTGAATGTTATGTCTCATGAATCTAGCTCGCTGATCAACATTTATTAGTCTTGTTGGTTTATTGTAGTAGTTAAAACAGCATCAGAAACATTTGGAGAAACTATAAGAAAAGGCAGGAATTTAAAATACACTAAAACTGCTTACAGTGCATTGAGGTGAAAGTATTCATAACAGCAATAATAATCTGTATTTACTGAAATGTCTCATGGGTCCAATAGGGGCAGCACAGCCACAACGTGTAAAGACATCATTTGATTTTTTCAATGGAAGCTTTAGAAGAAAGCCAACACATCATTCGAGTCTGACCTTTGTTCCACAGCAGACTTTGAAAGAGACCAAGCTGACTAAAAAAGAGCGAATTCATCATTTCCAGGCAGCCTGTCCACACAGTCTGAATGATTGCATCTGAAGAGATGCACAGTATGCCATGCCAGAAGAATGTATCACTGCATCAATAGCTTTATAATGTCAAAAAAGTTCCTTCAAAAAGTATGCAACTTCGTGTGCGTGCAGAGCCACTGTGCAGCACGAATGATATTGGAACCCATTTGCTACTCCCACTGATTTCCCAGCTCTAAATACAGTGTGGTGATATAATTTTTATCTCATTTTTCTGTTTAAAACATTTTTAAGCTGCTTTTCGACCCAACTTAGGGTTCCCAGGGTGGCAAACAATAAAAACATTAAAATAAGATTAAAATATATATAAATGAAGACAATTAAAAACAAAACACATAAACACATGAACAGGAAGAAGGGTAAATTAGAATCAAAACAAAACTCTACTTACTGGGGGTTAGGGCTACCAAGTCAGCCCGGGGGGCGGGGGATCCCCCGCTACAGGGGTTCCTGATCCGCCGGCCAGCATTCGGCCGGTGGGGGGAACCCCACCCCCGAAGTCATCCAGTCAGGATGACTTCCCCAGCTTGCCAGAGCATCGCCCTGGCGACGCCCCCAACGTGATAATGTCACTTCCGGGTGACATCTTTGCAGCGTGCGTGTAAGCGCACGCGCTGGGGAAGCTCCTGGACCAAGGAGGACTCCCCCCGTCGGTAAGTCTCAACGACTTGGCAACCCTACTGGAGGAAGACAGTCATAGAAGGGGCAGACATGCATGTTACCCAAAGAGACAGTCTCCTACTTAATTGGGAAAATTAGCTTAAAGGAGACAAAGCGAGAGGGAGTAACAGAGATTCTTCACTTGTGTATATGAGAATCTTCCCTTAAGGAACTTTGGAAATAAACCAGTCAGATGTTCACTTGGAAAGGGCTTTATTGAAATAAGGATAAAAAGGGCAAAACATACACATACCAACACAGAGAAAACACACATTAGCCATCTAAGAGGAAATTAGGGAGGAGAGGGGAAAAGCAGTTTTGAGGAAGGCAATAGTTACTGTTCTTGAAGAGTGAGGTGCATGGAGGCAGCAGCAAAATGACCAGTATTTCAGAGAGAAGAAGGCCCACACTCAACTGAGGGTATGATATCCAGAACACTCATACATTGCTGTGGTGCATACTACTACAATTATAGGGGAAATGCTCCTTGGGGCTAGGCTGACATGTTTGCCCCCAAAACAATAACTTGATTGGTTTTTCAGAGATGGACAATGATTTCAGGGAGGCTTGATGAGTTTAGTTGAGAAGGACTATAGATATAAATGATTCTTGATGACCCACTAAGTACCAGATGGGAAAGGCTACCAGGTTTGGTGAATAGTGTTAAGTGTTGCTAAATTAAGGTAAATGGATAAGGGGGAAGTGAGGCTGCTCAATGATTAGTAGTAGTTCCTTGGGAGACTTATTGTTCCTAAATTATGCATCTCTCCAGGGCAAGGAGATGGTCATCAGTCAGCCACTGTGACTCACCTTCAAAATTATTTTTCCATGCTTTTACCTTGCTGGCATTTTGTTTCATTTTAGGCCAGACAGTGTCTTCTATTTGTAATTTTTGAAGTGATATTGTATTTTAGGTGTTTTGTCTCTGTCTCTCTCTAAGTGCTAAACTGCCCCTCTATGGGAGGAGGGATCTAACTGCTAACATATATTCTTGTGGAGATAATTCCTTAATTGTGGTGTCATGACCAAGAAGGAGCTTTCTCAGGTTGCTACTCATCTAGCCTCAGGTGGCAGAGGAACCTAAAGCAGGGCCTCTGAAGAAGACCATAGCAGTTGGGTAGGTTCACATGGGAATAAGTAGTCCTTAAAGTTGCCTGCGCCAAGCTGTATAGGACTTTAAAGGTCAAATTGAGCCCAGGAGCAAATTGAAAGCCAGTGTAGGTGGAACAAGACTGGAGTGGTATGGCCCCTACAATCCACTTCAGTCAGAATTCTGGCTACAGCATTCTGTACCAGTTGTAGCTTCTAGATAGTCTTCAAGGGTAGCCCTACATATAGTGCATTACAGCAGTCTAATCTTGATATTGCTAGGGAATAAACCACCATGGCAAGATCTTTTTTTGTCCAGAAAAGGCCACAGCTGGCTCACCAGCCAAAGCTCCCAGCAGCTTCATGCAGATGTTTAAAAGCATGGAGGACATGATGGAACCTTGCAGGACCCTGCAGACTGGAGGCCAAGGATAATATCACTGAGCCAACATTCTATCCTTGGCCATAGCTCTATCTCCTCAGTGCATGCATGTCACATTTATGATTTTATGATTGTATGATCTTATTGTATATGACTGTGTATTATGTGTATTTAATGGTATTTATATCAATTATGTGAGCGACCCTGAGCCTGCTTGCGGGGAGGGCGGGGTATCAATTGAATTAATAAATAAATAAAAATAAATATTATAACCTTTATTTGGAACAATATGTTGTCAAAGGCTTTCACAGCTGGAGTTCATTAGTTGTTTGTAGATTTTCTGGGCTGTATGGTCGTGGTCTTGCATTGTAGTACCTGATGTTTCCCCAGCAGCTGTGACTGGCATCCTCATAGGTATAATACAGAAAGATGGAGTACTCTCTGTCAATGTGAGAAGAAAAATGGTAGGCAGGTAATTTATATCTACTCAGGAAGATGGAGCAGGGCTGAGACATTATCTTGTAGGAGTTTCCCAGGCTGTGACATGCTAATGGAGGAGCTTTTCTGAGGAGGTTCTTTTGCATATGTATTTCAACAGCCAATCATCATACTGGGCATGTTGTCTGTCGACGCTCTAGCATTTTGCCCTAAATGCTAGACTGTTGACTTGCAACATGCTCGGCATGATGTCACTTCCTTGTGATATCATTGTAGTGTGCGTGCTTAGCATGCACACCAGAATATCCAGGCCCAGGCCCGGGAGCCCCCCACTGGAAGGCTGCTAAGACCTGGGAACATTGGCCGTAACTGGTGTCTAACAGGTTTCTGACATGTGGAAAAGAGGCATTTTGAATGCACTAGTATTCTGACTGAGTTTATGATCAATGGTCAAGCAGAAAATTGTTTTACAATTGCATTCCAGCCTCTGTGCACTTCACCAGTCATGTGGTGAAAGCAGTTTGGATAAACATTTGTTGTCTCCCCTCCCAATCCCAGGGAATGCAGCATTTCTTTAAAACATTTCCTCCATACTTGAAGTGTTACATTTGTCTTCACTTTGGCCCCATCCACACTGTCACTTTTGTCGCTCATTTCTCCCTATTGCTTCAGGTTCCCCCACCCCCCATATGTTTTGTTCTCTCTAGTAGTCCCAGAGGGAGCAAAACACATGTGGAAAAGGGGGAGGAACCCAAAGCAATAGGGAGAAATGAGCAGCAAAAGTGACAGTGTGGATGGGGCCTTCAAACCAACTGCTATGAACAGCAAAACCTACAAATATTTTTAAGTTGCATTGAAATTAATGGGACTTTGATAGATGGCCCCAAACCCTATAGATTCCAATGGATGTGTGAATATCACTGGCTTACTCTAAACTACTCTACAGAAATTTTAGGGATTAAAAAAAAGGATTTTCCCTTTTGCTTCTCTGCTTTCCAGAAGATGTGTCAAATATCAGGACTATTTGATGCTATAATGAAGCTCAAGGAAGTGACTTTTAAAAAAAGGTTTTTTCCCCTTTTGGATTTGTAAATCGCTACACAACGGCCCAGAACTGTGATTTAATTTGTTTGGCATGCCATTCACTCTCTCTTAGATTCTCTTCTAGGACATACTCTGCTAGTACCAGCATTTTTGAGAAGAAAATACCCTACATGATAAATTTATCCTAAAGGATAAATCATTAACATTAACATTATTATTAACAGCAGTAAATAAATTAAGGAAGTTACTTAGCATAAAACCATGGGATCTATTTTAGAAGCATTTTTAAAAACTGTTTGATTAACCATTTGCAGTAGAAAAGTAAATAAAATTTGCAGGTTATGCTAAATGGAAAGATTCTGCAAATTCCACTGTAGAGAGAAATTATGCTCTGAGACACTGAAACGTTAACCACAATCTGAATATTTCAAAACTGGCTTTCAGTCTTACCTGGTGTAGCAGTAGGAGTGTGGGACTACACTCTGGGAGAGGCAGATGTGACTCCCCACTCTGCCATGGAAGTTCGCTGGGTAACCTTGGTCCAGTCATACTCTCTCAGTGTAATCTACCTCACAGGACTGCTGTTAGGATAAAATGGAGGACATGAGAACAATGTAAATTGCTCTGGGTCCTCCATTGTAGAGAAAAGTGGGCTATAAATTAAGTAAGTAAATAATACAGTAATAATCCACTGGCTTCTCTCTTATTCCCTGCCCCCTGGTGCTTTTTTGTTTCAAATGCTTTAGGGGACCCAAGCCTATATTTAGGCTTGAACACCTACAGTACACATTTCTATCAAGACTCTGTTTAGGATCCCAGAGAGTTTGAATAAGGGGAGTGGAGTTGTGCATGGTGGCCATTCCCATGAGCCAAATCATGGAGCCTTTGTTTCAATTGGGGCCAAAAAAAGGGTACTGATTGCACATAAAGGATTTTGAGTTATAAATGCAGGTAAGGTCTGGTTCACAAGTTATACTGAACACTTGGATATGCTGAGATGGAGCCAGCAGGAGTGATCCTGCTTCTTTCCTAGGTATGTTCATTCTCTCTGAGCTGTAACTTGTGAACGATCCTTTAAGAGTTAGCATGAGTGACCAATAAACTGTACATCAAGGCCTGAAGAGCCGTAATTGAACACAAGAAGAGCCCCGCTGGATCAGACCAATAGTCCATCTAGTCCAGCATACTATCTCATACAGGGGCCAGCCAGTTCCTCTGAAGGGCCAATAATGGGACACAGAGGCAGAGGCCTTCCTCTGATGTTGCCTCCTGACTCTGGGATTCAGAGGATTAGTGACTCTGAATGTGGAAGTTCCCTTCAGTCACTATGGCTAGTAGCATGGGCATTCCCTTTCTAAAAGTGATAAGTAAATTTACTTTCAGGTGGTGGTTTGGTGACATTTGACCTTCAGAGTCAATGCCTGGCCATTAATTTGCTAGGAAGAATTGTAACATCAAGATTATCATCAGAGCAACCGTAGCTCCATTTTTGGTAGTCTTTATGTAGAGGTAAATTATTTGATATATAAAGCTTGACAAACAGGATATTTTTCTTCCGTTGAATTTAGGCAAGAGAATAATTGGAAATGGCTGCTTCTACTGGATAATACTCCTAATTATTTGTTGATGAGCTACCTTGCTTGGTAAACATCCTCTTGATAAGTCTAATAATACTCACTTCAGCCTTCCAACCGGTTGCTGAGAAATTAGTTGCACAATCTTAAGCAAAGTTATTCCCCTCTAAGCCTATAGATATCAACGGACTTAGAAGGATGTGACTGTAAATCACATTGCACTGTAAATTTCATCAGCTCTTTTAAAAAGCCATGTTTATGGATTTCAAATAATGACCACAAAATAAATGGGATTACTTCAGAGCACATGGCTTTTTAACTGGGGCAAAAAAAGTTGGCATAAAGACTCTCTTCTGCTAAGGGAGAGAGGCGTCCTTCAAAGAGGTAGGCTTCCTCCCTCAAAGAAGAAGGAAATGTATCTGGATGCAACTCAGTATTTTGTTATATGGGGTTTGGCCAGAGTTTTTCCAATGACAAAACTATTTTTTAATTTTAATTAAATTATTAAATTATAAAGAAGAGATTTCTAATCTTCTCTGCAGAAAATACAGGTAAGAACAAAAAATTACTTCTTACTCTGTGATTACAAAAAAAACCCCACCCAAATCCCCAAACCCTTTCTTTTTTCTATTGACCTTGAAATCCACAAGTCATTGGTTCATTTTTTTCTGTTTTGTGCAAAAATCTATGAGGGATTTCCAGTCAGCAAGCGATATAGATGAGATATCTGGTTATGCATCAAGACATGTAGAGTAGGGTCTACAAGACAACATCAATGCCCAAACTATTAACTAACCTTGTGGCTGATACTGGAAGTATCAGTGCATTTATGCTTTAGCAATGTATGCAGAATGTGCTCTGATAATTAGATTTGGTAATCAGAAACTGGGTTACTAATTCTGAAGAAAGAATGTTTATTTTTATTATCTCACCCAAAGCTGTACAGTAAATGTTGCATTTCCAGGGTAGCCGAGCTGCATATCCATTGAAATCAGTGGAGAGAACTGGCATGCATAAGGTTTATGTATTGCTTCGAGTCACTTATTCTCTTACACTAACAGAAGAGTCTTTCTTCACTGGAGGAAGATTCCTTCAACTATAGGAGATTCCTCACTAAGGGTGCATTCAGATGGGCAGCTAATCCCGCCATTGTCCAGGCTCAAATTTGATCTAGATCTTTTTTATCCAGTGTTGCACAACCAGACAGCTCCCCCATGAAGCGCTTTACCATGCCTGACTCTGCGGTGGATTGTCTAGACGGCATCCATCTTAAGGAACCACGTGGTCGGCTTTTTTTTTTTTTTAATCCTGTTTGCACATGCGTATATGTGCCTCACCATGTATTTGTTTTTCCATGCATATGCGGACTTAAAAGGTAAAAGCACCACCAGCGGTACCTATCTGTAGGTACCATTTCAGTTAATAAAATTGATAAAGTTCATGGGACCATCAGAAACATAAAATTGTCCAGATCGTTTCAGCGGAGCTCTGCAGACGTTGCATGTTTAAGAGGTTATGCATGCATCACTAAAACTTTTTTAAAATGGCAGCCATTTGGGATGGTTTGGAGACCATCCCTACGGGCTGATTATGCACTAGTGGAATGACCAGATGGGGGAAAGTCCACCATTGGCCCGTCGGCAAGCTTTGGACCGGACTTTCACCACTATCTTTTAAGTATGGATCCCCAACGGGGATTGACCCTGATCATGGAAAATCGCATGTTCCCTAGATGTTGCTGTCTGGACGTGCCCTTTAAATCCACCAGGTACTTGTGCTTGCGTGACCTAGGTGGACTCAGTAAACCCTATCCTACAAGTTTTGGTACATAACCAGATATCTCATCAGATTATTGTATTTTTCTTTCTGGTAGCGCCACAAGTATTTACCTCTAGGAAGCAAGTAGGGTTGCTATCTCTGGCCTGGGAAACCCCTGGAGATTTTGGGGCAGAGAGTGCGTTCAGGGAGGGAAGGGACTTCAGGGGGGTATAATGCCATAGGGTTTACCCTGAAAAGTGGGCATTTTTTCTCAGGGCCAGTGCTACCATTAGGCCAACTAGATGACTATCTAGGGCACAGACCTCAGAGGAGCACAGAACTGACAATCAGCATTAGGGTGTGAAATCTGTCACACGTCTATCGGGTGTAAATTTTCTAGTAAAAAAGGAGGAAATTGAGGTAAACAGTATGAATCATTCAGTCATAAATCTTCCAAGGGTGAATTCTCTATGCAGTTGGCTAGACCAGAATTAGCAGTTAGCAGGAGAGGGGGGAGTGAAATCAGGATGCACTAAAAGGAATGACAGGATTGCCCACTGGAAACAATGGGAGAGGCTTGAAATCCTATTGGAAATAATGGGAGCCCAGAATGCCAATTGACTTGCATGGGCTCCACTGAAATACATTACAGCACAAGAAGAGTTGCAAAGAAAATGTGGAATGGATTTTCCATTAAGTTCTCTGGGCCCAAATAGACTACTCTGGGACTGGAATGACAGTTCCTGGGTGTAGCAGATGTGTTCTGGGACTGGAATGACAGCCCCTAGAGTGGAATGACAGCCTCTGAGAGTAGCAGATGTATTGTGGGACTGGAATGACAGGCTCCGGAGTGGAAAGACAGCCCCTGGGGGTAGGAGATGTGTTCTGGGACTTGAATGACAGTCCCCAGAGTGGAATGACAGCCCTTGGGAGTAGCAGAAACATTCTGTGACTGGAGTGTCAGGTCTCAGAATGGAATGACAGCCCCTGGGGGTAGTAGATATGTTCTGGGACCGGAATGACAGGCCCCAGAGTTGTATGACAGCCCCTCGGAGTAGTAGAAGTGTTCTGGGACTTCCAAAGTCTATGCCACCTTAAGGACTACTTCTCTTCACGCTGCAACAAGAACTCCTGGATAGTGTGCCTAAAGTTTCAGTTGTTCTAAGGATCCTTCTCACACTTCCAGTGTCAATGGCAAGTGATGAACTCAGTTTCTCAAAGCTCAAACTTATAAAAACGTATAAAAACGTATAAAAACTCATAGCAATGCTGCAAAAGTGACTACTTGGTTTGACAACTATATCAATTGAACATTCCGAAGCATCAGCACTTGATATGAAGGAATTGGTGACAAAATTTGCAAAGGAAAAGGCATGCAAAAATGAGATTTTGATGTGCTTGAAGTGGAAACATCCAAGAGACTTAAATTTTAACATTACAGTTCACAGGATTATTCAAAAAGAGTGATTTGTGTGGTAAAACTGTTTTCTGTATGAGAAAGAAAATCAAAGATTGTTGTATTACTTATTTTCACATTTTTTTTAAAAAAATGAGCAGTTTTAAGTTTTGGGCTTTTCATTTTCTCTACAATTCATCTGTTTTTGAAAACTGGTTAGTGGTGGTGGTGGAGTGCAAGTAGTTAGCCTTGCCTAGGGCACAAAAAAGCCTTGCACCAGCCCTTTCTTCTTCAGGGAACAGATCTTTGAAGATCAGCTGTAATTCCAGGACATCTCTAGCTCCCATCTGGAAGCTAGCAACACTAGAAGCAAAATTTTAGTTCCAAATAAAGGCTTGAGGTACTCCATTAAATGTGAACAAAAATATCTCCAGAAGAATCTGCAACTCCTCTCTGTTACAGGATTAATGGCAACGTCTCCTAGGGAAAATAATTAATCACATGGCAATTTGCTTTTAAAAAATGTAATACATTCACAAGACCTCAGCCAGGGAATCTGAAATTCCTACAAGAGCAATATAAACAAAGTATGCTTCTTGCACGAACATTTGGTTGAACTTTTGAACTTCTCATATCGAAACTCTTCAATGTGTGGATGATACTTGTTTGGTGTGTCTTAAAATAGGTACTGTTTGAACTGAATCCTCTGCAACATGAGAGGAAATTTAAAAAAATGATTTTCTGGGGCTGAAGAAAAAAAAGGAAATGATGCTGTGTCTTAAATGCTGCTGTTTAATGTGGCATTGGTCCAGGTAGATCCATTTAACAGCTGTTCTAAGATAAATGAGCCTGAGAAGATTTCAGATGCATGCTGGACTGCAAGGGCTCACCATAATCGCTCTGCATTTCCCTTGGAAAAAACATGCTTCACCTAATTAATTTCATGTGTTCCAAGACTTCAGTGGGGTTTTTTAAAAGGAAAAACCTGTTCCAGCCAGTCCTACATCATTCAAACAATATGGAATTGTAGAATGTGAAATTATTATGGGAATGCACAGGGCAACTGGAAGATAAAGATGGGGAGAGGAGAATGAAGATGACTGAAAAGGAACACTGTAATGCATATGTGATCAAGGACATTTTGCAGCTGGAAAGTACTTCCCCCCTCAACTGTGTTGTCTACTGTGTGAAAAAAATGGTCTGAAAAACAATCAGCCCTGTCCTCAACAAAGCCAACAGTGTAAGTTCATGCCTGCTTTCTGCAGACCGTAAGAGGGCTAGCATAACAAGGTACTGATATTTTAAATGGCTTGGGAAGAGAGCAATAACACTTAACTATTTCTCTTCTTGCAGTTTTTCCATTCTAGATTATGACCATACATAGTTTGTTCCCCTTAGGTTTTAAAATACAGGCACAGACATCCATTTTGGTCAATAATGTGTCTGATCAATATTGATCCCAAACCAAAGAATATGGATTCAGTGTTTTCTGGAAAAGGTCTCCCTGGAAGATCAGTTTTATGGCTTGGAGGCACTATTAGAATTGCTACTACAGAAAGGCATTTAAGTCTACAGTTCCTTCAATCAATTTACTTGGGTTTGCCAACTGCATCCTTCTTGGAAAAGGAGATTTGGCCACAGATATCTATGCTCTCACCAGGCTTTTTAGTGCAATGTGGTCTACATGGAGTTGCCTTTGAAAACTACTTGGAAGTTTCATTAGGACAAAATATATGCTGACTTCTACTTCTGCATGAGAACAGGGTTCAGCAGTCCTAAAAAAGTGGCTCTGGCTGGTGATCTATTCCCAAAGACAATTCAAAATGCTAATGCATTCTTTTAAAGTGGTGTTATGTGAGCTCACATTCACTAGAGGTCAAGCAAGATGTCATCTCTGATAGAGATTCTGCCAGTCTGACTATGGTCCTTTTACAAAAAAATGTGTGATGTTGGGGAACTAATGTTTCCAACTGTAGGGATGGGCATGAACTAGGAAAATGCGGTTCGGTTTGTGGCATGCTTAGTTTCCATACCATGAACCAGCACCAATTTTTACGAGTTAAAACAAATTGGTTCAGGGTTTTTTTTGGGGGGGGGGTATTTTTTTGTATTTTTCATATGTGTATGATTGTGTGTGTACCTGGAAGTCATGGAAACTTCTAGTGACTGACCCCTACTGGGGGCCTAGAGGATATTCAGAGAGGTGGCTGAAGAAAGCCTGCTCTTGTCCTCCCAACAACTGGTATTTCAAGGAGGTCTCCCATCCAAGTTCTTTCTTTCTTTCTTTCTTTCTTGGATTTATATCCCACTCTCCCCACAAAGCAGGCTCAGGGCAGCTCACAGTAATTAAATACTTGTTAGAGTCGACTTTACTTAGCTTCCAAGTTCCAACGAGATCAGGGTTGACTGGCCTATCCAGGTCAGGGCACAAACTGGTTCAGTTTGTGAGGTTTGTGATGTGGTTGAATGCCCCCCCACATGCTAGAGACACCAGACTTAAAGAGGATCTCTGGTTGACTCTCCTTTATCTGCCTTCCAAGTTTAGTGAGGATTAGTTTTATGGGATCCAAGTTATGACCCCCCAAAGAAGGTGCCCACATATTCCATTTTTTTTCAATGGAGGGGGAAAAAACAGCAAAAAGGTAAGGCAATAGAAGCCCAGCAGAACAGAATCAAAGTCTCAGAGAATCTCTACAGTAAAAACTGAAGATGGGGGGCATTTTTGCAAGCCCAGTAGAACCGGTGCAATATGCCCAGCAGGACCAGTGCCTCTGTGGCATTGCAAATCCAACAGGACTAAGGTCAATACAGAGAATCTCTGCAGTAGAAACAGAAAGCGGAGGGACATTTTTGCAAGTCCAGCAGAACCAGTGCAATGTACAGCGCCCAGCAGAACCCAATGCCAATGTGGCAATGCCAGCTCAAACACAACCCAAACATGGGGGGCATTTTTGCAAGCCCAGCAGAATCAGTACAACATACAGAGTGCTCAGCAGAGCCCAGTGCAGTCACAGAGTACTCAGCAGAGCCCAGTGCCACTGGGATTGCAAGCTTCAAAGGACTGGTCTCAAAGTATGGAGTCACAAATCCAAGTAAGGAGTGTGGGGGGGATTTTGCAAGCTCTGTGCAAGAAAATGGGACGTGAACACAAAGGAACACTGGCAAAGGAAGGGGAAGCCCTCTGGAAACTGACATGACTGGTTTGAAACTCACAACAGTGTTTCCAAGACTAGAGAATTCCACCACCACTGTTGCACTGAAGTTTGGTAAACATTTTGTTTGAGTGGAGACAGTGTCTGGAAATGTATCCATTCATGAACCTCCACAAACTGCTTGAAAGTTCATAGAAAGTTTGTGCTGGTTGACCTGTTATGAATGTCAGTTCGCAAACCATGAACCAGCCCGAAATCGTCATGAATTTTAGTATGTGAGCCAGTTTGTACCCATCCCTATCCAAGTGTGCCTGGACTCCAGGGCTTGGAAGCATAGGGAAGAGGGACCTCAGCCTTCCCTCCTTCATTCGCCCAAGTCAAAATGGCTGGAGGGGGTCCTTTTTGCCCTGCTGTGGGGCTGAATGTGTGCTAACCTAGCACCTTTCCTGTTAATTTTAGACATGAGTGGAAAACATTTCTATTTTCTTGAGTGTTTAGTTCCCCCTTGCTACTGGCCTCTGATGTCTTGTTTTAAATTGCATGGCTTTTATATATTTTAACTGATTCTAATTCTGTGCAGCTAACCAGATTGGCTTTTAAATAAATTACCTGCTATACTGTTATATCTTTTAATTGTTGTTTTACTGACTGTGTTGTCTTTAGATTATTTATTGTTTTGGTTTATTTTTTCAAGAGGCAGACTAAAATAATTCAAATAAATAATTAAATCTTTAAAAAAATACTACCAATTTCTCAGCTCAAGTTTGTCTGCAAGTTACTTTTCTTTAAAGAAAATGTGCAGCACTGTTACATGCATTTACACATATTGTATAAATCATAGCTGTCTTCTTTGGAGTTCCTCACCCATTTACCTATCCCCCCCCCAAAAAAAATCCTTTCACTTCCTTCTTGCTTCAGGCCACCTAGAATGCAAGCACATTGTCATGGTTTGCATCTCCAAACCAGCCTGGTTGTCAAAAATATTAGTCCCTCACTGAAAAGAACAATGAGACACTATTGCAGCTGCTTTGCATACAATAAAGGGTTGAAAAAGAGATCAGCCGCTGCACAAAACTCCTCTGAGCTAAGGAAGGAACTCTGGAGAAGGTTTCAGTGTATACCTTGCTCTTCTTTCTGGTTTGGACTAAACAATAGAAAGGTCATTAAGTGTTCCTTGTTTGTATTTGCTTTTGTGATTGTTTTTTCTGGAAAGCAGGTAGAGAGCTATTGTGTGTCTGTCTGTCTGTCTTGTCTGTCTGTCTGTCTATCTATCTATCTATCTAGTCTTAGTATATTGTCTCCTAATGCTACATTTTATGTCTTCAAAACATTTATATGCCAATCCCAGAAGAGATCATTCAACCCTGCAAGATCTTGGATCAATCCATCGTGTTTGTCTTTTACTGCTGGAAGAGACCACCAGAATAGGTTTATTTGAAAGCTATAGTAAATATTGAAGCTTTCTGATCTGCATGGCTTTAATCTACAAATACTGTTATAGACATTTATGTTTCTTATAATACAAACAGGAAGGGAAGCCAATAGCAGAGCAACATTATAATAAAAGTTTCAAGTGCTGGACTTCAACTTGGAAGCACATTTTATTTCAATACACACATGGTGTTTCAATATTTTTAAACAAATGGATGCCAACCCTGGTACTCTCAAATCTTCCTTTCAGTGGTGTGATGCTTTTGAGACATTCCCAGTCATTCCCAGTTACACTGAGAGCCAAGCTACAAGGGATGGCAGCCACAGGTCCATCCCATGGCCACTAACCCAATTTTGGAAGCATTTGTAGTTCTTCGAAAATTGCTGCAAGGCCCCAGTTTGGGTTGGGCATGTGGCAGGGTGGCCCCATGCCTTTTCAGGTGCAGAAACAGCCTGTTTTGGCAGTTGAAAAGGCAGGCAGGGGGGACAATAGCTCCTGGGGCTACTACACCAGCTCCTGATCCAGATTGGGACTTTGTGGCAATTTTTGAAGGACTATAAAGGCTTCTAAAATAGCACCAGTGGCCTCCCATCCAAAATAATAACCAGGGCTGACTGACCCTGCTTAGCTTTTGAGGAATGTCCCCTACCTAAGTCATTAGCCACACAACCTCATATGGGGAGGTTCCTAGCATTTAAACCAGCATTAAATATTTTGTCTGAAAGCCTTTAAATGTTCTTTCAATTGACGCCCCCTCCACTTTCCACACAGTTCAGATGCTATCCTTGTATGAAGTAGTAAAGAGGTTAATTCTGTGGTTCATAGATACAGTCAAAGAAGAAGTCTCTTGAGGTACATCTGAAACTATCCAGTTGTTAGATGCTTACCACATCCTGTCTAGATTCACCATTAAGCCATGTACCGTTGTCTTGACTCTCTTTGCTGCTTTCTGTGACTGTCAATACAATTCTTTCAGTTTTCTAAACTTTAACAAAAACTGTGCTTTTGTAAAAACCGGGAAAAGCATGAGAAAACTCAGCTATGAAGCCAAGGTCTTACCTCCTTATGGAATCAGTAATTTGAAGCTGGACCTCCATCTTGTATCTTGAAACTTAGACTCCACTTCTCCTCTTCAAAGTGGTGTCAGGAGGGGATTTCCATCACAAACATATGTCTGGTACTTTGGCCTGAGGGGGAAAGTTGTAGAGGGAAAGTAGTGGGAGGAAGAAACATACACTCCTTTGCTATGGCATTTCTGCCTTCCCATGCTACTCTGTAGAAGAGAAGTGGTTACTGCGTTTCAGCAAAACTGCACATAGACCTTCCTTAGGGGAAAATGACTGAAGCTTCATAGGATTGTCAAAAATTGGATCTGGCATTCACATTATCCAGTGTCTCCCTAATTTAAGTTTATTCGAATAATATTATTTTCTATAGTGGGATTGTTACCAACTGTTGATCTCAAAAGGGAAAGGGCTTCAGTTGCTGCTGTTAAGCATGCTGTATAGTAAAAAGGGAGCATGCTCAGTACTGTTTAGCTGCAAACCCCCCCCCCCCACAAGCAGCCATTTTGTTGTTTAGCTGGCTTCTGTAAGAAGATGTGAATTACTGATACAGAAACAGCAAGATCCTCCTTGGCTCATTTCTAGACAGACCCCATTCTTGAGACAGCCTTGTTTGTGAAGCAGAACAGCTACGGCATGTCTTATTCTAGGCTGCTGAAATTGTAGCCATCCATAGCTGCAGACAGTGTAGATGTACCATTACTGTAAAGGAAATGCTCAAATAATTTTTTCCCCTGTGCAACTTACCATGATGAACTTGGATAACTAGGGTTGCCAACTCTGGACTGGGAAATTCCTGGAGATTTGGGGAGTGTGGAGCCTGGGGCAGAGCTTGAGGCTTGGAAGGGACCTCAGCAGACTATAGAGTCCACCCTCCAAAGCAGCCATTTCCTCCAGGGGAACTGATACCTTTCATCTAAAGATCAACTGTAATTTTGGGAAACCTCCAGACCCCACCTGGAGTTTGGCAGGTTTATTAGATAACCTTTGGCCTAGACTAGATCTAAGTGACAGGAAATTCTTAGTACTCCAGATCAATGCTCCCTCTAAACTGGGGAGCCTTGTGAGCAAAAATTGTACTTTGTGAGCTACTGGCATTAAAGTTGTGAGTGAGCGATTTGACTACTGCATTAAATTACTTTGCTCTGGAGCCATCCTTCCTGAGCTAAGACAAAAACATGTGAGCTAGCTTACACTAACTCAGCTCATAACCTCATGAACAGCTGCCTGACTAGCTAAATGGATGAGGTCCCTAAAAGCTACCCCTAAGTATATAAGTACTTAATTATCAAGAGGAGTATTGACATAGTGTGTGTGCATATATCTCCTGTGGATCCATATGAAGCCCCCAAGTCCAGAGGCTTTACCCCCACATAGGATACCAGCTGCTTTCTAGAGGCCCAAAGATCAGTCAACATAACAGAAAGGTCTAGGTTGCCCTTTATCGGCTTAGCTCCTTTACAATGCCAGTTCCAGGGGTTAAGCACCACTTTGTAACCTGGTCAGTTCACTTCTCATCACCTAAACCTGCTCAAACCTAGGTTCTGGGGCCATATTCCCAGCCTGAATCCTTCTCCCAATTCCTTGAGTCCAGTCCTAGCTGCTGTACCCTTCCTGCAGGGTTAAGCCAGGAGGAGGCATGAGTCTGGGACAAACAGTTCCTTCTGGGCCAAGAATGCCACTATTCAAGCCTCTTGGAGGCTTGGTACTCTCCAGCCAAGAAAAGCTGCAGGACTGAGTGTCTACTGCTTCTTCCCCACTGACAACCATCTGCCTCCTTCAGTTTGGGACTTTTGTCTCTCTTCCCCAGTCCTTGCTTCCATGCTCCTCCTCCCAAGCTTCCATGCTCCTCCTCCCAAGCAAGCCCTTCCTCCTAAGGAGGTCTTTATCCCTAGAGGACTCCTTTGCTTCATAGGGAGCTAGTACTGATTGACTTTCCTTCTGGTTGCTCCTCCCTTGCTCTTGTAGGCCCATCTCGTTGTCTTATCAGCTCTGTAACTGGGCTGCTGCTTTCCTTAGGGTTAGGGCTGCCAGCCTTCAGGAGCAGCTGGAGAACTCTCAGCATTACAATTGATCTTCAGACAATAGAGCTTTTAAGTATTGAGCGGGAGGCAATGAATTCAAACAACAGGCTTTTATTCAGTGATATTGCTCAGCTCCAAAGACAGCTCTATGAGAGCAGCACCTTAACTTATACTGTTCCAACACATAACTTTCAACAGTGTAACTATATACAAGCAATACTATTGGACCCAAGCAGGGCTCAGTGGTAGGGTATCCAGATTGGCTTCAGGACCACTGGGAGTCTTTATTCATCACCCAATAAGAAATGGAGCTTTAGGATACCAGAGCCCTCTCAAGCTATTGCTGCTTCACTAATCCAAAACACAAACACAACAAGAGCAATTGGCTGCTTTGGTGTGTGAACGACATGGTATTATTATACCCTGATGAGGTCCCTGCCCTCCCCAAACCCTGTCTTCCCCAGGCTCCACCCCCCAAATCTGCTCAAATTTCCCTAACCAGTGTTGACAACTCTACTTAGGGCTATGGCCATGCTCCACTCCTTCTTCCCTAGGGATAGGGTGTCTTGCTCTGTGACTATCCAGCACAACAGTGCTATGTTAAGATTTTTCACTTTTAAATTCTGTTTTATCCGGCCATTCCATGTCCCTTATGTTAGTAACATTAACAAGAACATCTCTCTGTTGTTCCCTCTCAGTTCTGTGATGCACTATGGTAAGATCAGTACACGTAAAAAAATGCATTTCTTGCAAGGGCCATTAGTTGGTATACTTTTAAATGTAGATTACTCAAGAAATGATGTTATGAGCAACCATAATTAAAATTAAGCAGAGTGGAAAGCATCTCAACATGCTTCAGTGCAGTACTAGAAACTGTAATCATTCTTTATGCCAGATAACAGAGGTTATATATATATAAAAAACCCAACTATTTTGTCTTAGTATACTTTCTTCTAACGCTACATTTTATGTCTTCAGAACATTGGTATCCCAATCCCAGAAGAGTTCATTGAACCCTGTAAGGCCTTGGATAAATACATCATGTTTGTCTTTTACTGCTGGAAGAGACCACCAGAATAGGTTTATTTGAAAGCTATAGTAAATATTGAAGCTTTCTGATCTGCATGGCTTTAATCTACAAATACTGTTATAGCCAATAGCAGAGCAACATTATAATAAAAGTTCCAAGTGCTGGACTTCAACTTGGAAGCACATTTTATTTCAATACACACATGGTGTTTCAATATTTTTAAACAAATGGATGCCAACCCTGGTACTCTCAAATCTTCCTTTCAGTGGTGTGATGCTTCTGAGACATTCCCAGTCAACACTACACTGAGAGCCAAGCTACAAGGGATGGCAGCCACAGGTCCATCCCATGGCCACTAATGCAATTTTGGAAGCATTTGTAGTTCTTCGAAAATTGCTGCAAGGCCCCAGTCTGGGTTAGGCATGCAGCAGGGTGGCCCCACGAGTTCTTGTCTGTCCCCCTATGCCTTTTCAGGTGCAGAAACAGCCTGTTTTGGCAGTTGAAAAGGCAGGTCGGGGGGACAATAGCTCCTGGGGCCACTACACCATGCTCCTGATCCAGATTGGGACTTTGTGGCAATTTTTAAAGGACTATAAAGGCTTCTAAAATAGCACCAGTGGCCTCCCATCCAAAACAGTAACCAGGGCTGACTGACCCTGCTTAGCTTCTAAGGAATGTCCCCTACTTAAGTGCATTGTTTGCACAGAGATCATTCACATTTTTGCCCCATTTTTGTGATAAGTTGATCACAAATATTACATCTTGCATAATATAGAAATATTTCTTTATCCCAATCAAATGATAAAGCATTTAAAACAGCATTAAATATTTTGTCTGAAAGCCTTTAAATGTTCTTTCAGTTGACGCCCCCTCCACTTTCCACACAGTTCAGATGCTATCCTTGTATGAAGTAGTAAAGAGGTCAATTCTGTGGTTCATAGACACAAACAAGAAGTCTCTTGGGGTATTTCTGAAATGATTAGGTTGTTAGATGCTTACCACATCCTGTCTAGATTCACCATTAAGCCATGTACAGTTGTCTTGACTCTGTTGCGTTCTGTGACTGTCAATACAATTCTTTCAGTTTTCTAAACTTTAACAAAAACTGTGCTTTTGTAAAAACCGGGAAAAGCATGAGAAAACTCAGCTATGAAGCCAAGGTCTTACCTCCTTATGGAATCAGTAATTTGATGCTGGACCTGTGGCTGCCATTATTTGTGGTTTCACCCTGAGGTGGCAGAGTTTGTGGGGAAGCCTAAGCAACAGATAGCAGATGCTGGAACTTTGGAGGAGCCAGGTAATATTGCAGGATCGAAAGTGTATTGTTTAGGGTTGCCAGCTCTGGGTTCGCAAAATTCCTGGAGATTTGGGGAGAGTGGAGGCAGAGAAAGGTGGAGCTTGTTGAGGGGAGGAACCTCAGTGGAGTATGATGCCATATACCCTACCCTCCAAAGCAGCCATTTTCTCCCAGAGAACTGATCTCAGTAGTCTGGAGATTTTTTTTTGGAATCCTGGGAGATCCCTGGGCCCCACTTGGCGGTCAGCAGCCCTGATGGGAGTTTTTGGCCCTGACTGCATAGGCTAAAAGGGCTGGAGTCCAATAACTGTGCTTCTGGCCTTGACAGGAGTAAAAAGAATCCTGAGAAACAAAGCAATGGTGGGGGAAGAGAGAGAAAGAGATACTGCCCAGGAATATATTACAATGCATCAGAACCATTCCATCCATTATATAAATGGACCATTTGTCCTGTTATGCAAGCAGTTAAGCAGGGGAAGATCTGGCAAACCAAAAGCTGATGTTTTGGAAGTTTACAAGGCCTTGTTAATGTTTACTTTTATTTATTTATATATTTGCTTGCTTACTTACGTTTGTTTACCATGGTGTACTTTTTGGGGGTCATTTTTTATACCTGATCATGGTTTTGTTTTATCTATTTTGACCTGCACAGAATCTTTGGGATTGGAAACCTGACTGATTTAGGACTTTTATACACACTTACTTGGGAGTAAGATCCATTGTGTAAAGTAGAACTTCTGAGTAAAGATGAAGAGAATGAAACTGTACATTACTTCCTTAATAAGATCCTAATAAGAAGCTTATTAGTGTTTGACCCAGTCCTTTGGTATTAATAGGACTTCTGAGGCTTTGTTTTGGATTCTTAATGCTCTTTGCAGGTTTTTTGTTTTATTTTATTTTGTGGGCTCACAGAGATATTAATTCAAAGTTTAAACTGTTATTCTTATGTGCTTGATACTTGATTTAAGTAATTGTTGGGCAATTAAGAATCAGAAACAGGGTGTCCTAAAAATGCTAACTGTGGCAATAGGCAATTTGCATCTTGTAAACAAAGACAACAGTTTAGCCTTCACATGGTGTCTAGACAGTAGCAATTAACAGTAATTAGTGGCTGCATCTGCTGCTTGCCATGTTATGGTGGTGGTGGAAAGCAGTGTCAAGTTGCAGCTGACTAATGGTGATCCTTAATGGAGTTTTTATGGAAGAAACATTCAGAGATAGTTTGGCATTGCCCGCTTCTGCACAGCAACTGTGGAATTCCTTGGTTGTCCCCCATACAAATAGTAACCAGGGCTGACCCTACTTAATATCTGATGAGATCAGGTTAACCTGGGCAATCCAGGCCAAGGCATCATGCTATAGCCACTTGTATTGCAACAGAAGTCTGATAGATTTAGTTTGATTCTTCTGGTGTCTTTGGATGGCTTTATGTTAATGACTTCTTTTCCTTTAACAACATGCCTTTAAAGACTTCAGGTCAGGAATTTCAGTAATAGTTAAAAACTGGCTTTGAGTTTCTCACGCTACCTGAAATGATCAGGCAGAGGAGTTTGGGGAATGGCTACCATAGGAGAATAAAAGATGAAGCACAGAAATGGCTCATTGGATCATTGCCACTCTGTTTAATGTATTTGAAACTGATGGAGATTTCAAAAGCAGTTTGCAACATGAGAACATGATGTTCAAAGAAAAAAAGAGAAGTACTTCTGGATGCACTCAAACCATTAGGGATTCCCTATAGTAACCATTCACATCATATATCTAATTCTGAACCAGGCTGCAAAGTATGGATAAAAAATCCTCAAAATGGAGCCAGGGACAGGAAAGAGGGATTTCTCTACAAGTTTAATGAAAATGCTGCTTTGCAGAAAACCCTGAAATAAAAAACAAAACAAACCCCCAAAACAGAAACAACTTCTGTAATTTTAAGATATTAATGTCCTCTGGGCTCTTGCAAGATAAAGTTCTTGGTGGCCATTTTGCGAATCTCTAGGCAACCACAACAATATTGCTGTTTGCTTTCCAAGCCTGGGTTTCTGTCAATCAAGGAGGGAAGGAGTGGGGCGGGGGGATACATTTCCTGTCACATCCCCTGATGAAGGGAGGACTTGACAGTGCAGGACCTGGTGATGACCACTGGGTGACTCACTACAGTACAACTTGCACAACTAGGCCAGGCCCAGCAATGGCCACTGAGCAACTCACTGCTATGTGACTGTATCAGCCCCAGTAAGCAACTGGGCAAGTTGTAGGGTTCCCATTCCCCAGGTCCGGGCAGGGAATCCCCTGGTTTTTGGAGGTTTCTGCTTGCCACCAGCCAGCTGGCTGGTGGGAACACCCCACCCCAAACAGCTAAATTGCCGGGCAACATCCCCAACACAATGACATCACCCAGAAGTGATGTCATCGTGTTGGGGATATTGTGTGGCGATGCTTTGCTTTTGGGGTAAAACTCTATGGTTTGAGGGCATACCCTCTAACCAGTGCATCACCATGTGATGTCCCTGACATGATGACATCACTTCTGGGTGATGTCATTGTGTTGGGAAGTCCCACCCCACTCCCAGAAGGATCCCTCCTACCTCTTGCCGGTGTGTAGACGAGACTGGCAGCCCTAGTAAGTTGCTATCATGTAACATGTGTGAGTCAGCCTGGCCCAGCTGTGTTCACTGCTGTGTTCACTGCACTACTCAGCCAGGCCCTGTATTGTCTACCACGTGACTTGCACAAATCACATAAGTTGCTCTCTACTGCATTACTTTCACAACGTTGCTAGATTTTTCCTTGGGAATAGCTTTAAGGGGAACGGAAGGAGGGGAAGCGAAAGCCTGGGGGGCAGAAAAATGTAAGTTAGTTCTCAGTTGTTGGGTGGGAAGGAAAGATGTAAGCAGGAAAGGCGGAGAAGATATGGGGTTTGTCAGGAGAAAGAAGAAATAGTGTGGGGAGCTGGTTATAAGGAAAATGAGAAACATCTGTTGGGAGAGAGTGTGCCCCCTATCTGTGGAAATAAGTATCCACACATACGGGCAGGGCATTTTTTCTGGGGGAACATGCGGGAAACGGAGTTCCAGAACCTCTTTGACAAAATTCTTTGAAAAATGTTTAAAAGCATGAGTTTTCAGTATATAGACTGAAAACTTAATTTCCCTCTTAAAAGTTCCAGCACCTCTTTTTTTTTTAAAGCCCTGCATTAGGCATGTTGAGAATTAGATGTATAGATATTTTTGCCTCCTCCAGTACTCACAAGGCCTCCTCCTAGTGGAACTCTCTCTCTGAGTCATCCTTTTATGCCATATTGCAGTCCCATTTGTTATCAGTGGCAGCTCCAGTACTGTGTAGCACCCTTCCTGAGATGCTGTGTAAGAGAACTGCCCTAAGCCAGGGGTGGGCAAACTGTGGCTCGAGAGCTGCATGCGGCTCTTTCACATATATTATGCGGCTCCTGGCAGGGCGGCTGGGGAAGCTAAATATCATTAGCTACAAATATCATTGGACAAATTAATATCATTATCAATATCTGCTTTTACCCCTTTTGTTATTATTTTTGGCAGTCTCATTTAAAGTTAATAAAAAGCAAATTTGCTTATTTTCCAATAAAAGCAGGTAATATTTGTTCATGTCTTGTGGCTCTCAAACATCTGATGTTTATTCTATGCGGCTCTTACGTTAAGCAAGTTTGGCCACTCCTGTTCTAGGTGGCTCTTACGCTGAGCAAGTTTGCCCACCCCTGCCCTAAGCAGTCTATTCAAGTCTATTCAATGGGGCTTATTCCCAGGAGAGTGTTCTTAGGATAGCACTGTAAGAGTCCCATGCTGCTATTTCCTTTTTTATTTTTATTTTTTAATGTAAGGCTGTCCTTTTCAGGCAGGCTTTCTGTAGTTTATTGATGGGAAAGATTGTTTTGGGGAAGAAAAGAGGATGATGTATAGCCTGATTTTGTCATATCTAGGACACTAAGCAAAGTCAATATTTGGATGAGAGACTACCAGGAAGGCTCTGCTGAGGAAGGCAACCCACATCTGCTTTGAACTTGACTTGAAAGATCTTTGCTGGGATCTGTATAAGTCAGTTGCAACTGGATGCCATGTACATAAGACTGATTTTGAGGGGAAAACCAGGGGTCATTTCGAGCAGGAGCTCGGGGGAGCTCAGCTCTGGGAGTTGGTGCCAGTCCCACCCCCCATGGGGAAATGCCTGTTTGTGTCACGGCTGCAGCAAAATGACCCTGTCCCCTGGAAAGGCCCTTGTTCCTCTGACCAGCCTTCTGAAGGCTTCAGCCACCACTGAAGCTATCCTCCCAGAATAGTGGTATTTCTGAGGCTTGGATTAGTAGCTGTTCCCTCTCTGCCAGCATTCTCCCTCCCTCCCTCCCTCCCTCCCTCCCTCCCTCCTTTCTTTCTTTCTTTCTTTCTTTCTTTCTTTCTTTCTTTCTTTCTTTCTTTCTTTCTTTCTTTCTTTCTTTCTGACATACTTCCGGTGATGTCAGGTGGTGTAGCATATGCAAATAAGTTATGCTAATGAGTTACGCTAATGATCTCCTGCACCTCTTTTTCTACGAAATGACCCCTGGGAAAAACAAACTGTTTTCCTTGTTTTAATGCTGGATTCTGTAGTACTTGCAGGTCAGAACTTTTGGAAGATGTCTTGAACCATTAAGTTTGGAGAAAGGTGGGGTATAAATACTCAAATAAATACATCTATTAATATCTATATACTAATTCCAAGAGTTTTTTCTGTGTGGATACTTATATCTGCCAAAAGAGAGCTCACTCTCCCCCAACAGCTTTTTCTACATAGTCAGGGGTCCTCCTCAGTCTGCAGAAAAATCCAAAAAGTTTTTAAAAAACCCTTTAGGGACCATTGAATTCCCCCCAATACCTTTTGCAATGGCATCAATTCCAGGCATCAGCACTGAGAGATTAGAATGTTCGGGGGAGGGTTCTAACTCTTTCTTTCAGTAAAAGGCAGAGCTTTTACTGGCAGCAGTCTAGGGTTGCCATGCCAACTACCCCTCCTGGCCACCGGCAGCAGATCCAGGCTGGGAAACTCCTGGAGATTTGGGGGTGGAGCCCGGGGAGGACAGGGACCTTAGTGAGGTATAATGCCATAAACTCCACCCTCCAAAGCATCCATTTTCTCCATGGAAAGTTATCTCTGTAGTCTGGAGATGAGCAGTAATTCCAGGGGATCCCCAGGTCCCACCTGGAGGCTGGCAACCCTAGGCAGTACCCTCTGTGTGACTTGATACTGCCTGATTTGAATGACTCAGGTAGATCCAGCTGCTTTGCTACTGTTCATCAGCAGCCACCGTATGAAAGCCAGTGTGATGTAACAGTTAAAGCTTCAGATTGGGATCTGCGAGATCCAGGTTCAGATCCCCATCTTGCGGTGGAAGTTGACTGGGAGATTTTGGACCAGTCACATACTTTCAGCCTAACCAGCCTCACAGGGTTGTTGTGCAGACAACGAGGAAATAATAATGTAAGCTGCTTTAGTCCCCACTGTGGAGAAAGACTAATTTTCCTAGGTAGAGGCTGCGGGGGAGAGAGGTGGAGATGGAAAGCTGAAGACAGAAAAAGGTAGGTTGGCTGTTGGGTGGGAAGGAAATAGAGCTGCCAACTCCAGGTTGGGAAATTCCTGGACATTTGAGGGATGGAGCCTGGGGAGGGTGGGATTTGAGGAGGGACTACAGACCAGTATAATGCCATAGACGCCACCCTCCAAACCAGCCATTTCCTTCACTTGAACTACCATTGCCAGCCTCCAGACAAGGGCTGGAGAGCACTCAGAATTACAACTGTTGTCCAGGTGACAGAGATCAGTTCTCCTGAATAAAATGTCTGCTTTGGAGGGTTGAGTCTATGGCATTATACCCTGCTGAGGCTGCTTGCCTCCCCAATCCTCACTGTCCCAAGGCACCACCCCCAAATCTCCAGGAATTTCCCAACCTGGACCTGGCAGCCCTAAGGTGAATTGATCTCTGCAGCTGGGAGATCCATTGTGATTCCCAGAGCACTGGCACTGCTGCTGTTGGGGGAGAGGAAGCAGGCAGGAGGATGGGAGAGTGCTGGGGGCAGAAAGAGTGATGGAGTGAGGGGCAGAAAGAGAGAGAAAGAGTGATGAGGTGGGGAGGCAGAAAAACTAAGAGAATGATGACGGGTCAGAAAGAGAGGAAGTAACATATATGGAGGAGAGAGAGAGAGTAAGGAAGGGGGGGCAGAAGGGAGAAAGAGTGTGAGAGAGGTAGGGGGAGAAGGGAGGAAGCAAAAGTGTGAGGAATGGGATAACCATCCCGCAAGTTTCTTGCGGGTTTCCATTTGTTATAGTATATTCTTGCTGTAAGGCACCTTGGTCCTAGGGTTGCCAACTGCCTGGAGAAAAAAAATCCTGCCTTTAAATATTGGTTTAATGGATGTTTTTATGAGGTAATGTTATTTCCCTCCATGTCATAAAAAGTGTAACCTGCCCATTTCCACACATTAAAATTCTTTTAAAGGGACAGGACATCTTTCTTCTGTAAATAAATCATAATAAGAGCTTGAAAACTAGGCAAGGGATTTTGCATGTATTAAGGGAAAAATTAGAATAATTGTTTTAAATTTGTTTTATATTTGGAGTTTTAAGCCACTTTGAGCCACAGAGACAGACTAAGTAAACATATTTTAATTAATAAGTAAATAAAAATACAAGGTCTATTCACAGAACTCATGCATGTGGAAAATCCATTGCCAATAAGGCATGCCTCTGCATCCACAGAAGTGATATAAACAAAGCGAAAAATCAACGCCATGTAGAAGGTCTTTATTTACTACATATAAATGTAAGGAAAGAATCCTGTAAATTAATGATGTGCAGAAATATTAGAAAGATATCTCAGTATTATAAAATAATTATATATAGTATTTATTAGAGCATATCTTCTTCCTGCTCACTTATTCACTTACACAGATATCACTGCATAGCATAGAGAAATAATGTTTGAAATGATGACAGAAGCCAGAATTTGCTAAGCACTGGGAATAGGATAAAATGCCAACCATTAATTAATAGTTAAATAAATTATTGGACTGTATCATGTCAAAATAATGAGTATGAATATGTAAATGAAAGTAGATGGGCAACATATTTTCTTGTCAAAATGCTTTATATTTATTGAATTTTAACAAAGGGATTTCCTTGGTGGTATAGCTGTGTTAAGCAATCAGTACTGATGTGTATGAATTAATGAAAATAAAACTGTTAAAGTAAAATGAAAATCAAAAGGCAATGAAGTCCATGTGGAGAATTTTCTCCAAATAATTAGGTCAGCAAGATGAAACTTTTAATAAGCAAATGTCCCCAGGATGACATTTTCCCAAAACATTTAGAATGACAATATGTTGAGTCTTGAATGCTTTGGTCAGTAAGGCCAATATGCCTGAAGGAAATTTGTTCACTGCAAACAGCTGTGGCCTGTTGGGTAGGTTCAAAAGTCATGTAGTGAAAAAGAGTAAAGATAAACAGGCACAGCCCATACAGGACCTCCACCATACAGATTTTAAACTCTTATGTTTACTGTTGGTTTCAGTCTGATTGTGACTCTTCCACTTTGAGGCTTACAACTGACAGGCATTAGTTTGGTGTTCAGTTAGCACTGGAAGGGGGAGCAGTAGTTGAATGCTGTCTTTTCTGGGATGCTTCAAAGATCCAGTGCTATGCTCTTCCTGGCCATGTGGTCTTTCCAAAGACAGCATCCTCCCCAGTCCTTTTTGCAGTTGTAAAAAAGAAAAAGCAGCCTGAATAACCCAGCTTAGCCTGAGCTTGTCAGGACTTGGAAGCTGAGTGGCATTAGCCATGGTTGGTGCTTGGATGGGCGAACATCAAGGAAGACTGGAGTTGCTCGGGAGGCGAAGTCATCCGGTGTAGTGTCGGCGATCAACACATCATCAAAAAATGGCATGACACCAGGGATCCCTTTAAGGAGAGAATTCATCAAGTTCTGGAATAGACCCAGTGCAACCTTCACCCCAAATTGCAGTCTCTTAACCTATAAGGCTCCCTGTGGGTGACTATGGTCTGTGCGGCCGCAGTGGCCTCATCTACGGGGAGCTGCTGGTAAGCCTGGGCAAGATCTAATTTTCCAAAGATCTTTGCCCCACCAGCATAGCCAGAATGTGGCTTACAACTGGGACTGGATAAACGTGATCCTGGAGGGCCCGGTTCAGAGTACATTTATAGTCTGCGCAGATGTGGACCTCCCCATTGGGCTTTATGGGCATGACAATGGGGGTCTCCCAGGGGGCATGCAAGACAGGTTCCAGGACCCCTTGGCCACATGGTGGTCTAGTTCTGCTTCTATTTTGTGACGTGTAGCGAAAAGAACCTTTCCGGACCGCATGCAGATGGGTGCTACCTGCGGTTTGAGTTGCAGGGAAACCAGGGGGCCTTTATAACGTACCAGATTCCCATTGAAGATGGACAGAAACTTGCTGCACACTTCGCTAAAGTTCCTAGTGCAGTTGTAGATCCCCTCAACCGAGATCCCCAAGGGGCTGAATCATGTGCAGCCCAGCAGGCTGCAAAGATTGCCTGTAATGACTAACAAGTCCAGATGCCCCGTAAAGCCCTTGTGCTGGACTTTAAAACTCCCTATGTCCCGTATCAGCACCTGGTTATGCTGGAAGTCCCTCAAGGTAATTGGGGCCGGGCATAAGCAGGGGCCCCCATGCAGACACAGTCTTTTCAGGGTCTCCTCTGATATTATGGAGTAGGCAGACCCAGAGTCCAATTCCATGGTGCAGGGGGATCCTTCTATCTTAACCATGATCTGAATCTTAGGGGTGGACGTTGGGCTCGGTAGCTGTAGTACCTGTTCTTCTGCGAGCTGGTAGAGGTTGTCTGATGTCTTGTCCTCCTCCTGCAGCATCCTGGCAGCCCAGCAGCACTGGGGTGTCTGCGTCGATGAGGCTCAGGATCCCTTCAACCGGCAAGCCCTCTGTGGCTGGAGCAGCCGCAGCTCCTGCAGATCACGTTCCAGAACCAGCAAGTTTTTCTGTCGTGCTGCTTCCCGCAGCTGGCACAATCCTATCTGGGCGAGTCTGTGGTCTGAGTGGAATGCGTTGCAGTCCCTGGGTCACTCCGTCTGGTCAGCTGCATTTGGTGGACCTCATCCCTGTCGCTGCAGTTGGAACTGGACATGGGGGTGGCAGTGGCCACGTGGTGGCTGGACAAGGAGCCCATTGATGGGACCTCTCCCATGCAGTTGCCGTGGTGAAAGCGAAGGTGAGGGTGCACTTTTTGTCCTCCATTATGCATTGCTGCAACTTTTCGTCCCTAAGGCCACAGACAAGCTGGTTTCAGAGGGCTTTTTCCAGGAACATTCCGAATTCGCACTCTGCTGCCAGCTATCGGAGCTCTGCCAGATAGGCGGTGATGGACTCCCTGGGCTGCTGTAGCTGTAGTTGAAAGGCCACGTGGCACGCAATCTCAGAGGGCCGCGGGTTGAAATGGTCCTGCAGTGCCTTGATAATCTGATTGAAGGTTGCTTCGTGGAGCTTGGTGGGCTCCAATAGGTTCCTGGCGAGCTCAACCATCGTGGTGCTGCAGGACCTGATGAGAAGGCCTCTTTTCTATTCTTCTTCAGTCACTTGGTGGAAAACCAGGATCGAGCAGAGTCCCTCCACTCAGGCTTCCCATTGCTGGAGCTTTGCTGGGTCGAACGGCGGGACGAGTTTTACTCCCGGAGCAGTGACCATTGCTGCGTGGGGTGACGTGGGAGCGTTTCCTTGGGCATCTTGGTTGCTTGTGGGGGGAGCAGCAATGGCAGACATCAGCTTCCTCAGGGCTGCAGTAGCAAGCTCGCTCAATGGTATCCCACCTTTGTCGCAACTGTTGTGTACTGGGTTTGTTGCATTGAAGTGTCGGACTACGATGTAGCGAACAGCATTCTTTATTAGGTACACAACTAAGCATGCAATACCGGCCATGAGGGCCAACTATATACAGTCCTTAGACTGCACCCCCAGTCCTATTGGCAGGTTTGAATATCCTGCTGGAGATCTTATTGGGGGGCTAGTGTGGGTCTAGGATCCTTGGCTCCTATTGTTTCAGGAGTCAATCTCAAGCCTTATGTCACTGCTGCTTTGTGGTCCTCAGCGGACATAACAGGGGGAAAGCAATGGCAAACCACCTTTGCTTGTCTCTTGCCTGGAACGCCCCATGGATATGGTTGGCATGAGTTGTTTGGGACTGGCTGGCATCCTCTTTTCTTCCATTCTGCCTGCTTCAGCCTTCTCCTTAACCTGCCCACGAGATAGAAGAACAGCCCAGAGTAGGTTTTGGATTAAATTATGTATGCCATTTGGAGAGTATTAAATTAGGATTAACTGATTGCTGATTTTAATATGTAATTTTATGTTGTTTTTAACCTGTTGTAAATTGCCCAGAGTCTTGTGTAGTCAGGGACTGGGTGATCCAGAATTTTTGATAATGATGATGATGGAGGAGGAGGAGGAGGAGGAGGAGGAAGAGGAGGAATATTTTTCTTCAAGAAAGAAATGGAATGGCCCTGATTTCCGCCCCCAGAAAGGAAGAAATAGAACAAAGAAAAGCATTTATCTAATCCCCACTAAAAAGATGCTATAGAAACAAAGAAAGTGTATTTTTGCTGAAGGCAATGTGGGAGAATGCATGTAGACATAACAGTGAGACCAAAACTGAACTGGCTACTACTTGTTAGCCGAATTGCTTTAATTTAAAGTTAGCAATTGGCAAAATACCGGGTTACAGCCAACTATACCAGGGTCCCACCCCTCCCAGGAGTTCTCCAGGAAAAAGGCACGTGAGGCAGATGGCAAATTAAATGCTGTTTACTGAATGATGTTATTCAAGCATACACAAAACAGAATCTCACACACACACACACAGACCTAAGGAAATTAGATAGAAAATAGCACTGTTGCAATTTGCAGGAAACGTTGGTTGGGTTATACTGTACCTGTCCTGAAGAGGAGTTGTCTGCTCAAAATGGAGAGTTGGATGGGGAGGAAAATAGAAAAATGGGGAACGTGTCTTGAACCGGCAAGGCCACGTGGTCTCTCTGGTCGCGAATCCAGAGATTCAAAGATGGAGGCAAGGGTATTTGGATAGAAAGCTGGACATAAAGGGTGGTAAAGCAGATAGGGGATGATGGGTCAAGAGACCGATTGCTGGCCGGGCAATCTCTTTTATTAGATGACTTTGGGGTGGGTCTCGCTGAACATACCTACGAGGCGGTCCGTCCCTTCTGACCCTACCATAGGTTAAAGGTAAAAAGGAGGAGAGGCTGGGGAATGGTCAATATTGTGAAACTAGAGCTAAACAGGAACTTGACACCTGGGCACTCCTGCAATGAGTCACTGGATCGCTTCTATTGTCTGTTGATGGCCCTGGCCGGCTGGCTCATGGCCCAACAGTTAGTTGCCAGGTAACCTCGTTTAGCATAGTCTGTGTAGGTATGTTGGAGGGGGCAGGGGTTGACCAGCGTGATGTAACAGAAAGAACCCTTATTGCAAGAGGGTCCTCGCTTCTGTCTTGGTGAACTATAGAGGTTGCCAGCCCCCTGGAGTGGACTGGAGCTTCTGCCAGCAATGGAGAATGCCTGTAGTCCTTACAGCATAGCAACCCAAGTTCCACTTATGAATGTTAAAATCCATAAGAGCACTTTGCAGTGCCTTGCTGGCCAACATACTCCACTAGCATCCACAAAGAAGAACCATATTTGTCCATCTGAATGATGTGGTTCCTTCCAAGCCTACATCTCTGAGTGAAGTGTCTGAGAAACAGGTTAACAGTTCTGTTCACATAAAAATACATTCAGAGGGCACTAGAAACTTCCCTGCCAGAGAAGAGACCAGTTCTATGAAAGGCAGAACTGTTTCCACCTGCTCTATCCCTTCTCCATTCTCTACATTAGTCTCTTTTGGGGGGGGGGGTGAGTATTTTGTTTGTGCGTGTATGTGTATTTGCTTGTAAGCCTGGAAGTTATGGTGACTTCTGGTGACCCTTAGTGGGGCTAGGATGTTTCAGAGAGGCAGTCTGATAACCTGCCTCTACGTCCCAGCCCTAGTATTCCTTGGCAGTCGCCCTTCCAAATACTTGCCAGGGTTGACCCTGCTTAGCTTCCAAGATCTGATGAGATTGGGCTTGCCTGGGCTATCCAGGTCAAGGCCTCTGCATTAGTCTCTCAATGGCTGGTAGTTGTATTTTGTAGTATTTGATTTTTTTCTGTTGTTATATGTGTACAGTTTTTTTAATTTATTTTTTTACATTAGGACCTGCTTTGAGTCCACATCAAGCAAAGAAAAGTTGATTAAAAGGCCCAAATGAAGAAAGAAATGCACCAGGGCTAGACTAAGATTTGTCCAGTGCAGCTTGTCACTATGCTGATGTGTTCTCCTCACTCTTCCCCATTCATGCATGAGGGAGGGAAGTGGGAGGAGTGAGGGGCATGTGTGAGCACAGCAGTGAAGTGTGTTTGTGCCTGTCAGAGATGAATCTTAGTTTGTTCTGATGTCTGAATGCACCTGTAGATTGGGAGGGGGTTCACTGCATGAATGCCCTGCTTGAAGACAGGAGATTCTGTATGTAAATGACCCAACATGTACCCACGACTAGTCTTTCACTGGAGTTAGCCCTCTGGAGAACTGATTGTTGACTTTGCACTTAGGCAAATGTAGGATCTGAGAGCACATCTTGGATATAAATGTGCACCACATAGTTAAAACAGTAGATATTGCAGATGTCACATTTCTCTCTTTTTGTGTGTGTCCATTATATCTTAGGGAATTCTGATACGTAGAAGGTGACTGAAGAAGGAAGCAAACCTGTGTTCCAGGTGTCTGTAAAAGAACCATGCTTTTTAAGCAATGTACTCTTTTCTCATGGCAATACTTCTATTATTTAGTTTACAAGACTGTTTTGAGGACTAAGGAGTCTTTAATACTATCATTCCATAAAAGAACAATAACCAGTTTTTACAGCCTATAAAAGTTAATATTTCAGCATGCTGACACATCCGCTGTTTGAGATCGTTGGCAATTTATATTCCCCCTGTGTGTCACTCAGTTGCTAGAGGCAGAAAGGAATTACGGGAGAAGAGAAGAACTAGAAGGCTGCATTAATTTCTTAATAGGACTCTACTTAGTGGTCCGTAAAATATTCATGTACTGAGAATTGATCTTTGATTTATATTGGCTCATGCAATATTCTCAATATGATTCATGCAGTTCTAGAATTTCTGCTTTTCTTTCTTTTTTGCCAAGAAAATATATGAAAAAAATATTTGCCCGCTCTTCAGATCTATTTGCTCAGTAAAAATTTAATGATTGTCAAATTCCCACAAGTCATAAAGATCACATATATCCCATTGTAATCTATTTTGGGACGCTTTATTATACACTTTGTACATCAGATTTGGATTCCAATGTCTTACAAAAGCTAGTCTTTGCCCATAACCTGAAACTACCTTCCTGGAGATTCACCAGATCCCTAGCTTAAATATATATGAAAAGTGTCATAAATGCATTTTATTTAGGCTGGCATGTATGTGGCCATGGCTCAACAGCAAAGCACATGGTCTGTATGCTGTAGATTCCAGATTCATTCGTGGCAACTCTAGTTCAAAGATTTCAAGTAGGAGATGTCGGGAAAGATCCATCTGTTCCTGATAGGCTTGCAAGATTGCCTGCTGCCCCTGACAGCTATTCCCTGCTCTGTTCATTCTTCCAGTGAGACAAATGGGGGGAATGAAGACATGGACATGGCAATGACACTTCTCATCACTGCATCCATGATATTCTAGGAATTTCCCCAATATCTATGGTCTTTACTATAGAGACTGGGGGAATCCCTTAGGAGGTGTGACATTCTCCCTTCCCATGTCCCATGTCCAAATGCTCCTGGGATTGTCTGGTATAGGCTTGACAGTCCTACTGCCACAGAACCTGGAGACCCTCTATCAATCCCAGTAGACAATGCTGAATTAGAAGGAACAGTGGTCTGAAGGTACAAGGAAACTTCATAAAATGGCAACATTAAATTTGTACAGAGTCATCATTTAGATAAATAAGTGATTTTCAGATATAGTCTAACATCTAAAACATGCAGATTGTAATACTGATCTACCTTACAGGGCTGTTGTTAAGACTGCTAAAACAGTGTATGTTAAGAACACTGAGCAGTGCATAGCAGTGTTTCTCAGATGTGTTTCTCAAAAGCTTGTCAGAGGTTCCTAAACGATATTAAGAACACTATGTTTCCCAGAACACCTCAGCTTTCCCACACTTAGGGTTGCTCAGCTGCCCAGTGGGGAGAAAATGCTGCCAAGATGGAGGCAGTATGCTGATGTACTGATTTCACTCCCTGTGCACTTGGACATGACATTAGCAAAATGCTGGGGATGAAGGGAACTTGGGCAAAACTCTATGATATAACCATAACCTAAACAATAACCATAACTCTGTGATTAAACCATAACCATAAACCCTATGGCTAAACCATAGAGTTTTGCCCAAATGTCAGAGCATTCCCAGCATTGCTGGTGACTTGCTGACATCACTTCTGGTGCATACAGGAAGTGACATCAGCACATTACTGGTGACATCAGTGTGTCACTGGCAAGGGCCCTCATCACCTGGAAATTCCCCTACCCATACTATGCATTTTTGCCACCAATGACATGACTGTGTCTTTTCTAGGCTACTCTCTCAGTTCATACAAGGAAATCAAGGGGTCTAATTACCCGTAGGATGCAGTAAAACATGTCACAGAAGCCTTGACAATGCACTGGGGGTCTGCAGTAGTTACTGGGCAGATGAATCAATATGGAAAGGTTGTCCAAAGTTAGAAAATCTGAAGTGCACTGTTCCAAAGTGCTCTTAAAGTGTGATAAAATTGTCATGTGGTAAGCTGTCTGGATGACAGAAGAACAAGTCAAAAGCAAAACCCACCAACACAAGCTACACAAAGCCCGTATATAAAGTCTAAATAATTGTTACAATATTGTCTAATAATATGTCTCAAGAAATAAATTTTGAAAAAGAATGACATTTGTGATGTTAAATTATTATTAAAGTACACCAAATCAGAATAATAAATACTACCTTAATGTCATATACAAAACAAGGCACAGACAAGTCATGTATGAATTGCTCACAAATTGACCTGTACATTCTACACACCAAGTCCATTGTTGTTGTTGTTTTGGATGACAGAAGAAGGCAGGGGGGAAAAATTTTCTAAGGGTCAAATTAGATGACATCAATATGCTGATGATACTCAGCTGTATACATCTGTCAGGTAATCCTGCCACTCTCCAGGGTGGGAGATGGGAATTACAGGGCTGGGTGAGACAACTCCACTCCTCCCAACTCCTCCCACTGGAATGTATTCCTTTCCCTCTGCTTGTCGTGAGTACCTCTGAGGACCTGCCTCCTGCGGACCTAAGTGAGGTGGAGGATCAGCTCCCAGCTCCAGAGGAGCCTCCACCTGAACCAGATGAGGCTCAAGCAAGCACCTCCCAGGATGTTACCCCAGCACCAGCGGCAGCTGAGCCACAGCCAAGCTCAAGCCCACCTGATTCACCTCCTCGGGTGGAACGTCTAAGGTCCCGATACAGGCAAGACTTAGCTGCTAGGAGAAAAGAGGCATGCATGCATGGTCGCAGATCACTCAGTCCTGAGTTTTAGAAGGAGCCGGGACCTCAATGCCAGCTGCTAACAAGCACAGGAAGTGGCTGGGTATTTAGGCACAGCACAGAGACTACCAACTTGTGCTAGCAACAAGTCATTTCAGCTAAGCTCTGCACCCAGTCGGCTCGCACTAGCTAACCTGATTCTGGACCCTCTGACTTGTGACTCCGGCTCTGTTTGACTTTGGCTTTTGTTGACTCCTTGGACTGGTTTGCTCATGAGCTTCCCTCTCTGACCCTGGCTTGGACTAACTCTGCTTTTGGCTTAGTGTTTTGGACTTGATAACTCATTCCTGATTTGGCTTGACCTCGGACTGTCCTGGACTTCAGCTTGACTCCTGACCCACTGGCACTCGTGATACTGCTTACTGCCTTCATAGGGTTGTTATCTCTATTCAAGGCTACTGGTAACTTCTCACAGACATGTTTAGTGTTTTTTAGCTTCTTTTGCAGGTGTCATCTATTGATGCCTTCCCACTCTTTAGCCTGGGAAAGCTTTTAGGCGGGATTCATCCCAGGGCGGGGACTGGGGAACCCGTGTGACAATACACATTTGAAATCACTATATCTATCCTAACACTATTGTTCCAATCCATTACTAACTCGACAAGTGTACCCTGAAGAAATTCCCCCAATAAAGAAAGTCTTGTTTAAGATCCTTTGCGTGAGTTCATCCAGGAAGTCTCACAATATCCTTATCCAATATCCTTATCCAAATCTCCTTGATGATGCAGCAGAGGTCCTGAATTGCTGCCTGGCTACTGGGGTTAACTGCCTAAAAATGAACAACTTTGACACTAAACCCTGAAAAGACAGAGGTAATGCTGGCTGGGAAAGAGGAGGTCTTAAAGGACATTGTTCTCCCCACTTTTGATGGAGTTCAGCTGACCCTTGTTGACTCAAAAGACTTGGGGTCATACTGGATCCAGCTTTGTTACTGGAGAAGCAAGTTAATGCAGCTGCAAAAAAGGGTTTCTACCAACTCAGTCTAGCCCATAAGGTGACCCCTTACCTTAATATGGTTGACCTGGCCACCTGGATCCATGGCATAGTAACATTGGGACTAGACTACTGCAATATACTGTACATTGGTCTCCCTTCAAAAGCTACTCAGAAATGCCTACTGGTTCAGAATGCCATGCCTCAGCTATTAACAGGAGCTAGATTACCGGGCTCAGTTTACGGTACCGGCTATCACATACAAAGCCCTTCATGGCCTTGGCTCCTCTTATTTGTGGGACTACCTCTCTCCTTATGACAACTTTGCTCTAGTCAGCAGGGGCTTCTGCAGGTATGAAGCTATAAAAGGGCAAAATCAACAACTGCCTGTACATATGCTTGCTCCATTATAGCTCCATTGTGAAATGGCTTGCTCAAGAAGGCCAGGAAAACTCCCACTCTCCTAGCTTTCCTCAAACTGTGCAAAACTGAACTATTCAAGAGGGCTTTTTTGTGCAAATAATAGGGTTGCACTGGACAAAATGCTTTTACTAGCTTGCTTGGATAAATGATTAGGGACTGTGGTCTATACTGCTGTGTATAGCTTATTGTAAGTAGCAGGGGTCATTTCGTAGAAAAAGAGGTGCAGGAGCTCATTAGCATAACTCATTAACATAACTCATTTGCATATGCCACACCCCTTAACATACCAAAAGTGTGTCAGAAGGCAACACCCACCCCTCAGGCTCCACTCCACAGGTGAGTGAAACTGACCTGCTCTTCCTCCATTCCCTTTCCCATCCAATACTTTGTGCAATAAAAATAAGCATAAAGAACACACCCTCATTATCTTCCTGCTCCCTTGAAACCACCAGGTTTCAAGTAGACTTGAGATACCCAGAACATGTGCACCACCCATCCCTTTCCCTTCCCCTCCCCACAACAAGACACCCTGTGAGGTAGGTGGGGCTGAGAGAGGTCTTTTGAGAACTGCTCATGAGAGAACAGCTCTGAGAGAACTTGTGACTGGCCCAAGGTCACACCAGCAGCTGCATGTGGAGGAGTGGGGAATCAAACCCGTTTCTCCCAGATTAGAGCCCAACTCCTGACCACTACACCAAACTGATGGGGTGGAAGCTGCTGAAGGGTTGGTGAAATTTCTCCAGTACTTATGTGCCATGTGCCCAGATAAAAAATGGTATACTTAGAAAATTTATATGCCACCTTGAGCAAGTCTCTGGAAAAGCAGCACACAGTCATAAAAGAAAGAATGATAAAATTATCAATATTAAAACAAAACATTAAAAACAATAAAGACCCTAGCAGGGCTTTCCCCAGGGCGCTGCGCCTCTGCACTGCTCAGGGAAGCCAAGGAGGAGGCGGGGCTTGGTCATGTGCCCGCCCCTTGGACTCCTCACTCCTGGAGCAGCTCTCCTGTGCGCTCCTGCTCCAACGGACCCCTGGTAAGCAGGATCCTATTTATGTAATTTCTGTACATTAATGTGGCATGTGAATACTTATGCTATGTTTCAGTTGTTTCAGGTGGTTCCAAACTTCTAAAATCCTAATGCACTGGTTATTGAATGTCCCATTTTGTTGATTGTACTGACTGATTATGTGTAATCCACTTGAGTCCCTGTGAGAAAGGTGGACTATAAATAATGCAAATAAATAAATAATTCTTGTGGCCGCCAAGAGGACACTCACAATTCTAAAGTGTTTTTAAAATGCTACAAGTGCCCGATTAGGGCTGCCAAACTGGCAGCAAAGGGACTTACCGACAGCGGGGTGAGGTCTAGCCTGTAATGGCAGTGATTTTGCCGGCAAGATGGCCACACCACTTCTGCTGCAAATCGAAAGTGGTGTCATTGCATTACCGGTTATGCGGGATGCTCTGGTGTCTGGGCAGAAACTCTATGGTAAAAATGGCTTTTTTTTTTGCCCGTACCAGAGTGTTCCATGTCACTGGTGACAAGATGAAGTTACTTCCAGTACATGCTGGAAGTGATGTTGTCATGACACTGGCAATGTTGCTGTAATGCTGGATAAGTCCACCCCCACCTCTCTACCAGTTACCAAGGAGCCTGGCAACCCTAGGCCTGATCCTGATTAGATCTGCAAAGCAGTGGCCTGAAGAGCTCTTGTTTACTCTCTGTGCCTTATCATGTGCTAAAATGGCTGCCCCTTGCAGCTATTATAGCACATGAAAAGGGGTGTGTGTGTGTGGGGGGGGGCAAGAGCTCTGTGCTGCAAGCCCAACCACAAGAGTGCTGTCACATCTAGTTTGATCCTATTGGGCCTGGACAATTTCTGCTGGTAATAGGGGAACTTTTAGGACAGGAAGCAGAGTCTCTTATATTTGTATAATTTTATTACCCATCCAGAATGAATAGAATAGTTTCAAATAAAACACCACATTCTAAACTATCAGCATGTTCCTTGACCGTAAGAACACTGTACTTTGTGTTCTCAGTCATAAACATAACCAGAAATTGTAAATAGCTGTGTTGATCTGGGGTGGGGTGAGGGGAGGACTAAGAAAAATACCAACCGTAAGCATTTTTTGTATTCCCTGGAATTCTTCATTGGTCTGGATGTTAACAAAAGTTGGGGAGGGGGGAGATATTGTTGAGCCTGATGGAAAGCCCATAATGGCAGATTGTAACAGTTTTCAAATAATGCAGAGATGTTATTCAGCAGTAATTAGGTCAGATTGCCCTGGCTGAAAAAAAGAAAAGAAAAGAAAAAGACCCAGATTACTGCTGGCTTTTATATTTTCAACCATTGCATTTTTGTCCTAGTAACTTTTACTGCTGAGCTCTCTCTCTTTTGTACCCTGAGCCTCCTCTAAGGCTGAAAAACATCCTCCTTTGTTTCATCCTAAAACATTTTTAAAATAATCTTCAGACAAGTTTTCTGTCATATCAAAAAAAGAGAGAAAGAATTTCCCCTCTTTTTATTTTGCTTCACATCTGTCTGGGTTCTAGGAAATTTGGAGGCTTGATATACCACTTTATAGTGTTTTGCTTGGTCATAACAAAGGTATTCCTCTATTTTTTGCCCCTGGATTTCATCATATACAAGTTCTCATCAAAACATAATTCTTTCTAGGGAATTTGGATGGATCAATTTAACTCTGAAATGTAAGAAGCCTGCTATACTGGTAATCTGTCTCTAGTCCAGCAACAGGAGAGTTCATATTTTTTTATCGTTGGCAAAAGTGAGTCCAAGGAAGTAACAAGATTAGTTGTCTGGCTGTGAATTTAGCTGTCTGTATTTAGTTCAAAATTTACATATCAGTGGGAGGTGGATTTGCAACCAGACTATTAGATCACTGTGAGAAACAGCTCTTTGACTGCTCACCCCAGTGAGTTCCTTGGCTCATACATAATAGGCAATAGAAATAAGTAAATGTCAGAGGACTTAAATGTACACATGAAGACTGGTATGATTAAAGTGGACTAGAGAGTAGTTCATACACCATCCATGGGAAATATACTCTGTCATGAATAACCCAGGCATTCTGTCAACTTGAACTCTGTTAGATAATTCCTCCAGACAATTCAGCAAAATAATGTGTGCTGCTTATTTGGCAAACAGGCATAGCCAGTGGAGAGGCAGCACACAAGGAGAAGATGAATCATGAATCCCCGGCTGTTACTCATCTTGCATTCTGTGATCATTTGCCTGGTTATCCTTACTTATAGCCACTAATTAGAATTATCAATGATTGCATGATAAATTTAATTTTAGTGACAATTATGAGTTTAGACACTGGGGTCTTAGGGGTATTGTAGCACAATCATATGTGCTTCTGGGAGGATACTGTAGCTCAGTGGGATTTTAAGGTGTTGACCTGCTGCTGAGACCCATATTTGATGCAACAACAGTCTCAAGCACGACCACAGTGGCAGCTGCCCTCCAATTTTGCCCCAGTTCTGTGCTTTAAAAATGGCACTGCATTCCTGGGGTGCTATGTCTATGAGCCTTGTTGCCTCCAAGGAGGCCTGTCCTTAGGAGGTCTATTCAGAATCCTACTCAGATCTTAATGGGGCTTCTCCCAGGAAAATGTCCATAGGATTGCACTAACGGAGATTAGCACAAACTTCTGTTATTCAGTTTTCTCTTTCCATTCCATCACAATTATAAAAAAGCAGATAAATACAAAATAGAAGGTAAGCAATTACCAAACACAATACAACTGTAAATAAAATTTGATTAGTTCCTGTTTCCTGTTTGATTAGTTCCTGTTTCATAATTTACCAATAAGAGGAGTCAATGAACAATGATAAAACTTGTTTTACAGTGGCATACAGTGGCATAGTGAAAGAGATGTAATCAGTATAACAGTATAACAACAATCTATTATAAAATTGTCAGTGAGCAATAAATACCAAGCACATGATATCTGGCTGGCTTTGCAACATGTACATCTAGATTAACTACATGAACTACAAACCAGAAGTAAACTCAATCAGTGCCTTTAGATTATATTTACCTTGATGAATTAGATTATATTTACCTTGATGAGTTAATGTTCCCAATAAAAATAGATATCCCAAACATTAGCTGGCCACTATACCTTGGAAACAACATAAGTAACATAGCAGTTATAAGTCAGGGCATCATCTGCTACAGTTAACAAAAATATTGCAAGATCTTTTACAGAATATTAAAAAATATTAATAAACATTGGGGAGATGATGATCTACAATTCCATTAATTCTGTTCAAAATTAGATGACAGAAATCTTGTCCCCCACACCCCAGCTCCACCATAATTTATAATAACTAGCCTCTTGGCATAGCCTTTCCAGTATCTATCAGACTATTTTTGAGGAATGTGTTTAAGATACCATCCATTAGTGACTTTAAATGACAATTCTCTAAGATTCAGATATGCTGTAAATATATATGTGTGTGTGGTTAACCAACAGAGAAAAATACATAGCTGCTCCATATCCTTGTTCCAGATCTGGAGGCTGCAGCTAGTGCAGAATGCCGCGGCCAGGTTATTGATGGGCCTCCCTATGGGTGACCATATCCGGCCTGTGCTGCGGCTGCTGCACTGGCTGCCTATAGCATACCGGATCCGGTTCAAGGTGTTGGTGTTGACCTTTATTTATTTATTTATTTAGATTTATATCCCGCCTGACCGACATAGCGGGATATAGCTTTAAAGCCCTATATGGTCAGGGGCCTGCCTACTTGAGGGACCGCCTTTCCCCATATGTGCCCCAGAGGGCACTGAGGTCAAGCACCCAGCATCGCTTGACTATTCCCGGTCCAAGGGATGCACGGCTGGCCTGTACCAGGGCTAGGGCTTTCTCGGTGGCGGCCCCATACTGGTGGAATGAGCTCCCGGACGACATCAGGGCCCTGCGGGATTTGTTACAGTTCCGCAGGGCCTGCAAGACGGAGCTCTTCCGCCAGGCTTTCGAATAGGAGCCGCCACCGGGGACATGGCAGGACAACATCACCCTAGTTCCACAGGCCAAACCTTCTGTTGTCGCTACTCTCCAGGAGCATGTAGATGCCGCCAGTACGGCTATGTTAGTCGTTTTTTAATGTTGTGTATTTATGATTTTAAATTGTAAACCACTTCGGGGCCTATGTTTATGTTGTGAGCCGCCTTGAGCCAGTTCACTGGAAAGGCGGGATAGAAATGCAAAAATAAATAAATAAATAAATATCTGAACTGAGTTTTAGCCATGGCTGAACAACTTGCATTGCTTTGGATAAAATCCATCAGGGCACTGATTTGAATAGTCTGTATTCGTGGCAATAATTTGAGGCTCAAAGATCTCAATTTACCTTCAAATAATCTTCTGTGGCACTCCATGCCTCCTTAACTCTTCCCATTTGTTTAACTTCTCGGTTTATGAACATTCATTGCTTAGGTCTGATTTCCCCCTTCCAACAATCCTTACTGGTTCACTTAAATTCTGTTTGTTTCTTGTTCCCCATATTTACCAGGGAAGCTAAGTCCTCCTGAAGACAGAACATCTACTCTTGCCCAAACAGTTCAACGACCTCTGAAAACTGAAAAAGAATGGCATGCCTTTCTCTTAATGCCTTCTCATTGTGCTGTCTCTATTTTAATATCATGTAGGTCTGGTGTCCTTTTCCCCCAATGCAGTTGTTTAATATACAGTGTCTACTTCTCAGGCACTTTATAAAGCAAAAGCCAGATAAATGTACTTGGTAACCCAAGGGCAATGGGTTTTATAGCTGCATCTTGGCTGGAATAGATGGCCGTACTTCTTCGAGCATAAATTATGATGGGACATCTGTTCCATAAATTATCCCAGAATTATGTTACTGGTGTGCTTACTATTTATTATAGTCTTGGGAAACCAATGTTGAGATGGCATATAGCCCAGTCCACAGACCTACACAAGGGTTTTATAGTAAACTCTGTGTGACAAATCTATTTGTCTTGGATGCATGTAAGCTCTATGCATATGATCAGGAATATGATCTTTGAAATCTCCATTGTTCTCAGTGGTGAAGCAAACAGAAACAGTGTCTTGGATACATGCAAGCTCTTTCAGACTTTTGTGTTGCACTTATGTGGACTGTGTGAGGGGGAATGTAGGCATGAGTGGGTGCAGTCTTGATCTACCTTTATGCATCTTGACAGTATACTGCTATAACATATGAACAGTCTTTTAGTTTTGAGAAACAATGGCTTAATAACAGTGATTTAGCTGGTTCAAGTAGTGTGGTATAGTGGTCAGAGTGTTGGATTAGGATCTGGGAGATCCAGGTTCAAAATTCTACTCTGCCCGTGAAAGCTAGCTAGGTGACCTTGGGCCAGTCAAAAAATTTCAGCCTAATCTACCCCACAGAGTTATTGGGGAGATAAAATGGATGAGAGGAAAGTGATGTGAGCTACTCTGGGTCCCAGGAAAATGAGACATGCCTTATGCTACAAAGAAAGGAACAGTTGTCCTGGGCAGGAACAATGTGCCTCTTCCTTAGTAGAAAAAAGCAACAGTGAGAGTAATTAGTTGTATATTGTTCCAGTGTCCTTTGGCTTTGGAAAGTTCTTTGGCTAATTATTCTACTTTTTTTCAAGATCCTCTGCCCCCCCCCCCCCCAAAGCAACTGGTTTTATTACAGCCCAAACCCCATACTGGTAGTAACTGGCCAAAACTGAGCAACTAATCAAGATGTTGTGTTGGTTGTGAGAGCTGTGCTATGTTTGTTGTGTTTAGCCTCTTTGCAGGAAATGAGCAAATTAATATTATGAAACTGTAAATAGAAAGGCTTAGACAACGTAACAAATGGCTCACTGCTCCCATAAAAAGGCAAAAAATGCTGTTATGTCTTCTATTAGCTCAATCTTTTCCCATAAAGATAGGCAGTTCTGACAAGTGGGGCAGAGTTGTCTGTTGACCATACCGTTGATGGAAATTGTGGTTGGATTTTTAAATTATTATATGGGTAAACAGTAAGCGAATGGAGAAATGTCACATTGCTTAATGTTTACAAATCAGTTGCTGGGCATAAAGTGCTATGAATTTCAGAAATGAATCATTTGAATCTCTGGAGTATAAGTTTGAAAATCTTGGGCTTTCCCTAGATTTCTAACTTGTTGTGCTCAGATCAGCACCAACCTGAATTTGCTAACCCACATTAATAGACTTGGGAAGATTCTAACTGATTTTACAGGACTTTGGATCAAGGCTGTTGATTACAGAGGTGCAAGTGGAAGTTATCAATAAATGTATAGCTTAATTGCAAAGATGCTACAAATCCCAGACCCAAAAAGGAAAACAAATGTATACACATTTATTTCTGTACAGTGGTAATCATGTTTACTGTTATGTTTTTTTTAAAAATTAAGAAAAACAATATATTGAGATTATTTTATTGCTATATGATAAATAAGCAGTATAAAAACTAGAAAGGCAGTCTGGATAGCTTTAAATCAGAATGCAAGCCAGTAAAACAGAATGAGATGTTACATATAATTCCTGATCATTTTTCCTGACTTAAAAAAAAATCAGAATGGTCTACTACTACTGGGTCTGTAATTTAAAGGGGGAGACTGGTATGAGGAGTGAAGCTCTGTTTAACTTTTCCCTTCTGGTTTTTTCCCTGTCAAATCACCACTAAATGATAATTTCCCCCTACACAAGTAGAAGCAGGTAAACATGCACAGCATGGGGAAACAATCTCTTTCTCTCTGTGTCAATTTCTCTCTTTATTCTGAACACCTCCCCCTGTATTCTCTCAAAAACATATTTTGGGGGAAAATAATTATGGAACTACATGCATCATGAAGTTCCACTAGCATGGTCTAGTTACAGTGCGGACTTGTCTTTGGGTGTTTTTATAGATCAACCTCAAAACCAATGGCCAATTTCAAATTGGTTGTATTTGCAGCAAAATAAATGTGCAAATTAACAATAGTTGCCTTGTTTTCTGAATAGCTCAACTTAAACTTCCCCTCTGATGTCAGTAACTCCTGTACTGGGCCAGATGTGGGTGCTTTTGAATACTGAATATCTAAAGGAGATCTCTGCACACTGTACTCAGTGCTGCCACCATTTAATTTGAATCAGACTCATTAGCTTTAATTAGCAACTTATTAAGATGACTAAGAAGGTGCTACTGTTAAATTAATAATGTTAGTGATGTCATCTGTTCCAGGTAACTTTCTGTAGTTATTCCATCGAAGTCCACTTTCACTAAGTGAGTCTTACTCCAGAAGAGGAAGGCTTGATCTTTCATGGAAAGACTCATTCAGCAGAAGAAAATCTTTGGACCCAGTCCTTTGTGTTTGATAATAGGTTGAAACTGATGAGCAGTAGAAATGTGCAGTACTCAGTTGATGAAAATGGCACCCAGGGACAGAGGACAAACCAAACTAGAAGACCTCAAGAGAATTAACCTTGAACCTATTCTAAAGAGCAACAAGCAACACAATTGACTGACATGATTAAGACTTAAATGATTATCTTAGCACTGCAGAGTGAAGACAGTTGTAACTGGCTTGTACTTGATGTCCCCTACATTATAGAATTATAGAATGTTACCAAATTCACAGAGCTAAATCTACTCAGATGAAAGGAATAATTCTGTATGTTACTGTTGCATTGGTAATGAAACTGATTAAATTGATGTCGTAATGTTTGTGCAAATGTCATCACTGCATTTAATCAGAACGGATTCTTCCTAAAGTTAGGTTTTGTCTTATAGCAATTAGGCACACTGCTTGGTCATGGCCTTCAAACAGTTTGCATCTAATTTGTTCTGAAAGCAGGGTTTCAGGTGGCAACTATGCTTGTTCATGCATCATACCCTTGCTGTTTTAAGAGTCCAGCATAAAATGATGTTAGACAGATACAAATGTTTTAGTGTTTTAATATTCCCCGCCTTGAGGACCCTGAATTTCAATAGACAAACAAATAAATGGACAATTCATCTTATTGCAGGCCATAAGGAAATAATGTATTTGAAGGACTTTGAAACTCTAAAATGCTGCGTAATTCTAGGCATAATGAACAAGGAGCTGTTTTATGCTGAATCAGACCACTTGGTCCCTGAAAGAGTCAGTATCAACTGCTTTGTCTAGCAATTGTTGTGTGCGGTCATGGCTTCAGGAGCATTCCGCAGCTTGGCTACTAAGGGCCTTCCTTCAATATGCCCAGAAAGAGGAAGCAAAGAAGTAGTTTTGGACAGCAGTGGGAGTTTCCAGAGGAGTTTTGGACAGCAGTGGGCCTGTGTGTTTATTCATATACCATGCTATTGATCTTTGCTCTTTTGGACTGTTCTCCACATGCATATTCTTTCTTTTGCACATTCAAGGCTTTGCACAAAAATCCAAATACAAAGGAAAACTCTGAAGATGTGGCACAGAAATATCACCAGCCAACCAAACAACCAACAACATACTGAGCACAATATTTGTTGTACTTGGCAGTACTGAATCTAAATTCTGCTGATGCTTCCAACCACACATTATGTGAGACACCCTATATCCCACAGTTCCTTCAGCTGAGGGGTTTGCTTCACATACCATAATTAATCTAACCTTTGAGGTTAAACGTAGAACAGGGCCTTTTGTGGCAGCCATGATCTATAAAATCCTTGCCCTAAAAGTATTGTTTCAGTCCTCTATTACTGAAGAGTGCTGGACTCAGGAGACCAGGAACGGTGAAATCATGAAGCCTTTACTGAGTGATTCAGCATGTCTAGTAGATGGTCAGATTAAGCATGCTTACAGGGCTCCAGGGCCCTCATTATATGCTGGCCGAAGCCACACCTCCGGCCAAACCCAAAAGACCTGATAGGGGCTTAACATATGCGCATGTTTGTCATAGGTTCCCTGGAGAAGGCTTTGACCGCATTGGCTCCCCAGGGAGAACCTAGGTCCCACATTGGTGGAGGCTTAGAATCCGGACGTCAACTGTTCCTCCAGATTCAAGCTCACCTCTCTGCCTGACCATGTGCTCTGGCCATGCGGCCGGCGCCATTACCTGAGAGCACATGGCAGGCTGGTAGCTACACAGAACATACTATATTACAATTACATAACTTTAGAAGGCAGTGAAACACCTTTTTTTTTTAACAGAAAGCTGCAAATGACATTAGTTAGTTATTAGTTTCTATTTTAACATGTATTTTTTTGTGTTTCTGAAAAAAACCTGAAACATTTTTTAAAAAACATACAAATACCACACAGTTTCCCCCCATGGTCACAGCTGATGAGGAATGTTTATGTGGGTTGTAATCCAGAATTGATGTAGGTCAGCCATGTCCAGTGGCTATTGTTCTGATGTACAACAGAACTCCAATAATCAAATTTCACCTTCAGCACCTCTCTTTTTAAGGAACTGATGACTGACTGTGGCTGCTAGAACAGACAGAAGGAATAAAGGTCTAAATCAAAGAGGGAGCCCTGGAAAAGCACAATACTTAAGATAAGGAGGGGTTGTACGGTGTTGGAAAGATAGGGTTCCCATCCTCCAGGTGGGGCCTGGGGATCTCTCGCTTTTACAACTGATCCCCAGCTGACAGAGATCAGCTCCCCTGGAGAAAATGGCTGCTTTGAAGGGTAGACTCTATGGCATTGTACCATGCTGAGGCCCCTCCCCGCCCCAAACCCCACCTTCTCCTTGCTCCAACCACAAAGTCCTCAGGTATTTTCCAACCTGGACTTGGCAACCCTATGGAAAGAGGAAGACTTGTCAAAAGACAGGATGGCTAAAGGCAGTGAAATAAAATAGATAGGTGGCCTGAAAAGCAGGAACTTGAGGAAAGAATGTTGGATGGGGAGGCAGAGTTTAATAAAAAAGAAAGTAGGACAGAAGCAAAATTGCCCACATGGCCTACAGTAGGGTTGTCAACCTCCAGGTGGTGGTTGGAGATCTCCTGCTATTATAACTGATCTCCAGGTGACAGAGATCAATTCACCTGGAGAAAATGGCTGCTTTGGAACATGGACTCTATGGAATTTAAGTCCCTCCCCTCCCCAAACCCTGCCATCCTTAGGCTCTACCCCCCAAATCTCCAGGTATTTCCCAACCCTAGCCTAGAGGCAGGAAGGGATGTACACTACTGGCAGGCAAGCATCAAGCAAAGAAAGCTCAGCAGAGAGGACACTGGGCCAAGCTGGTGAGAAGGAACATTCGTAGACTCTGGTCCATGGATCCAGGCAAAGCATGTAAATTGTTATCTTATGATATTTTGTTGGGTGTGAATAAGGTTGCCAGCCACTGGCTGGGAAATTCCTAGAGATTTGGGGGTGGACCGTTAGGATGGCAGGGTTTGTGGAGTGCAAAAACCTCAGCAGGGTATAATGCCATAGCCTCTACCCTCCAAAGTAGCCATTTCTTTCAGGGGAACTGACCTCTGTTATTTGGAGATCATTTATAATTCCAAGAGATTTCTGGGGCCTACCTGGAGGTTGGCACTTGGCAACCCTAAAGTATGAGTAAGATGAAGATGGGAACCAGAGGAAGTATTTGTCTGGAACCTGTGGCAGCTATGACAGCCTTAACTGCGGGCATAAAGTTGGTATGCACAGAATGCAGATCCTGACAACAGAATTCTGACTAATGGAATTCAGGCTGCCATTGCAGCATTGTGAGCTGGAAATCATAAGAGAAGAACCAGGATTCAGGATGCAGGGGAGACACACACTAAATTTCTAATACTGACCTGACTCAACCAGTCAGTTAAGCTTCTTCTCTGTTGGTATTATTAATATTATGTCCATTTGTGGTATATAATATTTATAAAAGGTTCTTTATAGCAGTGTGTTGTGCAGCAATCAATAGAGCCATTTCATTTTGAGAACCAGTGCCAGATACATTTTCATTAACTGCTTTCATAGAATTTGGAACACTCTATGGGAATGCAGCCCTCATCAATGAAAGACTCCAAGGTCTCTCAGAAATTATTAATGGAAATGGCCAGCCAAAGATTGTCCCAAAAGAACTGATGTTTTTTTTTGTTACTTAAGAGTGATTGAAAAATTACAGACTCTGCAATGCTTATAAAAGGGAAATAATCTGCAGATGTTGTCTCTCTCCCAGTGTATAAAGCAGGCGGATGCTGTTTTTATGGCCTGTTTTTCTCTGGTACTAGTGGAGCTTGCAGTTATTTCCTAGAAATCCCAGTTAGACATAGAAAAAAGCTTCACAGGAAGTGTGTGTCACTTGTAATGTCATATCCAGCTATTTTGAAATAATTTACCTCAGTTTTGTCTCATACATTGATTGCACATCCATTGCTGGCATCATGGGAATGCTGGCCTCTCTGTCCCTGACATAAATCTTTCTCCAATTGAGGCCTAGTCTCATGTCACCTTAACTGCACTTTGGTGACTTCCACATGGTGACTTTCTGTGCCAGGAATTTAATGTGTAGCATCACTTGCCCTATAGAAACACAGCACAACAAAATGGAGACTCTTCACACCAACAGCTGACGTTTCCAAGAGCATCTGGTACTGGTTTAAAATCATCCATATGTCACAGTGGCTCAGAATTACAAGAATAAAATGTCCACCAAACCAGAATATGACAGTTTTTGCATGAAAATAAAGCAAACAAAATAATACTTCAGCAGATATTTGGGTTAAAAGATGAGCTTGAGTGATGGGAGTATGGGATAAGGCAGACCAATATCCTCCGAAACGCCTGGCTTCAGCAATCCTGACTCACAACTGCAGGGACTAGTGAGCCTGCGTCAGCCATTCCTAGTTTTTCCCACCACCCTCTAAAGCTGCCTCTGATGAAATCCTACACATTTTCCTCATCTTGTATCAGAGGCCAAGGACCGTAAAAGACTTGTAAGGAGGCAAATTTCAAAACTGTGATTGATCTTGAGAATATTTGAGTGGGGGGAGCACTAAGGTCAGATGCTGCTGGAAGTTTCACCTGCTTTCTTTGGATTGAATCCCTAAGCACAAAATGCATTTCTACATACAGGTAGATTATACAACATGCACAGAAGCCTGCACATACACTTCACAGGTGGAAATAATTATGTAGAATCCCATGTGTTGCTCCATATGTATCCCTGTGTGGCAGCTTCTACACTTGGCACTCCGTTCATAGCGGCATCCTCAGAACTTTCTGAATGCCACAATGTTCTGCAATTCCTGCTGTCTTCTGGACTGGGGTGAGATATAATTTAATATATTTCACTGGCTGCTTTGAATCATTTTTTTTCTTTTTAAGAATGTGTCATTTTAAAAATAGCATGGAACTGTAAATTAAATTACCAAGGGTGCCACAATCTTTGTTGCAGGAAAGAAAGAAAAAAGACCAGTAAAACTTAAGCTTTTTGGCCTTTTCCCTTTCTTTGCTTACACCAGCCACTATGGCAGCACAAGTGTACACTATAATTCTCTCTTTAAGTACAGAGCATGGTTGCAGTAGCATATCATTTAGTGAAAGGAAAATGGCCAAGCATATATTGCAATCTGGTGTACATTGTCTTTAAGGCTGCTTACAAATCATATGCTTAGAAATAGCTAGGTGCTCTTTCCTAGTGGTTTGAATGGTCAGGATTAAAACAACATGTGTGCATCTGCACTTTATCAGTAGCTTTTGATCTTCTGCCATGTGGGGATGCACAAAAATATTTTTGCTGAACATATCAACCTATTAGGGAAGAAGTACAAACCATCTGTGTAGATGATTTGTTTTTCTGATTTCTTCCCCTAGGGAACAAAAGTAGAAAATGTTTGGAACCAAAAAATGCAACTGATTTCCATCACAGGAATAACAGACATCCACTCTAGTCCAGCAAGGTGTACATATGGAAGGAGTTTCCCAGGGAGTTTCCATATGTTGGTTCACTGTTGCAACAGGAACATCATGCAAAGACAGGCTATGGATGTGCATCTGCATTAGAATGCACACTAGGATGTGAGGCATATGTTTTTCATTACACAGTATGGAAAGTGTCACACATTTCTAGCTACAATAGAATGCATATAGAAACGGTGTCCCTAACCTGTGCCTCAAGTTTTGCATGCATTGTGGTGAACAAATATATCCATACCCAGGGGTCCTTTCGTAGAAAAAGAGGTGCAGGAGCTCATTAGCATAACTCATTAGCATATGCTACGCCTCCTGACATCACCAGAAGTGTGTCAGAAAGGGAATGTCAGTTTCAGCCCCATTATATCCTATGGGCCATTGAAATCAATGGCAAAAACTCATAGGGTGTATGAGGGGCTGGAGGAAAGGGGGTTTGAGGGAGAGACTCCAAACTTGCAGGGTAGTTGCTGGGGCCTCTCCTCGAAATACCCACTAAGTTTCAAAAAGATTGGACCAGGGGGTCCAATTCTATGGCCCCCCAAACAGATTGTCCCATCCCCTCCATTGTTCTCTGTTAACTTTTTTCCTACCATAGAGAACAATGGAGGGAATGGGGGCAACCTGTTTGGGGGCCTGTAGAATTGGACCCCCTGGTCCAATCTTCTTGAAACTTGGTGGGCATTTCAAGGAGAGGCCCCAGCAGCTAGCCTGCAAGTTTGGAGCCTCTCCCTCAAATCCCCTTCCCTCCAGTGGCTTTTAAAGTTGCCACCGAATTTCGGCAGCAATTCAGCGGCGAGCTAAATCAGATTAGAGAATCTGATTCAGCCCGTGGCTGCCATACTGGCCTCGCTCCGGCCCCAACGGACCCCTGTCCATACCAGGAAATAAAAATCTTAAACAAAATGGATATGGTAGGCCACAATCAGACAGGTGTGAATTTAATTTCAATTAATGTTATTAATTTCAGTGGCCTTACTTGGTGTTGGAATGAGGACTCCAACTTCAAGGCTTTGAGCATTTTTAAAAATCTCATCCTTCCTCCTCCTCAGAGTAACATATGTGTTCCCCTCCACATGGTATCCTCACACTTCCATTTCAGTGTATCTGAGGAAGTGTGTGTGCACACAAAAGTGCGTACCTTGAATAAAACTTTGTTTGTCTTAAAGGTGCCACTGGACTCAAACTTTGTTCTGTCCTCCAAGGATGATACTGAGTAGAAGGGATGGAGGGAAGAAAACAGGACTGGCAAGTCCCAGTGATATTTCTCACCCTTTCCTGAAGTAGTTGGTGCTAAAGAGGCTCTAAAGATCCAAGGCATTTCAGCAATCTTCCATTCTCATGGATTTGGTAAAGAACAAAAGTCATTGTCTTCCATTCAGTTTCATTTATAAACACTGTTGATCTATATTTGGGTCTTCTTTAGCAAAACTCTCAGTTGATTTGTACACATTTGTATTTCTCTCTGCTGCATCCAACAAGACTCCTTGCTGATGGCACCAAAAATGAAAGGTAACATATCCTAAAATGACAAGTAAAACCTACATCAGAGCTCTTTTAATGAACTCTTGGAAAATACCATATTTACTGTGCAAACTGAGCAACTCTCATAGGAAATCACTGAACTTTGTTTGACGAGCACATCTGCTTAGCATCTGAATTTTTACACAACATGAAACTGAATAAAGCTTAGCACTAAACCATGTCAGGCTGTATATCTGGGGCCCCACCACAACTGCATTCCTGCATGCTTTATCTGTTTGCCACTGGGACAATGAGAATCCTAGGGGAAATTATTTCCATGCCACATTAGATAAGTATGCAGGAAACCCAGGACATGATGTGGAACATAGTTTTGTAAGAATCCTGTAGCAAAATAATTCAGAGAGCCAGTTTGGTGTAGTGGTTAAGTGCATGGACTCTAATCTGGGAGAACCGGGTTTGATTCCTCACTCCTCCACTTGCAGCTGCTGGATTGTTAGGACTTTTGTCCAATAATCAGAAAAATCAGAGTAATGAATCTTGCTTTTCTGGAAAGAAGAGATTGCTTCTTTTAGTTTAAAAGAAGTTTATTACTAAAGGGAAAAGGTAAACGGGATTAGCTACAAATAAACAAAACATGCTTTCTAAGGAGCTGCATTGTGCTCCGTCTTCACACTAAGACATACTGATAGAGAGTGAGGGATTGTAATGGAGGATCTCTCCTTCTTCTTGACCCCTGAAAGGAAACACCTGATATCACTGACCAATTAGCAAGACAGTACACCTTTAGTTTTCCCGGGTTTACAGATAATTGGCCAGCTGCCAGGTATTGCTTCCAGGCTAACCCCTTCTCAAGACCTGAAATGCAAGTTATTATACATGTATACACAAAACATTATCCAGCATTAGCATCAAGCATATTCAACATTTCACGAAGTCTTTCAAACTTGTCTTTGGTCAGTGGCTTAGTCAGAATATCAGCCACCATCTCTTCTGTACGACAATGCTTAATCTCTATCAACCTTTTCTGGTACAAATCTTTAACTAATGCACATTTAATACCAATAGATCTACTTCTAGCAGTCGTGCTCTCTTCCTTACATATAGTTATACAAGCTTGATTATCCTCTAACATAAGTATAGGTACAGGTTCAATTATTCCAAAATCTTTCAACATCTCAAAGGTCCATTCAAGTCTGCTGCAGGCACTTGCTGCTGAAATGCACTCAGCTTCTGCTGTGGATTGCGCTACAACAGTCTGTTTTCTACTAGTCCAGTCTATTAGTCCATCTCCATAAAAGAATAGGTATCCACTGGTAGACTTGTAGTTGTTCATCTCTTCTCCCCAACTGGCATCCATGTAGCCAACTAGTCTTGGTTGTTCAGTTGGTGCAATTTTCAGTTTTAAGTCCATTGTTCCTCTTAGGTAACGTGCCATCTTCTTTACTGCGCTCCAATCATGATGATTTGGCGAACTTACTTTTCTGCTTAGAAATCCAACTGCCGCTGTAATATCTGGACGCGTTGATTTGCTCAGGTACAAGAGCTTTCCGACAGCCTCTCTGTATCCTCCTATGTCCTTTAGTGGTGTGCCGTCCTTCTCCTTCAGATATCCAGGTTCAAGTGGGATTGTTGAAGCTTTGCAGTTCTTCATGCCAACAGATTCAATAAAGTCCATAATCTTTCTTTTCTGGCATAAAAGAAAAGTTCCATCCTCGAGTCTCTCAATTTGCATTCCGAGGTATTGTTGAACATCTCCTAGCTGTTTGACTTCCACTTCCTTATTCAGTCCATCAGCTATTGCTTTGATGTCTCCTCTGTTTTGACAAGCCACGATCAAGTCGTCAACGTAAACAAGAACATACTGGTATTGTCCATTTCTGATTCTAGTGTACAGACAAGGTTCAGCTTTCCCTTGCTTGAAGCCTTGCTTCTTTAAAAGTTCAGTAAGTTTGTCATACCAGGCCTTTGCTCCTTGCTTTAGGCCATAGAGTCCTTTATTGAGTTTGTAGACTAAGTTTTCTTGACCTTTGACCTTGAAACCTTCAGGTTGTTCCATGTAGATTTCCTCAGATAGTTCTCCATTGAGAAAAGCAGTCTTTACATCAAGATGCTCTACTATCATGTTCCTAGATGCTGCAACACTTAGAAGTGTTCTGAATGTTGCTTGGTCAGTAACTGGAGCAAAAGTTTCAAAATAGTCAGTCCCATATTGCTGTGAGTAGCCTTTAGCTACTAGGCGTGCTTTGTATAGCTCCACAGTTCCATCTTCCATTTACATCCAACAGGGTTTCTGCCTTGAGGTAGTTGAGTGAGAGTCCAGGCCTCTTTTTTGCTAATGGATAGCAGCTCTTGTTCCATTGCTTCAAGCCATCTGCCTCTTTCACTCGCAGGTAAGTTGCAAACTTCCTTCCAGTTCTTGGGTTCCTTTGCAGGTTGCACAAGTTCACAAAATCCATACTTCATTGGAGGTTGTCCCTTAGTGCTCCTTTCTGATCGCCTCACACCGGGTGTGGGTTCTGCTGTGGGTTCTGCCGTGGGTTGAGCCGCTTCCTCTGGTGTGGCCCCTGCTTCCCCTTCTGTTTCAGTAGTTTCCTCAGAAGGTGGACCTGCTGCTTCACTTGCCAGTTCCCCAGCCAGTTCCCCAGCAGTCACTACAGGTAGCCAAGCAACGAACTCATCAGGTGCAGTCCCAGGCATCTTTGGATCAGCTGCAGTGGAAACACTAGGCAATACAGTCTCATCAATAAAAACAACATTGCGTTCTTCTACTGTGTGGGTTTGGGGATTGTATATCCTGTACCCTTTCCCACCAACAGGATAGCCTACAATAAGTCCAGTTTCAGATCTGGAATCAAGCTTTCCCCTCTTTTCCTTTGGTATGTGTGCATACCCTTTTGCGCCAAAAGCTTTGATATGCCTTAGACCAGGCTGTCTTCCAAACCAAGCCTGAAAAGGGGAGGTTCCAATAATCTTTGAGGGTAATCTGTTGTGAAAGTACACTGCTGTGTTCAGGGCTTCTGCCCATAAACCGTTTGGCAGTCCAGAATGCATCAGCATAGCTCTGCACATCCCTTGCAGTGTTCTATTTAATCTCTCAGAAGCTCCATTTTGCTGGGGTGAATAGGCAATGGATACTTTATGTTGAATTCCTTGCTCTTGTAGAAATTGTTTGAATTCAGCATTACAATATTCACCACCTCCATCTGTGAGTAAGCTCTGAGGTGCTTTGCCAAATTTATTTTTAACAATAGCTACATAATTTTTAAATCTACGCAGTGTTTCATCCTTACTTCTCAGCATATACACATAAGTGTATTTTGTTTTATTCTCTGTGAAAGTCACAAAATATTTGTTCCCACCTAGGGATGCAGGTAAAGGCCCAACAAGATCACTGTATACAGTTTCCAAAAATTCTTGATTTTGCACTGGAGTTTTCCCAGAATAACTTGGGGCATCTCCCTTTGCTCTGAGGCATGTCTCACATCTAGTTTCACTCTTTTCACAATGCACAACAGGTATTCCACATTGCTTTAACAACTGCTCAACAGATTTCAAATTTCTATGTCCCATTTTAATATGCCATGAAAATAAACATTTTTCATGTTTACAAGCATCATCACAAGCATCCTTAGTCTGGCAAATCTGTTCCTTATCATCAACAGTCTCTATTTCCTCATCAGGATCAACATCAAAAGTTTCTGTCTCCTCATCATCACAAGCTACAAAGTAATGAAAGCCATTTTTCTCTTCCACTTTAAATTCAAGCTCTCCATCCTTGGTAGAGACCTTGCTTCCTTGCTCTGGTTTGAGCAGGACATGATGTCCTGTGTTCATGAGACTTTTTGTTGAAATTAAGTTCTCAACAGCTTCAGGCACATAAGCTGTATTTTGCAATTCAACTTCAATTAATTGATTATCTGTAGTGGACAATCGCAATTTTACAGTCCCAACGCCTTGTACATTCAATAATTGCCTGTTAGCTTGGTAAATTCTTGGTTTGTTTTCAACATCTATGTTACTAAACCAGGCTTTTTCTCTACACACATGTGTACAAGCACCAGAATCGATTAAAAATATTTTCTTATCATCTGTGTTAAAATCATCAGTGATCCTAAAAGCATTGCCTTTGCTCTGTGTCTGTGCTGCAAACTTCTTTCCTCTGTGCTGTGTGTGTGAAACGTGACCTCTGCTCCTCCCATAATGGCTTCCCCTTCCACTGGCTGGTTCTTTGTTACTGGAACCATGTGCTCCTGTGGCTCTTTGTTCTTGGGGCTCATTATTAGGTGCATACTTAGAAGAGCAGTACTTTGCAAGATGATTTTTCCCACATATAAAACACTCTATTTTCCTTTTAAATCTCTGTCCATGCTTTAGACTCAAAACAGACATCTCATCAGACAAACTTTCTTTCAAATTTCTAGAATCATATTCCTCAGTGCAGACAAAAGACCTTCTAAAGTCAGATCATCTTTCAGTCTAATCATACTGGTTACAGACTTATAGGAGCTAGGCAGACCCTTAAGAATTGAAGAAATCATATCTGTATCAGAGGGTGCTTCATTCAGGTCTTTAAGCTGTGTGTAAATGCCCATTAATTTGTCCATCTCTTTGGGAAGGCAGTCTCCCTCCTTCATCCTGAAATCAAAAATCTTTCCCTTGAGGGAATAGATTTTACTCTTGCTGTGCTTATCAAATTTATCCTTTAACTTTTGAAGCATCAATCTGGACGTGGCTAGCCCTCTTAATCCTGGTACCTCTGTGTAGGGAATACTCCCTAAAATCAGGGCTTTAGCAAAACCATCCATCATAAGGAATTGTGTCTTATCAGGGTCAGTTTCTGGAGGATTTTCAGTTGTTAATACTTGAAGGGCATTGTGAGTCTGCAGGCGACTCTTCAAATACTCCTCCCACCACTGATAGTTAGCCTTTGTAAGTCTGAGGTTTGGCATTTCTTGGGATGGGGCATTAAAAGCCATTTTCTTTTTTTTTTTTACTCACGTCCCTTTGGATTTGAGGTAGAAGCACAGGTTCTGGCTCAGTCATCTACTTCTCCAGGAGCTGGCAGGGTTAATCTTTCCTTTCTCTGCAGCAGCGCGAAGTTCAAAAGCTCCTTTGCCTCGCCTTCCTTTGTACTCCCGGCAGCAGCGTCTCTCAGGTGCTCCAAGGCTCAGCTCCACTTACAGCAGGCAAAAATTAATCCAGTCAAAAAAGATCCTTTGCTCCTGGCAAACTACAATCCAGCATAGGTTTTCCCCTGATCAGCAAGGAAACAGGGTTGGGCCTTTCTGGCTGCAAGATTGCTCTGAGAGCAGGAAGGAAAAAAAGTGGTCGTTTTAAAAATCCAAGCCTCTAGCTCTTATTCCCTATTTCTCTTTCTCAATCAATCCAGAAAGCTTTTTTTTAGAAGAAGAACCATAGCTCTGTACCAGCTGTTCTCTCAAAGACAGTTGTCTCAGAGCTCTCTCAGCCCCACCTACCTCACAGCGTGTGTGTTGTGGGGAGGGGAAGAAAAAAGAGTTTGTAAGCTGCTCTGAGACTCCAAGTGAGTGAAGGGCGGGATATAAATCCAATCTCCTCCTCCTCCTCCTCCTCCTCCTCGTCTTCTTCTACTACTACTACTACTACTACTACTACTACTACTTTTATGGGGAATGAATCTCACCACTGCTTTTTTTCTCTGTTTGTTGGGTATTCCTATTGGTTTCAGTAGGACACATTTTCACCTGTAACCTTTTCTTTCCCAAACAATTAGGACAACATTCTTATGAGCTGTTCCTGTCACTGAAGAGACCTTCTGTGCTATACGTTGAACAAAACCTCCTGATTTACAGGCAGTTAAAATGCATACTTACAGACAAGGTTGCCACAGTATTGCCACAGTATTGTGGAACTGCCCTGCTGACTAACAAACAGCACTTTGTTTTGGTCCTCTGAGGCATCTATGCACTCAGTGGTCATCTGAAGTCACTGCCAAGCAACAAGCCACTCTCCTGAATCCACCTGACTCTCAGAGAGCTAGTGTGATGTAGTGGTTAATAATGGCAGACTCTAATCTGAAGACCCTCACATAAAGCCTACTGGGTTGAACAAGGAATACAAAGGAAAGGTACAAACATGCAATTCTCTGTCTCTCAGCCCCATACATAACCTAATTGGTCTTATTCTAAGTCAGGCTCTTTAAACTTTCAGCATTCAAAAAGCTTTCCATTACCTTTGAGTCTTTGTGAGCTCCATATGGCAATGGTAGCAATCATGAAGGAGCTGAGGTGTTAGAGCTCCTTCTGTCATGATTCTGCCTGCCAATGCCTCCTTGGATGAGGAAGAGACTGAGGATGTTGGCCCCAGCCCTTGGATGCTGCAGGAAGACCTGCTGGACAAGGCAGAGACTCTATCAGGTGCAGAGGGGGAGTCTCAGGCTAAAGTCAGCATGCCATGCCCTCAGTCCCACAGTCTGGGATCTGAAATTGAAGCAGAAGCCCTGCAGCTGCCAGACTCACCCTCAGAGTTGCCAGAGCCCTTGGAATGCCAGAGAATATGGACCTGGAGGGGGGCTTAGGGCCAGCGGTGTAACATGTGGTTGGCAACCCAGCACCAGTCAATCTCTGCCGGTGAGCATGAGTCACCACAGGATCGGGGCTGACAACTAGGTAGACTGCTCAGCCATTGAAAAGTTGTCCCTATTCCTGGGTCACTCAGTAGACTGATGAGCTACACCTGTTCCTGAATGACTCAGCAGAATTTTCCCGATAAAAGCAGTCAGGAAAGGGTAAACACGACTTGCCAACAACTCTTGTGTGCCTACTGTCATTCTGTGCCTCAGTGTGTTTGAACTTCTGGACTGTGACCTGGCTTGTGCTCTTTGGATTTGCCCTTCTGGTATTATCCTTAGACTTATGAATTCCTGTGCTTGTTGCTTTCTGTCCCAGGTGCCTGCCTGAACCCAGACAGCAAAAGCAAACCTCTTAAAATGAACCCTGTTCCCCTTGTGTCCAGAGAATTTATTTCCTGAGTTTCCCCACCCCCCCTATGGGTTCTTTCTCATTCTGTCCTTCTGAGGGAGAGACACTGTCTGGCATTGGGCACCTCCAAGTCTCTGTCCCCTCCTACATGTCACAATTCTGTCAGGGAGTGAGATGGCACTTTGATTGTTCCTAGATAAAAGTATTTGCACATTCAAGCCTGAAGTACTGGGTTTGGGGCAAAGCAGCCAACAGGAGGGGGGGGGGGGGTTGAGAGCAAATTACTTCCCTCCGATTTCCTATCCTTGTGATGACAGTGAAACTTCATAAAATGAAGGGGTGGGTTTTATAGCCCCAATATGGAATGCATTTCTACACCCCCCCCCCCAGCTTCAAATTGTCAACTTTCAGTACAACAAAATAAGGTGGTGGTGAGAGACCTGGGTTGCATACTGTTGCTTGCATGCTCCACTTTTGTTTTTAAAATTCGCTCCTGATTTACAAGTGAATGAACAGGCATGTTTATACTGGGTCTGCCCAGTTTCTTTTAACTATGATTAAGAAGTCATCTGAGAGATCCCAGCTCCTTTATCAGTAGTTCTCTGACAGAGATGAGTTGATCCTTCACCATTTGTTATCTCTACTATCTCTGTGGGCATGTTTCTCTTGACTGTTGGAGTGGAAGCGCTGAGCATCTGTTTTTGCATCTGCAGGGCAGGTGGGTTGCCTATTGCTGGAGTGGAATGAGCATGGGTCTCTGCCTGTACTTCCCCCAGCAAAGCTCTGCCCTAAGCTGTGTATCATGCTCATAGATTCACACAACATTGTTGGGCGGCTGGTCCAACTCTACCCCAGATGACCTGGAGCGGGCACTTCAGGACATAGCAGACTGGCTCAGACTGAGCCAACTGAAATTGAATCCAACAAAGACAGAGTTCCTGTGCTTGAATTGGAATGGGTTGGGGGTAGGGATTCCACTACTGACCTTCAGTGGGGCGCCATTGGTGCCAGCGCCGAGGGTTAGGAGTTTGGGAGTGTTCCTGGATGCTTCCTTAACAATGGAGGCCCAGGTAGCAGCCACTGCCAAGGCAGCCTGTTATCATCTGTGGCTGATTAGGCAGTTGGTTCCCTTCCTCGAATGCGATGACCTAGCTACAGTGATCCATGCTATGGTCACCTCAAGATTACACTACTTTAATGCTCTCTATATGGGGCTGCCCTTGTCTCAGATCCAGAAGCTGCAGCTGGTGCAGAACGCCACAGCCAGGCTGCTGATGGGTCTCTCTATGCAGGACCACATCCACCCTGTGCTGAGGTCCCTGCACTGGCTGCCTATAGCATATCAGATCCAGTTCAAGGTGCTGGTTCTGACCTTTAAAGCCCTTTATGGTCTCGAGCCTGCCTACTTGAGGGACTGCCTTTCCCCATAGGTGCCCCAGAGGGCACTGAGGTCAAGCTCACAACACCGCTTGACCTTCCCCGGTCTGAAAGATGTTTGGCTGGCCAGCACCAGGACCAGGGCTTTCTTGGTGGTGGCCCCATACTGGTGGAACAAGCTCACGGATGACATCAGGGCCCTGCAGGACCTATTACAGTTCCGCAGGGCCTGCAAGACAGAGCTCTTCTGCCAGGCTTTCAATTAGGAGCTTCCATCGGGGGTTTAAGGACATCATCGCCCTGAAACTACTGTGTGATTCTGTTTTTGCCGCCAGTATCTGTTGTTTTATCTGTAACTCTGCTATGTTTTTTTAAAAATTGTAAACCATTGGTTTTATGGTATTTTAATTGTTGGAAGCCACCTTGAGGCAGCTCGCCTGGAAAGGTGGGATATAAATGCAAATAATAGATTAATTAATTAATTAATTAATTAATAATAACATAGCTCAAGTAAACATGCCCTATCAGTGAGTCAGTGATTGGAGAAAAAGCTTGCTACACATGGGAACATCAATTAGGACAATCTGGTTTGGTAGACACATAGGCTAAGTGCTTTGGTTGAATGAGGTCTCTATTAGACCTATCAGTATTTGTTGAGCCACTGAGTCCTCTTGCTGTCAGTCCCTACTTCTTGCCACCTTGGGGAAATGGCAAGTTAAACAAGATGGTGGAAATAGAAACGGGAAGAGAGTGCAGCCACAGACATCACAGCATCATCAAAAATACTATTCAGATTTGGCCTATTCAGTCCCTTGCCAAAAGTGAGAGGTAATTTCATTCAGATTGCTTACATTCCAAAACCACATTCCTGCTTCAGTGTATGTGAACTCTGTATGGGTCTCCTTAACCCATGTTAATAACACACCAATTTGAACATATGAATTGACCCATGTATCACAAAAGTGCCAAAACAGTGTTGCCAGATTGTTAGCGTGAACAACACACATGCATGTTTTTCCTACCCATAAACATAAAGTATATCCCTATCAGTATACAATAAATTACATTAATTCTGGATTCCAACTGATAGATATAATTTTGTTTTACAAGCAGATTAAATTAGCAGCTGGTACTGGCCTGGTGGAGACATTAAAACTGAATCTATTTTAAGCCCTAAGGAAGGTTAATGAGTCACCATTAACTAAAGTAATAAATGAAATATTTCTGTAACAACATATTGTACTTTAGGATGGACTGTGTCATTTACTTTTCAATGAAGGAAGCCACATTGCCAATTCAGAGTTAGTTTAAAGGCTATGCTCAAGATTCACATATGCATGTACATTCTCTCACACACAGTAAGTCCAAGGAGGACTCAAAATATGGTATAAGTAGGTTGAGTGAATGGGAGGAAGAAATGGAAGTGTAAACATTAGCTATCATTACAGAGTATGTGTGAAGAGCAATGAGAAACTATTCATTTATTTGTTTATTGTGATTTGGAGCCCGCCCTTTCCCACTAGCAGGCTCAGGCAGCTCATATCACATCATCAAAGACAATTTAAAACATCAATAATCAACACCATATAAATAAGATTAAAATTTAAGCAATTAATCTAAGTTCCTAACCGACAGTTCTGCAGTTGATGTAATTCAATGTACACTAGCTCCATACTGAAGGGGTGATGGATAAGTATGGATTAAGTTGAGCATCAGTAATATGAAAGTGCCATAGGCAGTCAAAGCAGGGGGAGCTGATGATATTTGACGTCCACTGCCTCAACCAAAGGCCTGGTGGAACAGCTCTGTTTTACAGGCCCTGCAGAACTGCAACAAATCCTGTAGGGCCTAATCCACCAGGCCTGGGCCACTGCCAAAAAAGACCCCTGGCCCTGGTCAAGGCAAGATGGACATCTTTCAGGCCAGAGAATACAAAGTGTTGCTAGTTGGTGGAGAACAAGGCTTTGCGGGGCAAATATGGGGAGAGACGGTCCTGAGGGTATGCTGGTCCCTGGCTGCAAAGGGCCTCGAAGGTTAGCAGCATAACTTTGAACCTGACCCGGTATTCAACCAGCAGCCAATGCAGTTGGCACAGCACTGGCTGAATGTGCACCCACACAGGCATCCCAGTCAGGAGGCATGCTGCTGCATTTTGTACTAGTTGAAGTTTCCAGATCAGGTTTAAGGGTAGGCCTGCATAGAACAAATTACAGTAGTCAGTCCTGGAAATGATCATTGCATGGATCACTGTTGTCAAATCATGGGAGGAAAGGTAGGGAACTGGTTGTCTCACCAGCCTAAGATGATAAAAGGCTGATCTGGCAACATTGGTGACCTGGGCCTCCATAGAAACCGAGACATCCAGAGTCACTCCCAGACTCCTCACTGATGGTGCAGGCATCAATGGAGCTCCATCAAAAATGGGGGGTCAGATTCCTGACCCCATCCTCCCATGGCTCAGAAACAGAACCTCTGTTTTAGCTGCATTTAGTTTCAGCTGGCTCAATTTTAACCAATCAGCCACAGCCTCCAGAGCCCTGGCCAGATTATCCAGAGTGGATTCCATCTGTCCATCCATTAACAGATACAGCTGGGTGTCATCAGTGTACTGATGATCAGTGTACTGATTGTTGGAAAAATGTGTATGTAAGACAAGACCTTATCATTTTAGTCATTATAGGGTTAACCTATGTAACTTGTTGTTTCTCAGGCTAACCTGGAAGAAATACCTGGCAGCTGGCCAATTAAGTGCAAGCCCGGGAAACCTAGAGGGCTATTGTTGTACTGATTGGTGACTGATATCAGGTGTTTCCATTCAGGGATCAAGAAGAAGGTGAGATCCTCTATTGGAATCTCTCACTTTGTTGTAGGATGGCTTAGTGTGTAGACGGAGCACAATGCTGCTTTTAAGAAAGCATGTTTTGTTTCTTTTGTAGCTAATCCTGTTTCCCTTTATCCTTTAGTAATAAATATTTTAACCTAGAGGAAGCAGTCTTTTCTTTCCAGAAAGCAAGATCCATAACTCTGAATTATCACTAATATTGGACAAAAAGTCCTAACACTGATGACAGCTCAGCCCAAATCCCCAGATTAACTGGGCGATGGTGCACATAGATGTTGAATAACATTGGAGAAAGGATCACCCATTGTGGGATGCCATATACCATAGGGTAACATGGTGAAACTCTCCCCAAACACCACTTTCTGTCCCTGACCATGGAGAAAGGAGGACAGCCATTGTAAGGCTATTTCCCAAATCCCCGCATTGGCAAGGTGGTGGGTCAAAAGGTTATGATATGAGATTGCTAGCCCATGAAGAATATTATAAGAAGATTTTGACTCCAAAGATCATGCTGGGCCTATACATTAAAGGGCCCAACATTACCGCAGCCACAAAAACGCGTGTCTGTTTTTTTTTCCTTTTTGGGGAAAAAGGTTTTGTTTTGAAAAAGTAATCTCAATAAGTATTCATTCTTCAAGGAGAACTTTTCAAAAATGTAAATAAATGTACAAATAATAAAGCAAATGTGTGTTCCTAATTCACAAAGAAACTAATGGCATTGTATGATTGTGTGTGTGTGTGTTTACGAGTGCCATCATTATATCCTGTAGGCTCCACAGCAAGGGGGGAATCAACTGTGGCCTACCCAGTTACTTTTCTGGAAATGGCTAGGAAGGAAGTGAAAAACCCAGACGGGTCATCATAGCCTTCAAATAAGCAGCTTATTTTTCTGCTAAATTGTGGTTGCTTTTACAGCTAGCTGTTTTCTGTTTCTGGGACATTGCCCAGAAGTGTTGCAAGGTCATAACATGCATAGAGAAGGGCTGGGAAGAGAGAGAAAACATTGGAGACATGGGGTTAGCCAAGAGGTTTTCTGGTTTCCTCCTCACTTCACTGCCAAATGTGGACTAACATGAGCAAAGCACTTTGAATTGAATTGTCCCAGAGAGGACAACGTGGCTAAAACCTTCCTACACATGACCGTAGGTTTCTGTTTGAACTTATTCTGTATGACTTACCCACCCATGCCCATAATCTAATTCTGTGCTTTGTAATAGCAAATTTCTTAAATGTTTATGCACCTCTTTTCTGCAGTCCCCTCAAGTGCCGCAGTGACTGTGTTTCCTACGAGTAAACTTCCTCAACACTGACATACTTGGATGAGAGTCACAATATTTTATTCAACATTCACCCTTAAAGGTCAGTGATCTATTTCTCTCTTCCCTTAGACTTCTATCCTTATTCTGCTTCTGTTTTCTCAGAGGGGCTACAAATGCAGGCTGCACTTTGAGAAAGCCAAACATTGACTCATTGTGCTGATGCCTTCCAGGAACTGCAACTGATTCTCTCTGTGAATTTAGAGGAGAAGAACAGAAAGCCTTAACCAATCCTCTGCCCTGGATTTTGAACCTAATGTAATGGAGTTGCTGCGGTCCTATCAGACAATATATTGTCTACAATGTCTACAAATAATTAGACTACATGATTAGTCAAAGTGTTACATTTGTAAACCATTGTATATCAGGAGCATCTTAGAGACCAAGGCTGCAATCATATGCACAATTAGACCTGACATAGGTGCGAATGCTGGGAGTGATCAGACAACATCTGAGAAGTGCCCCACAGCCGTCAGCAACCCGTTTTGCTCCACTGCAGAAGCGGAGTTAAAAGACACCAGGGAAAAACTGGTAGTAAATAGGTTGCAAGGGGCCACAGATGGACTTTCCCATGTCTGATCACTCCAGTGCGCTCTCATGGTGTCGGGATGGTCTGGTCAGGCCATCCCAATTCCGTGCCACTGTTTCCCCCCCCCCCCCCTCACAGCATGCGCATCATCGCAAACTCCATAGGGAGCCTTCAGTGTAGAGGTGCGATTCATTGATCCCTCATTTAAGTGCATGGGGAAAAAAGGGACAAAAAAACCCTGACTCACCCACAGTTGCATCTGATCACACACTGACAGACTGCGCCCACAGGTTCAAAGTGAGGTGTGATTATGCAACTGCGGGTCAAATTCCACCGCAGGAAATAGACTTGCTTCCCCCCTGGTTTTTCTGGCACATATGACTGCAACACAACAATATTTTCAGGGTATAAGCTTATGAGAGTCAGTGCTGTTTTCATCAGGTACAAAGGGAGCATGGACTCTCAAAAAAGTATACCCTAAAGATCTTGTTGGTCTCTAAGGCACTACTGGACTTAAATATAGGAAGAAGTCAATATATCCTATTTGCTCTTACCTTTGGCAGAGTCCTCACATCATTCCAATATAGTTTAACATACATAAGCCCCAAACCAATAGCTTTACAAGAGAACAAGATGCCTAAAACCAATGTTCCTTAGGAAATAATAGGCCTCCCATTCACCCTCCTGGGGTTGGGAATACCATCACTTGCCCTTAGGAACTGAAGAGAGGGAGAAAAAATAGTGACACAACAGGAATTTCCCCTTGTCTTTATGGTAAAGACCACAGACACTAGGGAAGGAAACATGTCACACAAAAGTGATGTTGCACCTTACCTAAACTCTGCCCTCCCCAAGCACCAGCCCTGATATTTCCCAGAATTTGCTAAGGCAGTGTTGGGATACCTAGGGAACAGAGGAAGCTATTATTTACATTTATTATTCATCAAATGTATAGGCCGCTCTCCTTGCACGCAGGCTCAGAGTGGCTACATGGCTAAACGGCAACCAAATGAACCAAACAGTGGGCTATAAGAAGGCATCCTCAATCCCAGGGCAAATATTGGGCTTACTTGCTTGAAATTCTTTCCTGTTGCGGATAACATTTGCCCCTCTTATTTGAGGGGGGAAAAGTCTTCTTCGTTTTTAGCAGTGGAAGTTCCTGATGACTCAGCAAAAGGGGGCAGAAAATGCCCAAGATCATAAATGGGACTAAAGTAATGTAGCAGATCAAAAGTCACAGTAATTAACTGTATCTTCAAAGTAGCATCTTGTTTATTTAATACATGGAGCCTGGTCCTCCTTCAGGAAGCACGGAGAAGTTTACTTGACCTCCCAGCTAAGCACTAACTGGACTGAGACTTGTTTCGTTCTAACAAATGTGAAACAGCATCATGGGCTCTCAAACTAATCTCATGATTCTGTACTGAGATGCTGTATTTTTTTTTAAAGAACTGTTTGATGGGCTATACCAAGACAAAGAACCACAAGAAATATAAGTAATTGGTAGCCAGAGAAAAGCATTTGAACAGAAGACCTTGCCTTTTGCGGGATTTCACTGCTCCACTCTGCAAGCAGTGAGCTGTGTTGTGGCAACATAGCTACTTTGCTGTCTGTGCTGTAGCTGATCGGTCACTACTTACCTTTGTTGAGTATAAATCTCTTGAGGCCTGCTTAGATGGGGACAAAATATTATTTTGACTGATGTCTGAGTCCAGCCTGCTTTCTATCCTAGGGTCAGTGCCCGTGCCTAGCTTCTGCTGCTCCTCACTCCTGTGAACATTCCAGCTACCCTCAGTGTCTGCATTTTGTTTTCCCCACTCATTCATCTGGATTAGGGTTGCGAACCCTGGGTTGGGAAATTCATGAAGATTTGGGGGCATAGCCTGAGGAAGGCAGAATTTGGGGAGGTGAGGGAGCTCAGCGGGGATGTGGCGTCATAGAGTCCACCTTCCAAAGCTGCCATGTTCTAGTCTAGTCTTGAGATCAGTTCAAATTCTGGGAGAACTCCAGCCCCCACCTGGAGGATGGCAATCCTAATCTGGATGGGCTCTTTGGCTCATCCCTGACTCCCCTCCTGCCAGTATATGTGCGCTTACACGTTTCACTTAGTATTGACCCCCATTGACTCTAACTTTCAAAATGGTCTCTGGCAGATGCTTGTTCCATCTTTTGGGTGCTTTGAATTCTCAGTCCACATCTTGTACCCATGAAAAACTGTGAGTGCATGGGAGAAACCAAACACAACTCTGCATTTTTCTCCATTGGCACCACCATTGGATAAAACTCTGCAGCTGTAAAGATTTTATGTCTTTCCTGTGACACAAAATCTGCTCTGTGTAAGAGCTGAAAAACACAGTTTTGTCATTTCACTGAGCATTCTCTCCCCCTAGTTTCCAAAAAAATTCTTCTCACTTACTAAAAAACTCACTTACTAAAGAACTGTTCTGACAAATATTCTCTGTTGGAGGATATATTTTTTAAAAAAAATGATGGAGGAATATTAAAGGAAATGTCATAATAGAAAATATGTTGATTTTCTGAGAAAATCCCATGAAAAAGAGTTCATATGCCATTGTTGTTTCTTCTATGGCTGGTTTAATTATTTATTTGAAATATTTATACCTGGCCTTAGCTCCTCAAATTCAAGGCAGCTAACAAAACAGCAGAAGCTGCAGGACACAGATATCACACGTCTACCAAGTTTAGACCAATACAATACTAAAACAGAGTTAAAATCAGTAGACAGTGGTAAACACAATACACAGAGTTAACACAATTAAAACAGTTTATTCTCAGCCAAATGCCCTTGGAAACAGAATAGTCTGGCATGCCTTCCTGACTGCAACACATGAAAGCATCTGCCACACTCATAGAGAATGCCCATGATGGGACTGTTACCAAACGGGCCATCCTAGGTAAGGGACCATCAGGAAGAGAAGGCTGTCTGAGGACACATCAGGCATATTGGAGTATACTGTGGAATGTGCTTTCACAGGTATGAAGGTCCCAGGCTGTGAAAGGCTTTAAAGGTGATATAACCAGCACTTTGAGTTGGGCCCAAAAGGAAATCTACAACCAATGCAGTTGATACAGCACTGGTGTTATATTTTCCAAGTGACTTATGCCAGACTGGAGTTCCACTGCTGCATTCTCCCTCTATCACTGCTTTCTGCCAGCAAGGGAAGACTTCTTGGTTTTGTTTGGCATTGCTCAGTCTTATTAACCCTCTTTCCTCTTTGTGTGTTTATATGCTTTGTTTAATTGTTTTAAATATTTTTGTAGCCGCCAGAGCAGGCCTGTGAGGCCCAATTGGCATCAGGAGACTTCAGACAGCCTGACTGGAAGACAATACAGCTGGGCTGTCAAGGGGGAGGAGAAGCCATGGGGTGTGTGTCAAACCTGCCTTAGTGAGCACACTTTTAAAAGGAGGCAAAAAGTTGATGGGGGGGGGGGGCAGAGAAGACAACTGCAATAGGTCTGCCAGCTCTGAGTTGGGAAATGCCTGGAGATTTGGGGGGTGGAGCCTGGGAAGGGTGAAGTTTGGGGAGGGGATGGACCTCAGCAGTGTACAATGCCATACACCCCACCCTCCAAAGCAGCCATTTTCTCCAGGGGGACTGTCCTTTATTGTCTGGGGATCAGTTGTAATAGTGGGAGATCTCCAGGTCCCACCTGAACCACAAACACCTGGGAGGCTGCACACAGGTGAAGCAGCAGAGAAACAGCTGAAAACAACAAAGCAGTCCTTGGCGTCAGGCTGTGGAACTGGAGGCAGCAGCTGCAGGAAAAGCCTTGGGAAGGGCAAGAGGAAAATGCATGAGCTGGTGTCTCTGGGAACTGAGGTCTCAGAGATGGCAAAAGTGAGAAAGCCCTGGGAGGGGAGCACAGCAGCACAGGAAGGCCAAGAAGGACTCCCTGGGAAATGGAGCCCAGGTTTAAAGGGCTAGCTCCCGGTCTGAAGCCACAACACATTTGTCATTATTTTTACACACACACACTCACGATGTATGTATGCAGGGGTCATTTCATAGAAAAAGAGGTGCAGGAGCTCATTAGCATAACTCAATTGCATTTGCCACACCCCCTAACATACCGGAAGTGTGCCAGAAGGCAACACCCACCCCTCAGGCTCCACTCCACAGGTGAGTGAAACTGACCTGCTCTTCCTCCATTCCCTTCCCCATCCAATACTTTGTGCAATAAAAATAAGCATAAAGAACACACCCTCATTCTCTTCCTGCTCCCTTGAAACCACCAGGTTTCAAGTAGACTTGAGATACCCAGAACATGTGCACCACCCATCCCTTTCCCTTCCCCTCCCCACAACAAGACACCCTGTGAGGTAGGTGGGGCTGAGAGAGGTCTTTTGAGAACTGCTCATGAGAGAACAGCTCTGAGAGAACTTGTGACTGGCCCAAGGTCACACCAGCAGCTGCATGTGGAGGAGTGGGAATCAAACCCGGTTCTCCCAGATTAGAGTCCAACTCCTGACCACTACATCAAACTGATGGGGTGGAAGCTGCTGAAGGGTTGGTGAAATTTCTCCAATACTTACGTGCCATGTGCCCAGATAAAAAATGGTATGCTTAGAAAATTTATATGCCACCTTGAGCAAGTCTCTGGAAAAGCAGCACACAGTCATAAAAGGAAGAATGATAAAATTATCAATATTAAAACAAAACATTAAAAACAATAAAGACCCTAGCAGGTTGAAATGTTTTAATGTTTGCTACCTTGGGATTCTGAATTAGGTGGAAAGGCAGCACAGAAATGGATGGAAGGAAGGAAGGAAGGAAGGAAGGAAGGAAGGAAGGAAGGAAGGAAGAAAGAATTCTGCACCTATTGAAGCTTCTGAGACATCCTCATAGGCATTCCCAGGGGTCCTTTCGTAGAAGAAGAGGTGCAGGAGCTCATTAGCATAACTCATTAGCATAACCCATTAGCATATGCCACATCCCCTGACATCACCAGAAGTGTGTCAGAAAGGGAGTGTCAGTTTCAGCCCCATTATATCCTATGGGTCATTGAAATCAATGGCAAAAACTCATAGGGTATATGAGGGGCTGGAGGAAAGGGGGTTTGAGGGAGAGGCTCCAAACTTGCAGGGTAGCTGCTGGGGCCTCTCCTCGAAATACCCACCAAGTTTCAAAAAGATTGGACCACGGGGTCCAATTCTACGGGCCCCCAAACAAGTTGTCCCATCCCCTCCATTGTTCTCTACGGTGGGAAAAAGTGTTACTTTTTTCCTGCCATAGAGAACAATGGAGGGAATGGGGGCAACCTGTTTGGGGGCCCGTAGAATTGGACCTCCTGGTCCAATCTTCTTGAAACTTGGTGGGTATTTCGAGGAGAGGCCCCAGCAGCTACCATGCAAGTTTTGAGCCTCTCCCTCAAACCCCCTCCCCTCCAGTCGCTTTTAAAGTTGCTGCCGAATTTCGGATCTGATTCGGCCCCTGCCTGCCCTAGTGGCCACTCCTGAGCTGGCGGAGCTTCGCTGCGCCTTGCTCCGGCCCCAATGGACCCCTGGGCATTTCCACACAAAGCATGTTATAGTAGTACAGTCTGGAGGTTACACTAGCATGGTACAGCATGGCTTAGTCAGCACACTCTAAATAAGGGACTCGCTGGAATTGAAAGAAGGTACTCCTAGCAATGGAACTGCTCTGCTTATCCATTAGGGAAGCTGGGTCCAGGCTTTACTAGTAAGGGGCGCGCACACGTGCATACATTGTATGCCATATATGTATTATTTTCTTTCTATTTGTTCTCATTTATGTGGACCCATAATAAGCATGTGAATCCTAAAATAAACCAAGTTTCAGTATTTCATTTCTCTTGTGAGCCAGGGTCTCTTGGAGTTTGCAACATGCACAGCTGTTGAAAACTTATCGCTGACAAAAGCAGATATGATCCAAAAACAGCTGCAATCACCAAAAAAAATCCCAGTCTTTCTCCTTACTATTCAAAACTGTTGCTTTGTCACATGACTGGAATATTAGTTCCTTTAACCATCTCTAGCAGTTTGCTTCATCCCCCCCCCCCCCCCAGGTTCTTTGGTCTAGAATCTTTTGATTTAAAAAGCTATGTTTTGCAGAAGTAATCATTAGTTTGTAATTAATTAACATGTAGTAGAAGATGGTAAGCTTAATTTGTGAAAACTGGTTTGGCTTTGCTTGCATCACAGCAGTGAGTTATTGTGCTTCTTCTGAAAAAATTACTGAGCACTTTTAAAAAAAAGTTAGCCACAATTAAGTCCCATTCCAATAACGCAACATGATGCTATTTCATTGTGACTAACCTTTGACTATACTATTCTCTGCAGTTTGGTTGACACTTTCTTCCTGGGCTAAAGAAAATAAGGTTAGGGCCAGTGTTTTTCAACCTTTTTCGAGCTAAGGCACATTTCTTTCATTGAAAAAATCCCACGGCACACCTGACAATATCTCACGGCACAGTGGTTGAAAAACACTGAAATACAAGATAAAGGGGTCATTAGTTGCCTCAGCTCAAGTATTAACTATGACAGTATTACAAATACACGTAATAGCCACTCAACTTGAAATCGTAAGTTACAGATCCAAAGTGTAATGGCTCCTTCCCATAACACTGACCTGAGTTTCAGAAGAAATATAATGTGGATGTATTTTAATACTGCGATTCTGCTAAAGTTTTTCAAATAGAGAGTTTAAACTCTTACTCTTATGTGAACGGCATTCCGCTGACCATAAGTGATTTGAAGAGAAGCACAGTACATCCATTTTTCGCTGAGGGACAGTTACTGATTTGAACCCCACCCTGACAGAAACAACTAGCTGTTACCATCAAACATATTCATGTTTACTGGAATGTCTTGGTGCAAATCACCCTACCTCAGGCCGGCCACAGAGCGTGCGAGCGGAATCAGCGAGACCGTGCCACTGTTCTTTCTCGCATGAGCAAACGCGTCCCGGAAGGTCAGCCCGGAAGGCACATTTCTTTCATTGAAAAAATCCCGCGGCACACCTGACAATATCTCACGGCACACCAGTGTGCTGCGGCACAGTGGTTGAAAAACACTGGGTTAGGGTATGTTAGTATGTTGTGAAACAACACTCTGTAAGCCACAGAAAACAAATTCTTTAAATAATTCAAGATTTTGGTGAGCCAGAACACTTATTATAAAGAAGGCTACCTGCTACCTCTCTGCATGAATCACAGCTTTGGCCTTGCTTCCTTTTAATCAGCCTGTCCAGAAGCTGGTAATTCTGTTGTCTGTCTGAATCAGGTGCAACTGGATAATTCAGTCATTTCTGATGCAGAGATACAGCAAAATGACAAACTTTCAGACAAGTTTTTATCTCCTGCCCATTTTATCTCCTGAAAAACCACAATTTGCTTAGAACTATACTCATGCAGAAACACAAGGGGGGCTCTTTTGAAGGCTCATAATACTTCTATATAGTCTTAAAATAAATCTTTTCCTGTTGTGCTTGAAATGTGGCTCCAGTTTCAGTTCAGGAAAAGCACGTTATCAGCTACAAGAAATCTGGAACACTCTTGGGGAAAAATAGCTTTTTGGTAGTCATGCGATTCCTTTCCCCATCTCTTTCAAAAGATGGGCTCTTGGAGTTCTGTCAGCGACTGAAGGGCTGAGAGTACAGCAATATCTAATATTTAACAAATGTGCCCCTATCAGTCCTCAGTGGTCATTCTGTAGTCCCAATCTGGTCTGTAGCAATCTGAAAATGCAAGTTCTAATTCCCTGGTGGTTAGTGTCGCAGATTACATGATGAAGGCCACAGTTTTGTGAGGTGACAGGGAAACTTCATAGAATCCCAAAATAACTGAAAATGGACAAGGTTGTTTGTATGTAATGTCTACCCAAAGTGTTTTTTGGCAAGCTATACAATGAGAAGTACCCTCAGAGACAGCATGCAATGTAATGTCACCTTTTTCAAGACAACACTTGAGTTTGTATAAAGACATCCCATTAACCAGAAATGGTCAGGGCAGAATTATAGGTTGGGGCCTACTCTTTATTTATTAGCAAGGCTTGCTACAAAATGGTATAATGCAAATTGCACATAATGCTTTAGTAGGGGAATCAGAATGTGCATGAATGACAACAAATAATAAAGTTTGCTAAACATCTGCAAGCACTAACTCGGAGTCATTAGTATATTTCAGGATGGCGTTCTACTGCTTCAGGTATATTCCACCTCATGTTACATTTTGTTATTCCTGTTGGTATAATTTTACTATTGTACTTAATTCCTTTCTTTTCCTTTTGTACCTTTAGAACCTCATTGATTCACAAATCTTGAGCAGCAGAAAACAGTTATTTTTTATTTTTTAGATACAAGGGCCAAAAAGACAAATGTAGCAAAATCTAAGATTTTAGTATTCAGTAAAAAGAAGAGAGAGAAAATTTCAAGATTGGACCAGGGGGTCCAATTCTACAGGCCCCCAAACAGGTGCCACATCCCCCCCCCATTGTTCTCTATGGCGGGAAAAAAAGTTACTTTTTTTCCACCATAGAGAACAATGGAGGGAATGGGGCAACCTGTTTGGGGGCCTGTAGAATTGGATCCCCTGGTCCAATCATCTTGAAACATGGTGGGTATTTGGGGGAGAGACTCCAACAGCAACCCTGTAAGTTTGGGGCCTCTCTCTCAAACCCCCTCTCCTCCAGCCACTTTTTAAGCCACCACCAAATTTTGGTGATGGGCCAAATCAAATCAGAGAATCTGATTCAGCCCGTGGCTGCCCTAGTGCCCACTCCTGGGCTGACTTCAGCCCCAAATGACCCCTGTATAGAACAAACCCCAGTGCTCAACAGAAAACAATGCATCAGGTTCATACAACAGGAGATGAGGAAGAACTTTATTTGGAGAGACAAATTCTTGTGAAAATTTACTATTGCCAGCTGCTTTAGGTATGTTTAAAGACTTGAATATGCCCAGGAGATTTTAAAAAACCTCATTTATTTACTTACTTATTTAGAGAATGTATATGCCGCTTCTCCAGAGACCTGCTCTGTTGAATTTTAGATCACTGTGCTATATAGCAACCTGGTTTGTCCAGGCTACTCAGTTTCAGAAGTGGCTAATTCTCTTGCAAGGAAAACTGCAGCTTAAAAACACAGGCCCAAAGTCCTCTGGTGCCCATGACATCAATTGTGTGGTTCTTTGGCTACACATTTTTGTATGATTACTAAACAAAAACTTAGGAAAAAAAGAAGCCCCTTCTTCAAGTCAATCTTGGATGGTCAGATGGTCATAACGTAACCATATCATGCACATGTGGCTGGTTTAGTTAATGTTTTTTATCTTACCAGGAGTAGGATGGAGACTATGGCTGCGATCATACAGGGCCTTTTCTCACTAGCTTTCCCCCGCGGTTTACAAGGAAGCTAGCACCGGAATCCTGTTCCAGCAGGATTTTCTTACTCCAGGGAAGCTCCGGAGCAGTGCAGTGATACTCTGGAGGAAATTGTGAGCACGGAGCAAATGGTGGGAAACTGACCAGAAGCTCCGGTGCTAGCTTCCATGTAAACCGCGGGGGAAAGCTAGTGAGAAAACGCCCACACACTAAATAATCCACTTTCAATACACTTTCAGTGCACTTTTCAACTGAATTTTGCCAGTTCACACAGTAAAATCCAGTTGGAAAGTACATTGAAAATGCGTTGAAAGTGGATTATTTAGTGTGTGTCATTGCAGCTTATGACAGCAAGCCTAAGCAGGTCTACCCAGAAGTAAGTTCTATTTTGTTTGTTGGGGCTTATTCCTGAGAAAGTGTTTTTAGTATTGCAGCCTAGGTGTTCTACTCCGCAGAGGATTATCTAGATGGCATCCACCTAAAGGAGCCCCATGGTCGGAGTTTTTTTTTTTAAATGTGTCTTTTTAAATGTGTTTTTTAAAATGTTTTTAATATGTGCCTCACCATGTAGTTGTTTTTCCGCACATGCGTGGATTTGAATGGTAAAAGCACCACCAGTGGTACCTTCCTCTAGGTACCATTTCAATGAACAAAGTTCATTAATTTCATGGGCCATTCAGAAACATGAAATTGTCCGGAACATTTGAATGGAGCTCTGTGGCCATCACATGTTTACACATTTATGTGCATATCGCTAAGAATTTTTTTAAATGGCGGCCATTCAGGATGGTTTGGAGTCAGACCATCGTGATGGGCTGATTATGTGTTGGAACGATCAGATGGGGGAAAGTCTGCCATTGGCCTGTCAGCATTAGACAGACTTTCACTGGTATCTTTAAAGTACAGCTCCCTGGTGGGGCTCGACGGACTAATCACAGAAGCGGCACATTTCCCAGATGTCACTGTCTGGTTGTTCCCATTAAATCCGCCAGGCACTCATACCTAGGTTGGATCTAAAGAGCCATCTGATCGCAACCACATGCTTTCCCTGCTTAAGAACATAACAAGAGCCCTGCTGATCAGACCAGTGGTCCTTTTAGTTCAGCATCCTATTTTACACAGAGGCCAACCAGTTGCCCTAGAGGGCCAGCAAACAGGACATGAGGAGGAGGAGGCCCCTGATATTGCCTACTACTCCTAAGTTTCAGAGATTTACTGCCTCTGAATACAGAGGTTCCCTTTAATCACCATGGTTGGTAGCCACTGATAGACCTATCTTCCATGAATCTGTTTCACCCCCTTTTAAAGCCATCTATGATTGTGGCCATCACTTCATGCACTGGCAGTGAAATCAAATTTTATTACTCATTGAGTTAAGAAGTATTTTCTTTGTCTGTTCTGAACCTATCACCAGCAACTACACTTGATGTCCCCAAATTCAAATATTTGGGGAGAAAGAAAAAAAAACTCTCTCTATCCACTTTCTCCCCCCATGCATAATTTTATACATCTCTATTATGTCCCCAGCTGTCTTTTTTTTAAAGGCTGCAGTCACACACACACTAAATAATCCATTTTCAATCCACTTTCAGTGCACTTTCTAATTGGATTTTACTGTGTGATCTGGTAAAATCCAGTTGGAAAGTGCATTGAAAGTGGATTGAAAATGGATTATGTAGTGGGTGTGACCACAGCCTAAAAGTATCAGATGCTTTAGCCTTTTCGTAAAGGAAAGGTGCTGCAATGCCTTTGCATCTTCCTTAAATAAAGCAGCAGTAAACTAGTGGTGGCCCTGATCTGGATAACTCAGGGTAGTCCGATCTCATCAGATCTTGGAAACTAAGTAGGATCAGCCCTGATTAGTATTTGAATGGAACACCACCAAAGAATATCAGGGTTGCTATGCAAGAGGCAGGCAATAGCAAACCACCTCTGAACATATTTTGCCTTGAAAATCCCAAGGGGTTGCCATAAAACAGCTATAACTCGACAGCAAAAAAAAAAAAATCAAAAAGACTATTAGTGCTACTAACTTCCATTCTAAAAAGCTTTGCCTCTCAGCCACAACCGATATTTCAGCAGAAGCAGTACAATTTAATAAAACATCAAGTAATGACATGTCCCTGGGAACTTGCTTTTACACAAACAGGTAATAAGCAATTCAAGCAGTTTGGGAGCTGTAATGCTAGCCATGTAGAGCAGCCACTGCATGAAGACAGTTTCAGGTTGTCTCCACATGTTGGACATATTGCAGTGGTCCAAGAACACCCAGTTAAGAACTTGATGAGTGTAGGACTTCCGGAAGAGACGCACTCAATGGCGGACGCCTCTCTCCGCATATGCGGGAGAGGTGATCCGTGCCCAGTAGGGTGAAGGGGTTCTGGATGGGTGCCGAATCCCCAGAGACCCTAGCGAAGGGGCTCTGCCTGGGGTGGCATGAGGGGGAGAGTCTCCTGATGGTGGCGACCGCAGGATTGAGACCCCCCTCATCACCCCCGTAGGTTCCCCTGCCGAGGAAGCCTTCGGGCTGCGTAAGCGTGACCGAGAAGCAGCAGAAAATGCCCGGTGGAGAAGCAATTAACACACCTGAAATGCAATGGTGAAAACCGTGAGTTGCAAAATATAATGGCAAATAAAGCGACGGGGAGGGAAAGGGAGGATCGCGTTCCCCCCCTCTCTCCTTACCGAAGCGGCTGAGACTTTCCCACGGCGTTACTGCAACTATAAAAGCGTTTTAAAAATGCTGGACGGCTGGATCGCATACTCGGAGAAATGACCTTTTGAGAGACATTAGTGCGACTACAATTGTTTCTTCTACGGTCCTTCTTATCTAAGTGTAAATAAAAGTGAAACTGCAACAATGACGGGGCGGCCAAAACCCTCCCCTAAACTAGGAAGCGGTTCTCCGAGTTCAAAGGGCGATACCACAGAGATGAGCTCAATGTTTTCAGCATTGCTGCGGCCGCTAGTGGATCAGATGACTACTCTCAACAGCAAAATGGACTCAATGCAAAATGAACTAAAAGAATCAAGTAAACGAACAGAAAAGCTGCAACAGGACCTCTTGGAAGTAAAGGCGACAACTAGTAAGCATGATTCAAGACTACAAAAAATTGAAAAAGAAAAGGCTTTTCAATGTGATAATGTATTGAAATTGCAGATGGAACGCTCAAGTTACTTCCTTCGACTTCAGAATGTTCCTGAAAAAAAAGGGGAGGATCTTAAAAAGCTAGTGAGTGAAGCTTTGGCACCAGTGACAGGTTTAAAAGCAGAAGAAATAATAAGCGACATGGATTTGGTTTATCGGACCTATCCTGAATTAGTCAAAAAGAAAAACCTGCCAGGTGAAATTATGATAAGATTCTCCAAAAGAGCTACAAGAGATGTGGTTTTAAAAGCCACCAACAGAACAACGCTGAAGATCCAGGAGGTAGACATCAAGGTATTAAAGGACATTCCATTTGAAATAAGAAAAAGAAGAAAAGCCTACAGAAGTTTAACTACCTGGTTTCAGTCTGAATCAATTACATACCGATGGAATACTCTGGAAGGACTGTGTTTCAGCTATCAAGAAAAGAATGTTAAAATTGACTCTGTTGAACAAGCGAAAGGTTTTTTGGAAAAATGCAAGAAAAAGAAAAAAGAGAGAGACTCAGACGATTCGTTAGCACAGCAGGAAAGTATATATGGCTTGGATAGCTCAGAAAGCGAAGAAGAAAACTCAGACTCAGAGAAGGGAGCTGCGGCTCCCAAACCCATGGAAGAGACTAAAAAGAAAAGAAGAGGACAAAAGAAGAAATAAACTTTGCATTGTTGTTAAAAGTCGAGCACTAAGTATATGTTAATGGAAAATAAGCGCGCTCCAAAGTTATGTGTACCAGCAAATCAGCTATGTGATTTTTAGAAGCAGTAACATATGTAACTAGTTAAACCAAGATTTTCTGTTTCTCAAACTGATTAATCTATTAAAAATGATTATTTTATTCAGCATTTTCTGTATAAGGTAATTTAGTATAGAATTTAGCGTATAGATGTAGAAATAGATGTAAAATCAATAAAATTTTATAAAAAAAGAACTTGACGAGTGTAAAACCAACCACAATAGACCTATGTTTATTCATTTAGCTAATTGAAATTCTTACCATTTTACAATTTCCTTAGAATGCACTCCCTAAACAGTCTTTGGCATGGCTTCAGAGGAAATGTTTGTAATATGATGCACTTAAGAACAAGTAAAGAAATTCAGGAAAGACAGTACACTCATTATGAGAGCATTTGAAAGAGGGGAGAAAAGCTTTTGGAGAGATTCCAAATCATTATTATGATTAACATGCTGGGAAAACCAAACATTTTAGCACACAGGAAGTCAAAGTGACATCAAATATGTATGCTACATCCTGTTGGAAATAGATGCTGACCATCTTCAAATGGCTTGTGTTGGATTGCAAATGAAATATCAACAATGACAAGTGTTCTTGTTGACAGGAGTACTGATAATGAATATTCAAAGCAATCAGAATATTTCACTGAGTGTATTTTTGCTTCTGTGTGTTCTGCTGGGAAATTTGCAGCTGACTTTCAAAGGACAGTGAACATTCCAGATTGGTAAAAGTAGATCTGAAGAATCTCTATTGAAACTGCAGACTTCAATGGAATTAGAACATCTGGCTAACTTTAATTGTTTCAGAACCCCATTTAAAAGTTCATCAGACACCAATGAAATGGCAGGCTTTACTATGAGGAATCTGGATTTGTTTGTTTTTCTCACTGTTGAAATTATGGTTCAGAGACTACAGTCAGGGTGTGGGTACAGCAAGAGTTCAGCATGTGGGGATATCACTGATCCCCCACAGAGCTCAAAAGAGGGTTTCTGCAGTGGCCTGCATTCCAAAGGATATACCCCTGCTGAGACTTCCAGCCCTTGCAATTTGCCTCAGATTTGGGGGAGGGAGAGGACTTTTTTTCTCTAAGAAAGGATGGGGGGGGAATCTCATCAAGAAGAAAGGAAATTGTTCAAGTTCTTCCTTACTAAAGACTGACAGCAAGTAGTACACATAGTTTGTTACTGGTGACCCACAAAGTGATAAAAAGAGTGTTTGCTCTTTTACAGCAATGTGGCAGCCTTTTCTGTCAACCCAGCAGCTGGAGAAGTTTCACTTACTGGGCTTCTCATCTGCCAAGTAGGTCTTTAGGCAATAGAGCCATAACATCAAGTGTTGTTTTATCCCAAAGGTGGCTGGTAGCATACACAGCTCAGTTGTAAAGACCCTCCTTTAGAAACAAGAAGACAAAAGCATCCTGGTTTCTCTAATCAAGTGTCAAAGGATGGTACTTCACTTTCCTTGGACCCTAAAATCCAAAAGAGCTGCCCTCTAGATGATATTTCAGAGGACTATCAGCCTCAACTACTCACTGTTCCATTTAAAAGAAAGCAGCCCTATGTGACAGAAAGCCCTTCTTAAACATTCTGACTTAACATGGCTGGGGTTTGTCATGACAAAATATGAACTAAAGTGACCAAATCTTTGCTCTAGATAGTATTTCCATGCACTGCAGGCTTTACAAAGTTGCTTAATATAAATGCTTTTAGTGATAAAAACCGGATTGACAGGACACTGTAGTAAACAGTGCAGCCACATTCTCTGAAGTGCTGAAAACTTCCACAGCTTAAGAAAATACAGAAACAAAAAAGGTTTTTGAACTTATACCTAGAATTTAATATTGTTTCATGTGTCAAGTGGGATTTCATAAATGGGTTTAACCTTAAGTGAACTGGTCATGTTTCCACCAGCTTATGTTTGAGGCCTTGTGGGATGGTTCTGGCATGCAAGCAACTTTGCATATTTCTTGTGTCTGAGTAGCACTTTGCTGTGCAGGCAGGACAAAAAGATTGTGTTGAAAGCTGCTCTTCCTCTGCCATGGATTATTCACATGGAGAATTTGAGGAATGTCAGTCAACTCTAGGAAATATGAATCAGCAATGCATTTTTTTTTTACCATCACACACTGAATCCTACTCACCATCTGGAACACAAAAATCCCACCAGCTGGTCCATCAAACCCAGTGTGGTCTATTCTGATTTATAAAAGCCTATCTTATTTCTGCTGTCTAGAATTACTTTAACTAAATATACCAGGAAAGAATTGAACACAGAATATTTGACATATGAAATATGTAATCTATACTGTTGTGTGGAGTAGGTCTTCCCATCATAAGAAAGGGCACCTTTGCATGTGCATTTAACATTTTTAAAACATTTATACCCAGATTTTCTCGCACACTGAGAACTCTAAATGGCTTACACACAACACGCACTTAAGGCAAAATTGAAACAGAGATATACCATGGAAATGCTTCCATCAGGTGGTTCTGACACCCTGGCTCAAATACAAGCCTTAGCCCAAGGGGTCATTGGCTCATGCTATGTCTTGTGCCTTTGGGCAAGTGCAGGAAGCAGTCATCTGCAAGAAGGGGATAGACAGATGATCCTTGTGAAATCATAAGTCTCCTTGATCTTTGGTTCAGTTCTCTTGACTGACTTCTGCTGTCCTCCATTCAGTTCTGAAACACCCCTTGTTTCCAGGAAAGTTGTTTTACAGGTGATGGGGAAGGGGGCATTCCCCAGGGGGTAATTTAATAAGCAGCATCAATGCTGCAGAAAAGTTAGAAAAGATACATTTTTTCTCCCTGAGAGTTCTCTATTAAATCTTCATTCATTCATTCATTCAATTTATAGGCTGCCCTCTCAAGCAAGTAGCTTAAGAACAATAACACATTTAAAAGTAAGATTACCAATAGTTAAAGAAGAAAATAATAGCAACAGCAAGAATAACATATGGAATGAGCAATGTAAGAACAGCAGTGATATTTGATTAAAAATGGTACAATATATAAACAACAGTTACATAAATGCATACAGTATCACCTAAAAGCCAACTAACTAAAATACTTTAACAAGCACAGCAACATCCTAAAAACTATTAGATCAATGTGTATTGAGAAGCATTGGGGCTCAGTGGTAGAACATCTGATTGGTATGCAGAGGGTCCCAGGTTCAGTCCCTGTCATCTCCCATTAAGAGAATCAGGAAGTAGGTGAAAGACCTGTACCATGGAGAGCTGTTGCCGGTCAGAGTAGGCAGTACTGATCTTGATAGACCAATGGTCTGATTAAATGTAGGGCAGTTTCATGTAATCATTTTCTGAAAAGTGTTATAAGAGAGTGGTCAACAAATTCAACTAATGTAATGAACAGTTCAGTCCTATGCAATGTTACACCCTTTGATTTCAATAGGGTTTAGAGGACACAACTCAACTTCAAATTGCATTTGTACTGCGCATACCTTAGTAATTTTTTAAAAAGTCTTGTTCTGGTGCTGATCCAGGTCCCAGCTAGATCATTATGGGGAGGTTTCCACAACTAAATTGCCACCACCAAAAAAGCCCTGTTTTTTATGGTCAGCCACATTGTAACTGGCAAGCACAGAACACAAAGGAAAATCTCAGAGGATGACTTCAAAAACTGGAAAAGTTTGTATGAGACCAGACAGTTCTTCAAAAGCCTTTGAAATGATCAAGCCAGTTCTGACAAGCCAAGGGGAGTTGGCCCATTACTATCACAGAAAACTCCCATTTTTCAAGGTTTCCTATCACTGGAACCAGATCAAACAAGGAGGTGAACCAGCAACTTTCCTAGGGAAATTCTGAGAATTATCTCATGCATTGTTTTGGTCCATTGCTGCCTATAGCCGAATTACAAATGGTGGTATTACATGGATAAGGGAGATTTTTTTTTTTTTACTCTGCATACCCTGCTGGGTTTTTTTAAACCTTTTAAATCATCCCAAGAATGTTTTGCTGCATAGTTATTGCCAATTATTTTCACAACAGGGTAAGGGACAGATCCTTGTGCAGCTCATAAAGTTGACATGTTTTAGCATGACACCTCAATAATGGTTAGTTTTTCCAGATGTAATTCACAAACATGGCAGGCAGAGTTTTATACTGTGATTTAAAAATAAATGCTTCCCCATATCTTGGTATTTATCCTTTCTATGAACTCTTTACTACATTTATAGGATATGGTAAGATATTTAGCAACAAGAATTGCTTTATCTGAAATTACTAGAATCTTTTTAGTTACTGGGGGATATCCATGAATGTTGACTGGCCCTGTTTTATGGAAGCACTTCTGTGATCTCAGACTTACATAAGTATAATGAGTTTATGAGAACTATTATGGTTGTGTAGATACAAAATGGCTATGAACTAGAGAGAGACGGGGCTCAAATCTAGTCCAGTAATGAAGCTTACTGAGTACTTCTGGTATATTCACACTCTCAAGTAAAATATAAAATAGAGTACTTTCCTTTGAGAGACTTTGCCCAGCAGACACCTGACTTGTGATGCAATTAGTATAATAAATAGAGAGATAATGTTAGTGAAGTACTTTGAACAATCCACAAGTGCTAGCAAAATGGTGGTATCATGCCCTGGTGGTTCCTTTCCTACCTGGCTGATCAGTTCCAGCAAGTGTTGTTGGGAACAACTGCTTGACCCTTTGGAATTTTAAATGTAGGGTGCTGCAGGGTTTTATTTTTTTCCTCCTTGTGGTTTAACATCCATATGATTCCATTAAGAGAAGTTTCATGGGGTTTGAGGATGGGATGTCATAAGTATGTGAATATTGTGTACTGGGTTTGATGCATGGAAAGCCCGGACTACGATGTAGTGATCAGCATAGATTTATTGAGTACACAACAAGCATGCAATACTGTTTGAGATGGCCAACTATATACAACTCCCAGGACACACCCCAAAGTCCTATTGGTAGGTTTGAATTTCCCACCAGAATTCTTATTGGAGGGCTAGTGGTGGTCTAGGATCCTTGTCTCCTATTGTCTCTTGGAATCAAGCTCTGACTGTATGCCGCTGGCTCAACATAACAGTGAATGAAACCCAGCTTTCTTTTTTAGCCGAGTCAGGTGAGACTCTGATTATCTCGAGTCAGTGTCTGGAAGTGGCAGTGGGCTAGATGTTGGCTAACAAATGAGAGAGAGAGGCTGCTAAAGCAGTCAATTTGGTAATAATGGGGGACTTTGACTTGTGTCATGTTGATCATATTGACTGGGCAAATGTTCCTCACATTGCCAACAAGAAAGGACTTCTTGGTGATTGTGTCCCCTCCCCGCACAACCCCCTCCCAATCTGCATAGCTATTCCTCAGCATATCCCACAACTCCAGTAATGATCTTTCCATGGGTTGAAAGGGGCTGCAGAAATGGAAAGGAAACAGGGGAAATCTTTGTGTCTTCTGCAGATGCTTCATTGTGTATAAGCTGTTTAAGTTTCATTGTAGTAGTTCATTGCAATTGTTCCAAAGTCCTCATGAAACAGTATGAGAAAGACCTTGAAAGCAGAGGCAGTTACACAAAAAGGTCTGTAAATAAGAAAGAAAGGCATCAGTGGAAGGAGCAGAAGACATTTGGAAAACAGACATTTGTTTTCAGTAATTGTTGTTTTCTTTACTGCTGTACGTTCACACATTTTAACCCCCCAAACCTCTTCTAATGTTTGTCAACAATGCTTGAAATGATCTCTGTCCTGTTCCTTGTAAAGTAACACTAAATAAAACACCCATTCTCTCTTCGCTGTAGGGAGTTTCTGGTTTATAGTACTATGGTTAGTTTGTAGCTTATAGTACTGAAATACTGGGAGAAAACCTGCAAGTCTCCCCCCCCCACCCCCATAGCAGCAGCAAATCATATTTGTGCACACTCATCCCAGCTTCCAGCCATGAGTTGAAAAGAACATAGGAAGTGGGATATGAAGCAGAGGAGGTTTGCTGTAGTACTGGGTCTATTGCCCTGCATCCCTTTTTCTTGGAACTTACCACTTTTGTCATCTTCAGCCCTGGCAGTCCCTAAAGTGCATTAGTTTACATTCTCAGGGAGGAGTCTAGGCATCTACGTTCTATCACAAGAGCAAACGAAAAGTCTCTTTAAACTTCTCCTTTCCATAGTTACAAGATGCTGAAGTCACAGGTATGATAGACTTTTAAAACTTTCTATGTATGACGCTCTAGAGAGTCATTATATTAATAAGGTTAAGTTAGAGACAGGTTTTGTGGTAGTGTCTCTCAAGAATCAGATTTTTCATGGCACTACAGGGGCTGTTCTCAAAGTGTCTGAGTCCCAGTTTGTTTGTGTTTTGGGGGTGCATTTTTATGATGTACACATATAACATTCTTGACCTTTAACCTTGGCTCCTGGCATTCCCCTGTATATTCCATCTCTATTAGTAACAGATGTTTTTTTGTTTAACACCATTCACAGTAGAAATTACAGATACTTTTCAGTGGACAGACGCAGTAATGAATTTCCCTTGGCATCTTTCTAACCTGATAGGTAAATGAATGTGGAACATAGATGTTATTCATTCTAAATTTCTACTGCTTTATCTCATTGGATGGCTATGCAATCTTACAAACTGGCTGAGAATATTTTCCTGCACAGATTTCTTGCATGCACACTGCTGACATCTTTACTGAGGAGAGGAGGCATGGTAGTATATACCCTCTGTCCTACTTTTGAGAGAACTAGGGAAGGGGATGAAGAAGATCAGGGTCTACAGATGGCCCTTTCATTTATTACTTTTCCATTTGTCCCTACTAGATATTTTGTTTTTCTACTACTGTCATTGATACTTCACAGACTGGATCCATCACTGACTAAGTGGTCTTAACCACCCTGGAGATAAAGCAATCCAGGACAAAAGTAGTCATACATCTCCTAGAGCAAAAGATAATGTCAAAGCTGTTTTCTCTGACTATTGGCACTCCTGGCATTAAGAAAAGCAAGCTTGCTTAAAATGCATTTTCCAACATGTACAAGGATGCTGTCCCTCAAATACATCATTGCTAGCTGCCTTGAGTCTTACATGAGAGAAGGCAGGCTAAATCTGTCACAAATAAATAAGTAAATCAGACCCAGCATCTGAGGTGATGGGTGAGGGGTTCTGTGCCCACTGGCCTGTACTGTCAGTCATAGCTGCACTGGGGTAGGCAGCAGCAGCTATTGGGGTGTGTGTGTCTGTGTGTGTGTGTGTGTGACAAAACTTCCCAGTGAGTTACATTATCTTCTCCCTCTTCTTTCCCACCCTCTGTTCCCAACAGACTGGCAGACATGTGCCAGAATAATCAAGACTCAAAAGCAAGTAATATCACAGATCATTTTTATTTTGGAATCTGAATCTGTTATGATATACTAACTCTTATATATATATTAACATATAGTTTTATTTTAAAAACAAAATAATAACTCAAAAGGGTACAAAAGGGGAAAAGGGGCTGCATAGAAATTATGAAACAATTATATTTATACAGGATATACTAAACAAAGAAATAAAAAAATACTTTCCCCCAACATCCCCTTCATTAGAGTTTTTAGACCTTTTTTACAATAATTTAATCATTAATAAATATTTTATATTACATATTTCATCAATACTGCATTCTTGCTTTAACTTTAATATACCAAAATTTGACTTTCTAGGTCTAACGCTATGAAGTCATTGTAGTAACTGGCATATTCTAATAAGCTCGTTCTGAAAATCTCCAAATAATGGGATGTCCAATCACAAAATCAGAATCTGAGCCAATCCCATAAAACATTCTGTTCAATGTACTCATAGGGAGATTTCTCTGAAACCTCAGCAACTGCTGCAGGCTAAAAGATGGCAAAGGAAGACAGAGAAAGAAACTCTTTTCCCACCAAAGAAATTATACTCTAGTTTAAAACCAGGGCACCCTTTTCTGGAACAGCTGGGCTTATACCAAAAGTAATTGCTCCTACTGTTACCATGCATATGATTACTGCTGTGGTAATATGTGAAATGGGCCAAACTATTTGATGGCATTGGCTTGTTTTCTTCAAATGTACCCAGAAACTACCATAATCATAACCCTGCTTGCTGCAAAAGCACATATTGCTTGTGACACATGGGTATACTTTTGTTCAACTAGGGGGCCTTGCCAAAGCCCAGAAGAATTTTATTTGCTTGGTGTGGGTTTTTTTTTGCTTTTTTCTTCTTCTTCAAAACAGAGCTAACAGAGGACTTGATCATAAGCTCATTTAGAGTCATTCCATGGGAACATCAGTTCTATTGGCTTGAGAGAGATGAGGCAGTCTGGTTCTATGTGCATTGCTGAGACTGTGCAGAAACAGCAATTGCAAACACTGAGGTCTGGGCAAACTACTGAGGTCTGGGGCAAATATTAGGTTAGATTGTGATCCATGGTTGCATCACACCACGTGGGGTTAGATGTATTACCATGGAACTACTAAGGATACAGCATTTGTTGAATACTCTTGATACGTGTCTGATGAAACTCACCAGTGCTTTATACCAGTGAGCTGGATATCTTTGAGATGGAGAACTGTTAGGGAAGCCGGTATTCTAAACAGGATTTGATATAACTCCATGAATAAAACAAAACACTAGTGCATTTGTTACCATGTACTAAAATTCATTAGCTATGGTGGCGGTTACACGCATGAGATAAAGCGTCCGGGGGGGGGGGGGGGAAGCTAGGCTATTTCCTCTGGAGGAAATTGACCCGCAGTTGCGCAATCACACAGAGTTAGGTAGATGCGGGCATAGCCCACCACTGCATGATCAGACGCAACCATGGGTGAGCTGGGGTGTGTGTGTTTGCCATTGTTTTCTGATGCACTTAAATGGGGGATTGATTAATCGCATCTCTGCTCTGGGGGCTTCCAATGACAGTATGCGATGATGTGCATACTGAGAAGGGGGAAAAAACAACAGCGTGGCATCCGGATAGCCTGATCAGACCATCCCGCTGCCATGGGAACGTGCTGGGGCGAACAGACACAGGAAAGTCCATCTGTGGCCCGTAACAATCAGTTTGCTACAGGACTTTCCGAGGTGTTTTTTTTTTTTTACTCTGCTTGTGCGGAGGAGCAAAATGGCTTGCCGACGACTGTGAGGCACTTGCCAAATGTTGGCGTCTGATCGCACTCCTTTAATCCACCTGACATTCGCGCCTATGTCAGGGCGAATTGTCCGTGTGATCGCAAAATTTATTGACTAAATATGTCCACATAAAATGAACAACGGGGGGGGGGGGGGGGGAATGAATTTGTATGTATTTGTCATACCTCTTGCCACCACATATGGCTCTGTATTCCAATACTTAGCCTGAGTGTACAAGTTGCATGCAAATAGGCTTTCTTCACACAGTTTGAAGCCTGAAGTTTTCCCAGGTACAGATAATCCAAGTTGAGCCACATATGCATAGTCAGCACACTCACAGGCTCTGTACAGAAGTTGTGATAGACTTGCTGAAGTCAGGTTTGGCCAGTGGGTGGGATCTCTTCAGTGCAACACCCCATCCCTCCTCCATTCTATGAGGGTATGTTGATTTCCCCCCATGCTATTGTGTAGCCCCCAGTAAAAGAGTGGTGGAAGTTGGTTGGTCTATATTGTGTAGTTTGAACTTGAGCCACAAGCTACTTGTTTTCTTTTGAGGAATACTGGAAGGCTCCCACAACTGAGATTTCCTTGGAGTAGAATTCTGAAAGCTCAGAGATGACCAGGAGCCTTGGCATACTCACAGGCAAACAAAAGTTCTTGATAACAAGTAGAGGAAGCTCTTGCTGGAGGAAGTGTGTGATTCTTGTGATGCTGCAGCTTTATATATTGGGCTTAGCAAAGTATGCCAGTTCTCTTCCAATATTTTCTTCTGAGCAAGGGATTCCATATTGTTCCCATTAGAGATTAAATTCTATCACATAATTAATTCAGCCAATAACATTCTGTGTTGAAAACATAGTTCATGCAGTAATGTTTTACGGTTAAAACAAGCAATAATTTTTGTGCTCAGCACATCATAGCAAGCAAAGGAGATTCACATGGCAACTGGCCATCCTGTAGTCCTCCCACCACAGCTGTCTCTTGAATGTTCTTTCTTTCTTGAGATTCAGTCACTGCTACAAGATATCATGATGACCACTAGTACTGGCAGCTTTAAAAAAGGATTTGAAGCATTCATATGTATGTCAAATGCTGCTGGCAATGAAAAAGTATGGAAGCTACAGGCTCAGAAGCAGTACACCTCTGAAAACTAGATGCTGGAAACATACAGCATGAAGGACTGTCTGCTTGTGAGATTCCACAGCATGCAGATAGCCCTTGCTGGAGGACTAGATGGATCCTTGCCCAACCCCTCAATTCAATTCTTATTCATTATTCAGTTCATGTAGGACACACCATCTAAGAGCCTGAAGGGATCCTTTGATCCTTACTAAGTCTATGATCCATCAATGCAGTTCTTATATGTTAAGGGAGGATACCCTGTCTAAAAGTCTGAAGTGATCTTTTGGTCCCATTAAGTTTATGATTGGTATCTACTAGCCATAGGAACACTGGCCATCCCATTCCGAGTATTGACAGGGATATCCCAGAGCAATTAGTCTACCTTCTGCAAATATTTTTGTAGGACTCACATTTTGCCATGCTTAAAGTTTGTCTCAAATGTTTTATATGATTTAAAGCACATTAAAAATATGAACACATTAAGACTGAATAATTCCATCAGCTACTTGCCAAATAGAACATACGTAGATCAGTTCATTTTTGGTTATTTGTTTCTTACTTTTGGAACCTTGCTTTCGTTAACTAGCAGTGCAATCCTAAGGACACTGTTCATTGAGTAGACCTGAGTAAGATTTTGAATAGACCTGTTTAGGCAATTAGCCAGCAATTTTTTCTCATGCAAGCTCTATTGAAATGAATAAGAACAATTCAAGAATAGAGCAGTGCTCTCTTAACAACACTTTTAATCTAGCTAGAAACAGCATATATTCTTCACTCCCCAATTTTAGCCTCACAACAATTCTGTGAGGTAAGTTAGACTGAAAGAGTAGCCCAAGGTGACCCAGTGACCTTCACAGCAGATTAGAGATTTGTACATAGGTCTCCCAGCTAGTACTCCAACACTCCCACTGGTTCTCCTTTGTTCACGTCAATGAAAGAGACAATCCTGGTGGATTCCATCCTTTAGCTATAGAGTTAAAACCATCCAACACACTATTAATCTCATATACATCAGGGGAAATTTTATACTTAATAACCTTTTGCCTTTGTATCAAGAAATATCCTGGATTATTTTTTCCCCAGCTGGAGTGAGGTAATTGATTCTAGGCTACAAGTCTGTAAATGGAAAGCAGATGGGCAGTTGGAAGATTAACCACCAAAAGAAATTGCTGTTAAACAAAATAATTTTTAGGAATGGTGATCCCACTTGGCAAGGTTCTGTATACACTATGGGGAATCTGAAAAAGAAAAGTTTATTGTGACCTGCCTAAGCTAAATCTAGATATACCATCTTTGGAATTGCATTGATGTACAGATTATATTTCAGGATAAACCCATGGCAGAGCTGGAAAAAGGTGAGTCAGTTCTGGAAATTTCCTGTCTTTTACAGTCAAAATCGATGTTCTGTAGAGCAGTGGTCTTCAACCTATGAGTTCAAACTCTCAGGACCAACACATAAAATTAATAAGATGTTAGTTAAGGAGAGGGCAGCATCAAAAGCAACTAATGGGATGGACTGATAGAGTGGAAAGGAGTTCTTTGAGTATGGAAGTCACAGGCCAGAAAGGGCTTTATAGGCAAGTGTCATGGGCATAGATGAGGATGAGCTGACTGAGCCTGCAGAAACCACAGCTGGCCTCTCTGAAGCAGCAGAGGAGGATAGTTGGCAAGTGCCTGTAACAGTGGTATTCACACCTGGATCAGATAAGAAGGATGAACTGCAAGCTGAAAGTCCTCCTGACTCACCCCCACGTGTGACTCATTTAAGGGAGCAACTCTGGCAAAACTTAGCAACCAAGCGAAAAGAGGCCAGGCTATAAGGGAGGCACTCAGCTAGCCCAAAGTTTTAACAGGAGCCTGGGCAATCGTGCAGCTGGCTAATTGGCAACAGCATTTAACTCCACACTCTGGGCAGTATTCTTTGTGGGAGAAACAAGTCAGCTACATGCTGCTTGCATCCACCTTGGCTCTTGCACCTAGACCTTCAGACCCCCTGACTTTGGCTTGGCTTTGGACTATGTTTCTGGTTAGTGGTTTCAGGCTTGGCTCTGTGTTTCTGGCTCCTGACCTTGGCTTTTCTGGACTCCCTTTGACTGGCACCCCAGCCCGTGACAGAAAGAAAGAGTTCCTAATCAAACACAGATGCCAATATACAACTAGGGCCCCAATAATCTACTTCAGTGTTGAAAACAGTGCTGAGAAGGAAAATTTTCCAATAAAATAGTGACCATGGTTGGAAAAATGCTGTTTTTCAACAACAACACCAGGCAACTGTGCTCCTACAACTGGAATAACTGTGTGTAATATATATAAAGGAAAAGTAAAAGAGAGTCATATGAACCTGTAACAAGATGGGGTGTGTCATGGGGAACCCACAGCACTGGGGCCTGTAGCAATCTGGGTACAGGTGTGGACTCCATTGGTCCTGTTCCCCTCCCCCATTACATACTAGACTCTCAAGTCAATTTTGTAAGAGCTGCTTATTCATGGTCTTCATAACAGAAAGATGAGGAAGTGGTTCACAGTACCCTTCCCACACCATCACTCAACCATTCTCTTTACCACTCCATCTCTCCTACCCCAGGTCTGTCCTGCTGTTCTTAGTAAGCTGGCCTGCTGCCCCACCTGGTCCCAGCTGCTGCTAATCACTGCTGGCTCTGTACCCAGAGTCATTGGCCCACATCATCTCCACAGCAGGCTTGTCAGAGCTGTGTGTCCACCCTTTCTCCTCCCACAGCAACTCTGGGCCTCCATTAGGCTGTTTACCCTGGGTCCTGGATAAGCGGGGTCCCTCATCACAGAATCATTAAAATTAGCACATTTACTTGAAAATCCCATTTCATCAGGTGTATGAGGAGGCCTAGAAAAATGCTTGCATGTATGCACAGTGGGAGAAGGAGAAGCCATTGACAAAGTGGGGCCAAAAGGCAAAGAAAGCATAAGAGATAGCAGAAAGTGCATCCCTGTATAGGGTTGCCAGCCTCCCGGTGGGGCCTGGGGATCTCCCACTTTTACAACTGATCTCCAGCTGACAGAGATCAGCTCCCCTGGAGAAAATGGCTGCTTTGAAGGGCGGACTCTGTGGCATTGTACCATGCTGAGGCCCCTCCCCTCCCCAAACCCCGCCTTCTCCTGACTCCACCACCTAAGTCCCCAGGTATTTTCCAACCTGGACTTGGCAACCCTATCCCTGTACTATGCTAAGACTTTTTTTATTTTCCAAATGTAGCTGCAGAAACTGTTTTATCAAGGGAGAGAAAGGTGTATTTTTCAGTGGGAAAACAGGAGAGGAAAGGGTTAATGAGCTCCCTCCCTCCCTCCCATGCTGTTCACCCCCTTGAAAAAACAGGCCTCCAGGCTACATTTGGAAAAGAAAAAAACTTTAAAATGGTCACAGAACTGAGCATAATATAAAAGTACTGTCCATAACCCATTGTAAAACATCAGCACATAAAAATGGCATGGCAGTTATTTTTTTTCCCTGCAAAAGCCAATGATTTTAATTGGCAGTGTTGAATGAACTATGTAAATGTTTTATTACCATCTAAGCTGAAAGAATTGCTGAGGAAAATGTGATAAAAACAGGCCAGACTATAGAAGCTTTTCTATAAAAGCACTCCTGTTGCTTGAGTGAGTAAGAGAAAAAACTGTACTTTAGCCTTTGATACAAAGAAAGCTTCCACTGTGTTTTCCTTTTCCATTCTCATTTTTTTTTTAAATCACATCAAGGGGGAATGGAAATAACCTTGCAATGGTTCTGTATACCCCTACCAGCTTTTATATCTTTGAGCCTGCATCTGTAAAAGTCTATGAAAGTTTCCCTGATGACTTCAGCGGAAACAGAATTGTGTCTTCTGTTTCAAAAATGGGTCCATGTAGCAGGGTTTATTCCTATTGATTTAACCAAGCATTCTTTTTATATTATGGTATGTGGCAACAGAAAACTACATCTAAAGCCATGCAGAATTCATTCATGGAAGTCTACAAGTTGGATAATTTAGATTCTTTCCATAATAATTTTTCAATTGAACATATGATTATGGAATGTCCTATATTTAATGAGACGAGGGCTAGTTTAATTACTCCTTTGCTTAGAAATAAGGAAACACCCACTGAGGCAGCTGACAGTATGAGGGCACAGGTGACATGGTTACTATTGAATACAAATGATTTTGTTACTCTCTTTGTGGCAAAATTTATGGGGGCAATAATTAAACGACAAAAGAATAACACTAAGTAAAGCATTATCTTATTTTATAATTTTATTTTCTGCTCAAGGCTATTGCTATATGAGCAGTACTAGACAGACAGGCAGACAGACAGACCGACAGAATTTAAATAAATAGACCTGGAGCTGGAATATATAAGGAGGAATGACATTAGCAGATATGTTCTCTCTTTACTTTGCTCCTTATCTCAGAAACAGTTTGCCAGTTCTCCTAGCAAAGAAATAGAAATATCCACAGGCTTCTGGAAAGACCATTTTTTTTACAAAGCAGGCTGGATTACCATATTTTTTGCTCCATAAGACGCACCTGATCATAAGACGCACCTTGTTTTTAGAGGAGGAAAACAGGAAAAAATGAAACAGAAGGAAAGAGAGAGAGAGATAGATAAAGGAATGGAGGAGGAGGAGGAGAGAGAGAGAGAAAGAGAAAGGAAGAAAGAAAGGTGGGGACAGAGAGAGAGACAGAAAGACAGACAGACAGAAAAAAGGAAAGGAAGGAAGAAAGATAGAGAAAGGAAAGAAGAGAGACCTCGGCATGCCATGCAAAGCCAGGCCTTTCTGTGCAAAATAGCCACGGAGCTTAATCTGTGGGCGGGGCTTTCTGCTGCTGGCTGTCTTAAAGGGGAAAAGCACTTAAAGGGAAAGAGTACTTAGCCTGGTGGGTTTTTTTCTGCCATTTCCCTTTTAAGTCTTAACAGCTCAGGCCCAGCAGGGAGGGGCGGGGAAGGCTGGGATGCCAGCCTGAATGGCGTTCCCCTGCGTTCCTGCTGAAGAAAGATCCCTGTTACAGGTAAGAAAAGCTCCATATTCACTCCATAAGACGCACACACTCCCCCCCCCCACTTTTTTGGGGAGGAAAAGTGCGTCTTATGGAGCGAAAAATACGATACTCTCTGCCATTGTGGTTGGATGGATGGATAGATACATAATACTTCTGTGTGTAGTCAGGCATAGATGTACTAAAAATGTATGTTACATGTGAATGTGGCTCTACTACTCAAACAGAGTCTTCATTCACAAAACTGGCCGTAGAAGCCCAACATGTCTTCTTTAGCTGTCTTCCTTCTATTTACAATGTCTGAGTACTCTTCAGCAGGGGCGTCAAGTTTTAAATTCCGGGGGGGGGGCGTCCCTGCTGCCTCCACCCCCACCTGGCCATTCCTGCTTCCGTCCCTCCCTTCATCTGTCCAGGGGCCAGCTGGGCATTTGCTTAGCTCGCCCCTGGACAGACTGAGGGAGGGAGGGACGGATGGACGGAGGCAGCCAGGCCGGCGGGGGGGGGGGGAAGAGAGAGAGAGAGAGACGGCGGCGGTGGCACGGCGGCCCTAGGAAGGGCCCAGGGACTCGCGGTGGCGGGCGCTCCATTTTCCCGGGGGGGGCTCAGTCCTCGAGCCCCCTCGTAGTGGACACCTATGCTCTTCAGTACTGGAAGACAAAAGATAATTACTCACAATACAACACAGCATGAGATTAAGAATTTCAGGTAGGGTTCCCAGACCCCTGGTCTGAGCGGGGTTGCCAGGCACGATTGTTGTGCTGGCGGGGATATTTGGAGGGTGGCAATGTCCCCGATGTGATGACATCACACAGTGACACTCTGCTTTTGTGGCAAAACTCTATGGTTTGAGCGCAATTTTAAACATAGAGTTTGCCCTAAAAGCAGAGTGTCACTACTCAACATCACCAATATGATGACATCACTTCTGCATGACACCATCGTGTAGGGGATGTCGCCCACTCCCAAACCACCCCCCAAATCCCCCCGCTGGCACAACCATCACGCTTGGCAACCCTAATTTCAGGATTTCACTGAAAGGTAGCAAAAAATTGGCTATCATAAAATGTATTGTTTATATCATACAGTTAGTGTTTTATGATGACTAAAAGACCACTGTTGATTGATAGACAGATGTCCGTCTTTCAACACAGGTGCCAAATCTCTTATGTGAGTCATGTGATAAAACTGAATCAAATTTTCTATATAGTTAATTTTCTATACAGTTATCTTTTTATACTTATTTATATCAGAGGAATTTTGTGCAGCTTTATTTTATGCAGTTATTTTGTCAGGAATTAAAAAGTTGTTTTGTTCAGTCACTAACAGTTTTATCCTGTGGATAGTTTCAGAGGGCAGCTGTGCATAAGGCAGCTGTGCAGAGGGCAGCTGCAGTAGAACAGCTAGATTCGAGTCCAGTAGCACCTTAGAGACTGACAAGATTTTCAGGTTATGATTTTTTTTTTTATTATTTAATGTTTTTATTTAAGTAAGCATAAAAGCAATACAGAAACCAAGAACAGTCTAGATCATTACATTATCATTAAACTTTCAACATGGTAATGCCACTCTTATAACATTTCAGATTGTCAACTTGTTATAGACATTAAAAGTATCATTCAGACTGTTGATAACATCTGTTCAGTGTTGCAAGTCAAAGATGTATATCCATACTTGTTAAGTTATACTTCTTATATCGTGTCATAACAAACAAATGTGGAGATCTTAAAAGCTAATTCCACTTAACTGGTATAAACAACATATATTTAATCTGGTAGCAGTATGCAAAATACATAGAGTCAGGCAAAAGGTGATATAAGAATAATAGAGCTTAACACAAAGAGAAATCATTAAGGAGTAAGGATGAGGCGACGAGTGCTTACAGCCATCTCTGAAAGGTAGACCAGCTCTGCGGGATTGTATCAGTTGCCGATAGAAACTCTAGAACTGGTTCCCATTTTGCCATAAAGAAAGGTTTGACAGGGTTTACTAAGATAGTATTCAATTTATTTGTGACACTTTCCATTAAAAACTGATCCCAAAGTTTTGTGTACCAAATTTGGATTGATGGTGGTTCAGGATTCTTCCAGTAAGCAGCTATTGCTGTTTGAGCAGCAAAGAGCATAGTATCTAAGGTCCTTTTCAACTTATGAGTAGTGATATGTTGAGGCCAAATATGGGTATGAATTTTTGAGAGTCAAAGCTCCCTTTGCCAGATACTAGTGCTGTGCTATGGTGCAAAACTACAGTCTAACCCCTCAGAGATCTAGAACAATGACACCTTTAAGACCAACAAATTTTAATTCTGGGTATAAGCTTTCATGTGCATGCACACTTCATCAGATACCTCCATCAGATACCCAGAATTAAACTTTTTTTGTTCTATTACTTCAGACCAACACAGCTACCTAGACCCACCTGAATCTATCCTCAGAGATCTGTTAGCTCAGACTTAAGAAACTTTGCATAGGTCACTGCAATGGACTTAGAGAGATGTACAATGTCACAGGGAGCAGCATTCCTATACATTTCATAGCCCTAGATAACCTTAAAACACCAGTTGGAGCAATGACCCCAACACCAGCAATAAAAATCCTTGACTAGGTATGATGAAGTGCCATGGTGCACTTGGGAAGGTTAAATACAAAATAACAACATATCTAAGAGCTGCATTTTGCATCTTACTCTTTGCAAAGCATGGTGAGACAACAATGGAGAATTCTCCTTCTTCTTGACCACCTAGAGGGAAGTCACCTGAATACAATAACCAATCAATACATAAATACCCCTTTACATTCCCGGGGTTTTCTTACATTGGCTATCTGCCAGGTTTCCCTTCCAGGTCAGTCTAAACAATAGCACTGAAGGTAAATGAGTTAACCCTATAATGACTGGAATGTCAGATCTTGCAAACACATACATTTCCAACAAAAGGAACTTATGCAGAGCCCAAGAAGAATAAAAATAAGGGGGGGGGGGAAGGAAGCTTATCAAAAGGGAATAATACATGTAGCAAAGTGGGAGAATTAGCAAATTTGAAAGAAAAGGTTATCCTAAGAACTAAGAGCATGAGGAAGTTACTATACTGAGACAAGTAGAGATGAAGGAGGGAGTGAGACAAGGCAGAGGGAAGGGAGGGGGAGAGAGAGAGGCTGATCCTAAGGCCCAGTGGAGACTCAAACACCAGTGCAGGAGATCCAGATAGCTGGGAAACCAGTAAATCTAGTAGGAAGAAAGGTAGAGTAATTTCAGGAAGAAAAACCCAGGCACTATGTAGACAAAGTGTGGGCACAAATGCATTGGTGGTTAAGAAGTGTTGTCTGCTGCTCCCACTTTTCACCATGCCCACCCTTCAGATACTGGAGGTCTGTTCTACATATGGTACACCTACAGATGCTTGGGCTATGATTGGCTGAGGACAGACTAGCAGTCTGGCCCGCTCTGCCTCTGCTTTAAAAATGGAGGCAAAGCAGCAGTCCAGAGTGCCACATCTGCCTGGAGAAGGCGGGCCGGACGCAATGTGTCCGTTGCCACACTCCTCCCACAGCAGCTGGGCACCACTTAAAAGTGGTGTCCCGGCTGCTGCGCGCGTGTTTCACCAGCTTCTGGCGGGTGTGAACATGCGCCAGCTGGGGGAGCCGCGCAGCGTTCGCACACCGCTGGCGGAAGCTGCCCGCAGTCTGGACGCTATGGACAGCTTCCTTGCGGCAGCGTGCGAATGCAGCACGGCGGAGGCAATTCCCCCTGCCTTGTTCTGCCGCGCTGCGGAGGCGCAGCAGAACACGAGTCTGTCCTCAGCCATTATATGATCCATACTCTGAAATTTTCCAGGGTACAAACTGTATATGCTCTGACCTGGATAGCCCAAACTACCCAATCTCACTAGATCTTGAAAGCTAAGCATGGTAGGGATGCCAGCCTCCAGGTGGGACCTGGGGATCTCCCAGAATTACAGCTTATTTCCAGACTACAGAGATCAGTTCCCCTGTAGAAAATGAATGCCTTGGAGGGTAGACTCTAGGCACTGTATCCCGCTGAGGTCCTGTTTCTCCATGTTCTGTCCTCAAATCTCTAAGAATTTTCCAAACTAGGTCTGGCAACCCAACCTCCCCCCAGCTCCTGCTGGTGGCCAAGGGCCACCTGGCAACCCTAATGCTTGGCCTTGGATAGTATGTGGATGGGAGACCTCCAAGGAAATATATAAAACTACTCACTTGATAATATCCTGCTCCAGCACTAAAGGTACTGTGTGAACACTTTTTAGTGACTAGTAGGGGTGATAGCACACCAGAAGACATGTGCTGTGATTACACTGGTGTTCTCTGCAGAGAGCATGGCTGTTTTCAGGACCCCTATGGAATTTTTGGATATCTTCCTCTTTTCATATCAGATGACAATTCCTCCTCCAGGAGCTTGTCACAATGCTGGTCTCCCCGGCTTTCAGCTCACTCCCTTCTGCCTGCTGCCTGGGCTAAATCACTGAGGAGATGGGCTTCAAAAGGAAAGTTTTATCTGTCAAGGAGTTCCAGTCTGAACCCCAAGGGTTCCCAGGGCAGTGTACACAAGAACCCAGTCCTTTGTAAAAGTATATGAAGTTTGTTAAATACTTTCAGAAATAGTTTTTGTTTCTAGGCAACACAACACTCTAAATTCTTGCAGCAGAGTAAAACAAGAAATGTGGAGTTTTACTATCTAACACATTTATACCTTGCATTAGATGTCACAGTCTTAAAATTCCAAAAGGTGGAGACAATGGCTTAAGTATTTTCTATGCAGCCATGCATTGCAGTACAAACATATCATAGTCCAGGCCTTAACTCACCAAAATCTCCACAATTAACCCCCTTCGCTCGGGCTCTTAGTTCAATTATAGTCTTGAGCCAGCTGCTGTCAGGTGATGGTAACAATCCAATCAGGACACATTCTTGCTGGAACTTTCTAGAAGATGACATCATCACTCCTGATTCCCCTCCTCCCATCCTGTGGGCTGCAGGTTCTCAAGAAGAGCCAATTATCCCATGCCTAATTCTGGCCTTGAAGATAAGGGCCATATAGGTAGATTGGCCCAATTGCTAACACCTACAAAATGGAATAAGCCATTCGTATTCACGTTAATCCTTTGGGAGGAACCAAGGGTGCTTTGTCTCATATTATCCCTTTGGGTCCCCCCCCCCCCCATCCAAACAGGATCAGAACCAGGTAATGTGCTACTACCAGAGAAGTCCCAGTTATTGAAATTTCCTCCGTATACTACAGTATACTACATTGTTTGGACCAATGATGCCTGTGGTGGGGCTTAGTCTCCAGTTCCCACCACAAACCAATAATATTCCCAGTTTTAAATCAGAGGTTCTCTCCCCTCCCCCCACTATTGTTAACAGTCAGCTCTCTCCTGTAGATGGGTAGTTGGCAGCCAGAGAGGAAATAAACCCAAACACCTACCATTTAAAGCCATTCCAAATAAATATTGTATCTAACACATTGCCTGGCTCAGAAATGACCCCAAAAGGAATACCAAGCAGAACACCAGCCTGGTAAACTATTTGGTAGTGAGTCAGGGAACTGAACTGCAAACAATACTTTCCTATCCCAAAGATAATGTATAATTTATAAAAGTGGATTTCTCAGGAAAAACAGCACCCCACATTGAAGCAACCTCTATTATCCCCAATACTGGCTTTCCCTTTGACACATACATTCTTGTTAGCATATCCATAACACCTGGAAGTGTCATCCATCCTGTATTTTGGGTCACCGAGAGCCATATCCTAGCTCCAGGAGGACTATCAACCATTAACCATTTGTCCAAGTCTTTGGGCATCTTCCTGTAAACACATTAAGCTATCATTTTAGGGGCAAACCTGTTGAAGTGCTTATCATACATGGCAATAGGCAAGCTATGGTCCATTTATAGTAGTGGAGAAAATGGGTATAACTCAGAAGGTAGTGCAGGGGGATATGAATCTATCATGTATGAACAAGTTTATATTATATCCTTTGGGCAGTCAGCATTTATTATGCACCAATTAAGAATGGGATTAGATATTGCAAAGAAATACCCCCTATGTGCTCAGAAAAACCATCAGCATTTCTCCATAGTGTACAAAGATGCTCTCAATTTGGTGGGGACGTTAGTGATTGTGACAGTGTATGTCTTACTCCACAGCTAGAAACAGATGCTGTGGAGCTGGATTCCGGTAGGAAGACTCAGTAGAAAGCTGTGACTCATGTTCAGTGTCAAACATTATTAAACTGGACACTGAGTTGGATTTTCCTTCAAACCCCATTTTTCATTTACTGGGAGTGAAGAGACCTTCTTCTGTATTCTGTTATTTGATATGCTTGGGTTAATTAGAACTGTTGCCATGCAGGTACCTTACTATTTTCTGCAATGAATGGAGGTCTAGAGACTAAGTAGGCTGATTTATAGGGAAAGAAGACTGACCAGTGGACCAAGTGGATGGACCTTTGGGTCTTTTCCAATTCAACAATTCTATGAACACACCTCTTGCAATAAAAATAAACATTGTCTTAGAACTGGAATGGGTTTTATACAATTTTAAAATTAATGCATTCATTTTGAATGATCCCCATGGAAGTTTAGGATTTAATATTTTTTCATTGGAATATGTGAGGTGTCTCTTGCCTCACTGCCAGATGAAAGGAAGTACAGTCAGTGGCATACCTAGCCCATTTGGTGCCTAGGGCAGATAATTTTTTATTTTTTTAACACCTTCCTCTATTTTTTTGCCATCAAGTCACAGCTGATTTATGGTGACCTTGTAGGGTTTTCAAGGCAAGAGATGTTAGGAGATGGTTTGCCATTGCCTGCCTTCATGTAGGTCCTGCTTAACTTCTGAGATCTGGGGGAGGGGGAACACAGAAAAATTAGGTGAAGGATGGAAATGAATTAGAAAGATGTGGAGAAGAGGGAGAGAAATCAAGAGAGGGAAAGATTGTTTTATCTTGCTGCAGCACCCCAACTACTATTTAGGGTAGTTGCTAAATAGGTAAATACTATAGGTATTTGTGAATTATGCAAGAGATTGGACTAGATGACCCTCGAGGTCCCTTCCAACTCTATGATTCTATGATTCCACTGCTTTGCAAGATCTGGCTGAGTGGGGTGCAAGGAAAGGGAGACAAAAAGGCTAGACCAGAGGTATCAAACTTATTTGTCACAAGGGCCGGATCTGACATAAATGTCACTTTGTTGGGCCAGGCCAAGTGTGCCATAAAATGTAACACCAGTTACTAGAGATATAAACTTTATAAAGGTGATTTCAGATGCTGAATGGCAATAGCAGGTGAATGACAATAGCAGGTTTGATTGGATTAGGTGTGATATGCAGAGAGGTGGGAGGTGTGGAGATATCAGCACATAATGAGACCTAGGTCTCAGTGTGGTCCAGGAGGATGCAAAGAATAAATGGACACAAGTCTGACATTAAAAAACAGAACATTTAAAAAACAGTGGGGGAACATTTTTTAACCTTCCAGGACATTCAGTTGCTGACCTAAGCGTAGCAGTTCTCTTACGAAGGAATTTCAAAGGGAGATTAGAAAGAGCAACTGCTTAATTGCAACTGAAGCTCAAGACAATGCATCCTCCTAGACTGAATTGAGACCTAGGTTTTCTGTCTCATTACCAATGCGTGCTATTGTCATTCAGCATCTGAAATCACTCTACTCTCCAAGATACAAGGGCAGATGGACTCACAATTCTAGCTGTATCTGAAGGAGTGAGCAGTGACTCATGAAAGCTCATGCCCTGCCACAATTTTTGTTAGTCATTAAGGTGCTATTGGACTCTTGCTCTTTTCTATAAAGATTTCAAGCTATGCTGTTAGGTTTCTCTCCCCTCCCCATCTGATAAAAATGGAGAGGGGGATCTCTCCAAACCTAATAATGTGTTAATTTCAGACTGGGCAAAATCCACTCAGTGCTAGTGATGATAATGAAACAGTTAAAAAAAGCAAAGGGGAGGGGTTAATGGGAAGAATGGCAGCCAGCGAGCTGGGAGGGGAGAGAGGGAGACGTGTTGACCTGGAATATATGGAACCCTAAATGTATTTTTAAATACTTAGCCATCTACTTCCAGTCATTAAACACTGGAATTCAATCCAAGTGTTGTAATTTCCAACCAGGGCCTTTTTGAAAGGAAATAAAATCCAAAATAGACACAGAGAAATCTAATCTAGAAAAACCTTTCCAGAAAAAGCCAAAATATTTTCCTTTTAATTCCCTTTCCCTCTTATCCCAATTCATCTCTTTCCTACATCCCCTTCCTTTCTTTTAACATGTGTGTGTGTGTGTGATCAGGTCTCAAAGTAAACAGCAGAGCAGGGTGATCTCAATTTCAGAAAAATCCCCCTCCCTCTTCCCTCTCTGAAGAAGTATGTGTGCATCTACAGGCTTCAATAAAACTTTCTTGGTCTTAAAGGTGCCACTGGCATTGAACTTTGTTCTCTCTCTTGCAATTACTGTAGCAGCTATCAGGACAAACTGTAAAGGAAGTCTGCTTGAGTCTTGGGCTGCGGTCACACACACTAAATAATCCACTTTCAATGCACTTCCCAGCTGGATTTTGCCAGTTCACAAAGTAAAAAAATCCAGTTGGAAAGTGCACTGAAAGTGGATTGAAAGTGGATTATTTTGTGTGTGTGACTGCAGCCTTGGAGAAAGCCAGAGAAGCTTAGTCGATCCTAGAGCTTTTTGCTATGCTCAGACTTCCCTGCACCTCTAGTGGCTACAGCCAGAACTGCATCTGAAAAATAAAAAGGAAGATGTTCGACTGGAGGCAGCAGGATAAGGTTGGCTTTGAAGGCCTTCCTTAAGCTGCACCTGGAGCAGACTACACACCCCTTGGTATGCCACTGAGTACAGTTATACTGGTGTATTCTTAGTTCTGATATTTGCCTCTGAAAAATGTCTTTGGACAGCACACCTTACCATGGTGAGGGGGTTTGTGTGTGTCAGCAAAGCTGAGAGCAATGCTGTAAGGAGTTTTGACTCTGTCACTCAAGGTGAAATAGTCACAGCTGAGACACCAGAATAAGATGCATCCACACCTGCCCTGCCCTGGATAGCCCAGGCAAGCCCAATCTCATCAGATCTCGGACGCTAAGCAGGGCTGACCCTGGCAGGTATTTGGATAGGAGACCTCCAAAGAATACCAGGGCTGGGAGACAGACTATCAAGCCACCACTCTGAACATGCTCCATGCCCCAGTAGGAGTTGCCAGAGGTTACCGTGACTTCCAGGCATGTGTGTACACACACAAAGATGCATCCACACCATTTAGGAATCAATAGCCACATCAGTAGAAGAGAATGGATAGTTCCAATGGTGATGAAGGCAGAGGAATACTAGAAGAAGAGTTGGTTTTATACCCTGCTCTTCACTATCCAAAGGAGTCTTGGAGCAGCTTACAATAACTTTCCCTCCCTCTCCCCACAACAGACACCCTATGAGGTAGGTGGGGCTGAGAGAGTTCTGAGAGAACTGTGACTGACCCAAGGTCATCCAATTGGCTTCATATGGAGGAGTGGGAAATCAAACTTGGTTCTCTGGATTAGAGTCCACTGCTCTTAACCACTACACCAGGCTGGCTGAACAGTAGTTACTGGGCCTTCAGTAGTATAAGCTGGAGGAGCTATCACAGACCATGGCAGTGACACTTCAGTTAACACTGGCTAGTTCTGCACAGAATTTTCAGTCACTAAATGACAGTCTTTTATTTGAGGAATGAGGAACACAGAAAAAACAGAGTTGCTGTAATGTGAGGAGAGATCTAGCTCAAGCAATTGGGCTATAATCTAAAGTCTGACTGAATAATATCAATCAGACTTCACAGAAAGTCTATCAATATAAACATCATTCAAGTTTCTGCCTCACCTACAGATGCTGATGAAGAAACTGAAAGCTTTTAAGCAAGTGTTCAGGAAGAAATAGATCGCACATCTAAACAAGATGTGCTGATAATCATAGGTGACTGGAACACAAAAGAGGAAACAAAGTAGAATCAAATGTTGGAAAATTTGGGCTAGGAGCTGAAAATGAAGCAGATGAATGATTAATAGATTCTATGAAGGCAACAAGTTGTTCATTGCAAACACGTGTTTCAGGCAACCAAACAGACAATTGTACATATAGACATCACTGGATGGCCAACACAGAAATTGAATAATTACATAGTTAGAGGCAGCAGAAGATGGAGGAACTTTATTCTGTCTTCTAAACAAGACCTGGAGCTGATTGTGGTACAATATTGAAAATTTGGACAAAGCTGAAAATTTGGACAAAGCTGAAAATTAATATTGAAAATTTGGACAAAGCTGAAGAAAACCCCCAAAACATTCACTGTGCCAAAATACAATCTAAACAACATTCCTGAAGAGTTTAAAGACCATGTAAAGAACAGACTTGCAGTACTAAATTCAAATGAACAGGAACCAGAAGAATATGGTTTGAAACTAGAGAAATCAAAGAAGAATGCACAAAGACTATGCCTGTAGCAAAAAGAAATGAAAAGCCTTGATGGATGACTGATGAATCTTTTAAAATTGCTTAAGATAGATGAAAAGCAAAACTGACAGAAATAGAATCAGAAGTCTAAATGCAAGGGAAATTCAAAGGACCATTAGGCATGCTGAAATATCAATTTGGAAATACATTGATTTTAGAAAGTGAAGTGAAAGCTGCACTGAGAGCAATTTTGAAAAACAAAACACCAGAAGTAGATGAGATATTAATAGAGCTATTTGAAGCCACCGAACTGGAGTCCTTCACAATTTAATAAGAATATGCCAACAAATATGGAAAACAAAGTATTTGCCAACAAATATGTGGGGGGGGGGGGAAGGCCCACAGACTGGAAACACTCAATCTACATTCCAGTTCTGAAAAAGGAGTTATCAAAGAGTGCAACAACTATCAGAGCATTGGATTAATTTCTCACACGAATAGGCTGATGCTCAAAATCTTACAACAAAGACTGTTATCATATATGGAATGAGAAATGCCAGATGTTCAAGCTGGATTCAGAAAAGGAAGAGACACTAGTGATCATATTGCAAATTTACATGGGTTACTAGAACACAGAGGAGAATTTCAGAAGAAAATCAGCTTGTGTTTCATAGATACATTATAAGAGTTATTGCCTTTTTCTCCTGGAAGACACATGATGCGCCAGATTCCATGCATTAGTATCAGTATTCTTTGATCTGTTGTAATAAGTATGACGGTGAGCCATTAGCCTCTGAAGATTTATGCCACTGTCAGGCTATATACAACTACCTTTTATTGCTAGTTTTGCAAACTAACAGAAGGTTTTTTACAATTACACTGCAAGTTTTGGAAGTTGGCAAGGACTGTTTAAAGGAGCCACAGTCATTGTTTGGAATCCAACAGGTTTAGCATGATTACATTATAATGCAAGCTGTGAAATTTGGCAAAGACTACTTAGAGCAGTGGCATGCATCATTTGGAATCAAACACATATGCATTATTTACAGCAGCTTTTGAGACTATAGTCTTGGAATTGTGCTTTTCATAAAATATAAATAATTTGGCAAGAACTTTGTATGAGAAATGGGTGTGCTACAATGTTTGATTGTTTTGACATACAACCTATACTCTGAACAAGAGGCTACTGTTAAGGCAGAATATGGAGAAACAGATGGTTTTCCAATTGGCAAAGGTGTCATACAAGGAGGTAGTTTATCTCCCTATCTGTTCAATCTGTGTGTAGAACATATCATGAGGAAATCTAGATGAAGGTGGAGTGAAAATTTGTGGAAGGAACCTTAACAGCGTGAGGAATGCAGATGACACCACATTTCTGGCAGAAAATAGTGAAGATTAAGGTTACTGGTGATCGTTACTGATTAAGAGTAAAGCAAAAGTGCCGAAGCAGGAATACAGCTGAACATCAAAAAGCCAAAAATAATGACTACTGGAAAATTATACAAGGTTGATGAGGAAGAAATTGAAATTGTTCAGGATTTTCTATTCTTTGGCTCTGTCGTCAATCAAAGAGAGACTGAGACTGGGAAGGGCAGCCATGAAGGAGATGGAAAAGATCCTTAAGTGTAAGAATGTGTCGCTGGCAACCAAGATCAAAATAATTCATACTATGGTATTCTTCATTACTCTGTATCAGTGTGAAAGTTGAACAATGAAGACAGCTGATAAGAAGAAAGTTGATTCATTTAAATGGGGTTGTGGAGGAATGTTTTATGGATACCAGTGACTGCCACAAAACCCACAACTAAGTGGGTTTTAGATTAAATCAAGCCTGGACTCTCCATTGAAGCTAAAATGACCTAATGGATACTGTTGTACTTTGATCACTTTATGAGAAGACATTGGAAAAGATAATAATGCTCAGAAAAGTTGAAGACAGCAGGAAAAGAGGAAAACCAGACATGAGATGGACTGATTCAATCAAGGAAGTCATGGCCCACAGTTTACAAGACCTGGGCAAGACTGCTAACCATAGGACATTTTGGTGGACATTAATTTATAGGGTCATTTTAAGTCAGAAGCAACTTGATGGACACACACAGCAGCAGCTAGTGCAAATGTTTTTGCTTAATAGTAAAGGTAAAGGTTTCCCTTGCTCCAAAGCCAGTTGAATCCGACTCTAGGGGATGGTACTCATCTCTGTTTCCAAGCCGAATTGCCAGCATTGTCTGTAGACATTTCCATGGTCATGTGGCTAACATGACTTAACATTGAGGTGCATGGAATACTGTTACCTTCCCACTGCAGCGGTACCTATTTATCAGTACCTATTTAACGGTACCTATTTATCTACTTGCAATTTCTTGCTTTCGAACTGCTAGGTTGGCAGGAGCTGGGACCAAGGACGGGAGCTCACTCCATCATGTGGCACTAGGGTCTCGAACTACCGAGCTGCTGACCTTCTGGTCAGCAGCTCAGCATCTTAACCTCTGAGCCATCATGGACTTGTTCTGCTTAATACGACAGTCCTTTCACCTGTGTGTCATTTCTAGTTCATGATTTTACCGCAAATAGTACAGAGTTTTTTGCAAAGACATTACAAAGCTTTTTTTCAAAAAGTATTTTTCAAGTACTTACTGAAACCCAAACCCAACCAGCTGCAATTGCTTTACTAGATGGATCACTATGTATGAGTTATTTTAATTTATCATTCTTGGATAGGTATGGATGTTAGGGTATATAGAAGAAATAGGAAGTACAAATGATATGTCTTGTCCTTTGCATTTCTTTATAAAATCAGGTCACAGTTTCCAGCATTTCATCAAGTTTGATTCTATGAAATGATACACAAGTTCTTTCTATAGGACTGTATCACATGTGTAAACCACTACTTGATTTTGCCATCATCGGCCAATGAACATGAGGGTACAAACCAAACCACTACTTGATTTTGCCATCATCGGCCAATGAACATGAGGGTACAAACCAAACCACTACTTGATTTTGCCATCATCGGCCAATGAACATGAGGGTACAAACCAAACCACTACTTGATTTTGCCATCATCGGGCAATGAACATGAGGGTACAAACCAAACCACTACTTGATCTTGCCATCATCGGGCAATGAACATGAGGGTACAAACCAAACCACCATTCTGACTAACTCTCAGTAGATTTTCTCATGTCTCAGTAAGAAAGGTAGGGTATAAATAAATAAATGTCAGTAGAGATGTACCATGTTCTGTAGGATCCTTTCTCACTGTACCACCTGAAAGTCCTGTTGGACTATATGATTGCAGCAATAAATATTAAACACACGGCACAGAAGATACTTCATATGCTTTGCATAGATTACAAATACAGGTGAGCATGACTGAGTGTGGTTTGGGGAAAACCTCTTGTTGACTTAACTGCCTTAGCTGGTGAGCTGGTGGAGTGAACAATAGTTTGGAGGTAGGAAAGAGGTTATCTTCAGGATGAATAAACAGAACAATTTCTCACCCAGATCGTTCTCAAATGGCAGCTGCTCAGCCTAAAGAGAACTGGTCCTTTGTCTATTCATGATGAAAATTATGAAATGGTGGGTTTGGGGGTATTTTTATTCTCTCTCGTTCTCTGGCAAAAATGTCAGATGTGATGCTCTGATGTGGCAAATGAAGTCAAGGCTCCACACAGTGCCTTTTTATCCATCTGAGAGGACACAAAGAGTGGAACAAGTGAGTTGTCCCAGAGGCTACATTCCTGTTTTGAAAAGCTGCTGAATGAAACAGCATGCAGTCCACGCCTCAGGAATCCTGAAGCAGCAGTGTCCTAATTCATTTGGAACACAATGGTTTGTTCTTACAATGGAGAAAGAAATACTTAGAGAGGCTCTATTAGGCACTGGGGTAGAACATCCATGTGATATTTAGAAAAACATACAGAAGGAGGGAGAAAGAGAAAGCCCCTTTGTTTGAAGATGGAGCTACTTGTAATAAGTCTGGAGGAGGGAAGAAGGGAAGGAGAGGAGAAGCAGTTGTATGAGCAACTAAAACTCCTGGATTTTTCTCAACTCACTAGGCTTTTATATATTTTTCAATAAACTAAGGATACCGAAATGCTTTTCCGAAGATCACAAACTTTGCATTCACTGAAGTTTACAATAGGATTTACAAAGGTCTGTCTCTGCTACAACGCCTCCTTCCCCCCTTCTTTGATTACAGTTAATAAAAATCTCTGTAAAAGGACTTTTTAGATCATGTGCACCTGAAGAAGTGAGGCCTGAGTCATGCAAGCTTACACTGGGATAAACTTTGTAGTCTTTAAAGTGCCACTGGCCTTTTGTTTTATTTTGCTGTGATAGACTAACACAGCTGCCCTTCTGAAGTTTAGATGCTAATCTATATCCTGTTCTTCCTCCAAAGACTAGGAGTTCAGTGCATAAGGTTCCTTATCTTTATCCTCACAAATTCACAATGATGTTCTGAGGAAGGTTAGGCTAAGAAACAGCAACTGGCTCAAGTCACTCAGTGGGACCATTTCCACAAAAGAGCAAACCCCCATGCCAGCGTTCTTCAATAATCACACTACGCAAAAGTGTCCACACAAAATTTGCATCCCAGGAGTAGATCCAAATGTTGCACCCTCTTACCCCGTGTTTTCTGAATCCACTTTTTCAGTGATTTTTTTCCCTTTGGATCTTAACTCACAATTTTCCAGTAAGGAATTATCGTATTCAATTCCCCCCTCGCCCCCATGCTGCCATTTTGTACCATCAGTGATGTGTGTTCATCTCCGCTACTGCCCCCCACCCCTAGGTTGTCCAAGAGACCTTCACCATTAAAAAAATAATATTGATTGTGTTACAACATAATGTTTTTTATTACAATACAGCAATGCCATAATTTCATGACAAATTAGGCTGTGCAGACATGATTGCTTGTTGTGCTGACATCATAATTTTTCAAGGAAAATTTGGGTGATGTGTTACAAAGACCCATCTCTCCTTAATCATGACATATAGACTCCACTCTCCAAAGGCGCCATTTTATCCAGGGCATCTTATCATGGTCATCTGGAGATCAGTTGTAATAGCAGGAGAATACCAGATGCCATCTAGAGGTTGACAACCCTCTGGCCTCCGGATCATTTTTTCTTAAAACATACAAGGTAGTGACTGAGTTATGATTCAGTCCCCCCCCCCCCCATTATAATACAGCAATGGTATAATGTTGTGACAAAATGGGCAGTACAATTCTGTGTAGTCTTCTCACTGCGAATGCCCATCCACGAAGCTCCTCTCCTTTGCTTCCCATTCATAAATTTATGTTTTGTTGTGGGTGGGTTATGGCACCTCACAGTTGTGTTGCTTTCATTCCCTGCTCCTTTCTCTTGATCTATAGCTCTCCATGGTGTTTTGTATGATGGGTCATTCCTTCATTATTCCATGTTAATGGAATAATGTGATACATTCGAGATATTGATGTTTTATGAATTGATTTGATTGGTGTGGGAAATAGCCATGTATTTATCTCCATTATCAAGGATCTATGAATGTTAGGTGGGTGTTATTACGTTGTTATGGTTTTGTGTTATGTAGAGAGTTGGTGCATGACGATCATGGGATCCTTTCCATAGGAATTTCTGGGATTCCTCCATGGCAATTTAGTGCTTACGTGGCTAAGGGGGTTCTAATGGCAGCAACCATGCTATCCCCCCAGTTTCCATGCATGCATGGTGACTAAGGACAGAACAGAGAATCTCTACATCACAGAAACTTTCCAATGCACTGGCTAGAATTCAAGTTCTCACCAAAAATGGTAAATGCTGCTGTGTGTGGGTGGGTAGATTTGAATGAAAGATTCTCAACAACAGACAGGGTTGAAGAGCATTGGGTAGTGGAGGTGGGTCACCATTTTCATTCAGCATCGGTTCAGTATTTCTCACTAAGTAAGAATGGGCACAAACCTGAACCCAAGCCAAGTCCAGGCCAGGTTCGGGGCTTGCAAGCCAAGGTTTGGGCAAGGTGCTTCCCCCTGAACACTCACCAAGCTTTTCAGCTTGGTTTGGCTTGCGTGCTCAGCCCAATGTGCTCATGCCACTTCTGGGTGGCATTGGGCACCACCTGTGCCACACTTGTGTCATCTGGAAATGATGCAAATGCATCACAATGTGCTTGCATCACTTCTGGGTAACATGGGCATGCCAGGGGCAGGGCCCGATACCACCTGAACCAGTTCAGCTCAAGCAGCTTTTTTGCTCAGGGGTTCAGTTCGGGTTCAGTTTGGAGCTCCCCAATTCACAAGCTGTGGACCAAACTGGGCTTTCTTGATCTGTGCCCATCCCTGCCTTTCCCCATTCCCAAGTGAGACCTTTTTTGACAATGTAATGATGTCATAATGTCATAACGTTATTGCACATGAACAATTTTTTTTAAAAAGGCTCCATTAATGATAATGGGCATAATGGGAAGTGACATGCACGAAGCCCTTTCAAAGTAACTGTGGAATGCATGGGGTGGGTCCAATCCTGAAAAACTATGATGTAAAAGCCCTACTGTGGAAGGATTGCCGCCAGTTCAAAGAATCACATGGGAATTCAACACACTGGAAAAAGAAGTAAGTCCGTACTGTGGAAATGGTCTGAGTTTTAGGGCTCAGTGACATTAAAGGTAATGTTAATTGCACAGCAGATGTAAGACAATGTACCAGCTACCATATAAAGATTGTTATTGGTCTAGTAAATATCTAAACTGGACTGAAACCTTGGCTATGGGGGTGGGGGAATAATGTGTTGATTTCTACATCTTCAGCTTTTCCTCTAGAATACTGAATTAAAATTATGGGAAACCCTTTGCAGGCATAGCTGAAGTACCATTTGTACCATACTATGCTATTTTCAGCTAAGTTACCACTTTGACATCAACATGGCTATTTCCAAGGCTGTATCTTTGAAGACTATTGGGTGTGTGTGTGTCTGTATTCTTACATTTATATTGGCTTAAAGAAACATGTACATGGGGTTGTTACAGAGTTCAATTTCAGGTCCAAGGAATCTGAAATAGAAACGTTGCAGTACATTACCATGAAGCCATTTTATTTATGAAAAGTCATTTTGGAGCTCATTTTACTGCAATACTAAATTCAGCATAAATACTGTCATCCACTGCAACATGCAAGTAAATTACTCCAGCATGTTTACACAAATCCAAGACTTCAGTCTTGTTATACACTCATTAAAATGTCACCACGACCATTTCAGGGACCCCTGCTGACTAACAGACTGTTTAAAATGTCAGCCTGAATAATGGCTTCTTGGTGCCAGCCTCTCTGCCTTGTTATTCAGTGATGCAGAAGGATTTGATCAGTCTAACATGGCCAGGAGATAATAAGTTGGACAAGTTCATGTTTTCCACTTCAGTGCAGTCATAATCCGGCCCTTCTTTCACCTGAACGAAAGTCTTTACAGACACTGCAGTTGTGTCAGGATGATGTAACATGAAATGAGAACTCCAGACTGAGCGTGCTTTGTTTGATTGTATTCATCAAAATTTAGGCTTACAAATACCATGAGAGCCTTCATAATCTCAAATGCAATGATCTGAAAATTCTGTGGGCCCTGCAACATTTCATGGCAATGACTTCTTGCTTAATAGAGTTCCCGTTTATCCAGACTTTCTAATATTTGAGGCATTTGGAATTGCCCCTGGATAAATGAAGTTGTGAAGCAGTTCAATACGTAATAGCCCCTTGCACGTCTTTTGTTAAAGTTACAATACAAACTGAGCTAGTGTAACCATTGGTAACCATACATAATTTATTTTGAATGTCACATTGCAGAACTAAAGGCTATTTCCCCAATCTGAATGAAAAGGTTTTATTGTCCTCCAACCCCAGCCCAAACTATGTTTGCACAAAAATGCTGCCAGTCCAAATGTATCAGCGGCATCTAGGGTGCTAAAGGCTACTAGATAAACACCAAACAATCAGGGCTGATTTGTCCATTAGGCACAATAAGAACAGAGCCTGGGGCCCATGATACTTCTAGGGGCCCATGAAAATGTTTGAATTTCTTTTAAAATCAGAAGGGGGATAAAAAGAACCTTTAGGGTCAGACACCCCCCCTCAACCTAATATGTATTTTGACTGTGTTGGTATAAAGATTAATATAATCCAGTTGTAAAATATAATTGTTAATATTTTTAATGAAGGAAGGGGCCCATGAAGGCAAAAGTGCCTAGGGCTGACAAAAGTCCTAATGCAGCCTGGCAAACAATAGGGCTTTTTTAGAACTTGATTTATGGCTGATTTATATAATTTGCAACAGATTGAACTGTCTAGTTAAACAATTGCCTGCCAAGCTGAGCAGTGATGTGTTACCAAAAAGGAGACCCCTTTTAAAGTATTTATTTAAACAAATAAGATGGGTCAAGAAAAAAATGAACAGTCTGTCCAAAAAAACCCCTGACTCCTTGTCCATGATTGGGGAGCAGGATGTCAGCTGAAGAGGTGGGTGTTTCAGTACCCCCTAATAGCTTGTAGGATTCAAATATGTTGAATAATCACATTTAACTACTTTTTTAAAAAATCATGTTTTAGCATTGAAGGCTCCTTGAACCAATAATCTACATTCATTTACACCAGTATCACAACTTGGACATTGCTTTGATTTAATTGCTTATGCTGTAGTATGTATGGGAATATGTAAGAGAGAAAGGCCAGAAGTGTTTCATTTTAAATAGTGTGTGGCATGTGGGATTTGGATCTGCTTTGAGATATGGGTAGGATGGTCATGTCATTTCCTCCTTTTACTTTTCTTAATGCACTGTTTAAGAGTCCTTAAGTTTATTTTCATTCCATCTATTTTCAGAATCTACTATTTAGGACTTTCTAGTTCTAATGAGAAAAAGAGGTCTGGATTTTGTTAAATGCATTTGAAATAATAAATATTGTGGTATAGTGATGAATTTCTGCAGAGTATGGTTTATATATATCCAAATAGAGAAAAAAATAGGGCTTTAAATCAGGCACCAAAAGCAAAACTTGAATGTTATACAGCATGTCATTACAAACTTTGTTTTTAATTCAAGCTAAATTTCTTCAAGCAACCTGCCAACAACCAGTATTGTCTTCTCTTCAATTGTTTGATCTTTATTTTTTAACAAAAACATTTTTTAAAAAGTTATTCAGTGCAACAATGGATTAAATACAAAAATAAAAATAATGAGAATGTAATACAAACAAAGGGAAAACAACATTCGGCATCAATAACATTTATATAATTATATCCATTTAGTAAAGACATTCTGTCAGATAGAGGTGGAAGAAGAAAGAGATATACCAAGAAAATGATCACCATCACCATCACACCATTATTTAGAACATTTTTATGCCTCCTCTCCAGGCAACCTGTCTGAGGATTATTACAATATAAACCATAAAACATGAAAAGCTATTAATTAAAATGCATAATTTAAAAATCCAGCCCGAGCATAAAAACATAGATCACTGAGCAGCTTGAAACAATAGTTTTCAGTCAAGACATGGACTATGCTGTTGAAAGGCCAGCCCCCTAATTAGAAGCCTGAGTGAGCAGAAACATTTTGGTTTGTTGCCTAAAAGAGAGTAACATGTGCCGGACAAGCCATTAGTGGGAAAGGCATTCCACAAGTGAGGTGCCACTACTGAAGAAGCCCAGAGAGCAGGGCTTCTGAGGCAGAATTTAACGGGTGGGCTGGACAGTATGGAAGGAAACAGTCCTTCAAGTATCCTGGCCTCAAGCCCTTTTAAGGCTTTAAAGATGAGAACTGGCACTTGTGCCCAGAAACAAATGGGCAGCCCATGTAGGATACTTTAAATTACATTTTGTAAGCATCGCAATTTAAGGTTTATTGTCACCAGCTTAAGTAACAAAAAGGAAACAGCCTTCATAAATGTTCTACGGGAATTGCCCAGTCATTGAAGAAACCTAGCAATATCATCAGGGGTCCTTTCGAAAAAAAGAGGTGCAGGAGCTCATTAGCGTAACTTATTTGCATATGCCACACCCCCTGACGTCACCAGAAGTGTCAAAAAACCACACATCCCTGACGTCATCGGCAGTGTGTCAGAAGGCAAGAAGGGAGGGAGGGAGGGGGAAGGAAGGAAAGGAACAGGAAGGAAGGTAGGTAGGTAGGTGGGGGGGAGAGAGAGAAGAAAGAAAGAAAGAAAGAGAGAGAGAGAGAGAAAGAAAGAAAGAAAGAAAGAAAGAAAGAAAGAAAGAAAGAAAGGAGGGAGGAAGGGGGGAAGGAAGAAAGAAAGGAACAGTAAGGTAGGTAAGGTAGGTGGGGGGGAGAGAGAGAGAAGGAAGGAAGAAAAGAAGGGGGGAGAGGGAGGGAGGAAGGAAGGAAGGGGGAAAGGAAGGAACAGGAAGGTAGGTAGGTAGGTGGGGGGGGAGAGAGAAGAAAGGAATGAAGGAAGGGAAAGGGGAAGGAAGGGGGAAAGGAAGGAACAGGAAGGTAGGTAGGTAGGTGGGGGAGAGAGAGAGAGAAGGAAGGAAGGAAGGAAGGGACGCTTCTCCCCCCACTGGGGCTGGCGTTTCCCTCCCCCCCACTCTTGCTTGGGCCTGAATGGCTTCACGCCACTCAGGCCGGCTTTTCCCTCCCTTGCGCCCCCCTCCCGCCCCAGGAGCAGTGAGCAGGGGAGGGAGGGGGCTTCTTTCCAGGGCCGGCGGCCTGCCGCAGCCCCAGGAGCACTGAGTGGGGGAGGGAGGGAGGGGGCTTCTTCTCGGGGCCGGCGGCGCTTGCCGCGACCCCGGGAGCACTGAGTGGGGGGGCTTCTTCCCAGGGCTTGCCGCAGCCCCGGGAGCACTAAGCGGGGGAGGGAGGAAGGGGGCTTCTTCCCAGGGCCAGCAGCGGCCTGCCGTGGCCGGGAAGGGTGAGCGGGGGTCGGGGCTTTGTTATGTGCCCGCCCCCTGGCCTCCTCTCTCCCGGAGCTGCGCCCCGGCACGCTCCGGCCCCAACAGAGCTCTGAATATCACCCCTGGGTTCTGGAGGACAGAACATCTTACAACCCAATTAACTGTAGCCAGAATGGGTCTCCAAAATGCATTAACTTTTAAACACATATCAGCAAGGCCTCTAAAATAGGCTGAAGCGAAAAGAGTGCCAGGTACTCTGTTCATCACTTTAAATATCCATTCCCTAAAATTAGCGCATAATTGGTGGGGCTGTGGGCAGAGTCTGATGTCTGCAGCTGCTAACAAACAATGAGGCATGGCACCTCTGTCTGGGCTGTCAGTGGCTGAGAAAAGATCTTAAAGACAGCATAGTAGTATGCTACCTTTCTCATAATTAATTTTTACAGGAGAGATAGAATAGCCTGCCTAAGGAGGTCAGGAGGCTCCCACTCTCCCGGCATTCTGCAAACTATGCAAAACTGAATTATTTAGGAGGGCTTTTCTATGTAGGCAATAGAGTCACACTGTACTAAATGTTTCACAAAGTTACTTGGAAAAATGATTATGGACTGTGGTCTGTACTACTGTGCACACTATGTAATTTTTGCATCATTTACTGTGTCGTGCTAGTCTTTATGCTTTGCTTCAGCCCTTTTTTTTAGATTTCTGGTCAGCTCTACAAACCTAATTCTTATTGCATTGTTCACGGAATGTCCCATCCTGTCAATTGTATTGACTCACTGTGCTGTAATCCACCTTGAGTCCAAGTCAGAAAGGCGGACTATAAATAATTTAAATAAATAAAGGTAAATAAATAATCAGGGGCTTCTGAGGCAGATCCTGTCTCCCAAGTCTGGAAAGATAGGTAGAGCAGTAAACTGCCAAATAAATGCTGAAGGAATGGGAGAAAATTTCCATGTCACACTATTGGCTTGTGTACAGAACTATGGAACAAGAGGGCTAAAAGCTCATCAGAATGCTTCTGTTTGAGGTATATGAAGAACTGGACAGAGATACAGGAACAAAATGGTGAAATGGCTGCTGGCTACACAAGCTAGGAACAGGAGATGTCAAGAAGTCACATCAGAGCTAGCTAGGACTGCAGAACTTGCTAATCCTTTCACTGACCATTCTTGCCTTTCAGAAGAAGATGGTGTACGTCCATGAACAGATGTCCTTTTTTCAAGAGTACAACTGACCTTTGACACTGTCAGTGGAATCAGTAATGACATTTTCCTTTAAAAATTGAACTTTCATTCAGGCAGAGAGTGGTTAGAAGCAGGAAAAGCTCAGAGGCAAAAGCTCAGGTGTCTACCAGACTCATCCCACACCAGTAATGCCTTCTGCAATTATGAGTATCTATTTTGTCCTTCACATCCCTGAGAAAACCCAGCCTAATTTTCTTCTCCTCCACTGAAGTGAGTGGCTGGCCACCTAGAGTTTCTCAGCTGGTACCACCTATGTTCATGGTTGAGATACTATCATGAGTTCTGTGCCATTTCCTTGAGTACTGGCTATTATTGCTAGAATGTTGTGCTATTGTGCATAATATTCCAGTTAAATTGATGTATGTAATCATTAAGGTGTACAATCTGTTGCCACCCCAGCCCAAATAACGAGACAGACAACAATTGGAATTAAACAAGGGGCACTTTATTAACTATTTAACAGAACATTGCAGCAACGGGCCAACTAAGCAAGCACAGGAACAGGCAAGGCAGGCGTCAATCCCCGACACAGCCTCCTTGCCTTCTGATAAGGGCGGGACACCTGACTCCGGTATTGAGCCAGCCCCAAGTCTGGCTCGTTAACCGGCAGCCCAGCATACTGGTTGCCCCGCAGGAGCGCCTACCCCTGAGACCGTACGGACCTTCAGGGAGGAGCCTAGCCGGAGAGGTTCCCAGAGGCAGCCACCACTCTCTGCCCCGAACCACACAGCCTTGGGGCAGTCTCCTGATGACCTCCTGTTCCCAAATGGGATATGCCGTAAGGCACTCACCAGTTCCTTTCTAGCTTGCACAAACCTGCCAAGTGACCAGACTATTAAATCTCATCCACCACCTAGGCCCTTAACAACTGTCACAGTGTAAGGTAGGCAAAAACACCTCTACCCACGGCCAATCCAAGTAGAGGCGAAATATTCCTACCTGGCCCCAACTGGCGACCAGTTAAGCAACCTACACTGCAAACAGGGCGGGCGGGTGGGCGAGCACGAGGCGCCGAAGACGCGGGGGGGAACGGGGCATTGCCTTATATAGGCAGCCCCGTCCCACCGGCTCCGAGATCACGCAAGAGCGCGATCTATCACTGCTGCTTTGCACTCGGGCGAGGCGGCAAAACGGCCCCTCGGCGCGACAAGCGCGCCGGGAGCCGAGTTGCCACCCCAGCCCAAATAACGAGACAGACAATGATTGAAATTAAACAAGGGCCACTTTATTAACTATTTAACAGAACATTGCAGCAACGGGCCAACTAAGCAAGCACAGGAACAGGCAAGGCAGGCGTCAATCCCCGACACAGCCTCCTTGCCTTCTGATAAGGGCGGGACACCTGACTCCGGTATTGAGCCAGCCCCAAGTCTGGCTCGTTAACCGGCAGCCCAGCATACTGGTTGCCCCGCAGGAGCGCCTACCCCTGAGACCGTATGGACCTTCAGGGAGGAGCCTAGCCGGAGAGGTTCCCAGAGGCGGCCACCATTCTCTGCCCCGAACCACACAGCCTTGGGGCAGTCTCCTGATGACCTTCTGTTCCCAAATGGGATATGCCGTAAGGCACTCACCAGTTCCTTTCTAGCTTGCACAAACCTGCCACAGCCAAGGCCAAGCCTCTGCTTTGACCTTTGCGGCCCCACTCAACAACCTAGGGCTGTCCGTATCCCGTGCTGCAAGTCCTCTAAAAATAACCTGCCGCCCTTGTCAGAAAGGTGCACCCCATCAGACCTATAAAGGTCAGAGAACTGGTACTTAATATTGGGATGTGGCAAAAACCAACCCAAGCCTGAATCCATGGCCTTCCTCATGTGTATGTTGGCTTTGTGCCTAGCCCGATCCATGCATTTGGGATCCTCCACATGCCGCCAAATTCGGCGGGGGAGCATGGCTGACCAGACGATCTGAACCCCAGGCCACCTTGCCTTTATAATCTTGAGGTCACCCTTGGCTTGAAGGACAAGGGCTATGCCTTTCATCAGGCCCAAATCATTGCCCCCCAGATGAAGGACTAGGATGTGAGGAGGAGGCCCCCGCCTCTCCTCAAACAACAAGGGCAGGAGGGCAGGCCACCTCATGCCCCTCCTACCCAACCACTCCACCGTTGCGACCTCGCTAAGGCCGAGCTGGGAGCCGATGGCTGTCCTTCGGGCCTGATGAGCTGCCCAGAAGACCATGCTGTGGCCGCAGACTGTGACCCTTCGTCTCGTCTCGCGGCCTTCAGCACCTGTAAGAGGAACCTAATTAACCAACAGAAAACAACCAAACTCTCAACGGAGGTGGTACCTGGATATATAACTTTTATAACTTTTGTAACAGCTGGATTTCCAGCGCCCAAGTCTCTGTATCCCTGTGCCACTGTACCCCATCACGGATGCAGTCGATGCCGCCCCAATCCTAAAAGAATGGGTCCCAAAGCGGACCCCACCTAGACCCAGCCGTACCAGTGCCCTCTGCATCATGGACCAAAACTGAAACCTGGTCAAGGGAGAGCCATCCAAATGTTGGAACAAGTAACCGGGGTGATCCCCCCGGAGTGTTATATACCTACTCAGAGCGGCAACATGGCACAGTGCAGCTTCAGAGCATCGTTCCAAAGCGATGACCGTCCCCTTCCCCCATTGGTCAGTCTTCGACCTGCGCAGCATAATCTGAATCCCAGAATTGTGCAAACCAATGTCCCTCCACTCTAAAGCTCTACCTGAGCTGTCGTTGCGCGACGAGGGCACCAGCTCACTAATCCTAAGGGCACCAAAAAAGGCGATCAGTGACGCCGCATGAAAAAGCACAGCCTCATAGCCGTTGCTGCAACACGTGACCCACTGAGCATCCAGCCCTCGCAGAACCACCGGGGTTAAAGGTTCCCTAGTGTCCATGACCCTACCAGTTTCACGGGACCAACCCTTGAGCATTTTCCAAATGCGGAAATCGCCCGTCATGTCCTCATGACCAGAAGCCTTACTGGCAAAGGCCAGAGAGGACAGCTTACCTCTAATAGTGTGCGCTGAAAGGCCATCTCGTCTCAGTGTCACACAAAAGTGCATTAAATGGGACACTGGGATGGGCCAAACCTGTTCAAGACCCGCATCCTCCCGGAAGGCCAGGAACTGCTTACCGGCCTTCGCGTAAGCTCTCCGGGTGGAAGGGGCAAGGGCCAAGCTCATTGCCCTGCCGGCCTCAGACCTCCAATCTCCCACACCTCTTCTGGCAGTCTGGCTGGTAGACGGTCGGCCTCTGGTGCCAGCTGACGGAATCTCTCCATCTGTTTGCGAGAGAGTGCATCAGCAACCCCGTTGTTCACCCCTGGAAAGTGCCGGGCTCTGAACAAGATGTTACAACGCAAGCACTGTAGCGTAAAGGCATGCACCAAAGCCATAACCCTGGGGGACCGTGATGAAAGGGAGTTAATGACATGCACGGTGGCCAGATTGTCGCACCAGAAATGGACAGACCGATTCGCAAGCTCATCGGCCCAAATCCAAACTGCTGCTACAATCGGAAAAAATTCCAGAAAGGTAAGGTCCCTGACCCAACCATGCTGAAACCAATCTGCAGGCCAGTCTCCCACACACCAATGCCCCCTAAAGTATACCCCAAAACCTAAGGAACCCGCCGCGTCTGAAGAGATCTGCAGCTCTGCTTCTAACAAGAGTTCGTCACGCCAAAGGGACACCCCATTGAATGACTGCAAAAATTGCCGCCAAACAAGGAGGTCATCCCTGATGCCCTTGGTAACCCTAGTCCTGTGATGTGGGAGATGGAGGCCCCGCATGGACTTACATAACCTGCGCACAAAGGCCCTGCCAGGCGCCACGACCCGGCATGCAAAATTGAGGTGGCCAACCAGCTGCTGTAACTCCAGCAGAGTAATCTTGGACTGCCCCAAAATGGCGTCAACACAGGCCAGCAACACAGACAGTTTATCACGTGGCAGCCGACAGCACTGGTTGTCCGAATCAATTTCAATGCCTAAAAATGTCAAAACCGTAGAAGGGCCCTCAGTTTTTTCCTGAGCAAGGGGAACACCTAGCTCCTTGGCAAGGCCAATAAAACTAGACAACAAGAACGCACACTGCCCAGTACCCTGTGGCCCCACCAGGAGAAAATCGTCAAGATAGTGAGCAGTGCTGCTGAGCCCTGTCCTGAATCTCAAGGCCCATTCCAAAAAGGAACTAAACCTCTCAAAAGCAGAACAGGACACAGAGCACCCCATAGGGAGGGCACGGTCCATGTAGAAGTTGCCCTCAAAGGCAAATCCCAGCAACTCAAGGTCGTTGGGATGGACCGGAAGGAGACGGAAGGCCGACTTGATGTCGCACTTTGCCAACTCGGCCCCGCCGCCGCAGAGGCGAACCACCCGCGTGGCCTGATCGAATGAGGTATACCGGACGGAGCACAGCTCCGCTGGTATGGCGTCATTCACCGACCCGCCGCATGGGTAAGACAGGTGATGAATGAGGCGGAACTCACCCGGTGCCTTCTTGGGCACCACTCCCAAAGGGGAAACCTTAAGGTTAGGAACTGGGGGGCAAGAAAAGGGGCCGAGGACCCTCCCTTCCTTACATTCCTTTGCTATTTTTTCCCTTACAATTCGCTCCATGCCTATGACAGACTTCAGATTGGAAGCGAAATAAGGAGCCCTAATACCTAAAAAAGGAATTCTAAAACCAAACTTAAAACCTTGCCACAAATACATACTGTCCTGATGGTTAGGGTAGCAATCCAGCCATTGCCGTAGGGCATCCAATTTAACTGGGCTGGGGCCCTTTGTCAGCAGGGGGGTTTGAATTCCCCCCACCTCCAAAACGTTTCCCTCCTCTCCCCTTGCCCCCGCCTTTCGGCCTGGGACAGCTAGATAAGGCGTGAGGCCCAGTACCCAAGGGGCACTCATGCCGAAAGAAACAGTTCTTGCGCCCACAAATTCCGTGGGAAGTAAACTCCCAACAGAGCGGACGTCTTGAAGGAGCCTGACCGGACTGACCACGAGAAACAACCTGCGAGGGGGCCCTCTTAAGAGAGTGGCCACTGTGCGTCCTCTCATTGCTTGAAGCCCTGCCATGGGACATGATCTGCAGCCACAAATCTGGGTGGATTTTATCCCACCGCATAGCAGGGTTCATGGCTGCCCACATTCTGAACTCCTCATCATACAGGGACCAGGCAGGGCTTGGAAAGTCGGAATAGGCTTTATAAATGATGTCCAAGTATTGGAGCATCACAGAAGCCCTCCATGGCTGGTATCGCACTATTACAGCCGTATAAATAAGAAAACCGGGGAACCAGTTTGCCCAGGTCCTGTCTACCACACGGCGCTTAAGGTGCTCTTTTTCCCTGTCATCAAGGTTGTCCTTATCCTTCTTCTCCAACTCACGGTAAAGAAGGGTAAAGACATCAACATACTCCCCCCTAAGAATTTTTTCCTTAGTAGCGAGAGACAGATGGCCGCCCAAAGGCAAATCTGTGGCACCGCTAGGCAAAGCCCCGGGAAAGACTACCTCATAAGCTGTAGATCCTGGACTAGGGAAGGAAACTCCATGCCCGGGGTACCCCCCAGCTGGCCAAGGTGCTGGGGGAAAAGAGGAAGGACCGGGAAGAGGGTACTGCGGCCAGCTAGACTGTTGGGACAGTAAATCAACTGATCCCGCAGGCGTAGGGTACTGCGGCCAACTAGGCTGCTGAGAAGCTGAAGCAGCTGAACCTACGGGCGTAGGGCCCCAAGGCCAGTGAGACCCCTCCCCATGTGCCATAGCCAGCTTACCTCCAGGACCATGAGGCACCGAATAAAGTGCCAACTGTTGATCCCCCTGACCGAGCCCAAGGTGTCCAGACGCCGGTCCCTCTCCCGAATCCATCCCGGTCGCCTCACACTTGTCCTCCAACAAAGCCAACCGCGCAAGGACCTGAGCCTGGAATGAGAATTGCGACTCAGGTTTTGGCAACACCCCTGGTGAGGACAAACCCCGCTCACCTTCCAACGCAACCAGCCTCTGTAGAATGGCTGCATTGATGGGATCCTGATCCTCATCCTCATCAGAAGGCACTGGATCCGGACGAGGGGGAGGCCTCTTAGGGGCAGGATGTTTCCCTTTCCCTCTACCCTGGCCTTTCTTGGGCGCCATACTGAACTCAAGAGGAACGGACCCTGTAATGGAAAAAAGAATGGAAGCAAGCAGGAACAATATAAACTATCAAGCAGACAGTTTTGGCAAAGGTCATCCAGCAGCTGCAAGTGGATGAAAGGGGAGGACCCAGATCAGACTCCATGCACTAAATAGAAATACAAGGCCAGAAGGAAGAATACAAGGCCAGAAGGAAGTCAAGTAATTACAGGGGCCTCAAACAAGCCCAATTTAAATTAGGCAGTCACTGCCAAGAAAAAATGGCAACCCCCACTTGAATGCAGAGTAGACCTAAAAAGGCCGCCAAAGGCACAGCTCCTTTGGGGCCTACAAAATGGCCACCACCTGACCGCAGAGAACAAAAAGGGGGGGGGGAGGCGGAAGTAGGCCAGCCTGGCAAATGGCCTTGGACAATCTCGAGAAAATGTCTGCCAACGGGGGGGGGGGGGTAACACTGTAAAGCCCCCTCCGAAAAAACCTGAGGCCAGCCCCAAAAGAGCAGAATGGATGTTTAAATGCTTAAAAAAGAAAAACAAGCCCAAGTGGCTGCTGCCTGGTCACCGGAGGACCCCGGCGTGCCGCGACCGCGCTGAAAATAGGCGGGGGGGGCAAAGATCAACCCGGTGGAACGACTATCGTGGGCGGGGGGAGCCCCCGCAGCCAAGGCCGCGTGCGGCTGCCGCCTGGCCACCTGAGAAGCCCCTTCTGTTGCCCACGAGAGAGCCACCCAGGGAAGGTACCAATGTAATAATAAAGGGGGAGAGGTTCAAGCCAGCGGGTAAAGCCCCCTCCGAAGCGTGCAGCCGCCGCCTCGCCACTCGCGATCCCGGGCCTACCCGGGCGTATCCCGGACGGGAAAGAGCTGAGCGGGGATATCCAGGGGGGGAGGGGGGAGAGAAAGACCCAGCGCCGCCGACACAACCGCTAGCACGCCAATGCAGCCACTCGCCCGCCGACGCCTCCGCAGTCCTCTGAGCTCCAGAAGAAGGAGGCCCGTCGCCAGTCTCTGCTCCGTGCTTGCTCTTCCCAGGTGAGCACGAGGAGCCGAAGACGCGGGCGGAAACGGGGCACTGCCTTATATAGGCAGCCCCGTCCCGCCGGCTCCGAGATCACGCAAGAGCACGATCTATCGCTGCTGCCTCGCACTCGGGCGAGGCGGCAAAACGGCCCCTCGGCGCAACAAGCGCGCCGGGAGCCAAGTTCTCAGCTAGAAGCTAAAACAACCTATAAGGGCTGTGATTAACCTTCAAGGGTTACACTTCAGGCTCCAACATGCAACCAGCAAAGCTGTCCTCCCTTCCACAGAATGTTCACTGGATATTAAGTCAGGATTCTCAGAATCAGCCCCTAAAGGGTAATGCTTTGATAACTTCTAAATATGAGATGTGGCATTTACAGAAAGGACAGCCTATCCTAAGCATCTTTTGCTGGGCTAGCAAGTTTTTTTTTTAAAGGAACATTTGTTTCCTTTGTAGTGTTCTGTTTGAAGGTATTGAGATGTTTAATGGCCTAACATATTCCTCAAAGTGCTCTGTTGGCACAGATCTAGATTTTTTTCTACACGATTGCTAACTTCTTTCCTTCATTTGTTTCAAGGGTTTCAAGTCCTTCAAGGGGAAGTTAGTGCAATCCTCTGCAAAGCTATTGTAGACTGAGGCCACTGGCTCTGCAGAGGAATGCATAGTAGATATCTTAAGGTGATGTCCAGTGAGTGAACAGTGAGTGAACTGGAGGCCCCTTGGCCACCTTTGGATCCAGTTTTTACACCTTCAGCCTGCTCTCCTCTGCTGATGTTGATAGGATTCTGGGTTCTGTTAGGCCAACCACATGCCTCTTGGATCTGTGGTGAGAGGATACAGGACCCCCTGATGGACATTATCAATCTGTCCCTGGAAACAGGGGTCTATCCAGAGGGTCTTAAAGAGGCTGTAAAAAGCCATAACTGGAGGGGGCGTGGCATCTTTAACAACATGGCAGTTCTTACTGCCCCACTGAATGAACAATTTGCAGAACTGAAAGTCTCCATGAATAAGGTCAGTCAAAGTGTGGAGCAGGCCCATGATCTTAGTACAACTCTTAAAGCAGACATTGACTCTTTAAACACTGAAACCACCACTTTACGAGACCAAGTATTAACTTTAGAAACTTCAACTCGCAAATGGCACTTAAAATTCCGGGGCTTCCCAGAGAAACTGGATATTAACAAAGATCTACAAATATTTCTGTCAGAATGGTTGGTGCGGGAAATGCAGCTTGAGGATGGGGTGGCTCCTTACATTATGTCTGCTTACGTATTAGGATCAGCAGAGCCCACACATTTCCAAGGGCCCAGAGACGTGCTAGCAAATATCCCAGACTTCCGCACCAGGAGACGAGTCTTAGACTTAGCAAGAACTAATGGCTCCTTTTCTTTCAACAGAATCCCCATACAAGTCTTCCCAGACTTACCTAAGGAAATCCTAAACAAAAGACGAGATCTATTCCCTGTTAGTGAATCTCTGCATCACGACAAAATCAGATACAGATGGCAAAACTTAATAAACTTACTTATCAAAACAGATGATGAATCCCATATCATTAAAAAATTAACTTTTAGATGTGCCCCCTCGCCCAGCTAGGGGGGCGTTTCAGGCTTGGGTGCTATTGGTATGCTATATCTGCTACTGGATGGCCATCCAGTTACTGCCCCACAAAATCTGGCTGTGGACTTGTAGGCTGTGGTGGGGTGGCTAAAGAAGAGCAAGCTGAGACTGAATCCAACAAGACAGTGGTTCTGTGGCTGGGGGAGGGGCATCAGGATTGGGGCTCAGACTTCCTACTCTTGGCAGGACACCATTAACACTGGCACAGTCTGTCAGGAGTTTGGGCATGATTCTGGACGCATCCCTGACTGTGTCATGAATATTGCCAGGCTGGTGTTCTTTCATCTACTGGCGATTAGCCAGTTTGGTGTAGTGGTTAAGTGCGTGGACTCTAATCTGAGAGAACCGGGTTTGATTCCCCACGCCTCCACTTGCAGCTGCTAGATGACCTTGGGCAAGCCATAGTTCTGTCAGAGCTGTTCTCTCAAGGACAGTTCTGGAAAGAGCTCTCTCAGCCCCACCTAGTGGGATGTCTATTGTGGGGAGGGGAAGGAAAGGAGTTTGTAAGCTGCTTTGAGACTCCAAATGAAGGGTGGGATATAAATCCAGTCTCCTCCTCCTCCTTCTTATCATGCCCTAATCTAGCCACAGTAATCCATGCAACAGTCACCTCCAGGCTAGAGTACTGTAACTCACTTTATGCTGGCCTCTCCTTGAGACTGACTTGGAAGCGCCAGCTGGTCCAGAACATGGTAGCGCATATCCTGGTGGGAACGCCACAGATGGCACATATACAGCCTCTACTGCTCCAGCTACACTGGTTCTCAGTGGAATACTGAGCCAGGTTCAAGGGTTTAGTATTGACTTTTAATGCCCTGAGTGGTCAGGGACCCACCTACCTTTAGGACCATCTCCTCCACTATGTCCCCATGAGAGCACTTCAATCGGCAGAGAATAGTTTGCTGCTGATCCCTGGCCTTAATGATGTCTGGCTGTCCTCAGCTAGGGCCAGGGCCTTCTCAGTCCTGGCCCCGACCTGGTGGAATGCTCTGCCGAACATCATCAGGGCCCTCTGGGATTTAATGCAATTCTGCAGGGCCTGTAAGGCAGAGATGTTCCTCTTTCTCCTTGTTTCCATCTGTTTCCCTCCTCCTGCCCTGCCCATGGAAATAAGATTTATAAAAGCACCATCTTAGATAAGTTTTTTTAATTACATGTTTAACTGTATATTGGATTTTAGCTATGATTTTATCATTGATGTATATCACCCATGGCCCTGTTTTTACAAGGCTGGGGTGATTCATAAATTGAATAAATGATGATAATGATGATAATCTGTCATCCTATTGTATTGTCATTGTCTTATGGAAATGTGAGAAATGATATTAGATATTAGATTTATTGTTACAGTCATTGGCCAGAAGTGAGAAATGATGTGATACAGAAAAATCCTCAAGTGACTGACCTTGGCTTATTTCCCTGGAAAGCCTTGAGTATTCCTTTACTGTCCACAGTCTTTAAGGGCTCCATGCAAAATGGGATGAGAGGGCTCTTCCATTTCATAACAAGTGTAGAGGAATACATGGATCCTAGCTTCATGCCACAGTGTTTTACAGGAACTGAAGAAACCAGTTATTACATTACAGCCAGTGACCTCTCAGCCCAAGTGAAAGATCACAAACCACAATCTTATCAGCAGCTCTCTTAACATAATAAGATATGGGACTTGGTCAGGCTACTTTTGCTTTTCTTGGCTAAACTACTGTTAAACGTTCATGCAATGAAATGTCTATATAGGAACACAAAGCAAGATAAAGAGCAAAACAAATGATCCTTTTAAAAGTCAGGATGCTGAATGTTACCTCCTTTTCTTTCAAACAGTCCAAAGATTTAGCAAGGGTTAAGTGTTGAAAGTTCTTAGTAAAAATGCAAGGGAAATTGATGAAGGGTATTGTGTGTTGCAGTAATTTCAAATTCAGCATTAACTTAGATCTCAGGGTTGGAATTTTTCCCCATTTAGGGTTGCCTGACTCCCAGTCAGGGCAGGAATTCTCCCAATTTTGAGGGCTCCAGTCTGCCACCAGGCAGCTGACCGACAAGGGAAGCCCCACCACCAAACAGCCCCTTTCCGGGTCAACGTTGACAGCATGATGTCAACCAGAAGTGATGTCATCATGCCAGGCCCATCACACATCATTGCTCTAGCATTTTGGCTGAAATGCTAGAGCATCAATGCATGATGTGCCTGGTGGATGCTCTATGCATGATGTGCCTGGTGACATCATCACGACATACGTGCTTTGCATATGTACAAGAAGATCCCGGGACGGAACCAGGAGCTCCCTGCTAAAAGCCAAGTAAGACCTGGTAACTCTATCCCCATTGTCCCTTGCTGTATGTACAAGATGGAGTCCTTAGGTAAGAGCTTGGCCCTTCATGACTTGTGTTCCCAAGTTTAGAGCAAGATGCAAGAGAGATTCTTCTCTGTGCCTAGATAATTTTTAATTCTTTCCCTGGGACAGTCCATCACCTCCTGGGATCATTCAGCTCTTCGGTTTACTTTTGGCTTTTAGCTGTCTCTGTCCTTTTGAGGTGTGACATTCTGGCAGGGTGTGAGATCGTAAACTACTGTCTTAACTTTGGCCAGAACCATTAACATATGTAACTACCCATGTACCTTGTGTTTGGAGCTGGATGGCTCATCTCCCAGTCCCCTCCTTCCTCCAGCTATTGAGTTTGCATTGAAGTTTCAGCACAGTACAGTCACACTGATAGGAATATTGGGGTATATTCTTGGTGGAAGGTGTTTCTCCACATATGTTGTGAAAAGAGAAGGTTGAATAAGAGGTATAGTGTCCAAATATTTTTAAAAATATCTAGCTAACATTTGATAGAGCCATATTGCTTTGTTATTGCTGGTGTCTTTTCCATATCAACACAATTAGTCCCTCAGTCTATACAAGGTCAAGCCTGGTACTAAGGACAGCTTTTGTTATTTTGTTAATTGCCTTGATTCTAAAAATATAAAAATATTTCAAAAACATATGGCAGCCAAAGAATCTGAACTTGTAGAAGCAAAGAAGGATTCATTAAAATCAAGAGCTCATACCAAAAATATTGATATATTGTTTCCTGTATCAAAATATACACAAAACTCAATCTGTGGAGAAAAGCACTGTCTAGTTAGTAAATATTTTATTCTATGGTGTGACCGCTTTATAAATAAGTCCACAGAAGTTACTCACACACATCAGTTATTTGTTTCACATTAATAGCCTGAACCTCATTGAGTTGCCAGTTTCAGTTTGGGAAATTCCTGTAGATTTGGTGCTGAAACCTGAGGCTGGTGGGGTTTGGGGAGTGGAGGGACCTCAGTGGGGGTATAATGCCATAGAGTCCACCCTCCAGAGCAGCCATTTTCCCCAGGGCAACTGATCTCTGTACTGGGAGATCAGTTGTAATCCCAGAACATCACCAGGATCCTCCTGGAGTTTAACAACCCTACCCTCCACCAACCAAACTTCTCCTTAGAGAAGCTTTCTTGCCTTTTTACAACCAGAGACATCCTACTTATCCCAAGTGCCTAGATACGTGGATATTTACAAGCCTGGTATAATAGGCTCACAGACATTTGCAGAGATGCTAAAAGACATGTTGCACACATGAAATGCCGCAGTCTGGAATTCAGTCTCTGGCAACCAGAATTGTCTGTTGTTTTTTTCCTAACTTGCAAGCAGGATTTAATGAACGTGTTTTTTAGTCTGCTGCTAGTGAAGCTATACAAATGTTGGTAATCAAAATGCATATATTCTTAAAAGCTGTCTCTAACTGAAAAAATTTCATCACCTGAATAAATGCAATCACTGACCATATCACATAAATTTAACTGTCTGGCAATGTTAAACTATGTCTCAACTGGCACTGGATGCTTTTGTGGGAAAGGGAAAGAATACATTCATCCCTGATAGTATTTTATTCTCTTGGCAATTTTCCAGAAAGCCACCCTGAGCCTGCATGCAGTGAGGGCAGGGTATGAGTTGAATGAAGAAATAAATAAATAAAATAAAAAGCATCCCCTCCTTCCATGTTATTTTTTTTTATAGTCCACAGAAATTTTCATAGGTATTTTTCTTTCTGAAATATAAACCTTTCTTGGATAGTTGAGGCCTTTTTTTGGATTCATGCCAACATTGTCTCCATCTGAGGGCAGGAAAACTAAATTACTTCTCAAATTAAGCCACAGGAACTCCCCCCTACCTTTTCTTATCTCAAGAAAAGTTAATAGCAAACAGATGCATTGCCTCTGCTAAACCACTGATGTTGTATATTTATCCAATACTCAGTCATCTTTTAGCCTGCTGGGTTCAAAATCCCTTATTCAGTGTTCCAGCATTCATTAGAACAGTCTTTAGAGTAACCCAATGGTTCCCTTTTTCTAATGGTCATCTACCTCCACTTACACTGAAACAGCCCTATTTACTAACCTATCATTAAGGATTCTTGGCAATCTAGCACCCTGATCAAGTGGATCAAGGCTATAATACTCAATGTATTGTGTTAGTAAGGTTGGTTTATTTGCAGTAGCTAGCAAAAGTGGTGGCTAAAAGGTCTTTAGCACATGGAGTGGATTGTCCTCCGTTCATGATATTGCACTGACCCATCTCCATAACATTTTGGTTGCTTAATATGGGTGCTGCTGCTGTTCCATTACAGCTGGTGGTGGTGCAGAAACAATGACACAAATCGCTATATCTGGCATAAGTATGATAACAATAATTAATTTTTATCATTGCATCAGCACAGTAATCCATACATTCAGTCCCATGTATTTACTTCATTTAACTTTATTTTTATTGTGGATTGTGTGTGTGCGCTTGCATGCCTGGAAGTCATGGTGACTTCTGGTGACCCTAGTGGGGTTTGGACATTTCAGAGAGGTGACTGGATAGCCTGCCTCTGAGTCCTGAGCCCTGGTATTCCTTGGAGGTCTCCCTTCCAATTACTTGCTAGGGTCAGCCTTGCTTACCTTCCAAGATCTGATGAGATTGGGCTTGCCTGGGCTATCTAGGTCAGGGCTTATTTACCTAATTTTAGTATAAACTTATTTAACTTAACAATCAGCTTTGCTCCTGAATACTGGCATTCCACTTTTATGTCTTTTGTTATTTTTTTAAAACTCATTCAAACTTTCCAGAATGGTTCAGTCCATATCATCTTAGAACATGTGGGTGGTTATGAGAACAATCCTAAACATATGATGGTAGTGGAAAGGGCTGTCAAGTCATACCTGACGTATGGCAACCTTGTGGGGTTTTCAAGGCAAGAGATGTTCAGAAGTGGTTTGCCATTGCCTGCCTCTGTGTCGTGACCTTGGTATTCCTTGGAGGTCTCCCATTCAAACACTAGCCAGGCCGACCTTGCTCAGCCTCAGAGATTTGATGAGATTGGGCTAGCCAGGGCTAACCAGGTCAGGGCCCTAAACATGTATTTATGAGTAATTCTGTTTAGGATTGCTCCCATTCTTTATGTCCCATGTTATTCAATGGTGTTTACACCCAGGAATGTGTTGTTAAGACTACATCCTATATGTATGAATAGACTCTTCCATGTAAAATCTTATTGCCAATGGAAGCTAATATTTAAACCAGTTCTTAGGGCCACTTTACAATTTTTGTGACAGTTGGGCTCCGCACAGGTAAGTAAAGCACATATCCTACTACTTTCTTCTAAGACTGATTGTAGTTTTCCAAGATCTTTCCTATCCCTATTACCTGAGATCCCTTTAACAAGATACTGCAAGGATTGAATTCCAAGACCCTTTGCATGCAGGACAATGTTCTCTGTCTTTGAGCTGTGAGCTCTCTCTGATTACACAGCATATTAAGGAACACTCATTTCCTCATCACAAGCTTGTTATAGCAAACACTGGTGGAGCATCAGGGAAATACGGCAACCACATAGTATGTCACAGATCTTATGTAATTCTAGATTTGCAAACAAATTACCTAATTACATGATTCCGCTAGAACTATTTCAAAGAATCACACTGTTTGGATATTTTCCCAAAATGTCATGGTTTATCCTATCAGCCCACAATATGTTTTTAATCTAACACATACACAAGATCCCAGTACTTTATATCTACTTTCTTGTAAAGTTTCCATATACACATTTGAGGGCAAGATGACCGTTTGTGTACACTTACGTTACGCAGCATGTAATGAAGGTGGCACCATATTATTTACTTATAGCATTTCTAGTCTGTCTTTTTCTCTCTGTTTGACTAATGAGGCCATAATATACAATGATAACAACATGGGCCTGGAAAGTGCTGAAATACTTTATGGTATGTTAAGAGAAACCACAGCTATCTTAAAAGCACAGAAACAGTCTCTGGTTTTACTTGTAAAGACTGTATAGTTCCCCAGTTAAATCATTCCAGGTTTGCATCAGTTTAGCCATGCACTGGCTTACAATGTTTGTGTTTTCACAACAATTAAGTACATATTTAGAAATGAGGTTTAAATTTTCCATTTGTGGAGCACTGAAGATTCATTTATTGCTGTTAAATGACAGTGCAATTCTAAGAATACTTCCCTAGGAGTAAACTCCACTGAACAAACCTAAGTAGGATTCTGAGTAGACCTGCTTATTAGAATTGCTGTTGATATAGGCTCACATAAGCCAGCCACAAGGGCTGGCTGCTTCCCTGCAGTGAGCTGCATTTCCTTTCAGCTGCTATAAACACAGTCTTTCCCTTGGCAATACCAGTCTGTCTCTGTGATGCCAATTTATTACTCTTTCATGGCTGTGATTATAACAAAATAATCCCATCTTCAGAATCCCTCAGTGAAAAGTAACTGAAGTTCTGGCACTGGTCAGCATGCATAGTGGGCCTTTCCAAGATGTCAAACCATAGATTCCCCTTGGCTCTTCCCTAGAAGTGGTGGCCACTGAGGACCTGTGTACCACTCTAACTCTCTATTGTTTTTCCCCAGTTTAACTTTGAGGGCTTCTCCCAAGGAACCACAGGGATTATAATTTGGTGAAGGGAGCACATTTCAAGATCTCAGTCCCCTTCACAGAAGTGTAGCTCTCAAGGTTCCCACAGGCAACAGCATGAATGTTAAACCAGTTTAAGTTATTGTGTAGCACCTGTGAAGAGAGAAGGTTATGAGAGGAACAGATAGGAAGGATCCTGTACCAATCAGCTCTGTTCTGTCTTCCTTTGTAATCCATACACATCTCATTTATGTGATGTATCCCTATTCCTATGGAAATATCACATCAGAATTATCTTTAAAAAGGTGCTTTAATATTGTGTTCTAATATGACTTTAGAAAGGGTCAGAGATGTTCTATTACCCCATTTGGATTAATTTGCCATTCCACCGACTCTTGCATGCAGAAGTAAACTATACACAAACTACTATGAGTAAAAATCTAAGTGCTTTCAGCCATGAAATCCATAGAGCTGCCTTTTACTGAATCAGACCAGTGGACCAGTAAAATCAGTACTGCCTACTCAGACAGGCAGTGGCTCTCCAAGGTCTCCAACAGAGGTCTTTCACTTCACCTACTACCTGGTTCTGTGATCTGGAGGTGCCAGGGATTGACCCTGGGACCTTCTGCATGCAAAGTAGATGTTCTAGCTTTGAGTGGCCAATACCTCAGGTAACCATATGGACAGGGCTCTTTTTGTAGAAAAAGCCCAGCAGGAACTCATTAGCATATTAGGCCACACCCCTGACAGCACAGCTCATTAACATATTAAGCCACACCCGATGTTACCAGAAGTGTGGTCATCCAGCCACATCCACCTTTTGTTTCTTATTCTGTTTACCTTGCTGTCAAAACAGTTTTGACAAAATCAATAAAAACATTATTTTCTGTCCCATCTATACAAAACCTTGCCTGAACCAATATCTTATGTCCAACAATTATGCCCACACTGGATTGGAATCAATTCCTAAAGGTTAGGTTCCCATGGAAATCAGCTTGCCTACCTGCAGAACTACTACGCTGAACATGATTTTTTAGGGTTTGCCAACCTACAGGTAGGGTCTGGAGATCTCTTACAATTACAACTGAGCTCCAAACGACAGAGATCAGGTCAATGGCTGCTTTGGAAAGTGGAGTCCATGGCATTATGCCTTGCTTAGGTCACTCCTTCCCCTAAACCCCACCCTCCACTCCCAAATCTCCAGGGATTTCCTCAGCCTGGGGTTGGCAACCCTAATTCACTGGCAGAACAATGCTAGGAGCCAGTTTGGTGTAGTGGTTAAGTGCACGGACTCTAATCTGGGAGAACCGGGTTTGATTCCCCACTCCCCCCCCTTGCACCTGCTGGATGACCTTGGGCAAACCATAGCTCTGTACCAGCTGTTGTCTCAGAACTCTCTCAGCCCCACCTACCTCACAGGGTGTCTGTTGTGGGGAGGAGAAGGGAAAGGAGTTTGTAAGACGCTCTGAGACTCTCTTGGGTAGTGAAGGGCAGGGTATAAATCCAATCTCTTCTAGGTTTGTGGATGCACTGGACGGGAGTAGTTTGTGGACTATTTTATTCAAGGTACAGAATTTTATCCAAGGTATAAGATTTCATGTGCTACCCACACTTCTTCAGATGGAAGAAGTGTGCATGCACACAAAAGCTTATACCTTGGATGAAACTTTGGACTCCAACTTTGTTCTGCTGCTTCAGACCAACACGGCTACCCATCTGAATTATTACACTATAATACTTTTTACAAGCAATTATGTACCAGTGGAGTGGTTACCATGCAGAGTCTGTCCCACAGGTAAAATTATCCTGTGAACAGGTGGGCTTTACCACATCAAAGTAAAACTAACATCACAAGATCACCAATCATTGGAAGTCAACTCCTCAGAAGCAGAAATCTCTCTTATTAGGAGGTTTAAGAACATCAACTTTGCTAGCCCATTAAAGGCAGATGTCAGCCCAGTGGCAGGAGAAGAGGGACAACCATCTTCATCAGAAACTCTGCCCACTTCTTAAATTTCACAAAACAGGCAATCTCCAAAGTGCTGCTGACCATGCTCATTTTTAGTTACAGCTCTGTTTCTCTGCAGATGTCCCCCAAAGTCCCCCATGCAACAGTCAAGTGTTCTCCCAACACACACAGCAATGAAGCTACTTTTTCAGATGTTTTCTCTTGCATGGCAGTAAGCACCAAACCACTTTAATACAGACTTTAGACACACATATATTTGCAAGCCATTCCCAACAAGACACAACAATGAACTCAGGCTTCAAACTTACTTTTCTTAAGCAGAAGATGCCATGAGAAAACTAAAGAGATTCTCAAAAAATAAAGATATTGTCAAAACCAGAATTTCCCAGGCTCTCTGCTTTTTTACATCCCCCCTTTTCAATAATTTTTTTATAAAAACACAAAGAACAAAATGAAACAAAAAAGGAAGGAAGGAAGGAAGAGGTGGGAGGGGAGAGGGAGGGGGAGGGGGAGGGAGGGAGGGAGAAAGAAAGATTAGATGATAGATAGATAGATAGATAGATAGATAGATAGATAGATAGATGAAGGAAGGAAGGTAGGTAGGTAGGTAGGTAGGTAGGTGGAGGAGAGAGAGAGAGAGAAAGGAATGGGGAGGGGGAGAGAGAAAGAGAAGGAAATAAAGAAAGGTGGGGACAGAGAGACGGACAGACAGACAGACAGACAGACAGAAAGGTGGGGGGGAGAGAGAAGGAAAAGAGATGGGGAACGCACTTACCAGAGCAGGGAAAGCAACGCAACCTCGGCAAGCCAAATGCAGAGTGCAAAGAGCCTAGCCCCGTGCTTAATCTCTGGGTGGGGCTTTCTCCTGCTGGCTCAGCTCTTAAAGGAAAGCCCCGGGTGGAGCTTTTTCCTGCCGGCTTTCTGCAGGAACGTTCCCTTTAAGTGTAAACAGCTCAGGCCCAGCAAGGAGGGGGCGGGGCAGGCTCAGACACCAGCCGGAACGGTGTTCCTGTGCGTTCCTGCTGAAGAAGAGCCCTGCATATGGGCCCACAAAAGTCCGAACAGAGGTGCCTATGAGATCAGAGCAGGCTTTTCTTTGAAATGACATCAGTTACCAGATTCTTTGTAAAAGGTTAAATACTTCTGTGGGTTTACAGGATAAGCTATAGAAATGGAAGAAGATAGCAAAGGAGGAGCAAGGATAGAATAGAACAATAGAACAATAGAAAGAATGAGGGATATAATGGTTAGTTAGTCACACTCCTGAAATTATTGTGTCCACACAGGTTGATACCTCTCTGTTATCTATAAACATTAAAGGTTCCAATACTGGGTGTTTGGAAGGTGTTTTTTTGGTAAATAAATAGCAAAACTGATTGCTTGACTGTTTATCATAAGTCTTGCACCTTCTGTTCCAGGGAACCATGCTGCTGCTACCAGCAATGTTTTTTTGTTAGTTGTGTAACATAGATAATGTGGTGAGGTGATGATATGTAATCATTTAGTGGACTGGTTACTTGTTTAAACATGTTGCAGACCTAAGGTTCTTGTTCAAACACAAGTGTATAGCTGCTGTTTAGAAACATTTGTATCTCATTCTTCCTCCAAGAAGCTTAGGGAAGAAGAAGAAGAAGAAGAAGAAGAGATTGGATTTATATCCCGCCCTTCACTCAGAGTCTCAGAGCGGCTTACAAACTCCTCTCCCTTCCCCTCCCCACAACAGACACCGTGTGAGGTAGGTGGGGCTGAGAGAGCTCTGAGATAACTGTCCTTGAGAGAACAGCTGGTACAGAGCTATGGCTTGCCCAAGGTCATCCAGCAGGTGCAAGTGGAGGAGTGGGGGAATCAAACCCGGTTCTCCCAGATTAGAGTCCACGCACTTAACCACTGCACCGAACTGGCTCTCCAGTAAACTGGGTAGTGGTGTGACATCTACATCCTGGTTATAGGGCTGAGATGGCCTCGATCACCTGCTTGATGACCTTTACCAGCAAACCAACAGGGGAAGCATGTGATGAGAACCCCTCAGGGGCTTTCAGTACCTTCTGTTTTGGCATCTTTCTGAGATGACTGGATGGTCTCAGCTCTGGGGAACTTTTTTGCTGTGTCTCTAGTTCTCTCTAGCTCAAACCAGTTCCATCTGGTCCCTAATGAAATTGCTGGTAGAAGTTATCTGAGGATTTGAAGTACAGCACCGCCAATCCACTGATGACCCACAGCTCTGTCTTTCCTTTGTATCTGAATCCAGGAAGGCAATGGAGAACCTAAACTGTTGACTGGAGGTGTCAAAGGGCTGGATGTGGATAAATAAATTGAGGCTGGATCTGGATGAGTAGGATATAAGGAGTAGGAAGTCAGTTCTGGATGGGATAACACTCACCTTGAGGGAGCAGGTCTTCAGCCTGGGGGTGCTCACTGCTCCTAGATCTTGCCCTGCTGCTTGAGAAACAGGTAGTAGAAGCAGTCAAGATTACCTTTTCCCAGTTTAGGCTGGTTAGCAGTTGTAAACACTGCTGAAGCACTACTGAAACACTACATCAAACATGCTTTCATAATGTAATAATGCCTTCATAATCAGATTATAACCATAGTACACTTTATGGAAAAGGGCAAACAATGAAGATCTCAAGCTATGGACAAGGCTTATATGGTTCATTAGATAGACTGGTCCAAGGTATTTAGGGATTTAAAACTTAACATCAACTCACTGAGTCTGGAAACATACTACGAGCCAATGAATTTGTAAAATAAGGAAGATGTATTCCCTGAGGGGAATCCCAGTTAATTAATTATAGTTTCTGGACATTTCTAGTGTATTAATTAATGCTGTGGTGGTAACTAATACATATGAGTTTGAAAACATATCCTGATTTGTGCATAATGGCTTGTGATTTTGTGGCTTTAATGTTGCTATTTTTATTACTGTTCTTTTATTATTATTATTTTATTAGTTTTACTATGTGAACCATAGGCGTATAATATGGGGGGGCTCGAGCCACCCCTGAAATTTCCGGGGGGGGCCTCAGCCACCCCCGGCAAAATGGAGTGCCTGCCACCACGCCTCCCCGGGTCCTTCCAAGGCCCGGCCGCCAGTGCTGGAGAGGGAAGGGGTGGCTGGGGGGGGGGGGGGGGAAGAGAGGCACCAGCAGCAGCGGCTGGCAGGCCTCGGAAGGGCCTGGGGAGGTGCCGCGGTTTCCGGGGGGGGGGAGAACATCACCCCAGCGAGCACGTGCAATTTGCGCGCACGCTAAGGAGCCCACGCCCCTCCCGGAATTTCCAAAAGTCTACGCCCCTGATGTGAACCACCTCAGATAGGTGTCCTTAGAGGCAACATATATACTTTCTGAATAAATGAATGAATGAATAACATCAATTACTATAATAGTAAGAATAGAACCTCTGTACTCAGATGTAATGAGTGTATTTCTGAGGTCTAACTATACAATTCACCCTAACCTGGATGGCCCAGCCTAGCCTGCTCTCATCAGATCTCAGAAGCTAAGCAGGTCTGTACTTGTACAAGGGACCATCAAGGAAGTCCAGGGTTGCTACACAGAGGCAGGCAATGACAAACCACCCCCATTCATCTTTTGCCTTGAAAACCCTATTGAGTCACCTTGAGTCGGCCTGGACTTGACAGCACTTTTCACCACCAACTGTACAATTCAGTATCCTTATTCCCCACCCTAGGTCCTGTCAACCAGACAGGAGAGGTAGTTCCATGCTCAAAACTTAGTTCCCAGGTGACTGGGGGCACAATTTGGATCAGGACCATGGCACATGGGGTGGGGTGGGGGGTAATCCTTTTGTTCCACACCATTTTCCTGACCTAAAACAGGCCCAGGGACCAACTAATGCTCCTTTGAGAACTACATGTGTCCTGATGGGCTACATGTGAGTTTCCCCAACAGGGAAAATGGCAGCTCCTCTGTGTCATTTCAAGTTAAGAAAATGGTATTCTGTAGCCCTATTCCAGAAAAGACTGCTGAACAATGGGAATTAAGTTCTGAGCATTGAATTCTCAGAGCATATCTGGGGAGGGGTAACACAAGGACAATGTTTTGCAGTTTGGCCCTGATTATCAAATCCTGGTAAACAGGGTGTCAAGTGATGGCCATGTCAAGTCATGCTTCTGGGCCTCAGCACACTCCAGCACCCTTTTGGAGAGCACTATATAGCTTTAGTACACAAAAAGCAGTTATCTTCATCCTGGATCCTGGATTTGGAGAGGAGGGGTGTCATTCTACTCAAAATGAGAGTGTTTGGGTCCCTCTATGAGTTTGGGGACAGGAACTGGCACTGAAGTGAGATTGGAAAAGAGTATGTAGCTTTCTGAAAACCCTTGGAGAGGGAATAAGTGTGTGGTTGGAAGGGGCAGAGCAATATGGATCCCCTTTTCCATTTCTAACAGATGGGGGAGGGGAAGAAACCTAGCAGTACAGCTTGCATTCCTTATTAGTGGAAGGGAACAAGAGTCGAGCAGCACCTTAAAGACTAACAAAGTTTCTGTCAGGACAGGAGCTTTCGTAAGTCACTGCTCACTTCTTCAGATACAGCTAGAATGGGAGTCCATCTGTCCTTATATCTTGGAGAGTGAAGTGATTTCAGATGCCAAATGACAACAGCAAGCATTGTTCATGAGAGGAACAACCTAGGTCTCAGTTCAGTCCAGGAGTTTGCATTGTCTTGAGCTCCATTATCAGCTGCAATTCTCTCTTTCTAATCTCCCTTTGAAATTCTTTTGTAAGAGAACTGCTACTCTTAGGTCAGCAACTAAATGTCCTGGAAAGTTAAAATGTCCCCCCACTGGTTTTTGAATGTTGTGGTTTGTAATAGCAGTAGAAAAAGTAAGAGTCCAGTAGCACCTTTAAAGACTAACAAAATTATGGCTGGGTATGTGCTTTTCTGAGTCACTGCTCACTTCTTCAGACTTCTTTCCATTTATTCTTTGCATCCTCCTGGACTGAATCCTCTTGTACCAAGCTTAGACCTAGATTCATTACCAGTGCTGATATCTCTACTCCTACTGCCCCACTGCATGTCAATCCGATCAAGCTGGCTATTGCCATTCAGCATCTGAAATCATCTTTATAAAGTTTATATCTTGGGTACCTTGTGTTACATTTTATGGCACACATGGCCAGGCCTGACAAAGTGACATTTCTGTCAGATCCAGCCCTCTTAACAAATGAGTTCGACACCTCTGTGTGCTAGAGAGTCATTCCACTCTGCAAATTTAGAAGCTCTGGGGAGCCCCTCCCTAAATCCCACATGGCTCCACCTCCATAGATAGTGACAATGGCCTGTGATGTCTCTGGCCCAGCCTCTCCCCTCCCCAGGAAATTGGATAGTCTACGCCTTTGCGAGGAATGGTGTCATCTACTAAAGTTTCTGGCTGGCATGGCCCTTTAAAAAAGCTTCACCGCTCCACTGGTGCTGCTGGCTAGTGTGGCTGACAGCCAGAGCCTTGTATGCATAAATGCCATCAAGATGCATCTGACTTATGGCGACTTCATGAATTAATTACTCTAAAATGTCCTATTGTTAACAGTCTTGCTCAGGTCTAGCAAACTGAGTCCTCTGGCTTCCTTTATAGAGTCAGTCTATCTCATATTGGGGTCAGAGCCTTACCAGCCCCCCAAGCAGGTACTGACTACACTGTCAGTTTTGAGGCTGCCACCACTAAGGAGGAGGACAGACTGGCAGAATGAAGTGCAAGGGAAACTGTGATTAGATTTTTTGAATGCCATTGCCTTCCTCTGCAGAGCCTTCCTTGGCGGTCTCCTATTCAAGTCCCAACCATATCCTTAGCTTCTGAGATCTGACAAGATTGAACTACACCATGCTGCCTTCCCTTTCCCAAAGAATAATAACAGGCTCTAAAGCTGGTTTCTTGCAGGGTTTTAACAAGAGTTAAATGATTGATTACAGAATAAAAAGTGTGCCAGCATGAGAGTAAAGAGAATGTTGTAATCATTATATATTGCTTCTACTGAATCCACTTAAAACTACATACCAAAACAATTTATCATCTGTGGAAATTAATAGTAGCTTGTTCTGTGAATTTTGAATAGTCTAAATATGTAAGCAACCTAATCTAAAATCCAGCAGAAACAGAGTTTATTTATTTGGAGCCAAGATCCATTAATTTCAATAAAACTTATTGCCAAGTGAGGGCTTAGGTCTGTAGCTTGAAGGCATCTTCCTGCAGGTTGCAGAACCAGCAAGGAAGATGAGGCAGAATGGCTCCTGTTGCAGCACAAACTCAGGATTCATCCAGATTTCGGTAATCTTAGTCCTAGTACGTTGCTCATTAGAAGTCTACTAGTTGGATCAACCTGCACTGTATTTATAGACGTCTCTTCATGTTGACTGTTATCAGCTGACACCTTGTAATCCACTTTGAGTCTGGCCTTAGCAAGAACAACAGACTATAAATGCAGTAAATAAATAACTTCGGGCCCAGAGGTGCCCATGACATTGTTGTTAATATAAAAAAATGGCCTTTCATCAGTATCGAACCACCACAGAAACAAAATGGCTACATCAATGCATGATCAAACCAGAAGGAAATATCCATAGGACATGTAGAAAACTAGTTTTATGTAGAGACAGAGACAAAACTACCAGGCTTGGCATATAAATGTCTTGCAGGTCTGACTACATGAATGTATTTCAAGTGAGCTCCTTTGCCCCCAAATAATGGTATTAGGTTCATAATCTAAATGAAGCCTAATATTATTAACAAGTCTTCATTTAAACTTTTTAAAAGACATAAAAGCGCTAGTGTGTTCCTATATATAGGAGTGGTTTTAATGCACATTTTCCCACCCAAGCAGAAGCAATTATTACTTTTTACTTTAAAGTTTTGCATGAGTGCTACTGCAGTCCTGTACATGGACAAAAATAAAAATATGAATAATAGTCCCATTAAAATTCTGTTAAAGTGGAATCAAGGTTGGGGTTTTTTTAATTTTCATTTTTTTAAATTCCTGTGTACTGCTCAAATGCCCTCATTCAGAAGGCTTAAAAAATTAAGTCAAATGTGCAGGTTGGAGAGCATGAGGACACATGTTCTAAAATCTCTTGTAATTAGAAGCCAAAAAAGTGAGCCAATTTAGAAAAGAGAGCTTTTTTCAAGAATGCAGAAGTGCCACAGGCAATTGATGTACCTTGAGGAAAGATGATGGGCTCTGACTGTTCCTAGCACTATTTTTTAAATGACTTGAGGTTATGTTGAACTTCATGGCTCCTTTTCAGGGGCATGTTACCTTATCAACTGCTTCAAGAAAAAGTAGGCTTTTGTTTTCCTCACAGTTATTGTAGGTAAATAAGTGGAAAAAAAGAAAACCTCTTGTTTCTTAAAATAGATTTTTTTTTAAATGCCCCTGAACAAGAGCTCTGAAACTTAAAAAACCTCAGGCCCATTTTGAAAATAAAACCAGTTGACCATAACTTCTGTACCAGCAACAGATCCAAATAAGGTTGTTTTTGTTTTTTGGGTTGCTTTGCACCTCCTCAAATATTTCAGTAGAAAAAAACCCCAACCCATAGATTTATGAATAATTAAAAGGATGAATGATGTGAATGATATGCCTACAGTAGTCAGGCTATCTATTGGTGATCCCACCACTTAGAGAGGCCTGTCTGGCCTTGGCCAGAGCTTGTGCCTTTTCTGTTGTGGCTCCAGCACTGTGAAATGGGCTCCCTGAAGGGGTGAAAAAGACCTTGGAGATCTTCAAGAGGCACTGCAAGGCCTGCCTGTTTGCCAGGGCTTTTGAGAGAGTCTAAATTGGCATGCCTCTTTTAGGGGGGGGGGGGGGATTACAGATTTGCTATTTTTTTGTTTTACCTATTATGGTAATGGTTTTATGGTTTTAACTATTATTGTAAGACACCTTGAACCATGAGGAAAGGCAAGATATAGATGTTTTAATAAGTAAGTAAATAAATAAATGTTTTGCTAGGTATCTTGAAACAAAGACAACTTGTGAAGCTGACCAGTGACACACAAAAGGGGTCCAGTTGTAGGGCATGGTAAGATGGAAAATATGAAATCTAATGACATTTTGGATCCTACTGTGCTTTACAGGCAGATTGTCTGAAGGGGTTAAAATAACCTCCCCGCAGTTGCACATTTTTTGGTTATAGACTGGCACAGTATTAATGTTCACATTAATCAAGGTCATATAAATGCTCCCTTGGCATGACGTTTATTGTTAAAATAACAACAGGGTACTAGCCATTGGGGTACTAGCCACTGTAATGATGGCTGAGCAATAATAATAAAGTGGAAAGGTATTGCAGTTCACAAAAACCTATAATACTATTTGGAAGAGACAACAATATCATTTAAGATATACTATAGCATTGTGTTCACAATGGATGTTGAATTTAAGAATCACATTGCCCTCTTGTGGAAAGCTAGCGATGTGGAAACTGGAAGCTGTATATAACATTTCAATGAAAGGTTCACCTACATTTTGAAGTATGCCATCTACAATTCCAGTCTTGGAAGGTATCAAAAGCTCCCAGAAATAATTTTGATGTGTGCATCGTTTATGGGCTTTATGGTACCTTGTCATCATTTAGGATTACTCTCCTGATTTGTTCACAAAATGATAACTGTAGTGAATAGCTATTAATCTTATGTGGCTTCGAAAGCTGAAACCTTCTTGGAAGGAATCACATTTGCTTTAAAAAGGAGATCCAAAAGAAAAGGGAGAAGGATCGGGAAAGTACTGGGCAAGGAAAATATCTGGAAGTTACTTTATGACTTTTCAGATCTGATATGGGAAAAATAAGCCTTCCTTCAACCATATGTGGTTAGGAGGACTAGGTAGATCCCCTCTGATCTACTTTTTTTTAAAAAGCCATTAAAACAACTGGTTAAGGCACAATAGAGAAGCAAAAACAATCTATAATGTATGGAAATGATTTTGTGGAATGTAATGAAAAGACTGAAATAAACCTCCAAAAAACCATTGTTTTTTGTAGTGCTGCATTTTAAGACTTTTATACATAGAAGATAATGGTTAGATGAGATTCTGAGCAGTAGTAACACGGCAGTTTTGATCTACAGGAACTGGAAAACTGTAAGCTGTTCTGAATGACTGATTTTCTAGAACTGGAACTTCTTTAGGATGAAACACCAGACTAATGTTAGGGGGCTTTCCCTCACCAACTGAGTACTGTATCTCATAGCCTTCTGTGCATCCAGAAAACTTTTTGCATAGAATACCATGTTATCCTCTTAAATCTACAAACTGCTGAATAGTTCTATGGCATTTGAAAGCTTGCACCCTGTTTTGTGATATTCTGAATAATAAAAAGGTATTATGTTTATTTATCTATTAAATTAGATTTACTAGGCCGCCCTTCCCTACAAGTAGTGATTGTTCTTTTGGGGGCTGTATTAGAGAAGACCAGTGGAATGCCGTTCTGAGTTGCTGGCATAGCAAGGTATAATCAACAGACATCGGGCAATCTCGGTCCGCTGGCTAGGCGGGATATAAATTGAAACAAACAAACAAATAAATAAATAAACCTCAGGGATGTCTCACCAAGAGATGATAGACAGTTCTCATAAGAATGCTGGTAGGGAATCATAAAGGTGTTCATGAACATTTTGGGAATGACAATTTGTAAAGATGGGAACATGCATCGTATCATTATTCTTTTAATAATGCAACATGACAACTGCACATCATGCCTGCTGTTAAAGGAAATGTTTATTTGTTGTAATGAAAATCAATTTTTTTAAAATGCAGGTTGGGTCAACCTTGTGTCTCTAATGAAAAAGATGATATTTATGACAGGTATTCTCTCATTTATCCAGACATTATGGAGTCTATTATATACCTAATACACTTTTTAAAAAAAAAATCAAAAAATGGTTGAAATGCTCCAAGGGCATAGCAGCTCATGATAAGGCATCTTGCTGAAGCCAAACAAATCGAGTCAGTTCCTAAATGGGATGGGAGACCTCCTGAAGCCCTACAACAATCACCTTAAATTTCATGACGGAGGAGAGTCAGGAAATAAATGTAATGATTATGACTTCAGAAATAAAGGAAGACTATCCCAAACACATCTTCATACAGTTTACATTTTCAAAGTTGACAACAGAACTTCAGGAAACAAATGGACTACTAGGCTCAGCCTTATTATTTTAAAAACATACTTGGAAAATGCAATTACATTTCAAAGGTTAACATATCTTTTCTTGTCCATGCTTTATCCTTAAATTAAGGAGAAACAGCTTCAGAAGGGAAAAACGAAAGGAAAATTATGTATTTCAAATCCTTTAAAAAAATAGTTTCCCTAAAATAACAAACACAATTTTGAAGTATGCATTGTTTGGGCTGAAAATGATCATGTGAAATCTAAGTGGACTTTCATAAAGAAGTAACAGTCAAAGAAATTACCTCTCTCTGGAAAAGAGATGTCTGAAAAAAGATGTTTTGAAAGGCAATTTTAACTGGTGCCAGAAAATGGGTTCATGGAAGGAAACTATTGTGTACTGGGTTCGTTGCACTGAACAGCCGGACTATGACGTAATGATCAGCATTCTTTATTAGGTGCACAACTAGGCATGCATAACCAGCTGAGATGGCCAACTATATACAGTCCCTAGGACACACCCAAAAGTCCTATTGGAGGGGTTGAATTTCCCGCCAGAGTTCTTATTGGAGGACTAGTGGTGGTCTAGGATCCTTGCCTCCTATTGTTCCCCGGAGTAAAGCTCAGGCAGTATGCTGCTAGCACCATGAGGTGGACAGCGGACATAACAGAAACCCTTGAGTCCTTGCATACAGTTAAAATTGCTTTACATGACACCCCCAAATGGCCTCCCGTTACTTCGGAAGAAGTAGCTATGCTTATTGACCAATCTGGATGTTATACCTCTGTTGATACACCCCAAGATTGCATTGGCCCTTTTTGTCTCCACATCACATTGACTGCTCATATTTAACTTATGGTCCACCCATACCCCAAGATCTTGTTCACACACGCACACTGCTACTCAGAAGTGTATCCCCCATCCAGTATGCATGTTCCTTATTTTTCTTACCCAGATGTAGAACTCAGCACTTACTGTTATTAAATTGCATCTTGTTCATATCCACCCACTTTTCCAGTGTGTTCAGATCTTGTTGAATTCTATCTCTATCTTTTGGTGTGTTAGCTGCTCCTCCCATCTTGGTGTCATCTGCAAATTTAATGAGCAGCCCCTCCACAACCTCATTCAGATCACTGATAAAAATACTGAAAAGTTCCAGGCCCAGAACCAAGCCCTGTGGCACCACACTGGACACCTCCCTCCATTCAGATGAAATGCCATTGAAAACTACTCTCTGAGTGTGGTTCTCCAACCAGTTCCCTATCGACTTAAGTATCCTAGAGTCCAGTCCACAGTCCTTTGGTTTACTCATCAGAACATCATGGGAAACAATTTCAAAAACTTTGCTGAAATCCCGTTGAACAACATCAACAGCATTCCCTTGATCCAGTAAGCTCCTCACTCGATCAAAGAAGGCATTGAGGTTGGTTTGGCAGGACCTGTTGGGGACAGATCCGTGCTGACTTCCCCAGATTACCAAATTGTCCTTTAGATGCTTGCAGATTGATCCTTTTAAAATCTACTCCAGTATCATCCCTGAGACAGGCCTGTAGTTTTCTGGGTTATCCTTTCTCCCTTTTTTGAAAACTGGAATAATATCTGCCCTCCTCCAGTCTTGTGGCACATTTCCCATCCTCCAAGATGTCTGGAAGATGATGGGCAAAGGCTCTGCAAGCTCTCTAGAAAGTTCTTTGAGTACTCTTGCATGCATACCATCTGACCTATGGAATTTGTACTCATTCAATGCATACAGGTGCTTCTCAACTACCTCTCTGTCTTAGGGTTGCCAAGTACTCACAGGCTGCCGGCAGGGGGGAGTCCTCCTGGGTCCAGGAGCTTCCTGGTGCGTGCACCACGATGCTGTCACTGGAAGTGACATCATCACATTGGGGGCATTGCCAGGGTGATGCTCTGGCAATCGCCCCAAAACTCTGTGGTACCATAGAATTTTGGGGCGATTGCTAGAGCGTTGCCCCGGCAATGTCCCCAACGTGATGACGTCACTTCCGGGTGACGTCATCATGCTGGGGAAGTTGTCCTAACCAGACAACTTTGGGGGTGGGGTTCCCCCGCCGGCCGAATGCCAGCCGGTGGATTGGGGCCCCCTATAGAGGGGCCCCCACCCCCCGGGCAGACTTGGCAGCCCTACTCTGTCTATGTGCCTTGCCTACTACCATCTCTAGATGAGCCTGTTCGCTTCTTCAGGGGGAAAAATGAGGCAAAATAGGCACTGAGCCTTTCTGCTTTCCCTTTGTCCAGTATCAGAGTTTCTCTATTTTCACCCAATAGTGGACCCATTGCCTCTTTAAAAAAAAATAATAGCTTTTATTAATGTTAAGAAAATGGTACGGAGTGAAGAGAATCTTAAGTTAAGAATTACAGTACTTTACAATGAGATAAATTTAGAAATTTTGAAAACAAACAGTACTATACTACATAACAGGATAAATTTCAAAACAGATAAACCCTTCAGGATGTTGTATCAAAAAACCAAAGTGACGAGTTGTTTGCCCATGTTTTTGGAAGCGTGTCTACACCTTCGTCTTTAAAATGGATGAATAATGGGGTCCATTTGGATAGCAGGCTTTTACTGTTATTAGGTTCGTCAGCTGATTGTATTGCATCAGCAATCTTGCCAAAAAGAAAGTAGGCCCACACTTTGGCTAACCATGTGGAGAGAGGGGGAAGGTGTGGGTCCTTCCATTTAACCACTATTGCGTATTTCGCTGCAGTTATAAGGATGGAGATTTGATCATGTGTTTCTGCTGTGGGAAGCTGTTGTGGCCAAAGGTTAAGTAAAGTAAGTGCAGGATCCATCGGGATGATGATGTTAAGCCATTTTTGTATTTCAATGATGACAGATTCACAAAAGGAGAAGATGAGAGGGCATGCCCACCAGGCGTGGTAGTATGTCCCTACAGCTTTTTTGCATTTCCAGCACTGTGGTGATTGTTCTGAGTAGATATGTGATAACTTAGCCAGGGTTATGTGCCAACGGTATAAGGTTTTAAGGGCTTGGAATTGCACGGGGAGGGCTCTAGATTTATAGATAGTGGAACTCCAGATGCTGTCCCATTGGTGTTGTGTGAGAGTCCTACCTAAGTCTTTATGCCAGGCTTTTTGCACTGGCAGAAGGTTGTCTGTAGGGACTGAGATTAGGGCACTGTAGAATAAGGAGACTAGGCCCCGCTTTATAAGGGAAGTGTTTATCAATAGTCGTTCAAAGAAATTAGGTTTTCGGTGGAAGTTGAGGTTTTTTTCCCCCAAGTAGTGTATAGGTGAGCTACTTGGAGGTATTCATACCAGGGAAGTGTCACTTTTGCTTGCTTCTCTAGCTCCAATTTTTCCAGCAAGATTCCTTGTTTTGTGATATCTGTGAAACGTGTAATGTCAGCAGTTCTCCATCGATTGTAGGAAGATGACAGTAATCTAGGTTGAAACCATGTTTGGCCTAAGAAGCATTTCACTGGAGAGTCAGCGGGTATTAATTTCTTTTTGCAGGTGTCCCATATTCGGAAAGTTGACCTTAGGAAAGGGTGCGAAGTCCTTGGAAGCAATTGAGACGAAGGGGGATTCCATAAAGCTTCAGAGAATGAGGACGTCTGAAGGTAAGTGCTTTCAATCATTTTCCAGTCTGCTTTGTAGCTTGAGTGGTACTGCCTAGTTAGGTTGGGCAGAACTGAGGCATAATAATATAATTTGATGTCTGGGATTCCCATTCCTCATTGGGATTTACGTCTTTTGAGCAAAGCAAATTGTATCCTCGGCTTCTTGTGATTCCAGAGAATCCCTGATGTTAGTACAGCACCTAACCACTACATTCCTCTGTCATTAAAACGGTAAACAGAACAGTTTTATTTTTCCTCTGAAAGAGTTGGTGAGTTGTAACCAATCAGCCTCCACAGGGAATAAGTTCCCTGGCATTGAAGCAACTACTGAAATACCCTTCTCATAGTAACAAGGATATAGTTATCTAGCTATGGATGGATTTACGAGGCCTAAAAAGGAGGCATCAGATCTGGGTTTTGTTTTTGGGGGGGTTTTTTGGCTTGGGAACATACTTTTTTCTGCCTGTGTGTTGTCATACATATTGACCTTATTAATTAGTGACAGTTCCAGGTGACGTGTTCTAGGTAACATCCAGTAAGGTCTGCCATAAAGTGCTGCCTACATTAGCAATTTTCTCACCATTTAGGCAAGTTAATTACCAGGGGAAAAAGCAGTTTTTTCCCCAGAATTCTGAGCTGGATTATTCCCCAGAATTCTGGGTCAGACTTTGTTTTCATGAGGTAGTTCAAAGGGCAAACAAACTTAAAGTTAAAAAGAGACCTCAAAAGGAAATGAGGGTTGTCTTAGGGCTTGATTAACGCAATCACTGATTTCTAGAGTTGCTTAGTTATATAAAAAGGTTTAAGTTAGAGCTCTCTGTAGTTTGTATTTAAAAAAGTAAAGTTTGTACCAAGGTGTCCAAATTTCAGTTCCACAACAAGCTGGTTTTTTTGTTTTGTTTTGTTTTGCAAATTTGTTTTTTGTTTTTGTTAACTTTTGCAACAATTTATCTGGATCATGTGGAGAGGTAAAATGCTCCTTCTCCTTGCCATTTCTACTTTGAGAGATTTCATGGACAGGTATTGTGTATACTATACACATACAAATACTCTACAGCCATAAAGGCTGGATACATTTTTTTAAAAAAAACCCTGAGGTTTCTGAGATGTTGATTTTTGCACTCAGTGTTGTTTGTGCAGCATTGTGAAGATACCATAACTCTTAGCCCAGAGATCCCAATTATACTGGTTTCTGCTGGGCACATCTTAGAGAATGGGTCTGTACTGGAGACAAGTAGAAACATTCTTAGAAATAACAAGAAAACCCAGGGGTCCTTTGGGGCCGGAGCGAGGCAGAGCACCGCTCCGCCAGCTCAGGAGGGGCAGTAGGGCAGCCACAGGCCGAATCAGATTCTCTGATCTGATTCGGCCCACTGCCGAATTGCTGCCGAAATTCAGCGGCAACTTTAAAAGTGGCTGTAGGGGAGGGGGTGTGAGGGAGAGGCTCCAAACTTGCAGGGTAGTTTCTGGGACCTCTCCCCCAAATGTCCACCAAGTTTCAAGAAGATTGGACCAGGGGGTCCAATTCTATAGGCCTCCAAACAGGTTGCCCCCATTCCCTCCATTGTTCTCTATGGTGGGAAAAAAATAATGTTTTTTCCCACCATAGAGAACAATGGAGGGGATGGGGCAACCTGTTTGGGGGCCCATAGAATTGGACCCCGTCGTCCAGTCTTCTTGAAACTTGGTGGGTATTTCGAGGAGAGGCCCCAGCAGCTACCCTGCAAGTTTGGAGCCTCTCCCTCAAACCCCCTTTCCTCCAGCCCCTCATATACCCTATGAGTTTTTGCCATTGATTTCAATGGCCCATAGGGTATAATGGGGCTGAAACTGACATTCCCTTTCTGACACACTTCCGGTGATGTCAGGGGACGTGGCATATGCTAATGAGTTATGCTAATGAGTTATGCTAATGAGCTCCTGCACCTCTTTTTCTATGAAAGGACCCCTGAGAAAACCAAAATATTTGTGAAGTTACTTAGGACTGCTGCCCCAATAATTTTATAACAGATGAAGAGAAACAGTTGCTGTTCAAAGAAAGTGTCTACTGGGATTAAAATCATGTGTTCAGTGATCCCTGAAGAAGTGTCTCCAGTGAAACTCCTCTGATTAGTAACTAACAGAGTACAGAGTCATCCCTCCACAGATTGATTCACAGAAATTGACCAGAATTCTTTCATGATATTTATAACTTTCATGTTACTACACAGAACTCACATTTTAAAAGCTGATTTCCTTATAAGACACAGCATTAATTCCAGCAGTTCCAATCCCATTCTGCTCCAATGCTTATAGAGTAAATAAGGATCTGAAAACGAGATTAGATGCAATTTTCTCATGAAGGCATCACTGGAGATTCATGGATCTCTATTCCAGATCTCTCTTTATCTTCTGCCAGGGCTTGTACTCTACAACATGTCACAACAAAAGTCAAAATTATATGAAACGGGAAGTTTATATGGTGCTCCAAGCCAATCAGAAGGCTGAGCTGGAAGCCAGTTAGAGCATTAGAGGTTCTTTGGTGGGATACAAGAAGATTAAAGTCTCAGTCTATTGCTTCCCTTCTGTGCTGGCTGTGTAATAAGAACTTATTCTAAACTCGACACCAAATGAATCAGTTCTAATCTAATTACCTACTAATCACTACCATATAGATTTGTACCATCTTCCTGATGGCCAGATTTTCATAAGGGTGCTCATTACTTTCTAGCCTGTATATACTACTCTACCAGTTCTCAACCACATGGAACATACAAAATTGGGACATAAAGCTACAATGTTAAACTCACACAATCACAGGTGTCTTTTAATGGATATGCATGTTCAGTATCTGGGCATTAATTTCTGAACACATTTTATAGAGGAGATTGCAGTTTTTTACCTCTCATTATCTTGTAACATCATCAACTCCTTAACAAATGTTAGCAGACATTATTAGCTTGTGCAATTCAATATTGCCTGATAGCTCATACCATGAATAAAACTGTTGGTCTTAAAGGTGCCATCGGAATCAAACTTTGTTCTGCTGCTCCAGACCAACACGGCTACCCACCTGAAACAGCTATCATGTCACTATACCCCACACATCACCCTACAACATGCTTGCTGATCCTTGGTTACATGATCGAGCTGTCATCACACGCCGAAAGGTTCACATCTGAAGTATTTCTGTTTTAGCATATGAAGAACCATGAAAAGATTTATACTGGAATAATAACAACTAAGAGACCATTGATATATGAAGGACTAACAATTTATATAATGCTCAAGCCACAATAAAATGGGGTACCTCTTAAGGTGCCACAGCACTCTTTCTAGTTTTTGCTACGCTCTGGAATTTCACATTCATATTCAGTGGCTTAACATGGGAATAGACTGCTGTGCTTAAATATTTTTTTGGGGGGGATTTACCATAGCAACCTTTTAAGATTTCACCTGCCCTTAAAAATACATCCACCATTCCTTATAGCCAAAACAAATAAACAGGCATAGTTTATGTCCTAGACATTTGTACTAAATATATTATGTAATAAAACCAGGAAGAAGATGACTGTAATAAATCTTCCTCTGAGGAGGATTCAGTCTTCTGTATGTTTGCCCTCACAGCAGTTGACAGCCAATAGTCTGCAGCCACCCACACACTTCTGTTATGAGGGGAAAGCCTCAACTTTAACCTATGCACAGAACAAATATCTGAATTAACTGTTTGTAGTATTTGCTGCTCACAAACAACTCAGCTGAACAAAGAATAAAGGCATATAGAACAGTTTGATAGCAAGGTGGGGATTTCTTTGCAAGAAGCAACAGGAAGCCGAGAAGAACAATACCTTTTTTCTCAGCTTGAGCACCATTACTTCATGGTCAAGCATAGAAATTACATATTTACTATTATTACTAGTAGTGGTAGGGTTACTATTATTAACCAGGCCAGAGGCATGCTGAATACTGCAGCCTCCTGTTGTGTTCTCTCCACCCCAGCACCATAACCTGTAGTAAAACTGACCTTGAGCTCTGATGCCCCCACACTGTGCATTTCCTCTGTCATCACAGGCTGCTGTCTCAGGCAGGGACAAGGAAACATTCATTACAAATCAGAGAAGGGATAATCTTCTTGACAACTGGTAGTTGCAACCCCTGTGTTTATTGTAATGCGGGGACAGCCAAACTGGCTTGGGAGCCACATGTGGCTCTTTCACACATATTGTGAGGCTTCCGACAGGGAGCTGGGAAAGCAAAGGGGAGGCATGCCTCCCCGATCATTCTTCCTTTCCCCAGCCAGTGTTCTCTTCCTTGGGTAGGCTTGAGGTGGGGAGGTGGGGGGGGGAGCAGAGAAAGAAAGCAACTTTAACTTTAAATGCATTCTCAAAGTCCCCCTCCCTCACCAGCCAGCTTGGGGAAGGCATTTGTCTCTTTAAATCCGTTCTCCAAGCCAAGCTGGTGTGTGTTGGAGAACACATTTAAAGTAGCTTTCTTTCCACCTCTCTCTCTTTCTCTCTCTCTTAGACAAATTAAGTATAATTAGCAAACAAATAAATATCATTGGACAAATAAATATCATTATCAATATCTGTTTTTACCTTTTGTTTTTATTTTTGGCAGTCTCACAATGTTAATAAAAAGCAAAGTTCCATATTTATACATTAAAATGTGTGTGTAATATTTGTTCATGCTTTGCGGTTCTTAAACATCTGACATTTATTCTATGTGACTCTTATTTATTTATTTATTCAATTTGTACCCCGCCCTCCCTACAAGCAGGCTCAAGGCAGCTTACATTAATTGGTACAAAATACCATAAAATCAACATAAAATCATTTAAAATAGTCAGTTACAACGAAACATAAAATCATAAGGTGCTAATAATCATTCCTGCATTGATTAAGATGGCGTGCTATAGGATGTAAACAAACAGACAGTTTCCAACTCAGTGATCTTCTCAGGTCACACGATGGTACGGCTTGATCTCAGAGCTGGGGCCAGGCCCATAACCACAGTTATGTTCGGCCACCCCTGTTGTAATGTATGCAGTTTGCATTGTGTTCTCAGGCAGGCCCCCACTGACTGAGCTGAGACCTGCCTGTTGATCTAACAGGCTGTTAGACTGGTAGCTGAACATTTAGCTGTTGATAATCAATATTATAAATCTCCAGTGCTGGAAATGTAAGAAGTCCTATGAACATGGCAATCACATTCTCAATTAGGATGAGATTTTCCTTCCCCGTGTTTCAGCACGCACATTTATTTGTGAGACAATCACCCATTCTATCTTCTACAGCTTTCTATTAGTACTGTATGCATAGACAGAGTCATATAGCAAAGGAATCACACGGAGAGATCGTGGAGATGGATGGAGCGTAATGGCAGGATCTCAGTTAACTACTCTCAGCATTCTACAATTAAGGCTACATCTGCCCAACAATCTCCAATTTTGACATATTTATGTACTTCACTATGTTTTCTCTTGGAATTAAACCCAAACAAATGGTAACCATATAAACTAGGCTTGTTATTCCTGTTTGGGCCTTCATTCTGTTAAACATCTTCATCATGCTGTATACTAATTTACTGCTCACCATCTACCTATACGTATGGACTGGTAATTTCCATTTCATTGTATCTGAAGAAGTGCGCATGCACATGAAAGCTTATACTTTGAATAAAACTTTGTTGGTCTTAAAAGTGCCATAGGACTCAAACTTTGTTCTGCTGCTTCAGGCCATCATGGCTACCCAACCCTTAACTTTATTGCTGGTGTGAGGTTAGAGCACATTTGCTGGGAAGAGGCATTGACAGAGGATGTTTGTAAGATCAAGGCATAACACCATGGCCTGGAAAAACTGTTTCCTATCCTTCTGTCTTTAAAAATTTTGTAATCTCCAGTCTATAAAGAGTTCTGGGGAGCTTAGACGCTTGCACAGCATTTTGCGTCAATTTGATTGGTCCCAAGAAACAGTATTATCCTGACCTGGATAGTCAGGCTAGCCTAATCTCATCAGATCTTGGAACTTAAGCAAGGTTGGTCCTGGTCAGTATTTAGAAGGGAGACCACCAAGGAATACTCAGGTTGTGATGTGGAGCCAGGCAATGGCAAATCACCTCTGAGAGTCTCTTGCCTTGAAAGCTTCACAGGGTCACCATAGATGACATTAGAATGTATTTCTCTGGTTTGGGGACAGAGAAGATATACTCCACAGCCTATCACCCCACCTAAGAGAAGAGGATGAAGGTTACCTTCATGCTTCAGAGGAGACAGATGGAGCATGGTAATTGTTGGCAGAGTACAGTTAAAAGGGAGCACAAGCTGTTTAAAGAATTAACTCGGTTTATTAAGAAGAGAACAAACTTTGTAAGGAAGAGGAAAGAGAAAAGGAAGTCTAACTGTCTAACTAGCTAGGAAGGAGTCAGTTATGAACAGGTCTCAGCTGATGCAGGGAAAAACCATAACTGAGCCAATCAGGAGACAGGAAGGAGAGTATTTGAAAATAGTAGGAAATCCTTAATCTCGCTATGCTAACTAGTTGACCCCTCTGCTGCCCCCTGCAGGATGTTCTTGTCATCTTCTTTATCTATGCTCAATCACCATCCGTGAATATTCCAACAATAGCAGGATCTCGGTTAATTATTTATAGTATTCCACAGTTAAGAAGGGTACCTCTGCCCATTAATCTCCAATTTTGATATATTTATTTCCTTCCAAACAAATGGTGACCATATAAACTAAGCTTGTTATTCCAGTTTGGTCCTTGCATCTGTTAAACAACTTTGATATTCTGTATACTGATTTGTTGCTCACTTTCTACCTATATGTATGGAATAGTAACTTCCACTTCAATGTATCTGGAGAAGTGTATATGCACACAAAAAGTAATAAAACTTTGTTGGCGTTAAAGGTGCCACTGGACTCAAACCTTGTTCTGCTGTTTCAGACCTACCTGAATCTAGGGTCACCATAAGTCAGCAGTGACTTGACAGCACAAAAACAAACAAACAAACAAACAAAAGAGAGAGTGAAATGTAGTATATGGATTGGTTGTGAGGACCTATATGACTGTTTACAACCTTTTTGTATTTTATTTGATTACCCTAAATATCTGATTCTAATCCTTTTGCTCCACTACAATTCCAGACATGAACTTTACAAGAGAAATGTGAGCCTTTTGTTCCCACAGCACAGATGGCTGTTGCTAACTAGAGGCCACAGGCACATCAATTAAACCTCCAGAGGTTTAGTCTCTGCAAGAGAAAGAAGAAGCCTCTTGCAAAGGCTTTCTGTTTACAGCTTGCAGGTTGTAAATGCAATAATGAAATGAGGGCCATGCAAATGAGAGGGTTGAGCAGACTGTTCTTTGCTCCTCTACTTCTAGCAACATTGTCCTTGAAGGAAGGTTGGATCATATGAAAATGTTTTGGACAGATATAACCCAATCCTGCATTGTGGAAACTCCAGAGCATGGAACTCTTAACACTATTCCAGTTGCCAGCTGTCTTCACACTGTCTGCTGTTTTGCACATACACCTACCTCATAATACATAAAACTAGAACATCTGGATTGTCTTGGGCCCCATATCTCCATTCTTTCACCAGGGTCCCAACAAGATCTCTGTGTCTCTCATAGTAAGTACCTCCTGCTATCTTAGACTGAGCAGTGAAGTATGCTTTGTGCCTTAAAAATTGTATGAATAATGGATGGGCCTCTTCCACAGTATTGAATGTGTTGTAAACCTGACAACAGGTGAAAATGTGACTTTTTACAAAGGCCATTTTAAGCAGCTGCTGAAGTCTCTGGCATCTGGTTATCTGGAAACAAACACAGGGGGAACCTTCTCTGTGTGAGTGTAAGTAAGCCCTTACTCTTAATTGGTCACAAAAGAAGAACCCTGCAAAAACATCACAGCTCAGGTCAAATTTTTATCATTGGCAGGGTCAGACTTAGGCATTATCAAGTCCTGAACCACTTTAAACAATTGAGCTGGATGAGATTCTGCTTGTTTTCTGCAGAAGAGAGTCTTCTTTGCTGCCATCACTGCCACCTTGTAGGCCTGCAGATGGACTTCAGTATATACTCTGTCTGATCCATCCTGAGTCTTCTGCCAGCGTTGCTGTAGTTGCCTTCCAGTGTGCTTCATGTTCACAGCTTCCTGGTAAACCAAGTAGCTGGGGGCCTCACAGATCATGGAAGAGGATGCCAAGGAGCAACTCTGTTTATGGCTCCAGTCAGAGCATCATTCCATGCAGCTACAGTGGCCTCCACAGAGTCACTAGGGAGGCTCTCAAAATCCCCTAAAGCCTCTTGGAAGCCAACAGGATCCATTAATCTTAAAGGGCAGACCATCCAAATCAGTCCATTGCCCCTGCATGGAGGAGGCAGCAAGCTCAACTGTGCCTTCAGAAGATAGTGATCTGATCACAAGGGTTGAACTTCCAGCCTTCTAATGAGATCACTGGCAAGCCACTCAGTGCAGAAAGTTCAGCATATGCCCTTTTTCATATGTTGAGCCTATTACAATCTGAGACAGACCCATGGTTGTCATGGCAGCTATGCAGTCCTGAGCCTGACCTAACAAGGCAGCCTCAGCATGTATGTTGATATGTCCAAGGACAAATGGGGTTCTCAGCATCAAGTCTGACACCACCTTGGTCATCTCAGCCAGAGACCCTGTTGTTAAGTTATGATGACAGGACCCCAGCAAGATCCACAGTCTGTCCCTGGTGCCAAACAGGTACATACAATCAAAGCCAGCCTCTGTCTGCACCAAGTACCTCGTGATACAAAAAATATTTAAGGAAAAGAAGTTCTACCCCCCTCCCCGCCCCCATCGTCTTATTCAAGGTTGGTGAAGGAATTCATACCCAGCCAGTGTGAGCCGTTTCAAAGTGACCACATCAGAGTTATTCAGCCAGGTTTCAGCAGCAAGCCAGACAGACCTATTCCTCAATCAACAGGTAAATATTGTTGAAATATTTTTTCCCAGATCTGGCACTGCACAACACCAAGACTGAAGTTCAGTCACCTAGCAGGGCCTCCCCACCCACATTTTGAGGGATGGCGTGGAGATTAGACTTGCAGTAAGCAGCATTACATCTCCCTGCATGTCTTCCAGAATCAACATTCCTCCCATCACCGTATCTTCCCACCCCTTGCACCATTTCAGTCCAACAAAACACAGGCTGGAAGGCAACCAAATGCAAGTTCCTTACCTCTGACATCCAAAACCAACACTTGCAACTGGGTTCTGCCAGCTACCGGAGCATCCTCAGGAAGGACACCTCCTCTAATGTCCCTCTCCAGGATCACTAGAGGGAGACACCCTCAACAGGAGATCTCCATAATGAAGGCCAGCTGAGCTGGAAGGGGCTGACTGCTAGCTCAGCTGAGTCAGCATGCAGGCTTTTCCAGGTGCAGTCAGTGCCACAAATTAGGCACCTCAGAATCCTTCTATCACTCACAGTCTCTTCAGTTTGGCCTCTTCTCCCTGATTAAGTGTAGCTGGTAGCAACAGGAGGGTGGGGCAACTAGATAGACATTGTCTTCTCCCCTCCCCTCCCCCCCCCCCCCGCTAGACAGCAGCAGACACTCAGCTGACATTAAATATTTACTGTATTTATTTAAAATTGTGTATACTATATTTTCTACCCCCCCGCCCAAAAAAAGATGCTCAAAAAGTATAAACCAGAGCTCTTTTTAAAAAATCACCATAACTACATGTAGGAGCTCCTGGGTAGCAAGTCACCAGGTGATTGCTGCCAGGCCTAGCCCTAATGCAGGGGTTTCGAACTCATTTGTTATGAGGGCCAGATCTGACATAAATGAGACCTTGTCAGGCCGGGCCATGTGAGTCATAAATTGTAATGCCAGGTAGCAGCGATATAAACTTTATAAAGATTTTTTTTAAATTTAAAATAAAACATGCTTAAAACATTAGCACTCTTGCAATAGTTTGTTTATTTAAAAATCTGTGATAATTCATATCTCTTGTTCTGAATTATTGCATCAAAATCTGGAGACAATGTCTGTGCTGTAGCAATCCTGAGTATGCTGTTCATGTGTGTATCTGTAAGTTGCAAACCTACTTTTGATTTATTGACATTCATTACAGGAATCTCATGGTCAATGCTTTGAGCCGAAGACCCAGACAAAAACATGAAATAGCTGGCCATTGCAAGCTTTTGTACATAGTACCAGCTTTTGCTGGTCAAGAGCATGTGAAGGCACCATGATACAGACTGAGGTCTGTTTGTTTACAAAACTATAGTCTTCCCCAGAAAAATAGCTACAACTCCTATAGGGCAGTGCAAGAACAGAGAGACAGCAATGTATAGTAGTCAGTATCAGCCTACCATCTGGGAAGAATAAGTTCAAAACCCCCAATCTACAAAGGAAATGTGCTGGGTGAGCTTGGTCTGAACACACACTCTCAGCCTAATCTACCTCCCTGGCTGCTTGTTATTTCTCATCTAAACTGCTTTCCTACTGAGAAAGACTGGATCATGAGGGCATGAATACAGTGAGAAAGAGGAGGAGAACCCAGCTGCACCCAGGAGAGCCCTGGCATAATGAACCCAACAAATCTCTCTCTCTCTGTGTAGAAAGACAAAAAAGCTCATACCTTGAATAAAACTGTTGGTCTTTAAGGTGCTGCTTTGTATCTTTCCCGTGTGATTGAGGGGACTGGGTAAAGCAAGCTCTTGCACTTTACCTCCCCCTCGGGGGACGAGGGGGAGGAGCCTCAGCCAATGGAGGGAAGAGAGGCTTGGCTCAGTAGTTCTGTGATTGAAAGAGCCTGGCAAAGCAAGCTCTTGCTCTTTCCCTCCCTTTCCCCCCCAAGAGAAAAGGAATCTCAGCCAATGGAGGGAAGAGAGGCTTTGCTCTATAGCTCCCGTGCAATTGTGAGAGCTTGGCAAAGGAAGCTGTGATGCAGAAGAAAGCAAGAGAAAGGGAGAAGGAAGCAGATGACAGCCAGTTGCTCACAAGCCCCTTACAAGCCCTGTGGGGGCTGGATCCAGTCAGCAGGCCATATGTTTGACATCCCTGCCCTAATGAGTACTTGCCCACAGGCCAAATCAATCCTGGAAAAGTTTCTGCCCTCTCCTCCAGTCTTTTTCTTAAAAAACCTAAACTGAAAGGTTGGCAAAACTGTTCTGGTTGCCTAGCAACAAACATTGAGAGCATTTGTTTCTTAAAGCTACAGGTGCCATTTCTATTATTTGGGGGGGGGGGGGGGGGTAAACTCCCAGTGTATTCTTTTTTCAACATTAGATTTTTTCCCTGCAGACCTGGGGATTTTCTCAAGTTTGTAGAAAGATGTGTCTTGACTGTAGAGATGGGCATGAACCACAAAAATGAGGTTCAGTTTGGTTCATGGCTCAGCAGATTAAAGGGGCTTTCTTGGGCAGCCACACAGAGCAAACTACCCAATAAAGCCCATTTAAACAGTATGCCAGGAGACTGGCTGCCCAGAAAGCCCCTTTACACAGCTGAGCTGCAGGAAAGCCCGAAAACAGCAGAGTCATGGGAGCAGGCTACCCCTGTGGCTCAGCTGTTTCCAGTTTGACAGCTTTTGGGGGTAGGAGAAAGTGGGGTGTAAAACTGCTTTTTGTTCCCCACGAATCCACAAACCTCAACAAATTGGCTTACAAATTCATGGAGGTTCATGGCCAGGCTGAACTTCCATGAACTTGCTGTCATGAGCTTCAGTTCATGAACCACAAACTGCCCCAAATCAATCACAAAGGTTTGTGAGCCAGTTCATGGCTCCATTGCTGGATTTAAGTATCCACAAACATTACTCTCCTCTCCTCAATTTTATCCTTATAACAACCTTGTGTGGGTTAGGCTGGGAGTGTGTGACTGGTCCAAGGTCATTCAGTAACCTTTTGTGGCAGAGTGAGGGTTCAAAGCTGGGTCTGCTAGAGGCTAATCTGAAATTCTGTATTATACTGGCTTTCATGCACTAGCAGCTGTAGAATAATAGTGAGCAGCTGGATCTGCCAGTGGTTGCAGCTGACCTTGGCCCCAATGAGTCCTCCCTTGAAAGGCCCCTGCTCTCGCCCCATTTTTTCTAACTGACAGAAACCAAGACTTGATGGGTGGCAATATTGTTGTGGTTGACTTGCAATCCTCCACAATGGCCACTGCAGAGAGCATTCATTTTCTTTCTTAAAGGTACAGGTGCTGCTTTTATTGGGGGGTCAACCCCCCTATGCATTTTTGGTTGTTGTTGTCAGAATTTTTTCTTGGGCTTTTCTCAAGTTTGTAGAAAGATCTGCCTTGTCTGTTCATAGCCTCATTCTCTGGATGTAACTATCCACAGATGGGGCCAGGCTGAGAATTAGATTTATTGACATACATTCAATAGGAGAGCTAGAGTAGGGGGGATCAAACTGAATTGACAAACATGACTAAGAGATTCCCGGCTGCTTTTATCTCGTTTATTAGCCAACCAGTCTTCTTTTGTCCTTTGTGTCTTTTCAAATGTCATTCTCACAGATTTCCAGAGAGTTTCCAGCAATCAGATAGTTGAACATAATAAAGCTTAGCTTACCTTTGTCTCAGCTCTGTGATCCTGTTATGTTAATCAGATATCAACATACGTCAGCTTTTAATGCATATTTATTCCACATAATTTTCTTATTAAGTATTTCTCTCTTTTTTTAATCATAGTCTGCACTTGAGGGGAAAAATCAGGTTGTATATTCTAGGACCTTTTAAATATTCAGTATAACATTTTAGTGATATCTTAATATAGAATCTAGAAAAATATTAGATGGATGTTGTTTGAAAGAGAACTAAAAGTCCTTTGTCCTTCTCCACCTCCTGCTTCTACATCTGTCCCCAGCGCCATTCCCCTCTCACCCTTAATCCTCAGTCATCACATTCTACCTTTGCCCTCAACCACCACTCAGAAAGAAGGGGAAAAATAGTTGACCTTCTTTCCCTCCCCCATACATCCCCACTCCAATATAAGTGATCCATGCATAGGAGCAAGCTTACATGTGTGTCTTACTGAATCAAGAACCACAACAATAAATGGATGTAGCCAAATGCACATTTGAATGCAGGTGCTATCTATTCCACAGTTGTAACTATAGTTTTTTTCAGTGTGCAGCTGCTACATGGGCATTGTAGCACATCCAAATGCACATCCCACTGAACGCTGCACAGATGTCTACATTTGGATATGCTTCTTTTCCAGCAAGAGGTACATGCACAAAGGTCTACTTCTTTGCTCAGATTTTTGGGACTTGGATTAGGGTTCCTAGCTCTAGTTTGAGGAAACTGCACCTCCTCTGCTCAAACTGGGAAATGCCCTGCTCAGCCAGAGCTCTCTCCAAACCTGGCTTCGCAGAACTGGCATCATTCATATCCACTGCAGTATTAAGGCCAAGATGTGGAGAGGCAGAGCTGACATCAAAGACAGCCACAGCGGCTGGTGCCACACTTCTGCTGTAATTGGAAAGTGTCCTGTTCAAGCAGAGGAACAGCTGCTTTAATGAGGCAGGGGAGTCTTACCCAGTGGGCAACAGAGGCAGCTGGGAGGCGCCCCAACCTACCAGGGACCCACACCACCCCTAGAAAAAAGAAAAGCAGGATCCTGACACTTCTCATTCCCACCGTATCTGATGGCTGGGCTGCAGGTTTGCAGGGGTGGCTCCTGCCCACCCTGAATGGGCGAGGGCCACCCATTGTTTGGCCCTGGTAGAGGGGCCAGGTGTAGGATGACAGTGATTCTGGGACCTCCTTCAGGATTTTTGCCCAGAGTCCTAGTATTACTAAGGCTGCCCCTGCTCAGAGTTAGCTCTATTGTGCCAAATCTGGGAAGTCTACAGCAGTCTCTCTAATGGAGCCAGACATTTCCTGTTTCAGGCACAGAGGCTGCAGCAGTGCAAATCTTTTCCCATTGGCTCACTTGAACTTTAAGTGGGAAGCCGGTTTCCACCTGCCAGAAACTGATTGGATAAGGTCTCCTCCATCAACACTGAGTGAGCAGGGTAAAAAAAAATGACATTTCCTCCCAACCTGTTGTCAGAACCTGTCCTATTTATGGCATGCAAGGACAAGCTGCAAACTTGCCTAGAGTTTCAAATGTACAGGTCTCTTTCTGTGTGTAAAGTGTCATCACGTTGCAAACAACTTATGGAGACCCTCAAGGCAAGAGACTAATAGAGTTGGTTTGCCATTGCCTAACTCTGCATAGCAATCCTGGAGTTCCTTATTAGTCTCCCATCTAAATACTAACCAGGACCCACTTTGCTGAGCTTCTGAGATCTGACATACTGATAGCATACCATAACTCTTTGGTTTGTCTTTTCATGCTGTTTTTCTTGAACCTCTTCCCCCTTCTCCCTATATACTAGCTTGCTTAATTATAAACGGGGCTCTGACTAATGAACCTGCAGGTCAGAACACTTCCCTTGTTCTGGCTCATTCTCATGTTACTGGGTTTCAGGGAGGCAGGTGTGGAAAACTTCCTTAGTGCAGACTGGGAGGATCTGTTGTCTAACTCCACAGTATCTCCTTGAAGATATTCTACTGTGCCCATGTATTGTGAGCTCCCAGGGGTTTAACAACTCCCTTCCTTTTGCAATTCCTGGCAGAAAAGGGGGAAAAAGGAGGTTTACAAAGTACTTGATGAGTGCCATCCATGACTTGACAGATCACAAGTTCTATAGCATTTGAATACCTCAGGCCTGTGGGAGTGATGCATCATTTCTCTGAAAGATCAAACATTCAGAAATCAGCTCTGGGAGTAAGGCTGCCAGACTGGCAATATGAGAAAGGAAAGCTACTTCTTACTGCTGCCATCCTAGCAAAGCACCTGTTTTGTAAGTTATTTTTATTCCTTGACAGGTAGATTGGGTATATGAGGAAAGGAGAGGATAGCTATAGAAAAAATGGGTGAGACATTCTTGCACAAAATATTTACAATACAGTTTAGAACAATTTTGAGAACTCAGTAAAAATGAACATTGAAGGGCGCTGCTCACAATTTATGACCAAATTGTGATTCAAGAAGAAAATTTGCATATTTAGCTTATATATGTTAGGTGTTTAACACAGAATAGAATATGCAGCCACCACTAAATAGGGACTTTATGTATATGGATCGGGGTCCCCAAACTTCTTGAGCCTGTGGGCATCACTGGAATCCTGATCCTGGATGGCAAGCACAACCGCAAAATTGCTGCCACAAGAGGCAGCGCCAACCACAAAATGTAACTCTTCAGGAACAAGCTCTGTTTAACAGGATGCCTTTTAAAATGAACATATTGTTTTAAAATATTTTCTCACATACATACAGCTTATCTTCAGTCGTACAGTGAAGATCTTCATGCTGGACTGGATACTGCCAAAGCAACATTTAAAAAAATATGCGCAGCCAATCAGATCTCCAATCAGAAGCCCTACGGCTCAACCACTTTCTGAAAACACTTGGTGGGCACCAGGACATGTGCCTGAGGGAACCATGGCACCCACATGCACTTGTTGGGGAACCCTGGTACAGACTGAATAAGCTTTTGGTAAAGAGCCATCAGTTTTGATTTTGTACATAATTGAATAATACAAGGAAATAGTAGTAAGTAATAAGTAACTTTATTAAAGCAAATACTCTTTATTTTGTAGTAATATAAATTTTTGGCTAACACTCCAAAAAGTCTTCTGGTTAAGAAATATAAAATTTTCCTCCTCAAAAATAAAGTGCTTGCATAGATTTGATAGGGCACGCTTTCTAGATGTTAGAAATGTGCCTACTATACACAGCTGACCTTCAGTCTTCACTGATATTAGGAATGCTTTGGTTATCTTCTATATAACAAACATCAGGAATAATACAGAACAGAAGCAGTGAGATCAGAAACACTTAACTATTCCATCTGCGCAGAATCTGAAATAAAGCAAAGGAGCATGGGACTGTTATGCCCTCTTTAGATCAAGTAGCAACAATAAGAACTCTAGACTTACAGAATGTATATAACAAAGCTATCTCCTCTGCAGATCCCAGCATTGGTTCAAGAACAGAAATTCTCAAAGACATCCGCCCCCTCGACCCAGTTTCGGAAACAGTTGAGCCCTCTCTCCCGAATATGTTTTCTGCCTTTATCTGTAATGACTTCTCCAGTTTGTTTAACAATCACAAGTTTGGGAATGGCCGTGATGTTGTATTTCTTTTTCAACTCACTGCAAAGAAGAAAAGAGGAAAAGTTAAACTGATAGGTATATAAACAATGGAAAAGAACCTTATTTTAAAAAAATTAGATTTGTTACATTTAAATTGCTGTGTGAAGTTTCTGTACAAATGATTTTTTTAATTGCAAGCAAACATGTTAAATCCTACTTAATACATGACTCTCCATCAAGCACATGGTTTTAAAAGCTGTTTGTCTAAATCAAAGATGAACCTGGGGGGAAATATCTGATTTGTAAAATCCAGCTTTATAAATAAAGGGGACCTTAGGGAGAAGTGACCACGTCCTACTAGAATTCCTTTTGCTGTGTGGGACCAAGGAAGTTAGTAACCACACGTGTAAGTTAGATTTCAGGAAGGCAGACTTTAATAAACTCAGAAGCACAATGAGAATCATTCCATGGCCAAGACTGCTGTAAGGGAAAGGAGCAAGTGAAGGGTGAGCTCTCCTAAAACAAGAGCTCTTTCAAGCTCAAGCCATCGCTATTTGAACAAGAGGGAAGCATGGTAGGAGATCCAAGAAGCCAGCGTGGATGAACAGAGAACTGTGTGATGTGCTAAAGGAGAAAAAGGAAATGTTCAAGAAATGGAGGCAAGGACATACCTCTATAAAAGAGTATCTGCAGGTTGCTAGGCACTGTAGGTCAGCCATCAGAGAGGCCAAAGCTCACAGTGAGCTAAAGCTAGTCAGGGAGGCTCGCCACAAGAAAATCTTCTTCTGATAAGTGAGGAACAAATGCAAGGTAAAAGAGGCAATGGGTTCACTGTTGGGTGAAACTGGAGAAACTCTGACAAGCAGAGAGAAAGCAGAAAGTGCCTATTTTGCCTCAGTTTTTCCCCTGAAGAAGAGAACAGGCTCATCAAGAGATGGTACCAGGTAAGGCCTGGCATCCAGGCTGCTAGTTGTCATGGATAGAGAGGTAACTGAGAAGCACTTGGCTGCACTGAATGAGTACAAATTCCCCAGGCCAGATGGTATGCACCCAAGAGCACTCAAAGAACTTTCCAGAGAGCCTGCAGAGCCTTTGCCCATCATCTGCCAGACCTCTTGGGGGATGGGAAATGTGCCACAAGACTGGAGGAGGGCAGATGTTATCCCAATTTTCAAAAAAGGGAGGAAGGATAACCCAGGAAACTACAGGCAAGTCAGTCTGACCTCTGTCCCAGGGAAGATACTGGAGCAGATTTTAAAGGGATCAGTCTGCAAGCATCTGAAGGACAACTTGGTAATCTGGGGAAGTCAGCATGGACTTGTCCCCAACAGGTCCTGCCAGACCAACCTCATTTACTTCTTTGATCAAGTGATGAGCTCATTGGATTGAGGGAAGTCTGTTGATGTTGTTTACCTGGATTTCAGTAAAGCTTTTGACAAGGTTCCCCATGATGTTCTGATGAGTAAACTAAAGGACTGTGGACTGGACTGTAGGATAGGTGGATAGGGAACTGGTTGGAGAACCACACTCAGAGTGTAGTTTTCAATGGCATTTCATCTGAATGGAGGAAGGTGTCCAGTGGGGTGCCACAGGGCTCGGTCCTGGGCCCAGTACTTTTAAATATTTTTATCAGTGATCTGGGTTAGGGTCTGGAGGGGCTACTCATTAAATTTGCAGATGACACCAAGTTGGGAGGAGCAGCAAACACACAAGAAGATACAAAATTCAACGAGATCTAAACACACTGGAAAAGTGGGTGGATGTGAACAAGATGTAATTTAAAAACGGTAAGTGCTGAGTTCTACATCTGGATAACAAAAATGAGGAACACGAATACTGGATGGGGGAGAAGCAGTGTGCGTGTGTGAACAAGATCTTCTGGTATGGGCGGACTGTAAGGTAAATATAAGCAGTCAATGTGATGCGGTGATAAAAAGGGTGTATCAACAGAGGTATAACATTCAGATTGCAAGATGGCATAGTCCCGCAGTACACTGCATTGGTCAGGCTACACCTGGAGTACTGTGTGCAGTTCTGGAAGCCTCACGTCAGTAAGGATGTGGACAGAATAGAGTGGGTGCAGAGGAGAGCAACAAGGATGACCGGGGGAGGAAAGGCTGAGGGACCTGGGAATGTTTAATCTGGAGAAGGGGAGCTTGAGGGGAAAATGATTGCTTTAAGTATTTGAAGGGCTGTCACTTAGAGGAGGGCAGAGAGCTGATCCTGTTGGCAGCGGAGGATAGGACTTGCGATAATGGATTTAAATTAAGGGCAGAGAGGTACCAGCTGGATATTAGGGGAAAAAAATTTACAGGCCGAATTGTGCAACAATGGAATCAGCTGCCTAGGGAGGTGGTGAGCTCCTCCTCACTGGCAGTCTTTAAGCAGTGGCTGGACAAACACATTTGTCAGGGATGCCCTAGGCTGATTCTGTATTGAGGAGGGGGTTGGACTAGATGGCCTGTATGGCCCCTTCCAACTCTGTGATTCTATGAAATAAAGAGCAATAATAAATGAATTGTTACTAGGGGTCTTCCCACTGGATTCAGGGGCTTGAAAGTCATCACAGTTACCAGAATCAAAGAGGCACTAAGATCAGCAACTAAACCCAACTAGACAACCTTGTCCTCTTTGCATTCTTTAACTGTCTGACCTCTGCACTGTGTGCAGTTTTCATATGATGAATATTTATGACTGTAGAATCCAAACAGCATAGATATTTACTTTCTATCCCATGGAGAAGCAGTGATATTTCCAGAACAATCACCATAGCTTCTGAAAAGTGGCGGTGCTCAGAAGCAGGTGATACAGTTTAGCTGTATGTCATTCCATACATGGGTCTGCCAAGCAAGAGAAAGGATGTGTCATGGCTTAGGACAATGGGAGCCCACAATGAGCCCATCACAAGCTTCTCTTCTGATTCGTTCTTGGCTCTGTGGTTGTTCTGTTTTCCCGAGGAATGAGAGGTGTGGGTTATTGCTGCCTTTCTTGCTGGTTCAGCTCAAATAAGGTTTGCCTTGGGGAAGGCCCATTTCCATCTCCCTGGAGTGAGATTCACCTGTTCCCCTGCTTCCTTCTGCAGCATTCTTTCCCACTGAGCTACTTGGAAACTCACAAAGCTCCCAACTATGAATTTGCTGTCATAGCTTGTCCAAGCAAATAAATTTCCCTTCCCTCTCCTTTTCAAAAACTCTGTCCCCTTCGCAATGCAATGGTATTGTGTGGAGTGTTCTGTGTGGCAATATTATCCCCTTCTCCTGAATATAAAATCACTTCAAGCAGTACACATTGCTACTGAATCACCAAATGTTTTCCACCAAATGTTGCAGCTCACCAACCATCTACCAGTTTTGTTGTTGTTGTCATTCTCACATACACCTCACTTCAAACTATTTTACTTTAATTGAAGAGGTTTTTGTCAGAAAACCCTTCAAGACTGATTTCTGGCTGAACCCATATGCCTAGCACAGAAATTCCCAGATGAACTTAACTGTAGCCAGGTCTGTCCCAGTTAAAATATTTATCAGATTGGTGTCATTCTTTGTGTGGTAGAAGGGCAAACCACCACCATTCCCTTCATTATGCACATAAATTCATGTATGATGTCTGGTCACGTGGAAGTCCTATTTGATGTGAATCAGACATCTGTGTACAGGTGTCTATGTACAACTACTGGCCCCACATAGGACAATGTGCATGTGGTATAAAGGAGAGACGTTCATTCAGGTCTTCTATCATGGAAAATGCAGTGCTGGCCTGACAAGTGTATCATATGAGCTCTGTAGATGAACATCAACTTGACAAGTTCTAGATGTTAATAAAGAAAAAGAGGGTGTGAGAGAGCTATGCTCAGAAGTGGTACACCTAAGCAGAGACCATATGAGTAATTAGTGCCCCAGGTCAAACCCAGCTTGAAACAGGGTCTAAATGAAGGACTGTGATTTATGCTGGCAAATTGCTATACATGCACACACATAACCCCAATGATTTCAGTTTCTGACTACGCAGGTTAACAACATGGAATGGGATATAATTTGCTACTTGCTGTTCCTAATCAATTTCTCTTACTTTGCTAGCTTCATCTCCTCTTGTTTGTCCCTCTCCCCTCCCGCTGAGATCAAAAGTGCATCCGGAAAGCACCAACCATAAAATGAAGCTGACTGAAAAGCGGGTTACTGGGTATTATATAATTTAGTTGTTGCTAGCCCCACCAGAAAAGACCTATACGGAGTAGGAAAGGGGCAAGCTTACTGTAGGAAGATTTCAAGAAAGGAACCGAGGGGTTTGAGCAACTTGGTATAAAATGGAATCTGGTATGCTTCCTGAATACCAATGTCACCTGTGGTACAAAAAAATGCCAGGCGAGCATCTCTAGTGAAGGTATGATACTATCAGGGTGCTAGAAAAAACAAACAAACAAACAGGCCCTACATCCAGCAGCCACCCACCTGAGGATGATCTTGAAACATGAATCAGGTGAGCCTTTAGGTACCCTAACTGGAAGCCAAAGGGTTTTATAGATAAGAACCTGGAAAAACTTAAAGGGTGCCAGTAGGCAGGGCCTTATGTTCCTTTTTTGAAAATCTGCTGTGGTTATATGTTCTGATGGTTTCCATTTTCCATGATATTCAAATTATAGTGCATTTTTATCCCACCGTTCCTCCTAGGAGCTCAGGTTGATGTACCTGCACTTCCCCCTTCTCTCTTGTGATAGAGAATGTCTGGCCCAGCAAGTTTTGGGGCAAGCAGGGACCAGAACCTGGGTCTCTCTGGCCCTAGGCCAACACTGACCACTACAACACAGGCTCTCAGTGAGGAGTAATTAAAACTGTACTCCTTATTGTAACGCCTACTTGCACCGTGGCAGCTGCCAGCACTGTCCCAGTTGAGCTTCCCTGTCTCTTCCCACATTCTAAAGCCTCCCCCAATTTCCTGCATTTGTCATGCTGCCTCTTTAGCACTTCCAGAGTGAGAACGCTGGCTTCGCCTGTTACTCATCACCCGGGTTCCATCATGCACAAAACAACCAAGATTCAGGAGCTTTCTCCCCACGGCTTTGAGCCCATTTAGTACAGCTGTGAAGGAGCCCACAGAGATTCCAGGGTGCTGGCAGGAGACAATGCAGCAGCACCAGGTTCTTCCCCACTGCAAGAAGGCCACCATGTGGTAAAAAAAATGGATGGCATGTGTGGGTCCAACATGGGTCCAAGTCAACTGAGGGAGAGGGAATGTTGTGCTTAGACAAGGCCCTACTTACTCATGGGGTGTATGTGTGTGTGTGGGGATGAGAAGGAGGTGAAATGAACTCAGGGACATAAAATAACTATGAATGGAGAAATTACACTCACACAGGAAACAGGGATTAAGTTCAAAAGATCTGACTGTGGAAGGATAGCTGCCCTCAGCAATGAAAAAAACCGATATGATAAAATAGTGGCAGAAGAGGTGGAATAACAAGGAAGGGATTACTACGGAGGGAAACAGGAAGGCAGCTGTGACCAGAGTGCTCCCTGGGTGTCTTATCTTTCCTACCAATTACTTTTGTCAACCACAAATTGGCCACCATCCCTGCTAGTAGAGCGCTGCTACCATCTTCCTACCCAATTCCTTGCTGTTTTGCTTAATTCCTGTATCTCTCTTGGTCATTTTACCAGATATATTCACCGTACCTAGTGCCATCATCATTCCAGACCCCCTTAATCCCAGATGCAGATCTGTATTTTTGCACCTGTTTAATGGGCACTGCAACTAGCATCAAGATTGCTTACTGCGGAGGGGTCACTGAGACATCTATTCCTCCAGAGGGCATTTCACATCAATTTCAACCTGAGACCAAATGCTTACAAAACACTGAAATAGCACTGACACCTGCATTAGTGTTGCCCCCCCCCCCCCATGGCAGGGGAAACAGGATGCACCAGCCTTGCTGAAGGTAAGCAAGTCTGGGGGAGGTCAGTGCCTACATAGGAGCCTCCTAGGAACCATAGGTAAACTACTTTAATGGAATAAAGGCAGACTGTTAGTGGAACAAATAAAACTGAAGCCACAAGACTACTGCAAAGTAAAAGTTCCTGGAGTCCAATACATTAAACTTGCACTTTATTAGGCTAAATGCACTAAACGGACTCTATTCAAGTATAACTTCCTATCTTTTTTGCTTACACAGTGGATGTTAAAGCAGGTGCTTTAACTAGCAATTTCCTGGTTCTTTTTAACAGAATAAGTGTATTTATATTTTGTTAAATCTGAGGTTGGTGCTTTTTAATAGCTTAAGTGTATTTATTTCTTTTCTAAAATCTGAGGTTGTTGCTTTTTAAAATATGAGAATCTGGATAGTCATTCTACTAATGCAGGTCTTACAGTTACATTAAAGGACATAAAGAGTGCAACAAGCAATAAACCCAAAAGACTCCCCGTCTTGGTACCTATTCAGGTCACAAATGTTAATAAATGAAACCAGCATGGCATAGTGTTGAGAGTGTCAGACCAGGACTTAGAAGATGCCGGTCTGAATCCCCTACTCTGCCACGGAAGCGTTCTTGGATGACCATGGGCCAGCCACACTCTCTCAAGGCTAACCCACTGTACAGCGCTGTTGTGAGGATAAAATGGAGGAGAGGAGAACAGTGAAGGCATTTTGGAGAGAAATGTGGGGTATAAATAAACATTTATCATGTGAAACTGATACAGTAAAATAATCAGAGAAAGATTTTACTGGAACCAAAGAGAACAAGCGAATCACTCAGGGTTTTGTTATTACAGAATAATGTTCTGCCACGCAGTCACCAGAGGTTGCCATGACTTCTAGGTGCGTGCACACACACACGCATGCACATATTAAAAATGCAGGAAAAAATACCACCAACCAACCCATGTTCTGCAGCCAATGTAGAGAACAGCCTGCTCTTACTTCCCATTGCTCACTTCTCTCAAGATGATCAATGAAACCAGCAAAGCATGTTGGCCTTTGAGTTTCTCTGCAATAACCTCAAGATGGTCTCTGTTACTGTATATGCAACTAGGGAAAATTATCTCCAGACAAAATTTATGTAAGGTCAAGATCAGGCATCAAGGCTCTCGCCACCAGCAAAGTGACTTCTCTAGGCACAGTCATGAGTGCAGCTCAGTCTTCAGGCAAACGTGAACTAATGTGACCACCTACCTGATGTAGAATTGAGGAGACGATGAAGTGCCAGCCACTCTCCTGCATGTCTGTTGCTATTTAAAACAGATGTGTGACTGGAGCAATATATTCTGGACACCTAGGGCTGAATCCAAAGCTTATCCTGCTCTGAGCCACATCTGCCTCTGTGCATGTGTGTGTGTGGGGGTAATTTTTGCCAGTTCCCATCCTCCACTGTGACCCACAGACCTCTTCAAAATCATGCCAGTCAGTGACAGCAGACCCTCACAAACAGCAACAGGGGCAAAATGGGGGCTTAGAGTGGGAGGGGAATCTTGGGATTCTTGCTCTGCAGTTTAGCATTCCTGTGACTTTAGAGAGAGACCAGTGCTGCTCTTCTCCTATCCATTCTTACAGTATTCTCTCCATCAGTAGACTTTTACATTTGTGCGGGGGCATGCAGGGAAGGAAGCAAACCTTTGGCTCTCAGCTTTGCTACACGTGTTTATGACTCCTTCTTCTGCATTGGAGAATGCTTTATGTTTTAAAAGAAACAACAAACAGGTGACTCCTTCTGCAGACACCTGTTTCCCTTTGCAAGCAATTTATTCTTATTTAAATTTCTCCAGGCTGTCTTTCCCCACTAATGCCTTTCCATGCTAACAAGGCCACCTCACTCTGAATTTGTGAGACTGGGTTACTGCATCACTACACTGGATTATTAGGCTAAAAATAGTCTAAACTCTGAATAATTGGGATGCAAGTTCCATTAAATTAGACAGGAAGCTTCTTAGTGCCAGCATGGCAGTACACAGGACTAGATTCATTCCCTTACTAAGACATGAAAGCAGAGAGCCTGGAACCTGTGCCTTTCTCAGCTAATCTACTTCACAAGGCTGCAGGGAAGACAGTGAAGCAACTCCCATGGGTGCTGGGGTGAGCTCCTTGGAGGAAGGATGGGGACACAAGGGTGGTAGATAAGCAATCAGACATTCCCGGATGAAGGGTTAAAGTAAAATAGATGCTGGAAGATTTTGAAGACTGAGTTTACAAGTATCATTTGATGGTCTTCCAGTCAAGGGACTCTTCATGTGTCAAATGTCCATCACACATGTGGGGAACTATTTTTTTTTTTTGCTCTCCAACCAAGGGTGTGCTTAGACAACACACTGAAAGGCAGCTCTTGGGGTCCTGCCATTGTGAGGGAGGGTGCTCCTTCCCAGCCCCTCCCCCCTGAAATCCTTTCGGCTGACCTTGCTAAGAGTTCAGCTGGGCCCTTCCACTGGCAAAGCACATTCTCTGCCACTGAGCTATTGCCTATCTATCAGCCCCTTTGCAGAGTTTGCTTGTCACTCCACAAGAATTTCACCTGAAATACCCTTCTTCTCCTATAAAGTTTTCTGGTGGTAAAATCATCCAATGATGAAGTATTAGTTTAGGTCCATGTATATATGAGCCGACTCCAAAGGCGAGCCAACTTGCCTTGCCTCGGCCCCCCCCCCCCCCCAAAATACACGACTTGAGGGATGCGGTTCAGCCCCCTGGCATTCGTTCCGGAGAAACTGCGATCTAGCCGCAAACGGAAGGTGGGGTCCCCCCTTCCCGCCACCGCGCAGGCCTGGCCCCCGCCGGCACGTGGCAAAGCGGCGCCCGGGCATACTCACTGCTTGAAAGGATCGTGGAAAGGCAGCGCCAGCCAGTCCCCGTGCATGTCCTGCATGTAATCCACCATCTCTTCGGAGCTGCGGTCGGAGGAGATGAAGACGATCTCGAAGGGGGCCGGCGAGGGCGCGTCCTCCACCAGCTCGCTGTAGAAGTCGCACAGGGTGGGGGTGAATTCGCGGCACAGGGAGCACCACGCCGCCGAGAAGTACAAGCCCACGATCTTGTTCTGCAGGACTTCCTCGGGATCCACCAGGTGCCCGTCCTTGTTCGTGAGGAGCCTTCCGCTGAACACATCCACCATCCTCGCGGGGCGGGGCAGGGGGGCTCGTGAGGAAGAGGTCCCGCCGCTCAGGGAGGAGATCAGGGTATTTTTTGGGTGGGGGGAGGGGTGTGTGTACCCACCCGACGGTCTGAATCCGGAGGAACTAGTCGAGGGAATGAAAGTTAACGTTGAGACTGATCCAGCCTCTCTGGCGCAAGTGTTTCTCCGGGAGGAAAAAGAGCCCGTGAGGTGGCCCGGCCAGACCTCTCCTTATTCTCCCGGGCTGCTCAGTGAGCGAGTTTTATTTCCTCCACTCTCCCGCTTCAGCTCCTTGGCATGCTGGGGGGAGAGAAAAAGAGATCAGCAACAAGTGCTCAAAGCGGATACCAGTTTTTTTTTTAAAAAAAACACCTTCCCCGAGCAAAATCTTAGCGCGCCTCTGGAGACAGCAGGCAGGTTTGCGCGCGCTTGTGCCTAAGAGGGGTGGGGTCGAGGTTCTTCAATCCCTCTGGGCTTGTGGGCCTTTGTTTGCAGCGGCTATAAATGGAAGGTGCGCCTCTAAAAATAGACCGTGAACGCCAGGCCGGAGAAGCACTGGCCAAGACTCCGCCTCTGGCGCAATACCCCTAGAGGAGCTTCCACAGCCGGGCGGACGCGTCTCTCTTGGGACCGGGCAGCCTCTACCGCCAAGCTCGTTTTCTCTCTCTCTCTCTCTCTCTCTCTCTCCCCCCGCTTTCTAGCAGGCCCCGCTCAAGGCAGAGTTTTGCATGAACTCTTTTAAACCCTATTTTTCTCAGTAAGAGACGGAACGTCTCAAAGCACATTTAAATGGAGTCTTTTGAAATGCTTGACTTTGGGATTGTCACGACATAGACTGAATGTGCAATTATGAATTGCGATGAGTGCTTTATAACAAACTACAGGATTCGGTGAGAGCCTGAAATAGAGGGGAATGAGGGCCATAACCGACACGATAAACACATTAAACTGCTTTATACTTAATCAGACCCTCAGTCTATCAAAGTCAGTATTGTGTACTCAGACTGGCAGCGGCTCTCCAGGGTCTCGGGCAGAAATCTTTCACATCACTCACAACCGATCTTTTTACAGGAGATCCTGGGGATTGAAATTGGGGCCAGTGTTCCCTCTAAGCTGAGTTAGTGTGAGCTAGCTCACTGTTTCTTAGCCTCTGGCTCACACATTTTTGTCTCAGCTCAGGAAGAATGGCTCCACAGCAAACTAATGTATGCCGTAGCCAAATTGCTCACTCACAACTTTAATGCCAGCAGCTCACAAAATATAATTTTTGCTCACAAGACTCCACAGTTTAGAGGGAACATTAATTGGGACCCTTTGCATGCCAAACAGATGCACTGCCACTGAGCCACAGTAATGTGGCCAGGAGTACCTTTTACTACCTTTGACTGGTCAGCCAGTTGTAGCCTTTCCTGGGCAGAAAAGATCTGGCCATTGTGGTGCATGCCAGTTACATCTGGATTAAGTAGAGGTTTCCCTTGCTCGAAAGCCAGTTGAATCTGACTCTAGGGTGGCGGTGCTCATCTCTGTTTTCAAGCCGAAGAGCCAGTGCTGTCTGAAGACATTTCTGTGGTCATGTGGCCGGCGTTACTGGACGCCAAGGCACATGGAAAACTAACCTTCCCACTGAAGCCTAGATATTTATCTACTTGCAATTTCTTGCTTTCGAACTGCTAGGTTGGCAGGAACATCTAGATTAGATTACTTCAATGTGCTGTATATGGGACTGCCATGGGAAAATGTTTGGAAACTTCAACTAGTGTAGAATGCTGTAGCCTGGAAATTGACTGGAGTGGGTTGTATGGACCATATCACTCCAGTCTTGGCCTATTGACACTGGATCTTTATCTGTTTCCATGCACAAAGCAAAGTGCTGATGTTGACCTTCAAAACCCTATATGGTTTGAAACCAACATACCTGATAAACCACCTACTATCCAATCATTACAGTCCTATTCCAGGTCATGTGCCCTTGCGTTCTGAGATTAGGCAGGTGGCAACCCAGAAAAGGTCCTTCATGTTTGTGACTCCTAAACTCTGCAACTGTCTGCCTGAGGAGACTTGTCTCCTGTGTTACCATTTTCCACCAAAAAGTGAAGACTTTCTTGTTACATTTGGTGTGCCCTTAGTGAATCCCCTCTTCCTCACCAAATGTTTTAATTGTTGGGTTTATGTCTTTGCTCATATTTTAGCTGTTTTTAATTGTTTTAATGATGTTTTTAATTGTGATTTTATTATGTATGTTTTAATTTGTTAGATGCTTTGTTGGCCTTTGTGAAGGCAGAAAGGCAGGATATGAATTTTGTAAGTAAATAAGGCTCACATTTTTATAAATATCTTTCCCTCTCAGATTAAGGCAGTTTTGTTTAAGTAAACCCCTAATTAAGAATCCATATTTACTTGAACTTTAAGGCAGAGTTCAAAGCTGGTTTCAAATCCTGTAGGATAGCATTAACCATGGGGGCTCCGTATTAATGTTAAGCCTAGATATATCTGCATTTAATGAGGAATAAACCTGGGGCGGGGGGAGAAAGTGTATAATCTAGTCACCCATTCTTAATCCCATTTGTTTTTGCAAATAGCTTTGAACTAGGAAAAGTGTGGCATATCAGTTCAGTGAACAAATCAAAAGGCTTGATACTTCTAGGAGCACTGAGAAACTTCAGGGTTGCTTTTGCCTGTACTCATATTAAACCATGAAGAGGGCTTATGTAGAAGTTCACTTTAATTTGGCTTCTAAAGAAAACCTGTTACCTCTTTCTGCAAGCAACCTATCAGTCATTATGCAGTTGAGTTTTCACTGCATTTTTCTGGAATTGCAGATCTGTTATAAGGATTTCTTTCTGGTCATTTTGTGACTTTGTAATATAGTCTTTCATTTTATTAAACTTGCGCGTAAGGTTACTTTACCTTAGTGATTATTTCCATTGGCTATTATTTTTCATCTTTTGATCTGTTACAGTTATAGGAGATGAAATCCTTTTTTTGTTTGATTAATTAAATTAAATTAAAGCTCAGGTAGGAGTGACACTGCTGTAACAGGTAAGCATGTAGAAATAACTGTTACAGATTTGGAGACTGCAAAATTCCTGTTGCACCTGGTGGCCTTGGTTGACTTAACGAGGAAGCACACAGTTCTCTAGAACCTTTGCATGCTCTTTACCAGTTCTAAGAGTTTACAGAGGAAAATCTGAAGCAGATTTAACAGGTTCAGCTGTTATGTTTATGGCAAACATTGCCTACACCTATTCTATTTCTTTAAAGGCCTGGGGAGGGGAGGGTGGACTTCGTTCTGTAAGCCTCACTGAGATTTATCATCATGCCACTATTTATACAGAGTTCCTGATCTTTTCTCAAGGGAGCAAATTAGCTTTAGCTTGAGACTGAGGTGACATTGCTTATTGGAAAGCTGGTAAACATTGGGAGAGCTACTGCCAAGTGTCAGCTGTTAAACACATCAGAAAGGTATTTCTATGCTTCCAAACACTCCATTTATATTTTGACTAAAGGAAGTTTCTATTGTGCAGTCACTTTACACTGTGATTTTAAAAGCTGTTATGTGGTTGGGGGGGGGGGGAGTAAAATTGTACTTGGCTAGGCACACTAAGGTTCAAACATCACTCCTACAGGTAAGCAACCAAAACTTCCCAAGACTATAAAAATATGAGAGGTGATGTCTGAGGGAGCCATACCTGCAGACAGACTTACTAGATCCAAGTGTGCTTGATCACACTACATCGTTTAACTTGACACATCCCAGGTCACCATGGTGCATAAGAATTTGACTATGGCACTCGGTATTTTTAGCAATGATTTTAGTATCTCTCAGTGAAAAGTACAAAGCTGATCATTTCACATCAGAATATGTTTTGTTGTAGGGCATAACATACATGTGCACTAAGTTTTTGGTATGCCTTGCTTATATGCTAACTTCACATCATCCAATAGTGGTGGATGAATTTATTTGCTTTATATACTGGCTCCAAGATTTAGTTAAATGGAGCTTTAAAAGCAATAATGGAATTATCAGAAACAGGGAAGAAGTTAGGCTTGTGTTAGGGCCTGGATTTTTCTTGTAGTGATGACAACTAGAGCTATCCTTATATTTATATCTCACACTGTTGTCACTTCTTTAATAAAATTACAAGAACCCACGAAGAGGTTAGGATTGAGTTTTGTGGTACACATAATTAGAAAATACCATAATTAATATACAAAACCATGAGGACTGACAAACAAGCTTGGCTCCTAGAGCCAAGGAAAATTTGGAAATACCTAGTATAGCTTGTTTTAAGTAAAAACCAGGAAAGATAGTTGCAATGGCTTGAGTGCTGGACAGGGCTCAGATCTCAGCTCAACCAGAACCCACTGGATAAACCTCCGGGCAGTCACCATCTGTCAGTTTAAGCCACCAGACAGAATTATAAGACAAAGCAAGATACCCCTACACGCATTACCCTAAATTCCTTGGAAGAGAGATGGAGTACAAATTTAACAAAAACTAAACAAAAACATTAAAACTGTACTTTTAGATTGTGAAGCAGTTGGTGATGCCATTTCATTAGGGTGTAATGTCAGCATTTTCACATCTAGGGATGCAGCTCTCCTTTTTGCCTTTAATGATTCTTCTTTTACAGTATTAACTATTACTTCACAAGAGTGATAAAGCATAATATATTTTTGCAGACACATATTCACACAGCCTTATGTTCATGCAGCACATCTGATTTCATTCTGTTGCTCATAGACTGTCCCCTTTCACACATCTAAATGGAGAAGGGAGGAGAAATTAGTGGAGGATGTATGACTTTCATCCTTTACTTTCTGCTATTGTGGCAGTCCAAAGAAATCCCATGGCTACTGCTCTGCATTGTATCAGTGTCTAACAGGGAATTGGGGTAGTTTCTACAAGATTTTGATCTGTCCTAACAGACAAGCACAGCTTGGAGCATTGCACGGATACACAATTTTGGCACAGTCATGTGAGAAAGTGAACCCAAAATAAAAACCTTCCCAAACTGAAACCACTTTAATTGCTACTGAGAATCCATTGTAAGAATATCCACTTAATAGGAAAAATCCATGCGCATCTTCAAAAGGCAAAAAAATAGTTGCCTTTGATGGAAGAATCTCCATTTTAAACATTAATTTCTTTCTCATATGGTTTTCCCCCACATTTTTTTGTATTAAGAGAAAATCAATGGCAAAGGTGATTGATGACAAAATCCGTTGAATGAGAGTGTCTCCTGTGATCCTTGAGTGGGTTTCTTTAAGCAAGAAATCAATGCAAAGTAGTGACAGTAACTTGACATTAGAACCAATGTTCTAAATGTGACATAATTTAAAAACAAGCTCTGTACATATTGCCTGTGCAGGGAAAGGTAACGGGATCCATCACATATTCATTAAAGAAAGGAAGCAATTTTGGTGCAGTTGACTTATGAAAGAAGGAAAATTATAAATGCTTTAAGTTGCAGAAGTCTCATTTTAGGCAGATTTTTGAAAGATGTTGGAACTGGTTTTATCTGGTATTATATATTGTATTTAGTTCTGTTCAAGTTTTGGCAGGTGAATGTCTTTTTAATTACAGAATACCACTATGAGCAAATGTTCTAGGCGTGTGTCCATGTGTTACAGGAGGAAACACTAATACCTTTGTGTGATGGGAGTCTCAACCATCTTTTCTGCTTATTTTAGAATGAAAAATCATTGGGCTACTCAAGTCAAGGCCACAGAGAATAGAGTTTCAAAATACCAGGGTTGGATCCTGTTCAGTACAAGTACTTACAAAACTCTCCACGACTCTTTTCCCATTGCAGCCTGCCCATACCTCTTTTGTAATCATATCACAAGGTGGGCCAAGTGAGAATCTACACCAGGAGTAACTGGCAAAAAAATTTTCTTCAGTTGGCAGACTGCAATCAGAAAACAGTGAGGATATTAGCCACATACATCAACACTATTCCCATGACGACTGATCTGCTATGTTCTGCCATCACTATGCAATATTATTACTGTTACTAGCACTTTATCATTGGTTTTACAATTGCTCTGTTTTACATTGCTCTGTTTTACATTGCTGTTTTATGTGTTTTAACTTTTTATGTAAGCCCCCCTGAGCCTGCTTTGACGAGGAAGGCAGAGTATAAATAAAAAAAGCATGTTCTAAACATTAACCCAGAACATGCCAACAGTTTGATCCTGAAGCTCTAATTATATCACCTTATAATCCTGGATAATGGCATTGGCGTTGTCAACTGCAGTGTTAAATCAATCCTTGTTTTATACCTGTTTGTTCTGAGCAGTGCCAACATTAAAGACATCCTGGGAAGACAGTTCAGAATTTTAGTCATGTGACTTTTTAAAAGGTACAACTGACAAGAAGCTATTACTATGTGGTCCCCCCCCCCAATTATGATTTGTATTTGTGGACTGGTTAAGGCTACATACTGTACAGTATGTAGCTGACCTTGGCAAACATAGCTTAAGTGGCCCCTCTTTTCTTCCAGAGACTGCTACAGGAAGAAATGCTTCCAAGAGGCTAATGTGTAATTAGTCCTGACAGATCTCTTGCTTACTTTACAACTCTTAATAGCTCAGAAAGTGGTAGGTTTGCCACAATGTCAAAATGGGCCACTGGGGAATGTGGTCATGTGCATTCTGTAAAATCTAAGTCCTGGAAGCTTGGTTCTAAGAAACAGAGTAAGTGTATAAAAGGTTTAACATTTATGATCTTTGCATGTCCAAACATTCTTTGACCAAAGGTTGTACAATCTCAATCCTCCTCCACCCCAATCTCTGTAGAATATTGGGATTAAATCTCAGCTTCACTGACACTTATGCTGAGGACATTTTCTTGTTAAGAAATGCCTGAAATTTACCAGGCTTTTTTCAAAGTATGTGCCCCCAAAAGGAGTTTTGAACCTTTAATGGACCACGAAGTGTTATCCTATTTAACCTGTAAATTGAACATGTAATGTCTCTGAATCCAAGTATATAATATTGACAAAAGTTTTCCAAGACCACTATTTGTGAACTACAGGTTAAATGTTTATGCTGGTGATGATGCATTAAAATAGTGTCCACACTGCTTCATATTACTTTCATTACTTCCTTATACTGTGCTTTGTGAACAAATACTATAAGGCTATGTTTTACTAACAAATTTCATCCAGTCCAAGTGGATCTCTTTTATCATTGTACTTGGCAAAAAGTGCCCAATAAGTACAGCCACTCAGAGGCAAAAATGTGTCTCAGCATAAATGGCTCACTGTAAAATAAATGAAATTGAAAGAATTCCTCTTCTGTTTTAAACATATTCACTACAGTTGCCCTATGAGAATAAGGTTTACAGTCATAAGTTGCACATAAAGGGTTTATTTTAAATGTTTTAAGGATAGAGTTACATCATAATTATAAAAATTACTTACAGAATTAAGTAACAGATTTAAAGTGTTTATACTTCTAAATGCAGAGAACAGGGAACTGTCTACATTGTTAAAAAATAAAAAAAAATGAAACCAAGCTCTAGAGATGAATTTATCTAATTTTAAAATGTGAACACGAAGACCTTTGAACTATACACATACCAAGAACCATCCAAATTGCACTAATGATGTAAAATAAAAAAGCAGCATTTCCAAGGAACCACAAATGAATGGTTTTTTCCGGTTCTCTGAAATGGTTGCAATTAGTGTGTATTTGGAGAAGCCTTTATTTATAAAATGTATCAATTTAAGAAGGCTAAAGAGCCAGCACAAATGCTTATCCCATTATTGTTTGAGGGGGGATTCTAATATGAGTCTACTTCAACTTATTTTTATAGTATTTGGCACAAAAAAGCATAGCATTTAATTAAACTGATTTTATTTTTATTCTGAGCAAAGTACATGGTCCCTTCAAATGCTGCATGACATATACACCTGGAAAGTTACCTCCTGTTGGCACTATGTTTGCCTCACCAGTGCATTTAATCCTACTAACCACCATTAAAAAACAGCACAATAAGCAAATTCACAAAAAACACAAAATAAAAAACTAAAAACCTAAACATTTTTAACATGCAACTTTAAAGTTTGTTACACTGAACATTCTACCTTCTAAGCATGCAAAAAAGGATGGTCTGCATTTAAGTTTTTCTTAAAATTTTACAGGGCAGCCTGACATCACGCAAAACACACAATATACAATACTACAGCAGGTAAATTGAGAGAAAGGCCAGTAACTTTTATACACAGATCCATAGCTTGTGCCACCACAAGCCCCCTGATAACTTGGAAAATCATGTTGAGCCCCTAGAACAAGGAACCAACATTTAGTTACCAGGGTAACAAGCACTGCATGCAGATCTGAAACATGAGCCTAAAACAAAGCCCAAAGCAGATGGGCAGGGAGTAGAATTAGTCTCAAGCCTCAAAAAAGGTGGTCTAAGCTATTAAAAAAGCAGACAATGTGGACACTTAAAAAACCATAAAATTTATACAGAATATAGATTACACTCTAAACTGGCAGAATGTGGTGTATCCCAGTGACTTGCAGAAAATTCCCAAATGCAAGCCCTTTAAATGTAAAATTTTCGGTCTACTTAATCCTCAGCAAATATCTCAAGACATAGCTTGGATTTAGTGTTTGTGTAGCCCACAGTTCATGTGTATGTTTCAATACACTCACTCATTCTTGTGCCACAAATATCAACTTGGGCTCATGGAGCCAGGCTCAGTTTTGAGATTTACATGCAGGACTCTAAAGAGTCAATAGAAAACATACAGATCTGCAGGATGAAAAAAAAATTAAAAACACACAGGGTTGCAAATCTGCTCACTTTGTTCAATAACACAAGAAACATTTATGTTTTGGGCTTAAGGACTGCATTGAGAAGCTCTTCATGAAAAAAGACAATAGTCTGCCTTTAGTTGCCCACGGTGAAATACTGGACAGAATGCAACAGTAGCAATGGACGACAGATTTTAAGATACTGTATTTAGGTGATGTGGGTGATGTGTATTTGTTACCATTAAAGAGCAAGAGGCACAAGCCTTAAGGCTAAAATATGAAGACAGGTAAAAAAAAAAACATGAGGGCTTAAGTCACACTGAGTTTTCAATATGCACACCCACACTAGAGGTACTGGACCTCTGAAAGCTAATCAGCAATGCTCTTCTCGCCCTTCCTAAGAAAACCTGTATATACACAAGCAGTGGTGATGGTTTCATATATACTTCTGTACACAGTTCTTACTACTGCAATGCCCTGCCTCAAGGTAACTTGACAACTTTGTTACTGCTCTGATGTCTTTCCAATGATTACATATAAAACCACATCTATCACCTTGCAAAATGAAAAAAAAAGTATTGTAGTTGTGGGCTGCTTATTTACATAAACAATCTGGCTGCAGATGACTGAACCATGGAGACTGCTTAGCTTGTGTTAGATAGTACACCATTAGCATGCAGAACTCTAGAGTTTTTTTAAAAAACAGAAGTTCACATTTAACAGCATACCTCGAGAAATACAACGTATACCACAAAAGGTGACAACATGTTTGAGTTGTGGAAGGTCTTGCCTGGACGCACCCCAAGAAAAAAGGCCAGAAAAAAGATGCCTTAAACTAAGAGCAATAAAATGAGAAGGAATGCAGCAGATCAAGTAGAAGGCAACAAAATGATTTTCCTTCTCAGCAACACAAGATCTCTTTAATACAAAAGGACTCTACGTTCATGAGATCTGTCTTTACATGTAACACATTTTAAGTCCACGCACAGAAATCTAAGTTGCTAGTTCTGATATTGAGACACCCAGTGGCTGCTGTATTCTTTAATGTTAACCAGACTGCTATGGCACGAAGCACCTGGGTTCTGCTAAAAATTACAAAAATCTCTATATTTAGAACTGAAGGCATCCTTGTAAATATTTTGACTGGTTCCTACAATTTGCATTATCTCAAAAACCTGCGATTTTTGAAACTATCCATTTTCTCATCAGTTGCATTAAAAGTATGGTATGCTCTACCTTCCTCAACTAAAATGTATAAGACTCTCATGTAATAGTAGCTCAACAGTTAAGCTGATCACAGTACACTGATGTTAATTAGGTCAGGCACTCCTTAACACTGCTTTAAAACATTTTATAGTCATCACTGCCCGAAAGGACTGTTAGACAAGAAAATTTAATGTTACATAAGGAACATAATTTCAAGCTACACTTGCATGTGGCAGTTGAACAGTTAAGTGAGAAGCTGAGGGAAAGTTACAGTTTTAAAAAAAAATCAAAAAACATATTAATGATTACATTGCTAGAGCCACTTTTTACACAGCTTCAATCTGCAGCAGCTGTTTTCTCTAACGTCATTCACATACCCCCTTCAGAAGGCTTCCTTCAAGAAAAGGAGTTCCCTTACACAAAACTGTATCATGTTCACATAAGTCTATTTGTAAAGTTCACAATATCAGAGATTGTGGGCTCGCAGGGACATTTAAGCTTTCAAAGAAACTGGAAAGCAGTTAAGTCTTTGTGTCTACAAATTTTACATTGAAGTTCCACAAGTTTGGCAAAGTTTGCATGGTGGTGTCTAGGATGTCTTCACCAAATCATAGACATAAATATGGAAATCATCATCAAATTTGATGAAATAGACAGAAGGTTTGGCTTCAACTTGATGAATGACCATGCCAGTCCTTTTTGAGCCATCTTCTTTGGCATATTCCACTTGTTTCCCCACTAGGCTGTCCACAACTTCACCTGGTTCCCGTTCTGCTGGGGGTGAATCATCTGAAAGAACAAGATTCAGTTAAATTTTAAAAAATATATAGAACAGGCCACAACCACCTACCCGAGCTGACTAGTAATCCTTTGTAAATCAAATCACAAGCAAGAGTCAGTGGTATCACTTTAAAATTAAGCAGGATGTAGCACGTTACTAGTTCACAAAGCTATCCCCCAAAGCTTTGCAGTATATATTCACTAAGACACAATGGAACAGATTCTGCTTAAAATCTTGCCTGGAATGTCAGCCAATGCTGCTTATACTTCTGTTCACAACTTGTTTACTATTTTACTCTTTGGGTGAAAAAAATCCAGCCCTGTTAGATTTCCAGCTAACACCACAAGGTGCACAATTTCCCCTTTCCATGACACATCCCATACCATTCCTGAGGGTCATCTGATCCTCTGAAGGTGCACTAAAGGGAGAGACGGCAAAAATCTAATCACCACACAGACCTGTGCTCAATGTTCTGTGAATCGAAGCCACTACACTGGAAGTTCATTAGGTCAGTTGTCCAAATGATTACACATGTACCACAGCAAATCTGTCCAGTTCTACCTAACATAATAAGACAGCCAGTAACCTAACTACATAGTGATTCAGGCAACCTATTTCAACAACCATTCTAGGCTGGAAAACACACGAGAAAGCCATACATATGCGATGTTCTGCTTTCAAAACCTAGAAATTTCATTTTGCTTACGGAAACGTCAACAGTGTGTTCAAAGCAGGTTCTTTTAGGGAGCATTTTCTGTTCAGTTTCATACATATAGCAAACAAAGTACATGAACAACTAAACGCAGCATTAAAATGGATTCATAATTTCAGGTTTGAGTATGCTAATGTTGAAATTTCTGTACATGTTCACTGACCCATTGAAATGCAAGCATTTGAAGAGACTTGATTACATATATAAATGCAAGTCAACTTACTGGAATCAGGCATAATGCGGAGGTCTCCTTCTTTATAATCATCTAAGAGCTGGTACATGTACAAGACAGGATCCTTCTCATAGGTAATATAAAACCATGTGTTCATTATAGGTGCTCGAGCTAACACCATTCCCCTCCATTCATCTTTTGAGCCATCTTCTGTCTCAAACATATGTTCCACTGCTTTGCCAATCATTGTGTCTGCCAAGTGGGCATCACTGATTCGAGATGAAGCTGGAAAAAAACCCCAATCAATATTTGATCAGAATGCAAACTAAATTCTATAAATTCCAAACTGTAATTTTCTTAGTTTATCCAAATGCCTGTGTTCACCCCTAGTTACATCCTCAATCATTCCCATCTGTAAATATGTACTTCTTTTTGTATGACTGGTCTAAGGACCACAACAATAAACTGAATGGCTGAATCATTCCCATCAAATTCAAGTCAGAAAGTTATTTAAAAGGAGGTTCTTAAGCACTAAAGGAGCCTATATTTTTATGGTGTCTATAATCAAAAGGAACTGACCAAATGTCAGTGAATTCCAAAGGATCAACACTGTTCAGGACCAATGCTCAGTATTTTCTAAAAACCTTTAACAATAAAGATACTATAGTCTGTTTCTTAGGTATATACAAGCTTCTGTCCCCACTAATTTATCAGCTGTATTCAAAGCTAGATTGATGACAAGGAGCAGAGCCTTCTCTTTAGTGGTACCTACACTGTGCAATTTCCTTCAGGCTAACATAAACATTCTTTGTTTTGCTAGGTATTTGGAAGGTAGGCCTTGCTGCTAGTATATGTCTGTATCTTCCCTGAAGTCTGCCATACAGATTTTTAAAATGTTTTTAATTTTATGTGTTAAATACAGTTTATAATATGCGATCAGCTGCCTCAAAAGTTCTGGAGCCATGTTTGCCAAATGTTAAAATAAATTCAGAGATTAAAGTAATTAACTTCCATATTTTGTATTGCAGGTAACTACTCCCAATCTAGTTTTCTGAAGTCAAGTGATACAAATCAAATTTGATGCTTAACTTAACATAAACAGACTATTTTTTATTAATATATACTCCATCTTTCTTTCCAATGGGAATCCGAAGTGGCTTATCTCAGTCTCTTCTCCATTTTATCTTTGCAACAACTCTGCAGAGTAGGTGTGTGATGGGCCCAAACTTATCCAGTAAGCTTCCATGGCAGAATGGGGATTTGAACCTGGGTTTTTAGAGCTGAGACCACTAAACCACAGCCTATATCAAGACACTTACCAACTCTGTCTGGAAGAACTTCAAGTGCCGAAACTCTCTCATCTTTGTGCAGCTCTAGTCCATAGACACAATCAAATCCATCATATTTAATAAGGTAGAGGGAGGGATTTACAGGAACTTGATCTAGAACCGTGCCTTTCCACTGAGTCACAGGTCCACTCCCTTCTTTCCATCCATGCTGTATTCTGCAGCCTACAATATTTCTTCTGGGTTGAGAAATGGGTTTGCTTGGTCCCATGTTATTTTTATGCTTCCTGTATTCATATATAAAACAATATACTTTAAACACAGCACTGAACTATTCTCACATATGCTTTACAAGGGAACACCTCAAAATTCAGGAGGTCTTCTCATTATATTAGCTCATACACTCAATACACATGCTTTTTGAGTGATATGTCCTCAGAAACAGTTACAAATATGAAAGATGGAGACATCTGGGCATATGTTAGGGCCAGGGGTCATTTCGTAGAAAAAGAGGTGCAGGAGGTCATTAGCTTACCTATTAGCATAACTCATTAGCATAACCGGCCAAATGTCAGTTTCAGCCCTATTATACCCTATGGGCCATTGAAGTCAATGGCAAAAACTCATAGGGTATATGAGGGGCTGGAGGAGAGAGGGTTTGAGGGAGAGGCTCCAAACTTGCAGGGTAGCTTCTGGGACCTCTCCCTGAAATACCCACCAAGTTTCAAGAAGATTGGACCACGGGGTCCAATTCTACGGGGCCTCAAACAGGTCGCCCCATCCCCTCCATTGTTCTCTATGGTGGGAAAAAACGTTACTTTTTTCCCACCATAGAGAACAATGGAGGGAATGGGGGCAACCTGTTTGGAGGCCCGTAGAATTTGACCTCCTGGTCCAATCTTCTTGAAATTTAGTGGGTATTTGGGGGAGAGGTCCCAGAAACTACCCTGCAAGTTTGGAGCCTCTCTCTCAAACCCTCTCCCCTACAGCCGCTTAAGCCGTCGCCGAATTTCAGCAGCAATTCGGGGTGGGCCGAATCAGATCAGAGAATCTGATTCGGCCCGTGGCTGCCCTATTGCCCACTCCTGAGCTGGCGGAGTGGCGCTTTGCCTCGCTCCAGCCCCAAAGGACCCTTGGTTCTGGCTTTCCAGAAAGGACAGAGGACCCCTAGGAAAACATCAGATTTTGAGACCTCTCTAGAAATGTTTCTGTTTTAACTGAAACTGTGGCTTGGGCCAGGATTCTAGTTTGAATGACATTCTGCCCAGAATATATACAAGACTCTTAGCATATCCTGATTTGGAGTGTCTACTTTCATCACTAGTCAGATAAACCTCACATAAAAGCCACAAAGCACTGCTTTTAAGAAGTGGAAAGTCACTTACTTATGAGAAGCTCTCTTCTTCATCATGCTGGCAGACACACCTGCATGCCCTACAAGAAAGATGTCAACAGTTATTAAGCCACCAAGTTTAGAAATATGTAGGTTTGAAACATATATAAACTGCTTACTTTCACTTTTCAGAGCTGAATTTCAAACTATTCCTGTGACACAAATTCTGTTTCAGAATTCATTTTTGATGTATTGTATATCTATAAAATGGGGCCGCGGTGGCTCAGAGGTTAAGAAAGATGCTAAGTTGCAGACTGGAAGATTCAAGACCCTATTGCTGCATGATGGAGTAAGCTCCCATCTCTGGTCCCAGCTCCTGCCAACCTAGATGTTTGAAAGCAAGGAATTGCAAGTAGATAAATAGGTAACGCTTTGGTGGGAAGGTAACAGTGTTCTGTGCGCCTCGGCGTTTAGTCATGCTGGCCACATGACCACAGGAGAAGTCTTCGAACCACGCTGGCTCTTCAGCTTGGAAACAGAGATGAGCACCACCCCCTAGAGTCGGATTCGACTGGCTTTCGAGCAAGGGAAACCTTTACCTATATCTATAAGGTAAATTATCTCCAAGAGGAGAGTGACAAGAATGATCGGGGGGCTGGAGACCAAGCCCTATGAGGAAAGGCTGAGGGACTTGGGAATGTTTAGTCTGGAGAAGAGGCGGTTAAGGGGGGGACATGATTGTTCTCTAAGTATCTGAAGGGCTGTCAGAGGAGAGCAGGGAGCTGTTCCTGTTGGCAGCAGAGGATAAGACTCAGAATAATAGGTTTAAATTAAGGGTGGGAAGGTACCGGTTGGATATTAGGGGGAACTTTTTTACAGTAAGAGTTGTACAACAGTGGAATCAGCTGCCAAGAGAGCTGGTGAGCTCCCCCTTACTGGCAGTCTTTAAGTAGTGTCTGGACAAACACTTGTCAGGGATGCTCTAGGCTGATCCTTCACTGAGGAGGGGGTTGGACTAGATGGCCTGTATGGCCCCTTCCAACCCTGTGATCCTATGATTCTATCACTCTGGAAAGGCCAGCTTCAAGGCTAAATTTCACCACTGGCTGACCCATCATCTGCAAATAGCACAAAACCTTGGTTTCCAGACCTGATTGGCCAGTGCACCTAAAGCAGAATGTTATCTTCAAAAGCATTCTTTGAAAACTGGATCCGAAACCACCATTCTTAGGGAAACGCTCAGTAATCTCCTACATGGTGCCCATGGGTAGCATGGCACCCACCCAACATGCTTTCTGGAATATGCATCTTTCTTCTTCAAAGCAGAGCACTAACCTCAGCTTTCCTTCACTTCAATACAGCAGGTGGTGCCTCAGATAAGCCCAGGAAGTACTGTCTTAGAATTTGGGAACAGTTGTCTCCAGCACAGGATGATTTGCTGGGAACTTCTCAACATTTTTTTATTATCCTCACTCCCATGGCAGTTACTGTGGCAGTGACCACTACTATTTTTAAACATTCCAGAGGTGTTTAGAGGCTTAACAAGATTGGGGAGTCTTGGAAACACATTTTAATATCCAGAAGACAGTACTGTATTTTCTACTTTAAAAGTTAACCTATGTTTTCATGCTGACCTTGCAAACTTCTATCAATGTAGTGTCTCCATTCACAGTAACAAAGAAGTCTCCTATGTGCTTTTATTAAAACCATTTCCACGTGCCTAGATGCATGAATAATGGCAGAGATTGAGAACAGTGGGTTTTGGATAAAGACCCTACAGCGAGAGGGTTGAGATCAACAGACCTACACTCACCAGCATTTGTCTGTCTTGGGCAAGAAATAGTCTTCAGGGACTGGTGATAGTGAACTACCTCTATAATAATAATGAGAGGTGTAAGAGTTAGGTAGGCCTGGCACACAGATGCGACAGCAGAGGAATAAGATGGTAGAACAGACTGCACCACTTCAAACTGCAGATGGAAGGTTGTATTTTAGAATCTTCCTCAAGATTCTTTGCAAACAGAAAACTAGCACAGCAAGCAAAGAAATGAGACATACTTGCACTGAGTTTTCTTTATTTATGTATTTCTCATTTGGATTTAAGGTGGATTACACACAGTGAGTAAATACAATCAATGGATGGGGCATTCAATAAACAATGCGATAGGATTTGGGTTGTAGAACTAACCAGAAGTCTAAAAACAGAATTACAGCAAAGTATAAGTATTAATATGACAGATTAAACAATAGCATTCCACAGCAGGACTATACTTTCAACAAGTTATACAAAGAAATATAGACCACAGTACCTAATAATTTTTCTAATTAACTTCGTGAATCATTTAGTACAGCACAAATCTATTGCATGGGTAGAAAAGCCTTCCTGAATTATTCAGGTTTGCATAGTTTGTGGAAAACCAGGAGAGTGGGAGCCTTCCTGACCTCCCCAGGCAGGTCATTCCACAAGGTGAGGGCCATAGCAGAGAAGGCACATGAATAGGCAGTTGGCACCTGCAAACAACCCTGCTCCAATGAGTGAAGCTGTCGTGGCAAAGCCATAGAGGGAGAGGCAGTCTCACACAAATGAGAGTCCAAGGTCATGATGGGTTTTGTGTGTCAAAGCTAGTGTCCCGACAATGGGCCTCTCAGACCCCACTACCACGAGCCCCCATGCCCACATCCGCCAAAACCCCCACCGACACCTCTGCACCTATGGGGGGGAGAGCCACAGCCAACAAGAGACCCCTGCATGGGTCCCAGGTCTGCCAGCCTTCACCGACACCACTGCAAGGCTCCAGACCCCGCCTGAAGACGCCGGTGGGGACGGGCACGCAGCAGAAGCCAGTGCAGGCAGTCGCAGCAGCCACGCCGGTCAGGAAGCCAGCCTGCAGCCCGGCGCAAGAGCCCACCCCCGCACCAGAGGCCCACGGGCCCAGGCAATGAGCAGGAGGCGAACTGAGCTGCGAGGCAATGTCTGATGCCAAGGCTCCTTCCTGAACTCAGCGTCAGGGGATAAGAAGGGAGACGGGGCTTGGGCGGGAGGAACAGGGGACTGAGCCAGGGATAGGCTGGGGGGAGAGGGGAAGGGCAGCAGCAGAGGGCAGAGGAGGACTGACCTGGCATTTGGCTGAAGGCGCGCAGATAGAGAGAAGCATAAAACTAGCCAGAAGGGATGGGAGTGAGGGGTGGTGATGTAACCTCCGTCCCCCGTCCGTGCAGCTCCGCCCCTGCTGCCCTGTGGGGACGGACTCGTGTGACAGCTAGTACCAAAATGAGCCCAGTAAGTGATGGTCAGCTAGTGAAGTGCCAATAGGATGGGAGTAATATGCTTGCTCCATCTGGCTCTTGATAATAGCCAAGCTACTGCATTCTGCACTAGATGGAGTTTTCAAATCGATTTTGAGGAGAGACCAATGTACAGTGCATTGCAGTAGTCTAGTCCCCATGTTACTGTGGCACAGTGTAATGTTCTGGGGGCATTCATACCTGGAGTTCATGGAGTCTTGAGGTCATGAACCCAGTCCCTGTTTCTTTATGCAAACTGCTTTATCAATCCAGACCCAACAGAAAAATTGGACTTATCTGAAGGTTTCTTCTCTTCAGTGGGGCAAAGGCATCCAAACTGGTTAGGTCACGCCTCCATTTGCTCCAGGAAGCGCTATGCAAATTTTTGTGTACGCCTACTTGGACAGAGAGGGGGTGTCCTTCCAGACATATAACAGCCCAGCTCAACACAAACATCAAAAAACAGACTCGAAACACCGAATAAAGAAAAAAACTTTACTTGAAAAAAATCTCTTCTTTTTGTAAACAAGGACCATGGAAACACATGAAGAAAAAACTTGAATGGTCACATCTGTAAGAGCATATCCCTGTACATATGAATATGAACTCCAATCAATAACAAAAAATATCACCTTAAATGGGCAGGAGAATTGGATGCCTTCGTCCCATTGAAGAGAAGAAACCTTTGGTTAAACTCCAGTGTTTCTTTCTCCTCCAGTGGGGAAAGGCATCCAAGCTGGTTATGTAACCAAGCTCAGTTTGGGTGGGAGCAAATTAACACTACAGATCTAACACCCATTGGAGAACCCCTCTTCCAAAAGCAGCTTCAATGGAATTTTGCTGGTCTATCCTATGATGTCTGAAAAAAGTATTAAAGGACGATCAAGTTGCTGCCTTGCAAATTTCTTCGATAGGGGCCCTGGTTGAAAAAGCTACTGACGTAGCAGCTGCCCTTGTAGAATGAGCAGTGATCCTGATTGGAACCCCGATACCTTGCACTTCATGGGCCCTACGAATACATATTCTAATCCAGTATCCCAAGGTGGACTTAGATACCTTCTTCCCCAAATTTTGAGGCCTGTGTGACACAAAGAGGGAGTCAATCAGCTGAATGGGAACTGTCCTCCAAATGTAGATGCGGAGGACCCTCCTGACCAATGCTCCCTCTAAGCTGTGCATTCTTGTGAGCAAAAATTCTACTTTGTGAGCTACTGGCATTAAAGTTGTGAGTGATTTCTACTGCACAAATGAATTTGCTCTGGAGCCATCCTTCCTGAGCTAAGACAAATGTGTGAGTCGGAGGCTAAAAACCTGAACTAGCTCACAATAACTCAGCTTATTGTGAATGGCTTTGGGCAAAAAGAGGGTAACACAATGTGCTGGTTCAAGTGAAAAGATGAGTTTACCCTTGGGATGAAGGATCAGTTCTGAGAACCAAAGTCCTTTTGAAAAGTACCTTCTGATAGACAGTGCTCCGATTTCTGATACTCTCCTGGCTGATGTTACAGCCACTAGGAAAACCACCTTCCTTGATAGGTGTTTAAGATCAATGGAAGGTAGTGGTTCAAAAGGTGGCTTCATCAATGCCTGTAGAACCTCATGACGCATTCCATACCGGAAACCTGTGTTGCACTGGGACTGCCAGTTATCTGATGCCCTTCAAGTATTTCTGAATGTATTTGTTCCTGGCTATGTTGCCCATACCACTGTTGCTTAGAACTGCAGCTATGGCTACCACCTGTCTCTTTAATGTGTTAGGGTGCAACTCTTTTTTCCAACCCTCATGTAAAAACCTGATAATATCTTGTCTAGAAAGATTTTGCAAGTCTATTCTCTGTTCAAGTGCCCATTTTTGGAAGACCACCCAAATATAGGTACATATGTACCTCATAGCAGGGCATCTATCCTATAACATAATGTCAGCTATGTCAGTAGGCATTCCTGAGAGTACCAAGTCCCTCTGTTCAGCCTCCATGCCATCAGTTTCAGCCTAGCAGGGCATGGGTGAAATACTGGACCCTGCCTCAGCCGATTCTGTCTGACTGGTAGCCTCCAAGACTCCACTTTTGATAGCTGTATCAGTTCCAAAAACCATGATCTCCATGGCCAGAAGGGGGCCAGAAGAATGATGTCTGCCTTTTCTGTCCACACCCTCTTCAGCACCCTGTTGAGGACAGGGAATGGAGGAAAGGCATATAGTAGACCCCTGGGCCATGGATGATGAAAAGCATCCATTCCTTCCGTCTCTGTATCACGAAATCTGGAAAGAAACTTTAGTACTTTCCAGTTCCAAGCAGATGCGAAGAGGTCCATCACTGGAGTCCCAAAAGGTTTTGTCACTTCCAAGAATACTTGATTGTGTAGAGACCATGCTGAGTCCACGTCTTGTCTGCTTAACCAGTCTGCTTGCACGTTCAAGATCCCGTTGACATGCTGTGCTCTCAGTCCACTCAGGTGTTCCTCTGCCCACCTGAGAATCTGTATGGATTCTAGATGTAAAAGCAGTACCTTTGTTCCCCCTTGTCAGTTTATATGCGCCTTGGCCACGATGTTGTCTGTACGAACCATGACAAACTTGTTCTGTATCAGATCCTGAAAGACGACAAGGGCTAGCTTTATCACTCAGAGTTCCAACCAGTTCATAGTGTTTTCTCTTCCTTTTGGGTTCCACTTTCCCTGTACACCCTTGTTGACGTTTGTCACTGCAACGTGAGGAGGCTGGATTCAGATTCATTGGGGAAGTCCTCCAGATTAGAGACTCTTTTAATGCCGGAGACAAGCATATCAGCTTGTGTCTCTTGTTCCTGATCTGCCTCTGGTAGAATAGCAATGTCCACTGCAAGGCTCTGATATGAAATCTTGCCCAAGGTATGAGATCTACTGCTGCTATGAAAAGACACAAAGTCTGTACTAGAGCCATCAAATCTGCCATTTTCTGATGCTGAATGTTCCTTGTGAGTGACCTGATCTTCAACTGCTTCTCTAGGGATAGGGAGACTTTTGCCATCTGGGTGTCTATGCTTGCTCCCAGATAAAACTAGGTCAGGGATGTCAAACTCATTTGTTACAAGAGCCGGATATGATACAGATAGGACTTTGTCGGGCCAGGCCATGTGTGTCATAAAATGTAATGCCAGGTAGTGAAGATATTAACTTTATAAAGGACCCTGCAAACAATTAAAGGGTCTTTTTAAACTTAAAATACAAACATGCTTAAAACAGTAAAACTCTTATCATGTTTTATTTAACAAGTCTTTGATAATTGACACTTTTCTAACCTTCCCACCCCTTAAAAGAAGCCTACCTAAAATGGAAAGACGGGCAGGGGGAATAGTGGGATTTGGCAATGCAATTTTTAAAAATAGAACATCAAGAAAAAGCACAAAGATCACAGCAGAAAATAAAAACTAAAAATATAAAATGCTCTGAGACTAGGAAAAGATGAAGTGGCTGGGCACTGCAAGTCCCCCCGCACCATGTCTACTCAGAGTGGCAGAGTGGCTCTCCAGTGTAATGTCCCCCTTTGGCTGTGGGTTCCCAGGTTAGAGTACTCACTCAGGCACCTGTTCTTAGGTCCGTTCAGCAGAGGCAAGCTGGCTCAAAACATCAGCCCTTTATTTGCAAGCAGACAAATTCAATGAGCATACAAACACTGGAAACTGAAACTGCACTCCATTAAAATACATTGCAGCTCAAAAAAGTTGCAAAGAAAATGCGGAATAGATTTTCCACGAAGGATTCTGGGCCCAGACTAGCACTGGAATGACAGCCCCCTGAGTAGAATTCCATTTACAAAAAGCAGCCTCTACTGCCAGAGACCATCATTCCACTCTGGGGGCTGCCATTCCAGTCCCAGAGTAGCCTATCTGGGCCTAGAGACCTTAAAGGAAAATCTATTCCACATTTTCTTTGCAACTTTTTTTGTGCCTCAGCCAAGTGGAGCTTCCTGCTGGAGGAGAAACTGTAAAGACAAGGCTCAGCCAGTTGGGAAGCTGGGCAGCCCCAATCTCCCTCCGAAGGATAAGAACAGGCAGGGGTGGGGGTGGAGAAGAGAGCCACAGGCATGATCAAAGCCCTGGGTGGACTGCTTCCAGCCCGCAGGCCTTAGGTTTGACACCCCTGAACTAGGTTCTGTGATGGCAACAGGCACAGCTGGCACTTCTGTGTGTTTATAAGAAAACTGTTGTTAAATGAATTGCACCACCGTCCTTGTGTGTTTGGTGCTCTGCTCCTGTTCCCGTGCCCTGACCAAAAGGTTGTGTGAGTAGGGACATGTGTTCTCCCTTCTGCTTTAGCACTGCTACTGGGGTGACTAGGACCTTCGTGAATACATGGAGGGGGGGGGGGAACGATGACAGACAGAAAGGCAAGGCCTTGTGCTGAAAATGCTGCCCCTTGAAAGCAAATCAGAGATTCTTCCTGGATGAAAGGTATATGGGAACATGTAGGTATGCTTCCCTGAGGCCCAAGGAACTACGGTAGTCTCCTTGAGTGATAGCCTGAAGAATAGTCCATAGGAATTTCATACAAATTTTTTGTTGGGTTATCCAGAAATTGAGTTAGAATTAATATTGCTCTCCAGTCACCCGATTGCTTGGGTACAATAAACAGGATCAAATATACTCCTTGAAATTGCTGGTGTGTGGGCACAGCTTCTATGGCCCCTATTTCCAACAGGTGCTACATTGCCCCTTGTAACAGTTCTGCTTTCATGGTATCCCTGGGAACTGGGGAGGGAATGAAACGTCAAGGACATAGCATTGTAAACTGAATTTTGTAGCCTGATTCCACTATGGATAGCACCCAGTGGTCTGTGGCAGTTTGCTGCCACTGAGAAACAGTTAGTTAGATGCCCCCCTTATTTTGGCATCACATTGACTGCTTTTCTCCTTGGGTGCTTGCATCTCGTTGACACTGACAGAACTGCCACTGTTGAGGTCTTGCGTTGTACCCAAATTGACGTCCTCCTTTGGCCTCTGATTGTTGCCTCTGTTTGACAGTCTGAAAGATCAAAAAGACTGGAAGGGCTTTTTTTCTGAATTCCCTCTCCTTACTGGCTGATGTAGACAGCATAGCTCCCTTCTTTTCCTTAGTTTAGACTAGGCCTTTGTCAAGGGCCCCTGCCCCAAAAAGAAGTCTCCCAGAAAAATTTTCAGTGGAAAGGTTGGATTTTGACAGAGGATCCACCTTCCAACGTTTAAGCCAGAGCTTGCATCTGACCACTACATTTGCCGCTTGGACTCTGACACAATATTGCATACTGTCCTGAGATGCAGCAGAGGCAAACTGAGCTGCTTGCTTGATCTTGAGCAGAGATCTCCTCAGTGTGAGTGGGTCAGGTGCAAACTGTTGTAGTAGGTTGTCAGCCCGGATGACAATAGCCCAGGTAAAGTTAGTACTGCAAATGATCTGATGGCCAAAGATGCCACTTTGTGAGACTTTTTAAACACAGATTCATTCTTTTTATCCACCAGGCCCTTTGCGGCATTGTCTCCATCCCTAGATAAGACAGTGCCTGAGTGTAAGGCAACCACTGGTGCTTCCACTAAAGGAAGTTTTAGATCTTTAGATCCGGGAGAGTACAGAATTTCTTGGCAATTGATTGTAGGGAGCTACCATATCCCAGCACTGCCCATTCAGACAGCAGGACCTCCCTGAATGACTCTGGAAAAGGGCATCCAGTTAGCCTTTTGGGTGGTTTTCTGAAACCTCTCTCATCTAAATTGACTGAGGCATCTGGCTTCTGTCCTGATGCTGAAGAGTATTTGAGAGTGGACAGTTCCTTCCTGAAAAGTCTCTGAAAATGTTCAGCTTGAAAAGGTCTGTCTGAGCTGCCTTTCATGTCAGACTCCTCTCCAAACCACTCTCCCTCTTCCTTGTCAGAGGGGATAACAGCAGAAGAATTTATTGAGATAGAATTTTCAGATTCAGTCTCTTGCTCCTGAAAGGTTTTTTTTTTTCTGGTATGGTCTGGTTTTTTTTGGAAGGAGGGTGGAAAATTGGAGAATCCTCCCCATTTCTCTTGATCTCCTTTTGTGGCTCAAAGGGGGCTTTAACTTGTTTTTTTCTAGGTTGGACCCTCTCAGAATAATCCGAAGAGGAGGAAGAGCTAAAAAGGAAGGCTGAGTGGGCAGGAACCAAGCTTGCCTCTAATTTTGCATCAGCCAATCAGATGTGGGCTGAGTGTAAAACATAGGAGAAAACAGCTGCGGTGCCATGTTGGGGGCTCCCAGGCTTGCAGTTGCCCCTGGAAAGGCATTCTAGGCTGATAGGTAGAAGGAGGATCCTGTTGGAAAGGTCTGAAGCCTGGGGTCCTGGCCAATTGTATACAGGTAGCCCAGGGAGCCTTAGACAATGCAGGGGGGTTCCCCCTTCCAAAGGGGCAGCGCTGCCAGAATCAAGTGCCTTACTGGTGGAACCCACAGTTTCTCTTTTGCTGCAGTGTTGTTCCTCCGTTTCTTTCCAGCCAGTTTGGAGCCTCCAGCTCTAATAGCAGCTCTGCTGAACCTGGTGCTGGTGTCAACTCCGGGGGGGGGGGGGGCTGAGGCCTCAGACACACCAGCCCAGTCTCTCAAGGGCAGTTCTCCTTCTCCTTTACCCAAAGCCTCAGGGAGGGGAGGCTTCTCCTTGTGTTTTTCTCCAGACCTCCTTTTTTTTGCAGGAAGCGTGTTCTCTGCGTCTTTGAACTGATAAGGCAAGATCCTGATTTTTCTGGATACTACTGCTTTTGAATAGGCAGAGCTCGGCTCTGGCATCCTCCTGAAGTGCCAGGGCTATTCGAACTGTAAGGACAATACCTTTGCTCTGTCCAAGCAGGCATACACAAAAATTTGCACAGCCCTACCTGCAGCAAGTGGAGGCGTGACCTAACCAGCCTGAATGCCTTCGCCCATTGAAGGAGAAACTGTGGTTCACTTTGCCCACCTCAGGATTACACTGTATTACATAGGAGCCACGAAACTGTAACCTGCCTTCTTCTACCTTCTTCTTTTCCTGCCAAGCCTGCTCTCCATTTCCCCTTCCTCCCTTTTTATAGCCCTAAGTTCACACCTGGCCCTTGAGTTAAGTTCCACCCTCTTCTCTGTTCCGAGCCCTGCCTCAAAACATCTGGGCCCAGGGAGCCATTGTTCTTCCACCCAGGCTTCCTCATTGCCTCCACACCCTTTGAGATTCCCTAGGCCAGTCTGCAAAGGCTGTCCTGCTGCTGAGGCCACTGCACCTTTCTGCTCTTGGTCCCACTCTGCTCCTCTCAGGTGAGTTTTGCTGCTGGGCCCAAGGGCCTGTCCTGACCTGCCAGTCAGTTTGCTTCTGGGTAGCCTGCCATACGTGGATCCAGATGGTCAGATCAGCCATATCAAGATATGTATAAGATCAAGCCATCTTTGGGATAGGCTGAGTTGGAAGAAAGCCTTTTTAAGCAACTGCATTAACTTGCTTTTCCAGTAATAGTTGGGTCCAGTATAACCCCAAGGCTCTTAACTGAGTCAGCAAGGTCAGCATCAGCAGACAAAGCCAAGAATTGCTAAATCCGGGGGCATTTAAATTTCTTGGGGGGCACTTTGCCAATTTAGATAATTTAATTATCATGTGCACCCCCCATCTCTCTGCCCCCAACAAGGGGGAAAAAACCAGGCCCTGCGCAAGGCCCGTACTCTCCCTTCTGCTTAGCAGCCATTTCCTCTCTGCTCTCCTATGCCTGCTCCACTCTTGGCTTGGCTGGTGTTGCTGCTGTCCCCCCTCTCCAAGCAGCAGCAGCAGAAGGCCAGGCCTAGGAAGCAGCAGCTGCTGCCACTGCCGTGTATGCCTTATTCTCCCTGGCTAGCCACCTGCCCACCACAGCCCATGTGGGGGCCTCCTCCTCTTCACTGCTTCTGCTGGCCCCCTCTTTAACCCTGACTCCTGAGGTGGCCAAGGATAAAGAAGAGCCGCCCCTGTCACAGGTTTTGGTGCCTTGCTCCTCCCCGGAGCCCTGGCTCCAGCACCCACTTATCCTTAGTGGGCAACAGCAGCTGTTGCTTGGACAACGAGGCCTTTGGGGGAAGGCAAGGAGAGGACTGCAGAGCTGCTGGCAGGTGGTGAAAGAGAAGGGGTGGCAGCGGGGAGTCCACTGGGTAATCCAGAGAGTGGGGGGGGGGCTGCCTAGAAAATTGGGGGGGTCTTGGCAGGAAGTTGGGGGGTCAGGCCCCAGGAGGTTCCACCACAGCCCTATGGGCCTGTCAGTGGGAAGCACAATGTCCTTCAAGACCTCCGCCTTTACAACCAGCACTACCTCTTGTCTTTTCAGGGTTTAGCTTCAATGTCTTCACTCTTAGCCAATTTACCACAGCAGTTATTCAGGACCTCTACTGCATCACCACAGAATTTGGATAAAGATATATAGAGCTGGGTATCATCCACATACTGAGGACGTGCAACTCCAAAGCTATTAATGATTTGTCTTAAGGGATTTACATAGAGATTGAAAAGCATGGGGGAACAGGACTGCACCCTGTGGAACCCCACAGGATAGGTCCTACACTGGTGACAACTAGTCTCCCACAGCTACCCTTTGAGTCTGAACTGTGATTTGAACCACCTCAGCAAGCATTCCGATACCTACCTGATACCTTCTACCTCCAAATGCCTCAATGAGATGCTATGATTTACTGTATCAAAAGCTGCAGACAAGTCTGATGAGAAGATATGACCCTTTATCTACACTCAGATGGAAGTCCTCAACAAAAGGTAGCAAAGCCTTTTCCATTTGAAGGCAGACTGAAAAGGAACTAGAGCAGATGAGTTATCCAAGACCACCTGGAGTTGGTTTGCTACTGCTCTCTCAATCACTCTGCCAAGAAAAGGGAGGTTAGAGTTTGGATGACAACTGGCCACACCATTTTTGTTGGTATGGTATCTTAAGTAGTGGAATGATAACTGCCTCTGAGTGGTGGAGGGAAGGTGCCCTGAGTTAGAAACTGATTTATAACAGATACTAAGGGTTTGTTGTTGTGGTCCTTACATGATTTTAGCATCCAGCATGGGCAAGTATCCAGAGTGCAAGTAGTGGCCTTCACTGTGATCCCAGGATCTTGTCAAAATCCATCATAGAAACTGGAGCAAAATGATCCATGAATAGTTCTGCCTCCTGCTATGTCTATGGTACAACCGACATCCAGATCAGAGTGTATTCTTGATATTTTATCAGCAAAAAACATGGCAAAGGTATCACAGCTAAAGGCTCAGATTGTGACATCAGCAGCAGAGTAGTAACATTCCATTGCCATGGTGATATAGTATAGTAGCAGAGTAGTAACATTCCATTGCCGTGGTGATATAGTATAGTAGCAGAGTAGTAACATTCCATTTCCATGGCGATATAGTATAGTAGCAGAGTAGTAACATTCCATTGCTGTGGTCACCGCTGCTTTATAGGTCTTTCAATGGGCATATATATATATATATATATATATATATATATATATATATATATATAAAAACCTGTCAGACTGGGTAAGTGTTTGCCACCAGGATCATTCTATACATTTCCCAGCCCTATTCAGGTCACCCAGTTCCATAGTAAACCAGGGGGCCAGTTTATGCTCGAGAGGCAGAAGTGATTATAAAGGGGAAAACCTTGTCGATAGCTTCAAGGAGCTTCACGTTTCACACTCCTACTGAAGTCTCAGCTGAGCATGTGTTTGGGGTCCTAAAATCCCCTAGAACATTCTGGAATCCAGTAGGATTCATGAACCTCGGGGGGGGGGGGGGAGACTATTTTAACTGGACCCCGTCATTTGGGGTGTTGGAGTCACATTTACCTTGGCTTTAAGTAGGAAGTAGTCAGATCATGCTTCAGGTTGAATCTCTAACTCAGAAACCAGGCTACCACATAGTTGCTCAAAGCAAAAAATCAGATCCAATGTGTGACCTCTTTTATGCGTTGGGCCCAAGACAATTTGATAGAGGCCCAAGGAAATCAAAGAGATCACGACATTCTGGGCTGGTTCTGGTGAGGCATGGATATTGAAGTCCCCCAGAATGATTAGTCTAGGAATCTCTGGTACTACATCTAACAAACAGTTCCTCTACTAACTCATGTAAGTGTGCCCACTGGGGAGTTAGATGGCCAGCAGTCAAAAAGAATGCCTAATCTGTCATTAGTCTCTAGTGTATACAGTCAATGAAAAACAAGTGTCCATGCTAGTGCAGTCTGTTTTTTTACCTGAGCCAGGCCCACCAGCTGGCTCTTTATTTGTCTGGATCAGATCTTGCCATGTTGGTCCATGCAAGTCACATCCAGACGGGACTACTGCAGTTCACTCTACATAGGGCTACCCTTGAAAACACTTCAGAAACTGCAGGTGGTCCAGAATGCAGCTGCCATGTTACTGACTGGAACATCATGGTCAGCTCATAGTCCTCCAGTTCTGTGGCAGCTGCAATGGCTACAAATCGCTCTCTGGATCCAATTCAAAATGTTGGTGTTAACTCTCAAAGCCCTCAATGGCCTGGGACCCTCATACCTATGGGACTGCCTCTACCATTACAACCCCCCCGCTCCCTTCAGTCATTGTCTAGGGAACTCTTGGAGGTGCCTGGTCCCAGAATGGCTCAGTTAGCTGTCACCAGGGGAAGGATTTTCCCAGTTGTGGCCCCTGCCCTGTGGAATACACTCTTGAATGACACCTGTACCCTGCCAGACTTGTTTAGTTTAGTTTCTGCAGGGTGTGCAAAGCTGAATTATTTAGGTTGGTCTTTTGAGAGTAACCATGTGCTAAAGCTGTTTTAATAGTGGTATGGTGATAGCCATGAATTTATATATTTGAATGTTAATACTTTATATTTCTTATTTGTTTTTATGTTGTTTTTATTTTATTGGTTTTAATGTAAGATGCTACGAGACCCTTCAGGTGAATGTAGACTAAAAAAAATCTAATAAATAAATGCCAGTGATAGTTTGCTCTAGAAGTCTGCGAAAGTTGAAGGATTCATCGAGGATAACAGCTACAACTTCACCTCGGCCAGTTGTACGGGGTTGGTGGAGGATAGCATAATTGGGTGCATTCCACTTCTTCTTCCAGCAACATCTCATAGAAGAGGGCAGTTTTGTGCTTCATTGATCTGGTGTTGCACTATATTAATGTAGATATGGGGAGATAAGGAGCCTTGCTAGATGAAGGAAAAACAGGTTGCTTACCTGTAACTGATGATCTTTGAGTGGTCATCTGTGCATTCACACTGATGGGTTACTGCACCTGCGCAAGAATCCTTCGGTATCATAGAAAGCTCTCAATGGATTTTCGCGCCCAGCAGCATTGGGCATGCGCGGAGCTCCTACTGCGCATGGCCAGAGGCACGGGCACGGACATCCTGCCAGTTCCTTCTGAGCGCTGCAACCAAGCATGAGAAAGCAGGAAAGCCTGGGAGCAGAGGGGAAGGATGGGCGGGTTGTGTGAATGCACAGATGACCACTCGAAGATCATCAGTTATAGGTAAGCAACCTGTTTATCTTCTACGTGGTCTCTGTGCTTCACACTGATGGGAGATTAGCGAGCAATGTCATACCTGGAGGAGGGAGCAGGCAGGCTGTCACTGAGAAGCGGTAGATAAGACTAGACGACCCATTGCAGATTGGGCAGCTACTCTCATGTCCAGCGCATAGTGTTTGATGAAAGTGTTCGGAGTAGCCCAAGTCGCAGCCGTGCAGATGTCTGTCAGAGAGGCACCCTTGAGGAAAGCCGTAAAGGCTGCAATAGACATCGTGGAGTGAGCCCGGACGGGTCCCGGAAGAGGGGTCTTGGCCAGGTCATAAGCAAGTTGGATAAGACCCACTATCCATCTAGACAGTCTCTGAGCCATGATAGGTTTGCCCATTCTGCGCGAGGCGTAGGAAACAAAAAGCCTAGGTGTTTTCCGGGTAGGCTTAGTATGAGCTAAGTAGAAGAGAAGGGCTCCTTTAACATCAAGTGTATGCAGGAGACGTTCCTCCTCAGAGGTATAAGAGGGAAAGAAGTCCGGCAGAATTATCTCGGACCGCAGGTGGAAGTCAGAAACAACCTTAGGTAGGAATGAAATATCCGGCACCATACGAACTGCGTTGGTTAGGAAGCAGAGGAATGGAGGATCGTGCCGGAGGGCCAGAAGTTCACCCACTCGTCTAGCTGAAGTGATGTCGAGAAGAAATGCCGTTTTCTAGGCCAGGAATCTGAGGTCACAGGAAGCCAAGGGTTCAAATGGTTTCCGAGTGAGTGTTCGGAGGACCAATGGCAGATCCCAGGGCTGTGGCGGGACTCTGGTCAGTGGATAAGGCCCTTCAGAAAGCATTTCGAAAGGGGATGGGCGAAGACGGAGAAATGGTTGATTCGGTTGGGGAATGCGGAGATTGCAGACAGGTATACTCTGAGGGAGGAGTGAGAAAGTCCGGTGTCTGCAAGAGACAGAAGAAATTCAAAAATGTGGGCGAGGCCCGCAGAACAGGGTTGCACATCAGACGAAGCTAAGTGGTTACAGAAACGTGTCCACTTGTAAGAGTACAACTGGCACGTGGAGGTCTTACGAGAATTGAGTAGGACGTGATTTACTCTGTCTGAGAAGAGGGGGGGGGAGTCTCCATGCCATGAGCTTGAGACGAGGGATGTCGTGATGGAGGACCGGGGAGCCGGGAAGTATCAGAAGGTCTGGATGTGGGGGAAAGTGATGGAATTTCCCATGGGCTATTGAAAGGAGAACCGGGAACCAGGCTTGTCAGGGCCACCAAGGGGTGATCAGTGTGCATTCCAGTGTCTCCCGTAATATTTTGTGCACTACTCTTGTGATTAGCGGAAGAGGCGGAAAGGCTTAAACAAATCCTGGACTCCAAGGGTAAAGAAGACCGTCTCCTCAAGAGAGGGGGCTGAGTCCGCCTTGGGTACAAAATGCCTTGCACTTCTTGTTGTGGCGGGTGGCAAAAACATCCACATCTGGGGTTTCCCAAAGGAGGAATATCTGTTGGAGATAGGTGGGATTCAGCCCCCATTCGTGGTGAGCGGCGTGTCCCCTGCTCAACAGGTCGGCTTGGCTGTTTAGACAGCCAGGGATATGGGTGGCTCTCAAGAAAATTCGATTTTGGGTACTCCAGTTCCAGAGGCGGATAGCCAAGCGGCAAAGGCTGCGGGAGATAGTGCCACCCTGACGGTTGATGTAGCAGACTGCGGTGATACTGTCTGTGAGAATGGAAACACAACGGCCCTGCACAATAGGTAGGAACGTCTGAAGCGCAAGGAATATTGCCAGGAGTTCGAGGTAATTGATAAGATGAGCCTTCAGATCCTGTTCCCAGGGGGTGCCTGCACTGTAGCCATTGAAATGTGCGCCCCAACCCCATGTTGATGCGTCAGTGGTCAACGTGAGTTGTGGTGACGGAAGGTGGAAAGGAGATCCCTGGAGGAGGTTGGACGGTGAAGTCCACCAAAGGAGTCTCGGACCTCCTGTGGGGGGGAAAAGGCAGGTTTTGTGGATCCTGCTGAGGGTGGAAGCAGCGAACAACCCATAGTTGAAGAGGGCGCATCTTGAGCCTGGCAAAAAATAGTACTGTTGTGGTAGTGGCCATATATTCTAGTAGTCTTTGGATTACAAGAGCCGAGGAGTCGGGATTGGAGCGGACTTGTGCGGCCAGGGTGATTATGGGTGATACCCTGTCTTCTGGGAGGTAGGCTCGAAGGGAGATGGAGTCCAGTTCTGCTCCTATAAACTGCACTCTCTGAGCGGGAGTGAGATGGGATTTGACCTCGTTGATGTTCAGACCTAGATCCTGTAAAAGAGACCAAGTGACAGCAATGTCGTCCAGTAAGTGTTGGGGGGAGGACGCCACTAAGAGCCAGTCATCTATGTATGGAAAAATAGAGATTCCCTGAAGACGGAGGAAGGCTGCCACTGCCACCATTGTCTTTGTAAAAACGCGGGGAGCTGTGGAAAGGCTGAATGGAAGAGCCTTGTATTGATAGTGCTGATGTCCTATGGCAAACTGTAGGTACTTCCGGTGTGTGTGGGGGGCAAATCGTGATGTGGAAGTAGGCATCCTATAGGTCAAGGGTTGCCATCCAAGCACGCCTGCGCAGCAAGGGGAGGATGGCACGCAGTGTAACCATCCTGAACCGGCGATATTGAATGAAGAGGTTGAGTCCTCTCAGGTCTAGGATGGGTCTGGTGCCTCCATCTCTCTTGGGGACTGTAAAGTACCTCGAGTAGAACCCCAGGCCCTGGTGGTAAGTGGGAACGGGTTCTATGGCTCCCTTTTCTAGAAGGACGTTGACTTCGTGAAGGAGGACAGGTGAGGGGATGGTGGCAACAAAGGTGGGGGTCGGTGGGGGCTGAAGGAAATCTATGAGGTATCCTCTCAAGATGACTGTGAGGATCCAGGAATTCGACGTAATCCTGGTCCACATGCAGAAAAATGGTGCCAGCCGGGTGGGAGAGGGAGAACTGGTAGAGTCAAAGACTCTGCTTAGCTTGTCAAGACTGGGGCGGCCTGATTGTTGAGCCGGCGAGAACTTTTGTCTAGGCGGGTAAGAGTGCTTCTGTGTACACGGAGATGTATGTGGATGCTAAGAGCAGTCCAGAGAGCTCCTGTTTGAAGAGCGACGGGACCAAGGTCTAGACCAGGTTCGCGGCCTAGACTGTCTAGGTGCGGAAGAAACTCCTAATGTACGGGAGGCCTTGATGCTCTTATCGAGATCTTGCAAAACAGCATCCATGGTGGCATGGAAGAGGCCGGCCCCATCAAACGGGAGATCTTCCACCAGCGACTTGGTGTCCGGTTGTAAAGTTGTTGACCGAAGCCAGGAGTGGTGTCTGAGGGCTATGGCCGACATCATCGTCTTTGAAAAAGCATCCAAGGCGTGCTTGGACGTGTTGACACATTGTTTCACCAAGGTGAGGCCCTCCTTCTGAATCCTCCGGGCGGTCATACGCTGGTCCTCAGGAAGTGCGGTGATGGTCTCTGACAACTGTTCTCAAAGGGCGTAATGGTACCTAGTCATACACGCTGAATAGTTGCTAACCTTGAGTCCCAGGGCTCCAGTGGAGTAAAAGTGTCGCCCGAAAGCATCCAGTTTGCGACCCTCCTTGTCTGCTGGGGTGGAGTGAGTCCATCTGGACCTGAAAGCGGATGTTATGACCATGGAATTCGGCCTAGGATGACTGGTGAGAAACTCAGCTTCTGTTTCCTGGATCCGGTACATATGGTCAAGGCATCGTGTCAATACCGGCGTCGATGACGGTTTGTCCCATCCTGCTTTGGCTGCTTGGAGGAGGACAGCAGACATAGGAAGTGCGATAGAGGTAGAGGTATCTCTTTGCACGATATCAAAAACTGGATCAGTCACCTCAGGCCTAGGCTGGACAATGGAGAGGCCGAGGGAAAGAGCCATCCTTCTGATCAGGTCTCCATAGGAGGTGAGGTCCTCTAACAGTGAGATGGGCAAGTTCTCTGCCACATCTGGCTTAGGAGAGGGGTTGGTAGGGGAACTGTGGTCAGAATACTCAACATCAGACTCTTGGTCCGAAGATGAGGAAGGCTCTGGGGCATCCAATGGAGTGGGCTGTGTTGGTGGAGGGGTCACCTGCGTCGGTCTCGATACCGATGCTGTTTGAGTTGACGTCGTAGCCCTGGCTGAGTCGATGACCATCGGGATCGGTCAAGCTTGATAGGCGGGCTGAGGCCTGAATTGTGAAGCTGATGGTGGGGGCCTCGATCTAGCTGGAGATCGAGCCCTAGTGGAGCATCTTTCCCAATCCGGGTAAGGTGCAGGAGCCCACGGCATCGATGTCAGCATTGAGTAACGATCGTAAGGAAGGCCTATAGCGATCCCAGTGTGGCACCACAGGGGGATATGGCCACGGCGTCAATAGCGGAGATCGGGATCTAGGAGATCTGTATCGGGGAGGCGGTTGCCTTGGTGAGTGATGGCGGGAGCGAGGAGACCCGTAGTCACTCCTATCTCGAGGAGATGGAAGTCCTGGCCAGCATACGAGACAGATGCCTCCGATGGCGACCACGAGCGAGAGCTAGGAGGTCTCGGCGGCGGTGAGTACAGCCGGTCTGGATCAGTCTCCTGGAACTCCTGTGCCTCGAGGATATGATCCGGTAGTGTCTGGATGGGTTGTCGTATTGGAGAGTCCAGGACTGTTATAGTGAGGTCGGTAGGTGGAGGCCCAACCAGAGGAGTCACCTGTACCGATGCAGCAACTGGTGAGAGCACCATTGGTACAGCAGCGGACGAAGGAGGTTTAGATGGGGGCTCGCCAAGTGCCGCAGATAGCCTCTTGTGCCGCCTTTCTGACTTGTCCAGTTTCTTCTTCTTCTTGGCCGGTATAGGGGCCGTCGAGTCTGAAGGAGTGTGGTGCATAGCCGACGGGCGAGAAACCTCCTAGAGCAGGGGTGGGCAAACTTGCTCAGCGTAAGAGCCACCTAGAACAGGCGTGGCCAAACTTGCTTAACGTAAGAGCCGCATAGAATAAACATCAGATGTTTGAGAGCCACAAGACATGAACAAATATTACCTGTTTTTATTGGAAAATAAGCAAATTTGCTTTTTATTAACATTAAATGAGACTGTCAAAAATAATAACAAAAGGGTTAAAAGCAGATATTGATAATGATATTAATTTGTCCAATGATATTTGTTTGCTAATGATATTTAGCTTCCCTAGCCGCCCTGCCGGGAGCCACATAATATATATGAAAGAGCCGCATGCAGCTCCCGAGCCACAGTTTGCCCACCCCTGTCCTAGGGCAATGTCGATGTGGCTCCGAAGTCGGCGGTCGACACCATCGATGTCGATGGGACACAAGGCATGGTGGACGATCCCGGGAGCAGCGCCGATTCCAACAAAGCAACCTTCAAACGAACAGCTCTATTTTTGCGAGTCTGGTTACTGAATTTGGCGCAATGGGGGCAGGAATCTGGTCGATGGGACTCCCCCAGAGAATGCAGATAGAGTGGCCATTGGGAGCCACCAATTTACTGCCACAAGCTGAACACTGCTTGAAGCAGCCCCACTTTTAAGCCATATAGTGAAAAGAGAGATGAAAAAGGTAATAGGTGGGGGGAGCTCTTGAAGGCGGGAAAGGAAGAACCCCACCACCACAAGAAAGGGTTTTTTTTAAAAAGTATTTTACAAATAAAAAGGGGAGGAAAGTGTTGAAACACTAGAGAGAAGAAAGCGACTGAAGAGAGAAAGGGAGAGAGCGCTTTCCACAAGGACTCCAGTGATCAACGAAGCTGTGAACAGCACGGCGGTCAGAAGAGAACTGGCGGGATGTCTGCGCCCGTGCCTCTGGGCATGCGCGGCAGGGGCTCCGCGCATGCCCAGTGCTGCTGGGCACGAAAATCCGTTGAGAGCTTTCTATGATACCAAAGGATTCCTGCGCAGGTGAAGTAACCATCAGTGTGAAGCAAAGAGACCACGTCGAAGATCATTCAGTGCTGAAATCCACCACCTGCAGTCCAAAGAGATGAAGTCCATTCTGCCATCTCAATGTTTTACCATGTCATTTTCCTACATATATGAACCAGGCATACATGCAACCTGAAAAATCTTGTGTGAAGGGGGATGGTTAGAATTAGATGTTCATCTTCCTATGACGTTCATTAGTTGTCCAGTTACTCAACTGGGAGTAGACATTTTCTTCTACAATACCTGTAGAAGTTATTAGGGTGAAAACCAGATACTTCCCTGTTAGCAATACATCCAACACCAATTATGCCTTATGTTGTGGAAAGGCACACCACTTCCACAAAAGGAAGTGCTGCTGGATACCTATTATATACTCGAAGTTGTTTCAATAATTGCTACATTACATTTTTTTTTTAGAAAAATGTATTTTCTTCATATTTTAATGGTGGAAAGCTCCGGGGAGCGTGTGTGTGCGTGTGTGAACCCAAGGCCTCCAAGGAAGTGTCTGTACTGACTTGGAATTCCAGCACTGACTTGGGATTCCAGCCAGCTGTTTCTCCTGCTGACTGATTAGAACTGAAGACTAGTTACTAAATTAATACAGAAGATAGTGAGACATTAACTTACAGATATAAGGAAAGCCAATTATGTAGAGATGATTTCCAAAGTTGCAATACAATTAGTTTGGCAGCAAAAACGACATGCTGGATCCACTACGCTTTGAAAGGGCCCATATAATGGGGGATACACCCTAACAAATGGAGAGCACTATGTTAATGCAATGTTCAGTCTCACACCAGAGTGTGGTTATCTGGAAAGAATTTTAAAGTAAATACAGAAAACCGTAGATGCAATAAGGCTCAAGTACTTGTTATTTATCAGAGATTCAGTACTAGAAAAAAAAAACTGGACAAGTTGTCCTGCAAATTCACTGTAGTTGTTAATATAATGAAGTGGATTTTATAGACGTAAATGTGGTTTTCCATCATTCTATGTCTGCTGTAGTTCATCCAGATCTATTTACATGTATCCAATCAGAAATATGAGCATAAACATTTCTATATGAAGTAATTTCTAGAATTCCTCTCTCTGCCAGCACTGTAATACAGCACACAGATATGCACATGTTAGCATTATCCAAGGAGCCATTGCCTACCTGCATCAGCTCTGGATCGCTGACCTGGTGCCTTTCCAAATGGGGTCTTCATTCATCTGTATTTAAGTGAGCAGCAAAGCTGCTAATCTAGGGTGAAAATCCAGTTCTAGGGGAGATTATGAAGATCCTCAACCTTGGAATAATGAGGAGACAATCCAAACTCTGATTATGTTTTTCCAAACTCGGGAAACTCCTTCAATTATAATATTCTGCAAGATAAAGAAAAATAGCCAGATCTGAAGGACAGCTAATACCCTGGAGAATAATAGTTAGTGAGCCAGTGTAGAGAGACTGGACAGCCTCCCACTCACTGCTTGTTCCTCCACCATCCCCATCCCGGTACTAGCAAAGGAGGTCACTGGCAGCACTGCATTACTTCTTCACCATTCCAGTGTGGCTAAGCAGGAAATACCACCAACTTTCAAGTGCAGAAAATTTGGCTGTTTTGCTGCTGGGAGGTGGGGCCTCCCAGTATTTGCAGTTTTCAAAATTCAAGTATCCAGGGAACAGATACCCTGTGAATGGTGAGGATCTACTGTATTTAAAACAACTTTAATTTTGCCTAACTTAAAATACCAATGGTTCATTCTATATAACTGATTATAAAAGTTTTTACATGAGACCAAAGGTTTTCTTACTCCCACTAGTACATACAGGAGGCTAGAAGCTTCTTTAACAAATTTATTTATTTATTTAAACAATTAGTCACTTTTCTCCCTTGCAGAACTCTAGGCAGCTTATGATATAAATTATTTTAAAAACACAATAAAAACAACAACGATAAAAACTCAGTTTAACAACTCCAATTGAGACTGCCAATAATAAAAGCTAAATAAATCTAAATAGCTAAAAGCTAAATAAATCAAATGCAGTTCTAAATAAAACTGTCTTCAACTACCTCTTGAAGATAAACAATGAGGGGGCCGGGTGCACTTTCCTGGGGAGGTTGTTCCATAATCATGGGTCTGCCACAGAAAAGGTCCTCTCTCATGTACCCACCAAATAACCCTCTTTAATTGGTGGGACAGTCAGGAGGACATCTCCCTGAGATCTTAAATCCCAGGAATTAGGAATGTATGGAAGAAGACAATCTTTCAGACATCCTGGTCCCAAACCAAGTACGGCTTTAAAGGACAAAACCAACCCCTTGAACTGGGCTGGGAAGCAGATCAATAGCAAATGTAATTGCTGTAGCATCGGACACATATGCTCTCAGTAGCTGGCCCTGACGAGCAATCTGCTCTAGCTGTAGCTTCCAAACACTCTTCAAAGGCAACCCCAAGTAGAGCACATTGCAACAGTCCAGTCTAGATGTAACTAAGGCATGGATCACTGTGGCTAGATCTGATTGAAGCAGGAATGGACACAGCTGACACACCAGCCAAAGCTGGGCAGAGGCACTCCAAGCCACAGCAAGTACCTGGTTTTCTAAGGTGGCTGCTGTGTTAAGAAACAAAGAAGTTAGTTTTCTATGTCATAAACTCTCAAAAGATTATCTCATAACAAAATAATCTCTGTCAATGCCTAACTGTCCCTCTTTAATCAGGCTAAACTTTTTTATAGACTTCAAACACCCTACAAGATTATTTGTATGCACATATTCAGATAAATCTACTAAAAATGTATACGCACACAGTTTTAACATGTTTGCTAGTTTTAGCATATCAAAATTATTACCAATGCTGCATACCTATAAGCCGGGCTTTTTTTTTGTAGAAAACAGCAGGAACTCATTAGCATAATATGCCACACCTAACAGCAGAAACATATTAGCATATTAGGCCACACCCCTGACAGCACAGCTCCCTCCCAGGATCAGCTTCCTCAGGTGCCCTGTGGCTTGCGGGGCACCTGGGGAACCTGAGAGAAGGAAGGCAGTTTCTGGGTCAGCTTCCCCAGGTCTGAGGAACCCAAAGAGGGGAGGCAGTTTAAACTGCCTTCCCTCCCTGGATCAGCTTGGCTTCCCCAGGTGCCCAACAGCTTGCGAGGCACCTGGGAAACCTGGGGGGGGGGGGGGAGGCTGTAGGCGTGGCCAACTCAGAAGCCAGCCAGAACTCCATTCCTGTGCATTCCTGCCCCAAAATAGCACTGCCTATAAGTATCTGTTGGCCACTACCTTATAAACCATGTCTTTGAACTGTATATTGTTTTCTGTCCTTAACTAAGCCAATCTTGGTACTTTCCCAAACACTCCCTGCACCTGGACCTAACATGCAATTAAGTATCTCTTGCATCATTTAACCGAATGAGACTTTTCTCTCCTACCTAAAGTCTACACTCTGTAGCCTCTTTATTCAGCAAGCATTTACTGAAACCAGTTGTTTTCCCATGCTTGCCTCTATAATTTTGTCAATCAGGACCAGCAACTGCTTTCCCCATAGTCTTAACTAGAACAGTGACAGCAGTCAAGGGTTGGAAATGACCACTGGTACTTACCGTAGGGGTCCTTCTCCTATGAGGTCAGGAAGACATCTCCTTGGGATATTCTCACTGTGCCTTTAGGGAGGCAGGAAACTGTTTTTCCCCCCTTCCTGTTAACACCTCCTCCAGTTCTGGGACTCTGAAAGCAGTGCTTGCAGACTAAACCTAACAGCCTTGCCCTGAAAAACATAACTTTAACAATAACTGCAACTTGTCAACTGAACTGTGCAGAATAACTGGGTAGTAATTATAGAGGAGGAAGAGAACAGCACAGAGATATAAGAGAAAGATGACAATGGGAGGGCCGAGATGTCCTTCTGACCTTATAGGAGAAGGACCCCTCGTAATAAATACCAATGGTTGTTCTCCCTATGAGGTGGAGGACATCTCCTTGGGACCTCCCAGAGCAGAGTCCCCTTTAGTTGGGTGGGTCGTCATCTTCCTCCAATGCTGTGACATGTTGAAGGTTTCTTCTTCCAAACACCACATCCACCAATGTGATCGTGTTAAGTCTATAGTGCCACACAAAGGTGGAGACTGAAGACCAGGTAGCCACCCTACACCCCTCCTCCACAGAGGCTCTGGTAGCAAATGCTGCATTGGTTGCGGCACTGCACAGAGAATGGGCCGTGATGCCTCTGGGAACCTCTTGCCCCGCTGCCTTGTAAGCCTCTGTGATGCAGGCCTTCAGGACTGAACTGATTGCTGACTTGGACATCTTATCACCCTTATGTGGCAGAGAAATGCTAATCAACAAGGACTCTGTCTTCCTCCAAGATTCTGTCCACTTAATGAAGATCTTCAGGGCCCTCTTAACGTTCAGGGTGTGCCACTCCAGCTCCTTAGGATGCTTGGGGTGAGGGCAGAAGGTTGGCAGACAGATCTCCTGTGAATGATGAAAGGTGGAAGAAACCTTTGGCTGAAACGTCAGATCAAAATGTAGGACCACTTTGTCCTTGTGAAAGACACAGAGAGACAATTTGACTGACAGCGCCCCGAGCTCAAATACCCTCCTGATGGAGGTGATGGCGACCAGAAACAATGTCTTCATTTTCAACCACCTCAGCCCCACCTCTCGGAGGGGATCAAAGGAGGCTCTGGTGAGCGCCTGCAAGTCAGGACACAAGTGTACTAGCAGTTGCAATTTCATTACAGCTCCCTGTAAAAATGATGAATATGAGGATGCTTGTTAATCTTGAACCCCCCCTGAAGAGGGGAGGACAGTGGCTAAGGCTGCTAACTGTCTCCGCAGGGTAGAGGCCTTGAGATTGGTGTCTAGGCCCTCTTGCAGGAAAGAAAGGACTGATGCTATGGAAGGTGACAAGGGATCCACCTTCTTACATCTACACCATTGCATGAATGCCTTCCAAGTAGTGCTGTATATGCAAACGGTAAACTGCCGTCTGGAAGCAACGATGGTGTCCAGGACCTGTGTGGAATATACTAGCCGAGCTAGGTTGCTCTGCTCAATCTCCAAGCAGTCAAACACAGCCAGTCCGGATCTGGATGCCACACAGGACCCTGAGACAGCATGTCCAGGGACACTGGGAGTGTCAGAGGTGGAAGAGTTGCCATCTCCTGCAGTGCTGAGAACCATGGATGGCGAGCCCAGCATGAAGCTACTAAGATGACCTCTGCTCTGAGCTCTCATATCCTGTGGATGGTTTTGGAGATCAGAATGAACAGCAGAAACGCAAGAAGGAGGCCCTGGGGCCATGCTGTCGTGAGCGCATCCATTGCCTCCGCCTGCAGATGGTGAAACCTGGTGAAGAATTGAGGCAACTTGCGATTCACTGGTGATGCAAACAAATCCACTGATGGCAGGCCAAAGCGGTGCACAATCATGATGAAAGCCGAGGGTGGAGAGACCATTCTCCTCCTGAATGGTCTCCCTGCTGAGCCAGTCCACCTGAACATTCTTGATCCCCTTTAGTGTTTTGCCTTACAGAGGCTAAGTGCCTCTCCGCCCAAGAGGGAATCTTCATTGCTTCTCTGTGCAACTATGGGGAATGATATCCCCCACTTGTTGGTATACACCTTGGCGGAAATGTTGTCCGTCCTCACCAAAATATGCTGGGGGGGGGGGGGGGCAAATGAATCAAGGCCAGCTGGATCACCCTGAGTTCTAAAAGGTTGATGTGTAACTTTGATTTGTTTGGAAGCCGGGAACCCTCCAGAGTCACCCCCCAGCCCTGTAGACTTGCATTCGTGAAGAGCTTCCTGGTGTAGCCTACATAGTAGTCCTTGCCTGTCAGCAGGTTGGCCGTGTCCATACACCAGAGGAGACTCCTCTTGACTCTGTAAGGAACCCGAAGGGTGACACACTTCTCCATAATGAGGAACTGATAAGGGCAAAGAAAAACCTGCAGGGGTCTGGAATGTAGACGAGCCCATTGTACCATGTCTATGCTGGCTAACATAAGTCCTAACAGTCTGGCCAGTTCCAAGAGAGATGAAGATCTGCTGCAGAGTACTAGAGAAGCCAAGTCCTTGAGCTTCGTGGCCTTGGATGCCAGAAGGAAAAGAGCATTGCATGTGGTGTCGATCACTGCTCCCAAGTGCTTGATCCGTTGCTTTGGCAGGAGGGAACTCTTGTCAAAGCTGATCAGGAACCCATGCTTCTGGAGACAATGGATCATTCTGCTGGTGTTCCTGACGGACTCCGCTTGGGTGCTGGCCCGCACCAGAAGGTCATCCAGATATGGATGCTCATGTATCCCCTGACTCCTGAGATGCACAACGGGGTTGATGATCAGCTTGGAAAAGAGTCTGGGAGCCGTGGAGAGTCCAAAGGGAAGGGATCTGTACTGGAAGTGCCGGCAGTTCACACAGAAACGAAGAAAACTCTTGTGAGCCGGATGTATCGGCACCTAGAGGTACGCTTCCATGAGATCTATGGATGTCAAGAACTTGTCTGGAGACAACGAGTCTGCAATGGCCTTCACAGTTTCCATGCGAAAGTGTCACAGCCTGATGAATCTGTTTAGAAACTTGAGATCCAAAATTGCTCTCCAGTCTCCGTTTCTCTTGGGCACCATGAACAGGATGGAATAGATTCCCCGGCCCCACTCGTCAATGGGAACTAGTTCCATTGCGTTGATCTCTAGTAGGTGTTGAATGGCTGTGTTGACGATGGCCTTCTTGATCTAGAATTTGCTTGCAGGTGATTTGAGAAATCTCTCTGGTGGATGGCGTAGAAACTCTATCACATATCCGTAAGACACAACTTCCACTGCCCAGGTGTCCGCCTGAGCCGCTCTCCAGGCCTCTGTGGAAAGTAGAAGATATGCCCCCACCGAAACAGATGAGTAGTCATGCCTGTTTGGACTTGGGAGTCCTGGGTTCTTCTGTCATTCCTGTTGAATGCTGACCTGTTGAACCTACGTGTATAGGGACCACGTTTGCCAGCTGGCTTGGATGTATCCCACTGGGTCTTCTTAACATCCTGGCAGAACCATGGTAAGGAGTGCTGGGTATGAAAGAACTGGTTGTTTTGCCTATCAGAACGCCTGAGGGACCTTGGCATAGCTTTTTTCTTGTCCCAGGTCTGTATTAGGATGGTGTCTAGTGCTTCTCCAAAGAGGCAATCCCCTTGGAAGGGATACGCCGTCACAATGGATTTGGATAAGGCATCTGCTGGCCATGCCCGCAATCAAAGGAGTCATTTTGCAACTGCCGTGGATGCCATGGCTCTTGACGCAAATAAAATAATGTCCAAGGTGGCATCCGCGGTGAAAGAGCTGGCCTTGAGAACGTGAGAAGCTTCCTCCAGCAGACTGCGGCTGTTTTCCGGCAAAAGTTGAATCAGCTTGCTCATCCACACGATGGCGGCTCTGGAAGCAATGGAGCCCATAGACGCTGCTCTTACCATCATGGCTTATGGCCTTATGGATCCTCCTGAGGGTTGCCTCTGCCTTCTTATCGGTGGAGTCCCTGATGGAACCGTGGCCATCTTCAGATACTAGCCCAGAGATTGCAGCTACCGGGCCCTCCACTGGAGACACCTGCAACAACTCATCAGCATAGTTAGGCAGAGCATATAGCTGTTTGTTAACCATGGGTCTGTCCCATTCAGCTCTGAGTTGACGTTTAAAGTACTCAGGGAAAGGGAACACCTTCTTTGAATATACATCTGGAGGGAAAACTCATAATTGCCCCCAGACTTAAGACTTGAATTTGGCCCTGGCCGCCTTCTGGTACTCTGAGGGCAGCAGATCATGGATCTCAAGAGCCTTAATGGCCTTGGTCAGAAAGTACTGATAGTCCTCTGGTTTAAAAAATTGACTGGACTGCTCAGGGAGTTTCAACTCCTCCTCCTCAGACAAAAACTCTCCCTCTTCTCTGTCATCTATAGAAGAGGCAGTGGACTCCACCTCCTCCCACTCCTGATCACCTGTGTCTGTCCTGGATGGGAGGAGGTGCTTTTTGGGCTGCCTTGGTCGGCCAACTGGAGAGAGAGGAAAATATGGATCCTGGAGAGAAGGAATCTCGTTGGGCAGGGACCTTTGGTCTGGGCTGGAACTGGGAGATCTCCTGGTGAATGGTCTGACAAATTAGAGCCATTAATTCAGAGGGCTGGGTCAGAAGCCCTTTGTCTGATTGTTTACCCCTCTGCGTGGCAGCTCCAAACGCCAACTCCTGGAGGTCCAGGGAGGCGATGGGCGAGCTCCTTCTGCCCCTGCAGGTCCCAAAATGGCCTTTTGGAGGGTGCCGGGGTTCGAAGCCAGACCCTCAAAATGGCTGCTGGAGGCCCGAAGGCATGCTACTGAAATGGCGGGCTCTTCTACTGACTGCCAGCAGCGCTTGTGGGTGCGCTGTGCCACCGCTGGGTCTGACAGGCTCACTGGGAAAATGCGATCTAGCCTTGAAAGCAGATCGGCCCCATAAAAACGTCAAACGATCGCCGGCTCCGTAGTGCGCGCCTCTCCCTTGTCGCCCGAGAAGCCCTCAGAAAGTTCCGTTGCCTCCATGCTGCAGCAGTCGAAGACTCCCTCTTTGGGTCCTAGAGACCCCTTCAAACTTTGCTCCCGGCTCAGAGCATTTGAAAAGAGGAGAAAATAGAAGGAGAAATAAGAAGAAAAAGGCAAGGAAGAAGGGAAAAAGAGAAAGTGAAACTACAGCTAAAAAACTAACAAGGCTTTTCTGCTGCCACTCCCTACTGAGGCAGGAATAGAACTGGAGGAGGGGATATTCTGAATGCACCAACAGGAAGGGGAAAAAACAATTTTCTGCCTCCCTAAAGGCCAGATGGGAATAACCCAAGGAGATGTCCTCCACCTCACAGGGAGACCTCTACTCTTTCTCCCTCAAAATTATTAAATGAGTTCTCCTTATAGCTTTTAAGCAGTGGTGACTAGACAGAAGAAAGAACTTCCTGTTTGTTACCAATGTATCAAGAAAGTGGGATGAAACAAAAGGGCAGAGATTTGGCCCACCATTCTCTGTCTTCTCAAATACATCCGATCCATAAATGCAATTTCTAGCATCAGATACAGAAATCATACACTAAATATACTTTATTCCATATTTCATTGCAAAAAATACAAGACAACATGACATCTAGCCAATGGCTAAGACATATTAGGATATGTTTAACACTAGAATAACGGGAAAAAACAAAAATTAACATAGTCACGTAGCAGTAAATATGTAACTCACACCTACCATAGCTTCAAAACAGCATTCTTAAGAGTTTAGAAGTCTACACACAACAGACCCAGGATTGATGCAAATTTTGCCTTTAGAAGCAAGAACTTTAGCACCCTCTTGTGGCAAACCACAGCTATCCCAGGAGAACCTCCAAAAAAATCTTCCGAACTGCTTTCCCTTGCCAGAGTGTTCCTAAACATTGATTATTCTGGTTCATTATCGTCTTCAGGCTCTTTTAGTTTCCATATAGCTGTGAAGCAATGGACAGAAAATCTAGAAGAGCATTTGTTCACACTGTATTGTGAATTCTTCATTCTATGTCTACACATTTTCTTAAAATTTCCGGGACTTTTCAATGATTTTCCAGGACTTTTCAATAAGTCTTCAGCCACAATTTCATAATCTCTCACAGGACAGTGGAGCAAACAATAAACAATAAAATTCAGACACCTAACGAAGTCAGTTGAACTTTTACAAGTTCCTGATACAGATTTGCTAAACAGAGTTTGCACAGGTGCACAGGAACTACTAGAAAGGAGCCACAATGAATGCTGAAACAGGCAAATGAACTTGTGAATCATCCATTTTATCTCTCTTCTCCCCCAAATCGGCTTTTCTGGGGGTGAATATTCTCCTTAGGCTACATGAACAATACAAGCAGGTGCATCAGCTACATGTGCCAGTCACCACAGTGGAACACCTCTTGTAACTCCTTGAGGAGGTAGAAGTCCTTTCCTGTCTTGCAGCACCTTCCATTTAACCCTAGGCTTCTTGGAGTACCATATAAATTGCTTCGTTAACTTATTAATTTCTTTATATATACTGGCTCTTTCGTTTAACAAAGGAATTGTTTGTGCCAAAAATAAAAATTTAGGTAGAACTTTCATTTTAATTGCAGGAATTTTACCCAACCATGATAATTTTAAATCTTTCCATTTATGTAGATCTTCTCTAACTTTATTTAGCCAATTTTTGTAATTGTCTTCAATTAGGGAACTCACTCTATTTGAACAAATAATTCCTAAATATTTTACTTTCTTAACCACAGAGATATTAAAAAGCGCTTGTAATCTAGAGTCTACTTCTTGAGAACAATTTTTAGTAATTAGTTTAGTTTTCTGGAGATTGATCTTAAATCCTGCCATCTGACCATAGTTATCAATTATTGCTAGTAAACTATTTAGTGAACCTTCTGGGTTTTCCAAGATAAACATCACATCACCTGCTAAGCACAAAGCTTGTACGATTGGCCTTTATATTTAAGACCTTCAATTTCCTGTGCACTTCTTACCTGTTCACAATGAGTTTCCAAAGCAAAAATGAAAAGCAGAGGTGAAAGAGGTGGTACAACAAGCACAAGGTGGTACAACAAGGACAAAATTCACTCTAATTTCTTGGCACACCTTTTAAGAGCTGCCCTTATGAAGATATGGTTAAATATTAAGAAAAAAATTTATTCTAAAATCCCAATGTGGATATCACCATTGGAGGCCTTTATTAAACCATCGCTTTTAACTCAAAATATTGAGTTATGAGTCATTATTAGATAGAGAAGGGAATATCAAGACGGAGTCTCAAATAATAAGTGAGGAGGGAATACACTTAACCTGGTGGGAAAATATGCAACTCCATTCCAGATATAAAGAAGATAAAAAGATGGGATTTAGTAGAAAACCAAATGAGTTAGATGTAATATGGTCAAATAATGATTCTAAATTAATAAGGAAGTTATATAATATAATCCTGAAATATGAAATGCAGGATGAGGAAATAAAACAAGCCATGATAAAATGGATGGAGGATTTTGGGTATAATATCAGTACAGATGACTGGTCAAAAATCTGGAAATCTATAAAGTATCTGAAGGTGGTATCTTATAAAGAGAATATTTTATAAATTATTTTACCGGTGGTATTGGTCACTGGATAGGCTAAATAAGTGTTATAAATCTGTCTCCAATCTGTGTTGGTTATGTGGAAGTAATATCGGTACACTCTACCATATGTGGTGGTCTTGTAAAGTAGTTCAAAAGCTATGGCTGACGGTCAAGAAATTAATATGGTAAATTATGGAACATGACATAGACTTGATTCCAGAAGTATATTTGCTGAATATGCTACCAGATGGCTTGAGGAGAACAGACCAAAAATTAATGGCATATACATTAACTGCAGCATGTATACTTCGGGCAAAATATTGGAAATCGTCTTCTTTACCAAGAAGGGAAGAAATAATTAAACTCTCGGAATGGGCAGAAATGGATAAGTTAAGCTTTTTACTGAATTCAGATGGTAAAGGTGATCCTGTTGATGTATGGTCCAAATTTACTACATGGTTGGAATAATTTTGTTGTGCTCATTTGTGTAAAAGTTGGCGGAGATGTGTAACATCGTATTTATTGGTAAAGATTTCATTAAAAATTATTTTTTTTAAAAAAAAGGAGGTAGAAGTCCTGGCTACATGCCTCAACTTCCCCCCTGGGCTGTCTCACACTGAATATTTAAGCACCTGCACCAACACACAGAAGTGCATATCTTCATATGATCAAGTTTGTATAAAGTGGTAAAAGTTACGGAAATGCTAATGACTTCAGAAAGTAAAAACAAAACAAAACAAAAGTTTCTGCTTTAACATAAAAGTATCATTTATTGTTATTGTTCAGTCGCACAGTCAAGTCCGACTCTTCGCGACTGCATGGACCACATCATGCGAGGCCCACCTGTCCTCTGCTGCCCTCTAGAGCCTGCTCAACTCCATACTTGTTGCATCAATAATCATTTATTACTTTTTGCGGCCAAAACGGTCATTGCCCAAAACTGGAAAACGACAATGACTCTTTCACAATGGCATAAAAAGTTGTGGGATTTATACATCATGGCAGAACTCTCGGATAATCTTATGCGATTTGATAAGTCTCCTACACTCTCTAACTTTACCTGTACATGGTTTCCCATCTTAGAATACCTAACCAAACAAGTCACACTTTCTATCATAAATGATTTATGGCCATGGTAAATATGTCAATCCTTTTTTGTTTCCTTTCCCCCCTTTGATTCTGGAAAGATTGTTCATTTGGTATACACTGCCTTTACCTCTCTCACTTGTAATTAATGCGAGATGGTCACACAACAACTATGTATATAATATAACTCCTGTGATATGGATCTTTGATCTCTGCAAATTTGTATATGATATTACTCCCTTTGTTGTTTGATCTACAAGATTGTATTACATGTTAAGTTCAATAAAATATATTGTACAAAAATAATAATCATTTATTACTGAGCATATTTATGGAGTTTAAAAGCGTAAAAGCATTTGTTTTCTACAAGCAAAACTACAAATATACCCAATACCTGTGTGTAAGAGAGTGAAAACTGTTGCATCCTATGCTATCTTAACACGTCTTTATTTCTGAGAAACAGGAAAAATAACTTGAAATCAGAAAACACATTTTGCAATAAAATAGATATTATTTGGACATAAAAGGTCCATACAGGGACAAGACAACTAGAAGCATTTCTGGATATTTAGTTAAGCTTTATAACGTGACACTGAACATTATAATTGAAGTATTTAGTAATTCTCAAACACGTTATAGCATATCACTGTAATATACACATCCTCAAAATGTTATATGTCTACAGTGTGTTTGCGCGCACGTGTTAAATGCTGTCAAGTTATTTCCAACTTATTGTGGCTTTATGAATTAATAACCTCCAAAACATCCTATCATTAGCGGGCGTGCTCAGGTCTTCAAAACGAGGGCTGTGACTCCCATTATTGAGTCAATCCACTTCATGCTTTCTTGTTTCCTGCTGCCTTCAACTTTTCCTAGCATTATCTTTTCCAGTGAGTCTTCTCATAACGTGACCAAAGCACAATAGCCTCGGTTTAGTAATTTTAGCTTCTATGGAGAGTTCAGGCTTGATTTGATCTAGAACCCACTTATTTGTCTTGAAGTAAATAGCTCTCGCGTAGCTCTTCTGAACTGACCTTACTCCAGCCCACCAGCCTCCTCCATCTAGACTCAGTCTAAATATTACTTCAGAAAGCCTTTCCAGAGAAGCCAAAAGGCCACTCTCCCAGGAATTTTACAATCCAGAATTTGAGACAGGAAAGGAAAAGGAAGGAGACAGGAATTAACAGGAGACCAATACATACTGATTTATGTTACACAATCTTAATTTCTGTAGGAGAGGGGAACTAACCAGTTGTTCCAAAGTCTTCATGGAAAAAAATGGATTATAAGGGGGTACTTAAAGGAAGCAAGACAGCTGACAACAATTTTGGGGAGGTATTATCAGGAGTGAGAGGTAGCAAGGGGAAAAGGGAATTGTTTGAGACCTCTGGATGGCCAAGAATTGAGTGCGACAGGTCAAGTGTATCAGGAATGGGATACAATACAATGATGTGGGGAGCTGTGAAGGCTGTTTGTTCTGTATCTAGGCGCAACCAGGAAGCCAGTGTACAAATGTGAGGTGCACCACATGGTCAGAAGCTGAGATATTTGCCAACAGACAGCAAAGGCTTTGTGTCTGTTCTTACAAGAGTTGATCCATTCAATAGATATGGGGACCAGTAGGAGGTGAACAGTGTTTGAGAAATAAGTATAAGATTAAACACAGTTGGAAAAAGCAATGAGATAAGCAAAAGGAGACATGGTTTAGAGGCAGAAAGTCCAGGGATCATAAGCTGGGCATCATCAGCACAGAAGTAATACTGAAAGCCATATGTGGGTTGTCTAGGGAACAATGTGCAAAGATTTTTTTTAAAAAAAGCAGTCAAGGACAAATCCCTGAGGAATCTGAAGGGGAGAAAGCAGAGGAAAAGCTTTCACAGATGCTTGTAATAGTATATAACTGACCCCGTCAGGAATGATACTTTTCAGACTCTTCCAAGGCCAATTGATTATCAGTGGTATGTGGCAAGCATCCAAAATAGGTAACTGCTATTTTCCTACTACTCCCTTTACCAGGTGCACAAATTATCAGTAACATACTCCCTAAATTCAGTACATCAACTAGAGATACAGGCAAAGCAAAGATAAGTGTTTCAGTCTGCCAGGCAACTCAGGCCCACTAGTGGAAATTGCAGAACACCACCTGACCACTTGAGATGACAATAGTCTTCTGTAGATAACATTACACTTTTCGGTTGAAGGAAGACTACTTATAAGATGGCCGCATCCAGTCCAGTACAATATTAGTGCCTTTCTTCTGATATAGTGGCACTTTTGCTAGTGAAAGGGATTCTGTTGATGGGGATGGAGGGTGATTTTCTGCCACTTCTGTCCTATAACAAGCTTCAGCTCTGCCTGCAATCTGCACATATTTCAGTTCCCAGAATTTCTGATTTGTATCCCATCACTGCACTCAGCTAAAGGCTGTGCACACAAGCCTCTGCTGGGCACCTTGTACATTACAGAAAAAAGAGAAATGTGCCACCAAGCTCAGATCCTTGCTGCTTGCTTCCTTTATAGCAAAACTAAAACTAATGGCCTTACTAAACCTACATGTTGTAGATTCTTAGCTCCAGGGGCTCTTGGAAGAGAATTATTATTCCAACCCATTTTAATCTGGTTTCATATCAGGATTTGGAATGGAGACTGCTTTGTCCCCTTGGTTGATAACCTCTATCAAGAACTAGATGGGGGAATGTGACCTTGTTAGTTCTACGGGATCTCTCAGTAGCTTTCAGTACTAATGACCACAGTATCCTACTAAGCTGCTTCTCAGCACTGGGACTAAGGGGCACTATGTTAGAGTGGTTCGAGCCTTATCGTGGGAGGGCATCTCAGAAGGTAGTGCTGGGGAGTTCCCTCTGCCCCATAGCCACTGGGGTGCTGCACGCTTCCATCTTATCCGCCATGTTATTTAATATCTGTATGAAGCCAGTATGGGTTGTAGTGTCACCAACAGGTGGATGATATCCAGCTCTACCTTTCTTTTCCACCTAATTCTAAGGGAACTGTTGATGTCCTGAACCAGCACTGGAATCAGTAAGGGGCTGGGTAAGAGTGAACAAAGTTAAACCTAATCCTGGTAAGACAGAAGTTTTCTGTATTAGAAGAAAGGCAGGCCAGGAACTCAAGATCTCTCCTGTCTTGGATGGGGTTATACTCCTCTTAAAAAACCAGGTCTGCAGCTTGGGAGTGCTGCTTGACAGACTGATCATCTTAGAAAATCTGGAAAGTGCTTTTGTCCAGCTTCAGCTGGTACGTAAGCCATGCCCCTTCCTAGTTCAGTAAGATCTAGCCTCAAGTGTTCCATGCCTTAGTTACATCTAGACTATTGCAATGCGCTCTGATAGGGGACACCCTTGAAGAGTGTACAGAAGCTGCAGCTACTGCAGCATGCTGAATCTACACTGCCAGTCAGGAGTCAGCTACTGGGAGCATGTGACTCCGATACTACAGCAATTACACTGGCTACTGAGCTGCTCCTAAACTGAATTCAAGGTGTTAGTTTTGTCCTTTAAATCCTTAGAAGGTTTAGAACTGGAGTATATGAAGGACTGTCTTCTTCCATACGTTACTGTCCAGGAATTAAGATTGCCCTGAGAGACGCTCCTGACTATCCTACCAATCATGAGAGAGGGCTTTTCAGCAGCAGCCACACCATTATGGAACAATCTCCACAGGCAGAGATGCCCCTGCCCCCTGCCAATCTTCAGGCGGTAACTGAACATTGTACTTAGTACTATATTTGACTGATTTAGTTTTTAGTGGCAGTCTTAATTGCAGTTGGTTTAAAATTGTGACCTATTGTGTTTTTATAATTGTTTTATTCATATTTTAATTGTGTTTTCATAATAGGTTTATTTACAGTGTAAGCCACCTTGAGCTCCATAAGGAAGAAAGGTACGTAGTTAACAACTGTTTAAAATAAATGTAAATAAATACCAGTTTTGGGTTTGCAAACTGTCAGCTCCCTCCTTACTCAATCTTAGTCTTCTTGCCTTGTCATCTTTATCGACCTCAGTCAAGTTCCTCCCCACATTCACAGCTAGAAGGCCTCCCCCCAATTCCTCTTAACTGCACATGCTCTTTTTGAGGGCACAACTCATGGGTGTCTCATGGAAAAAATACAGAAAGAAGATGAAGCATATTAAAAAAAGGAAAGACTGACAGGCTTAGCCAATTGATTCTTATGGTATGATTGACCAGAGGCTCATGTGGGGCAACAGACTCCAATGTCGCTGAAGGCTAAGTCAATGAGTGTGGTTTTGGTTAGGCAAAGTGGAGCCTTTGTTATGCCCCCTAGTCTAGTATGGAGGAGGGGGGAATGGGAAGGTTTTTTGTTTTTAAAATTAAATTTCTCTCATGCATACACTGAAATCTGAACTTCTTTCCACACTCTCCTTTTGTTTCTATTCAAGACCCCGTACTTCTGAAGATGTGACTAGGGCCCCTTAATGTAACATTATATTTGGCAACAGTTAAGCCCATGGAAATGAGCCGAAGCATGAAACAAAACCAGATCTCCTAATTGAAAGTCTAAATATTCATGAGCTCGTGAGATTGTTCAGATTTTAAGATCTGTTTAAGAGACAATTTTGAGTTATTCCAGCTTTCCTTCTATCCGTTAATCTACTGTCTCCCCCACTGACTAAATTTAGATTGGAAACTTCTTGGGGCAGAGGCCTGATATTCAGTTTTCAGCTTTACCATTACACTGCAAAGCACCATGTACATAGTGCAACAGTCATATTTGTCATCTGCATATGAGATAGCAGGCTTCTTAAAACAAATACAATAGGAGGGGAAGTGCATATATTTAATAAGAAATACTTTAAAAACACACTCAATTACAGAAGACTATTTGGAACCATCTATCTTTCTGTGCTTACATATGGGGGGAGGGGAATATGTGAGATTTAGGCACATGTCCATAGTGCAGGGTATCCTTAGTTGTATTCATTCTCACCCTAAGGCTCACTGCCTTAATTAAAGGGGAGGTGGTTGGTAGGGGTGGTGGAGACTGCATCATTCCCCCCTCAAGAATCATGCAAGCCTACTGAACCAAGGTAAAGACTCTTAAGTCCATTTAGATATTATCTGTTAGTGATTACTGTGCTTGCAAGGGACAAGGATGGGTACAAAATCATGCCAACATTTGCTGCCCTGCCCTCTGCACTACCAGTTACCACAGAACTCCAAATTCTAAAAACTGTACATTGCTCCTGCTGCATCTGAGTCCCATCTCATTCTGCTATGACCAAGGGGGAATTTAAATTAACCCGTTCAATCTCAGATCATTATGACATTAGTCACTATGAAACACAAATGTTTTAACAGCTTAAGAAGAGAGACCTGCCTTGGGGCCTAAGATGCTCAGGAGAATGGTTGGCATGTATTTTAACTAAATGAGAAATCCAACACTACTAGAAGAAAAGAAAGACTTGTCCTTAACCTCCTTCCTTCTGAAGATGTTATCCATGTTTAATTACTGTTAAATGTATTTGCCCCTTTATTCTGAGAAGCTGATGGGATTCACTGTGCCATTTTAAAAGTGGGGAACTTCATTATCCTGACTAGAACTAAAAGTCTTGTAATTTTGTTGTGGTTAAACTTATACTGTCTTCTGAGTTGTCTACTAGGAATTGTTATTTATTCTGTGGCACCTGGGAACATTATTTTCATACAGTTACCCCAACTTTACAGCCTAAGCCTCAAAGCAGCTTTTAAACGCTTAAAATTCAAAAATACAATGAAGTTAAATACAATAGATAACAGATCATTACAGCAGTTAACAGAAGCAATAAGAACAGCAACTCTACCAGGCAATTAGCAAGACTCTTCTTCAGCCAAACAAGTGTTCTAAAAAGCATTGACATAAAGCCTGGAAAAGTGTCCAATAATACTTCCCTGTGATGGGAAGGTTAGGTTCCACCTCTCCCTAAGGGCGACCACTAAGAGCTGATGGAATGTGGGTGAGTGGACAGTTGGAAAACAGCAGTTAGGAGAACAACTGGGATTTGGCACCTAGGGAGCTGAGAGTGAAAAGAAGATATCTGATTGCATGAGGCTGAGGTGAAGATCAGCTTAAAGCTAGCTGACTAAAAAGAGTCAATTTGTAACATAAGATATTGGAATAGGGAAACAGTTCAAAAGTTCAAGGGAAAAGGCTGTTTACTTCTACCTTTTTCTTTAGTGTTATGTTCAAAGCATAAATAAAAGCTAATTCCTCATTTGTTTAACACTGTGGGTTAACATACACACTCTCACAAGTTACACACACACTCTCTCTCTCTATTACACTACATGGTGGCAGCGTGTGAACTGAACAATGTTTGAGCCCCCAACCAGAAGAACTCTGAAGTGTTTCAGGAAAGGCCTGTTATTAAAAGGGGGTCTACCCTGTCTGCTGATGACTCAGTGAGTGACAGGACCTGAGATATGAAACTATCATGGCTCTCTAGAGATTTTAAAAGGGACAAGGGAAGCAAGGGTGACAACCTGACCTACTTGTAACCCAGAAACAGACAGGTATAGAGGGTGGTAGGCATTCTGTGGGTGGAGACATTTCCCAGTCAAGGCAAATACACAGGGAGTCCCAGTGTTCCCTCTAAGCTGAGTTAGTGTGAGCTAGCTCACAGTTTTTTAGCCTCCGGCTCACACATTTTTGTGTGATGGCTCCAGAACAAACTAATTTATGCAATAGCTAAATCACTTGCTCACAATTTTAATGCCAGTAGCTTACAAAGTAGAATTTTTGCACAGAAGACTCGACAGCTTAGAGGGAGTATTGACAGGGACCCTGATTTGGATAACCCAGGCAAGCCCAATCTCATCAGATCTCAGAAGCTTAGCAGGGCTGACCCTGGCAAGTATTTGGATGGGGATCTCCAGAAAATGCCAGGGCTGGGAGGCCAAAGGCAGGCTATCAAGCTACTTCTCTGAACATCCTCCATGCCCCAGTAGGAGTCACCATAGGTTGCCATGACTTTCAGGCACTGGCGCGTGTGCGCACACATGCGCAAAAATATCCCAAGAAAATACATCAGGAAGACTGCCAAGCATAAGTCTACCAACTATATAGTCAACTGCCAATCCTGGAGCAGAGTTTCCCTGGAAGATTACATAAAGGTGAACAGTTCCTTCAGATATTTGCAATTTAGTGCTAAATGATCTTTGAAGGTCAAAACCAACAATTTGAGATGGATTTGGAAAGCAACTGGCATCTAATGAAGCTCTTGATAGTATAATACGATCCTCATAACTGGCTCCATTTGAAAGTTGAACTTCTCCATTGTGGACCAGTTGTAGTTTTCAACACTTTATTAAAGACATCCCCATTTAAAATGAATTACTAATCTGACCTTTATGTTATTCAGGCATAGTATGGAAAACAGGTTCCTCCTGTCAGGGAAGGGCTGCTGTACCAAGCAAAAGAAGAAGAGAGTACTCCTGTCTACAGCCATCACCAGTGAGACAAGAAACACTGCTTTGTCTAAGAGTAGCAAGCTGTAGGCCTGTTCCTTCAAGGGCTGTGTAACCCTGTCTGATCATCCCAGCCTTCCAATCCTAGGTCAGCTGACCCAGCCACCACAGCTGGCTGGATTAAACATTGATTTATTAACACTCAATTGAGTATTCCATTGTCTCATGACAGTTAAAGAAAAGAGGGACGGTGACTGGATATCTTCGGTATATTGATGCCACTAGATTCTTCTTCCTGGCTCCTTCCTGTCTTGAAAGAGCAGAACAAGTGCAGCATAGCAGTCCAATGAATGTCAGAACATGCAAGAAGATACTATGATCTATGGCCATTGAGAAGAGGATGGGGACATGCGTGTGTACGCACTGTTTCCCTTACCAGTTATTTTCTAAGGCATCTAGGGCAACTTGTGTCCCCAAATCCGTCCAAAAGCCATACTGAAATGGGGCTGCCTGATTAATCCAAGAATAAGTGAATTTGTTCCACTATTCTTTGCTCCAACACTCTGCCCAACATGGGAGTCAATAATGAGGGGTGTGCATTCAGCTTCCCTGAGCCGAAAAAATACTGAATAAATGCTTTATTGGTATTTATTCAGTATTCCTAAACTGTTTACAAATTCAGCAAGCTTTTCAGGCTTTCAGGTAACTGAATGCCGACTTCCCTCCCCCTGTGGCTTCCTTGGTCAGTTTCATTCCTACCCGCCAGTCAGCTGTTAAGTTTAGGCAATTTAAACCTAACAGCTGTCAGGTGGGTGGGATTGAAACTGACCAGGCAAAGGGTCCTCTCTCTGCCTTCCCTTCTCGAGCTTCCCCGGGCTGCTAGAGAAGCACAGGCAGAGCACCCAGGCATGTTTAAATGCCTTTCTATCCCTCCCCCCAATTCGGTTGCCCTTCTCCAGCTGCTCTGCAGCCACGGGGCAACTGGAGAAGGGTAGGCACAGAGCCCAGGCATATTTCCATGCCTGCCTTCGGCTTCCCCAGCCAGTGCATCATGGCAGGCTGGGGAAGCCAAGGGAAAGCATGGAAACATGAATTCTTCCCTCCCTGAGCCTCTCAGCTGCTTTGGAGAGACTCAGGGAGGGAAGGGAAAGACAACTCAGACATGTTTAAATACTTTTCTATCCTTCCCCGAGTTCAGGGAAGGAAAGAGAGGCATTTAAACATGCCTGCCCTGTTCCTACCTGCCCTTCTCCAGCAGCCCCACAGCCGTGGGGCAGTTAGAGAAGGGCAGGCAGGGAGCCCAGGGCATGTTTCTGTGTGGGCCACCTCCGCAGTAAGGATGGATGCCTTTCCAGCCATTGAGATGGTCAGTTTCAGTCCCCTCTGCTTCCAAGGGCAGGCATGGAAACAGAAGGGAAGGCAGAGAGAGGAGGCTTTTCCTGGTCAGTTTCACTCCCATAGCTTGTCTGCTGTTTGATTTAAATGTTTTAAACCTAACAGCTGACTCGCAGAGAGTGAAATTGACCAGGAAAGCTGCAGGGGCTTTGAGAGGGAAAGAAGGCATTTTAACATACCTCCCTTTCCTCCTGTCAGGTATATCAGACCTGAATATATTCAGCAATTCCAAATATTTCCCCAATTCCAATACTTTATCGGTATTGGACTCAAGAAATTCAGTATTTATCAATATTTTTCAGGTCTGATATACCCAAAACCTTAAAATACCAACTTTTTTTTGCACTAATTTTGGCACTCTGAGCCTCATGATTATATAGGGCTGCAGTGGCTCAGAGGTTAAGATGCTGAGCTGCAGACCAGAAGGTCAGTAGCTCGACAGTTCAAGACCCTAGTGCTGTGTGACAGAGTGAGAGCCCATCTCTGGTCCAAGCTCCTGCCAACCTACCAGTTCAAAAGCAAGAAACTGCAAGTAGATAAATGGGTACCACTTCGGTGGGAATGAAACAGCGTTCCGTGCCCCTCGGCATTTAGTCATGCCGGCCGCATGACCACAGAAAAAGTCTTTGGACAGCACTGGCTCTTCGGCTTGGAAATGGAGATGAGCACTTCCAAGGCGGTCTTATCAGGCTACTTTCAGCTGTGCTGAGTTAGCCTCCTTTAACGATCTATATCACTGCCTTGTTAGGTTTCACTAGTCTCTCCTGGTAAGCCTAACCCACCAGCTAGGCCAATCCCACTGTTTACCAGCAGTAGTAAGACAAATGGATAGCAAATAACCGTTTCTATTTACGCAATAAAAAACCAATTTTTAAAATCTTTTAACCTGCAGTCAAATAAGGTTTACCAATTGGTACTCTGCCTCAGCTTTTGCAACAAGCCAGTACCCAACTTTCCTGTGCATGCAGAAGTTGATGATCCCCATTTACCGAAAGGCAAAATTTCAGCATCTGCTCATAGCAAATGAGTAATCTCATCTGGCACAAACAAAGAGATAGGAAACAAAATAAATTAGATATCACATGCGCACCGACATATACCTTCTGCCCCACATTTATTATTGTAATCACATACAGAACCTAGAAAAATCTACTGTAATCAGTTGTGTCCAACTAGCTTGCTTGGCCTCAAGAACAATAGTTAAGAACATGCTTACAGTTACAATGTACATTATATACAGATAAAGCTGCCTGCTGTGAGACTTCTGCTCAAAGTAGTCAAGGATCAGATCTTTGTTGATGAAACACAGTTCTTTATTTCCAATCTCTACATTGGTACAGCTTCTCGGATTATTGTCAGAGATAACGCATATGACAGAAGCAGGTCTATTATACCTTTCCAGACAGTTTGAATTACCCATAGGTAGCCAATCACTAAAGGGAAAAAACGGCGGGCAAAAAGGGTCTCTGGCCGTTTGCTTCCCACAGGAAAGAAAGTGAGGTGTCAAGTTGTAAATTTCCCTTCCCAAACCATACCCCTTAGATGTTACCATTTCACATAACAATCCCTGGCCTCGAGGCTTTCGCACGTTGATAAGAGATGGGACTTGTCCTCCCTTGGAGTCCCAGCCGGGATGAATGGACTGCGGAGGCAGGAGTGTGAGAGGCCCATTATTCCCATACTTTGAAGTTGTCATCCTCCCGCTCTGACAGTTACACAACCCAGGCCTGGTCAGGGTCATAAACCTGGGGTCACATAGACTACATACATACTGGCCAAAGTGAGGGTTTACCTAAGGGAGGGGGCAACTACATGGCAGGTGTTATAGAAGCATCCATAAAGGCATACCTGGAAATAGGAGCATAGCATGGAATACATACATGGCATTAAGAAGCATAGGAATAAGACAGAAGTCATAGCTGTAAGCAGCAGCAATACATTGTCTGAATCAGCAGATTCTGACACCTGCAAAAAGACAACAACAAAAGTGCACATGGGCATTTCAACTTCAGTAAAGTTAGTGATAAAAGTTTGGGATACGAATCCACTGCATTTTGCATTATACCACCTTACTTCTCCAATGGGGTTTGCTCCCTTGTTTGCTTATTAGTTACATATGGATACCTGAAAATGGTATCACTATTCAAGCATTCATGCATTTACACAACACTGGAACCCTCCCAAGCTTTTTTTTTTTAATACAATGCATTACTGCAAGATAACCAGAATGTCTTTCTCCCTTGCCCCCAATTCTGTAGTATGAGGAAGTCTTCCTTACTTTTGTAGAGTAAAAAGTTTGGTTTGTTTGCAAGTTCATTGTTAGGAGAATCAGGAGAGCAGGATCCTTTCCGGCAACTCCCAGTCCCAACAGGTTCAACAGGGAGGGAAAGAAACAGGCTGGGACCCTAACTGCATTCAACAGAGAGATAGCTGTTCCAAAGAATCTCTCATTAAGCAAAAACGTTCAAATATATAACATTCTAGTATGCAGCATACAAAATTAATCAAATACCTGAAATAGAGTGCACTGTAGTTTTATGGGATATATTCTTGGATGTTTGTCAAAACTCATAAAGAGGGTGGTTGGAATACAATAATGGCCAAGAGAAAATCCAGACGTTAAATACTCTTTTGTCATCTATAGGAGCCAATGTAACTATCAATTTGACCTGTGATAAACATCTGATGCTCTTGCCAAAACCCAGCCCCTCATATAAAGCAAGCATGAACTTTACCTGCGGCTAACATAGTATCTATAAGGGCAAGAAGCCCCAGACTATTATGGCGTAACTCCAAGTGACAATCTGTATGTTAGTTGTAGACTTTTCGGGCTGTACGGCCGTGATCTTGGCATTGTAGTACCTGATGTTTTGTCAGCAGTTGTGACTGACATCCTCAGGCGTATAACACAGGAAGATGGGAGTACTCCATCCACAGAAAGATAATGACTCAGCCCTACCCCACCTTCCTGAGTAGATATAAATTACCTGCTTACCTTTTTTCTTCTCACACTGACACAGAGAGTACTCCATCTTTCTGTGTTAAACCTCTGAGAATGCCAGTCACAGCTGCTGGCAAAATGTCAGGTACTACAGTGCCAAAACCATGGCCATACAGCCCAGAAAATCAATAACTAATGAACTCCGGCGGTGAAACTCTTCAACAACAAATCTGTATGTTATCGGTAGGTTGAGAGGCTCCAGACATGTACTATGTCAAGGATACCGCAGGAGCCAGGTAATCTATGTTTAGGCTTCGAGACTGGTACAATGGACTTGGGAAAACATAAACTGTTTCCTAGGGCAGACTGCATCAGAGAACCCACTCTTGCTTGGAAAAACACAGCACTTAGCCGGACTGCAAAGCCTTGTGGGATGCTCAGCCCAAGAACTAATAGACTAATGGCCAGAGCTAATGCAACATGGTTAAGAGAGAATAGGACCCGGTCTCACTTTCTAATAAATTCCCTGACAGTCTCCCCCCTTTGAGACTGGGTCTGGTTTCAATTTAGAAAAAGGTCAGTCCATTGCTTTCAGTGCATGGAAAATATAAGATCACGTATGTGGGGTCTTCTATAAACAGAAATACAGCAAATGTAAAATAAAGACTATTAATTCATAATGTAGCAAAAATTTAGCAATACAACAGGCTTATAGTTTTCTTATGACACTGAATGCATCTCTTGTCTAGCCTCTATCATCTCTATTGCTGCAATTATCCCACTTCATTCTAGAAGACAGAAATTACATATCCAACTAGACATGGTGTGATCGACCTATAACATATTGACAATTGCTCTTGTAAGGTAAGTGAGCAAACAGACTCACTAGTTATATGCACCCAAACTCGGTCAATTTCGTGTTTGCGTTGGCTCTTAATTTGAAGGATTTCAAGAATGAGCACCCCTTGGGGGAAAGTATGATAAAAACAAAATTTCCAAACAGTCCAAATGCAACACTGGCTAGTGTCCAGTGTTCCCTCTAAGCTGTGCTAGTGTGAGCTAGCTCATAGTTTAGACTCCAGCTCACACATTTTTGTCTTTGCTCAGGAAGGAAAGCTCCAGATCAAACTAAATTTATGCAGTAGCCAAATCACTCACTCACAATTTTAATGCCAGTAGCTCACAAAGTAGAATATTTGCTCACAAGACTCCATAGCTTAGAGGGAGCGTTGCTAGTGTCCCATATCTATGAACACTCAGAGGAATTTCACACAGCCAATGTGTTCCGTTTCAGGAACTCTACAGTAACTGTTTCTGTCTGGCATTTCACGCAGAACCGTACTAGTACCGGTTCCCTAACGGAACATATTGGCCCTTTCAGACAGAAACGTGCCTCTCCCGTTGGGGAAGCGTTTCTGAGCCAGTTTACCTTGCAACCTCCTCCCAAGTGTTCTTCTGTTCTTCTCCTGGTCCTGAAGCGCTACGGGGGTGCTGTGTGAAAAGCCCCTGAAGCGCTTCCTCCTCTGACGAGTTTTTTCGCACCACTTTTCGCCTGCGCAAGCGATCTCCATGAATTTTTTTAAGAGCCGATTTAGAACGCTATAGCAACCCCATTGGAATGCCTGGGCTCCACTGAGCCAATTGAGCCCAGGCATTCCAATGGGGTTGCTATAGCGCTCTAAACCAGCTCTTTAAAAAAAATTCATGGAAATCACCTGTGCGGGCGAAAAGAAGCATGAAAAGAAAGCGGCCATCTGAAATGACGAACCGCTTCGAAGACAGCTCCAAAAAGGTAGGGGAAGGGCTGTGTGAAACGGCCGTCACTGTATTGGTTTATTCCAAGCTGGTTCAGTACCCTTTTTAAAAGTGTAGTGTGAAATTCCCCACATTCTACCTTCCCTCACATTCAGACATTGAGTAGGTACCACTCTAATAATGGAGCCAAATCCTCTATACACACACACACAGAGCCCAGTATATTGGCACTTTCCGGCTCTCCCACTGGTTGTGCTGTGTGCTCCATCAGCCATTGGCCCATCAACTACCACTCAAAAGTACTTGCATGCCATTGGCTGGGTGCTGGGTCCACAGCCAGCCTGGCCACTCTTCTCTGACAGAATAAATTGCCAAAACAACTGTCTGTCCTGAAGAAGACGCTTCTCCTGCTTACTTACCAATCATTTTGAGTGTCCTGTAAGCATTAAGAACATAATAACATAAGAAACGTCCTGCTGGATCAGACCACTGGTTAATTTAGACCAGTATCCTGTCTCACACAATGGCCATTCAGTTTCTCTGGAGGTCCGACAACATGACACAGAGCTTGAGGCCTTCCCCGATGATGCCTCCTGGCACTGGGATTCGGAGGCTGACTCTGAATGTAGAGGTTCCCTTTAGTCACTATGGACAGTAGCTACTGACAAACCTATCCTCCATGCATCTGTCTAATCCCATTTTAAAGCTGTCTATGTCTCTGGCCATCACTACATCCTCTGGCAGTGAATTCCGCATTTCTATTGCCCACTGTGCAAAGAATTACTGACAGTCTGAATAGACAAATACTGACCTTAAAGGACTAATGGTCTGATTCAGTATAAAGGCAGCTTCCTAAGTCTTCCTTCTAAGACAGGAGGGGGGGGCATGAGGGACTGGAAAAATTGGATTTGATTTTATGGTAGCCAAAATGCAATACACATTGGCAATCACAAGACATCAATAACTGCGTTGAATTTCCATGAGTTCAGAAAATTACAAACCTCTTGACAAGACAGCTATAAACCATATAGAAACTTAACTTCTGCATGAGCAATAGTTGAGTTCCATCTTCCCGCAATGTATTGTTAAGGTATATGGCTAGGAAAAGCTGTCTGAGATTTGGATGCCATCAGTACACTCCTACACCCACTTCTGTATCCAATCCAAGTCACAGGCTCTGCTCAACTAAAGTGTGGTAGGTAACTGATCATGCTAGATCTATTTCTAGAACCAAAAATTCAGGTAACAGCAGTTCAACTTTATTTTGTTGGATTCTAACTTGACATAATGAAGCAAGGTGCAAGAAAGTGACCCAAGTGTGTACATGTTACACTAGTGTGCCAAGTTCTGTACTGGCTTTTCATCACCTTTGATGTACTCTGTGGATACGGCAACCTATTTAGGTCTCTCCAACCCAATTAAAACTCCTATAACTGGGTGACAACGAAGGGCCTTACTTAATGCCACCAAAATCAATGAGACACTACTAAGATTCACAGTAGGGCACTGAGCTGGTGGAGCTGGCCAGATATTAATCATAGATCAGTATGCCATCTAAAGCATCCAGACAATACACTCTATAGAAAAATTAGTTAACTTCTTGTATGTCACATCTCCCCTAATTCAAGCCAAGAGAAGGATTTCCTGTATACCCAAACTCTAGGAAGCCAGGCATGTTCCATTTTGGACTGGGACTAGCACACATAACCCCATTTCCCCATTTGCTTATTCATCAGTACAACTAGAATTGAGCACAACGATTTGTTTAGTCTCTCTCTCATCTGCAAACAGTACATGAGCACAGCTGAAGGTGTAATACCAGTGCTAGTCACAATGCCACACTGATGAAAATGGATGAAGGACAACCAACAAGTTAACAATGAAGTGATCTTAATAACCAAGATGACAGTCATCTTTAACAGGTCTCAACAAACCCCCTCACCAGGTCGTTATGGCGCCTAGAGATTTCAAAGTGGCACCTACTATTTTCAGCAGTGATTTTATTTTAATGTACCTTGGTACTCTCCAGTTGGTACAAAGCTTATTTATCATTTCATATCAAAATACCTTCTGTTGTATGACATAAAAATGCATGTGCAAGAAATTCTTATCACTGCTTGTTTATATGTTAACTTTATACCCTTCTGTGATGCTGGATGAATTCCTTCCTTCACCTGCTTTCTGTACTTGCTCTAACATTCAATTAAATGAAGCTTTTAAAAGCAATAATGAAATTATGAGAAATAAGAGAGAGGGTGAGCTAGGGGTAAAATTTTGTTTTAATGACAACAACAGTTGGGTCACAAGAAACTATGAAGAGATTAGGATTAGAAAAATGTGGTCATTAAAATACAAAACCCTGAAGGCTAAAAAGCAGCCTGGCTCCTAAATTTTGGGTCCAGCACCCCAAGCCAGAGATAATTTGTCAAGGTCTGACTTTTATAAATATTTTGGTAGAATTTCATAGTACAGAATTTACATTTGGAGAACAAGGAAGAGTCTGTTCTTGTAGAATTTTAAACGTAGTTATGTTCTCAGTTGGCTACATAAAGAAAGGCATAACCCTACTGATTCCACTGGAATGACAACCAAACATCAGTGTTCTGCAGCTCTTATTTATTGGCAAAAACCAATTTACTTCAGGGCTCAAGCGGTTAGCCAACTTACACTATCAAAAGGTATCAAAAGGTTTCACTTTTGCATGACCTTAAACCTTTGTTTAGTTCCAAGGATGCTTACTGGTTGACCTAAATGTGTTGACCACCCTTCCATGGATTACTGCATAAATTGCAAGCATAAACTTCACCCATATATTAAAAGCCTCATAAGAAAAATTTCTACCAGTTTGAGAAATTTTAAAATTCTTCTCTGAATATAACGCATCTGGTATTCCACCATCATGTTTATTTCTGATATCAAAACTATAAAAATTGTCAAGCATAAATATTTCCAAATTCTCAAAATGGCTGATCCTTTGTCCAAAGCAATGGAACTCAGAGCGTATCATGGTACAATGAAGTAAGTACTCCAATATAGTAGGTTTGGCAGGCACCACAGGGTCTACAACTAAGCCATTCCATTACACATTCCCATAAAGAGGAATGAGGAGACAAATCATGGCTCTAAAACAGGAGATGTATCTCTGACTAGTGTGAAGGCTCCAAAGCTTGGCCAATTATGATGCTACAGTTTCAAGTTGCTAGCAATAGTCCAGAGCACTGACTCAACATGTTTATTGGATAGAAGCACCATCTCCAAATAATTTATAAAGCTAACATGTTCAAAAGCATTGTTGACTATGGCTGTAATCCTATGCGCAGCTACTTCCTGCTCATTCACAAAACAGTCCACCAATTATACTTTTTGCTTGAAACAAATTAATTGGCACTGGTAGGACAAGGTAAGATTGCATCTCCTCAACTATCACACAGGAATAGAACTCCACACCTACCTGTCCCACACTAAGGGTACCCTTGGGACAGGAAGAACTCTCATATAGCATCTCCTAGCTCCTGGACAATTAAAGCCTAAATGCATCATGCTGATCGACATATGCATGCCTGCCTTGCTGTCCCGCCAAGATACCATCCCAAGAAGAGCATGGTTTAAGTGCCAGCAGAAAAAGAGGTACTATTAAATACAGTTTTCCCACCTGACCCTTCCATATACTTCTGATGAACGATGCACTGGCATCCTCTTGCCTAAAATATCGGTTTATTTTAACCTGTAGTCCATTCCTCTTCTCCCAAAGGGGTTTACCAATAACCAATAGAGATAATTCTTTAGAAGCTAACAGCTTCCTCAAGGTTCTCCCCCCTCAAATGCTCTAAATCTAGAAGGAAGAAGATGAACAAACCTCTCTCAGGACAAGTGTGGTACCATCATGGAGAAACCCCCTGCTCTTTGAGTTCACAGATTTAGGAAGAATAACAAACAGCAGGAATTCTGTTCTCAACAAGTGGTTGATATTACCATAACAAGAATGCCAAGGAAACAGCCCAGCAACCACTGAACCAAAAGCTTTATATTGTTGCCACTGGGCTTTAAGCTCCTTTCACTATGGCTCCACTAGCTGGTAGAGCCCAATTTGTACCACAATTTAGCAGACCAAGTGCAACTTTATTTCACAAACTTTTATCTAGCATATATACCTAGAAAACATTATACTATACTAACAAACATACTAAAACATAATTATTTGAAACAAAAGTTCACAGTTAAGCATTTACAATCTTGTAACTTTGACAGTTACTCCAAAAATTCCAAGTCCTACTCCTAATGCCTTACTAAAAATTATTCCTATCCATATCCAGGAATTAAGCCAATTTCCTTTACAATCAAGAATTTAAGAAGGGATTTCTCTCTCCTATTTTTAAAAATAGTACTTACTTATCCAACTGCAAAAACACAAGACAGTATTTATAAGTTGGGATAAAAGATTAACATGAAGACTGATTTTACTCATCAACGATATTTGCCAAATAAAACATGGAAGAGTACAGTAACACAACAGTTCTCTTTTTAATAACTGCAGCCACTCACAGGCAGAAAAGAATCCGAGAGAAAAATGACTATGCCCTATTGTCCTTTATAGATAGTTGCATTTTATCTTCAAGGTCATTTTACAACAGAAAATATGCAACAAAAAGAAAGACCTCCATCAGCTAAGGATGTGCATGTTTGTGGCTCAAAACTGTTTCATGACGTTTTGGTGGAAGCCTGAAGGGGGTGCTGGTAGTTGATAAAGAGCTTGGGGGTGAAAGCCTGTAGGCTGTGAGTTATACTATGCATAGTCTTACTTAATGTTTTACTACCAAACATGGGACACCAAAGAATGTCAAATATGTGCATTCACTGTTGTTGTTTTTTAAAAAAGAATAACCCTTCATTGCATACAAGTACCACACTCATGATAAGGTCATTAAGAGAAAGCAAATAAAAGGGCCACAGGAGTCACAGGTCATTAAGAGGGCCAATTATTTTATGAAACAGAACTGCATTACAATTAAGTATTTTCTGCAGCTTTGTTTCTGAAATGACAACACCAATTTTAGATATTAACGCAGTACAGGAAAGGGGTGGAAAAGGCTGAAAAACTACACAGCTCTGCCACTTTGTTCAGAGCTAACACAATGGCCAGTATCAGGTCATGAGCCACATCCCAAAATAAAAGAAATGGCCCTGAGCATTCTGCTAGTGCAATACCTATTTAATCACCGCCAACATTTTGGTGCATCAGCCTCCCTTCCCCCACGCCTCGGAAGACAGATGCGAACATTCCAGTCAAGTCTCTCAGCAGAGGTCGCCCTACTTGCCACCCCCTCCCCCTCCACAAGGCCTCACTAAGCTTCCCGAATCTTTTGGACTTTCAGTTCATTATACCTTACACAACAAATCTAGAGGAGACAGCTCCAGAGCAAAGAGCCCTACCCTCGGTTTCATCTCCCCCACATACATACAAACACAGCTTTCCCTCGGTTTGGGAAGGGAGGGCGAGAAGAAAGGGAAAACACAACAGGGAGGGAGTAAAAGATGAAAGATCAAGAAGCAGAGACAAAAAATGAGCTTGACGAAGGGATGAGGGGCAGTGTCAGCCATGTTTTGCTTGTGCCTGATGTGTGGGTACAGTATTTACAAACCTGCAGCTGCAGCAGCTCTTGAAGTCTGTGAGGCCAGAGAAAGGAGGAAGGATGGTGGGGGGAGGGGAAGAGGGAGGGGGAAGAGGAAAGAGACGAGGAGGAAAGGCGAAAAGCAGGAGAAAGAAGGGAGGAGAGGCAGGCAGCAACAGCAGACAAAGGAAGCCCGAGACACACAGACACACACACAGAGAGAGCTGTTCCAACAGGAACTGTGCTGCGTGCCTGCGACTTTCGGCCACACAGCAATTGGGGAAGGTAGAGGCATTTTCTCCCCCGCCCCCAAGCGGTGCTGTGGCAGATCTTCAATCCCAGAGACCGTGGAGAAGAGGCCCCCAGTGAAAACAGAGCTGGGGCGGTGGGCACCCCTGCAGGGGCCCCAGCTTGAAACACAATAGCGGGCAGGAACCAGAACGTTCAGGCGAAATAGGAGGGAGGGAGAGACTGAAGAGGGGCAGAGAGAAAAATGGGCAGCGTCTGGCACCTCCCTGTCGTCGTCCCCCCCCCCCAAAAGGAGGGGCAATTAGAAGGCGCAGGGTCGGCTCCCGCTCACCCATCAGGTTAGAGGGTTCCCCTCTGGCCTCTCCTCCCCCCCCCCCTTTCTGGCAACAGCTTCCGGGGGGGAGAAGCCGAGAGAAAGAAGGGGGGAGGAGCAGCGCGGGGCCGCCGTGAATGAATAATAAATAACGCCAGCCCCAGGGGAGGGGAGGAGGGAAAGGGAGCGGCGGCGGCTCCCCCACAGCGACTCCCTCCGGTTGTGGCCGGTACTGACGGGCCAGGCCAAGGGCGGCGCGGCAGCACTCGTTCCCCCCTCCCCTCTCTCCTTGCTCCCGCGCTCGCTCGCTCTCTCTCACCTGCTGCCCAAGCCTCCTTCTCGGCCGCCACCTCCTCCACCCGGGCGGGCGTGAGGTGCCCGGAGGGGGGGCGGCTTCTGCGGGGGTGCCAGTGCTGCAGAGGCTTCGTCACCCCCGCTGGCCCGGCCAGGCCGCTGAGCTCGTCGGCGGCGGTTGCTGCGGCTCCCCTTGTCTCGCTTGGCCCCCTCCTTCTCCGCCGCTGCTTAGCCCTCCTCTCCCTTGCCACATTGGGAGCCTCCCCTTCGCCTGCGTGGGCGCCGCTGCCAGAAGAGAGGCCTCCTCGCCTTCCTGCCAAATAGTGAGCCGCTCCAAACACGCGGCCCCGCCTTCCTCCTTTCTGCAGCACGCAGGCGCACTTCGCCCGATGAACTGCGACAGGAGAGCAGCGCCTCAGCCTTCCTCGCTCGCCTCCCTCCTGGCGGCCTTGGGGCGCTTGCGCGGTCTGCGCTTAACTCAGTAGCTGTCTGTGGATGTGGGGAACATAACTTCGCTCCTCATCCCTCACAGGGGAACAGATGGAAAGGAAACCATCTCTAGCTTGCGCTAGGCCCCCCCCTTTTTTTTTCTGTCTCCGTAGGATAGTGTAGTCCGGTCCACGGAATAAAAAAAATATAACAACTCTTTCTGCTGTTACCACTCTTGTTTTGTGGGAAAAGAAAGTTATCCCAAAACTAAGCTATCTATGCCTGTCACTAAGTCAGGGGTGCTTCCCACACTTGGCTTTTCCTATGGGAAAGGTGGGTGCTGTTTCAAATCACCACGAGTAATCAAAAGTATCACAAACTATTTTATGTATAGGAGTAGAAAAGAGCAAGAGTCCAGTAGCATCTTAATGACTAACAAAATTTGTGGCAGGATTTGTGGTAGATCTGAAGAAAGTAAGCAGTGCCTCAAGAAAGCTCATACCCAGCACAAATTTTGTTGGTCTTTAAAGTGCTACTGGTCTCCTCTTTTCTACCACTACAGACAAACACAGGTACCCATCTCAATCTCTTTTACCCATATTAAGAATGAGATGCATATTATCCATGCACCCAATAATATACACACATAGGCAGTTTTCATCTTCACAGTGCATGTACACAACTCAGCTGTGTGTGAAATGTCACACTTGACAATATATAGTTTTCATGCTATTTCCTTCCCAAATGTGCTTTCCACCTTGAAAACATTTAGTAGTAGTCTTTGTAAATTAGGCATTGTAGCCGACTTGAGGCTTAATCTTTAATTTACACTTTGTGAAAGTTTAGAGCTTAAGATAAAAGCTTAATTCCTAGCTGCACCAAAGATTCCAGATAAAATCTTTCTAGTCTGAAGACCAATTCACATAATGGTGTTAGACAGCTAACAGGACAAAAGACCTTTTCCTGTGATGCCCCACCATTTGGTGTCCAGTTAGTAATGTTCCAGGGGGTGGGAAGTTAGAGAAATTTACAGGAATACCTGCCTTGGTGAGATTGGGAGGGAGCCTTTTGAACTAAAGGAAATTTCAGCAGGTTTTTAAATGCTAGTTTGTGACACAGAGAGGGATGATAGGTATGGGAGAGGGTTGATCAAATCAGCTTTTCTGCTAGAGAAAACAGAAAGAAGGGTTCCCTTTGTGCACCAAAAAGGAACTCTGCTTGGGATCACAGGTTGCAAAGGAATAAGTGTTAGTCTGTTTTCTCAAAATAAAACAAAACTCTATTAGCACCTTATTTCAATATGAGCTTTCATGGGTCACTTTGTCAGATAGGTATATGATGGAGAACCCATACTGTGATATTTTCAAGAGGCAGGTAATGGCGGAGGAGCCAAGCTTTGTGTGAATTACACTATGAGTCTTTCAAGTGAAAATTACAATGTAAGAGGGAAAGGGAGGAGTTCATAGGGCCTACATGGACAAAACCCATGTATGATGAATAGGGCTTTAGTACAGAGGGGACTGGGTAAGACTGAGTGGAAAAGGTGGCTGGGTCCAACCCAGAAGAACAGGAGCCATCGAGGTGATATCATGCCATAGAGTCCACCCTCCAAAGCACCCATTTTTTCCAGAAGAACTGATCATGGCTGTCTGGAGATCTCCAAGTGCCATCTGGGGGGTAACAGCCCTATCCATTCTGAATACACCCAGAAAGAGAAACCTCAAATAAGACAAAGTATAACAGACTTGAGCTCCTTTAAACAAAGTATTGTTGCACTATCAATTTCCTTTCTTGGTCTTGTTGTTTGTTTTTTTCCAATTACAGGTTACCTTCAAGAATGCCAGCTTCTGAAACATTCAAGGACTGTTGCTGAAAAGTACTGGAGTCTAGAGGCCGGTGGAGTGAGTTTCAGCATAGTGGAGTTTATTGTAGGTCAGGAACAAACATACCTGAGGTGGCCCAGCAGTCAGCTTATATACACAGAAAAGCCTTGCCCCCCCCCCCCATCCACACCCACACTGCGGGATAGGTTAATCTTCCCATCAGAGATTACATTGGTTCATTTGAATATGCTAAGCCCCGATAGGTGGATCTTTAGGAGCCTGGGTGCTATTATTCTTTTACCTCAAGCTTGTACCTTTTCTTTTCTTTTACCTCAAGCTTGTACCAGCGCCATTACATGTTTGGTCACATCAAAGAATCATAGAAGTGTACACATAGAGAATTGCAGCCTGGCTGTCTGTGGAATTGCGTCCAAGACATAACAGTTGCTCAGACTGAAGATGGTTGTTTTCTTGTTCTAGTAGTGAATGGCCTGGCTAGAGGAAATGTTACATTCCCCTGACAGGAGTCAGTCTCAGGATATACAGATTCTGACCTAGATTACTGAATGTATGCTTGCACTGTCTGGAAAAGGTACTAGCAGGGCCTCAAGGATCAAGCAGTACCTATGGAAATTTGTGAATTTCTTACAACCTCTGGTTATTATTATTATTTTATTATTTATTTTATTTATACCCTGCCCTTCCTGCAGATGGGTTGAAAGTCCTGCAACACTTTCCTTAGTTCTTCCCTATTCATCTTATCATTACCTCTACTATTTAGTATCAGATATGTGGCATAGCCAAATCTACATCTTCCCCAGTGTTTAGAGACAGTGAAGGGGAAGCTGGCTTGATAATAGGAGGGGGGACAGAAGCATGTGAAAAAAATCTGGTAGTTGTTACATCAATGAACAATGGGGCTGAGGGATAATGATGACTACAGGGAAAGTTGTAGCTTTAGGCTGTCTTTGTACAGTTTAGTTTGATATATCAAGCAGACAATTTCAGAGTTTTGAAGGAAGATTGAGATATCACGTTCTTTGGGGAAGAGATTCTGATGGGCAATGTTCCCTCTAAACTGAGTTACTGTGAGCTAACTCACATTTTTTTAGCCTCCAGCTCACAGATTTTTGTCTTGGCTCAGAAAGGATGGCTCCAGAGCAAACTAATTTGTGCAGTTGCCAAATCTCTCGCTCACAACTTTAATGCCAGTAGCTCATAAAGTAGAATTTTTGCTCACAAGACTCCACAGCTTAGAGGGAGCATTGGCTGTGTGGGTCTGAAGCAACAGAACAAAATTTGAGCCCAGTGGAAACTTTAAGACCAACAACATTTCTTGGTATAAGCTTTTGTGTGCATGCACACTTCATCAGATACACTGAGACAGTTTTCCTCAAGTCTTACATATAGATAGGAGGGTAGTTGCCAGCAGGGGTCATTTCGAGCAGGAGCTTGGGGAAGCGCAGCTCTGGGAGTTGGTGCCAGCCCCTCCCCCCCACGGGGGAATGCCTGCTTGTGTCATGGCTGCAGCAAAATGACCCCATCCCCTGGAAAGGTCCTTGTTCCTCCAACCAACCTTCTGAAGGCTTCAGCCACCACTGAAGCCTTCCTCCCAGAATAGTGGTATTTCTGAGGCTTGGATTAGTAGCGGTCCCCTCTCTGCCAGCTCTTTCTTTCTCTCTCTTCTTTCTTTCTTGCCTTCTGACATACTTCTAGAGATGTCAAGGTGTGTGGCTCCAACCAACCTTCTGAAGGCTTCAGCCACCACTGAAGCTATCCTCCCAGAATAGTGGTATTTCTGAGGCTTGGATTAGTAGCGGTCCCCTCTCTGCCAGCTCTTTCTTTCTCGCCTTCTGACATACTTCTAGAGATGTCAAGGTGTGTGGCATGTGCAAATAAGTTATGCTAATGAGTTATGCTAATGAGCTCCTGCACCTCTTTTTCTACAAAATGACCTCTGGTTGCCAGAAAGGGCTAGTTAGAAATGCATAAGTAACTGGGCAATAAGTATAGCTGAGATTGGATTATAGCAGTTGTTAAGACCTGTGAATGGCAGCAAGTCAGCAGTCAAGTGCACCACTAATGAAAAGGCTGAGAGAGCAGGTCACAGAAAAGGCAGCTGGGTGGGATGGTGTGAATGTTTGTGTGAATTCATAAATTCAGGAGTATAAAAGGGCATTGGTCTATGAATAAGAAATTGCAGGCTTTTTAGAGGCCTATACTATACTGAAAGTTACTTAAACTGGCCCTTTAAGCTCTTGTACTGTATTACTCAGACAAGAATGAGTGCAGTGAAAACTGATTCAGGTGGGTAGCCTTTGTTAGTCTTAAAGATGCCACTAGACTCAGATTTTGCAGTGAAAACTGAGATAGTTTCATTACTAAGTTTAGACCTTTATTTCTTTGAGTTCTGACATTTTTAAAAACAACAATTTTGCAATATGAGAGCTACTAAATTAGATTACGTACTGCTTCACTCAATGAGTAATGAAATTAGGGAATCCATTGCTAGTGGATGAAGTAATAGCTACTAGTATAGATGGGGATTATTAGAATCATGGAGGAGACACCTATCTAGCCACAGTTGCTAAAGGGAACCTCCATTTCCAGAGGCAGCAAACCTCTGAACACCAGTGCTAGGAGGAAACATCAGGGAATGGTCTTGGTTTCCATGCCCTCTTTATTGGAAGATTACACATGGTAAATTAGTACAGGCAACAAAATGGGACATTCACACTACTCCCACCTACCAATGAAAGGATGCCATAAATTTGAGTTCCCGTTCCGCCCTCTCGCGCAGCAGACACAAGGAGTTTGAGCTCCGAAGTTTGCTGTGTTTTTCCCCAAGAATATCCAGGCAATAATTCTGCCTTTCTTCCCACCCGTAGAGTGGAAAGAAGCGAAGAGCTTGGGGGCTGCCTCGGGAGGCTGGCTGCCTTCCCTGGGCAGTTTTTTGTCTTTTTTCCCCAGCTCTAAGCGGAGTCTCTGGAGGAGTGCTGTCGCCATGGGATCAACGGCCGCAAGCTGAAGAGGAGGGAAAAGAACCACAAAGGAGCCGAAGACCGGACAAGCCGGTTAAACCCAGGACTGAAGCTAAGTTTGGGTTATATTTTGATTTATTTAGATAGTCACAAGCAATTTTGCCCCTAATTAATTGTTTGCGGAGGTTAACGAGAGCCCCGTGCCAAAGCGGCCAGCGGAAGGAATCAATAGCGAGAAGAGCCGGGGGGGCGGCAACCCAAAAGAACGAAGGTGCTGCACTAACCTTTTTTCTTTTTCATTGTTGTAGGTATATTTTTTGTTTTTGGCAACGAGGTCCCTTCAAGGAGCGGCACGAAGGAGGGAGTCGACTCGTGAGGAAGTCGGCTTGGGCTTGGGCAGTGACGAAGCATTCGGAGAGCTGCGCACGCACGAGAGCGGAGACGGCGAGAGGGAGAGGCCAAGTAACGGAGACTACGCGGGACTACGCTAGAAGAGTAGCGGGGCTACGCTAAAAGAGTAGCATCGGAAGAAGAATCGCTAGAGGACAGCCGGCACAGACAGAGACTTAACAAAGTAGCGGAGAACGACTGCAGAGGAGGAGCGACGGACAGTATTGTAGGAAGGGAGTTATAAGGAGTGTGGGTACAGTGAGGACAGCAGGAAGACTGGAGGTTTATAGAAGTTAATTTGGGGAAGTAGAATTTGATGTGGGAGTCATAAAGTTTGGAAGGTTGTATAGGGCTATATAGGGGGAGTCTACTATAAACAGTGTGTGGTAATTTGTTCACTTAAAAGCTGAGTTGTATGTGGGGCTGATTGGTGGGATTTATATTACATAAGCTTATATTGCTCATAGTATTGAATAGCTGGTGAATACTTGGTACTGTCTCATACATATTCTTGGTCTCTGTTTTCTGGCACCACTTGTTGTACCTTGGTATTGCCTGTTCTAAGAACTTAGTATAGGGTTAGATAATTTGTTTAATTAGGGGCAATCAATAGTTCTTTAATACCCTTTAATTAAGTTCCAAAAGGTGATAAGTAGAATTAAAATAAAATTAAAATAAAATTAATACAGTAGACGTTTAAAATTTGGGGAAATTAATTAATTAATTAAGTTAGCATAATTAATATAACGGATTAAAAATAAGCCAATCATATATTAAATTTAATCTAAGTTGATTGGAATTAATTAATTGGAATTAAATTGGAATTAATTAATTAAAGATAGTTGAAGATAATTAATTAAAGGTAAGAGATCTGATTAATTAATTAACTTAACTTAACCAATTAATATATAATCAAGGGACTAAAATAATTTAAAATCTAAGGGTAATTAATAGTGCCCGTTAGTGATCATTAAGTAGGTTCTCAGAAAGTGATTAGATTGAGATTAATAAATTAAATTAAATTAAATTATTAATAATTAAATTAAATTAAATTAATTAGAACTAATACTAGATCTATCACGTAATAAAAATATAAATAAAATACAATTAGGTGTATAATAAGAAACCTGGTAAACTAAAATATAAAATCAGTAGTTTAGGGTTTATGGCGTCTGGCAACCCAGGAAATATAAGGAAGAGCTCCATCCCGTCTCCATCCAACGTGAACCTACTGAGCCAAATGAAGCCCGCTTCGAACACATCGTACACGAACAAGGAAATCAAGACCATGATAGATGACTCTGTCGCAGCAGCGGTTAAAGCGGTCTTAGAAAATACACTCCCTGCGGTGCTGGATAAAGTTGAAGAGAGACTGCCAACTATAATTCAGAAGGAACTCCAGAAGGAACTTGCGCCGATGCATAAGAAAATGGATGACCTGGCCATACAATTTAAGACGGAAATCGAGGAGGTCAAGACACAGATTACGACTAATAAGATGGACATACAAAGACTATCAAACGGAGGCAGACAGACCTATGCCAGGGTGAGGGAGCTGGATCTTGATATGCAAGAGATGAAGGCAAAGAATGAAAATCTTGAAGAAGCACTGATCGGCCTTGAAATGGATAAAGCAGCTTTGACGATAAGGTGTCAAAATGTCCCGGAGAACCTAGGTTCAGACTGGAAAGACGAAATCATCGCAGCGGTGGAAGAGCAGCTTAAAGTGGGATCCAGTCAAGAAATCGCTTCTGAGATAGACCTAATGTACAGAAGAAATACGGCATATGCAAAAAAATTTAAAGTGCCACGAGAAGTACAGATCCGGTTTAATAAAAGAAACATGCGCGATAAAATCATGAAAGCAGCATATGATACTAGAGTTGTCATACAAGGCGAAGCTATAAAATTTCTAAGAGACATTCCCTGGAGAGTTCGCGAGAAGAGGAAAACGTACCAACACTTAGCCAACGCATTACGGGAAAACAATATTTTGTACAGATGGAACATCCCAGAAGGCCTGATCTTTGAGTACAAGGGAAGACGGCACAAATTAGATTCGGTGTTCAAGCTGGACAATTTTTTGGATACATATGGTGCAGATCTTGGTTTAACAGAGGAAGATGATGATGATTCTAAGTCAGAAAGCGAGGAAGAGGAGGAGAAGAAGAAGGAAGAAAAGGAAAGTAAAGAAGGGAAAAAAAGAGGACAGAAAAAGACGAACACTGCAATACCGCTACAAATACAAACCCGAAAACAGACAAAGACTAAGGAACAAGGACAAAAGGTGAGAGATGGAGAAGAAATCTAAAGACTTCAAGTTAATATCTATAAATGTTAACGGCCTGAACGCGCCACAAAAAAGATCAAGAATATTTCATCAATTAAATAAACTAAAAGTAGATGTAATATGTCTTCAGGAGACCCACATTAAAAAGGAACATGTGAAACACATTAATTATAAAAGATTAGGTTCCGCTTTCGTAGCAGCTGACGCAAAGGAAAAAAAGAGGGGGGTTGTGATTTACATAAAAGAACAGCTACATCCGGAATTAGTTCACGCCTCGGAAGATGGTAGAATAGTAGCGGTATCTCTAATAAGACAAGGAAAGGAATACTTAATTATCAATATATATGCACCCAATGCAAACCAAAAACTATTTTTTAAAGAACTAGCAGAGATAATGAGGAAAAAAAAATATGACAACATTTGTTTAGTAGGGGACTTCAATGCAGTGGTAGACAGAAAAAGGGATAGGAAAAGTGGAACTAAAACGAAAAAAAAAGGCCAAACTTTACCAAACAGTTTCTATCATATAGCGGAGGAATATGACATTCTGGACGCTTGGAGAACAAAATATTTAAATAAAAATGCATATACATTCTATTCGGCTAGATTTAAATCTTGGTCAAGAATAGATATGGCATGGATTTCAAGGTCATTGATTATGGAAATGAATGACATTGAAATTTTACCACTGACTTTCGCGGACCACAACCCAGTACTCTTGTCTCTGAGAGAGACAAAAAAAAATACTAGATGGTCAATGAACAAATACTTGCTGAAAGATCATATTTTTGTTGGTAAATTGAAAGAAGAAATTAAAGAATTCTTTAAAATAAATTTAACACCACAGATGCCTATTAATATAGTTTGGGATACATTCAAAGCCTATGTAAGAGGTAAATTAATTAGTCAGGCCGCCTGGAAGAGAAAACAGGAAAATTTGGAATACAATAATTTGGTTAAACAGATTAAAATAGAGGAGGAGAATAGACATAAATCACAAAGGGACAAGAATTATAAACATAGGTTACTTTATAAACAACATAAGTTAAATTTATTATTGAGTAAGGAAATAGGGAAAAGAATTCAATACAATAAACTATTTTTTTTTGAAAACGCGAATACACCATCGAGATGGCTAGCGTTCAGATTAAAAAAAGAAGAGGCAAAAAGATCAATAATCTCATTAAAAGATAAAAAAGGGAAGAATAAATTCTTACAAGTAGAGTTAAAAAATATAGCTGAAGAGTATTTCAGTAAAATTTACAAACAGGAAGAGGAAGAGGAAGATCAATTAACAACATATATTAAAAGTAGATTGAAACCCAAAAAATTCACGGAGGAACAAAAGAAACGATTAAATGAACCTATTGCAATTTATGAAGTAGTAGATGCCTTTAATAGACAGAAACTAAATAAGGTACCAGGACCGGATGGTTTGCCAAGTGAATTCTATCGGGCATTTGAAGGGCAAATCTCGGTAATATATAAAGATCTTCTAAAAGAAATAAGTCAGACAGGTAGGTTACCAGACTCATGGAATTCAGCCTTACTATCTTTAATCCCAAAAAATAAAGAGAAATTAGATTCAATCGATAATTATAGACCGATTTCATTATTGAACGCGGACTATAAAATTTTTGCAAGCATATTGGCAGAAAGGTTTAAGAAGATTCTTGTCCAAACAATTGAAAGAGACCAAGTAGGATTCCTTCCAAAAAGACAACTTAGGGAAAACATCAGAACTCTTATAAACACATTAGAGTATTATGAAGCACATCCAGAAAAAGAGGCGGCTCTGATGTTTATGGACGCAGAGAAAGCCTTTGATAATTTATCCTGGAAATTTATGTTAACAACATTGAGAGAATGTGACCCGGGGATTTATTTCAGGACAATGATTGAAGCTATATATAGAAAGCAATCCGCAAGAGTAAGAATTAATGGAGACATCTCACGAGAATTCCCCATAGAAAAGGGCACGAGACAAGGTTGTCCTTTATCCCCGTTGTTGTTTATCTTTACGTTAGAATTTTTATGTGATCAAGTAAGAGAGGATAAAGGCATCAAGGGACTGAAATGTAAAAAACAGGAATATAAGTTATGCGCCTATGCGGATGATTTGATGTTTATCATGGAAGAACCCTTAGACTCATTAAAAAGACTGTTAGAAGTAATCAAAGAATATGGAAAAGTAGCCGGCCTTAAAATTAACATTCAAAAGACTAAGCTAATAGTTAAAAATTGTACAGAACAGTTGAAAACTAAAATAAATCATATTTCAGGAATTGAAGTAGTAAAAAAGGTTAAATACTTAGGAATCGTGTGCTCCAATAGAACAAGCTCTCTAATTGAAGATAATTATAACACACTCCTGAAAAAGATCAAGGAAGATCTAGATAGATGGAAGGATCTGAATCTATCATGGCTTGGGAGGGTAGCAGCCATAAAAATGAATATTTTACCAAAGTTTCTGTTTTTGGCACAAACAATTCCCTTATTAAAACAAAATGCCCAATTTTATAAGGAAATAAATAAGATAACTAGGACATTTATTTGGTCACCAAATAAACCTCGTGTGAGATGGAAATTACTCCAAGACCAAAAAAACCAAGGAGGCATAGGATTACCGAACTGGGAACTTTACGGTAAAGTAGCTGCGTTAGTGTGGATAAAGGAATGGCTAACATTAGAAAATCAGAGAGTATTGGCATTGGAAGGACATGATTTATATATGGGTTGGCATGCATATATTTGGTACGGGAAACATAAAATTCATTCTAATTTTTTGACGCATAAATTAAGAGCAGCTTTATTAGATATATGGTTAGATTTGAAGAATAAATTCTATTTAAAAATTCCCGGATGGGTTTCTCCATTGGAAGCCTTTATAAAACCGACACTTGCCAACACCAACAAATTAGTGAGTTATAATAAACTATTAGATGACAAGGGAAAGATTAAAAGAGAAACACAATTAGAGGAAGAACTGGGGATACGGTTAACCTGGTGGGAAACTGTACAACTCCAGTCTAGATATCAAAAAGATATAAAAACGGGCTTTATTAATAAAAGTAATGATATAGATGAGATCTGGTTGAAAAACAACGATAAATTAATCAATAAATTATATAAATTTTTATTAAACTATGAAATGCAGGGAGAGTTAATTAAACCAACTATGATAGATTGGATGCAGGATTTCGGCGGTAATATTGATATAGATAGATGGGCAAAGATATGGAAAACGGTGAGATATTTAAAGGTAGTAAATTATAAGGAAAATATTTATAAAATGTTCTATCGCTGGCATTGGACTCCGGAGAAGTTACATAAATGTTATGGAAATGTATCTAACAAATGTTGGGCGTGTGGAGTTAATAAGGGAACATACTTGCATATCTGGTGGACATGTAAAATAGTTAAACTATATTGGATAATGGTTAAAAACATGTTAAACGAGATTATGGATGTAGATATTCCTTTGGACCCAGAGATATTTTTACTAAACTTGATCCCGGATGGATTAAATAAGGAAAATCAGAGATTGATAGCTTACATACTTACGGCAGCACGAATCTTAAGGGCAAAAACTTGGAAGTCGAAGAAAATGCCAAATCGGGAAGATATAATTAAATTATTGTTAAATTGGGCGGAGATGGATAAATTAAGTTATCTGTTAAACCCACAAGCAAAAGTAGATAAAATAAAAGTCTGGGCAAAATTGTATGAATGGATAGAATAAGTAGATGGCTCTGTCACTATATGATATGTTTAAATGTAACAATGTGTAAATGTGTAAAAATTAATAAAATATATTACAAAAAAAAAAGAAAGGATGCCATAAATTTCAGGCAGGTGGGGGAGCAGTGTGATGCTGCACTGAAGGATAAGCTTTCTGAAGTTGGCATTAGCAAATTTTACTAGTGTTGGGTTCTAAATTACCGCCAATTTAAGGCTTTTGATTTTAAAATTCTGTCTTTGTGTGGGATAATGAACATTGGTGAACAGCTCTTTCCTGTAATAAATGTCAATAAGTACATTGTCACCTTACAGACACACAGCTAAACTGCATATTCAAGATTGCTGTAGCACAAAAGTTGATTCTAGATTTTGATGCAATAATTCAGAGCAAGAGGTGTCGCTTATTAAAGACTGTTAAATAAAGGAAATACTCTTAAGAGTGTTAATGTTTTAAGCATGTTTGTCTTTTGAGTAAAAAATAATATTGTGAATTGGGTTTACCTATGTCCTTTATAAAGTTTATATCTCCCATACCTGGCATTACACTTTATGGCACACATGGCCTGTGTCAGAGTCTTGAAGCAATCAGTCCCAACACTCAGTCTTAACCAGTAAGCTATTGGAATCAGTAAAGGGAGATCTCTTGAACATACTTTGCGTCAGTAATGCCTCTCCAGGTGGGAGTTGGGAATTTATACATAATTCAAAACGCACCCTGGGACTCCCGGTTTAATGGTGTTCTGAAGCGGGCACTGGTCTCAGATGTTCCGAGCCAGCGACCCGGACTACTGGGGGTAGGAGGGGATTCCGGGCTGGCTCGGACCCCCCAGGGACCCCCAGAAAGGGGGCCCTGCTTGGGGCGCACAGAGCTGCCTCTCCAGGGATGGCGATCCCGGGATTGAGGCTGCTCTATGCCCTGTATAGTCCTCCCTCAGTTAGAAACCCTTGGGGTTTTTAAGAGTGGTTACCGGACAGCTTCAGGAGTCCAGAGTTAAAAAGAATTAGCAACTTACCGGAGACGTATGGCGACAACTGTGAGTTTTAAAGCAAGATTCTCAGATGTGATTGTGGGACTTAAATCCCCTCCTCCTTTCAACTCTCTGCTTCGGCGAAGAGAAAAATCACGTTGTGTTAAAATCTGAGAATTGCGGCTTGAAACGGCTTTTGAGATCTCAGTGGGAGAAGCTTCAGCAGTACTTTAATGAACTTTAGAGTGACTTGTTGACTTCTTTGAACTTTCTTATCTTCTGGTAAACAAGACGTGATGGCCGGTAGGGAAGAGAAAATGGCGCCGAAGACTAAACCTTCTCCCAAAACAAGCTCTGCGTTACCCAGTTCTCTTCCTAGTTCAAAAGGTGAAGCAACAGAGCTCAATTTGGCACTAACAGCTGCTTTGCACCCCCTGATGGATCAGCTGTCTACAGTCAACCAGAAATTAGACTCACTGCAAAAAGAAGCTGCAGAGGCAAACAGGAAATCTGAGAGAGTGGAGAAGGATTTGTTGGATGTTAAGACCAAAACAGAGAAGCATGATTTAAGATTGTCCAAAATTGAGAAGGAACGATCATCTGACAGAAATGCCTTATTAGCTATGCAATTGGAACGTTCTAACTATTGTTTGAGATTTCAGGGTGTTTTGGAACAACAAGGGGAGAATCTTAAAAAGTTACTCAGTGAATCACTGGCCCCAGTGACAGGGATCAAAGCAGAAGATCTTCAAAGCGATATGGATATGATCTACAGAACATATCCAGAATTTGTGAAGAAAAAAAACCTGCCTGGGGAAGTAATAGTGAGATTCTCTAAAAGATTTACAAGAGATGTGGTCCTCAAAACCACCAACAAAGTCACCCTGAAAATCCAAGAGCAGGAAATTAAAGTGCTAAAGGACATTCCTTATGAGATCAGGAAGAAGAGAAAGGCTTATAAAAAACTGACTGTTTGGTTACAATCTGCCAATATTTCTTATCGCTGGATTTATCCAGAGGGTCTAACATTCACCTTTAAAGACAAGAAGAAGAAGATAGATACTGTTGCCAAGGCAGATGCTTTCCTGGTTTACTGTAAGAAGAAAGAAGAAAAGAAAGGAAAAGAATCTTCATCAGAGGACTCACTGGATCAGCAAGAAAGTATTTATGGACTAGAAAGTTCATCCTCAGAAAATCTGGGACTTGAAGAAGGTGATTTGGAGTCTGAACTGGGTGCTGCAGGTCCCAAGATCCCAGGAAAGGGGAAGAAGAAGATGCAGAAGAAAGAAAAACCAAAGAAGAAATAGTTTTAAATAAGCGGTTATGTTTATCTCTCTAAAGTTTGATTGTTTTAAGTATACACTGAATCTCAAAGGTTCTTTTTTAAAAAACTGAATAGAATTTAGAAAAGAATAAGATATAGATATAGCCTGAATTGTATAACTATTCTTTTTAGAAAGTTTTGTTAAGCATAGATTAATAATTATCTGGTCACCTGTCATTATATGGGTAGTTTAGATTTTAGTTATGTAGTTTGTTTTTTTTAGGTGATAGTGTAGTTTGGAAAATCAATAAAATCTTTATTTAAAAAAAACGCACCCTGGGATGGGATGGAGCCAATCACAGCAAGCACACAAGCAAGCCAGAAAAACGTCTGGCAGTTCCCAAGGGAAGAAAAGTAACTAGGCACCAAGAACAGACGCAGGCAGTGAGAGAGATAAGACAGTGTGAAAACTGAAACTTAACATGCCTAAAGACATCTGTAAGCTATACTAGCTTCACCCAGTTTCCAACCCCCAACCCCACACGTTGCAGCCCAGCGTGTGGCAGCGTGGCTGACATTCTGCCCCTCCAAAAACCCTTCCCCACCAGATTTAGCTGAATACATCTTATGGAAATTATGTAGCAATGCAGGAGTGTTAATGTGCACATACTCAACCCACTGATGCTGAGGCCCAAAATCTGTCCATTGTACCAAATCCAACAGCTGTCCCCAACGTATTTTAGAGTCCAAAATCCAGGCCACTTCAAAGTGGGGTTCACCATTCGTCATCAGAGGAGGAGGGGGTGGTCGATGGGATCTCCATGCATTCAGCCCAGGGTTCCACTTCAAGAGACTGTAATGGAAAACAGGATGCAAGTTTTTAAGCAACTTAGGCAATTTAAGTTCAACAGTCACCTCATTTATTTTGCACTTAACCTTGAAAGGACCAAAATATTTCCACCCCAGTTTCCAACTTGGTTGGAGACCCCTCAAATTGCATGTAGAGAGCAATGCTCCCTCTAAGCTGTGGAGTCTTGTGAGCAAAAATTCTACTTTGTGAGGTACTGGCATTAAAATTGAGAGTGAGCAATTTGCCTACTGCATAAATTAGCTTGCTCTGGAGCCATTCTTTCTGAGCTAAGACAAAAATCTGTGAGCCGGAGGCTAAAAAAACTGTGAGCTAGCTCACACTAACTCAGCTTAGAGGGAACACTGGTAGAGAGGTATCCCGAGTCTCTAGGCTCAAGAGCCCATTCAGGAGCCCTCCCTTTGTCAGCTTGGGCTTCATGATTCGATTTAGCCTTATCCAGAGTTTTTTGGAACAGTGGCCAAGAGTCCCATAAGCCTTGCCACCATGATTGCAAGTCCCCGGCTGGCTGGGAGTCCAAGAAGACCATGGGCAGTGGGGCTCCCTCATACCCATGAAGGGCCATAAACGGAGAGACTCCAGTTGAGGAATGGACCACATTATTAGAACTATACTCTTCAAAGGGCAACAAATCAACCCAGTCATCTTGCTGGTAGTTTGTGAAACAGTGCAGAAATTGTTTGACCACTTGATTAATTCTTTTTGTTTGGCCATCAGTCTCTGGATGATAACCACTGCTTAGTCCCTGTTCAGTTCCCAACGCTCCCATTAGCTCCTTCCAAAACTTGGCCGCGAACTGAAAGCCCCTGTCTGAGATCACCTTGCATGGAATTGAATGCAATACCACAGTGCGATGCATGAACATTTTAGCCAGTGTCTTAGTGGTGGGTAGTTGTTTAAATGGAATAAAATGAGCTTGGTTAGAAAAGAGGTCCACAACCACCAAATCACTGTTTTCCCCTTGCTAGGAGGCAGATCTGTGATAAAATCCATGAAGATCACCTCCCAGGGCTGTGTGTGGGTCTCCAACAGCTTAAGTAGCCCCAGCAGCTTCCCTGACCGATGCTTGCTCATTAGGCAGGTCATCTGTGGCCACCAAAATTGGCACTGTAAAAGGTGCAGGGTTTTTAGGTAATCATAGTGTCCAGCCAGCTTAGATTCAACACCTCCCCCCTCATGGTCTGAGAGACGAATAGTTTGGCTCCTTTCCACCAACAGCCAGCAGACCTGAGTACAACCGAGGGGTCTGCTGAGGCTTCCAAGTAGTCTGCATCAGAAAAGGGTGCTTTGATTTTTTTCTAGCCATGGCTCCCCCTCCATTTTTCTATCTTGCACCTGGCTTCAGGGTGAGCACTACTCCCTCAGCTGGGGGGGGGGGGACATCGAGTCCTCCCTCTGATTCTTGTGTTGAGGGAGGCAGGACAAGGCATCAGCTAACGAGTTGGCCTTGCCCGGAAAATTGTGCAAAGTGAAATGGAATTTGGAGAAAAAGTTCGCCCAACGCAGTTGCTTTGCATTTAGACTCCAAGGGGTCCACAGTGCCTCAAGGTTTTTGTGATCAGTCCAGACCTTGAAAGGCATGCACTAGGTTCACCAATGATGCCAGGTGAGCAAAGCCAGGTGAAAGGCATTCACCAGGTTCACCAATGACACGAGGTGAGTGAAGCAAGGCAGATGGTGGCAGCCTCCTTGTCCAACACTGCCCAATTCCTCTTAGTAGAGGAGATTTTTTTTATACATAAGGCAATGGATTTGCTTGCCATCCTTGCCTTCCTGCAGGATTGCCCCCCCCCCCCGCATCACCACATCTGATGCATCTACTTGTACTATAAATTTCTTATTTTCAGCAGGGTGTGCGAGCACTGGTGCTGTAGTAAACAGTCTTTTTAAGCAATCGAATGCCTCCTGGCATTCTACAGTCCATTCCAGTCTCATCCCAGGTTTTACACTGTCAGCCCCTCTCCCCTTAGTTTTGAGTAAGTCTGTGAGGGGCAGGCTCACTTGGGCAAAAATTGGGGAGGAAGACTCTATAGAAATTGGCAAACCTGAGAAAACTTTGAAGTTGACGGCGGGTCTTGGGAGCCTCCCACCCCAGTACAGCAGTTACTTTAGAGGTCCATCTCTAGCCCTTGCAGCGGGATGTGGTAGCCCAGAAAGTCTATTTCTGTTTGGTGAAACTCGCACTTGGAAAGCTTTGCAAACAGTTTATGTTCATATGTTTGTAATACCTCACGGACCAGTTTCACGTGTGATTCTTTGTCTTGTGAATATAGTAAAATGTCATCCAAGTAAATCAGGGCCCCTTTGAATAAGTGCTTGTGCAAAACCACATTTATTAAATTCATAAAAACTCCTGGGCCCTCTTGCAACCCAAATGGCATCACTAGGTATTCAAACTGCCCCAAAGGTGTGTTGAATGCAGTCTTAGCCTCATCCCCCTCCCAAATGCGGACTCAGAAATAAGCGTCTCTTAAATCCAGTTTAGTAAAGATTTTGCCTTTAGCCACCTCCATCAGTAAGTCTTTGATCAAAGGGAGGGGGCGTTCATGGCCGATACAGCATTTAGACCTCTATAGTCTGTGCACAAGCGGAGGCCCCCATCTTTCTTTTTCTGGAACAGAACAGAGGCAGCAAATGGGGAAGAGGCGGGCCTGATGAAACCCCTGGCCAGGTTTTTATCTATAAATTTCTGCAGTTTCCCTTTCTATAAATTTCCCTTTCGGCAGCTTATGTCCTGGTATTAATTCAATGGCACAATCCGTATTACAGTGGGGGGAAGCTCATCTGCCTCTTCCTCTTCAAACACCTTTGCGAGATCTCTATACTCCGCAGGAATGGAACTAAGTTCCTCAACTGCCAGACAAGCTCACAAGGGGATGGGTTGAGGTGCCTCTCCCTACTCAGTCTGCCAGCAATGCTCTTTGCACCTATAAAGTCCACTGTCTTTTAACTCCACAGGATGTAAGGATCATGGGAACCCAGCCACGGACTGCCTAACACCATGGAGAACTGGGCCAAAGAATTAATAATAAACTTTTGTTGCTCCCAATGTGTCCCTGTGCCTATGATGAGCAGAACAGTTTGATACTTTCAGGGTCCTCTCATAGTCGAACCATCCATCTGGGTGAAAACAAGTGGCTGGAGGCCGTATCAGGCTAGGCGCTTGAGCACCCTCGGCTATTAGTCTTGTGTGACTTCAATGTCTATGCCAAGAACATGACCTCCACGCAGGCAATGGACCTGGTGTCATCCATGGCAGCATTAGGACTCTCTCAATTTGTTACAGCTCCCATTCACAGAGCTGGACACATGCTCGACTTGACTTTTGTGGCGGGGTTATGGTGGACTAGATTACGAATATGGCCATACCATGGTTGGACCACCATGCTTTGAAGGCCGGGTGAATATGTCACTCCAACCCTGTTTGGGTGGCAAGCATATTTTCACTTGCCCGTGAAGCCAAATGGATCCCATGCGATTCCAGGCAGCTCTGTGGGATCTGATGCCCCCTGGCAGCTCGTTGGATGAGCTAGTCAAGGACTGGCAAAACCGACTCTCGGCGGCCATCAACGAGATGGCTCCCTGGTGCCCTCTGTGCCCTCGCTCATTACTTGCTCTTTGGTATACACAGGAACTGAGAATGATGAAGCGGGAGCTTAGATGGCTTGAGAGACAATGGCGTCGTGCTCCCGATGAAGCAGCAAGAGCATCTTATGGGACGTTTATGAAATCCTATGAGATGGTGGTCAAGGCTGAGAAAAAATTTTCTATGCAGCCATGATCGCGTCTGCGAGTTCCCACCCAGGCCAATTATTTAGGACAATTTGGTCTTTGACGACTCTGCTGCAGTGCAGACCAAACAACAGGGTATTGGACATTGGCTGTAAGGTTTTTGGAAACTATTCCGCAGATAAAGTCTTGTCACCCGGCCAGGACCTCCCTGCCACAGTTGAGACAGTAATGGAACTTGAGGCTCCATGCATGTCTTCAGGTCACATTCTGGATTATTTTGATCCACTCAGCCTAGAGGAGGTTGACAAATTGCTCTTATCTGTCTGCCCAACCACGTGTAGTCTTGATCCATGCCCATCATGGCTAATTAAGGCCAGCCATGATGGGTTACAAGGGGCTCTTAGGGAGATCATTAACACATCCCTCATAGAGGGGGTGTTCCCTAGTGCCCTAAAGAAGGCAGTAGTGCACCCCCTTTTGAAAAAAGCATCACTCGACCCAGCTGAATTATCCAACTATCGGCCGGTGTCCAACTCACCCTACTTGGGTAAATTAATCGAGAAGGTGGTAGCGGACCAGTTGCAGAGCTTTTTGGATGATGCCTCCATACTAGACCCCTTCCAGTCCAGGTTTCTGACCAGGCCATGGGACAGAGACGGTCCTGGTGGCCCCATAGACGATCTCCGGAGGCATCTGGATTGAAATGGCACAGCCGTGTTGGTGTTGTTGGACCTGTTGGTGGCCTTCGACACGGTCGACCATCAACTACTGGCCCACTGCCTTACTGCTATTGGTATTCAGGGGTTGGCTTTACAGTGCCTTTCCTCATTTCTCCAAGAGCGGGGACAGAGGGTGGCAGTTGGGGAACAACTGTCCCACAGACACCTGCTATTATGCAGTGTGCCGCAGGGTGCAGTGCTTTCCCCAATGCTGTTTAATATCTATATGCGCCCCCTCAGCCAGATTGCCCGGAGACATGGGCTGGGTTGTCATCAATACGCTGATGATACCCAGCTCTATCTGTTGTTGGGCGGCCAGTCATACTCTAGTCCAGGAGATCTGGACCTGGCATTAAAAGCCGTGGCTGGTTGGCTTAGGCGGAGCAGATTGAAATTGAATCCGACGAAGACGAAGGTCCTATGCCTGAGTCGGAGTGGCCCAAGGTTAGGGACTCCTCTCCTGACCTTCAATGGGGTACCATTGGTGCCAGCGCCGGAGATTAGGAGCTTGGGAGTGCTCCTGGATGCCTCTCTAATGATGGAGGCCCAGGTAGCAGCCACTGCAAAGTCGGCCTTCTATCACCTATAGCTGATCAAGCCATTGGTTCCCTTCCTTGAACACAACGACCTGGCTATGGTGATCCATGCATTGGTCACCTCAAGACTGGATTACTGTAAAGCTCTCTACATGGGGCTGCCCTTCGCCCAAATCTGGAAGCTGCAGTTGGTACAGAATGCAGTGGTGAGGTTGATCTTGTGCCTTCCCATGCAGGAACACATCTAGCCCGCCCTAAAAGCACTGCACTGGCATACCGGATATGGTTTAAGGTGCTGGTGCTTACCTATAAAGCCCTATATGTCCAGGGACCTATCTGCCTAAGGAACCACCTCTCCCCACATGTACCCCAGTGAGCGCTACGATCGGGTTTCCAGAACTGCCGGGTTCTTCCAGGGCCTAAGGCGGCCCGGTTGGCGACCATGAGGGCCAGGGCTTTTTCAGTGGCAGCCCTGCACTGGTGGAACAAGCTCCCGGATAACATCAGAGCCCTGTGGAGCCTTTTACAGTTCCGCAGGGCTTGTAAGATGGAGCTCTTCTGCCAGGCTTACAAGAAGGGGCCGTCTGGACTCTACAGCCCTGACACGACCATCTAGGACCACCAATTTAGGACCATTTGCACCACAAACCACAAGTTCAGAAGCTGGAAGAAGCCTGTTGACACCACCCAGATACGGACATTGCAGCTCACCATCTTGTTCTGTATTTTAAAGTTGTACTGTATGTTTTTATCTTATTGGTTGATTTATGGAGTATATTGTACAGAAATGGTGTTCACCGCCCTGAGCCTGCCGAATGGCAGGGAGGGTGGGATAGAAATCGAAATAATAAATAAATAAATAAACAAACAAACTGCAATCTACCTTTAGCATCCCCAGCCTCTCACTCCCAGGCCACCAACGAGATTGGAGTCACAGTTCTCAGCACTGACTCTACGATGTTGTGATTCAGCCCCAGCTGGTACTGCTCCACCAACACTGCTTCCGGCCATCCCTGGATCTTAGCCGCATACATCTTGAACTCATCTGAGTATTCTTGCTCAGTCTTATTGCCTTGGGTCAGTGCCTGCAACTTCTTGCATGCTTTCTCCACCTCCATGGGATCTTCGTGCTGCTGCCACAGAGCCCACATGAAAGCCTCCATGTTTCGGAGTTCATATCCATTTAGGTTGTGCAGGCCCACATGCCAGCCCTCTCCCTCATCTTCAAGCCGACATAAGTAATGCGATAGCCATCACAGGGGAAGAGATGGACCCAATTCTGCAGGAATTTTTGGACCTGTAGCGCAAAGAAAGCCAACTTGTCTGGATTCTAATTGAAAGTAGCATCCACAAGTTCCTTTGGATGCTCCAACCCCTGCCCCCCCCCCCCCGCACTCCTGGCTGCGCTGGCCCCACTGGCACAGGGACTGGGGCGGGCACTGGAACTAGCACCTGAGCAGGAGGTCCTGCCGGCAGCATGGGAGGTAAGGCTGCTGGTTGCCCCACTGGGGGTGCAGGCTGCTGAAGTTGGAGTTTGTGCTGTACCGCGTTCACCACCATCTTGGGGTTATCCAGGATCATCTCATTTATCTCATCCTGCATTCGCTCCTGGTACTGTTCCATCTGCATCTGTGTCAGCATGTCATCAGTCACCCCACTAGGCCCCACAGCCGCTGCACCCACGCGTTGGTAATTCAGGAAATCATAACAACTTGATCTCCCTAACCTGGGTGTTGTCGGCCACGATTCTCGAGTCACCATTGAAAAATTAGCCCACGAGAAGACATCCCTGTGAGGCCTCTCGTAGGTGAAGCATCCCCCAGTTGTGGGAGGAACTGGAGTTGTCCCTGTACACACCAGGACCTCCTCAGCCGTAGTCACTGATACATCTCCATCTTCTCCTATATCGCACATGGTTGGGGTACATTCTGACAAATTACGGACATTCTGCCAGAGTCTTGCAGCAATCAATCCCAATACTCAGTCTTAAGCAGTATGCTGTTTATTGGAATCAGTAAAGGCAGATCTCTTGAACATACTTTGTGTCAGTAATGCCTCTCCAGGCGGGAGTTGGGAAGTTATACATAATACAAAGCGCACCCCAGGATGGGATGGAGCCAATCACAGCAAGCCAGAAAAACACCTGGCAGTTCCCAAGGGAAGAAAAGTAACTAGGCACCAAGGTCAGACACAGGCAGTGAGAGAGATAAGACAGTGTGAAAACTAAAACTTAACATGCCTCAAGACATCTGTAAGCTATACTAGCTTCACCCAGCTTCCAACCCCCAACCCCCCACAAGCTACGGCAGCGTAGCTGACACCCAGTCTGACAAAGTGACATTTATGTCAGATCTGACCTTCATAACAAATTAGTTCAACACCTCTGGTTTAAAAGTTTCTGCTGGGTTCAGCTTTTGCCTGCACTGCTTTTATCCTATTTGATGTCCTTGTTATCATCCTTTTTCTTCTTGGTTGCCCACTTACATTTTCAGGCAGGATACACATCCAAAGGAGTGTTGGTTAGCTTAGAAACATCCAGCTTATACAGAAAGTCTGGAGACTGAAACTTCTTTGCATTAGGTTTAATAGAAAAATAGCACATTTGCCTCAGGCTGTTTGGGAGACAGTTTCAATACCTGATATTACAAGGGGTATTACAGCAGTGGTTTCCAGAGAGGCTTTATTTTCAAAACTAGGTTTTGGCATTTACATTTTTATTCTGCTTTTTTTCATTGTTATATGTGAGAGGTATTGCAATGTCTATTACAGCAGCCATTTCAGTTTCTTTGTTCTTCAGGATTATGTTTTCCTGGTATATTGTAACCTATTGTTATGTATTATAATAGGTTTAACCCAATATACGGTATTGTGTTTTTCAGTGTACTGTCTGTTTACTATGAATGGGACTTTCAGTATGGTTTGGCTTAAAGTGGAACTTGATAGATAGGACATTCGCAAAGTAATGTAAATGTTCTTTAACTCTTATGGATATTTCTTCAGTGGGAGCTGCTTCTCAGGAGATGTCTTTCTTCTCTTTGTTGGAAAGGTCAAGCTAGCTGACACATCAGCTAAGGCCTGAGCATATCCTGATCTTCTCCCTTTGCTACACAATGTACATTGTTCTCTTGGGGTTTCACTACTGATAAGGCTGTTTGCCAGGAGAGAGCTCTAGGAGACATCTACCTGTGCTGATGTGATTATGTGTATTGAATGCTAACATGGCAGACTGCAAGTGTGTTGCATAAGACTGTCAGCCTGGGCTTAAAATAAATGACCACTGCCAAGTTTGGGCAGACCGGTGCTTTTGCTTCCTTCAGCTCCGTGTCTTATGTGCAGTCCTTCATATGGCACCCAAACAGGGACACGTGAGAGGGTCACACCGCGACTCACCAGCACCTGGCATAGGCTCCTTGTGTGTACTCTTCTCGTCGCTGGGACTCCACAACCCCTACAACTGGTGAGTATGGGGGGAACTTTAACACTCCCCCAAAAACAGCATGCAAAGGAACTTAGGTATTTGATACAAGCATGCGGTGGGTCCGCCACTCTGTGTCAAGTACAGACTCTTTTGAAACTCATCAAAAAAGAGTGTCCCTGGTACCCTCTTGAGGGATCCCTACAACTCCGCCAATGGGAGAATATTGGAAAGACTTTCCATTCTCCCCCGAGGGCACCAGTGGATATACTGTGTGTCTGGCATCAGGCTCGACATGCTGTCGAAATGCACGGCCCTATTCAGACAAAAATGAAATTGACTGACAACCCTCCCCCTTATTCGGTCTGTCAGGTGGCTGCCCCATTGCCCACTGTTCCCAGTCCTCTGGCTGGACAGCCTTCAGCTCCAATGGCCCCCACTTGTAATTCAACCGGGGGACCAACCAATCGCCTGGGGAACATGGCTCGCCAGGTCCTTGAGGCAGAACTGGAGTGTGGGAACACTGATTTAGAGGATCTTACTGAGATATTAAGTCTCTGTCCTGTCCATTACACTGGTCAACAGGACGCCAATGGCAAGCACCCCAGTGATCACATTACAGTGCCACAACAGACTCATGCAGCTCTAGCTGCAGTCAATTCTACTGTGTCAAAGCGGTGGGTTGATCGCCTCCCGTCTAGCCATATGGGCTTACAGCTATACCGCTTGCCTATGTCTCAAACACCCACCAGGGTGCTGAGCGTAGAGCATGGAGGCTCAGTTTTCCTGATTGAGTGGCTTTATCTCAGCCACGGCCCACCACAAAACGTGTTGTCCTTACAGGAGGCTGTAGCCCTGCTCTGGTCATAGGGTCATCAGTGCACTTCAGAGTGTGCTGGACAAGATTTAGTGAAAATCATTTTCCCTTTTTCTAAGCAAGATTTTCAAACTGCTTTGTTACTGTCTCCTTCTCTGCAACTTGCTTTAGCTGACTTTGTGGGGGAAACTGCTTATCATCTCCCCCCGATCCTCGCTTCAGTCTAATGCAATCTACCCCCTGTCACCTTGTTTCTGTCATGTCTCCTTCTCTGCTCAAAGGAGCTCCCACTGTCTTTACTGATGGGGGAAAAGCCCAGGGAGCCGACTCATTGTATGTAATTAAGCTGTTAACCTCTCTCCCCAGGACATACTTAGCCCCACGCATTGACTCAAACCTTATCAGTCTCTTTTTAACACTGCAAAATTTATTAACAGAACACACTCAGCTATTTTATGTTGCCCACATCAGAAGTCACAGTTCCCTTCCTGGGTCTCTCATGGAGGGCAATGCCCGTGCTGATGCTGCAGTGCACTCACTTTTTTCTGACCCTTTAGAGAGCCGTCAGTGTTTCCACCAAAATGCTCAAGCTCTTTCTACTGCCTTTAATATTCCTCTTTCTGAGGCTCAGAATATCGTGGCTGCCTGCCCTAGCTGCACAGGTTTCCACCATGTCCCCGAAGCCAGGGTCAACCCCCATGGACATGGCCCTTGTGACCTGTGGCAAATGGATGTCACTCAGGTCCCTGAATTCTCTCCCTGGAAACACCTCCATGTTTTTATTGACACCTATTCTGGAGCCATCCATGCAACCCCTCAGAGGGGTGAAACGGCAAATCATGTCATCACTCATCTTTACAGTACTATTACAGCCCTGGGTCGGCCCCATCACATAAAAACAGACAACGGGCCCGCCTATGTTTCTTCTGCCTTTGCTGCCTTTTGCAAGCAATGGGACATTGTTCTCACACATGGTATACCATATAACTCTACTGGTCAAGCGATTGTGGAGCGCGCCAACTGCACCTTTAAAATCCTTCTTGCTAAACAAATAAAAACAGGGGAACTTTCCCCTCCTAACCTGGCTAACATCCAGTGGGCCGTGGCCCAAGTTTTATTCACTGCTAATCAGCTTAATGTTACCTCTGGAGCTGATCAGGCCTCACAAACTGCTTTTGACCGACATTTTCGGTCTGGTCCGCCTTTACCCCGTCCTCTGGTGATGTATCGGGCCCTGCCAAATAGGACCTGGCTGGACCCCGTCCCTTTGATAACCTGGGGGAGAGGGTATGCTTCTGTTTTGTCTCCAACAGGTCTGCTGTGGGTTTCTGTGAAGTGTGTCTGACCCAGTCATGGCATGGCACAATGTCACCAACTTCAATCCGGTGCCTGAGATGACCACAGTCAGCCTGTCAGAAGCTCAGCACTCGTTCCAGCTCTGGCAGCCCTGGCAGAGGGCACCTCCGATAACCTGGGGAGCCATCAAGCAGACCACCAACTGAGCACAGCACCTCCTGACAGAGCAGGGAAAGGAACAGACCCCAGAGAATCTTTTTGCTGCAATTTGTGCGGTTATAACTGCAAATTCTACTCTCATCATTCTGTTTTGCCTTTGCTTGCTCTCCCTCCCCCGGGGGGAGCTGTAAGCCTGCTGCCAGCAAACCCCTTCCCTAGGCCATGTTGCAGAATCGCGCAGCAATTGACTATTTACTCTTACTCCACCATCATGGTTGTGAGGAACTGGATGGTATGTGTTGCTTCAATCTCACTGACAACTCCAAGGCAGTCCATCATCAGATCCAGAATCTGCATGCCCTGGCAGAGTCCATCAAACAAGATATCCTGCCTGCCTGGTGGGCAGCTCTCTGGAGCTGGATCCCCACTGGGTGGTTACGCCAGATTATTCAATATTGTGTGTTGTTTGCTGTGTTGGGAATTATGGTTTGCTGTATTTTACAGTGCCTTCCTAGCCTGTGTCAGCTTTGCCGGTCAGCTAGTCCAAAGGTCTCAGTTTACCCCATGATGATGACCCCTTGGGGGCTCCACACCCGGTTCTGGGCAGATCCCTCTGACGACACATCGGATGAGGGGTCTGATACAGAGACCTTGCTTTAGAAAACAAAGAAGAGTGGGATGTTGGAAAGGTCAAGCTAGCTGACACATCAGCTAAGGCCTGAGCATATCCTGATCTTCTCCCTTTGCTACACAATGTACATTGTTCTCTTGGGGTTTCACTACTGATAAGGCTGTTTGCCAGTAGAGAGCTCTAGGAGACTTCTACCTGTGCTGATGTGATTATGTGTATTGAACACTGACGTGGCTGACTGCAAGAGTGTTGCATAAGACTGTCAGCCTGGGCTTAAAATAAACGACCACTGCCGAGTTTGGGCAGACGGGTGCTTTTGCTTCCTTCATCTCCGTGTCTCGTGTGTAGTCCTTCATCTCTTGATAGCTGTCTTTCTCTTTACAAAGACCCATGAAGATATAGGAGCCAGAGGTGACCACTCCACTTAAGGGGTTTGTGTTCTTTTGATCAATGCTGAGGGTCAGGTTAAACTCCATGAGGTGCATGAACAGATCTTCAGTGCTTTTAAATAAAATTTGGAGCAGCCCAAGTAATAAGCAAAAAGACTGATCTCCAGGAGCACCCTTTCACCCCAGCACATGCCCCTCTTGATATGAATATTATGTGTGATCATGCTGACCAGCTTTATTAGTAGAACAAAGTTTGAGTCCAGTGGCACCTTTATTATTTATCTATTTATTTATTATTTTAGATTTATACCCCGCCCTGCTCACGAACAGGCTCATTTGGGATTTAAGACCAACAAAATTTATTCAAGGTATCAGCTTTTGTGTGCAAATACACTTCTTCAGATACAGTGAAACAGAATTTCCTCAGGCCTTACATATAGGTGGTGGTGGTGGGGTTAGTTGTCAGAAAGGGCTAGTTAGAGTCAAGATGCGTAAGTAACATGTGATAGTAGCTGAGATTGGATTAAAACAGTTGGTAAGATCTGTGAATGGCACTAAATTTACATACAAATACAAGAGTTAACAGATGTGAGAATGAAGTTTGAGTCCAGTGGCACCTCCAAGATAACAATGTTCGATTCTGGGTATAAGCAAGAACTGAGAGACTTAGCATGTGCAGATGCATACTCCTTCAGATACACTGAAACAGATTTTGTCAAATGTTACATTTAGGTACGGGGGGGGGGGGGGATTAGTTGCCAGGAACGGCTACTTAGAGTCAAGATGCATAAATAACTGAGCAATAAATAAAGCTAAGATTGTAATAACACATTTGGTAAGACATGTGGATAGCAGCAAATTGGCATACAGATAATAAAGGAATTAACAACAGATGTAAAAAGGGAGTTTGAATCCAGTGGCACCTTTAAGACCAACAAAGTTTAATTTCTGGATATAACTAAGAACTGAGTGACTTATAGGCTTGCCAGGCTCCAGACGGCACCTGGAGATCTCCCACTATTACAACGGATCTCCAGATTACCAAAATGAGTTCCGCTGGAGAAAATGGCTGCTTTGGAGAATAGACTCTATGGCATTATACCCCAATGAAGTCCCTCACCTCCCCAAACCTTGCCTTCCGAAGGCTCCACTCCCAACATCTCGGGGGATTTCCCAACCCAGAGCTGACAACCCTAGTGATTTAGGAGTGCAGTGAGATAAGAAGCCAATACTTCTGTTAAGAGTGTAGTGGTTAAGAACGCAGACTCTAATCTGGAAGAACTGGGTTTAATTCCTTACTCCTCCACATGCAGCTGCTGGTGTGACTTTGGGTCAGTCATAAATTCTTTCAGAGCTGTTCTCCCAAGGGCAGTTCTCAAGAGAGCTCTCTCAGTCTCACCTACATCACAGGGTGACTGTTGTGGGGAGGGGAAGGGAAAGGGATTGTAAACTGCTTTGAGAATACTTCTACTTCAAGCAGTGAAGGTATAAATCCAGTCTTCTGAATGGCTGTTTTTCCGTTTGGGGCAGGACAGCCTTCTGTCCCTCACATACACACCCTTTATATTTCTGTTTACATAATTTGTAGTCTGCTTTTCTCACGTGGATTTAAGGTGGATTACATAGAGTAAGTCAATACAATCAACAAGATGGGACATTCAATAAACAATAGATTGGCTTGTAGAACCAATCAGAAGTATTAACATGACACATTAAATGATGCAAAAGTGCACAACAGGATCCAACTCACATCAGCCTGTACACAGTAGAAGAGATCACAGTCCCCAATAATTTATCCACATAACTTTGTGGCGACTTTTGTACAGTAGTGCCCTATTAGCTGCATAGGTCGATTTTATGATGTTGTTGGAATTCAAATGATCCCCCCCCCCCAAAGGGTAATCACAGAAACTAGTATTTGGTGTACAGTGGGAAAGCAGGTGATAGGAACAATAGTTGTGGGGGATTGTGTAGCCATTTCAGCCACTTCTGTTCCATTTCTCTGTTATCCTGCTATTTGAGCTGTTATGGCTGGAGACCATGCAGCATCTTCATTAACAGTCACCAGCTAGACAAGATCTTCCACCAGTAGGTCCTTCTTTCTTGTTTGCTTCTGTAGTGGTATTTTTGTTGGAGTGAGCGACTCAGCATGCCTGGACATTGGGGGGCACTACATCACTCTAAGTGTGTATAGGTGTTATCTTCTTGAATGGGATGCCTCTTTGTTTTAACCTCAGAGCTGCCCTCTGACCCCTCCTCTCTCTCTTTGTCCTATCAGTCTGTCCTATCAGTCTCCATGGTCTCTGCAGGTCTCTCCTGTAGATACAGAGCCCTCATACACCCACACACAATGCCGATGCTGGGCAAGCTGGGCATTTGTGATAAGGAAAGTACTCTTTAGATTAGGTTTCTTCCTCTTCTTTTGACTGCAACCTGAATGTGAACTGGATCTACTTGAATTTTACCTTCTTTGCAATATACTTCTTGGGAGATTTATTTAGTGCACTCAGTATCACGCTTCTATGACTGGGCAAAATTCTGCTATATTAATCAAGTATTCCCCCCCAAAATGCCTCTTTTTCAAGGCTACAGTAGAATTACATTGATTTTGAAGCAGTTGATATCTAAATTGGGTCTTCCTGAGAGATAGCTGAATGTCATGAATGTTTTTACTAACTGAAACTACTAAAATTATCTGGAAAACTCCATCAGATCAAGAGGAAGGATTTGAGTAAGGATAAAAAAGGGAAGGAGGTCCTTTGTATGGAGTAAATGCCCCATTTGTATTTTGGGGAAGAAAGGAAGGTGAGAAAGAAAGCTGCTGGAAGAACACTGAAGACCATCTGCTCTGCAGGTAAAAGGTAACCTAATTCTCTAACTTCACATTTAGTCTATGTAGAAGAAGAACAGGGTTTTATACCCCACTTTCCTCTGCCTTAAGGAGTCTGAAAACAGCTTGCAATCACATTTCCTTCCCCTCCCCACAACAGGCACCTTGTAAGGTAGGTGGGGCTGAGAGAGTTCTGAGAGAACTGTGACTGGTCCAAGGTCACCCAGCAGGCTTTTTGTGGAGGAATGGGGAATTAAACCCGGGTCTCCAGATTAGAGTCCACTGCTCTTAAGCACTAAACCACATGTTTGCACTTGGTTAAAGATCTAGTGACAGAGTTCATAATATTCCATACTTCTGTTTCCTCTTTTTGTCAGCTTCTGTAAAAATAGCCATTAACTTGTTCAATGTTTTTCTTTTTTTAAAAAAGATCAATAACTATGATGTGCTTATTAAAACCTGAATTTGTTAAAATCCATTTTGTGTTTCTGCTTTGTCTGACTCATCCCTTGGTCTGTATGAACAATGAAATTCAGAGAAAAGACTGGGAGATGGTGGAAAGTGCCATTTATTTATTTATTTTAAAATTTAAATTGCCTTCCCCTAAAAAATAGGGCTCAGGGTGGTGTACATCAAAGAGAACAATTTACAAAAATCACAATTAATAAAATTCATAAATTATATTTACAGTTTAAAACTTTAGCTTGTAATCAGTAGATGGTGATAAAACTGCCAAAAATATGCCACCGCCTTGTGGGGGGAGGCAGGGAGAAAAACAGGAGTGCCAGCCAGATGGAAAGAAATTGCTGTCTTCAGCTGAACACCTGGCAAAACATTTCTGCCTTACATGCCCGGTGGAACTGCATTAAGTCCCTCAGGGCACGGATGTCATTTGGCAGAAAGTTCCACCAGGTTGGGGCCAGGGCAGCCCTGGCCCTGGCCAAGGACAGACGGATGTCTATGAGGCCGGGGACTACCAGAAGGTTCTTATCAAGTGAACGCAATGGAGCAGAGGTCCATCAGTGGCTATTAGCCACAAAGTATAGATAGGAACTCTCAGTCTGGGGCAAGTGATGTTCTGTATTCTTGGTGCTTGGGGGGGGGGCAACAGTGGAAGGGCTTTCTGCCCCCACTGCTGGACCTTCTGAGGGCACCTGGTGTTTTTGGCCACTGTGTGACGGAGTGTTGGACTGGATGGGCCACTGGCCTGATCCAACATTGGCTTCTCTTATGTTCTTAATGCTCTTCAGAGGGTATACAAGGAGAGGTGGCCTCAAAGATATGTGGGTCCTTGACTGTTAAGGGCCTTAAAGGTAAGTACCATAAACTTGAACCTGATCCTGTACTCCACTGGAAGCCAGTGCAGCTCTCTCAACACAGTTTGGATGCGGGCCATGTGCAAAGTCCCCATGAGGACCCACGCCATCATGTTCAGGATCAGTTGGTGTTTCTGGGTGAGTCTCAAGGGTAGCCCTATGTAGAATGAGTTACGGTAGTCTAGTCTGGAGGTGACCATTGCATGGATTACTGTAGCTAGGTCAGGGTGGGACAGGTAGGGGGCCAGTTGCCTGATCTGGTGCAGATGGAAAAACGCCAGCCTGGCAACATTTGTGATCTGGACCTCCATTGATAAGGAGGCATCCAGGATCACACCCAGGCTCTTAACAGCTGGTGCTGATACCAAGGCACACCATCAAGAGATGGTAATTGGCACCCCAAACCCGAGTCCCCCTTGCCCAGCCACAGAACCTTCATCTTTGCAGGATTCAGTCTCAGCCGGCTCTGTTTCAACCATCCCAACACAGCCTCCAAACCGTCAGCCAGATTTGCTGGGGCAGTGACTGGCCTGCCACCCATCAACAGGTAAAGCTGGGTATCATCAGTGTACTGGTGGCTACCCAGCCCCAAACTGCTCCAGTTGTGTAAGGGGGCACATATAGGTGTTAAACAACATCTGAGAGAGGATTGCCCTCTGAGGAACCCCACATACTAATGGGTGCCTAGTTGACATTCTCTCTCCTAGCGCCACCCTCTGTCCCCAGCCTTGGAGAAATGAGGCAAGCAACTTCAAGGCTACCTCATGTACTCCTACATCGGTGAGGTGATAGGTCAAAAGATAATGGTCAACCGTGTCCAGTGCTGCTGTAAGATCAAGCAATGACAACAGCACTGACCTGACTTGATCCAACTGTCTATAGAGACTATCTGTGAGGATCTGTGAGGACATAGATAATTGGTTCCTGACCCCTTTACTCTTCTTTCTTATCCACTTTCAAGTTCCCTTCTTCTCTTTGTATCCTTTTTCCTGTTGACACGCACTTCTTTTCTTTGTTACCTTTTCATCTCTCTTATCTGCACTTTTTCTCTCAGGAGTCTCTCTCAGTCCTTAATTTCATGCCACTTCTCCAGTTGGCCTTGAGGTGCACTAAGGAGAATGAGAGAATGGAGGTGATGCAGTGGTGGCAATGCAATTGCATGTGTTTATGGGAAAGTGTTACATGGGAACCATATAATTTAGGTGTTGAAGAACTCACACCCATCAACTAAGAACATGGCTAAGGCTCAGAGGTTATATCTGAGAAAGGTAAGAGTTCCAATTGTTAAAGGCTGAGAAGAACGGTTGCTAAGCTGTGGTTGAACATTACAGGACATAACCATTTACTGAATGATAAGTGTCTGGGAGTAAGAGACAGTTTAATCATTTTGTGGTTAAACTGGCTAGAGTTCAGAGGTTCATTCTTAGGGGTTTCTTTTGCATGCCTGTCTGGAAAGTTTGAGACCAGCTTATGCAAAGTAACGATAAGAAAAGAAGCTGCTGATTGAAGCACCAGGCAAGGATAGTCAGGATAAGATGCAACAGAACTGAGTATGAATTTATAAACATTGTATAAACCTTTCTTGCCATGTACATGTGAAAGGAAGTTTCTCTTGGACATGGTGTAGTCAGAAGATAATTGGAAGGGATAGCTGCAGAGAAGTGGTATAATGTAGTATGCTCTGTGTTCTAACCAGCCTGCCATGTGCTCCCAGGTAATGGTGCCCGCCGCATGGCCAGAGCACATGGTCAGGCAGAGAGGGGAGCTTGAATCTGGAGGAACAATAGACATCTGTATTCAAAGCCTCCACCAATGTGGGACCTAGGTTCTCCCTGGGGAGCCAATGCAATCAAAGGCTCCTCCAGGGAACTTATGACAAACATGCGCATATGTTAAGCCCCTATCAGGTCCTTTGGGTGCGACCGGAGGTGTGGCTCCGGCCAGCATATAATGAGGGCCCTGGAGCCCTGGCAGCATGCTTGTTCTGACCATCTACTGGGCATGCTGAATCACTCAATAAAGGCTTCATGATTTCACCGTTCCTGGTCTCCTGAGTCCAGTACTCTTCAAGTGGTGTAACTTATCCTTTGACCTGCTTATTGAAAGGATTTTTCTTTAAAGATGAACTATTTTCACAGTGACATACCATCCCAAGACATACCATCCCAAGAAATCAGACTTGTTTGTACAGTCCCAAACTCGGCAGGTGCAAATCCAAGCATTGTGGTGGGTGTCCTCTTCTTTGCCATCCTTGAGAAACCCCAGTGCAGCCTCTACTATTGAAGTGAATGAAACCTTGTAGTTTTCAGTTAGTATAATATGAGGATAACACACACATCTGTAAGAAGGACAATAAAAGGCTAAAAGTTTCATATCAGATGAGGGGAGGCAACTTTATAGTTCTATATAGGTTAACTAGGAGAAATGGAAACCCAGGTAAGGTTGCCAATTGGCCAATCTGTTAGAGGAGCCAAAACTGATCAGTTGTAATTTCTATGCTCAGCTCCTTACTCTCCTTACCCAGACTTTGGAAGTTATTCACCAAAAGCAGGTTTAGAGGGAAGCCTGCACCCCCATAAATGATTTGGTTGACAAAGATCCGCCTTCCTTGCCCCCAAGTTGCAGGAAAAATCAATAAAAACTGTTTGTCTGGCAGGGAGTTGTGCACCCAGCATGTTGGTATCTAGGGGAAGCTCTGCCAGGCTGTATCAGGATGCTTTGCCATGTACCCATTCCAAGAGGAGGAATGTAGAGGGATTCCCCCCCCCCCAATTCGAATTAGGTAGCACTGCATCTCTGAGTTGCTTTTGCCTAGCCTTCTTTGTCTAGTAATCTGTCTTCCGATTGGTTTCCAATTATCTGTGTTTATTAGAATTTATGCTTAGTCATTAAAGATCTAATCTTTTAATGATCTTGAGTGTGACTTTACTGCTTTTAACTGTATTTTTAATTGACAGTTTCTAATATTTTAACAGAACAATACAAACATTTTCAACTATTCTAAGAACATTACAAACCTTATCTACTCGATGACCTACATTAAGATAAATATTCTATGACAATTAAGTAGTACCTTTTGGTACGCCCTTATGCTATTGTAACGAGCAGTATCAGTAGTAATGATTTTAACTCTGTGTCAAGATGCCTTTTTTTTCTAGAAATAGTGACCATTTTTCCATTGGGCTATATAGTTCCCTTTCTTTACGGTTCTCATTGAAGAAAACCATACATTTCTCTAGTAAAAAGTAATCCCAGATTATGGTGTACCAGGAGGCAACTGTGGGTGGTTTGGCTTCTTTCCATGAATGAGCAATTGTGGCTTTGGCTGCTGTCAATAGTGTACTAAAATAGTGACTTTACTGCTTTAGGGATTCACCCATTCAACCTATAGATTCCCACACAAGCCCGAGTCAGCCTAGTACTGAAGAGACAGAGCCAGCTGAGTGGGGAAGGAAAACAGGAAGGGAGGGGAAGGCCATTATCTCTTTCTGTCTCTCATCCGCAAATATACTCCAACAGCTGGGGGGGGGGGGCTCAGAAAGTGAAGCAAGATCTTTTGCTCTTGGCTGTGGCAGTGATCCATCAACTGAACCAGAGTCCCATGCCCAAGGGGTTGGGGAAGAAGGTTTTCTTCATAAGAACCATAAACCAAACCACCTTGGTCAGTTTGAGATGGGAAAGCAAGAGGGCTCAGAGGTAGGCTTATGACAATATCACTGATTCCTGTGTGTGAGCTAATACAATGTGTTTTGTATGCTTGGTCTTAATTGCTAATCAACCAGTTCAGTTCATAAACTGAACAAGTAGCGTGTGTGTGTGGTTGGTATTGATCTCACTAGAATCCTGAAAGAAACTGTGGCACTTTGACCAACTCAGCAGAGTGCAGCACAGTGTATCAGGGTGGCCATTCCAGCTGCCTTCCAGTAAGTAGTACTGAGAGCTGAAGTAGCTGTAGCTGAGAGGGCAGCAGGTACCTGAAGTTGTAGATGGACTATGCTTGTCTTTTTTCACAGAGGGAGTGGGGTTGGTTGAAAGCACTGCAACAAGGCTTCTGCAATCAAAGGAAGGGGGTGAAAAACCCTCACTGTGAGATATGAACACAAGAAGTGGAAAAGACAAGGAAATAGAAGGGGGAAATGCATGGAAGATTTACACCCCCACCCCCACCCCACCAGTCTCAGACAGATTAAGACACCCCATCCTCCTAGCAACTGACACATGTATAATAGCTTTGTCCAAATGAAATCCATTGTTCACAGGCTTCTGTGTTCTTCAGTGCTGTCTTCAACTGGATTACCCTATTGGAACCCCCAGTTCCACAACAGTTTACAGATGGTAACTGAGGTGCCCACCACAATTTATTCCAATAGGATAAATATTAGTAAATCAGGATTGGGTTTGACTTATTTTATCACTAGTAGCAAAGCCTGCTGTAGAAACAATACAACAGGCTCTAGAAAGATGTGGTCTCTTCCCCCCCTTCAAGGCCCTGTCGGCTCAGGCTGGCTGGGAGCAGCTCATTGCCACCCCCCCTCCAAGGCCCTGGCAGCCCAGCTGGGCGGCTGCAGCTTTCCCCCCTACATGTGAGGGCTCAGGCGGCCTGGCTGCCGCCTCCCCACCCCCATGCCAGGGTAGGGCTGCCAAGTCCAACTTGGGAAATATCTGAGGACTTTGGGGGTGGAGCCAGGAGACTTTGGGGGTGGAGCCAGGAGAAAGGAAGTGACATCATTTTGTGATGTCACATCCTGTGATGTTGCTTCCACATGCTGACACATGAATTCATGAAGTTTCCTAATACTGAGCTTCTGCTGCTGCCTTGAGCTTTATAGGCTTGCAAGCAGCATTACCCAGACTGTGACTTTTATGCCACTGTTTTTTGTCGCTGAACAAGAGTCAGTGTTATGTAGCAGTCAATTTGTTTGGCTGGGATCTGGGAGAGCCTGGCTCAAAACCCTGCAGTGCCATGGAATCATTTTATTTAATACTGAATCAGGCCATTGGTCCATCAAGGTCAGTATTGACTACTCAGACTGGTAGTGGCTCTCCAGGGTCTCAGGCTGAGATCTTTAATGTCACCTATGACCTGAACCTTTTTTAGCTGAAGAGGCTGATACCTCCTGCATGTCAAGCAGATGCTCTATCACTGAGCAACGGCCCTACTGAATCCTTCCTCATCTCGGCAGAATATGAAGCACTAAGTGCTGCACAAGTGCTAAATATGATTTTCATATCATAAGAACAGGAGAGAAGCCACAGTGGATCAGGCCAACAGCCCGTCCAGTACAACACTCTGTGTCACACAGTGGCCAAAAATACCAGGTGCCCTCAGGAGGTCCAGCAGCAGGGCCAGAACTCCAGAAGCCCTCCCACTGTTGCCCCCCAAGCACCAAGAATGCAGAGCATCACTGCCTCAGACAAAGGGCTCCATTTAGACCTTGTGGCTATAATAGTCCCTGATAGACCTCTGCTGGATGGGGACAGAGAGAGAGAGACAGACAGACAGACAGACAGAAAAAAGAAAGAAAGGGGGAGGGGGAGAGAGAGAGAAGGAAAAGAGCAGGCAGACCCCAGCAGCTTACCCCAAGCAGCTTACTCCAGCAGCAGGCCACATGCAAAAGCAGGCCCTTCAGCAGAAAGAGCCTCTCTGGGCGGGACTCTCTTGCTCTTTCTTAAAGGGGAAATGTCTGTTGAGGCTTTTTACTGCAGGGCAGGCTCTCTGCCCTTTTAAGGCAGCCATTTTGTCCCCCCGGTGGGCAACTTTGGAAAAGCGGGAGGGAAGGACTAAAAATCAGTGTTTCCCCCCACCCTACTGGGGGACTTGGCAGCCCTATGCCAGGGCCTGCCAGCCCAGGGAGAGCAGCCTCACCAGGCAAGGCCCTACTGGCCCAGTGAAGCCAGGCATGGACCTCCCACCCATCCAGAGTCAGGACCTGCCGGCCCAGGGAGAGCAGCCTCAGCCTCGTCAGGCAAGGCCCTGCCGGCCCAGCGAGGCTAAGCGTGGGCCTCCCTCCAAGTCAGGGCCCACCAGTCCAGGGAGAGCAGCTTCAGCCTCACTGGGCAAGGCCCCACGGCCCACCTCCTCCAGTGCCCTCGTGTCCAGGGTCGCAACCCAGCGCCTCCTAAGCCCCCGCCCACAAGGTGTCCATCCCCTTTGCCAGCTCCATCCCAACTGAGGGTGAGAGGCTGGCCACCAGCTTTGTGGGTGGGCCTTAGCCAACACAGCCACCCAGTGGCTAGGGAGACCTATGATGGGCAGTTCTTTCAGCCAACTGATTTTGGCACCCCATGGAATGTTGCCACCCCAACTCATCTTTATATATAAGGATATTTATTTATTTTTCAGATTTTTATTCCACACTTCCCAAAACGGGCTCAGGGCGGATCACAACAAGCAGAGTCAGACATGCGTTACAATAAAATTACATTTAATTAAAATAATTAAAACAGTAAAATTCAGAGGTAGCAACAAATTACATAAAAAAAGACTGTTAGGGTCATATAGGTGGAATCAATGAGTGCTTCAGTAGATTGGGAACTAGAGCAGGGAGGCCAACTAAAATGGATGCCCACTGCCTCACCCAAAGGCCTGGCAGAACAGCTCCATTTTACAGACCCTGCAGAACAGGAACAATGAAAGGTCCCTTCCCTTCAGTCCCTTCCCTTCCACTTCTGAGGCCTGAGTGGAGATTAGCAGACTGTCATGGTAGAATGTAGGAAGGCAGGGTCAGTCCCTCCCTCCTACAACATGCATGCACCTTCTCCCTACGGATGTTTCATATACTTTTGGAGCAAACTTTTACACTTAAACTTGGCTGAAACATACCATGACTTGTATGACTCCACCTTAATTATATTCTCTGATAAGTGAGTTTCATTGGTTCTCATGTTAGCAATCAGACTCCTCCTGGAGATGGGTAGTTGGCACCCAGAGAGAAATGAAGCCCAAACACCTTTCATATAAAATCACTCCAGATATTATAAGTACAGCACAGTGCCTGGCCTAGAAATGAGCCCAAAAGATATGCCAGTTAGAAGAGCAACTTGAGAAAATATTTGGAAATGAATAAAGAGGCTGATTTGCAAATAACTCTTCCACCCTGCAATAATGTACAATTTATAACAATGGGTTTCTCAGGAAAACAGCATTCCACTTTGAGTGAATCCCTTTCATCCAAGAACCTGCTTCCTCCTCCTGGCAACTTTACCCTTATCAGCATATCTATAACACCTAGATGTGCTTCTATCCTGTGCTTCAAGGGGCCATCAAGGAATATTACCACCCATATCCTGGCCATTTGGCTACACTCAGTTCTTTGATCCCACTTATCTAGTCTTTGGAAAATTCCAGTTAACACATCAAGCTGTTGTTTTGGGGCAAACTTGCCATACTGCCTTAGGGTACATTTTCCCTATAAATACAAGCATTTATCTTCATTGTGTGTGTGTGTGTTCTTGGCCACACCCCCATTCCGTGGGCTCTCTCTGTGAAAACCCTGGCCTTTGTCACTGCTTTCTCCATGGACCTGGTTAATCAGATCTCAGACACTAAGCAGGGCAGACCCTGGCAAGTACTTTGAAAGGAGACCTCCAAGGAATACCAAGACTGGGACCCAGAGGCAGACGATAGTAAAGCCACCTCTCTGAAATATCCAAGCCTCACTAGGGGTCAACAGAAGCCAACCATGATTCCAAGCGCTTGCACGCACACACACACAAAATACTCACACAAAAAAGTAAATATCGCCTCTCTAAAATCAATATCTCCCCTATATTTCTCTTGGTTAGCTTGTGTACATTCCCATGTGCTTTCTCTGTGTGTTTTGCTTATTTATTATTTTTCAATAAAAACACTTTCAGTTGAACACCTGCCTGATTTATTTTGAGAGTTCTCTGTGGGGAGGATCCCCATATCCAAAGGTGGAGATGTTGCTAGTTACCCCCTCCCCCCTATCTCCTGAAAGCTAATTTCCCAACCTAAATAAGAGACAGCACTTTGGGTAGTGCTCATAGGTTCTTACTATCAAGTCAGCAGTCCTAGCCTGTGTCTGTTTATTCACAGGGACATCCCATAATTTTAACAGGAGAAGGTTTTTTCAAGGTATGAGCTTTTGTGTGCAAGGCACACTTTTCCATATACATTGGAATGGTAGGTAAGGTTCAAACTTATAGACAGGGACTTAACAGCAAATTAACATGTAACATGATAATGTTTAAGCTATGCAAAGTCAGAACTAAATAACAAGCTAAGGTCAACAGTTGTAAAGCAATAAATATGTCAAAATAGCAGATAAATGTCTAAAGGTGTCTTTCTAATTGTGGGAAGCAAATCAAGAACATCCCAGGCATGGAGATCACTTAACAGTACTTTATGAGGTGGGTACAGTATCATGTCAGCAAAACATCCCAATATTCCTTTTGTTACATTTAGTATTCTAATATACTATTCTGAAAAAAGAAATACACTAAAATACAGAGGATTTATAGTCTTTCTTGTTGAGAATACATATGTGAGGACTGAATGAGTTAGCATATGTAATGAGATAAGAAACCAATATCCCTGTTGAGTCCTGGGGAGGTTTTTGTTCCAAGTGTTGTAATAACTTGTAATTCAGCAATTTCCCTTTCCATTCTGTTCCTGAAGTTCCTTTGTAATAAAACAGCTAAATTGAGTTCACCCGTTGAAGGTTTCTCAATTTTGTGATTCCTGATGTCAAATTTGGTTCCATTTATCCTCTGGCATAGGGTTTGTCCTGTTTGTCCTATGTAGAGAACCAAAAGGCACTGTGGACATTTGATGGCATATACAGTGTTAGAAGATGAGCAAGTGAATGAGCCTCTGATGGTGTAGTTGATGTTGTTAGGCCCAGTGATTGTGTTGTCTGGGTGTATGTGGCAGCAAAGTTGGCATCTGGGTTTATTGCAAGCTCTGGTCCCAGCATCCATGTTCAAATTAGATGTTGCATTATTGTGGGTGAGAAGTTGTTTGAGACAGGGGGGGCTGTTTGCCCCCAGTACTTGTGAAAGAGAACTGTCATTATCCAGGAGAGGTTGTAAGCAATGCTCCCTCTAAGGTGTGGAGTCCGGTGAGCAAAAAGTCTACTTTGTGAGCTACTGGCATCAAAGCTGTGAGCAAGTGATTTGGCTACTGCATAAATTAGTTTCCTCTGGAGCCATCCTTCCTGGGCTAAGACAAAAATGTGTGAACCAGAGGCTAAAAATATTTGAGCTAGCTCACACTAACTCAGCTTAGAGGGAACTCTGGTTGTAAGTCATTGATAATGCAGTGAACTGTTTTGAGTTGAGAGCTGTATGTGACCACTGAAAGTACTCATTAGCTCAAGATTCGCTGTACAAAAGGTCAAAGGAAGAGTGTAATTGATTTGATAAAAATCCCCATTTTCTAAAGTTTGCAGATGTTTTTGGAATGTTGTGATATTTAAAACAGTATCTGCTCTGCTGCATTTCTACCTTGACTGAAGCAGGTGTCATATTTTAAGCAGAAGAAAAGTGAGACGGGGTGTCCTCGTGCTGACTCCATTCCTGACTGATTTCTACTGCATTAGTGCCAGCACCAAATGTGACTGCAGTGCAGCACAGTTATTCCACAGGGACCTGCACAAATCTATAACTGCAGGGATAACTGGATATTAATCTGAGGCTCATCTGGGCCTGCCCTAGCAAACATGATTCTAGTTTTATCCTACAGCAAGTAAGGAAGGATGCCGGGAAAGGGCCCAATGAAGGAACATGCATGGCAGCGGCAGCATCTAGTGTGATGTCACTTTGGGGGAAAAACCAGATGTGACATCACACTGTTCTAGGAATTGCAATGGGTTTATCTTAGAGTTTCCAGTGATTCCTCTGAAGTCATGTCATGTATCATGCTGGCACCCCAATGTCCCCAACCCTTCCATCTCCCACTTGTCACCAGTCAATGGCTGGCAGCCCTGTGTGAGGTGTATTGTGGATGCCTCTATCTTTGGAAGTTAATCAGGTGGTTATGAGGGACAGGGCCAAAGTCAGCCCTATGGTTCCTGCATGAGAGACTGGCACAGGCTGTGGAGATTGCTGCAGTCCAGCATAGGGCTGCCAACTCCAGCTTGAAAAATTCCTGGAGATTTGGGGGCATTGCCTTTGAATGGCAGAGTCTGGGGAGGGAAGGGAGCTCAGCTGGAGCTGAGCAATAATTCCAGGAGGCCACCTGGAGCTTGGTAACCCTAGCCTGGGAGGTGATGGGGGAATAGAGTGAGGATGAGGTTGTGAGGGCTCTTGAGATGGAACAGATGAGGAGTGCCCCAAAGAATGAGGGAGTAATGGAGCTGAGGGGATCTTTGAACATAGACAGCTCAGAATGTGGCCTGGCAAGGAGAGGTAGAGCTCCAGGACAGTGGCTAAAGGGAATTTCCCTAGGAAGTTAATTGGCCAGTCTGTCCCTGGACAGGTCCATCTGGGTTTATGACTCCCCAATGGAGGACCTTCCTCTCCAAACATATTCATCTGGAGCCAATAGTGTTTTCCTCTTGATGTAGGATTGCCAGGTATCCACGTTGCTCTGGTGGGGGGATTTGGGGAGCATTTGGGGGGTGGGCAGGGACATCCCCAATCCACAGCCCCAAGAGCAACCACCTGCCTGGCCTCCCCTTCATATGATCGGTGGGGACCACATGGCCCACCAACCAGCTGGAGGGCCCTTTAAATCTAGCAGGAGTGAAGGAGGGGGCAGTTGCGGGCCACATGCTCAACTCACAAAAAGACCCTTAGGCATCTTAATTTAAGAACCTGAGTGAGCAGAAATGTAGCTTGGTGCCTAAAAGAAAGTAATATAGGTGCCAGGTGATCCTAAAAGAAAGTAATATAGGGGCCAGGTGAACCTTAAAGGGAAAAGCATTCCATAAATGAGATAACATTACTGGAAAAGCCCTGGTTGCCATCTGCCTCACCTCTGAAGGAGGGGGCATAGAGAGCAGGGCTTGTGACGCAGATCTTAACTGGTGGGCTGGACAATATAGGAGGAGGCAGTCCTTCAGGTGCCCTGGCTTTAAGCCATTTAGGGATTTAACAATAAGAACCAGCACTTTGAATTGTGCCCAGAAACAAATGGGCAGCCAGTGCAGATATTTCAGCACTGGGAGTGATATGATCCTTTTCTCCTGCCCTTGAAACTAGCCAGGCTGCTGCATTTTGGATTAGATTAAATTTCTGGACTGTTTTTAAAGCAGCCTCACATGAAGAGGCTGAGGCCTCTCCCATTCCCAAACTCTGGCTTCTGTAGACTCCCCCACAAAATCTCCAGGAATTTCCCAACCTGGAGCTGACAACTCTAGTCAGGACTGGTCTCAAGGAATTCCCCACAATGGCTAAAGCAGGCCCAGCAAGGGCTTCCTGCCTTTGCCTTTTTACTGACAGAACCAAGCTTGGTTGCCCAGCAACAGCCACTAAGGGGAAAGTGAGCCCCATAGCAGGAGGAGAAGAGAATGGTTTGATGGCCTGTGGCCCACCTCAGTAGCCAGCCCGCTATGGAGGAGCCAAGCAGGAGAAGCATCTCCATCAGGAAAGACAGCCATTTTGGCACTTTATTTTGAAAGGGAAGAGTCACCAAGCTGGCAGTAGGTGGGCGAGAGGAGCGGACCCAGCACCCAGCCAATTGCACGCAAAGTACTCTTGGGTGGCAGTTGACAGGCCAATGGCTGATGGAGCGCACAGCACAGTCAATGAGAGAGCTGGAAAGTGCCAGTACATCAGGGCTTTTATAGATACATATATATAGCTAAGCAGCATTGGTTTTAGTTTATTTGCAATGACATTTTGTATTGTTTTTAAACTGAGCTATCTTGAAGCCCTGTCACTGAAGAAAGGTGGAAGATAAATTATTTTAAACAAATGAAATACACTATATGCAAAGCGACAGTTCCACCAGCAACCATCTACAGAGTCTGGGCCTATTTATTTTAAACAAATATAATACACTGTGTGCAAAGCAACAGTTCTGCCAGCAAGTGCTTACAGAATCTGGGCCTCTTCTAGACAAAATGTTTATGGAGATGGTGAAACATCATTGAAAAGCACTAGCCAGGAGTTGGGAGTCCTTGGCTCAAATCTCAGCTCACCCATGAAGATCTCTTTACCCCTGGCTTTTGATTACGGAGGTTCCAGCTTTTGAGAGGTTCATGGCCTACTCCTAGCCTAAGGAATTATTTTTATCAATTTTTCCATTTTATGTACTGTTATGCCATAAGAACATAAGAGAAGCTAATGTTGGATCAGGCCAAAGGACCATCCAGTCCAACACTGTGTGACACAGTGGTTGAAAATACCAGGTGCCCCCAGGAGGTCCACCAGTGGGGCCAGGACACTAGAAGCCCTCCCACTGTCATCACCCCCAAGCACCAAGAATACAGAGCATCACTTGCCCCAGACCGAGAGTTCCTATCTATACCTTGTGGCTAATAGCCATTGATGGACCCCTGCTCCATATGTTTATCCAATTCCCTCTTGAAGCTATCCATGCTTGTAGCCACCATAATTTCTTGTGGCAGTGAATTCCACATGTTAATCACTCTTGGGGTGAAGAAGTATTGCTTTTATTATGGCTTTTGTTGGCTGTTCTTATTGGGATTGTTTGATTGATAAATCTTTGTTGGTGTGGTTTGTTTTTATTGTTTTTATTATCTAGTTCCATTTGATTGATGTAAGCTGCCTTGAACAGGTCTGGAGAGGTGACAGACAAATGTTCTACATAGATATTAAATTACAGAGTGAAATTAGGCAAATTGTTCTCTTTTAGCCCCTCCCTGGTCAGTAATGTAGGTGTTAGATTACTGATGTAATTATGGATGACTGTGTTAATATGTGACCCATTTAGAGCACTCAAGGAACTGTGCTGTCTGCATTAGTTTGTATACCAACCATCATTTTTCATGAACAGAATTGCCACATTTCCTCTCCTCCTTTGCATCTTGAGTCCCAGGAGCAGAAGTGGAGAAAGCTCAGTGGGTTGCTGGGGGCGGGGGCGGGGGCGGGGGTTCCATTCTGTAAGCTCTGCTTTCCTTGTGGGATGCCAGATACATGCCAATGTGTTTTATTAGTTCTATAAGGTTACTAGAATGAAATTTACATTATCTACTTTATAAAAACTTTGTACTGATTACTCATACTCCCTCCCCCAATGCAGCATGTGCAGAAGTAGTTTGTAATTTTGCAGTCTCTTATTGCATCTTTCTCAAATTAACTTGGTTTGAATTAGTTCAGGTTTTGTAGGGGAGGAAGGCAGTTACATAACCAAAAACATTTTCTCCCATGAAAGAGTTTTCTTGTTGAAAGGGTGAGAATTTCTTCCATGATTCATAATATTGGCATTTTGTTTTAAAGCATTTTAAGTCAACACCTCCAAAGTTTGCAACTTGTATCACCACAAGAAAATACCAGGTTCTGTTTTTCCTCCTTGGTTTTTGGTGGGGTTTTTTTTTTTTTTGAGAAAATTAGGGGGAAAGAGTGAAACATGAAGGAAGTTGTGTCTGATGAGGAACAGCTGAGATTTTATGGCCATCTTGCATAAACATTTCTTACCCAGAAACTCTAAGGGAGTGCAGCTCTTTTTCTATAAAGCATAATAATACTAAGTTATCACAGCTGTAACAGTTAAAAAGTATACCATTTGTACCCATCTCGTTCTCATAATACAGCACTGCTGAAGTCAACAAATGAACACATCTGGAGAGTTTCCGAGAAATGTCAGAAAACAGCCTATACCAATATTAAACTTTTAAATTAAAGATTTAGGGGATGAAATTCTATCCTGTGGACAAAGGTAGCATAAACCCTATGTAGTATTTAAGAGCAAAGAGGAGTGAGGAAGTATCACTTGAGGAACGAGGAAAAATGAAAAGGAGATATATGATATATATATGTATATATATATTCCCCCAGGCAACCCTTTTTTTTGTTCTCTTTCAAAAAGCAGTTCCAAAAGTTATTGGCCAGCTGGATCCTCTGATGAGGCTCCACTGCAAACACCACAGAATCAAGCTGAATGATTTTGTGCTAGCCACAGGGACGTTCCTAGGACTTTTTTTTCCTGCTGTTGGAATGGCAATAGCCATCACCATTTACTTCTTGTCTTTAAAGCAGCCCTTTAGTGTGAGGGCATGAGAAAAGGGAAGAGACTGGCAGAGATGATTATTTACTATCTTGCTTTAAAAAGAAAAGGAAAGGAAAAAAGGGGCTGTTAGCCAAACTGCTTAAATGTATTAATAAATGTGGAGAATTATGAATATTAAATGGCAATGGCTCTAATTAAGGATCAGAACCTGTGTATACAGGAGTTTGATTTCCCAGTCCCAGAAATAGACACAGAGGCTAGATTACTAAAGCAGTGATTTCTTTACTGAAGGATTCTTAAACATACACACATAAAATCAGTAAAAGTCTTGAACTTACAAACATAAAATAAAGCATTCACACACACAATACAGAACTAAGAAAGCAGAGATGATAGATAGCTAATAGAGGGGTCAGTTATGGGGTGATACTACCTGTCCAGATGTGCAGAGGTCCATGAAGAAGGGATCATGGCCTAAACCACCCCATGAAACACAGTAGGAAACTGGTTTCAAAGTTTTGGAGGCCACCTCCAGGTATGCCAGATGTTGAAACAGGCAAGGAAGAGTATAGTGTCATGAGAAGTATGCTGAGTAGAAACATCCACGTAGTTTTATACTTGTGCAACACTGTAAAACGGCATTCAAAATTAATTTTTTTGGTTGTTGCAGCCACTTCTGCATTGCAACAAAAGACAAAATTCAGTCATTCTGATTGAGAAGCATAGAACCTATGAGGACTTCCAGGAGTCATTTCATTTTTCCCCTGTACCACCTTCCTGTAGTGACAATGTGGAAGAACCACCACTTGGATTAGGGGTGCTGTGGTTAGGTGACCGTTATTCTGGTTTACAGCATTTTGGCAACTGAATTCATAGCTATTAAGTACAGTATTACTTCGCCCTCCTAGGCATTCAGCCTTCCCAATAAGAACACCAGGTGCAGGCACTAGGCCTCAAGCCAGCATGACTCAGTAGATTGTCAGGTGTTACTAAGAATCATTAGTCCTGCTGGGAGGCTTCACCTAAAATTGAGGAGAGTGTAAAGAAGGAAGAGGAAATGTACAATGGGACTAGGCTTGGGGGCACAGCCACCACTGTAAGTAGCCGCCCCCTTCAGTGACTAAGAGGAACATAAGAAAACACTGTTGTTATTTGTATTGTGGATTTTTAAAATTAAACCACATTAATTTTATAAAGGTATCTTGCCTCTGTGAGTTTTCTTGATCATCCAAATCCCTTAAAGGGCCCCTACTGCAGGCAAAACAGCTTTTGGCATGCACTATTTTTCTTCTCCTGGCAGCACTTACACTCTCTCCCCTTTTCTTGCTTCCTTCTCCCCTTCCAACCAAGCTTGCTTTTATCTGCCTCCCAGTCTTCAGATTTATTATTTATAGCCCACCTTTCTCCCCAATGGGAACCCAAAGCAGTTTGCATCACTCTCTCCTCTCTTCCATTTTATTCTCACAACCACCCTGTGAGATAGCTTAGGCTGAGAAAGAGTGATTTTGAACCTGGTCTCCCTGATCCTAGTCTGACACTCCAACCACTTCACCACTCTGGCTCTCAGCTTTCCCATTCCCTCACAGCTTCTCTCTGGGGAAAGTTGTGTGATAGCATGTCACTCAGATGAGTAGCGTGGAGGCTATTGCTGAGCCTAGGTGAGTTGTGTTGCGTTAAAATTTTTTGTAACTAACTGCATAGTATCTAGCTGCCCTGTGGTTAGTGCTAGGCCTGGCCCAATGAGAGAAGGAGCTGTGTCTCAATGATGGAACATCTGCTTTGCATGCAGAAGATCCCAGATTCAATACCTGGCATCCCCAGTTGAAAGAACCAGGTAGTTGGTGCTATGAAAGATCTCCATCTGTGACCCTAGAGAGATGCTGCTAGTCTGAATAGACCATACTGACCATAATAGACCATTGGTATGATTCAGTATAAGGGAGATTCATGTGTATGTTTAATGAGACTTTCTTCCAGGAGAGGAGGGAATGGAGATATGGGGACTAGGAGGTCAAGATAGCTCCGGAAAACATCCTGCTCTCTGCCTTTTACTGACAGAAACCAAGGCTTGAAAGCTGTTGATATTGTTATAGTTGCTTAGCAACACGTGCAGTGCTCACTGAGATTGTAGGAGGCTTTCATTTTTTAAAGGTACAGGGGCTGCTATTATTTTTCAGGGCTAAATACCCAATATACTTTTTCCGGGGGGGGGGGGGGGGCTTTCCTTAGGTTTATAGAAAGACTTGGATTGTCTGTTCATGATCCCAGTTTCTGGATTTAAGAATCCACAGATGGGTCCATATTGAGAAATGGATATATTGACAAGTGGAAACCCTCCCCACTATTTCTTTCATTTCCCTGCAAGTCCTTATAGCCTTTTGCCTTTTCCTGCTTCCTCCTGTCCTTCCACAAGCCAGCCTACCTTTAACTGCCCCCATCTTCAATTTTCCCTTGTTCCCTCTGGAAGCCTCTACCTCGGAAAACTATATTACACAGTTGCGTAGTACCAGCTTCTGGGGCCAGTTACCCAGTGGGAAACCTGCAAGGACTTGTGGGGGGGGGGCACTTCATATTCCTCTGTAATCCCCTTCCCCTCACTATTTCATCTTTTCCCTCTCCTGGCAACCCCCACATCCTCATCCTTCCCTGCTTCCTTCCCACTCACTCACTCACCCACTCACCTTTTATCTGCTCCCATCTTCTGCTTTATTATTTACAGACTTCATTTCTACCCAATCTTTCTCCCCAGCAGTGACCCAAAGCAGCTTACATCATTCTCCTCTCCTCCATTTTATCTAGGGCTGCCAAGTCCAACTCCGGAAATATCTGAGAACTTTGGGGGTGGAGCCAGGAGACGTTGGGGGTGGAGCCAGGAGACTTCTGTGATGTCACTTCCTGTGATGTCACTTCCAGGTCAAATGGCAAGTGATGTCACTTCCCCTTCTGATGATGTCACTTCCAGTACATTGCACCAAAATCCCACCTCTTCCTGTGATGTCACTTTCCAGGCACTCCCCCAAACCCGCCTCTCCCTTTCAAAAATTAAAATTTAAATTCAGTGTCATATATACATTTCTACCCCCACCTTTCCCCCATTTTACATTACCTCTAGGCTTTTAGGCCTCCTTCCAGTGCAAAAATAACAAAAAGCTTTAAGAAACTTAAAATGCTTTAATTTAAACATTTAACAACCAGAAGGAAAAAACAAGCAAACAACACATGTAAAACAAGTGAAAAAAAAACAAGAGAAACTGTCATGTTTATGTTGCTTTCTGCTTTTGGGAAATAAAGCGATATTTATGTTGGCTCCTTGCTGCTTTCAGCAACTCTGGTTTTGATTTTATAAAGTTGCAGAACTCTTCACATGACATCCTGAAATTCAGTTTCACCTGAAGTTCCGCTTTAACAAGGCTGTCACTCAGGCAGTTTCTTTCCTTGCTCCAGAGCTGCGTCATTAGGCTGAAGACCCTCTCGCAGTAGGCACTGGATACAGGGATAGACAGTACAAAAGAGACCAGCTTACACAGATGGCTGTCATGACTGTCGGGAATGCGCCTAAACATCTCAACCCATCTCAGGTCTATCCTCTCTTCCTGTGAGGAAATCTCTTTTTGGCTTTTTGATACAATACAGACATCATCAAAAAGTTTGTCTGTGTCGATTACATCAGGGCCAAAATCCAAAGTTTTGACAAGACTTTGCAAATGATCCCAATTCACAGGCCTGTCAAGTGAGAACAGTGACATGTCTTTGAAAATTGATGTTTCAAAATCATACCATTTCTCAAGGTATTCAATACAACTTGAGAGTGTTTGGTCCACTTCTTTTTGGAATTTTGACTTTTGATAAGCAGAGACATTGACTAGAATGGCTGCAGCAGCTCTTCCATAAAATTTGTTCTCTCTCCTCCCCTTAAGTTTGTCACGAAGGTTATCCAAGATTCCGTGGAGTTCAACGCAGCTAACATTGGCACTTTCCAGTTTTTTTACAATTGGACTGAACAAGGCCATCAAATTGTGTAGGAAGTATACGTAACACAGAGGAAGAGATGACTCCTCCTCTGGACTGAATCCTTCCCACAAAATTTTTTCACATGCTTTTTCCCCACTTGACAGGAAGTATGCCCTCAGTGCGGGCCAGCTTTGAAGAACCCGTTCAACAGCGGGCATAAGTGACAACCACCGTGTTGGACCATGCCGAATCGGATCTTTATATTCTAGGTCTACAAATTCAAAAAAGGATTTCAGGGAGTCTGTACTTTTGGCTGAGCACGAGAACTCACTATATATTTGCAAGACAAAGACTTCTACATTAAAACTCAGTTCTCGCTTCCCAGTTTTAAGGCAGTTATGAAGAACATGGCATTTGCAGCCCACGTCTATCAGCCGCTTGTTGAGCTGCTTAAGTTTCTGGAACACTGACTTGTGTTTCCCAAAATTAACTGCAGCGTTGTCAGCAGCATAAGATGACACTCTGTCCAAACTGAGACCATTGTCCTGTAGCACACTGAAGAGCTGTGCTGCAATCGCCTCACTGGTCTCCTCGTTGTCATTGTAGAAGTCAAGCAATCCTTCTTTAATTCCCTCTGTTACAGAAAAGTAACGAACAGTCACAGGAAAGAATTTCCTATTTCCCTTGTTGGAGGCGTCACAACCTATTGAAAAAAAGTGTGCAGCATTCAGGTCTTCCAGCAACAATTCCAATGATTTGGGTGCCAAAACGTTCTCCACGATGCTGGTAACTTTTGTCCGTCCACAAGACATCTTTTTTGCTGTGCCAGAATCAGGCAACATTCTTGGCAGCAGTTTATTTGTGCAGTCTTGACTTGCATAACTATGATGGTGCATTACACTGTGATATACTTCTATCACTTCAGCTGCAGTAACCTGATTTGCTTCCGAGGAATCTGGTTGTTCAAAGAAGGTTCTCAGTTGTGGTGTTTGTCTGTACTGCTTCTCCACTTCTTTGTGCCTCATACCTTTTGCATGATTTATGAGGGCACCTTTCCCCTCATAACGCACAGATATTGTGCGGTGGCACCAAACACATATTGCTGATTCTAAGTCTTTTTTACGAAGCCAGCTTTTGAATTGACTTTCTCTCAGCCATTCGTCTTTAAAAACTGAAAGGTATTTTTTCCGTTTCGCTTCACCACTGCCTGATGGACCTCCACTGCTTGATGGACCTCCTCCACTTGCCATGACTTTTCTAATTTCTGATGGAATCCAAATCCTGAGTACCAAAATGCGGAAGGGGAAATCAGCAATCACAGATAGCCTCTCATTCCTTTAAGGTGGAGCTCACAAATACAGATGATATTTACTTGAAGTATATTTTACATTTCTATCCAATGGGGACCCAAAGGGGCTTACATGATTTTCTTCTCCTCCATCCCATCCTCACAAAAACCACCCTGGGAATATCACTTAATTCACAACAAATCTGGGCTTCCCCCTTAAACATTGGAAGCCATTCCCAATCTGGTAAGACTCAGTCACTGCTCTTTTCTCAGGTCACACACAAATTGCAAGCCTCAGAAGCTCTATCAAATCTCAGGTAACTCTGTGGCCAAGTATGTCAGTCACATTCCCTTTGCCACAGAAAAGAATTTACAACTCTTTATGCTTCAGGAACTTGACAATTTGGAAGTTTAAGATAATCACACTAGAGCAGGTATGACACCTGATCTTAGCCATAAGGCCAAGAAGTGTTCCTCTATGTCCACCAACTGGGAGGGGAGGAGTACATAACTAAAGATATGCATATATCACCCCTACCCAAAATCCTAACAAGCAACCCTAGTTACCATCATATAATGATACAACCTTGGGATTGCTAGGCACCCCCTGACCAGTGGCAGGTGTGGAGGGTAGGGTTGCCAGCCAGGAGACTTGGGGAGGACAGGGACCTCAGTGGAGTACGACACCATATGTGCATCCTCCAAAGCATCAGTTTTCTCCAGTGGAACCCACTTTTGTAGTCTGGGAAAATTCCCAGGTCCCAATTGGAGGTTGACATCCCTCCAACAACGACCTCCTTAAAATAATTCTTCAGAAATGAACTTACTGGAAAGACTCAGGCAACTCAAGCTTTCAGGTTCAGCTTCCTTCTGTGAAATAAATAAAAAACCCTGTTCAATATTTGCTTCTCATCATTTCTGCCTCTTGTATTTGCGTATGTTGGTGGTGTGTGTTTCAAGTGGGTTTCCTGTCAAATTTCATATCAATCAATACACTTCATCAATCCTTTCCATCATGCAGGGGTCAGGCCAGGGTATGTGGACTCTGATACGACCACATTGGGCACTTCTTATGATTTTAAATCAGACTGATTTTGCAAATTCCCTTAACAGAAGTTAGTTACATTTTGGCTGATAAAAAACCAAGAGAAAGTGTTCTTGCTCTGTAAATTTAATGTGTCGGTAGGCCATAAGGGTTCTAAAGTGCTAGTTTGTTTTTATATATGCAAGGCTGCTCAGCCTATGCCTAAACTACAGGATGTTCCATAGAAGCATTAGAGTAATCAAAGTCATCTAAAATCTCACCACCAGAAAAGAGAACAAGATTTGAAATCCCCAAGAGCTGCATCACACAGGAGAAGTAGGAGGGAAAAAAAATCTCCAAAAACTACATTCTGTACCAAAAATACAGCTGTAACTTACCTTCCAAAAGTATTTCTCTCTGAGCTCCTTGGGATATTCTGACAGACCATACACCACGAGATCAAAAAATACAAACACTGGAAAAGCAAATGAAGAATGCAGTTTTGCTGTTACTAACACCTGACAGCAAGGGCCTCCAATAAACAATGCATTCAGACTAGACTCAGTTTACAGAACTGGAGAACACTGCAAACAAATGGCCTGGTAAGGTAGCAAAAACAGTTTAAGCATGTCATAACAGAGTCCTGCCAAAAGTGAAGCCCTTTTCACTGATTTCAGTAGGAAAGAGAAGCACATACTGAAATGTTCCACTGAAATCAACAAGGTTCAGTGTGCTTAATTTTGACCAAATGAGACCATATGTCATATGAAATAAAAAAAATTGAAGTTATTCCATGTTGCTTAACTTTAACAGTAATTCTTAAGCCTGGCAAGGTTGAAGTCCCTAGCCTAGGTTATACAGCCAGTTCGTAGTAGAAGTTGGAAATGAACTCAGATCAGGTTCTCTGGAAGATCTTTCAATGTGTGCAGAGTGTTTTCCACACTGTGTTCATATGCAGCAATTAGGCACTACAGATATTGTACTACAGTGGTGTTTAATCAAAGGCTTGGCTGGATGTTCTCCTGTTCCCTTGGTTTTCTTTCTGTCTTCTGTCCTGATTTCTATTCAGGTGGCTATCTGTCTGAGCTACTCTTAGCTGTCATTTTCACATGATAACCCAGTGCTTTCTTCTCCCCCACCCGTTTTTTTTAAGTTCCATATTTAACTAACCTCATATTTCCATGGAAGAGCATTACATGAGAGCAAAGAATCTTTCCTTTGACATTGTCAGTAGCTCTTATTTGTTTTAGAAATATCCACCTATATCTTTCCTCAGCGTATATAATCTCTAGGTGTGACAAACAACATTTGCAGTGCATAAATGATTCATTGTCATTTATGTGGTTCTAAAATGTTGTCTTAAAAAATCCTCTTCATATCCCAGTTGGAATCTTATAGCAACAGATAACGAAAGAGGGAAACAGAATCTCTGACCAGGCCAGGCACTCTTACCTGAGCATATTCTGCTGCTGGTATTTGTACCTTGAAGTGTGTTTGTTTTTGCTGGGCAAATACTATCTGAGGGGTGCTTTGGTGGCTGATCAGGGACCAGCCAGGAAAATAAAGAACCTTAAGTAGCTCCATGGGACTCAGGGTGATCCCACCAAAGGACTCCCATGTGGTGGTGTCCCTCATGGCCCAGAGAGTAAAATCAGGACCATTGGAGCATGCCTTTCTTCATAGGGAAAATTTTCCAACCCTTTTATCATTCTAGTTGCCCTTTTGTGCATTTTTATAAATCTCTTCTCTGGCAGTCCTACTTTTTCCCCTCAAATATGCTTAAAGGAAAAATTTCCTGGTATAAATGTCAAGGCTAGTCCTCAGTTCAGAGACCAGAGGAAATTCAGAAGGAAGAAACCCCCAGCCCCACTTTCTTCTAGATCAGGTCCCAACTCTAAATGGAAATGGTGGCAGTGGGCTCGCTTGCAGGATTCAGTCTATCTACCACCCACACAGGAGGGCTCCTGGCTGTTCCCCTTCGCTGGCCCAAGACACTGACCACAGAGAGGCCTGATGAAGCTGCAGGAAACCCCCGAGGGCAGCCCAGAACCGTACAATCTCCTTTCCCTTCCCTTCCCCACAGCAGACACCCTGTGAGATAGGTGGGGCTGAGAGAGCTCTCTCGAGAACTGCTCCTGAGAGAACTTGTGACTGACCCAAGCCAGCAGCTGCATGTGGAGGAGTGGAGAATCGAACTTGGTTCTCCCAGATTAGAATCTGCGCTCCAACTGGCTCTCCTATTCCTATAGTTTGGCCCTTATGTATCACAGGTCTTGTGCTTTAACAGGTATCCTTGCTCACCCCTGCCATATGATGGAGTGACTGAATTGAAAAAATGGGTCAGGTATCCTGTGTGAGAAGTTGGCTAAAGCTTAGGGTTGCCACCCTCCAGGTGGGGCCTAGAGGCCTTCCAGAATTACAAGTGATCTCTTTAAAGCAAACGGCTGCTTTGGAGGCTGGACTCTCTGCAGGGTTTCCAGCTCCAGGTTGAAAACTTCCTGGTGATTTGGGAGTGGATCCTGGGGAGAGTGGGGTTTGGGGAGGGGCCTCGGCAAGGTATAATGCCATAGAATTCACCCGCAAAAGCAGCCAACCCCCCCCCCCCCCGGAACTGTAGTCTGCAGATGAGTGGGAATTCCGGGAGATCCCCAGGTCCCACCTGGAAGCTGGCATCCTGCCAAACCTTTTAACTGGCGATGCCGGGGATGGGACTTGGGGCCTTCTTCTGCATGCCACGTGGAGGCTCTCCCCGTGGTGGGTCACTGCCCCTCCCAAAGGCGAGCTTCGCCGGATTGGACGGCGCCCCGACGGAACATGTCGCGCCAACCAGCCTCCCCGAAGTGCCAGCTTGCCAGTCCCCCCCGCCCCCAGCAGAGGCCCGTTGGTGCCAGGCCGTGAACTTTGGCAGCGCGACAAAGCCGCACCGCCGGGCCCGGCCGCCCGGCGCCTGCTCTGTTCCCGGCCGTCAGGAGAGGAGCCTGGCTTGCTCCGCGCGATGGAGGAGGGAGGACTTCGCCCCCCCTCCACACACTCACTTGTGCCTAGGGTGCGCGGCGGCGGCAGCGGCGTGTGCAGGCCAGGCCAGCAGGGACTCACTCGGTGGCTCGGGCGGACACGGACTGCAGTGCTGGGGACGAGCCCGTCTGCTGCACGGGCCAGGGAAAGCCCCCTGATGATGTGGACTTCTCTGCAGACGCCGACGGTCACCCTCGGGGGGGCCCCGGCGCCGTTTCTGGGTCCTGGCCGCCGCTGTCGGGATTAGAATGCAATACGGGGGGGGGGGAGGACATTCGCCGCCTCCCCTCTCGTCGTCTCCCCGAGGGAGGGAATGGGAAACACTACAGCCAGGGAAAAGGGGGAAAGGAAGCGACTGCAGCATGCGGCCGCCACGGCGCCACCACTCAACTAGGCGCTTCAGCAAGCCCGGGCGGGGGGAGGGTTCCTCACCTGTGCTTCTGCGGCTCCAGAGTCCAGGGGCTCCACGTGGCGGCGGCGGCCCAGGCCGGGAGGGAGAGCGAGACGAGTGTCAGGCTGACGAGGACGGCACGTCGGCGAGGGAGGGAGGCAGCTGCCCTGGCTCAATCACTGCTCATTTGCCACACACCCGCCGAAGGGGAGAAGGCACCTGAGGAGCAGCAGAGAGCGCCCTCATCTCTATGGCTTTCATAGCCATAGAGATTGGAGGACTGAATGAAAGAGCGTCCCTTTCCCGGTCGCCATTTTGTCCCCCGGGGCCAAATTTTTTAAAAGCGGGTGACAGGGCTTAAAGTTGGTGTTTCCCTCGGCCCCGGCGGGGGCTTGGCAGGCCTAATTTTATCCTCTCAACAACAGGGGTGGACTGGGCGGGGGAAATAGTGGGAAAAGGCCCCTCCCTCAGCCTGCTTAACCAATTGACCAGGGGGTTTGGGTGGGCTGGGGGCTGCCTCCCTCATCTGCCTCATCTTGCATGCAGTTTTAGCCAAGCTGGGGGCTGCATTCCACATGACTCAGATAGAGCGGGTGCCACCTCCTTCACCTTGGATGTGGTTTGGTGAGACCAGGAGCCAGCCCCCCTTTGCCTTGCCTCAGGCATGTTGGGCTCCACCTCTACCACCTCGCATAGGGCTTGACTGGGCTGGGTTCAGCCCTTCTGTCACAGGTCTGACCCAGTACAGGTAGGAGTGAAACCATTGGCTCACCAGGATGCATCCTGGTGCTCTTAAGGGCCAATCTATCCATGCCTGTGAGGTAAATTAGGTGGAGAAAGTGCAGCTGGCTCAAGGTCATTGAGTGATTTTCTATGGCACAATGGGGATTCCAGATCCTAGTCTGAAACTCTAACCACTGTATCACACTGACTTTTGTGGAGTGGCTGCTTTTCAACAGTAGCAAGTAGATGGGTCTAGGGGAGTCATGCAAGTCAGATGGTAGTAAGTAGCCTGGTGGTTGCTGCCAGGCCTGCCCCTGATGAGTCCTCCCTCAAAGGCCAAAGCATCCCTGTAAAGGGTCCTTCCCCCCCCCCCCCCCTTACTGACAGAACCAGTCTTGGACAGCTGGCATTGTGGTTGCCTAGCGATGGACACTGAGGTTATCCATTTCTTAAAGTTGCAGGTGCCCCTTTTATCATTTCAGGGTTCGTTTGGTTTTTTTTTAAAAAAACAATATATTATTTTTAAAATTTCATACTTTTTGCAAACTTGGGACATTTTCAGGTTTATAGAAAAATCTGTGTTGTCTGTTTACAACTCCAATCTCCAGATTTAAGTATGCTCAGGTTTGGCCAAGTGGAGAATTAGATATATGATGTATTTATAAAAATGCAATGCAAATAGAAGCAGTTTCTTGTTTTGATAATGATTTACTCTTTAGTGTGCCCATAACCATTACTACTGCATCAGCTCATCAGAATTCTACCATTATTGAATTATATTTAAAATGAGAGTTTGTACTTTTTTCAAGAACAGTACATCTAAACAGGGGTCCTTTCGTAAAAAAAGAGGTGCAGGAGCTCATTAGCATAACTTATTTGCATATGCCACACCCCCTGACATCAAATCAACAGAGATATAACATCTTCCCTAACTTATTAGTACCTGTGTGGTATAGTAATTACAATGTTGGCAAAGGATTTGAATTTAAGCAGTCACTTGCTCTTAGCAAGGCTTACCTTATACGGTTCTTATGAGACTAAATGGAGAAGGGGCAAATGACGTAAATAACTTTGGGTCTCCATTAGAGAGAAAGCCAACACAGAGAGGGAGGGTGGAAACCATGCCCTTCTTTAAATTCTGGGCAAGGTGTTTCTTTTTTTAAAAAAATTCCCTGAGCCATTAGAGCCAAAACGGTGTTGTGGTCGTGATGTACAGCTGTTTCCGGGGCTCCCGGGAACCCCATGGCAGGAGCTCAGCAGGCTTACCTGAGGCCCCGGCCGAGAACGGAGACACCTCCAACAGCTTCCAGGGTGCGGCAGGGGGAGGTGGAAGCCCTGACAGAGCCGCCAGGACGTGCCCGAGGGAGACCACGGGGGCCGCGAGGTCCCGGGGCTGGCCTCGGCATGCCTGCAGGAGAGGAAGAGTTAGGACCCCAGAGAGGCCCAGGGAGACCTACAAGGGACAGGCCGCCAGGGGAACAGGCAGGTGGGAGACAGCCCGGGGGACTCGAGGACTCACCAGCCAGGAACGAAAGGGGCGGGCCTGGAGGGAACAGCCAGGAGCAAGTGAGAAGCGGGGGTGGGCTGAGCCAGGAGGAGCGGAAGACACCAACGAGGAAAGAAGGAGAGATGACAGGGGAAAGCACGAGTGGGGCAGGTGAAGGGATAGGAGTGGGGAGCACTGAGGGGCGAGGGAGGGGGTAAAAGGGAGAGTCAAGGGATGGCCGAGGAGGAAGCGGCACGGAGAGAGAGAACAGAGGGAGAGCTGCAAAAAGGCGGTGACGGCAGAGAGAGAAAGGGACGGCAGGCCTTGCACTCTCCCAGGTCACTGACCGTGCAGGGGCTGAGGCTTGGTGAAGTGAACCAGGCGTCGCCCCATTCTGAGGCCATGCCCATCCTCCCATTTCCCCAGCCTTGCTCCCCGGAGCTCCAGCGGGAGAGTGGTGGAGCACCCGCCGCCGCTAGGGCCCTGCGCAGGGGGGGAGAGGGAGGGAGGGAGCGGAGCGAGCGGCAGCAGCAGAGCCCCGCCTGGACTGCCCCAAACGCCCTCGCTGGCCCCGCCCCCCGCCCTCCTCTCTCCCGGAGCGGCACTCCGGCGCGCCCCGGCCCCAACGGAGCCCTGTATCTAAACATACAGTTAATACAGAACTGGTAGTCAAATGACTAAGGAGGCAATGGGTTTGTATTTATGGACGATCTAATTCATGGTGTCTCTCTATAATGGTTTCAGTATTTTCTAAAAAGAGCTTGGACACTTTTAGGCTGAACTCCAGAACACTGTGGCTTTGAAGAGGCAAATATTAGTATTCGCATAACATGCTTTTTCCATAGATGATTATGTGAAGCCTATGTATTTGCAGTCTCTTGAATTGTGGCATTTACTTGGGAAACAATCCCATTGAATGAAATCAGCAAAAAAACTTTGTAGCACCTTATTGTGGCGTAAGCTCTGGTAAGCCACAAATCACTTCTTCAGATACATGAAATCAGGTGGCAGAAATGTAGACTTGGATACAAACAGAAAAAGCATACAAGATGGGTGGGGAGGTGTAACAAAAATGCATTGTGCCTCTTGTGGGATATGCAAGTACCAGTTCATCTACACTGCCTTGGGCTGTTTTTCAACTGATTAATTTCAATATGTGTGTAGTTTCTAGTCATGTACACATGTTTACTGTTTACCTGATGCTCTGGAACATCTGTGAGAAACTGCCACATTTTTTAAAAATGCAGCAGCATGAAAGGAGCTCAGCTAAAAGAATCTGGAAGCAAAGCACCCACAAAGGTATTGTGAAGGATCGCTTTGGACTCTATAGGTTTAATGCATAAAACTCCATGCATAAAACTCCAGATGTGTTATTTGGCTCCCAGAAGCAGCTGCAGGGGGGTCCCAAAATGGATCAGGTCCATGGCAATGGGGAAGGGAAGGAAGTGATTACCTTTTCCCCTCTGTGCTCTTTCCCTAATTAAAAATGGCCTTCAGTGGCCTTAATTCCTAGTAAAGAAATACTCTGTTACTCAATTCTGCATCCATGAACAACATTCTCCTTTGCCTCCTGCTGATTTTTAGAGCCAAATTACATACCTAAAGTTCCAGCTACTGAACTCCATTGTCATGTTTAATTTGGCCATTGTTTCTCCTTCTGTCATACCAATGCAACCCATGGGGCCAAATGCGCGCACACACACGCGCATACACACAGAGCAAGGAGAACTGCACCTGCCCCCCTCACTGTTGATCTTCAGGACGTAGTTGAGGACAGTTATTTATTATTGCATTTCACTGATTATGTTTTATTTATTGTCAGTCCTAACTGGAGTTTTTAAATTGTGTCCTCTTTTGTGTTTTTATCATTGTTGTTTAATTCATATACTTTTTATTCTATTTTTATAATTGTTGTATTTATATTGTAAGCTGTCTTGAGTTCTTCAAGGGAGACGGGCAGCTAATAAACGTTTAAAATAAAGGAATAAAAGTGGTGTTTAAACATTTTAATAAATAAATGTGAGACAAGTGGATCTAGGAATGAAAGGGTTAAGACAGCATAAGCATTTGAAAACAAGTAATGAATTACACCCCTGAGGACAAGAGGCAGACTCATCCATTATCTTTAAACAGGGGAAAGAAAAGATGGTGCCTAAGAGGGAAGCCATTTAAGCTAGCCCCTGGGGTATTATCAAGCTCCTTGTAGGAATGCCAACTTTTAAATTGGTCCGTCTAGCTTCCCCTTTAGTATCCGTTTGATCAGCAAGCAATTATTAGGTTGTTATTGTTATGTCCTGGATGCAATTCCTGTACACTTATATGATTCTTTGATGTGACCAAACACTTAATGGCCTGGAAAAGGTACAAGCTTGAGGTAAAAGAACAATAGCACCCAGGCTCCTAAAGATCCACCTATCAGGGGCTTAGCATATTCAAATGAACCAATGTAATCTCTGGTGGGAAGATTAACCTATCCCACAGTGTGGGTGTGGATGGGGGCGAGGCTTTTCTGTGCATATAAACTGACCCCTGGGCCACCTCAGGTATGCTTGTTCCTGACCTCTAATAAACTCCCCTATGCTGAAACTCACTCCACCGGCCTCCAGACTCCAGTACTTTTCAGTTATTTAATTTCATTCCATGAAAAGCTTCAACTGCCCATTCCCACTCTTTAAACTTCTCCCATAAGGATAATCCATATCTTTGCATTAAATGTGAATTGAGCCACAACATACAGCCTGACTGGATCTTATTTTGGGGTGTGTAAAATATGAGTACTCTCCTCTCAGTCTTGCAAGGAGCTTCTAGTAGCAGTTAAGGGTCAATAAAATGATTTTGATCTTTGTAGTTTCCCCCTGGTCCACTGTGAACTATATAGTGAGTGGGGCAAAGGGCAGTGATGATTCGGCACAGTCTGGCTGGTTATGACTATTGCCAAATGTCAAGGCAGAGAGCTTCACTTCTCAGTGGCAGTGAAACCTGCAATCTTTGTGCCGGCATCATTCTAATAAAAAAGTGACACGTGCTTGAAGAGTTAAAGAATAAAAGTGAGCAAGAACCACATGTTAAGAGAATCAAAGAATGCTGTGTAATACGTTAGAAGCCCCTGGCTGTCTTGTGTAAAACCTTGATGTATCATTAGAGTAAAATAAAACAGTGTGATAACAGATATCAGACAGGGTTTTCTCTGATTATTATAAAGGTATTGTGTGCCTGAGAATGTGCAGGATTTGGGCTCGTTGAGCAGCAGCCCATTTCTATAGCACAATATCCTGCTATTCAAGAGTCAAGTTAGTTTTTTTCTCTCCATTACCATGGCAGCCATCATCTCCCACCTTGTTCTCCCTTTTTTAGTATATTTATTTCTAATGCATTTTCTGTTTCCAGGACATTAAAAGCTCCTCTGGAAGATCAATCACCTTCTTATACTGTTTTTCTGCTACATTTTCAAATGCTGAAACAAAAGTCATTTATATTCCAAAAACCCCATTGAGACTTTTTAAAAATAAGTCTGGAAGGAAACGAATGCAGCTTCAAGTTGTGTTCAGCTTGCTTAACAAGCCTGTGGCATTACCTCCTAGGGTCCTAGGGTATAAAATCACAGTTCAAACCCTTTGGATGCAGAGCATAAAATGGGAAATTCCCAGAAGCCAGAGATAGAGATAAGCAGCACACATGGCTAGAGAAAGAATCAAGCAAACATTTTGAAGCCCATGGGGATTCTGACCATACTGTGTGACAACACCTTTCTTGACTCTTCCTTTATGTGCTTTAGGGAATGCCTTCTCCTAAGTGGATCTTCACCAAATGAGAAGGGAGCAGTCACTGGAGAAGACTCTGATGCCGGGAAAGATTGAAGGTAAAAGAAGAATGGAATGGCAAAGGATGAGATGGTTAGACAGTGTTATTGATGCAACAAGCATGGACTTGAGCAAGCTCCAGAGGGCAGCGGAGGACAGGAGGGCCTGGTGTGATATGGTCTTATGGGGTCACGAAGAGTCGGACTCGACTGTGTGACTGAACAACAACAAATGTGGATCTTGCAGCCTTGCTTCTTTTTCCCAGATTTACAAAACCTGTATCTGCTAAGAAGGGGTCATTTCGTAGAAAAAGAGGTGCAGGAGCTGTTCTGTTTGTTTAGAATATGAAGCAGTAATAGCTTGAAAAGGGCTCTGGTATCCTAAAGCTCCAATTCCTATTGGCTGATTAATAAAGACTCCTATTGGTCCTGAAACCAATCTAGATACCCAATCACTAAGCCCTGCTTGGGTCCAATAGTATTGCTTGTATATAGTTACATTGTTGAAAGTTATGTGTTGGAACAGTATAAATGAAAGTGCTGCTCTCATAGAGCTGTCTTTTGAGCTGAACAATGTCACTGAATAAAAGCCTGTTTGTTTGAATTCATCGCCTCCTGCTCAATACTTAAAATGAGCTCATTAGCATAACTCATTAGCACAACTTATTTGCATAAGCTACACCACCTGACATCACCGGAAGTATGTCAGAAGGCAAGAAAGAAAGAACAGAGAGAGAGAGAGAGAGAGAGAGAGAGAGAGAGAGAGAGAGAGAGAGAAAGAAAGAAAGAAAGAAAGAAAGAAAGAAAGAAAGAAAGAAAGATGGCAGAGAGGGGACAGCTACTAATCCAAGCCTCAGAAATACCACTATTCTGGGAGGATAGCTTCAGTGGTGGCTGGTGGCTGAAGCCTTCAGAAGGCTGGTCGGAGGAACAAGGACCTTTCCAGGGAACGGGGGCATTTTGCTGCAGCCATGACACAAGCAGGCATTCCCTTGCCGGGGGGGGGGGGGGGGGGGGGCTGGCACCAACTCCCGGAGTTGTGCTCTCCTGAGCTCCTGCTCGAAATGACCCCTGCTGCTAAGCCTTTCCTGCTTTGGCTTGCCCAAAATAGAATTCTGTACCAGAGAGCTCTGCTAGGTAGATTCTTTCTACATCTTCCTTTAGCAGGAGAAGATTTGACATCTTTATTTGAAAAAGCTTTTCCTCGCCATGGAAGATGGACTCTAGTATTCATATCCTTTGGGGGTTTGATTTTCCTGTCTCTATATTATTCTGTTTTTCTGTATTGTTATGCACATCCCACTTCCCCAACTGGTGAAAAATTGCAGGGTCATGGGAACTGGGGTTAGTTGTCTTTGGATGAGGGCAGATTGAGTTTTTATACTATTGCTTTGTTCAAAAATATACAAATAAGAGGCAAAAAGAAACTCCCCATCAGAGAGACCTACACCCCAAAGTTTTCCACCTTTGGCCAACTCACAGCTCTCCTTATTTATATATCTAAGAGCAAAAATCTGGCCCCCATCTGCAGATATCTAAACAGATGCTAAACAGATTTTTCTGCAAACTTAATGACTGCCCCCAGGTTTGTAGAAAAAACTGAAATCCATACATAAACATATTTTTGGGGGGTTTAAATTTCTCCTAATATATATAAAAAGCATTGGGTCAGCCTGCACTTACCCATGATTCTCAAAGCCTAGAAGCCATGAAGGGTCTGATAGCAGCTGTGGAGGAACACAGGGGCCTAGCCATGGCAGCAAATGCTGGGAGCCACTCTGGGTTCAGAATGGCTCCCAGGCACCACTGTCACTGTGGCTGGGCTCCAAGATAAGTGGTGGGGTGTGGAGTTGCACCATTCTCAGCGATGGAGGGGAGGAGGAAGGCTGGCAGTCAGGAGCACCATTACTGCTGGGGAGAGGAAGCAGGCAGCGGGCCAGGAGAGTGATGGAGGGTAGAAAGCAATAGATTGATGAGACAGGGAGCAGAGAGAAAATGAGTGATGGGGTGGGGCAAAAAGACAAAGATTGATATGGAGGGGCAGAAAGAAAAAGAGTGGGTCTAAGAAGGGTGTTACTTGGTTTAGGATAGCACTGTGATAACTGTTTCTTTTTAAAATTTGTTTTTACAGTCTATTTATTATCTTAATTATTTCTGGTACCTTTTCATTACTGTGTCACTCACTTGCTTTCTCTACCAAGGGAAATTCTACAGAGGTTCCACTTGTCCTTTTCTCCACTATATTAATGGGTGCCACCCCTCTTGTTATGAATGGTAAGAATGGGAGAGCATTCTCTTGACTCTACTTAGTGATCAAAGCACATCTGGGAATTGTGTATTGAAAAGAACTTTCCAAAGAATATCTTTCCAGAAAAGATGATGACACAGAGTGACAACTGCAAGTCTGTTTTGTATGAATACACACATATCTTAAAATGACTTTGCGTGCGTGCGCACATACACACACGTCTTTTCAAGATATATGGGAAATTAGTGTTGGAAGTGTAAAGAAACTGTTGGTTCCTTTCTTCATATGTGGTGGATGTGTAAATGTGTAAAAAAATATTGGACCTGGATTCATGAAATGTTGCAAAATATGTTACACTTGACTATACCATTTGTACCAGAATTTTTTTTTAATTCCAGAAACTTTTAACAAATTAGATAAATATCTGTAATAACTGCTACTAAATTCTTTATGCAAAGCACTGGAAAAAAGAAGTTCCGTCTAAGGAGGAAATAATCTATAAACTATTGGAGACTGCAGAAATGGACAACTTAACATTGAAATTAGCAGATAAAAGAGAAGAAATCTTTGAAAATAACTGGTCAGGGTTTTATAAATGGTTGGATGAACACTTAAAAAATGAATTAACTCTCAAGTCAAGTCAAGTTTATTAGTACGGTCAAGCGACCAGTCAAATGAATTAACTCTAATTGTATGCTCCTATAAAACTGGGATAAATTAAGCTGGTGAATTAGATACTGATTCTAATAGAAGTGTTAATGTAGATACATATAGTACGGACTCCATATCTGTTAGTATGTTTTTTATCTTTGTATGTTTTTTCTTTTTCTTTCCTTTACTTTTATAAAAGCTCAATAAAAATTATTTTAAAAAAGATATATGTGAAATCAAAAGATGTTTCAGAAATTTGCTCAATGGCCTGAGGAGGATGGAGGAATAGATAGATAGATAGAAAGCCCAGCGTATTGACACTTCCCGGCTCTCCCATTGGCTGTGCTGTGCACTCCATCAGCCATTGGCGCATCAATTGCCACTCAAGAGTACTTGCGTTCCATTGGCTGGGTGCTAGGTCTGCTCCACTCCCCTGCCCACTGACATTCCCTGTCGGAATAAACTGCCAAAACTGCTGTGTGGCTCACTTCCCCCTCAGTGCCTGTTGCTAGGCAGCCAAGCTTGGTTCTGTCAGTAAAACGGCAGGGGTAGAAGGTTCTTTCCAGGCCTACTTTGGCCTTTGTGGGGAACTCATTGGGGCCAGTCCTGACTAGGGTTGCCAGCTCTAGGTTGGGAAATTTGTGAAGATTTTGTGGTGGAGTCAATGGAAGCCAGAGTTTAGGGATGGGAGAGGCCTCAGCTGAATAGAATGCCATAGAGTTCACCCTCCAAAACAGTTATTTTCTCCAGGGGGAAACCTAGGTTCTTCTGTGGAAGCTGAATGGGTGATTTCAGACCCACTTTCAGTCTAACCTACCTCACAGGGTTGTTGTGCAGATTAAAAGGGGGTGAGGAGAATGATGTAAGCTGTGTTGGTCCCCACTGTGGAGAAAAACTGTACTTTTCCTAGGTAGAGGCTGCAGAGTGGGGGGAGGAGATGGAAAACTGATATCAGAGGGGAAGATAATGGTATGTTGATGGTTGGCTGGGAAGGAGATAGGGTTGCCACCTCCAGGTTGGGAAATTCCTGGTGATCTGAGGGGTGGAGCCTGGAGAGGGTGGGTCCTCAGACAGGTACAATGCCATAGACTCTACCCTTCAAACCAGGCATTTTCTCATGGGGAACCATTGTTGCCATTCTCCAGGTGAGGGCTGGAGATCACTCAGAATTACAACTGCTCTAGAGATGCCAGAGATCAGTTCCCCTGGAGAAAATGGTGGACTATGTGTCATTATACCCTGCTGAGGCTGCCACAGCAAATTGATGCTGAGTGCCTACAGCCGGGGCACCCACCCAGAGTTTCTTTCTAGAACCCTTTGTATTTATTTCCACAACGGACCTTATTCCTAGTATCATATAATTGTCTGGCTTTAAATACTCAACAGTAATGTTCAGTTTCATAATTATGTGCTGTTACACTTGTGAGAAGCTGTACTTGCAGCCCCAGTCTTATTTTGCTGAATGAACTGCTATTCAGATGCCATTCAGCAGTTGCCATGAAAGTAATTTGGAATGAAAATAATAAGCCTTAATAATATTAGACGTTCATGCTGTATGTAAGAAGCTAAAACAACACCATCCCATCATGAAATGAGAAACAATGATAACAAACAGTAGCTGCCATCTCAACCTGACAAAGTCATTTGCCAATATTACCCTTGACAACATTGCCCCTGAGACTGGCAAGTGGAAGCTTTTTGCACTGAGATCAGTTGCTTTCAAGCAGCTCATAAACCTCACAATGAATGAACATGAATGGATTCCATTCACAATACACATATTTCTTGTCTGAAATTGTCATATCCTGCCTTTCTTCACTTCAAAGCGGGATCCAAGATGGGTAAGTGTAGGTTAAAATTACAGTACAGCAAAGCCACAAACAGTTATAGATGGAATGGTGTATTTATATAGGTGTACTTTAATATATGCTTATGATACACAGATCAATGAGACCCTTGAGCCTGACAGCTACCAATGAGACACAGGGAGGGGAAAATAAACTTGACCTAAAAACCAGAACCAAGAACCACAAGGGTAAGAAAGAAGTCCAATATAGGGCCAATATTAAAAACCTAGTTAAAACTTATACAAAAATACATGTATTTATTAGAAAGGTAGTTAAAAACAAATAAGGGCCCAATGAAAGCCTCGTAAGGCTTTCTAATAAATACATATATTTTTGTATAAGTTTTAACTAGGTTTTCAATATTGGCCCTATATTGGACTTCTTTCTTACTCTGACAGCTACCAGCCAACTCCTTAATGCTAGATTTGATTTCTGTTCGCTTTGTGCCACTTTTTAAATTGCCTTTGGAAGAAATCTGGGATCTGAGATTTTATATTCAATGCAAAGAATAATTTTTAAAAAATCCCTTTTGAGTGTTGTCCAGTGTTATTGCAATTCAGAAGAAGGTGCTCCCCCAAATTTCAAATGCATTGTAGTTGCTCACAAAAGTTCTGAATACTCTCCAAGATTTGTAGACTGCCTTGGGCGGGGGCGGGGGGGGGCAGGACATGGACTGTGTTAGGAATCACAGCACTAGTGAGCTGATGGTAACTCCCAACTGTGTGTCCTGTGAGTCAGGATGTCTCTCGTTCAAATTTCACTGTAGCAGTGAACTCACTCGGTGGCCTTAGAAATAGCAGAGCTGCTGGAGTACAAAAAGAAGAAATGCAGCAAAGTCCAGGTAGAAATCCTGGCTGTTACTTCTTCTATACTGGTAAGAGAAATTAAAGTGTATGAAGTAGCAGAAAAAGGACCCTGACTCATCAGTCATTGGAAGAAATTCTTTACAGCAGGAAAGACACATGTTTTGTTCCTGGAGTGATTCCAGCCTTTTGCCTTCTAGACTTGGAAGAAAGAGATCAGCTCTACAGCCCTATTAATGATCCTCTGAGAACAGAAAACAAAAAAAGCAGTGATGGGAGGAAAGTTCTTAAGCAGAGAAAAGCAGTTAGAAAGTTACATAATACTGATGAACAGGACAATGGAATTGCTATTTCCAAAGCTCATTGCTAGGTTTACATACATTCTAGGAGAAATAATCTATTTGCATGATTTTGCAGGCATTTTCCAGATTACAATGGCCTTCTGGGTTTTTGTCAGTGATGTGGCAGTTCCGATGATTGCACTATTGGTGTGATCCTTACACACTTACATATTTTCTTCATTTTTCCCCTATCAGCATTCCATCTGTTAATATTCACACTGCGGATTGGTTTTCCACCTTTTTTCCTGGTTTTTTTTTTTTTTGCACATGTGTTACAGCATTTCAGCAGCCTCAAGGGGGCTGAGAAATCCCCTTACGAGTACATTCCCTGCCCAACACACCAAACTTGACAGCAATGCTCCCTCTAAGCTGTGGAGTCCTGTGAGCAAAAATTCTACTTGCTGAGCTACCAGCATTAAAGTTGTGAGCTGATGATTTGGCTACTGCATGATTCAGTTTGCTTTGGAGCCATCCTTCCTGAGCTAAGACAAAAATATGTGAGCCAGAGGCTAAAAACTGTGAGCTGGCTCACACTAGAGGCCGCCGCATGGGACCATGTCCTTGCCGCTCCTCCATGTCCCCGCGGCGGCCGGCTCTCCTCCGCCTCCCTCTCCCCGGCCCTCGGGTGGCGGCTGCGGCTGCAGCGACTTCCGCGACCCGGCCGTCCGCTCCAAGCTCATCGTCTACTTGGCGTTGCTGGGCTCCGAGAACCGCGAGGCCGCCGGCCGCCTCCACCGCTTCCTGCCCCACGTGGACTCGGTCTTGCAAAGCTGCCGGCCCCACGGACCCCTGCACGGCAGCGGCGGCGGAGCAGAAGGCCAGGCTGCCCCGGACGGCCTCTGTGCGGCGGAGGAGGAGGACGGCGGCTTGGGCTTGGCGGCCCGGGAGGAGCTGCTGCTGCTCTTCACCATGGCCTCCCTGCACCCGGCCTTCCCCTTCCACCAGAGGGTCACCCTCCGGGAGCACCTGGAGCGGCTGCGCGGGGCGCTCTGCCGGGACGCCGAGGAGGGGGACGGGCTCCCCTGCCACGGGGGACGACGGAACTTTTCCCATAACTGCCTGCCAAGCAAGGAGAACAGTTTGTATGAACAAACAGCATTGCTTCATGATAAACCATGTCCCTGCCGCCTCTTCCCCCCCCGCCGCCCCAGGGAGGCAGGAGGGCAGGCCGGGGGTGGGGGGGAAGGAGAGGTGGTGACGGCCAGCTGGCCGGCTGACTGGCCACTGGCGGGCGCTCCCGGTGGGCGCTCCATTTTGCCGGGGGAGGCTGAGCCCCCCCGGGAAATTTCGGGGGAGGCTCGAGCCCTCGAGCCCCCCCGTAGTTGACGCCCATGGTCTCATCCCTTATTGGTTGCCTCTTTTGCGGCATTTGAGCTTTCTCTCTCATTGGCTCCCCCCCAATTTTTGAATTCCTTTACCTGAGCTGCACTGTACACAGCTCACAACAGCTTGTTTCCTTCAGCTGCATGTTTTTAGGCTAGCTACATGTACTGCGAAATGTATTTGAAAATGGTGCCCAGGGACACACTAGAATTTGCTCTTAAGTGTGAATGAAGGAATGATAAGGAAGGCAATGATTGGATGCTGATGTTGGGCCTCCTAGTGGGACTGACCAGTTGTTTCAGCCAAGTCACCCTCCAGTGCTGAAATGCTGGCATGCAAACAAAAAAAGGCTCACTGCTCAAACCCACCCTTTCTGGATAGGTTTGCATAGCAATCCATGAGGTGGAAAAAATGTTCAGATTCCAGAGGCTGTCTTGAGAATTCATTCCACAATGGGGAAAACTAGTTTAGGAAAGAACGGGGGGGGGGGGGGGGGGAGGAAAAACTAGGACAGCACAGGGATATTAATGAAGTTGTCTAGACACAAGGAAACCCCTCCGGTAACATTGGGGAATGAAAATGGAACATTTGGGCAATCCGGAGAACACCTTTATTAAACACCATTACCATGATCAAAACATGAAGTTCAGAGATGCCGTGCTTAGTGTTTTGTTTAGGCTTCACAAAACCACCAAACAAAGATCATATTGGTGCTGCTGTTCAGCTGGAAATTCCTTTCAAATTTAAGATTTCAAGGAGTGTAGATAGATTTGTGCTTTTTTTTACTAAGCAAGCCTTAGTAATCGCAAAAGGATCATCCCTCTGTTCTTATCAGCACCAAAGACAGTGAGATCCCCTCTGAATCCTTTAGAGTGTTCTTCCTCCTCCTCCTTCTGTGACACTTTTAGACTAAATCCAGTTTAAGCACCACTATATGCTATGCGAAAACTGATATCACAACGGTCTGGTCTAAGTTTTATGAGTGGATGGACTAAAGGGATTAAATGTATGGTTCTTTTGATATACTGAATTTGATGTTGAGGTTTCAACGAACTTGTAAAATGAATAAGATGATGAATAAGAATTCGTAAATATGAATACTAATGTAAAATAAAAACTATTTTTTTAAAAAAAGCACCACTATATGTTAGGTTCCAATCACTAACCATCTGATGCCCCTAAAGGGGGCCAGCTATGTTTACCAACCCCCAGGTGGGGTCTGGAGATTTAGCAGAATACTCCCAGATCAGAGTATGTTCATCCAAACAACAAAGCACAAGCAATGAAGAACTGCAATAAATAAATAAACAGAGTTTGGGAAATTCCTGGAGATTTTGTGGTGGAGTCTACGGAAGCCAGAGTTTGGAAATGGGAGAGGCCTCAGCTGAATAGAATGCCTACCCTCCAAAGCAGATATTTTCTCCAGGGGAACCATTTTGCCAGTCTCCAAGTGAGGGCTGAAGATCACTCAGAATTATAACTGCTCTTCAGATGGCAGAGATCAGTTCCCCTGGAGAAAATGGTGGACTTTGTGTCATTATACCCTGCTGAGGTCACCACAGCAAATTGATGCTGAGTACCCAAGGCCGGGGCATCTGCCCAGAACCTCTTTCTAGAACCCGTAATATTTTTTCCCACAGCAGACCTTATTCCTGGTATATATATAAAACTGTAAAGCTTTTCATGTGAGGCTGCTTTAAAAACAGTCCAGAAATTCTGGCTCATCCAAAATGCAGTTGCCTGGCTAGTTTCAAGGGCAGGAGACAGGGATCATATCACCCCCAATACTGAAAGATCTGCAGTGGCTGCCCATTTGTTTCTGGGCACAATTCAAAGTGCTGGTTCTTATTTATTTATTTATTGGGATTTATATCCCGCCCTCCTCGCTGTACGGCGGGCTCAGGGCGGCTAACAACAGCCATTATGGCAACAATACATTCCTTAAAATAGTTAAAAATTTAAACAGGCATAAAAACATATCCTAACACGTAGATGGCATATCTTCAGTACAAACTATCAAAGCAGCATCAAGATGTATCCTCGTGTCTGATCAGACACTGGCAGACAGAAATCGGGCCAGGGCCGGGTGTAAATATTGTGGGCGGCACCTATTTGAAAGCCTGGCGGAAGAGCTCCATCTTACAGGCCCTGCGGAATTGTAATAGATCCTGCAGGGCCTTGATGTTATCTGGGAGCTCATTTCACCAGTAAGGGGCCGCCACAGAGAATGCCCTGGCCCTAGTAACTGCCAGGCGGGCCTCCTTCGGCCCTGGGATAGTCAGGTGGTTTTGGGATCCAGATTGAAGTGCTCTCTGGGGAATATATGGTAAGAGGTGGTCCTTCAAGTAAGTAGGTCCTTGGCCATATAGGGCCTTGAACCTTATTTGGTATGCTATAGGCAGCCAGTGCAGTGCTTTTAGGGCGGGCTGGACATGCTCCCAAACCGGGAGACTTGTCACCAGCCGCGCTGCTGCATTCTGCACCAGCTGCAGCTTCCAAATTTGGCACAAGGGCAGCCCCATGTAGAGGGCGTTACAGTAGTCCAATCTCGAGGTGACCAAAGCATGGATTACTGTAGCCAGTTCGTTGTGTTCAAGGAAGGGGACCAACTGCTTGACGAGCCGTAGATGGTAAAAAGCTGACCTCGCAGTGGCTGCTACCTGGGCCTCCATCGTTAATGAAGGATCCAGGAGCACTCCCAAACTCCTAACCTCCGACGCTGGTGCCAACGGTACCCCATTGAAGGCCGGGAGTGGGATCCCCGTCCCTGGTCCGCTCCAACCTAGACATAGGACCTCCGTCTTTGTTGGATTCAGTTTCAGCTGACTCTGTCTGAGCCAACCAGCCACAGCTTGCAATGCCAGGTCCAGGTTACCCGGACTGGAGTCCGACTGGCCACCCAGCAACAGATAGAGCTGGGTATCACCTGCATATTGATGACACCCAAGCCCATACCTCCGGGCTATCTGGGCAAGGGGGCGCATATAGATGTTAAATAACATAGGGGAAAGCACTGCTCCCTGTGGGAACCTGCAGATCAGTGGGTGTCTACAGGAGAGCTGCTCCCCCACTGCCACCCTCTGTCCCCGATCCTGGAGAAACGAGGAGAGGCATTGTAACACTGACCCCTGGATCCCAATATCAGCGAGACGGCGGGCCAGTAACCGATGGTCGACCATGTTGAACACCGCCGACAGGTCCAACAACATCAGCACTGCCATACCGCCTTGATCCAGATGCCTCCAGAGGTCATCCATGAGGGCGACCAGCACCGTCTTCATCCCATGGCCTGGTCGAAAGTCGGACTGGAAGGGATCCAACACAGAGGCGTCATCCAAATAGCTCTGCAACTGATCCGCAACGGCTTTCTCAATCAACTTACCCAAATAGGGTAAGTTAGATACCGGCCGGTAGTTGGTCAATTCGGCCGGATCTAGTGATTTTTTTTTAGGAGGGGATGTACCACAGCCTCCTTTAGGGCACTCAGGGAACACCCCTTTTTTAAGAGATGTATTGACAATCTCTCTCAATGCCCCTCGTACTCCCTCATGGCTTGCTTTAATTAGCCATGATGGTCATGGATCGAGTTGGCAGGTAGTAGGGTGGACCAGAGAGAGCAATTTGTCAGCCTCATCCAGGCAGAGTGGACTGAAATGATCCAAAACATGACCAGAGGACGTGCTTGGAGCCTCTACTTCTTCTACTGTATCAACTGTGGCAGGGAGGTCCCGGCAGAGCGCCAAGATTTTATCTGTGAAGAAGTTCCCAAACGCCTCACAGCCAATAGCCAATTCTCTTCTCTATCATTTGGTCTGCTCGCTGGCAGAGTCGTCAGTGATCGAATCGTCCTAAATAATTGGGCTGGGCGGGAACTCACAGACGCTATCTCGGCTGCATAGAACCCTTTCTTCACAGCCTTGACAGCCATCTCGTAGACTTTCATAAACATCCTAGATGATGTTCTTGCCACCTCGTCAGGAGCACGACGCCACCACCTCTCTAGTTGTCTGATTTCTTGTTTCATTTCCCTCAACTCGCCTGTGTACTATGTGGCAAGTCAAGAGCGAGGGCGCAGAGGACACCAGGGAGCAATCTCGTTGATGGCCGCTGAGAGACGATGTTGCCAATCCTTGACCTGCTCATCCAACGAGCCACCAGGGGGCATTGGAGCCCGCAGGGCTTCCTGGAATCGAATTGGATCCATTTGGCTCTGCGGGTGAGCTAAAATCTGCTTGCTACTCAAACGGGTTTGGAGTGGCAAGTTCACCCAGGCCTTCAGAGTCTGGTGGTCTGACCATGGTACAGTCATAACTGTAATCCGGTCCACTGTAACCCCCGCTGCAAAAATCAAGTCAAGCGTGTGACCGGCTCTGTGTGTGGGAGTCGTAACAAACTGGGAAAGTCCCAGTGCCGCCATGGACAACACTAGGTCCATTGCTTGCATGGAGGTTGCGTTCTCGGCATGGACGTTGAAATCGCCCAGGACTAATAGCCTGGGGTGCTCAAGCACCCAGCCTGATACGGCCTCCAGCAGGGATGGCAAGCTGTTTGCTGGTGCGTTGGTCGGTACACCAAGCAAACTGTCAAACTTACCCCGGCGTCCCAGACAAAACTGACACACTCCATGCCCACAAGATTCTGCGGCGGTAGTGCCCTGAAGGTGTAACCCTCCCGGATGAGCAACGCCACACCTCCCCCCCGCCCCTGAGTCTGGGACTGGTGAAGGACTGAGAACCCGGGTGGTACCATTTGGGAGAGAGAAAGTTTCCCCCTCCCACACCCAGGTCTCGGTCACGCACTCCAGGTCCACATCCTGCTCCAACACAAAGTCGTAGAGGGTTCTGGTCTTATTGTTTATGGATCTGGCATTACACATCACCAGTGTCAGAGTGGGGTTCTGCTTCCTAGCCCCACAACCTACTACTTTTGGGATGGGACACAGATTGGAAGGGGACCGAGCCTGTCTATGTCTCCGTCCCCTTCCCTCCCTCCATCTGTTCCCACCGCCATACCTCCCCTTCTCCAGAAGCACAGGGATCCCTTGATTGTCCATGTGTTCGCTGGTGGCCTTTGCTTATTAGCCTCGGTCACCATTGGGCACAGTCACAATAAAGATGGAACTACTGCTCCGTCCTTCCCCCACTGATCGTCCTATAAAGATGCTGCTAAAATTATCCACTTCGGCTACACAATTTAGTTAAAAAGGAAGCCCTATCAGCAGAGCTATGCGCCATGCGGCTCATTAAAACCAATTTCCCACCCAATCCCAGAAAAGTACCCCACCTAAACTACCTAACTAATCTAATATTTCACCAAATTAAGGGGAGGGAACAAACTACAACAAATATCTAGGGCCACTATTTTTAACTATTAAATACTCTACCTATCTAACACTAACAGCTATAGGAAGGAAGGAAATGATGGCTCAGCTCCCATCTCTGGACTCCACTTCTTAGCCAGATAGATAACTTCCATAACTGGGCAGGTGTTATTCTCCCTGAAACAAGCAGTCTAAGTGCAGCCGGCCCTTCTATTAGCTCGCTCTTTACTTCCTCCATCACCTAATGACTACAAGACTGTCCTGGTGATGTACTTGCCGTCCTCTGGATAGTCTCAAATCGTCCTGGGTCAAAGTCCCCAAAGTTGAGGCAGTCAGATAATCCGGTGGGCCGGCTCCACTGAGCCAAATGCCCAAAAGCTGGAAATCCGGTGGGCTGCCTGCCCAGGGCCAAAGCCCGAGGGTCCGGGATCGAAGCACAATGCCCAAGCTCACTAGCAGTAATACTGGGTGGGGCCGGACAGCATCGAGGCACTCCAGCGTATTCCGGGGTATTCCGAAGCCACCCGAGCCATCCGGGATGACACGCCCCCCGCCGAAGCTACACCGACGAGGTCGTAGGCATTCAAGCTCCCAGGGGGCCCCCAACAGCCACTCAGAAGACAAGAGCGAGGCTGCACTCGCCGGCAGCGGCAGCAACGGCCACAGCGGCCCGGGCCGCTGTTAATGGCTTAGGGCCAGGTTACTTGAAGGCCTTATTCCTAGTATCAATAATATAACCCAAGGCTGCCCCTCCCCCTGTGAATACTGTGAGGCTTCTGGGGAGGATCACTTCTGCGAATTCACAGTTGAAGAACTTTAACAAAAATCTTGGCTATATATTCCAGAATAATGGTTGGAAAACTGATGCATGGGCATAGTATCATGGAGACATGGGGGCAGGTTGGCCCATCCAGATAAAGCTTGGCAAAGGTTTATATTTGATTTCTATAGTTTAACATTTCTGTAGCTGAAAGAGCAAGGACCTCAATGAAATCTTCTAAAAATTTTCACAGCAAAATAGATGCATTGCTTCCTAGCATGCTATTGGACAAGGAAGAGGTGGAAGAATCCATTCAAGCAGACTATGAACAGGCACACTCAGTACAGAGCAGACATATATATATTCATGTTGTGTGACAGGATAGTTGTCATTTCTGAATCACAGTGTAAGTGTTTGTTCTGTCATGAGTACATTGGTCAGGAAGCCAATATATGCAACACTTCTTCCCACAGCAATTTATAGTGCTGTACTTCAGAAGTGATGGCTTATACATTTGTTTCTACAACAATAGTGGATTTAGGTTATTATGGAATGGGGAGAAGGGTGATAGAAACACAAGAAATAACATTACCCATTTCTCTTGTTTCTCTTTATTGGCTGAAATGGAACTTCACCCGTTTGGTGGGGAGGGCGGGATATAAATCTCAGAAATAATAATAATAATATAACTTCCACATCTTTGCAAGTTTTCAGTGTGGGAACATCTTGCACATCTTGATGCATGGGGAAACTGTATTTTGGACACTATGGAGAATCACATACTAGGTGCACAGGAAACCTTTTGAACATTCCATAACAAGTTCTATAATATTCAGAGCTGCTTCTGTGGCTGAATTCAAACTGGCAGTTTGGCCCAATATAGGCATGTTTCTCAAGCGGATTAAGTGGGCCTGTTCACACAGCCACAGCTGTCTGGCGTTCCTGTGCCATACTCACCCTTTCCTGAAGAGTTTTGATCCCACTTTTAAAAAGTACCAGGTGAAAGCTGTGGCAAGCCATTTGAGTGCGCATTGATCCCACTTCCTGGAAATGTGGATGCAAATAAGCTGCAGTCAAGCAGCACTGGTAATGTGAACCTGCTGATCTGGCATAACCGCCCATGCATGCTGTGTGCTTGAGTGCACAACCACCCAGGGACTCTTCCAGCTTACCGAGTTAAAGCTCCCAGCCATGGGATCCTCCCCCAATTGCTGCTGTGCCTATGCGCCCATGCGCCCACACGCAGGTCAGCGAAATGGACCAAAGCCACACACAACCAGGCTGCTGCCACCAAGGGCCGCCCCACAGTGTGAACACTCCATTCCGCCTCCTCCCTGGTATGGTCCCACATCAGTCCACGCAGTGCGACTAGAAAGCCCCACGACAACTTGGCCCATGTCTTTTTGCCCCGCTTCCCTTGCGCTTCATTCTGCCAGTCTGTCCTCCACCTGTGTCTGTGTATATGGAAAGAAACATCATGGGTGAAGCAGCTGAAATTTAATCCAGACAAGACAGAGGTTCTCTGTGTTAGTAGAAAGGCAAACCAGGAACTTCAGATGCCTCCTGATGGGGTTATTCTCACTTTGAAACACCAGGTTCACAGCTTGGGATTGCAGCTTGACACAGTGGTCACCTTAGAAAACCAGGTACCTGTGGTGGTTTAGAGTGCTTTTGCCCAACTTCAGCTGGTACATCAACTGTATTTGTTCCTGGTTAAGTCAGACAGTGATCTAAGCCTAAATTACATCTAGATTGGCCTATTGCAATACGCTTTTCTGGGGGCTATCCTCAAAGAGTGTTCAGAGGCTGCAGCTAATGCAGAATGCTGTGGCTAGACGGCTGGTTGGCACCAACTATCAGAACTATGTGACACTTATATTATAGCAATTACACTGGCTACTGATCCACTCCCAATTCAAGGCACTGTTTTTGATCTTTAAAGCCCTGTGTAGCTTGGAATATGAAGCAATGTCTTCTCCATATGTTCCTGCCCAGGGATTCAGATCACATGGGGAGGCCCTCCTGACTATCCCATCAATCAAGGAAGCTCATTTAGTGGGTACATGAGAAAAGCAGCCCTCTAATAATGGAACAACCTCCCCAAGGAGTTGCGCCTGGCCCCATCACTTTTGATCTTTAGGAGGCAGTTGATGATAATCTTATTTAGAACCGCATTTGGTTAAGTTTGCTAGCAGGCCTGAATTGTGATTTTAAATTTTGTTTTTGATGTTTTATATATTTTACTTATGTTGTAATCTGTCTTGAGCTCCATAAGAAATAAAAAGGAATAATAAATGTTTTAAATAAAGAAAAAAAATAACATAGATGAACACTGAGTCCACCTCCAAGATGTTCTGGACATTATGAAAACCTTAGAAGAAAGGTGGATAATAAATGTTTTAAATAAAGTAGATGGGTGATGAGTTAGATTTCTTTCTGAGGTCTGTAGTGTGGGAAGGGTACTGGTTTTGGTGGTCCAGATCCTTCTATAGTTAGCAGAGTGCACCTGGCTTTGATGCAGCAGTGCTTTGTCCCAAATCTAACATGAGCTTGCAAGACTATGAAGTTACACAGAGCCACATTTCAGTTTGAAACAAAAATAAACTACTTTATTCTAGAAATACATGCTTGATAGTGCAGGAAAGAGATATAGAGATAGTTCCTATGCTATCTAGCTAGGAGACGGAGGAAGATGCTGAGATCCTGCTTGTCTGTCTTGTGTGCATGGAAGAGAGAGAGGAGATGGAAGGAAGTTGCTTTTCCCTAAAGAGTGCTGATCTACACTTCAAAGGGATTCTAAGTGACAGTATCATAAACAGGAAGAAGCTTCATGTCTGCCTGTCTGCCTGCAACGCTGTGGTCACTTGCTTCTGGAGGCTGGGGCCATGGGACATTGCATCTGGTACTTCCAGCTTGTCATTTCATTCCAGCCATTCATGCACCATTGGCACAAATGTCTGTTTCCAGTTCCCATAATGGCATATGGACAGGCCGTAGCCTTGCTACGTTGAACTCCTGTGTCAGAGATGCACACTTCAATGCTGAAGTGGAGGAACACTTAGTCTCCAGTCATTTATTTATAAGCAAAAGTTTTACAAAATCATTAGCAGTGGCCACACGGGAATGGTAGCTCATTGGCCTGCTTATCACTTCTTTTCAGAGTGAGGAATATAGCCTCCAAAGTCAACTATAACTGCTGCTTCTCTGCTGTAAAACATGTAGGAAGAGAAGAGAGTTCACCTGATCTAGCTGTCCAGGTTAGGAGGCCTGTGTCTCATTCTGTTCAAACGTATTTTAAAAGTATTATAGGTCTTCGTGTTCTTCATCTAGACTTCTCTTGGGCATTTTATCTGACTTTGAATTCTCATGCAGTAGTCTCATATCAACTTGGGGGGCGGGGGATCAGCATGTACGTTTGCAAGTGCCCTGCCAGTCAGTGTCTTGTAGAAATGTCTGATCAACAGCTTTACAGAATTTGTCAAAGTGACTTGAGATGGTAGATGCCCAGACAATGATATATCACAAGGCCAAAAGCTACCATCTGACAAAGTTTGATATATGTTCAGCATGGCCCACTCAATGACACACAGTCCAAAGAAGACAAACTGGGAGTATTGCAATAAAATGAGTCAGACAGAGTGCATGTGTTTTCAAAAGCACCCTGTCAGTTAACAATGGCTGCCCCATTTATCCCATTACATGAATTATACTTTGGTCTTAATGGTTGCTCACCCTCAGCTAACCTTGGTTTTGGAAGGTGTGAATGACCAAGAAAAGCAATAGTGATTTTTCTTTCTTGCTAACATAAATATACAGCCTATAAATATAAATGAACACAGAAACATTAACCACAATAATTAATTTTTTTTTCAAAAGATACACAGTTTTTATTTTTATTTAAAATATTTATATGCTCACTTTTCTTCTGAGATTCTCAAGATTCATTTATAAAGAGAGCCTGGGATAGAAACCCTCTGCTAAAGCAGTGTAATATTTCATGCTGTAATGACTTGTAGCACAAAATATCATTTGTGAGAAAAACTAACTTAAACCAGTAACTGTGGATCTTTGAACAAACGCCTGTGTCTGGAAGGGCTCAAACCACCAGTACTTGTCCTCTTCCGCAGGCACCTGCAAAGGACACTCCCAACCATGTTGCCACTGGAGGAAAGAGTGGCGGCCAGCAGGAGAAAGAAGAAGCCCACTCCCTCTTAGCAGGGAGAAGTAGAGGGGGAGCAGGAGGCCACTCCAAGAAAGGCTCCCCATACTCAGGCTGCTGTGGGTGGGACATCAAGGTGGGCCACTCTCCAAAAGGTCAAAAGGGCTAAGTGGAGGGCCCAGGAAGCAGTCACTCACCTCGTTGGTGAGGTGATTGCTGTGGATGGCCAACCTTTCTCCCTTCTGGAGGATGCAGCCTTTCACTGGCTGCAGTGGTGATGGTTAAGGCTCAGCTCTCCAGAGTATAAGGCAGAATTGTGCCCTTCACAGCAGACCTGTGAAGCAGCAAGCAGGACTGTCAGGTTGGTGTATTAGTACATTCTCAATCCATCTTTAAAGAGCAACTTTGGACAGGTAAGTTTTCCCTTAATAACTTTAGTGCCATTAGGCTACATTTTCATTGATTTATTCATTTTAAAACTTTGTAAGTTTGGGCACAGGACTTTTTGAAGCCTCATGGTGATTGATAAGTATTGGAGTTGGGAGTCCATGGAATAGTGAAACAGCTAGATCTTTATTGCTGGTTCGGATGAAGCATACAACCCAGGGCTCGAAGCCCTCCTTTTATGCTGGTCAGGGACAATCCCCTGACCTCACCCAACTGGCCTGATAGGCTATTATAAGTCTATTTACATCTCATAGGTTCCCTGGGAGAAACCTAGGTACATGATTGGTGGCCGGTTTGAATCCACCTGGCCTTTGTTCTACCTGGCTGAAGCTCAGGTAGTTTCTTGGCCATGTGCTCTGGCCACATGGCGGTCGCCATTACGGGAGCACATGGCGACCGCATGGTCAATACATAACAGTGATGATCAGAAGCAATCAGGAATTAAATTTCCCCTTTTTAGATATAAAAGAAGAAATTATAAATCATCCTTCGAAAATGTATTCTCACAAATCAGGAGCCAGAAATGAAACAAAAAGAAATAATGAGAGGAATATGAAAAAAGGGGACAACAAAACCTCCTTAAAGATGGGTTAAAGGTGCCTTCGAAAAAATTCTCATTCAACATATAGAATTAGAACAAGAAAAAAACTCTTGAAAAACTCATCTCGAAACAAGGAGCAGTTGATTTGGGTAATAATGTACAGGATTTTGATAAAGGAGCACTTGCAGGAAATCACAAAAAAAGAACTGAAAGAAACAGAAATACAGGCTCTTGTGGAAGTGACTGTGGAAAATGAGGCGAATACTGTAGGCCTTGACATTGGTTGCATCACAACTGAGTTTCCGTCTCAAAAAGAAATAGAAAAGTATGTTACCAATGGTCATACCTCATTGCCTAAAGCACCCCCAAAAGACACCAGCAATCAAAATTTTCCACTGAAATTTTGACGTGTCAATGGAGAACAGCATGTAAGAGACTGTCTTGTCTGGAGTCAACAGAAACAAACATTATATTGTTTTCCATGTTGATTATTTTGGCACAAATCTAGCAGCTCCACATCTAAATCTGCACTGGCATCAGCTGAAGGCTGGAAGACATAGTGGGAAGTGATGGAAACTATGCAACAGGATCCCAGAACATGAAAAAAGCAATAACCACAGAGACTGTTACCTAGCTTGATGAGAACTAGAAAGGCACCTGCTGTCTGGGACAGGAGTTAACACCATCTTAGAAGCATCAGTCAAAACTGAAGCTGTGATATGGTACAATATTTTAAAGTGCATTATCGATGTTGTACTCTTCTTGGGAGAACATGGCCTGGCTTTTAAAGGTTCATTCCATAGCCTTGGTGATTCAAACAATGGAAACTTTTTAGGACTCATAGAACTACTCTCCGATGGGACCCCATCCGTCAGGAGCATGTGCTAAGTGTACAGGAGTTACAGAAGAGGGGTGAGTGACTTCAAGTCCACTATCTGTCTCCTGACTCACAAAATTAATTTATTGCAGGCTGCTCAAATCTGTTATGAAACAACATATTTTGCTTGAGAGGCAGTCTGCAAAGTACCTTGCAGTAATAGTAGATGCCACACCAGATTCCTCACATAGAGAACAAACAGCATTTCTTTTGAGATTCGTAATTTTAAAAGAAACACAGTATGAAATTCAAGAAAGATGTCTACAGTTTGCAGATTGTAGCAACAAAATAGGGGAAGAAATTGCTCAGTTGATAACTGATATTTTGCAAGAACATGCTATTCCTCTCAGTGGTCAAATAGCTTAAGCTTATGACAGTGAACCAAATATGGCTGGAAGATACAACAGTGCACAAACAAAAAATACAAGAGCTGTGCCAATGGCAATTTTTTCATCTTGTGGTTCTCATACACTTGAATTATGTGGAAATGCTGCTGCTGAATGCATACCTGAAGCAATAACCTTTTTTTTTGAAAAAATCAAACTATCTACCACTTGTCTGGTTCTAGTCCCAAGTGTTTGGAAACACTTGAAAATCACATAGGCTGTTCTCTTCATGGTATGTCTGAAACAAGATGGTCAGATTGTGTTGGAAAATAAAATAAAAGCTTCATTTTTTTAATCAAAATAATATTTTGATGACCTTAATGATGAGGATTTTTTTTTTACAGAAATGCAGCATTTACCTTTAGTACACAAGGCAGCTTTTGGAAATGCACAGTTAAACCCATTGGATCTATTGAACATATTAACAGAAGACAGACTTGGTGACCTGTTTCCAAATGTTTGTGTCAGCTTATGAATTCTTTTAACAATTCCAGCAACAGTAGTTTCTGCAAAGAGATCATTTAGCAAACTCAAGATGATCAAGAATTTTTTAAGGTCTACAATGTCTCAAGAAAGCCTTGTGGATTTGGCCAGGCTGAGTATTGAATCAACGATTGCCAGAACAATTAATTTTGATGTGGTCATTAGATATTTTTAACAAAAAAGGCAAGGAAAGCTCATTTTTAAGTAAACACAAAACCTAATTTTTAAAACGTGTTTTGACTTTATGCTTAAAATGATTGTGGATTTTAAAAAGATGGCTAAGGGGGAAGGAAAGGGGCCTTGAAAATTCTTTTGCACCCCATCATAAAATTCCTCTCAGAGGCCCTGGCAAAGGGATCGATGAATCAGCTTCCAGCCATGTCAGCCTAACAGTGGGGCAGGCTCAGCTGTCCCATTGTTAGGTTTAAATGGCTAAAAGCCATTTCTTTGATCCCTTTCTCTCCTCCCCACTTGGAAGTCCAGCCATGTCAGCTTCCAGCCATGTCAGGTAAGCCCACCGCACTGTTAGGTGAAGTTCAAAATAGGTTTAAATGCTTTTTAAACTCACCAAGTTGTGCTGCTACCGCAGCACAACTCAGCAAGTGAACTCAGAAGGCATTTAAAATTTAAGTGCCTTCTTAGTTCACTCACTGAGTCACAGTGGTGCAGCTCAGCAAGTTCAGAAGGTGTTTAAATTTAAATGCCTTCTGAACTCCATTATACCTATGGGGTTGGTCCCTATAGGCTTTAATGGAGCTGAATAAATTCAGCCCTATAGGCTATAATGGAGCTGAATAGGGGTTTCCCAAATACTGACTTGAATCCCAATACAATACCAATACTGGATATTTGGGAATGCTGATGTTTTTTTTGGGTCAAATATACGTGATTTGGAAAAATACCCAAAAAAATTTTTGCATGCCCCTAGTCATGGACACCAGTACTAACATGCTGGCAGACGTGAAGGGTATTGTCTGCTTGGCGCACACATTTCAACTGGTGGTGAAAGATGCTTTGGGGCTGGGGAGCACTGTCAAGGCCACCTGGGATGCTGCCCCCCTCGAGAGGCAGTCCTTGCCCACTTCTTGTGCAGCATCAAGTCTGCCTGTCTGCTGCATGAGAGGCAGGGGGAAGGGCATAAGGAACTCCACCTACGCCATGATTGTGCCTTGGCAGAGAGGCTGCGGGTTGGCATCACCACCAGGTTGCATCCTCTCTGCAATAAAGGGGAGTACAAGCTGGCCTGTATCTATGATCCCAGGATAAAAGGCAGCATTGCTCTCTTGAATGCAGAACTCTTGCAATGGAAATGTGAGCTCTGCAAAAAGTGCAGAGGCTACAGGCCAATAGATGTGGCCAGAGGGAACAGTGGGTGGATGAGGCTGGGGAGGAGGAGGAGGACCCACAGCCCAGCATCTCTGCCTCAAAGAACCCAACCAGGGAAAAGCCTCACTACTGGTTGTCAGTAGAGAATTGGGAGGTCAGCAGTGGCGGGGATGCCTGGCGTGCAATGGTGGAGGATTTGGCAGAGGTGATGGTGAGGGAGTACCTCACCAAGTTCACTGAGTCAGCTGATGCTAATCCCCTGGAGTACTGGTCATGCAAGGCTGTCATGTGGCCCAATGTCTTTTGTGTGGCCATGAGCCCTGAGTCTACTTAACACCCAAGCTCCAGCAGAGAAGAAGAGTTCACAATAAGGTATAAAAGGTGGGTCCTCAGCCAAGACACCCAGTAGCTAAGCCCTTCTGCTCAACATGAGCAGAATGACAGGGTAACTCAGAGCCCTGAGTCCACATAACACCCAAACCCCAACAAGGGAGAGGTGTTCACAATCAGGAATACATGAATGTGCTCTGCTTTTAACAAGTTCCCTGCCTCTCTGTCTAACTGGCAACAGCCAACAGAAGAGAGGCTGTGGAGTTGAGCTGATATATAGCATTCTGATCCCATAGAACAGAATGGGAACAGTACTGCCTGTTAATCTTTGAAGAGCTCCTATTGGTGTTTCCAGGGCTGGAGAATTCCATCCTTCTGTTGCTTTGAAGTTTTGTAAACAGTTTAATACAGTGGAGACAGTGTGTCTGGAAATATATCCATTCGTGAACCACCATGAACTGCCATGAACAACATGAAAATTTGTGGAATGTTTGTGCCAGTTGCCCCGCCATGAAGATCGTTTTGCAAACCACAAACCAGCAAAAATTCATGATGAACTTCAGTTTGTGAGCTGGTTCATGTCCATCCTTAGGTATAGCCTGTGCATCCACATGGCACCACAGTATGTGATTTAGAGCAATGCTTCTGCAGCTTCTGCCCATTTCCATCTGGATGTCTAGGAAGAAAGGTCTTGAGAGATTCCCAGAGGACTTTTAACAATTTTCATTCCAACGTCAACCTCAGCATGGACCAGTCCATGCAGCAAATAAATTTCCAGGATACCAGTGCAAAACTTTGCAAGGGACAAATAAGCAATGCCTTATATAAAAATCCCACTGACTGCCCGACATACTTACATGCTTCCAGCTACCACCTGCAACATATTTTTAAAAAATCCATAGTCTACAGTCAAGCACTGTGTTGCAGTTACATTTGCTCCAATCCCTCAGACATGAACTGTCACCTGGAGGATTTACAAAAAGCATTGTTAGACTTGCAATGCTCTCCCAGTATAGTAAAGGAGAAGATTAACATGGAGATTAAAATGTTACCCAGAGCTAGCCTATTGCAAGGCAAACCAAAGGAAGGCAAAAACAGAATATCATTAGTTGTCTTCTACAGCTCACAACTTAAACTATTCCAAAGCTTCATCAGTGGCCTGCAGCCTATCCTGGATAAGCTGCTTTCATAGGCTTTGGGTGGCAGTCTATTCCCCACTTAGAAACAGCCCCCCCTTAAAACAGCTTCTTACAAACAACAATAGACCACCCAACATACAAACCCAAGAACCAAGCCTTGCAGCAGACCTAGATGCCAACTACATAAACTCAAATAATACTATTACAGGATCTACTAATATCAGCTACACCATCTTAGATTCATCCACTTGCTCATTCTCCAATTTAATATATGTCATCATGTACCAATCCTGCCCTTCTGCTATCTACATTGGACATATGTTTGGGTTCATATGGGAGACAATCAATAAATGCAAATCTGATATACGAAATCACAACACTCAGAAACCAGTGGGCAAATGTTTTAATCTTCCTAGACCTACTCCTGCAGATCTGAAAGTTACTGTTCCCCCCCCCCCCAAAAAAACCCCTTTGAAGGGAGTATACAACATGAAAGGGTTGAATAAAAACATATCAAGAAATTAAACATGTTCTGTCATCCTGTTTTAAACCAAGACTTGAGTTTCCTCTCTCTTAATTTGTAATAACCCAAGGGTACAAAATTTTAGAAACTCGAATAGACTGTTATCAACATGTTGAATTGTACCATAATCCTTTACCCTCAGAATATTTCTTCCTTAATTGGTTTGTTGTTTACTTTATCAGACTTTATTTTCAGTGTAAGAGAAAGGATAGAACCTCTGACCTTTCTCATCATCTGTTATTTGTAAACCTTTCTGCCATCAAGTCTTTAATGTAGACAACCACACCCAAAGTATGATACTTTGTGTTCAACTCCTCTCTCCCCTCTTCTGTAATTTTCAGTTTTAAATGAGGGAAGTGGTGCTCTTTCCTTCATTGCATGTCAGGAGGTGAGCTCTGACTCACAAAAGCTCATGCTGCAATAAATGTTGTTAGCAGGGGTCCTTTCATAGAAAAAGAGGTGCAGGAGCTCATTAGCATAATTCATTAGCATAACTCATTAGCATATGCCAAGTCCCCTGACATCACCAGAAGTGTGTCAGAAAGGGAATGTCAGTTTCAGCCCCATTATATTCTATGGGCCATTGAAATCAATGGCAAAAACTCATAGGGTATTTGAGGGGCTGGAGGAAAGGGGGTTTGAGGGAGAGGCTCCAAACTTGCAGGGTAGCTGCTGGGGCCTCTCCTCGAAATACCCACCAAGTTTCAAGAAGATTGGACCACGGGGTCCAATTCTATGGGCCCCAAACAGATTGTCCCATCCCCTCCATTGTTCTCTATGGAGGGAAAAAATGTTAACTTTTTTCCTACCATAGAGAACAATGGAGGGAATGGGGGCAACCTGTTTGGGGGCCTGTAGAATTGGACCCCCTGGTCCAATCTTCTTGAAACTTGGTGGGCATTTCGAGGAGAGGCCCCAGCAGCCAGCCTGCAAGTTTGGAGCCTCTCCCTCAAACCCACTCCCCTCCAGTCACTTTTAAAGTTGCCACCGAATTTCGACAGCAATTCAGTGGCGAGCTGAATCAGATCAGAGAATCTGATTCAGCCCGTGGCTGCCCTACTGGCCAGTTTGAGCTGGCGGAGCTTTGCTCTGCCTCGCTCTGGCCCCAATGGACCCCTGGTTGTTAGTCTTTTAAGGTGCCACCAGACTACTGTTTTATGTTGCTGCTCTACATTAACACAGCTACCCCTATTGAATTGTGGTATTCCATAGCAAGTCAAAATAAAAAATCCTGAGGCAGTTTAAAGATTAATGGATGAGACGTTATCAGATACAATAAAAAAGCAGTTAAGAAGTTTTCTTTAAGAACATCTATACTGCATCTCCTAAGGATGCACAGAATTTCCAAAGGTCATTCTGAAAGTGATTGCCTGGTCAAATACTCAGTCCCCTCATGTTTATTTTGGGGGTACATCAACTGTAATGTGGGAAGGAAGAAGTACTGTATCTGTGAAAGGGGTAGGGGCATGGGGATGGTAAACATGCCAGTTCCTCACTAATTACTGCAGTTTTTCAATTCAGCCAATAGAGGGATTGCATTTTCTCCCAACTAGTGAACTCTACTCCCTCTGGTGGACATGGCAGGATCAGCAAGTTGTCTCTGTGTGAACTGCTTAGGAATGTCTCTGCTGAAACTTGTAAATTTGCTGGCATACACTAGATGTTTTAGTAAATCTTTCCCCCCCCCCTTTTCCATCCATCTGCATTTTAGTCCCTCTTAAACTCCAGTTAACATTGTCATAATTTTAAGATGGAAGGACTGATCTTTCTCCAGTTTACAATCCTTACATTAGGGAAGAGTAGGCATGTAAAAAGAGACACTGGTCTGCCCTGACCCTACATGCATTCCATACCACTTGCTAACAGAGCCATCAGGGAACCAGCATTTGACAGGGTTCCCAACAGGAAAGGATTATGCATGAACACTTTATGAATAGGGTGTAGTAATGGCAACTAGATCACATGGCCAATTTCCAAACAGCATCATGGAGGATAGGTCCATTAGCAGCTTTTATCCATGATAGCTTTATGTTAAGAGGCACAGAGGGCAAGAGGATCTCCAAAGATTAAATCCCATAACTTGACTCCACCCTATGAACAACAACTCTTTGCATCTATCCTATTAGATAGGAAAGGACAACCCCATTGGAAAATAGACTGGAATGGGTCAAGGGTGGATGTGTCATCAAGTAAAGATGAAGTGGCTCTTTTACTACATGCTTCAGCACCTTATCCTAAAAGAGTAGGTTAGATACAGGTCTATAATTGTTCACATCCTCTTTAGCTGAAGTCAGGGACATCGAGTTTTAAATTCCCCGGGGGGGGGGAGCTTGTGCGTGTGTGCCTTGCGTGTGCGCATGCCGGGACTGTGTCCCTTCTGCCGCTGCCTCCCCCCCTCCTGGCCACTCCTGCTTCCGTCCCTCCCTCCATCCATCCAGGGGCCAGCTGGGCATTTGCTTAGCTGTCCCCTGGACAGACGGAGGGAGGGAGGGACGGAGGCAGCCAGGCCGACAGGGGGGAGGGGAGAGAGAGACGGTGACGGCAGCGTGGTGGCGGCTCTAGGAAGGGCCCAGGGACTCACGGCGGTGGGTGCTCCATTTTCCCGGGGGGGCTCAGTCCCCCCCAGGAAATTTCGGAGGTGGCTCAAGCCCTCGAGCCCCCTTCCCCCCGTAGTTGATGCCGATGGCTGAAGTTGTGATAGTAGTGACTTAGGGCGTTTTGGTATAAGTCCACTGCTGGAGACGAAAGAACTATTAAACTCCCACCATCTTTATCATACAGGTTAGAGAATAATAGTTTTGTTGGTAGCAGCAATATGCATCTAGAATTGGGTTGGTTCCACACAGAAGTCTTGCTCTGCATTCCTTCCCAAACTGCTGCAAGGCAGTTTCTAGGGCTTCTGTACAACATCATTGAGAAACCTCTGCTTTCCGGAAAGATCATTCTCAAAGTGAGCTTGGGATCTGTGTGGATGGTAAGGTGTGCATTTCCACAGTTCCCTGCTCACATCCAGCACATCAAGTGCCATTTCCCTTCTTACCTGCTACTTCCTCATGCCACTAGCAGGCTTTTTGCTGTTTTTTTTAAAATTGATAGTAGATATATTGTTATAGCATCGTTGTGCTATACAATGACACTGGATTTGCAGTGGCAATGAGAGCAAACAGAGAATTGCCCCTGTGGGGCAGCAATTTACGTTTCTTTGAGACAGAACCTGTGAGACAGAACTCCTATGAAAACAATAACACATAATGTTGTGGGGGGAAAGAGGAAGCAGGAATCGAATTGCATCATCTGGGATTTATATATTTTAACAATGACATCCCATGGACTGATTACCAAGGTATCTTTTTTTCCCCTTAGGGTGACATTTAGGGCTGCCAACTCAGAGTTGGGAAATTGCTGGAGAGTCCTGGGGGGAGAGCCTTGAGAGGGGGATTGGATAGTGGAGAGGGAACTCATTGGGGTATAATGCCACAAAATCTACCCTCCACATCAGCCATTTTCTCCAGGGGAACTGATCTCTATAGCCTGGAGATCACTCATAATTCTGGCAGACAACTAGGCCACACCTAGAGGCTGGCAAACCTAGGACATTTAATCATCAAACATGATTGTGTAAACTCACTTTGAGGCTCTCGGTTTCAGAGTCCTGTGAGCCAACAAAGCTCTTGAAGGCTTCCTGCTGCTCATGATTAGCATGTTGGGCTCATGCTACACATTCAATAATATTTTGCCCTATATGATATGAGTGCAGAAGGAGCGGGTGCAGGAGGAGCAGTGGCGGGGGCAGGATGGGCAGTGGCAGGGTGGCATGGGAGAGGCGGAGGAGGGGGAGATGGAGCTAAGGTTGGAGGGGGCCTGGGGGCAGGGACTCCCTTCCCAGAAGGCACCGCTCCCTTCTGTTTGATGTGCAGCTAGGCTCGCCACCTTCTCACCCCTGCAATGTGCTCTCCTCACCTGCTGGCCATTCCTTCTCCGATGCCCTGTTTGCCAGCTGCACCCCTAGGTGGCCGAATAGTTGGCCTAGTGATAGAGCCAGCCCTGCCTGTATCCATGAGGAGTTGCCTTAAGATGGAAGGCAATGCCAATAGTGTGACTTGCAGACCAGGCAGCCAAATAACTTTGACTTCATCCTCTGTTCTTTCTTCCAACAGAGGAGCAGCTTTGGATACATCTGCATTAGTTTTCATTCCATATATCTTGGAGTAACCATTGCCTTTGAGGTGCTTCTGTAAATGAAATTGACTCATAAGCATTTTTTGTACAGAAACCAGTATGTTACTAAAGTAATCTTCCCCACAATGTTCTCATCAGGCTTGGACTTCATCTATTATCTCATAAATATATCTAATTCTCAACAAGGCCCCATCTGGGGATACATAAATCCAGAGACTGGGGCCATAAACAGACGATACAGATCTTTCTGTGAAGCTGAGAAAAGCCCAAGGCTTGCAGAAAAATCTGTAATCTTAAAAAAAAAATACATTGGATGGTTATCTCCTTCCATCAAAGAATAGAAGCCATTCTTGTACCTTTAAGAAACAAATACCATAAGTGGCCATTGCCAGAATTCAAGCCTTGGTTTCTGTAAGTAAAAGGCAGGGAGAAGAGTACAGACCCTTTCCAGGGGCTGTTTTGGCCTTTGAAAGGAGGATCCATTGGGGCAAGGGCCAGCAGCAACCACCAGGTGACTTTCTACCATTGGACTTGCATGACTCACCCAGGCCTGGCTTCTTGCTCAACAGCAGTCGCCACATGAAAGTCAGTGTGGCATAGCAGTTAGCGTTTCAGATTAGGACTCTGCTGTGGAAGCTCAGTGGGTGTCAGTCAACTGCCATGAATTCTTTTCAATAACTGTATGACTGCTACAAGGTGTATTTACATGATCTCTGAAAAGGTTATCGGCTTTCATATGTTTTACCCCCATGATTGGTGACAGGTCCCGCCTGGGAGTTCTCAACGAAGCTATGACTCCCTCCTCTAGAATGTGTGCTCTACTCCACTTGCTTGCTTGCTTTGCTTGTGCATGCCCAGCTAAGTTACTTGCTTCTCCCCTGTTATCTCTTTTGCCCTGTCCTTGAACAGGAGTGCTAGTAGTTATGTGTGAGCCAAACTCACCGGTATTTTGTATTCTTCTTATCCATGTCTTGGGAACTGAACTTTAGAGATGTTCAACATCATTATTCTCTGGGAACTCCTTTTCCCGCGTTTTCTATGGGAACTTCTGGCCAGTACATTTGAGAGCCTAAAATCCTGCCTAGTGATTGGTGGAATATCCTTTCCATATTTCATATCCAGTATATCAGTACCTGTAATCCCTAAACCCAGTATTACTAACAGTGGAAGTGTTTGACTCCAGTGATCTTCTTTACAAATAAAGGACTTACTGCTTAAGGAGACCTGTTGTGGACTATATATTTTGGGGCATTCTCACAGACTGTTAGTAATCCCTTTTTGGGGAAACAGTCCATCACCCCACTATGGATAGCGATGGCGCTGAGATCCCTGTTACTGACTCAGAAGTTCTGACTACCTCCGAAGGGGCGCCGGTGCAGCTGCCCCGCACCAGCGGGGTAAACATTCGGCCCCGTTGGAGCAGAGGGACCCAATCCTGGGTCCAGTTTGGAACATCGGCTGCAGAAACCTGGTCCCAAGGTGGGAGCGGGGGACCAGGTCATTGATCATTCGAGGTGCAGAGCAGAGTGCCGCGGAGGCTTCCCAGGCAGCGGAGATGTGGACACAGATGGATCATTGGTTTAACATGATCCAGCGGTGGCTCCAGTGGGAGATGATGGTGTTAATGACAGACCTATGAACGTGGTGGCCCAGCTACTCCGAGACCAGCTAGCTGGGGCAGCTGGAGGGGCACAGCCGGGCGTGGTGCAGCCGCCTGTGCAGCCTCCAGTTCAACCTCCAGCTCAACCCCCAGTTCAACCTCCTGCTCCACCAGGGTCTGGTCCTGCCCCTCCCGCATACAGGTGCCCCGTGCCCACCGAATTACTGAGAGTGACATTTGATGGGAACCCCACGAAGCTACAGTTTTTTATAATCAAAGCGGGCCATTGTATGCAGAATTGGGGCCACCTTTTCCGAGACGAGGGAGACCGAGTGGGATACCTCGGGTCCAGACTCTGCGAGGAAGCGGCCGACTGGTACATGAATCTTCACAATCCTTCTGGCCCAGAGCTTGATAGCATGGAGGAGTTTATGTGGGCGCTCTGCCAGCAGTATGAGGTTTGGATGAGTGATGAGAAAGCCCGGAACCAGGTACGCAACCTCTCACAGGGGAAAGCGTCGGTGCATGAGTATACTGCTGCATTTAAGCGGTTAGAGGCAAAGATCTGGGGGTGGCCTGAAGTGGTTTTTGTGGAGCAGTACCACCGGGGTCTGAATGCAGAGCTGTAGGAGACTGTTCTAAGGAATGTTAACCCAATTACCCTCAATGGGTAGATCCAGGCAGTGGAGGATGCGAAGGCACGTTTTGCTCTAATCCGCATGAGGCATCAAATGAGCACCTGTAAAAGTTCAGCTCCCGCAGCCACCTCAGTCAAGGCAAAGGCCAAGCCAGCAGTGCACGACCTCCGAGAGCTACGAATGAAGATGGGATTGTGCACCCAATGTGGGGAAGCAGGCCATTTCGCATCGGCATGCCCTGCCGCCTCTCCAAAATGGGGAGCCCCTCTCCCTGCAACCCCTCATCCACAACTGAAAAAGGCGCCCACTCCCAAGCCGCCTGTGCTTCAACTTGTGGATGCCAAGTTCCCAGAGAACTCGGAGGTGGAGGCTGAGGTCCAGCCACAGGGAAATGACCAGGACCTGCTCTGAATGGCGCTATGCAGCAGGTCCCCCCTACCACGGCGCCTCAAATGGTGAGCTCTCTGGGGCCCCTTCTTTACTTACTGGTGACTGCAGTAAGCCCCCAGCAAGGCACCCAAATGCGGGTGCGAGCCCTTATTGATTCGGAATGTGCCAGAGACTTGATCAGCCCGATAGTGGTGGATGGAATGGGACTGGGAGTGCGTACTTTGGAGGAGCCACTGCATTTTATGCAGATGGATGGCTCCGAAATGAAAGAACCCTGTGCCTTTGAGACTGACCCTATTATAATGGGCACAAGAGAACATTGGGAGAAAAGAACTTTTATTGTCACCCCCCATGCACAATTCCCTATGGTTTTGGGCAGTCCATGGTTGCAAGCACATGACCCTTACATCCACTGGAGTGAGGGACGGATTACCTGGGTCTCCCCCTCCTGTCAAAACCATCACTGGGATATGGAGTGGGAAAATCCACCAGGCTACCTGAGCGCCTGTTTGGCAAGAGAGGAACTTTTATCCATCCCGGCAATCTACCAGGATTTGTCGGATGTATTTGAGGAGACAGAAGCTGATGAACTGCCCCTCCCATTGTAACACTGATTGTGCTATTGAACTCCTGCCCAGCCTTAAATTGCCCAAAGGGAAACTGTATGCCATGTGTCCTCAGGAGAAGGTGGAACTCTGCAAGTTCATAGACAAAAACTTGGAGCAAGGTTTTATCAGGCCAGCCACCTTCCCCTTTGCAGCCCTGGTGCTATTCAGGAAGAAAAAGGACGGGGGGCTGCAACTGGGTACTGTCCACCTCTAATGCCTACCCCCTCCCTTTAATCAAAGACTTGCTAAATGAGGCCAGTACAGGGAAAATCTTCTCCAAACTGGACTTGTGCGATGCATATTTCAGGGTGCACATTAGGGAGGGGGATGAATACAAGACTGTCTTTAATACCCCCCTGGGGCAATTCGAGTACCTATGCCCTTTGGCCTCCAGGGGGCTCCAGGAGTTTTTATGAATTTGATAAATGAAGTCCTACACAAGCATCTCTTCAAAGGAGTTTTATGCTATCTTGATGGTATCTTACTATACTCCCCAGACTTGGAAACTCATGTCAAATTGATGAGAAGAAGAAGAAGAGATTGGATTTATATCCCGCCCTTCACTCACTTAAGAGTCTCAGAGCGAAGTGAGAAGTGCTCAGCACCCTCTGAGACAATAAGCTCTTTGTCAAACTGTCCAAATGTGATTTCCACAAAACAGAAGTTGACTTTTTAGGGTATAGAATCTCACCCAGGGGTCTCGAGATGGATCCTGCTAAGGAGTCAGCTGTGGCAGGCTGGGAGGTCCCCAGGACTAGGAGGCAGCTACAAAGCTTTTTAGGATTCAGCAGTTTCTACAGAAAATTTCATCAATAATTTAATAAGCCATAGCTCTGTACCAGCTGTTCTCTCAAGGACAGCTTGGGAAAGAGCTCTCTCAGCCCCACCTACCTCACAGGGTGTCTGTTGTGGGGAGGGGAAGGGAAAGGAGTTTGTAAGCTGCTCTGAGACTCCAAGTGAGTGAAGGGCGGGGTATAAATCCAATCTCTTCTTCTTCTTTGCTCATTATAGCCTGCCACTTACAGACTTGTTAAAAATGAAAGGGAAGGGGCAGGAAGCTGTCAAACAGGGAGCCCGCTTGAACTGGACTCCTGAGTGTCAACAAGCGTTTGATATGTTAAAGCACCTTTTCATTTCTGAACCCATCCCAGCTCACCCTGATGAGACTAAGAAATTTGTTGTTCAGGTAGATGCTTCGGATGTTGCTATGGGGGGGTGATACTACAGGAAGGGGTGGATGGGAAATTACATCCCCTGGCATATGTGTCTAAAAAGTTTGGGGAGACAGAGCAAAATTGGGCGGTTTGGGATAAAGAAGCTGCTGCAATCTGACTAGCCTTGACCACTTGAAGGCATTGGTTAGAGGGAGTGCGCCAGCCGTTTGAGATATGGACTGATCATAAAAATCTGGAGGCTTTGTACACACAATGCTCCCTCAATGCCAAACAGCTCCGATGGGCTGATTTTTTTTTTTCAAAGTTCAATTTCACGCTTCACCATTTCCCAGGGAAATCCAACTCCTTAGCTGATGCCCTCTCCCGCTTACCCCAACATGACTCCCAAAACCCTGAGGTAATAGAGACTATGTTCACTCCTGCCGTGCAAACCAGAAGCCAGACCAAACTGCAAGTTCACCCCGCTGTGTCTGAGTGGATTCTTAAGTTTGTCAATGCGTATTCGGAGGAGGACATTTGTGAATTCAAAGCCTTGCCTTCATTAACACAAAGCCCTGAAGGGTGCTGGTTTAAAGACCAAAAGCTAGTGGTCCCCACAGCCCTCTGCAAAGACATTATGTATGCAGTTCATGAGTCTAAGTTGTCTGGACATTTTGGGTTTTTAAAGACGTTAACTTTGTTGCAAAGGCAATTTTGGTGGCCAAGGATGCGGGGGGATGTTTCCACCTATGTTTCATCTTGCCAAACCTGTTTAATGAGTAAATCCCATAGTGGAAAACCCCCAGGACTTTTGCAACCACTGGAAACCCCCAAACGTCCCTGGGAAGTCATCTCCATGGATTTCATTACAGATCTCCCACCCAGCAAAGGGGAAACAATGATCTGGGTAGTTGTGGATACCTTTTCCAAACAAGCTCATTTTGTTCCGTTTAAAAACTTGCCCACCACAAAGAGTCTGGCGAAAGCATTTGTAAACCACGTCCTTAGGCTTCATTGTTTACCTAAGAAGGTAATTTCGGACCACGGAACACAATTCATTTCCAACTTCTGGTGGGAGCTTTTACACTTGCTAGGGATTGAGTCAGCTCTAAGCAGTGGCTACCATCTGGAAACGGATGGACAGACCGAAAGAATTAATCAAGTCTTGGAGCAATATTTGAGATGTTACACTAACTATCAGCAAGATAACTGGATAGATCTCTTACCGTTTGCGGAATACAGTTATAATAATGCAGTGCATTCTTTCACTGGAGTGTCCCACTTCATGGCGGTGGGGTTTTTTGAAGGGGTACCTCTCCCTGACCTAACTCAGGAAGCAGAAGGGACCACCGAGTTTGCCCAATGGTGGAACTCTTTAAGAGACTATTGGCTGTTAATTGCCAAAACTTTGGAGGAAGCCAAAGCTGATTATAAGAAATATGCTGACAAGAGGAGGGATCCTGGTTGGGACCTCTCCCCTGGTGACTCTGTCTATGTGTCCACAAAGAACATCAAGGGTCTACAACTCAGTTGAAAACTCGGCTGGAAATACATGGGACCTTTCCCAGTAGTGCAGTGTCTTAACAAGGTGACTTTTGAACTAAAACTGCCTAAATCATTGAAATTTGTACATCCTGTTTTCCATTACAGCCTGTTGAAGAAAGATCCTGGACCGAATGAATGGAGACCCTCCTCTTCCTCTTTTCCTCCTCTGATGAGGATGATCAACCTCACTATGCAATTGATCACATTTTAGACTCTAAGATGAAATGGGGTCGTTTGTTCTATCTTATAAAATGGTGGATTTTGGTCCTGAGGAAAATGAGTGGGTGGAGGAATCGCACGTTCATGCCCGTGATAAAATTTGTGCCTTTCGAAGATTGTATCCCTTAAAACCTCGGGGGGGGGGGGGAGTTTGCTATCGGGAGGGCAGAATGTCAGTTAACTGCCATGAATTCTTTTCAATAACTGTATGACTGCTACAAGGTGTATTAACATGATCTCTGAAAAGGTTATCAGCTTTCATGTGTTTTACCCTCATGACTGGTGACAGGTCCTGCCCAGGAGTTCTCAACGGAGCCATGACCTTGGACTACCAGTTACAAATTCTGACCCCGACTCACTTCACAAGGTAGTGTGAGGATAAAATCGGGGAGAGGAAAATGATGTAAACTGCTTTGGGTTCTCATTGGAAAGAAAGGGTATAAATGAAGTAAATAAAAATTTAGCAGACATGGGGGGCAGTTAAAAGATAGTTTGGCTGATGGGTGGGAAAGAGAGAAGGAGGTAGAGAAAGGTGAAGACATGGGGGTTGTCAGGAGGAGGGAAAGAGGAAATTGTAAGGCAGGGGTACAGGGGGAAATGACATGCTCCCTGCAAATTCTTGCAGGTACCTCACCATACAACTGGGCTCAGCCTGGAAGCCAGCATGACACTACTGGGCCACAGTTTTCCCAGACAGAGACTGCCAGAGGAAGGGAAGGAGGGAAAATTGTAGACAGAGGGGGAGATAAAGGTAGATTGGCTCATGGATGGGGAAGAGAAAAGGAAGCAGGAAAGGGGGGAGGTTATGTGGTGTTCAGGAAAGGGAATGATGAAATAGTGGGGAAGGGTGAAATGAGATGCCTTTCTGCTAGGGTTGCCAGGTCCCCTCACCATCATGGCAGGGGGATTTGGGGGTGTTCCAGGGGTGGGTAGGATGTCATTGGGTAATGTCTTGACATGATGACATCACCTTGAAGTGACAACATTGCATTGGTGATATCACACATGATACTTTGGTTTTGGGCAGAACGCTCTAGGGCTTTTTGCTTCAAAACCATAGAGTTTGCCTAAAAAACCGGAGTGTTGCATGTGATGTCACCAAGCCAATTATGTCACTTCCAGGTGACATCAATGTGTTGCTGACATTGCCCGATGATGTCCCTATTTGGGGGTGGGGTTTCATGGATTGCAGCCCCCCTGGGGCTGGCAATCCTACTTTCTACAAGTACTTGTGGGTCTTCTACTCGTCAATACAAATTACACATTGAGTATATCTTCACATTTTTTAAACTCATGGAATTAATTCTTGATTTTTCATCAGAAAACAAATTAGACTTTTATCTTCTTGGACAAGAAATGTGAGAAATAATAAAACATCTTCATAGAGTAATAGTCAGGGGTCCGTTGGAGCGGGAGCGCACAGGAGCGCAGCTCCGGGAGTGAGGAGCCCAGGGGGTGGGAACATGACCAAGCCCTGCCCCCTCCTCGGCGACCCCGAGCAATGCAGAGGCGCAACACCCCGGAGAAAGCCCTGCTAGGGTCTTTATTGTTTTTAATGATTTGTTTTAATATTGATAATTTTATCATTGTTCCTTTTATGTCTGTGTGCTGCTTTTCCAGAGACTTGCTCAAGGTGGCATATAAATTTTCTAAGTATACCATTTTTTATCTGGGCACATGGCACATAAGTACTGGAGAAATTTCACCAACCCTTCAGCAGCTTCCACCCCATCAGTTTGGTGTAGTGGTCAGGAGTTGGACTCTAATCTGGGAGAACCGGGTTTGATTCCCCACTCCTCCACATGCAGCTGCTGGTGTGACCTTGGGCCAGTCACAAGTTCTCTCAGAGCTGTTCTCTCATGAACAGTTCTCAAAAGACCTCTCTCAGCCCCACCTACCTCACAGGGTGTCTTGTTGTGGGGAGGGGAAGGGGAAGGGATGGGTGGTGCACATGTCCTGGGTATCTCAAGTCTACTTGAAACCTGGTGGTTTCAAGGGAGCAGGAAGAGAATGAGGGTGTGTTCTTTACGCTTATTTTTATTGCACAAAGTATTGGATGGGGAAGGGAATGGAGGAAGAGCAGGTCAGTTTCACTCACCTGTGGAGTGGAACCTGAGGGGTGGGTGTTGCCTTCTGACACACTTCCAGTATGTTAGGGGGTGTGGCATATGCAAATGAGTTATGCTAATGAGTTATGCTAATGAGCTCCTGCACCTCTTTTTCTACGAAATGACCCCTGGTAATAGTGAAATTTGGGGTAGTTACTTACTTTACAGAGAGTGAGCACAAACAAACACATTAGATTCACATGTATTATTTTTCTTCTCAAAACTGCATTTGGGAATGCTGGTGGGTTCTTCTTTAGTGGAGTGCACATCAATTTTTGGATAAATTCCAGGTTCGGATTTGGCAAAAACATGTTTTTTGTTATCCTGAGATTTTGGGGTTCTCCTTCATTTCAGGATTTTTCCCCCAGGTTTTTCCCCAGGTTCTGACACTTTGGGACCATTTCAGCAAACTGACCCCCACCCCACCATTCCCCTGTCTCCCAGAGGCCAAACACCTGTTTGGTGGTCTCTCCCTCCCTTTAAATTTTAAAAGGCCATTGTTTCTGATGGGTAGATATGACCTCTCTAATGTTACATTTAAAAGGGCACTTGGCTTCTCCAGGCCCTTTAAATTTCAAAACACCATTGTTTTCTATAAGGGTAGATTTGCTTTTTGGATACCAGGTTTCCCCACAAAAGTAATGAGCCTTTAAAATTTAAAAAGAGGGCAAGCAGGCCGTAGGCAGAATTTTTTTTCTGGGGGGGGGGGGAATAAGTATAGGGGTGGTCAGGCCATCATTATTTATTTACTTTATTATTTATTCATTTATACTTTATTAGTTATTTACCAATTTTCTACTTGAGACTCAAGTTGGATTACATGGTACAGAACATTGTAATCAAACGGCATGAGAGATCTAAGAAATAATGCAATAGGACTAGACTTACAAAAAATGCAAACAATGCAAAAAATGTATCAAACATACTATGTCAAGTAATGCAGAAAACGGAACTGCAAAAAATGAAAACAATACTGTAAGAGCATGATAGAAAATACAACAAATCAATAATATATAGCATACACTGTGGCATAGACTACAGTACTGTTCTATATAAACATTATAAAAATGCCCTCCAAAATAACTGGTTACATAGGTGGCAGTCACACATGCAAGATAAAGCGGGCAGGAAGCGAGGCTATTTCCTCTGAAGGAAATTGACCCGCAGTTGCACAATCACATAAAGTTTTGTAGATGCAGGCACAGGCCGCCACTGCATGATCAGATGCAACCGCAGGTGAGTTGGGGGGGGGGGTGTTTGCCACTGTTTCTGATTCACTTAAACAGGGAATCAATGAATCGCATCTCCGCCCTGAGGGCTTCCTATGACAGTATGCGATGATGCGCATACTGAGAAGGGGAAAAAAACAACGGCATGGCATCAGGGTAGCCTGATCAGACTATCCTGATGCCATGGGAGCATGCTGGGGTGATCAGACGCAGGAAAGTCCATCTTTGGCCCTTAGCAACCCATTTGCTGCAGGACTTTCCGAGGTGTTTTTTACTCCACTTGTGCGGCAGAGCAAAACGGGTTGCCAACGGCTGTGGGGTGCTTCCCAGATGTTGGCATCTCATTGTGCTCCTTTAATCCACCCGGCATTCACACCTATGTCGGGGCAAATTGTGTGTCTGATCGCAACCTTTGTCTTAAAGGAGCCACTGGACTCTAAATTTGTTCAAATGCTACAGTGTCAGCTTTAAAAAAAATCCATAAACCATTCTTTTAAGTGCCTATAAAACTGGGACCCTTAATTCTATCTATCTGACTCAGACAACCCAGATCCCTCAGGTGAGGCACAGAATCCCTGAGAAGGGCTTTGATATTGGACAGAAAACAACTGTGTGTCATTGAAACGTTTCTCCTGCTGAAAGCACTGACAATGTAAACAAACAGGATCAATTAATTTGTTCATATTTCCATTAGATTTTTTTTTGAATTTGTATCCTGCCCTCCCGGCCTCTTGGTGGGCTCAGGGCGGCTAACAACATATACCATATACAGTAAAACCATAAAATACAAGATAAAAACATATCATCTGTAAAATATTGTGCAGTATTTTTCCTATTAGATGGCGCTGCTCACCCTATCCCAACAGCGTCGACTGGTGCCAATGGTCTGGGCAGCGATGTTCAATATTTGGGCCAGGGCAATAAGATCCTGGCGGCGACCCCTACTTGTAGGCCTGGCAGAAGAGCTCCGTCTTGCAAGCCCTGAGGAACTGTGAAAGGTCCCGCAGGGCTTTGATGTTCTCTGGGAGCTCATTCCACCAGTATGGGGCTGCCACCGAAAAGGTCCTGGCCCTTGTTGCTGCCAATCGGGCCTCCCTGGGCCTTGGGAGGACCAGGTGGTGTTGGGAACTCGATCGCAGTGCTTGCTAGGGTACATATGGGGAGAGGCGGTCCCTCAGGTAAACCGGTTTCTGGCCATATAGGGCTTTATAGGCAAGCACCAGCACCTTGAACCAGATCCAATATGCTATAGGCAGCTAGTGCAGTGCCTTTAAGGCAGGCTGGATGTGTTCTCCCATAGGGAGTCTCAACATCAGCCTTGCCGCTGCATTCTGCACTAGCTGCAGCTTCCAGATCTGGGACAGGGGCAGCCCCATGTAGAGAGTGTTACAGTAATCCAATCTTGAGGTGACCAACGCATGGATCACCATAGCCAGGTCATTGCATTCGAGAAAGGGAACCAACTACTTAATCAGCGGTAGTTGGTAAAAGGCTGACCTTGCAGTGGCTGCTACCTGGGCCTCCATCGTTAACGAGAAGTCCAGGAGCACTCCCAAGCTTCTAACCTCTGGTGCTGGCACCAGTAGTGCCCCATCGAAGGTTGGGAGAGGCGTCCCTAAATTCGGCCCACTCCGACTCAGGCATAGGACCTCCGTCTTTGTCAGATTCAATTTCAATCGACTCTGTCTAAGCCAACCAGCCACAGCCTTCAGAGCCAGGTCAAGATCTGCTGGACTTGATAGAGCTGGGTGTCATCAGCATATTGGTGACAACCCAGCCCATACCTCTGAGCAATCTGGGTGAGGGGGCGCATGCAGATATTAAACAGCATTGGGGTGAGCACTGCCCCCTGTGGCACTTCGCACAGTAACGGGTGCCTTTGGGACAGTTGCTCTCCTATTGCCACCCTCTGTCCCCGATCTTGGAGAAACAAGGAAAGCCACTGTAAGGCTAGTCCCTGAATCCCAATGTCGGCGAGGCGGTGGGCCAGTAGTTGGTGGTCGGCCATGTTGAACGCTGCTGATAGGTCCAACAGCACCAACACCGCCGTTCCGCCCCGATCCAGATGCCTCCGGAGGTCGTCTGTGAGGGCAACCAGCACTGTCTCTGTCCTGTGGCCTGTCTGGAAGCCGGACTGGAAGGGATCTAATATGGAGGCATCATCTAAGAAGCCCTGCAGCTGGTTCGCCACCACCTTCTTGATTAACTTACCCAAATAGGGTAAGTTAATCAAGAAGGTGGTGGCGAACCCAAATAGGGTAAGTTGGATACCAGCCAATAGTTGTTTTTGTTTTGTTTTGTTTAAAAAATTAAAGGGGTGGTGGTGGTTCACTTTTCACCATTCATTTTGAAACGAGTATACATTCATAGCAGGGAGGAAGACTGTGAAAAGCCTAAGCAAAAATTTGCTTGGACCACCAGCAAGATATCACTGATTCCTGCTCCCCTCATTCCTGCAGCCCAAGCTATTTTCAGATGATGATTCAATTCCTTTGAGAATCTGAATCAACGTCTTGGTGCTTTGTGTACTTAAGTGATGGCTGGATGGGGGCTGTGAAGCTAGGACTGCCAAGCCACAGCTGGCAACCCCTGGGAACAATCAAGGGCAGGGACTGGTGCTCCAGTGTCACACCAGTGAGCTAACACCCCTTCCAGTAAAGACCATAGAATTTTTACAAATCTTCGAGTGTCTATGATGCTACTGGATTTTAACCAGAAATGACATGGGTAGGGTTTGGGGGCAGAGACACAGGAGAAAGATGGTGGTGGCTGCATCACTCTGTTCCTTTTTGGCAAAAACCTTATGTCATATCTGTTCCCCCCCCCCCCCCCCCCGAAGTGATGCAGTGACACAGCCAACACAGCTAATGTTACTGTGTGTTTTTTCTCCCACTGTCTGGCTGGCAGCAGCCTGAAATGTTAGTGCAATGCCGGTGCCACCCCAATCCTCCTTCATTTTCTCCTGCTGTCACCTGGACTTGCAACTCTAAATGAAACTCTTCCTTGCTTCATAAGGAACATTATAAAGAGGAAATACAGGACACAATTTTAGGGCACAGGAGCAGGAAATAGAAGAATTAGCTGAACAATGGTACAATGGATAGGATGGGTACAGTGTGAGTTGGGCTTCTGCCCCAACCCAGCAGAATGTATTTGTCGTGTTAGGCCAGGTCAATAGTTCAGTTTGCTCAATTCCTATAAATGGTCAAGCAGATGCCTCTAGAGATGTTAGATTCCCCATCCCAAAATAATTTATGGCAAGTGTTATTTTACTAATATCAAATTTTTCACAACAGCATGAATTTTAACGTTTGGTGAGATATTACCACAGTGTGACAATTATCATTGTCCTCAGTCCTGCGCAGATAGGCACATTTGGAAGGACCATGGAAACTTTATGAACATGCAGAGAACAGTGCATTATTGCACAATGGTGGTCAAACAATATTCCAGCCAAGTTGTTGAACTGGCTAAATGGGAGCATCTCTGCTCAGAAGCAAGTCCCATTTTATTCAGTGAAGTTTACCACAAGGAACGTGTTTTTAGTATTGCAGCCATGATCAGTGCTAAGCACTAGCCAAAGAAAAGTGAAGCTACTAGATAACATGTGCTAAGTGTTATAACCTGAACTTTGTAAAAGTTCTTAGAAATACAGAAATGGTTTGGTAGCTAAAGAAGATGGAGGCCCAGAATCTGCATTGTAGGAGTGATTACTGTAGGCTGGTGATTCGGTGTAATTCTGGGAGAACTCCATCCCCCACCTTGAGGTTGGTAACCCTACTCAACTGTTATTGTTTTTCTCAGAAACATAAGCCTTGGGGCATGCTTCACAGCCTTGCTGCACCTGCTAAACAATAAAAAAATTATCTTAATAAATATCTATTTAGTTAGCAGACATCATTTTGAGATTTCCCAGGAGCTGAACAGCATGATACTAACCAAGGTTGAATAGAGGCCTATTTGATTGGGGTTGAAGTGCTATAGCAACCACTTTTCATGCTAGTTGGAATTTGGTATTCATATATATCCAGGGAAAGTGTTTTAAGTTATATCACTTTAAGGAATCCTTGCTGAATACTGATGAGATGGCATACTAAATTTCTGGGGATGTCATTCTGTTGATCTCTGGAAAACTAACCTAGGAGTCTTAGACTTCTGTAGAATGATATACTTGAATTTAAAGGTCCTGGAAAACATTCCCTATTTTAATGCTTTGTGTTAATGTAACCCCAGCATTTCCCATCAATCCCAACCGAGGGAAGAAGTTATGGAACCTGGCTTGTTTATTGGAAGAGTGTGTATGGGGAATAAAATTAAGTAGTAGTACATTCAGCCCACTGGCTTCCACTGCTCCTAACCTGGGGGGAGGGGATAATTACCAGCAGGGGTCATTTTGTAGAAAAAGAGGTGCAGGAGCTCATTAGCATACCTATTAGCATAACTCATTAGCATAACCGGCCGAATGTCAGTTTCAGCCCTATTATACCCTATGGGCCATTGAAGTCAATGGCAAAAACTCATAGGGTATATGAGGGGCTAGAGGAGAGGGGGTTTGAGGGAGAGGGTCCAAACTTGCAGGGTAGCTTCTGGGACCTCTCCCTGAAATACCCACCAAGTTTCAAGAAGATTTGACCATGGGGTCCAATTCTACAGGGCCTCAAACAAGTTGCCCCATCCCCTCCATTGTTCTCTATGGTGAGAAAAAACATTACTTTTTTCCCACCAGAGAACAATGGAGGGAATAGGGACCTGTTTGGAGGCCTGTAGAATTGGACCTCTGGTCCAATCTTCTCGAAATTGATGGGTATTTGGGGGAGAGGTCCCAGAAGCTACCCTGCAAGTTTGGAGCCTCTCCCTCAAACCCCCTCCCCTACAGCCACTTTTAAAGCTGCCGCCGAATTTCTGCAGCAATTTGGCAGTGGGCCAAATCAGATCAGAGAATCTGATTCGGCCCATGGCTGCCCTAGTGCCCACTCCTGAGCTGGCAGAGCGGTGCTCTGCCTCGCTCTGGCCCCAAAGGACCCCTGCCAGTAGGCATAGTAAAGGAAAATGCAATTTCAAAACAACTCCCAGACTCCCACACCATCAGTAAAACCACAGAGTTCTTGGGAATTCCTAGAGAAGCATAATGCCACTTTCAAGTTTTCCCTGGAAGATTGTTGTGCCAATGGCACCCCCCCATGTCTCCGCTTTCCCAGCTCCCAGCTCCTACCAGTTGCCAACCATTGGCTAGCAACCCTCTATCTTTCTGTCTGGGCCCAAGGTGCTTCAACTAAATTGTACCATGGTCCATAATGTCCATGACCTGATGGACTCAGACTTTCAGGGGATTTTAGAGAGATACAGAGGATGATGTGAGACTACATGGTCAGAATGGAGATGGCCAAGAAGATGGTGGAGAAAGACATGAACAGAGCCTGAACCACAAATCTGACAATTTTCAGATTATTAACATAGCGATTATTAACACAGGGATAAGTCTACACCTTTCTTCAAAGGTCATTTGTGAATTGTCGCTCAACTGTATGTTGTTTTTTTGCAAACAAATCAGAACCCAACTAGAGCTCTCTCCTCACCTACCTTATCCTATGCTCTACATTCCATTGAAATCCCTTGTGAGGCCCCAATAAGTCCTCCCTCAGACAAAACAGCCCTGAAAAGGGTCCTGGCCCCTCCACCTGCCTCTTAGTGACAAAAACCAAACCTGTTGCAATTGCCTAGCAACAGCCACTGAGGGCATCCGGTTCTTAAAGCTACAGGTGCTCCTTTTATCATTTTGGGTTTTTAATCTCCCCCAACATGTCTATCTATTTCAGATTTTTCTGCAACCCTTGGGCATTTTCCAGGTATGTAGAAATATGTCTTGTATGTGCACAGGTCCAGTCTCCAGATTTAAGTGTCCTCAGACTTGGCCAATTTGGCTATTAGAATATAGATAACCAACCAAACCAAGAAAAAAAAATCATTTTATTCTTCTCATTCTGTTGGACAAAATGGCTACCATCATTCTGATCAAGTTATTCATAGACAAGAGAGTTTCAGTTAACAAAGGCATATATTCTTACAGAGGTTTTACAAGGAGAATCCCCACAAAACAATCGAATAAAATTCAAGATCAGAAATAATTCAGTATGGAAAAGCAAACCAACTGGCACTTGCTTTCTTCAAGGATCGGTTTACAGGAAACTAGCTATTAACTCCATACAAAAGAAACGTGAATCTTTGCCCTCTCTAGGAAATTGTTTAAACACTGAGCATTTTAAAACTTGCCAAGTCAAATTAATAAAAGATACAGTTGTCCAGCATCTTACTGGAGATTTGGGGAACTTTCTATCAAAGTTAATTAAGTAACAGGCTCCCTTGGTGGATCCTGGTCCACCAGTGGGAAAAGCTTCAGGTAAATAAACAAGACAGCAATCCTAAACAGGTCTACGCAGAATCCTACTGAAGTCTATTCACTGAGTACTTCCCGGAAATTGTTCTTATGATGGCACTGTTAGTTTCCTAAGGATGATCTTTCTGAAGTTTCTCAGGTCTCCAACGTATTTAATCTTCTTAATAATAATAAATTCTGAAAAGTACTTTGCATGAATAGCATTGTATTTCTTCTAGGTATTTCTTAATATGTAAGGCATACATTTTCCCCTATTTATGTAGACATGTGCTTGATATTTTCAAAACCCCAGAGTACTGAATCAAAACATGAATGTGTTAAAAAGTGGATGGGAATTTAATTAAACCATTTTCCTAAGGCTGAATAGAAATTTAGTGAGATCAAACTTCAGTTTGTATAGTAATTGGATCTTTGTTATGCCAGATATAAGAGATCAGTTGTTCAATTGATGCTGGGTAGTCACTGTGATCTGGAACATGTGATCAGGCTTTATTCAGCACACTGTTCACATGCCTTTGAACTGCTGCATTAGGGAAAGAAGTTGCTGATTGCGCTGCTGAATGCTTTGCTGTTCTTCTCTCAACTGTTCCTGTTCATGGAGAATCTGCTCCTGTGACAAAATCAGAAATCATATTCTTATATGTTCTGGCTGGTGTCCTCTTTCTCCCCTTTAAGAAATTATTAAATGATTTGTTTTGTTTACTCTACCTTTTTTGTTATACAGATTAAGATTAAGACTCCTTGTCAAATCTGATTTGGGTATCATTTTGAAAGATTTAGTTCAGATGAAAGCAATTTCTATCAGTACACATTTAGAACTGGGATTAAGAATGGATCCTGTATTGGAAGGGACAGTGGCATCTGTTTGTCTGAGTTCTATGGCTAGTCAAAGAGTGCTTGAAGCTGTGAAGGCCATCTCCTGAAAGGGGATCACTACCAAGGATGGCTGTTAAAATGGCACAATAGAAAGGTGAGATTATTAATACCTCCTAGAGATTCCCTGAGATGAAGGAAGGTACAGTTATACATCTTTTGAAGAGATCACCTTGCCTAAGACATATTGGCAATTACTGGTCAATGTTTTGCTCCCCTTTTGGGGATAAGGTGTTTGAACAGATGGTGGCAGAATAATGTTAGTCATATCTGGATAACACATCTGCCCATAAACCAGTTCTGTCTGGTATCAGGCTTGGTTTTGTGATGTGGAAAGTCTTGGTAACTCTGATGGACAATCACCTCTTGCAAATAGACAAGAATATTGCATCTCTGTTAGTTCTGCTCTATCTGTCAGCAGCATTTAATACACAATATTTTGCCACAGCAACTGGAGTATATAATGGCTACAAAACCACCAGTGGTTTCAATCTTTCCTTAAAAGTAGGAGTCAGAGTTTCCACTGGGGAAGGAAACAGCAAATTGGGACCTAATTTGTGGACTTCCACAAGTGTCTATTTTGTCCTCTGGGTTCTTTAATGCTTAAATTGAGCCATTGGGTGAGATTGTTCATAAATTTTGAAGGTGACTTATGCAGATGACAGCCAGCTCTCTCTCTTTATTCTAAGCCTCCCTCTTAAAGCTGCTGCTGCGAGTGAATCTAGAATTGAACTTAGATAAATTGCAGGTGATGCTTGTGGGGAAAACAAAGATATTGACTGGGATGGTTTTGCTAATTCTAGATGGGATTAAATTTTCTTTATCTCATCGAGTAGGAAACTTGGAGTGTTCTTAGACTAAGCTTTGTTGATAGAAAAATAGGTTGATGCTGTTGTTAGGAATGCCTTCTTTTCATTACACCTTGCTCACAAGCTAGTGCTCTATCTGGATTTTGCTAATTTAGCCAGATAAAATGACTGTAACCCACTGTATGGGTGTATCTTTTGCAGAACTGCCCTATTCCGAACAGCTTTTCTTGGAGTGCAATAAATTGTCAGATGTTGAGGGATGTGGCAGTTTATCTCCTTGATCATATTATTAATGGTGGTATATTCTACCATTTTTATTATAACCTGCATTTATAAGCCACCCTGATTTCTTGGAGAAAATTTTTGAAAACTTGCTAATTTTGAATTATTTTTGAATATATTTTGAATATTTTAATACTTGATATTTGTTGGTCCTCCTTTTATTATTTTAATTTTGGTTTCACTCTGCCATAGCAAACATCTCACCCTTTCCCTCTGCTTTATACTGTATGCCTGTGAGCAGGGACCTGCTTGATTTTATTCAAGTACAATGACTGAAACCTATAAACAACACATGATGAGGATGATGCCTGCTAGGGCTGCCAGATCCCCGGTTGGGGCAGGAGATGTCCTGTCCCCACGCCCTGTTGCCTGCTGCTGCTGCTTCAGGAGGGAAAAAAGAAAGAAAAATAAGGCCTTTTCAACTTAAATACTTACTATAGAATTCCTGGCAGTTCCTAGAGCTACCAGAAGTGACAAAAGGTAGCTCTAGGAATCTCCAGGAACTCTAAAGCAGAAATTTCTTGTAAGTAGACGAGGTCTTATTTTTTTTTTTAATTTTTCTCCTGAAACACTGCCCCCCCACCTCCCACCAGTTGCCAGGCACTGCCTGACAAACCTAATGCCTGCACAACACTGAAACAAATGCAGGAAGTCTATGTGTACACTGGTGTCCTCTCCCCATATATAAAGAAGAAGAAGAAGAAGAAGAAGAGATTGGATTTATACCCCGCCCTCCACTCCCCAAGGGAGTCTCAGAGCGGCTTACAAACTCCTTTCCCTTCCCCTCCCCACAACAGACACCCTGTGAGGTAGGTGGGGCTGAGAGAGCTCTTTCCCAAGCTGTCCTTGAGGGAACAGCTGGTACAGAGCTATGGCTTGCCCAAGGTCATCCAGCCACGTGCAAGTGGAGGAGTGGGGAATCAAACCCGGTTCTCCCAGATTAGAGTCCGCGCACTTAACCACTACACCAGACTGGCTCTAAAGAAGACACCATTGAAAGTGAGCCAGTTGAACGTGGCTAGGAGGAAAGGGGTCTGGAATAATAACAACAAAAACTAATTTAACTGAGCCTCAGCAAGTACAATGAATGACTGCATGTCCCCTGAGGGCAGGGGCACATCATAGCTCTCTCCTATGAAACACACTAAGGCACCAAGCAGCTGCTCCAGTGTCTTTATTTCTGAACAACTGCAGCCAGAAAATCCTGTGGTTAGTGGCACCTGGGTCTCTCTATTTTGCCCTTTCCTGCTTTGAGCCTCTTAAGTAGGCTTGCCAAGTTGTACTTGCTTAGGAGCAGGGGGAGTCCATCCTCTTCCAGGAGTCTTCTGGTGCGAGTGCAAAGCGCGTGCCGCGATGACGTAACCAGGAAGTGATGCAATCATGTCAGGAATGTTGGGGGTGGGACATCAGTAATTCAAGGGAAAACCATAGAGTTTTCCCTCGAATTACAGAGCGTCCCCCCCGAAACATGCCCGACGTGATGACGTCACCTCTGGGTGACATCATTGCACTGGGCACATCCCCTCAGCCCGGCAATTTGGGGGTGGGGTTCCCCCTGGCCCGGCAATTTGGGGGTGGGGTTCCCCTCGGCAACCCAATCCCAGCCAGCGGGCAACGAGTCGCTGGAACAGGGGTTTCCCCGCCTCCTGGGAGGACTTGGCAAGCCTACCATTAAGGCTTTAGCCCAGCTCCTGCTCATTCTCTTTCTGAGTAGAGCCTCTCCATTCCTTGACCGTTTCCTGCCAAGCACTCTGGCAGCTCTGCTCCAGGCTTATTGATCTTTCTCCTCCTCCACCAGCTTACTGCCTTCTTTCCTTCTACTCCTCTTGTCCTCTTCTTAACTCTTTAATGTCTACATATCTGTCCGGGTCTTGGCTCCACTCCCTTGCTCAACCTTGGCAGCCTTCTCCACGCCTTCCAGGCTGCTCCACTATCTCCTGCCTCCAAGAGCTATTCAGCCTAGCCAGCCCACCCCCAGTTTCCCACCATGTCCCTGCCTCTGCCAGCCAGCATCTCTGGAGCTGGTAGTCTCATGCCCATTCCTGTGAGCCAGCTGATGGTTGGGCTTATCACAACATGATCTCTATCACAGCCTTACTCCCATCAGCCCCACTGACTGAAGACTGTTCAAGTGCCCTAGGTAGGCAGAAAGGGGTGGGGTAGTTGTGGCTGGCTTGGGCCGCTCCTCACGCTGATGGAACTACCATCTGGTTCTCACAATCTTTGTTAGAAAACCGTGTAGTCCTGCTCCGTATCCCAAATTTGTAGATATTTACCCTCAGTTTGTAGATTTCTTTCCTTTCCTTGTCATTCTCTTCTGCTCTGGCTTTAAGCCATGCTTCATTTTGGGCTTTGTGTTTTTCTAGCATCTCTTCCAGTTCCTGTTTTTTTTTTTCAAAAAATCTATGTTTATAAGAACTGTTAATCACACACTCAACATACAATCTAATATTGATATCAATTACACATTCAAAATAGCTGCACAACCTCAATCTAATATGCTCTAAAACATTTCAACTAATTATAAATAAACACAAAAAGAAGTAGCAACAGGTGCTAGGCTTAGTATCTTGGGAAATAACAAACTTACCTTCTGTTGAGTTCTGAGCCATTTGTTGTACTGCTCCTTTTCACATTGCAAAGCCATTGTGGCCTGGACCAATTCAGCTTTTGCACTGAAAAGAAACATGCACGTAAAGAAACAGAAGATTTTAATTATATAAATTAGATAAGTAACAAAATTAAATTAAAAGAGATGCTATGGTATAGTTGTGTCCACAGCAAGAGATGATTTTGATCTTTTTGAAATAGAAGGACCATGATTTTAAGGGTCTTTTATTTTAAAAGGTGTCAGACAATGTCTTAGGTCTTTTTTAAAAACAAAGCATATAACCAGAGCAAACATCAGTCTTTACATAGCAAGAGTATGTTGGTATCTAGATTACAAACCTTAGTCATTTTCTTTGGGTCTACATATATTTAGCCATTACCATATTTTTTTTTTCAAGCAGTGAGGGCTTTTCACTCATATTTTTCTAATCTGCATTACATCATAGTGACACTGCACTTTATAATGACAAGCAGTATCTCATAGGTTAAAACTCAAACTAGAAATGATTTCAGGGATCTGTGATTTTGGGGAGGGCTTTAAACAACCACTTAACTGAGACTACAATGACACTAGAAAAATCAAACCCATTCCAATTGATATGCCATGGTCTCTTCACAAGGAATTTTTTGAGAGGCAGCTGGGGATCTCAAACAACACTTCCAGCAACTTCCCACAACTGAAACTCACATGGTTTCTTGGGTACAGAAGCCATGGCCAAGCTAGCTTCAGGTCACAGTGAACATGTCTGAAAAGCACTCATTTTGATATAAGAATGGAACCATACATATGAGAATTAGATGCCTTTTCATTCTGGCTGATGAAGGGTTCTGTATCAGTCAGCTGCTGCCTAAATCACATTGTGAGGCAATAGGATTATAAGGGGTAATGCTTGTATTGTTACTAGCTTAGACTCAGATCACTGGGGATCAGTCTATCTTGTGTGACAAAAGGAAAGGTAATGTGTCTTAACAATTGTATACATGTCCTCAGCATGTCAGAAAATGGCTCTGGCCTAGTACCCATCAGGGACTGGAGTAGGTAATCTCTTAACTCAGATGACTAGAGGCACCTGATGTCTGTGAGAAAAGGAATCAGTTTTAGTTGATGGGAGAGGCAGATAGACACTGCTTTGAGATGTTTTAAGTGCCTGGGGAGGAGAGGTACATGATCTCTGTATCTGGAGATCTGATGTGGGGTAGATGATCTGCTATCATGTAGGAATGCCACTCCCTCAGTTTGTGTGCCATCTGTAAGTAAAGCAAATGCCCCAAGCACACTACAAATCACCAGTGTGCTCTCTCCTCAAAAGAAAACCAACCCAGATCAGCACTACTCATGACACTTCTCACTGCTTGGAGAAGTGGGGCATGCATAGCAGTGTTTTTATACTTCACTTTTATTTAGGAAGTATTAACTATGGTCGAGGACAGATTGGTCTGCCGCGCTTCCGCAGCGCGGCAGAACATAGCGGGGGGAATTGCCCCCGCTGCGCAGCATTCACACACTGCCGCAAGGAAGCCGCCAGCAGCGTCCAGGCTGTGGCTGGCTTCCGGCGGCGGCAGAGTGCCACGCGGCTCCCCCGGCCCGGCACGAGTTCACACCCACCAGAAGCGGGTGGAATGCGTGTGCAGCAGCCGGGACACCACTTTGAAGTGGTGCCCGGCTGCTGCGGGAGGAGTGCGGTGCCGGACGCGTTGCGTCCAGGCCACCTCCTCCGGGCAGATGTGGCAGTCTGGACTGCCGCTCTGCCTCCGCTTTTAAAGCGGAGGCAAAGCGGGCCAGACTGCCAGTCTGTCCTCAGCCTATGACAGTAATAACCATGTTGCCTGCACTGATGAGAAACAGTTTGATTTGTATTGAAGTTCCCCTACATTCCAAAAGTAATGAGGACTATCATCCAACAGTTTACAGAGACATTCTTGAATTTTCTGCCAAACATCTGCTTATTCCACCAATTTAAGGATCCTGTTCCCTTGTCTTTCACTGAAGCATTAGATTAAACAACAGTTCCAGGGATACCAAAGAATACCTACATGCCGAGTTTTTGAAACTCAGAGTCCAGCAAAGCAAAGGCTGTTAGAATCATGTCCATCGCTTGGTTACGCACTGAATGGAAATCTTGGAGCTGGGTTGCCTGTGTAGAAAGTTATTAGTTATCACTGCTTGAACTGCTGTAAAGAAGGATAATAGAAGAGAAAGCTTCTGTAATGATTAACCTCTTCACTTCAATTGAGAGCAGCCTTTCAAAGTCAGCCAAGAGTTTTTACACCATGGCTCACTTCTTGGCCTGGCAAGTTTCTTCTTCACAGCAGTGATGAAGTGATGCAACAAAGCAAATCCAGCCCTAAACTACTCTCTCATTCAGCTCTTGAAAGTAGATTCCTTAAGCTTCATAATATGCCCAACATATGCCAGGTCACAGGTGCACAACCGGACTAATTGTCAGAGCTACATCAGGAGAAGTCACATCAAAAAGTGCTCATTCTCTCAGTGCTGTGAAGGGAAGAAGGAGCTTCTGATTTCCCTTCTACTCTGCTTTTGCCAGCAGAAAGGGCATGGAGTTTTTTCACTGAATTTATCTTATACCACATGCTTTGGGAAGGACATGTGGAGCCAGAAAAAGGGGGTGAAAAGCCCCCACCCTTTTTGCTGGCAAAAGAGGGGTGGGAGAGAAAACAGAAGCTCCTTCCCCCTCACAGCACTGAGCAAACAACTACTTTTTAGGGTGAGTTCCCCTTATGTATTCCTGACTGTGGTCCATTCATGTACCCAGTCCCGAAGCTATGGTGGGGCTCCTTGGGGCTCTGCCCCATCACACATCAGCCAGGCCCCACAAGTCCTTGCTGCTAGAAATAATTTTTAGATTAATTTTAAAGTATTTTTAATTTATTCTGTAAAGTAGCGCTGCACCCTGAGCCCTGCCCACTTCCTAATTTGCAGCCTCTTCCTGATTTGCTGGTAACCCTACACATGACCTCCCTCCTTGTGTATTTCCTGTGGTAGTCTGCTGCAACTCTTCGTCTTCTTCATCACTTCTGTTAAAAGTGTGGCTGATCCTTGAACCCTGGTAGGACAGGACAGGAAACCACCCCTGGATAGGAGTCCACCCCTGGCACCACCAGCAAAATTTCCCCCCACAAGCCAAAAAATCCTGGTTATGGGCCTGCATGTACCCATGACCCAGCGCGTGTTGGGTGCATTATGTAGTTATGCCCTTAGACTGTCTGTTTCTTGTACTACAAATTAGTACATATGCTGTACATCTTGCCCTACTTCAGAATTTGATTTCTGAAACTATATGTTCCAGATCCCAAAGGGAACGGGGAAATCCTTGGCATTTTTAATTAACAAAATTGTTATTAACAGCAGAAATGTGATGTCACTAATTTATTCTTTTATAGTATAATGCTTGCTGTTTTAACAGTAGTTTCTCAGCTTTCAACACTCATTAATTCATTTGCCAAGGAGTATATTATGCAGGCAAATATTTAATAAGCAGTTTAATTGCTAAGGAAATTAATAACTGAGTAATTAATTCAGTAAGTAATGATGATGATACTTGGTAATCTGGGAGATCTTTATAAGCAAATGATTTCAAGAACATGTGACATGTAAATTGCCTCCTCCAGCAAATGGTTTATTTTGAAAGTGCATTTGAGTTGTATTTTCAAGCTGTATCTGCAAAGAAGACATGTGGGTTACATAATAACCTTGGCACAGACTTTTTCTGGCAGTCATGGAAGAAAATGAAATGGACCTGAAGGCTCAGCTGCATGACAAGCCACTGCCCAATAGAATTCATTTATTTGTATTTCATTAATGTATTAACATTTTAGAGCAAAACTCAGCCCTGTTTTGGTCTGAGCTTTGGTGTCATCATGACTCACCTGCAGAGTACATGCTTTGCACAATATCTTGACGGCCGTGTGCACAGTGCCAACAGGAGAATCTTACAGGAGAAAAGCTGCCTGCTTTCTACTGCCTATAGTGCCACTTCAGTATGAACACATGTACTCAACAGCACAAGAAGCCACTGTGCAAGCCTGGACCAGGGAGAAAGAAGACTGTCCCAGTTGCTTCTGCTATGGTTCTTTCACTTAGGACAGGCAAGAGCTGGTCTTAGTTCCAGTAAAGTGAGCAGGGTGAGGTGGGGGAACCCGAGACTGCCAAGACACTTTGGTGGCTGAGGCAGAAAATCCAAATGCTACTCTTCAGTGGTGGTGAAAATAGAGTCAACTAAATCACAGCTTCTCCTATATTAGCTGGCTGAGGCAGAGTACCAACTCTCAAGCATAACAGTTATCCTTTGGGATATTCTTTCCATCTTCTCTTTTACTTTCCTTTTATTTATAAAGAGAGATTTCTTTTGGAAAAACATTTAGAAAACCATCCAAGCAGAAATGCTGGACACATATGACAAATCCAGCTGGCAGGAAGCCAGTCTTTTCTAATTGACATAAGGAATAAATGGTACGGAAACACCATGCCCAGGGGATTCAGTACTCTTGCTTCAGCCTTGTTTATTGCCATGCTCCTCAGGTGTAAAGTCAGAGCTTCCCTTAACAGCTTAATTGTCAGGTGAAGGGGTTGTTCCTGTGTCTTGATAACAAGAGAGTACTAACATTATACTGAGACCCCAGAAAGCTAGCAAAATTGAAATGGATCACTCACTGGAGCAGACAGCAGGGGAGATTCAATTCCAGCCAGGAAAGGAGGTTCTGTTAACTCATATTTCACCTTGGGGATTTTGGTAGGAGTAAACCTGCACAACCAAGTGAATCTGGAATCAGATGTACGTCAAAACTGCCTACAGTGGGTGAGTGGTAGTGATTCCCATGTCTATATCTAACAGCCAAGGACTGGGCCCCATAGGGATAGGCGAAGCTGCGCAACAGGTGCAGCAATGGCTATGACATAGGGTTCAGTAAACCCAGGGGAACCCCCAGGCTTGCCGGGGGGGGGGGGGGGAAATCAAAAATGGATTTTCTGACAAAACTCCCCCAATAATTAATAGCCACATCTGTGCATGTGCAGATGTTACAAAAAAGTGAAACTGTGGTGGCGGCCAACAAGATCAGGTGATGAGGAGAAGCTGCAGCCAGCTCTGTCTTGCCCCTTCCGACCACCTACTTCTCTCCTCACAGCTTGGACTACTGAGATAAAGTGAGCAACACTAAACCAGGTCTACTCAAGATCCTACTCAGGTGTATCCCATGGGGCTTACTCCCAAGCAAGTGTTCTTAGGCCTGCACTGTGAGCATTGGAATTGTGATGAAGCAGAAAGAGACAGAAGGAGGCAATATACAGGCTGCTTAATCACCTTATCACTTCCCTGTGGGCCAAGGCCACTTTATTAACAATTTCTGAATATCCCGGATTTCTCTAAAAAAATTATTGTTAGTTCCAAGTTGCAGGAAAAAAGTTTGAAACAGCAGGAAACATACCAAAAGGAGCCCATAAAATCAAGGTGGCTTGTTATGGCGATTTATATTGTGAAAGACCCTACCTGAGTATGCTATCTGTATCAGAGAAATAACTGGGGAAGGGGAGAGACAACCAGACCTTTCTGCCTGTTCCCACTGGGAAAAGATGGAGGGGGAAAATGACACAAACAATACCTGCTGCTTATTCCAGGGATTCCCAGTTCTGAAAAAATCTCCTTCATAACTGAAAAAACAAAGATTTCAATTAATTCACTAACAAGGGTGATTAAAAAGAAATCAATAAGTTCTCATGGAAGCCATAAGGAAAAACAAAGAATCTGTTTTGTCCAGGGTGATGGGATTGCAATAATGCACATATACCCAACATATATTGTTTTAATAATTTAGTATTTGCAAGAAAACACACACAAAAGAATTGCTTGGCAGCTTAGGCAAGTGATAAATGAGGCACGCAAAATCATTATTGCTTTGTTGCTCTAAAAGATTAAGTATTCAATCCAGTACATGTTTACACATGCAGACCGGGGTGTGTGTGTGTGTTTATAACTGTGTGGCCAGGTTATGCCCAAGACCTTTCTCTGCACATTAAATGTTTTTATTATGACTAAAGGACAAACTTCTGAAACTGGTTGATAGGATGATGAGAAGGGAGCACTCACTGGAGAAGACCCTGATGCTGGGAAAGATTGAAGGTCAAAGAAGAAGGGGACGGCAAAGGATGAGATGGTTAGACAATGTTATCAATGCAACAAACATGAAATTAAGCAAACTCCAGAGTATGACAGAAGACAGGAAGGCCTGACATGATGTGGCCCATGGGGTCGTGAAGAGTCAGACTCGACTATGCAGCTGAACAACAACAAAAGTGTATATGCTGCCATTGTCCAATGCCTCAATAAAAAGTGTTGTACAAATCTACCCCTTGGCTCCAGTCATCTTCAGAGGTCCTGCTTCAGCTGCCATCACTATCTGAGGCTAGTTAGGAGGCAACCCTAAAAAGGGCCTCCTTGGTTGTGGCACCCAAAATTTGGAACTCCCTCAGCAGGAAGATTAATCTGTCTCCCTCTATCTTTGTCTTCTGGTGTCTTTTTGTTTCACATGGCATACTGCTGATAATGGTTACTGGCCCTCTTCCCTGGTTTTCGTGTTGTGTGTTTATGTGCTTATCTGTTCTTTATTCAGTTACTCTACATACTATTTTAAATGCTGTTTTAACATTCAAATGTTTTAATGTTTTTATCTTAGCTGCCTTCAGGACACTATTTGGATCGGAAGGCAGCATAAAAATGTTTTAAATAAATATTTATTATATACTTCCCCCCCCTTGTGCTAGCCTATGAGCATATAGGAATCAAAGAGATTCACAGGTCTCATGTGACTAGCTAGGTATGAGTGGCTCCTGGGAAGTTCTAGAGCAGATAGTATTACCTGAAGCAGATGACTGGGCAATGGCTGATAGAAGAAAAAGGGAAAGGAGGGAAGGTTCTGGCATTATAAAGCAGGTCTATATCAAGAAGAGGCTAAAATGTAGAACACATAATGAGCTCCTGTAAGGAGCAGGAAGCCAGTCAAAGCAGATTCCAAAACTCCTTTGAAGAATATGCTGTTTCCTCATGTAAAAATAATGGATGCAACATAATAAAATAAAAAAAAACTAGAAAGTAAGCCGTTTAGGCCAATCTTCTCCCATATGGCATGATCATCCGTCCATTAATCCTAAAGTTGCCAAATTTTATACAAGTTCCTATTCTCCAGATCTACAAACAGTAGCAACACAACCTCTGTGCCATGAAAACTGTTGTCTTCTAAATTCTGCAAATGAAGCTGGTATTAAAAGAGTAGGAATAGGCCAAACTGTTCTCTCCTGGCCAACTGACATTCTGACCAATTCCATATCCTCAAAAATTAATTTGCACAACAGTGAACAATAAGAAACAAGATGATATACTAAAGAAAGGTACTTGCAGAGCAAACACTGATGATTTGAAACAAGGATGGCAGCCAAACCACATACAAAAGAAAGCCATAAAAAACTGTTCAGGGTTACCATCAAACTGACCTTACAGGGAGATTCGTTTTCAATCCCTCAAAAAACAGGACAGGTTCTGAAGGTCCACCTACTGAGCTTTCCAAAGAGCTTTCGACTGAGCTAAGTTTGTTTGCACAAAGCCACCCAATTGGTGTGGCTTAATGACACCTGACTGTAGAGATGAAAAAGAGAAAGTGGATCCCCACCGATAGAGTTTTCCAAGCACACAAATTCTCACACACACACTAGCAAGAGTCTATTAGGGACTTTACGTCTGTAAATCTGGGATCTGCTCATGGACTCACAGTTCCCAGAAGTTCCCAGGATAGCTGCCCACATGAATCCACCAAATCTGTTACCCCAAGACAGTTTTATTGAATAAATATCTTGCCTTTGCTTTGATTGGGGAATTAGCTACAAAGGCAGAACTAGCAAGAGGCTGGGGTATAGTGCAAATCGGCTTTCAATTTTTATGGAACAGTTCCTTTTAGACCCCTAGTTTAAGGCAATAACCAGTCCAAATTATAACAGAAATGGGTTTTATTTAAATAATAACAATAATCTAGATATTTACATTCAAATCAGAAACTGCAAGCATACAAGAAAATCTAGAAAGCAGTTAGCAGACAAATAGAGGGGGTGAGGAATATCAGGGAAATACTATACCTATCCTGAAGAGATGAAGAAATCCAAGATATGAAGAGAGGAGGTGCGTGGATGAACCAGTGAGACCACAGAGGACCTAAGTTGTGCTCAGGGGTGTTAGCTTTGTGAGCACCCAGCTAAATCACTGGGCATGTGCAAGACTGGGTATATTTATACCCCAAAATGTATCCTGAAGGTATGTTAAAGTGTGGAAGCTATTTTCACAATGGATTGATGGGATTACCATTGTGGAACAATAGGGTGATCTAGTGTTTCCCTGGTACCAGACAAAGGAGGAGAAGCTCCTTAATGTTTGACAGGATGAAACTGAATGGATGACCATTCTACAGAAATATAGAGTCAATGTTTACCTTGATGGGTCTGGCATAGGTGAGAGAAATGCAGATATCTTGGACAAACAGATATATGCAGAAATGTAAAGATTACCAAGAGGTATTTCCGGAGTTCCAGGGTGTGAAAGGATTTGGGACAGGAAACTTAAAACATATTTAATTCATGACAGAGACACAGTGACCAGTGGCTTATTGTCTCTGTCTGCCTGTGTATTTGACAAACAAAAGACCTGGTGTCTGGTCAGAAGAAGATGCTTGAGGCAAGAGCATAGGTTTGTCCATCCTTTGTCTTTATGGACTAAGCAGAAGAGAGGGGAAAGGGTTGCTTGCATGGAGGCTATCTGACAGAACAGTTGGCCTGGTGAGCTTCACTTGGTCTAAGTTTTCCCAGCAAGATGAGGTTCTTAGTACTGTGCCTGAGGAACACCCCATGAGGTGCATGAATGCCTCACAAAGATGTGGGGAAATAGGAAACAAAAATCTTTATAAAAGCATTGAACCCAGGGCAGAAAACTCATGTGGAAATGGCCAATGAGTCCAGAAATCAGGTTTGCACACCCCCTCATCCAGTGAGGAGACTGAAGTCTTCCAGCAGGTGGCCAGACCCCCCGGTTTGGCAGGGGTTACCTACTTTTTTTGGGGGGTTACCCACTGCCTGGCCAGCTGGCCCGCGGGGGAAGCCCTGACCCCAAGCCCCAACAGCCACCCCTCTCCCTTCTCTCTTGAGAGAGAGGAGGGAGAGGGGCGGCTGTAGGCCACTCGCCTGATCTCTGAACAGGCGGTTCCTTTGGCTGCGGGCACTTAAAGGGTCCTCTCATGGGTACTGGCTGTGCCGAGGCTGACTCCTCCTCAGATGAGGAAGAGATAGGAAGCAACCCAGCCTTCTTGGGAGCCAGCCCAGAGGAAGAACCTTCCACAGTACCTGAGGAGGAAGAGTCCCCAGCAACTGCACAGGAGGTGCAGCCACAGGGAGAGACCGATCCTGAGCGTGGCCCAGCACCCCCAGTTGCAGAAACCCCAAGGTCAGATTCCCACCCTCTTCTCTTGAATGCCCCAGACATAGGGCATGCCAAAGGCTGACTATGCAGGAGTGAAGAAGGAGTGCAAGACTGCAGCTCCTGCAAAGGCAATGGGAGGAGTTGTAAGCCTTGGCAAACTCCACTCCCTGGGAAGGGAGAACCTCCTGATAACCACTTCACACACCTACCTCAGTGTGGTAGCAACTCTGCACATTCCAAACCTGCTTCTGCGTGTGCAGCAACCACTCCTTGTTCCTGAACCCTGCAACCTTGGAAGGAATCCCCGGCTCTCTAACCTCTAGCTCTGTTTGTTGACTCTGATTCTGGACTACGTCTACCGCTCCAGTGTGTAAGCTTCGTAGAAACAGCACAGGGCCCCTTTAAGTGCACACAGCCCATGGGAACATCCCTGTGGAGCTTGGAGCTGGGACATCCCCAACGTGACATTATCACATTGGGGATGCCCCTCCCCCTCCGGGAATGCCCCCCAAAGATGGACCTGGCAACCCTATCTTCCAGGCTGGAAACAATTTGTGGTTTGCTGTAAAGTGCAAATTGGGTGAAATAGCCACTTGTAGTTTATTACACTGAGAAAAAAGCATGATTAAACTGTGGTTTATAATCTTGTTTGTAGACAAGAGAAGAATCAACAGATTTTCATTTCACTTATTTGGCATCACAACAAAGAATAATCTGTTCATATCACAAAGTGTCTGAACTACTTTTCTTGCGTGAGGAGAGCAGGAAAGTATGTGAGCATGAGGATTTTTTGTCTCATTCTTGTCACAAACATGTTGAGATTTGTTTGTGGTCTCTGTTGTGTCAGGGCAGGCAGGACAAAGGCACAATCATAGTGAAATTGGAAGGGTGGCAGCCAAGTAATGTTTCAGAATATTGTCATCACTTTTGAAGCATGTACTCTATGAATGCTCTAAAACAAAGTTGAACTTGTCATCAGATAAGCAGTGCAAATCTATAGGAAGGCAAATCTCACTTTAAAAGCCAGTTCAGGTTATACCTAGGAATGGGCACGAACTGGGAAAATGTGGTTTGGTTTGTGGTTTGTGGCTGAACTGTGAACTGAACCACAAACCAAAATGGGAGGCTTGTTCACAAACCAAACCAGTTCGTGGCCCTGCAAACCCCATTGAAAGGGACTGCACTCCCTTTAAACAGGGATTGCAGAAAGCCCGAAAAACAGCTGAACAGCTCAGTTGTTTTGGGTTGCCTTTTGCAGTTCCTTTAAACTTGAAAGGGACAGCAGAGGGCAGCCCAAAAAAAAGGTGCATGAGCAGGGAGGCTCTCCCTGCTGCATAGCTGTTTCAGGCTATCTTGTGCATGCCCTTTAAAGTTTAAAGGGACTACAGCATGGAAAACAGCTGCATGGAGGAAGTGCTCTTCACCACGCTGCTGTTTTGGGCTGTCTTCTGAATTCCTTTTAAATTCTTTAAATTTTAAAAGGCCTGCAAAACAGCATGAAAAACAGCTGTGTGTGGGAGGCATTCCCTGCCACCCAGCTGCTTCAGGCTGTCTTCTGAAGTCCTTTTAAAATTTAAAGGGACTGCACAAGACAGCCTGAAATGGCTGAGTGGCGGGAACACCTCTCCACCACTTAGCTGTTTTTGCAGCTTTCACAGGGAACAGAAAGCAGGAGTCCCTTTAACCCGTTGCTCTCTGTTACATCCACAAACCACCATGAACTGTACAAACTGCTCTAAAAGTTCATGATGGTAGAACCACAAACAGGGCAAAGAGGCTGGTACTTCCCTTCAAGCTGGTAAGGCTGGATTTGCCACAACTCCTTTCCACTACCTGGTCACACCCATAGCTAGATTAATATTTGATGATGGCCCAACTCTTTTCTGACAAGCAATCAGTTGTGGCCACCAAATTCCTTGTAAGACCTACCGCAATCAGCTTGCCCATAAGGTGCCAAATTCCAAAGGAAAAAAAGCCAAAAAATTAAGGGGCATTTAAAATAAAAAATTATTCTGGAAATCCTGAAGTAAGCTACATTTAGCAGTGCTTTTCTGGTATCTATTGCAGAACTATATGTGTGGGGTGGGGGAAGGAGTATAAAGGTATAACATAAGCTGGCTTCATGATAATAGCATGTTATTAAAAAAAAACCTGAGTAAATGTTGAATCAACTCACTAGGTTGTCTGTCTGAAGGATTTATCAGTTTCATTCCCATTAGATCATTGAATTCTTCTTCTTCATTTATTCCACCAAAGATGTACAGCTGTGAACAAAATGAGAATGCCGGGTAACATTATCTTATTGGGATTCAGAGAGCAATGTTAACATGAATTGCATTTGAAAAACTTTTGGCTTGTAGTATATGTTACACATTTTAAAAAAATGCTAGGCTAGCGTCCTTTTAGACTAGTGAGGCACTTTGTATTTGAGGGGAACCAGAATTTGGAGATAAAAATACTGAGACAGTTGATGCTGGAGAAAGAGTCATTGTTGAAGAGCAGAGGACTGAAAGGGGCCTCATGGAAAATCTTTTAAAAAATCTTTGGGGGGTATTTGTGTGCATATGTGCTTGTAAGCCTGGAAGTCATGGTGACTTCTGGCAACCCCTTGTGGGGCTAGGATGTTTCAGAGAGGTGGCTTTGATATTACCTGCCTCTGCATCCCAGTCCTGGTATTCCTTGAAGGTCACCCTTCCAAGTACTTGCCAGGGTCAGCCCTGCTTAGCTTCCAAGATCTGATGAGATCGGGCTTGCCTGGGCTATCAAGACCAGGGCAACCTCATGGAAAATCTTGTTGCAGGATCACTTCTGAGATCAGCTTAGAGAAAACACCTATAAAATCTATCATCCCACAGATCACTCACTATTATTCCATCTATGGCCTCCACTTGAACATCTTTGAGGTTGGACACATCTCTGCCACAAAATAAAGTGAAGGGCATCACTGTAGCTTATAGGATGGGCTGATGTTTTAAAATGCTGTGGTATTGTTGCTGTGACTGCTTGCAGCTGTAACCCCTAGCTAGGAATGGAATGAGCCAGGAAGGGGTGGAGCCTCTAGATGCAGAAGGGTGCAGAATGTGTGGAAAGCAAAGGAGGGAAGCAAGCCCTGCTGGGGATCTGGGGGTGGCCCTGGGGGAGGAGCAGGACCTCAGTGAGGTACAATGCCATACAATCCACCCGCCAAAGCATCCATTTTCTCCATGGGAAGTTATCTCTGTAGTCTGGAACCTCCTCTTCCACTCTGACACACCTACTGAAAATGATTTTTCATGTTTTAAAGGGGCCATCAAGCTATTGTTACTTGTGTTTGCCCACAAAATATAAGTTTATTCCTACTATACGTAGGTTTGCTGTGCACCTGTACTCAGGATTCTTTTTGAACAGCTGTTAGATTCCCTTCAGCAAGTAAAGCCTGAAGCACACTAAAATCCAAAGAACAGCAGGTCTTTGGCATCAGAATTATTTTCACTTACATGGCTATGTAGAATAAATGCTACATGGCTGTGTCTGCAAGCAGGAGGGATCCCTACATAAAGTGGTGTTTTCCATTTCATCCGTGCTGTACAACCCAAAAGAAAAAGAAAAAGAGAGAGAGAGAGAGAGAGAGAGAGAGTTACTGACAATAATCTAAAAGATGACTCTTCATGGCAGATTATGTTGTAGGTGTTCACAGTATTATAAATATCTCATAAGAAACCTTTGAAAGTCAGATGTGTATATTTGCAGGACATGCTAGGGAGACAATAGTAATATTGAATGCTGCAAGGAAAGCATTTTTAAAAAGCAGCTGGATAATCCTTTATTTGCACTTTTTACAAAAAAAAAAAAAAAGAGATCCGTTTGGAGAGGACAATGTCTGTTTGACAGCAACTAATTATCAGATTCAAAATTACTAGAGATTCACAACTTCATGCAAAATGTATACTGGCAACATTGTAACAGAAGAGACAAGAGGGAAAGGACTTGTGAGAGATATCTCATTCCCCTACCTCTAGAATTTCTTCTTTCCCTTTCTTGAAAGCCCCATAGCCTCTTCCCTTCTCCTGCATCCTACCATTGCCTACAGAGATAACTTCCCATGGAGAAAATGGATGCTTTGGGAGGTGGACTCTATGGCATTGTACATCACTGAGGTCCATGCCCCAAATCTCCAGGAGTTTCCCAGCATGGATCTGGTAACCTGACACCCCCATCCTCTGCCAGTAGCCAGGAGGGACCTGGCAATCTTTGCTGCCAGGCCTAGGATTGCCAACCTCCAAATGGGACCTGGAGCCCCCCCCCCCCCCCGAATTACAACTGAACTCTAGACAGCAGAGATCTGTCTCCCTGGGGAAAATGGATGCTTTGGAGTTTATGGCATTGTACTTCACTGAGGTCCCTGTCCTCCCCAGGCTTCACCCCCAAATCTCCAGGAGTTTCCTAGCCTGGATCTGGATCTGCTGCCAGTGGCCGGGGGGGGGGGGGGGGAGGGTACTTGGCAACCCTAGACTGCTGCCAGTAAAAACCCTGCCTTTTACTGACAGAAACAGTTAGAAGCCTCTACCTCTCCCCCGAACATTCTAATCTCTCACAGTTGACACCTGGAGTTGATGCCATTTCAAAAGGCATCATGCCTTTAGCTTTCTTCCCTCTTCCCCCTTCTCTAACAATATTCTCCCTTTCCTTATCTGTCAACCTACTCTTCTCTACCTTTTGCCTAATACTCCTTCTCCACCAACCTACCCCTTATTTCTCCCCCTTTCTCCCTCCCCTTATCTACCCCATCTGTTTTGCCCCATCCCTTTTCTATCAAAGCAAATTATTTTGTTGTTCAGTCGCACAGTCAAGTCTGATTCTTCTCGACCCCCTGGACAACATTATGCCACGCCTTCCTGTCCTCTACCACCCTCCAGAGCTTGCTCAATTTTGTGCTCATTGCATTGATAACACTGTCTAACCATTTCATCCTTTGCCATCCCCTTTTTCTTTGACCTTCAATCTTTCCCAGCATCAAGGTGTTCTCCAGTGAGTGCTCCCTTCTCATTTGGTGGCCAAAGTATTTAAGCTTCAGCATCTGGCCTTCCAGGGAACAATCAGGGTTGATTTCTTTAGGATTGACTGATTTGATCTCCTTGCAGTCCAAGGGACTCCCAAGAACCTTCTCCAACACAATTCAAAAGAGCCTATTCTTCGGTGCTCGGCCTTCCTCATAGTCCAACTTTCGCAGCCATACATCACTACTGGGAATACCCTGGCTTTGACCATACGGACTTTTGTTGGCAGGGTGATGTCTCTACTTTTTGTTATACTATCTAGGTTTGCCATTGCTTTTCTTCCAAGGATCTTTCAATGTCATGGCTGCAGTCACCATCGGCAGTGATCTTGGATCCCAGGAACATGAAGTCTGTCACTGCTACTATGACTTCCCCTTCTATTTGCCAAGGAGTGATGGGGCTGGATGCCATGAACTTAGTTTTTTTGATGTTGAGTTTCAAGCCAACTTCTGCACTCTCCTCTTCTGCCCTCATCAAGAGGCTCTTGAGGTCCTCTTCACTTTCTGCTATTAGAGTGGTATAGTCTGCATATCTGAGGTTGTTGATATTTTTCCCAACAATCTTAATTCCAGTTTGTGATTCATCCAGGCCGGCATTTCACATGATGTACTCTGCATATAAATTAAATAAACAGGGTAACAATATACATCCTTGTTGTACTCCTTTTCCTATTCTAAACCAATCAGTTGTTCCATGTCTGGTTCTAGCTGTTGCTTCTTGACCCTTATACAGGTTTCTCAAGAGACGTGTGAGGTGGTCTGGCACTCCCATCCCTTTAAGAACTTGCCACAGTTTGTTGTGATCCACACAATCAAAGGCTTTAGCCCAGTCAGTGAAGCAGAAGTAGATGTTTTTCTGCTACTCCCTTGCTTTCTCCATAATCCAGCGAATGTTGGCAATTTGTCTATCTCTTTGAAACCCACCTTGTACTTCTGGTAGTTCTCTATCCACATACTGCTGAAGCCTAGCTAGTAGGATCTTCAGCATGACCTTGCTAGCATGTGAAATGAGTGCAATTGTGTGATAGCTTGAACATTCCTTGGCATTGCCCTTCTTTGAGGTCAGAATGTAGACTGACCTTTTCCAATCCTGTGGCCACTGCTGGGTTTTCCAAATTTGCTGGCATATGGAGTGCAGCACCTTAACAGCATCATCTTTTAGGACTTTGAATAGCTCAGCTGGGATACCATCATCTCTGCTAGCTTTGTAGTTAGTAATGCTTTCTAAGGCCCATTTGATGTTGCACTCCAGGATGTCTGGCTCGAGGTCAGCAATTACACTGTTGCAGTTGTCAAGGACATTGAGATCCTTCTTGTATAGTTCTTCTGTGTATTCTTGCCATCTCTTCCTAATCTCTTCTCCTTCTGTTAGGTCCCTATTTACAACATGCCAGCTACCTTCTGAGGAGACCTGCTTAGACCATAGTCTCTCTCATCCTTCTTCCTCCTCTCCCTCTCTCTCACACACAACCCCCTCCCTTCTTAATTATGTCTTCCTCTTGCCTCTTCCTAATAACACTGGCTCACACTCACCTCCCTTCTCTCTCTGTCAATCACACCAAGCCCTCCTGATATATGGAACTCCTTAAGTCTGAGCAGCAAGGAGAGAGCAGCTGCATGCAGTTTGCAGTCCTGCCCTATATTTGAGTAATGGGCAGCAGCTGCCTTCCTCCAATCCTGCCCTGAGCACTTCTTCAGATTTCTCAGTGTTTGGGAGAGAGAACCTGTATTGCAGCTGCTGGAGGCAGCCAGGAGAATTACAAAGAACTAAGTGCAGAGAGAGAGAGAGCACTACTTGCTCCAGAAGGACTGAAAGGCTGCGGGAAAACTGGAAGCTTTGTGAATAGTTGGGGCCAGGCAGCAACTTGCCATAGAAGCCATGCATGCACACAGAGGAACAGCAACAGCCACTGGCTGAGGGTGAGGAATGATTGAAGGACTGGAGGGAGGCTCGGTTAAAGAAGGGGATGGCTCAAGAGGCAGCTGATCTTGAGCTATGACGTGTGTATACCTGGGCTGTCACAGGACTAGCCAGGCATCTAAGTAAAGATGTAAATTGCTCCCCCACCCACCCAGACCCAGCCATGCAGACACAAATGAACTGAAAAGAATGACTGCCCACCAGTCAGCCTGAATGACTTGCTGACATCACCAGAAGTGACATTGTGTGCCGTGCCTATGTCATCCAGAATTGACATAGGCACGTGACATTGGGGGTGATGCTCTGGTTTTGGGGCAACTATAGTAAAATTGCCCTCAAACTACAGAATTTTGCCCAAAAAACCAGAGTGTCGCCCCCCTATGTCACCAATGCTCCTACATCACTTTCGGGTGATGTAGGCACGTCATGCGACATTGCTGTTGGGGAAGGAATTTCCGCCCACTGGCCAGCTGGCTGCTGATGGGCAGGAGCCCACAAAACCAGGCAATCTCCCACCCCCAACTGAGGAATGGCAACCATACCAGGCTCTTCCCCCAAATCTCCAGGAACTTCCCAGTTTACAGTTGGCAACCCCAATATGCACATATTTGGCCCAGTTACCTCCATTTCATTTCCCACTTATACATAGGTTTGGCTCTGTCCCTCAGACCCTACAGTCTTTCTCCAGCTTCCTAAACCATCCTAAATTCATTTTATTTATGTTCACAAACTGCCCTCTCATGAACACGTACCTGACCCTCCCAGTTCACAAAACTTCACCCATCTTGCCCTATAACTGGTCACAGAATCCTTCCCCCAAATGGGATTTCGCCTGTTCTAGGACTAAACTTGTGTCATAAGTTGCTTGAGTTGTCAAATGACCTGCGGTGCTTCCCCATTTTTGGATTTACTTGGTGCCCAGCCATCAAGGCCTTAAGGCTCAAATGCATAACTACTGGCTACAAGATGAAGAAATGATCCCTTCCCAGATCCAGGTGAGAGTGGAAATATGAAGGAAGCCAGTTTTAGAAATAACATTTTGTTCCCCACGCTCCAAAGATGGGAGAGAAGGTTATAAGAAGCTGGGGTTGGTGGACCTAGGAAAAATCTGTGCTTATTGTTGCCAGCAGGACCTACTCTGAGTAGGGGAAAGCACTCATCTATGTCCTATGTAAAATTCTGACCCAGCTTGCTGGCAACAGGAGGAGCATTTGTCCAGAAGGAAACTGCTCTCCCATGCCAGCTGAGAACTTGCCCCAAAGGCAAACCTTCAATGCAAATCCATCAAGTTAACCACCAAACACTAAGTTCCCATGAGAAAAAAAGAATAGTATGACAACTGTTCATACATTTGCTGCAGTGTTTGTCTAAAGTCTCCACAGAGTTAAAATAAAAGTTACTCCAATTTTTGCCTGTGCAATGAAAAAGCAGGAATACATGTTAAGCAGTTGCTCAGGACTTCATGACATGAGAAATAACAGTAAAAACAAAATCCCCCCAAGATAAAAACAGACTCCAACCTTAACTGGAATACTGAATTTTCATTGCTTGCCATGTTTAGGAAATGTGTAACAGAATTACAGAATATTTGGAGGAATGAGATCAAGATGAGGGATAACAATTTAAGATAGATGAGAGAAAAATAAAACAACTGGTTATGTTTTTTAAGCTTCAGAGCACAAGAACATAAGAACATAAGAGAAGCCAATGTTGGATCAGGCCAATGGCCTATCCAGTCCAACACTCTGTCATACAGTGGCCAAAAATACCAGGTGCCATCAGGAGGTCTAGCAGTGGGGTCAGGACACTAGAAGCCTTCCCACTGTTGCCCCTCCCCAAAGCACCAAGAATACCATGCATCACTTGCCCCAGACTGAGAAATTCTATCTATACCTTGTGGTTAATAGCTGCTGATGGACCACAAGGCAATTTCTAAAACACTACAGGAAAAATGTAATCATTTGCACAGATTATTATTAGTTATATATGCATAATATATGTATATACCCACCCACCCACATATAGATATATACATGTACACAAGTAGGGACCTGCAAGAAACTTGGGGAGAGGGTGTCTCTCTGCGCATTTGCTTCCTTCCCTCTCACCCCTTTTTCTCACCCCCTTGCCTTCTATCAATCTTCCCCACCTCTCTTTCTCCCCTCCCCTTCTCTGTCAATCTTTCCCTTTCCCCTTCCCCTCTCCCCTTGTCTGACAATCTCTCCCCTCTTTCTGCCCCTCCCCGTGTCTGTTACCCCCACTTCCCCTTCTCCCTATATCTGTCAACCTACCCCTTTATCCCTTTTGCCCCCACCCCTTCTCTGTCAATCTACCCTCTTATTTCTCTCCCTTCTTTCTCCCCTTCCCCTTATCCCTGGATGACAGGTTGGTGGTGGTGGGGCTGTGATGACTTGCACACACACACAATTTGATTTGCAGTCTTGGGGGGCAGGAGTAGGGAGGACTCCTGTACCCGCCCGATCCTTATTTTCCAGATTGGGGGAGGGGGGCTCCAAGGCTCACAGGAGGAGGAATCCCATCTCCCCACACACTTTCTTGCAGGGCTTGCTGAGGCTCCCAGGCTGCACCTCTGCCAGGCCTGCCATGGCTCTTGGTCTGCACCTGGGTGACAGCTTGGTGTGGGGGCCATGAGGACTCACACACTCCCCATTTCCTTCCAGCAGGACTCCTGCACCCTCCCACCCAATTCTTTACTTTCCAAATTGGGAAGGGGGTGGCAAGACTTGCAGGAGGGGGAATCCCATCTCATCCCCTGCTTTGTCACCTGCCACAGCTCCCAAGCTGCTCCTGGGCTGCACTGCTGCCAGGTTCCCTGCAGCTCCCAGGCTGTGCCCTGCTGTGGCTCTCAGGCTGCACTGCTGCCTCCGGGCTCAGTGTTGCTCTCTGACACCACCAAGAACTCTTTTATTTTTGGGGGGGGGGATTTAACCCCCCAGTGTTTTTTTAAAGTCAGATTTTCCTGCAAACCTAGGGGGTTCTCCAAGTTTGCAGAAATATCTGATAAGTACAAGTGTGGCCCCAATTCACGGATTTAGATATCTGCAGATAGGGGGCACACTTGGGAAATAGCATGTACACGTGTGTGTGTGTTCTGCCTTTCTTCCACCGTGAAACTCAAGTATGTGTTAATGACAATATCCCTGCCACGCTCCTTTTCATTTTCATACTCACCCAAACTTAATTTCATAATATCATTGTTTGGTATTTTATTACCATCTTTGGACTCAGATATTCCTCCAAACAAATATATGTCCTGAAAGAAGAACAAAAAGAGCTATAGCAATAGTAATGAATTCGGCACATAACATTTTATCAGTTGTTTCAGAGTCTTCCACAGAGAAAGTATTATTAGTGTTTTTAATCAATTAAACAAATCCTTCTGAGGAACAATTAACATACCAGACTCACATAACATTGAACTGCTTCATTCCAGCTTCCTGTGGAGGTCTGCCATTAAAACCTGGACTGAGCAGCTACTATGACAACTGGCCCATTTTGCTTCGGGAAAAGTAGTTATCTGCTAATCCGAGTTCTTTTACTAGTATAAAAGACAGGTTATTCTAAAGGCCTTTCATCCTACAAATACATACACTCAGGGGATATTTTGATTGTTTCCAACTGTTGATGTCTGGAAGTCTGCTATAGTTCTTTGTCTTGCCCTAGACTCCTCACCTAAAACACAGGGGACCTATGTGGACTATTACTGCTGGTTACCTTGGAAATGTCCAAAGTCTGCTAATTACCATTCTGCTAAAACCCTCTAGATTGGAATACAGCCAAGTCTGCTGCTTATCCAAATGACAAGCAAGGCAAGGCAAACCAGTAGGGAAATTTCTTCATACTTGGGCCCCATAAATATGTCAAAATAACATCTGCATAATACCACCAAGATAATTCTTCAAAGCAGCAAACATTAGGGAAGAATGATAGAAGAGGAGATTGCAGAAAACGCAGCACATCTTAATACTTTACCATCCGCTGGATTTGAGGTTAACTGGGAGAGGGATAGTGAAGAACCTCATTTTTCATTGCAGTCTCCCTGTCATTCCTCAGCTTTCAAAGCACGATGCTTGGACCAAGCTAGGGGACCAACTTGGCTCCCTACTAGTTTCCTCAACACAATATTCAGAGGGAAATATTCAACTCAGAGTCTCCCACTTGCCCCAACACAGTTCTGTTGTCACCTTCCTGGCATCTCTTTGAATAAGAAGGGTGTGCCAATACCAAATCTACTCTCCTACAGCATCTCCTCTGCTATAAAACTCATTTTTGGACAATGTCACAGAAGCAATTATGAGGAAGGTTTATAGAGTAGATTACTGGGCACCCTTCCTGTTTCTGTGGGGAAAAGAATGTGTAGCTCTGGGACCCCTAACCCTTTTTGAGGCTGCAGGCACCTTTGGAATTCTGATACAGCGTGGGGGATGCAACCACAAAATGGCTGCCACAGGAGGTGGAGCCAACCACAAAATGTCAAGGAGTGAGGTTATGCGTAACTTTAATAGTAACTTTTTCACATTTCAGGTAGAAGCTCTGCTTAACAGGGTGCCTTTTATAATGAACATATTCTTAAAATATTTTCTTGCATACAGACAGTTTACCTTCAGTCAAAAGTGAAGATCCTTGTGCTATGGTGACAGCAGCTGCTGAAGCAATGTTTCTAAAATCTGTACAGCCAACAGGCTCCCCATTGGCATCTCAGAAGCCCTGCTGGGAAAAAGCCCCACCTGACTCTACTGACTTTCTAAAAACAATTGGTGGACACCAGGAAAGGTGCTGGCAGGTGCCATGGCATCCATAGGCACCATGTTGGTGACCTCTGGCATAGCTTATCTGTCTTCCCCAGGATTTTTTTTAATGTTCTCTTGGGACAGGAGTCATCAGAGAATGCACAAGATAGATCTAGGTTCTCCAACGACTGATTTATTTATTATCATTCATATATAACATCATCAATCTATATGGCATTTTCCACAGTAATATAAGCAGAAAAGTAATGTCACTGCTCCAAAATGCCTACTATCTAAGCCATCACAAGTTGTCCAAGATTTCTGTGTGTTCTCCTTTCCATGTAGAATGATGTACAGAAATTGGCCCTTTCCCCCCAGCACTAATTGTGATGGCCTCCTCATTTACAAAGTTGTTTTTATTATTTGCAGAGCTTGTACAGACAAGGAGTTATGACGACTGTAATTTTATGTGCTGCCCTCAGTTCAAGCTATTCTTTGCCTTCTACTCTTGTAGACTCCTTTCCCCTCCGGTGAAGGTTACTTGTATACATTTCAGCCCTCTGGGTCTTTTCAAGGAAGATGTTCCCATTCATCTTTCAAACTTTCTAGAAAAGAAGACAACATCTCTACATCTAATAGCCAAGGCTAGTCTTCCATGTGGATCAAAAACTCTTATCTACTGGGGTAATTTTGTCTTACAGTCTACCCCTGTCTTCAGGATGGAAGAGAGCCAGTGAATGGAAAGAAAGGAGGAAAACAGCAGCTAGTGAGAGAAGGAAGTGAAGCCAGAGGAAGCAGACCAGTAAGAGGGATGGAAACCATAGACCCCCCCCCCCGGATTCCTTGCAGGTTCTCTATCAATCAGGTCAATCAAAACGGGGAGGGGGGGGCTGAAGCTTTTACCTTATCATGGTGTGCTGTGAATGTATGATGCGACCTTCCAACAGGTTTTTCACCCTTGACTTCACATTCTTTCCATGTTAATGTTACTGGGTGGTAGAAAGAGAGGGAATGAAAAAATAGGCATTCACCTAATACCATTTGTTGTTTTTCATTAATTTTCCATTATTCCTTTTACATCATTTTTTTAAAAAAAAATAAGTGCCTAGTGAGCAGTACAAAGAGGCAACTGCTTCTCTGAAATTCTGAGTTTTGCTGAGAGCACCCTATTATTCCTAATTTCTCACCCATAGCTTTTGAACAGAGCAGAAATTCATGGAAGAGCATATAAGATGCAAGCAGCAGCACATTTAGGGCTGACATTACTCAGAAAACACATTTGCACAAGGATACTATTGAGATATGCATAATTAAGAAATGAATATCTCTTAGAAACATGGTACTATTTGTTTATAAGTAAACCACCAGAGAAGCAAGTATCCCAATATATCAGTCAGTGAAGGCTGGCATGCTGAATACTGTAAAGAAGAATTTCACACAATTTCACACTATGCAGAGTTAAGCTGTTTGGAAGTCTCAGACATCCACACTTCATGCCTCTTTCCAGAGACTGCTAGTGAATCAGTGCAAAGCAGTTAGCAAGTAGTTCAATATGGTTAAAGGCAGGGGTCCTTTCGTAGAAAAAGAGGTGCAGGAGCTCATTAGCATAACTCCTTAGCATAACTCATTAGCAAATGCCACACCCCCTGACATCACCGGAAGTGTGTCAGAAAGGGAATGTCAGTTTCAGCCCCATTATATCCTATGGGCCATTGAAATCAATGGCAAAAACTCATAGGGCATATGAGGGGCTGGAGGAAAGGGGGTTTGAGGGAGAGACTCCAAACTTGCAGGGTAGCTGCTGGGGCATCTCCTCGAAATACCCACTAAGTTTCAAGAAGATTGGACCACGGGATCCAATTCTATGGGCCCCCAAACAGATTGTCCCATCCCCTCCATTGTTCTCTATGGAGGGGAAAAATGTTAACTTTTTTCCTACCATAGAGAACAATGGAGGGAATGGGGGCAACCTGTTTGGGGGCCTGTAGAATTGGACTCCCTGGTCCAATCTTCTTGAAACTTGGTGGGCATTTCGAGGAGAGGCCCCAGCAGCCAGCCTGCAAGTTTGGAGCCTCTCCCTCAAACCCCCTTTCCTCCAGTGGCTTTTAAAGTTGCCACCGAATTTCGGCGGCAATTTGGCGGCGAGCTAAATCAAATTAGAGAATCTGATTCAGCCCGTGGCTGCCATACTGGCCAGTCCTGAGCTGGCGGAGCTTTGCTCCGTCTCACTCCAGCCCTAATGGACCCCTGCTTAAAGGAAATTTATTTAATAATGCTACTGAGTCTTTTTTATTATAAACATTTGGGGATGGTCCATGAGAGAAAATGACCAGCAGTTGTGGCTTTGAAATGGCTTCAGGAAACTCAAAGAAGCAAATCAAGTTAAATACAGGTGTGTAATGCCGCATGGAAGGAGGGAAGGAGGGAAGGAAGGAAGGAATCTTCTGAACTTCATACTTCAAAAAGTTAACTTTTTCCCAGTTTACACTGTAGACTTCAAAGCCAAGTTCTGTCCATAGTTTGGGACTTTTCATAGTTCTAACAGTATGGTGTGTGTGTGGGCTTGAATCTTGGTTCTGAGGTGCATGCCACAATGGTCTATGGTTTTCATACTCTCTTTCATCTATTTGTAAACATACATTGCTAACAAATTACTTATGCAAAGGAGAATAAGCGATAATAATGAAACATACCTGTGTCCAATGTAAATATATCCGTACAATATTCCCCTTCATCAGAACAACCTCCAAACATATAGATTATGTCTCCAACTGGCATAAATGCATGGCCTGACCTGAAAAATAAAACATTATTCCACTGAACTGTGTGTCTCAAAGCTCATGAAAATGGAAACATTGCTGGAACTGAACAAAAATAAAGACCTATGCGCTAAAGGCTGGGAAAGACCAGGGTCACTGTGAAGACTCTTCTCCAGTGAGTGGAGCACTTACCTCAGCCTGACATCCTTGCAACAGTGGGAGATTTAAGATGCATCATGGCAGGCTTCCAGCTGGGCATTATATTCAAGGTGGGCTTTTTGTTACCAATGTGTGTGTAAAGTGTCATCAAGCCGCAGCTGACCTATGGGGACTCTATAGGGGTTTCAAGGCAAATGATGAATGGGATGTGGTTTGCCATTGCCTTCCTCTGCAAAGTCTTTCTTGGTCTTTCATCCAAGTACTGATCCTGCTTAGTTTCCAAGATTTGACAAGATCGGGCTGTACTGCCCAATTCCACATCTGCTTGGGACCAACGGACACTGCTATATCTGTTGCTACCTCTGGAACATTGTTCTGTTCTGCAGAATTTGCCCATATTAGGAAGGCTGGGAATTGAACAGCCAGTGGAACTAGTGGAACCTCCCCAAAGATCCTATCTGAATCCCATGGCTGCTTGGAGTTAGAAGCCCCTTGGCAATGTCAACAGGATGGGACATATTGTTTCACCTTCCTCATCAAGGGAAAGAAGAAGTTCTGCACTAGGTCTCTGAGGAGCAGCAAGGAGTCCAAGTTCAGAGGAAGCAGGACAAAACTGAGGGAACTCTTCACAGCAGAGTTTTAAACATCTGAAAGACCCATCTCCTGCTGAGGATGGAAAGACTTACCCATCTGAAGATGCTTTCTTCTTCTAAATGTGTACAAAAGGAGGAAATATTCTGTTTGTACTTTATGGCTGACTTAGGACCACAACAATAAAGCAAACTGTAGTTTTAAAAAATTCATTGGTGGGGGAACAGTGGCAGTGTTATGTGTGTGCTATACTGAGAGTACATGTTTGGATAGAACTCTTGTGCAGATCTTGATGGCCGCAGTCAGACATTTGAAGCTGCAGAAGAAGCTAGTAGCTTGAGGGTGACAGGCACAATGAATGAATCACCAGACCCTTAAAAATCCTTCTGTTTGGAAGTGCCCTTTGAAAACATGTTCCTGTAATAACTCTGGGCTGCTGATTGGACATGGACAGAGAAGTAGTTGAGAAGCACCTGGCTGCACTGAATGAGTACAAATCCCCCAGGCCAGATGATTGTCAGGATCCCTGATCCTAACAATGTTTCCTTTATGTCTCACATGAATTATGCCTACATAGCTCAATCACTATTGTAACCATTTGCTTTTTCTCTATGCATTCCCTTGCTATCTTGCACCAAGCTGTCTCAGGTTTCCTCCCTTTTCTTTATTGCTTTGAGTTATATTGCTTCATGAAGGTCTGGTCAATGTAACAATTCTGTCCGGGAGAGTGGCGTCCTCAAACGCTGACATGTCACCCGAGACCAAATGGCCTCGTCCCCTCATGCATTCCTCCGCTCCCCCGCCCTCCGGAACACGGCACTTCTTATCGCTGTGAGAAGGCCTTGGAATGGCCTTTGTTATGGATAGAGGGGGCACATCTGTGGCGCCTAATTCAAGAGAGGAAAATTTATAACTTTAACACCTCACCTTTTTCCTGTGGGAAGTAAAACGGCCGAAGACCTGTAACCGCGCTTTTTTCCCTTTTTGTGATTGGTTAACTATCGGGGTTTCAAACTGTACTGGAGGGTATATTAACCCTAGCTGTTTTGTATACGGTATCTCTAACAAACATTCGAGAACCTGTCATGCAGTAATAAGACAATAAAGAACTCTGTTTCAACAACAAAGGTCTGATCTTTGACTGCTCCGGGCAGAAGCCTCACAAAAGATAGTAAAGGTTTCCCTTGCTTGAAAGCCAATCAAATTTGATTCTAGAGGGCGCTGCTCATCTGTGTTTCCAAGCCAAAAAGCCAGCACTGTCAGAAGATGTTTCCGTGGTCATGTGGCCAGCATTACTAGACGCTGAGGCACACGGAATGCTGCTACCAGATTTTAAAGGGATCAGTCTGCAAATATCTAAAGGGCAACTTGGTGATCCGGGGAAGTCAGCATGGATTTGTCCCCAACAGGTCCTGCCAGACCAACCTCATTTCCTTCTTTGATTGAGTGACAAGCTTACTGGATCGAGGGAATGCTGTTGATATTGTTTACCTGGATTTCAGTAAAGCTTTTGACAGGATTACCCATTATGTTCTGATGGGTAAACTAAAGGACTGTGGACTGGACTGTGGAATAGTTAGGTGGACAGGGAACTGGTTGGAGAACCACACTCAGAGAGTAGTTGTCAATGGCATTTCATATGAATGGATGGAGGTGTCCAGTGGGGTGCCACAGGGCTTGGTTCTGGGCCCGGTACTTTTCAATATTTTTGTCAATGATCTTGATGAGCGTGTGGAGGGGCTTCTCACATTGCAGATGGCACTAAATTGGGAGGAGCAGCAAAAACACCAGAAGATAGAGATAGAATTCAATGAGATCTGAACATGCTGGAAAAATGGACAGATGTGAACAAGATGCAATTTAACATGTGGGTAATAAAAATGTGGAACATGCATACTGGATGGGGGATACTCTTCTGAGTAGAAGTGTGAGTGAACAAGATCTTGGGGTAAGGGTGGACTGAAAATTAAATATGAGCAGCCAGTGTCATGCGGTGACAAAAAAGGCTAATACAGTCTTGGGGTGCATCAACAGAGGCATAACATCCAAATCACAAGATGTCATAGATAGTCCCGCTGTACACTGCATTGGTCAGGCTACACCTTGTGTGCAGTTCTGGAGGACTAACTTCAAAAAGTTGTGGACAGAATGGAGTGTGTGGAGAGAAGAGCGACAAGGATGACTGGGGGCCTGGAGACAAAGCCCTATGAGGAAAGGCTGAGGGACTTGGGAATGCTTAGGCTGGAGAAGAAGAGGTTGAGGGGGGACATGACTGCTCTCTCTAAGTATTTGAAGGGCTGTCACTTAGAGGAGGGCAGAGAGCTGTACCTGTTGGCAACGGACGATAGAACTCGCAATAATGGGTTTAAATTAAGGGTGGGAAGGTACCTGCTTGATCTTAGGAAACACTTTTTTACAGTAAGAGTTGTGCAACAGTGAAATCAGCTGCCTAAGGAGGTGGTGAGCTCCCCCCGCACTGGCAGTCTTTAAGCAGCATCTGGACAAACACTTGTCAGGGAGGCTCTAGGCTGATCCTGCATTGAGCAGGGGATTGAACTAGATGACCTGTATGGCCCCTTCCAACTCTGTGATTCTATGATTCTTCCTTCTGTATGAAGCAAAGAAAGTTATGCTTCTACAACAGTGTAAATTGTAATTATTGTATGAAACAAAAAAACTTGGTATTCTCATTATTCTGGCAGCTCTTCTAGGGGGGATGTACTTTGCCTCATGTCATTTGCTGCTGCTGCCTTCGGCTCTCAGGTGTGTTATCAGGATACCCTGAATTAAATCTCAAGGTTTACTGCAGCATCAAGTGCTCCCTAGCTTTTTCTCAAAAAGGGGCTAACATTTTGTGGGTCCTGAGCAATGGACTATCAGGCCCTTGATTCCTAATCCATCTCCCTCTTCTGATTACCTTCTCTGTGCCCAGTCCCATCCTCCTGAATACATCTTTCCCACATTTCCAACTCCCATTCTTGCCTCCTGACCATATTGACTGTGTGGTAGCCAGTTCCCCAAGCCTTCTCCTTCCCCGCTTCCAGCAGCAGCAGCAGTGAGGCCAGCCTGCCAAGCCTTCCCCCAGTGGAGGCAGCAGCGAAGCTGGCCTGCCAAGCCTTCCCCTTTCCTCCCCCCAGCAGCACCGGCAAGGCCCACCCGCCAAGCCTTCTCCTCCCCCCCCCCAGTGGTGGCAGCAGTGAGACTGGCCTGCCAAGCCCCAAGTGTGCAGGAAAATCTCTTTTTCCCCCAAGTGCCCCTGATGTGCGGATTCAGATATCCACACATACAGGGGACAGCTGGCTATTAGCAGGGATCATTTCGAGCAGGAGCTCGGGGGAGGTCAGCTCTGGGAGTTGGTGCCAGCCTGCTTGTGTCATGGCCGCAGCAAAATGCCTGCTTGTGTCATGGCTGCAGCAAAATGACCCCACCCCCTGGAAAGGTCCTTGTTCCTCCGACCAGCCTTCTGAAGGCTTCAGCCCCCACTGAAGCTATCCTCCCAGAATAGTGGTATTTCTGAGGCTTGGATTAGTAGCTATCCCCTCTCTGCCAGCTCTTTCTTTCTTTCTTTTCTTTCTTTCTTTCTTTTTTCTTTCTATCTCTCTTTCTTTCTCTCTTTCTTTCTCTCTCTCTCTCTCGCCTTCTGACATACTTCCGGTGATGTCAGGTGATGTAGCATATGCAAATAAGTTATGCTAATGAGTTATGCTAATTAGCTCCTGCACCTCTTTTTCTATGAAATGATCCCTGGCTATTAGTATATAGCTATAACTATTTATCACAGAAATTTGATTATTGAAAAAAGACAAAAAACCATGGTGCAAGAGTGAATGAATGTTCATGTCAACACCAAGTTCTGTCCAATGTCCCTCAGTTAATTTATTTTATGTTATTTATTTGTTGTATTTTTATTATTTTTTATTATCTAAAGCAGCTGTACACATGGTTCCCACCTCCTCCACTTAATCCTCACAACTACAGCCTTGTGAAGATAGGTTAGGCTAAGAGGTTGTGGTGGGCCCAGGGTCACATGGTGGGGCTTCTAGGGCAGAGTGGGGGATTTGAACCCGGGTGTCCCACATCCTAGTCCAACACTCTAATCACCATGCCATGCCAGTCCTACTTTCAGCTGCAATTTTTTAAACTCTTTCTTTGGTTAGCAGCTAGTGCAGCCAAACTGAATCTTTAAGAAGTCTTGTCATGCCTAATTTATAGCTATACTTTCAAATAATTGTTTACAAAATAACATGCCAAAAGATTGTTTGGAAAAAATAAAATGCACACACCTCTAGTGCAGGGATCCAAAACTCCTCCAAACACTGCAGTGCTGCAAGCTCCTTTGCCTGTCTGGCTTCTGTATCACAAATTCTTTGAGGATGTGGAAAAATAGCTACTAATTTGTCATGTTTGCACTTTGAGCTTGTGCATTGTGTTTTCTAATGATTTTACATTGGCTGCAATTTGTCATGTTCAGGTTTCCATGCATACACTAGAGTATTAATGAGGAAAGTGCTGCTTTCCATGCTCTGAAAGAGCAAAGAATAATTTCAGAGTTTTTGTAAATTGGTATGAGTACTCTGTTATGGTGGCATTGCAGGAGGTAATGAATCAAAAATCATGAAATCTGCACTTCAATCAGCAGTAAGAATGACTTTATGTAATTCAGCACTCACCTGAGGCAAGCAGCAGTAGTTCCTGGGTGAGCCCTCCAAAGGGAGTGCTGTGGCAGCACCACACACATGGTTCGCTCACTTTCTCTCTCTGCTAACCTTAAAAGGCTACCACTTACAGTTGCAAGAGAAAAAGACATGCCTGGCTAAAACATTGTTCTTTGGTTAATGTAAGGCATGGCTGACCCAGGCTGAGAAGGAGAGAGATGGGACTAGTTGCTGCTGCTGCGTCAGGCTGATTGTTCAGTCCTCTTCTTTCTTTTTATACATTTTGGGGGACACAGGTTGGGTACGGAGTCCCCAAGTTGAGACCTGTGTAACAGTCAGATGTGAAGGCGTATGAACTTTCATGAGTCACTGCTCACTTCTTCAAGTAACTGAAGAAGTGAGCCATGACTCACGAAAGCTCATACCTTGCCACAAATTGTGTTAAGTCTTTAAGGTGCTACTGCACTCTTGCTCTTTTCTACTGCTACAGACAGACTAACATGGCTACAACATCTTGATCTAGTCAGTTGGGGGTTCTCCTCTGTTCCCACTCATGTGGAGCCTAACTGAGATCAAAACACATGGTACAACACAGTCTTCCCTCCCTCACTAGTTTCCCAACCTGAAATGATCCAGAGAGGTTGTTATCTAGTCTGTAAAGGAAACTTGTGACTGTACATGCAGACATAGGTTGAGTTCCTCACTGTGGTCCAAACCTGATCAGATGCTGGAAGTTATTTATTTAGTGCCCTTCTCTCCCTCTAGCATGCAGGGCAGTGGACATGGCTTTCCTTCACAACAACCCTATGGGCTGAGAGAGACAATGGCTGACCTAAGGCCACCCAGTGAGTTCCATGGTGAACAGGGGTCTGAACCTTGATCCCCATAGTCTACTGCTTTCATACACATTGGATAATCGTAGCAATCGTTGCAACCAGATATGTAGTTTCACACAGGAAAATCTACTTGCAAAAGACTGCTAAAGTGCACTGAAAGTGCATTATCCAATGTGTGTGACAGCAGCCAAGGTCTAATCAGCTCTAATCAACCCATCACTCTCTGCAATCACAGTCACAAGAGGGTTTTTTAAAAAAAACAAAACTGGATCAGGGTCCAATCTGGATCAGGATTGTGGCACCAGGGGATAGAACTGCAAGCCTTTCCCTACCCTTGCCCCATTTTCCCAGCCTGAAATGTTCCTTACCCATAAGTGTCCCTTATGACTCTTCATTAGGGCAAACAATGGTTCCCTGACATAATTCAAGTTGGGAAAATGGTGTGGGAAGGCTTAAATACTCCCTCCCTTGGATCACAGTCCTAATCTGAATTGGATACCTGTGCACCTGATGTATGTATGTATTTATTTATGTATGTATAAAAGCTGGTCCTGAGAACTGGTCCATGCAAATAATGAAAACAGCAAAAATGTCTACCCACAGGCAAAGAGGAGATTTGAGGGAACTCCCAAATATGAAAAAAGACCCCAGCTTATTCTTCTATCACCATTAGCCATTCCTAAGAGAATCAGAGGATGTCAGTTCATTAAACCACATTTTGTTCATGTGTTTCATTAAGCTAAAAACAATAGTATCAACAATAGTAGATAACTAACCTGGCACCAGGGGGTAAACCAGAGGTTTTGACTGGAGTCCAATATAAGGACACTGAAAAATAACATACAATAGCTTAATAGCAACAATTACAACACCTTAGAATTCTAGGACAAATATAAACTTGAATGTATGTAGTAAAAATATTGATTTCTTTTAAAACTAGAGTATCTGCAGTTAACAATTTCTGAAACAACAGGGCAGCTGTCCATATAAACAATGCATTTAATGGGTGCCAACAATTGCAGAATGCATCTAACAATCACATTTAAAAGCCCATTAACTATGAGGTTAGCCCAGTTTTAGAAAATAACAAACCCAAGCAACTTCTATCAAACGTGACTGATTATTTGAATTTTGTTTTGGTATTCCTATGTACAGAAATACTGAACCTGTTTTTAAAAGTCTCTGCAGCCAATTTCTATGTGCAGTGGTTCCTAGTAATATCTCTGAGCAACTGAAATGCAGCCCAAAGGTTAGGAAATAAAAGTTTTTCAGAAAGCAGCCATGAAGCCCCATCCCATGCAGGGCTTTAGTTGTTGCTTAGACAGATCAGTTATAAAGCCTGCAAGGCATCTTTAAAAGGTCTGACAGAGCATCTCACTACCTTCATTTTCCAGTGCCAATTGGTTCTGGTCAGTGTTCCCTCTACGCTGAGTTAGTGTGAGCTAGCTCACAGTGTTTAGCCTCTGGCTCACATATTTTTGTCTTAGCTCAGGAAGGATGGCTCCAAAGCGAACTAATTTATGCAGTAGCCAAATCGCTCACTTACAGCTTTAATGCCAGTAGCCCACAAAGTAGAATTTTTGCTCACAAGACTCCACAGCTTAGATGGAGCATTGGTTCTGGCACTATGGAATAGTTCTTATGCTATGCTGCAATAAGTGGATTTACCCCTTTCTACCCCTTTCCCCCTCCCAAGCCTCCTGCAAGGTCCTCCTCTGCTTCAGTGGCCTTTTTCTCACTCCAACAGTATTGCACTGTTACCTGCAGTGGTTATAAAAGGCCTGGGCTATCCTGGATCAAGAATGTAAGAACTTAAGAATGGTTTTGCTGAATGTGAGCAGAGTTGCCCTAGTCCAGCACTTGGTCTCAGATATTGGCCAGCCAGACGATACTGTTGGGAAATTCACAAGAAGCCATTCCTGGGGCTTCCAGTCCCACTCACTTGGATTCAATTGCTGGATAATTTTTCTCTAAATATAGAAGCTCTGCTGTTAGCTTTGGGAGGGAATGCCACTGTGAGTCAGTGTGGTATAGTGGTTAGAGAGACTGACTGGGATTGTTCAAATCCCCACTCAGCCACATAGCTGACTGACTGACTGACTGACTGTGGGGCAGTTAATCCTCTCAGTTTCAGCTTCCTCACAGGGTTTTCTGAAGGTAAAATTGAGACAGGGAAGCTCCTTGGGATAAACATGTCATACAAAGACTGATAGCTAATATTAGATTTGTAGGGAACTTTGCCCTATGCAAACACCACAAAAATTGCTGAACAGTAATGGTTTGCCAGTATTCCAAATGGGCCTTGCCCTACAAAATACAAATATGCATATACAATACAGCATTTTTTGTGCATAAATAGGCACAGAAAGCTCAAATCCAGGGGCATTTTATACTTAATAAAATGGGTTTATTTTTAGGAAATCATAAAAAAGTCTTAGAAGCAGTCTGTGGAATTAGGGCCCATGCTTACAAATTTTATATTTTCAGAGTTCGAGAGAAAGGGAAGGTGGTAAGAACTATTTCCACAAACTCATTATATTAACTCTTGGCTTAAACTCACATGGATCACATAGGCATTCGGATATATCCAGTCTGAATATATATATCTTAAAAATACCTTATCAATATTTTCCAGATATATTTGGGTCTCCAAATGGTATCTGGGATTTTCTTGGATACTGGAAAATGGATTTGAAAAAAATCTCAAAAATATTTGGGATTAGCTGTGAATATTGGGAGCTAGCATATGAAGGCTTCAAGAACTGTTCCCCTCCCCTTTTTGTGTGTGTGTCTCTCTCTCTCTTTCTCTGTCTGTCTGTCTGTGTCTTCCTGGGCTTGGATTGGCTTGCTGTGTTGATTTTGCTTTGAGTCTGTCTTTTTACATTGGTTTTGTTGGTCTTGCAGCATTGCATTCTTTGCATGAGTTGATTTGTGTTAGGTTTGCAGTGGATTCTTGGGTTCTATGTTGCCTTTAATTCTCAGGTTGTACAATGTCTCAGATTCTCTAGTTTTATATTTGTTTGCCTTGCAACAGCATTACTATTTAGTTTTGTGTGGACAATTCTCTGGTTTGACTTTGGATTGGATTCCTGAGTTGTACCTTTACTGTGTTAGGCTTGCCATATTGTCCTGCGGTTCTGCCTGGGTTCCCTGCCTTTTCATTGGTTCTTTGGGATTGTTGGTTCTGCCTGCTTTGGGAGGCTTTGGGCTTTAAGAGGCTTTTGAATAGGGATTGCTTTGCTTGCTCTTGTAACCAGGGCTATTCTTTGCCCTGGTCTTGTATCCTCTTGGTCCAATTCACTTGAAATTTGTGGGCTATTTAAAGAACAGATAACAGTAGCCCTGTTGCAATTTTTGGTGCAGTTTAGTCAAAATCAGCCCCTCCAGCCCTCCGGAAATATTCCTAATAGGGTATAACGGAGCTGCCTGTAACTGGTATCTTGAAACAAACAAACAAACAAACAAACAAAACCAGATCTGGATACCAAACTGGTATTTGGAACCTGGAAAACTAGGAATACCTATTATTGCTTGCCTCCCTGATATCTGGATCTGAACAATACCATTTTTAAAGTGCACATCCCTACTTTGCTTCTAATGTTCTTCAATTAATATCAAGCCTGCTGTGGCCACAAATACCCATGTACTGTAATTAATTGCTATGTATCTATTGCTTCCAGAAGGATTTCTTTTTTTACAAGGATACATTTGCACTTGTTGTGGATCTAAGTTGCCCTGTTAAATAAATGTGAATTGATTAAAAATGTTCTGTCTGAATTTTCTTAGGAGTATTTAGCTCTGCTTACCTGTATTGAGCATGTACAGGTCATCAACAGTTTTTCCATACAGGATACCACCATAGACATAGATGTTTTCTCCTACTACAGCTGAACTGTGCTTAAGAGTCTGGGGTGCAATACCTGTGGTTGTTACTTTCTGCCATTTTAAAGAACCTTAAGATAAGCAACCAGCATAAATTACTTATGTTTATCATGGGAAACAGATTTTCTCCCCTTTCCTAATTCTGCATCTTCCAGAGAGCATGATTCAAACATGAGTAAAATAAATACTATACAGCAGGTGTGTTTCTTCTATTTCAGCATGTATCTGGCAAATTGCAGCTTTAAAAAATGAATTTGGATCTTTTCTCCTATCATCATCATCATTTCTGACAATATTTATGCCAACTCCCCCAAGAATGCAACCTCCATTTTGAAAATAACACTTATTTCTTTTTAATAAGAGACACAGGCATTGAACAGCTCTTTTAACTCAATTGTTCCAACAATCTTTATCACTGATTTCATAATGAGCTAAGACAGTGAGGAGTTCTGGGATGGTAACGAAGAATTTTTAATGTGTTGCCTCTGGATCCATTTTGACTAAGTAGCAGCTTTGGAGAACAGAATACTTCCTTGTCACTCCTTATGCTGCCCTTTGCAAGTATTCAACATGCTCTGGCAAAGAGGAGCCATGATATAGATCCTGATGAAGAAACATTTGAAGCACCTGATTGGCCCACTTGCTTATGAGTCCATCTGCTCTCAGAGAGGATTCCAATTTGCTGCTTAAAAAAGCAGATGGAAGTCTTTCCCAGCCAGCTGATCTGGGCTGAGGAAGGGTCGCTGGAGCCCTTCATTGGGAGCAGCTCCACAGCCTGGGAGGAACTCCAACCAGCAGTTTCAGACAAGAGACCAGAGCTTTTTCGAGCTAGTGGAGCTGTCATGAGCATTAACACAATGGACATTTTCTTGGACTTGTACACCTGGTACAATTTACCCTATAAAAGCAGCATTGTTTGGTTTGTATTTCAATATACCTACACTTAGTGAAATTGAAATTGGAAAACTATTACAAAATTTCCGTTTGTTTTGCCTCAAAAGCATCATATCACAACTTGCAGTACCTTAAAATGTACTTCAATGAAATATACTTCAATAAAATATTAATAAAATATTAATAGCGGAGGTCCATCAGTGGCTATTAGCCACAAGGTATAGATAGGAACTCTCGGTCTGGGGCAAGTGATGCTCTGTATTCTTGGTGCCTGGGTGGGGGCAACAGTGGGAGGGCTTCTAGTGTCCTGGCCCCACTGGTGGACCTCCTGATGGCACCTGGTATTTTTGGCCACTGGGTGACAGAGTATTGGACTGGATGGGCCATTGGCCTGATCCAACATTGGCTTCCCTTATGTTCTTATGTTCTTAAATCACAGGATGCATGTAACACTAAAAATATGATACATAATATCTGTATGTATACCATGCTGATATTCAAATACAAAAAAATAATGTCAAGTTTGTATGTTTTTACTGGCTGCTTTTTAAGATAATGAATTCTTCAGGGAGAAAGCCCATAAGCTAAGATCTGAATTAATCTTCTATAAACCACTACATACAAGTTGGAAGTGCTGCATTTAAATGAACTCCTGAGGGCAAAGGAATTATCACTGCTTTGGCAATCAATACCTGGAGTTTTGCCTACATTTTTTTTCTCTTAATGAACTGCAGGGGCTTGTTGAGATGATGGCTTCCTGTGCTCCCAGTATGTCTGCTATCTTTTCTCCAGGATTAAACCCTTCGAAAAAAGCCAGCTGTGGTCCTACACTTGTCCTTAAGGACTTCTGGGCTCAGCTCAGCCTGAAACCCCTGCTGAAGTCTCAGCTGGGAACTAGTCTAGACAAATGGTGCTCTAAACTATTGAAATGGCAACCATGAAGATGAGCCTCAGAGATTTATCTGTTTATTTAAAATATTTATATTCCAGCTTCTTCTTTTCTTTTTGTATTCTTGCATGAGTGTGTGTTCGTGTGTGTGTGTGCCTGTGCCTAGAATTCATGGCAGCCTCTGGCAACTCCTAGAGGGGCAAGGAGGATGTTCAGAGAAGTGGCTGGATAGCCTGCTCCTGGCCTCCTGACTCTGGTATTTTCTGGAGGTCTCCCATCTAAATACTTGCCAGGGTTGGCCCTGCTTAGCTTCCAAGATCTGACGAGATTGGGCTTGCCTGGGCTTTCCATGTCAGGGGTACATTCCAGCTTTTTCTAAAAGGTGCAAAGCAGTGTAAAATAAGACACTTGAAACCTTCTCTAAATCTTCCTAGGGCTGCCAAGTCCCCGGGTAGGGCGGGGGAAGCACCGATTTTTAAAGCTTTCCCCCGCTTTTTCAGAATTGGCCACCGGGGGAGGCGATGGCTGCCAGCAGGGAAACGTCGGAGCCTGCCCTGGCCTCTTAAAAGGGAAATGTCTGCAGAGAGCCTGCCCTGCAGTAAAAAGCCTCAACAGACATTTCCCCTTTAAGAAAGAGCAAGAGAGTCCCGCCCAAAGAGGCTCTTTCTGCTGAAGGGCCTGCTTTTGCATGTGGCCTGCTGCTGGAGTAAGCTGCTTGGGGTAAGCTGTTGGGGTCTGCCTGCTCTTTTCCTTCTCTCTCTCACCCCCTCCCCCTTTCTTTCTTTTTTCTGTCTGTCTGTCTGTCTGTCTGTCTCTCTCTCTCTCTGTCCCCATCCAGCAGAGGTCTATCAGTGGCTATTATTAGCCACAAGGTCTAAATGGAACCCTTTGTCTGGGGCAGTGAGGCTCTGCATTCTTGGTGCTTGGGGGGCAACAGTGGGAGGGCTTCTGGAGTTCTGGCCCCGCTGCTGGACCTCCTGAGGGCACCTGGTATTTTTGGCCACTGTTGTGACACAGAGAGTTGTTCTGTATGGGCTGTACTGGATGGGCCGATCCACTGTGGCTTCTCTCCTGTTCTTATGATATGAAAATCATATTTAGCACTTGTGTAGCACTTAGTGCTTCATATTCTGGCGAGATGAGGAAGGATTCAGTAGGGCCCTTGCTCAGTGATAGAGCATCTGCTTGACATGCAGGAGGTATCAGCCTCTTCAGCTAAAAAAGGATCAGGTAATAGGTGACATTAAAGATCTCAGCCTGAGACCCTGGAGAGCCACTACCAGTCTGAGTACTCAGTACTGACCTTGATGGACCAATGGCCTGATTCAGTATTAAATAAAATGATTCCATGGCACTGCAGGGTTTTGAGCCAGGCTCTCCCAGATCCCAGCCAAACAAACTGACTGCTACATAACACTGACTCTTGTTCAGCGACAAAAAACAGTGGCATAAAAGTCACAGTCTGGGTAATGCTGCTTGCAAGCCTATAAAGCTCAAGGCAGCAGCAGAAGCTCAGTATTAGGAAACTTCATGAGTTCATGTGTCAGCATGTGGAAGCAACATCACAGGATGTGACATCACAAAATGATGTCACTTCCTTTCTCCTGGCTCCACCCCCAAAGTCTCCTGGCTCCACCCCCAAAGTCCTCAGATATTTCCCAAGTTGGACTTGGCAGCCCTAAATCTTCCACATGTATGAAGTCATACAGTACATCTGGGAAAAATAATGTTTGCTTCTCAGAAGGTACACAGCAATTATTTTCATTGTAAGATCTTGAAACTATAGCCAAAATTGCAGGTTGGCGTTCCCGGAAGCTAAACCCTGGCATGTTAATGTGAGTTCCCTTCTGGAACTAATCAGTGATATTTGAAATATGGTCCGTTATGACCTGGCATTCAGCACTGAATTAGCCTTTGATTTAGAATGTCCTCAGCAGGGAATCTAGCCCAGGATCCAAATCACCTACATTCCTTCCTGTTTTCGGGGTGCGATTAGAAAGCAAGCTCCAGAGAGGTTCAATGGCAATAGAATTAGTACAAAAGCATTAATCTTGTACACATCATAATAGCTGAACAAAGTAAAGATTAATGCTTTTGTTCTAATTCTATTGCTATTGAACCCCTCTGGAGCTTGCTTTCTAATGGCATATCATGATAGTTGTACATATCATAATAGTTGAACAAAGTAAAGCGAGAGACCTGCAACAACTTGCAGGAGGGTTATCTCATTTTTCCCTCCCCCATGATTTTCTCCTTTCCTCCCCTGAAAGCCCCCATAGCCTCTTCCCTTTTCCTGCTTCTTTCTCTCCTTCCCAATCATCAGACAGCCTATCTTTCTCTGCTCCTCCCTGTCTTCAGCTTTCCCTCCTTTACTCCTTCTGACACACTCTCTGTGGGGAAGCCCTGTGTGATTCCAGATGGTGGGCCTGGCTGGGCCCAATTGCATAGTACCAGCTTCCAACCCAGTAGTGTGGTGCTGGCCACTTGGCTAGGCCCAGCTGCACATTGGGGAACCCTCTAGGACTTGCAGGGAGGAGCACCTCTTCCCTTGTATTCACCTCCCGACACTATTTTCTCTTTTCATCCTTCTAGCCAGGGCTCTGTTGGGGCCAGGGTGTGCCGGGGCGCCGCTCCGGGAGAGAGGAGGGCAGGGGGTGGGGACTTAACAAAGCCCCGCCCCCCACTCACTCTTCCCGGCAGTGGTAGGCCACCACTGGCCCGGGAAAAAGCCCCTCCCCTCCCCCTTCACTCTTCCCGGGCCGCGGCAGGCCGCCGCCAGCCCGGGGAGAACCCCCTTCCCTCCTCCACCCCACTCACACTCCCAGAGCCGCAGCAAGCGCTACCGGCCCTGGGAGAAGCCCCCTCCTTCCCTCCCCCCCCCGCAAACACTCCTGGGGCCCGGCCCCTGGGAGAAGCTTCCTCCTTCCCTCCCCCCCCCCGCTCACACTCCTGGGGCCGTGGCAAGTGCCACCAGCCCTGGGAGAAGCCCCCTCCTTCCCTCCCTCCCCCACTCACTGCTCCCGGGCCCGAGGGGGGCGCAAGGGAGGGAGAAGCCGGGTCCCAGAGGCGTGAAGCCCCTGGGGCCCAAGCAAGAGGGGGGAGGGTGGGAAACGCTGGCCCCAGTGGGGGGGGAGAAGCGCCCCTTCCTTCCTTCCTTCCTTCCTTCCTTCCTTCCTTCCTTCCTTCCTTCCTTCCTTCCTTCCTTCCTTCCCTCTCTCTCTCTCTCCCCACCTACCTACCTACCTTCCTGTTCCTTCCGTTCCCCCTTCCATTCCCCCTTCCTTCCTTCCTTCCTTCTCTCTCTCTCCCCCCACCTACCTACCTACCTTCCTGTTCCTTCCTTTCCCCCTTCCTCCCTCCTTCCTTCCTTCCTTTCTTCTCTCTCTCTCCCCCACCTACCTACCTACCTTCCTTTCTGTTCCTTTCCTTCCTTCCTTCCCCCTCCCTCCCTCCCTTCTTGCCTTCTGACACACTGCTGATGACGTCAGGGATGTGTGGCCTTTTGACACTTCTGGTGACGTCAGGGGGTGTGACATATGCAAATAAGTTACGCTAATGAGCTCCTGCACATCTTTTTTTACAAAAGGACCCCTGCTTCTAGCAACCCCAATATTGTTACCTTTTAATGCCCCCCCTTCCACTCACCCACCAACCTTTAATCCCCCCCCATCTTCAGCTACATTTATTTACTTCATTTTGTCATACCATTCTCCACAATGGGGACCAAAGCAACTTAAAGCATTCATGTCTCCTCCATTTTATCCTTGTAACAATCATGTTAGATAGGTTTGGCTGAGAATATGTAACTTGGGGGGGCAAATTACTCCCCCCTGTATTCTACTGCCCACATTATTTCCCTTTCCCTCCTTCTGGTACTTCCCTTACTCTCCTTCTCCTGCCTCATTCTCACCTTCTCAGTGATTCACCAACCTACCTTTTATCTGTCTACCATCTTCAGCTATATTTATTATTTATGTACTTCATTTATACCCTGCCTTTCTCCACCGTGGGGACAAAAGCACCTTACATCATTCTTGTCCTCTCCTTTTTATGCTCAGAATAACCCTGTGAAGAACTGAGCAGTGACTCACGAAACCTCCTACCCTGCCACATATTTTGTTAATCTTTAAGGTGCTACTACTACTGGACTCATGCTCTTTTCTATTGCTACTGACAGACTAACATGGCTACCCATCTTGATCTAACAACCTGTGAGGTAGGCTAGGTTAAAAACATGTGACTGGCACAATACCGCCTAATAAGCTTCCATGGCAAACTGGTGATTTGAACCTGGGTCTCCCAGACCCTGTGTCTCCCAGATCCTACTCTGAAACTCCAGCTACTACATCACACTGGTTTTCACTGGGTGGCTGCAGCTGAACAGTTGCAGCCAGCCAGGCCTATGTAACTCGGGCATGTTGGGTGGTATCAAGTCACCCAGTGGTTGCTGCCAGGCCGGCCCCTGATAAGTCCTTCTTCAAATGCTAAAACAATCCTGGACAAATCCCATTCCCGTTGCCTTTTACTCACAGAAACCAAGCTCAGAATGCTGTGGCTGTGATTTTTCTGCAAACCTGAGGTGTTTTTCAGGTTTCTAGAAGATCCATCTTGTCAGCTCACAGCTCTGATCTAATTTAAGTAGCCTCAGATTTGGCTCACTTCACTATTAGAATATGTGATAATGTGCAGAATTAGCTCTAATTTTCCCTGAAGAGAAATAATAAATAATCTCACCAGAAGAAAATCTTACATTTCTAACTAGAAATGAAATTTCCCATTAGATTATTTTGTTTATACGTTTAAAGCTTGCCATGTTAAGGCAATCTCAGCTTTTAGCAAAGCTAGAAGAGCACCCTACTCACCTACCTCCCCCCTGCTGCTGATACACCACAAGGACAAGTTTGCCCTTTTTAGGAAAAGGATGGGGTCATCAGAAGACCTGGTTGTAAATGTTCACTGTTGACCCTAAACATTAATAAATTAAGATAATAAATGCCTTTTATGTAACTTGGGCAGTACCCTCCTATAATTGAAATAAGAGCCCTTTTGACTTGCCATTAACTAAATGAACTATAAATCCCCAGCAATCTCATTCCATGTTTTTACTCACCAAGATCAAAGGTGTAGACTCCTGGAAGGCACTGCTCAGCATTCTTACTTGCACAACCTCCAAATAAATATATCTTGCCTTTTACTACACTATAAAGCAAAGTTGAAACTCTTTAGTCAGTCATAAAATATCTCCCTCAGTTAAAATTTTGTTTATAAAATATCTGCAGTCCACTTGTTTTCTAATGGACTTTACGAAGTTCTTTACCTTTCTGTCATTCAGTTGTATCTAAATCTAGATTCAGACCAATTTTTACTTTTGACCAGCTGTTAAAAATGGTGCAACATCTTACATTTAGACCTGGAAACTGGCTGACTCAGTAGCAGGATCCTTAACTGTACTAATGAAAATAGGCAAAGAAATACCAATTCAGTAGACTCCTATTGGAAGAGAATATCACCCAACATTGTAATGGTTGCTGCATAAGGATGCTAGGTCTGATTATAAGATTCAATGGCAGATGAGTAGAGTAAGAATTGGAGCAGGGAGATGAGAGGTCAAGGAAATACTTGGGGGATAAAATGGAATGGTGGGGAGTTAAATTAGGTGAGGTTCTTCTGTTCTCAATGCATTTAAAACATTTTAGGTTTTGCAAATTGCTCGCTATCTGTCTGTTGCTGAATAAACTGTGCCCATAAATTCACAGAAAGTTCTCAGTTAAAGCAGACAGGAGGGTTGTGGGGAGCTCTCTCAACAGCGCATGATCCTGCTCCTCTCCAGAAGGGGTCCAGCCCCCCATGCCTTGACAGAGGCTGCTGCTTCATCCTTTCTGAGAGTATCTTCCCCTCAGGAGCTTGTCAGCTCAATCTTGGTGCGGTGTTAACTCGCAGAACTACTTGCTGCAGGCCATCTCTGCAAGGTAGGACAGCACCAAGAAATACGTAGACCAGTTTTATTCCTGACACACGTGGTTCACACCATTTCCTTCATGCCACTGAAAATACCTGACAGGGTTGCAGTGGTATGAAAAGGAATTGCGCCATCTACCTAGTGTGCAGCTACACAAATGTCTTATCAGGCAGTGACATGTTGAGCCATCATAGAGAGGCCTTCGTATGTAAACCAACCTTGGCAAGCAGTGGGGGCCTCAGAGTAGGCAGGTGGGCAGCAAGGACTAAAGGAGCTCTTTTTAAACAATAGATTCCAGTCCAGTGGCACCTTAGAGACCAACAAGATTTTTGGTGTGTGCGCTTTCAAGAGTCAAAGTTCCCTTTGTCAGATACCTAGGAGGAAGTATGACTTTCAGAAGCTCATGCCCCAAAATTCTGGTTGGTCTCTAAGGTGCTACTGGACTCAAATCTCACTGGTCTAGACTAACATGGCTGCCCTCTGAAACATTTTAAATACTGTAAGCCATCCTCTGCCTAATGGAAGCAGTGGATGATATAGTGAAACAAACCAGCTAGAAATCTAAATTCAAACATGCCTTGAAAGAAGAAGAAGAAAAATCACTGTTGTTTCAAGGCTGATGATTTATTGGCAGAAGGGGTGTGAAATGCCCCATGTAGCTTTCACAGCTGTCTGCTCACAAACATTTGCAGAACTCTCCACATTCTTGCTAGTGCCATGCCAAAAGCTGCCCCCCCCCCAAAAAAAAAGGATCTGGTTTTCAAACACAAAAGAACTGACCCCAAAGTTAATGTATCTAAAAGTTAAAAGTTTTCCAGGACTTCAAGAAAATAATTTCTTACAAAACAAAAATTAAAAATGTAAACAAGCAAAATAAATACATTGCAGAGCTATCTTTTAATATAACTACTGGGAAAGTGCTTCACTATTCTTCTTTGGACAAAGTAAATTCTTTAGACCAGGCCAATTACTTCACTGAAATATTAATCAATTAGAAGAAACAAATGATTAGACTATTAAAATTGTTTTATTTGTTCCTATCAAAATAGATCAGTGGTGATTATTTATAAAAACATGATTAATTAGGAGTCAGTTTAGGAAGAATGCATGTGTGCTAATGGTCATTATTTTTTATAACTCCTAAGAAGCTGCCAAGTTCTCTAAGTTTCTGTGCCAAAGAAAAAGCTTATAGGATCTGGCATAAGGATCACAGCACTAGTGGCACGATCTGGCACAATGCAGTTCCTTGTCCACTGCTGTGGTAGTACTTCTCTCTCAGGTCCTGAGAACCAAGGGTCATGTCATAGAAAAAGAGGTGCAGGAGCTCATTAGCATAACTTATTTGCATATGCCACACCCCATGACTAAGGGCAGGCATGCAAGCATGCCTGGGTTCCTTGCCTGATCTTCTCCAGGTGCCCTGCAGCTGTGGGGCACCTGGAGAAGATCAGGCAAGGAACCCAGGCATGTTTAAAATGTCTTTCTTTCCCTTCCCTAGATGAGGAAGGGAAGGAAAGGCATTTAAATCCCCCCCCCCCCCACTTCCTTGAGTTTCTCTGAAAAAGCAGAGCGGCTCAGGGGAAAAAGGGGGCATATTGGGGGAAGCAAAGGACAGGCATGCAAGCATGGCTGGGTTCCCTAGTCCTAGGCTTGTTACTTCCAGAATGCTGTTCCTGCTCATTCCCCCTCAACATGACCTTTGCTGAGAACTATCATTTTGCCACACTCTGGGGGGCCAAGTTCTAGGCCAGAGGTCCTTCAAGGTTCCCTGTAAAAACCCATCATGCCCTCCTTTTAAAATTAAAGCTGATATCTATTATAAAAATGGTTGAAGATAACAAAGCACAGCAAAAAATGGAAGCCCAATTCCAACCATAAGCACATCTTCGCCAATAACTATAATTTTATGAAGAAATTAAATATATTAATGTCTACCAGTCCAGTATAAATGAATGAACAACAAAAGCAAACATCCTGAATTTTATTTTGGATCACACTCAAGTTTACAACACTTATCCTGACCCCCACTCAACTTTTAACTCTAAGAAGCTTTAGGGTTGCCAGCGGGAGACCACACGAGGGGAACAGGAGGGGGGCAGTGCTAGCTAATGGTACAACATCACTCCCTGGAAAAAAACAGAATATGGTGGTATGCCATTCTAGGAATTGGTGGAAACTCTATGGATTAACCACAACTTTCAGTAATTCTTAGAGAGGACTGACATCACTTCCAGGGAGTTGGCAACTCTAAGAATAAATAAGATTTTCGGGGTGGGGTGGAGCATTTACATTATAATCAATATTGTGAGGATAGGTGAAAAACTCGTTCTTGTAGAACTTTCTGTTTGCCCCTTCTGTTTTTTATCCAGTACAGTCAACACGGTCTCCATATGGGCAAACAACTATTTGAAAGGAAGTGGAGGCAGTAGGATAAATCACAGGCAATGTAAAACAAGCATGCAAAGAACCCAAGTGCTTAACATATGGGATCAGTTAAATATATACACTGGTGGCAGCTCAGAAATACAATGCCTGCTTCCTAGAAGAACACATAGCCACTGCTCTTCCTGCAATTCTAGAAGATTCTTTTGTTCCATTTTACTTCTGAGCCATCAAAGGTGAATATTAAAACACAAGGCATGATCTGATGTATGCTTACCTAGAACAAGATTTCATAGAGTTCAATTAAAATTACTCCCTAGCAAGTGTCCATAGGACTACAATGTAATTTTAAATAAATGAAGCTCACATACTAGAGTCTATCTAAAGAAGTTTTACTTGATGATGGCTGGAATAATGTTGGAGCAAGAGGTGGCCTCATAAAATAGGCAGGTGATAATATCAAAAAGGGTCCAGTAGAGAAGTGTGGTAAAAGCATGCCAAAGAACACCAAACTATGTTGAAACAAAAGAGGGATGAAACAATCAGCCAGTTGAAAGTTACCAGAAAACTGAGAACAGAAAATCACTACATGGGGCAATGGGCAAGTAAGGAGCAAGCAAGCAGCAAAAAATAAAAGTCTCAGAAGCAGGCCTGGTAACAACACAGAAACAAGAATGGTTGCAGGAGGTGTCACAGAACTGATCAACCCCCTGACTCCCCAACACTGCGGGAAGCCAAGGACCCACCCTCAGTGTGCCTGTGCCAAAGCAGTAATACACGTGGCGGCATCTTTAAGGCAGAGCAATGCTGCCTCATTACTTGACAAGGTCTGGAACTTTAATATATATAATATAAAAATACATGCATTTATTAGCAAAGAATTTTAAAAACCCCATATAATTGGGCCCTTATACGTTTTTTAATTCTTTGCTAATAAATACATGTATTTTTATATTATATATATATTGAATTTTAATTGTTGGCCCTCTACTCTGTTTGACTTACCTCTTTAGGTTCTTGATCCCAGGTTTCAGGGTTAAGTTTGTTCCCCTTTTTTCTCCCTAGCTGGAACTGTAACAGACCACTGCCTGATAATGATCTAGGTCAAAGCCTTGAGCCAGGGATGGGGAAACAAGGAGATGAGTTACAGCTGGGATGTGGGGACAGCAGCAGCAGCTTCCCACAGGAATTGCTCATAGACCCTGTGGCAGTTTCAGAGGGGTGAAGTCTCCAAAGGGGCTGGCTCCAGGATAGGCCCTTCATAAGGCAAAGGGAAATTGGCTGAGTAGGACATGCTGGCTCCTGTTCCCCAGACTGAAAGGAACAGGGTCAGGAGAGAGGTGGAGAAGAAGGGTGAAAGAAACCCTTCCCTCTGAGTCTGAGGCCTGTGGGAGGGTATACAGTGCCCCCTGCTGACAAGAATCTGTTGACTTGGGCAGGTCCTCTACAGCAGTGGCTCTCAACCTTTCTAATGCCGTGACCCTTTAATACAGTTCCTCATGTTGTGGTGACCCCCAACCATAAAATTCTGCCAACACACACAACAATGAAGCTACTTTTTCAGATGTTTTCTCTTGCATGGCAGTTAGCACCAAACAACTTTAATACAGACTTTAGACACACATACATTTGCAAGCTATTCCCAACAAGACACAACAAACACTCAGGTTTCAGACTTACTTTTCTTCAACAGAAGATGCCATGAGAAAACGAAGGTAGGTGGGGGAGAGAGAGAGAGAAAGGGGGAAGAGAGAGAGAAAGAGGGGAGAGAGAGGGGGGGAGAGAGAGAAAGGGGAAGAGAGAGAGAGAGAGAAAGAAAGGTGGGGGGGAGAGAGAGGGGAAGGAAGGTAGGTAGGTGGGGGGGTGGCTTTTGCTGCTTTTCCTGGGTTCTGCGCTTCGGCGTGAAGCCCAGGGAAGTTGGCGGGGGGGGGGCTTTTGCCGCCTTTCCTGGGCTCCGCGCTTTGGCACAGAGGCTAGAGAAGGCAGAGAGTGTAGCTTTTGCCACCTTTCCTGGGTTCTGCGCTTTAGCGCAGAGCCTAGGGAAGGTGGCGGGGGGGTGGCTTTTGCCACCTTTCCTGGGCTCTGTGCTTTGGCGTGGAGCCTCGGGAAGGTGGTGGGGGTGGCTTTTGCTGCCTTTCCTGGGCTCTGCGCTTCAGCGTGGAGCCCAGGGAAGGCAATGGCGGAGCACCCTAAAGGTGGCTGCGGGGAGGGGGAAGCAGCCATTGACTTACCTGCTGGCTTCTTCCTCCTCGTGGCCCCTGCTGGAAGGGTAGCTGGAAGCAGGGGGCAGGGCTCCAGCCCCATCCAACCCCTGCTCTTTGCCCTTAAAGGGAAAGCTCCCTTTGAGGGCAAAGAGCCGGGAGGCCAGACCTCGCACTCGATCTAGTGCGGGGCCCTTTCCTGCCGGCGGGGAGGGCGGGGCGGGCTCGGATGCCAGCTGGTGACCCCTGTGAAATGGTCGTTTGGCCCCAAAAGGGGTCACGACCCACAGGTTGAGAACCGCTGCTCTACAGGAAGAAACTGGGAACACTTTACAGCAGAATAAGACTTGGGATGAGCACTTATTTGTCTCTTTCTCCAGTTTATTTAAAGTCATGGAATCAGAGTCACAAACTGAAATACGGGCCTTGTGTAAAGTGGGGGTCTCAAATTGGTAGGGGTTGCCTTGGGCAGGGGGGGTGATCGGTGTCCCTTGTACAATACCTGTCATTGCTTGCCAGCTTGCCTGGCTCCAAGGGGCTGCAGAAATCTTCTGCAGCTCTGGGGGAGTTGGGAGGGTCATGAGTGTGGAGGGAGCACATACTGCCTCCCTGCTTCTGCCAATGCTGTGGCTGCCCAGCTCCAACAGGTAACAGCCACCTTGTGCTGCTGCTACACAGGAGGACATCCAGTCTCTGTCCCACTTGTTCCCTTGCTACTTGGCCCTAGGACAGGTCACTGTAGAGCCAAGCAGCAATGGCATAAGTAAGGTGGGGGCATGCCTTCTTCTGTGTCATGCTTCTGCCATCTGGTGCAGCAAAATGAGTTGAGGTGGCCCTGTTTTCTATTATTTCAGATAATGGCCAAAATATGCTTTGGAGGTTCATAACGTGCTAACGGCTCACAAAGTCCCTCCTCCATTTTGTGATGTGTGGTAACCAATACTTAATGTAGGGTTGCCACACACTCCCCCGGTGGAGGCAGGGGGCCCCTGCCACCAGGCCGCCCTGGTGCTGATCAGCTGGCCAGCAGGGGGACTTACCTGGAGAAAGGGGAAGGCCAAGGCAATGGTGACATCACTTCTGGTGCACAGAGGAAGTGATGTCACCACACTGGTGATGTCTGAGCAACACTCTGGTATTTGGGCACAGAGTTTTTGCCCAAGTATCAGAGCATCACCGTGATATTACAATGTGATGACATCACTTCTGGTACATGGGCCTCCATCCCGCACCTGGTAAATCCCCCCATCCCTGCTGGGTGCCAGGAGGAACCTGGCAACCCTAACTTGATGATATGTCCAAGTGAGACCAGTTACAACTACCATTAATCACAGGTCACCCTGAATAAGAAACTTACATCAAACCATGGCTTCTGAGTCTTGTTTAGAGCAAACACTAGTTTATTTAATTTGGTCATCATGGCATATTATAGTTACGATGAACCAGGAGGTTGAGAAAGAATTCAGTGTGAATGACAGGAGACTTTGCAGGACATGACCCTGTAGCACATTTCCAGCCACTACACTATGTATCTCAACAGGGTCATTCTGTAGTGCACTCAGACCTTTATAGTCTATGTATGTGAAGTCATAACTTGAGAATTTTCTGAATACATAAATAGAACTAGGACATTTAATGTGTAAACTAAAAATGAATTGCCACACTGGATTTATTCTAAGTCTCACAAGGTTATCTCAAAAAGAGGAACAAGCAAGGCTAGCTTTCAGGAAAGACTGCATTTCAACAAATTGAACAAGAACCCCTGAAAACTGCAGTTAAAACAAGTATTTACTTCATATCATTTCATGTTTTTCCACACATGGCATCAAGGACAGGGTAAAGCAGAATGCTGTGATGTCACAATATGAACTAAGTTTGACAAGATGTTACAGAGAAAGTAAAAATGTGACCAAGAAACATGCTTGATATATTTATCTTTGTTGAAAATTTCATATAGTTATTTTTATAATTTTAAAACAAAAAGTGAATACTGTATTTTATTGTGATTATTCAGTTTTGATTATCAATGAATGTGAATGCAAGAGCTTTATTATATAAACCAATGGCTAAAACAAATGGAGTATTTTTGTCTTCATAACTGCTGAACATATTCCTCCATATTGCCACTGTGTGGCAGAGTGTTGGACTGGATGGGCCATTTGCCTGATACAACATTGGCTTCTCTCATGTTCTTTTATGTTCTCTATTATTAGTTTTTTTCTCTCAGGTTTCCAACAATTTTCATAGAAAGAAATTATGCTATTTTTTTTTTTAATGAGTTGACAGTCAGTAAGAGAGAATGAGTAATGAGATACACATTTACTTGGAACTAAATCCAGTAATTTCAACAGACACTATTACCGTATAAGTATACTTTGGCTGTATTGGATAATGCAGTACCATTGTGCTACAGCAGTCATTCACAACTGGATTTTTCTTGTATGGACAAGACAACAGAGTTACAAATTATTGCTGTGGTGCAACAATAGAGCAATGTGCAAACCACGTGGATACAGCCTTACATAGGATACTGGGCATGGACATAGTTTCTTATTTCATTATTGCAATGAACAACACTTAAAATAAGAGAAATGACCTAGAGATCTATTTTGCTGAATTGCATGCTTACCAAAGTGTGTGCCCTTGTCTTGGACAAGGTATGTGTCCTTCCTGTGGTATCTTTTCCCAAGTCAAATCAGTGGAAGTAACTGTAATTTAAGATTATCAGTAATTATGTACTATCTTTCTATAAATAAATACACATAAACCACTGATCTAAAAATGCCATTTTAACTTCACAAGCAGTTATTTTTACTTGTGATAATCTTGCATTGTTCTCCCCATTATTCTTTCCCCAAGTTTACTAATTTCATTTTAAAGAGCCAATTTCTCCCCCCCATATTATTGTACTACCTAAAAAACTCCACAGTTCCTATTAACATAAGGGGACATGCTAATTTTGAGATCTACTTTGAGTGACCTTCAAACAGGGAAAACAAATATCTGTTCATAACATGTTCGGGAAGTATCCATAGTTTAATGGTAGATCACATGTTGCCTACAGAAAGTCCCAGGTTCAATCTCTAGCATATACTCATAAAGGATTGGCACACCAAAGATGGGAAAGACTTTTTTCTAAGAGACCTTGGAAAGTTTCTGCCCCAAGATGAGACAATGGATTTAAAAAAAACATGCTTTATTTCTGTGTACAGCAGTTTTGTATGAGTTCAGAAGAGAAGAGAGAAGAGATTGGATTTATACCCTGCCCTTCACTTGTAGTCTCAGAGCGTCTTACAAACTCCTTTCCCTTCCCCTCCCCACAACAGACACCCTGTGAGGTAGGTGGGGCTGAGAGAGCTCTGAGACAATTGTCCTTGAGAGAACAGCTGGTACAGAGCTATGGTTTGCCCAAGGTCATCCAGCAGGTACAAGTGGAGGAGTGGGGAATCAAACCCGGTTCTCCCAGATTAGAGTCAGTGCACTTAACCACTACACCAAACTGGCTCACAACATACCTCCTCTACTTTTAAAAACACATAGGCCGAGGACAGACTGGCATTTTGGCCAAATATAGGTCCGCTTTTCAAGCGGATGAAGAGAGGACAGACTGGCATTTTGGCCAAATATAGGTCCGCTTTTCAAGCGGATGAAGAGAGCCCATTCCGACAGCCGCAGCTGCCCGGTGTTGCCGTGCCATACTCACCCAATCCTGCGTTAAACAGGTACCTGGTGAAACCGTCTGGGTGCACGTTCATCCCACTTCCTGGCAGCGTGGACACAAATAAGCCATGCTGGTAATGTGAACCCGCTGATCCGGCTGCTGCACCCATGTGCCTATGTGCTCATGCACATAAGTGCACTTCGGCAATACAGACCAAAGCCACGCGCCACCATGGCGCTGCCACCAGGGGCCACCCCACAGTGTGAACGCTCCATTCTGCCTCATCCCCAGTATGGTCCCGCATCAGTCTACACAGTGCGAATGGTAAGCCCCACAACAACTCAGCCAGGGTCTTTTTGCCCCGCTTCCCTTGCGCTTCATTTTGCCAGTCTGTCCTTGGCCATAGAGTGTTACTCTAGAGTGCATTATGAATCAAACTCAGGAATTAAATCCAAAGTTAAGTCCTGCCCTTGCTAAATTTTAGAGTTTTTTGAAAAAGTGGACAAGCATGTAGATAATGGTGATTTCATAGAGATTATATATTCAGTCAGGGGTCCGTTGGAGCGGGAGCGCACAGGAGCGCAGCTCCGGGAGTGAGGAGCCCAAGGGGCAGGCACATGACCAAGCCCTGCCCCCTCCTCGGCTTCCCCGAGCAGTGCAGAGGCGCAGCGCCCCGAGGAAAGCCCTGCTAGGGTCTTTATTGATTTTAATGTTTTGTTTTAATATTGATAATTTTATCATTGTTCCTTTTATGACTGTGTGCTGCTTTTCCAGAGACTTGCTCAAGGTGGCATATAAATTTTCTAAATATACCATTTTTTATCTGGGCACATGGCACATAAGTACTGGAGAAATTTCACCAACCCTTCAGCAGCTTCCACCTTATCAGTTTGGTGTAGTGGTCAGGAGTTGGACTCTAATCTGGGAGAACCGGGTTTGATTCCCCATTCCTCCACATGCAGCTGCTGGTGTGACCTTGGGCCAGTCACAAGTTCTCTCAGAGCTGTTCTCTCATGAGCAGTTCTCAAAAGACCTCTCTCAGCCCCACCTACCTCACAGGGTGTCTTGTTGTGGGGAGGGGAAGGGGAAGGGATGGGTGGTGCACATGTCCTGGGTATCTCAAGTCTACTTGAAACCCGGTGGTTTCAAGGGAGCAGGAAGAGAATGAGGGTGTGTTCTTGACGCTTATTTTTATTGCACAAAGTATTGGATGGGGAAGGGAATGGAGGAAGAGCAGGTCAGTTTCACTCACCTGTGGAGTGGAGCCTGAGGGGTGGGTGTTGCCTTCTGACACACTTTTGGTATGTTAGGGGGTGTGGCATATGCAAATGAGTTATGCAAAGGAGTTATGCTAATGAGCTCCTGCACCTCTTTTTCTACGAAATGACCCCTGTATTCAGTCCTTCAAAAGGCCTTTTAACAAGGTACTTCAACAAAGACTCCTAAGTAAGCTTAGCAGTTAGGGGATAAGAGGACCAGTCCTCTTATAGCTTAACAGTTGGTTAAATGACTGCAAGGGATAAATGTACAGTATTGAGGCTGGTGTTATTTAATTTGTTCATAAATGATCTGGAACTAGGGTGAGCAGTATAGTGGTAAAGTCTGCTAATGACACAAAATTATTCAGGATGGTGAAAACCAAGGCCAATTGTTTAGAGTTCCAGAAGTATCTCCACAGATTGGGTGAATGGGCAAAATGTGGAAAATGAAGTTCAGTGTAGGTGAGTGTAAGGCAATGTATATTAGAACAAAAACTCTCAGCTTTATGCTAATAGGGTCTGAACTTACTGAAACTAACAGGGAAAGAGATCTTGGGGTTACAGTGAGTACCTCAATGTATATGTCGACTCAGTATACAGCAGCAATGAGAAAGGCAACTCCATGCTGGGAATTAATTAAGAAATGGATTGAAAATAAAGCTGCCAATATTGTAATGCCCCCGGATAGATTCATAGTGGCTTCATTTGGGATACTGTTTGCAGGTCTGTGAGCATATCTTAAAAAGGACATTGCAGAGCTAGAAAAAGTACATGTAGAGGGAGTAGACAGATACTATTCCTTCCCTCCCAAAGTATTAGAATATGAGGGCACCTGTTAGAAATTAAAACCATCCCTACATTTTTCTGAGCCATTTCTCCTACTTGCTAGGTGTTAGGAGAAATAATTTCTTTAAAGGCCAGATGATTCCCTCTTTTCCAAGCTCTGTCTGTTAGGAATAAATATCACTTCAAGGCTTTTTGCTAGGAAAGCAAGCAGTGAATGACTCATTCTGATACCAACTCACTGAAGTGCCCGGTAAACTGGCATGTTTTAACTGACACAGAGTCCATCTTTTAGAGAGAAATGTAAACAAGGCAGTCGAGCTCTGATAACTCAAGGAGCCTGCAGTGTTAGACATAACTTTTCATGACTTTTGCTCTCAGAACACTTTGAAGGACATAATCTTTAGATGAGATACCCATGTCTTCATTGTGTGATCACTTCCTGGAAGCCTAAAGGTCATAAAGTTAATTTGGGGTAAGGGTTGGACAAAAGGTCAGAAACATCATAAAATGTAGGAAACCAATACAGGAAATAGACTATAAGAAACTAGTTATCAATATAATTAATCTATCTCATGCTCAGCAACTGAAGTAAGGAGACGATATTGGATCTTTACCTCAGCCAGCTAATAATGAGCTACATTTCTCTAACACTAGGCCTTTTCTGTTGTCCAGCATGCAGCCATTTTAGAAACCCCTATGCTTCTTTGCTTTTCTATGAAGCAAATTTTCTCTCAGAAACAAGTAGGGTTGCCAGACCCCAGGTCCTGATGGGGGGTTCCTCCAGTTTGTGGGTCTTCTGCCTGCTGCTGGCCAGCTAGCTGGCAAAAAATCCCTGCCCCCAAACAGCCTTGCCCCCACGTGATGTCCCCAACAAAATGATGTCACTTGGAAATGACATCATGTTGGCAATGTTGCGGGGGATGCTCTGGTTTGAGGGCAAAACTCTATGGTAAATTTGCCCTCAAACCATAGAGTCTTGCCCTCAAACCAGAGCATTGCTGCACAACATCGCCGACACGATGACATGACTTCTGGGTGATGTCATCATGTTGGGGACGTCACACAACATCTCCGTCCCCTCCAGGAATCCCCCCCCCCCAAACCCTTCACTGGTGACAAGGTAGGACCTGGCAGTGCTAGAAACACGTGTATCTTTTTGTCCTGGCTGGAGACAGCAGAGAAGAGCAACTTACTGGTCTTGAAGGTCTATTGTTTTTTGATAGAACAAGCACTCCAAAGACACACCCATGGAGAACATACAGTTTCTAAAATCCAGATAAAGCCTGAAGGAAGGTCCACTCTGTCTTATCACATTATAGGCATTTGCAACATGTACAGAACATGTAATTGTGTGTGTTCATTCTAATGCTCTATGGCACCATCAGCCATTGTTTTGAACAGGGTATAAATAGAGATCCCAACATTTGCAAAGGATGGCCTCTTTCTCTAGAGGGGTGACCCTGCTGCACCAGTACACTTTTGCCCACAGCAACTGAGTGCTCTGTCAGGTATTATCTTGTCTCTATGTGTGTCTGTTGCTTTGTTCAGTGGGTTTTTTTGTTTTTTGCTAATTTCTTGTTGACTGTCTGTTGCTGAATAAATACTGCTCTGGATGAGAGCTTGTCTCTGTGAATCTCTGAGAAATGGGAGAGAATGCTGAGATCGCTCTCAACAATGCTGATCTTGTTCTTCTCAGTGAAGGGAAGATCCACTTTTCCATGACAGGCTACAGCTGTGGCATTGGATCACTGGGAGCATATTCTTCACAGGAGCCTAGCAGCTCAGCTTTGGTCTGATGTTAATCTGTGAAGCTACTTACTGCAGGGCCCCTGAAAGGTAGGATAGGACCTAACACACCAACCCAGTTTCCATACCTAACACACTCAAAGAGGTTAATGGACAATAAATTCAGGAGATATACTAAATGGGTAATTAAAATATAAAATTCAGTGCCAGAAGTAGTGATATTCGTAAGTATAGATGCTTTTAAAAGAGGAGAAGATAAACTCATGAAGGATAGGCCCATTAGTGGCTACTAAGTATAGTGACTAAAGGAAACCTCCACAATCAGAGGTAGTAAACCTCTAAATACCAGTGCTAGGAGGACCCATCAGGGGAAGACCTTGGCCTCTATGCCCTGTTGTTGGCCTCGAAAGTAACTGCTTGGCCACTGTGTGAGACAGCATGTTAGACTTGAGCAGTATATCATAAGCCAGCAATGTGATTTAAAGGCAAACATCTGTATAGAGGTATACTTGAAAGAAGCAGGCTGAAGTGTACATACTGAGCTCAAAATAGATATTTTACTAATCACATAACACCTGGGAACAAGTGATTATATAAAGTATCCAACCATTCTTACTATGCCACCATAAATACCATTTTAGGACAATTCATATCTCAAAATATTATCAAAAACATGTATTTTGTACAGCTATTTAGATCAAGACAGGAAAAAAAACCCTAACCTTAAAAATTTAGTCTTGTTCTCTGTATTGTTTCTATACACTTCTCCAATTTTATAGTGATAAGCCTTTTTTTGCATTACAAATGACTGCCCTATTATAGTGAAATATGTGCAATTCCAGAGGGAGAAATAAACCCATGAACAGGCAGCCTGCTAGAAAAAAGATTAATAGTATCTCACTTGTCAGCATATAGAAGTCATTGAAATAAGTTGGTTGATCACCCTGGGAGAGAAAGAAAGATAGATTGAAGTTGATATTTTTATTTACAGGGCATCAATATTGTCATCTAGACAGGGAAAGCTTTAAAATTAAATTCAAGTTTAAGCTATCTCAAGCGAATACAGCCAGAAATAATAGGTAAACAGTTACCCAGAGATAAGCCGACATGACACATTAGCAGACAATGATTGGAATGCAGTAATTTTCTAGTAAATACTTGTATACAATGAAAAATAGTTGCAGAATTGAGAAGACTTAAAGCAAAAAGCAAGCTTGCACAAAACATGCATCTTACAGTGCAATCCTAAGCAGAGTTACACCCTTCTAAGGCCATTGATTTCAGAGGGTTTAGAGTGTGGGTTTTAGATAGCACTACCACCACTTCAGCAAAAAAGTTAAATGGTAACTAAATTAACAAGGGATAATAAACCCAAACCCAAGTGATAGTACTTACAGGAGTATTATAAAAGGAGCAGCCTCCAAACATAAGAGCTATATTTCCTGCAATTGTCAATGCATGTCCATGTCTAAAAAGAAACACAGAGCAACTTTGGTTGCTGCAGTAACAAGAAATCTTTCCCCCACATTCACAAAGGAGGCCAGCCTTACTACTCTGTTCCTAAACAGCACCATAATGCAATTTTACATTGAGCAGCACTGGCTATAGCATGTGTGACCCTGAAGCTGCCTAACTTGAGGTAATTTTAAATAATGTTTACTTGTACTATTTCTTAATACTCAGACTGTAAAGCATTTTTTTAAAAAATAATAAAAGAACATTATTTATCACACAATGTGCAATTGCCTCAACTTTTTCACCTTTTGCCTTGCAAAATCTTATAACCTGACTTACAAGAGAAAACATGTATTGATTAAGCAGTGGGTACATGCATATATGGCTAGCTAGCAAAAATAGGCACAAACATGCCCATCTTAAAAACAAAGAAGTTTCTCTATGGAAGATTTTAAACCACAGTAGAGTTATCAGTGATAAATGCTGGCATGATCTCTCTCTCTGTGTGATTTATAGCGTTGCCAGCTCCGGGGTTGGGAAATACCTGGATATTTTGAGGATAGAGCCTAGGGAGGGTGGGGTTTAGGGAGCGACCTCAGCAGGGTACAATGCCATAGAGTCCACCCTCCAAAGCAGCCATTTTCTCCAGAAGAACTGTTCTTGGTCATCTGGAGATCAAAGGTAATAGCAGGTAATCTCCAGGCGCCACCTGGAGGCTGGCAACCCTAGGCCACATGAAGTGCTCTTTCTGAAAAAATTTCACAGTCTTGAATTATGGTAACAGTATATCTTTTCTTCAGATTATGTCTGCTTGACAAGGAGAGAATCACTACTAAAATCCTTATTCTAGTAAAACAAAACATTTTTCTGTAAGACATTCTGCTACATTAGATAATGATTATTTCTGTGTGTATAATTTAGGCTTATACAACAAACTTTCAAACATACATATATGTGTGACTAATTTGGTCCTGAAATATATTTGTATGACAGTAATAAATATACGATTGAATAGTTCAATATTGTCTGTGCTATAAACTTGCTATTCAGATATGCTGCTAGTCAGTTTGGTGCAGTGGTTAAGTGCGCGGACTTTAATCTGGGAGAACCGGGTTTGATTCCCCACTCCTCCACTTGTACCTGGCTGGATGACCTTGGGCAAGCCATAGCTATGAACCAGCTGTTCTCTCAAGGACAGCTTGGGAAAGAGCTTTCTCAGCCCCACCTACCTCACAGGGTGTCTGTTGTGGGGAGGGGAGGGGAAGGGAAAGGAGTTTGTAAGCCGCTCTGAGACTCCAAGTGAGTGGAGGGCGGGGTATAAATCCAATCTCTTCTTCTTCTTCTTCTTCTTCTTCTAGTCCTGTTGTGACTGTATGAGCCTATTTGTGTTCAAGCAGCACAATGTAATACAGTTGGGGGGGGGGGGTTATTTATTTTTTTTAACTTTCAGATGGCAAAACCGAATGTAAATATGCTGACGTTTCAGCTTTCCCTGTTTCTTTAATATAGGTACATTTGCAGTTTTGCTTGTAGAAAACTCAGATCTTTCTAAATTTACTGAACTGAATACATTCATATTCTAAGTTATAATGCATTTTATATTCTAAGAAAGTATTGCATATATTTCAATCACTCCTGATTTTTCTTTTTTGCTGTTATGGTAGCAATATATCACTAGTGCAAGTGACAAAAACGCGGGGTGTGTGTGAACTGTGAGTAGGCTTGGAGCCTCCGGGTGGGACCTCTAAATCTCCCAGAGTTACAACAGATCAGATCCCCTGGAGAAAATAGCTGCTTTGCAGAGGGGAACTCAATGGCAGTATACCCCACTGAAGTTCTTCCCTTCCCCCCAAACATCTTCCTCCCCATTCCTCACCCCCAGATCTCCAAGAATTTTCCAAACCAGAGTTAGCAACCCCAGTTGGAAATGTGGTAGAGAGGAGTGACACTCAGAATCCTATACTTGTTCAGATGGCAGTCCCACACCAACATTATGCCAATAAAAGCAACCATATATAACTTGGAACCTCCCAGACAGGCAGCTGCCATCCTATCTCTCCAGGCATAGCAGAGGATAAGATTCTGGCAAATTCTGTAGTCAAATGTAGCAAACAAAAGGAGCATATAACCTCAGCAAGGCAACATTGTTCATATATCAAGACAAGAAAGATGAACTAGGGCTGCCAAGAGGTCTGAAGAAAAATGGCCTGTCCTTTTAAAAGAGGCTTAGAGGCATGTTATTTACCAGGTGATGTTATTTAATTCCATGCCATAAAAAGCTTTACCTGCTCATTTCCCCATATCAGATCTCTATGAGGATGTTTTTGGCAACCCTACATGAATCCATGTCTACACAATGGAAGAAACTGGGGTATAAATAAGTAAATTAATCAATGAACTAGGACCACATAAGAGGACACTGGAGAGAGGCTGTGGCTCAGTGGAAGAACCTCTATTTTCCATACAGAAGGTCCCAGATTCAATCCCTGGCAACTCCACTTAAAAGAACCAGGCAGTAGGTGATATGAAAGACCTCAGCCTGAGACCCGAGAGAGTCACTGCCAGTCTGAGTACACAGTACTGACTCTGAGGGACCAGTGATGTGATTCAGGATAATCAGGGCTATTTTGGGGCAGGAACACACAGGAACGGAGTTCCAGCTGGCTCCTGAGTTGGCCACACCTAAAACCAAAACCTCTGGCATGCGTGGTTACAGAGCATGCTGCCTTCCCCACGTTACACACAAGAGAGAAAGGCGGCATTTTAAAATACCATCTTTCCCTCTGGGGAGGCCTTTGGGATTTCCTTGTTAGTTTCACTCCCTACCAGTCAGCTGAGAGTGAAATTGACAAGGAAAAGCCTCTCTCTGCCTTCCCTTCTCTAGCTGACATGTGGTAGCTGGAAAAGGGCAGGCAGGGAATCCAGGCACCTTGAAAATGCCTTCTTTCCCTCCCGCCCCACTTCAGCAGTGCCTTTCCCTGGCCCTCTGGTGGGGGGGGGGGGTAAGACTAGAAAGGTGATGCTGAAGTGGGGTGGAGAAGCTCTGGGGGAAAGAGGCAAGCTTCCATGCCTGCTCTGTGCTTTCCCAGCCCCCCCCTGCCTAATATGCTAATAAAATGTGCTGTCAGGGGTGTGGCCTAATATGCTAACGAGTTTCTGCTGTTGGATGTGGCCTATTATGCTAATGAGTTCCTGCTGGGCATTTTCTACCAAAAAAAGCCCTGAGGATAATGCAGCTTTATGTATGTTCATGTATGAGGCAGGACACTTTGGTGAAAGGAAACACTGAGCATACAGGAGACTGCTTTGCACAAACAACAAATAGCTAAAGAGAACAAGGAAGTATGAAGAACATATTGCGAACACTTCTTGCCTCTGAACCTTTTGTGTAGTGGAGTAAACAACGTAATAGTCCCAAGAAGTGAGTTGACTTGCATCAAATTCTTCTATATGGCTCAGTACAGCTATTTCTGTAGTGCGTCAGCACTAAGGTAGAAAGCAAGGAACAAGCTAGTCTAATCCCAACTTATTTCCACAGCTTCCTGGGTGTTTTAATGGCAGAAGGATCCCATCCTTGTTGCCACATTTTGTGAAGTGAAGAAACAACAAACACCCAGTTCCATTTGGCTTTATTAACAGTAACTGTAGGGCAGGTAACTTGGCTATTGGAATAAGGAATAACAATACTTAACTAAGCTGTTTCTAGAGCTCTAGGCCAGGGCTGCTCCTTTTCAAACTGCCTCTATATTCCATATTAGTAACTGGTTGCCAATGGATTTTTTCTGTCATTTCAGACAGACACATTTTTGTAACCAGTTGCTAGTAGAATTTATTTACCTGTTCCTGCAAACCACTTGCATCAGATTAGCAAAGCATGGTTGAGCGATTTTGGAGGGAAACTGCTTTTTCCCATTTTCAGCCCCTTTGTTGTGCTTCTGAATTGATGGGGTGTGCCATTTAAAATGTCCATAGTACTTCCTACAGTGCCAGTTTCCCCTTGTCCCTTTTCACCATGCGATCTTCCTGCTAAAGCACATCAGCACTATAGTGGTTTAGCACTATAGCACTCACCTTAGAATATTTTTAAAAGTCCGAGGAAGATCGCATGGTGAAATAACCATAGCACTTCAGAGACAGCTCATTAATGGAAGGAAATTTGTTGTATGAAACTCCCATCCCGGTACTGCTTTACTCGAAATTAGGCCAACAATGAATAACATCTGGTTTAGAATGGAAATGTGAAAAGGGCCAATGAGTCCCTCCTAGTCTTCTGCTTGTTCTCAGACCTACTAGGATAGCCTCTTAAAGAGGCAGTACACAACAGACCCTTTACAGGGCACTTTACCAGAGGACTCCAGATATAGCCACCATCCAGGACCTTCAAATTTACTGTTACAAGAGCCTTCCAAGAAGAATTACAATCTCCTAAGTCTATTGACATCAGTGGGGTTAGAAGGATGCCACTCGGCTTAGGACTGCACTACAGAAGTCAGTAAGAGAGTGGGACTAACCACTCAGGTGAAAACTATGCCTCACAGCATGACCAAAACACCATATTCTTTCATTTTTACCTGAGCACTTCAAACTAGAGATGAGTGTATAGAGCACTCAAAACACCCATGGCCACGAAGTCTTCCAATCTGCCATGACATGGGGGAGAATATACTGTCTAAACAATCCTCCCTTACTCAGTAGGATGGAGTAGGATCTGACATGGAGTCCTGCAGTCAGGCATCTTATCCTTTTCATTCTTTCTTAGCTTGTACTTGTATAAGCTCTGACAACCTGAAGCTGGCTAGAAACTACATATACAGAATGGATGCTTTTTCTTGCTCTTGCTTTAAGAGTGCTCAACACAATAGATATAGTAATAACACAAAAGGTTTTGTCCCAGAAAACTGAAACAATACCACTAAAGGGGAAATTCATAATCTTGTAAAGAAAAACGTGGATTTTTGGATTAATTCTACTGTATTTACTTTATCAGATCTATACTACAGAATTCTGCATGTATTCTGACCCATTCTATTGTAATTATACTAACAGATTTTTATTCATAATAAAACAAAAGAATTTAAAACATTTAAATACAAATAAACTGTAGCAGTCTTTAATATAGTTTTATTAAACTGCCCACTAATGAAATGAATGAAAAAGCCACAGAATGAAAAGGTTCTCAGATGTATAATTTTGACATACCGAGGATTTGGGAGGTCTCCAGCCACCACTTTTCTAACCCAATGTCCACTTGCTAATGCCATCTTAGATCTATTGGGAAAAGAACTGTGTTCAGAGGAGGGAAAGTATGCATTGTCTTGGAAATGAGGGGTGGATAAAAAAAAAGTTTCACAGGTTTGTTTGCAATCAGTGTAATCCTAAACAGAGTTATACCCTTCCAAGCCAATTGATTTCAGAGGATTTAGAAGAGTATGTTTAGGATTGCACTAAATCAGGGGTGGGCAATTGTTTTGGCTCAGGGGCCACTTTGTGGGAGGGGAGGTTAGCAGAAGGCCGCACCTTTTAAAATGATTGCATTCATTAGTTAACTTTGCATTTCAGAAAAGGTATAAATTGTATCATAAAAATCAATAAACAGAAATTAAATAAAATAGTGGTAGTTTAGTGGTAAAATAGTGGTAAGCCAGGAGAGAGCGGGAGCCTTCCTGACCTTCTCAGACGGAGGCCTGACTGAAACCATGTGGTCGACTGTCTTGGCGGGCCGCAAAAAAACTCTGTGGCGGGCCGCACGTGGCTCCCGGGCCGCAATTTGCCCACCCCTGCACTAAATGTATAATCTATACAGCCCAGTACATAAGTGGGAATTCCCTGAGGAGAGAGGTGTTTTCAATTTCTTTTTCTCCATGGAGTCCCTTGAACTGAACTAAATTCTGCTCCAGAGGATCCCCCAAAATTTAGGAGCAGATTTCTTGGAGTGGGAGGGGCTACAGTGGAAACAGGGTGGTCTAAAAGAAACCCATTCCCTGCATACAAACTTGGGGTCCCTACTTGTATCTTAAATCAACGTCAACAGAATATATATTGATACACTACAAAGAGAACAATAGTTCTTTTGCAGACCTTTGGGCATACTAACTTGTGAAAAATTTCAAATACCAAGCATGAGTCAAAGAACCAGCTCACCCTCCCCCAATGCTCCACTCACCTGCTGTGCCTGGATCTTTCATTCAGCATACAGGAAACAGTGTCTTTGCACACTCAGTGAGCTTTCATACATTAATTTCTATTCCCAGCTCATTCATCAGCATTATCTAGCCCTTTACCTATCTCGGTAGCAGTTGCTAAGCCACCGAAGTACACAAAGAGAATGCATATCTCACAGCTGCTTATCTGATACAGCACTGGTTCCGGGTTACCTGAAGTCATAGCAACACACGCAGACACTTCCTAACCTGTATAATTATGCCATGCACTGCAGTGCTTCCATCATGCTAAGAAAAGCTTCACTTTGTGAAATTTCTGCATGGCAGGCTGCCATTGAACTAATACAATCTAAGAGATAGACAAATCTCCACAAATACAAATACAGATAAGAGAAAAAAATCTCTTTACAAGGTAAGACGTTATTGCAAATCAGTCTCCTTAATTAGATGTTCCACTAATATCTTCAAATGACGATGAAGATGCCGGCTTGCATTCTTCATTTTGAAGACTTCTTCAATATATGCAAAGCACAAACATTATACATATTATACACTTTCATAGTTAACATTATTAACAGGAAAAATACATCTAGGCAAAATTACTTGCAACTTTCAAAATGACTGAATTCACTGTAAACAGACCAGCATAGGGTCTTCTCCTAAAGAAAATACAACTATCAGTATTCCGTCATGAGGTTGTATTAAATTGTATAAAAGAACACAGTAAATAGAAATAAGCACACAAAAAAGGTTCTTACTCCTATTTTCTTAGTCAGTAGCTGATGGGCGTCCGATCATAATATGGAATGTAGTCTCTTTAAGTCGGCACACCTTAACTACCATGTGATCACTAGGCTCTAAATACACAAATGGAGTCAGTACAGCTAGGGACTTAAAGGGCCAAGCACTAAATAAATCTAATAAATAAAGCTCAAAACTTACAAAAAGGAATTAAACTCAATAGATTGATTTAAACCATGAGGATGAAGTGTTCCTAAACGGAATGTCCAAAAAGCCTCTTGCTGCCTCAGCACCCTCTGGACATTGATTTGATTATACTGTTGAGCACTCACAATTTCCAAAATTGTAAACTTAAAATCATCAAAGGAATGGCCTTTTTCTGCAAAATGTTGGACCAATGGTGATTCCAGTAAGATTTTTAATACACGATCTGTGCTCAATGATGTGTGTCCTGATTGATTGTGTTGATATCCTGACATTAAAAAATGGACATGAACATTTGATGAGATACACGGTCCATTTTGTTGCACATGTAGATCGAAATCGCAATTCATAATCAAATTGCATTGTAGGAATAGTGATTCTTGCAGTCTGCCAACCCATAGGACATACTACACAATGATCACAAGGGAAATGGACTTTAAGTGCCACTGTAGTATCAGGGCGTGCCAAAAAGTCGGAGTGCACCAGTGTATCTCAAAAGGACTTTGTTCTTCTAAACCCTACATATGGTTTTTGCTCGCAACCAGGGATACTCTCAACAACGTGCCAGTGCTTGAGAATAATGTTTCTAATTTGGGATGACAAAGGTGTAAAATCAAATGCACAAAATAAAGATTTAAGTTGTTCATCATGTGTGGTCTCTTTAAATAATTGGGCATGATCCATTGCATTGGCTCTATTATGGGCCCGTTGTATGGTCTGTACAGGGTAACCTCTTGTCCTAAAATCAGCGGATAATTTTACTGCTGCTGTTTCATAGCGTTCCTCTTAAGCCTCAAATATTGGCCATAAGGTAAGTTCTCCCTTAAATGTTTGACATGATGTGATTGATAGTGTAGAAATGAATCCCTATCAGAGCTCTTTGCAAAAGACTTGCCTGCCAATGTGCCATTTTGTGATACATAGACAGTAGTGTCTAAGAAATCAGTCTTCAGAGGGTCATACTTAGCTATAAACTTAATAACAGAATGTAAGGAATTCAGCCATGACACAAGGTCATGAGCTATTACGTCCTTACATAGAAAAAATAGCTCATCAATACAACACTTATAAAATAAAATATTATAGAAGAAAGGATTACATACAGAGTTGAGAATCCACTTCTCCTCAAAAACTGCCATAAAAAGATTGGCAACTGAAGGAGCGAAAGTTAAACCCATAGCAACTCCCCCGATTTGCAAAAAGAAATCTTGTTGAAAACAAAAAAAAACTACTATCAAAAATGATATCTACAATGTCTAAAAGAAAGTGGGAGGGTGGGTTGGACAGACTCTCTCTCCTAGCCAAAACCTGAGCCAAAATCTGATGAGCCTCATCATGTGGGATATTGGAATATAATGCATTCACATCCATAGTCAATAACAGAGCATTAGGAGGGACCTCAATGCCCTCCACCTTACACACAAAATCCTTAGCGTCTTTAATGAAGGAAGGCATATTGTGCACAAAAGGCTGTAGGAACGAGTCCAAATATTGCAACAGGGGTTCAAATAAAGAATTGGACCCTAATACAATTGGGCAGCCAGGTGGAGGATGTCCTGGCTTGTGAATCTTTGGAAGTGCATAGAAAACAGGGACACGGGCAAAATTATTCATCAAAAAATCTGCTGTATCGTGGTTGATATAGTCTCAGGCTAGTGCTTCATATATCACATCTTAATTACAAACTGAACATGCCTGGAGGAGTCGTGGGCAATGGGCTTATAAAACTCAGCATCATCTAAGAGTATGTACTATATGGAGATAGGCTGTGGTGTCAAGAACCACGATACCATTGCCCTTATCTGCCGGCTTGATTGTGATCAAATCATCTGTGGCAAAGGAGCACACAATCTCCTTTTGTTCCAGAGTAAGGTTAAACTTATATCTAGGTTTAGATTGCTCCAATACTCTATATCTCTTAATACTACCCACTCAAACACTTGTATGTCGGGAGCAGTAACATTTGGAACAAACTGCAACTTCCTCTTAAAGTGGCACAATGTTTTATTAGTAGTGGACTCTCCAAACATAAATCTAAGTTTCAACAACCTAATCAGCCTAAATACATCTACGCGAGTTTTGAACGGGTCATAGCGAGGTGTTGGAACAAAACCCAAGCCGAGGTTTAGCACAGAAATTTCTTGTGGAGACAAAATGTGAGAAGACAAGTTTATCACCAAGTTATTAGTTACTTCTTCTGGCATCTCCGTGAAGGGAGCTCCTCTAAAAAATTCTGCCTAGCTGCTGATTTGGTTCTTCAATATAATCTAGGTCTAAAACAGGGCTATTTTTGGGCAGGAACGCACAGGGACAGAGTTCCGGCTGGCTCCTGAGTTGGCCACACCCAGCAGGAACTCATTAGCATAATAGGCCACATTCAACAGCAGAAACTCATTAGGACTGGCTACATTAGGGGTATGTGGCCTAACATGCAAATTAATTCCTGCTACCAAAAAAGCCCTGGGTTTTGACAACAAACAAGGTAAACAGAATAAGAAGCAAAAAGTGGGTGTGGCTGGATGACCAATCTCCCGGTAACATGGGGTGTGTGGCCTAATATGCTAATAAGCTGTGCTGTCAGTGGTGTGGCCTAATATGATAATGAGTTTCTGCTGTTGGGTGTGGCCTATTATGCTAACGAGTTCCTGCTGGGCTTTTTCTACAAAAAAAGCCCTGGTCTAAAGGATGGACCTTCCTCACCTGACATAGTTGCTGAGTCTTCTGGATCTGTGGTCTCGTAGTCTACATTATTTCTAGTATTGTTATCAGTCCAGGAAACATGTTTGTCTCTAGGCTCCTGAGGAGAGCTCCATCTATAGACCTTATTAGAAGAATAATCTCTCCTGTCTCGAACTTTTTTGTTTTGATTTCCAAAGTGTTGTTCTCAAAAGCCTTTAACATTTCATCCATTTCCTTATTATTCTGTTATTCAGTGTTATGTGATTGACTATTACTATTACTGATCTTATCATTTCTGTCTTTAGGCTGCCGTTGAAGACACAGGACCAGGGCCAATTAAAAAAAAGCCCTAAACTGTGGAAAGTGACTCCAGTTAAATCAATTTAAATTCATGTTCAGCGGCTTGCAGATCAAACTACACATTACTGGTTGGAGGTGCAGCAGTTCTGGTTTTTTAAATAGTTGTGCAGAAGGAATTTCAGAAGGAATAAGTTCTTTCTGTACATCAAACTACATTGGCTATGGAAACTATGCACACTTACTCTGAAATAAATTCTGTAAAAAATAGTAGGACGTACTTCCCTGTAACATATCTACAACAGGATGATAACAAGATAACAAGGAAAAACATCCTTAAAACTGTCCTCTTGCAGCACTGAATAGCAGAAGGTTAAGTTTCTGCTGTGGCAAAACTAAGAACAGGGCACAAAATTTATGATTGTTCAATCAAAGAGAGAGACACTGACCCATGTCCCTTTGTAAAAGTGGATAAAAATGAAAACAAACACACGGCCCATAAAGTCAAGCTAAAAAATACTACTAAGGCAAGAATGAAATGCATATTTATACTTTTAACCGGTTTATAAAGCTCATTTCTAATTATAGCAGCATTCATTTAATGGTACAAGTGTGGTACAGAAACAGACTCCAACCCCCATGACACCCTGGCCTCTGTGAAGCAAAATGATGTCTTGTGTATAACCATGAGGCTACCAAAGCAGTCTCCTGCCTTCTGTAAAGGCATGATCATCCATCAGTCTTTAAGGCAGGTGGGGAGAAATTTAAAAGTCCTCATGTGCTATAACTCCAAGGCAAGACTAAAAGGTTAAAACCAATCTGGTCGGAATCTTTGGATGTAGCCCTATACATAGTTATGCATTTGGATTTGGATTGCAGTACTTTTGACATCCCCCCCCAACAGAATCATAGCTTCAATTATCAAATCCATAATAGCAATATTTATTTGATGAAGATAGTTGTAAAATCTTAGTTCTGTTTAAATTATTAGGAAAGATGATTCTGTCATTATAATGAAGCAAGGGAAGCTGACTTCAGCAAGGTATCTAGTGCTGAATATAAGCTGGAGCACTTTGTTCTAATTAATGAGAGTGCTCATAGATGCAGTAACTGCATCTTCTCTGCCAAAGGGGCCATTAATATTTCTTATATGGCTCCAGATTAGATTTTTTTTCTCTGAATCTGATTAGTGACAAAACCAATATATTAGAATAGAATTCTTGACACCACAATGAGAATAAAGAATCAAGCAAAAGTCAGAGGTCAAATAAATGCTTTGTATGAGTTTTAATCTCTGTTCAGCACCTCTCTTTAAAAAAAAGATCTTAGTGGTCATCTATCCTATCCTAACTATCCTAGAGTCCAGTCCACAGTCCTTTAGTTTACTCATCAGAACATCATGAGGAACCCTGTCAAAAGCTTTCCTGAAATCCTGGTAAAAAACATTAACAGCATTCCCTCGATCCATAAGCTTGTCATTTGGTCAAAGAAGGAAATGAGGTTGGTCTGGTAGGACCTGTTGGGGAGAAATCCATGCTGACTTCCCCAGATCACCAAGTTGTCCTTTAGATGCTTGCAGATTGATCCTTTTAAGATCTGCTCATGTATCTTCTCTGGGACAGAGGTCAGACTGACTGGCCAGTAGTTTCCTGGGTCATCCTTCCTCCCTTTTTTTGAAAACTGGGATAACATCTGCTCTCCTCCAGTCTTGTGCATGTCTCCTATCCTCCAAGTGATCTGGAAGATGATGGATAAAGGCTCTGCAAGCTCTCTAGGAAGTTCTTTGAGCACTCTTGGGTGGATATCATCTGGTCTGGGGGATTTATATTCATTCAGTGCAGTCAGGTGCTTCTCAACTACCTCTCTGTTTATGTCAACCAGCAGCTTGGATGTCATGCCATGTCTACTACCATCTCTAGATGAGCCCATTCTCTTCTTCAGGAAAAAAAAACTGAGGCAAAATAGGCATTGAATCTTTCTGCATTCTCTCTGAAAAGTTTCTCCATTTCCACCCAACAGTGGGCCCATTGCCTCTTTTATCTTGCATTTGTTCCTCACATACCTGAAGATTTTCTTGTTGTAGCGAGCTTCCCTGGCCAGCTTAAGTCACTGTGAGCTTTGGCCTCTCTGATGGCTGACCCACAGTGCCTAGCAACCCGCAGATACTCTTCTTTAGAGGTATGTCCTTGCCTCCATTTCTTGAACATCTCCTTTTTCTCCCTTAGCATATCACACCATTCTCTGTTCATCCACATTGGCTCCTTGGATCCCCTACCATGCTTTCTTCTTGTTCGAATAGCGATGGCTTGAGCTTGAAATAGCTCTTGTTTTAGGAGAGCCCACCCTTCACTTGCTCCTTTCCCTTCCAGCAGTCTTGCCCATGGAATGAGTCTTATCACGCCTCTGGGTTTATTAAAGTCTGCCTTCCTGAAATCTAACATACATATGTGGCTATGAACTTCCTTGGTCCCACACAGCAAAAGCAATTCTAATAGGACATGGTCACTTCCCCCTAAGGTTCCCACCACCTTCACTCCATCTACCATTTCTTGCCTGTTGGTCAATATTAAGTCAAGTATGGCTGAACCCCTTGTAGCTTCTTCCACCATTTGATGAAGGATCCAGACAGGTTAGGAAGTTGTGTGACTGTGGATGCTTTGCAGAGTTTGTCTCCCAGCACACACCAGGGAAGTTAAAGTCACCCATAACTACCAAGTCATGTTGTTTAGATACCCTGTCATATCATTAACCAGAATATCTGACAGGTTAACTTCATTTTCTCAGCAGAAGTCTTGAAGACTTCATGGTCATAGCCTTATTTATATGAACTATGAATGTCATATGAGAAACAAGGAACTCTTGATACATGTTTGTGTAACCCATGTCATTTTCGCTTTAATATATTATTTTATTTCTATTAAAGGCTTTAGAATGTAATGTTGCTCATCTATTACCCATGGCAGGAGCTCCACCCCTCAGTCAGTCTGCCTTGCTATAGAAGAGAGAAGGCCCAGAGCTTGACTGAGGGAGTTGCCAACTTCTTAGTAGGCTCAAGTCAGAAATAAAACATCAAGAACAGAAGCTGGAAGATGAGCCATTAAAGAACATATAGGAAGAGAACGCCCTGCACTTTTTGAGTTAAAATTTTGGACTTACTGTTTTTTGGTGTGACTGGGCATTTTTTGTTAGGACTTGCCTTTCTTCAGAATGCCCTTTACCTTTACTGTTTTCTTTCTGAAGCAATTTCATAATTGTTTGAAAGCCACAAGGGTGCTGTCATTTATTGATTTGAAAATCCCCCCCCCCTTGGAAAAAGATAATTTAGGAGAGTTATATTGGTAGCCAGGGTTCTCCTGAGTTACCATCTGTATTATAATCACCCCTAGTTATGAATTATGCTATTGTATGTATTGTTTACCACTAATACTGAGCACATGTGATAATGGAAATCCTCATCCCATGCCACACTCCCAGTAGTTTTAATTACTGCAGTGCTTAATTTTTCACGTTACGGCTCTCAATAACACTAGTGTTTGCTTACTGCAAACTTATTATTATTAGTAACATTTAAAAAAATCTCCTGTGCACATTTTGTAGAATGGACAAGGCATGTTAGATCCAGGCAAACTACAAACTGGTATACAAGAAGACTGGCATCAGCATTGGAAGATACTACAATCAGCATCTTTCTTTTGTTGTTGTTGTTCAGTCACACAGTCGAGTCTGACTCTTTGCGACCCCATAGACCACATCACGCCAGGCCCTCCTGTCTTCTGTTGTGCTCCTGAGTTTGCCTAACTTCATGTTCATGCATCGATAATACTGTCTAACCATCTCATCCTTTGAGTCCCCTTCTTCTTGTACCTTCAGTCTTTCCCAACATCAGGGTCTTCTCCAGTGAGTGCTCCCTTCTCATTTGGTGACCAAAATATCCGAGCTTCAGCATCTGGCAGTCAAGGCAGTGATCCATAAGACAGAGCATCTTTCTGCATGCTAGGAAATTAGTTCCAAAAATCAGTCTGGGTATTGTGACGTGTGTACATGTGTTTGTTGCCTGTGTTCGAGAGATGCATGCTCTCCCATTGTAGCTTGGGGAGGGGGCTTGTTTCCTATTATACTTCTCTTGTAAAATGCTGTGAATTTGGGGGAGAGGATTTTGAAAATCGTGCAGGTTAACACACTGGCACTGGCAGTTGTTCAGATTTTAGTCCCAATGGGGATACCACACTACTTGCAGAGTAATCCCCCTCCCTCCTCCATTTCACTATATGAACCATTCATACGGACACAAAATGTGCATTGCTCCCTATAAATGTTGCCGAGCATGTTAGAGTTCCAGCTATTCGGTAGTTAAATTCAACAAAATCCCCTGAGAGATTAGCACTGCCATCCTAAACAAGTCTTATCAGACTCCTACGCAGTCCTCCTATCCAAGAGGGTTCACTCCCAGGAAAGGGCTTTTAGGATTGCATTGTGAACATTCCATATAAACGTTCCTTCCTGGTCGATCAGATTGCTCCAGCCACCAGACCAGGACACTGCAAAGCACCCAAATTCAACATACAGGAGAGCAGAGAAGAGCCTTGACACCGACGCGTAATGATCCACAGGCGTCACAATTCCTTGTTTTCATATGCGAATCACTGGAAAGGATAAACAAGCGGTAAGACACCTAGCGGACAGCTCCTCTGAGAACGTCAAGCGAGGCGTTCCTATTCTATTTAAGGAAGCACAAACAGCTTCCATCTCTCCTGAACTGAAAACAACAAATATTTCAATCTGGTTTTGGGACTCATCCGCGAAGATTTTTAGGCACAAGAAAATGACGGAGGCAGGAAACAGGCACAGGCTGTCAGTAAATCATACCGACCACGTGACGAACCCCGGTAAAACGCTGTGCCCACAGAGACACTGCAAATGCCAGGTGGAGGGGGAAAATATCCCCCGGAGGCCACGCCCCCTTCACAGAAATTGGTACCGTCCCCGTTTTCTCCTCGTCCATCACACAACCCTTCTCGCTGAAGTCCCACCTCTGTGTGTGACGCCTTTTCCGGTGGGAAGGAGCAAGGTCTTTTGCCGCGGTGCAGGTCACGTGTACGTGGAGGTTGCGCGCGGGTGAGGAGGAGCAACGCTGCTGTCGCCGCCGCCGCCGAGTATCGCCGCGGCGCCGGGGGCTTTCCTCTCCCCCACCCTTTCCCGCCCGCGTTGCCTGGTCTTCGCGACGGTGGCAGCAAATGAAGGAGCCGGCGGGAGGCCGCCCGGAGCCCCTGCCCCGCCGCCGCCCCCCCTGCCGCCCCCGCCGCCTCCTGGGCAGGAAGATGGGAGCGAAATGAGCCCGGAGCCGGAGCCGCCGCCTCCCCCGCCTCCTTTGCCTCCTCTTCTTCCTCTTGCAGCGCCGGCCCGGGAAGCGGAGGTGGTGGCCTTGACAGTGGCGGCGGCCGCCGCCGCAGCGGTAGTGGAAGGGAACGCAGACGTAACGGGAGGCAGCGGCGGCAAGAAGTGGGGGAGCCGCATCATGCTAGTGGGGAGAATCGGCTTCAAGCCCGGCGGAGGCTCGTCGGTGAGTGTCCGGAGATGACTTGGGGTCCCCGGGGGGGGGGGCGGAGGCGGGCGCTGTTCGCCACCCTCCCGCTCACCCCCCTTCATTCCGTGGCTCTGGGCGAAGCATCAAGCAGCCGGCGGAGAAGGAGACCTGCACGTTGCCTCTTCTCCGCATCTGCGACCCCCCCCCCCCCGCCCGCCGGTGACGCCTGGCCCTGCTAAGGCGGTGTTTAATATGGTGGTCGGTCCGTCCTCGTTCGGGTCTTAAGCCCTGATGGGGTGGAGGGGTGTGTGTCTTCTCTTTCTAGTCTGTTTTAAAATCCACGCGAGATGGGCGCCCGCCGTGTACACAGCGGACTGAGGGTGCGATCACACGGGCATTTAAACCCGGGTCTCTTTCAAGCGCGATGGCTCAAACGGAAGGTACTTGTTTTTCCTGGTGGTTGGAAAAGTGGGCTCGAGTGCGGGTGGGCCCGGCTTCGAGACGGGAGACAGATGCGGCCCGTCTAGTCAGCCCCTTTAGTTGCGATGGGGAACAGCCGCGAGGCCCGCAATAAACGTCCGTGTGATCGCACCCAAAGAGGGCTTTTTTTTTTTTTTTTAAGTGCCCTTTCCTGCACTCGAATGATGCCGGAGGCCTTCTTGGGGAGTAAGGAAAGGACACTTCTTCCATCGCTTCTCTCGTTTAACTCTCGCAAAAAAAAAAGAGGCTGGCACTTCCAGCAAAGTTCCCAAGACACTACCAGACTTCCTTCTTCAAAGAATTGGAATGCTTCATTTATTTACTTGCAACTTACACATTGTACATCTAAAAGACACAATCTGATTCATGCTTGTAAAGGAATTTTGCCTAGTACTCACTTCAGAGTAGGATAGAGAGATGTCTTTATCTGTAAGTCTGTCACTGCATCTTGAAATCTAACTTTTTTTTGCTGTTTGCTCTGTCTGTATGCTTTTAAGTAGGTTAAGAACAGGCAGTGGGGTGTCTTCCCTGCCCCCTTTTGCCAAGTCTGTTCTCGCTACCATCACTCTTTAGCCTTAAGCTACTTGTCCTTTTTTTGGCTCAGTATGATGTGTTGTGGAAGACACATGCGCACATGGGATCTGTGACACTTGATAAGGCAACTAAGGGCTTCACTGTGTCGTTTTGTTTTCAGCCTTTTCATTTGGCAGTTTATGATGAACTGTTAGCTGTTTAAAAGTTGCAGAGTTCTAGTACAGGGAAAGACTGCCACTAAAAGGTAAATTCTCATAAAATTTGTAGAATTACATTCATACCTTATTACACTTTCTGATAATAACCTTTAAGTAAAATGCATCATTGGTTTCAACTTGCATATTATTCAGCATTTGTACAATAGCGGGACATATTTGTATTGGATATTTTTTGTGTAAGCCCAAAGATGTGCGATATCGTCATTCTTCCTGCATATCCCTGGTGCCAAGTGGCCATGCTGTTGAAACTATTCATTATTGTGGGGCTCATTTGTGCCCATAAGCCCAGTAACATAATATTGTGCTATGTGGCCCACTATTTTGCATCAGTATTTCCTAGCAGCCTGTGAGCAATTGTATATTGGCACATGAGGTACCGTATTTTTCGCTCTATAGCACGCACCTGACCATAAGACGCGGGGGGAGGATCGCGCCTTCCGCGCTGGTCAGGGAGGCCTCAGCCGGCAGCGGCGGTGCGGAAGGGGCGGCCTCGTGCGAGCCGGCAGGGGCGGCCTCGCGCGCCGGCAACGTCGGCCTCGCATGAGCCGCCAGCGGCCCGGCAGCAGCGGCCTCACGTGAGCCGCCAGCAGCTGCCTCGCGGCAGCAATGGCAGCCTTGTGCCTGCTGTGGCAGCAGTATTCGCTCCATAAGGTGCACACACTTTTCTCCCCACTTTTTTGGGGGAGAAAAAGTGCGTCTTATGGTCCGAAAAATACGGTAGTTATTGCAATGCGATTGTTTTTCTTGTTTTGCTACACTAGTACTGTTCTGGACCTGATTTTAGTAAGTTTAATAAATAGATTAGTATTGTAGATAATTTATTTGTACATTACAACCTACCTTCATAATGTATCACAGGTTCCCGTGAGCATTGACTGACTCTGACCAGGTCCTCATTTGAAATAAATTATAGCTTGCTTGGAGTGAGTGGCTGTGTTAGCAAAAGGGTTCCTGTGTTAAAGCATTATTGCTTCATGGTTCATCACCATGAAGATGGGGAAATGTAACTGTAAGTGTAAAGGTGGAATTGTGGGCTTGGTTTGTTGGATGGTCCAAGCAGCTGTCATCAAAAGGTTTCAGCTCAAAAAAATACTTGTGAAAAATTTCCACAAAGGAACAAAGTTTTTTTTAATTTGCTTTCTTGTGTCCTTCCTGCTGATTGAAGGGTAATAGAGCTGTAGATAGGTAGAATAGGTTGAGCAAATGAAATTGAAAGTATAATAATGAGTGTTTTCGCATAAAATGAACCTACAAAAAAATCTGCTATACCATCCTTCTACAAGGCAAATTTGTTTTGTCCAGTAAAAGATGGACAATAAAACTAATACTGCTAATGATATGCTGTAAGAAAGATCTACAGAAAGACAGCTTAAATTCACTCTTTTTCTTGTGAGTTGCCTGGGTGAACTGAATGGATAAAAGACATGACACAAATGTTTTAAATAAAAGAAAAATAAAACTGTAGCAGCCATAACACTCCAGTTTTTATCTGTCTTCACTGCTCCCAGTTTTCCAGGCCCAATTCAAGTTAGTAGCTGATTTGGAAACAGCAGACCTTAAGGACTGCCTGCTCCTGTAAGAACCTACCCAACTGCTAAGATTATCCTCCGAGGCCCTGATTTAAGTGCCTCTGCCTTTTGAGGTTTGTTAGATGGTAGCTGAGGCCATCTCAGTCAATGCATCAAAACTGAGGAACTCTATCCCTGGGAATATCCTTTTGTCCCCTTCCACAACTCTTCTGTCAGCAGGTGAAGATGTTTTTGTTGTGTCTGGCATCTCGTTTGGGTTTCAGTTGTTGGTTTTGTGCTTTTATATGTGTATTTTACTTTTATGCTTTGCGATAGATTCAGGTGGATAGTCATGTTGGTCTGAAGTTTGAGTCCAGTGGCATCTTTAAGACCGGCAAAGTTTTATTCTGGGTATAAGCTTTCACATGCATTTATCTGAAGAAGTGTGCATGCACATGGAAGCTTATACCGTGAATGAAACTCTGTTGGTCTTAAAAGTGCAACTGAACTCAAACATTGTTTTTGTGATATGTTTTAATGCACTGTTGGTAATAATTAGCTGCTTTGATGGCAGAATATAAATTTTGTATAGTTGTATGCTGGGCAAATGAGCATTACAGGCCATGGTAGACTTGGTTCTAGAGGTTAGCTTGAATAGTATTGAAAACGGGTCTGGAAATGTATTTTGCTGTACACTGGAGTTCATCATGGGTAGCCATATTCTATGATAATTGGTACCATATAGCAATAAGGGCTGCTGTGAAGAAGAAGAGGAGATTGGATTTATACCCCCTGCCCTTCACTTGGAGTCTCAGAGCGGCTTACAAACTCCCTTCCCCTCCCCACAACAGACACCCTGTGAGGCAGGTGGGGCTGACAGAGCTCTTTCCAGAACTGTCCTTGAGAGAACAGCTCTGACAGAACTATGGCTTGCCCAAGGTCATCCAGCAGCTGCAAGTGGAGGCGTGGGGAATCAAACCTGGTTCTCCCAGATTAGAGTCCGCACACTTAACCACTACACCAAACTGGCTTAACAAATGAGGGTATGGATTCTCAGACATAACTGAAGTGTTATACACAAAATTTGTATGCAACTATCAAAGTGCAAACTACCACTGACAGTTGTAAGAAAAGTGAAATGGTTTTCCATGAAGGTAAAACTGTAGGTAGGCTTTTTGCCAAATTCATCATAAGAACATAAGAGAGGCCAATGTTGAATCATGCCAATGGTCCATCCAGTCCAACAGTCTGTCACACAGTAGCCAAAAACACCAGGTGCCATCAGGAGGTCCACCAGTGGGGCCAGGATACTAGAAGCTCTCCCACTGTCCCCCCCCCCAAAAGTATTCTTTCTTAGTCAAACAGCAAAATACATTTTGATTAGTCAAATAGTCAAGTTTACAAGTATCAGTGTCAAAATCTTTCCAGAAATTAATTTGTGGAAATCTGTCTTTGACTAGGTCCTTTGTTTTAGTGTATAATTGATTCTGTTAAACAGTAATTGTAATAATGGTTTGATGTGAACAGTTGAAATGAGCCACAGCTGCATTACATGAACACCTAAGCTTTTGAAATATCCCAGACACTGAATAGATCCTAGCAACACCATCAGTGGACCCAGTTATCCCATCTCAGGTTTATACTCCTGCTCAACCTCTAATGAGCTGTATACCATCACGTGTCAACAGCGCCCTCCACCTTCTACATTGGACAGACAGGCCATTCCCTACGACAAAAACTAAAGTCTTTGGACATAAGTTTGACATTAGAAACCACAACATTCAAAAACCAGTGGGGGAAGCCTTCTTTCTATTTAAAGAGTCATTTTAAATTTGTACGATTAGGATTAGAGGAAACAAGAGGCGGGACCTGCAGTACTGGGGGGGGGGGGGGAGAAGGAGCTCCACATGGAGCAGCCGCAGGTAAGCCTTCCTACCCTCCCCCAGGCAACGACGGTGAGCTCCGTGCCTGCTGAGCTCCCCCCCACCCCCGGTTGCAAAGGCGAGGCCCACGCGGCTCTGAGCTGCCGGGCTGCCGCAGTTCCCAGAGCATTCCCTGCGGATGCTCTGGGAATGCTCTTTAACTTTTCGGGGGATTGAAATATCCCCCAACAGTTTTTTTTTTACTTTTAAGATTTTTCTGCACATGTGGGGAGTCCCTGCCCCCCAAGTGCCCCCTCCACGCACATTTAGATATCCGCATGGAGGGCGCAACTTGGCTATTCATATATAGATTTCCAGTTCTAATTAATTCTAATTTATCCTGTCACCTGAGCTGTTTTACCTAGAAAGAGGCTTGAAGTTCTTAAAAACTTACAGTGCCTTTAAGGGGAGGGTGAGTGTGAGCCCATGTGTTGGAGTGGTTAAGAAGGTCAGGTTTGGATCCCCACTTGTTCCATGGAAGCTCACTCGATAACCTTGGACCAGTCACACTCAGCTTAATCTACCTCACAGAGTTGTTGTGACGGTGAAACAGAGGAGAGGAGAATGATGTCAGCTGCTTTGGGTTCCCATTGGGGAGATAGGTGGGGTGTAAATAAGGTAGATAAAAAATAGATGGTGGATGAGTGCTGGCAACCAGCAGGGGGTAGTGACATGCAAAACAGATGTTGCTGCAATCCTACTTCTGGTACAGACCTGAACTGACACTAGTGCACTGGTGTGGCACTCTAGTCTTCCATCAAAACTGTGATTTTACCTTTGATTTTTGGTGGAATCTTAGGGCATTGTGCTGCTGGAATTACTCACAACTCGCCTCTCCCTTCCCCCCCCCCCCCCCCGCAAATTCAGGGTGGGAGGTCTCCAAATGGAAAACTTCGCCACATTATTCTCTACTGGGTATTATAACCTGTTAAAGGCTCAAGCAAGCCAGTTTTTCTCCACTTCTCCCCTTCTGTATCTTTTCCCTTAACTCTTCTCGTTCCATGCCTCTTGTTAGACAAGGAGCATATTTAGTCTTTGTCAGACACATGGGAAAGGTCTTTTTAAAAACTACAACTAATTTTGTTTTTCTGTTCAGCTGGAATTTTTCTGACAGCAGAGACTTCTCTCTTGTCTGTGAAGTAGCCCCGTTTCACTGTCCAGATGGCAGGCATTCAGGCAGGAACTTCAGTATTATATTGTGATCTACTGTTTTAAAAAGAAATTCATAGTTCTATTTTTTGTTAAAAAAAACACACAAAAAACGAAACCCTGGGTTCTAAGGTTAGTGACATGTGGGTAGGGGAGGCAGAAAGACTTATAACGTACTAGCATGGTACCCGTGCTTCGCTACAGTATTTCTGTTCCGTAAATCCAGTTATAATATTGATGATGTGAAGTTTGAAATGTAACATTTGTTGTAGAAATTCTAATGGAGAAGATTATAGTGTAAAAAAATGAAGTAAGACGTACATAGTTTTTTTCCTCTCCATTGAAGGACCTCTCTGTAGACCACAGTGGTGTTTCTGCCTTTTGCTGCTAGGATCACCAGGCTGCTCTTGGTGAGCTCACTCTGGAGCCGGCAACACAGAACTGTCCATTTAAGAAGCAGTCGTCTGTTAAGTCAACTCCTGCCACCTTCCACGAAGTGATGGCCTTTCTACTGGTGTTCCTGGATTGTTTTGCTCATATGGAGACTGTGTTGTTTTGAGTGCCTCAGGGTGATCTTTCTGGTACTTGGCCTGTGTAGCTAAGTGCCTCGCAGGAGTACTATGTGCAAATGTCTTTGCTGCATTCCTAAGTTGCCTCCTCCTTGTAGCGTTAAAGTACCCTGGCCCTGCTCCAACACCTGACAGACACCTGCCTGTCTGGTGTGTGTTGGGGGGGGGGGGATTATGTTTAAAGGCATCCGGGTGGCTGGGCCAACAGTAGGGCTAAGGTAGTCCTGCTGAGCAAACCTACCTGGCCGCTTGTAAGCATACTGCTTCCTCTCTTACACCGGACAGGCAGCTTGCCTGTCCAGTGTAGGACAGGGAGGAGTATTAGAAGCCACTGTGGAGGTGGGGCCAGCAGGATCACTAAGGTGTTACTGCTGGGACGGGCTCCCTCATGGCTTTAAGCACCCTGTAACTGCTGCTGCACCTGACAGACAGCTGCCTGTTAGGTGTTGGAGGTGAGGGGGAGTGTGTTGGAAGCCATCGGAGAGGCTGGGCCAGCTGCATCACTGCACCTCATAGGTGGTTGTTGGCCATTCCTGATTTCCTCAACTGCTATTAGCTCTCTGCAGTCTCCTGTAACTTTTTTTTTTAACCTCAGAATGCTGAGCTCTGCAGCTGACCAATCAGAAAGTGGGGGGTGCAAGGAGGCAGCAACATAGGAATCAATGGGGGAAAACACATTTTCCCTCTTTTGACCCACTTAGGGGTCAAATTTCTAAAAATCCCTTCTTAGTGAGCACCTACGGCATGGTAGGAGCACTCGCTCCAAATTTGGTGCTTCTAGGTCCAGCAGTTTGGCCTGGGCGTTGATTTTATGGTGAAGGGACTTTCTTTTATATATATAGAAGAACAAAGTGATAACTTACACTGTTTGGAGAAGCAGAGTAAAGGGGGCTAATGGTGCATTGCTAGAAATAATTTTTTTTACTTATGGTTTTCCCTGCACTTTCATCATGCATATTAGCTTATGAGCTCTTTGGGGATAGTAGTAGATAAAACTTAAATGAAATTAGTGTAAGCTTCCCCAAGCCTGCAATATAAGATAGGTATGTTAAGATTCCACACACTTGATTAAAATTCATATTGCTTGCTGTTCAAAGTAACTTGCAATGTACAGAAAGTATTTCTCCTGTCACTACTCTGTACCTGATTGAATAAACAGAAAGCTTAGTTAATTGAATAGATTGAATAATCGCACATAAAAGTGTCTGCCATTGGCAAGTATACTGAAAAGGCTTTTAATGCTTCAAGTTTTAATGAGCATTATAAATAGACGCATTTGGGTTTTGTAAAAAGGAAAGGGTTACACCACCCATATAGGTAGTCTTTTGTCACTTTTGCTGACTGCAGCATTCTTTGTGCTCAGCAGGAAATGATTATCTGAAAAGGCAAAACATCTTAATGAATCATTGCTGAGAAAGAGAGAAATGTCATAGCTGAAAGGAAAAGTTCATGAAATCACTGAAGTTCATAAGTAGAATTATTTTTCTATTTGTGAGATGTTTACAAGACTTCTTAGTTGGCTGTATCTCTCTGTACCATTTTATTATTTTGTAAGAATTGTAGTCGCATGACCTGTGCTAGTCATAGACCAAATACATACTGCTTAGTTAGTTAATTTCATAGTACCAAGTTGCCTGATAAAATCTAATTAACCTGCAGGTATTCATTGTTTATTTATAGTCCATCTTCCTCACTTATACTTAAGGCGAATCACACAGAGTGCATCAATACAGTTGACAGGATGGGGCATTCATTACACGGTGCAATAGGATTGAATGATGCAAAAATTAGATAGTAGGATTCTAGTTTCAGCAAGTGATACAAAGTAGTATAGAATATAGTCCGTAATAATTTATCCACATAACTTTGTGAACTATTTGATACAGTGCAACTCTGTTGCTTGCATAGAAAAGTCCTCTTGAATAATTCAGTTTTGTGTAGTTTGTGGGAGGCCAGAGAAATGGGAACCTTCCTGAGCTCCTCAGGCAGGCCATTGCATAAGACAGAGGCCACAATGCAGCAGGCTTGTTGTATATGGGTAGTTGTTGATTTTGCCCATTTGCAGGTTGGTGCCTGCATAAGCCCTTACTCAGATGAGTAACACTGCTGTAGTGGAGGATAAGGCGAGATGCCAAGTAATAACTATATATTTTGAGATAAAGGACTGACTTTGGAAAGCTGTCTAGGGGTACATTTCTTAAGGTAACTGAGATAACGCTTCCTTGAAATGGAATGCATTTAATCTCTAACATTACAAACTGGGGCATTTAAAGTATGAAATTAAACCTTTTCTATCAATAAGATTTTTATTTTGTCTCTCCCCCACCCCCACCCGGTGCAGTCTTGCCCACTCAGGTGGTATTAGAAATTCTTCCTTTTCCTAGGAACTGGGCAAAGTCTGCATGGCTTTCATTTTAGATGCTCTGAATAACCTAGGATTGAGTGGTATGGTAGGGTTCTAATATCTGTAAGAAATCAGCTCTCTCATGTTTAAAAGAGTTACTTCCCGTGAACTTAACAGGGTTCTGATCTGGGTTGTAAATCACTCTGACATGTGATAGACTGAATGGGTATGCCATTGCTGCGCTAATTGGCAACCTGCAGCAGGACTTTAGCTTGATAATGATTGGATTGGCAAATCTGTGTATACAAATTGTGTGTTTGTGTTCTGTTTAAAATGGTGTTTCCTGAAGTAAGTTTCTAAGGATCACATCACATTTATTCTTTTTCTTTACAGCAGGGTATCGGTCGGCCGAGCGTATACCATGCTGTTGTTGTCATCTTTCTGGAATTCTTTGCATGGGGTCTGCTCACAACTCCCATGCTCACTGTAAGTTTCCTTATTTGGGGATGTTTTTTTAGTATTATGCTAATCACTACTTTCAAAATACCAGGTTTTATATTTTCCACTGATTTGAAGCTGTGTGTTGGAAATGTGATTTGTTGTAAACAGTGTAGAAGGCTACATATTTGTGTTAGAGACCCTGGGAATGAACTATCAGAACTATTTTATTTGCTGTATATTTGATAGAAGACGGTTTTTACAGTGAACCATCACAGTGTGATACAAGTAATAATGGTCCCTGACTCACATAGGTTGGAACAATTGGTAGTAATATATCAGAGGAATATGTAAGGCACTAAGGCCTTTTTTTTCCCGTTCAGCTGGGACCAGTTGTTTGGCTCCATGTTTCAGGACTGTCTCTAGCAGTAGTCATTCCAACTGATTGTTATGTAACCATTATTGTAGAAGTTGATACCTGAATTTACCTGAATTTACCTCAATTCCCTTCCTCCAACACTTCTCTTACAGTTCTAATAGCCTCTAGGGGCTAATTTTTTTCTGTATCCCTTTCCCCATAGTAGAAAAGAGTAAGAGTCCAGTAGCACCTTAAAGACTAACAAAAAATTTTTTTGGTAGGGTATGAGCTTTCGTGAGTCACTGCTCACTTCTTCAGATATCTGTACAAAAGTACATACTCTACCAAAAAATTTTTTTGTTAATCTTTAAGATGCTACTGTACTCTCTTTCCTACTGCTACAGACAGACTAACATGGCTACTCATCTTGATCCCTTTCCTCATACTAGTTTCTCTTTCCCTCACACACACATGAAGATGCCTTATATTGAATCAGAACATTGGTCCATCAGGGTCAGTATTCTCTACTCAGACTGTCAGCAGCTCTCCAGGGTCTTGAGATCTTCTGCATCACCTCCTATCCCTTTTAACTGGTGATGCCAGGGCTTGAACCTGGGATCTTTTGCATGCAAAGCAGAGGCTCTTCCACTGAGCCACAGCCCCCCTTGTGGCAACTCCCATATTCTCACCTTTCCTTGCTTCCTGCTCTCCTTCCCACCCACCATTTTCAGCTATATATATTATTTCATTTATACCCCACTTTCCTCCACAGTGGGAACTCAAAGCAGTTTTTTATCATTTGCTTCTTCCCCATTTATCCTTACAGCAAATCTGTGAGGTATGTTTCTGAGAAAGTCACAAAGTTGCTCAGGGAGCTTTTACAGAAGATTGAGGATTTGAGCATGGGTCTCCCATTCTAGTCTGAACCTAGGGATGGGCATGAACCGGGAAAATGGAGTTTCCTAAAGGTTTATGAGGTCTCACAAACCTCCACAAACTTTTCAGTTTAATGAACCAGTTTGTGATGTGGCATGACTTACAAAGCCATTTAAAGGGTTCCCTTTAAATGGCTTTTGCAGGTGGCACGACTTCCAAGTGAACTCAGAAGGTATTTCTGAGTTCGCTTGTGAAGCATGGTGGAGGTACAGCTTGCAAAAGCCATTTAAAGGGATCCCTTAAAAATTTTTTTTGCAAGCTGTGCTGCCGCTACCATGGTATCGCAACTCGAAAGTGAACTCAGAAGGCATTGCCTTCTCTAAGCCTCTCTGCTGGTGCCAGGGTGTCTGCCAACATGAACCACATGAACCTCCGAAAGCCACCTGGGTGGCTCATGGGGATGGGGTAGCACGAACCTTGGATCGTGAACCATGGACTGTACCCGGTTCATCTATCAGATTATCAGGGGTCATTTCGAGCAGGAGCTCGGGGGAGCTCAGCTCCAGGGGCCAGCCACCCCCCTGGCAGGGGAATGCCTGCTTGTTATGGCTGCAGCAAAATGATCCCGTCCCCTGGAAAGGTCCTTGTTCCTCCAACCAGCCTTCTGAAGGCTTCAGCCACCGCTAAAGCTATCCTCCCAGAATAGTGGTATTTCTGAGGCTTGGATTAGTAGCTGTCCCCTCTCTGCCAGCGCGCTCTCTCTCTCTTCTTCCTTCCTTCCTTCCTTCCGACATACTTCTAATGATGTCAGGCAGTGTGGCATATGCTAATGAGTTATGCTAATGAGCTCCTGCACCTCTTTTTCTATTAAATGACCCCTGCAGATTATGTTTTGCATTGTACCTTTGTATCTTGACTCCAGTTAGCTCTTCTCTGTAACACATCTTCCCATCTTCTGACCTGGATATAAGGATAAATGGATTTTCATTCTTATTTGTATCTGATGAAGTGAGCTCTGACTCATGAAGACTTATACCCTGGAAAATTGTATTGATCTTTAAGGTGCTGATAGATACAAATTGTATTATAAATTTTGGCTCTGATGCTTCTTTGATATTGGTATACATTGGACTGGACTAAAAGCATTTGTTGCTTTCATCCAGTTTGTAAGTCTTTAACCCTCCTCCCACTTATTAACATTTTTATAGTAGGCTTATAACCTTAGGCTAAAGGAGAATTTTTAAATAGCTTAATGTACAGAATAGAACAACTTGAGCCTTATTTTTCTCTTTCAGAATTAACATTACATTTCTTTTACCATTGCTTTAAAACATCTCCCGTTTTAAGTGACTATCTTTTGGATTCTGTACACCGGTTAAGTCTTGTAACATTTAAACTACAAGTGTGAAGTGTGCATACTTAAGGCTTGGTTTCAAAGAACACTGTGCACATATCATGGTCTCTCAAATTCCCTGTTCAGGTATCACTTCCTTGTGCTGATAAGTGTCTTCTTTCGAAGGTCAGCTGTTTGGTAGGAGGGACTTATAAGATGTTTTGTAGGGCTGTGGTTAGTATAGAAGCCCCTTGTGCTCATGGAAGTTTCTCATACAGTATTTTCGATCTTGTTCTATTGTTTTTCAAAGGCTGGACTTTCTCATAGTAAAATCCTTTTAGGTAATGAACTTTCTTCAGTCATCTTTGGGCAGCCCTGCTGACTCTAAGGCTTGTTTAATAAGATATAAATAGTTGAAAGATAAATGCTTTTTCAAGGCTTGACCGTGAAGACGAGCCTTAAGTTGCTTTTTTAATCTGTGCATTGTTTTCTTTTGTTGATGGACTCTCAGGCCATTTTTGTGTCTTTGTTAGCCACCTTGAGTCTGAGCAGATAAGGCAGGATTGAAATATTTCCCATAAGAAAAATAGCTTGCAGATTAATTTAATGAGTTTAACCTTGCCCGTTTTTTTTTTGGTGAGTTTGCTACTTTTTACTTTTGAGTCATCCGGTGGCTTCTGTCATATACTTAAAGATTTAGAAACATGTGTAAAATTGTATATTTAATATTTGAACAGTAAACAGCTCTTTTGTGTATTAAAGAGAAAGAACTATTGTGTGGCAAATGTAGAGCTCCTGAAAAAAAGTCCTTTTGGCAGTTGTTAAAAATAGTATTGGTTGACCTCTGATGTTTAATGTGTAAGGGAACTGTCTAATTTAGACACATTCAATTATTGTGAGTTTTTTTAATAAAAGTACTCAGAAATTTGGGGTGCTGCATATTCTTCAGTTTTTGCAATTGTTAAATATAAGTCTGTGAATGAAGATTTGAATAACTAATGTTTCTCTTTAGGTCTTACGAGAAACATTTCCTCAGCATACTTTTCTAATGAATGGCCTCATTCAAGGAGTTAAGGTAAGAATGTTTTAAGTAGGCTAGTGAAGGTAAATGCTTTTAGTTTTTACTGGTTCAAGAACCATAGTAGGTACCACAGTGCATATGAAATGATAGTGGTGTTTGACATATTTTGCATGACATAAACAGCATCATATGGAATATAGTATTATGGTACTAGTATGGACATGTTTTTATAACAGAGAAACTCATGCAGTAATGTGACACCCCCCCCCCCCCCAAATGCTGTTCATTCCCCTGTATTTGGCCACCTAGAATTCTTGGGAGTGCTTCATTAAAACCCTGCACTGAAGAAGCTTTCATTAGATTGGAAAAAAGATTCCGTGAAAGTGTTCCTAAAACGCTTTGGGAAAGAGGTGGCATAGTAAGATCAGATTCATGTTTAAGCAAATTGCTAGTATGAAGCCTTCAGTTTGTTGCTAATATGAAGCCTTCTGTTTGAGCTGGTAATTAAATGGGCACTAGAAATCACCAAAGCATCAAATATATCAGTTGAAATAATCTGTATAATTTAGAGGCAAGGACCCAGCACTGTTTTCATAAATATGCACGCTAACTTATGCAAGGGCGTAGACTTTCCAATTTCCCGGGGGGGGGGGGGTGCTGGGGCTGGGCCAGAGACATTAAAGGCCATTGTCTGCAGGGGAGGCTCAGCACATCCTGGAAAAGTTCCGGGGGGGGGGGGGCTTCAGCTCCCCAGCCCCCCTGAAATTGACGCCTATGAACTTATGGTGATATGAAGCTGGACAGAACAGTGATCCTTTCCAACGAATCCTTTCGTGGGACTGTTAATGATAGTTTCCAAGAAAATGGCACAAAAGTTTTGTCTTCCCTGTTGCTGTGTGTATTTTTTATATTACAGCCTGTACAAAAGGTTGTTGCTGGTCATCATAAATATTTGAAGCATTTAATATAAGGGAACGAAAAGAAACAGGGTTTCTCTTTTCTATAGAGATATACTTTGTGGAAGGATGAAGTAAAAAAAATGGACTGAGGACAAAGCTTTGTTGAGAATTTAATTCTGCTGGTGTCATACTTTTAATATCTATGTATCCCACAATATGAAAGCTATTTCAAGTTTTGAAGTTGCATATTTTTATGATGGGTAATTCATAGAAATCTCAAATGGCAGAAGAAATCTCAAATCAGCTGATAGGCAACTTGATCTTCTAGGATTCATATCATTCCAAGCCAAGCAAAGAAGCAAAGAATTTTTGTCAAAATTAGGGGAAAGGGTTACAACTGTATGAATTATTTCTCTTCATGCCAGTATAATTCTACTTCTTTTGAGTCTAAAGGTCTTCTTCTGGTTCCTTGACTGTCAGGATCTCTGTGCTGGCAGAGAAAAATCCAGCTCACTTGGGAAGTGGGACTTTGCAGCAGTTGGTACTGTTTAAGTGCCATTTCATATCCAGTTCCTTGCCTTGATATCTTTAATGGTGCCACCATAACTTTGCTTTCATTTAACAACGCTGGGGAACAGTATTGTTGGTACTTTAGACCTAGGTTCAGTGGAAATACTATACTTGCATGCTTTCCCCCCTCTTTTGAATCCAACAGAACATCTCTGCTGATGGGAGGAGGACAACTCCTCCCCAGGCTGTTGTTTGGGCGGTTCCCTTTCCTTTAGGGGCGGCATTTTGGGCTGCGGTGGGAGGTAAGGAAGCCTTGCTCCATGGATGGAATTCAAGCCTGGTTGAATTCGAGCCTGGTTGAAGCTATGGAATTACTGTCTTCAGAGATAATTGACTAGGGATGGGCGCAAACAATTTGTGACAAACTGTGCTGGTTCATGCATTTGTGAACTGTGATGGCTCGTTCAGTTAGTTAAGAGGGTTTGTGGCGGTGCTGCGGGAGCATGACTTGCACGAGTCAACTCAGAAGGCATTTAAATGTGGCAAGTGAGCTTTCAGAAGTTATTTAAATGCCTTCTGAGCTCACTTGCGAGAGCTGCTGCAGCTTCTGTGGGGGGAGTTCAGTGATGACTTTTGCTTCCCTCCATGGAAGTGGGGGCGGGGGAGCGAATACAGTGCTTTTTGCCCCCCCCCCCACCCCCCGGTGGAAGCTGTACAAACCTCACAAACCTGAACTGCTTCGTTAAATGGAAAACTTTGTGAGACCCCATGAAATACCACGCAATTCTGGTTCATGCCCATCCCTATAATCTACTGTTAAATAGCAAACATAGTTCTAAATAGTTCCATTAAGCTTATTTTCATAATATTATTCTAGTCTAAAGTTCAGCTGCCTTCTTACCAATTGTTCTTTATTTTTTACTAAAGTAAAATGTTTGCACGTGTGAATTTCTTGTGTGTCCTGCAATCCCATTTTATAGACTGACCAGTCACACCCTTCAGACTAAAGCCATTTTCTTCACTGAGTAAAATAAAACAATTGGAAATATGTCCTTTGAAAGAATTCTAAAAGAAAGTTTCTGCATTGAGCTTTACAAAAGGGAAGCAAGCAGTTGAGTATGTTTAAAGTTCAAAATCTTTAAAATGCTTCTAGTGAGTCCGCAGAAAATCAGTGTGATACTGCAAAGTTGAAATGAGCTGTGAATGGAAGAAGAAGAGAAGAGATTGGATTTATACCCTGTCCTTCACTTGTAGTCTCAGAGCGGCTTACAAACTCCCTTCCCCTCCCCACAACAGACACCCTGTGAGGTAGGTGGGGCTGAGAGAGCTCTGAGACAACTGTCCTTGAGAGAACAACTGGTACAGAGCTATGGCTTGCCCAAGGTCATCCAGCAGGTGCAAGTGGAGGAGTGGGGAATCAAACCAAGTTCTCCCTGTTTAGAGTCCGTGCACTTAACCACTACACCAAACTGGCTTTCTGGAGAGGGTGAATGCATTGTCTCTGCTGTAACATAATTTACAGTGCATAGTTATTTGCCTGAAGAATATACTGAGGGTTGAGAACATGTAAATACTATGTTCAGAATAAATTAAAAACAAATTCTGAATTTGATTACTTGATCCCCATGTTTGAACATTAGGAGCTTTGACAAAAGTGAGAATATTATGGAAGGTGAGTTGTGAGGGGTTGTGCAGCTCTTTAATGAAATTGTGGTTTGCTTCTGAAGTCTGGGTGTGTATATATATTTGCAAATAGTTCTTTGGATAGCATGGGATTGTAAAAGGCTTTTTGAAGAAGAGGAGATGTTATATCCCTCCCTTCACTCGGAGTCTCAGAGTGGCTTACAGTCTCCTTCCCTTCCTCTCCCCACAACAGATGCCCTGTGAGGTAGGTGGGGCTGAGACAGCTCTGAGAGAACTGCTCTTGAGGGAACAGCTCTGAGAGAGCTGTAACTGACCCAAGGTCACCCAGCTGGCTGCATGTGGTGGCGTGGGAAGTCAGACCTGGTTCTCCAGATTAGAGTCAGCTACTCTTAACTACTACACCAAACTGGCTCTCAAACTGGCTTTTTGATACCTTTAGCACATGCTGAGCAATTAGAAGTGCTGAAGGCTCTTGTTCCTCTTATATGAATTCATGTAAAAGAAGTGACAAGTGATTATCACTAGTGAAGAAAATGAATATGGAATAATGTATCTTCAGTATCAACTTGTGAATGGTATTAATGGTCTTCTGGCCTCTTGTACTAAAGGAATTCCTTTGACCGGTTTACAGTTATTGTACAGGCACTTACAGGAAGCTTGAGACTGGTATTAGGCTATTTATCTAAGAGTTACATGGGCTTCCTGCTTGACAATAATCTGGTATTGCAGCAATGTGGAACAGATTTGTCAGACTTTATGCTTAAGAAGTCTAACAATCTCTCTCATGCTCCCCGTGCTTTAGCATATAAGCAAGACAAGTGGCTGCTTTGTTCCCAGGGAGCATTGAGGTTGTTATCCTCTGCTGCATGTTGACATTCATCAGTTTCACACTGGAAGGAAATAATTCTTTTGATTGTCAAAGGGAATATAAAACAACTATAGCTGTACTCGCAGTGATGAGGGGTTAGGAAGAAGTTTGGAAAATGTGAAAAATAGGTAAGAGTGGGAAATGAAATGCCCTAATCCCTAGTTTTAATGAAAGAACAGAGACTTTAGGAAGTATAATACTGGTAGCATCAGGTACATAAAATTTCAGCTCCCTCATACTATTGAACTTGGATCTAGTGCATGGGTGGGCAAATTGTGGCCCGGGGGCCACATGCGGCTCACCACAGAGTTTTTTGTGGCCCGCCAAGAAGATTTCAGGACTTCAAGAAAATTGAGCCTAAATTCAATTTACTCTCTTATCCCATCACTGCTGATATTGATACAGCACCTGAGGAGCTGCAGCTTGAACTTATTGACATGCAGTCAGATCACACTGTGAAAGAAATGTTGAATGCTGTGACATTAGTTGACTTTTACAAATCTTTGTCTGCTGAAAAAAATTCCATGTATGAAGAAATTTGCTGGGAAAATGTTCTCTATATTTGGGTCTACATATATTTGTGAGCAAAGTTTTTCTTGCATGAAGATCAACGAGTAAATATAGATGCTCTTTGACAGACATTACCTTGCAGGCTGTGATGAGAATCTCAACAAGCAATCTCACTCCTGATTTAAAAAAAAATGTAGAAAAGTGTGATAGGGTACATTTGTCTCATTAAACTGATTCTAAAATTAAATGTGCTTGTGGCTATAGAGGACATGAAATTAGCACAATAAATAAATTGAATAAAACTACCACTATTTTATTTAATTTATATTTATTGATTTTTATGATACAATTTATACCTTTTCTGAAATGCAAAGTTAACTAATGAATGCAATCATTTTAAAAGGTGCGGCCCTCCATTAACCTCCGCTCCCACAAAGTGGCCCCCGAGCCAAAAACAATTGCCCACTCCTGATCTAGTGAATGGTGCCTGTAGGTATTCAGACTATTCAGGGAAGGAAGGGAATAGCCGTTACTCTGTGGCTCTTGCTTGTTTTGATGGATTTGTGATACTTGAAGGATTCCGTGGTCTCTTGTAGCCTTCCCAAAGCACTGGGCTTACCTATCCAGCTCTTCTTCATATTCCCTCATCTTCAGGAGGGAAGCTGATCATTATGAAGCACAGGGCCTCTTCAGTTTGTGATCCCCTGGACAGTGGGTGTAGTGACTGAGCTTGTCCTCAGAATGCAGAATGTTCTCCTGAACACTGCCTTGAACTTGTGATGTTTCAATGTTCAGGTGAGTAGTTGTATGGTGTGGTGTTTTGCATTTTTCTGCTAGCACCATGGAAATGGTATGGAGGATCAAGTTGGTATTTGATCTTTTGAGTCTTAGGGTCCTTTCACAAATAATGCACTTCTCTGTTCACTTTACAATTGGATTTTATTGTGTTAAGTGGGATAATCCCCTTGCTAGCAATTGCTCAAGTGGATTGAAAGTACAATATTCAGTATGTGTGAAAGCACCCTTAAAACTGTGTAACAGACTTTCATTTCAGTTCCAATATCCCAATATCCACTAACTTTGTATTACAAACATCAAAACAAATACTAGATGGTCAAATTAAGACAGAAAAGTCACTGTTTAATGCAGAAAAAATATAACCAATATAATTGCCCAACAGGGTCTATATGTGTAATAAACAACCCACAGGTCTACAAGCAAAACACATAAGCCTCTCTTTTACTGAATATCATCAAACACATAAACATGATTTTGAAACAAAGAATATAACCAATATAATTCCCCAACTGGATCTACATGTGTAATAAACAACCCACAGGTCTATAAAACATATAAGTCTCTTATACAAAATATCATCAAACAAATACACAATCTTCAGACGAAGGACGAAGATGCCGGCTTTGATCCTTCGTTTTGTCAGGAGCTTCTTCAGCTTGAACCTCCTCTGTACAAGGAATCCAATTGCTATTATATTCAATTATTTTTCAGATGGTTATTCCCAAAACAAGAGCATCAACGGGCAACCGATCAACAGGGCCACAGCCTCACCTAGTCGGCACGCCACAACAGATTAAAAACATACAAAATACAAATTAAAATTGACGATCAGTTAATTCAATTACTCAGTCTCCAGATGGCAATTGTAATTTAACTTAGGAATTTGCTCTGAGTTGTTCTTCTGTCTCATGGGCAGGTTAAGGGGGAGGTCGAAGTGGGCAAGGTAGGAGTAAAGAGAAGGGTGCCAGCTATGATGGAAACCATTGCTGTCCTCAACCAAAAGCTTGGCAAAACATTTCTGCCTTACAGGCCCTGTGAAATTGATTAAATCCCACAGATGGAATTTGGCGGAGAGTTCCACCAGGTTGGAGCCAGGGCCAAGAAAGCCCTGGCTCTGGTCAAGAACAGCCGGATATCGACTTCCGGCAAGACTTGCGACTATGGCGGACGCGCTCCTCCGCACCAGCGGGGAGCGCGATCCGTACCCGGCGGGAAGAAGGGGCTTCGGACTGGTGCCGAGCCCCCAGAGACCCTAGTGAAGGGGCTCTGCCTGGGGTGGCACGAAGGGGATCTCTCCCTACGGTGGCGATCGAGGGATTGAGGTCCCCTTTCATCACCCCCATAGGTTCCCCCGTCCGTGGGAGCCGTATGGCTAAAAGCGCAAAACCGAGAAGCAGCAGAGAGTGTGAAGCAATGAGGCTGGAACTGACAGTCACGCTTGGAGAAACAGTGAGTCCGAAGTAAAAAGAAACAGAATACAGCGGGAAAGGCGGGTGGAGTAAAACCCCCCCCCCCTCGAGACTGGCGTACTTACGGGACTCTTTACGTGGCGTTACTGCATGAAAAAACGTATGTCCGGCTTGCTTGATGGCAGCATCGCGCTTTAGAGGATATGAACTTTAAAAAGATATAAGCGCAGTCGTGGAATTTGCTCCTTTCGTCCATCTTATCTAACTATCAACAAAGAAGCACAGTCTCAACAATGGCGGGGAAACCGAAACCTTCCCCCAAACTAGGAAGTACAGCTCCGAGTTCAAAGGTTGATACCACGGAGATGAGCACGGTGTTCTCCTCGTTATTGCGACCTCTAGTGGACCAAATGACAGCTCTCAACGTTAAGATGGACAAGATGCAATTAGACCTGAAGGAGTCGAATAAAACTACAGAGAAGCTGCAGCGAGAACTTCTGGAAGTTAAGACTACAGTTAAAAATCATGATTCAAGACTACAAAAAGCGGAGAAAGAAAAGGCCTTCCATTTTGATCAGCTTTTGAAACTACAGATGGAAAGATCGAATTTTTTCCTAAGACTTCAGAATGTACCAGAGGATAAAGGAGAAGACCTTAAAAATCTGTTAAGCGAAGCGCTTGAACCAGTGACGGGCTTAAAAGCAGCGGAAATAAAAAGCGATATGGATATGGTTTACAGAACCTATCCAGATTATACTAAAAAGAAAAGCCTGCCTGGTGAGATTCAGATAAGGTTCTCCAAAAAGTCAACAAGAGATGTGGTGCTTAGGACCACAAATAAAGCAGTTCTGAAGATCAAAGGAAAAGAAGTTAAAGTGATGAAAGATATCCCATTTGAAATAAGGAAAAGAAGGAAAGCCTATGGAAAATTGACATCTTGGCTACAGTCTGAATCTATTATCTATAGGTGGAATGTTCCGGAAGGACTGAGCTTCAGCATCAAGAACAAGAAATATAAGATTGACTCTGTCCAACAGGCGAAAAGTTTTTTGGAAAAAAGCAAAGAAAAGAAAAAAGGGAGAGACTCAGATGGTTCACTGGCATCGCAAGAAAGTATGTATGGATTTGATAGCTCAAAGAGCGAAGAAGAAACGTCTGACTCGGAAAAGGGAGCAGCAGCTCCAAAAGTACAAGAAGAGACTGTTAAGACAAGAAGAGGACGAAAGAAGAAATAAAGGATAAAATGTTTTTTGAAACTGCACCTATATATAATAGATAATTTGTATAATTAAGCATTCCTTCAAAAGAGCATGTCTGTCAAACAGCTTTTTTTATTTTTCATGTATCATCAGTAACAATGTTATCTGAATATTAACCAAGGTTTAAAACGCTTCATATGTATTAATGGCATAGCAATATTAAGCAAATGATAAAGCACACTCTGTATAAGGTAAACATAGCTTAGAAAAGTAGCGTTGTAGAATTAGATATAGAGAAAATTAATAAAAATTTAAAAAAAAAAAAAAAAAAAGAACAGCCGGATATCTTTGGGGCCAGGGATCACCAGCAAATTGCTCTCAGCAGAGTGTAATGCTCTCCTGGGAACACACCAGAGGAAATGGTCCCGAAGATATGCTGGTCCCAGACTGCTCAAGGCCTTAAAGGTCAGTACCAACACCTTGAATCTGACTTGGTACTTCACTGGAAGCCAATGTAGCTGGCGCAACACACGTTATATATGTGCCATCCTTGGTGTTCCCATCGGGACTCGTGCCACTGCATTCTGGATCAGCTGGAGTTTCTGGATCAGTCACAAGGAGAGGCCAGCGTAGAGTGAGTTATAGTAGTCTAATCTGAAGGCGACCGTTGCATGGATTACTATGGCTAGGTCAGGGAGCAACAAGAAAGGGGCCAATTGCTGCACTTGGTGTAGATGGAAAAATGCCAGGCAATATTTGTGACCTGGGCCTTCATAGTTAAAGAGGCATCCAGGATCATGCCCAAACTCCTAACAGATTGCACCAGTTTTAGTGGCGCCCCATCAAGCGTGGGAAGTCTGAGACCCAGCCCTGACACACACACACACACACACACACCCCGCCACAGAATCTCTGTCTTCATCGGATTCAGCCTCAGCCTACTCTTTTTTGGCTATCCTACCACAGCTTCCAAACCCTTCCAAACCCTCAGCCAGGTTATGCAGGGCAGTATCCGGGCGGTCATCCAGTAGCAGATATAGCTGGGTGTCATCAGCATACTGATGGCACCCCAGTCCAAAACTCTGCACCAACTGGGCAAGGGGGTGTATGTAGATGTTGAATAGCATCGGGGAGAGGACTGCCCCCTGAGGCACCCCACATTCTAAGGGGTACCTGGCTGACATCCTCTCTCCCAGTGCCACCCTCTGTCCCCAACCACTGAGAAAGGAGGAAAGCCACTTTAAGACTACCCCCTGAACTCCTACATTGGTAAGGCAGAAGATCGTAATCAACTGTGTCAAATGCCACTGTGAGATCAAGCAGCAGCGCTGACCCGTCTTGATCCAACTGTCTGTGGAGATCGTCTGTTAGGGAGACCAACACTGTCTCTGTCATATGGCCCAGGCGGAAGCCGGACTGGAATGGGTCCAATGTTGATGTGTCATCCAAGAAACTCTGGAGCTGCTTGGCTACTGCTCTCTCAGTCACCTTACCCAGAAACGGCAGATTTGAAACTGGGCAGTAATTGGCTGGATCGGTAGGATCCAGAGATGGTATTTTTTCAAGAGCGGTACTACCACCGTCTCTTTCAGGCCCTCTGGCTAGACCCCTGTCTCCAGGGACAGATTGATAATGTCCATCAGTGGGCCCCGTACCTTCTCTCTAACAGCACCAAGGATCCTGTCAACATCGGCAGAGGAGAGCAGACTGAAGTTCTCGAAAACTGAATCCGAAGACAGCCAAGGGGCCTCTAGTTCTCATACTGTATCAACATTGGCGGGTAGGTCACGGCAGAGTGACAAGATTTTATCTGCAAAAAAGCTCCCAAATGCCTCACAGCTAATAACCGAATTACTAGTCTTTTGGTTCCTCTCTGAGAGGTTTGTTAAAGATCTAACTGCCCTAAACAATTGTGCTGGGGGTGAGTTAGTGGACGTGATGGAGGCTGAGTAGAATTCCCTCTTTGCAGCCTTCACCGCCACCTCATAGGCTTTCTTAAGTGTCCTATAAGCTGTTCTTGAAGCTTCATTGTGAACATGCCGCCAAACTCGCTCTACTTGTCTTAAGTCTCGTTTCATCCCCCTGAGTTCCATAGTATACCAGGGAGATGGTTTTTGACAGGAATGAAGAGGATGCAGGGGATAAATTCTCATTTCCTACACAAACCAGGCAATTTGATCCAAATCATTTGCTGTTATACTGATTTGTTGAGTATAAGTGAGTTAGATTAAGTGAGTTTAAGAATATTTAGTCATTGTGGTCTTTTCCTGTTATGATGTTAAAGAATGCTGCTTATACATGAAGGAAATTTGTGCCTGACTTTACTGTGAGACAGATACTCTAATGCGATAAATAATTCACCTACTTGTTCAGTGCATTTTGCTTTTGCCACTGCCATCAGAAAGAGTCTTCCTGTATTGCTCTGGCGCTTAGCAAGATTTCAAAGGAACTGTTCTCTCATGGGGTCAAATATGGCTAGCCGGCTTACCCTGTTGTGCACACATTTATTAAAAAAACAATTGTTCTTTAACCTGTTTTTTTCTGCCTTCAGACTGTAGTAAATGTAATATAGACAATCATTACTTTGCTGTTTGAATTAAATGATACAATACAGACATGAAATGGAATTAGATGTCCTAAAGTAATTTCTCTTTCCTCCTCAGGGGTTTTTATCTTTCATGAGTGCTCCACTGATAGGTGCTCTCTCTGATGTCTGGGGAAGAAAGTCTTTCCTCCTTGTTACAGTTTTCTTCACATGTGTTCCAATTCCATTCATGAAGATAAGTCCATGGTAAGTAGCGCAAATGATGGTAGGGAAGGTGTGCTGAGGGAACTAGAAGAGCAGTCTTGTAGGAAAAGATAACAGATAAAAAGAAACTGATTTATCTTATAGCAGGATTCAGTTACTGCTCCTTTGAACATGTCTGTTCAGGATTTTATGTTACTCCTGTTTTTAAGTTGTGATTTGTAAGCCGTCTTGAGTCATGAGGAAAGGTGGAAAATAAGTCTTCTGAGTCATTTGTTTTACTTGGAATGTTCAAACTTGAATATTTAATTAAAGGATATAGTGGCAGTTTCTTAAATAGTATTATAATAAATTTATTGCATAGTTAAATTACACGTTCCAAGATGTCTCTTAATTTTACAGGTGGTATTTCGCTATGATTTCTGTATCTGGGATTTTTTCTGTTACATTCTCTGTGATATTTGCTTATGTAGCTGACATAACACAGGAACATGAGAGAAGTACTGCTTATGGACTGGTAAGACACATTCTTAAAATACTTTTGTTACAGAAATGTAGGTCTGTCTGACTCCTCTGATAACTGATGGCATGCTACAGTGCTCTTAGGTAATTCCTAATTTTTTTTTATTTATGCATTTCTATGTTGCTTTCCTCCCATAGGACTCAAAGCATCTTAAAGAAATTTCCAATACATTTAAGAGCAGTATCTAAATAATCAACACATAACATGTGTCCTAAGCAGTCATGCTTCACTATGTTGGCTTTGCTGGACCCCAGACCTGCCTGTAGGCAGGCAACTGAGATGATGCACAGCTTGCAAGGTGTTCCCTTTCCCTGCTCCAGGAGCCTCTGCTTAAAAATGGAAGTTATTAAAAATAAATAAATGCAGCTCTTTCTTGTTTAATTGTAATGAAGCACACGTTGTGCTTCAAGGCTGAGCATATAGTCACCTGTCGCAACTATGGCAACCTCAGGAGCAGCTGATCGGTTTATGCATTAAAGAGGAGGAACTGAGTATCTACTTTGTTCCTAGATTCACAGCCAAGAAACTGGATCTTGCAAAGGTAGAAGGTTGGGCAGTCATTACAGGATATCTTTTGTTCAGATGTAGAGCAGGACCAACTGACCTACTGAATACTTTGAAGCTCTTATTCCTTAGGTGAGGGGAGGCAGGAATTTAAGCTTACATTCTCCTCCTTGAACCTGGCAACTTAGAGAAGATGACAGCTGGCTAACTTGATATGTATACTATGTGTTTCTTTAGGCTTAGTGTTCTGATTGCTGCACAAAAGGAACTGTAATCTGATTCATTGTAGTATGTATGGAACAATAGGCCACAAATGGACTCAGAACCCCTGAGATTGTGGGGTGGACTTCATTACTGAACACTTGGTTCTGAGAAATGATAGAAGATGCATTTCAAGGCTTGTGTAAATTGCACAAGAGAACATCTATAAAGCTGAACTGTAATGTAAGTGCCCGAGATTGAGCCAATAGCAAGGCTTTATGCGAGCTGGTTTAGTCATAATCTTCTCTACTTAGCATTCATAGAGTTCATGGTTTTAGAATATCCATGCTCTTCTTCCTGAATAGCAGTTAGAATAAGAAGGATGAGTTTCTATAGGTTGTCCTAGGCAGTGCATATGATAAGCTGCTTATTATTGGCCAAGCTTCTCTTTCAGAGTGCAGTGATTGATTCAGTAGGAGGGTGATCTGTGAAAGTTCCTCTAGGATGGCAAGTTCACCGTGATGAGAGCAGCTCATGTATATGAGAAGTGTGAATCTTCTGACTTTCTCCTTATGATGAGAAACTTGTAGGGATTGACTTGCAGAAATGAAATGAAAGCCTAGGTTTGTTTTGCATAGCTTGAGCGTTCTAAAGGAGAACAAACAGGTGTTACTCTGTACAGATGATGGTCGTGGTAGGCTTACTTATCCTATTTATTCAAAATGTGACAACCCTGAATGTAAGATTACCTCCCCCACAATTATACACAAAAATGTATTATTTGACATAACTGTAACTTGTGTATGAATGTAAGGAACTCCCCCTCCTTTTTTAGTGGCATACCTGGAAAAACCTAGTCTTGCATTTGAGTAAATGCAGTGCATTTCCCTGCCCTGGCTCTGAAACCCTTGAAGAAAAGCAGAGAGAAGCCTTCCAGCCAGATGCTGCTCCTAGAATTAGAATGCTGCAATAACTGTCCGAAGTCTGTCCCTAGTCAGAAAATATGGCTCTTCCAAACAATGGCTCTTTATGAAGCAGATACAGTTACTCAGACACAGTAATGTTCTTTTGATGTGTTGAAGTTCTGTAGAGCTGTTTTCCCGGTTTCTTCATTAGTTCTTAAGCACCATGGTAACTCCTATATAGGAGCATTCAGGTGCTTGAAAAACAGCATACTAAACATATCAATAGAACATAAAGCTTTAGAGGTATTGGTCTAGGACAGGGGTGGGCAAACTTGCTCAGCGTAAGAGCCACCTAGAACAGGGGTGGCCAAACTTGCTTAACGTAAGAGCCGCATAGAATAAACATCAGAGATGTTTGAGAACCACAAGACATGAACAAATATTACCTGCTTTTATTGGAAAATAAGCAAATTTGCTTTTTATTAACATTAAATGAGACTGCCAAAAATAATAACAAAAGGGGTAAAAGCAGATATTGATAATGATATTAATTTGTCCAATGATATTTGTTTGCTAATGATATTTAGCTTCCCCAGCCGCCCTGCTGGGAGCCACATAATATATGTGAAAGAGCCGCATGCGGTTCCCGAGCCACAGTTTGCCCACCCCTGGTCTAGGAGGAAGACTTGTTAGACAGTTTCATGCTGTAGTTTTCAGCCCTACTGTGCAGTTAGTTTACATTTGTCCTATGGACTCATTCAGTTTTTCAGTCCTTTTGAAGAATTTTCAGTCTCCCAGTGTCTCTGTTGCATGTAACTTCTCCATCCAAGAAATGGTAGAGAGAGCACACAGTATCCTGCATGCTTTCACTTCTAGAGCAAATAGAAGCCAGTTTTCATCGGGGAAAGAGTTCAAATTCTCCCCTTTCTCCTCAGGACAACAGCCCCAATCCAGTTAGGCCCAAATTAAGAAAATGTGACCAAGTGGGACATGCAGTCACATATATCCAGTGTTGATCTAGCTTGGCCCCCAGGGGTATTTAAAATATTTATATCCTTGTTGTTTTGATCAATTGAACTCAAAATGGCTTACATCAAACCTGAAAACAAATACCAAACTCTCATCAACAGAAATAAAAATACTAAAACAGCACTTGAAGAGAATGCTGTATTGCAGTAATCCAATCTGGGAATGATAAATCGGTGAGAGAGCAAATTTTGGGAAATTCCAAGTAATTAAAAATAGCAAATCTTCACAAGGATTTGAAAAGAAAGATCAAATATAACATATAATAAATAATTATAAGAGTTTCGAATTCTGACTTTCACTGTTCAAAGAATAAAAGACAACTCTGCAACAGAATGCTTTGTCTAATAGACCCTTGAGAGAAAAGAAATAGTGAAAACCACCAAGAGATAAATTGAGTTACAGATGCTTAAAGATGATGCAGTGCATTTATTTTGTTCATAAAGTTTTATGGATAATTCAAAATAAAATGTTAAATTTGAAATGGCACAATAAATGAGAAATTCTTGGATACACACTAGGTGCTTGTATCCTGCATGCAAGACAATCCATAATAAATTGAAAAGCTGGGGCTACAATATCAATTTCTACTTAAATTTTCTGAAAGGAAATTCTTTAAAAAGCAGGAACTGGGACTGGAAACACACAAAGCATAGCAGGCTCCTATGAGAGAAAGCACTTCCTAAAGACTGCAGTCCAGCCTCAGAGTTTTGGGGCTCCACCCACTGTAGAGCTTACCATTTTTGTTGCTCTTTCGAAGACGTCCATGTGTATACAGCAAGGGCGCTGTTCCTGCTGCTTATTTTTTGCACCCACTCTGAGTAGCAGGACAGCAAAGCAAGGTTATTCAGTAGTGGATAGGATTTCACTGGCAGATACAGAGAGTGGAATCAGCTGCCTAGGGAGGTGGTGAGCTCCCCCTCACTGGCAGTCTTTAAGCAGCAGCTGGTCAAACACTTGTCAGGAATACTCTAGGCTGATCTTGCATTGAGCATGGGGTTGGACTGGATGGCCTGTATGGCCCCTTCCAACACTGTGATTCTATGATTCACTTCTCTTCCTGTCATATGACCCTGTTATCAATTGCATGCTTGCATCTCAGTGGCTCCCTACCTTTAACTCCCTACTGCTACTTGGGAGTTAAAGGTGAGTCCTAGGTCTCTGGAAAGGTTAAAGACCGGTGCCCTGGGGTACGCTGAGGCCAGATTGTTACATATTTTAATGTGAGGGATCACAGCTCAGTATGAGAATGCCTAAGACTCCAGGTTCAATCCTGACGTTCCCATTTACAAACATGTCTTCATGGGGCTTTCGAATGCTGCTGCCAGTCATCGTAGTTAATACTGGACTAATGGGTTAACTTGAGACTGCTTTCCAAACAAGATACTGGAGATCATTTTAGACTTTCTGCAATGTTACGTAATAAACTTCCAGCCCATGTGTACATGATAGTCCTGCGACTGCTAAATAGATTTTTCAGTGAACAAATCCACTTGCTGCATTTAGTGAACAAGCCTTTTTTTTTTTTTTGGCTATTGATTAACTCCCGTTCTTTTTCAAATCGGTGATTCCCAAAACACACATGAAGCTGAGTTGTTTGTTACTGAGGCTTTCTGTTTTCAAAATGCAGCTACAGAGAAGTGGGGTGTGTGTGTGTGTGTCTTAAGGCTTTTGTTCCATTTGCTACGTAAAAGACAACTGGACTCTGCTGTGTGACTTCTGGTCTTCCTTTTGTGTTAAAGGGCTAGCAAAGCATTCATATTCCCAGTTGCCCTTATGGCACCAGTGTAGTAGAGAAAGACACACATGCGGTATAAAATGGTGATGCCCAGGTCTATCAACAGTGCACAGGTCAGTGGCAGGAATTACCCAGCTGCTTCTTCAGGTCGTGATTTTGTCCACTGAGCTGCTGACCTGAGGACAACTGCTGTTTATATTAGATAAGCAGGAGAATAGTGGTTTGCAAGTCTGGGTTAAAACCCAAGATCCTGTACAATCTACTGGTTTGTGCAAAAGCCTCAAGAGAGTTTGTGGCACATAGCAAAAAGGGGGAAAGTAAGCTCTAAGCAAAAAGCACGAAGTATGAACCTTTACTGTTTGAACCTGCACTGCTGCAGTATATGTTTATGGTGCTCTCGCACATACAGCTGCTTGGGGTCTTATTTATTTCTGGCATCAGAAGGTACTTGTGATACCCTTCATGAAGAGACCAAAGGAGGAGCTTATGAGTGTGTATGACAGCATCTTAAACTGAACATTTTGAAAAATCTGAATTATTTTTAATTTTCCTTTTTGTTCTGCTTTGAAGTGTTAATGAAAAGTTAATATACTTTTTAAAAATTATTAAATATTTTTTAAAAATTATTTTTAAAAATTATTAAAGTACAAAAATGGTATTTAAATCTAAGGAATGAAATTATCTGACTTGGGAAGGGTTTTTCTGTATAATTCCCAAGATGTAGACACTAGCACATGACTTCACTATAACTTTCCCTTGTTCTAAATCCTCTGGCAGATTAACAGGGTAGAGGTTTTCTCTCTGAGACCAGTCTTTTTCTTGTTCTACTGATAAATTGTTTATATACTTGTTTGGCCATTTCTGCATATTTAGCTGCTCTTATATAGTGTCATAAATGCATGTGTAGGTCATAAAATCGATAAATCATTGACATTGTTTAATGTTTGAAGTGCATTTTTTCAATTCTTTTTCTTTGCAGTGCCATGTGATTCAAATGCTTTTGATTTCATGTTTAGGTATCTGCCACATTTGCAGCAAGTTTGGTTACAAGTCCTGCTATAGGAGCACACCTGTCTGCTATATATGGAGATAGTCTGGTTGTGCTAGTGGCGACAATAGTGGCTATTATAGATATCTGCTTCATCCTCCTGGCTGTACCAGAATCCCTGCCTGAAAAAATGAGACCACTGTCATGGGGAGCACTTATATCATGGGAACAAGCAGACCCTTTTGCAGTAAGTTACTGTTTATGTTTATTATCATTAAAGAAAACAATCTTTTTTCTTTATAGGCTATGTATATGTCTTTATCAATTCAAGGAACTCAGAACAGCATACATTGTTCTGCCTTTCTGTTTTTTCCCCCCTTGTAGCAACCCTGTGGTATAGGTTAGGCTGAGAGAGTGACTGCCCTAAGGTAAATGAGGTTCAAGCTGAGTGGCAGAACTTTGGTCTTCCAGGTTCTAGTCCAGCATTTACACCATTACACTAGTTCTCCAGATATCTCTTCAGCAATGTTTTTCTTTAGCACCAAGTAAATGAGATTCCCACTGAGAATATCTCTGAATTCTGGCCTTTGCTTAGCAGCGACTGTTACTCAGAGAGGCAGTCTGTGATGTGTGTGTGTGTGGGAATTAGCATAGGAGACTCTGAAAGGGGGGGAAACTAGAACCAAAAAACCAACGTTTACGGGGATGGTCCCTGTGAGAACTCTCAAATTAAACAGGCAATTTGTTCAAATTAAAGAGTCCTTTTATTAACAAAGAAAATAAGGTTCATTCAGCAAAAACACACAACATTTATTGGAAAGGCAGGGAAGAGCAGAGAATTGCATTGCAGGGATTGTGTGATATTTACCAGTCCTGGAGAGGTCCACAGTTGCAGCAGATCTAGAGAGAAATGACCAGCATTTTGTGCTGTGAAGGAGAGAGAGAGAAGTCCACAAGTGTGTGTGTGGTTGGTACCACAAACACACAACATACTGAGCGGGTTTTCAGATCCAATCCTTATAGGAAAATTGTTTGAGGCTGGGGGAAGGCGTGTGTCCTTTCCAATAGGAAACTTCATTCATTCATTTCACTCACTCATTCATTCACATTTATAGCCCACCCTTCCCAGAAGCGGGCTCAGGGCGGGTAACAACAATTGTTTTAGAGAACAGTGTGATGATTGCTTTAAAGTGGTGAAACAAAGGTGTGGGCCGTGGCTTGATTGCTGCTACTAGCCCTTTTGGTGACCCAGGAATGCTTGACTGGACAGGTGACACTGAGATAAAGTGATTAAGTTGCACTTATGTGATAGCGGAGAGGAAAAGGTGATCTTGCATACGCCAAAGAGGGTTGAGAGTAATTGCTTGCTTGAGTTGCTAATGAAGTCTTCTGGACATGTTTTGCATAAATCCTCAGTAATCCATTTGATTAAGTTATGTGTGCCTTTAGGATGGGGGAAAGACATCTGACTACCTCCTGATCTACTCAGTATCATTTCCGGTTCCCCACTCAATCGTTTTACAATGTATTTCTTTCAGAAGGGCCTCTATTTCATTTGTACATTTCATTTTTTCTTCACCGTCTCTTCCTCATGCTGCATTTCCTCCTCTCGGACTTTTCTTCTGGTCACCTCCTTGATCAGCTTCCACTCCAGCACCACGACTTTGACATTATGCATTACTCCTTGTTCTTCCAACGTTTTCCCTAGCTCTAGTTGCTTCTTATTTATAATTATTTTGATGCGGTTTTCTTCAAAACCACATGCCTGTACTATTTGAGAACAGAGTTCCTTTCCTGTGATGATGATGATTATGATGATGATAACAACAACAACAACAATCATAATTGATCATCATGAGTTCCTTTGGTGGTTTTGCTCTTTTCTGTCTGAATCAATAAATATAAAATCAATAAATATAAATTAAATAAAATAGTGGTAGTTTTATTCCATTTATTTATTGTGCTAATTTCATATCATCTATAGCTGCAAGACACGGACAGAGAGAGACAGACAGACAGAGACAGACAGACAAACAGAGACAGACTCAGGGGGACAGAGAGAGATACACAGGGGAACATAGGGACAGAGAGAGAGAGACAGAGGGACACAGAGACACACACACATTCAGAAGACACAGAGAGAGTCAGAGAGAGAGAGACAGGGACACAGAGAGAGATCGCCGAAAGCAGCTGCCTGCCTGCTGCGCCTCCGTGCAACCCGAGGAAGGTGAGGGTGGGAGTGTGCAGGGCTTCCCCGGAACGCTGTGCTTTGGTGCGGCCCAGGGAAGGCGAGGATGGGGGCAGGCAGGGCTTCCCCGGAGCGCTGCAGCCCTGGGAAGAGGAGGATGGGGGAGGGAAGGTAAATTACCTTCCTCCTTCTGCCTCCTCATTGCCCAACAGGGCTGCTGGGAGCAGGGGGTGGGGCTTGGTAATGTGCCTGCCCCCTGGACACTTCTCTCCCGGAGCGCTGCTTATCTGCTCTCCGGGCCCAACGGAGGTCTGACTGAAACCACGTGGCCGACTGTCTTGGCGGGCTGCAAAAAACTCTGTGGTGGGCCGCATGTGGCCCACGGGCCGCAATTTGCCCACCCCTGCTCTAGATGGACTGAATCCACTTGTCCTAGATGAAGTGGAGTTGGCTTTTTAAGAGATGGTTACAAGCTAGGGGGTGCTCATAGATCCTGTCTTGCTGTTTGAAGAGCAGGCTGGCATGATGGCCAGAAGTGCCTTCTATCAGCTGCATCTGATTTGCCAGCTATCTTTTTACCTAGACTTGGCCAGTCTTGCTATGCTGATCCATGCTTCTGCAACCTTCCTTCTTCTGCCTCCTCATTGCCCAACAGGGCTGCTGGGAGCAGGGGGTGGGGCTTGGTAATGTGCCCGCCCCCTGGACACTTCTCTCCCAGAGCGTCGCTTCTTTGCGCTCCGGGCCCAACGGAGGCCAGTTTGGCTGCCCCTGTGTTGGGGGAATTAGCAAGGAGATAGAGCTTGCAAGAGGGGGTAATCTAGAGAGATTTCTCCACGAACATTTATGGGGATCTTTCCAATAGAGAAACATCTCATTCAGCCTGAAGCTGTTGAGCTCTCATCAGGCTGCTTGTAGTGGTGAGGAGGGGGGGGATCTTGCTTCTAGTTAGGTTTACAAAGTAATATTTTTCTCTGTGTTTATGAAGAATCCCATCTTGTGGTTGGCCTCTGTGTGTATGTTTTTCTGTTTTTGTGATTGGTGGAAACTACCCATTTTGCTATTAGAAACAGCACCAAGTTGGTGGGGGTGTGCTATGTGGAACTGCATTGGAAGTAAACCTGGAATTTTCCCCCTGTCCTAAATCTTCCCCTCTAGGACACTACATAAACTCTTTAGGGACTCAAGTAATTTCTCCATATTCTTTTTCTCCCCCCCAACTACCCCTTTAATTTATGCTCAGTTGTCCTCAGCATTCCATGCCTGGAAGAATATGCTCAGTTTCCATAAAGCAGATTTTTTAGTTAAAAAAATTATATTTTTCTGTGTACCTTGGAGCCCACTCAAGTATGTAGAAATCCCTACTTTCTCTGAGAGTAGTCTGTTTTTTCCCCCTGCTGTTGTGACCTGTCAGGTTCACTACTTGAAGTAGTAGTGCTGATACTAATGATGCTTCCATCTTTATTATTATCATTTAATTGTTTGGAATCAACTGAATGATGTAATCCTGTGGCTGAGAACCAGTTGTGTGGATAACAACCACAGGCACTTGTATCATCACTCTGATGGGCACAGTTGAGTGTATTTGGAATTTTTAAGTGGTTTCATCTTGATATGGCATTTAATAAGCATAACATGTACTTGCTTTGAACATTTTAACTTATGTCAAGGAAGATCGAACAATTAAATATATCAATGGGTGAGAAGGCTTTTTAGTTTTGCTTATTTCATATATATATATATATGAAAATTGTATATTATCAATTGAATTATTGAATTAAATTAACAATAATTTAGTTTGAAAATCTGTTATGCACTTAAAATGGTAACTGACTTGGTGGCTCACATGGACTTACGTTTACTTTTCCTGATTTTTTTTGGCAGTCTTTAAGAAAAGTTGGAAAAGATTCTACAATCTTGCTGACTTGCATCACTGTGTTTCTTTCTTATCTGCCTGAGGCTGGCCAATATTCTAGCTTTTTCCTGTATTTGAGACAAGTAAGTAACAATCTCTTCTGGATATTTTACTATTTCTGCAAAGCGGTGCCTGAGTTATCATTCTAGAGCAGTGGTTCTCAACCTTCCTAATGCCACGACCCTTTAATACAGTTCCTCATGTTGTGGTGACCCCCAACCATAAAATTATTTTCATTGCTGCTTCATAACTGTAATTTTGCTACTGTTATGAATCATAATGTAAATATCTGATATGCAGGATGTATATTCATTGTTACAAATTGAACATAATTAAAGCATAGTGATTAATTACAAAAACAATATGTAATTATATATTGTGAAATATTTATTTCTAATTACAAATAAATTAAATTTTGTCTTGAAGCATGGTGGATCATCTTCCACAACAAGTCTACTTCTGTATTTAGACTTGATAACCAACAAGCTGGAAAACCCTGTTTCATAAAGATATGTTGTTGGAAATGGAAGTCACTCAATATTCAATTTGTAATATGCCAATTTGGTCAGACATTGAGATATTGGAATGAAATTTGGTACAGTTGTACATTTCAGGATGGAATACCAGCTCAGCTTTGAAACCTTCTTCCAAAAGAGTAACAAAAACGCAAAGTACCTTTCATCTTCTTTGATGACTGAAATATTAGAAAGAAACTTAGTGCATACTTCCAGGCCAACATTCTGCATTTCCACATTGAACCCTACTGAATCCCATACCCATTTTAACGAACGCAAGGAAAGATGTTAAACAGCATGCAGTACAGATGCCTTAAATATCAAAATATTGGAATGAAATGTATTCCAGAAATGAAATGCGTTGCAGAAGAAGAAGAAATGGAGAGAAAGAGGGAAAGAAATAAGGAAATAAGGAAAGGAAGTAAGGAAGGAAGGAAAAGAGGGAAAGAGAAGGGAAGAAGGAGCTACTATGCTACACCAGCACTGCTTTTCTTTAGTACACAACAGCTCATATCACACATCAGTAACCACAAACATGTCCCTACAAATCCTGGCCAACTTATTTCAATTTAATGCATAAACCAATAATTTAAAATATGGATGAGCAACTACACATTCTTTCATTGCAAATTACTCCATTCTTTTAAGATTCCACCATTGTTAATGGGAGTTTCTCATCAGGAGAAAAAAAAGGGAGGTACAGCCTGTTGGGATACACATTTACTCAAAAGTGAGTGAGTTCAATGGCACATTCTTTAAGATAAATGAGCAGGCAAAGCTGAAAAGTGTTGTGTGGTTTGTACCTTGTTTTTTAATAACTTTGGCATTTAGACTGAAGAGCTGGGAGTGCTTTCTCCGCTCCCCGGTTCAGCGGAGCAGCAAGCCGGGCTGGAACTTTCCGTCCAAGGCTGTCCAGCAGTGCTGCTGATTATGGGGAGCCTGCGAGTTCGCCTGTGCACCCGTCTACCCAGGCGGCCGGCTGCTGCTTTCCAGCCCCCCCCCCCCCCACAGGACTCCGGCCAGGGCAAGATAGTGTGTGTGGCAAAGCCTTGTGTGGGTGGCAGGCTGGTTCAGCCCTGCCTGGTCTCCAAGTGCTGGGCTGTTTCCCCCAGCATGGTCACCCACCTCACCCACAGACAGATGCATGGTGTGGCCCTCGCCCCAACAAAGCACCAAGTGGGCTGGCCCAGCACCCCTCTCCTGCCCAGTCCCCCCCCGCAGGCCACCCAGCAGGAAAGTGAGTGAGTGTGTGTGTGCAGCTGCTACCGCTGCCGCCCGGCTGGGGTGGGGAGGCAGTGTGGGTGGAAGGGGTGAAAGAGAATGAGAGAGAGGCACACCCCCGGGAGCGGCTTCAGAGTTGCTAGCGCCCAAGCAAAGTTTCCCGATCCATCCTCTGCTCAGGAGGTGGGGGGCTGCAGACAGATGCATGGTGTGGCTCTCGCACCTAGAAAGCGCCAAGCGGGCTGGCCCAGCACCCCTTTCCCACCCAGTCCCCCCCGCAGGCTAACCAGCAGGAGAGCGAGTGTGTGTGTGTGTATGTGTGCAGCTGCTGCCGCTGCCACCATGCAGAGAAGGGACCAGCTGGGGTGGGGAGGTGGTGCGGGTGGAAGGAGGGAGAGAGAATGAGAGAAAGGTGCTGGCTGGCCATTTGGCCTGCACACACCCCCGGGAGCAGCTTCAGAGTTGCTAGCTCCCTAGCAAAGTTGCCCGATCCGTCCTCTGCTCGGGAGGTGGGGGGCGGGCTGCAGACAGATGCATGGTGTGGCTCTCGTACCTAGAAAGCGCCAAGCGGGCTGGCCCAGTACCCCTCTCCCACCCAGTCCCCCCCCCGCAGGCTACCCTCCAGAAGGGCGTGGGGTGATCCTTCACGGTCCTTTCCTCCTACCCGCAGGCAGGTAAACAAATAAACCCCCAAACCAAGCACAGGAGCCGGGACTGCCAGATCCTCGAAGTGGGTGAGAGGTTGCAGAGACATGATTCCCCCTCCAAGTCGCCTAACTTTTCTCTCCACTTTTGGCGAGGGGCACTGCTCAGGCTTCATCCCCTGCCTGGTGGCGGGTTGCCTTCCTGCCTTCCCTCACCTCCTGCTCTCTCCCACAGCACCTTGTGTCGATAAGGCCGAGGAAGAAGCAGCAGCAGAGCAAGTGTGTGGGGGGGGTGCCACTGCCGGTGCAGTGTAGAGAAGGGACCAGCCAGGGTGTGGAGGCAGTGCGGGTGGGAGGATGGAGAGAGAACAAGAGAGAGGTGATGGTTGGCCGGCTGCCCCCCCACAGAGGAACGGCTTTGGGGCAGCTAGTTCCCAAACAAAGTTCCCCGCTCCGTCCTCTGCTCAGGAGGCAGGGGAGCGGGCCTCTGCAACTTATGTTACTTCTTGCTCCTCCTGGCGCTACTGAGGACTCCTGGGAGTAGGGGGCGGGGCTTACTGTATGTGCCCGCCTCCTGGGCTCCAGAAGCCAGCCGGCACGTTCGGGCCCAAAAATAGCCGTGCCTAAGACCATCGGAAATATGTGTTTTCCGATGGTCTTAGGCGACCCCTGTGAAAGGGTCATTTGACCCCCAAAGGGGTCGTGACCCACAGGTTGAGAACCACTGTTCTCGAGGATCACCAGCGTATTGACAGAAGCATTAGCCATATCAACAAGAAAATCCCCCCGGAGCCATCTGAAAGCCATTTGGATTCCTCTGGCTCAGGTGGATAATTTTAATAGATCCCCCCCCCCCCCCCCCGCTGCACAGCAGAATCTTGGTATCCTGTAAATCTGAACCCTAGCAAATAGTGATCTGTCCACAACAAGGGAACCACCTTCAATTCCCCCATCCTCAGATCTCTTTCCTCCCACCCAGAACAAAATACCAGAATGAGAGTGTGACCATGAGGAAAGGTGGGATATAGATGTTTTAATAAATAAGTAGAAATGTTGGACCAGTTATTACCTGAGACAGGTCCATGATTGTCATGGAGGCCATGAAGTGCTGAGCTGCCCCTGACAAGACAGCTTCAGCATGAATGTTAAAGTCCCCTAGGGTCTTCAGTCTTCACCATCCCTGAGACCACCTGTGTGTGCTCAGGCAGAGATACCAGCTGTGTCTGCTCAGTCAGTGGGGTTGGTGGTATACCAGCAGAATTCCAATCCTGCCTCACAGTTCTAACATTAGATACCCAGCCTCAAAACGGGGTGTTGTTGATGGGAGATAGTGTGACAACACCCAGTCTCCAGATCTAGGACTTAAATTTCATGCCCTACAATTTTTTTTGCACTCTGTTTTTATAATTAAGTAGCCTGATACCCGTGCTTCGCTACAGTATATAAGTGTGTAAATCCAGCTATAATACTGATGATGTGAAGTTTGAAATGTAAAATTTGTTGTAGGAATTCTAATGGAGAAGATTGTAGTGTAAAAAATTAAGTGAGACATAAGTGCTGTTTTTTTCCTCTCTACTGAAGGACCTCTCTGTAGACCATGTTGGTGGTTCTGCCCTCAGGTGCTATGATCACCAGGCTGCTTGGTGAGCTCACTCTGGAGCAGGCAACATAGAACTGTCCATTTAAGAAGCAGTCGTCTGTTAAGTCATCTCCTGCCACCTTCCACAAAAGTGGTGGCCTTTTTACTGGTGTTCCTGGATTTTTTGCTCATATGGAGACTGTGTTGTTCTGAGCACCTCAGGGTGATCTTGCTGGTACTTGGCCTGCACAGCTCAGTGTCCTGCAGGAGTACTATGTGCAAATGTCTTTGCTGCATTCCAAAGTTGCCTCCTCCTTGTAGCGTAAACGTATCCTGGCCCTGCTCTGACACCTGATAGACACCCGCCTGTCTGGTGTGGGGGGGATTATGTTTAAAGGCATCCGAGAGGCTGGGCCAGCAGCAGGGCTAAGGCAGTCCTGCTGAGCAAACCTCCCCAGCGGCTGTAAGCATCCCACCTCCTCTCCTACATCTGACAGGCAACATGCCTGTCCAGTGTAGGAAGGGGAGGTGTATTAGAAGCCACTGTGGAGGTGGGGCCAGCAGGCTCACTAAGGCATTACTGCTGGGGTGGGCTCCCTTGTGGCTTTAAGCACCCTGCAACCGCTGCTGCACCTGACAGACAACCGCCTGTTAGGTTTTGGAGGTGAGGGTGTGTGTGTTGGAAGCCATCAGAGAGGCTGGGCCAGCAGCATCACTGCACCTCACAGGTGGTTTTTGGCCATTCCTGATTTCCTCAACCGCTGTTAACTCTCTGCAGTCTCCTGTAACTGTTTTTTTACCTCAGAATACTGCTCTCTGCAACTGACCAATCCGAGAATGGGGGGTGCAAGGAGGCGGCCATATAGGAATCAATGGGGGAGCACATTTCCCCCCTTTTGACCCACTTAGGGGTTGAGTTTCTAAAAATCCCTTCTTGGTGAGCACCTACGCCATGATAGGAGCGCTCTCCCCAAATTTGGTGCTTCTAGGTCCAGCGGTTTGGCCTGGGCGTTAATTTTACGGTGAGGGGACTTTCTTTTAGATATATATATATATGTAAGTGTTTTTGGGACTGCATAGTCTTCTAGTCTTCAACGAGAGCAGTGCCTGTACTCTAGATGCCACCCAGCATTCACTTGCCCTGTTAAGAAAGGATTACTGGCTTGAAGGAAACATACAGTAGGTTTGGTGAAAACTGCTATGAAATAGGTTTATTTCAGTGGTATGCTCGGCTTGGTTGTTACTTTGTTTTCTTTTCTCCAGCCATCAAAGAATTACAGTAGCAAAGTTACTGTAGAGCTGGAGCCCAAGAAAGCATTAGTGAGTCAGACTTGCAACATGGAAGAGAAAGGCTTTTAATTTTTAACACTTCAGAGAGTAGCTTTGTTAGTCTGAAGTACAGTAGCTAGACTGAAGTCCAGTAGCACCCTAGAGACAAGAATTTTGGGGTAAGAGCTTCTGACAGTCAAAGCTCCTTTCATCACAATGTTTTTGGACAGTAGCAGCACCCTACCAATCTCCAGAATACCTGCAGTCCCCAATGGACTCCCTGCCTAACCAGCTGACCTCTTCCCACCAAAATCTAGACACCACCATCTCCATTAGTTGGCCAACAGTTAGCTGAACTCCTTTTTTAATCCCAGCGTTCCACTCCACCATTTGGAAGTGATTGGCTGAATTTCCTGCAGGGAGGAATGTGAAACAGTCCACCTCAGATAGGCCTTATTGGCACTACAACAATGTGACCTCACCACTGGCCAGACCTGTGCTGATGAATCATCAAGCACCCCAGAGGACACAATGGGGAAAGGCTAACCCCTCCTTCAGCCAAGTCTCTGTGATACATTGCCTTCTGGATGGCTGCTATTTTTCCCATGACTGACCTAGCATTTAGCAGCAGAATTTCGTAGCCTGGCAGGTTGTTGATATGGTTACCAACATCACTTCAGCTGGAAGAAGATTCAGAAAGGAAAAGAGCATGCAGATATCTGTCTCTTTCCCTTACCTGACCTGCTCTTCTCCCATCACTATATCTCCCCCTAGCTTACATACTAGGAATCATACCATGTTGGGAACGTTTTGGTTTCTGAACCGACCCATTTCTGAAAGACAAAGCAAATCAGTAGAAACCTATTGAAATTCTTCTCACTCATAATTTTACATAAAGGAAGACCGTATACATAATGTTCATCCAAAAGCAGGAATAAGCTTGAGTGCAGTGTAAATGTGATAATGTGACAAAGTATGTGGAAAGGATTATTTGATCACACCTATGGAGTCTGTTTTATTGCTGTACTATAAATCATTTTAAAACATGTTATGAAGGTCATAAGATGTAGTCTGTTCTGTAGATAATTGGGTTGAAATAAAAGTAGAATAAAGACCAGTAACTAATAAAGGGAAAGTAATAAGGTGAGTTGTAGTATGGATGCAGGGAAGGTACAAATCATCTCAAAGTGGTTATGTAGAAATGCTTGTTAGCAAAAAAAAGAAAGAAAGGTCTAAGCAGCTCTCATTGGTATTTATTCACTTCTATAGTGTATGCAAGGTACAGAAGAGGACTAGCTAAGGCAATGTGTGGGGAAAATAGTACAATAATGAAAGAATTTGGCACTATCAAATTAGAAGTAGCCTGAAGCAGTAGTTTGTCCATGTAGAAGTTTGCTTTAATGGTGCAGTGCTATGCACATTTAAAGTATGCATAGGATCTGGCTGCACAAAAAAGTATGGAAGTTACCTTTAGTTTAGGGGGAAGCTGTTACCACACCCTCACAAAAGCATGAACATGTGTTCAGAATGACATGGGGAATTGGCTTGCATGTTTATGTGCGTGCAGGGAGTGGGAAACCGTGATCTTTTACCTAAAGAAGTGACTGTGAGTAGCAAGTTTCAGCAGAAAAAGGATAGAAACCTGATTTAAAAGTTTAAAAAAGGAATATGGAGCTTATTGAGGGATTTAGTACAATAGTGGTGGTGGTGGTGAGGAACTTATCGTAAACAAATACTAGGAAATTCTAAATCAAAGCACAGAAAAATAGTACATTCCTTATCCAAACTGACACTATTACAACAATAACCAAAAATCAACCAGAACTGTTCCCAGTTTGGAGCAGGAACTACTTTTAAGCTAAAGATGTAGATGTGAGAGAAATGGTGATCAGAGCAGAAGTGGAATCTGTTGGGACAGAGATGTCCAGTATTCCAGATGTGAGGCCTAAATAGCAAATAGGAGCAAAGTATAGGAGCAAAGTGCCAGCTCTCTGTGTGTTGCACAAGGGGAGATAGATCAAGATGGGGAGCAATAATATACCTGTTCTAGTCTGTGTAGAAATCAGGATAGAAGAAGGAAGGATCCAGTGTGTTGGTGCTCTGAGTTGCAGTCCAATTTGTAGCCAGGATCAGACTCAAATTTCTGGCTTTGAAGCCAGGCTGGTTATACTGTTTTGGGCCCATAGGAAAATAGGATCTATTCAAAACACAAAGGATTGCAACAGAGAATAAAGGAATAACTTGGGTGCTGGGCAAAATAATCAGGAGAAAATTATAGAACTGATTAAATTACTGGGGAAGGGCAGCAGAAGAAGTTTTTGATTGAATTATAATTCAGAATTATTAAAATTTGGAAACATTATCATAAGTCGTATAATCAGCAGGAACTTTGGAACAGTGAGAAGGTTTGAACCAGAGTTTCTGGGCTATCACAGGGCACTTGAGGTCTGGGTTGCATTGATGGTCAGTGGTCACATATCATGTAAAAGACAATACAGGGAGAGGCATCTTTGTCTTTGGATAGTTTGGGGACACTACGCAATTTCCTTCTTGTAACTTCTGTTGACAGATTTTGCATGTGACCACAACCACTGTCTTTTCTTTTGCAACTCTAAATTCTGTGGTGTTAGCCACCTACTTTTGAATTCGCACTCTTCCAAATTTGATTTTATGAAAAGTTATAAAAATTGAGCAGATCAGGAGTAGACTAACAAAATCACATTCTTACTGTAAATTGGCCAACAGCTACTTTTTTGTTTTGTCTACAGGTCATAAGATTTGAAGATGCTAGCATTGCGGCATTCATAGCAGTGGTAGGAATTCTATCTATAGTTGCTCAGGTAAGCATGTTTTTGGTATGACTTTAGAAATTGGCGCGTTTTGGAGAGTACTTCTGATAGAAGAGAAATATTGCTAATCAGGTGGTCATAATTTGAGTATACAGAAAATAAATATTTAGGTGCCGTTTTTAATATATCTTTTGAGATTAAGGGATCTGAAAATTCATTCCTGTGATTCTTGTAGACCTGTTCCTGAAAAACAGGCCACTTTTCTTACGCCTGTTAAGAACTGTCAGATGTTGGCTAACAGTGAGACATTTGAACATTTTTGTCAATGAATTTGAGAATGTGTCTACAATAACACTGAACTTGCGCTCTGTCTATGCAGTGCTGCATACATAGAATGCCTGCTTTCTGGCCTGTGGGGAAATGTAAGAACATTGTTGAATAATCTTGTTTAAACATTCAGTCAAAGTAAAGAACGTGGTATTTAATTTCTCAGTTCATAATGATGTATATGATTTGTTGCCTCTGTTTAATTTGACTTTTCTGAAAGGTAAGACATTTTTGTGTATATGTTTTGTTTTTCTGCCTAATTTATAATGTTACAATTGTTTTTAGTTTCTACCCCAGTTTAAATTTAGAAGTTAATTATACTCTGTGGTTAGAATGGTGTGCTTTGTATCCTGTAAAAGTCTGGATTAGTAGAAGTATAAAAAGTGGTTGGGGGAGGTGCTTTCAAGTCTGAGACCTTATTTAATCCACGCAAGTACAATATAAGCACAGCCTTTCATGTGAAAGTCTGAATAGACTTTGCTTGATATAGAATGTGGGCTTTGTTTTTTTGCCAAATGTCTGTCTGGGGTAACAGAGTTCCTTTCTGCTTGACTGAGAGCTGCCCACAAGAATTGGTGTCTGCTATCGTGAGAGAAACCTGAAGAATTTGTCTCGCTCTCAGTGTACTGCAAAGTTAACATGAGGGATTTGTAATTCGGAATTGAAGGGAATGTGGGGAAGTAGGCAGTCATAAAAATAGGATGTTAAATGAGATCAGGGACATGGGGAGGTGAAGGATTTGTATGAAGTACTGTTAATCGCTTCTCTAATTAAACATTGGGGGACCTAGTTCGGTGATTGAGGATTCAAATATTTTAAGTTGAAAGTCACCAATTAAAGATGTAACTCCCCCATCAAATCACTGGGTATAGTTAGGAAGGCTAATATTTCTCCCTCTTGATAAAATTGGTCTAGCTTGTGGGGCAGTTGTACAAAACATATAAGGTAAAACATATGAAGCATGTAAGAAAAAGTGCTTTCCAAATACTAAGTGATTAAAATTGAAAAAGTCTGACCTATATATACTGCTAAAAGATCAGTACTTCAATTTTTGTCCTTTTAGCAGTATATATAGGTCATATTTTTTTTCATCATTAAACATGTCTGCATGAATTTTGACCTTACACTGGTACCCTTTTTAGCATTATATAGCTATAGTTACTAAAACTTTAAAGTTTAATTTTTTTCAACAGAATGTTATTTCTTGTTTTTGTAGACTGTCTTTCTTAGTATCCTAATGAGGTCCATAGGGAATAAAAACACAGTACTACTCGGCCTTGGCTTCCAGATGTTCCAGCTGGCCTGGTATGGTTTTGGTTCTCAGCCTTGGTAAGTGCTGCTTTTAGAACAGGCATACCCTGGGTAGCTTTAAAATACTTCTGTGAACCCACTAGGTTGACTAATAGATGTGGGATGGGAAATCTTCTACTAGCTTTATTTTTATATTGAAATTTTTCCATTTCTAAAGGTTCAGTGTTTTATAAAATTAATAACAGTGAATAGATGCCACTGCTAATGCAATATTAGGCAAGCTTGGTAATTTCAAATTTTAACGAATGTTTTTCAGATGATTAGACCTAGGAATTGAGAGAACAAGTACGTTTGCTGATTTACAAGCATGGGGAGGAAGACACCACCATGAGTGCATACAACAATACCAATAAAAATCAATTTAAAAATTCACCTGATGGTGCTGCAGGTCAAATCAAAAAGAAAGCTAAAATTCTTATATTTTTCTCTTACACAATAGAAAGAATATTGTAATCACTTATCTGATAAGTGACACCACAAAGAGTGACAATGAATTTGAGGTACCTTAGTATCCTCCATGGAAGCAAGTGACATTTTGCTAAAATAATTAAGTGGACAACTTTGTCCATGGCGCAACATGCCCAGGTCTTCGAGGTGTTACAATTAGTGTGACAGCAGTTTTCAGTAAAGGAAAAGTACTTGCTGTATTGTTTTTAAATTCTTGCATGTAATATCACAGTAGAAATAACTTTCACATATGAAGTACTTAATATATTGTCTTTAAATTTTCATGGGAGTATTCCAGTAAAATAATTTCCACATAAAGTTTTAAATTCATTTGTGGCTAACATTTAAACTACAATTTATGTTTTTCCTAACCAGATATTTTACTTCAAGTATTTGTTGCTATTGGGACATAAAATTAACATGAGATACTTCGGAAATTATATTAGTAAACAAATTTTCAAAGTCAAGATGAACATGCTTAATCAGCTCATAGTCTGTGAAGAGCATTGGTTAATTTTTAATTCTGATTTTTACAGAAACCTATGTCTTTGTTTTATAAACAAATTGGGATTTGTTACCTCTATCTGATAGACGAACTAGGGTTTGTAACATGAACCACTGTTTAAACAAGCTAGTTTATTGTGATGATGGAACAGAGTCACAGGTTTATTTCTGACTCTCTACTGTAAACTGTAAAATGATCTTAAGTCAAAATTGTCATGGCATTTAAAAGTAAAAAAACACTTTAGAGATGGCAAAAGCACAAAATTGGCAAAACTCAAAGGTGGCTTTTTAAAGGGGAAAAGATGTTTATTGCATACCTTTGGATGATGTGGATAACAGTGTTCCCCAAAAACTAAAATGACTGCAAAAGATCAAGGTTCCCCCCTCCCCCAACACATTATCCAGTCAAGGAAGGGAGAAAAAGTTCCAAGTAGTAAGGGAGAAAAAGTTCCAAGTAGTAAGTTCTAAAAGCTAAAGAAAATTTTATTTTCAGTTGCTTGTATTCTCTGGCATGTATAATGTACCCAATCATAAATGGCAGAAAGTGCTTTTGAGCAGATAAGATGAAATGAGAGCTGGAGGATCTGGCTTGTGCTTTTGAGATGTACCTTCTCCACCCTGTTTTGTAGTGGCATTACGTTGTGCGTTGTTTTCAGGATGATGTGGGCAGCAGGAGCTGTAGCTGCTATGTCAAGTATTACATTCCCAGCAGTCAGTGCTTTGGTGTCTCGAAATGCAGACTCAGACCAACAAGGTGAACACAATAACATGTCTATTTTCTTCAGGATACTTCTTGTATAGAGCTGTATTCTTTCCAAATCAAATTGCCTGTTTGTTAGAGAATAAATCTGAGGTATTGGAAGAAACCCTTGAGACATTTATGTTGTCCCATGTGAATGCAAAGGAAGTCAGTTATGCATGTAGCAGTTCTTTAGTCATACCCTCAGAACAGTGTGGTGTGAATAATCAGTAACATCGATCATTATGAAACAGATGGCTGTAGGAGAGTTATGAGAGTAATTAACTTTTGAAAAGAAATAGGTGAAATCTTGTCAGGCTTAATATTTATAGTCAGATTTTTGACAAAAAGTTTTCCTGGGTTGAGACTGAGTTGATCTCGAGTTACAGTTGCAAGCAGTATATGAGCACGTGAGAGGAAGGTACGCTATTGATCATGGGGAACCACATTCACAATTACCATCAACCAGAAGAGCCATGTGACTTCTGAATGCCCTATTGACCACTCCACCAAATGCTGTATTTATTAGTATTAATATTAAATATACCTCTGTTTGTAGCTATTACTTTCAGCCATTACTTCTTATTTTGATTGTTAACCCACTTGGAACATGGGATAGCTGTCATATTGGGGAATCGTACCCAGAAAGGCCACAGATGGCATGTCAAAGAGCCAACATTTATTTATTTATTTATTTATTTTTCATATTTATATCCCGCCCTCCCCGCAAGCGGGCTCAGGGCGGCTTACATGGGCCAAAGGCCTGTTCGGTACATTGACCTGTAAAATCGATTAAAAACATTACAATAAATAACAATAAATAACATACAACAAATAAATACTCCTAAAAGCTTCCATAAAACAGCGTTCGATGGCGACCAAGTGGCAGATCTACCTCCCCCCCTCGGCCACCGCTGAGACCGTGTTGGACCAGGGCACATCAAGATGGTTGCGATGTCAGCTGGTATCCTAGTATCGTCGGTGGTGGCTCCTATTCAAAAGCCTGGCGGAAGAGCTCCGTCTTGCAGGCCCTGCGGAACTGCATCAGGTCCCGCAGGGCCCTGATCTCCTCTGGGAGCTCGTTCCACCAGATAGGAGCCGCCACCGAGAAAGCCCTGGTCCTCGTTCTGGCCAGCCTAGCGTCTCTGGGGCCAGGAACACGTAGCCTGTGTTCAGACCCTGACCGTAGTGCTCTCTGGGGTTGGTATGGAGAAAGGCGGTCCCTAAGGTATGTTGGACCCTGGCCATATAGGGCTTTATAGGTAAGAACCAGCACTTTGAAGCAAACTCGGTATGCTATAGGCAGCCAGTGCAGCGCCGCCAGCACAGGCCCGATGTGGTCCCGCCTTGCGAGACCCATCAGTAGCCTGGCCGCGGCATTCTGCACCAGCTGCAGCTTCCAGGTTTGCACCAAAGGCAGCCCCATGTAGAGAGCGTTACAGTAGTCTAACCTCGAGGTGACCGTCGCATGGATCACTGTGGCGAGGCCATCGCGGTCCAGGTAGGGAACCAGCTGCCTCGCCAGCCGTAGGTGATAAAAGGCTGACTTGGCAGTGGCTGCTACCTGGGCCTCCATTGACAAGGAAGGCTCCAGGAGCACTCCCAGACTCCTCGCCCTCGGCGCTGGCACCAACGGCGCCCCATCGAAGGTCGGGAGCGGGACCCCCCACTCCAGACCGCAGCGACCCAGGCACAGGACCTCTGTCTTCGCCGGGTTCAATTTCAACCTGCTAGATCTGAGCCAGTCAGCCACGGCGTGCAATGCCCGGTCAAGATCGTCCAGGCCGGAGTCCGACCAGCCGCCCAACATCAGATAGAGCTGGGTGTCATCCGCATACTGATGACATCCCAGCCCAAACCTCCGGACAATCTGGGCAAGGGGGCGCATACAGATATTAAAGAGCATCGGGGAGAGCACTGCCCCTTGCGGCACACCGCATTCGAGCGGGTGCCTCGAGGACTGCTGCTCCCCTAGCACCACCCTTTGTCCCCGACCCTGGAGAAATGAGACGAGCCATTGTAGGGCCCGCCCCCCGATTCCCACGTCGGCAAGGCGGTGGGACAGCAGCCGATGATCTACTGTGTTGAACGCTGCTGACAAGTCGAGCAACAGCAGTACCGCCCCACCGCCCTGATCCAGATGTCGTCGGAGGTCGTCCGTTAGAGCGACCAGAGCGGTCTCCGTCCCATAGCCCGGGCGAAAGCCGGACTGAAAGGGGTCAAGAACCGAAGCGTCATCCAGATACCTCTGTAACTGTAACGCCACCGCCCTCTCTATTAATTTGCCCAAATAGGGCAAATTGGACACCGGCCTATAATTAGCCAATTCTGCCGGGTCCAGATGTGACTTTTTTAGGAGTGGGCGGACCATCGCTTCCTTGAGAGCCCCCGGGAATTTCCCTTCAACAAGGGAGGTGTTAATTATTTCCCGGGCGGTACCTCGCAACCCCTCGTGGCCAGATCTTATAAGCCAGGATGGGCACGGATCAAGGCTGCATGTGGTTGGGCGAACAGTCAAGAGCAGTCTGTCAACTTCCTCAAGATCCAGCTGGTCGAACCCATCTAAGCCCGGAAACGAAGACATGTAAGGGGCCTCGAGTTCACTCACTGTATCATTTGTGGCGGGGAGGTCTCAGCGGAGCGACAAGACTTTCTCCGCAAAATAGCTCGCAGATGCCTCACAGCCAATTTCCAATTCCCTAGCATTTACTCTGCCATGTGGCAGTACTGTTAACGACCGAATTGTCCTAAATAATTGGGCTGGGCGTGAGCTAGCGGATGCAACCTCGGCGGCAAAGAAATCTTTCTTTGCTGCCTTAGTTGCCATCTCATAGGCTTTCATAAGCGTCCTATAAGATGCTCTTGTTGCTTCGTCACGAGTGCGGCGCCACCGTCTCTCTAGCCGTCTCAGCTCTCGCTTCGCCTGGCGCAATTCCTGGGTATACCAAGGGGCCAGTCTATTGTGGGGGTGGAGAGGGCGCCTGGGAGCGATCTTGTCGATAGCTGTAGCGAGCTGGTTGTACCAATCTTCAACCAGCTCATCCAACGAGCCGCCAGGGGGCTTCGGTTCCCGCAGGGCCATCTGGAACCGCTCCGGGTCCATTTGGCTCCGCAGGCGAGCCAAAATCGGCTCACCGCCTCGGGGCTGGGGCAGGAAGTTCAGACGGGCCCCCAGGGCAAAGTGGTCCGACCAAGGCACTACTGAAGTGGTAATTCGGTCCACTGCAACCCCCACGGCAAAGATCAAATCGAGCATGTGTCCTGCCGGTGTGTAGGGGCCGAGATGTACTGAGAGAGTCCTAGTGCCGCCATGGATGACACCAGGTCCACCCCCTGACCAGAGGCCGCATCATCAGCATGGACGTTGAAGTCACCCAGAACCAAAAGGTTAGGGTACTCCAACGCCCAGCCCGATACGGCCTCCAGCAGGGATGGCAGGCTGCTGGCTGGTGCATTAGGCGGTCGGTACACCAGCCACACAGCCAAACTCTTTTCAGCCTCCCACACCAGGCCAACACATTCAATGCCCGTGATCTCCACCGGTGGAAGCGCCCTGAAGGAGTAAGCCTTCGTATAGCTCTCTGACCTTTGCATATCACTGACATGTAGAGTTTAATAAGTATCCTCCTGTAAGGTGACTATAGTTTTTATAGAATCGCTTAGAATGAGAGTGTTGCTTTTGACAGAAAGTTATTCCATTTTTTAAAAAGGTGAGTGTAAAAGTGCAAGTTTACAATAGGACCCCCCCCCCCCAGTTTTTCTTGTGAAATTCTTAAGTAGCCTTGGAAGGCACTTTGAGTAGATAAAAACAAATGAAAGTTACACCACCTAGTGGTGAAGTCATGTCTGGTAGAAGACTGCACTGTGTAGGGTTGAGGCTTAGGGTCCTTCTCTAGTTGCACAGACTCACGTTCCACACTTGAGTTCAATAATCCAGGCAAGGTTTATTATCCTGACAAAACAGAAACAATACCACTCCAAGAATGGATAACAAAAACAAAAGAATGGCTGCCAAAAGTCTATGGCTGGTCAGAGTACAACAAACAATATCAGCTGGCCTTCACAGTAAAATATGTTAATCCAAAGACAGTGTCCTCCCTATAATGACGCACACCTCTTTTCCTCCTAACAAGCTGCCAATCCCTTTATCCTGTCCAGCTGTTGATTAAGGTAGTTTGGCCATCCAGCTCCCAGTGAGATGAAAAGCAGCCATTCCTCTAACAACTTACAACATCAGGTCTCCCCCTCTACCCTTCGCTTGGCTCTTCAGGATTGCAGTTTTGCAGCTGAGCTGATTTCTTCCTTACGTGCTCTTCTATGGATTGAACTGACTATCCTGTTCTTGCACTGACTCAATTTTTTAGGAGTTGATGGTTTATTTAAATGAGATGAAACAATAAGAGTCGGCAGAGTGTGGCATTAGTCTGTAATATCTACTTGCTATTTCACAGGTAGAGATTCTACAAAGTTTTATTTAGTTTAGCAAGTAATAGTGTAACAGGAGTGAAATTTGCCATCATTTAAGCTCCATGTTGGTGATTTGATTGAATCAGTTCTGATATCTCATGCATCTAGTTTAGAAAGTATACTATTCTATCAATTATGATTTTGCAGTCCCACTATCAGTTAAAAGTCATTAGTGCTCATAATAAGGTCAACATGATAATTGTCTGATAGCCAAAAACTCATTAAATTGCAGGTCTTGAGTTGTCATGAATCAAGTTAATAGCAAGTATTTCTTTTCATTCACTGTTAACTTGTTGTTTGTGCAGGTGTTGTCCAGGGGATAATAACTGGAATCAGAGGCCTGTGTAATGGTCTTGGTCCGGCTCTCTATGGCTTTATATTTTACTTGTTTCATGTGGAACTTAATGACTTGGCACCTGTCCCGAATTCTGATAAAATAGCATTGCAAGAGCCAAGTGATGAGGTAAAACACCGATCTTTTTTGACATTTTTGTTACATTTTGGTAATTTACCTTGCTCCATTCCTCGCTCTTTTATAATTACCTTGCTCTTTGATAATTTTTGTGTGTTCTCCCCCCCAGCAAACATCTGAACCACCTTCGTGTTGTTTTTGGGGATCCCCAAAAGCAATGTTTGGAGGGAGGAAGCAGAGTATAAGGAACTGTCAGTCTCCATACTCTTAAGGGTTGAGGCAGCATCTCTGTTACAGTCTTGTCCTGTAACACTTCTTTGCAGGATTCAGGCCACCTCTTGTGTAAGATGTTTTGAAAACTGAATCCAGTTGTTCAAATCAAGCAACATTACCAGTTTTGCACACTTAAATTCGAAGTGGGTTTCTATATCTGTATTTGAGAACCATTTTCTAATGTTTGAGGAATATTTTCTACATTCCAAAGTACTTCGTCTTCTGAGATGGCATTTAAGAGCCTGAGATGAAAGGGTTCTTGAGATGGCCCCTGTTTTTTTAAGAGCTCTGGGGCTGTAAGCTTTTGAGAAGTGCAGTATTGAGACTAAATGTTTATTTAGCAATTTGTGTTCATCATGGATTGGTGATTCATTGTCCTTTTTTGTCATCTCAGTGCATTTATTTTTATGCAGTCTCCTTGGCCAATATACTTAGGAGTGTTTTATAATGGGTTTGTCGATCTCCACACTGTTATGATTGAGTCATCATTTCTGTTACAGACTTACATTGTAATAATTTACAGTTTGGGGCAAATATTTCATAAGAACATAAGAGAAGCTAACGTTGGATCAGGCCAGTGGCCCATCCAGTCCAACACTCTGTCACACAGTGGCCAAAAACACCAGGTGCCCTCAGGAGGTGCAGCAGTGGGGCAAGGACACTAGAAACCCTCCCACTGTTGTCCCCCCCCCTTAAGCACCAAGAATACAGAGCATCACTTGCCCCAGACTGAGAGTTCCTATCTATACTTTGTGGCTAATAGCCACTGATGGACCTCTGCTTCATATGCTTATCTAATTCCCTCTTGAAGCTGTCCATGCTTGTAGCCGCCACCACCTCCTGTGGTGGTGAATTCCACGTGTTAATCACTCTTTGGGTGAAGAAGTACTTCCTTTTATCTGTTCTAACCTGACTGCTCAGCAATTTCATGGAGTGCCCACAAGTTCTTGTATTGTGAGAAAGGGAGAAAAGTACTTTTTTCTCTACCTGCTCTATCCCATCTTATAAACCTCGATAATGTCACCCCTCAGTCGTCGTTTCTCCAAGCTAATGAGCCCCAAGCGCTTCAACCTTTCTTCATAGGGAAAGTGTTCCAACCCTTTTGTCATTCTAGTTGTCTCGACATTTTCATTGAGTTATCTACTACGACTCCAAGATCTCTCTCTTGGTCAGTCTCTGCCATCGGACCCCATCAACATGTATTTATAGTTAGGATTTTTTGCTCCAGTGTGCATCACTTTGCACTTGGCCACATTGAATCCCATTTGCCACATTGATGCTCACTCGCCCATCTTCGACAGATCCCTTTGGAGTGCCTCACAATCCTCCCTGGTTCTCACCACCCTGAACAACTTGGTGTCATCTGCAAATTTAGCCACTTCACTGCTTACTCCCAACTCCAAATTATTAATAAACAAGTTAAAAAGCATTGGACCGAGTACTGATCCCTGCAGTTTCTTGCTGAAGCCTTCCATAAAGGCTCTCTTGGACAGAGGATTTTACAAGTTTCACATGCTGTGCTCATTAGGGTTGACATCTAGTTATTCAGATCATGTTGAATGATCCTGCTTTCCACAATATTTTGGGGGGTTTGGTTTGCTGTCATAGTCTTTAACTGACATTTCTTTCTTAAACAATTCTTGATGAAATCATTAAAAAGCTGTATATGTTGAGTTAGTCAGTATCAGCTATTAACATCTGTATCATGTGCAGCACTTTATTCTTCTCCGGAGGCTGTCTACTGTAGCTGTGGATAGTAAAGAAAGGGATTGTCACTACTCACCATCTTCACCTGTGCTCATTTCCAAAGTGCCTACATGCAATGGGGAAATCATTCTTGTCTGCTCCCACTCCTCCTTTTCAAGCTCTCTCCCCTGCACATGTTGTTTTCCAACCCCCAATCTCCTGTGAGGGCCTCAGATGCGGCAGAAACACAATAGCGTCTAACAGGGTTAGTGCTTACCATCGTCTCAGTAGTTCATGCATGGTGGTCCCCTTCTGCTGAATTTGACAGATATGGTAGATTAGGATGGCTGCCTTAGTAATCACATGCTGTTGTTCAGAGGCTCCTCCTGGTTCCTCTCAAGCAACTCCAGGGTGGGCAGTCTTGCCCGGTTTTGCCATTTGTCCAACCAGGGTTTGCAGTCCCTGTTTCAGCTCAAGGTGGAAGATTGGCAGGAGCTTGTCTCTGTTTTTGGAGGCAGCAAGATTTTGTTGCTTCTAAAGTTTAGTCTAATGTTTCATACACATACGCATCATAGACAGAACAGAGTGAAGACCAAAAATTTGATTGGCAACTCAAAGCCAGCCAAAATTGGCATATTTATGTTCATGAAGTAAATAATTCTACTGGACACTTCATGTGAAAACAGCCCTGAATGGTTAGGCATAGTTTTTTGCAGCCTCATTGTCTGTATTTTATTTCTCATAAAAACTGTATATATGATGTAAGAACTTATTCTATTTTTCCTCTGCAGAATGCAATCATACCTGGGCCACCTTTTCTGTTTGGAGCATGTGCAGTCCTCCTCGCTTTCCTGGTTGCCTTATTCATACCTGAGCTCAGTAAAGCCAGCAGTACGAGGAAGCACAGCAACAGCGTCAGCAGCGTCCAGAGCAGCAACCCAGATCGAGGCAGTGATGAGGACATTGAACCCCTGCTGCAAGACAGCAGTGTATGAGAGCTAGATTTTCCTAATGCTAATAGACTGCAAGCAAGCAAAATCCAAAATCCATGCACTGAGCTCCAAAGTTGGATCAGGACTTAACTGGAGTGAGCTTTTGATCCGTCGGGAACTTTGCACATTTCACCCACCTATAAAGGTATAATGTCTAGTTGGGGCTGGATGTCAACCACTTCCTGTGTTTTTGTATAACAGTCCATGGTAATTATTTTTATGTATATGATACGCAAAAGCTATCAAGCCCACAGTTAAACTGAAAATGTAGAATTCCGTTCTTGGAAAATATAATCTTCAAACAGAATTGAACACCCAGATTCACTGTGAGCGGAACACAGCCCCTGCCAAAGTAATGTTTTCCATTATGCCTGTTTTTCCCGCCTTCTGCATACACTCTTATAACACTCTTGGGTTTAGGAAAGAATGTTCTATATGACTAACAATTGAAGTATTACTGATGGATAAAGGTCATAATAAAATCCCTGAATCAATGTTCTTACTAATAAGCTGTCTGATACTTAATATTGCATTATGACTTTTAGATGAAGTTTTCCAAAAGAAATTGAGCCACTGCCTAGAAATTGACACCCTCACTCCTAAGGAATCTAACTTAGAGGCATGTGTATAATGGTTCCATTTGGAACCTACTTAAAGGGCTTAGAAGATTTTCTGTTGATGGAAGGTGCTACAGGTGCTGACTGAATTGCCATTGTGGCCAGTTCGAAGATAGGGAGTTATTGGTTGGATGCTGAGGCAATTTACATTTGTGTGCATTTATTGCATCATTTGTCACTCTTTGTCTGCTGAATGAAGCACTCCTCCCCCATTTATTTCACTCCTGCCTTAACTGCTATTTAGTGTGCATTTATTATCCATTATCTATTAGCCTTCATATCAATACCCCTGAAGAAACTCATGGAATTACAATTATGAAACTCCTTCCAAAAGAGGCTTTAAAAGACAGTTTAATTTCTACAAAGTATCATGCTATAATTTTTAGAGGCATTTTATGAAATTGCACAGATTTCTATGTATTTTGCGGCAGTGAAAACGGACCATTACACAACTCTTAACAAAGTACTCTTATGAATGTTTTATATGTATTGAATATATGTAGATATTTGTAAGAAGTTTTACTTTTTTCCAGATGAGGTACTGTGTAAATCTTGTATTTATAAATGTAACGAGGGTGTTGACAGATATACAGCTTTTATAAAGGATTGTGTATTGACTGAACAAAATTTAAATATATATAATATATATATATTTTGAAACTTGTTCCGCCTTAAGCAAGGATAACAAACCTTTTGTACTATGCAGTTTGGTTTTTAAGTTAATAAGCTTCCTAATGCATAATAAATTTGCAACCGATATTATACAGGTTTCATGTGTGGCATTAATGTTTTATTCTGTGTACCTTTATTCTTCCCCCCACAATACTTAAATTACACTTACATTATTTGTAGCTTGTGAGCTCTTGATCAATTGGTTAAGTGCCCCCAACTCTTGGTTTGTTAACTTGACAAAACTAGTATGAATAAAGATGACCAGTCATATTCTGGTTTTCTGGTAACAGTTAATCTTTTCAACAAGGGTAAAATTTGTTTCAATTCAGCAAGTAAATTTGGGGAGGGTGGTCTCAGAATTATCAGTATGCTTGCCAGTACAAAAGTAAGACTACAGGTCTCTCCCAGCAGAACTATGGTAGAACAAAAATATCACCTGGAATATTCATTATTTTCTTGACTCTTGTAACAAACATAAAAGGAGCAGGACTTTATTAGCTGTTCTACCCTATTCTGTTATTGTGGTTAAAAGTTACAGAGGTGTGACATATTAGTTTGATGCAGCAAAATAAAACAAATTCAGGGGCACCTTAAATGCTAATATTCCAGCATAAGCTTTCATGAGACAGATTCTGCATCTGATGCATGGCAACAGATCCGTAACTGTTATTGATACTTGTTGACAAGCAGCAGATGGGAACTTATGGGAAAATATTTCAGACTGCACCTTCCTTGGTTCTTTATATAGGAGTGGGAAACGGTCAGTAAAACCCCCCAGTAAAAGTCAGTTTTTCATCTTGGTCATTAATTTCTCAAGGTTTTTTTTTTTAAAAAAAGATCAGTAAAATCAGTATTTTGTTTTCATAAATGCAATTTGTGTTTTTTTGTTTTCGTTACTGCATTTTGGGGGAAACATCATGGCTTCCCAGTGAGAAGACAGATTTTTTTCAGTTCAGCGATAGTGCAACGAGAACAGAACTTACCTGGGTAATGAAAACAATTTCAGCTGACTTCATTTTTGAGCTGTCTTGTAAACTTACTGGAGAAACTTTGCAGTTTATGTTTCCAAATGCAGTGCCCCAACATTTTTTTCCTCTCAAGGACAAAGGCATGGTATCTAGCAACAGATGCGCTGGCCCCATACTTCAGAAACATTTGCTGAAGGACTTTAATGGTGCATATTACACATGTTTTCTTGATTATGTACACACAAGACTTAGTCTGCAATAACCATATTAAAACTGTATACTAGCCCTCTAGGAATGGCTATCATGGAATTTTTATGGTGATGAAAATATTTTGGGAGCAATTATTTTGTGAGGTTCTGATGACATTAAAGTACTACTCCATAATAATTTGCAGCTGGATGAAAATAATCAGACTGGATACTGAAAGTTCTGAAGATACTGGTTCATCTTCCTGAGCCACTGTATTCACTACACATCCCATCCTCTTGATTCATTTTGTAAATAAATTCAACAAGAGAACGCTGACAGCAGGCATCAATATCTGCATTTAAATCCAGTTCCTGAATGTATAGCTCACTCCTGAGATACTCTGTTGTCATGCTCATCTGTTTTTACCTGATCTTAAGACTGATGGTCTGTTCGGCATTCTGTTTCACACAGTGATCAACCAGTAACTGTTTTGCTCTGTGTTTTGCACATAAAATCTCTCACATTCATTTCAACTTGAATTAGCCGTGACAGGGTCAGATGGTGCTGTGGTGCTGACCTGTCCAGTTGTTTAGGATACTTTTTTTTTATTCAGTCCGAGGGTGTGGAAGGGTTCCTTAGAGGCCTGAGGCTTACCATCTCCTTGTATGACCCTTGCTCTTCCTACCTATTTAAATCTGCCCAGTGTGTGTAGTTGATTGAGTCCAAGAGGTAATTAATGCCTCCTTGAGAAGGGGTGGTTATCCTGGCTTTGAAACAGGCTGTGGTGTGTGCACTTCTAAGGAAGTCTACCCTGGACCCAGGAGACCTCAATAACTATCAACCAGTCCCAAAGTTTGCATTCTTGAGCAAGGTAATTGAACAGGTGGTGGCTCGACAACTTCAGGCTTTCTTGGATAAGGCAAATGCTTAGATCCTTTTCAATCTAGTTTTAGGCCTGGTTATGTGACTGAAACAGCCTTTATCACCCTGGCTGATGACCTGTGCTGGGGGATGGACAGAGGAAGTGTGACTGTTGATTCTCTGGGACCTCTCAGTGGCTTTTGATACCACTGCCTTTCCGGGCTAGGATTGAGAGGCACCGTTCTGTGGTGGCTCTAGTCCTATTTGGAGGGCAAGTTTTAAGAGGTGGGAGGACTTTTTCCTGCAAGGTTCCATCTTATTCCTTATGCTTTTTAAGATCTACATGAAACCACTTGGTAAAGTCTTCTGGAGGTTTAGGCAGGTTTCTGCAAAGTATTCTGAGCTTGTAAGGGGCATTTATTTATTCAATTTGTAACCTGTCCTCCTTTGTATACAGGGCTCAGAGCAGGGAACAACACTTTCAAATAAACAACATTCACAGTAAAGTTAAAACGATTATAACATCTTAAGCAATTTAATAACAGTTTACAGATGGCACATAAAAGGCACACCAATTTGTGTCCTTGCCCTGTTGGGGGAGAAGGAAGGAAGAAGCCAGGCTAGATGGAGATCATTGCTATCCTCAACCATAGGCCTGGCAGAACATCTTTGTCTTGCAGGCCCCAAAAATTGCATTAGATCCTGCAGGGCACAGATATCATGTGGTAGAGAGTTCCACCAGGTTGACACCATGGGTGAAAAAGCCCTGGCTCTGGTTGAGGACAGCCGAATACTCTTCGGGCCAGAGATCACCAGTAAGTTCTTCTCTCATGAGTGTAATGCTCTTTGGGGGATATGCCAGGAAAGGTGGTCCTGTAGATACGTTGGTTCCAGATCGTTTAGAGCAGGGGTGGGCAAATTGCGGCCCAAGGGCCACATGCGGCCCGCCACAGAGTTTTTTGCGGCCCGCCAAGACAGTCGGCCATGTGGTTTCAGTCAGGCCTCCATTGGGCCTGGAGTGCAGAGAAGCGGCGCTCCGGAAGAGAAGTGTCCAGGGGGCAGGCACATTACCAAGCCCCACCCTCTGCTCCCACTAGCCCTGTTGGGTGACGAGGAGGCAGAAGGAAGGTAAGTTACCTTCCCTCCTCCATCCTCCTCTTCCCGGGGCTGCAGCGCTCCGGGGAAACCCTGCCCGCCCCCCACCCTCACCTTCCCCGGGCCGCGCCAAAGTGCAGCACACTGGGGAACCCTGCCCGCTCCCACCTTCGCCTTCCCCGGGCCGCGCCAAAGCTCAGCGCTCCGGGGAAGCCCTGCACACTCCCACTCTCACCTTCCCCGGGTTGCACGGAGGCGCAGCAGGCAGGCAGCTGCTTTCTCTCTCTGTCTGTCTCTGTCTCTCTTGAACTTATTGACATGCAGTCAGATCACACTGTAAAAGAAATGTTTAATGCTGTGACATTAGTTGACTTTTACAAATCTTTGCTGAAAAATTTCCATGTATGAAGAAATTTGCTGGGAAAATGTTCTCTATATTTGGGACTACATATATTTGTGAGCAAAGTTTTTCTTGCATGAAGATCAACAAGTAAATATAGATGCTCTTTGACAGACATTAACTTGCAGGTTGTGATGAGAATCTCAACAAGCAATCTCACTCCTGATTTCAAAAAAATTGTAGAAAAGTGTGATAGGGTACATTTGTCTCATTAAACTGATTCTAAAATTAAATGTGCTTGCAGCTATAGATGATATGAAAATAGCACAATAAATAAATTGAATAAAACTACCACTATTTTATTTAATTTATATTTATTGATTTTTATCATACAATTTATACCTTTTCTGAAATGCAAAGTTAACTAATGAATGCAATCATTTTAAAAGGTGCAGCCCTCCACTAACCTCCGCTCCCACAAAGTGGCCCCTGAGCCAAAACAATTGCCCACCCCTGGTTTAGAGCCTTGAAGGTTAATACCAAAACCATAAACCTGATCTGGTATTTGACCTGGAGCCAGTGCAGCTGGTGAAACACTGGTTGAATGTGGCTGGTTGATGGAGTTCCTGTACAAATCTGTGCCGTTGCATTCTGGACCACTTGTAGTTTCCGGGTCAGTCTCAAGGGCAGTCCTGCGTAGAGCGAGTTACAGTAGTCTAACCTAGAGGTGACTGTTGAGTGGATCACTGTGGTCAAGGTGAGATAGAAAGGGAACCAGTTGCAAATCTGGCATAGCTGAAGAAATGCCAATCTAGCAACATTTGTGATCCAGACTTCCATCGATAAGGAGTCATCCAGAAGAAGAAGAGAAGAGATTGGATTTATACACCGCCCTTCACTACCCAAGGGGGTCTCAGAGCAGCTTACAAACTCCTTTCCCTTCCCCTCCCCACAACAGACACCCTGTGAGGTAGGTGGGGCTGAGAAAGCTCTGAGACTACTGTCCTTGAGAGAACAGCTGGTACAGAGCTATGGCTTGCCCAAGGTCATCCAGAAGGTGGAAGTGGGGAATCAAACCTGGTTCTCCTAGATTAGAGTCTGCGCACTTAACCACTACACCAAACTGACTCTCACTCAGAAACACACTCAGGCTTGTGACAGTCAGCACTGGTGTTAAAGGCACATCCTAACCCTAAATCCCCCCTGCCCAGCCATAGAACCTCCATTTTAGACAGATTCAGTCTCAGCCGGCTCTGTTTCAGCCATCCAACCATGGCCTCCAGCCCTTCAGCCAGAAATAGCTGGCCTGGTATCTGGCCATCCATTCATCAACAGATACAGCTAAGTGTCATCTGCATATTGATGACAACCCAGCCCCAAACTCTGTACTAGCTGGGCAAGGGGGCACATATAGATGATAAATAACATTGGAAAGAGGATTGCCCCCTGGAAGACCCCACATACCAAAGGGTATCGTGGTGAAACTCTCTCCTAGCACCAACCTCTGTCCCCGATCTTGGAGAAATGAGAAAGGCCACTTCAAGGCCATCCCATGAATTCCTACATCGGTGAGGTGGTTGATCAACAGATTGTGGTTGACCATGTCGAACGCTGCTGTCAGATCAAGCAATAACAGCAGTGCTGACCCACCTCAATCCAGCTGCCTACAAAGACTGTCTGTAAGGGCAACCAGTGCTGTCTACATCCCATGCCCAGGGCAGAAACCGGATTGGAATGGGTCTAGAGCCAATGTATCCTCCAGGAAACTCTGGAGCTATTCTGCCACCAATCTCTCAATTACCTTACCCAAAAATGAAAGGTTCGATACTGGGCGGTAATTGGATGGATCAGAAGGATCCAAAGATGAAATACCAGAGGTGTGGGAATGGTTGAAAAAACTGTTATATATGGCTGAAATGGATAAATGGACTAGAAAATTGAATAATCTTTACTCAGAGACCTTTCTGGAAGACTGGAAAGATTTGAAAGAATATGTTGAAAAATATTGGGATATGAAAAACTATATTTATACATGGTTATAATAGCATAAAGGAATAGAAATATATTATATGAATGTTTTAGTTAAAATTAGACAATGAAACTGTTTTTATTTAGAAATACATAAGAGTATAGAAAATAAGAATTGGTGTATAAGTATTTTAAAGCTATATAACCGTTACCAGAAACGAAACATAGATATAAGTATTACTATTTTGAATAAAATGGAAAATGTGTTATGCTTCAGATGTGGTGGGAAACCACCAAAACAAGATAAAAATAGAATGTACAAATAGAACAAAACGTTATTTAATATGGAAAAGGGGATTTGTATAAGGTTAAATGTATTATTTTCGATGTTTTTTTTTTGAAAAATAAAAATTTCTTTACAAAAAAAAAAAAAGAACGATCCAAAGATGGTTTCCTTAAGAGCAGAGTTACCACAGCCTCTTTTAGTCCCCCCAGATAGACCCCAGAACTCAGGGAAAGATTTATAATGTCCACCAGGGGGGCCCATATTTCCTCACCACCGGCTTTCACCATCCATGATGGACACAGGTCTAAGAGGCAAGTGATCGGCTTAACAGCACCCAGAATCCTGTCAACATCTGCCTGGGAGAGTTGGCTGAAGTTGTCCAATACTGAATCCAAAGACGGCCAAGGGGCCTCCAGTTCATGCACTGTATCAATGTTGGCAGGCAGCTTGTGGCAGAGTGACAAGATTTTATCCACAAAAAAGCTTGCAAAAGCCTTACTGCTAATGACCAGATTACTAACATTTTGAGTTTTCTCTGTAAGAGAAGTTCACGACCTAATTACCTTAAATAATTGTGCCAGGTGAGAGCTAGCGAATGTGATGGAGGCTGTATAAAATTCTCTTTCAGCAGTCTTCACTGCCATCCCATAGGATTTCATAAATGTCCTATAGGATGTTCTTACGGCTTCATCCTGAGACCGTCACCAAACTGCTGTAGTCGTCTAAGCTCCCACATCATCCTCCAGAGCTCCATAGTATACCATGGAGCTAATCTGAAATGAGAGTGAAGAGGACGTCAGGGAGTGATTTCATTGGTGGCTTCAGAAAGTTTGCCAGACTACTATCAGCACATCTAATAAATCGATGGGGGCATCGGATCCCACAGAACATTTTGGAACCTAAATAGGTCCATTAGTCTCCACAGGCGAGCATAAATCCACTCGCCACCTAGACAGGAAAGGGCTGGAACACCCAGCTGAACCTTCAGCACAAAATGATCATGGCACTCCATCAATAGCAATCAGATCTATATCTATCCCCAGTGCCAAAGATCAAATCCAGTGTGTGGCCTGCTTGATGTTTGGTACCTGATACAACCTGGGAGAGTCCCAGTGCTGCCATGGAGGACACCAGGTCAGTAGCCTGTAAGGAGGCAGCAGTAGCAGCATGGACATTGAAGTCTCCCAGAACTATTAGTCCTGGGAACTCCAAGGCTCAATCTGCTGCTAGTGCCTTCAACAGGCTCAGTAGGCTATCAGCTGCTACACCAGCTAGATAGCCAAGCTCTCCTCAGCATTCCAGACCAAGCCAACACAATAAATATCGGAGATCTTTGAGATGGGGAGTTCCCTGAAGAACGACTCTCAGATGAGTAACACCCCCCCCCCCAACACTTAGTCTGAGACTGATGGAGGACCAAAAAATAGGGGGGAGGGCAGCTCTTTCAAGGTGACTGTCTCACCTTCACTTACCCAGGTTTCAGTCACGCACACCAGGTCCACTTCTTGCACTGCAAAATAGTCCTACAATGTCATGGTCTTATTATTAACGGACCTGGCATTATACAACATCAGTGTCAGAGAAGGGTTTACTTTCCTAGCCCCACCACCACCATCATGTCTCAGGATGGGGCAAAGGTTGGAAGGAGACCAAGCATAACCGTATCTCCATCTCCTTCCTTCCAATACCTTCTCCCACCACCATATCTCCCTCTTCCTCAAGCACTGGGATCTCTGACGCAGCGCTGGCATGCCAGATGTTCTCAGAACCCATTTCTAATTCTCTATCCCTCTCCTTATTCACATATTATACAAACAATCTACAATTCAACAAATATTAAATGGGCTAACCACAACAAAAACCACATTGCCTCCTAAAATTAAGCTCCCTCCGTTCCTAGCCCACTACTAACACTAAATGCTAAACAATAATAATAGTGTCTTAAAAACCTTCTAAGATAGTTGGGAGGAAGAAAAATAGTTAGAATAGTCGTGAGGGGAAAAATATTGACTGACAGGTTGAAAACAAAATTGACTGACAGGGTGCAGCAAATTAAATTTTACAAGAGACCTTAAAAATTTGTAAAAATATTTACCAGACTGTTGTCAAAGGCTTTCATGGCCAGAGTTCATTAGTTGTTGTAGATTTTGTGGGCTGTAAGGCCGTGGTCTTGGCATTGTAGTAACTGATGCTTTGCCAGCAGCTGTGACTGGCATCCTCAGAGGTATAACACAGAAAGATGGAGAACTCTCTGTGTCAGTGTGAGAAGAAAAATGGTAGGCAGGTAATTTATATCTACTCAGGAAGGTGGGGGTAGGGCTGAGTCATTATCTTGTAGGAGTTTCCTAGGCTGTGACATGCTAATGGAGGAGCTTTCCCAAGGAGTTTCTTTTGCATGTGGATTGGGTGTTGAAATTCTAATCTTATCTGTAGTGCTGTTCTAAGATGTAGAGCATTTTGTGTTTTCCAGAACTGGAAACCATGCCCTATTTATTTTTAAACTCTCTTCTTTCCTGTAGAAATTGTGTTTATGTTTATGAATTTCAGTGGCTTCCCTGAGTAATCTGACATGGTAATTGGATGTGTTGTCCGGCATTTCAGTGTCTTGGAATAAGATCCTGTGTCCTGTTTGAATTAGGCTATGTTCAGCCACTGCTGATTTTTCACCTTGGCCAAGTCTGCAGTGTTTTTTCATGTTATTTTATTCTTGTCTAGATGCTACGTGTGCTTCCTGATGTAAACCTGTCTACAACTGCAGGGTATGCGGTATACTCCTGCAGAAGTGAGGGGGTCTCTTCTGTCTTTTGCCAATCGTAGCATCTGTTGTATTTTTCTGGAGGATCTAAATACTGTTTGTAGGTGGGTTTTTTCATAAGTTTTCCCATCTGATCAGTGATTCGTTTAGATATATGGCAAAAGCACTTTTCCTGTGGGAGATTGTTTGTTTGTTTTACCTTTGGTTTAATTGCTCTTCTGATTTCATTCTTGGAGTAGCCATTTGCTTGAAGTACATGATTTAGTTCATTGTTGAGAAAGTGCGGTTCACATATCCATCTTGCACAGTCTACTAATGTTTTGAGTATGCCTCTTTTTTTGCCAAAGGTGGTGATTGAAGTTTTTGTGTAAATAACGATCCATGTGAGTTGGTTTTCTGTAGACCTTGTGAGCTAATTGAAGGTTAGCTTTGCAGATGACCATATTCAGGCAATATTCTTGTGTCAGCTTTTTGGAGTGTCCAAATGTGTACCTTATACTGCGATTTGTGCAGAAACAGGTTTGCACCTAATAGAAACCAAAGCATGAACCTTAACTTTTAAATATTGGCTTCAAATTTATTATATGGCAGCATCAGATAGCCTGCTTAGCTATCTTAAAAAAGATGCTCATAATGCTGTATAGTTGGGCAGGATTATAGATAAACTCAAGCACAGACCTCTTCCTATCCGATGAATCCTATAATTTTAGACTAATTAAATAGAGGGTCATTGATTTAGAACTTTCTAAGTTATGTCCTGTTCAATACTATACATGCTTGCCTGCGGTGCTTGGTCTTATTCAACCCATTGGGAAACTGGCCAACTATTTATGTGATCTTGAAAGCCCCCAACAAAGGGGAGCATTTATTTTGGCTAGGATGAGTTCCTTTTTTTCAAATGTTGTTTATGGCAGATTCCTCCAAATTCTATATAGTGAGAGAGTCTGTCCTTGTGGGGCAAACATTCCAGATTCCATCCAACATATATTGCTGGACTGCCTGCTATATTCTAATCCCCGGAGGGAACTGTTTGGTAATATTTCTCTCCCTCTCTTTAATCTGGTAAATGGGATTGACTATCACTGCTTATTAAAAGATAATGAAATAGAAATCATAACGGTTGTTAGTAAATTCCTGGAGAAGTCTATTAAAATTTATGGGGGGCAGCGCTTATAGTTCTCAGTCATGAACTGAATATTTTGCTTGTTCCTATTTTTGTACGATGTTTTGAGTATGCCAGTAAAAGGTATGACTGACTGAGTGCTCCATCTTTCTGTGTGTAAAGAAAAACCATTTTCTTTTCAAACAGGCCTGAACCAAAGTCTGCCAGCCTGTTTCAAAAGCTGCTTTGGTTCAGAAAAAGTTTTCTTAGAGGCAGTAGAAAGAGATAACAGTGGGCCTCAACGACCTTGTCTCCCACTTGTCTCCTTGCAAGCTTCTAGTCCTTATCTTAGAAGCTTGTTAAGCGCATTCCAATACAATTATCACCACCTGCACCTTGTTGTGAGAACTGAGCTCGTTAGCTGCAGAAATGAGTTTTGGTTCTTGCAATTATGGGATGTTAATTGGGTAGCAACAGTAAAAGAATCACCTCACTGAAATGATCTCTGATTGGTCACTGGCCATGACTCTCTCAGAGGCCATTTTCTTATAAAAGTTCCTGGCTTATATGGGCTAGCTATTGTCTACTCGGACTTGGAGTGGTCAAGTGGGCAAGTTAGTCACAATGACACCGTGGCTAGGCCTGGATAGGCCTTTGTGACTCTCTGTGACTCTCTGTGTCTCTTTGCCTTGTGGATTACATCTATGTGGAACATTGTCTTGTTTGAACCTGAGAAGGTAACTTGTTTCTTAACTGTGTAGTTAGGCTATATAAGCATAAGTTTTCTTATTTTATCCCTCCTTCAAGTCTTGTCTTGTTTTAAGCAATATTTGCACTTAAATAAATAATATATATTTTTGACTTTGAGACTCTCCTTGAATTCTTACAACCGTAAAGCCTAAATCCATTTGCCTTGGAACTAGACAACATTGCTACTGAATAATTTGTTTTAGTGATACCCTGAGAGGCTGGGAAGTGTGGTTCTCTATTCCTATGCTGGTGGGGTTTATTCTGAGAGAACCTGGTGGCAGCTCTACCATATGCTTGTGAAGGCTGTAGGCTTTCTCAAGTGTTTTGTGTAACTTTTGGGCAGTGCTGTAACCCTATGACCCCCACAGTTTGCGCTGGACTGGGTGGCTGCGGTGACACTGTGCTATACCTCTGAGGATGCCAGTCACAGCTGCTGGCGAAACGTCAGAGACTACAATGCCAAAACCACGGTCATACAGCCCAGAAAATCTACAACAACTAATTTACCAGGCTCTTTAGATTGTACTGAAATTTCCTAAACAACTACAAGGATTAGAGAGCTTGCACCTAAGGTTCAAAGTTAATCAAGTAGTTTGAGATTATAGCCTTAAAGACTAGAGAGGTGTTGAGTCTGGATCTCATGAGACTTAAAAAGCACCACAATGTATTTATTTTTATTATATTTTTATTGCTTTTATCCTAAAATCTACAAGAAATCAAAAGGAAGGGGAAAACTACACACTAGGGGAGAAAGTAAAGAAAACCACTAAAAACCCAAGAAATGATGGTCAGTAATTTATACAGTTGCTTAAAGGGTATAAATCACTTACAAAGGTTTTATTACCATAAACTGGATATATATAAAAAAGAAAAAATATTGCAAGATTAAACCAAAGTTTTTTTGTTTTAACACCAAAGAGGGAGTGTCCAAGAATTTAGATATACTTAAAATTGTTCATAGAGAATGATGTTTACAGTTTATCTGTTTTGTTTCTAAGTTCATATTGGGAGATTTTGGGGGCTTCTGCCCCCAGTTCAGAGTCAGATTGTTTTCCAGATGATGTAGATGCTGTGCTTCCATCGCTATGGTTGTGTGAGGCTCCATCTCCTTCTGCTGGATCTGACGCTTTATTGGGATTTTGAAGCTGATCCAAAAAGGCATTTGCTTTAATGACAAAGTCTGTTCTTTCTTTCTTGTCTTTGAATGTAAAGGTGATTCCTTCTGGAAAAAGCCATCTGTATGATGTGGATTTTTTTTTATAGAAAAGTAATCAGGTTCTTATATGGCCTCCTCTTTCTTCTTATTTTAAATGGGGGTGTCCTTTAAGATTTTAATTCCCTTATCTTCGATTTTAAGAGTGGTCTCATTTGTTGCTTTGAGTATCAGATCTCTGATATGTCTTTTGGAGAATTTTACAAAGATTTCACTGGGCAGATTGTTCTTCTTTATATATTCTGGATAGGTCCTATAGACCATATCCATCTCACTTTGAAGGAATTCTGCCTTTACATCTGCTACCGGTGCCAAGATGTTGCTTAAAACTCTCTCCCCCCCCATTTTCTTTTATTTATTTATTTATTTTTATTTCATTTTGTCATAACTTATAGGAAGACAATTTAGATAAGAAACATTGCACCATTACCTTAAAAGGTATAACAATAGTAGAATAAAGATAACGTGGTAACAGAAATAATTCTTCAAGTGTCTGTAAACAATAAACAAATTGAATTCACACGTATATTTTTCTTTTTTCATTTTGTACATAAATAGGAGAAATATTAATTCTTCTAAATACCATGTTCAATTTACTTTATAAACTTCATGAGTAAGTCATAAAAATACAGGAGGATACAGTCAATAAAACAATTAGGAATTCATATACATCTTAAGGAATGCAAACTTAGAGTGATATATTGTCTATAGAGTTTTTTCAAAAAGGAGACGGGTACTCATATCCATTTCTGCAGGTCTGCCCAGCTTTTTGGAACTAATTTTATCTGTGCAAGAAAATCTAAAACCAGTTTCCATTTTTCAGTGAATTTTGGTTTGATCGGATTCGTAGAGCATTCATTCAGTTTGTGCATGATATTTTCCATCAAGTATTGATCCCATAACTTCTCATGCCATAGTTTCAAAGAAGGAGGTTCAGGATTTTTCCAGTGGGACACTATTGCAGTGCATGCAGCAAAGATCATGACATCCAGAGTTTGTTTTAATTTGTGATTGTGAATATGTTGTGGCCATAAATCCAGAAATAAATTTTCAGGGTTTATTTCTATATCAATCGTTGTGATTGTTTTAACTGCAGCTTTGATTTGTTCCCAAAAAGCATGAATTATGTTACATTGCCACCAGCAATGTGCAAACATGCCAGTTTGGTGACACCCTTTCCAACATTTGGGTGAATAAGTAGCTGTTACATGGGACAACTTCTGAGGGGTAAGGTACCATCTGGATAGTATTTTGTATTTTTGAAATTCAAGTGAGATTGGAACTGGGAAACCTACTTTTGCTGTCCAAACACTTGTCCAGAGTTCTCCCTCCAAATTCAGTGTGCAATCTTTTTGCCAAGCTGCTTGGTAGGGAAGAGGGTGATTGTCTTGTTTGTCAGTTAATAGATTGTATGTTGCTGAAATCAGGCCCTTATTGTGTCTTTCAAACAGTTGTTGTATAATTTCAAAGTCAGAGTGTTTTTGAGCTAAGATTGAAGTTAATTTAATTTGAGTACTAAAATGTTGTATAGCCAAGTATAGGAACCATGGTATAGGTGCCTGTAGTTTCCTTTCCAATTCTATTTTTCCTAACAAACCATTCTTATTCGCTATGTCAGACAGCCTGGAAAGTTTAGCCTTTCTCCATTTTTGTTTGAAAGATTCACTAGTTATTTGTTTAAACTAGTCCTGATGGGTGAAAACAGAGAATCTAGAAATTTCTGGAGTTGTTTACATTTAGATCTCCAAAAATTTATCATTGGGAAAAGAAATGGGTTATACTCTTTGGTCAATTGGGTGACTGGTTTGGAGTCCCAAAGTAATGAGTTTATTGAGCATGAAGCAAGCATTTCATTCCCTATAGAGACCCAGTTTATATGTGTTGATTGTCTCATCATTTTGATGACATTCGCCAGTAATGTTGCTTTGTGGTAAATAGATAAGTCGAGTAGACCAAAGCCTCCTTTAGATTTAGAGCGTCTCAGAACATTTAGCCTAATTCTAGCTTTTTTTCCATTCCAAAGAAAGGTCCATAAAATGTTTTGCCACCTCTTCAGTAAGTATTCCGGTAAGTAGATAGGTATGGTTCTAAATAAAAATAAATATTTTGGAAGAATAAATGATTTAATTAAGTTGAAACGCTCCAGCCATATAAGATTAGGTTTAGATCATTTTAGAATAAGATTACAGATATTTGAGTGTATAGATGTGTAATTTAGATCCAATAATTTAGACAGATTGCCAGAAAGTTTGATTCTGAGATATGTCATGTGGGTAGTAACCCATTCAAAATCGGTAGGATCTGTGATTTGGAATTATTTACATGGATGCCTGAAATAGAGCTGAATGACTGAAGTGTTTGCATTAAAGCGGTTATAAAGGAAACTGGATTAGTAAAATGCAATAACATATCATCTGCAAATAATGTTATTTTGTGTTCCGTTTCTTTGATTTTCATTCCTATTATGTGTGGGTTTACTCTGATCGCCTGTGCTAGAGGTTCTACAGCCATAGCGAAGAGTAGAGGAGGGAGTGGGCATCCTTGCCTCATTCCCCTTCTAAGTAATAATGTTTTAGATTTACACCCATTAGCTTTGATATTTGTTGTTGGTTTATCATAGAGATTCTGTATAGTTCTCATAAAATTAGAGCCGAATCCCATTCTTTGCAAAACTGAGAAAAGATATTGAAATGAAACTGAATTGAAGGCTTTCTCTACATCTAATGATAAGAGAGCCATAGGGTCTTTTTGTTTTTTACATTAATGGAAAATATTAAGAGTTTTTATGGTATTGTTGGCTATATCTCTCTGAGGTATAAATCCTGCTTGATTACTATGAATATAAATTGGTATGAAAGTGTTAATACGTTTGGCCAAAATAGAAGTAAATAATTTCATATCTTGATTAAGAAGGGAGATAGGTCGATACGATTTGGGCTGTAATGAGTCTTTCCCTGGCTTAAGTATAACAACTGTTGTTGCTTGCTTCCAGGATGGTGGTATTTCTCCTGTCTCTAAGGTATGATTAAATGCTTCTGTTATGGGTTGCAGTAAGTGCTCTATAAAGGTTTTATAGTATTCAGCCGGGAGGCCATCCGGTCCTGGGGATTTGTTATTTTTTTTAGTGATTTGGTGGCTTGCTGAACCTGTTCTGTGGTTATAGTTTCCTCTAGTAGAGATTTATGCAAAGGATCAAGTTTAGTGTGTATGGGGAAATTACTTAAAGTATCTTGGTAAAAGTCATCATTCATCTCCTTTGAAGTATAAAGTTTAGAGTAGAAATCTTCCAAGACATTAAGGATTTCAGCAGAATTAGTGACAATTTGATTTGAGTTGCTTTTAAGAGTCTTTATCTGGGTTTGTTTTCTAATCTCTTTAACTTTGTAGGACAGCAATTTCAAAGATTTGGGGGATTTCTGCCAATATTTCTGCTAAGTGAAAATGAGCTGCTTTTTAATTGTTGACATTTCCAACATGTTTAATACCTTTCATTCTACATTTAACTTTTGTAATGTTTTTTGTGAACCTGTTTCTTTGTGAGCATTTTCCAGATGTTTGATATTTTCTAAAATGTTCATATAAATTTTTTGTCTTTGCTTTTTTAGGTAGGTGGTTTTAGAAATGATTTCCCCCCTAAGGGACAGTTTCATCGCATCCCAGCAAATTATTGGAGAAACTTCACTGGAGTTGTTATCCTCAAAGTATAGTAAGGAAGTATTCAAAAACCATTGTCTGTGTTTGTGATTTTGGTCCCCTTGTGTTAACGTGCAACTCAACCAAGCATGATCAGACCATTGAATCGGTCCAATTTTGGTACAAAGAACTCTGTCATAAAGTGATTCAGACAGCAAAATCAGGTCTATCCTGGACTGTGAGTTATGTCGATCTGAGAAATAGGTGTAGTCCCTTTCCAAGGGGTGTAAAGTCCTCCAGATATCCGTCAGATTGTGTTCTGAGATCATAGTTGCCAATTTAGTAAATCTAGATTTGGGTTTTTGTGACGGTAGTTTGTGTTGTGATTTGTCCATGTCATTGTCAATCACAAAATTAAAATCCCCTCCTAAAATGATATCCCCCTCAGAAAAGTCTTTAAGAATTTGTAGTGGGTGTTCAAGAAAGGGTACCTGACCCTCATTGGGTGTGGCTATTGTAGTCATCCTACCTTCCAGGTTTCCTTTTATGAAGAGGTATCTACCTGCTGGGTCTTGTTTTTTGGCTATAAGATCAAAACGAACTGTGTGGCTGAGAAGAATAGCTACTCCCTGGGATTTGGAACTTCCTGCTGCAGTATATTGAGAAAGGAATTTGTTAGTGTTAAATACTTTTGCATCAGATCTCTTGAGATGAGTTTCTTGTATTAGTACAATCGAAGGTTTTAGCCTTAAAAGATTTGTGAGTACCCGTCTTCTTTTCAAATTGTTGTTCAATCCCTGTACATTAGTAGAAATAATATTTAAATCATCCAACATTTTTACATTATCAAAGTCACCTTAAGAGCTAGTCAAAGCTTCCCAAGAAAAATGTTGATTGATAAGTGGACAAATAAATTAATTTGAATTTCTAATCTATCACCTATGGAACCTAAATTGTTCTAAGACCTATCACTTAAACCAAAAAAGTTAACCTTTGAAGGATTTACCACTTTAAATATCCCTCTGCTTGTCAAATAAGCCTGTCTGTTCCTATACCATTTTTTGCCACTAGAGTGTGCTATTGTCCTATTAAGCAGAATTAGTAAGAAGTTTCTAACAGACTGAATTACCCTCCTTTGTAATACAATAAGTGCAATAAAACTTTGAAAAATATACAAAACTGTAGATAGTTAGGTAAAGTGCTGATTGCTAATATATAATGCCTTATTAACAGCTTTAGCAAGTACAGAAAAGTAGTACAATGAATTATCTTATGACTAATAAAATCGCATTTAAATAAATTTATTCCAATAAAAATTATTAGACAATCAGATTTTAATTAATTAATTAATTTAGAAAACTTTATGTATTAAGAAATAATTGATTAAACCAGTAAGTTGTGGCTCTGCATCTCTGTTATCTCCCGAAGATTCAAATTCCCTCGAGAGGCTGGGTTATCTCCTTTTCTTTACTCTTTCTCCCAGCTCTATTTTTTTTAGAGCCGCTTTTCTTTTAAGGACTACAATAAACCCTCCCTCTCCCCAGCCCAACTCCCTTTCCTTTCAAATTTCATATAATTTTAATAATTTTAGAACTGATTTAAAGTTAGAATTCATAATGTATAACTGATTAACGTGTTCCATAAGCTAACTACAAACTTCTATAAACTGGTGAAACAAAAACGCTCCAATGCAATATGAAAGTCATAATGAATGCCAATCTCCTTATTTCAATCAAGGGAGAAAGAATAAAAAATTAATACATCTTTAATTTTTTTTGCCCATTACTCAGCTACTAGTAGTCTTTGTTCAGGAGGCCAAACCTTGATGATGTCTCGATTCTTGTGGAGGAGGGGATGGTGAGGAGAATCTCCTTTTGTTAGAACGTTTGCTGAACTCCATCAGAGTAGTAATATCCAGAGATTGTAGTGCAGAGAATCCTTCTTCCACTGATGATATCTTGTGTGGCTTACCTTTAAAAACAACTTGGATGATGAGAGGAGAAATCCAAGAGTATTTGATGTCTGCTTCTAAGAGTTGAGATGTGATCGGCTTAAGTTCCTGCCTTTTTTGCAGTGCTTCCTTCGGTAGATCAGGATAAACTTCAACATCAAACCATTATAATTAAGCTGCCCTTTTTTTCTCACCATGTTCAGAATACATTTTCTATACCTCAGATCGAGTAATGTGATCATTATGTCTCTTGCTGGACGGACTTTTAAGATCGTCGGGGAGCCGAGTCTGTAGGCTTTTGTGATTACAGTGGAGATATCTCTTTCTATAGCTACTTCCTGTCTCAGCCAGTCAGAAATGTGGGTTGCTAGATCTTTGTGACCTTCAACTTTTTCTCCCACCCCTTTTAGTTTCAAATTATTTTGCCTAGATGTTAAGTCCAGTCTCATCATTTTTTCTGCCAGAAGGTCATCAGTGAGTTGGAGCACTTGAATGAGGTTTTGGTTAGACAAGCTATTATTCATTGCAGTCTCCGCGATTATTTTAGTTTCCATGACATTCAGTTGTAAAGAGTCTAATGGATCATAAACAGGTTTAAACATTTTAGCCATATGATCTAACAAGCTTTTTTCCATACTTAGTGCTGCATTTAACTCTGCTGAGGTGATTGTCTTTGTTGCCGCCTCCCCCCCCTTTGTTCTTGGCTGCCATCTTAGGAGCTGCTTCATCTGTCAGGCCCAAGTTTTTAAAAGACTATTTCTTTACCTTGCCTTCCTCGTTTGGCTTAGATTTTTTTGTATTGTGAGAGGGGATGACTTCTCTGTCTTTCCCCATGCAGAAGAGATGATTTTGGAGTGTTTTTTCCATTATCAGAGTTGCCGGTAAGGGGAGGGAGTGAGAGAGCACAGGGTTTAGGCAGCCATTACCATCAGGCGCCCCCTAGAATCCCCCGCTTAGAATTTCTTTGAGGGTTTCTCCATTGCTTTCTGGGACCCCCTGGAATCTCAAAATATATGTAGACCTTTCCATTTGTAGTTGTAAAAGTTGATGTTCATTAGAGGATCTTTTCTTTTTCACACTCTCCAGTCGTTTTTGAAAGCTTATTTGCTTTGGAATCAACCTCTTGTATAGCTTGGGAGCTTTGCTTTGCTTTATTCTCCATCTGAGTCAGCTGCCGTTGGAATGCAGCAAGATTTTGGTTTAATGTCATCATCTGGTCCAGCAAAGGGAGCAATGCAGTTGTCAGCATATTGAAAAAGTTAGTGGAAGTTTCTGGTCCCATGATCATAGCTGCTGAGCTGGCATTTCCTGGAGAAGGCTTCACTTTAATCACTGCCTCCCCCCCCCCCCCCCGCCTCCATTGTTTACTTTTAGAAAAAGTTCTCAAAGTCTCTATGAGTTGCAGAAAGATGCAGGGGTTTTCTTGGCTGCTCTCTATATTGGATATTTAAGGCTTTGTTTTCCATCCCCTCTTTGCTATGACTTTTAAAAGTTTTCCTTTATGTGGGGTGGGATCCTCCCCCCCCTGCATGCTTCAGTGTAAGAGAATGTACTCACTACATGCTTGAATGGTTGTCTTGCTTTGGGTTACATCAAACTCACAGTTCAGCTGCAATCTTCACCAGGTAAGCAATATGCTTGACCATCACCCGCTTGTCTTGGTGTGCATCTCTAGTCGCCATTTCTGGCTCGATGGCAGTGGGACCGTCGGAGCAAAAGATGTGCCTTAATCCCACAGCCTCAGCCTTGGAAGAGGCACACTTCAAGCTCCATGGCAGGGGGGCCCTACAAGGGCTCCGGGGGGGGGGGGGTGGTGTCCAGATCATCTAGATCCCCTCCCTACCACCATGGCATAGATCAATCCCCTTGGAGCACCGAGGGGATACGTCCACCCTCTGAGGGCAGACCAAAACTCTCAGAGCACCACAACTTATATTATCTTATTCTGAAATGAACAGTCTACAGTTTCTGATCCTTTCTTATTTTCTGTTTTGATGGAGAAATTTCCTCACTGAGAAGGCAGAACAGGCCATCCATCTGAAATATGATGTGTTTGTGCAGGGCTACTACTAAAATATTTTCTACATTTTTGTTATTACTTTGTGAGGTGAAATGTTTACACAGAAGTTTTTGTTAGGGTTCTTCCCTAAACAATGTCGTATGGCTAGATCAGTGAATGAACTGACTACCTTCAGCTGTAGTCCTATATTTTGTATAAGTACAGCCTTGATACTAGTGCTCAGGATCCATTAAATAAACAGCACCAGGGGTCATTCGAGCAGGAGCTTGGGGGAGCGCAGCTCTGGGAGTTGGTGCAACCCCCCCCCCCCACGGGGGAATGCCTGCTTGTGTCATGGCTGCAGCAAAATGACCCTGTCCCCTGGAAAGGTCCTTGCTCCTCTGACCAGCCTTCTGAAGGCTCAGCCACCACTGAAGCTATCCTCCCAGCATAGTGGCATTTCTGAGGCTTGGATTAGTAGTTGTCCCCTCTTTGCCAGCGCTTTCTGTCTCTCTCCCTCTCTCTCTCCCTCTCTCTTCTTTCTTTCTTGCCTTCTGACATACTTCCAGTGATGTCAGGTGGTGTAGCATATGCAAATAAGTTATGCTAATGAGTTATGCTAATGAGCTCCTGCACCTCTTTTTCTACGAAATGACCCCTGAACAGCACCATATTTAGTATTACCCTTCATTTAATACATGATTGCTTAGATTATTTCCTATACCTAAAAGTACAGTAATACAGTATTCTTTCACTTTATAATATCATAGTTAGTTCTCTGCAGCTGAAATTTGTGGAATATAAAGACAAAGTAGAGTCTAAGGTGTTACACTCTGCCTTTGGAGCAAACTTGCCTGCTGGAGGTATCAATAATTGGGACTCACGAACATCAGAGCAGAGACTGCGATAGCTGGGACTGCACCTCCATGCTAGTTATAGTTATAGCTTACAGAAAGCTTGCTTTAGTGGTTAAAATGCCAGGAAATCCAGGTTTCTGCCTTCTGTGTGTTGAAAGGCTCACAGCAAAGTCTCAAGAGTGTGTTCAGTTGTCAGTGTCTCTGTAAAGGATTGTACTGTTCCTGTTACTACAAAGAAATGGTCATGGGAGAAACTCCTAGCTGAACTAGTACATCCCTCTACACTACCAAGGATGTTGTTAGACTGACTTTGCCTCAGGCATTGACCTTGAAGGAGTAAGTTAAAACATTAATCGTGGGTATTAACATCTGAGATTTCTTTATTTCTTTGAGAAAAGAACACACAGATGCATGTGATCTTTTTGTCAGTCTAACAAGGCTTTATGTTTCAATATTGCATGCCAAACCTAAAAAGGTTACTTTATTACTAAAAAGTTCCATGCAATAACAGATAAGTTTTTATATCAAAGCTTCTTCAAATTCATGCACTGGCCCAACAGTACATACAAAATGCAAGTTGTGATTTATTATGTGCTCTAAGTTTGAACAAATAATCCCCCTCCTTTATATCTATAAAACCCCACTCCTGTTTGGGTTTCACAAAGGTTAATTAATTCTGTGTTTCTTTATGCTTGGAATATATTTTGTTGGTTCAGTTATGACAAATGGATAGCCACAATGTGTTTTAAAGGCCAGATTGTGTTTTCACGGTCAAAGCAGATGATCTGTGAAAATGTGTGTCTCCCCAAGCATTTTTAATTTGGGAGGGCCTATGGCTCAGTGATTGAGCATTTGCTTTGCATGCAGAAGATCTGAGGTTCGGTTCCCAACATCTCCTGTTAAAAGGATCAGGTGAAATGAAAGAGATCCTGGAGAGTCCTTGCCAAGGCTCCCGCTAAGCTGTGGAGTCTTGTGAGCAAAAATTCTGCTTTGTGAGCTCCTGGCATTAAAGTTGTGAGCGAGCGATTTGGCTACTGCATAATTCAGTTTGCTCTGGAGCCATCCTCCCTGAGCGAAGACAAAAATCTGTGAGCTGGAGGTGAAAAAACTGTGCGCTAGCTCACACTAACTCAGCTTAGAGGGAACACTGGTCCTTGCCAGTCAGAGTAGATATACCATGTATGTGCACACTTGGTTTTTCTTTATACAAATACTGAGTAATTCTCTTGGTACATTCAACACAGGTACAGCTGAATATGTGATTGAAATCCTGCATTTATCCAGATACTGGTCTTCAGTTTCATTTGTGATGCATGTTGGCTCTTTCTCACAAACATGTGTGGACACATACATGCAGGTTATATATGCATTCAGTATAACATAAACAGGGCTAATATAAGGCAGTTTCATGTGTAATTGTTAAATTGCAGGTGTAGGAGGCCCTGATTTGAATTGGGACTATAAGGAATTTAAATTTCTACATTCCATTTTGCTAACCTCAAATGACCCCTCCCCAAGTTCTATTTGCCCTGTTTAGAGAACATATAGGTAACCTACATATAGGTAACCTACTGCTAAACTATGTTTCACCCAGCAAAGCAAATATTTCTAGGAAGACATCTGAAGGTGGGAAGAGAGTTACCCCTCTTCGCGGTGCCATGGTGGAGTTCCATATATGAAATTTAGCGATAAAAAACTCAAGCTGAAGATTTCTTCACAGAGTTCCCAATTGTCTCATCTTATTTGTTGGTCAGGGTCTAGATTTTATACTTGCAGAAGAATATCCCTGGATTTCAGGAGGAAATATAATTGAAGACAATAAATTTTGACTATAATCTGATTCTTCAAAATATAAATCTCAGAAAGTGCCTCAGTTAAAGTCTCTGAGCTGTCGCTTCATCTGTTACATTACTCCCATATATATTGACTTGTCCCTGTTTCATGTCCACAAAAATGTGTCTTAATATAACCAAAGAAAATCCCCAGTGTGGAAATGGCAGGAAGAAATGGCTAAGAGCTGAGGAATTGTCTGGGAGAAGTCACTGCTACAGGGACTCTATAATGCCTTGTTCAATGGAATGCTGTCATCAAATGTCATCCCTGTGGTAGCCATGCTGGTCTGGTTCAGATCTAGGAATTGTTTGCTTCAAATAAACAAGGAGTACAGCTCTGCAAAAAATTGTATATGTAGACAAATATAAGATATATATGTAGACTAATATAACAATGCTGCTCAGAGCCACACTGGTACTTCTGAGGGAAAGGCAAGGGCATTCATTCAAAACAAGGATATCTTAGTGTCTGCCATAGTACACAAACCATTTACATGCTAGGATGTGGTAGCTGGATATTTTTTATTTTATTTATTTAGGGTGGTCATGCTTGTGCTCAACAGTTTCTCAGGGGGCAGGGGCACCTGTTACAGTGTTCCCCTTTTTGCCCACCATCATCCTCAGCTGCTGTGAGCTTTGGATTTACTTTTCTTTACAAACATAGTTAAAGAGTGCTGTCCCTTTAATATGAGTCTGCAGACCTTTCCCTAGATTTGGCGCCTTCTTGCTGGCCCCACCTCACCCAGGGGCAGCTCTGCCTATCCTCATGTTCTGTTGCCTGTTCTTGGTCTTGGTGTTATGTATTGGGGCTGGAACATTCCAGGACTGTTTCTACCAGAGTTTGGCTGAGCTTGGAGCTCTAGAACAATAGCCCATCAGGACTCTGGAGGTGGCCAATGAGGAATTAATGGTTCTGACAATAGCCTATCATTGGTAGTTGTTTGGGAAGTGGGTGGAGTTTGTATGCTATTTAAACAGGGACATTACCCTGGGTCTTTGTCTTGCTCTTGCTGAATCACTAATAAATCTGAGCTGATCACTAGGCTTGGGGTCTGACCATGCATGGAACCCAGTATTTAACAGTCTCCCATCCCTTGACCTGTTTTTTCCTTGAGAGTCATCTCTGATCCTCCGTTGAGGGAGCTCCCTGCAAGTAAGTCTTCCTTTGATAGCCTCCTTTCTTTGCAGTCCTTCCTCCCCTCTCTGAGCTGGGCCTGCTATTTCATCTTGTTCCAGCCTGGGGAAGAGGAGGCTGCCCTGCCTACTAAAGCCCCACCCTGCCCTGGGCCAGCGGTGGCACAGGACTCACATGCAAATCTTGTGGTCCTCCTCTCTCACAAGGACATTTATACACAAACTTTTTAGTATCCTGCTCTCAATGCATGAAAGCGGTGTTCAGTGAACACTAGGTTTTTTTCAACCTTTCTGAGAGTCCTTATGAAATCACACCATATTGGAAAAAATGGATCTGTAAAACATAGCTATCTACCTTGCTCCTGCTGTCTCATGCCAGAAATGCTATCTGGGGTTGTGGATCCAAGTGTCATTTACTCCAGATAAGATGAAGTCTAGGGTGGAAGTGACAGGAAAACAGGACTCAGTTAGGAATGGCTAATAGCTTGGGGGATGGTTGAGTAGATGCTGATCTTGGTAAGGTGCGGGCTTCAGGTTCTGAGTTTTAGAAAAGGGGGGAGGGACACACACACAAAAAACTTCTATTGTGGCATCTCCTGTCCATAAAACAGACTAAGAAGAAAAAGCTGTATTTGGTGAAATTCAGCCCACTTGTAACTTTATAAATGAAGAGGAGTGTTGTCAGGGTTTATGTGGGGATCTGCAAGAAACTTGCGGAGATGCTAAACCCCTTTCCCCACTTTGCTTCCTTCCCTCTTCCTCTTTCTGTATCAATCTTCTCACTCTTTCTACCCTTTCCCTTATCTGTCTACCTACCCCCATCTCTTTTGCTCCCATCCTTTCTCCTTCAATCTATCCCCTTCTGTGATAACCTACCCCCATTTCTTCACTTTCCCCCATTCCCTTTATCTGTCAACCTGCCCCCTATTTCACTCCTTTCTCCCATTCCCCTTATTTGTCAATCTACCCCTCATCTCTTTTGCCCCCCAATTTTCTCCATCTGTCTACCCAACCCTTGCTGCTCTTCCCACCTACCACCCACTCCAGTACTTCACTCACCCTCACTTTTGCAGCTCTCCTCACCTACCCTACCACCCTTAGCACTGCACTCACCCCCACCTGTGCTGCTCTCCCACCCTACCCCCCACCCTTGGCACTCCACTCACCCACTACTCTTGCTGATCTCCCTATCTACCCCCACACTTGGCATTCACTCACCCCCACCTTTGGCACTCCACTACTCCACACCCATGGCATTCACTTGCCCCCAACCCTTGCTCTCTTCCCACCTACCTCCCACCCTTGGCACTCATCTACTCACGGGGGAGGGAATCCCATATCTCCCCCGCATTGCTGAGCCTGTTGCCAGAGATGCTGTCTTTACTCTTGGGTAGCCCCAATAGCAAGGGGCACCCCACTTCTAACTTTAACCAGAGACCCACAAAACTCAGGCCAAGGAAGACACTCCTGGTTCTGAAACACAGAGCAAGCCATAGCTCTGGAAACAAGGATTTTATATTCAAGTGACACGCCAAAAGGCACCCTCAAAGCAAACCTCCAGTCTTTCCCCTCTACCCAGAAGAGATTATGCTTATGGGATAACAATGGGTTCCACCAGGTAAAGTATCTACATTTCTAAAGGCTATTCAGAGGCCATCTGGCAAATAGTCCTTCTATCTCCAGAACCTCACCCAGCCCTTTTTGTGACATCTCATGTCTATGTCCATTGTCTTTCCTCAATCCATCCCTCAGGATACCAAGATAAACCAACCAAACATTCAAATTATTAATGATCCTTCCTGATGCTAATCATGGGCCCATCTCCCTCTTTTGTCTGTATCTGGGAACCTATTCCACTGCCTTTGCAGAACCATCAGTGGTCATAAAATCCATTCAGCTAGCCCCAGCACACCTGGCTCCAGTTGTTAATCCATACTCTGCCCCCTCTGGAAGCTCATTGGCCACATCTAGGCCTTGCCCATCCTGATGCCATGCACCCCTGGAACTCATCATTGGTCCAGGTGATCTATTGTTCTCACCTGAGACCAGCCCCCAAGACCTTCCATTGATCTGCATTGTTTTCCAATGCCTATATCCGTGACCACATGGTTTTAGACCGTGTGCTTCTGCCCTGATGCCAACTGGCAGTTTACCCCTAAACCCTTTGGGTTTAGGCCATAATCCTTTCTTCATGGACTTCTGCACATCTGGACAGGTAGTATCACCCCATAACCCCTCCACTATCAATCACCTTTGCTTTCTTAGTTCTCTATTGTGTGTGTGAATGCTTGGTTTTGTATTTGTATGTTTAAGAATCCTTTAGTAAAGAAATCACTGCTTTAGTAATCTAGCTTCTGCATCTATTTCTGGGTTCTTGGGAAAAACAACTCCAGTATACACAGGTCTGATCCTATAGTTATGCCAATTGCACATTAATACCATAATTCCCCATCTTTGTTAAAGAAACAGAGCAATTTGGCTAACAAGCCAGCACATCCAGGCCCTAGTACTCACCTCGGGGCCTCATCACAGCAATGTCTGGGAGCCTCTCCAAGTCCCAAACAGCTCCCAATGTGCATTATGGTTACTTTTCAGATTTTTTTTTGCAAACCTAGGGGGTCACCCAAGTTTGCAGAAAAGCCTATTTGAGGTGAGTGTGCCCCCTATCTGCAGATTTAGATATCTGCACATAGGGGACACAGTTGGGCATTAGATATATAGATTGTGACGTGAGAGCGATAAGAAGCCAGGAAGATTCTTGGGTGGTGTTTCAAATAGCATTTGCTGAGGATTTTAAATCTGGCTTCATCCACAAGCTGTTGTGGTCCTGCAGTGCATGAGACAAGTGAAGAAATTTTTGGCTACAAAATAAGCTTTTACACTCCATGGGATGACCACCAAGCAGTCCAAATGCCTGTTGCTTGATTCTATCCTTTGGAGCCTTGTTTGTGTGTGGAGAGCATACTCATCTTTTTCAATTAAGGTCCCTTTCTCATTGCATTTGAGTCCACTGGCCCCCATAAAACAAGAAGAGCTATTGCCTTCATGCCTGCATGTATAAAAGGTTTTAAGAACAGTTATGGAGTCTTAAAATTCAGTGGTTAGCAATGACATGGAATACAATTAAATGTTGGGAGTATCCGTGAGTCTGATTGATGCCATTGATCAATCTCCATTGTTAGGCTTTTGTTGCTGATGAACACTCCAGAAGTTGTTGTCCAGTGGTGTGTTTCTCCTCCTCCCCCCACCTTGGAACTTGAGTCCAGAATGGTCAAATTTAAATGATGGGGCTCCCAGTATTGGTGCAGAACAGGGAGTTTCAGAAGGTGCCACTTTTATTTCACTGCTACAAGACACATTGCACCAGGCAACATTCTGTCTTCTGTCTGTTCTTAAACTACTTGATATCTGTCCTTATCTGTATCCCATCACTAGTCATTCACTTTTAACAATTGCCTGACAGGTAGAAATCCAGCAGGATGCCTTTTGGCTTGCTAGAAGTTGGCAAGCCTCCAAACTCATTGCTACTGTGGAAAGCAGTGTGGCTGCTGTAGGGAGCAAATGAGAGCTCTCTGGAAACTTCTTCATGGAGTGAGTATGAGTCCTACAACAGTCATCTGTACCTGTCCCAAGTTTGTTTGGGTCTTATGTAAGGCTGCTGTAGGTGTGTAGTTTATCCCAGTCAGCCTTTTGTTGTTGACTCCTTGTTATACAGTACTGTCTTTTCTTGGGGAAGTAAAGTAACCCAAATTGAATTCTGGCCAACCATACATTTTTCACAATTTTGCTTGAACTATGAAACTGAAGCCATTGACCACTGACTGGAAATACTTTTAAAAATACCTCTGCTTTGAAGATTTTCCATGAGTTGCTCACAGGCTTTCAAACCTGTCTTGACAGTCACAAAAGTTGAAAACTGGCGGGGATGGGGAAAAAGAAGCTGAAAACCCAAGCATCCTGAGTTCTCTGCCCAAGGTCAGATTCTGTGCAATGTACATAGCAACACTACCCCTAGGTTTGTCCCACTGCTAAAGCTGTCTTAGCCTTGCATAGTGCAGCATGTTGAACCAAACTAGAAGTGTGTTTGTATCCCTACCCTGATTTTTATAAGGACAACTGTAGTGAGAGTATAACTTTTCCTTAGCCACATAATGAGAGCTTTAATGTGCTCCTGCAACCTTTTGATATTCTTTCCATGTTTAAATGATTATAATGCATTTGCTGATGCCATTAAAATGGCATGCAATAATAGTTCAGATTAAATTATGTAGCATCTAGAATTTATAGCTGAAAATGGCAGTGATGCTGATGAAACAATTAATGGCAATCCAAGGAAAATAAATTTCCCTACAATACAAACTAGGTGAATTTTAATGGTTTTGAAATTCACTAGTGTGCTTGAAATGGAATGATAAACTCAAGTGCAACATATGGTATGTAAATATTAACATATGCATCTGAAGTTGGTTCTTGATATGTCAGTCAATGATGAGCATGGTGAAGGATGTTGTCTCTAATTTCTTTGTCACCATTTTAAATGGCTAAGTCACAATATAAGGAAACCCTTTGAAATGGCTCAGTTACAATTACTATGTTTTGCAGTCAACCAACCACTAGCTGGCAATGTTATACAGCTTTTACTTCAGATACAAACACTGTAGGTTTCTTTTTCTATGAATGTAGACAAAAATACTGGATTGTAGTTGGGCATTTTTCAGTATTTCACTGATTTCTCAGCGAATACAAGAAATGAAAATCCAGAATTAAAAATTCTCTCATGGCTTTTCACTGTATATTTAAACATTTGGTATATTCACAGTCCAATTAAAATGTTGCTGCCAACTCAGCCTGGTCACCAGTGTTATGAACAGCGCAGTATTTTCTTTGTTGTGTTTGTCATACTGATATGTTCAGCCACCATTTACAAGCTCTCATGAATGTCTGTTTCTACATGGTCTGCCTAGCTCACTTGCTGCTCTACATGTGTATCATACATCCATCATTCCATAAAATTTCTCCAAAACCCAAATTTTACAGGAGAAGAAATTTAAAAAAAAGCTAGGACAATTTCTTCTGATCGTTCAGCTTACCTCCCCTTTTAATATTTGTTCCTCTTACTCTGCCTCTTGCCCTTTGCTTGTCCTACCTATTCATGCCATTGGTTCCATTGCTGTGCTGTCATGGTAGGCTATGATACTTGTAAAAGGCAGTTGCCCAGCTCTCTGTCGACTGGGTCAGGTGCTCTGATGTCACAGAAGTTGTTTCAAGCTTTGGACCAGACAAGTGATTGCTTGGAAGCAATGGAAAACTTTTTATTCTGAGATTGTGGCCCATGAGCATTTTTGGACTAAATTAGGTTTGGGGTGTATTTATGCCAGACTCTTGAATATCCTGATAGTGCAGGTTGGTTGAGTGATTCTCTATTTGGATGTGAGAGTAAATTATCTCTAGGTCCACTCCGCCATGTAAATGATGATGCTTCTTACAAGGGATGAGGCTAACCAGTAAGTTTTCCACCAACCTGCTTCACACAAAGTGAGGCCATTTTGTCGCTACTCCTGGCCTCCTGCCTGGACATCAACTCTTGTTCCTAGAGCAGGGTTTACGCCCCCCCCCCCCCATTTGATTTTTAAATAATCCTCCCACCCCCCACTTTTCGGCACAGGTTTTACAAAAGCAGATTACAATCACATAAAACTAGAACAAGTAAAACACAGTATCATTTAAGACAGATAAAATGTAAAGGTCATAAAAATGGAGCCCAGCAATTTTAACTGGATCTGAAATCAGTCTCACAACTAAGCTAACCTAAAGTCCTATCTGAAACAGAAGTATTTTTATCACCTTCCTAAAAACCCCAAGGAAAGATGCCAGACAGACCTCCTAGGAAAAAACATTCCACTATCTTGGTGCAGCCACTGAAAACGCTGCCAACTGCCAAGCCTCCCGAGGCAGTAGCATACAGATCATGTAAGGGAAGAGGATCAACCAGGTTCTACATACTTTAAGCCTTTAAAAGTCAAAAACTAGCACTTTGAATTGGACCCATACGAAACTAGTAGTCTTTTACATTGGACCAGGATTGGCGTAAAATGATCCCAGGGGATAGCTCCAAATAATAACTGAGAATGTTTCAGAGGCCACTCCACACACACAGTAGTCTGATTTGGAGGTTATCCAAGCAAGTACATTTGTGGTCAGGTCAGAAAAAAAGCATTGCTTCTGTTTCTGCAGCTGGAATCTGTCTTCACATTGAATACAGGAAGGAGATAATTCTTGGCTCCTTCATAGCAAGTTCTTGTTGTTGGTTGTGTTCTTCCTAGCCTTAATGGGACTTTGAAATATTAAATAGCACTTAAATAGCTATTAAATAGCACTACATTTGCATTTCAACAATGAACTCATGCTTCTAAATTGTTGCAGAGAAGTTCAATGAACTCCTGTATGTTTAACACCTGGAGAGGCCAGTGACTCCTTATCTTGTGGTGTTTGTCCTCTACAGACAGTGAGTCATTGACAGCAACAAAATCATAGTTTTGCTTACTGAATAATTCTTGAGAAGAAAAGATCAGAACAGGCACATATAGGGTTGCCAGACCTCCTGGTGGAGGCAGGAGTCTTCCACTGCCAGGCCCCACCAATCAGCTGGCTGGTAAGGGGAGCTTACTCCCCCCAAAAGGGAGGAGCAGCTGATGTTTTAGCAACATATCTATGCAACTTGAACGTGACCTGGAAGTGACGTAGGCACGCCAGGGCGACACGTTGGTTTTGGGGGCAAAAACTCTATAATAGAAACTATCTCTACCATAGAGTTTTTGCCCCCAAACCAGAGTGTCACTCCAATATCCCCAACATGCCTATGTCATTTCTCGGTCATGTCGGAAGTTACAAGGGCACATCACTGAAACATCTGATGAAATGTCCTTCTCCCAGTAAGGCCACCTCCCATCCCCTGCCAGCTGTCAGGAGGGACCTGGCAACCCTAGGGAGATCAATTATCTGTTAATCTAATGTATATTGTTTTTTTGGAGACACATGAAAAGATAGGGTAAAAAGTTTTCTCTGTAGTACACTGTGTCCTCTCCTGTATACTTTAAATGGTGTGTATTTTCTGTCATGAATAGTTATGCTCTTTTTATTAGCCATATTTATTATTGCTGAAAATCATAAACATTTCATTTAAAAGCCCTAGTAAAGAGCAGAGATATTAAAATCTTCTTTGTGGTCTCTGTGCATCACACCTCTGGGATACAGTGCACCTGCGCCGACCCTGATTGGTATCTTCTAAAGTGAAAGGGATTTTCGTGCCCTCTCCCCGGTCATGTGCAGGCTCCAGTGCACATGACCAAGGGAGGGGCACGACAATCCTGCCAGTTCTCTTCTGACTGCCACACTGGTAGGACCCTCCTCGCTTTGGTCGGTGATTCTCTTCTTCTTTTTTCCTTTTCCTCATGGATTTTTTCCTAAGTGAAAGACTTTTCTTGACTCGGATAGAATTGACTTTGAGTACTCTGTCTCGGCAGGTTACTCTCCCTACCCCACCTCTGGCCTATGGCCAAACAGTGGGGCTTCTTCACTCTTCTCCTTCTGATAAGGAGGGGAAAAAACTCAACTCCTTTGGGAGCAGATTCTATTCGGCAGGGGCATTAGGAATTAAAACTTCCAACTATACGGCCTGCATGGGTAGATACCAGTATGCCCTCTGGGAACAAATGACTGAGTTTATTGCTTCCCTCCCTAAGGACATGAACTGTCAAGCCAGGAGGCTACAGAAAGAGGGCATGCTGCTGGCAAAACTTAATGCCGCTAAGCTTAATCTAGATGTGGCAGCCAAAACGCTTACATCGGCAGTCACGCTCAGACGTCATGCCTGGCTGCGCTTCACATCCCTACCCAGTGACACTAAAGCCTTCATTGAGGATCTACCTTTTGAAAGTGAGGGCTTGTTTAGTTCCACTACGGATGCAGTGTTACAAGAACTAGAAAAAAGCGTCAAGACTTCACGTAATTTGGGAGTCACACAGCCTTCCAAACAATCCAAGCCAAAGTCCTGGAACAAGTCATGGTCACGCAGACCCTCCCAAAAGTCCTCCCCGGAACCTCAGTGGCAGAGATCTTCTGGTTTCCAGTCACGGCCCTACAGGAACGAACAGAAGTTCAATACTGTCCCCCAGTCGAGGACCAAGACTACCAACCCCCGTAAACAGAGCCTTTGACTTAGGCCTTGGGGCCAAACCTCCCACCCATTTGTCCCTGTTCTTGTCTGCCTGGGGAAAAATAACATCGGACAGATGGGCTCTCTCTGTCATCACAGAGGGCTACCGTATAGAATTTCTTCAGGTTCCTACAAAGTCTTATTCTGTCCCTACATCCAGTTCTGTCACACTGTTAGACGAAATCCAGAACCTCCTATAAAAGATGCAATAGAACCTGTCTCTCATTTGCAGCTCCATGGGGGTTTCTATTCCCGCTATTTCATGGTTCCCAAGAAGGATAGAGGCCTCTGCCCCATTATGGACCTCAATACCTCAATACCTTCATCATTAACAAAAAGTTCTGGATGACAACCCTGCAGAACATCCTTCCACTCTTTGAGAATGGGGTTTGGATGGTGACCCTGGACTTGAAATATGCTTACTTTCATATTACGATACATCCAGATCACAGACGTTTTCTCTGCTTCGCTGTGGGGAAGGGTCATTATCAATACAAGGCCCTCCCATTCGATCTTTCTACTGCCCCCCCCCCCATATTCACAAAGCTCATGGTTGTCATTGTGTACACCTTCACCTTCAAGGTGTACGAATCTTTCTGTACATTGATGACTGGTTGCTCATGGCAAACTCGGAGTCCACCCTGTGCGACCACATTGCGCTAACCATGAGCACCCTAGAAGCCTTGGGACTCACAGTCAACCTGGCAAAGTCTGTGCTCATCTCTTCATGACAGGCCCAGTTCATCGGGGCCATCCTGGATTCCCAGGCACACAAAGCCTTCCTCCCTCCCAAGAGGGTAGATGGTATCATTGCCCTGATACGCCTCGTACGTCAGCAGAAAGAGGCTACAACAAGGCAACTCCAATGACTCCTGGGGCTGATGGTGGCCACTACAGCGGTCATAGCCTTTGCCAGACTATACATGAGACTGCTCCAGCTGTGGTTTCTTCACCATTTTTGTCCTCAGTTTCTCTCCCAATCCAGGACGTTTTGCCTCACACTGTCTGTACTAGACTCCCTTAGTTGGTAGATGAACTCACAGAATCTATGGATGGGAGCCCCTTTCCACCCACCCACCCCATCCGTGACTCTGACCACGGACACCTCCCTCTGGGTGTGGGGTGCCCATCTGATGGGACTGTGTGTTGGGGCCAAATGGAAACCCCATGTGATACACAATCACATCAACTTCCTGGAGATGCTAGCAGTCCATTAGGCTCTCCGATCTTTTCAGCACCTAGTGTGCAACAGCACTGTCACAGTCCTGACAGACAACCCAACAACTATGTGCTACCTCAACCGTCAAGGGGGGACAGTATCCAGAGGCCTGTGTCAGCTAGCCCTAGAGATTTGGGACAAGTGCCATTCCTGGGGTGTGTTCCTGATCACAGCACACATTTCCAGCTCCCTGAATGTGCAGGCAGACTTCCTAAGCAGGGGGAGAGTGTCGCTGCATGAGTGGGAACTCAACTGGACCACTCTCTGACTGATATTCGATTACTGGGGTTACCAGGAGATAGATGTGTTTGCATCGCAGCACAATGCAAAGTGTCGTCTGTTTTGCTCCAGGGCAGGGAGGGATCCTGCCTCCCTGGGAGATGGACTCCTTTACTCTTGGGCAAGCAGACATGTATATCTGTTCCCACCATTTCCTCTGCTTACCAAGATGATCAACAAGGTGATGAGGGACTATCCTCGCTGCATTCTGGTAACCCCATGGTGGCCCAGACAGTATTGGTTCCCCACCCTCCTACACCTGTCCAAGGGCTCCTTCATCCACTTCCCAGTGGTGCCCGATCTCCTCCTTGCACAAGGGGGATAAGTGTTACACCATGATGTGCTTCATCTCAGGATGACTCTGTGGCAGATTCTGTGTTGAAAGTAGGTGACAGAATAGCACACGTGCTCCTCAATTGCCGAAAGCCATCTACATGCCAGTCCTACAATGGAAAATGGAGGAAGTTTGTGGCTTACCTTAGTTCAGAAGGGTTGCCCCCACCTCCTTTGGATCTGAATGCTATTTTCGGTTTTCTGCTCTCCCGTATCGACATGGGCCTCAGTTGTGCCTCTCTATGGATCTACCTGGCCACTATTTCCGTGAATCACCCTGAAATAGAAGGTCATTCGGTTTTTCCCCACCCAAGGACAAAATACTTCATGTAGGGCCTCAATCACCTGTTTTCCCCGATCTGAGGCCCAACACCAGCTTGGGACTTACCTCTGGTTCTGGCGAGACTGACAGGCAAGCCCTTTGAATCGATGACCACCTGTAGTCTACAACTCCTGTCATGGAAAACCGCTTTCTTAGTAGCCATCACGTCAGCTAGGTGGGTGAGTGAACTCTGTGTGCTCCACTGCGACCCACCTTACGTTACTTTTCATCATGATGGTGTTACCCTGGTTCCAGATATCTCCTTTTTACCCAAGATAGTCTTGGAGTTTCACATGAGGGTGGATATCACCCTTCCAGTGTTCTTCCCAACCCCTCATAATGAGGAAGAGCATTGTCTTATTTATTTATTATTTGCTTTTATATCCCGCCTTTCCAGGTGAGCTGGCTCAAGGTGGCTTCCAGTCATTAAAATACCATCAAACATGGTTTACAATTTAAAACACAGCAAAGTTAAAAATCAAACATAACAGAATTAAAAATAAAAGAACACGTACTGGTGGCAAACAGAGTCACATGGTGAAACGGCAGCAGGAGGGTCAGCTCACACATTCCAGGGTGATGTTATCCATCAATCCCCCCCAGTGGTGGCTCCTAATCAAAGGCCTGGTGGAAGAGCTCCATATTGCAGGTCCTGGGGAACTGTAACATGTCCCACAGGGCCCTGATGTCATCCGGGAGCTTGTTCCACCAGTAAGGAGCCACCACAGAGAAAGCCCTGGTCCTCATGCTGGCCAGCCAAAAGTCTTTCATCTTCACATGCTGTATGTGAAAAGGGCGCTGCTTTTCTACTTGAATAGGATGTAGTCTTATTCTAGCCCTCTTTCTCTCCCATGCCCTGCCAGGCCAAGGTCGGAAGCTGTCGTGTCAGAGTCTGTCCAAATGGATTGTGGAGACAATCAAACTGTGCTACTTACTGGAAAAGAAGCCACTGCCTGATCCACTTTGTGTGCACTCCACGAGGGCAGTAGCTACTTCCATAGCCTTCCTAAGAGGGGCACCTTTGGGAGACATCTGTAATGCAGCTACTTGGGCCTCCCCTCACACGTTTGTGGGGCACTACACCCTCAATGTCTGTCTTCACCAACGTTCTGCGGTGGAGCAAGCTGTGTTGCAGGTGTTGCGAGTTTAAGACCTCCAGTTCCCTCCTCCAGGTATGTGTGGGGTTTTTTTCTTGCTTATTAATCTCCCAGAGGTGTGATGCACAGAGACCATGAAGAAGATATACAGGTTGCTTACCTGTAACTGGGGATCTTCGAGTGGTCATCTGTGCATTCACACCACCCGCCTCCTTCCCCTCTGCTGTCGGTCTTGCTTGGAGACTGATGGCAGCAGTCAGAAGGACCTGGCAAGATCAGGGCTATTTTTGGACTGGAATGCGCTGGAACGGAGTTCTGTCTGGCTTCCAAGCCTGCCCCTCCCCTTCCCCCCTCCCTCACCAAAAGCCCTGCTCTGCTCACCCAGAAGAAGAGGCAATCTGAGCAGAGCACTGGCATCATAGCTCCTTCCTTCTCCAGCCTGCTATTTCTTGCTTAGGTGGTGAGAAATCCCTCTTTTGTCTCTAATCTCAGGAGTCAAGCCATAGCTTCCCTACAGTGTGTGTGTGGTGGGTGGGGTTTCAGAGTCCTCTACCCAAAAGCCGTTTGGTCTCAGAGCTTTTTTTTTTTAAAGCTGTGTAGTCTGCTCTTGTACTCTTCCTGCAATGGCAGTTAGCAGAGGATGCTGTTTGCCAGCTCTAAAGTTTTGCTCCTCCAGGCTGCACAACTTCTGCATCTTCTGGTGAGCTTTTGTGTTGTAAATGTGGAAATCCTTGGGGAACAAGGTGAGTTCCCTCCTCCTGTGGCCACCCCCTTCCCTTTTATTTTGAACACCAAAGCAGAAAGAAAGGTGGAGTGTATCTGTGAGTGTGTGCGTGTGTATGGACAGAGAGAGAAAGAGAGAGGAGCAGGAAAAAACTTGAAAAGTACTGGACTCGGGAGGCCAGTGGAGTGATTTCAATCATAGCTCTTTTATTAGGGAGTCAGGATCATATATACAGCATGGTGATTTCTTGCAGGTCAGGATGGAGCATGGGGACAAAGGGATGGGGAAGCTACTTATATTTACAGGTAGACCACACTTTGACCATCCCCGCCAGGGGGATTGGTCCAACAGGGATTATTCTCCCGCCAGGGGCTATCATAGGTCCATTCAAATATCCTCAGCCTCTGATAGGGGGACCAGCAGGATCCCTAGGAAGGAAGCTCTGTTGTTATCACATCCCATTACAGGCAAACATGCCCAGACATGTTCTCTGGCTGCAGACAAAGAATCAAGCACCGGACATAACAAAGCTGTAAATTAAAAACAATATATATCTTCTAATTAGGCTTCTTACTATTTGCTGTGCCCAAAAAGTTGAAGCAAAAATGTGGCTTCTGTCTCCCCCTTCCCCCCCCCCCAACAGCAAAGTTTGGTTCCAATCCAGCTCTCTCCCACCCCCAGTCCTTTTTGGATTTCTCCAGCTTTCCCGCTCTTTGTTTCTTCTTAGCTTTTATTTTTAAAAAGAAAGAAAACATTTTTTTTTCTGTTTCTGACTGCTCATGCCAGAAAAGGATGTACTAAAAGGAAGGACAAGATTGTCCATTGGAAACAATGGGAAACACTTGAAGGCCCATTGGAAATAATGGGAGCCAGGAATGCCAATCGACTTGCATAGGCTCCATTGAAATACATTACAGTAAAAGTAGAGTTGCAAAGAAAATGTGGAATGGATTTTCCATTAGGGTCTCTGGGCCCAAATAGACTACTCTAGGACTGGAATGACAGGCCCCAGCTTAGAATGACAGCCCCAGAGGGTAGCAGAAGAATTCTGGGACTGGAATGACAGGCACCAGAGTGGAATGACAGGGCCTGGGGGTAGCAGGAGAGTTCTGTGACTAGAATGAGAGACCACAGAGTGGAATGACAGTCCCTGGGGGTAGCAGAAGTGTTCTGGGAATGGAATGACAGGCCCCGGAGTGGAATGACAGCCCCTGGTAGCAGGAGTGTAGCAGGAGTGTTCTGGGGCTGGAATGAGAAACAACAAGAGTGGAATGACATCCCCTGGGGGTAGCAGGAATGTTCTGGAGCTGGAATGACAGGTGCCAGAGTGGAATGGCAGCCCCTGGGGGTAGCAGGAGTATTCTAGGAATGGAATGACAGGCCCCAGAGTGGAATGACAGCCACCATCAATTTATACAGGGGCATTATGATGCTGGCTTTCTTCATAGGGAAAGTGTTCCAACCCTTTTTTCATTCTACTTGCCCTTTTCTGCACTTTCTCCAGTGCTATAATATCTTTTTTGAGATGTGGCGACCAGAACTGTACACAGTACTCCAAATGAACTCATCTGTGTGGAACCTCAGGTAAGATGCCTGAACCTTTGCAGGTTTGGAGTGCCCCATAATCACAAGGTGCGTATGCACCACTGATTTATGGATGATGAGCAGGGCTCATTTCATAGCAGGAGCTCCTTTGCATAGTAGGCCACACACGCCTAATGTAGCCAATCCTCCAAGAGCTTACAGAGGTCTTCTTACAGGGGCTACTGTAAGCTCTTGGAGGATTGGCTACATCAGGGGTGTGTGGCCTAATATGCAAAGGAGCTCCTGCTACGAAATGAGCCCTGATGATGAGATCAACTAACCACTGAGCCATCTGCCAGAGTTTACTGGGTGGCTGCACAGCTGTAGTTATGCATCCATGCCTGATGTCTCTTACAGCCTCAAGGCACTGCCACAGAGGCATAAATGTTTGCTCTGGAACCATATTTAAATCTATTGCAAAAGTATTCCCAAATGAATCAATTTCAAGTAGATCAGATCTTTTACTGTCTCCTTAATGATTTCTGACTCTAGAAGTTTTACAAAGGTGCTTAGGGTTTCCTATCAAACCACAAATGGATCCAGAGGAACAAAGGAATGGCTTTAATATGGTATCTGCAAGTAGAACAAGGCTGGGGACTTTCATCTGACTAGACCTACTTAGGGGTGGACTGGGAGGCCACAACAGCCATGGAAAAAGTCCCTCCACCAACATCCACAATCCCATCATCCTCAATTTGAGGAAAGGGACATAATATCAACCCTCTAGACATACCACCCTCTCTCTCTTAATCTTGTACTTTATTTTCTACACACAATACTACTAAATTTTGCTAATAAAAGCTGCAGACTACTCAGAATTAAGCCCCATTTTTATTCAGAAAGGCTTACTCCCAGAAAAGAGGATTGTAGCTCATTCTACTTTCAAGCACTGTATTTGACCCATCCCCTTGGTGCTGTGTTCTGTTTCTCATTTTATTTGCACCTTTGCAGTATGCCATTGTATTTCGGTTAGTGATGCTAGGCCTGGCATCCTCAGGAGGATTTGGGGAACAGGGTCAGGGATGTTGGCATTATGCCAGCATGCAATGTCTCTTCTGATGAAAATCGGAAGTGACTTCATGACATTAAGCCATAGAGTTTTTGGTAAATGCTATAGCATTTCTCCTGGTGTCATGATATCACTTCTGGTTTTTGCCAGAAGTGACATTGCATGCTAGTGTGATGCCAGTATGCCCCCTGCCAGCATACCCTTTCCCCCTGCCAGCATTTTAGGTGCTGATGGGCAACAGGAGGTATTGCCAGGAGGTCTCCCAGAGTCCTGGCGCTCATAATTTCAATGGAGCCCACTTGAGTCAACTGTCTTCAGCTTCTGCTTCAAGAAATGCTGCTTGCCAGCGGCAGGTTTGCATGCAGTTCAGGACACTGGGTGCCTGAATGAACTAATCTTGGGACTGGTTTACCAGAATCACTACTATAGATTATCCACCTGGCAATTTTTTTTTGGTGCTTAGACTTCAAACTGAACATTTTTTTGTTAGATGACTATACAGTAAAACCATTTTAATTCTATCTGCAAAGACCAGCTCGTTCCAGATTTACATCAATGTTGACTTTACACCCTGAAGATATATTTCCCAAGTTTATGGACCTATAAACACCACTCATTCTGCAAAAAAAAAAAAAAAAAGCAGAGGGGAAAAAAGATAATGGTTCACTAAATCCTTGAGCACTTATGAAGGTCTTGATATTGGACAGAATATTTATTGCAAAGATTAAAAGGTTTGGCTTTAGATGTGGCAATTCTAAATCACTGATTCCTTCCCTGTCTTGATATTGAGCTCAAGAGGCTAGTTGAGGGAAAGAGGCAGGATAGAAGAGCTCGTGCAGAAGCTTGCGTTAATTTAAAAACAATAAAAACTTGCTGAGTAAGCAGAAAACAGGAAAGAAATGATGAAATAAAAAAGAAGGCTACCCACATGCCTGAAGAAATGTAAAATGGTGAATTTAGAAGGGTAATACATGCATCATTATAGAGTCTTTTATGTGACATTTGTACATGCTTGTACATCAGCCCATTCTCTGAAATATGTGCATATTACATATGTCCAACATGGATGTAAATTTTAAGGGCACTTTCTAACATGAATTTTGCAGCTTAAGGGCCACTGAAATACAGCTGTTTTCCATGCTACAAAGGTCACACAAAAAATCCTGGGTCACGTATTAGCTGTCTAAAATGTGGCTCCTTCCCATGCCAGTGGTTCCTCACCTTCTAGAATGGTTGTTTCTAGAATGAGAAGCAACCACCTAGCTGATTCACATCTCATATGATAAGGGCTCCTGGTATTATCTTGTATCATTTGGAAAGAAGCTGTGCTGAAACAGCTTATACACCATAAGCATAATGCCAGAATGCTGAAGGGCTTGTCTTGAAGCCACGCTTGGGGAAAATAAAATACCATTGGGTGATGGATGAGTTTTTCCCTTCACTGGACTAGTTTTCCCCAGCGGCAGACAGGAGGAAGATCAACCAAGATAACTATAGATAACACAAGGGAGAAGCTCACTGGCCAACAGCATCATCTTGCCTCTGAATATGAGCCTCTAGCTTTCCTCAAATGTCAGGACTGAGCTTTTAGAGTTCCTGGCAGGTTTTTATAGCCTAAAAAGCAGCCAGAGTCACTATCCTTAGCATGTCAAATGGCCCTTAGTATCACGAACTCTCTTGTGTCTTTTAATACCACTTCAGAAAGGTACCATGGAATTGTCTATAAAGGTTTTGTAACAAGTGTGTGTGGGTTGTGAGTGACTTGTTGGGGAACCTGTCCAGAGATGATGATCTTGGGACTCAGTAATTTAGGTAGGGGAAGTATAGTTTATAAAATATAGTGTACTCTGTCTAGTTAGAAAGCAAACATGAGATTTCCAAAGGAAAAAAATATATAATATGTACTCTCCCATGTAAGATTATTTTTGTTTGTTTCACTGTCATGGTGTCCCTCAAGAACTCCTCCTGGATTTGTTTTTTGGTGAGGACCTCGGGAATTCTATGTTAGAAGTATCTGCCCTCCCTCCACATCAGGACTAAAGTTCTCTAGTTTTCTAAGTAAAAGAAAATAGCTATTAAATCAGTTGAAATCTGTAACATAAAGATGCCTAAAATGCTCAATAGCACTTTGAAGACTAAGTGCTATGAAATTCTATATACAGGAGCCACTTCTGAAAATTACATTTTTTGCCTATAATAAGAACAAAGGTAGAACCGTGCTGAATCAGACCAATGGGCCATCTGTTCCAAAGAACTACATCCCAGAATACATAACGAGTTTTGCTGGGAAGTCCACAGTTTCATTTCATGCTGCCCCCCCCTCCCCCAGCCAAGCAGCTAATATGAATTTTCAACAAGAAAGTTCCATTTAACTCATTAACCAATAGTTCCATTTAAACAAATAGCCATTGCGTGAAATGCCTCCATAAATGTGCCTAATCTCCTTTTATCTAAACTAGTGGCCATCGCCATACCCTGTGGCAAGGAGTTCCACAAGCTAATTAGGTGTTGTGTTAAAAAGGTTATTCTTACTCTTGATAATGAAAACTCCATAATCCAGTTAAGGCCAAATTAGATGTAACACTGAAAGCAGCAGTTTATGCATCTTTGCTCCCTCTGCCATAGCATCTAATAAAACTTGACAATGTTCTAGATTACCCCTCCCCCATCCAGGGATGCGGAAGGGTGTAAAGGAGGCATAGATGTTGTGACGTTAGGAGACGGCATTACAAAGTGGAGGGAGGAGCTTGAAGCAGAGCTGCTGTTTTCAGTGCTTAGTACTGTATGATCATAAGCAGAGTTATACCCTCTGACCAGGACTACATTTTCAATGTCTGGTTTGGGTCTCCATGTCTATTGAGCTGCTTGTCTGTTCTGCTTTAGTAGATGTGGTCAGCATTGTTAAACCTCTCTTCTATTTGAAATTTATTTATTTATTTATTCAAAACATTTTAGGTCACCTTTCCATTTGATCAGAGTCCCCAAGGCTGCTCACATAAAACATTAGAACAATTCAAAACTATTGGGAAATTTGGTTAATATAGCAGAGTTTGCCCAGTCAGAGAAGTGTAATACTGAGTGAATCTCCCAAGAAGTATATTGCAAAAAAGGCAAACTTACATTTATTCAAGTAGATCCACTTCATATTCAGGTTGCAGTCAAAGGAGAGAAAGAAGCCTAATCCAGAATCATGTGTATGGGAGTATGAGAGCACTGTAGCTACGTTAGAGACCTTCAGAGACATGTGTCTCCATGGAAGGCCATGTGAAGAGAGAGTGAGAGGACAAAGCGAGAGGATGGGTCAGAGGGCAGCTCTCAGGTTAAGAAAAAGAGGCATCTCATTAAAGGAGATAACACCTATACACACTTACAGTGATGCAGCACACACACACTCGTACAGGCATGCTGAGTCACTCACTCCAACAAAAACAACATTAAAATTATAAAATAATTTGATAAAAATACATAACACCAGAACCAGGGCCAATAACTGCTAATGGGGGAATGTCAAATGAAAGAAAAAATTTTGGTGCCACAACTGAAAAGACCCTTTCTCAGGTTCCCACATGTCTAACCTCAGATGGCAAGGGGAACCCAAGAAAGGTTTCTGGAGAAGACTAGAATCAGTGGGTTTGTTTCAAGTATATATGCCCCAATTATTTTGCTACCCTAGGTATAATGACATTAAATAGACAAGAATATGCAATATCTGATGTACACAAAAAGAAGAAGCTCCAGCAAGGGGCAACATATGGAAAGCCAGTCAAATGGGGGGGTGGGTCTCTACCTTTTGCTCACTTTAATTTCCTTGTGCATCCCCAGAACACTATTTTCAGACTATTTTGTTTCTTTTAGAGAACCCTTCCCTCCTATCATGTAGTTAGGATGTTATCTCTCTTTCTCTCCTAAGAAAATAGCTGTTGAAATATTCATCTTTTCCTGGTGCAGCAAGATTAAGACTACTTCTGAGCAACCTTTGCCAAAACTGCATAATGGGTGTGGCAAATTTTTGTTTTCTTCTTCTTTTTCATCTTCCTCCTCCTCCTCCTCCTTCTTCTCCTCTTCCGGGCTATCAAACCTAAATTTCTTTCTTTCTTTCTTTCTTTCTTTCTTTCTTTCTTTCTTTCTTTCTTTCTTTCTTTCTTTCTTTCTTTCTTTCTTTCTTTCTTTCTTTCATAGTGGGTGTTCCATAATAAACGACTTCCTTAATCACTTAGTGTCACTGATGCTGAATATTCATTCTACACCCCCCCCCCATACTATTTTTTTATTTTCAGTTTTTGGATTTGTTTCTGCCTTTGGCAGTAGGCAGTATTTCTCTTGGACTGCAGGCAAAGAACTGCTAAGGTGCCTGTGTGCACCTTTAATGAACTCTACTACCTCTTTCTCAGGCATTTGCATAGCTTAGGCAACATTCTGGCACTTTAGCCATTCATCCAGTTTGCCTATGTGGCTGGACTGACATTGAAGTTAAGGGTGAATTTGATTTCAGACTGTTGCAGAGCTTTAAAGGTAAGTGTGTCACAGAGGCATATCTCTCTTCCTTAAAGATCTGATTTTGTGACCTTTTTTGTAGTGAAAAGAGTATTCAAGAGGTTCCTTGTACTGAAAGATCTTTTGTTAAGTTATTGATAAGACATTTTCAAGAAGTGCAAAGTACATCCCTTGGGTGGGTTTGAACTAGCAGCCTCAAAGTTTATCAGCTTTTAAAGAGCAGACAGCTGCTTAGAATTCATTTGCCTTTCTTTCAGAGGCTTTACTCAGCAAATGTACCATAAAAGACCTGGGAATTAACATATCCCTGCTGCTTTCTTATGAATGTCTCTATGGATAGGATACAGCCTAACTTTTAGGGCCTTGTATTTAATCAGTGGCTCAAGTGGTTAAGATACTGAACTGCAGATCAGAAGGTCAGTAGTTCAGGAGGTTGAGACCTGAGTGCTGCATGACTGAGTGAGCTCCCATCTCTGGCCCCAGCTCCTGCCAACCTAGCAGTTCGAAAGCAAGAAATGGTAAGTAGATAAATAGGTACCGCTTTGGTGGGAAGGTAACAGCATTCCATGCGCCTTTGTGTCTAGTCATGCTGGCCACATGACCACAGAAACATCTTTGGACAGCGCTGGCTCTTCGGCTTGGAAACGGAGATGAGCACCGCATCCCTAGAGTAGTATTCGACTGGCTTTCGAGCAAGGGGAACCTTTACCTATTTAATCAGGAATATTGGCCTTGGGTGTCTCTGGCAGCTTTGTGTCATGATCTACCTGATGTGGCCTGGCTGGAACTGACAGGCATCAGTACTGTGACACTGTCCCAATGCCCACCAAAATACTTTGTAATTGCTTTTCTCAGCGAGGACTAGTGAGAAGCAAGTAGAAGGTCAAGATAAGAATGGCTGTGGAACTAGCTAGCATCAAGGGCATGCCAACCAAGGACAGGCATCTGATGGGCAACTTTTCATGCCAGAAGAGGTGCCAGAGCAGCAACACCCAACAGGAGGATAACAGCTAAAGGTGAAGCTTACCCCTTTTACAATATTATTTATGTTGGCAAAATTGGCAAAATTACTTAAATATTTAGAGTTTGCAATGGATCTTTACTTCACTGGAGAGGAGGCATTTTTTCTGTTTAAAATCTTTTATTTCTAAAGGATAGGGTGCACAGGAAGAGCTAGAAAATAACGACCAGGGGTCCTTTCATAGAAAAAGAGGTGCAGGAGCTCATTAGCATAACTCATTAGCATAACTCATTAGCATATGTCAGATCCCCTGACATCACCAGAAGTGTTTCAGAAAGGGAATGTCAGTTTCAGCCCCATTATATCCTATGGGCCATTGAAATCAATGGCAAAAACTCATAGGGTATATGAGGGGCTGGAGGAAAGGGGGTTTGAGGGAGAGGCTCCAAACTTTCAGGGTAGCTGCTGGGGCCTCTCCTCGAAATACCCACCAAGTTTCAAGAAGTTTGGACCACGGGGTCCAATTCTATGGGCCCCCAAACAGATTGTCCCATCCCCTCCATTGTTCTCTATGGTGGGAAAAAATGTTAACTTGCCAAGTCCGGGTTGGAAAATACCTGGGGACTTTGGGGATGGAGCCAGGAGAAGGTGGGGTTTGGGGAGGGGAGAGGCCTCAGCATGGTACAATGCCACAGAGTCCACCCTTCAAAGCAGCCATTTTCTCCAGGGAAGCTGATCTCTGTCAGCTGGAGATCCACTGTAAAAGTGGGATATCCCCAGGCCCCACCTGGAGGCTGGCAACCCTAGCCCCGACGCCTCTCATTGGCCCGACTGTGCTTACTCAACTTCCCAAACGAGGAAACAGCCAGAAGGCTCTCCAAAAAGGGAGGGGAGAAAAGTTTGCTGAGCTGTTGCACTGGATGTGAGCGGAGTGGGCAGGCAGGCGCCTCCTGACCCAGTGGCTGCTTGAATGAGTAGCTAGCTGGCTCACTTTTAAAAGGCCATGCCAGACAAAGTGCAGGAGTTCTAGGGGGGAGAAAAATGCTATGGAAGCAGTCCTGTGAACTCTTTACACAGCAGTTGAATTAAATGTCCAGCTGAGGGCAGCAATGTGGGGGGAGAGCCAATACATCCGAATTAAGGCCTCCCTTGCATTGCCTTTTAAAATGTCCCCTTGGATGCCTGTGTTACCCTTTTAAGAGCCAGTCTAGGCACAGGCGGAGAGTTCTCTTAACCTCTTGGGCTAAGCTATAAAACCCAGCATGCAAGGGACGGGTGAAAGACAAGCCCAGGTGAGTACTGGACAGGTTCCCAATAAAAGTACTGTTGAGAGGCCCATAAAAACCGTGGGGGGAGTGGGCCCTATGGGCCCCGTGGCAGCTAAGGGCCTGTGCTCATGTTCTTCAACCACTGGCAGGTATCCTTAAAAGACTTGTGTAAAGGCAATCACATTGTGTTGTTAGATCACTTTTGCATTGCACTGTGAAAGTATCCAGCTAAGGCACAAATGACTTTTACTGCACTGGAGTGGAATGTGATGTAAAAGACATGTCTGGCATTCATTGCTTGGCAAGCCACCAGTTTACCACAAATCAGACAGGGAGGCAGCAGAATGCGCCCCCTGACTTGCACATGGAGATCTTCTCAATTTCTTTGCATTCTCTTTGTGACTTTTCTCCATACCTCCACCAGAAACTTTCCAGCTTACAAAACACTATGATGAGGGCAAACATTAAAAACACTGTGGAACCAGCAAACTATTTAACATCTCTGGAAGTAAAAGGGTTTAGAAGAGCCTTCACTCCGGCTAGGTGTTCTGCCCTCCTTTCTGCTGTACTTGAAGGAAAATACAAGAATATTCTTTTCACAGAAAGGCTTTGTACCTGCCCGTTAAGGGAGGTTGAGACTACAGAGCACGTGTTTTTCATATGCCTGTACTATAAGGTGGCATGTAACAAGATCATCATCCTGTTGATTGAAAAATTTTCTGAAAATCTTTTTGAAAAAGCTAGACTCAAGTTTCTTCTGTCTGATAGAAATCCCAAGATTACCTACAAAGCAGCCAGTTTCTGTATGGCGATACTCAGGATACAGAAATTTTATGGTCGTTAGATATTGGGTAGTTATGGTAGTTAGACATGACATTAAATTTTAAACTGCTTTGTGATTTTTGATATATTTTAAAATTTTGGAATCTTGTAAATTAGGACTTCTTTTTTGTATGACTGGTCTAAGGACCTCAACAATAAACTGAACTGAACTGAGTATCCACACAAACCCTGAGTATCCTCCCTTTGGATATCTTTTTTAGAATGAAAAATTGTTGCCTGATTGGTTTTGAGGAAAGACCTCTCTGTATCCACCTATTAGCTCCCCCTGAGATCATGCTGAGGAGAATAACTACCAAGTTGAAACTTCTCTCAATGACATACAGAGCAATCATTCCCCAACAGCAAATACCGAGACCATGAGAGCAAACAGACTGTCAGTCATTTCAGTTTCTTCTGTAATAAGAGCGCATCCAATGTGATATCCTGGCAGAGCAAAACACTTGAATTTGACCAAACTGCAACATTTGATACAATGACGAGTGCAATATTTGCCCCGGCTTTCAATTTCAGCTTTATTTTTGTCATTGCTTTTCTTTCACGCTCTCTCCAGGAACAGAAATGAGTTATGGAAGCAACTGTCACAATTGGCACAACATCCTGAATAGGCTATCTTCTTTTAATGCATTAACCTTTGGCACTCTTATGCTCTAGGCCACATATAGCCAAATTCCCAAGGTGGTGGTCAGTCTTCCCTTGCTATGGAATTACTGTAATAGATTACTGGCTGGGCTGCCTGTTTCAAAATACAGGGGAGGAAAACCAAAAATTGTGTGCCTTGCTCTTTTTCTTTTAATCAGTTGGACAAAGGTTCAAATCTCCACACTGCCATGAAGTTCACTAGGTGACCCTAGGCCAGTCATATTCTCTCCCGCTGAAACTATCCTACAGGGTTGTTGTGAGTTTAAATCAAAGAAGGAAAACCATGTATACTGCCCTGAATTCCTTGGAAGAAAGGCAGAATAAAAGCATACTCAACAAGCTAGAAATGTATTAGTCAATTAAAGTGGCTATGGCTTCCTAGCTTGCTTTTCTTCTAATTGGAATGAAAGATTATACAAAGGTGCTGAAGCTGCTCAAAAGAAGCAGCCAAGGCGTTTCCATCCCCACATCATTTTCTGCTTTACCCTGGGAGAGTGGGATGCTTGAACTTGTGGCAACAGACCTCACTGAGACCTTCATTTTCGTGCCCACCGATGACCAGAGTGTAGTTTCTGCCAAATGGTTATTTATTTATGATACTTCTGTGCTGCTTTTCTTCCCAAGTCAGGGTCTCCAAAGCACAGAACATTAAAGTATTCCAAACATTAAAACAGTTATTATCATTGTACTAATTGTTTGGAGCTCTTTTTAGTGACTTGCATTCTATGGCCTGTTTCCAATGATGGAAGAGCACTTCTGCCATTGAAAGATGGGAACAATTTCTGCTGACCCTCTGTCCAACTGCAGACACCCCCCTCCTTACCAGCTATGATGTTCATGGAGCTGCCCTATTACCAGGAGCAAAATTTTGGAAGGCTGAGTGGGCGTGTCAGGAGTGAGGGAATTTCTGCTCCCTGAGCTCTGCCTACAGAGTCGTCACTATTTTCACTGACGAAATTTGGCTTAGTGAGCTTTTAGAATGCTTCCAGAGTTTACTGCAGCCAGTAGGGTTGCCAACCTCCAGGCACTGAAACAAGCAGTCATTCTCATTGGGGGCACCTTCTAGGGTTGCCAGCCTCCAGGTAGTGCCTGGAGAATCTCTTGCTTTTACAACTCATCTCCAGCAGACAGCTATCAGCTCCCCTGGAGAAAATGGCTGCTTTGAAGGGGGCATTATACCATGCTGAGGTTTCTGCCCTCCCCAAACCCCTCCCTGTCCTGGATTCACTCCCAAAGTCTCCAGGTATTTTCCCAACCAGAGAGTCAGTTTGCTGTAGTGGTTAAGTGTGTGGACTCTAATCTGGGAGAACTGGATTTGATTCTCCACTCCTCCACTTGCAGCTGCTGGATGACCCTGGGCAAGCCATAGTTCTGTCAGAGCTGTTCTCTCAAGGACATTTCTGAAAAGAGCTCTCTCAACCCCACCTACCTGACATGGTGTCTGTTGTAGGGAGGGGAAGGAAAAGGAGTTCGAAAGCTGCTCTGAGACTCCGAGTGAAGGGCGGGGTATAAATCCAATCTCCTCATCCTCCTCCACCACCTTTGTGCTGCCTTGTGAGCATGTGTTTGTGTGTTTGTCTGATCTGGGCTCCTTTCTCTGCCTCTCTCTCCAGCCCGAAAAAGCCATTATCATGTCCCCCTCTTGCTTTACATAAGAGTAGACATACTATCAAAGCCAATAGTGCTACTCCCATGTAAAATCCACTAAACTGTCTCTTGACCCTTCATATCTTTCTCCCCAGTTGCGAAAACTCTTCTTCTGTTTGTTATGTTCTTTTAATGTTTTCAGTTTTAAAATGTCAGGGGCAAAATGATTAAGCAAATAAATTATCTTTTGTGCATTAGAGTTGCTATTTGAGAGCCTACTGTGCTTTATACAAGAGAAAATGGAGCAACTCTCATGTAACGATGGCAGAGAGAACATGGCTACTGAAATGCTCAAATGTTTCAGCGCCTGTGCAAAACCCACAAATCCAGAACAGAGGGAACCCATGAGAGGAAGTCTGAACTGACCCCACTATAGCGCAGTCATCAGAAGTGGCATAACACATGCGAAAACGTGAAAGGTGGCTGCAGTCTGGGAAACCCCTCTGTTTAGGATTGTGCTGTACATTACAGATTTCATGCACTTTTAAGCCTCTAAATATTTATAAACTGTAGAATTTGTAAATGCAGACCATGGATCTGGTGTGCTGCTGGTGATGACTCTACTAGCATCTTGCAAATAGCAGTAGTCCACTGTGTATCTCAGTGTTTTCTGGGAAATGAAGCAGCAATAGTATAATATCTCTGAAACAAAGCTTTTTGATCACGCCATGATGAACACTTTATATTAAATAATACAAATAATCTGAATATACACCACAGCCGTCTATATTTTCAGCCTCAAATCAGTGTGATAGAATTTTTCACCTTGCCAAAGAATATGAGATATGACATTAGAGGCCTGAACAGCATGTCAACTGTAGGGAGTATTGTGGGCTAGAAAGCTGAACTTCAGTGGGTGCATGCTTTATTTCATTTTTATTTGCAAAGAATGTTCAGTTGTATACTTCTCTGGGAGACTGGCCAGTGTCAAAGTAGTATTAAAAATATTTTTGTGGGATGACAAAGCAAAGGAAACTATTCATCCAGTGGAAAGCAGCTCAGATAAATAAATCTGGAGGAGCTAGAACTATGCTGGTCCCCATTGTTATTTCTTCCATTTTAAGTGGCATGAGGAAAACAGCATGTTAGGTTAGGTTAGGCAGCCTGAAAACTGACATGAAGTGACCTAGAGCACTTCATACAGAAAGAGACTATCGCTCAAATAATGACTGGTTTGCTTTTGTCAAATGTAGGAAGTCAGCATGTGCATTTCAGTAGTTTTTGTGTTGTAATTTTTCCTGGTGTTCTCTCTGCACTTTATTTGCAATACAGTGTTTCTTATCTCCTATTCTCCAAGACCCAACTCCTGCCAAATAAGAATTTGGGGGGGCGGGGGGGAGGGTAGAGAAAAGCCCAAGTAGTAAGATGAGGATTGTCAGAAAACGGCAATAAATTTTGCTACACTTCTCAGTCCAAACAGCAAACCTAACCTGGAATCTTTTGTAATGGCTGGACCTTGTTGTAAAGGCTGATAAGGCCTGACATGAATATTTGTGACTGATTTAACTGGTTAGTTTGTGTTTTCTCCCTTGGCCAGTTACCTAAAATTCTTCAGGCCCAACTTTCAAAACCTGGGGCACCTGCTTGAGAGTTAATACTCATTTCCCCTGTAGACATTCTATAGTGACCTGGCATAGTGTCATGATTAGTGTGTTGGGATAGGCTCTGGAAGACCCAAGTTCTAATTCCTACCTTGCCCTGAGTTGAGATTACCAACCTCCAGGAGGATCCTAGAGTCCTCCTGGGATTACAGCTGATCTCCTGACTATAGAGATCAGTTTCCCTGGAGGGAAGGGCAGCTTCAGAGGGAAGATTCGATGGTATCACATCAACACTGAGCTTCCTCCCCTTCCTAAACTCTGCCCTCCCCTGGGCACCACTCCCAAATCTCCAGGCATTTGCAGCTGAGTTTGGCAGCCCTACCTTGGGCCAGTCACACTTTTTCACCGACTTTACCTCATAGGATAAAATGAAATAGAGGAGGAGGATGTTGTAAACTGCTTTAGGTCCTCATTGAGGAGACAAATATTTACCCAAATAAATAACAGATGCTTGCAAAACAACAACAACAACCCAGAGAGGGAATCTAGCTGGAATAGTGTTGCTAACTCTGGGTTGGAAAATTCCTGGAAATTTTGGTGTGGAACCTGGGATGGGTGTAGTTTGTGGGAGGGGAGGGACCTCAGCAGGGTATAATACCCTACAGTCCAAAATCCCAAACAGCCATTTTCTCCAGGGGGACTGCTATCCATAACAATTGTAATTCCAGGAAACTTCCAAGCCTCACCTGAAAATTAGTAGGCAAAAGCTGGGCCTTGGAAAGTTGTCTTCTCTTGAGGTCAAAACCTCCTTCAAGGGATCTGCAAGTGTCCTCATTTTTCTTTGTGATGTGTAATTTCTGATTTTCTGACCATCAGTTCCACACTGGAAACTGCTAAATAATCCTGAGTAATGCAATATATTTAATCCTGAAGGATTCCTAATGATGATTATTGCCCAATTTTTTGCCTATGAACAATTATATACATGAAAAAACACTCCTTATTAAATTTGGATTGGATGGTAATTAAGACTAATTTAGAAAGAGACTGTATGCAATTTGGGTGATTTGGGAAAGGATTATAATCAATGTGAAGTTATGTCTCACTTTTAATTGCTTGAATTCTATTTGGATTTCTCATGCAATGTGCTGTACCTCATTTAGCATACCCAAGATAATCTTTAGTGGAAGAAATTGGCATCAACTAAGAAATGTGCACCTAACTAGACATAAATAAAATTATTTGTAAGGACATAAAATTTTCACTCTTCACTTCTTAGCCAGTGAGGTTTCCATGAGCAAAAGCTTGGGGGATTGTACAGAGAGGTTGGACAGTTGAGTAAAATTATTTTAATCTCCTTCACATCAGGTAACCCTTTACTGTTCCTGGAATGCTCTTGCCTCTCCTGCTTATGTTTACTAGTGCCCCTTATTGATAGTTCTGTACATCACCAGAAGGTCTTTGGTGGTCTTTGGATACCAGATTATCCAGTTTTGCAAGGCATGAATGTTTAAGTACCAATATTAACTTAAATGTCTATTACAAATCAAATTTTCCATTGGGACTGGTATCTTCATGAAGGATTAAGATTTATGGTTCTTCCAGGAATAGCCCAAAGGGAAGACAATCTTATCTCCAAATAAGGAAGAATGGATTAATTTAAGATAGCCCTGTTACCAGCTCAGACTAAAACAGGAACAAGACTGGTTGGTAACTGGAGTGGGAGTGAAGCTGACATGGAAAACAAGCAGTGGCTGCCAAATACAACACAGAGGCAAGAAGCTGACATGCCCCCCCCCCCCCCCGGCACCATATTGGGTATTTGCTATGACCAGGGGTCCTTTCGTAAAGAAAGAGGTGCAGGAGCTCATTAGCATAACTTATTTGCATATGCCACACCCCCTAACATCACCGGAAGTGTCATAAGGCCACACATCCCTGACGTCAGGTGTGTCAGAAGGCAAGAAGGGAGGGAGGGGGAAGGAAGGAAAGGAACAGGAAGGAAGGTAGGTAGGTGGGGGAGAGAGAGAGAAGAAAGAAAAAGGAAGGAAGAAAGAAAGGAAGGAGGGAGGAAGAAAGAAGGGAGGAAGGGGGGAAGGAAGAAAGAAAGGAACAGTAAGTTAGGTAGGTAGGTGGGGGGGGAGAGAGAGAAGGAAGGAAGGAAGGGAGAGGGGAAGGATGGGGAAAGGAAGGAACAGGAAGGTAGGTAGGTAGGTGGGGGAGAGAGAGAGAAGAAAGGAAGGAAGGGAGAGGGGAAGGAACAGGAAAGTAGGTAGGTAGGTGGGGAGAGAGAGCAAAGGAAGGAAGGAAGGAAGGAAGGAAGGAAGGAAGGGAGAAGGGAAGGAAGGGGGAAAGGAAGGAACAGGAAGGTAGGTAGGTAGGTGGGGGGGAGAGAGAGAAGGAAGGAAGGAAGGAAGGAAGGGGGGAGAGAGGAAGGAAGGAAGGGAGACGGGAAGGAAGGGGAAAGGAAGGAGCAGTGGGAGGAGGGAGCAGTGGGAGGGGGGAGGCTTCTCCTTCCCGGCAGAGCGCCGCTGGCCCCAGGACTATTGATGGGGGGGGAGGAAAGGGGCTTCCCGGGGCCGGCGGCGCTCTGCCGCAGCCCCAGGAGCAGTGGGAGGGGGGAGGGATGGGCTTGTCCTTCCCGGGGCCGGCGGAGCGCTGCCGGCCCTGGGAAGCATTGACAGGGGGGAGGCTGGGGGGGCGGGGCTTTGTTAAGTGCCCGTCCCCTCGCCTCCTCTCTCCCGGAGCAGCACTCTGGCGTGCCCCGGCTCCAACGGAGCCCTGGCTATGACAGATTATAAATTTGTTTGGGATATTTGTAGGATTTTTAAAATTTATTTACTCCATTAATACCCAAAGTGGAATGGAATTTATGGAATTCTTCTTGCTTTAAAATTTGTATATGTACATAAACATGTCCTCTTTCTTAAATACAATTTTTAAATAAAAGTATATAGTCATATAATGTTTTGCGCATTCACATGCTTTATAACTGCACAACAACTATAACAACTGTGTAATCCAGAATAATGTTATTTTGCTGGAATTAATAAGTGGACTGACTCTGTTAAAAAAAATATTACTTGGATTCAGTGGAGCATACTCATAGATGGGATGATTTCCTCCTGTGGAAAGTGATGTTCTTGCCTCACCCCTCCTGCTGCATTAAAGATATGAGATGAAGCAAAGAGAATATGGCTTATTGAAGCAGAGCATAGTTAATATTTTGGTGATTAACACCCCGCCCAGCACTTATTGTTATGCTTTGCTGCTTCTCAAGCCTGAACAGCTTTTGAGCCACCCCCCCCCCCAACTTTCCTAGACACAGGACTAATCATAAATGGCTGTGATCTCTTGTTATAGGGTGACGGCTGTTACATGGTCTTTTATTTTGATTATCTTCCCAAACGTGTCCAGTCATTCAGAAGTAATTTAGATGGCTGGCAAACTTCACTGCAGCCATGCCATTCAGACTGCAGCGCTTTCTGTTTGCTGTAGCTTCTGTAAATTAAGCACAAAACAGTCACTGTATGTGTCTAATAAGCTGCCTGTAAGTGGACGTCTGCTCAGCACATAATTTCACACTGAGATGTGCTGGGCTAGAAATATGTTTGGATGTCTCCTAATAACAATGTATGACTCCCTGCACGACAAAGGAAAGGGCAATGGTTCTATACTCAGTTTCAAGATGGCAAAATCTTGGACAGTCCAAATGCTGAGATTGTTTGATGACAGTCAGTGACCTGGCTACCGCCTGTGTCAGGGTGTTATGGATTTTAGAACAGTGTTTACTTTTTTGCTGGCACAATCTTAAAACCACTTTCCTGAGTTTAAGCTTCATTGTATAAAACTGAATAGTAATAGTTCTGGACTCGTAGGGGTGTGCAAAAAAAAAAAAATCGGTATTTTTCGGATTCGGATATATTGTACCCAATTTTTTTGGTATTCCCGGATAAAACCCGAATATCTATATTGGTATAGGGTAGAAAACCGAAAATTTTCGGTATTCCCGAATTTTTTGGGACCATTATACCCTATGGGGCCATTGTAATCAATGGCAAAAAAGTCTAAAAAGTTTCCAGGGGGCTGGGGGGGAGGGGGTTTGAGGTAGAGGCTCCAAATTTGGACTGTAGCTGCTGAAGCCTCTCCCCAAAGGACCCCCAAAGTTTTGAAAAGATTGGACCAGGGGGTCCCATTCTACGGGCATCCCCCTCCACACACACTGTTAACTGAATTGCTTTAATTTAGGATTAGCAATTAGCTAGACAGGAACTTGACACCTGGGCAATGTTCGATGACTCACTGGGGCCAGGGCAGGCCATCCTTTTGTCTCTTTAATGTCCCTAGCTGGCCACTTGATGGGAGGAAGATTAGCTGCTAGGTAACTTCGTTTAGCATAATCCTTTCAGGTATGTTGGAGGGAGCAGGAGTTGACCTGCGCAATGTGACAGAAAGAAACCTTATTGCAAAAGGAGTCTTTGTCTCCGTCTTGGTGAACTATGGTGGGTGCCAGCCTCCTGGAGTGGACTGGAGCTTCTCCCAGCAATGGAGAATGCCTGTAGCCCTTACAGCACAGCGACCCAAGTTCGAGGTCATCCAATCCAACCCGACATACAGCGTGGCAAAGTCTCAGACACCTCCCCATCCACTCGCACCCCCAGCAGACCCTGGGCCCTGTCCTGAACAATGATTTGCTCAAACTGACTCACTGTGAAGTGAACACAGCCCACTTAGCTGGAGAAACGAGGAACCATGTTCTTGTTAGATCTGAACTGGGTCTTCCTTCCTCCGGCCAAGGAAGTGCTTCTGTCTCTCCAGGCATGTGTCAGCTTACCTTGACATACATCTGCTCGTGTGTCTCAGGTGGCCCAAGCAGACTCTGTTTGCAGTGCACGGCTAGACTCATTATGGACTCTGGGGAGGGGACCCTCAAGGGTCATCTAGTCCAACCCCGGTCTGCACAAGGGATTTCACTAATACCTCCCCCTCCATTTGCCCAAAGTGTGTGACTTGCTGTGAATTGAACGTGCAGCCCACTTAGTCGGATGCCTGGAGTGGATTTCTAGTTAACACAGAAGGTGGCCACTCACGCATCCGGCCAAGGAAGTAGCCTCTCTGCCTCATCTTATGATGTCAGCTTACCAGAAAAGATGTGGCCCAAGACTCCACGGCTACAGTTGGAAGGAACTTGGTTGGAACTTAGTAGAACTCGGGAGGGGACCCTCAAGGTCACCTAGTCCAACCCCACATGGTGCAGGAAAATCTCAAGCACCTCCCCCTCCACACATGCCCCCAGTGGACCCCTGGCCTGGGCCCTGTCCTGAACAATGGGTTGCTCAAACTGACTCGCTGTGAAGTGAACGCAGCCCACTTAGTCGGAGGAACAAAGTGCCATTTCTTGTTAGATCAGAAGGTGGGTCTCCCTTCCTCCGTCCAAGGAAGCCCCTGTCTGTCTCTCCAGGCACGTGTCAGCTTCCCTTGACATACATCTGTTCATGTCTCATGTGGCCCAAGCTAGACTCCCCATGGACTGGGGAGGGGATCCTCAAGGGTCATCTAGTCCAACCCCAGTCTCCACAAGGGAATTCGCCCAAAGTGTGTGACTTGCTGTGAAGTGAATGTGCAGCCCACTTAGTCAGATGCCGTGCGTGGTGTTCTGTTTAACTTAACATAGAAGGCAGCCCCGCACGCATCTGGCCAAGGAAGTAGCCTCTCTGCCTCATCTCATGATGTCAGCTTACCAAAAAAGAGAGAGCCCCCCCAAAAAAACAGAGAGAGCCCTAGAGAGAGCCCCAACAGAGCCCCCCCCACAACCACCCCACTACCCTCAGCCCCCAACCCAGAATATAAAAAATGCCCTAAAATTTAAACCCTGCAGCAGACTCCAGGCAGCAGTGACTCTGAGCTCACTCCAGGCAGGCAGGCAAGCAGGCCAGGCTGGGAGGAGAGGCCAGAGGCTCAGAGAGCAGGGGCAGCAGCCAGCCACACTCTCCAAGCCAAGCTCTCTCAACTCTCTGACCAGTACAGCAGCACCAACCATCCAGGAACAGGAAGAGAGTCAAGGGAGGGTGCAGGACAGGTCTGCTTTTATGATCTCTGGGCATACACAGAGGTTTCCTAACAGAAAACCTTCTGTGAATGGCCAGAGAGCGGATACCAAAATCCTATTGGCTGCCAGTGCCAGTCCCTGGGAGTTCCATAGATGTTTGCAAAGTTTGCAACTGGAAATGCATTGCGCTGATTGGCTATCCACAGTCCCTACTCCCCCTCCCTCCCTGGGATCATTAGCAAAAGGTGGGAAAGAGGCTACAGAACCCCCACCTCGGGAAAGGAAAGTGTAACTAAACTGTTACTAAGCTTCTGGCCTTCCTGGCAGTTAAGCCCCCCTGAGGCTATGATAATTCTTTAACCTCTGAAATGCCGAAAACCCGGTAATTTCTCGGCTTGTTTTCTCGGCTTGTTTTTTACCGGGATACCAGGGAAGCACGCTGCAGCATTCCTCTTATCTGGGAAACACAGAAAAACCCGAAACGGAGTTTTCCGGCTTTTTTCGGCTTTCCACAAAGCCGAAATGCACACCCCTATTCTGGAGTAGGATTGCTCTCTCTGTGTGCTTTGCAATATGACCCTTTCTATTAATTGCATCAAATAGTATTTTAAGTTTATGCAAGATTAATTTTATATAAAACAATACAGGAGACATAGTTCTGATAGATGTGGAGCAAAGGCCTTTGAACAAACAAAAATCCCATATGTAAGTGCCTTATTACTGAGCTTCAGCTATGATCTCATCACGATGTGTAACAGAAAGTTAATAATTCTTGTAATTTTTTGAAGTAAATTGAAAAGAGATTGCCATGAATATTTGGCTTTGGCTTTGTATATCGCCTTGTGTAACAGCTTTTGCCATTAGAGGGTGCCAAAGATTTTCCACAGATGGATTTTTGTCAACTTTATGTAAATGTAGTTATATTAAAAATTGTATCTGAAAACAATTATAATATGGTAGCCTAGCGAGTCAACAAGTGCCAGTAAATTTGCAGTTCAATTCACCTCCCTCAGCTTTTAAGGCAGTCGAGTGTGGGAGAAAACCTCACAACAGGATCTGATCAATTCAGTCTGTCATGCAGTTAGAAAAGGTTCAGGCATATGGCCCTTCAAGATGGCTTGCCTAATCAAAGCATATTGTAACCCATAGTGCCTGCAGAAGTTGGGCCTGATGGCAGAGAAACTGGCTGCTTGAGGCTCATGTTAATAGTCAGACCTGCCTGTTCATGCTGGCCTTGGCTATCTGGCGCAGGTCTTTATAGACTTCTGTTCCAATGGCCTTTTGTTCTGCAAAAAAACCAGTGCTTTCTCTCCTTGTTATTCAGTTTTCCTCTACTATTTGAATCCAGGGAAGTTGCTGTGGTGGAGATACCACACTTCCTGGGTTTCCCATTACTCTGGCTATAGGAATGCAGAAACCAAGATTGTTCCTCAGGGAAGGAGGAGATCCAGCCTAATTCTCAACACTAATTTGTTCATGCACATGTCTGGTTCAGATTTAACAATACATGGATATGTTACATGCCTGGATATCCAGTTGTGATTTGTGATACAAGTTTAGAGAGGGAGAGAAAGCCATACTTTGCTGGTTTGGTTGTAACAGTAAACTATGGCTTGCAGTAGTCATTAAGAGGGGAAAGGGCAAAGTACCACATAAACCCCAGGGTTCATTCACACATGGTGCCAAACCATAGTCTGGCTTTATGTCTGAACCATGTCAATATCCAACCAGTCATTGAGTTAACTGCCTGATGGCTCTAAGCTGAATAGGTGAACCGACAGTTGAAAAAAAATCACTCAGATCCAATGAAGTGTTTCCATAGAAAATGATTTCCACCTACGGAGCATGACTTCCTCATGTAGGACAGGGAAGTTCAGCTTATCTGGATATGAAGAATCAGGACAATTCCCTTCAAATTCTTGTCAAAGTTTACTTCACACCAGTGTAAAAACAAAACAGGATTACCCAACAAATAAGAATCTTGTCTTGCAGGTATGAGCACAGGGAATATGAGCATAGGTAATAAAGATTAGTATATGGTTGAGAGAATTTATTTTTGTTTTGTTTTGTTTTCATCACAGACTGCATATTTCCTGGTTAAAAAAATCCATTTGGGTTTCAAGAAGAAGCCAAATAGTGGCAAATGACACTGGAAGGTGGAAGCTGCTTTTACAACTTTTTAGTAACCCTAAAGGATTGTCACTACAGAGCTTTCTTTCAGTTGTCATGTATTCAGGGGTTTCCCTGACTGACATGCTCCAAAAATCTGAGACAGGAGAAGTTATGTGTGACTGAGGAAAGATCAAGAATGGGCTATGAAAGCATCAACGACATGACAGGAAAATTTCAACCTGAGCTTCTCACCACATCCACAAGGAACACAGATTCCACATTTTCAACACAGATAGGCAATATGGACAAGTCATTCTTTCCAATGATTGGGGAATGTTGCTATTGTTGGCAGAGTGTGGATATGCAGTAAACGGAGCACAAGCTGTTTAAAGAATAACTTTGGTTTATTAAGAAGAGAACAAACTTTGTAAGAAAGAGGAGAGAGAACGAGAAGTCTAACTGTCTAATTAGGAGGCAGCCAGCAGCGGAGAAGAATTCAGCAAGAGCAGAAAAAACCCTAATTGAGCCAATCAGGAAACAGGAAGGAAACTATTTGAAAATAGCAGAAAGTCCCTAATCTCACTATACTAAGTAGTTGTCCCCTCTGCTGCCCCCTGCAGGATATTCTTGTCATTTTCCTTATCTATGGTTCTCTAGTCTAGATTTTATGTTGGCTCAAAATATAGTTCTGGACAAAATTAAGTCTCTTAATTTATTATTTTAATCTTACTTTCTTATAAGTCACTAAAAGGTTATTGTTCTTGATACTTTGTATAATGATGTCACTATATATATATATATATATATATATATATAATTTGTCATGTTATATATTGGCTATGTTTATAAAGTAAGTTACTCTTTTGGTATTGGTGATATTGCTGACTTGATAATGGATATTAATTGTTAAATGTTATTCTAAGATTCTTATCATTTTGTAAACATTTTGAATTCAATAAACTGTTCATTTTTTAAAAAAAATCTATGCACAGTAGGCCTTGCATATTCTAACGGCTATGGAACAGAAAAAAAATAGAACTCACAGACTGGTGTATTGCTCTTTTTTTTAGAAATATGTTTGCAATATGTTAGCATGCTGCTGAAATTAGGGAGCAACTGTCTACTGGGGAATGAGTTCCATTTTATTAGGGCTTACACCAAGGAAAGTGTCCATAGGACTGTGGCCTGAAAATAGTAATAAACTGAGTAAGGCTGTTTCACATTCTTTTTCCTACAGAGTCAAAAACCACATACATTATACATGGGATAATTTATGGGATATGCATAGAAGCCCATTGTATACTATATTTTGCTGTAGACACATAGACAAGAATATGGGGGGGGGGGGGTTACAGTGCTTTTTGATATATAGAGAGAGGTACTGATACCCATATATAACATTGCACCAGTTTGTACCAATTTCCCCTCCCTCTCCAGGTCCCCACTAGGCTGTTAAAATTGTTCGTGCTCTCTTTGTCTGGCTAAATGGGGAAGGTTGGCGTGTGAGGATTGGGACATGGAAGAACTGGGTGGATCCCACAGAGTGTTTTCTGCAGTCAGAAGGATTTCTGCCAGTGCAGTGAGACTTTTTCCCTTTTACTATCCAGTTGCAGACCAAATCCCCCCCCCCCCCCCAATGCTGCACATGGGATCCAAGAATATCATATGGGGGGCAATTGGGACTGTCGTTGGCAGAATAGGTGAAAAAAGTGTGCTTCATGGGTGGAAATCCTTTCAGTCTAGGAAACACTCTGTAAGATCCATCCTGTTGCTGGGTATTGGCTTTCTAGTGCAAGGCAGGATTCCCTTTTTACATTTACAGAGAACATGTTTTTTTTGATGCGGTGGTTTTAGAAAAAGGTAATGCATGCCAATAAATAAAAATACATTGTGGTAAGTACTTGTACCCTTTCCTGCCTTAGTATCTGGTTATAGCTGAATCTGTGTTTTAATACTTGAATGTGAAAACACTGGTGTCTACGTACTGGGCTCTTGTAATAACAATTGACTGACAGAATCATAGAGTTGGAAGGGATCTCCAGGGTTATCTAGTCTAACCCCTTGCACAATGTAGGAAATTCACAAATACCTCTCCCTTCACACCTGCAGGGACTGTTGTTCCACATCCAGAAGATGACCAAAAACCTCCCTGGCTGAACTGGCCTGGAGAAAAATTGCTCCCTGACCCCAAAGCGACAATCAGCATTTCCCTGGACATGTAAGAAAGGACTACAAGCACTGATGAAACCTCCCTCTCATGATCTGCCTAAGTTCACAGAATCTGCTTTGCTGTCAGATGGCCACCTAGCCTCTGTTTGAAAACCTCCAAAGGACAGCCCACCACTTCCTGAGGAAGCCTGTTCCACTGAGCAACTGCTCTGACTGTCAGGAAGTTCTTCCTAGTGTTTAGCCAAAAACTCTTCTGATTTAATTTCAACCCATTGGTTCTGGTCCAATCTTCTAAGGCAGGGGTGGGCAAATGGCGGCCCGCAGGCCACATGCGGCCCGCCACAGAGTTTTTTGCGGTCCGCCAAGACATGAAGATTAACAAGAGTAAATATAGATGCTCTTTGACAGACATTAACTTGCAGGCTGTGATGAGAATCTCAACAAGCAATCTCACTCCTGATTTCAAAAAAAATGTAGAAAAGTGTGATAGGGTACATTTGTCTCATTAAACTGATTCTAAAATTAAATGTGCTTGCAGCTATAGATGATATGAAATTAGCACAATAAATAAATTGAATAAAACGACCACTATTTTATTTAATTTATATTTATTGATTTTTATGATACAATTTATAACTTTTCTGAAATGCAAAGTTAAGTAATGAATGCAATCATTTTAAAAGGTGCAGCCCTCCGCTAACCTCCACTCCCACAAAGTGGCCCCCGAGCCAAAACAATTGCCCACCCCTGTTCTAAGGAAACAGAAAACAACTCTGTGCCATCCTCTATATGACAGCCCTTCAAGTACTTGGTTATCATATCCCCTCTTAGTCATCTCCTCTCCAGGCTAAACATACCCAGCTCCTTCAGCCTTTTCTCATAGGACTTGGTCTCCAGACTCCTCACCATCTTCGTTGCTCTCCTCTGGACACGTTCCAGCTTGTCTATATCCTTCTTAAATTGTGGTGCCCCAAACTGAACACAATACTCTAGGTGAGGTCTAACCAGAGCAGAGTAAAGTGGTACCATCACTTCATGTGATCTGGACTCTATACTTCTGTTGATACAGCTCAAAATTGCATTTGCCTTTTTAGCACTCACATCACACTGCTGACTCATGTTCAGCGTATGATCTACTAAGACCCCTAGATCCCGTTCACATCTACTACTGCCAAAACAAGTCTCCCCCAACCTATAATTATGCATTTGATTTTTCCTACCTAAATGCAGAACTTTACATTTATCCCCACTTAAATGCATTAAATTTGTTTTAGCCCAGTTTTCCAGCTTGTCAAGATCATCCTGTATCCTGACTCTGTCTTCTACCATATTTACTACCCCTCCTAATTTAGTATGATCGGCAAATTTAATAAGCATTCCCTCTGTTCCTTCATTCAAAACACTGATAAAGATGTTGAACAAAACAGGTCCCAGGACAGATCCTTGAGGCCCTCCACTTGTCACTCCTCTCTAAGAAGATGAACCATTGACAAGCACTCTTTGGGTGCTATCTGTCAACCAGATATAGATCCACCTAACAGTCATAGGATCTAAACCACATTTTTCCAGTTTGTCACCAAGAATATTATGTGGAACCTTATCAAAAGCCTTACTGAAATCAAGATAAACTATGTCTACAGCATTCCCCTGATCCAGCAAGGTTGTAACTTTCTCAAAAAAAGAGATAAGGTTAGTCTGACATGACGTGTTCTTGAGAAACCCATGCTGGCTCTTAGTAATTACAGCTGTCCTTTCTAAATGATCAAGGACTGTCTGTTTGATGATTTGTTCTAAAACTTTCCGAGGTATAAACATCAAGCTGACAGGTTGGTAGTTACCCAGATCCTCCTTTTTCCCCTTCTTGAAGATGGGGACAACATTTGCCTGCCTCCAGTCTTCTGGCACTTCACCTATTCTCTGAGAATTCTCAAAAATAATGGGCAGAGGCTCAGAAATTACATCTGCGAGTTCTTTTAGTACCCTTGGATGCAGCTCATCTGGCCCCAAGGTCTTATTTTCATTTAAAGAAACTAGGTTTTTATGTACTATCACTATGTCAATCCTAGGCTGCTACTCCCATCCCTCATCATCTGTTTTTGCCATTTTGAGCGCCATTTCCCTTGCAAGAGAAGACTGAGGAAAAATAGGAACTGAGCATTTCTGCCCTCTCTTCATTGCCTGTTACAATTTCATTCCTCTCCCCGCACCTGGCCTACCATGTCCTTGCTCTTTTTGTTGCTTTAAGATAAGAAAAGAACCTCTTTTTTGTTGTTTTTAGTGTATCTCACTAGCCTAAGCTCATACTGAGCTTTAGCTTTCCTAACTTTCTCTCTACAAGCACTGGTTATTTCTTTATATTCATCCTTGGTTATAAAGCCCTCCTTCCATTTTCTGAATGAGTCTTTTTTATTTCTCAGGTCTCAGAAAGTTGCTTATGGAGCAACCTTGGCTTCTTTAGGCTCCTCCCTTTTTCATAGGAAATGTTTGTGATTGTACCTTTATTACCTATTTAACAGTGCCCTCTTAAGCAGAGTTATGCTCTTCTAAATCAATGGAAGTCAGTGGGCTTAGAAGGGTATAGCTCTGCTTAAGACTGCATTGCAAGTGGAGTCTATGAAATATCTGTTAACCTGAGCAGAGGAGTCAAAATACACTGATCTGGCATTAATTTGAACAAAGACTGAGGGTACATTCAGACAGGCAGCTAATCCTGCCATTGACCCAGCTGTAATTTGATCTAGATCTTTTTAATCCAGCATTGCATGACCAGACAGTTCCCCTGTGAATTGCTTTACTGCGTGTGACTCCACGGGGATTGTCTAGATGGCATCCACCTTAAGGAGCAGTGCAGTTGGCTTTTTTTTTTTTAAAAAAAATCCTGTTTGTGCATGCACATATGTGCATATTTGCTTATCTGCATATCTGTACATGTGCATATGTGCTTATGTGCTTCACCATCTGTGGATGTCACATGTTTAAGTGGTTATGCGTGCATCGCTAAGAGTTTTTTTTAAATGGCAGCCATTCAGGATGGTTACGGGCTGACTGCATATGTGCATATCTGCATATCTGCATATGTGCCTCATCCCCTGCAGGTCACATGTTTAAGTGGTTATGCACACACCACTAAGAGTTTTTTAAAATGGCGGCCATTTAGGATGGTCTGGAGACCATCCCTATGGTCTGAATGCATGCTGGTGGAATGACCTGGAGGTGGAAAGTCTGGCATTGACCCATGGGCCAGCTTTAGACCAGGCTTTAACCACTATCTTATAAGTACAGATCTCAGACGGGGATCAATGAACTATTAACGAAAGCAGCATGATTCCCAGATGCTGAGGTCTGAATGTGTACTTTAAATTCACCAGGCACTTGTGACTGGCACAGCGCAAAACAGCTGTCTGAACGTACCCTCAGCTCATGTTACAATATGTCACAGTACAAGACAACACCTTTAAGTATGTGCAGAGTGTCATCTCCTCAGCAATGATTAATTATGACAATTGGTTTGATAACCTCATGTGAGAAGGAGCAGCTTTCAGGTCACAGGGCATGGCTTCTAGACAGTCCTGCATTAGACATTAACTATCCCTTCTACCCTATTTCTGACTGCAGACATTTCTGACTGCAGATGAGGAGGGTTTTTTTTTTTTTACAAGAATGGCATATTCAGAGCTACATGCATCTCTTTGTCTTTTCCTTAAAAGAGGTCTTGAAATTGTCAGATGCTACAGACGTTAATGTTTATTGAATGCAGAACATTCAGTAGAGTTGTGATTTTTAAAAGAACTCAGTGCAATTAGGCCTGTAAAGGGCAAGACTTTATTTTCAAGGATCAAGATGTTTTATGGTTCATTCAATTTATTTCAAAGTGAATTTTTCTAAGACTTAAAATAACACAGTGTAACATAGTGTAGTTTTTACAACCAAAATGATCATAATCCATGAACATATGTTGTTTGTGTTATGCCTCTGGTCTTCGCAAGGCAATGGTAAAGTCATTCATGTGATGTGCTAAATTGCTTGGTGTAATTGAATCAATCGTCCTTGTGTAGACAAGCCTGTTGGTAGCTTCAGGGTCTCATCACTCCCTAAGATTAGGATAAATGAGATGGGTTTGTATTCACAGTGTAGTGTGGGAATCAGTGTTTATTTACACAGGAAAACTCTTAGCCCCTGAATGCCATATAATCAAGGAGGTGTGTGTACAAGAATATTTTCAAAACAGTCAAAAATAGTTATTGAACAGATACTGATGTTTGCATGCCAGAACATTAAAGCTGCAGGCCTGCATCTAATTGCTTGTACAGAAGTACCAGATAAATCAAGAGGACTTATCATCACAATGGACAGCAGGACTTCATCCTAAGTGGTATGTAATATATAACTATAGAAAAAAGTGTTAGGTGAAGACTAGGTTTTGAAAAGATAAGGTGTTGGTCCTAGGTATATGAATAGAAAATAATAAAGTTACTATACATATTTGTGATACCAAAAAAGTCTGCTACTGAAAAAAGTAACCTCATCTTGAGCTGTCAATGCCTAGCTCAATTTATACTGTATTCCAGTGTCACTGTGATAAACATTTCCTCTACCCACTGCAATAAAGGTTGCCAACTGGCCAGGAGAAAAAAAAGCCCTATCCCTTGAATAGAGGCTTAATGTGTGGAAATAGGTAGTTGATGCTTTTCATGTCATGCTTAAGGCAGCTGCAAAATTTCTTGTACTGGAGATTTTATGAGGTTAAATAAGAATATTTGGGACAGCCATTTATACTGCGATAAATTCCAGAGAGATGGTCATGTTAATATGTTGCATCCAAAATAGGAAGGAATCTGGTATCATTGTTAGGGTTGCTAGCTTCCAGGTGGGGCCTGGAGATCTCCTGCTTTTACAACTGATCTCCAGCTGACAGAGATCAACTCCCCTGGAGAAAATGGCTGCTTTGAAGGGCAGACTCTATGGCATTGTACTATGCCGAGGCCTTTCCCCTCCCCAAACCACACCTGGATCCACCCCCAAAGACTCCAGGTATTTTCCAACCCAGACCTGGCAACCCTAATCATTTTAAAATGCATGCCACAAAAAAGTATTAGTCTTTAAGGTACCAGAAGACTCTTTATTGTGCTTTGATGCTTCCTGTCTTAATGTAGAATTGCACTTTGTTGGTACCGGGAGTCCATCCAACTTTGGAAGGGTCCCCAATCATTTGTGACTCTCAACAATGCTAACAATTCCAACTCAGGTATTATAAGAACCACCTAGAACATCTGTTTCGTTTGAAGAGGTCTTGCTAGAATGAAGTGAAATTAGAGCAAATGGCTTTCCTGGATGAATGGTTACACTTTGTTCCCATGTTGCCATCTTATTTTATAAAGATCCTTTAATATATATCTATATATCTATATATATATCTATATCTATATATATATCTATATATATATATCTATATATATATATATATCTATATCTATATATATATATATATACATATATCTGGAGAAGGTAATTGCACTCCAGATATACTACGGAATTTCATGCTGTATAATTTTATACAGCTGCTCAAAATTTTGTTTAAGAGGAAGAGTTGTGCACTGCGGCAGAATATATTAACAAAAATGAGGAGAAAAAGTGTTTTTGATTCTGATCTTGTATGAGTTAAAAGTGGTAACTCAACTGGCTTCTTAAAAAGCAGTGTCTGACAAACAAAATAGCATGATATCCGATTTCTGCCCATGGTGTTTGTGAACACCAGAAAGAATATATGTACAATGTGTGATTGCTGAGAAGACTGAAAAGAATTTAAGCTTTACCAGTTGTAGAGCTTTACAGCCCTGAGGAATACATAAGAAAAACCAAACCTCCTAGCTACAACTTTTTCTGAAGGAGGAAGTGAAAACAGAGACTGGTGACCTATTCCCAGCTCAGTCCCTACCTGGCCTCTGCCTGTCCACAGCAGAAGCAGAGCCCCTCAGTGCCCCCCCACTCACTCACCAATGACATGACCTGACCCCGCTCAGGCCCAGCGGGGGGTGGGGGTGGCGATGACTCCACCCAGCAGCAGGAGGAGGAGCCCCTCAATAGTGCTCATCGTCGGAGCCTCACTGTGCCCTTGGTGCCCCAGGAGGGACCCGGGCAGCAAAATGGCCCTGATGCCGATAGGGTATGCCTGCATCATGAGGCCTTGGGAGTCAGGCAGGGAAAGCAAAAGTGGCTTTTGGGGGAGGGAGGAGATTCCCTTTCGGCTTCAAGGTCCCTCCCTACTAGGTGCCCAGCCTGGCCAGTACTGGATGATGGCGTCGAAAAGCAGGAGTGGCAGGGCGCAGATGAGGGCACACAGTGCCACTGCCATGCCAGTCAAGAGGGTGCCCAGGCCAGGTGGCAGCTGGTGTGGTGCTCTGCTTGTAAAAATAGCCCAGCGAGAGCCAGCCCTCCAGTGGGTGGGCAGGCAGCTGAGATGGGCAAGCAGCAACATGGGAGGGACCAGGAGGGCCAGGGCAGCAGGTCAGTCTATGGGTGGTCCGGCCCTGCCCGGGGGAGCCTTGCCACCTCCACTGCTGGATGGAGTGAAGCAAATGGGCAGAGAGACTGACCTGGTGGCAGTGGTGGCTGTTGCTCCTGCTCCGGCTGCTGCGTGGCTCAGCTCCAGCCTGGCTGCCTGGGAGAGCTGGCAAGGTGAAGGAGTGGAGGGTGGGCAGGGCAGCAGGCAGGCCAGCCCAGCGCCCCTCTTCAGCTAATGCTCCAGGTGAGTGCCTAACCCCGCCTATATGGATGCACTGGCCCTGAGCACAGACATGGTTTCTGACACATTGTTTTACCGCTTCAGACTACTACTGTTCTGTACATAGATCAAGTAGAAAGCAATGCCAAAGCCTTTCTCTCTGACAGGCTAGCTTTCTACAGGCAAGGAGTTTTTGATATAGGGAATATTTACAATGCCACCCTAAGCAGACTTGCACCACACTAAGCCTGTTGACTTCAGTGACTTAAAAGGGTATAACACTGACTATTACAGTACTGATTCAGATAGGGTAGCCATGTTGGTGTGAAGCAGCAGAACAAAGTTTGAGTCCAGTGGCACCTTTAAGTCCAACAAAGTTTTATTCATGGTATAAGCTTTCATGTGCAAGCACACTTCCTTTATTATAGTACTGTTAGTGATGTAATGTAAGAATAGGGAGGTACTTTATAATTGCTCCGAAAATATACATTAAGATGCTCTTTTGCATCATCAGAAGAGAAAACGAGGAAATCAGGATTGAGAGAAATTCCTATTAATCAGCTTCTTTCAAAAATGCCTGTTTAAACACATCTTTCTTTGATACCTGTTGCAATTTAATATTTATCTTTAAAAGGCAGGGGTGCAAAAATTTAGCTGTCCAACAGCTACTGGTACCAAGGAGTAGACTGGCTTTTTAACTTATTGGGAACTGTAACAGTGACCAACTGCCCTGAGCAGGAACAAGCTGAGAAAAGTGGCAGTGCTGCAGAGTCCACTCAGCTCAGATCAGGACCACAGCAACAATGATAACTGAGGTAGATTTGCCCAATGGTGAGGGGTGTGCAAAAAATAATAATTCAGGGTTTTTCGGATTTGGGTATATCAGACTCGAAAAATATCAGTAAATACTGAATTTCCCCAGTCCGATACTCGTATATTATTCAGATTGGGGAAATACTCAGTATTTCCAAATATATTTGGGTCTATTATACCCATGGGGAAAGTCTACCAAAGTAGACTGCAAGAGTTCCCCCCCTCCCAAGGGCTGCTACATTTTCTAAAAGTCAGTGCAGGGCAATGGTCCAAGGCCAGGTCTACCAATATAGTGGACTGGGGTGGGCAGAGCTGATCTCTGGAGGCCAGGTCTACCAATATAGTGGACTAGGGCAGGTAGACATGTTCTCCTGAGGCCTGGGCTAACCCTCTAGAGAACAACATTTTGTTTAATGAAAGTTGACTTGATTCTATTTTCTGTTATAATGTTTACATTATTCCTAAAATATAGTTTAAATATATTTTTCTAGAATTCATTCTGAGATTTTTACAAGGTTATGGAAATAATCTTCTAAAAATATTATGCAATAGTCAAATGTACACTTGCTCACAACTTTAATGCTACTAGCTCTTTTCACTCACAAGGTAGAATTTCTGCTCATGACACTGTGGAGCTTAGAGGAAACATTGCTCTGCAACCACAGCCCCTGAACGTTGCCTGCTTGTGTGACCTTGGACTGGCTTTTGGATCTTGACTTTGACTTGTAATTTGGACATTGGCTTTGGCTTTCCAAACCTGACTCGTGTGTGACTTCTGGATTTCCTGACCATGCTCATTGACTCATCCTCTCTGGTAGCAACCCTCCAGTGTGAGCCCTCGGTTTGTTGACAGACTGTGCTCTGGACAATGCTTGAAATCTCAGCATGTGTCTTGCCTATGTGTGTGACCCAGACCATGACAGAAAGGTAGAGAGGGAAGGCATGTTAAATGTAAACATGCCTTCTCTCTCTGACTTACCTTCCCCAGCCACCCCTCTGCTGTGCGGTGGCTGGGGAAGGAAAGTCAGGGAGGGAAGGCATATTTAAATGTCTTTCTTTCCTTTTTTGAGCCAGCTCAGGGAGGGAAACTAAGGCATTTAAGCATGCCTTCTCTCTGCCTTACCTTCCCCAGATGCCCCACCATTGTGGGGCAGCTGGGAAAGGAAAGGGAAGACATGTAAATATGCCTTTTCTCTCTTACTTACTCCAGCCACCCCACTGCTGTGGAGTGGCTGGGGAAGGGAAGGCATGTTTAAATGCCTTTCTTTTCTTTCCTGAGCTGACTCAGGGAGGGAAGGAAAGGCTTTTAAACATGTCTTCTCTCTGCCTTACTTTTCCCAGCCGCCCCACCATAGTGGAGAGGGAAAGGAAGGCATAGCAGAGAGGGAAGTGAAGGCATGTTTAAATGCCTTTCTTTCCTTCCCCAAGCTGCAGTGGGGCAGCTGTGGAAGGAAAGGGAAAGCATGTTAACATGTCTTCCCCCTCTGCCTTACCTTCCCCAGCCATCCCACCACAGCAGGGACGAAGGGAAGGCAAAGAGTGAAGCCATGTTGAAATACTTTTCTTTCCCTCCCCAAGTGGGCCCCACTTCACCCTAGCTGATCAGTTTATATGGGAGGAAGCCATTTCAGCTTTCCCTTTCACTCCTCCCCCTCCTGTTCTGGAGCCATGGGAAGTGAAATGGAGGGCTTTAAAGGCTTCCTTCCCTGGAAACTGATCAGCTGACTGGTGGACCCCTGCACTGATCAGTTTACATGGGAGGAAGTCATTTCAGCCCTCCCTTTCTCTTCCCCTGCTCTGGAGCAGTGGGGAGAGCAAAATGGAGTGCTGAAATGGCTGTTTGGCAGGCATTTATACCCAACAGCTGACTGGCAGCTCTGCCTGTCAGTTGTTAGGTTTAAATGGCTGTCAACTGGGTTTCGGTATAGCTGAAGGAGCCCAAATAAAAGCAGCTTTCTTTAGGCTCAGCTATATCGGTTGCCCAATACAGGTCTTTGATCTGTATTCGGCTTACATGATATCCGAAAAATAGTGATAAGGTATTTTTCGGGTATTCGGGTATTTCGGTTATTCAGCTCGGTTTATGCTGAATGCACACCCCTAGAGATCAATAGGCAAGCCTATACCTATTGTTATTGTCACCATGGCAAGGGGTCAAGCTGAGTGGACCTAAGGACACTGTCTGCAGGGGCTGCTTGAGCACACATAAACACATGTATTTGCCTTATACTGAATCAGACCATTGATCCATCAAGCTCAATATTGTCTATTAAGACTGGCAGTAGCTCTCCAGGGTCTCAGGTAGAAGTCTGTCACATCACTTGTTGCCAGATCTTTTTAAACTGGAGATGTTGGGAATTGAACCTGAGACCTTCTGCATGCTAAGCAGATGCTCTACCACTGAGCCATAGCCCCTCCTCACTTATCTTCAGTTGTTTCTGAGCTACCTTAATGACCCAGGTTGTGCCAGCTGGTCTCTAACTATTTGTTCTGGTCGCTGGCCTTTGATTTGCTGAAGCAGGTACATACAGTGTTGTATATTGGAGCGAATGCTGGACTAGGATCTGGGAGACTCAAGTATGAATCCTTGCTCTGCTATGGAAGCTCACTGGGTTATTTGATGCCTGTTACTCTGTCCTTGCCAATGCTCCCTCTAAGCTGTGGAGTCCTGTGAGCAAAAATGTTACTTTGTCAGCTACTGGCATTAAAATTGTGAGTGAGTGATTTGGTTACTGTATATATTAGTTTGCTCTGGAGCCATCCTTCCTGAGCTAAGGCAAAAATGTGTGAGCCAGAGGCTAAAAACTTTGAGCTAGCTCACACTTAATCAGCTCAGAGGAAGCACTGGTCCTAGCCAATGTTCCCTCTAAGCTGTGGAGTCTTGTGAGCAAAAATTCTACTTTGCGAGCTACTAGCATTAAAGCTGTGAGCCAGCGATTTGGCTGCTGCATATGTTAGTTTGCTCTGGAGCCATCCTTCCTGAGCGGAGACAAAAATGTGTGAGCCGGAGGCTAAAAAACTGTGAGCTTGCTCACACCGACTCAGCTTAGAGGGAACATTGGTCCTAGCCTAATTTTCCTTACAGGATTGTTGCTAGAATCAAATAGAAGAGAGGAGAATGATGTCAGCTGTTTTGAATCTCCATTAAGGATATAAGCAGGGTATAACTATCAAAACAGATAAAATTATCTGTGCTTTCAGATTGATTTGGGAGCTTCTGACCTATATCAGCAGCATGGGTATGTTCCCAGCCAACAAGACATGTTGTGGAGGTTGTAGGGGCTGTGGGAGCAGGCCAGAATGCAGGAACCTCTCTCATGTCTCCCTCTCTGCATCTGCATCTTACAAAATTTTTACTGGTGCCTAAGTCTTGCAAATATTTTCTAACCTTGATAAAAAGTGTAAGAAAATATTGACCTTTGTCTTTTCTACAGTTTGCCATTGGCTGTAGTGGGACTCTGCTATTTACAAGGGAAGTCTGACGTTAGTTAATCAAGATAATCCTGTAACCTTGAGCTGAATTGAAGCTCCATGTGCCTGTGTAGCTATAGAAAATAAAAAGCTATTGAGCTTGAAGTTCAGAAAAAAAGATTTACATCTTGGTTCCAGTTGTTCCTTCCAACTTGGAACACCGCATACTTAAATACTTTTAGAGAAAAATATATTACATAAATAGATAAGTCTTTGATCATTTTGTATGAACAGTTTCACCTCTCCAAACAGATGTCAGCCCTCTGTCAAAAGTTGCAATTGCTGAATAAATCTATGATTTATTTTTATATGTGTGGTGGGCTTTTATGAATTTCACTGTAATTTTTTTTACCATAAAAAGATTTACTATATTACAAATGCTTTAAAGTTGGCATTTTAGAATGCTGTCAGATGACATGAAAGCAGATGCCTTCCCATTTCATTTTTTAAGGTAAGAGCCTGTTTTCAGGAATGAACAAAGAGAAAAGCAATCAGTTCTCAGATCTCTAAATTGAGAGGTGTTGATCAATGTGGGCTTTAAGAATGTCCTTTAAGAATGCAGGACATGACATATGAAACTACAGTGGGGAGGGGAAGGGGGAAACTTGCTCTTTCTTGCCTCTTCAATGGATGATGTTCTGCTGACAGAAGAATGATTTCACCCCATTTCTCGTGGGGTATTACTTCATGTGGGCTCATGACCCCAAGAATAATTTTTCCCAAGGTCAGAAATGGCTGCTTGGGTGAGTGGGAGGCTGAGAAATTCTATGATATTTGCATGGTCCTCACAAGGCCCTTGTGCAGGATTCTGCCCTCAGGCTTAGCTGTCTCAAGTAGTACCTTTAATTAGTTTCAGTTGGCTTGCCAGCTGTATCCCTTGGAAAAGTGAGAATTCACTACACCGATGCACTGATTGCAATAACTTTGACTTCTTCACCAGAGGATGCATACTGAACAGTCTTCAATTTGTGCAGAATGCACTAGCACGGCTGCTGATGGTAGCACCCGCACAAGAACAGAAAGTGTTGCACTGGCTGCTGATTCTTTTCTGATCAGTATTCAAAATTCTGGTACTTTTGTGGGGGGCACTTAGCTTACTGAAATTGGGATATCTTCCACCATATGAAACTGCCTGGATGTTAAGATAATCACCTGAGGGCCTGTTGATTTTATTTTAACTGAAAGAAGGCAGGTGGCCATAGTGGATAAGGCATTTCATTGTTGTAATTCTACTTGTGGGTCAGGATCAGGGTACTTGCTCAGTTCCTGTTAGAAGAAGAAGAAGAGATTGGATTTATATCCCGCCCTTCACTACCCAAAGGAGTCTCAGAGAGGCTTACAATCTCCCCTCCCTACAATAGACACCCTGTGAGGTAGGTGGCGCTGAGAGAGCTCTGACAGAAACTGCTCTTTTTCAAGAACAGCTGTGCCAGAACGATGGCTTGCCCAAAGTCATCCAGCAGGTGCAAGTGGAGGAGTGGGGAATCAAACCCGGTTCTCCCAGATTAGAGTCTACACACTTAACCACTACACCAAACTGGCTTCATAGGTTAGGGATTTGAGGCCTGACCTGGCAACTATCAGCAGACTGTGGGGCATGGACAGGTGGTGGTGGTGGCTGTCAATGATGTTATGACATCACTTCCAGGAAAACCTGGAAGGGACATCTTTCTAGGAATCACTGGAAACTCAATGGTAAAACCATATTTTTCCAGCAATTCCTAGAGAGGACTGGCATCACTTCCCAGTTCCCATTATATAAGGTCTCTCTAGGAATTGCCCAAAACTCTGTGGTTGTACCATAGAAGTTCTGGCACTTCCTAGGAAAGTGTGATGTTCCTTCTGGGGAACCCGTACATGGTCAGTTAGTCAGCTATGACATTTATTTTTCCTTTCTGCTGCCAGCCACTTCAATGTCAATAAGAAACACACATAGGAGCGCAGAGGTCACCCATCCCCAGAAAGCTCATGGCAATCCTAGGTTCATACAGTAAAAATAGATGTGCTCAAAACAACATCCATTTATCAACAAGGAGATGCAGGAGCTAATGAAGGCTATTCTTCTAGCCAACAAACAATACTAACTAAGCACTTCATGAGGTTAAACCAACTCACACAAATATTAGGGGGAAGCAGACTGTCACATTATAATGTGTACATTACATATACCACAAGTATGTGGTACCTTGTATATAGAATTCCTTTCATGATGCTAGATGCCTGGCACCTTTATTGTTTATTGTTTACTTTAGCATACCAGATAAAAACATTTTTCTTCCCTCAGTTTCTGTCATATGTGTGCGGCTTGCCTCAGTTTTGGATATCTGGTTTAACTGTTTTTTCTAGTTTTACTGCTCAGTTTATTGCTGCTAAATGTCATCTATTTTGTATTTGTATTATTTCCATCTGCTGCTATTTTGATATTGGATTTTTTAAAAAAACTTGCTACTCTTTTATTTTGCCACTGTTACTTATAACTAGTATTATTGGTTTCAATTTTAATGTATGAGGAATTTATACTATCTTGAAAACTTCATGAAGTGATATAAATGAAATGAGTAAATAAATATATTGATTTGTTTTTGCAGCTGGTAAGTGGGATTTGATGATGGTGCAAATAATGATGTCCTGCACAGGTCCAGCTTGGTGCAGAGCTATTTACAGTTTATTTACAACATATACACATACAGTCCTTTACAGCAAAGCATTCGTTATATTCACTTACAAAGTGCTTCGCCATGCAACCTGATACCAAACTGGCATACACTGCTAGGAACAGTTCAGAATATATACAGTCCCATGATTAATGAGAGTAGAGATGCTGGGTCATGTAGCACCTCCTACAGTCTGATGCAATCAGTCCAGTCATGTGACTCCTAGCTGTCACTTAGATCAGTTTGATCAGTCTGACTAGCTGTCATCTTGCATGGCATTCACTGTTTACATGCCGACACGCCTCCCAAGATACAGCGGGTCAGACACAACTCATGCTTGAGATGTTCAAATTTATGTCCAGGCAAACATTTGGTAAATACATCAGCTACATTATGTTCCGAAGCACAGTGCTGTAGTGTTACAAACCCTTTAGACACAGCAGACCGCACGTTTTGGTATCGAATGTTGATATGTTTGCTTCTTGTGCGAATTCCTTGATTTCCTGCCAACTGTTGAGCTGCAAAACTGTCACACAGTATAGTCACAGGCAGTTTACAAGATATATTTAGATCTTTGAGTAACTGATAGAACCATTCTAGTTGCACAATACAATCACTGAGTGCTGAATACTCAGCTTCACAAGAACTAGAGGAAACATGTGTTTGTTTAAGAGAGTTCCACAAAACTAAAGTTCCATACATGTATATTGCATACCCAGAAGTAGATTTATCATCAGATCTTTCACCCCAGCTAGCATCACTAAAAGCCAATAGTTTCTGTTCCTTGTCTGCTCTCAGAATTAGTTTGCTGTTGATAGTTCCTTTCAAATACCCCAAGAACTCTTTTAGCAGCCACCCAATACCTTTTGTATGGGCAAGAACATTTTTGACATAACCAGTGCACAGCAATACATATGTCAGGACGTGTCCAGCACACTGTAATAAAGAGCCCACCAATGATTGATACAATTTCTTGTCAGAGAATACCTCAGTATCTGGTTCTCTACAATAACTAGTAGTCATTGGTGTAAGTACACTATGCACTTCTGACATACCAAACTTATCCAGCAACTGCTGAATTTTGGATTCCTGACAATTCAAAGTACCCACAATCACTTTTGGTGATTTGTACACCCAAGTAATTCTGAATGGGCCCCAGATTTTTGATTTTGAACAATCCCTGAATTAATTTAGTGAACCATTTCAACTGTTCTTCGGTGTGATATATAAAACAAATATCATCCACAAACACCAGTAAATAACAACCTTTTCCATAAATGTTAATACTGTATAGACAAGGGTCAGCTACACTCTGTTTAAATCCTTGCTCAGCCAATGCCTTGCTGAGACATTCTGCTCAAGCATGAACACTTTGTTTCAACCCATACAAAGCCTTGTGCAGCTTTAATACTAAGTGCAAATTCTGGCAAGTAAATCCAGGAATTTGCTCTAGAGCTTTTCTTGTATTGGAGCATCGAGATAAACAGTGTTGAAATCAAAATGGTTAACATACATTCTTTGTGTTCCTGCTTTGGTCAATGCTGCCTTAATTGTCTCCGCTCTCACCGTAGGAGCGATTGTCTCATCAAAATCCTGCCCTTCTATTTAAGAAAAACCTCTCGCAACCAAGCGGGCCTTGCATTGCATTTCCCCATTCGGCTTATTCTTAAATGTATACAGACAACGGCATCAAAATGCTTTCTTATCAGCAGGCAGTTTAGCCATATTCTGTTGAGGACATAACAGGATGCTTTTATAGCTTCTGCCCAAAATGCTACAGGCAGATCAGCATCTGTTAACATTGAATGCATCATTGTTTGGAGAATCCCTCCTTTCCTTTCCACAACACCATTCTCGGGAAGAGGCTACACTGGCAACCCTGTGTTTTATTCCATGAGTTCTCAGCAAGTGGGCCAACTCATCTGACATGAATTCCCCTCCCATGTCTGAGTGGAACACACACATTTCATGTTTCAATTGTTTTTGCACATGCTTCGCCCATGTCTTAATTGTGGCACAAACTTCAGACTTTTTCTGGAGCAGATAAACTCAAGAAAAATGTGAACAATCGTCTACCAAGTCGAGTGCATACTGCTGCCCAGAAAGACTATTGGGAAATGGTCCCACAACATCAGCGTGAACTAGAGCTAAAGGCTTTTCTGTCACCCTTTCACTTTGTTTTGCCACTGAGTGTGCCTTTGATTTGCACTGCTTACAGACATCACAGTCTAAGTATGTTTTGCAATTCTTTACTGTTTCTTTGCCAAGTAGGGCAAGTGTCCTATTTATGACCCCAAAACTGGCATGACTTAGCCTTCTATGCAATAAATGAATACAATTGTCATGTGGACTCTTATTAATGACTGACTGTACCTGTACAGACCCATTTTCCAGTACATACACATTATTTTTCAATTTTCTCACTGCTAATATTTTTTCACCCTTAAGAATGTTTCGGGCCTTACCAATCTGGATATCAAATCTAACTTTAAGTAATTGGCAAAAGGCCTGGATTAAATTTATTTGGGGAAAAAAAGAGGCAAGGATCAGTTCCTATACTTTATGCAAACTGCGCCTTCAGGGAGGGTTGGCGGTACCAGACTTGAAGTTATACTATGAAGCAGTAAAGTTAACAACTATACTTCAGATACTTCATTCTCCCCATACCTTAGAATGGATACCCATGGAAAAATCATACTTTGCCCCTAGAACATACCAAGAATTTATTTGGACGGGTAAGGGAATTCATATTCAAGAGGCGGGGAACCTTTTTGTTGATTCATTAATGAAAACCTGGGACAATAAAAGAAAACACTTAGTTTCCAAGCCATCAATGATAGCCGTCAAGCTACCTTTTTAAGACAAACCTGGTTCCCTCCCGCATTGCAGAGAGATACGTTTCGGATATGGAAATTTGCAAACCTAATTAGGTTTGCAGATGTTAGTAAAAATGGAACTATACTCTCAAAAAAAGATTTAGATAAGAAGGCAAAAATAAATATCCTTTGGTATGAATATAACCAACTGTACCACTTATTAAGCTCACCTGGAATATCCAGATCCCTTCAAACCCCTTTAACCTGTTTTGAGAACCTGATGTTGAAGCAAGAATGGAAACAGAAGGGACTCATTTCTATGTCTTACAAAATTTTGTTGGACATTGAAATGATACACATTCCAATTTACACGACAACGTGGCAGACAGACTGTGGGCTAGAGTGGTCCGATATACAGTGGAATTCAATTTGGAAGTCATATGCGCTACGCTCTAAATCTATTAATATATTCAAACAGAACTTTAAAATACTAGCTAGATGGTACATAACCCCACGGAAACTCAACTGTATAAATAAAAACATAGTACCACATTGCTGGAAGAAATGTGGTGCTACGGGTACATTTTTACATTGTTGGTGGGAGTGTGAAATAATTAAAAAATTTTGGCTAAGTGTAGTGGGACATATAAAACAATGGACAGGATGTGTTATTCCTTTTAAACCAGAGGTAATATTGTTAAACTATTGGCAGGAAGTTAATATCTCTCAGATAAGGAAAGAATTAATCATGATACTCCTGTCTGCGGCCAAAACTATAATAACCTTATATTGGAAGTCACCGGAGGCTCCCTCAATTAGGAAATGGTGTGCCAAAATATGGGATCATCTATTGATAGATAAAATTTATGATTCTCTTTCTAGATATGAGATTAATTTAGATACATCACAATATATAGCAAGATGGTGGCCGATATTAGAAAACTTGGATAAAATATTAGAGTCATATAAGAATGTTCAAGATTATAGATTTCATGTTTTTTTGAAAACAAGTTGGTTGATATAAGTTGATGTTAAGTTAGTAGTATCAAAGTTATAAGCATTATGTATAGTGGTCTTTGTTAACATAGATTAAGTCATTTGTTGGTCTACATTCATATTTGTTACGAAAATGGAACTACAATGTTTGTTTATGTATGTATAGTTAAAACAATAAAATATTTATTAAAAAAAAAAAGAATGTTACAAGATTGGTTTTTAAACACAACACTGAAATCGTCCTTGTCGAAGGCACATATACTCAACAAGTTATTTTCAAGGGTAGGAACACATAGCACATTCTTAAAGCAATGATTTAGGGCTGGAAAAAACACATTCCCTTGGCATGCTACACCTGCAGAGCATCCATCAGCCAAACTCATGTGATCCAGGGTAGAAGATTGTGCATCCTGCAACAAACTTTTGTCCCGGGCAAACATGTGAGAAGCACCCAAATCTATAATCCAAATGTTTCCAGCAGAAGGCTTGTTTGCCACTACCAAAGTGTCTTGCTGATTAGGCATGAAGCGAGACCTTTTTTCACCTCCACTTTGCCATGTTGCCGAACATTCCTTTTTCAGGTGATTTGTAGATCCACAGATGTAACATCTCCTGACTTTCAAAGTGACTGGTTGCTTTGTACAGCTAGCTTTGGCACAGCTGTCGGCTCTTGCCCTCCACTCTGGCTTGGCATGGTTCCTGGTCTGGTCCGCATCCAATTCTCTCTGGAGATAACGAGCTTCTTCGTCTAGCAGGCGTCCAGTAACATAACTAAGCGTTAATGTTGCAGTCTCCACGGACTCAAGGGCTGTTATAAGTGGGTCATATTTTTCTGACAAAGAGCTTAAAGTAATGTAGATTTGATCTTGGTCAGAGATCTGCTTGCCTCTCTGTGCAAGAAGCTGGAAACAGGTAGTCAGTGAGTTGAGATGAGATCTTACTGACTGGCCAGGCTTCATTACCATTCTGTAAAGCCGTATCATTAGGGATATCAAAGACCCAACAGTCTGTTGCATGTACACCGACTTGAGACTGTCCCATGCAGCTTTTGCAGTTTCTTTGCCTGACACATGAACTGGTCATTGGCAATGCTGAGTATAATTGTTGCCAAGACCTTTTGGTCCTTGGCAGTATCATCAGCTGTCAGAGCTTGTGGGAGAGAAGCAACATAATTCCACACAGACTCCCTCTTAAGATAATGCTCCATTTGGAGTGACCAAACTGTATAATTGTCAGAGTTGAGTTTATCAACCAGCAGGGCCGTCACCACCTGCACCATGATGTACTCACTCTCCAGCACATCCTGGTCACTTGCCTCCTGTTCCTCTGACTCCTCGTGGTCAGAAGGAGAAAGGTCACCTCCACCACCAGACTGTGTATCAGAATCACTTGGCATAGCAGCAGACATCCACACAACTGCAGTCTCCGAAGCTCACCTTGCCAACTCTGTTAGAGATTCCACAGCTCAGCACAGCAGCATACATGCTGGCATTAATGCAGGGATCCACTCTGGGCCCATAACTCTGATGGTGGTGCAAATAATAATGTCCTGCACATGTCCAGCTAGGTGCAGAGCTATTGACAGTTTATTTACAATATATATACACACAGTCCTTTACAGCAAAGCATTCATTATATTCACTGAGAAAGTACTTTGCCATGCAACCTGATACCAAACTGGCATACACTGATAGGAACAGTTCAGAATATATACAGTCCCATGTCCAATGAGAGTAGAGATGCTGAGTCATGTAGCACCTTCTACAGTCTGATGCAATCAGTCCAGTCATGTGACTCCTAGCTGTCACTTAGATCAGTTTGATCAGTCTGACTAGCTGTCATCGTGCATGGCATTCACTGTTTACATGCCAACAGGATTTGCAGGTTTCTGTACTGCTTCAAACCCATGAGAAACCTGCTTGACCAGAGGTCACAACAGACAAAAGAAAGGGAAGCATACCATGGGAATAAAAGCCACTATTAAAACTATTGGGTGCCTTTAGTTCTATTGTACATAATTCAATATTCTCTTATTCATTGCTGGTAGGGGTGTGAATGGATTTTTTGCTAGCATATGTTGCTTTGAATCATTCAGACTATTTCCATGCAAGTTCAAATCTCTGCATTGGCATTCTTAAATAATCAAAGTTTGTAAAACTTTCCACACAACTTTTTGCCTCCCCAGGAGTAGATCTGAATTTAGTTCCCCGTTACCTCACATTTTCCAAATCTACTTTTCCCATGATTCTGCCCCCCTTCAGATCTGAACTTGCAGTTTTCCAGTGAGGAATTCCCAGTTTCGAATTTTGTGTCTTCACTTTTGTGTCATCAGGGTTACATGTTCACCCCGCCTCCTGTCCTCCCTCAGGTTGTTCCCTCAGTGATCTGCTATTTTTTAAAAGCATTGTATAGTGTTACAACATGATTTTTTAATTATAATATTGCAACATTATAATGTTGGGACAAATTGGGCAGCCAACTTTCATGTGTATTCAGTTTGACAGTCATGAATGGAATATTATTTTAATTAGGATTTTGTGGGAATCTTCACTGGCCATTTGCTTAGTTGGTGAAGGAGGAGCAGGGGGCCTTTGAAATGGTGGCAACCATGCTGTTTCCCACAGTATATCCAGCATCTTAAAAACAATGTTATGATGTTATAACATTACTGCATATGCACAAAAAGGAGGTTACTTTGCTGACAAATTATATGACAACATATTTAGCAGGTGTTATGTATTGACCATGCGGTCGCCATGTGCTCCAGCAATGGCAACCGCCATGTGGCCAGAGCACATGGCCAAGAAACTACCTGAGCTTCAGCCAAGTAGAACAAAGGCCAGGTGGATTCAAACCGGCCACCAATCATGTACCTAGGTTTCTCTCAGGGAACCTATGAGATGTAAATAGACTGATAATAGCCTATCAGGCCAGTTGGGCGAAGTCCCTGACCAGCATAAAAGGAGGGCTCGGAGCCCTGGGTTGTATGCTTCATCCGGACCAGCAATAAAGATCTAGCTGTTTCACTGTTCCATGGACTCCTGACTCCAATACTTCTCAGCGTGCTTCATAATTATTGAATAATATTGTTATAAATTGCTGTATCCAGTTCAATGATTGCCAGCCATTTTCTTAGTTGGTGACTAAGGAGGTTCAGGGGAACCTATGAAATGGCAGCAATCATGCTGTTCCCCACGATGCATCCAGAACTTTACAATGTTATGATATGATGATGTTACTGCACATACACACACAAAAAAGAGATTCTATTGTTGATGAAGTACATGATGACTTGGCTGCACAACCCCTTTTAAAAGGAAGTGTGGAACACATGAGGATGGTCAGATCTGAATTCAAGAAAAAAATCCCAGAAATTAAGGCCGTTTATGGAAGGGGTGCCAGAAAGTTGGAGCATCAGCTGGGGATTCAACTCAACAAGAAACAGCAGCAACACTGAGGTGCAGAAAGGATCTCATAGAAAGTGGGACAAAAGCTTTTTGAATAATAAGATGCAAGCATTTAGTTGGGTCAGTCTGTCCAACTGCTTCTTCTATAATGTGTACCAAATACTACCATGCCACCTCATGAGCAGCAGTGCTAATCTGAGGCCTTGTCAAAGAGATAATTTTTTGAGTAGACACATGATCACTGATATCAGTGGGCAAATAGAAATGAAGTTAGTTAGTTAGTTTGTTTTAAATACCCATTTCAATTGATCTGATGTCACAGATTTATACTGACCCTGTTAGGAACCAGCCTTCTCCAGGCTCCTAGTAGGTTCCTCCATCCTCTAAATACAACGACAATTATTGAGAGTGGAGATGAGGAGGGGTCTTCCACAATTTTAATTCTCTTAGGCTTGCCAACTCCAGCTTGGGAAATCCTAGGAGATTTGTGGGCAGTACCTAGGTAAGGAAGAGTTTGGGGAGTAAAGGAAGCCCAGTGGGGCTGTGATGCCATAGAGTCCCCCCTCCAAATTAGACATTTCATCCAGGAGAATTGGTATCTGTAGTTTGGAGATTAGCTGTAGTTCTGGGAAAACTCTGGGAAGATTCTGGGAATAAACTGATGTCATTCCTCCCAAGAATTTTTCATTGCATAGTTTACCCAGCTTGTCATTTTTTCAAAATGTGGGCCTGCTGCACCACCTTCTTACTGCAATTAGAACTGTCTTCCTGCACAAGAGTGTTTCTTGTCAGTTCAGTGATGCAGCTATTATTCCTTCATAGGGAAAAAAGTTTATTAATTATCACTTCTGTCCAATCTCTCCTTCTTGGCAAAGGTGATCCAAAAGGTCATGTCTGAACAGCTGTAATTTATGTCCCCCCCCAAAAAAAAAATTTACTTGCATGAAAAATTTCAGTCAAGGCGTAAGCAATGAGTCACTGCATTTTAGTCTGTAGTGGCTAATTCTTGATTGGGTTCTCTTTTAGTATGAATAAAGTCGATGGCTTTTTTTGATCGCTGGAAAGGTCATTTAAAATTCACCTTTAAATGTAAATTGACCCAAGTGCTGTATTTTGCATATCTATTAAATTGATTTGTGTGTGTGTGTGTGTTGAATCAAAGTAGAAGAACTAGCTTCCAAGGCTACCAAGTTTATGCCATATGGAAAACTCTAAGCCCTGCCCAAAGAATGCTGGGATTTTCTAAGAGTGGAAGCGAAGCAGTGATGCTAGAGGCAAGGCATCTTTGTCTACTAATTTCAGTCTAACTAGTTCAGAAAAAGTCTGTAGCAGTAGAAAAGTGTAAGAGTCCAATAGCACCTTAAAGACTAAAAAAATTTGTGGTAGGGTATAAACTTTCATGAGTCATTGCTCACTTCCACCTACTTTGAAGGGGAAGAGCAAAACTGAGGGGTTTAATGGCTGGCAGCCATTACAGTCTAACCGCTGAGTGGGTCTGCCAGTCAGCTGTTAGATTTAAATGGCTGGCAGCCATTTAACCCATTGGTTTTGCTTCCCCCTACTTCAAATGGAGGGAGAGCAAAACTGATGGGTTTAATGGCTCACAGCCATTTAAACCTAATAGCTGGCCTGTGGACCTCACACTACTCAGCTGTCAGGTTTAAATGGCTGGCACTGAAAAGCTGAACCGAACTGGCCACAAATCCTGTAACTGTTCAGGGAAGGCGCCTTTCCCGAACATCAGACTGGAACTCCAAACTGTGAACTGGTTTGTGTCCATCCCTGTCATAGGGTGCAGTGTATTCTTTTCCTTTGAGTAGCAGAATTTCTATCATTTGTGAACTTAATGATCAGTTTGCATTTGCGTTGGTGGCAGTCAACCAGTCAAAAAATTTACGCACATTAAATGAGCTGTTTCAAACCTTCATTGTGTAAAATTTTTTATCTTTTTATATTATGCCTTACATATTTTGTATGAAATCTACTTTGCAAAAATGGGGGCTTACACATCAAACTGCTGCCAGTTCATAAATTCCAGAACACCAAATAATGGAAAGCAAATGACAAACTGATGACTAACAAAGCGACAACATGCCTGTGAGCTCAGAATACAAAATGCAGAAGTGCCAAGGGATTTGCATTTACATGTTGTGAATATGGAAAATTCACTGAGCACAGAAATGTTGAGTTGAATACTTGCTCAAGACTATGGTTTTGTCAGGACTCTGTGATTTAGAAACAAACATGCTGACTGCAATGAGGATATCTTTTTCTGACTCTCAGCCAAACTCCACAGGGCAATGGAAGGGCTTCAGACTGGAGGCAGCCTGGAGCTGAAGCATCAGTCAGAACTGGCAGTTCAGAGTTGAGAAAAAAGAAAAAAACAAAGCACTAAACTCACCTTTAAGTCCACAACAAGTTCTCCAGTTATTTTGTATCTCCTTCCTATATTATTTACATTAAAAAACCCCACCCAAGCGTGTTGCCCTTGGTGCTGCAGATTTATTGGCTATACATCTTTGACTTTGCCAACAGGGTAAACAAGCTGGATACAAAGAATCATGGGGGTGGGGGTGGAGACACATAATAATTTGGAATTCTCATCCCAGACTTCTAAATTTGTCCTTCCAGGATTCTTTAAGCTCTCAAGAGATGGAACAGCTTATTTCTCTTCCTCCTTTTTGCAAAGTAGAAAAAAGTTTATTTTAGAGCAACACATTATTTACTTTATCAGCTAGGTTATAAAAATTGCTGTTGGTTATGAGGAAATTCCTAATTTTCCCATTCATTTATTTAAAGCTCCACCTTGTAATGTGGCCACCCTACCTATTTTTTTATTTATATTTATATAATACCTGGCTGTGTCCCTGATATTCACTTACATTCAAGCATTTTACTCTAGATAAATTTGAATTTCATCTAAGACCTCTTTCAGATAAGGTGTATTTTCTAGTCAACAATGCACTAGCATCGAGTGTTTTGCAGGTCTCCCAAGGTTATACTGATACTCTAAGTCAGAGATGAAGAGAGATAAAATGTTTGGCTGACACTCCTGATCTGCCTGTTCCTACTGGCCTTCACTGCTGCTTTTATTTCTTTAGTGTTCCTCAAACCTTTATTCTTCATAAAGCAGTGATAATAATGATGGAACTGCCTTTAAGGTACCAGATGCATGAAGCTGTTCTTAAACAATGCAGTTCTGAAAATGCTCTGTGCCTAAAAAGGCTGATTAAGTTTGGCTTTTCTTTAAAAAAATATTTTGTAAAAATACAAAATACAAAATTATTAATGATAGCCAATGAAAGGTTAGGTGCTAAGAAACATTACACAGGACACATTTGCCTATTATGACTCCCTCTGGGATTAATGGCTTTAGCATTTATCTTACTGAAGATCCTTCATTAAAATTATCCTGTGTTAGAACTTTCTGGTTTTTTCCCTAAAGAAAATGTCAAGCTGGATATGTGCCTACGAAATGGCCTCATTCACTACAGTTGTAAAAAATAACTTCCTGTATCCCTCGTCCCAGGAATGCTTTAGGGTCAAAATAATGTGCTATTCTTTTTAATAATTGGCCAACACTTGGTCACTATTATATTCAACTGTGCAAGTGGGGAACAGTAATGTTCATTAATGCCCATCATAGTTGTAGGGTGTGCTTTCTTATTTTTTCAAGTCTATAGTAGTGTCTTTGTTAGATCTAACAAAGGGCATTTAAGATGATTTTCTTAACTGTTGTATAGAGTAGGCACCAAGGCAACAGCCATGGTCCATTATTTGTCCCCAGCATTTGATATTAGGTGGTATAGTATCTTTAAATGAATTACATGACATTGATCTACATGTGATTGAAACACCCCCCTCATGCTCTTCTTTGCTTCTTTAAGCCCCAGAGGAGGGGGAAATGCACAATATGGGATAGGGTTGCTTACTCCAGGTTGGGAAATTCCTGGAGATTTGGGGATGGAGCCTGGGTGGGTTGGATTGAGACAGGGAGGGGTGTCAGTGAGGCATAATGCTATAGAATCCACTCTTCAAAGCATCCATTTTCTCCAGGGGAACTGATCTTTGTAGTCTGGAGATCAGTTGTAATTCTGGGAAAACTCCAGGCCCCACATGGAGTTATCTCTTTCTTTCCCTACTGAAATTAAGGGGCATTTTCAATATGGAAAATGGCATGGGAAAAACATAAGCTCCATTTCTTCAATTTCATATATGTGTATGACTGGCTCCAGGTCTCCCTGTGAGTTTCTTGGACAAATTGGAACTAGAACTTGGGTTTCCCAGATCTCAGTCTGGTTACCTCTTGGTGGGGGGACATTTCCCTCCACACCTCCTATCCACAGATACACTAAAAGAGAATTTTTATGCTGGGCTTACCTCCAGAAAAAAAAATCTTTTAGAAATTAATCAGATGTTTGTTTTAAGTGAATCCTAGAGCATTTTGTGACACATTGATGTCACTTCTGGTTACTGCAACCTGAAGTGACTCTGTGGCATTGACATATGCCATTCTCCCAGGGGGTTGCCAACACAATGACGGATGCCATTTGAGTAAGTCCAGCCCTCACTAGTTAACTCTATTTTAGCAGCTGCATGCTGCTTAAAAGACACAAGAGAAGTGATGTTTGAATGCCTCCTTCATCCTTTCTCAGGCTGCCCTGTACTCATTCCCTCATTTTTCCTGCCTAATTTCTGATATGTGGGAGACTTAGGCCCTTTATGCACTGACAGCTTGCTCCGGAGAATCCGGAGGGGTTGACTTTGCAGTCACATGCATTCCCTTTGAATTGAGTCCCCCCCGAGTTATTTATTTGTGTATTCGGTATGCATTCTGCATCTATAAGCAAAACCTGCATTTTTTTTGAGCTAACTGGCAGCTTTGTCTAAGATGAAGAGAAAGGCAAACATTTTTCAAAACTGTTAATTGCAGACCCAACCCCCTCTTCCCTCCCTCCATGATTCTGCAAAAAGAAAGGGAAGGAAGGGGGAAATCCAGGCCCACACATCTAAGACTGACATATTTGGGAGCAGGGAATCCCCTAGTCCTTTATATTTACTGCTTCATTCTTATGCTCTCTTTGGCTTTTTAAAAGTTTGCCTGAATGGGAGGACATGTCCTCTTTTGTCTTTGGAGAAGGAGGGAAAGAAAACAGAATGGGGAGGGTGCATCAACCTAAAGAGAGAGAGGTGGCAACAGGGGAGGAGAGTGGGCAGCACTTAAATACCTGCAGACACAATTCTACTTTAGAAAGGATTAGCTATTCAAAAGCAGATGAGAACAAAATATAGCAAGAAAAGGAGTTTTGATAACTGCAGGGCAACTGTGTGCTGGAAGTGGTCTGAAGGCAGATTCCTGTAAAACAAATGCAGAAACAAGAAAAAGTTCCAACACAAACTGGAAGTGAAAGTGGGAGGGAATGCAGAATGGAAGAATAGGATGCACTCAGAAACAAGGCAAAATACAGGTGCAGAAAGGGCCTTACTTTCCCTGTCCAATCAGGTACTTTACTGAGAACAAGATTTGGGGTTGCTTCATTATTCAGCATCAGTAGCTACCTTAACATTAGTGAGATTTCAGTCCCCAGGTTGTACGAATATATACTCTCAGAGCTATAGAAGAACATGTGTGTGAATGTTTGAGAGTTATGTCTATGAAAATATGCATGACCAGTTTGTGTGTGTGTGTGTGTTAGAATTAATTCTAACCTGTGAAATGTAGCCAGTCTCATGTCCCATCTATTTCACTACTGTGGAGGAAAGGAAATTTTTTTATCATTTTTAAGATTATGATGCAATGGAACAAGAAGATATTCCCTATTCTGTCCTGTGCTATATCTTTCTCTATATGCCCTTTCTATTTAATTAAAGAAAAGCTTTTTTTTGGTGTCAGTTATAAAACAAGCTCTATGTATGCCTGCTGCTTCAACAAATGACAGGACAAGAGAGAGAGAAAAAGCAAATGTCAGAAAATGGAATCCACCAATTAGGGCCGAGGACAGATTGGCCGTCTCGGACGCTCTGCCTCCACTTCAAAAGCGGAGGCAGAGCGGCTGTTCAGATGGCTGCATCTGCCCTGAGGAGGTGGCCCAGACGCATCGTATCCAGTGCCGCGCTCCTCCCGCAGCAGCCGAGCACCACTTCAAAGTGGTGCTCGGCTGCTGCGGTGCGCGTTCCACCTGCTGGAGTGGGTGTGAATGCGTGCGGGCAGGGGGAGCCACGCGGCGTCCGCCCGCCGGCGTAGGAAGCTGCCCGCAGTCTGAACGCTGCGGGCGGCTTCCTTCCAGCGGCGTGCGAACGCCGCACCACGGGGGAAATTCCCCCCGCCTTAGTCTGCTGCGCCGCGAAGGCCTAGGTATGTCCACAGCCTAGGTATCCTCTCACAAAATGCAGAGCCAACAAGAAACTTTGTACCTTCTAACAGCGCTTGTTTCTGAATAGTCATGGAGAGGCTACTCCATTGATTCTAAAACAATCCCTTGTCTTACTTCAATCTCAGACTTGTTCTCATGTTCAAGGGTCAAGCACAGTCTGAAACTGGCTGACAGTGAATCAACAAGACTTGGAAAGATCAGGGACTCTCCCTCTCACCTTGGAAAACTGTGAACAACAGGGTGTAACCTTGGGTGGCTGCAGCAGCTCACAGTTTCAAGGAAACAAAGCTGACTGGGAATGACCTAAAGCGTGTGGCCACCAACTTTGTATAACTCCTTGTTGTATAGCGATAGAAGATAATTCCCTGTAATGATAATCTTTGCATTTGCAAAACACAAACAAACAAACAAAACTTCTTAGCAGCAAAAGAGCTGATATATGGCACAGCTGAGATCTTATGGGTGAAGGAACTTGTTGGTTAATAGGGTAACATCAGTGTAAGGTATTAAGAACACCCAGTTTAAGTGAATGACCAAAATGACTTGGGTTGGAATTCTGGGGAGGGGAAAATCAGTAGGAAACTTAGCAATGTGTGCTTATGTGACAACTTGTTGCTGTGAATGTGTGAAAAGCTCCACTTAAAAGCACTGTGTTTGAGGTGATATGAACACTGTCTGGAGGTTTGAACTGTGATGGTCCATTCATATATGCAGTCCCACTCATGGTCCATTCATATATGCTGCCATTATCAACTGAGTAACATGTATGTGCAACCCAGCCTTTACTTGTCACCAATGTGGATTTTGTAAAAAAAAAAAAAAGAAAGAAAAAAGGAAAAAGTGCTTCACAACATAGTGACATTTCAGATTTCCTGCTGTATTATCCTCTTTAACCACATGTTGCCTTTGTATAGACTAGAGAACTGACTAAAGTCACAGTTTTCTTAGGGACAGTAAATCAGCAACTATTGAAAAGAGCTGCCAAATTCATGTCAGGGACTGTAAATTATTCAAGTCTTTCCAATAGCAGCTAAAAAAGAGAGTATCTAGAAAACCTGGAGATCAATCATCTTGCGCGGGGGATTTCCTCCATCTGCCAAAGGAAATTAGGTAAGACAAAGTCCCACCAAGTTATCAGAATGACTTTGTCACAAACAGGAGCAGAAAAGGGACAGATTTGTGAAAACACCTGTAGACTGGAGGCTGGGTCTCTGTTTCTTGCTTTCTTTCCTTTTTGCACAACCTATCACTTTATGTTCTTGTCTTTCAGTCCTCCCCAGAAAATTACATAAATTTAACACTGCCAGGGTCTTGGACTAGGCACTGAGAGCAATAATCTTTTCTTCAGTATCAGATGAGTATCACGGAGAGGTCACTCCAGTGGGTATTGCTGTGAAGGACATCTATGGATATGTTCACACCTTAAAATAATTATGTGATACTCATAAATTCAAATGTGAAGTATTTTGGTTTTGGGGCAGACTTTTGCAAGCATAAAAATATAGAGGAAACTCAAGGGTTCAAATGATAATCTATTGAATATTGCAGGTATTTCAGAGGTCTTTGGGATTTTTCAGGAAGAGCTGGCAAATTGTTAACCACTAAGCAGAATTGTAGAAACACATGTTTTATATTCAGTTTAATTGGCAGAAGAGGAATTTCCTAATAAACAGGTGTTTTAGTTCCAGAAAATATCAATGAACTTTTTAATTAAAATGGTACCAACTATCCCGGCTAACAACCTGTCATAGTGGAGATTTATGACCAAACTCTCTGCTTAACTAGGAATAATTGGTCGAGATGAGGCTAGAAAAGCCTGATTGGGTTGAACGAAAGGGTAACTGTACTGTGAGAGAGGAAAACCTCTCTTCTGACTTGCTGTGTTTTTAGAAATTAAAATACAACTTTAATATTTTGTTTGTAGCTGAAAATGAAAGCTTATGGTATAGAAAAAGAAATAGCTAGCTAAATATTTACCAAGACTATATTCTTAAATGAAAAGCTTTGCTAAATATATAGCTACAAGCTATAAGGAATTCCCAAGCTTATTTTAACAAAGTAAAGGTTGTAAAATGATCAAGAGTGCCAGGTGTGCTGAGAGTCCAGCCAAAAAACCCCAAAAGTCATTAATCACAAGAGCGCCCACCAATTAAAAGAACTAATTAAAAGTGCAAAACTTGTATTATACAAAGGGGACTCCTACTGGCCAAGGTAAAGCAGCAGATTTTACAAAACTAGAAGTTTTAATTTAGACAAAAAAATCTTTATAAAATTCAATAAAAATCTTCTGACAGATCAAGATGAAGCATAATAGGCACATTCAATGTATTTACAAAAGCTTCATATTATAGGCTATTCTGAAACATTAGAAAGTGCATATAAAGAGTGTAGTGGTGTAGTGGTGGTGTAGTGGTTAAATGTATGGACTCTAATCTGGGAGAACTGGGTTTGATTCCCTACTCCTCCACTTGCACCTGCTGGATAACCTTGGGCAAGCCATAGTTCTGGCACAGCTGTTCTTGAAAAAGAGCAGTTTCTGTCAGAGCTCTCTCAGCCCTACCTACCTCACAGGGTGTCTGTTGTGGGGAGGGGAAGGGAAGGGAGTTTGTAAGCCACTCTGAGACTTCCTGGGGTAGAAAAGGGTGGGGTATAAATCCAATCTCTTCTTCTTCTAAAATAGTGCTATAATTTTGTGTTTTCCATAATTCAATGTATCTTTTATATATTTTAATAGAAATAGTTCACAAAATGTTATTAAGAGTGCCTTTATACTTTAATATACATGTATCAAACCATTTTTGTAACAAAACTGATAGATTTGTACTAAGAATGAACTCAGCCTGAAAAGTTCATTTAAAGGTGAGCAAGTCTGGGAAAGTGGCCAGAGATGCATTCATCATTTTTAATGAGGTGACCACCTGCATTGCAAGGCTGAAATGCAGCCAGGTAGCCTCTTGTTTGTCAAATACTTGATAAATGATTGTTCAAACAAAGAGAACCAAACTGAGCATGAACAAATGATGACAACAATGATGTAAAGTTGGGAGGAGCAAGAAAAGCATATAAGCAAGATCCCTGCTGTTACTCACTGGACATCTGAACTGAATTTTTGGCTATATAAGGTCTCTTATTTGAATAAAACTTTTTACCTTTACTGCCTGGAATTGTCTGTCTCACTGTGTGGTGTATTGCCTAGCTACACAAGTCAAAGAACCCTAGCGCACTCCGGGTGTTGCCTTCAACAAGACTGTGGCAGGACTGTTCTACTGAACAATTTTCATAAAGATTTTTTCTCTCTACTGGAGACAGAGGGCTTTTCCACACTGGGTTTTTGATGCAGCTTGGTTTTTTAGATGTATTGTTTTCCCCACCCTACAGACAGTATTGTTTGTGGTGTTTTCTTTTTTTGTTAATGGAGTTTTTCTGTGCTTTCCACAGATTACCATTGTACTGGTGTTTCCAGTAGCAATATACCACAAGCAAGATTGTTTTTTTTTAATGTTTGCAATAGTTTGAATGGTGTTGCCCACATCTGCCCCATTCCCTGGCCACCAGCTTGTTTTTCTGAGGTGTCACTATTTTCACTAGCAGCAGCTGCCTTTTAAAATATATGTTGAGATCAAACCTGCTTAATTCAGTGAGGCTTATTCTCAAGTAAGTATGCACAGGCTTGTAACTTTGGCTGAGATTTAAGAAATGCAAAGGACAGTCAACAGGGAAGCAATGGCCTATTTTGATCTTTTCCCTGCAGCTGCCTACAGCACTCCCCCCTCTTTTAATAGCCCTTCTTATAGAGATATATCGCACTAAAGCAACTAACTCCCATGGTATTCCTGTTGGCAGAATTCAGGAAATAACCCAATCCAGGCTTTGGAGTTTGCTTTTCTGCAACAGGATTTTTGCAAAAAGAGAATAACTCATTGCAGGCCACTAATGAAACAGAAGGGCCTTCAGAGCACATACTACCACACAGCAGCAAGAGAAAGTAGGCTGAACTGCAAGAGAAAACAGGAAGTAGGCTGAACTGCAAGAGAAAACATTCAATAACCCCTAACCCCTAGAGAATGCAACACAGCTCTCCCCAGGGTACAAGTGGACTAAACTAGCAGTACTTGCAATGACTAGACTCTTAGCGGGCTGTTGTTCCCCCACCACACCTTCTCGACAGCATGTGCACTATTCCACCATGTTTAATTTTGCTAGAAGGGTCCAATGGTGGTCTCCAGGCTATGGTTTTGTGAGAGCATCAGCAGTCATTTCTTTGGTTGGTAAAGATTGCATGTTAATGAATCCTTGATTCTGCATACCTTTCAGAAGATGATTCTTAACATCAATGTGTTTAGACTGTGGGCTGACCTTTTCAGTCTGTGACAATTTTGTACCCCCTTGATTATCATCAAATATGTTTTTTGGTTCAGGTCTATCCAATCCTAAGTCTAAAATTAATTGGTGAATTCAGATAGCCTCTTGGCATGCTTGTACAGCTGCAACACATTCCGCTTCTGTAGAAGGAGGAGGAGGAGGAGATACCCCACCCTTCACTACCTAAAGGAGTCTCACAGTGGCTTACAATCTCCTTTCCCTCCCCCTCCCCACCACAGACAACCTGTGAGGTATGTGGGGCTGAGAAACCTTTTTCAAGAACTGCTCGTGAGAGAACAGTGCTCAAATAACTTATCACTGGCCCGAGTTCACACCAGCAGCTGCATGTGGATGAATGGGGAATAAAGCCCAGTTCTCCCAGATTAAAGTCCACGCTCCTAACCACTTCACCAAACTGGCTCTCTACAAAGCATTACAATTGTCTGTTTTCAACTTGTCTAGCTAATGGTATCTTCTCCATACTGAAACATATATCCACTGATGGACTTCCAATCAGTGGTGTTCCCAGCCCAATCAGCAATCTCATATGTTTTCAGTTTGGGATCTGCAGTTGCTAGTAATTGCAGCTTCAACTGGCTCATTCCTTTCAGATACTACATCACTTTTTTCACTGCATTCCAGTCTGCCTGGCTAGGTGCAGAAACTTTCCTACTCAGAAATCCTACAGCAGCACTTATATCCAGCCTAGACACTGTGGCTAGATACAATAGTTTTCCAATTGCCTCACAATATTATTTGACAGTGCTTCTTGACAATATTATTATTTGACAATGCTTTCAGGTATCCTGCTTCCATGGTTTTTTTCTACCTCTTTTGCATCTTTCATTCCAAAATGCTCCAGCATCTCAGTTATTTTTTGTTTCTGACTAAGGAGATAGGCCTCATCATCTTCTCTTTCTACCTGAATACGAAGACAATATGTGATGTTTCCCAGTTTTTTTACTTCAAAATTTTGATTTAACTGGTGTATTATTTTATCACAGTCCCTTATGGTTCAAAACAATGAATTATATCATCCATGTAAATCAGGATATATATCCATTGGTTATCTTGCTTTCTGGTGTACAAACATGGACCTACTTTGCCTCTCATGAATCCTTCTCTAGTGAGTATTTCATTTAATTCCTATTCCACACCCTGGCTGTCTGCTTTAGGCCATAAATACTCTTTTGGAGATTACATACAAGGGTCTGGTCTTCTGATTCCACAAAGCCAGCAACATCTGGGAAAGGTCCTGCAGTCGTTGGCAACCTGTGCTGCTCCACCACTGAAGCAGAGTTAAAAGACACTGAGGAAAGTCCAGTCCTAATGCTTGCCAATTGGCTATGGACTGACCTTCCCCTGTCTGATCGCTCAAGCATGCTCTCAAGCTGTCAGGATGGTCTGATCATTTCATCCCAACTTGGCACCATCCCCCCCCCTGCTAACAGTATGCAGATAATCTCATACTCCATGGGGAACCCTCAATGCGGAGGTGCGATTCCTCATTTATGCACATGGGAAACAAACGGCAAAAAAACCCACTCACATGTGGTGGTGTCTGATCACACAGTGATGGGCTGAGCCTGCAGCACAAAGGGATGTGTAATCTTGCAACTATGAGTCAAATTCCTCCAGAGGAAATGGGGGTGCTTCTCCTCCACTCCAAATGGCACATGTGACTGCAGCCTAGGATAATCTGTGAGCTGGTATACCTCTAGTTGCTTGGGTTGAGCTTCTGAGGGTTGTAACTTTGCTTGGTCCCATTTCCTCTTGAAACCCTGACAAGTCTGTGCTGAATTCCACCTCTACTTCTTTTGGTTTGCTGCCTCTTGCTCACTTGTTAATGAATTTTCTTTTAACTTCTGTGGGTTGCTGGGGTATAATCAAGGTATACTGTGCCACTTATTGCAACCTTGTCTGTCTTCAGGAATAGAATTCTGTATCCTTTTCAGCAATCACTGTAACCCACTAGTGTTCCTTCCATGGCTGTATCGTCCAGCTTTGAGCATTTTTCACTGGGAATGAAGGCATAGGCTTTGCATCTGTACACTCTGATGTGCTTGACACATGGCTTTGATTCATGCCATAATTTGTATGGAGTGCTGTCAATTGCTTTAGCTGGTAATCTATTTTGTAGATGTGTTTATTTATTTATTTGATTTCTAGGCCGCTCTCCCCGCGTTTGCAGGTTCAGAGAAGTGTAATACATAAAATATAATACTTATTTGGCAATCTAGCATGACCATTCAACTAAGGTGTGTTTTTTCCTTTCTGCTGTTCTATTTTGTTTTTGTTTTTTTAACATTTTTAAAATTAGTTTTCTGTTAAAAAGAAACACTTACATGCAGTATTGTTTGCTTACATATATAATAGCATAGATCTCCATCCCACATTTGCTAGTTTTTTCAGTCTCTTTTGCACCTAATAACTTTAATTTAAAATAAATTTTACTAACATATGTTGGCTAGAATTATTCCTTTGTGAAGCTTTCAATCCAAGTATAAAGTCTAGCCCAAGATTCTTCAAAGACATCTCCTCTCCTCTTCCTTGTAGTGCCTTCTAGTAGATAAAGTTAGTTTATCCATTTCGGCTGTTTCAAGCAATTTACAAATCAAATCTTCTCTTGAAGGTATGTCTTGACTTTTCCATAATCTGGCATATAAAATTCTAGCTGCAGTCACTACATGTGTTATCATATAACACTCTGATTTATTATATTGTTCAGGTATTATATTTAACAGGAAGATCTCTGGTAAAAAAGGTATATTAGTTCCTATTATTTTTTGTAAAATTTTATGTATATTGACCCAATACTTCTATGACATGCCCACCAGATGTGGAAAAAGGAACCAACTTTTTTTCTACACTTCCAACAGATATTTGACATGTTAGGGTAATATTTTGCCAATCTATCTGGTGTCATATGACATCTATAGAACATTTTATAAAGATTTTCTTTAAAAGATACCGCTTTTGTATATTTTATTTTAATTTTCTGGATTTTGGCCCATAGCTCTAAATTAATGTTGTGGCCTAAATTTTGTGCCCAAGTAATCATTGTAGTTTTAACTGTTTCATCTTGCATTTTATGGTCTAATAATACCATGTACAATTTTTTAACAAGTATCTCTTCTGTACCTAAGAATATTTTATCTAACTGTCGATTTTTCGTAAAAGTCAGTGAGTGCTTTCATCCTTAGCATATCTGGATTCCAATTCAATTCTTTCCCACCATGTCAATTTAATCTCCTGTTTCAACAGCAGTTCTTGTGGCTTTAAGTTGTTATTGCCATCTAACAATTGTTGATATTTTCCCATTAAATTCCTTGTAATTAGTTTTGGATTCGTAATTGCCTCTAATGGGGCTATCCGTTTTGGTATCTTTTTATAAAATTGCCTTTTCATCTCATTCCATACTTTCAATAATGATACTCTAACTAAATGCTGGTTAAAGTATTTACATATGTTTTGTTTGTCATATCCTAAAAAAGCATGCCATCCTAATAATAGATTATGACCCTCCAATATCAGAAGAATGGAGTTTTCTAACATAATCCAGTCTCTAATCCATGATAGACTTGCTGCTTGATAATACAAAATCCAATCTAGTAATGCAAAACTTCCCCATTCTTTCCTTTCCTGGAGTAATTTTAGTATAATTCTGGGCTTTTTTGTTGCCAAATAAATTGTCTAGTAATTCTTTCTAAATCTTTAAAGAAAAGTCGGTTTTTAAGTATAAGAATTGTTTGAAAGAGGAACAACACTCTTGGTAGGATATTCATCTTAACAATCGCTATTCTTCCTATGAATGAGATTTGCATATCCTTCCATTTATCCAAAATTTTTTTGATTTCTGTAAGCAGTTTCATGTAGTTATCTTATATTAAGGAACTGTATCTATTTGTGAGTGTTACATCTAAATATTTTTTTAATCTCAAATCCTGATAGTTTTTGTAGTTGTATGTTTTGATCTGTAGTACAATTTTTTGTCATTAGTTTTGGTTCTTTTACATTATTTTTTTTTTTATAAAAATTTTATTAGTTTTTCAACTATTTCTAAAACTACACAGCTAAATTCTAAGCTAAATTACCTTATACAGAAAATGCTGAGTAAAATAATCATTTTTAGCAGATTAATAAATTTGAAAAACAAAATATTCTTGGTTTAACTAGTTACATATGCTACTGCTTCTAAACATCACATAGCTGATTTGCTGGTACACATAACTTTGGAGCACGCTTATTTCCCATTAACATATACTTAGTGCTCGTCTTTTAACAACAAATAAAAAGTTTATTTCTTCTTTCGTCCTCTTCTTATCTTTTTAGTCTCTTCCAAAGGTTTTGGAGCCGCAGCTCCCTTCTCCGAGTCTGAATTATCTTCTTCACTTTCTGAGCTATCCAAGCCGTATATACTTTCCTGCTGTGCAAGCGAATCGTCTGAGTCTCTCTCTTTTTTTTTTCTTGCATTTTTCCAAAAAGGCTCTCGCTTGTTCAACAGAATCAATCTTAACATTCTTTTCTTTGAAGCTGAAACGTAGTCCCTCTGGAGTATTCCATCTGTATATAATTGATTCAGACTGGAGCCATGTAGTTAAACTTCTGTAGGCTTTTCTTCTTTTTCTTATTTCAAATGGAATGTCCTTTAGTACCTTGATGTCTTCCTCCTGGATCTTCAGCATTGTTCTGTTGGTGGCTCTTAAAACCACATCCCTTGTTGATCTTTTGGAGAATCTTATCATAATTTCACCTGGCAGGTTTTTCTTTTTGACCAGCTCTGGATAGGTCCGGTAAACCAAATCCATGTCATTTATTAATTCCTCCGCCTTTTACATTAATTTTTAGTACCACCAGTTGTCCATATTCTTGTAATATTGTTAAAGGGTGAGTCAAAGATTGCAGAGGGTCTCATAATATAAACACTAGGTCGTCCGCATACGCCTAGAGCTTAAATTCTTTCTTTTTTAAAATTTTATTTCTATTGTTGTTTTCCATGCACATGAAACAATTACAGGTTTCATAAATAAAAGAAAATCCTTACATTAAACATTTTTTCTTTAATTATTACAGACAGCCCAAACCCATTGTTTTGGCAAATCCCTATCTTCTAAACATTGATATTTCTTTTAGATTGTTTAGATTTCTTTTAGATTGGCTTAGAAAGATTGTTACTCTATCTACTTTGTTCTTGGGGTTTTCTCCCTCCATGGCTTTCAATGCGATCATTTCACTTATCTTCTACTATTTAAGCTATTATAAACTATTAAAGTTTAACTAATATCTTGAAATATCTATTCAGCTTACATCTAGTTTATACGTCTAGACTACAAACAAAGTAAATTAGTATTCAGGTTGCACTTTATCTTGTTTCTTGGAAAAGTCCTCAAGAAGAGCTTCCCTCCTCAGGGTCCAGGTTTGCCGAATGAGTCTCTGCTGTCTTCCATGGTGCTTGCTCCTGTGGGAGTGCTGTGGACTCTCCCATTAGGAGGGTGTGTGTGGGGGGAATCCCTGGAAACCTAATATCACCGCCATTCTTGAAGCTCATTATATATCTTTTTTTTTTTGAAATATATTTTTATTTTTACAAAATACAAACAAATTAACAAATAAAGCTTGCTAGTACAATCACTTTTCAGTGTGACATTTTCTTTGTTTCATATCATTATACAAAACAATGTTATCTTAACAATAAATTTTAATAACATTAAATCTTTATAAAACCAACATCAATATATTTAATTAACTTATTAACTCTAACTATACTGTGTCTAATAGGGAGCATTGCCTTATCTATTGTGACTCCTACACATTAGAAAACCACCTCATGTAAGTAACCAACTAGTTTTCAATAAATTTCTAAATCTATAGCCTTGCACGTTATCCTGAAACTCCAGGATTTTATCTAGTTTTTCTAATATCGGATACCATCTAGCTATATAGTTTGATGGGCCCAAACCTGGGTCTCTTTGTGACAGTGAGTCAGAAATTTTGTCCATCAATAGGTTGTCCCATATTCTGTAGTACCATTTTTTAATAGATGGCGCTTCTGGTGCCTTCCAACAGGAGGCAATAGTGGTTTTGGCTGCCGTCAAAAGAAGCATAATTAGTTCTTTACGTATTTGTGGTATAGGTATATCTTGCCAATAATTTAGTAGAACTGTTTCAATTGTACAGGGAATATCATAATCTGTCAAGTTTTTAATTTCTGTATATACTTTTTGCCAAAAAGATTTTATTATTGCACACTCCCACCAGCAATGCAAAAAGGTCCCAATTGCACCACACTTTTTCCAGCACAGAGGTGAATTTTTTTTGTTTATACAATTAAGTTTTCTTGGTGTCATATACCAACGGGCTAAAAGCTTATAATTTTGTTCTTGCACATTGATGGATTTTGACTTAAACACATATGATGACCATATGGTTTCCCATTGTGTGGTGGTTAAAGTCAGTTCACTCTCTGAGAACCATGAGTAAGAATATGAAGGTAAGTTTGGTGTATCATTGTCCAAAAGTATTTGATACATAGTTGAAATAAGCCCTTTCTGTGACCATTCGGGTTTTAAGATAAGGGTTTCAAAGGGTGTTGGTGTATTATGCAACATCTGTGCCAGCTGAGGTGTAGCCAATAAGTGCTGCAATTGGGCATATTCCAACCATGGAACGTTTAATTTAGCTTTGACATCTATTTCCTTTTTCGTTAAAATGCGACCTTTCGTTGTTATATCGTATAATTTAGTTAATTTTGCAAATTTCCAGACTCTATATGAGTTGGAAGGTAAAGCAGGAGGAAACCATGATTGCCTCAAAAATGTAGAAGCAATTGAGGTTTTGTTAACTAAATGTTTTCTCCTCTGGTCCCATACCTTCATCATTGGTTTAACAAATAAGGTGTCCAGTGTCTGCATATGTTCTTGGGGGCTTGACCATATGTATTCTTCATAACGTTTTGTTCTAAAGTATGACTCCTCCATTCTGGTCCATTCTATTGTATCTGACTTATGCAGAATGCGTAGTAGGGTAAATAATTGTGCGGCCTCATAATAAAGTCGCAGATCCGGAGCTGCTAAACCCCCTCTGGCATAGGATCTACGGAGTGTGTGATGACTAATTCTTGGGCCTTTCTGTCCCCATATGAATTTACTCCATATTGATTGCCATTTTCTAAAGGTTCCATGTGGAATTTCCAATGGGAGGGTCCTAAATAGATATAATAGTTTGGGAAATAAAAAGGTTTTTAAAACTTTAATTTTTTCTAACCAGGATATATTCTTGTTGGTCCAGTGTGAGCACTGAGTGTTTATATTGTGTATAGTTTCCAAATAATTGACTTTATACAAATCATTAAGACATAACGGAACCTTAATACCTAAATACACCCATGCCTCATTAATCCATTGGTAGGAATATTGTTCCAAAAGATGTTGTTTAGTACAATCAGAAAGATTTATAGGGTAAAGTGTCGTTTTAGCACGGTTAACTTGGAGGCCGGCATATTGAGCAAATTCCTGCAAAATGTTTTCTAATTTAGGGAGTGATTGTTTGGGTTGCATAATATATATAACTAAGTCATCTGCAAATAAACTGAGCTTATACATGGTTTGGTTAATTGTAACTCCGTGGATTTTTTCTGTATTGCGAATTCTGTTAGCAAGTGGCTCTATCACAATTGCAAACAACAAGGGAGACAGGGGACAACCCTGTCTAGTCCCTCTGGTCAGTATAAAGTCGGAGGAGTACATACCATTAATCATGACTTGTGCGGTTGGAGAAGTATATATTGATTCGATAGTTCTCTGAAATTTAGGGCCAAAACCCATTTCTGCTAATACCATTTTTAAAAACATGGGTTCCACCCGGTCAAAGGCCTTCTCTATGTCGAGTGATAAAATACATACGTCTGAATAGTGTTTTTGTGCAAAATGGATTATGTTGAGGGTTTTTCTTATGTTATCTACAATATCCCGACTGGGAACAAATCCAGATTGGTTGACATGTATGTAATTTTCAATAAAAGAGTTAAGCCTAAGTGTCAAAATGGTAGTAAATAGTTTGTAGTCACTGTTCAGGAGTGAGATAGGCCTATAAGATTTTGTGGAGGACGGATCTTTGCCTTTTTTTGGTAGCACAATGATTTTAGCCTCGTGCCATGTTTTAGGTTTTATTTCAGATTCTAGTATCGAATTACAAAGATGTGTGAAAGGGGTAAGTAGGGTTTGTTTGAATTTTTTGTAAAATTCTGCCGGCAGTCCGTCTCTGCCGGGTGTTTTGTTAATTTTCAAATGGGATATAGCCTTGTCTACCTCCTGTTCTGTGATGGGTGCTTCCATGAGTTCCCTATGGCTATCTGTAATTTTTTTTGTTAAGTTGTGTTGCTTTAAATATTTGCTTATTTCTTCCTGAAGTGGGGTGTCTGACTTATATAAGGTTTCATAATAATGTTGGAATAACTGTAAAATGTCTTCTGAGGTTGTCTTCTTAACACCCTTTTCATTTTTTATACAAAAAATATTTTTACGGGTTTGGGTGTCTTTTAGTTTCCATGCTAAAAGTTTGATTGATCTGGGGTGTTTTGCCCAGTATTTCTGCCGCATATATAAGAGGTTCTTTTGTATTTGTGACGTTTCTAAGGCATCTAATTTTTTCCTTTCTGTGAGTAGTTTTTTGTAAATTTTCTTTGAACATGTAATTTTATGTTTATTTTCTAGTGTTTTAACCTTATCCAATATTGCTTGCTTTATACCATTTCTCTGTTTGTTATAGGACGCTGTTATTGAGATTAACTTCCCCCGAACCACTGCCTTCATAGCGTCCCAAACAACATCTGGGACACTCCACAAGAAGCGTTGAAGTGAAAGTATTCCTGCAATGAATTATCTATATCTTCTGCTATTTCCTGTTGAAATAAAACACTTTTATTTAATGACCAGCTTTTTGCATGACAGTTCTTATTGCCTTCCATCAAGACACATTCTGTCCAAGCGTGATCAGACAGTGTACGTAGTCCTATATCTGAATGTTTCGCTATATTTAATAGTGAAGAAGATATTAAAATCAAATCTATTCTGGTATAGGTATCGTGTTTAGGTGAATAATACGTGTAGTCTTTGATTCCTGGATTATGGACCCTCCAAATATCTCTCAAATCATGTTTTTCTAAAAGTAATTGAAGAAAAGAAGGCTTTTTGTTCTTGGTGCTCTTATAAAAAGCTGAAGGGCTAGTAAAAGTTCTGTCCCATTTTTGACTAGGTATGCTATTGAAGTCTCCTCCCAATATTACATGACCTGTTTTGAACATATCCAGTTTTTCAAAAACTGACTGTATAAAGGACTCTTGTCCTACATTTGGGGCATAGAAAACTGCCAGAGTATATACTGTACCATTCAAGTCACCTTTCAAAAACAAAAACCGGCCTTCAGGGTCTACCAATTTGTCCTGACATCTAAAATCAACATTTCTAGAAAAGAGTATAGCCACCCCCCTGGACTTGGAACTTCCAGGGGCATGGTATTGGTCTGAAAACCACTTGGATTTAAAAATAGATCTTCCTGGTTTTCTAATATGGGTTTCTTGTAAAAATAGCAACTGAGGTTTCTGCTGTGACAAAGAAGTGGACAACCTTTTTTCCTTAATAATGTTATTTAAACCACGGCAATTAAGTGAAACTATCTTAATTTGTGTGCTAGTCATTATTGATTTTTAACATTACATTTGTATACCAATGCAAAATCTGCATTGTGTTCAAATCCTTACAGTCATTCCCTAAAGTTGGGTCATTGGAATTCCTAAAAGTGAAAAATGCAACAACTGGCCCTATTAACGTCAGGGTTAAGTATAGATGTCTCCCATTTTTTCCCAGTCTAACAACTTCAATTAAACTCAACATAACCAACTGTTCCTCCAGTTCCACAGGAGGAACACAATTTTTGCTGAATCCCCACCCGGGATTGCAGCTAGTGAAAAGCAAAAATAAAAACTTTTCACTAATAAAGGAAACTTATCTAAGTAGAGGCAAACATACAAAGACCCCCCTCCCCGTTGACTTAATTGTAATAATAACCCTAGGAAAGAGAATATACAGTCATAAAGTCAAGTTAAAGAGTTAAAGTTTGCGTTTTGCCTTATGAACTCTAATCCAGTTCATCAGAGTCTTCTGAGTCGTCATGGTCTGATGTTGTAGGCTTATCAAAGTCTATTTGAAGAGATGAAAGAAGTTTATAGCCCGACTGAAGGTCGTTTGCAGTCAGTCGGGAGCCTTCATGTTGCACCATTAGTTCTGTTGCAGAAGTCCAACGAAAGCGAAGGTTGTGGTGAGAAAGAACTTCAGTGATGGGTCGAAGAGATTCCCGGTGTTGAAGCGTTTCTGCAGATAGGTCTAATAAAATCAGGATTTTAGTGTTTTGGTAAGTTAAGCCTTCCGATGATCTTGATTTCTTCAGTATGGTCTCACGCATTCTTGTGTCTGGAAATGTGGCTATGATGTCTCTAGCAAAAGAGTTAGGGCGTCTATTCAAGGGGCCCACTCTGTAAGCCGTATCGATAAGCGGGGCCACGTTGTCTCCTAAATTCAGGGCTTGGGCTAACCATGTTGCCAAAAACACTTTTAGCTCTACAGACCCTTCTGCTTTTTCTGGCATCCCTCTGACTTTCAGGTTTCGGTCTTTCAATCCGTTTTCCAGCGTCATTATTTTGCCTCGTGTCCATTTGTCTGCTGCCTGCAAGTTTTTAACCGATTCGTGGGTAGTTATTGCAGCCTCCAATGCTGTTCCCGCCGTTTTCGAAACTTGCTGTATAGTGAACGTCAGGGATTCTATTTGCTCCTTTAAAGGGTAGATCTCTGAGCGAATCTATTTAGCGATGTTTTGCTCAAGCGTCTGCAGCAGCTTAGCGAGTTCCTCTCTAGTCATTGGCATTGCGTCGGCTGCGGGTGAGGAAGCTCCGTCCGCCATTTTGTCTGCCTCTCGGGCCTCGTCTAGCTTCTTCTCCGCTTGGGTAAAATAAGTTGCCAAGGCACTCGAGGGAGTAGCGTTGATGTGCGTCTTGGATTGAGATTTCTTTCCCATTTCATTTAAAAAGGTTAGAGTTGGTAAATAAGGCCCAGGGTCTGTATTTGTTGTGTTTCGTCGGGGAGAGAAGGGCTTAGGCGTCCACCATGCTCAGTAGCGAAGCCACGCCCCCATTATATATCTTTGAGTCTGTCAAAATAATTGAAATGAAGATAATTTCTCCAGTCTTATTTCAAAGTCCTTTGTTGTGTCTCTTTGTTTCTTCCTGCTTTTGTTTTTAATTCCTGTTGTACCTCTTGTATTTCCTTAATGAGCTCTTCTCCAGACTTTGTATTGTATGCTGGTAGTATTTTCCCATGGAAAGTTACTGATAAGTGCCCAGGTGGAAGCCACCTGTATCTCTGTTTCATTTCATTTAGCCGTTGCGCTATTGGAAGTAAATTGCGTCTGGCATTCGATATTTCAACTGGTCAGTCAGGAAACACTTGGACTCTAGTGTCTATTAATTTCAAACCTCCATTTTTCCTTGCCATATCCAAAATGGTTTTTTTTTTGTTTTAATGTCCACAATTTCAGCAATTACATCTGGGATTAATGCTGGTGAGGTAGCACATGTCATGTTCAGCCCTTAGGCATTTACTACAATTGTTCCTGATAAGTGGAGGAGTTCTGATAGCCATTGGTTTAAAGCTGTAGTTATCTCTTTGTTCATTTCAAAGTTGGGCGAGACCCCTCTAAATTTTAATTTACACTTTCTTACTTTGTTTTCTAATAACATTATTTTTGATTTTGCCCATGTTTCAAATGTTTTTAGTTCATTTAGTTCCTGGGCATTTTTTTTTGTTCCATTAAGAGCCATATTTGCTGTACCTTTAACTTCTTTAACTTTATTTGTCAAATCATCTATTTTTTTAAATACAGGTGTTGTTATTTCTTTGATTTCTGTTTTTAAATCAATTAGCATTTTTTGTATTTGTTTTATTGTAATAGAGTCTTCTCTTTTCCTGTTATCCACATGTACCTCTTCAGCGTCTTCCAGCTCCATTTCTAGAGGGGGAGGAGGGGGAGGAGTCTCAATCAGAAGATTCCGATTCCACCTTTGTGTCTTTAGAAGCTGTTTTTTTGTTGTGCTTTCTTTTTCACCCATGCTCCTTTTGGTTTCCTCATATCTTGGGCTCAGTTTGGATGTTTTCCAGCAGCAAAGTTTATTTTTAATTATTTTTTTCAAGATAGTGGTGTGGAGGCTGCTCCATGCTGGTTGCCATGCCACGCCCACTTAAATTCTTCCTCCTTGATTTTCAAGCCCTTGATTTTAATTTCATTTCATAGTTTCATTCAGTATTTCAAGGGCATTCAGTATTTCAAAGGCAAAAATAAAAAGCAACAGAGACAAAAGGCAGCCTTGTCTAGTACCTTTTTGAATGTTGATCTTTTGTGTTAGGTTTCCATTGATTACAATTTTGGCGTGCTGGGTGTTATAAATTGCTCTGACTATGGTGTTAAAAGTTTTCCCCACACTGTGAAGCTGTTAAGTACTCTAACATAAAGTTCCAATTAAGGTTATCAAATCTTTCCCTGTGTTGAGAAAAATCAGCGCCATCTGTTCTCCTGGATGCATTTCAAAATACTCCAAGACGTTCAGGATAGTTCTTACATTGTTTTTTAAGAATCTTTTCAGTAGAAATCCTGCCTGGTCTTGATGAATTGTTTGACCCAGCACTCTCTTGAATTGTGAAGCCAGAATCTAAGTATAGGTTTTATAATCTATATTCAGTAGGGAAATTGGGTGATAGTTTTTAATGTCTTTCTCGTTGGTCTCTTGTATTAATGTAATTAATGCCTCATTCCAGGATTCAGGTATAGTTTTCTTTTGTATAATATTATGTATTGTCTGTTTTAAGGGGAGTTCTATCTGTTCTTCAAATATTTGGTAAAACTCAGCCAGTATTCCATCTGGTCCTGGGGTTTTCCATTTTTTTCTGATTTTTAATCGTGTCCGTTATTTCTGATATTGAGATTTGGTCATTCAAAATCTTCCTTTGGTTTTCGGTGAACTTTTAAAATATTTTGGTAGTTTTTAAAGAATTCTTTAATTTCTTTTTGATTATCTCCTTGTTTAGTATATAATATTTTATAAAAGTTTTCAACAATTGTTTCCAAATCCTTCAATGCAAACTTTTTCTCTCCCTGCTCATCTCTCAAGGTTTTAATATGTCTTTTCTGTTTTTCCTGCCTTAATTTATATGCTAACCATCTTGAAATTTTATTTGCATTTTTGAAGTAATTTTGTTTTGTATATGTAATTTTTTTTCTATTTCCTGAGTTAGAAGGTTGTTCATTTGATGTTGTAGGTTTTTAATCTTTATTCTTATCTGTTCAGTCATCGGATATTCCTTTAATTTTTCTTCTTGTTCTTCCATTTGTTTTTCAATTACAGCAAATTTTTGATTTTGTTTTTTCTTGTCCCACGCATTTTGTCTAATAAATTGACCCCTTGCGAAGGCCTTAAATGTATCCCAAACTATTGCTATGTCAATATATTTTTGAATATTCTGTTTAAAGAATTTCTTAAGTTCTAATTTAGTCTCTGTAGTAAACTTTTCATCTTTTAACAACCATGTATTCATAGTCCACCTAGGGTTTTTTTTTGGAGTCTCTTGGATAGTAAAGAGTAGAGGATTGTGATCTGCAAATGTCGCTGGTAGAATTTTGATGCAGTCATTTATCATGGGTGCTGTAACCTCTGCCATGTCTAACCTTGACCATGATTTATGTTTTGTTGAGAAAAACGTGAAGTCTTTTTTGTTGATATTTCTAACCCTCCAGCCATTTATAAGATTGAGTTCTTCAGCCATTTTTAAAAATGCTTTTGGTAGTTCATTCCCTTGTTTCTGCTTTCCCGAATGTTTCTTCCTATCAATTGCTTTATTGTATACTGCATTATAATCTCCGATTATACATAGTTCTTCAAAGGATTGTTTTACTATAATGTTCCGTAACCTTTCATAGAATTTTCTTGGTCTTGATTTGGGGCATATATATTTGGAATTAAGTATTTGATTGTCTCTGGATTTGTACTAATAGAATTCTTCCATTTTCTGAATCGTAGATCAACTCTGGATTAAGATGATCTTTTACATAAATTGCCACTCCTTTTTTCTTTTTCTGTTTATCTTTAGAGGTAAAGGTCTTACCTAACTTTTATTATCCAATAATTTCTTATCCACGTATTTAATATGTGTCTCTTGCAGGCAAATTACATCTAAATTCATTTTCTTTATTTGTTGGAAAATTTGGTTTCTTTTGTTCAGTCCATTTAACCCATTTACATTTATTGAGATTATTTTTAGTTTGTTACTCTGCATCTTCGGTATCGTTTTGTTTCTCATTCCTACTTTTTTGTTGTTGAAGTCTTGTAGTTACTTGGGAGGGCATTGGTTTTCCTTTTTGTCTATTTTTTTTTTACTCTTCTGTGTGGCTGTTGCCCCCTGAATTTCTCCTTCTCCTTCTTTGGTTTCATTAAAGTCTTCTCCTCCTTGTCCTTTCAACTCTTCTCCATAGGTTTTAAGGAAATCTTCCATTTTAAAAGTTGAATTAATTTTATATCTATTTCCTTCATACAGAAAAAACACTCCTTCCAGCATCAGCCACCTGTATGAGATATCATTTTTCCTTAGTAGTTCCACCGTTTGTATATTTTTGTCTTTTCCCCCTCACGTTCCAAGGGACTTCTTTCAATATTCTCACTTCAGTTTCTTGTATTTGTAGGGGTTTTTCATTTGATGTCCTTAAGATTTTTTCTCGTAGCTGCTTCTTATGAAATCTGACATGGATTTCCCTTGGCACCTTATTTCTTCTTGCGTAAGTGGTGTTCATCCTTTAAGCAGAGTTAATGTCCTCAGACAGTTCTTTTATATTTTCTAGGTCTATGTATTTCACTAATATTTGTGTCATTTCTAACTTAAGATCTTCTCCCTTATTTTCTGGTATATTTTGAAATCTTAGAAGATGGGCTGCTTTATCCATCTCCATTTTTATCAAAGATTCTTCTGTCAGTTCATTCTTTGTAGATAATGTTTTTAGCTGTTGTTCCATGTCTTCCGATTTGTTTTCTAATTTTTTCATATTAGTAAGGATCTCTGCAATTTCTTGTTTATTTTCCAAAGCTTGCTTCCTAATCTAGTCTGTCTGTAGTGTAAGTTGTTGAGTAATATTGTCAATTTTTGTGTAAATCAGTTCTATTGCCTTCTCAACTACAGCTGGAAGAGCTGTTTCAACTGCCAGATTCACTGCAGAGGATACTGTCTCTTGAATTAGGTTTTGTAGGTCCTTTAAATTAACCTGTACCACATTTGGTTGACCTGGTGAAGTCAATGAGAGCTTCTTTATTCCACTTGACATTTTGAGTATCAGTCAGGTCTATATGAGTTTTATTTTTCAACTTTTTGTAGAGAAAATTTTTTGTCTTAGATAATCAAGCTATATCTTTTATTTAACATTTCCTATCTCTGTTTTTATCCCTTTATATGCTACCTATTACTATTTTCTATTACTATCCGGTATTATACCTAACCTATTATACCTAACAACTTGTTAGTCTTTCCACCCTTTGGTTCTGTTATTAATTACTTTGAGGTTACATTGATTAATTACTATGTAGTTCTAACTGGCATTGCCAATAGTCAGTATTCAATAGTCCCGATTCTATTAGAAGGTCTTCTTCTTCTCCTCTTCTTTCCTTGTCTTCTTATAGACTTTTCCCTCTTAGATAGTTTGGCTCTATTAGGTAGCATGTGGTATGATAGTTCGGCTCTATTAAGTGGTGCATGGTACAAAGGTCTGCCTCTCTGCTGTTTCTTCTTACTTCTTACAGTCAGCCACTCACTGAAAAGTTCCCAGTCGGTTTTGTCAGTGCCAAAACATAGGGGTGAGTGAAGAAGAACAGAAAAAAGACATCAAGTAATTTGTTAAAATGTAGAGATATAGAAATATAAAGGTCTGAAAGCCCAACAATTTGGGAGGTTTTAGATTAACATGAGCCACGGCAAATGGGGCAGAAACAGGCACCATCCCACCTTTCCCTTTTGCCTCGGCTCCCAAAAAGCAATTAGGACAGTATTCAAACATGGCTACAATCATGAACACTGGCACCAAATGGAAGATAAGCGGGTTCTACTTACGGTGCTGTCATGTAGTGGGATGGGGTCTTTCTCCAGTGAACTGCAACATTGTCTCAAGTTGCTCTTCCAGGTCCCTGCTTTGGAGCACTTCAGGCTTCTGCTTGCAAGTCGCCACCTGCAGCAAAACTCCTGATGCTAGCTCCCTGCTAGAGTCTCCCTCCAGGAAAGACTCTATGGGGTCTTGAAAGCACTTTAAAAAAAACCCTTTCTGATCTGGAGATTCAGTAAGCAATGGAGCTCCTCCGCTGCCAACCGATCACATTGCACTGCTAACCAGAAATTCTGCTGTTCTATTTTGCTTAGGTGTGTATGGCACAGTTATGGCTCTATACCTGGTTCCTTTACGTACTGCTCCACTTCTTTACTTGTATATTCCCCCACATTTTCTGTGTGGAGATTTTGTGGCTCCCTTTGGCACTTATTGCTGGTAGCTGCCACAAACTCTTGGAGTTTCCCAAACCCTTCACTCTTTTGTTTCTGGAGATGCATGGCAGTGTCACTGATTAAAGTCATCAGGTATTTGTTTTCTCCTGTTGTAACAGTTCTCAGGGATGTGTAGACTTGCTTTCACTGCCTTTAGGAAATGAGGCACATGTAGCTTTTACCTTTATGCAGCATGTATACTTCATATATGTTTGACAGGACATCATCTTCATGTCCTTGGTTAAACCTTGGTTTTCAAGCTTTTTTATGGATTATGGGTGGATACAGTTACCATGATAAGCTTGTGTAGTGATTCTAGCCTCCTAATATGGTAGGGTAAGCTTGTAAAGATGCTCCTTCACAATTCCTGGATATAACCTCTTTCCCCTTCGGTTTCTTGGAAATTTCACTGTAAGACCATTACTGGTGAGGCACTTCACAGTCAGGAGGCTTCCCTCCAGTTCTGGAACATACAGTACATTTTCCACAAGGAATTTACGTGTTCCTTTAGATGGCCCACAGCACTTTAAGAATCCATAATCGATTCCTTCTGCAATGGTGCTTTTTCCATCTGCAAGGAAAATCTTCTCCTTTGTACTGAGATCAAGATCTGTGAAGAATCCCTGGTTGCTTGTCATGTGACTTGTGGTGCCTGGATCAATGTACTATCCATTTGACATGTTGTTCTGCATAGCTTTTAGACATCCATTCCATTCTTCATCTACAGATTCTCTTGCAGCTTTCTTAGCCTTTTCTTTTTCAAATGTCTGGCCTTTTTGCAGCAGTAACACACCCTGCTTTCTGTTGCACACTTTATCACCTCATTTACCTTGAGAGCTTTTTCTGGTTTTTCGGTATCTTTACCGCTTGTAGTTCTTTTCTGTGATTATACTCATCCATTAATTTGCCCTTAACATATTCAAGGGTTATATCTGCTTCTGGTCTGGTCTCAAGGGCATCAATGAGTGGACTATAGGACTCTGGAAGATTGCACAGTAATAGAGCCACTGATTGTCTTTCATTTCTTCTCCACGCCCACACAGCTGTTCCACAGTTTCTAGCAAGACATTCACATGTTCATGCATATCTTGCTCTCTGCCAAGTCTCATTTTATACAGTTTACGCAGCAGATATAGCTTGCTGTTTAGGTTTGAATGCTCATGCACTTTCTGGAGTGCATTTCACATATCTTTAGCTATTTCTTCTTTCCTTATGTGGATCAGCTGACCATCTTCCACTAACAGGTTTATAGTTGCCTTTGCTTGCCTGTTTTTCATGTCCCATTCTGCAGGATCACTGGCTCATCTGTCTGTGTTTAAAACATCCCAGAGGTCATCTTTGCACAGCAGCATTTCCAGTTTGAACTTCCACAACTGATAATTGCTATTCAGTTTGGCTACTGCCAACTTAATATCTGCACTGCTTACCATCTTCCTCTGGATTGGGTGTGCCTCTCCTTTCTCTTACTAGCTCACAGTTATAGCGTTCTTGCAATTTATCCTTGGGTCTGGGCCCATGACCTGTTGGCAGAGGTCAGGAAATAATCCAATCCACACTTTGGAGTTTGCTTTCAATTAATTTACTCCAACAGGATTTTAGCAAAAAGACAGTGGCCCTTTTCACATTACCTATCTAAACTGGATGTTATTCATTGTTGGCCTGATTTCAAGTAAAGTGATACAGGGACAGGGGTTTCATACAGTAAATTTCTTCCATTAATGAGCTGTCTCTAAAGCACTATGGTCATGTCAAACTGTGCCATTTCCCCCCCACCATTTTTCGTTGTGCAATCTTCCTTGGACTTTTAAAAAACATTCTAATGTAGCCCTAAACCACTATAGCCCTAAACTTTTAAAAAACATTCTAATGTACTTTTAAAAAACATTCTAATGTAGCCCTAAACCACTATAGCCCTAAACCACTATAGCACTTCAGTGCTATAGGGGCTCAATTGAGGTGCATCAAGTCAATGGAATCTCAATGATGCCACTATAGCACAAAAGTCTTATAGCAGTTTAGTGCTATAGTGCTCGTATTAGAATGTTTGTTAAAAGTCCAAGGAAGATTGCACCATGAAAAAGGGCAGGGGAAAAAGCAGCATTTTAACAGCACACCACAGTGATTCTGAAGCATAATGAAGGTGTAGAAAATGGAAGAAAGCAGTTTCCCTTAAAAGTGGCTCAACCATGCTTTGCTAACCCAACACAAATGGATTTGTATGAACAGGTAAATAAATTCTGTAGCAACCAATTACTAAAACGGGTCAGTCTGAAATTACAGAAAAAATCTATTAGCAACTAATTGCTAAAATGGAATACAAAGCCAGTTTGGAAAGGGTCAGTAAGTGACTGCAGGCCACTAATACAACATAAAAGACTTCAGAGCATAAGCAGTAACACATACTAACACACAGCAGAAAGAGAAACAACAAGAAGTAGGCTGAACTTCAAGAGAAAACATTCAATAAACCCTAAACACTAGGGAATGCACCACAGCTCCCCCTAGGGTATGAGTGGACTAAACTACTCTTTCAGCAGTATTTACAGTAACTTAGCAGGCTGTCGTTTCTCCAACAATTCCATTGTATCCAATGTAACACATGCACAGAAGGAAAAAAAGGGAGTGGGTTGTTACTCTCAGTAATGGCAGAAGGGTGAATTGAATGATAATGTGAATTGTCATTCAATTTTATTTGTAAGGGAATTATATTTGTAAGGGAAAACTAAAAATACAAAGGGAAAGTGCTGTGAGGAAGCACAGTTGCTGTTATTGTTCTGCTTGAAGCAGGACAGCAACTAAGAAAAGCCAGGACAGACTTTTCATGTAGAAATAGCCAGAAAGCACAACTCTTGGGCTGCCACCTGATTTGAAAATCTGGCTACAGTCTAGAGAGCTGAACCATTAGGAAGTAGTGTTTGGTTACATTAGAATGAAGAGGTAGAATGAACTGTATCACATGACTGCAGGTGGTAGATCACATTTTCAATGTCCATGGAAATAGTAAAACCAGTGTAGCAAGAAGATAGGGAGACATGGGGACCTTCAGGAGTATGGCACCTATATTTTGGCTCTTATTGTAGAAAATCTTGTGGGTATAGAAGTCATGAGCCTATTACCATTCACTCTTCCTCCCAATTTTGGGGTCTTTAGCTTGGATGGGCATCATATTTTTTCCTGTTTGGCACTGAAAAGAAAACTGAAAATGCAGCCATTCTGAGAAAATAAAGGTGAGATTTTCAGGATTTAATAGGAAGACAAAACTGTGGAAATGCACATCAAAAGAATGGCAGACTGCTCCACAGATTATATGTTTTTTGTCTGTCAGAGCATGGTATAGTCTAAGATATAGAAAACATTTGAACAAATCTTTTAGGCCAGTATGTTTAAAGACTAACAGTACCCAAAACAATTTCTTGGGTTCATCCGGTTCAACTCTAGACAAGACATTAAAGTACTCCCAACTATCAGTTGACACTACAGCCTCCCTGGAAAGCTTGTTCAATTTCTGTACAGTTGTTACAATTAGGAAAAGTTCCTTACCACTAATGTTTAGCCTAAGTCTGCAGTTTAAATCCTCTGCTTTCATTTGCTCTTCCTCAACAAAGCTGAACACCTCCATTTTCCTTCCTGCCATCCTTTGAAATCAATGTACTTTTCTCTAGGCTTAACTGACCCAGTTCCCAGTCTTCTGTGTATTTTTGTTTGATCATCTTCATAGCTCTTTTTTTAAACCCACAATCATTGTGATAAATGGATGTTTACAAAGGAGTTAAAATATGACATGCAGGCAAATTATGAAGTATTTTGTACATTCTGAGGAAGCATGAATACTGATGATTTCTAATAAATCTGTTGATAATATGAACATAGGTTTTAGATTTTACAGGAGGGTGAATACTGCATTCCTGAGTTGTGACTAGTGACAGGCAAACACTCCTTCTCTTGACCTGAAATTGCTCATTTTGTTTTCTAAGTACTGAAACTGTTTTGGGGCATGTGCATACACATACACAAAGGTGCTCATTCCCTTTCTATTAAGGGAATTCCTAAACCTTACTTTTCCTGAAGTCCTAAACCTTACTTTTCCAGAGAACTTGCCTTCATGGTTCTTCAAACAGAGGATAAACTTAAGCCCTCTGCAGATGACATTGGTGGTGGTGTCAAGTTACAGCTTACCCCATAGAGTTTTTGAGGCAAGAGACATTCAAAGGTGGTTTGCCATTGTCTTCCTCTGTGTAGCGACCCTGGACTTGCAAAGGTGTCACAGCTAATTTCTGTTCTTGAGACAGTAAAGGTTCAGATTTAGAAGTCAGCAGAGGGCAACATACTTTAAAGAGTTGGTTCTGAAATGTCTAATGCAATGGTTGCAGATAAATAACTTTTTTATGCTTTTATCACTGCCACTTCATAAATTTTCCAATGTTCTGTCAGATTCAGTGGAAGTTTTCTGCCAGTATCTTTCTAGAAGTCTTCCAACCCTCTTTAAGGCACCCAGCTCCTTGGTAAACAAAGAGCAGAAGAGATTGCTGATGGGAAATTTCATCAATAGCTTTGAGGAACTTCATGTACCAAATTCCTGTTGCAGTTCCTCAACAGTCCTTGTGATTGGAATTTTAACCCCCTTCCCCAAACATTTTGGAATCCAGAAGGATCCATAAGTCTCCATGTGTGGACCATTTTAACTGGGCCTTTCTTGTAGGGTGTCAGTGCCACATTCACTCTTGCCTTCAAGGAGATAATGATCAGACCATCAGGCCAAATCTTTAACCCTGAGACAAGACCTCCCATTGAAGTCTTAATGCAAAAGATTAAGTCCAAGGTCTGGCTTCTTTCATGAGTCAGCCCTGTCACAATTTGAGAGAGGCCCAGAGAAGCCAAAGAGGCTATATATTCTTGTAAGAAGCATTCAGCAAGAATGCTGAAGTCACTACAAACAGTCATTCTAAGTGACTCCAGCACCACATCCAAGAGTGCTAATTCAGAGAGGGTGCCCACTAGGGGTGTGCATTTGGTGTATATTGAGTCAAATAAATAGCCGAATAATACCATATCAATATTATTTAGGTATTTATTCAGTTGAATCAGATTCTCCAGTCTGATTTGGCTACCAATATAGCTGGCCTGAACAAAAGCAGATATTATTTGGCTTTTATTTGGGCCAGCTATGTCACCAAATTGTGCCACAGCTTGCAGAAGGCATTCCCTTCACTTGTGGAGACATGCCACCACTGCAGCGAGACTCCATGATTGAAGGGAAGGCATTTTTAAATGCTTCTCCTTCTCTCCCTGAGTCATGCTGCAGTGGAGGCACACTTCCCGGAGCGAAGGGAAAGCCATTTGCCTTCCCTTCACTCCTGGAGGCCTGTCATGAAGGTGGCAAAGCTCTGGACTTCCAGTTTTGGTGACCTGAATGGTGGACACATCCCTATGGTATTCCAAGGGACGCTCTCCATGACCCGGTGGCAGGGAGGGGGCTCAGATGAATCCGATCCCCTTGGAGCCTTTGTAGGGGGCTCCAATCCATGGAGCTTGAGGAGTGCCTCTCCCAAGGCTGACTGCCAAGGGATCGAGGCTCCTTTTTCCTCTGAAGGTCCTGCTGCCAGCAAACCAGCAATGGCACAAGAGCCACACACTGCAACAAGCGAGCAGTTGGTCGAGCAGTTTCCCTTACTTGAGTGGAATCTCTCAGATGAATCATGAGTTGAGATGAATCAGGAATGCAGATAATCGGCCAGGTGAACAGCCCCTTAAATGAAAGTGAAGGGGGGGAGGAGTCCACTCTGTGAAAAGTGGAAAGAGAAAATCTCTTTGAAACTAACTGTTAATTAAGGGGACTGAAAGTAAAGCATTCCTTGATCAAAGTAAAGTGGAACCAAATGAAAATTACCCAGCTTTGCAGGCCATAGAACTTTTTGGAACTTTTGTTTAAAAGTAAACAAAAATGCAAATGGCTGGGAGAAAAATGTCCCCAAAAATGAAACCTCCTTCAAGAAATGCCAGCCCAGCTGCTCCGATCATGAGGCCGGAAGCCGCTACAGACTTCTTTAATATGTTGGCAGCAGCACTGTGCCCTCTGCTGGACCAGATGACTTCATTGAATAAGAACTTTGAATCGCTACAAAAAGAGCTAAAAGAAACAAAGACCAGAGCAGGCCAAACAGCAGAATCGCTGTTGATTGATGCCAAAAAAAGTTGATGCCAAGACAACTAAACTTAAAAAAAACAACTGGAGAATGTGGATAAACAGAGAACTTCAGATGAATATCAACTATTGCAGCTACAAATGGAAAAATCAACTTATGTACTAAGATTTCAGGGTGTTCCAGAGCAGGATGGAGAAAATCTAATTTTTTTTTTTGAGCTATGCCTTGGGGCCGGTTCCAGATTTAAAAGCAGATTTTCTACAAAGCAAAATGGATATGATCTATAGAACCTATCCAGAACATGTCCAGAAAAATAATCTGCCTGGCGAAGTCTTTGTCAAATTCTCCAAAAGACACATCAGAGACCAGATGCTCAAAGCAACTAATGGGACTACCCTGAAAATTGAGGACAAGGAAATAAAAGTTTGAAAAGACATTCCATTTGAGATTAGAAAGAGGAGAAGACAATACAAAAGCCTGGTTGTTTTTTTACAAAAAAAATTCCACATCCTACAGGAGGTTTATACCAGAAGGCCTCACCTACTTTAGTGACCCGGGAAGCAAAAAAGACTCATCAGCTGAATCCACTGGAGAAGAATCAGAATCTGAACTTGAGACGGCTACCCCCAAAACTCCCAAGACCAGATGAGAATATGAACTTAGAACTTAGAAATAAGAAATAAATAATTTTAAGCTAGTTATTTCTATGGCTTGATTTCTAGCAAATGAAACTGAACACTTGGACATTTTCTTTGGTTAAAATATCTGCTTTATTATATTCTATTTAGGCTAATGTAACTGAAACAATAGCTTAAGCAAATGTTTATGTATATGGCAACTGCTGCTTGGGTTTTAGTAGTTTTCTTTCCTTTTCCCCATAGATATTAGTATCCCTTCCCTTTTGAATTCTGTAGATTTTATAATAAAAGCAATAAAAAATCAAAAAAGGTGGCACAACTCTGGAGAAAGAAGGGGGGGATTTTTAAATGCCTCCTCTTCCCTCCCTGAATCACACCACAGCAGTGGCATGCCTCCAGGAGCAAATGACTTTCCCTTCGATCCTGGAGACATGCCACCAAGGCAGCCCAACTTCGGGAAGTAAAGGGGGGATTTTTAAATGCCTCCCCTTCTCTCCCTGAGTTCTGCCACAGCAGGGACATGCTTCCAGCAATTTGCCTTCCCTTCATTTCTGGAGGTGTGGTGCCAAGAAGGCACAACTACAGAGACTGAAGAGGAGTTAAATGCCTCCTCTTCCCTCCATGAGTCACGCCACAGAGGCAGCATGCTTCCAGGAATGAAGAAAAGGCCATTTGCCTTCCCTTCAGTCCTGGAGGCATGCCACTGAGGCGGTGTGACTCCAGAGAGTGAAAGGGGATTTTTAAATGCCTCCCCTTTCCTCCCTGAATCATGCCACAGTGGCAGCATGCTTCCAGGAGTGAAGGCATGGCAATTTGCCCTCACTTGACTTCTGGAGGCATGCTGCTGACATGGCATGACTTTGGAGAGTGAACAGGGGAGATCTTCTGGGTTCAGTGTGAACGGGTCCAGGATTCCAGCTTTTTTTTTTTTTTTTTAGAGATCTGAGGGCTCTTGGATCCACTGGTTTCCCCTGAAGAGGGTCCGGTGGCCAGAGAACTAGATCAGGGGCTCTCCGCCATGGTGGTGGTGAATTGTAGCCCCTGATCATCCTGAAGGAAGAAGCATGGAAGAATTTCAGTGGCAGCCATTGAAATGAAGCCATGCCTCCCAGTAACTTTGGAGGACCCACTAACCTCCTCCTCTTCTCCTCTACATCTTCACTTCAAAGGAACTGACCTGTAAGTACTTCTTTACTACTTGCAACTACTGACTCTCTGATCTTACCCTTTAACTTTTAAAACCTTAAAAGTGAAGAGCAAAGTATCTCCCCCCCCCCACTTTCACCCCTCAGAGGCTTATTCAAGAAGTGCACAACATCCTGCATTTGGGCTAAAGGGAGACAGAGAACACTATTCTGATTTATTAATCTATCTACTGACTGAAGATTTTATTATACATCTGGACTATTAAGAAATTTGTTGATATTTAAGTTACAGCTTCTGAGAGAGGGAGAAACATTTACCTCCCCTGCCCTCCTGCTTTTCTGGCAATTGGGGTATGGATTCACTAGGAACTAGCTTGTATTTTTGAAATATATGGTTGGTTGGTGTGCTGGACTGTATATTTCCCCTTTTTTCTCCCTTCTTTCTGGGAAGAAGAACTGACCTTGGTTTTTATAAGCCCTTTTCATAGCAATAGGTTTACTGTTTTGTATAGAAACATTGGCTGGTAAAACTTTTGGGCTCGCACCAACTCCTTTGTGGATTACAGTTTTTTCTTGGTTTTCTCCTTTTTCAACATACTGGAATATACTTTTCTTTTTGCTATTCCCTTTTGTTACTTATTTGGATTTAGTAAAAGAAATCTTCTTTTCCCCTTTTATGTCCAGTCTTTGGCTCCAGCCTTTTGGTGGATTTAAAACCTGTGGAATTATTTGTTCTTTGTATTGAGACTATATTCTTTTCTTTCTCTTTTTGATTTTTTGAATCCTGGCTATGGAATATTGGTGACTTGCATTTTTGCATTTTGAAGGGTTTTTTAAATCTCTTATATTTGGAATGGTGGTTTGCATTTTTGCATTTTGAAGGGGTTTTTCTTTTCTTTTTTAATCTGTATCATCCAGGACTCTTGTTTTTCCATGTTAGCTGGAACTTTGTTTTACCTTTGGATTACTCATCCTATTACAGAAGCTATTTTACACTTCCTTCTGTATTTATAAATAATTAAAGATAAACTATACAGTGAACTACTTGTGAATTATACTTGCCTTGCAAAGAGAATTTCAATGACTTCATCTTTGGTGGTTTAATTGTTTTAGAAAACATTATTGTTTACTCTTTATGGTTGCCTGAGTTTTCCTTACTGTTTATGGTGTTCGAGATAACAGGGCACTTAATGTTTTGAGAACTGATTTGATTTACAATTTATAGCACCAGTTGTACTATTTTTTTATAAATATTGATACAAATTATAAATTTAAACAAAACCTCAACATGGCTGCAGGAACAGATCCTAAGGACATCAGGAAGAAATCTTTAACAAACGTCTCCCCAGGAGCACCTAAAGCTGCAACTGCAACCTTGGCACAATTTACGCTCAAAGATCTTCAAGACTCAATGAAGGGTATTGTTAAAATGGAAATTGTGGCAGCTGTTGACTCTCTACAGGCCAATATTCAGAAGATCTCTTCCCAGATAGATGACATGCAGAAGCAATTCCAGGAAAGTAAAGAAAAAAATTACTGCCATATCCCAAAAAACAGACAAAATGGAAGGACAACATGAAGAAATGGAAAATAAAATGCAAACCTTTACTTCTAAACAAGACATTATGGAGGAAGAGCTTACCAGGCTTCAATTAGACAGAGCAGCCTATATTTTGAGATGTTAAAACTGCCCAGAAAATAAGAATAAGAATGTCAAATCTTTTATAGCACAGACTTTGGATAAATACATAAGTGCACCTAACCCAGAGGATATATTTGATGAAATAGATCTTGCCTATAGAATGAATTCAGCCTTTGCAAAAAGAAATGGACTACCCAGAGAAATACATGTGAAATTCCATAAAAGATCCTTCAGAGATGAAATCCTTAAAGCTGCAAGCACAATGCTTTTGAAGATTGAGGAGACAGAAATAAAAATTCTTAAAGAAACACCATGGACAGTAAAGGAGAAAAGGAAGACCTGTATGGAACTTACAGCTATTCTTAGGAAAAATGGAATTTCTTATAGATGGTTACTTCCAGAAGGTATACTCTTCACCTTTACAGGAAGAAGGCAGAAAATTAACTCATAATTAAAAGTTAAGGACTTTTTAAAGACCTATGGGAAACAACTTGATCCTGAGGACCAAGAGGCTGAAAGTGAAGAAGAAGGAGGTCAAGATCAAGAAAAAGGTGCAACAGGAGCATCAATGATCCAAGAAAAAAAACCCAAGAAAACCTAAAGACAGACTTCTGGCATCTCAAATAGTTACAAGACTTCAAGAAAAGTAGAAAGATGATACAACTCCACAAACACAATCACAAGATATATAAAAGGACACTTAAATTTATCTCTGTTAATGTTAATGGCCTGAATGGACCACAAAAAAGAAGAGTATTTCAACAATTGAAAAAAATGCAACTGGATGTGATCTGTCTACAAGAAACATATATAAAACATTCAGACCAAAAATACTTAGCAGTTAAAAAATTAGGAAAACCCTTTATATTATCTGATAAAGAAAAGAAGAAAAGAGGACTTATTACCTTTGTAAAAGAGCAGTTACACCCGGAATTATTGTATAGTTCTGAAGATGGCAGGATTCTGTTAACACAAATTCAAATCCAAAGCCAGAAAACACTGATTGCTAGTATATATGCACAAAATCAACAGCAACAAAATTTTTACAAAAGGCTACATATCCTTCTGGCTAACTACAATTTTGACCAGCTGTGTCTTATGGGAAACTACAATGCAGCTTTTGATGGTCGCCTAGACAGAAAATCATCAACTCCAAAGCAAAAGAAGAAAGGCAACAAATTACCGAGTTCCTTTCTCCACTTGGCAGAGCAATACAGCTTGGTTGATGCATGGCAGCTCAGGAACTTTGCTAAAAAGATTTCACATACTTCTCATCACAGCATAATTCATGGTCAAGAATTGATATGAATTGGATTTCAACTTCACTTGTACAGGATTTAATAGAGGCAGAAATACTTCCAGCCACTTTTGCAGATCACAACCCTGTACACAAGCCTTTCAAGATATACCCAAAAGCAAGAGTAGATGGACCCTAAATACATTTTTATTGAAAAAAAAAACTTTGTTACTGACATAAAAAAGGAATTCCATATATTTTTTGAACAAAACACAACCAGATATGCCTATTAGTATTGCATGGGATATATTTAAAGCCTTTGCCAGAGGATGGACCATTAGCACAGCCTCACATTTTAAGAACCAGAAGAACCAGAAATTTTTACAAATTAAAAGTCAGATACAGAAATGTGAACAACAAATGAAAAAGAACCAGCTATCCCAAATTTTAGAATGAAATTGAAACTTTTGCAACATGAAATGAATTGTCTGTTAACTCAAGAGATGGCCCAAAAAATTAAACATGCTAAACAAAATTATTTTGAAAATGCCAATAAACCAACTAGATGGCTGGCTTATAAGCTAAGGAAAGAAAAGGAGAAAAAATCCATTATATCCTTGAAAGACACTTCTGGAAATGAGAAAGATCATCCTCAAAATTTAAAAGGTATTGTGGAGGCCTTTTAGGAGCTAGCCTGGAGGAGGTACAAAGTTTTTTTTTTTTTTACTGAAACCCAATTTGACTATTTTTTCAGAAGACCAAATAAAAATCTTAAATAAAAATAAATATAAAAGGTCCAATAACAATGACAGAAATTGTTGAAGCATATAAAAAAGCAGAAGAAAGGAAAGACGCCAGGCCCAGATGGATTTCCGGCAGAATTTTACCAAACTTTTGAAGATCAATTGATGTTACCTTTTAAATTGGTAATACAAGAAATACTGACTGAAGATAGAGTCCCAGATACTTGGAATCAAGCACTGATAACTTTAATCCATAAACAGAATACAGATCAGAATGAAATTAAGAATTCTAGACCAATTTCACTACTCAATGTAGACTATATAATTTATGCTTCTGTTTTAGCTACAAGACCGAAAAATGTTCTGATAAAAGTTATGCATTAAGACCAAACAGTTTTTTTACCCAAAAGGCAGCTTAGAAACACTGTAAGAACAATATTAAATGTAATTGAATACTTTGAGCCGCACCCAGAAAAACAGATGGCCTTGGTCTTTTTAGACGCTGAAAAAGCTTTTGACAACCTCAACTGGTTGAGAAATTGCTTGAGAAATTGTTGGCTTCACAATATAGTCCTAATTTTTATACAATGGTAAAGGCAATTTATTCTTTACAGCAAGCAAAGAATTGTCCATTCTTGTTAATGGAGAATTAACAAAATACATTGAAATACAAAAAGGTACTAGACAAGGCTGCCCACTCTCACTGCTATTATTTATTTTTGCACTTGAAACATTAAATGATATGATCAGAAATGACATTAATATCAGTGGCCTTAAACTTAGGGAATATAAATTACAAGATTTTGCAGATTATTTAATTTTCATCTTGGAAAATCCAACAGAATCTATTAAGCATCTTTTAAATTCTCTGCAGGAATATGGACAAGTTGCTGGACTGAGAATGAACTTTAACAAAATAAACATTTTAACAAAAATATGACTACGGAACAAAAGATACAACTTCAACAGATATCAGGTTTGGAAATTAAGAAAAAACTAAAATACTTTGGCATTAACATAACAAATAGATGTATTTCTCTGGCTGAAAATAATTATTCTCAACTTATTCTGGAAATTAAGAAAGATTTGGAAAAATGGAAAAACCTACAAATATCTTTTATGGGCAGAATTGCAACAAGAAAAATGAATGTTATTACCCAGACTGATCTTTTTGTTTCAAACAATTCCAATTCTTCAAAATCAGAAATATTTTATGGAGCTAAATAAATTGATGAGACAATTTATTTGGCAAGGGAAGAAACCAAGAATAAAAATGAAAGCCTTACAAGATGCAAGAGAAAGAGACAGCTTTGCTCTTCCAGATTGGAATCTCTACTTCAAAGCAGCAGCCATGAAATGGGTAAAATATTGGATTACCCTAGAGAATACCAGGATACTTGCATTGGAGGGACATGATTTGTTATTAGGCTGGCATGCGTTTACTTGGGCCGAGGACAGACTGCAGATCCGCCCCGGGACAGACGCGGGGCCAAAAGCCCCGCGGGAAAAGCAGCCCGGTGCGGCCCGTTCACACTGGCTGCGCTGTCCTGGGGCGGAGGCGGGGTGGAGGCGCGCGGACGCGGGTGCGTTCAGACTTCTGCCCCCGCTTCCGGCACGCTGCCGACGCATCCAGACTGCCACGAAGCGGCAGGGATGCGCGGCCGGAGAGCCGGAGACGTGTTTGAAGTGGTCTCCAGCTGAAGTGGATGGACGGCGCCTCGCGGACGGGTGAGTCCGCGCCGACGATGGAGGGCAGATGCGGCAATGTGAACGCCCCCTCTGCCTCTGCTTCTAAAGCGGAAGCAGAGCGGGGCAGATTGCCAGTCTGTCCTCGGCCTTGGTATGAGAAAGCTGGATCTCATAAATACTTTAAGCAGCATTTAGTCAGAAAAGCATTGCTAAGAGTATGGGAAGACACTTAGAGACTCTTTTATTCTAAAATACCGAAATGGGTAGCACCATTGGATGCATTTACAAACCCAAACTTGACTTGATATTTTAAATAATAAAAATGAGCTAAAAACAGTTGAAACTATTAAAAACATAAATCCTGATATTAGCTTGTGGGAACTGGTACAAATCCAGTCCAGATATTCAAAAGATAAAGTGTCAGGGTTTTGTTCCAAATTGTCTGAAATTGATAAGATATTGCTTTATTCTGAAGAAAAAAAATGATTAAAAATTGTATATATTAAGATATTAAGAAGATAAGACACAAGATGAAGTAGTTAAAAATTCTATGGTTAAATGGGCACAGAACATTGGCCATAATATCCATTTAGATCAATGGACTCAGGTATGGAAAACAAATGTAAAAATTACAAAAGCAGTTTCATACAAAGAAAATATGTATAAAATGTTTTATAGATGGTATATGACACCAGATATGTTACTAAAATTTTATCCAAACCTGTCAAATGCTTGTTGGAAATGTAAAAAAAGACGTTGGATGCTTTTATCATATGTGGTGGATTTGTGATAGAGTTAAAAAATATTAGGCCTGGATCCATGGAGCTTTACAAAAAAATGTTGACAACTACTGTACCTTTCACGCCTGAGTTGTTTTTATTGAATATAAGGCTAGAACACTGTAGAACTGAGGATTTTTATTTGATTATTCATGTATTAACAACTGCGAGGATATTGTATGCAAAATATTGGAGGAAAGTTGAAATACCTTCAAAAGAAGAAATTATAACTAAAACACTGGAGACTGCAGAAATGGACAAACTGACTTTATTTTTAAAAGGATTACAGGAAGAGAAATTCTACAACACATGGTCCAGATTCTATACAAGGCTAGAAGACTATATGAATTGAACTGAACTGATCTACTTGCTCTCTTAATACAACTTGAGTTGCTCAACTATTCTAAAAGATTTGTAGACTACTTGAACTATTTTACTTTATTAGGTTACTATATTTTCTTAATACAAAACTTGATAACTAGAGAATATAAGAAAAAACTTTGGAGATATCTCTAGGTATATTACCCTCCACCTATTTTATGTATATTTGTCTTGTGTGTTTTGTATGTTTTTTGGGTTTTTTTGTAAAAATTTTTTTATTTTTCAAAACATTAAAATTATCTTATACAAATCCTTTTTTCTATATTATATAACATTTTGTTCTATTTGTATAATCTTGTTTTTATCTTGTATTGGCGGTTTCCCACCACATCTGAAGCATAACACATTTTCCACTTTATCCAAAATAGTAATACTTATATCTATGTTTACATTTCTGGTAACGGTCATATACCTTAAAAATACTTATATACTAATTCTTACTTTCTATATTCTTATATAATTCTAAAATAAAAAACAACTTCATTATCTAATTATCCTTAATACATTCACATACTCTAATTCTATTGCTTTATGTTATTATAACCATGTATAAATGTAATTTTTCATGTCCCAGTATTTTTCAACATATTCTTTCAAATCTTTCCAATCTTCTAAAAAGGTCTCTGAGTACAGGTCATTTAACTTTCTAGTCCATTTATCCATTTCAGCCATATATAACAATTTTTTCAACCATTCCCACACATCTGGTATTTTTTCATTTTTCCAATTTTGTGCATACACCATTCTTGCTGTTGTTATCATATACCATATTATTGTCCTTTTCTTTACATTTATCTCTTCTAATTTAAGTCCAAGCAATAACATTTCAGGCAACTTCTTAAATGTACATTTCAAAATTTTTTCCATTTCTGCATGTATTATAGACCAATAAGTCTTTGCTTTATCACAAGTCCACCACATATGATAAAAAGAACCTTCTTTCTTTTTACATTTCCAACACTTGTTAGACATATTCTGATTAATATTTGCAATTTTTTTAGGTGTCATATACCATCTGTACATCATTTTAAAACAATTTTCTTTTAAGTTATAACATGTAGATATACCCATAGCATTTTTCCATAAAAATTCCCAAGATTCCATTTCAATGTCTTTGTTAAAGTTTATCACCCATTTTACCATTTGTTCTTTTACCATTTCATCAGCGTTAAACCATTTTAACAAAATTTTATACATTTTAGAGATCATTTTTTCCCACCTTCCTCCCAAACTTGTTCTATTTCATTATTTTTTCTCTAAAGTGTGTTTTGTATGTTTTTGTTTATGTTTTCTTTGTGTTCTGAAAATAAAAATTTTATTTAAAAAAAGAGAGAGTGAAGGGGGGATTTTAAATGCCTTCCCTTCCCTCTCTGAGTCATGCTGCAGTGGAATGAAGGGAAGGCAAATGGTCTTCACTCCTGGAGGCATGCCACTGCTGCAGTGTAACTCAAGGAGTTCCCAATTATTTACCCAAATCCCAGTATCATACCAATATTGGGATTCAGGAGTATCAAGAAATACCAATATTTTTCGGGTCCAATGGACTGAAATCTGAAATAAGCCAATTTCCCCCCATGCACACCTGTAGTGCCCACTGGGGGGCTGGGTAAACAAGCCAAATGTCTAATCTATCCTTAGCATCCAATGTAAGGAACCTGTACCAAACCAACTATAGTTTGTACCAGGAGACTGTGAAAGTTGAAGGATCAAGGAGGATAATAGCAATGCTGGCCACTTATAATGGGGTTGGTGGAAGTCAGAGGGTTAGCAGTTTGGGAAAATCCTGGAGATTTGGAGGGTAGAGCCTTTGGAGGGTGAGGTTTGGGGAGGAGAGGGACCTCAGCAGTGGATAATGTCACACAGTCCCAGGGGTGTAGAGTTTTGTAAATTCTGGGGGGGAGGCGGGGGCTATTTAGCATGCATGCAAAGCATGCACGCTCGCTGGGGCAATGTTCCTGCCCCTGGGAATATGTAGCGCCTGCCACCATGCCTCCCCGGGCCCTTCTGAGGCCCACCAGCCACTGCTGCCAGTGCCTCTCTCTCTCCGCACCCCCCGCCCTGGCCACTCCTTCCCTTTCCCTCCCTCTTTTCTGGGCAAAATGCCCAGCATGGTTGCGGCACCCAGAAGTGAAGAAGAAACTCCATAGAGTTTCATGGCAATTGCTAGAACATCGCCCAGCAATGTGCCCAGTATGATGGTGTCACTTCTGGGTGATGCCACCACGCTGGGCATTTTGCCTGGAAAAGATGGAGGGAGAGGGATAGGGAAGGATGGAGGAGTGGCCAGGCCGGGGGAGGAGAGAGAGAGGCACTGGCAGCAGTGGCTGGCGGGCCTCAGAAGGGCCTGGGGAGGTGCAGCAGCAGGGAAATTTCAGGGGGGCTTGAGCCCTCGAGCCCCCCAGTAGTCTACGCCTATGCAGAGTCCTCCAAAACAGCTGTTTTCTCCTGGGCAACTGCTCTTTGTTATCTGGAGATCAGTTGTAATTTCAGGATATCTCCAGGTACCACCAGGAGGTTGATAATAGAGGTATGCATTTGAATCTACCTGAGGTTAAAATCTACCTGAGCTTAAAATATATTTTGGCATCCCAAAGGTATCAGGGATTTTTCAGAAAAACAAACAAACAAAAAATCCTGAAAAAAAATCATGGATATATTCAAGAATTACTGGGTGTATCCAAAAAAAAAAAGAAAAAAGAAAAAAGCAGCATAGAAGCTGGAGCAGATTGCTCCCACCTCTCAGCTGTTTATCAGGCTTCTATTGCAGTCCCTGTAATGTTTCTACTGCAGTAAACAGGGCTGCAGGAGAAGCTGGGGCAAGGATCAGCTGTGCTGGCACAGCTTCATGGTGGTTTCTTGTGAGCCCCATTTAAAGGATCAGCTCTTCTAGTGGGAAGCAGCCTACTCCCCGCCAGCTCGGCTTCGAGCTGGCTTCTCCTGCTGCCCATTTAAAGAGGGCTGCAGGAGATGCCAGCCTGAGGATCTGGTGTGCTGGTAGGGAACAGACTGCTCCTTGTCGGCACAGCTTTGGATGCATAATTTTTTCTCTCCCCCCCCCCCTTCTTGGGTGTTATGTTCCATGGTTAAATCAGGACACTTGCCATGTGCTCCAGTAAGGGCAACTGCCACACAGTCAGAGCACTTGGCCAAAACAGCAGCCTGACCTTGGAACCTGAAAACAATAGTGCACTGGGATCCTGGTTGTTCCCCTATCAGAGGCTCAGAATATTCAAATGTACCAACCAAAGTCTCTGGTGGGAAAGGTATCCTATCACACTGTATGAGTGAGGTTGGGGGCGAGCCTTCCCTGAGCATATAAGCAGACCCCCATCCCACCATAGGTATCATTGAGCTGAACCATCTAATAAAAGAGCTATGCTTGAAATTACTCCACCGGCCTCCCGACTCCAGTATTTTTCATTGGGTCTATTGGACCTGGAAAAAAAAATCAGGATTTCCAAAAAAAAATCCTGGCTCTGAAGACTACGGGTACTGGGATCTGGGATTTTTTGTGAATCCCAATTTTTTTTTGGGGGGGGGGGGGTCCAATGGACCGGAACCAAAAAAATACCAGGAAAAAATTGCACACCCCTAGTTGACAACCTTAAGATACAACATAACAAGGCAGCATTAGTTGAGAGAAATATACCACAGCAATTTCTTCTAACCAGGTCTCTGTTATATAAGCCAGATCAATTTCCTCTTCCTGTGTAATATCTTAGCAAGGTATGCAGATTTATGCCACACTGATCTGGTATTGCACAGTATTAGAGAAAAGGTAGGGGAAATAGGTGCCCTTGTATTGTCAACTGTCAGGATGCTTTGAAGATTAGATGAGCAGTGAGCATTCTTTCCGTGCATGACTTCCTGCTAGAGTTGGTGTGAACTGAAGAATTTTTGTGGCCTCCTAATAAAAAGTTGAGGAAAAATTACAAGTGCTATCAACCACAGAATTCTAATAGCATTTAAGTATATGGTTGCCAGGTCTGGGTTGGGAAATTTCTGGAGATTTGGGGGTGGAGCCTCAGATGGTTTGGGAGTGTAGGGACCTCAGTTGGCCATGCAATAGAATCCATCCTCCAAAGTAGCCATTTTCTCCAGGGGAAACCTTTGTCATCTGGAGAAGTTATAATTCCAGGAGATCTCCAGGTTCTACCTTGGAGGTTGGCAGCCATATTTCAGCATGTGCCAGTTGTGGCTACCAGCTGTATATGCTGTGATGATTGTTACCCACTGCACAGACAGAAATACACTCAGAATGCTGTTTATTTTTAATTAGAAAGTAAACTACAATTTGAGCATATGGGATGCTCAGCTCAAAAACAAAATGGCACAGCAAGCAAGGTAAATTGATTTTCGAGCATACTATTTGTGAGGGCGATAACATTGCTACTTGTGGAACTGCAGAAAATGCTATGGAACAACTCTGGTTTTGTATGCGGTACCTCATTGCAGCAGCAAAATGTGCTGGGCTAGCCCTAAAGGCCTCCTCGCATTAGTGCTTTCCAAATCACTATTGTGTTTATTCTTTGTATGCTAAATTCAAGCACAAATCCATGAAAAAAGTGAGGGAGGCAAAAGAATCTGAAAAGAGTGATAAAACCCCATGTATAAATAGCCCAATATGTTAAAGAAGCACGCCTCCAATTGTGTTTACTATGCATATTTAGAAAGCTACAAATGGATTATAAATATGGCACATCTGGTCTGCCATTCTTTCATAAGAAACATTTATTTTGCTACCATTATATGCAGCAAAAATGTGCAAATCACCAATAATGAAAAAAGGGTTAGAAGCTCTGTTTATGAGACAGAAGGCAATCTCTGCAATGAACAGCAGCCTAAGCAGGTGACATAGCCAAAGGCAACAGCAGACTTGCTAACAGCAATGGCTCTGGAGTCTGCCAAGAAATCCAGTGCCATTTCTAACAATATTATCTCTACAAAATCTACATCTCTTAGGTGACTGACCATATTCTTTGTGCAGCTGTGAATATCACGAGGACAATGCTGCATTGTTAATTGAGATATTTTTAACTGTATAAAATTCATGTCACTGCTAGCATTTAAAACAAATAAATGTTCTTGCATTTATCTGCTACCACTTTCCTACAGAGATTTCCATCAACAATGTCATTGTGAAATATGGAAATGTTCATTATTTTAAGAGGAAGTTTTGGGCTTATCTTTAAAGATTTTATTATTATTTATTTATTTATATTCAAATGTATATCCCGCCCTACCCCACCAAAGCAGGCTAAGGGCGGCTTATACAAGATAAAATACACATTAAAACAATTGAATCACCAAACCCATTAAAACAATTCAGTAAAATAATACAATATTAAATATTAAAGTGTTAGCAATGTTAATGATGTTATTTAGATAACACTGGCATTGCTACGTAGGTGCATACCATATGTTTTTCAATTCTAGCATTGATCTTACTTGGTGCCCACAGGCTGTTGATAATTCACCAGGAATCAGGCTCTACACTTGTAACTAATGATGGTCACTAGTGATGGCGGTTATTAGTGATGGTAGTTATCTAGGCTCCTAGATAAAAGCCTGGCAGAAGAGCTACGTCTTGCAGACCCTGCAGAACTGTAAAAGGTCCTGCAGGGCCCTGATCTCCTCTGGGATCTCATAATACCAGTACAGAGCCGCCACCGAAAAAGCCCTGGCCTAGTTACAACCAGCCTTGCATCTTTAGGGCCTGGGAGGGCCAATCAATTTTGATTCCCTGACTGTAATGCTCTCTGGGGTATATATTAAAAAGGAGTTCCTTCAGGTAAGTCGGACCCTGGGCATAAAGGGCTTTAAAGGTAAGAATCAGCACCTTGAAGTGGATCTGGTATGCTATCAGCAGCCAGTGCAATGCTTTCAGGGCCGGCTGGATGTGCTCCTTCAAGGGGACACCCATCAAGAGCCTTTTAACTTAGCACTACATGGTACAGCAAACTAAATTAACATTAAGTCTTCCATATAGGTGATTTGTGCTTTAGTGATGTAGAACACATGTAGACCTTTCAGGTCAGTATTGCTATTTACACACGTACATGCACACGCCACACCCTTTTGAGCAATGAGATGTTCCAGCAGTACTGTTCTGTTGCATTGGTTCTCTTTGGAAGAGAGACCACTGGAGGCTTAAAAGGTATTTTTGTAGTATTTGCTTAATTTAGAAATGTATAAGTAGAACACAGATGGAGACATTAAGAAGGCCCATTGGAGGCCCATTGAGAAGATATCCGGGTGAACCCTGGATAAAATTATGAACCCATATAACCAGGGGTCCTTTCATAAAAAAAGAGGAGCAGGAGCTCATTAGCATAACTTATTTGCATATGCCACACCCCCTGACATCACCGGAAGTGTCAGAAGGCCACACACCCCTGACATCACTGGAAGTGTGTTAGAAGAAAGGAAGGAAGGAAGGGAGGGAGGGAGGGAGGGGGGAAGGAACAAAAGGAACAGGAAGGAAGGTAGGTAGGTGGGGGAGAGAGAGAGAGAAGAAAAGGAAGGAAGGAAGGAAGGAAGGAAGGAAAGAAAGAAAGAAAGAAAGAAAGAAAGAAAGAAAGAAAGAAAGGAAGGAAGGAGGAGGGAGGGAGGGAGGGAGGGAGGGAGAAAAGGAACAGGAAGGTAGGTAGGTAGGTAGGTGGGGGGAGAGAGAGAAGAAAGAAAGAAAGACAGACAGACAGACAAGGCGCTTCTCCCCCCCTCTTGCTTGGGCACTGGGGCCCAGCTTTTCCCTCCCTCCCTCCCTCACCCCCCCCAGGAATGGTGAGGGGGGGATGGGGGCTCTTTCCCGGGCCGGCGGCCTGCCGCCGGCTCAGGACATTCAGCGGGGGTGGGGGAGGGTTTTTCCCCAATGTCAGGGACATTGAGTGGGGGTGGGTGGGAGGGTTTTTTTTCCCCGGCCGGCGGCCTGCGGCCGGCTCGGGAACATTGAGCAGAGCGGGGTGGGAGAGGTTTTTTCCCCCCGGCCTGCGGCCTGCTGCTGGCTCGGGAACATTGAGTGGAGTGGATGGGTGGGAGGGGGTTTCTTTGAGTGGGGGGTGGGGGTGGGTGGGAGAGGCTTTTTTCCCCAGCTGGCGGCCTGCCGCCGGCTCGGGAACATTGAGCAGGGGTGGGTGGGGGTTTCTTTCCCTGGCCAGTGGCCTGCTCCCTTCCTGCTCCCTTGAAACCACCAGGTTTCAAGTAGACTTGAGATACCCAAGACATGTGCACCACCCATCCCTTTCCCTTCCCCTCCCCACAACAAGACACCCTGTGAGGTAGGTGGGGCTGAGAGAGGTCTTTTGAGAACTGCTCATGAGAGAACAGCTCTGAGAGAACTTGTGACTGGCCCAAGGTCACACCAGCAGCTGCATGTGGAGGAGTGGGGAATCAAACCTGGTTCTCCCAGATTAGAGTCCAACTCCTGACCACTACACCAAACTGATGGGGTGGAAGCTGCTGAAGGGTTGGTGAAATTTCTCCAGTACTTATGTGCCATGTGCCCAGATAAAAAATGGTATACTTAGAAAATTTATATGCCACCTTGAGCATGTCTCTGGAAAAGCAGCACACAGTCATAAAAGGAACAATGATAGAATTATCAATATTAAAACAAAACATTAAAAACAATAAAGACCCTAGCAGGGCTTTCCCCGGGGCGCTGCGCCTCTGCCCTGCTCGGGGAAGCTGAGGAGGGGGCGGGGCTTGGTCATGTGCCCGTCCCCTGGGCTCCTCACTCCCGGAGCTCGGCTCCTGTGTGCTCCCGCTCCAAAGGACCCCTGCATAGAACAACCAATACAACAACTCATACAGCAACTTATTTCAACCCATCATTTGCAGTGTTCTCTCTGTATTAGCATGTTCTACAGCTATTGGATTGAAAGGTCTTTCCATTGTTCCTCCCATTGTTAGGAATGGATTTCCAGTGGAGATCTTGAAGGCTTCCTCCCTCCCATCATTTTGAAAGACATGCAAGGCCATGCTATTATAATGAACCTTTTGTTGAATGCTTGTATTTTAACTATCTTTCAGGGCTGTATTTTTGCAGGCAGAATCTGTTATGTTTCATTGTATGGCAGATTGCTGTTAGGCTGATGTACAAATTTGGTTTTCTTTTTATATATTTTGAGCCATAGAAGTGGGACTGAAATTTTCTAACAAATAAATAAAGCGAGAGACCCAAGTTTTATCACTGCTGTCCAGACCACACCAACCTTGATTAGCAGCTCAGATGTTACGGACGGAATATGCATGTTGAGTCATGGGTGATAATGAGTGATAATTTCTTGTGTTAATTGACATCTGTGCAAGTTGGCCATGTTCAAGTTAAACTCTGTGTCATGCTAAATTGTGTTAGGTTTGTTCTGCATGACTGGAGGTATTGAATGGTATCTTCAGGATGGTAAAATGTAAAAATGGTAGATTTTTGCACCAGTCTTAATAATTCAAGTAGTTAGGAGCATGTAGATGCCCACTATTTTAAGCTAGACAGCTGACTTTACACATATTCTCATATTTAACCAGATCAGAATGGTGCTCAGACCTCCCAATGCAAAAGGACTTATATCCTCTTATTGCTTGGAGCTGATCTCCCTTACCCCAGTAGCCAGCTCTGCCATACTTGCCTCATACAGTTACCCTTACAGCCATAGTGAGATAGGATTAGGCCACTAATAATTGAGGCCAGGGCTGACAGTACTGGGCTAAATCAGCCATTGATCTGAGTTAGTGCAAGACAGTTTCTTATATAGAGAGGCAGCGGAAGATTTGGGTAAGTGTGATAGGCAGTTTATGGCTAATGGGGGTGAGGGAGATATGCCAAAAAAAGCAGGAACAATGTGATTTGGAGTATTATGTTTCATACTTAACAGTCCCTTTATAGCAAAATATTGCTGAAGTACCTGTGATTATTTTTCAGATATAGCCTTTAAAAAGTGCAGCCGTTCTGGACAACCTAACCTCAGGCAACAGTGAGCTTTAAAAGGTGCATCTGAAAGTACCCTCTGTTCACACCTCTCTGCAAAGAAGGTAGCTATTTTAAACTTTACTTACCATTAGGATAAAAAAGAAAGCCTTGATGCTTGGCAGAGTAGAGGAGCTATAAGAGTGGAGGGTAAAGTGGGGGGAGGGAAGAGATCAATAAAAAGTGCCATTATATACAAGGCATGGATAATATTGAACATCACTCCTCTCCAGAAATAACACTTATCAGTCAGGCAAAATAAAGAGAAGAAAATATGACTGTGAGAGTATCACAAAGTCTGCACTCAGCAGGTACAGCAAATAGGCTAAGAATGTTTTTTTGAAAAAGGTTCTTGGAGATCAATAAACCTGAAGCAAACTTCAGAGTGTAGGGCTCTGTTAGGGAAGAGTGTGTGGGTTTTCCTCCATTCAGAAGGCAACAATATGAGAAAGAACAAAACACAAGCACCCCAAATCATTTCAAATATTTAACAAATTATTATTCCCCCACCCAGACAAGGCAGAAGGAGTTGAAGGTAAGGATAAGTACTTCTTGGGGGAAAAAATCCTTTCCCAAGCAAAACAAATAAGTATGGGGAAACAAGATCTTCAAGAACGTAGTCTTCAATAGCATACAGATGAAATACCAGCAGTTTTATTCTCCTACTGGTACAGTAGGATGGGGAAACAAGATCTTCAGGAACGTAGTCTTCAATAGCATACAGACGAAATACCAGCAGTTTTATTCTCCTACTGGTACAGTTATATATTGAAACTAGGGCAAGAGTACTTCATGCTGACAATAGATGCCTTCCATTGTGATGACAGAGATGATGGTGAAGAAGAGTTGGTTTTTATACCCCACTTTTCTCTACCTGAAGGAGTCTCAATGCAGCTTACAACCACCTTCACTTCCTGTCCCCACAACATACACCCTATGAGGTAGTTGAGGCTAAGAGAGCTCTGAGAGAACTGTGACTGACCCAAGGTTACCCAGCTGGCTTCATGTGGAGGAAGAATGAGGAATCAAACCCGTTTTTTTCAGATTAGAGTCCCCTGCTTTTAACCACTACACCACACTGGCTCTCAATAAATGGTTTATTCACACAAAGATAAATGGTTTATTCACACACTGGCCCTTTTCACAATACCATTCTAAACTGGATGTTATTCTTTGTTGGCCCAATTTCGATCAAAGCAATTCAGGGATGGGGGTTTCATACAGCAAATTTCCTTCTGTTAATGAGCCATCTCTGAAGTGCTATAGTCATTTCAAACAGTGCCGCTCCCGCCTGCCCCTTTTCACCATGCAATCTTTCTTGGACATTTAAATGTTCTAATGTGAGTGCTATAGGCCTAAACTGCTGTAGCACTGGAGGGCTATAGCAGCACTATTGAGATGCATAGCACTCACATTAGAACAGTTAAAAAGTCCAAAGAAGATCGTGTGGCAAAAAAAGGTGGGGAAATTTGGCATTGTAGGAAGTGCTATGGACATTTTAAACAGCACACCACAATGCTTCAGAAGTGCAATGAAGGGGTTGAAAAAGGAAAAAAGTAGTCCCCCTCAAAAGCAGCTCAATGATGCTTTGCTAACCCAATGCAAATGGGTTTGTATGAACAGATAAATAAATTCTGCTAGCAGCTGGTTACTAAAACAGGTCTCTCTGAAATAACAGAAAAAATCCATCAGCAACTAAAATGGAATATGAAGGCAATTTGAAAAGGGTCAAAGTTTTTCATAAGGTGAATGATTAGATGATGGACAGACAGGGTGATCCTATGGCCTCACAATGCTGGCAGTGCCACACCAGGTCTAACTAGCAACCATAACAACACTGACAGACACTCTCACAATGTCCCTGAAAACTAGGGATGTTTGAAAACCAGCCAGTTTGGTTCATGTCCTGTTTGCCAGTTGTGAACAGGGAGCTGATTTTTTTATATCATTCAGCTGTTTGCAAGCAGTTCAAGACTGTTAGGTTACTTTTCATGTATTTAAAACAGTACAGTGTGGTACAATACAAAGATAGCTGCAATAAACATTTGAATACTAGTGCTGAGAGGTAGCATCAGGAGGAAGCCATGTCCTCTATAGCTTGTTTGTTGGCCCTCCAGGGCAACTGGGTGACCACTGTGTGAAACAATATGGTGGACTAGATGGATCAGCAGGGTCTTATCCAACAGGATTCTTTGTATGTTCTTAATCAGCAGTGTTTCATATTGTCACAGGCTGCCATCTAGCATTCGTGGGAGTTTTGAAAGTGGGGCAAAGGGGAGATATGACATTTTTCTCTGTGTTAACATTATGTCCAGGTGAAACCCTGGTTGTGACATCAGTGTGTCCGGCCATGGGCACAATACAGACCATCAGTTCTTTTGAGGAGGAGAAGCCTTAAAATGAAAAGAAACTGCAAAGCAAACAAAGATTAATTTACCTGTACATCATGAGACCGATGCTGGAAGAACAACAGTTCAGTGATTTTAATGAAGCTTTTATTTTAAGTATACTCACATATTATCCAGCAATAAACCTAGAATACTCTTACATATTGCTGTGAAAATATATAGACTTTTCTTTTGTCTTTGAGGAGACCTGGTATATTGATGTTACTGATATTCACCACTTGCTAAGACAACAAAGAGAGGTAAAGACAGTACTTGTAACATGCTTTTTAATGCGAAACATGCATTTGGTAGGGTAAGTGAGAAAGGAAAAGGCAGGAAAACTGCGGTCTTTTCCACTGTCCATAACAATGAGGCCTCTTCTCTACTAAAAAATTGCTGGAAGAGTATAAATTTCAGTAGTATCTTTAGTTGTTGGATTTGTGGCATAATAACAATGTATGGAAACCAGAAAAAAACAAAGAAACTCAAGTTCTGTTTGCAGAAAGGAAAGTCTCTACAATGTAGATTTGTGGAAGAAAGAAAAACCATTCTGTGTTTGACATACAATGAGATGTACTTCTCTTTTATGCTAAATTAGGCTAATGAATGGTTTCTTTTTCTCATTAACATTACATTGGCCTTTCAGACTTACTATTTTGAAGTCTTTTTTCCCCCTCCTAGTATCTTGTCTTTTTTCTTGCTTTGAAAAAGGATATGGGAAAGCACTTTTGCTGCTTCCCTCCACTGATTACAGAACATGTTTTGACAGATGTCTTTTGTTATCCTCCGTCAACCCTTTTAAATACACAGGGACAGAATGTTTTAATATTATTTGACAAGATTTTGCATGTTGTTAAATTTATCTTGAAATATTCACTGGTAGGATTCATTTCCCCCATTATCCACTACCATGATGCCTAGTATTATCATTTCTTTTTACATTTTTTTAAATGATAGCCTGTAAGAAATACCTTATTTAATTAGAGGAAATGAGAAGCACATTTTTATGCCCAACTTATATTGTGCAGGGACAGGATCTCCTAAGTCTCTTCCTAAGTGGAATGGCTGAAGGTACACCAATTCTGCAACACTCTTGTGCTGACAGGATACTGCCAATGCAATGGGGTAAGGGGAGTGGGATGCCGTAGGAAAGGAGCAGAGCTTAAGAGAAAACTTACTCATTTGTAGGGCTCGTTCTTGTCACCTGTGTTCACTTAATTTGAAATACTTCTGTTGATAGATAGTCCTCCAATACTGCTTTCTCACCATCTCACCCTCTACCCTACAGCAATAATAAGAGAATATGATTCAGACAGCTGATCACAGCCGCAGTGAGGGAACACAGCTCCAGGCATGCTTGCTTGTTAATTCAGCTTGTGTTCTCCTTGTGTGTAATGATCAGGAGACTGAAGTTCAACAAGCTGCTTGTCTGCATGCATCTGATTGCTATCTCAGAACTTACCACAGAGTGGAAAGGCACATTGTTAAAAGAAAAAAAAAAGAGGCTTTACATTTTGTATTGAGATGTACTTCTTCAGTGTCCCTGTGTGCCTAATAGGGCACTATGATAGTGTAACATGCTGTCCATTAATGGATACTAAGTTGTTTTGATAAGACCAATTTGCTCATGTAGACTTGTCTTCACATGGTCTTATGAAGAAGAAGAAGAAGAGATTGGAAGTATACCCCACTCTTCACTACCCAAGGGAGTCTCAGAGTGGCTTACAATCTCCTTTCCTTTCCCCTCCCCACAACAGACACCCTGTGAGGTAGGTGGGGCTGAGAGAGCTCTGACAGAAACTGCTTTTTTTCAAGAACAGCTGTGCCAGAACTATGGCTTGCCCATGGTCATCCAGGCTTGCCCATGGTCATCCAGCAAGTGCAAGTGGAGGAGTGGGGAATCAAACCTGGCTCTCCCAGATTGGAGTCCACACACTTAACCACTACATCACGCTGGCTCAGGGAGTTACAGTTAATTTTCCTTCCTCTCACTCCCTCATATCAATAAAGAACTTTATTGATCTTCCAAAAGGAATACATCTTGGGGCCTGTTGTAGTGCCATCTCCTTGGCACAGAACATTCACAGAGACAATCAAAACAACAGGAAAAGGGATGATCCTGTAGTACAAGTGGCTACAGTATAGGTACAGAGCTGCTCAGTATGGTGTTTAAGATGGTCAGATACTATCAGGCACTCATGTTGTATGTAACCAAGAAATCGGATAAATATAAATTTGGTAGTTGCACTGAAGTTCTTGGCATCCCAGTACAGCTGGGATCAAGACATATGGAATGAAGCTTCCTCACCTTGTCTTTCAATCTAGGAGTGCACAAAGTAGAACTTGGGGCACCTGTTTTCTCAAAACCCTTTTGGGTACTTGTTTTAGGATTCCCAGCATTAAAATCAGACCCAAGTCCTGGAACTAGGGTTGCAAGGACAAGGCATCCCAAAAGGTTAAGTCAGTAAGAATGAGACAGATCTCAAAGTCTTTCTCATCCCCCACAAACACTACAAGGAAGTTGAAAAGTCTGCAGAGCACTTAAACACCCATAGTGAAGAGTACTGGACTCGGGAGACCAGGAACAGTGAAATCATGAAGCCTTTGTTGAGTAGGGCTGCCAAGTCCAACTTGGGAAATATCTGGGGACTTTGGGGGTGGAGCCAGGAGACTTTGGGGGTGGAGCCAGGAGAAAGGAAGTGACATCATTTTGTGATATCACATCCTGTGATGTTGCTTCCACATGCTGACACATGAACTCATGAAGTTTCCTAATACTGAATCAGGCCATTGGTCCATCAAGGTCAGTATTGACTACTCAGACTGGTAGTGGCTCTCCAGGGTCTCAGGCTGAGATCTTTAATGTCACCTATTACCTGATCCTTTTTTAGCTGAAGAAGCTGATACCTCCTGCATGTCAAGCAGATGCTCTATCACTGAGCAACAGCCCTACTGAATCCTTCCTCATCTCGGCAGAATATGAAGCACTAAGTGCTACACAAGTGCTAAATATGATTTTCATATCATAAGAACAGGAGAGAAGCCACAGTGGATCAGCCCATCCAGTACAGCCCATCCAGTACAACACTCTGTGTCACAACAGTGGCCAAAAATACCAGGTGCCCTCAGGAGGTCCAGCAGCGGGGCCAGAACTCCAGAAGCCCTCCCACTGTTGCCCCCCAAGCATCAAGAATTCAGAGCCTCACTGCCCCAGACAAAGGGTTCCATTTAGACCTTGTGGCTAATAATAGCCACTGATAGACCGCTGCTGGATGGGGACAGAGAGAGAGACAGACAGACAGACAGAAAAAAGAAAGGGAGAGAGAGAAGGGAAAAAAACTGGCAGAGGCACTTACTTCCATTTAGACCTTGTGGCTATAATAGCCACTGATAGACCTCTGCTGGATGGGGACAGAGAGAGAGAGAGAGAGACAGACAGACAGACAGACAGAAAAAAGAAAGAGGGAGAGAGAATGAAAAGAGCTGGAAGAGAAACTCACCTTGCCAGCCACATGCAAAAGCAGCTCCTTCAGTCCCTCCTTAATCTCTGGGCGGACCTCTCTTGCTGTGGAAGAAGCTCTCTTGCTGACTTCTTAAAGGGGAAGTGTCTGGCGAGGCTTTTTACTGCAGGGCAGGCTCTCTGCAGACATTTCCCTTTTAAGGCAGCCATTTTGTCCCCCCGGTGGCCAACTTTGGAAAAGCGGGAGGGAAGGACTAAAAATCAGTGTTTTCCCCGCCCTAGCGGGGGACTTGGCAGCCCTATTGTTGAGTGATTCAGCATGCCCAGTAGATGGTCAGAACAAGCATGCTTCCAGGGCTCCAGGGCCCTCATTATATGCTGGCTGGAGCCACACCTCCGGCTACACCCAAAAGACCTGATAGGGGCTTTACATATGCACATGTTTGTCATAGGTTCACTAGGTCCCACATTGGTGGAGGCTTTGAATCCAGACGCCTATTGTTCCTCCAGATTCAAGCTCCCTTCTCTGCCTGACCATGTGCTCTGGCCATGCGGCGGGCGCCATTACCTGGGAGCACACGGCAGGCCTGTTGTTACACAGAACATACTACATTACACCCCTCCCCCTATAGTCCAGACTGTCCCTTGGCAAACATAGTCTCTGAGGTGTGCGGGACGTTTCCGTTCTCTGGTTGAGCAGTGTGGGGTCGCTGGAGCCGCCGGTGTAGGGAGTGGAGATTCAGGGATATCTGCCATCGGCTCAGCCGGGTCCGGTGCTGGCGCAGGGACGGTGACTGAAGTGATGTCTGGGCAGGCGGCTTCTGTGGAGTCCTCCTGCAGAGTCTCGGCCGGTCATGGAGGCAGGCAGATCGTCTGTCTCTGGTACCTTGGGTTCCACATCTGAGAAGTCCAGCCCTGGATCGTCTGTGGAGAAGGCATGCAGGCGGCGGTGAAGCTGGTCCACGTGGCGCCTCCACCATTGTCCTTCCTTGCCCGTGACTTCATAGGAGAGGGGACCGGTGATGCGGATAATCTGCCCTGGCAACCACAGGGGCCCCCAGGTGTAGTTGCGGATGTAGACCGGGTCCTCCAGCGTGAACCCTCTGAGAGCTTTGGGGACATTGGGTTCTTTGGAGGTGGCCGGCACCCAATTGGGGGGAGCTGATCGAGCTGGGTTGTCAGCTGGCGGCCCATGAACAGCTCTGCAGGGCTGCGACCGGTAGCCAAGTGAGGGGTGGGGCACTGGCCAAATAGGAAAACCGTTAACTTAAACCCCAGATCCCCCTGGTCCATGTGCCTCAGCGCCTCCTTAGTGGTGCGGACCATTCGCTCTGCTTAGCCATTCGTGGCTGGGTGAAAATGGGTGGATCTCACATGCCGGATGCCATGGAGCTCCACAAAGCACTGGAATTCTGCGGAGGTGAAAGCCGTGCCGTTGACCGAGACGATGGTGTCCAGCAGGCCGTGGGTGGCAAAGATGTGCCATATTGCTCAAATGGCGGCTTCAGAGGAGGTGGTGCACACCGGAATGACTTCAAGCCACTTGCTGTAGCTGTCGACTAGAATAAAGAAAAGCTGCCCCTGTACCGGGCCTGCAAAGTCCACATGGAGCCGGGACCAGGGGTGTTGGGTGGACTCCCAGGGGCAGACGGGAGTGTGTGGAGGGTCCGGACAGGTCTCTTGGCACTTTTTGCAGCAGTGGACCTGGTCCTCTATCTCTTTGTCAAGGCCTGGCCACCAGATGTAGCTCTGGGCCAGGGCCTTCATTTGAACTATCCCAGGGTGGTGCTCATGCAGAGCGGTCAGCACTTGTGGGCAGAGGGGTTCCGGAATCACTACCCTCGAGCTCCAGAGTACGCACCCCTTGTGGGTGGAGAGTTCTGCGCGCTGGATTGAGAAGGCCGCGAACTCAGGGTCCGGATTCTTGGGCCACCCCCTTCCCACCCAGTTGGTGACTCAGGAGAGTTGATGGTCCTGGGCCGTGTGCCAGGCCACGTCCCATACCTGAAGCCGCCGGTCCGGCAGGTCCTTGGCCCGCACTGCGAGTGGCAGATGGTGGACCGGTATGCACATGGGCTGGACCGCGGGGTCAAGGTCCAGGGAGACGAGCGGCTCCGTATATGAGCCCAGTGGCCTGTCAAAAACTGCTGGGAATTCCTCACAGATGTCGGTAAAATCTGCTGGCTGCAGGCTGTGTACCCCGGTGATGCCCAGCCCTAGGGGCTGGAACCAGGAGAGTCCCAGCAGGCTTGTGAGGTTGCCCGCCACCACCAAGAGGCCCAAGTGTCCTGTAAAGTTCTTAAATTGGACCCAGAACTTGCCCAACCCCCTTATCGGTATTGGGTTCTTCTGAAAGTCCCACAGGGTTAGGCCCTGGACTTTCCAAAGTCGGGGCCCACCCCAGGGCAGAGCCTGCAAAGGGTGGACTCTGAGATTATGGAGTAGGACGACCCGGTGTCTACTTCCATCTGGCAGGGGGTCCCTGCAATCAAAACTAAGATCTTAATTTTGTTGGGGGTGTTGGGGGGCAAGTTCATTACCTGCTGTGTCTTGCGGTGGTAGTGGTGGGTTGCTGCTGTCTGGAGGAGTTTGGCGGACTCCTGGTGTGCGGCTTGTGTGTGGCGGTTTGAGCGGGTGTGGCAGGCCCGGGCGATGTGACCCTTCTTGCCACATGACTGGCACTCTGCTTCCCAGAAACAGCAGGTCCGGCGGTCATGCTGGTCGCTGCAGCTAGCACACATGGAATGTTTGGAGTGTGGCATCGGTGAGCAGGAAGCCTTCTCACCCAAGTTGCGGGACCCCTGTCCTGGAGGCCGGCGCCGAACCTGGAGTGTCTCGTCGTCCTTGAATACATAGGAGTCTGCAGCAGCCCTGGTCTGGTGGGCAGCCGTGGATGTGCTTAGCTTCTCCTGCTGAGAGACCTCAAAGGCGCAAGCCGTTGCTAGCATCTCATCCAGGGTGGTGGTGGAGTTGACCATCAGCTTCCTTTGAAGCTTGGGGTCACGAACCCCACACAGGAACGCAGAGAATAGCATGTCCTCTACAGCCACGAACTTGCACCCCACCAGGAGATGGCGAAGGGCCTCCAGGTAATTGGAGGCAGACTCACCCTTTTGCTGCAGCCGGCGGAAGAACTTCACCCGCTGCATGTCCTTGCAGGGTCTTGGCGAGAAGTGGTTCCTTAGGAGTGCCATGATGTCATTGTACGTGGCCTCCGCCGGGGTACGAGGGGAAAGCAGGCTGCGGAGTAACTTCAGCATCTTTACCCCACAGGAGGCCATGAGCCAGGACTTCTTCTTTCCGGCATCCGTGATGTCCTGTGTGTCAAAGTAGGATGTGAGCTGGTCCGTCCAGGCTTCCCAGTCTTTGGGGCAGGCTGGATCGAATGGGTGGGTGGTTCCCGGAGCGGTGGCACTGACTCCAGGTGGTGGGGGGTGTGGGAACCGATGGGGATGTATGGTGGGAGGGGGAGGAAGGCTGCCAAGTCTGAGCTGCCTCGGGTTGACGCCTTTTCGGTGGGAAGCAACGGCTAGTAATTTTGCGCCTTTTTACAATTCACCTGATTGGTGCCAGGTTCTGATGTTTGAATATAGTATAACTTATCCTCTGCCCTGTAACTGTCATCACTAACACTGAAAGTGCTTACCAAGTAGACCATTAAGAAAATAAAAGGACTTTGTTCAACATAAGGCCTGGCTTATTGGATCTTACAAGGTTTTCAGAGTACTACTTTAACAATCATCCCTTATTTAACAGTTTGTCATAGGGCTTCCCATATAGGGAAACTAAGAAATGTACAGAAAAGGGCCTTGCTGGCCAAGACGTCCTGAAACCAAGTAATCTCAAGCATGCATGGGAGGGGCTGTGGCTCAGTGTCAGAACATCTACTTGGCATGCAGAAGGTCCCAGGCTCAATCCTGGCATCTCTAAGTAAAAGGATCAGATGGTAGGTGATGTGAAAGACCTCAGCCTGAGATCCTGGACAGCCACTGCCAGTCTGAGTAGACAATACTGTGATGGACTGAGGGTCTGATTCAGTATAAAACAGCTCTATGTGTGGCCATCAATGAAAAATATGGGCAGCACAGTCACCTTTGCACGTGAACACTAAACCTTCCTTGCTGCTTATTGATGTGGCAGCCTAAAAACTTGTGACTGGTTTTCTTTACAGGATCAAATCCAAGGCACATGGAGAAGCACAAAGAGAAATGAGATATAGAATTCAATGCAATTCCCTTCACAGATGGCTGAGCATTGTTTTAATAACAATATTCCTCTCAACAGGTAAATCCACAAATGTTCTCACAGAGTGGATTACTAGAATAGTATGATATGTGGCTGAGGTGTTCTGAATGGAAGCACACATGTAAGCAAAGTGTGCAGAGTGGGACTTCCTCAAAGTGTGCAGAATTCCTCAAAGAAGGTGGGGAAAGTCCAGAAATAACAGGTATTTGGAATTCCACCAAGGGATTTCATTGTCTGGGAAGGGGGCTACTATTGGCCTGTAGGCCTTATGTTGTGCGGTTCTGGATTAGGTCCTTACAAGAGGTTGAAGTTATGTGGTTGAAAAAGGGGACTGCCAGCTAGGTGATCATCCCCACCTTGCTCTTCCTTTCCGCACATTCAGGAGTACATAGTTCAAAGTGCAGTTGGTATAAACTTTTCCAGCTTCTTGCAGCCAGCAAGCTGCAGTGCCTTGCCTACCCATCTTTGAGATTTCTTCAGCATGTGAATTGCTCAGAGAGTAAGAAGAGTCTTGTGGCTGTTGTCCTTGAACCAGGAGAGGAGGAACAAAGATAAGTGGGAAAGGGGCTACAGACACAGAGTGGAAAAGGAACAGAGGTGGGGATATAGAAGACCCTCAGTTTCAGGACAGTGGCATAAAAAAAATTCATTTAAATGTTCCTTTTGAGGAAAAACATCTTATGTTTTCTGTGCTTCCAGAATACATTATACCTCACCATATGGCAGAAGAAGCTAAAACTTTTAAAAAGTAATGAATTGATGGAAGTCTTACTATTTCATGAAGCAAATAACGTTTTTCGAAAAGCCTCTCAAGATTCATGATAAAATCATGAAACATGGAAACTCCATGGAATTTCCTGGCAATCCTTTGATATTTTTTCTTTTGTGTATATAACATTGAAGTAATGAAAAAATACAAGGCTTTGACTGATTATTTATAATTCCTTTCATATTAATTCACTGTACTTAAAAATTTAAAATTGTGTGTCAGCTTATGGAATAGTAATTCATAGCAGTTCTTTAGTGCCTTTGAGATGGGTATTATTTATCTGCAAGCACATTCCACCTACTAAAGAGAAGGTGCCATCCTATCCTGTAATTACATCTGCTGGACAAACACAGGATGGCAGCTTAAATTTGTAAGCAATCATTAGTCATAGCACAGTGTGTTGTGATGCACTGCGATGCCAATATAACCTTAAGTCACTGTAATCAACATGCTCATGTATCTACAGTGATATAAAGGGGAAAAATTAGACTGATTTGGGGAGATGGTGGGAGAGCAAGAAGGCAATCTGCATTAATGTAGCACAAGGAACAAAGAGCTCAGCAGAATAATGAATCTAGAAAAGCCAGGTGAAAAACTTCTCCAAAAACCTGAGGGCCAACTGGCATATCACAATGTATACAAGTTTTATTTGTGTTCTTCACTCTGTCAGATGTCAGTTATGGGTTCCTCTCAATTCCTGGTCAATTTGGGTCACAATTGTCACATGTGGGATGCAAAGTCTTCAGTTTTCGCCTGCATTGTATTCCTGAGATTATCCCAGTGGGTGTTCAACAAAGCAAATAGTACTCTGAGGCCATATCAAGTGGGGAAAATGAGGCAAGGGGCAAGGCCAGTTGCGTTTGTTGACGGCTCCTGGGCAACAGAGTATAACCAGACCGCCCCCCCTTTCCATTTGGTACAACCCCCTTACCATCTAACCACACCTCTTCCATTTGGCTTTACTCTTTCATCTTTAACTACACCCATTTCCATAGTGGCAGCAGGGTTTTCTGCCTTGCTTGCAAGGAAATTTCTAAGTTTTATTCTGTTCTCCTCCTAGTTACAAGGTGATATGAGAAATCATGTTTCTAAATGTTTGTGGGGAACAGGCTGAAGAGGGAGAGAAGGGGAGGCAGAAGCTAAGCTATTATCTACGCATGCACCTGAAAGTAGGGCCTCTCTCTTATCTATAACGGTGCTAGGCAGAGCTGCATTCCAAGCCTGTATACCAGTTTGCTTTTTCTCTTTTAGAGCCTATCATATTACCATATACGAGGAGCTTGCGTCGGGGTTAGGTAGATTGTGAACTCTCCGCCGTGACCAGCAATTGGTCAGAGAGGCAGGAATGTAGTGATGCGACGGGAGCCTTAAATTGAGCTGTGCTGCGTCACGGACCTCAGAGACAGCATCCCGGTGCTCTCTCTCCATGCCTGCAAGCCTGTATCCAGAATAAAAGCTTTGCTTGTTGCCAACTGCCTTGTTGTGGACTCCTTGGGAATAGAGAGATATTGCCCATAACAAAGGCACAGGGCCAAACTAGACATGACACCACCAGGGCAGCAGAGCAGTCTGAGGGGCTTTTGTTTTCCCCAACACACTTTATCAAGTTCCAAATCAGTTGCAACAACCCATGGGTGTTTTAGCACTTGAAAAGGTATGGGGTGGGGGAGCAAGAGCATTGTGCTGCAGGTAGAGTTGCCAACCCTCAGGTGGGAGTGGGGGATCCTCTGATTTTGAGGGCTCCTGCCCACTACCAGCCAGCTGGCCAGCGGGGAAGCCCTGCCCCTAACAGACACAACCTGGCACAACTCCCCAACATGATGATGTCACATGGAAGGGACATCATCACACTGGGGACATTGCAGGGCGACACACTGGTATTTTCAGTGATGCCTTATGACGTCCCCAGCACAATGATGTCTCTTCCACCTGATGACATCATGTCAGGGACATTCACATGGTGATGTCACCCCGCCCCCAATTCTGGAAAGCTCCCTCCCACCCCACCCCCCATGCACAAGGAGGTAAGACCTGGCAGGGCCAATTTAATCAGGACTGGGCCCTCATGACATTTTAACATTACTTTAAAATGGCAACAGTCCTCATGGTGGCCATCAGGATGTCATGTCTAGTATGGCTCACAGCTGGCACCATCAGTAAGCACTCCTGAAGCTCCAAGCAACAGAATAGCACACTAAATTTTGTACAGGTGGGACAGACAGGTATGACAAGAGAATGTCTGCAGTGAGATGGGAGAATCAGTGGAAATTTCCATTTTTGGCTGGATTCAACCCTTAAAGGGTGGTTAGAGATGGAAGGGGTGGGCAGCTGCAGCAACCTCCATTGATGCCTCAGTATTCTGCCTTTCACAGCAGCAGACTCTGAGTGTGGGGGAATCAGTTATCTGTAGGGTAGAGTGAAGCACCTCCAGCTTCCCTCTCCTCACAGTTCTCTGCCTATGCACAGCAGCAAGGCACCCTTCCCTTGTGCACAAGGCAGACTGTCGCTGGGGGGAAGTGCACATGTGCTGCTATCTTGTGCCCCAGTCAGAGTTCTTGCAGCAGCAGTAGATGCCCATCCCATCCATCCACCTGCAAGTTCTCCTCTAGCAAATTACATCGGAGCCAAGCCAGAGCAGGCCTTTGGGCTGTTTTGTGGGAGGAGTGGGTAGGGCTGCCAAGTCAGCCCAGGGGCGAGGGGTCCCCCGCTACAGGGGTTCCCGATCCGCCGGCCAGCATTCGGCTGGCAGGGGAAACCCTGCCCCTGAAGTCGTCCAGCCTGGATGACTTCCCTCACGTAATGACATCACCCGGAAGTGATGTCAGCACGTTGGGGGCGTTGCCAGGGCGATGCTCTGGCAATCGCCCCAAAACACTATGATACCATAGAGTTTTGGGGCGATTGCCAGAGCGTCGCCCTGGCAACGCCCCCAACGTGCTGACATCACTTCCGGTGACATCAGCAAGTGTGCACGCTTTGCGCGCACACTGATGAAGCTCCCAGCCGGCAGAGGATTACCCCCGGACGGTAAGCTCGAGGGACTTGGCAACCCTAGGAGTGGTTGAATGGGAAGTAATGTTGTGAATCAAAGGGGCCATCCATCTAAGAAAATACCCACTTCTCTGTGACCTCTTCCATCACAGCCTCATTGCATACTCAGAGGAAGAAACAGACACTTTTATGGTGATAGATGGGTGGGGAGGATTCCCATTTGGCACACTGCAATCCAGGAAAGTGGAAGCAAGTACAACTAATGCACTGAAAAATCTTCATGCATTTACCTTCTTCCGGGCAGCTGACGGCGCTGATTTGGCCTGTGACCAGCAGTGAGCTGAGTGAAGGCCATCAGCGCCAATAACTTCTGGACGGGGTATACCAGTGCTTCTGGGGCAGGGGAAATATAGCGGTGGGAGCAGGCGGGTGGTGAAGGGAAGGAGGCAGAGAAATGGAGAAGCTCGGCCCCCTTCCAGCCTGCGGCCCATCCCGAGAGTGACGGGCAAGGAGGCTTGGAAAGACCATCCTCCGTCATTGATGTTGTGTAACGCCAGGTCTATTAATAATAAGACCGCCACCTTGCAGGATTTTCTGCTGGAACAAGGGGCTGACCTGGCGTGCGTGACCGAGACTTGGGTGCGAGAGGGGGAGACAGTGGCTCTCTCCCAATTGGCTCCACCCGGGTTCTCGGTCCTCCACCAATCACGGACTGATGGCCGGGGAGGAGGAGTGGCACTGATCATTCGGGAGGCTTACTCCTACAGGGCGCTCCCGCTGTTGAAGTTGGTGGGCATAGAATGCACGGGTCTGGTGTGGGAAGCTGGGGAGAGGTTGGCTATCTGGCTAGTGTACCGGTCGCCCAACGCACCAGCCAGCAGCCTGTCCTCGCTGGTGGAGGCGGTGTCAGGCTGGGCGTTGGAGCACCCAAGGCTGATAGTCTTGGGTGACTTCAATGTCCATGCCGACGATGCGGCCTCTGTTCTGGCGAGGGACCTGGTGTCATCCATGGTGACACTAGGGCTCTCCCAATTTGTAACGGCTCCTATGCACCAGGCCGGGCATACGCTTGACCTGATCTTCGCGGCGGGGGTTACGGTGGGTCAGTTGACTGCTACGGCAGTGCCATGGTCTGATCACTATGCCCTGAAGGCTCGTCTGATGGTGTCACCCCAACTTCGTTTGGGCAATGAGCGAATTTTAGCTCGCCCGCAGAGCCTGATGGACCCTCAGCGGTTTCTGGCGGCTCTGCGGGAACCCAGGCCTCCCAGCGACTCATTAGATGGACTGGTCGAGGACTGGCATGGCCGGCTCTCAGCGGCCATCGATGAGATTGCTCCCCGACGCCCTCTGCGCCCTCGCTTGAAGCTGGCTCCCTGGTTCACCGGGGAGCTGAGGCTGATGAAGCAGGGTCTCAGACGGCTAGAGAGACGGTGGCGGCGCTTTCGCGACGAAGCATCAAGAACAGCTTATAGGACGTTTATGAGATCCTATGAGGTGGCAATCAAGGCTGCTAAGAAACAATTTTTTTGCAGCTGAGGTTGCATCTGCAAGCTCTCGCCCGGCCCAATTATTTAGAACAATTAGGTCATTAACGCAAGTGCCACAGAGCACTTCAAATGATAGGGAATTGGAAATAGGCTGTGAGGCTTTTGCGAGCTATTTTGCAGATAAAATCTTGCTACTCCGCCGCGAACTCACGGCCACAGTTGAGACAGTGTGTGAACTTGAGGCTCCATGCATGTCTTCAGGTTTAATCTTGGATCATTTCAGTCCTTTCAGTCTGGAGGAGGTTGACAGGTTGCTCTTGACTGTATGCCCAACCTCGTGCAGCCTTGACCCGTGCCCCTCGTGGCTTATCAAAGCTTGCCATGAGGAATTGCGTGAGGCACTCCAGGAGATTATCAACAAGTCCTTCGCAGAAGGACTGTTCCCGGAGGCTCTCAAGGTTGCGATGGTCTGCCCTCTCCTTAAAAAACCATCTTTGGACCCGGCTGTTTTGGCCAACTATTGGCCGGTGTCCAACCTACCCTATTTGGGTAAGGTCTTAGAGAGGGCGGTGGCGATTCAGTTACAGGGCTTCATGGATGACACCTCCATGCTAGACCCGTTTCAGTCCGGGTTCCGACCGGGTCACGGGACGGAGTCGGTTCTGGTCGCCCTCACGGATGACCTCCGAAGACATCTGGATCGAGGCGGCATGGTGGCACTGGTGTTGTTAGATCTGTCGGCGGCATTTGATGTCATCGACCACCAGTTGTTGATCCACCGCCTCGCCGATGCTGGGATACGGGGGCTCGCTTTACAATGGCTTGCCTCCTTTCTGCAAGATCGGGGACAGAGGGTTGCGCTCGGGGAACAGACCTCCCAGAGGCACCCACTGGTGTGTGGTGTTCCTCAGGGGGCGGTCTTGTCCCCGATGTTATTTAACATCTTTATGCGCTCCCTTGCCCAGATTGTCCGGAGGCATGGGCTGGGGTGTCATCAATATACCGATGACACCCAGCTCTATCTGTTGCTGGGTGGCCAGTCCGGCTCCTCCCCAGATGACCTGGAACGAGCGCTGCAGGAGGTTGCGGGCTGGCTTAGACTGAGTCGACTGAAATTGAATCCTCTGAAGACGGAGGTCCTGTGCTTGAGTCGGACCGGGTCGGGGTTAGGGCACCCTCTTCCATCCTTCGGTGGGGCACCATTGGTGCCAGCTCCGAGGGTCAGGAGTTTGGGTGTGCTCCTGGACTCCTCTTTGACGATGGAGGCCCAGGTAGCAGCCACTGCCAAAGCAGCCTTTTTCCATCTGCGGCTGACTAGGCAGTTGGCTCCCTTCCTCGAATGCGAAGACTTAGCCACAGTGATCCATGCTATGGTCACCTCACGTCTTGACCACTGTAACGCTCTCTACTTAGGGCTGCCCTTGTCCCAGATCCGGAGGCTGCAGCTGGTGCAGAATGCTGCGGCCAGGCTTTTGATGGGTCTCTCTTTGCGAGACCACATCTGGCCGGTGCTGCAGCGACTGCACTGGCTGCCTATAGCATACCGGATCAGGTTCAAGGTGCTGGTTTTAACCTTTAAAGCCCTTTATGGTCTGGGGCCCGCCTACTTGAGGGACCACCTTTCCCCATACAGGCCCCAGAGGTTACTGAGGTCGGGCATCCAAAATCGCCTGACTTATCCCGGCCCAAAGGAGGCCCGGTTGTCTTGTACTAGGGCCAGGGCTTTCTCGGTGGCAGCTCCTTGCTGGTGGAATGAGCTCCCAGATAACATCAGGGCCCTGCGGGACTTGTTACAGTTCTGCAGGGCCTGTAAGACGGAGCTCTTCCGCCAGGCTTTCAAATAGGGGCCGCCGCCAGGGAGAAAAGCCAATCATACCATCGCCATGGCCCTGGTGTTCGCACCCTGTTGCAGTCACCCACCAGAGCGTTAGGAAGCCACCATCTTGTGGTAATTAATTAATTTTAATGCTGTTTTAAAGGTTTAATGTGAAATGTTTTAATCTGGAAAATTGTTTTTATGTTTTTACATGTTGTAAGCTGCCTTGAGTCGGTTGCAAAACTGACTAGGCGGGATATAAGTTAAACAAACAAACAAATAAATAAATAAATACAAAACTCTGCTCTTTGTGTGTAAAAAAAGATTGGGGGTATCTGTTTTTTTTAAAAAATGGATCATCACTTAACCTCCTTTGTAGAATGATCCAGTTTTGTTCTAGAGTCAATAGCGATGTAAACTGCAATTCAAATGTTTTTACCTGTAAAAGCCATTAGAATCAGGTAGATGTTTCAAAATAACCTTGTGAGAAGGACTGCAAGCTGAGAGGGAAATATGTGTTTTCTTTTAAATTGCCTTTCAAGAGAATTCATTTTGTCATCTTTAAAGCCTGTGTGTAATATGAGAAATGCCGGATAGGATGGGCAGTAGAGATGCCACACCCTTTCCCCAGTTCTAATGCATGCCACTTTAGAACATCAGAGGAAGAACTTACTATCCCTTTAACTAATATATCATGTATCCAGACATGGAGAAAAATTGATTGGTCCCTAAAAAATTCAGAAATCAACAGAGCAAGCTTCTGAGTTCCCAAGAGATCTTCATCACTCTGGATGATACAGGAAGAGGGGAGTGTTTCAGGGTATGATGGAGAAGCCTGCAGTTTGCAGCATCTTAATGTTACCTGCAAGTTACAGACTTGACTGAATTACATGATACTGAATGTAAAGGAGATTTCCAAGACTCGTAATGTAGGCTGACCCAGAGGTATCTTTACATGAATGTGTGCTCAGGATCAGGGACTTTCAAACATTACCTGCATTAATTATATTGCTGCAAATGATGTGCAAACAGTGGCCGAAGACAGACTGCCAATCTGAAGCGGAGGGAAAGCGGAGGGAACTGGAGCGGGGGAAAAACTCACGGAGCTGGCCGGTCACACTGGCCAGAGCAATGCGGATCAGCTGCGATACGGAGCGTTCAGACTGCGCACGGAGGGTTCACACTGGCGCGTAGCCAGGCCGCGCGCCTTGCGCGGCTTAGTGGCGGTTCTGGTATGCGCATTTGCGCATTTGCGCATTTGCGCATGAGCGCATGGGCATACCGGCACAAAGAGGCAATGGGCTGTGAGGGAACAGCGCGCACGGCAGAGAATGACAAGGCAGTGTCCTGTTCCCACGGTGCAAGACTGAGGCTTGGCCATGGATGCAGAGGAGTCGGAGCTGCTGGTGAGCCTGATGTTTGGTCTCCGTCTCTGCATGCATGTCATGCACTTGCGGAAGCAGAGACGCAGGCATTTCGTGCTGCAGAGACGGCAACTCCGCCATCGATACAGGGCCAGGTGGCGACTCCTGCTAAGGCGCTATGTGGCCTCGCAGCATCTGCAGACGAGAAGATTTCTCTGCCTGGCCGATGAGGGTGGGGGTCGTCGTTGGTGGGTGTATCCGCGACCCACCAGTTGGTGGGAGACCTTTGTGTGCCGGGTCTGGGAAGATGAGCAGTGGTTGCAGAACTTTCGGGTCACTAGGGGGACGTTCCGCTGGCTGGTGGACTGTGTCCGTGGACGTGTGACGCATGCAGACACCCACTTACGCCGGGCCATCCCAGCAGAAGAGCGTGTGGCCATTACCCTGTGGTGGCTGTCCGGAGCCAACTTCTACCGTGAGGTCAGCCATCAGTTTGGAGTGGGGAAGTCTACCGTCGCAGGCATCGTGGCAGAGGTGTGTGGGGCCTTGGATGCTGAGCTGCTGTCCCGGACCGTATGTCTCGGTCCCTCTGGACGGGTAAGTGGCCAAGCCGGTGCCTGCAGGGTGCACAGTCCCAGTGGTGTGGCCAGGGTGGGTCACATATGGCCTTCGGGGCTATGGGCCCGCTTCCATGGGCCGGCCAGTAGGGACGGGATAGCGACTCTCCTGCTGCACACCAGAGGGTCTAAAGCAATGTGTCCTTGTTCAGCAGGTCATGGATGGGTTTGCAGAGTTGGGGCTCCCACACTGTGTGGGCGCAGTGGATGGGTGCCACATCCCAGTGCGGCCGCCACCACACCAGGTGGCGGACTTCATCAACCGGAAGAACTTCTGCTCCATCATCCTCCAGGGCACCATGGACCACCTGGGCCGGTTCACGGACATCTCCGTGGGCAACAGTGGCCAGGACCACGATGCTCACGTGTTCCGCCAGTCGCACCTCTGCCGGGCCATGGATGCCGGAGTCTTCGTCCCAGGCCACCCAACCGTCACCATTGAGGGCATACAGGTGCCTCCGCTCGTGCTCGCTGACGCCGCCTACCCGAGCAGAAGCTGGCTCCTGACACCGTACAAGGGCGCCCTGAGCCGGCGACAGGCCGTCTTCAATCGAGCACATAGTCGCGCCAGGAGCGTCGTGGAGTGCGCCTTCGGGCGCCTCAAGGCACGGTGGCGGCGGCTAGGGCTACGGCTAGACGTCCAGGAAGCCAACTTTGGGCCAGTGGTCGCCTCATGCGTCATACTGCACAATATTTGTGAAGAGCGCGGCCATGCCATCATCCAGCGTCCGGGGGACGAGCCGCCAGTCCACGTGCCCGCAGCACCAGCACCATCACGCCAGGCCGAGGAGAGGAACCGGCAGGAGGGCAATGCGCTGTGGGAGGCCATCACTGCTTGGCTCCTCAGGCAGTCTGCCTGCTGATGTGGCACAAGACGGGTGTTGGCCCGTGGTGGTGATGGCGCAGTTGCCAGCCCATGCAGGAACAGTCGTGTGGTATCCCATGTGAATCAGTGCTGTCTGTGGTGTTGATGGGGGCCCAATAAAGTCCATTCACACGCATGCCATGGCTGTGTCACAATCCCTTCCAGCACGGGCTGGTACTGTGAAGGTAGGGGTGAGGCCCTGGAGGGCGTGGGCTGGGGTTCCAGGCACCCGGGAGGCACGTGGGGGAGGATGAGTTTGTCAAGGGGCTGGTGGCCCATTAGAGGGCCAGAGGGCACTTTTCGTTCTCAGTGGTGGGCACTGCAGCTGGGGTGGGGGTGGCTCATGCTGGGGGCGCTGTTTGCACAGGAGCACACATGGCCACACACAGACAGTGATCTGTGTCCCTCCGCAAGTGAAGCAGTAACATGGAAGGTGGAGACACATGTGGGGACTTCCAGATAACAGTGACACGAGATGACAGGCAGTAGCGGCAGCCAAGGGGGTCCTGGACGCATCTGTCCCCTCTGTCTGTGTCAGAGGCGAGATGCTCGTCCCCCGGGCGGGAGCTGGGATCTGTCGGGGAGGAGAGAGCTCTGCTGCCACCCACCCTTGGAATGCGTTTCCCTCCCCTGCTCTGGCCGCAGCCTGGCAGTGGCCTTGGAGGAGCCGTTTCTCAGACTCCCCTGCGAGGGAGGGGAAAAGAGACACAGCTGCATGTTATGAGCAACAAACACTTGGTATCTCTCCTCCCCTGTTTCCCAGCTCAGAGAATGCAGTCCACCTCCAGCACATCCCACGGCCCGTCCAGGGTTCTGGCTGCACCCAGCGATTCCTGGAAGGGATGACATGCTGTCCCGGGAGCCCAGGAACTCCAGACATGCACACAGGGGGGGGGGGTTGGCAGCCTATGTGGACAGCGCATAGTAGCATCCCAGGGAGATGTGTCTCTGGGATTCCCGCAGCCATCCAGCTGTCAGTCTCCCAGAGCAGGCATTCCTCATGACTGGCCCCCTGCCACCACCATCCTTCTACCCAGCTAAGAGTTCACCCCTGCCTCCCTGTCCCCTGCCGTCTGTGACATCCCCCCTCCCCCATGTTCCGTAGTCCCTGACAGCGAGCTGTCGCACGGGCATGCGCATTTTCGCAAATCCGCATGTCTCCCGCGCGGCGACAGCAGCATGCCATGAAGCCTTCACGTTGGACTGCAGAGCTCTGCTCTGCTCCTGGCCACTGTAGTTTTAGGGCAGGGCTTCAGGACTGAGAGGACTGCAGGCGTCCTGGCCTGGCCTCTGTGGTGGACGCCTGCAGGGGTCCTTGGAGCCCGATGTGGCCCCCGGAGCCTTTCGCACATGCGCAAACCCGCTCCTGCGCTATTCCGCGTCCAGCCAGCATGGCAGCCGAAAGTTTAGGCATGTACTGGCTGGACGAGGAGGTTGAGCTCCTGCTGAGGCGCCTGCTCAGCAGGGAAGCCGGGGCCAGGGTGATGCGCAGCACACCCTTGGAGACCCGGGGACTTTTTGAGAAGGTGGCAAGGGACCTGGCTCATGCAGGGAACCCACGGACGGCAGCCCAGTGCCGTTCGAAATTCAAAAGGGAGAAGGCTGCCTTTTTTGAGGCTATTGAAGACTGGGAGGGGATCCCCCCAGTGTCCCATAGGCCTCCCCGGTTCGACCTCCTTCTCGCCCTGTGGGAGCAGGGTGGACGCCCTCCTTGGCAGCATCGGCGTGTGCCTGGTGAGTATCAGGGTGCATGCAGGGGGGAGGGCTGGCAGAGGGGAGGGCTGGCAGAGGGGAGGGCTGGCAGAGGGGAGGGCTGGCAGGGGGGTGGGCTGGCAGAGGGGAGGGCTGGCAGGGGGGTGGGCTGGCAGGGGGGAGGGCTGGCAGGGGGGAGTGTGTGGCCCACCTAGAGCACGGTAGACGTTGGCAGAAGAACCCCTGCCGTCGCCAGCCATGGGGAGGGGAGCAATGGGTGTACCCCTGGGGTGCAGGAGTGGGCGGGGTGCCCAGGACACCAGGGCTCCCTGCCGCACGCCCTGGGTGATGCCTGGCCAGGGCACCCACAGGTGTATCTTTGGGCCACGGCAGGCCAGCCTCCAAGCCACAGATGCAACAGGGCGGCCCTGGAGGGGCCGGTGGCTGTCAGATGCCACAGGTGGCGCCGGTGGGTGGCCCGGGCTGCCAGAACCCAGCAGCGGCAGCACACTGCGTGGCCCCCACTGAGCGGCCATTCTCCCTTCCCACAGGGACCCGGCCACGGCGTCCGAGGCGCAGAGGACGGGCGCCTCCCGCAGCAGTTCAGGGCTCCTCGGAGGAGGAGGCTGTGGCAGGACCCTCTGCAGGTGGGATTCCCGAAAGGACCGGGTGCAGCCACCAGGGGCCAGGCTTGCCCACGGCAGGATGTGTTGTGTCCCTTGCATGGTGCCTGAGGGCCCGGGTGCCACACGCCTCTGTGCGACTCGGCATCCGGGGGGCCTTGATGGATTGGACACCTATGCACACGCCAGCACTCGGCATGCCGTCGACATGGCCGGCCTGTGACGTCCGTAACTGGCTTCCCTCCCCCAGAGCCGCCCACACCACCGGAGCTAGAGGAACCATGTGTGGTTCTCATAACCACCCCTGAAGCCTCTGACGCTGGAGAGGGGCCCTCCGCGGACGTCCCAGCCGCAGTACAGACCGTGGGGGACACCAGTGGCCTGGAGGAACGATCAACTGTCGCGACCCAGACAGGCGCCAGTGAAGGTGAGCAGTCCTCCTGTGGGTGTGGGCCAGGGCCACGCGTGGCGGGCCACAGTGACAACAGGCCACATCTCTCTGCTACAGGGGATCAGGCGGGACCTTCTGCGGGGCCTTCTGCACAGGCCCAGCCACCTGCACCACGTGCAGAGGGCCTGACGCTTGGGGGCCTGGCTGAGCGGGTTGCAGCACTGGAGCGGCACGTGGACTACCGTTGTGAGTTGGGGGTCCCGCTCTGTGGGGAGGGTGCTGCACCCAGTCACTGGGGTGCAGGGAGACGTGGCTGGACGGCGCCCAGATGGCACTGGCTGCATGGGTGGAGGGCGCCCCCGGGCCTCTCATCATGTATTTCTCTCCCTCGCCTGCACAGTCGACCGCATGGTGACTCTGTTCACCATGCATCAGAACGCCCTCAGCAGGATGCGCCGGGAGATGTTCACCTACCTCGGGGTGAGCATCCCCACGACCTCCACAGAGGCCGCAGAAAGTGACGGCCAGCCCTCTCCACGGACAGTCCCGGCCAGGCAGCCACCCACAGACCCCGGTGCAGCCCCCCACGACCCGTAGCTGGCCCACGAGGCCCCACCACGGACAAGACAGGAGCCAGCATCTCCTAAAACCGACTTTATTTTCCAAGTTACCCCCACCCGTTCTATGTTGTAATAAAGTTTGTTTTTGCTTTCACAACATGGGCCTGGTGTCCTTTCTTTGGGGACGACACCACCTGGGGAACAGCGGCTCGAGGGGCCCGGAGGGGTCCTAACCAGCTCACTGGCGGCCTCCTCCACGGCGGCGTGCTGCTCTTCCCCGGCCACGAGCTCCGCGGGCACGCTGGCCCCGACGTTCCTGCGAGGAGTCTCGTCGGGCTATCAGCTCGTCTGCAATGACCGTCAGCCTGTCGAGGGCAGCCTGAAACATCTGGTCTGAGACACGGTCTCTCTCTCTCTCCTCCGCCTGGGACCTCCGCAGCTCTGCCATGTACTCTTCCTGCTCACGGCGGGCCAACTCCATCATGTCCTGGTGCTGTCTGGCAGACTGGGCCAGGAGGCGCTCGCCCACCCTCTGCAGGGCAGACGCACGTTGTCTCCGGGCCACGACGGCAGCTTGCTGGGCCGCACCATATGGGTCTCCCATTCCGGGTCCTGGGGGCGGATCTGTGGCAGGAGCAGAGGCGGCGGAGCAGTCGGAACACACAGCATGTGGACCCACACCCGCTCCGTGGCCCACACATATCCCTCACACCTCCCCGCCTGTGTTGTCACCATTCCACCTTACAAAGGCAGGCGGATGTTGTCTGGGTGCATCCGGCCCCACGAGCCGTCCTGCTGGCAGCCAGCAGCTGTGTCCCGGGGATGCCACGGCAGACGTGCTGCCGGCACCCCGCACCTACCTTCACCATAGGCTCCCCCCTCATGGGGATGTGGTACCGGCTCCTGCTGGGCTGCCCCCGATGGCCCTGCGGACACAGGGTACCGAAAGTCGCATGCCTGCCTCCTGCTGGTGAGGAACCACACAGCCGTCCAGCAGGCCCGCCCACCTTCCAAGCGGCCTGGGGACCCCTCAGCCACCTCTCTGCGTTGCCATGCTCAGGCCCCATAGGGAATCGGAAGATGGGCCACATCCCCGAGGCAGGGCTCCCCAGCCAGCATGACTGGCGGCAGCCGCCACTGCTCCCGGGGCCATCTCCCCCCCCACCAACCCACAGGCCACCTGCCCTAGTGCTGTCAGGTCACCGAGCCATGCCCCCATTGCACGTGGCGGCCCTGCCACAACCCAGCCTCGGCGCCCTGCAGGAGATCCTCTCCGCCTGCAGCCCCTGCCTCCCGCCGAGCTTCACTGTGGTCACCCACCTGCACAATCTGTCGTCCGGCGGCGCCCAATGCCAGCACCCTGAGGCCTCGACACCCCCGACGGTCCTGCAGCACAGTAGGGAACAAGGGTGTGGGGTTGTGGCTACAGAACTGAGGACACACTGGTCAGGCCCTGCCCTCCACTATGTGTTGGGCCTGCAGATGGGGTTTCCCCTCCCCCCTCCCGCCTGCATGATGCAGTCCATAGACAACACCTGCCTCAACATGGCAGCACTGTGGCCACCTATGGGCATGGGGCCCTGCAGACGGCCCTCCTCAGGTGCGTGCCACTCCACTGGCATAGGTGTCCACCTGGCTCCGTGGCGGGGCCAGGACCACATTCCACACCCCCAGAAGGGAGTACCTGGGATGGCATCCTCAGGAACCTGGGTGCTGTCATCTGAGTCCGTGTCCACGTGCTCTTGGGCCAGCACAGATTCAGCGGTTTCTACGAGAGGGAGGGAAGTTGGACTCTGGGCAGCCCACCAAACTGGGTGACTTGCACACTGTGGCTACCAACACTGTCACTTGGCAACCAGAGCACATGGGGGCAGGGTCCCACGCCTCCCCGCGGAGCGGCAGCCACCGACAGAAGCAGACCCATGGCAACCTGTGGTGCGGGGGTGGCAAGTGGGATGCATGGCGCTGCGCACGCATGCACCTGGCCTTTCCCATTGGGCCCATCTCACATTCTTGCCCCCCTTGGGATGCACATGGATTGCAGCGTGGGGTGTTGTCGCCTGGATGTGCAGTCATGTGGTGCGGGTGGCAGCCCTTGCCATGGGTACCCTGCATCATTTCTCCTGCTCGCCTGCTTCCTTGGCCCGGCCACCCACCAGGGCCCCCCCGCCCCCACGTCCTGGCTGGCAAGCCTCCTCCCCACCAACCTGGCACGAGGACCTCCGGCTCCCTGCCCTCCTCCTCATCCTCTTCCTCCGACTCGAGGGCCAGACGGAAAGGCTGCACCGCAGCAGATGGGACCTGCTCAGCAGACCTCTGGGAGCTGGTGCTCGTTGAGGGGGTGGTCTCCAGTGGAAGGCTGTGCCGCACCCGATGAGGCTTGACACTGGCATTCCCCTGGAGGATGGCGTGCAGCTCTTCATAGTACGGGCACCATGCAGGGTCGTTGCCCGACGTGCTGTTGTGCTGCAGCGTCTTCTTATATTCCAGCCTCATGGCCTTGGCTTTGTTGCGGCACTCCTCGGCAGAGCGGCTGTGGCCTCTTTCGGTCATGCCCCTTGCCACCTGCTCATAGATATCCAGGTTGCGATGGGTCCTCCGCAAGGCACTCTGGACTGCTGGCTCCCCCCATAGGGCCAGGAGGTCTAGTATCTCGGGCCGCCTCCAGTTTCGTGCCACAGCCATTTTGGACTCCCCCCTGCATAGCACTCTGTCCTTTTATACCCTGACGCCATGAGCCCACTCAACAGCTCCTCCCGTGGCCGTAGCGCAACCCTTCCGTCCTGCTGGGCAGACAGGCAGAGTACAGTACCCTCTTCCCGTCCACATTCACGGCTCTGCCTAACTTTCCGTAGTCTGCTGGAGCACTGCACTCCAGGTTCCGTCTCTCTCCCTCTCTCGCCCCCTCCCTCTTTCCTTTCCTTTTTCTTTCATGGGTATTCCGCATGTGCGCATGTGCGCAAATGCGCATGTGCGCATGCGCACAGATGCGCAAATGCGCAAAACTTTTTGCCGGTGCGTTCACACTTCCTCCGGATGCCTCCCGCTTCTTCCAGTTCACACTGTTTGGAAGCGGGAGGCATGCGGAGGAAGGCCCCAGAACACCGGGTAAAACTGGTGTCCGGGTAAAGCGGAAGGAAAGCGGCTGGGAGACGGGTAAGTACGCAACGGAGCCGATGGGCAGATGCGCATGTCTGAACGGGCTCCTTTCCTCCGTTTGCGAAGCGTGCCTGCCCCGCTTCAGATTGGCAGTCTGTCCTCGGCCAGTATAGTTCCCACCAGGCCAGCTGATGCAGTTGGTGAGTTGGGCCAACTGATGCAGTTAGAGCCTGGTAGGGCCTGTCCCTATCTCTGACTATACCAGTGGGCACTGCCCTGGTGTGCTCTGTCTATGCCTTTGACAGTACAAACTGACACAGAGCTGAGGTGGCTCAGTCCTACTTGGTGAACATCCAAGACTTTTATACAAAAAAGACAGGCACATTGCACTTCCTGTGATCACCAAAACCTGAAACTACATTCTGAGGAAATTTTAAATTGCAGATGTATGATTAAATCCTAAGAAAATTTATTTTTAAAATACAATTCAAAATTTAGCCATGATTTTAGTCCTAATAAACTGGCCATTTTTCTATTGCTTCTGTTTAATTTTTTTAAATGAGCTAGCATGGCCCATGAGATCTAATTTTTATATTCTAAGTATGAAATAAATCACATTCTTTTCCATGTCATAACAAAACACTGACCAGTAATTACCGGCCTTTGCACTTGTTTACTGATAGAATATGATATATTGGAATTGAAAAGTGATTAGTGAGAGCCACTTGATGATAGACTTAGACATGGACCTTTGAGGCTAAGTTTTTAAAAAAATCATAATTTAGCCTTAATCTAGGCTCACTGTGTAGTCTTGACCAAGTCACTATAACTTTTTCTAACCTACCTCTCAGGGTTCTTTTGCAATATTTATTTACATCATTTATATCCTGTCTTTCTTCCCAATAGGGCCTTAAAGTGGGAAAGGGGGGGCAATTATACCCTTTCACCCAGAGCCTACAAAAATCTGGAAACAGCGCTGGCCTAATGTATTCTTTTAAAAAGCACAAGCCTTTTAATCTTATATTCTAATAGCTAAGTCACCAGATCTTTGGATACATAAATATGGTGACTGAAGCTATGAATGGGCTAGACAGATCTTTTTACAAAACTGAAATGGGCCTCAGATTTGCAGAAAAATGTGAAATCTTTTTTTTAAAAACCCACACTAGGGAGTTTAAAACAAACAAAAATGGTGAAAGGAGTCCCTGTGGCTTTAAAAAATGGATTCCCTCCATGACTGTTGCTAAGCAGCCACAGTATTCTAGGCATGATTCTGTTAGTAAAAGGCAAGGTGAGGAGGCAGGGCCCTTTATGGAGTTATTTGGCTTTTGTGAGAGAAAACCTTGGGGCCAGGCTGACTGCTCCAGACTGGGAAATACCTGGAGATTTTGTGGTGGAGGCTGAGGGGGGCAGAGTTTGGGAAAGGGTAGGGCTGCCAGGTCTGGGTTGGAAAATACCTGGAGGCAGGGTTTGGGGATGGGAGGGGCCTCAGGAGAGGGCAGGGTTTGGGGATGGGAGGGGCCTCAGCATGGTACACTGCCATAGAGTCCACCCTTGAAAGCAGCCATTTTCTCCAGGAGAGCTGATCTCTGTCAGCTGGAGATCAGTTATAAAAGCCAGAGATCTCCAGGTCCCACCTGGAGGCTGGCAACCCTAGGGAAGGGAAAGGCCTCAGCTGGGAATAATGTCACAGAGTCTGCCTTCCAAAGTAGCCATTTTCTTCAGGAGGACAGATCTCTGGAGTTCAGTTGTAATTCTGGGGGACCTCCAAGTCTGACCTGGAGGCTGGCAACCCTGGCAGCACCCTCTTGGTGACTTGATTCCATCTCACTTGCATGACTTAGTTATGCCTGGCTGCTTGCTACTGTTCAGCAGCAGCCACCCTTTAAAAGCCAATGTAGTACAGCAGTTTTCAGCTTCAGAGTACGGTCTGGGGGACCCAAATTCAGATCTTCATCTTGCTGTGGAAACTGACGGGTGATTTGGGACCAGTCACATACTTTCAGCCTAACCTACCTCACAGGGTTGTTGTGCAGATAAAAAGGAGGACAAAATAATGTAAGCTGCTTTGATCACCACTGTGGAGAAAGACTGTAGTTTTCCTAGGTAGAGACTGCAGGGAAGGGGGAATGAGATGGAAAGCTGAAGACATGAGCAGGTATAGGGAGGTTGACTGTTGGCTGGATGTTAGGGAATTAAAAAAAAGAGGTGGTGAGGTGGTGGAGAGATGTTTCTGGCCATGGATTTTAAGACCAGTTCTTGCTTGCACTCCCATACTTCATGAAGGAAGGCAAGCACATATAAAGTGGTGCCATCAGTGTCAGGTTGCACCCTAGTTCCTGTGATCAACAAAAAGAAGGTGTCTCTCCATTGAAATTACTTGTATCTTTCAGACACCAGGAGAGAAGAAGAAGAAGAAGAAGAAGAAAAGATTGGATTTATACCCCGCCCTCCACTCCCCAAGGGAGTCTCAGAGCGGCTTACAACTCCTTTTCCCTTCCCCTCCCCACAACAGACACCCTGTGAGGTAGGTGGGGCTGAGAGAGCGCTTTCCCAAGCTGTCCTTGAGGGAACAGCTGGTCCAGAGCTATGGCTTGCCCAAGGTCATCCAGCCAGGTGCAAGTGGAGGAGTGGGGAATCAAACCCGGTTCTCCCAGATTAGAGTCCGCGCACTTAACCACTACACCAAACTGGCTCTCTGCCAGATCCCTTGCAGAATGAGAGCAAAGGAATGACTAAGTCACTGCATTAACAATTCTGGAGATAAATTTAAGGAGATGAATGAGACATACAGACAATTAAAGCCAAATTGGGTAGTTTTACCTTGGGTTGTGAATAAATTTCCATATGTACAGCCTCTTGCTGGATCCATTCTCTTCCCACTGACAAATTGCTCTTGGATGAATGCAGGCATTCCCAAAGAAGTCAAAAGGCTGCCCACTGACAACTCTGAAAAAAGGACAAAGAATCTGTTGCAGAGCTGCTTGCAATCCTAAAGGTGCAGTGTAGGGCATGAATTCAGCACTGGGCAACCTGCCTATCAGCCAAAGGCACCAACCATCCCCAGCCCATCCGCTGGGGAGCAACATGGGATGGCAAGCCCCAGTATCCCACATGGGCACAAGCTGCTGTGTGGTTCCCTTGCCATTTGAGGGTTAGAGCTGGGCAATAGCCCCCAAACTGGGCATGTCACTGAACAGCCCTAAGACTCCCCAGACCAGGTAAGGCAGACACGCAGGCTCAGCCTCTCCCTTGAATTGAATTCAGCCTGATGCCCAAACCACCCAAAGCTGTGATGAGAAGATACAACAAAAACCAATCCAGACACAACCATGAAACACAAAACCTTTGGAGAGTGTGCAAGGAAGCAGCAGCCAACTGACAATGACAGCCCCAGCGGCAGCCCAATAATTGCAGATGGGCAGGTTGGAGTGAAAACTCTGGCTTCCAGGCTGCCCCACCCAGTAGACCCAGGCACCTTATTGGGTGTTGATGCTGCAGATGGGCCAGTCATGGAAGCTCCCTACTCACCCATAGAGCCAGATGGGGATACCTTCTCTTCATTCACTCACTTGCAAATGTGGCCCCAGGTTAGTGAGGGGTGGCTGCTGCTAGTTGCAAGTCATGTGTGAGAGTGCTTGATGGTGAGCATGGTTCCTTGATCCACAGTTTCATACCTCCAGGGCTGCAATCCTATGAGTCTTTCTGGTTAAGGGGGAATAATTAGCGGCTTGGAGGGAAATCGTTGCTATGGAGTTCAATTGTTTTATTATCTGGCTTGCAGCAACCTCAAACCCAATCCACCATATGCTAATATGAGGTCTTCTTAGTACTATGACCTTAAAAATCTGCTTTAAAGCTGAGTGGGGTTTTTTTTGGTCTTTTTATTTTACAACAGTTGGCCTGATATAAAGTTTTCGGGAACATGAAAGCTTGCAGACTGCTATGTGTCACTGAACTGGTCCTAGATGGCAATATAGAAATAAGTCTCTTTAGATCCAGTGAGACTTACTTCTGAGCAAATATACATATGATCTGATCAGCTGTGCCTTCCAGTTTCATGTCAGTAAGGATAACCCCATTGGGGAACAGCTTAGCAGATGATTTGCTGGCTGTGATGGGCTTTCCCAAGTGATTCATCACACTAAGCCATAAAACTGACACTGCAGCTACTTGATGAAGTTTCCTATGGTAGAAAAGAAACATAACAGGAACATTAAATATACACCTGTGAATAGGCCCCTGGGAAGCTCTCAGACCTCAACATCTGCCCCTTCCTCTCTGACTGCTGATGCCAGCTCTGTGCAGCAAGGGGACAGTTGAAGTTACAATCTGAACTGGGCATTATGTACTTGGAAATGGAGGAGAACCCAGTTGACTGACTGAGAACCTGTCTGGCTGACTGACTGAATGGGGGAATCAAGGCACAGCCTGTGTAGACCATAATGTGTGGATTGGCCCACAGTCACATGTTTCAGGATTCTAGACACAAACACCCAACAGTAATTTTAGTTCCACTCTTGCTGCAACTGGGGCCATAAAGACAAAGTATCCCACACAACAGGAGAGGGAGGTGATCAGGAAGGAAGAAGTTTTGCAGAGCACGTAAACTCTCAGGGCCACAGATGTCTTACTCCTTCACTGTAGCAACTGGGGAAACTGTGTACTGGATTAAGTATAACCACTTTTACTGAACAGCCAGAACAAGCAGAAGCTGCAGATGGAGCTGCTTGCAAGTCCCTCCAGTGAACAGGTGAATACTGTCCTTGCAGCAATGTAGCCTACCCTCGACTGGCAGATACAGTCCCAACATAAAGTTATCATAAGGAATACTAGGGGTGTTTTCGCACTGGCTTTTTTCCGGGGCAAGCACCGGAGTGAGCACCGGAGTTTCTGGTCAGTTTCACATCAGTTGCTCTGTGCTCACAAACTCCTCCGGAGTTTCACCGCACTGCTCAGGAGTATCCCTGGAGCAAGAAAATCCTGTTCCTGGCGGTGTTTCCTGTTTACTCCGTTGGAGAAACCTAGATGAGAACACACCCACTCGCCCGCCCTCCATCTGGCCCGCCCCGCGGTGGGCGTTTCTTGAATTTTTTTTTTTGAAATGAGCCCTCCTAACGTTATATCGAAATAAGGAGGCAGGGAGGCAAGATCGCACCACAGGGACTGCGTTGGCGAGGTGGATTTGCCGTTTCTTGGGAGCAGGAGCCGGGCGCCATTGGCCCGAGAGCTCCATGTGCTTGCTCCCCGGTAACTGCTGTCCTTTGTTTGGGCTTCCCTGGCAACAGCCCGTGCAGAGCTGGTGGTGGGTGCTTTCCTCTAGCAATCCGTGGAGAAGCCGTGGCAAGCGGGCGGGCGGGCGGGCTGGGGAAACTTGCCTTCCTTTCCGCTCCCTGTGTGCGGTCCCACGATCCTGAAGCAACACTTCCCCCCTTCTTCTTCTTTTTTTTTTTTTAAAAAAAGGCCCTTATAACGTTATAACATCATAATGAAATTTTGATGCAGCAAGGGAAGACGGCACAATTGTCTTTATATAATAACCACAGGTTCACATCTACTATTGGGGGGGGGGGGTTAATTTGCTGTTTATTGGCAGCCCCTGCAGAGCAGGCTGGGCGCGCTTCTTTGCAGAAAAGTCACAGAAATGGATTGAACTGTTTTCAAGAGGCTATAACTATTCCTGCGGAGCGGGGAGACTGCTCTGCGTGTCATGCTGCTCCTCCTCAGCTGCCGCCACCACCACCACCACCATTTATGTAATTTTTTTTTTCTTAACATGGGCCAGCTGACGCCATGTTGCCCATCCTCCATTTTGTTGCCTTGATCGGGTTAAGCACACGACATTTCAGTTCACATCGGAGAATCCACCCATGGGGGGGGGGGGTCCTCCTTGTAGCCTGCCAATCGTTTTGCACCAACCCAGAACGGCGGGAAAATTTGAATACTGAGGAGGGACTTGATGAATTCTGGGAAGAGGAAGGCAGGTGATGCACTGTCGTCATTCCACTATGACGTTATAACGTTACCACGCATGCGTTTAAAAAAAAAAAGGAAAAGCAGGGAACGAGGGAGGAGCTGGGGGGAGGAAGGGGAGGGAAGGGGAGGGAAGGGGAGGGGAAATGCAAGGGGCGGGCACAGAGAGCATCGAAGCAACCCAAATGGGAACAGAAAACTTCGGGGGGGGGGGAGGAGCAGATTGCTATAGTGCGAAAACGGCAGGTTTGCTCAGGAGGAGTCGCAGAGGGGGAAATGAGGAGGAAGTGAGAGGCAACTGGCCAGTCTGAAAAGGCCCTAGGTGAATGCATGCACACTGGGAAACAGAGGCACTAGACTGAGGCATCAGAATGGGGAAAGCTATACTGTTTTGTTTAAGCAACTTCTAAAATCCAAGTTACAACAATCACTCATGTTTGTCTTGTCTCCATAGGCAACCAGGTGTCCATGCAGCAATGGATATTCACTACCCCACATGCATACCTTGAGCCATGCAGACCACCCAAAAGGCCTTCAGCAGTGACCATAAGCCTGGTTTTCCTATATGTGGTTGACTCCTTTTTTGTTTTAGCAGCGTCTGGTGCCTTGGCAGTAATGTAGCAGGTACAGCCATACTGAGCCAGAATATAGATGCAGTGATGGGGAAAACTGATCTTTATATACTCTGCTTTATATAAAGCTGTTCTTTCTATACACACACACACACACATACATACACTCACTGCCCTTTGAAAGACCTGCTGAAGGAAACTCACAAAAACCATTAAATGATCCAATATTAACACAAACCATAAAACAGCATTTAGCAGTCTAGAACGGTATCAATAAAGCAGCTCTCAGGCTAGAAGCAGACCACAAAAACTAGAGAATATGGCATCACTTAAAAACCCAGGTAAAAAGAGACAGTCCCAGCACCTAAAAGACAGTGAGATAGGTGCCAGATGAGCCTCAAGTAGGAGGGCATTCCAAAAGCAAGGTGCCACCACTGAAAAAGCCCTGCCTCTCATTGGCATCAACATACCTCTTCAGGCATGTCACAGAATTCAGGGCTTGGGAAGAAGATCTTAACTGGTGAGTGGTCAGTAGTCTCATGTCGCTTTCAGTGGCACAAAAGCCCTGTTTAAAGTACAAAGGTTGATAATGCCATCCTCTCAAATTCCTTACAACATTCAATCCACCTGTGCCCACTTACAATTGTTTGCTGGGGTAATGCATGGTTAGCTTATAGTAACCTTCCCCATCTGCTTTTGCTCATGGATGGGAAATATAATGTGAGGAGGAGCTCAACAGATTCACTACCACACCTCAGTGTGCTAAGCATCTGCATTTCCCCCACACTTTAGTCACTAAAGCATCTGTAAAGGTACTCCATTGGATTTGGCTCCATGCTAATTTACCGAGGACCATCAAAACTTCCTGACAACGCCTTCTGGACTGGTCACATGGGTGTCCCTGGTCAATCAGGAATGTCAGAACAAACAAAGTTTATTCAAACCAATAGGTGAACACTTTCATTGTTTTTGGAGTAATGTCAGGGGTCATTTGGGGCCAGAGTGAAGCAGAGCGATGCTCTGCCAGCCCAGGAGTGGGCACTAGGGCAGCCATGGGCTGAATCAAATTCTCTGATCTGATTCGGCCCACCACCGATTTGCTGCCAAAATTTGGCAGTGGATTCAAAAGTAGCTGGAGGGGTGGCAGTTTGAGGGAGAGGCTCCAAACTTGCAGGGTAGCTTCTGGGGCCTCTCCCCCAAATACCCACCAAGTATCAAGAATATTGGACCAGGGGGTCCAATTCTACAGGCCCCCAAACAAGTTTCCCCCATTCCCTCCATTGTTCTTTACGGTGGGAAAAAAGTAACATTTTCCCCCACCATAGAGAACAATTGAGGGGATGGGGCAACCTGTTTGGGGGCCCATAGAATTGGACCCCGTGGTCCAATCTTTTTGAAAGTTGGTGGGTATTTTTGGGAGAGGCCCCAGAAAATACCCTGCAAGTTTGGAACCTCTCCCTCAAACCCCCTCTCCTCCAGCCCCTCATATACCCTATGCGTTTTTGCCATTGACTTCAATGGCCCATAGGGTATAATGGGGCTGAAACTGACATTTGGCCGGTGATGTCAGGGGGCGTGGCATATGCTAATGAGTTATGCTAATAGGTATGCTAATGAGCTCCTGCACCTCTTTTTCTATGAAATGACCCCTGAGTAGTGTTGCCTTAAATGCTACTGTGGGTGGGTGGGTATCAGGGTTGCCAGTTTCAATCTGGCCAACAGTGGAGGGTGGAGGGGGTGGGGTTGCCAGATCCAAGTTGGGAAATTCCTGGAGATTTGGAGGCAGAGCCTGGGGAGGACAGAGGCCTCAGTGGGTACAATGGTGTAGACTCCACCCTCCAAAGCATCCATTTTCTCCAAGGAGAATGATCTCTGAAATCTGGAGATGAGATGTAATTCTGGGGGTCCCCAGGTCCCATCTGGAGGCTGGCATCCCTAGTGGGTATGTATATATGTCCTTCAGTGTTGACAAATGTTCAGGACAACTGTCTTCCTTCTGGCTCAACCTCACTTGCGATCCAGCTACTGAATGCTGCTCTGCAGCTCTGAAGGCACAAGCAAAGATTGCATTTGCAAAGGGATGCCACCAAAAATGGGTGTCCTCTGTAATATTTAGTAGGTTTGATTTTATGATGGGCAGCCATCATGATGTGTAAATCCCCGTTCCATTTCTCTGGCGACCATTAGCAATTGCAGAAGCATTAACACTATGGTGGATGCCTTCAACTAATGCTACATGGCAGACATTACAGAGGGCAAAAAGAGAACTGGAGAATTCTCTGTGGGCTGGGGGTATCCATTTTGGTAGCCTTTCCCTGGCAACTGTAATACCTGTTCCTGCTCTGAACACAGTATCTCACAGCAAAATCACATGATACAGTTTTCGTACAGGTGGGCAATGGCAATTTTGCTTGCCATTCTACACAATCTGGTGGAATGAGCTCCCGAAGGGCGGGATTTGCTTCAGTTCCGCAGGGCCTGTAAAACCAAGTTCTTCCACCAGGCCTTTGGAGCCGGTGCCACTACCACCACCGCTACCACCACTATTACCATCATAGCCACTGCCCTTTTTACCAGCTGACAGTGTATGGTGGGCGAGCCTGACTCTTTATAACTATAGCTTGTCTCGAGTATGGTGGGTGAGCCCGGTTTCTGGGTCCCCCCCCCCCGCTTTTTCAACTATAGCCTGTTCTGAGCATGGAGTACTGTGTATTGAGTACAGAGCCCATAAACATCTGATGGGTGGCATGTGATTGACTGTACAATGAGAAATTACTAGCACTTTAATAGGTATTATTATCTTGGTTTTAAAATTTGTATGAATAGATTTATATTGTTTTATTGATTTTACATTATTATATTGTTTTATACTGCTGTAAGTCGCCCTGAGCCGGCTCTGCTGGAAGGGCGACTTACAGCAGTATAAAACAATATAACAATGTAAAATCAATAAAACAATATAAATCTATTCATACAAATTTTAAAACCAAGATAATAATACCTATTAAAGTGCTAGTAATTTCTCATTGTACTAGTACCTCACAAAGAAGATTGTAATTTAGTTCAGTTTAATTTAATGATCCCAGTATGAAGAAAGAGGATAATGATCTTACAGGTTTGCCCTCGTTATTCACTATTTCAGACATACCTACTAGATTCCCAGAGCATCTTTTCCCTTAAACTGAAAAAGCCCCTCAGTTTAAGCTTAAAGAAAGCTGCTTCATTCCCACGGGCCATGGTAGTTGCCCTTTTCTGTCTCGTCTCTCTTCTTGGAAAGAATCAGTCACATCACAACTTCCATTGCCCTGTGAGAGCAGCAATATGTTCTGTTGGAGATGCCATTCATGTAAACCCCTGCGATGCAAAGTAAACCCATGCTGCAACTAGCCTCAGCAGCATGCAGCTGCTCCCATGCTGTTTTGCTGTTGAGCACAGTGCAATGATTGCCAATTTGAAAACACAACTGGGTCTTATCCTGTCAGTCCCACAGCATGGACTGATATAACATATTTCTCTTTTATTTCTTTTCAAGCATCCTTCTGTCAAAGATTCATGCAGTTTGTATTGGAGAAGGAGGAAATCCTAAACCAGCCTCTGTTTGAGAGCTTTGAGGACAGCAAAGCTATTTCCAGTTTTTCCTGAAGCTAAGAGAAAGACAAGTCATTATTTAGACAAAGCTCAAACAAAAACTTTTGGTGATACCTTTTATCAGAATAGAACTCTTTCTATTAAGAGAATGGTTCTGGATTATAATTTTGACAGGACGTCCTACTCTCTTAATCCAAGTGTTTAGCAGTTGCTATAATGACCAAAAGTCACTTTGCACATGGTCAGAATATTCCCTAGGGCTATTTCAAATACTGAGAGCCAGGGTGGTGTAGTAGTTAGAATGTTATACTTGGACTGGGTAGGTTGGGTTCAGGCTCCCACTCAGCTGCTCTGTGACCTTGGGCCTATCAATATCCTATACCTACCCCCGGGTTCCAAGAAGGAGGAGGACTAATATATTGGATTGGGCAAAATAGTGAGTTAGGAGTGAATCATGGCTGGCAGAGGCCTCTGTATATTCTGCAGTAATATCAAAGACAGAATAAAAAAGAGTGTGTGCAGAACCAAGAGGGAAAGAGACAGAACCACATCCAGCATTTTGTGAAGATCAGTGAGCTTTCGTTAGCGGGGGAGGCAGGAAAATTCCATTCTGCCATTGGAAAATTGACACTGGATCCATTATATGTGTAACTTCCTTTTCTAAAGAAGGCAGTTTCCTGCCAGAATTGTCACATTATTATGACTTGGGTCCTTTCTGCACTAACAGCTCACTGTCACTTACTCCAGAGAATTTGACCAGTTGAGCCTTTAAAGTTAACTTCATATTTTGTGTCCCTGCCTTCTTGTTAGCTGAATTTCTTTAATTTACGCTTAGCAATTGGCGAAATACATGGGTTCTTGCCAACTATACCAGGGTCCCACCCCTCCCGGGAGTTCTCAAGGAAAGAGGCACGTGAGGCAGATATCGAATTAAATGTTGTTTACTTAATAATGTGTCTCAAGCATACCAAAAACGTAATCACTCACACACTCACACAGGCCTAGGAAACAAAGACAGAAAGTAGCACGTTTGCATGAGCAGGTATTCGTTGGTGGGGAAGCAGTGCCTTACCACAGATGAGTTGTCCGAACGATGGAAGAAGTGGATGGGGAGAAAATTAGAAAGGCTATGGGGACACGAGGCTCGAACCTGCGAAACCACGTGGTTCTCCTGGATTGCGAGTCCAGAGAGAGAGGATTAAAGATGGAGGCAAGGGTTGTGTACAGCAAGCTGGACTGAAGAGGTATTAAAAGCAGACAGGGGACGATGGCTCAAGAGGCCGAATGCCTCTGGGTTAGGTCTTTTATTAGGGGGTCTTGGGGCGGGCTGATCAGGCCACATCCCACTAACACACCTACTAGGCGGTCCATCCCTCTTGGACCCTTCCATAGGTTAAAGGTGAACAAAGGGAGGAGGGCCAGGGGATGGACCATGTTGCAAAACTATGATCTCACCAGGAAGTGGACTTTGGACTGGGGTCTGATGACTCACCTGGCCACATCTATTGTTAGTCAATGACTTTGGCCGACTGGGTGATGGCCCGAACATTAGTTGCTAAGCACTTGCATTAGCATAACTATGCAGGTATGTTGGAGAGGGCAGGGGTTGACCAGCGTGCTGAGACAGAGAGAGAGAAACCTCATGGCAAGATGAGTCCCTTGTCTCTGTTCCAGGTGAACTGTCTAGGGTGTCAGCCTCCTGGCATGGGCTGGAGCTGGCTCCTATCATGAAGAAAGCACATGGCCCTTCCATTATAGGCAACCCAAGTTCAGGCTCATAAATATCATAATTCATAAGAGCACTAAAAGTGCCTTGCTGGCCAACATTCTGATCTATTCTTTTTTCTCCAGTTTATTTTTGTGTATGCATTCTGTATCTACAACCAAAACCTGCATTTTTTGCTTAATTGTGGTTAACGTCATGTGATCTGTGGAAGGGGGCATCCAATTGCCACCAACTTGGCGAAGTGCATAAGCAAGGGATGGGGGCACACTGCACCTTCCCCTTCCTTTCCTGAGAGCCAGCCTGGTGTAGTGGTTAAGTGCGCGGACTCTAATCTGGGAGAACCGGGTTTGATTCCCCACTCCTCCACTTGCACCTGGCTGGATGACCTTGGGCAAGCCATAGCTCTGTACCAGCTGTTCCCTCAAGGACAGCTTGGGAAAGAGCTCTCTCAGCCCCACCTACCTCACAGGGTGTCTGTTGTGGGGAGGGGAAGGGAACGGAGTTTGTAAGCCACTCTGAGACTCCCTTGGGGAGTGGAGGGCGGGGTATAAATCCAATCTCTTCTTCTTCTTCTTCCTTTCCTTTCCTTTCCTCTCCACTTTCCCACCCCCTTTGGCCAGCTGTCACTGGGCTATTCCAGGCATGCACAACCCATAGAGAAACGTCAGCTTGGCGGCGGGCTGGCTGTCAGTAGGGGTTTTTTAATTTTTTTTAAAAATGGGCCTTCAAGTCTCTCCCATTGTTTCCAGTGGGTAATCATGTCATTTCTTTTAATACATCCCTCTCCAAGTTGTGTGCCAATTGGCTTTAAGGAAGGGAAAAGATCCCTCCCTAGGGTCTAATGTATAAACGATGGTGGAGTGTGTCAAATGCCCCTCCCCAGTGCAAACTAGAAGCATCACACTCACAGAGGACTGCCCCAGGCTGCCTCTCTACCTGCCCTTCAAGTTGTGCACAGATTGGCTTTGGCCTCTGAATCAGAAGCTGAAGAGCAAAAAGGTCCGAGGAGAAACCACTTTCAGATACCCCAGGGCAACACCAAGATGACTGCAAAGTCACCTCCTAACAGCCATAAAACAATGCAGAATCTGGAAAGAGCTGCGATGCAGGAAAAAAGTGAGAGCAAGATGCAATGCAGAGGGAGAGTGTGCTTCAAACATGGCTGTGGACAAACTGTGGGGAAACAGACAGGTGCAGAAAAGACCTTGGAGAAGCCACAGCTGAAGCCATATGGCAGCCTGACTCAATCACGATTGGGATGCCTAGATGTGCTCTGAATTAGGTGTCAGGATTCCTTTCCATCATAACCTCTCTACCCCTTTCTACATTCCTTAAGAAGACATGGAAGAACATGGGCACTGTAAAGGGAACAGAAAAGAAAGGGAAATGAAGGGAAGGGAAGCCCTGGTATGGTGGTTCATTGCAGGTATCCGGTTGAAAGCACTATGTTTTCCAGTTTGTGAACAGCTTCCATGTTTATCTGCAGTTCTATTTAAAATTGTGTTTGGATGACAGCCAGGGTTGCTTGCTGATATGCTGCTGGCTCCCCCTGTGCTGAATGTCCTGATGGGCTTTAGTGGTTACTTACTGACAACTTTCATGTTGAGCCAGATCATAAAAAAAAGTGTCTGGGCCTTTCTCAGGAGTGTCTAGAATAATTTCAAACTCTTGTTAGTAAATGCTTAGATGAAAGAGGAAGTCAGTCACTTGCTGTGGTCAGTGACATTTAGGTTACTCTCCTAAGGATCTTTACTAGGAAGTACGTGCCGCTGAATTCAGTGGGACTTAGTTCCAAGGATCAGATGATTAGTCTTCCTTATGGCTGTAGGCATCCTTTTAATTACCTGCGTCTGACACAGCCCGTCACTGCAGGCTTTGCACTTGCCTTCTCAGTAGTTCTGTTGATACCTGTAAATGTATTGCCATGAGTGTGCTAATTTATGATATTTTGCATGCTCCTGCTTTTTAGAAGAATCTTTGTTCTGAAAATACTGCTTAACATATCTTAATGAGATTTCCAGTTTTTATGTTATCCAGGGGTCGTTTCGTAGAAAAAGAGGTGCAGGAGCTCATTAGCATAACTCATTAGCATAACATTTGCATATGCTACACCCCCTGACATCACCGGAAGTATGTCAGAAGGCAAGAAAGAAAGGAGGGGGGGGGAGAGAGAGAGAGCTGGCAGAGAGTGGACAGCTGCTAATCCAAGCCTCAGAAATACCACTGTTCTGGGAGGATAGCTTCAGTGGTGGCTGAAGCCTTCAGAAGGCTGGTCGGAGGAACAAGGACCTTTCCAGGGGATGGGGTCATTTTGCTGCAGCCATGACACAAGCAGGCATTCTCCTACCAGGCGGGGGGGGGCCTGGCACCAACTCCCAGAGCTGCACTCCCCCGAGCTCCTGCTCGAAAGGACCCCTGATGTTATCCACAATACTGTGGATTAGGCCTAAGGTTGCCAGCTCTCTCTTGGCAACCAGCAGGGGTTGGTGGAGGGGGAGACTTACTGAGAGTGGGAGGGAGCCCCAGCCGATGTTGAAGTGACATCTCTATGTCACTTCTGACATGACCTGGAAGTGATGTTATCACAAAGTGACATCGGGGCATTACTCTGGTATTTGGGCAAAAACTCTATGGTAAATTTGGCTTTTACCACAGAAGGTTTTTTCCAGAAACCAGAGTATTGCCCCAACACTGCCAACGTGATGATGTCACTTCCAGGTCACATCAGAAGTGATGTAGACATATCATAGCAACATTGACTGGACTTCACACTTTTTCAAGGTAAATTCCCCCTGCCAGCCAGTTGATGGGGTGTTGGTGGGGCCTAGTGGTGGGGGACCCCTGCCTCCATCAGGAAGTCTGGCAACCCTAGTTAGGCCAATATTGCCAATTTATAGGTACTAAACTGAGGTAAAAACTCTTAATCTCTCAAATTATACATTATCATATATAAATAATTGAGGGTTAATGTGTTGTAGTGATTAGTGAGTCAAGCTGGGGAGACCTAGCTTCAAAATGCTACTCAGTCATGAAGTTCATGGCCTGATCTTGGACTAGTCACTCACTCTCTCATAGCCTAACGAACTCACAGAGTTGTTGAAGATAAAATGGAAGAAGAAAAAATCATGTCTACTATAATGGGCCCCTAGGAGTAAGGGCAGGATAAAAATGTAGATTAAAAATAGCAGGCCATAAAATTAACAGGGTTATCATTTCTTAAAAAGCACAGCTTTGCAATAGCTGATGGAAAACAATTGATTGGATACCAGCAGCCTGAAAATTACAAAACTGGAGGATAGAATCTCAGATTAACCTCAGAATATTTATAAATTTTTACAACAATCTCTAAAACAGCAGTCCCCAACCGTGCTGAGCTGGTGGCATTACTGGAACTTAATAGGGAGTGGATGCCATCGCTAAGCAGATGCCGTGGGTGTTGGAGTCAATCTCACAATGTTGGGGGGGTTCCAAGCCAAGCACACCCTAATGATGGAGTTAGATGTTTCTTAAGGGTGTTCTCTGAAGACAGAAAGTTGATGCCTCTTGAGCTTTTCTGAAGAACCTCTTGCTCTAATGAGATGGTAGAAAGCTGGAACTATCTCTTTGCTTTGGGAAAGAGATTCTTTGATTCTCTGGAGGAGGAGAAAGCCGGCACCATGACTGAGGTCATTGCTTTAACTGGTTGTTTCCTGGCAATGTTCTTTGTCAACCCTAGATTCTTTAGTGGACTGCCCTGTGATAGCTAATTATACAGGTTTTATTCTGCCCCAGGTCTGTCTCTTAAAAGTTACACACACACACATGCGCGCGCACCCCCCCACTTGTGACAATAAAGGCAAAAATGCCTTGGAAATAATAAATTTGCCTTTAAAACAATTTGTATCTCTGGATAGTTTATCATGATAATTAGCAGAGTATTAGAATGGCTGCTCCTCAAACAATGAGTGCCAGAGCTCCAGTCATGGCATCCCAAGAATGTGTGTAACCACATAATATTTTTAAACTTTGTAATTTGATAGCCAAGACATCTATATCTCTGTGCTGTCAGTAATATTTTTAAAGAAGAATTGTAAATAAAAAATACAATGTTCCCTGTGCTAAAGCTTTCAGCATCAAAAGATCAAAGCAACATTTATTTTACAATCCAGGGAACTGCAGAATAGTCTCTACTTTTTAATCCCTTGATAGTCAAAAACGATTATCCTTCACTCTATTATATAGCACAGTGGCTCTGTAACAACAGCACTTATATTCTGATCCTGTGCAGGTTTACTCCTGGTGTTCAGAGAGACTTATTCATGGGCAAATGTGCATAGGGCTGCAGCTTTAGTGTATGTGTATCTCTTAGCTGCTTTGCTTTTATTTGCTCAGTCATTTTTACAGCCATGTGAGATCTCCAGTGCAATTAGCTCCATATTTCAGAGTGAATGGCTGAATTTATGGCTCAGATGAGCAGCTTTCTCCTCACAAGCATGGCTAGCCCCGTTCCTGGTGGAAAGAGCACACAACTGCCTTTGGAGTAATTCTTTAAAGAGCTTTAGCTTTTCTGTTGAGAAACCAGGTGCATCAATTTCAAGTCACAGGGTTGAAAGCAATGATCTAAATAGGAAGGGCTGATTCCTAAAGCAGAGCAAAGGGGCATAAGCAAAGGAAATCTTAGCAGTTTCTCAACTGCAGAGCTCCAGGAAGCAGTCATGTAGACTGACAATGGAAGCACTGCTCATATTCTTGATGATTGTTGCTACTGGAAACTTTTAAGAACTAGAGAACAGTGCATAGGGGAAGGAGGTTATTTTTGGTTTGGTGTTTCAAGAGGCCCAATTTTTGTTTGGTGGGAACCATTAATGTGACAGCTATTAAATTTATTATTTATATTTCTGCTGTTAAGGATGTTCCATTAGAATATACGGTTGTGGGTGCTAAAATGCCCCTGGTTGATCCTATTCATGCTGTTAACTACTAACTGCATGCCTAGATATGCCTAGATCTGTTGCCTAGATCTGTTGCTAGAAATGTAGTTTCTCATTCTATCAGTACTTATGTTACCAACGCCCCTGGGGCACTAATGTTCTTTGACTTGGTGGCTAGCTGATAAACCACACAGTTAACACAGTCATCCAGGCAGTAGAGGGTAACAAAAGTATTTATTCAAATAAGGAGCACCTCACAGGTAAAATTCAGCATGGGTGTTCAGTGAGCAAATACAGAAAGCAGATATACTCTTCTAGCTCCTCCTCACATTACATCATCACTGACATCACTTAGACATGCTCAGTTCAGATTCCTTTGTCTTCAGTCATCAATCACATATTTGGCACACAGGATGTTACTTGGCTGTATTTCAAGTTTTATAGTGCAGGTGATGGATCTTGGCCTAGCTTGACTAGGCCTTATTCAGGTCCGTCACAAAACCAGGGGTTACTGATTAAGCCTTTAGCCATTAGCTATTACGCCTAGCCAACTCCCAACTATGCATATTAATCAATATTCACCTGTGAGCCACCTACATGAACGGGAAGAGGGAATAAAGTTAAAATTACTTTAAAGAATTGATATTTAGGGAACACAGGTGTGCTTGGGCGAGATACTAAATCGGGGGACTCGCATCAGTCTTTGATGTACATGGAAAAGTACAAAGACTTGGCATAGGTGAAATGTCAAGTCCTTAGAATAGATCTTAAGGACACATATTTGTAGGAAATAACCATACATAGATTACGCCTCTGCTTGTTGGAGACTGTATATTAAGTGTGGATGTAACTTCATGGTCTTCGGAAAAACCTTTGCAAGTTTTTCCCGCTTTTGCTAGCAATAAAGCTTCACCCAAAATCTTCTGGATCTCTGGCTCCCTTGTGTTTCCTAAATTAGGATACAGGTACATGAGGTCTCTATTGAGGTAACACAGGTGTAGTGTTCTCATAATCATTATATTTGATTTACAACTTTGTTTACTTCTTTGGCTCTACTTCCAGACTTCTCCACCTTTGAATAAACTTTTCAGGCTGAGCTCATCCTCAGTACAAAATCCTGTCAATTCTATTAGTTTCCTTCAATAAAACATATATAAAAGCATAACAGGATTCATAATTTCCATTCAAAATGCATATCTGATGCATTTCATTATGAAACATAGTATTTTTTAATATTTTTAACTTTTTATAAGCACCTTTTAATATTGCAAAGTGATCTATATCATAAAGCTTTTATAGATATATAGATGTACACATTATTCTTCATTTTTATTCATCAGGGAATTTTACAAAATATTTTTGATATTTTTAAAAGCTTATTGAAGTGTTTAATTTGCAAAACATACCAGTTTACTTTAACCAGCAGGAGACACCATTCTACAATACAAATTCTGTATTTTTAATTCACCCTTTTTAATTGATGCCATGATTTAAGATCTAACTACACTTTTAATGAGCAGATGTACATGACTTCATCCGCTCATTAGTAGCTTAGTACTCCTTAACAAATTTCAAAGCACACAATTAATTTCTTTGGCTGACCTGCCCATGATAGTTTTGGCCGGGTTCTCTATTCACCTGGTCAGTTCTGAGTGTATAAGGATTTCTCTTTAGGCAAACAGTCCTTTTGCCCTAAGCTCAATAACTTTCTATAGCAGAGCTTAAAATTGCTAAAACTGTTGTTTTTACAAACATACATATTTTTCTTCAAAACATTATATAGGATAAAGCTTTCTCTTTTTCAATAATCATTCAGAAAAGCACTCTTAAAACAGATTCATTTTGCTTACAACTGAACTTTCAATCAACTCTATGAGTCTTGGCAGGTATCTTAATTTGTTCTCTACCAGGTTAAAAACATCTTGACCAGTTAATTTCAAGTTCCTGTGATACAGAGGATGGGATCATAAATCTTTTACTTTCCAATTAAAATTACTGGCATTATACCAATTAAATTCATGTAAGTGTCTATACAAAGCAACAGAGTCTTTTCTATTGAGAATAATAATAAGCTGCATAAAGCTAAAGGTAACATATAGGCTTTGCTTATTGATATGTTAAAGGCACTTATTCAAAACTACTAATAGATCAATATGGATTTGTTAAAATATGAGAGAAAGAACAACATTATAATTTTCTTTTTGCTGAAATAAACTTCTGACCTCATTCTCTTAAAGTAGAGAAGTCCTCATAAATCTCCACTTTTGACAGGTCTTAGTCCAATTAAAAGATGACATAATAACAACTGTTCACTCAAAATACCTCTAGTAAGGAAAAACTTCCTGTCAATTAAAAAAGATTTAAACACTTGCTTTTTAAAAGTGTTCTTAGTGTTATAAACTAATTCTCCAGGAAAGCCCCAAATAATTTCTCCCAAAGGTTTCTGTAAAACAGCAGAAAATCAATAGAAATTCACTTGAACCCTTGTCACACCCTACGTTTACAACAATATTTGCAGTAGTGGCTTCCAAATGGGAGCTTTTGGGGGAGGGGGTTCACACAATGGGCAATTTCACACAAAGTAACAACTCATTCTTAATCCACTTTCAATGTACTTTGCAATTGGATTTTACTGTGTAAAATGACAAAATCCACTTGCAAATGGTCGCTGAAGTGGATCAAAACTGCATTATTTAGAATGTGTGGAAGTGCCCATGTTTTCCTTGTTCCCAATATACTTTCCCCCAAACTTGCTTTATTCTAATTTTTAAAGAAGGAATGAAGATCAACCATGGTTCATTTTCTTGCCCTTCAAACATCTTGTGTGCATCAGCACCATTTTCCTGCAGCCAACTCCTCACAAGCACCATTTCCCCAGATTTCCCCCCCACCCTTCCCTGCCTCTGGAGGATTTTTTTCAGGGTTTTAAAGATATTGGCAATTGCTGTAGCATTATAATGATCTGTTGCCACATATAAATTTCAACTTTTAATATAATTGTTATTGCACTATAGTGCATATGTAAAGAGAGAGAAGGGGGTGATAACCATGGCAGCTTTGATGTCCATACCCCCAAGAGTCAATGTTTAGTTAACTGCATAGCACATGTGGAAGGGAAAAGTAACAGAAAAGACAGAGGAAATTGCTCAGAAAAGTCCCACATGTGAAGATTCTATTGTCAACATACACACTGTTACCCAAATAGGAGGTCTCCTGATTAATTGGGGAAATTAGCTTAAAGGAGATAGAGGAAGAGGCAGGAAACTGGTGTTTCCACCAATGCATACCAGGGTTATTCCCGTAGATAAACCAGTTCATTGTGCAAATAGAAAGATTTTTATTGAAAAAAAATAAAAGAGTAAAACATAGAAACAAAGCACATGGGGAACATACAGGCTAACTAAGAGAAAGATAAAAGGGAGACTTGGGAGAACCAATTTGGAGAAGGCTACACAATTACCAGCCTTGAAGACAGAGGTCTGCAGAAGGCAGCTGCAAAACAGCCAGCATTTCACAGAGAAAAGGACCCACATGCAAGTAGGGATGTGAGGTATGGTGCCCAGAACACAGACGCGCAGCCTGCTGGCTAGGTGCACTTGATATAGAAAAAATGTTCCCTGGGGTTATGCTGATGTGACCACCCCATGATTGCCCACAAACAATAACTTGATAGTTTTTTGAAGATGGACAAATGTTTGGGAGAGGCTTTGATGAGTTTTCCAGAGGATGACCTAAAGGTGTGAATGTTTCTTGGTGACCTGACAATTACTCGATGGTGAAACTACCAACTCTGAAGAATAGGGTAAAGTGTTGCTAATCTGGGGTCAATGGGTCAGGAGGGAAGCAAAGATGGAGCTTCTTGGGAAACCTATTGTTCATAATTATGCATCTCCTTAGGATGGGGAAGGATTGTTAGTCAGCTACCTGAAATGACTCACCTTCAAAAATAAAGGAATATTTTCCCATGCATGTTTCATGCTCTTCTATGGCTTGACTCCATTTTGTATCACTTTGGTCCAGACACTGTATATATTTATGACTTTTGAGGTGATATTGATGGTAAAGGTGTTTATCTCTCACTATGCGCTAAACTACTCCTGAGGGAGGAGGGGTCTGACAGCTAACAACACCACTAAATTTGCGCTGGTGATAAAAGCAACATGAAGCGTCCCTGCCTTGAGGAAGCAGTCATAAATTAAGATTTAGAAATGTTAAAGCCTGAAGAAATCCAGAAGAAGGAAAATGAGAGGATCAGTCAGTAGTTTTCTGAAGCTGAGCATCCACTTGCAACATTGACTGGGTGTCTAGTTTTACTAAAATGACACTTAAATTGTGGTTGATAACATAGCATTTCAACCTGATGTTTTACATGGGGGGTATGGTGACAAATTATTTTTCTGAGCTGCATTTTTCTTAGCTTGGTTTACCTATACAGCAGCAGGTCTGGACTAAGAAGTGATAAGGTTTAATGGCCTTTTGCACCAACATTTAATTCCTTATTATTCTCCTAATTTATCTGAAATTGCATTTCATCTTCTTGTCATACTGATAAAGTAATAATTTTACTTGCAGCTTTGCTTTAAGATTTGAAAACTGACAACATGGGAAGAATAAGTGCCTTTCTTCAGCTCTAAGAGGGTGGGGAAAAAACCCTCTCATAAATGGTCAGAGCAATTACAAATATATCAGTAAGCGCTTTAGCTGATGCTCCTTTGGGTTTGTGGCTGGCTTCCAATGATGCTTAGTTATAGAGTACTGGTTTCATGGTAGAAACAGCAGCTGTCAGTCACCTTCCATTTCACAACTACTGAAGTACCAAAAGCTATTGTTGAATTACAGGTTCACCTATGATCGTTACACTGTAGTCCTTAATTTATCTATCCTGTTTACTCGAAGCGCAGAGCCACTTACATGGAAGTTAATCCACTGTAGCCTCTCAACAAACCTCTGAGATATTAGGTGGAGAGGTCATGATTCATTCAAGGTAACTCAGTGGAGTTTATAGTTGGATTTGGACCCAAGTGTTGCTTGTCCAAGTCCAGCACTCTAACTAGTTTTCCACAGCCACTCTCTAAAATCTTACGGGGGGGACAACAAAAAAACACTTGTGCACATTTTATTTCCTAACTCAAGAAAGCATGCTGAATTTTCTTGGTTTGGGCAATTGCATGTAGCAGTTTTGTAGCCCTCAGATTGCAGCTTCTCTAGCTCTTCTTTCATAGCTTACTGATCCTCACTGTAAAAAGGCACATTTGCTGAGATAAACACCTCTGTCAGATTCGTCACATTACTATGGCAATGCTCATGTTAAAGCACACATTTCAGAGAATAGCTCCTGCACGGTCCTTTGCCGGTTCACCTCCCTTTCCTCATCTTTTAAAATCTGTTTCAGTTTATTTCTTCTGTGAAGTGATCTAGGTGCTTGTCATGACTACAATACTCGTTCTGAATTGTAAACTTTTCCAAAGATGTTTTACATTTCTTTTTCTAAGCATTTCTTCACTTTTATCTTTCCTTTAGATACCTTTCCACCGTTGGCAGATCCAGCAGGCAGGGACAGTGCAGTGAAAATAGTATATTCTTCCTCAAGAATTATGTCTGATGCAGTCCCCATGGAACTAAAACATGGGTCCTTCAGGGGCCAGACCCAGAATTATCATCTAGGCAGCTGTTCTGGAAGGCATGAGCCTGGGCTATAACCACACCTTGTTGATATTGAATTATCATTGCACTCATACCAATTGCAAGAAAATGGATTGACTTGTCCACACAGGAAAATCCAGTTGCAAAGGATTGCTATAATACAAGAAGAGCTCAGTAGCCAACAATGTATGGATGCAGGCCTATTCTACTTTTACACCAAACAATGCTTTCTTGAATGAAGAACATGTCTTAGTCCTAACAGGACAATAATTGTCCCTATTGATCTAGCCCAACCATCCTCCAGATGGCTACCAGGCAGCTACTTTGTCAGCATAAGGTTGCTGGCAAACTGTATTCCTGAAATTATTCTTATTGATTTATTATTACAGAGAGGGACACTGGAGTATTTCTTAACTCTCACTTGCAGAATTAAATAGTGCATTACACTCCATTAGGAGGTGCATGTCTTTAGATAGTGCCTATAAAGAATAAAAAGCCCCAGCTTGCAGTCAGACTGTAGCATCAAAATACCACTCTAATTGCAGAGATTTAAGTGAATCTGTCCTTGGGGTGAAGTTTTAACCATTCTAGCACAATCTGTAGGCCACATAAACTGAAATACTTGGATTTAAGCCAGTTTGGTCTCATTGACTTAAATGAAATAAAGTTGGCTTAATTCCAAGAACTTTTTTGTGTGTGTGGGGAGGTATCTTTATTTAACTGGGTTACAAATTGGGTGGTAAGACAGACTTGTTTCAGTGCCATTGAGAGTTAATAAACTAGGAGTTCATGGCAGAATAAGACTTTTACGACAGTGCTTATATACGGCATGTTAGTAGCATTTACATGGGAAAGTCTAAAGATGTAGGCAAAATCCAGCAGAATCTAAACAGACAAAAAAAAAACCCTCCCAAGAGAAAAATCCTCCAAGTGTGAAATGTGCAGGAAGTACTGAAATCTGGATTTTTATTTCCATTCCATTCTTATTCTGATCTTATTTCCACCTGTGTTTTTTAGCATGTAGGAGCAAAAGGGCAGAATCTTATGTTATACCCCATGTTTTTTAAATATTTTATAGCTCTCATAAATTCCAGAAATTTTTATGGTATTAAAACCAAATGTACGGATGCTACTTGAAGTACTTTTCTGACCCTCTCCCACACAGGGTTGCCAGCCTGGAGAAAAACTATTGTCCTGCCCCTGGCTTAATAAGCTATTTCCCTGAAAACACCATGAAAAGCTTTCAACTGCCCATTTCCATAGACTAAACCTCTGTTAAAGGGCAAAACATTTTGGGTGATTCTGCACTAGACCTTAAATCCTGGTTCAACCTGTTCCCGAACTTACATTCTGCACTACACTCAAGTTCATCCCTGTAATTATCTTGGGGCATTTTGTTTCCACATTACATTGAGGTCCCCCTGGTTTCACCCCACACTTGCCCAGGATAAACGGATGCTGTTATAACCAGGGATAAATGCAAGGTATTGTGCCACGAGTTGAACTCTGATAAAACCAGGGATGAGATCCAAGTGCAGAAAGGACCTTTAACTCTAGGTTGTTGCCAACTCTACTCCCACAGTTGCTGTGCACAAGTAACACAACAGAATGGCAGTTTTCAATGAGTGCATCTTAGGTTTCTGAATCATTTGATGGCAATGCAGGAAAGATGATTTCCAGTTCTATTACAAATTTCCTTTGTTTTACAATGCATATGTCATTTCCATTTTTAGATTATTAATATTTGGCAATACACAGTCTATATATAGGCAAATGACACAATATGAAAATCACTGCAGAGCTGCCAAAAATGCCATTTTTATGTTGAGCTCTCCTCCACTGTAACACATATTAAAACTTACCTTGTATCCTGACATCATTGCTTTGTGTATTTTGCTCAGCTGATGCTTGATAATCTTAGAGGGAGAGACTGACATCAAGAGCTGAGATTTCCATCTCCTCTGTTCTACTCCACAAGAGTGAGAAGCCCAAACATTCTCCCAACTTTTCCCTTGTAATCCAATATTACTATTTTATTGTGTGTTCCATTGCAAATATTGCAGGTCCCCCCTTCCCAGATAGCAGTCCTATGTTATCTTTAGAAGCAGAACCCACAATGTAATCAACAGAGGTTATCATGGGCTAAATTTGGATGATCATTTTTTAACCAAAAAGTGTGAATTTTGTAATTGCCAAGTAGTGAAGATGACATGAAAACCTGTCTGAATGGGCTCTGTAACAAGGGGTCTGCAGTCCTACTCACTGAATAAGTAGCATCTACACCTCTGAAACTTACTGATAATGATGTGTCCATTCATATAATAGACAAATTCCATCGAAGAGGACAGCATTGAATTTTATGCAGAAGTAGGCACTGACAACGTGGAAATCCAGATATGGCTAAACAGTTTGTACAAGTCAAAGACTGTGGCCTGATTTGGGATATTCTGTATTTATAGAAATTGCTTGCACTTCTGCATACCAGAAGATAATTTATAGATATTGTGAGGAAACGAACATCTGAATTTGCAATCCCAGGGAACACTTGATGTCTGAATTAAGCTTATGTTTATTAAGCAACTGACGGATGAAAATGTTGCATCTTCCATTGAGATAAATTATAAATATGTGTAAAATTATATATGCAAAATAGTCTCTCTTTTTTTTGGCTGGAACATGCACATTTATATGTCCAGAATGCATACTGCATAGAATCAATCCAACTACCACCCAGGGGAGCAAGCCATTTCTAGTCACCTACTCTGCATGTGTCAGGCATACTAAATTGTTCATTCTAGCAATGTGCTGCTATGTGCCACTTTCTAATGGGGCACATACAAAGTAGTTTGCAAAGGAGACATGAGTCATAGTTTGAACTACAAATAGACTCCTACATTTTCAGACAAGACTATCCTACTAAAGTAGGGCATTTTCCTCCCCTGTTCAGAATGATTCAGTTTATACCACACTAGCTCTAAGCGTTCTCTGATTCACAGAAGCTGAATTAAAATATTAATCCATCTGGCATTAGTACAAACGTAATATGAAGAATGGGATTTGTCTTCAGAATGTCAAAATGTGGCGGCTGAGGATTTATAAGATATTATAACACTGAGCATCCCTAGGAGCCTGTCTGCAAAGGAGCTTCTAATGCTTCTTTCATGTGGAATTGGATGTTTAGAAAGTGACACTTGAGAAAGGAAGAAACCATATGGTGAGGGGATTTACACACTGACATCCTTCCTTCTCCTTTGTCAATTGCAATACCTATGTATAGCCTTCAGTTCCACATGTTGGCTGCGCTGCAGAGTGTGACGGACAGGTCTCTACCAGTGTTTTCCATTTTGATATCTTGATAGAGTCTCTCTGCCTGTGACCCAGACTGCATTTTTTGTTATTCAGCAAAATCTTTTCTAGCAGCACAGACAAGATATCTGAATGTGAGTCAAGGTCAAGTATGCCCAGAATGTCTGTTCCCCTACTTGGAGCTGCATCTTTGCTTGAAGAATTTGAGTTAAAATAATTGTTGATCTGTGGAAAAGCTTTGCTCTTATCCCTATCAAAGAGGACAAAAATGATAGACTCCTTCCTACCATCTCCTAGCCATGATGGAAAAAGCTCTTTTTGCTGCAATAAATTTAATTAATATTTTTAAAAGTCACACACAGACCAGACTTTTTTAATTACTTCTGCCAGACATCATGTTGAACATCTCTCCTTTGGGTGCCAGGAAAACCTGGCACAGGTTAATTCAGGTGACCTTGCTCCTGTTAAGCTTTCTCCCTTAGGCCCTTATCTGTGATAAGGGGATGCTGTGTAGGGAGTAGGAGGCTTTGAGACTTGAAGGTGAGAGTTTCAGTTCTCAAGACTCTATGGCACCAAACTCCACCCTTCTCAGACTCTACCCCCAAAATCTCCAGATATTTCCCAACCTGGAGCTAGCAGACCTATTCCTCCCTGTTAGGGTAGTCAACTTCTAAGTGGGGCTTGTAGTTCTTTCAGAATTACAATGGATCTCCAGACTACAGAAACCAGTTCCACTGGAGAAAAATGACTGCTGTGGAGGGTGGAATCGATGGCATCACATCCCCACTGAGCTCCCTTACCTCCCCAAAGTCCACTTTCCCCAGTCTCCATCCTCTCTCTCTAGGAGTTTTTCACTTCAGAGTTGGCAACCCTAACTCTTATTTTCTAAAATTAAATAAATAAATCTGGATTAGGCTTTCTGGGGGGGGGGGGTCTAAGCAATGAACAGTGTCCCCCTAAGCAGAGTTATATTCTTCTAAGCCCATTGACTTCAACAGACTTTCAACAGTGTAACTCTGCTTAGAATGGCTCTTTAGAGAATCTAGTGTTGTTGGCTACAGCCAGTGTTTTGCCTTGCTCTCTCCCCACAGTTACCCTCTCCTAATGTTTGTAAGAACTGAATCTGACAGTGGTAGTGAAGTAGGTTGTATTTATACATCTTGGATCCCCAGTTTGATGCTCGGGGGTGCTGTGATACCCACCAACACCTTTCATGGCACTCTTCAAGTATTTTTTAAAAGTGGGTGGGGCCAGGGGAAGGGCCATGGTTAGGTGGTAGAGCCTCTACTTGGCATGCAGAAGGTTTCAGGGTCAATCCCTGACATTTCCAGTTAAAAAAGACTCAGGTAGTGGGTGATGGGAAAGACCTCTGTCTGAGACCCTGGAGAAGAGGAGGAGGAGGAGGAAGCTATGTCAGAACATCTGACATAAGGGATTAATGAACTACAACATCCATTATGCATTACATTAAAGGTAAAAAAAATATTTCCGTGCTCTAATACAAACTGCTTGCTATGCTTTTCTATATATCCTGCTGGGGCAGTACATTGGAGCTGAGAGTTCTGAGAGAACTGTGATTGTCCCCAAGGTCACCCAGCTGGCTTCACATGGAGGAGTGGGGAAACAAATCCAGTCCTCCAGGTTAGCGTCCACTACTGTTAACCACTATATCACACTGGCTCTCTACACCACACTGATAAGCACACTAACAGAGCATTGCATTTGTGAGGTATGTCTGAAACCTCCTTTGCTAGGCTTTCTAAAGGAGGCTCAGCTTATACTATTGTCCCAGACGATCAGTAATCACTATGAAATAAAAATAAAAGAAGACTTAGCTTTAAAACATTGCTATCATTATTTTGCAGTCACTTGATATAATCACTTGTACAATAAAAATGCAGGAGGATTGTACAAGTGCAAAGCATTGTGCAGGTTGAGCTTTCCAACAGCCTGTTTCATAAGGTTGCCAGCCTTCAGGTGGGGCCTGGAGAGCTCCTGCTGTTATGACTGATCTCCAGACAATACAGATCAGTTTCCCTGGAGAAAATGGCTGCTACAGAGGGTGGACTCTATGGCACTGTACAATGTTGAGGTCCCTCCCTTTCCCAAACCTCACCCCTCCCAGGCTCCACCCCTCAAATCTCCAGCTATTTTCCAGTCCAGAGCTGGTAACCCTACTGCTCCACTGTCAAGGAATATGTCTTTTCTCTGCTACCTTTGAAGCAGTGTGGTTTGATACATCCTGCTTTCTGCTTATCTACTGAATATGCGTGAAATGAAACTTGGTTCTGATAGTGGATTAAGGGACTTGGACTAGATAGACCTTTTCTTCCTTCCAGCTCATTTCTAGTTGAATCACAGAGATCTGTCATTTTGCTAACAGTGCAATCCTAGGAACACTTTCTTGTAGTAAGCCCCTCTGTGTAGACTTCAGCAGGATTCTGAACTGACCTACATGTGATTGTGCTGGAAATAAAAGACATACAGTGATATGCAAAGTGTGGCCCATTTATTTCTATGGATCATATTTGTTTTATTCAGTATTTATTCAACTGGGCATACAATGACACATTATACAAACTTGGGATATGAGAGAATCTGTCCACTACCAATATTTATTGTGCATCTATGAGTTTTTCCAAGGCACCTTTTATTTTCTTGCATCTGTGCCCCTTGTCAAAAATTTGCTTCAGATCCCTCCATATTCATGGACAGGTTTATTTTCTATACTTGTTGCACACGTACATTTTTAATGAGGGGTTTTGGTTAGTTTTATGCGCATATTGACTTTTTCTATATTTCAATTACATTTCTGAAGGCACAAAAGGGAGATACTGGCTGTTATCCACCAAGTATTGTATATTCGGCAACTTAATTTTCAGCGCAGCTGAATTTGGCTACCATATTTCAAAACTGACTGGGGCAGCTCAATCCAAGTCCTTGGACATTAGCTCACCAGTTATATTGACATAGCGCCAGGCTGGGTATTCAGTGTCCTGTGCTCTCTTGTGAACTGCATATGCTTGTCTGGTGGCCATCTGCTCTGCCCCTTCCCATTGTGCTTCTGGTTGCCATCAAGGCCAAGTGGCCCCAGGCCATGTAGCCCATCACTTCTGCTGCATCCTGGTGGGACACATTCAGCTTCGATCTGTATAGGCCAGAGCACTCCATGAGGTAGCATCAGGCAGGTAGCTGCTTCTGTAGTGTTGCTCAGGTGGCTAGGTCAGTGATTCAATGGCCAAGCAACCACTCCTGCAGCCCACTTTGGATCCTTTGGAGATGGAGACTCTCCCCTCATTTTGCTACTTCTACCAGGCTTTGAGATGTGCTGTAGGCTATCTATACAATCCACTTTGGAGCCAATATGGGCTGCACATGAGAAGAAATGGTTCCCCCATCCTGTCACTGCTGAGCTCCATGAGGGGCTGAAGACAACTGCAGCCTTTTGTAGAGGCCATATGAGCTTCATGGGAAGAGGCATGCAACAGCCTCCTTTCTGCCCCTGCCAGATTCCACGTGTCTGCAGTCCACCTTGGAGTCTCTGCAGGTTCCATGGGAGGAGGCATGATGCCCTCCACTCTTGCCACTACCAGGCTCCAAGACTTGGAGGGTGACAAAAGAGGAGAGCACTTGATGGCAAAATATGTTAGGCTAGCTCTGGTGATGTTTGAATGGCCCCAGGCTATCCTGCAACAAATGAAGGGTAATGCCTCTTCCATGTCCTGAAGGAGCAGAAGCAACAGCCAATCCAAAATGTTCCTCATATGCTTAATGGTCAGTCCACCCTCAGCTGCTTGAAAAGAGCCCCAAACCAGTAATGAGTTTATTCATTAATGATTTGGAGTTGGGAGTAAGCAGTGAAGTGGCTAAATTTGCGGATGACACAAAATTGTTCAGGGTGGTGAAAAGCAGGGAGGACTGTGAGGCACTCCAAAGGGATCTGTCAAGGATGGGCAAGCGGACATCAACATGGCAAATGGGGTTCATTGGGGCCAGGTGCAAAGTGGTGCACATTGGGGCCAAAAATCCCAACTATAAATATTTATTTATTTATTTATAATTTCAATTTTTACCCCACCCTCCTCGCCAAAGCAGGCTCAGGGCAGCTCACATAAAACCAATAAAACAATATTCATTACAAAATCTAAAATACTGCATAATAACAATTTTAAACCATTAATATTGATGGCGGTTCTCTGAATAAAGTGTGTTCATGCACAGTTGGCTGTGTTACTGCTCTAAAAAGCTTCAACTCTAGGCCAGCTCGGTGGCTATTGGAAGGCCTGCTGGAAGAGCTTTGTTTTCACAGCCCTGTGGAACTATGAGGTTTTGCAGGGCCCTGATCTCAACAGGGAGCTCATTCCAGTAAGCCAGAGCTACTAAGGAAAATGCCCTGGTCCTAGTCTATGTCAACCTGGTATCCTTCGGACCAGGGAGGGCCAGGCGATTTTGCAGTCCTAATTGAAGTGCTCTCTGGGGAACATGTGGGGAAAGGCGGTCCCTCAGGTAGGCAGGTCCCTGACCATAAAGGGCTTTAAAGGTCAAAGCCAGCACCTTGAAGTGAATCTGGAATGCTATTGGCAGCCAGTGCAATGCCTTTAGCACAGGCTGCATGTGATCCTACATAGTGAGACCCATCAACAGCCTGGCTGTCGCATTTTGCACCAGCTGCAGCTTCCAGAGTTGCATCAAGGGCAGCCCCATGTAGAGAGCATTGCAGTAGTCCAACCTTGAGGTGACCATTGCATGGATCATTGACGCCAGATCATTGCATTCAAGGAAAGGAACCAACTGCCTAATCAGGCAGTTGGCCTTATCCAACATTGGCTTCTCTTATGGTCTTATGGCTGTTGGCCAGAAGACACACTGGTGCCAGGCAGGAACTGGAGGAGGCACCACTGGGATCACAGGGTTAACCTGCAAAAGAAAGACACAAACTGTAAGTAGTGTTCAGATCACTGGTATAGTAAGCCAATAATCTCTGTTTTGTTTAGCAGAGTACACAAGGGCAACACGCAGTTGGTTCTGTGTGTGCCAGCAAAGTTACAGAGTTACACAGAACCACTTGTAAGTTTCAAACTAATAAGAATCCTTTATTCAAGGAACTACATTCTAGATAGTTCAGGTTGAGAGATAGAGATAGAATCTAATCTAACTAGCTGGATGTATGCAATGCACCTGCATCCATGGTGCCAAAGATGGAGACCAATGTGCTCCTTCTCTGTGTGTGTGTGAGGAAGAAGTGAGAATGGAAGGAGGCAATTCCCTGAGAGTATCAGTCTATATACCAAAGGGACAGAGGCAGAAGAGTAAATAGGAAGGATGCTCACAGTTTGCCTATCTATCTGATTCTCTTGTTAAAAAAAACAACCCACCTAGGAGGCTGAGTCTAAGAGACAGTGTTTAGTCCTTCTCTTCCAACAAGTAGGAACTGAGGAAAAGACAAGGGGGCACCCATACAGGCCCCTTGAGAGATAAAGGGCCTTGGTCTGAGGTGCCATCAATAAAATAGTGACAATACTACTAGCAGCTGTTGAGGGAGGGAGGTAAGGTTGCTGAGGAAATACACAATAGGTACATGTAGATATATGAAGCATAAAATTCCACTCACTCACTCACCTCTGTGGAGTGCAGTGTCTTTGCATCTGGAGTTGGAGAAGTGGAGGGTGCAAGTTACTATTTTTGTTGTACTGAGCAAAAGAGAATAAAATGATTTCACTATGGTTGCAGTCACACACACTAAATGATCCACATTCAATCCGCTTTCGATGTACTTCCCAACTGGAGTTTCCCCATTCACACAGTAGTGCGTGTGACTGCAGCCTATGCTTGTTCTCCTCTTTGGTTCTTATTGCAAAGTTATCCAGAAATGTTGGAAGTGCTCTTTCTCTAGAGTTCTCATCACCCTTGTGTGCTCTAACTGTGCATGACCTGAGGCAAGAGAGTTGTAGCCCAATGCCATGCAACCTATATGGCAGTCTTGACTGGGGTTTTATAAAGTGTTTAGGAAATTTGTGATTGTCTACAGACATAGCCAGTATCTTAGGACTGTGTTCCCTCCTTCCAAAATTTACTGGAATTGCTTGCTGTTTAAAGACCAGATTTTGCCATATCTTAAAAACCAATGAAGATGTTTTGGCTGTAGTTGTTATAACCCAGTGGAATTTGGCCACCATCTTTTTGGCTGGAGAAGAAACTGATGAACAGGTTGGCATATGGTCAGTTAACAACACACTTGTGATGCCTTCCTGAACACCATATAGTCAAGGAACATTTGGGGAGGCTAAGGTTCAGAGCTCTTAAAGATTTGTCCTGTCCCAAGCTAGTACTGGCAATGGGCTCCTGATGACTTACAGAAGGCTTCTCAAGAAAGGTTGCTTTGATTAGCTTAAAAATTAAATCTGTGATAACAAAGGAGGAAGACAAGTTACACATCTTCAGAACAGTGCAACTCTCTTTGTCACGTTAGAAAACACCTCTCTCTTTTTTTGCGGACCCACAAAAGGTCACTGCTGCAGCTGCCCAGGCATTGGCAGCTTTTGCTGTAAAAGTGTGATTAGCTGCTGCAAACAAACCCTCGCTTCTCATTAAAAAAATTGTGCTCAGGTACAAGCTGTTGAAAGATTGAAAAGAATGGCACTGCTGAGTGTTGTGATCCTTGAGCTTACAGAGTAAAGCCAAAGCATTTTGCTGTTCTGCTTCGGTTTGCCTGATAAGTCAGCTATTTTGCTATTAGTTCTTTATCACTTCAAAAAACTTAAGCTAACTTACTCCAAGTGTTTGGGGAAGACTTTTGAGAAATGTATATATGTCCACCGTTTGCTAAATCAACCACAAATGTCTCTGTTAATAAACTGTGACCCAATCACTTTGTTAGAAATGGTGGCCTTTGCATCAAATTTTGTTTCTCCTATATAATGAAATGCTGTATATTTTGAAATAGCGCTGGAAAGAGCTCTCCTCTGCCTTTTATGGACAGAAACCAAGGTTTGAAGCCTGGCAATATTGTTGTGGTTACTTGCCAACCCACACAGTGGCCACCAAGATCTCTTTTCTTAAAAATACAGGCCCAGGAATGTGTTTTTAGGATTACAACCTATGTGACTGACTCTATCATAGTCTTTGCATAAATCTCCATTTAAAGGTAGTAATGTGAAATCTAGTCCATGCAGCTTGTTACTGTAAATAAAGTAATGTCTTACAAAACTCTTTTCTTGGTTGCAACAGACCTCGAGAAATGTATAGTTTTTAAATAGAGGCTTAATGTGTGGAAATGGGCAGCTGAAGTTTTTCATGGCATAGAGGTAAATAATAGCATCTGGAAAATAACATACTATTAAGCCTCTATTAAAGGGGCAAGATGTTTTTTTCTCCTGGCAGCTGGCAACCCTATTTTTGGGGGATGAAAGTATTTATCATATAGTATCTCAGAACTTCTTACAGCAGCCCAGTAAGCCAGGCTGCTATTATTATTCCATTACCCCAGAAGGGTAGCTAAGTCAGAGAGCCTCTGAATTACCAAGTTAACTGTTTTCTTAATCTTGCTAAATTTGTATAGTTATCACAATACAAGGTTACCATCCTGCAGTTTACCCATTTTTTAAAAAAGTAAGGATTGTTGCACACTTTGGCTGTGATCACACACACTAAATAATCCACTTTTAATCCACTTTCAATGTACTTTCCAACTGGATTTTACTGTGTGAACTGGCAAAATCCAGTCATAAAGTGGACTGAAAGTGGATTGAAAGTGGATTATTTAGTGTGTGTGATCACAGCTTAAGTTTCTGTAAGGAGAAAATAGTGCATAGCCTTCAAAGAAATAAATACCCGATAGTAAGCAACAACCATGCAGAGATTGAGACAAGTTTCAGGGCCATGGACAAGGTCATGAGAGTTGTCTCATGGTGAAAAGAATCAACATTTTAAAATGTGTTATTGCTGGCTATGTTAATGGTTATTTTATTTTTATGAGGTACTGGTTTTATTGTTGTTATCCTGCTGGGTTCCCAGTTTTCTGGGAGTAGAACAAGCCTATAAATGTATAAATTTCAAAAAGTCAAAAGATCAGAAGTGAAGACTGTACCAAGTCATAAACCAGGTTACAATGAAATCCAGAGAGCAGACGTTGAGGTTTTGCCAAATCATACACAGGCGGCAGTGTCACAAAGAGTAGCAGCCAAACTCACTCAACCCTCCTTAGATCCCAATTATTTAAATGTTTCTTCAGATGGACCATTATAGATCCAATGAATCTTGTCGAGTTCTTCCTGAAATATTGCAGAAAACCTTTCCAGCATCTCCCTGAACTTCTTGCTCCGTGCTTTCCTCCCAGCCTCCGATTTGCTCCCACACTCCACTCAGCTGTTCCTCTGGGGCTTCCATAGAGATGCTTTGGTCTTTGCTTTGTATAATGGGACTGTCTTGTGAGGACTTGCTGGTCTTTACTTGAGATGTTCTGCTGTCAACCGTGGGTTCCCTCTTTGACACATCAACTTTATAGGAAGTTGGTAAAATTGGAGTTAGCACCTTTGACAGGATAGAGATGGACAGGGGTAATTTCATAAAAAAAGAGGTGCAGGAGCTCATTAGCATAACTCATTGGCATAACTTATTTGCATAGGCCACACCTCCTGACATCACTGGAAGTTTGTCAGAAGGCAACACCTGCTGCTCAGGCTCCACCCCAAAAATCTCCAGGTATTTTCCAGCTCAGAGCTGCCGAGCCAGCTTTACACTTTTTGACTAAACTTTAGGTTTCCTTTGCCTTGCGGGAAGCTATAACCATGAAAATACAGATCAACTTACTATGCTTTTGCTTTTTCTGCAATAAATTAGGAAAACAATCAAAAGATTATTTTGGCAACAACATTCCTGGGTGGATTTATTATTTTCTTATGCTTTCTTAACCCCAAGTAATATATTTCAAAGGGCTTGAAATCCTTGAGTAACAATTGTTGGTTAGAGCATTGGTCGTGAGTGAGTAAGCCTGAAACCCCTACAGCAGAAATCTCCAACCTTTTTGAGCCTGTAGGTGCTGCCCTGCCTCTCCATCCCCAACAACCTCAGCACATCTCCAGGCACTTGGGACAGTAGAACAAGAAGAAGAAGAAGAAGAAGAAGAAGAGACTGGATTTATATCCTGCCCTTCACTCACTTGGAGTCTCAGAGCGGCTTACAATCTCCTTTCCCTTCCCCTCCCTACAATAGGCACCCTGTGAGGTAGGTGGGGCTGAGAGAGCTCTGACAGAAACTGCTCTTTTTCAAGAACAGCTGTGCCAGAACTATGGCTTGCCGAAGGTCATCCAGCAGGTGCAAGTGGAGGAGTGGGGAATCAAACCCGGTTCTCCCAGATTAGAGTCTGCGTACTTAACCACTACACCAAAGTGGCTCTCTTTCTAACAGTGAGTTAGAAAGGAGCTGTGGCAAGTCACGTGGCCTTCTTGGTCAGTGCCTTTCTATGAATGGAGACTCCTTCCATTTAACCCTTAGATGGAAAGGGGGGGGCATGTCTGCCCGACTCCCCTCCCCTTCTCCAGTGAGCCTGCCATGGCAGGCTCGCTGGAGACGGGAAGGGGAGGGCAGGGAGGCAGACTTGCCTGCATTCCCTGCCCGATCTTCTCCAGATGCCCTGTGGGTGTGAGACACCTAGAGAAGATCGGGCAGGGAACCCAGACATTTAAATCCCACCCACTCCCCCGAGTTTCTCCACAAAAGTGGAAAGGCTCGGGGGGGGGGGCATGTCTGCTCACCTTCCCTTCCCTTCTCCAGCAAGCCTGGGAAGGGCAGGGAGGTCCCATAGAATACAATGGAAAGGCCTTCTCACTTCGCTTCCCCCCCTTGCCCACCTTGGCAGGCCAGCTGGGGAAGGGAACGGAAGGGGAGGCTTGTGCTCCGGCAGCCCAGGAGCGGGCACAAATGGCAGTAGCAGCAAGTCCTGCCCCCAGCTGGCCTGCAGAGGAAGCAAAGTGAGAAGTTTAAGTTTACACCCCTTCTTTCTAGAGTTGTGCCACAGCAGCAGCGATCGTTCCATGGGGCAATAGGATACAATAGGAGATCATGCCACTGCTGGAGCCCCGAGTGTCAAGGCTGCCAGCATGTTGCTTCTGTCTAACAGCATAAAGCAATTTATGCAGCAGTCTATAAAAGTGACTATGTGTACAGTTGCTAGCCTGAATGCTACAACCAGAACAGATACAAAGGATCAACATGGCCAATTCAGACTTCACACAAAACCATGAGGCAATCAGATGAGGCCTTCACCTCACGGATAAATCACAGTCAAGTTAGGATGCTGATTGCATTTCACGCAAACTTCAACAGTTTCTTGTCATCTCCCATCTCCATCATCTGCTGAGACACATACCTAGACAATTGTTTGAGTGGTTTTGAATTGTTGGGATTAGAGACTATTATATGTTCTGAAGCATTACATTATTCAGGAATGGCTCATGAATTACTTCCTCTAAAGCAAATAAAATCTCAAACACTCTTTCTACTTATTTTTTAAACTGGGTAAAAAATAATTGTTTGTAAAACAGAGTAAAATATATATAAAGCGATTTACCCCTTAAATGAACATTTAATTATTGAATCCATTTGTATGCCACCTGAAGCAGCTTACATGTAAAAAGATAACCATAAAAGCAACATAAAAAAAGCAAAAACAGAGTATAAGCAAACTAAAAGCAACAGAGACAGTCACTAAAAGCAGTAATAATACATATTTCTATTCAAAGAAAACCAAATAACAGTGAATAACCATTAAAAGCAGAATTAAAACAAATCCATTTGTTAACTGTTCAACAAAGTAATACATGCAAAACAAAGTTAGACTTTGCTTGAGTCAGACTTGGAATGTTTGTCCCCAGGTCTCTTCAATGGTACAACAGAGAATAGTTGCTGTGAGTATTTTCTTGACAGTGCTGAAAAGATTCCTTTCATCATTTCTCTCTGGCTCCTCTGTGTTAATTAGGTACACCATCTGCTAATGAACTTGAAATTGCCTCATGATGACACTGAAGTATACAATTTGTCTACAAGTATGTCCATTCTTAATATGTTGATGCTTTACTAACCGGTTATATAGCTGTCAGTCCCACTTCATCTTACTTGGAGTCTTCAGCAATATTCTGGTTGCAGATGTACAAACCACACAAGCAGCTGTTTGTTTGAAATGCTTTCTTTAACATCAGCCTCTAAATCTGAAAATGAGAGTAATAGCAGAAACACCAAGGGGTCTGCTCCACACACCTTCAGCATTTTGCTTGGAACACCAACAACAGCAGGAATTCCAGGAGAACCATTTTGTGGGGTCAGAATCTAGGAAGCACTTTAAAAACTTGATATTAAAAGGGGAAGCAGGAGAAGAGAGCAGAAAGACACCATGCAGCCAGGGGTCATTCTGTAGAAAAAGAGGTGCAGGAATTCATTAGCATAACTCATTAGCATAACTTATTTGCATATGCCACATCACCTGACATCACCAGCAGTATGTCAGAAGGCAAGAAAGAAAGAAGAGAGAGAGAGAAAAGGAAGGAAGGAAGGAAGGAAGAAAGGAAGGAAGAAAGAAAGCAAGCTGGCAGAGGGGGGACAGCTACTAATCCAAACCTCAGAAATACCACTATGCTGGGAGGATAGCTTCAGTGGGGGCTGAAGCCTTCAGAAGGCTGGTTGGAGGAACAAGGACCTTTCCAGGGGATGGGGTCATTTTGCTGCAGCCATGACACAAGCAGCCATTCTCCTGCAGGGGGTTGGTGGGCTGGCACCAACTCCCGGAGCTGCGCTTCCCCGAGCTCCTGCTCGAAATGACCACTGCATGCAGCTATATGTTCCTTGTTGAAGGATTTCCAAGTTTATAACAAGTGCTTATGTACGTGTGTGTGTGTGTGTGGGGGGGGGGGGGTTATGACCTTTAGATTTTATTTTTTTTAATTTCACTCTAGCTAGAAAGAGCTTGTGGTGGAGAACATGCTTTGCCTCTTGTCCCTTCTATCCCATAGCAACCCTACGAGGTAGGATAGGCTCAGAGAAACTGCCTCATCCAAAGCCATCCAGTAAGCCTTTTTGCTGAGCTGTGTTTGGCCCTAGATTCCCTGCCCCTAGTCCAATAAGTTGACCACTAAAGCACATTGCAGGAAAGCAGCTTAAAAACTTGAGATCAAAAGCAGAGGCTGGAGAAGAGAGTAGAAAACTGTCAGGTTTGCAATGTGAGTTTACATTACAGCTGAATGCACTGTCAGAAATGTTTTTAAAAATGGGCAGAGTAAAGAAATGTTCACCAATGATGTGTGTGGAGTCTTTTCACAATTAGCACATTTCTTTTTTTGAATTTTTGAATTTTATTTTCTACAAAACTACAAAAAAACACTAAACTAAAAACACTAAACTACTCCTAAGGTAGAAAGAGACCAAGTTGTTACTGTATGTAAAATAATATTGTTTCAATTATTTTCAAGAAAATAGTTACTATATCAAGGCATCATTAGCTTACTATTAGCTACCAACCTTAAACATTTAAGTTAAGTAAATAACTCTGTTTAAGACAAGTGAATACATAGCCAAAAATCAAACTTTCAAAATAACAATGATTATTCTTTCTTCTTTCTTTTAGCTTCTTTTAACAAAGTCTTATTTGACTTTTTGGGACTTTGGAGCTGCTGCTCCTTTTTCTGTGTCAGAGTCTTCTCCCTCAGATTTGTTACTTGCTGAAGAGTCAGTACTTTCCAGTCCATATATGCTTTCTTGTTCCAGTTCTTCCTCTGTGGATGTTTTCTCTCTTCTTTCCAGATGTTGTTCCAAAAATTTCTTTGCCTTTGCAACAGAGTCAATCTTTTGCTTCTTATCTTTGTAGCTGAAAGTCAAGCCTTCAGGTGTAATCCATCTGTACATGGTAGATCTTGCTTGCAGAAATGTGGTTAAACTTTTATCAGGTTTCCTCTTCTTCCTGATTTCGTTTGGAATGTCTTTTAAAACTTTGATTTCTTCATCTTTGATCTTCAAGGATGTCCTATTGGTGGCCTTGAGCACCACATCTCTGGTAGATTTCTTAGAGAATCTCACCAAAATCTCTCCTGGCAGGTTCTTTTTCTTCAGAAATTCAGGCTATGTCCTATAAACCATATCCATATCGCTTTGTAGTAAATCAGCCTGTAAACCTGTCACTGGAGCCAATGTTTCACTTAGCAGTTGCGTGAGATTCTCACCTTTCTGTTCAGGGACACCTTGAACTCTTAAAAAAATGTTGACCTTTCCATTTGCAGCCTCAAAAAATGATCTTTGTCTGAGGACCTCTCTTTTTCTACCATGTCGTCTTAATATAATAGTTTCTTTCTTGGCTTTGACTTTTTTCATCTCTTTAGCTGTCTGTTTGGATTTAGTGTTGGCATCAGTAATCTGCTTTTGTAGAGTATCCAGCTTAGAGTTAACAGTGGTCAGCTGTTCCATCAGAGGGCTCAATGCCATAGCTAGCATGGAAGACAGGTCAGTGCTTACTTCAGACTTAACTGCCAGAAGTGCTGATACAGTCTTAGGAGAAGGCTTTGGTCTCATTGCCATTTTCTTTCCCTGTCCAGTCATTGTTATTTGTTTACTGTTTCCAGAAAGTTGTAAAAAAGTTCAAGAAAGTCCACTTAAGTAAAAGCTTATGGGAAATTTGCAGTCACTTGCTCGAAGTCCAGTCATTTAAAGAGATAGAGTCTCACAGATCAGATCAGAAAATTGCCCAGTTTAAAGAGAGGGGTGGGGGGCATTTAACCCCCTGCTCTTCTGCTTCACATTAAGACCAGAGAATCAAGTCGGGAACTTATAAAATTTGCCATGCATTTTCAGGTAAGTGTTTTTTCATGTTTGCTTCAGCCTCGGTCCCTGCAGCTATCCAGTGTGCACCTCTAAATGCCATCAGGCACAGCAGCAGCGGGACCTATGGAGGCAAAAGGGAACCTTGTTCACATGTTGCGGTGAATGCACTTACATCCTGACTGCATATGTGCATACCTGTTTGTAAGAAATAGCTAATGTGCATTCCCTTTATAAATTAAATTGGAATCAGTTCCTGGATAAAAGTGCCATTTTTTCACATATTCAGCTATACATATGTTAAACATAACATGACAATTACGTAACACATACATAAAGAAAAATCAAGTACACAAATTGTATGTACAACCACTGTAACTTGTGAATAAGGCTAGTAACACCTGGTAAAGGAAAAGGTGATATGATGTCATTCCATTTGGTGTCTACTACATCCTGCAAGCAGCTAGCAGTGAATTATCATCAAGCAATGAAATACTGAATGGAATGTTCATTACTTTTATAGAATATTCCCAGAGAGAAGCAAATTGGCAGCAGCTGTGTGTCTCCCATAACAAGCAGTTGAACCCTGACTGTATAATTTTGCTAGCTGTTCTATTCTTTTAGTGCTGTAGTAAACTAGCTTAATCTGTAGAGGAGAAGCATGAAAACCAAAGATTAGGTCAAGAAAGGGTTACTGTGAAGGGTATGACTATTTGGCAGGAAGAAGGGAGAGTGGATGAAAGGAGCAGGAGAGTAGACAGGAAGAAGAGTGTGGCATCTAAAGGGGGAGAGTGGAGATGGTTAGTTTGGTGTAGCGGTCAGCAGCATGGACTCTAATCTGGGAGAAACAGGTTTGATTCCGCACTCCTCATGTAGTTGCTGATGTGACCTTGGGTCAGTTATAAGTTCTCACAGAGCTGTTCTCTCTCGAGCAGTTCTCTCAGCCCCACCTACCTGACAGGGTGTCTGTTGTGGGGAGGGGAACGGAAAGATTGTAAGCTGCTCTGAGACTCCCTCGGGTAGTGAAGGGTGGGGTATAAATCTAATCTCTTCTTTTTCTTCTCTGGCTGGGAGGCATTCAAAATGGGTGCAGTAGTCCCACTTGGTGCTGAAATGAGGCAGCTAGGGTCACATGCCAGGTGAAACTGAGGCAAGAGTGGAGTCAGAAAGAGGGCAGTAAGAAACAGCTTAGTACACTGGAAACTGGGGCTGTGGGGCAGAGGGGTGGAGGCTAAGGATGTTGTAGGGTTGTTCCCAGTTTGTTTGGAAGCCCAAGTAAGTCACTGGCAAAATTCTTGGAGAAAACATGTGGATGGTTATTAGAGTAATGTTGTTTGGAATTTGTTGTCTCCTCAAAAGTGGGAAATAGAGTTGCCAGCTCCACTTGGGAAATTTTCTGGGATTTGTGGGAGGGAAGCACCGGGGGAGTGTGGAGTCTGAGGAGGGGAAGGAGCTCCATGGAGATGTGGTGCCATAGACCCTGTTCTCCACAGCTGTCATTTCCTTCAGGACCACTGATCTTGGTAGCCCAGGAGCTGTTGTTCTGGGTGAAGTTCAAGCCTTGAGGTTGGCAACCTTAGCTGGAAAGCCAGGTCCTAATAAAGGCCTCCCTGTTGCAATCTGTGTGCCATGTTTAGGGGGAGGAACCACTTGCAGAGGAGTTGAAAAGATAATATGCTAATTTTCCATCCCAGCCTGAGAAAAGCACACATTTTGATAGATAAGGTAAGAAATAGTCCAGCTTTTTGAAAAACAATTATTTTGAAACACCTAATTAAAGAAAGATTGATAATAACTGTGCACAATTTGAGCTGAGATTCAAGGAGTGGTTCTTTTGGTACCTCAGGTGTGATTCTGCAGCTTCTTGGCACAGCTGCTGAATAACAGCTTGCTCCTCAGATCACCTGTTGAAATGTCAGACTGTTTCATTTCTTTCTGATCCACCTTCCAAAAGGTTCAGATAACAAAATCGAGCTTTGTAACATTTCAGGCAAGGTAAGAAAGCTGTTTACAAAGGAATTTATTCAAGACTTCTTTTAGCAAATCTGTGCAAGCTGATCGAGCTATAGTTTGTTGTCATGTATTCTGTATATTCTAGTTATAAGAGCAATGCATCTCTTGTGCCATCTGATCCAGAATCTTATTTCTCACAGTGGCCAAGCCTCCATGAAAACACAAACAGCTGCCACCTCTTTTGCATGCCCCCCCCCCCCCAATGACTGATATCTAGGGAGGTGCTGCCTTTGGTAATTTATTCAGCTGAAATGGCTGGGAGGCATTTCACCCCCTGCTTTCTGTTGCCACCAAAAGCCACTGCAAGCAGAAAGCATGCGGTTAAATGGATCACAAACCAATTCAAACTGGTTCAATTTGCGAACCCGCATATCTGTTTATGGTTCAGCCTACTCCACACTGTTTGTCAATATTTACTTAACCTGCAGTGATTCAGAGCTGCAGTATGCTTACTCCCTCCCTCCCTCTTGATGTATATACATCGAGGTAAAAAGCAATCAGGAGAGAGATGGATCAGTCCTGAATTATAAGGTAAAGAATTGGGTTAGAAGATTCATGAGGCAAGTTTTGACTGGTCACTACTGACAGGTTTTTCAGCTAGTGTACTTATTTTTGGTATGATTTCTTCTTTTAAATTTTGATCTTGCATCCTTCTGCCATGATCTTGCATCCTTCTGCAGAAGTGCATCCTTCTGCCATGAATTTTGCTTTGTCTTCTCAGCATGTTTCTTCTGTAACCTTCTTTCCTATTCTTGGTCATTTCTGGATTTTATCTGTATATCCACAATTCTACTGAAACCTGTTCCTGTTTGGTTCCATTTCTGAGATATTTACCTTAGTCCTCTTCTCAGAACACAAACCTGGAACCATTTATGGTTATTCTGGAGCAGTCTTTAAATAAAGTAATGCATGGTTTCTTTCAAAAAGTACCAGTAGGACCTGCATTCTGGAACCAATCTTTAAACATAACTGGTAATATACATAGCAATCTTGCATCGTGGAGTCTTGATTCAAATTGGCGGATGCATTTTATAATTTCCTTTGATTTGGAAAACATCCTTCATCCTCTTTGGCTTGTGGACATATAAGATATATCTGCACAACATATGCATTTCCCCAGCAATAGTTAGATGGAACAAGAAAATCTGTTTCTTCTTTTTTTCCCTACTGACTAAATTAGGGTTATTAGGAAACAATTCATGGAACATAAATTATTATCTTTTCCATCAATTACCAGCAAAATCCTGAGCCATCTCAAAAGCGTAATCAATTGAGCAAAACTCAGCTTTTGAGTTTTCTAGTTATATCAGCATTTTGAATGAATAAAAAATGTAAAGCTCAAAGACTTTACATAGATTTGTAAAATTCTCCAGAGAACCTTGAGTCTACCAGTTAATGAACAGATTGGATCGCCTTGAATCTGTGACAAGTATAATCCTGTTTCCTTATTGTTTGCAGTCTTGAAAATTGGAAATGATCTAGCATTTTGTATTTACTCACTAAAGATGGAAAGCACACTTGGGAGGAAAATACATTTGATGGGATGTTATCTGCTAACAAGAAATAACAAACTGTAAATCTACAAAGCAGAAGCCCAAGAAACATTAATAATAATAATAATAATAATAATAATAATAATAATAATAATAATAATAATAATAATAATAGAATTTTAGACCACCCTTTTCTGCAAGCAGGGTTCAGGGTGGTTTACAACAGGATAATAACAATAGAAAATTCAGAGTAAATTAAAACCATAATAAAATACCATACAGATCAATAGATTAAAAAACAGTCTGTTCCATGATGGCAAAAATTTCAGAAAAATACAGCTTCCCCGTAGCCTCCTAAGGGGGTAGGTGAGGGGAGGTGGGAAGTATGAGAGTGCCAGATTAGTTAATGTCCTGTCACTGTCCTCAACCAAAAACCTGGTGGAACATCTCTGCCTCACAAGCCCTGCGGAAAGCTAATAGATCCATAGACATTGGGGGGAAGATACTGTTTGAAGATGGAGTAACAAGAACTTATGGTATGGGAAGGCGATATCCCAGCAGCTATCCCAAGATATGTGAACTAGATTCAGTCAGGAAATTCAACAGATCGCTTCCCACTTAGGTAAGGTAATTATTTTGATTGGACCAGGAAACAAAGTTTCATGTCATTCCATTTCAGATCTGTAGCACCCATCAGCCCCAGGCAGGGGCGTAGACTTTTGGAAATCCTGGGGGGGTGGGGGCTCCTTAGTGTGCGCGATTCGCTTGCTCGCTGGAGCGATATTCTTCCCCCCAAAAAACCGCCCCACCTCCCCGGGCTCTTCTGAGGCCCACCAGCCACTGCTGCCGGTGCCTCTCTCTTCCCCTCCCCACCCCTTCCCTCTCCCTCTCCAGCAGCAGCGGCCGGGCCTTGGAAGGACCCGGGGAGGCGCGGCGACAAGCGCTCTGTTTTCCTGGGGGTGGCTGAGCCCCCCCGGGAAATTTCAGGGGTGGCTCAAGCCCTCGAGCCCCCCCGTTCTCTACGCCTATGGCCCCAGGTATTGCTGCCTGGTTCTTATCTCTGTGTACATCTGCGTACAGTTGCCAGTGTATCACAACAGGCATAACAAAAGGTGACATCTACCTAACACTCAATATTATGAAATTATAACAAAGTTGATCTTCATTGGTCATTCTTACTTTTTAATCCACAATGTGAAGGATGAATACTAATACGGTAGTTGGGATGCCACCAAGTTCCAGCATAGAATTCTGTCATAGACACCACCTAGGGCAGAAACTTTGTCTGCTGGCTGGTGCAGAGGGTTTTTTTTTTTTTCATTGAAAGCAGGACCATCCCATTGTGACAGGTTCAGGCACTATGGGGAAAATGATAGGGAAAATGATAGGGAAAAAGGTTTAAAGTACAGCAAGATTAGGAATATGCAGGGCAGGGGTTAAAGTGAACCCTGGATATCCCCACATTATAATAGAATCTGGCTTCCTTTTCTCTAAGAGAATGCTTTGCCTGGAATTAAATAAAGACTAGAATGGATTTTGAAATCCATTCAGTTGTCTTTACAGTCTATTCCAGTGGGTGTTTTTTTCTGAGAGAAATAGATCTGCCTGACAGTCCCCCAACCCTTTTTGCAGTGCAGCCAAGAGTCCCATTCATCACTAACAGCAGATTAGCCTTTCCTGCATCAGACTTTAATTACATGACATCAACATTCTTTCTGAAAGGAAGGGAAATAATTGTTGACAGAATAAATCTAAAAAACATCACTTGACCATTTGGGTCATTATCTTTATAAGAGCTGGTGACCCTTCAGGATAATTAGAATGTTCCATCCCCCATACAAACACATTCCATTTTAGTGGTTGCAATAATGTATGTGTAATTCTCTGTGTACTGTTTGTGGCTCCAGTGCCAAGGGAGGGGCTGATGTGGGCACCCAGGTCAAAAGTTCCTCTAAACCCACAAATTCTAGTCTAGTTTTCAGTTGAACTAACACACCCATACACCATTTGTCAGTGGCAATGGTGGCAACTTGGTATATATCTGGTTGGTTTTTTTTTTTTTAAAAAAAAACTATATTCTCCTGTATAGTCACCCTAGCTGTCCTAGAAAAAATATGTAAATGATAATTTACCAGATAGATAGCCACCCATCTGAGATCATATATTTTATGTCAATTGTTAGATGATAGCTTGTGTGAAAACTTTTTGAAGATGTTCCATCTCATTATAGAAAGTTGCCAAAATGGATGCAGTTGCATTTATTTGTTTCATACCACCTTGTGTTAACTGAACTGGAGAAAACACTGTTATTAATTATTTAAAGTGGAATAAATATGCACCACACTTTACAAGCATTTTGATCCAGTATAGATGAAAGTAGAGTCAGTTAGAACAAATAAAGCTACAGGAGGGTTTTGAATGTAATCAGAACAGGTATCAAGAAGATGATAATTTCATCCCGATTCATCAGTTTACCAAGCTTATTGCAGGTGATGGAGTATCAGAAGGAAAATTGTTACTGTCATAAGTACATAATGAGGCCAGCATGTATGACTTGAGTTCTCACAGAGAGATACTCATCTCTGAAGCTGAAGGAAGGTATTGTTCTTTTCTGTGTGCCTAAGGGCTCTACAGACCTGGGAGACATTCTGTTTCCATCAGAGAACCCTTCTGTCTCTACTCCCCTTGCATACATACACCTTTAAGAGTTCAACAATGTCATGAGGACAGTGAACCACAAGCCCAGTCCTGTACCTTAAAAGAAGCTGTTTGTTAAGATAAACACATAGAAATCAAAATCTCTGAAGAATTTAACAAATTATTAATTCTAGCATTATTTAGTATCACACATTCTTTAGATTTCCACATAGAATAAATAATCCAAGGCCGAAAGGTTCTGTTGATTTTCACCCTGATGCTTTCTATTCCCTGACTGAGTTCTCCTTGCAGAGAGAGGCTTGTCACTTCTCGTTCAAGCGATCTGTGATAACATAGTGTACCAGGGGTGCAGGAGCTCACTAGCATAACTCATTTGCATATGCCACACCCCCTGACATCACCGAAAGTGTGTCAGAAGGCAACACCCACCGCTCAGATGGATGCATCACTTGTCCCAGATTGAGAGTTCCTATCTATACTTTTGTGGCTAATAGCCACTGATGGACCTCTGCTCCATGTTTATCTAATTCCCTCTTAAAGCCGTCCATGCTTTTAGCTGCCACCACCTCCTGTGGCAGTGAATTCCACATGTTAATCACTCTTTGGGTGAAGAAGGACTTCCTTTTATCTGTTCTAATCTGACTGTTCTAATCTGACTGCTCAGCAATTTCATGGAGCGCCCACGAGTTCTTGTACTGTGAGAAAGGGAGAAAAGGACTTCTTTCTCTACCTGCTCTATCCCATGCATAATCTTATAAACCTCCATCATGTCACCCACTCAGCCGTCATTTCTCCAAGCTAAGGAGCCCCAAGCGCTTCAGCCTTTCTTCATAGGGAAAGTATTCCAACCCTTTTATCATTCTAGTTGCCCTTTTCTGCACTTTTTCAAATGCTATAATATCTTTTTTTCAGGTGTGGCAACCAGAATTGTTGTATACAGTACTCCAAATGGGGTCGCACCATCGATTTATACAGGGTCATTATGATACTGGTTGATTTGTTTTCTATTCCCTTCCTAATAATCCCCAGCAGAACATTGGCCTTTTTCATTGCAGTCGCACACTGTCTCGACATTTTCATTGAGTTATCTACTATGACTCCAAGATCTCTCTCTTGGTCAGTCTCCACCAGTTCAGACCCCATCGATGTGTATTTATAGTTAGCTTGAGCAAGACGTGTATGTTCCACTCTTGCATTAGGTATTCCTCCTCTAGAGTCTCTTCCTTCATATACTAGATCCTTAAAAATACCTAGTTACAGACATGTTTTCACTCTTACTAGGCTTAACTCTTTTCCCGCTGCTGAGTTAACAGGTCGCTTTTCTAAAGTTCCATACCTGGATCGTTTATGTAATTGTGAGACTGGAGTTGTGGAAACACTTGGCCATCTTCTATTATTTTTTCACCAATGGTCGATTCCTAGATCAATTAGGATTACTCCAGTTCTTACCAAACACTGATTACCTACTGAACTTTGGGTGGTCCCCTACTTGTTGGCAGATATTAATTCTGAACTACTTATTTTGTTACAAGATTTTTAATGATAGTTTTATCTGTAAAGTAACAAAAATCTGGCTTGACCTGATTGTAACAGAATTTGTAACACTTAAATAATATGATCTATTTAGATGAATTATAGTTTTTATCAGTGACTTCTGTTTTAACATTTTAGATAGTTTAGATTTGATTATTTTGATTGTAAATTTTAATTGCATATTTTGTGTCCTGGGGCTGATGCTGTGTGCCGATGTTTGATGGTTGACTTGTTTTGGCTGAGCTTAAGACCTTTGGTTGGGCCAATTCCACACAAGTCCTTTGCTTCCCTATCCTCCTGGGTTTACTTGGTCCAAATCAGTGTGTGCGTTTCTGCATTACATGAATCTGACCTGGGTTGATGCCGGTTCTTCATTTCCGCATCTGTCATTGCCCCGAATCTTGAGCCCCCAGCCGTCTCCCCCCCTTTTTAATGTAGGCAGAGTTGTGTTATGACATTGTGACTCCAACAAAGCTGTGATTGGCCATCTGAGCTTCCAAGCCCGCAAAAATCATCCGTGTAAGAAAAAAAAGTTTGTGCCAGAGGTTTTTTTAAAATAACTTTTCATTGAGATTTTACAGGTTACAAACCAACAAAGGAAAAATAAAAAGAGAAGAATACAAAAAAAAGCTTGCGCCAGAGTTGGAGGGGAAATGGAGGGTGGGAAAGAAATGGGAAATAGAGGGGGAACATGCAACACTAACACATGTAACCCCTGCAAAAATTGTGTCCACACCACCCTGCCATCCGCAATACATTGGCCCTGCAAAAAATGTTAACCACACAACGATGGATCAATGTCGTGTCATGCTGTTGTAATGCAATGGGGGGAAAAAACAGCTCGCGCTGTGCCTCAAAGCCATCAATACATGTTTTTATAGTGGCATGACTCAGGCATGACTTTTGTGCAAAAGATGCAACACAGAAATGTGCAGACATCTACAACAAAAGTACATTTTTAAAAAGACATTTAAATGCCAGTCAATGGTGGATCAATGTTGTGTTGTGTTGTTGTAATGCAACAAAGCGGGGAACAACAAAAAAAACCCCGCTTGAGCCAGGGTGGGAAAGGGGAGGGAAAGGGGAGAGAAAGAAGCAGAGGGGCGTTAAAGGGGTGGAGCAAGAAACCCCGATTTTGGAGTTCTCCACTTGAATGCCCCGACTTCACTCCCGTGGCAACCCCCCCCCCCTGAAAATCCCGGAAACGGAAGATCCGGGGGAAACGATGATTACATTTGGGCCAACTGCAGACCTGGAGCAACAAGTGGGGAACTGTGGCCCTGCCCTGGATTTTATCGGGGAGTGATGCCGGGGCAACAACTAGTGCGGAATCAGCCTCCTAGAAGCTAATAAATAAAGAAAGCAAAACAAAAGTTAGGATTTTTGGCTCCCATGTGCATCACTTTGCACTTGGCCACACTGAACCCCATTTACCACACTGATGTCCACTTGCTTATCCTCAACAGATCCCTTTGGAGTGCCTCACAATCCTCCCTGGTTCTCACCACCCTGAACAACTTCATGTCATCTGCAAATTTAGCCATTTCACTGCTTACTCCCAACTCCAAATCATTAATAAACAACTTAAAAAGCATTGGACCGAGTACTGATCCCTGTGGTACCCCACTGCTTACCTCCCTCCACTGAAAAAAATGCCCATTTTATGGGCTCCCTGTCACCCGGCAATGCTGTGGCGCGGGGGAGCCAGTTTGCCGCCTCACAGATTGCGGGGCAGCAACAGGGAACGCTTCTTGCATTGCACGGGGGCAGGGGGCGGGGCTTGCTCATTGAGAGCCGTTGCCCTGCTCCCGCTTTCCTCAGTCCGTTGGCGTGCTCGGTTTTGTAGAGCACGCTGTTTCTGAGCTCCATCTTCGGCCTGCTCGGCGAGAGGCGGCGACGGCAGGCATTCGGGAAAGGAGCTCTGGTCTTTTTTATTAGCAGAGAGGTTGATTGGCAGGTCGGCTGTTGCGGTGGTGGCTGCCCGGCCCCCCCTTTGGCCTGACGATTGTCGAGGGCGGCTTCTCTCGTCCTGGTGTACGGTCGAGGCAGTGGTGGCTCGGGTCGCGGCACCCCCCCTTTTCCCCCGTTGCTGCTGCGATCCCTGGGTGGCGGGTGCCATTGGTGGGTGTTGGACGCTTGGGTTTGCCCCCCCTTCCCTTTGTGCTGCTGAAGCAGCAGAGGAAGGCCCCTGGGGGCTTCTGGGCACATTAAAGTCAGCGGGTAGCGAGGCGTCCGGTGCAATTGTCTATAGGGCGGAACGATTGGTCTGCGGTGGAGACACATGCCCTGTGATTTTTCCGGGGGTTTTGTAAGGGGTAGGCCTTGGTCAGGAGTAGGGCTCCTACCTCCCCCTTTTTTCACACGTCAGAGGAAATTAGGTGGCATTGGCTGGGCCTGGTGCATTGTGGTGGCGCGGGATGGTTGGCCTCCTCTTAAAACATAGTGGTTCCTGGACTGGGGGCCATTTTAGGCAGATGCTGCAGGGTCCTTGAAGGCCTTAGTGCCTTCTTGACTGGGAGGTGGGGGCCATTTTAAGGAGGTCAAACCAGCAACAAGGTAATCTTGTGGCTCCTGCTGCAATTTTAAAAGCGGCCATTTTGGTGAGGTCTTCCTCATGTCAGGGGGCCATTTTGTGTAAGGGTGGCGGCAGCCATTTTGAGTGGCACTTGTCATATAGGCTCACTGGGATTTTATATTGGTAGCTTTTGGGGATTGGGCTTGACTCCACCTAGAGCGGGGGTTTTTATTCTGGGCTGTTAACTTTTTAATTGCTCACTTTAATTACTAATAATTCACTCTTGCCATTGAGTTTGCTGGAGGTTCATAGACATGGCGTCTGGAAAGGGAAAGGGCAAACGCAAGGGCAAGCAGCCGGCACCTAAGAGACCTCCAGCGCGGCCGGCGTTGGTTGTGCCCTCGGATGACGAAGATGAGGAGGACGTAGTGAATACAACCATTTTACAGCAGCTTGAAGCTCTCGAGAAGGGTCGGGGTATGCCGGCTGGGGGTGTTGTGGTTGGAAAAAATTCTAACATTTCTTTCCAAGCTCAGGTCCTGGCGAGGTTGGCGTTTTTAGAAGACAAAAGAGACGTGGACACTTCCGGCCTTGGTGAAGAATCCACATCTGGGCAGCCAGTTCCTTGTGCCGGGGAGCAGCAAGTGGCTCTATATTCGGCTCCCCAGGCTCAAGGAAGTAAGGAGGTGGGGCTGGATGGTCAGGGGCTGCTGTGGTCATGGGGCCCTGGTGGTCAGGGTTCTGTCGCCCCTGCTACACCACACGTTAGTTGGCCTCAATATTCTCCGTCCAGTCAGGGTTCTGTCGCCTCTCCCATGCCACTCTCGGGCTGGCCTCAATGCTCATCTAGTTCAACATCTGTTCTTCAGGGATCCTGGCCGACTTGGAGTTTTCCCCAGTCTGGCATGGACTATCCATATTCAGGTGGGCCAGTATATGATACTGGCTCTGCAGGGGCTGTGCCAAGTGGCGATGCAGACTTGCCTTTAGGTGATCACTTTTCCATCGCCACTAAGGAAAAGATACTAAAAGGGGAATTTGTAGATATATTTAGCTTGCTGTATCGTGAGATGGAGAAGAAGGACAGGGACAACTTGGACGATTGGGAGAAGGAACACTTGAAGTGTCGAGTGGTAGATAGAACATGGGCGAACTGGTTCCCTGGGTACCTGATTTATGCAGCTGTCATGGTGCGTCACCAGCCTTGGAGGGCTTCTGCAATGTTCCAGTACTTGGACATCATTTACAAGGCTTTCACAGATTTTCCTAGCCCGGCCTGGTCGCAATACGATGAGGAGTTCAGGATGCAGGCTGCGATCAACCCTGCCATGTGCTGGGACAAAATATGTCCCAACTTGTGGCTTCAAATTATGTTGCCTGCAAGGTCTGCCTGGGGTGAATGGTCTCACAGCGGCCACTCGATAAAGAGGGCGCATATGCAGCCAGGTTCCCGCCCAATGGTGGGGCAGGCGGTTCAACGATGCCCGCTTTGCTGGGAATTTTCTTCCCAGGGGACCTGTGGCCCAAAGTCTTGCTCTTTCTGGCATGAGTGCCCCTGTGTGCCGGGCCTCATGCCTTATCCAGCTGCCCACGGCCCAAAGGCCGGGGTGGAGGAAAGGGTGGTAAGCGCCCTGGGGGTGGGCCGAATTTTAACCCCCCTTTTGACAAAGGGACCCAGCCCAATTAAATTGGGGATTCTCAGACACTGGTTGCACAGTTACCCGAGGGTGGGTGATAGAAGTTATCTCTTGGAGGGCTTTACAGTTGGTTTTCGTATATCTTACCTAGGGATAAGGGCTCCTTACTTAGCAACTAATTTAAGGTCAGTTGTGGGTATGGAAGCCATAGTCCGAGATAAAATAGCTAAGGAGTGCAAGGAGGGTAGGGTTTTGGGCCCATTTGATTATTCGCCTGTTGTCAGTTTGAGAGTTTCCCCATTGGGAGTTGCGCCTAAGAAGGCGCCGGGTGAGTTTCGCCTCATTCATCACCTGTCCTACCCTCATGGGGAGTCGGTGAATGATGCCATTCCAAGTGAATTGTGTTCAGTTAAGTATACGTCTTTTGACCAGGCCATGTGGGTAGTTCGCCTCTGTGGTGAAGGGGCGGAATTGGCAAAGTGCGACATCAAGTCAGCCTTCCGCCTCCTTCCTGTGCACCTGGAGGATTTTGAGCTGCTCGGATTTGCCTTTGAAGGTAAATTTTACATGGATCAGGCCGTGCCCATGGGCTGCTCGGTGTCTTGTTCTGCTTTCGAAAGGTTCAGTTCCTTTTTGGAATGGGCCTTGAGAGTCAGGATGGGTCTCTGTAGCATCGCCCATTATCTCGACGATTTCCTTTTTGTAGGAAGGAAGGATTCAGGGCAGTGTCATTTTTTACTTTCTAGTTTTGTCTATCTGGCAGAGGAACTTGGCTCCAGAGAAGACTGAGGGCCCGGCATCCATATTAACGTTTCTGGGGATAGAGATCGATACTGTTGGTTTGTGCTGCAGGTTACCCTGGGAAAAGTTGGAGGCTTTGAAGGAGTGGGTTGCATTTGTACGGTCCCTCTTGAAGGTGGCTCTGTTAGAGTTACAGCAGTTGGTTGGCCGCCTCAACTTTGCATACAAGGTTGTGGTGCCTGGCCGTGCATTTGTGGGAAGGCTCTGTGACTCGATGAAGGGCCTCCATCTTCCACACCATAGGACTAGAGTCAGCCGGGGGATGAGGGAAGACCTCTTTGTATGGGAGCAGTTCCTGGATTCATACAATGGGGTCTCTCTCTGGCGTGAGGACCTCCTGATCGAGGCTAAGCTGCAGATTACTTCAGATGCAGCCGGCTCTTCAGGTTACGGAGTGTACTTTAGGGGTCATTGGTGTGCCGGGGATTGGCCATCGGATTGGTTTCGGGCTGGGTGGGTCAGAGACCTCACCTTCCTGGAATTTTTTCCAATTGTCGCAGCAGTTTGGATCTGGTCCACCGAGCTAGCTAATCGGACGGTCCACTTCTGGTGTGATAACCAATCCACAGTTATCATCAACACCCTTACATCAAAACCCCCCAGGGTTATGGCTTTGGTACGGGCTTTCACGTTGCAGTGTCTAAAATTTAATATTTTGTTTAGGGCTAGACACGTCCCGGGGGGTGATAATGGGGTCGCTGATGCTCTCTCTCGCAAACAGATGGAGAGGTTCCATCAGCTGGCTCCGGAAGCAGACCTGCTCCCGGCATGGATGCTCAACGAGGTGTGGGAGATTGGAGGGCTGAGGCTGATAGGGCAATGAGTTTGGCCCTAGCCCCTTCCACCAGAAGAGCTTACGTGAAGGTGGGTAAGCAGTTTCTGTCCTTCAGGGCTGCAGCGGGTTTACAGCAGGTGTGGCCTATTCCTGTGTCACACTTGATGCACTTTTGTGTGATACTGCAGAAGGGTGGCCTTTCAGCACAAACTATTAGGGCCAAGCTGTCCGCACTGGCTTTCGCCAGTAAGGCCGTGGGTCATGAGGATACCACGAGTGATTTCCATCTTCGGAAGATGCTCGAGGGGTGGTCATGTGAGTGTCCTCGGGTAGCTGACACTAGGGTACCCTTGACATCTACTGTCCTGCGTGGGCTAGAGAGCCAATGGCCCTCTTGTTGTCATGACAGCTACGAGGTCGGGCTTTTCCACGCCGCTTTGCTGACTGCCTTCTTTGGGGCATTCAGGATTAGCGAGCTGGTGGCAGGCTCTCGGGCTGATGTTTCTGGTGCAGCACTTGAGCGCAGGGATGGGTCAATTATTGGTTTTCAACTTCGGATCAGGCTGCGTAGATCCAAGACTGATCAGCAGGGAAAGGGGCAACTTTTGGGATTAGGGTCCTGTTTGGAGTCAGGGTTGTGCCCAGTTGCCGCCATGAGTCGGTACTTGGCACTTCGTGGTGACTGTCCAGGGTATTTGTTTCAGCACAGGGACAGCACCCCACTTACGAAGTTCCAGTTTTGGACCGTGACACAGAGGGCCTTGGTCCAACTGGGTCTGGGCAGTTTTTGCTTTTGTTCCCATTCCTTTAGGATTGGGGCCGCGTCAACAGCTGCTGCCATGGGGTACCAGGCTAGGGAGATACAGCGAATTGGACGCTGGAAATCATGATGTTTTAAGGGCTATGTTAGGCATTGTACAATGTAAGTTTGTTCTAGCTTAATCGGGTTGTTGTTAATTAAGTTCCTTTTACAGGTGCTGCAGGCCGTGAGACGAGATGAAGGGTCATAGTCTGCGGCCACAGCATGGTCTTTTGGGCAGCTCATCGGGCAAGGAGGACGTCTGTTGGCTCCCAGCTCAGCCTCAGCGAAGTGGTGATGGTCGAGTGGTGGGGAAGGAGGGGCATGAGATGGCTGGCGCTCCTCCCTTTATTGTTCAAGGAGAGGCAGGGTCCTCCCCCTCATGTTTTAGTCATATACCTGGGGGGCAACGATCTAGGTTTGATCAAGGGTGTGGCCCTTGTGTTGCAAGCCAGGGCCGATCTGGCGCTGATAAGGTCAAGGTGGCCCAGGGTGCAGATAGTATTGTCAGCCATGCTCCCCCGCTGGGTGTGGCGGCATGCCGGTGACCCCAGGTGTATGGACAGAGCTAGGCATAATGCTAACAGCCAACTTTGTATGGCTATGGAGTCCGGGTTGGGTCTCTTTTTGCAGCACCCCAACATACAGGTTGAGTTTCCTGACCTGTATCGTCCTGATGGGGTGCACCTCTCAGACAAAGGCAATGGGATATTTTTAGAGGACTTGCAGCATGGGGTTCGGATGGCACTCGGTTGCCGTGTGGGGTAGCAAAGGCCAAAGCAGAGGCTTGGCTTTGCATGTGGCAGGTTTATGCAAGCAAGAAAATGGAACTGGTGAGTGCCTCACGGCATATCCCAATTGGGAACAGGAGGTCATCAGGAACCACCCTGGGGCCTTGCGGTCTGGGGAGGTGAATGGTGATCGCCTCTGGGAACCTCTCAGACTAGGCTCCTCCCTGAAGGTCTGTGCAGCCTCAGGGGTAGGCGCCCCTGGGAGGGGATGCCAGTATGCTGGGCCGCCGGTTACGAGCCAGAATCTGACTGGCTCAAGACTGGGGCTAGGTTACCCGCCCATTACAAGGGCAAGGAGGTTGTGTCTGGGAGTGACGCCTGCCTTGCCTGTTCCTGAGCTTGCCCGTTGCTGCATGTTCTGTTTAAATAGTTAATAAAGTGGCCCTTGTTTAATTCCAAACTGTTGTCTGTCTCATTATTCCTGCTGGGGTGGCAATACTCACTCTGTTTCTTTTTAATTAGCCAGTTTTTGATCCACAAAAGGACTTGTCCTTTTATCCCATGACTATTGAGCTTACTTAGGAGCCTTTGATGAGGAACTTTATCAAAAGCTTTCTGGAAGTCAAGGTAAACAACATCTATTGGGTCCCTTTTGTCCACATGTTTGTTTACTCCCTCAAAGAACATTAACAGGTTAGTGAGACAAGATCTTCCCTTATAGAACCCATGCTGAGTCTTCCTCAATAGATTTTGTTCATCAATGTGCCTACTATTTTTTTCCTTAATAACAGTTTCCACCAACTTACCCGGTATTGACATCAGACTGACTTGCCTGCAATTTCCCAGATCTCCACTGGAACCCTTTTTAAAGATGGAAGTGACATTTGCTACCTTCCAGTCCTCAGGAATAGAGGCAGATTTTAATGAAAGTTTACATATTTTTTTCAGGAGATCCACAAGTTCACATTTGAGTTCTTTCAGAACTCTCGGATTTATGCCATCTGGGCCCGATGATTTATTTGTTTTTAAGTTTTTAAATTATTTTTTTTAAAAAGTTGTCTATCAATCGTAGGACCTCTTCTCTTGTCACCTCAATCTGACTCAGGTGGATTGCATGAATCAAAAAGTTGAGTTATAACATGCCAACAGTAGGAAATACCTTTCAAGTTTCATTAGCAATCAGGCTCAAGTGAAGTAGAATAACTATTTTTGGCACCTCTAATTCTTTTTATGGTGCAACTGTAACCCCTAGCTGGGAATGGAATGAGCCAGGAAGGGGTGGAACATCTAGACACAGAAGGGTGCAAACTGTGTGGAAAGCAAATGAAGGAAGGAAGCTCTGTTGGGAGCTTGAACCTTAGACATAAGCTCTTAACATCTTGTTTAAGGTAACTATGATTTATGGATGGACACTGGTAAGGGAGGGAGACTTTTGTTCTAAATTGTAAATTTTAGAATTATTGTTTCAAGGCTGTTTTATCTAATGGGAAGTTCATTTGGGACCTTCATCTTGGAAGCTGGTGCACAGAGTGGTCAGCTGAAGACTTCTTGGGCCACCAACAAGAGAAAAAAAAAGAACTTTGAGCCTGACGGACTGTGAAGAAGGGGAAAGATAACTGTTTAGACTTTAAAAGATCACTGTTCTATTGGGTTAATAAGATCTATGTTTTTGTTAAATGATATATTGTCAACTGAAAAGGTAAAAATGTTTTATTTCCTTTAAATTATTGCAAGATTCATTCCAAGTTCTGCCCCACAGAACCTACACGCTGAAGTTACACAAATACTTGAAATCCTTTCTCCTTCATGTTCTTCTGGATGTTACATGACTGCATCCTGTGTATTAGAACTTGCTTTTCTATTAAATGATGAAGAAATGGCTTCCTTGTACTTTCAATGTGCTAAATTCTGAAAGGCTATTTTCATTCCTGTATGGTTTTACAGTATGCAACAAAAATGCTTCTTAGCCTTTAAATTTGTGCATGCAAAATGTGCTGATTGTTTTGTCACCATTATCCAAGGAAAAAATTGGATTTATCTTCATTTTATGTTACTTTTAATTGCCTTCTAAGACAACCCTGTACTTGAGAGAACATCAGTGTGCAGATTGGAGGAAAGCATGTGATGCGAATCATATATAAAAGATGAAATGTGATTCCCCCCTCCCTTTCCAGGTCTAATCTAAGTGTCCTTGTTAGTGTAAGACAAAGTCAAAGCAACATATTAAAACATCTATATGCAAATTAAGTATTTTCCATAAAAAATGAAGGATTACGTTAAAGCCATTCTGGACATCAGTCCATTGGCTACATGTATGGCTTTCTTGATTTAAGTTTCAATTCATTTTTTTTTGGTATTCAAAAAAGGGCATTTTAAGAATTGCTGACACTTTATTAAGACTGGCAATGTGACCTGTCTTATTTGTGGAATGCTGTGTTACAGTCAGGACTACATCATTATGCACCACTTAAGGAATGCTGTAAAAGTGCAGCATAAACAAAGTTCCTTCCTCTTGGCTAAATTATTGTCCAAATAAGGTTGTCTATTCCCCAGACTGCTACACCACCACTTGTGACTTTGCCACAGTCAATTAGGAACCCTCAGGATATACAAGGCAAACAAGCAAGTAAAAGCAGTGTAAGGTAGAAAGCAGATTCTTACAGAGTCAACTAATTCATTGCCTTTGTGCATAGGAGAGCACAATGCCATGGCTGACTCATTACATTAAAACAAGTAAACAACAAGTTATGCATATTAGTCTGTTTTACAGCTTCCCATTCCTTCTCACAATTTAATAAGAGACTTCTGAATTGCTGTCAACCTATATGTCCTTGTTGCACACTTGGTATGCTTTGAACTGTGTGCTAGGAATTTGGTCCCCTATGGTTTCATCAAGTGTTCAGGATTCCATTTGCTGGTTGCTCTTGGCAGTCGATTTTATTTCTTTCTCCTATTAATGGGTTCCATTCCTGGAGGAATTGCCCAAGTTACAATTTGTTCAAGTACCAGAGCACAGCCGTTATCAACTCTACAGCAGATTTTTAAAAGTTTCTTTTAAAGCTGTTGAGTGCCCACTGGCTGAGCAATGAAAAACATCTGGGAAGGGGAGGTTGTAGTGAGAAAGTAAACAGAGGAAAATGCCAAACAACACAAGGTTACAAGATTTTAGATATCAGTTTCCTATTGAAAAAAACAAACATTGCCATTTATCTTTTCACACCCTCCTTTAAGGAAACCAGTCACGACATAGGTGTATTCTCTCATGCAGTAAGAACAGCACAGAGAGCTGATCCACCATGAGAGCAATCAGATTGTTAAATCCAGTGTGGTAAGAGCAGTATCTGTTTTTCATCCTAATTTCTGTTTGGATAGGTCATCTATGTCGATTATAAGGTATGAACCATAAAGAATTGAAGTTGGTGCTAATTTATATGTTCAAGAGGTCTCAAATTACATAAATAGTGAATGATTGATCTTATTGCTTTAAATGTTGTGTCACATATCTAAGACTCCCATACAAGATTGGCGGGTGTGTCTTTCCCATCTGATACCATGCAAACCATATAAATTTGTCTCTCTGATACTGTTTGGTATATAATTTCTTTAAAATACTGGAATATATGAGTTCTGTTCTGTGTCATCTAGGTCACCTGCAGCTGACTACCTATACTCAGGGGTCCTTTCGTAGAAAAAGATGTGCAGGAACTCATTAGCATACCTCATTAGCATACCTCATTAGCATATGCCACGTCCCCTGACATCACCAGAAGTGTGTCAGAAAGGGAATGTCAGTTTCAGCCCCATTATACCCTGTGGGCCATTGAAATCAATGGCAAAAACTCATAGGATATATGAGGGGCTGGAGGAAAAGGGGTTTGAATGAGAGGCTCCAAACTTGCAGGGTAGCTTCTCCTCAAAATACCCACCAAGTTTCAAGAAGATTGGACCACGGGGTCCAATTCTATGGGCCCCCAAACAGATTGTCTCATCCCCTCCATTGTTCTCTATGGAGGGAAAAAATGTTAACTTTTTTCCTCCCATAGAGAACAATGGAGGGAATGGGGGCAACCTGTTTGGGGGTCCATAGAATTGGACCTCCTGGTCCAATCTTCTTGAAACTTGGTGGGTATTTCGAGGAGAGACCCCAGCAGCTACTCTGCAAGTTTGGAGCCTCTCCCTCAAACCCCTCCCCTCCAGTAGCTTTTAAAGTTGCCACTGAATTTCGGTGGCAATTCGGCAGCAGGCTGAATCAGATTAGAGAATCTGATTTGGCCCGTGGCTGCCCTAGTGACCACTCCTGAGCTGGCAGAGCTTTGCTCCACCTCGCTCCGGCCCCAACGGACCCCTGCCTATACTTGAAATTGTGACAGTTTTCCGGAAATGTGGTGGTAGCAACCTAACTCCAGTTCCATTAAAGCAAGATCTACCAAGTAATTAAATGTTTGTTAGTTGGTCAACTCAATAGGGTACCTTTCAAACAATTAATTACTCAATTAAATGTAAATGTAAAATACAAAAGCTTCAATATTGAAATATTGAAAAAATGTAAACCCTTACAATTTAATAAACAAAAGATGTTTAAAGGTCATCTTTAATATTTTCTTTTACATTTCCTATTAAATAAGTGTGCCAGAAGCAATGTTACCTACATGGCCTGACCTCTAAATATAATCAGTTAAACTGTGCCCTTAAAGTTGCCTAGAACTTTAGTTGATTAACAGAACAATTCTACAGAGTTATACCCTTCTAAACCCATTGACTTCAACAGAATTGGAAAAGTTCAACTCTGTTTAGGATTGCACAGTAAGTTATTAATTAGAACTTGAGGTGCTGATTAAAGCTATTTCTTTTCTGTTTTCCAAAATGTTTAGACACACTGTCACCATATTTTCAAGCTAATTTCTACGATTCTGAGGGGTTCCTTTTCAAATTCAGTCTGAGATATAATTTTTTTTGTCCATTGGTTTGTATCTACATGTTTTTCTTGAAACCAAAATGATTAAGATGGGAAGATGAATAACCTACACTTCTTCCAGGATTGGCAATAATATTCAAGTAGACATAAGAAGAAGCCATTTAAATGGCCTACTTTTATCTTGGGATAATATGTTATTGTTTGTAATGAGAAGATGTGTGCTCCCAAAACAGGTGACAATGTGAATGTGGTCCTCTGCCCAACTCAAGCCCAAACTCATTCTAAAATAGCCTCAATATAAGAAAGTTTCCTTCCTTCTGGTATGTCTTGCTCTACGCCTAAAGAAACAGCTGCAACAGTTGTGAGCAAATTACAGAACAGTAATAGGAGACCAGTTGCCTGAGTGAGGAGGTACTGCTACAAGAACATTTTGATATGGAGAGGGTAAAAACTAGAAAAAGTTGATTTAAGAGAAATAAGACAAATATCTGTGTATGAGTAATATAACAACTCCTTCATATGCTGCATGTGGATTATGTTGCAGTCTGTGGACAGGGAACTAATGTCTGCAGCATTTTGCGAGATACCTTCAATATCTTTTATTAATCCTCATTCCTAATTCTACAGGTAAAGGAATAAGAAAACTGAAAATGTTGTTCAAGGTAATTGGCTAGTCAACCATGTCTTGAATCTTCTTCCAGTTCAGGCTATACTGTTCTCCTTGTCAAGATCTTACCATATAACTTGCCCCGCTTTTGTCCTCTGTAAGACTGAGTGGGCCAAATGAATAAGATCTTTCTTCAGAATTACTCTTCCTGTGAAAACCAAGGTTATCCATAATGAACTTCAGTTTGACCAATGTGACCATTTGCCTTTCCTCTAGGACAGGGGTGGGCAATTGTTTTGGCTCGGGGGCCACTTTGTGGGAGCGGAGGTTAGCGGAGGACCGCACCTTTTAAAATGATTGCATTCATTACTTAACTTTGCATTTCAGAAAAGGTATAAATTGTATCATAAAAATCAATAAATATAAATTAAATAAAATAGTGGTAGTTTTATTCAATTTATTTATTGTGCTGATTTCATATCATCTATAGCTGCAAGCACATTTAATTTTAGAATCAGTTTAATTAGACAAATGTACCCTATCACACTTTTCTACAATTTTTTTTGAAATCAGGAGTGAGATTGCTTGTTGAGATTCTCATCACAGCCTGCAAGTTAATGTCTATCAAAGAGCATCTATATTTACTCTTGTTAATCTTCATGTCTTGGCGGGCCGCAAAAAACTCTGTGGCGGGCCACCATTTGCCCACCCCTGATCTAGGACACTTCATATAATTAAAAGTGCATCTGCAAGTTTCTATCCCATGTGGATCTGTGTGTATCTAAGGCTGCGGCCACATGGCCCTTTAATGCAGGAGGAACTGCTTTTTCCTCCCGCATTTAAAGGGGCCATTTACAACAGCCACGGCTAGTCCCATGCTGAAGCGGGCTCAAATGCGGGTTCTTCCCGTGTTTTCCGACCCTGGGAAAATCGAGTGTTTTCCCGGTGGTCACGCAAGAAGCCCACATTTGAGCCGTCTGGACAGCCCTCTCTCGCAATCATTGCAAGAGAGGGCTGTCCAGATGGTCCCATCCTCCATTTCCCCCCCCCCCCTTTACACTTGGGCACTCAAGCACCCAAGTGCAAAAGGGAAAAAAAACCCCAAAACTTACCAGGCGGCCGGCGGGGCTCGGGGAAGGGTGCCTCCCCCCCGCCGCCATTGCCACCGCTGCTTGCCATTGCCGCCGCTCGCTTCCTCCTCCACTGCCACTCGCTGCCGCTCGCCTCTTCTGCTGCCGCCGTTACTGCTGCTCACCGCCGCTGCCTTTGCCCACCATGGTTGGGATGTGTAAACATCCCAACCTGAAATTAAAAAATCCGGCCCCTTTAAATCCGGGAGGGCTCCCAGATTTTTGGGGCAGTGTGACCACGGACTAAGTGAAAAGTAAAAAGGGGTAACTAAAATGTTTACTGTCATTAGGGCTGCCAACTTCCAGTGGGGCCTGGAGATTTCCTGGAATTGCAACTGATCTTCAGGCTACAGAGATGAGTCCCCTGCTAAAGAATTCTTGCATCTTTGATCTATATATGCAAAGGCATCTGTGGGAAGAGCTATGCATCCAACAACATGTATAAGGTATTGCCATTGGAGTTTAGGCTTTGGGCTGGGTTTATACACTGCTGTCTGTTTGAGATCATAAAGAAAAAACAAAACAAAAAACCCAGTGTGACTTGAGTTGTATACACTTTCTGTACTTCCCAATTGGTATGATTACGGAAATGGCTGCTGAGGAGTCTGTCTGGGCACAACCTGATTCACACTGAGGATTCTCCATGTAATCCTATACACTGAAAAGTGTGAAGAGAAAACAAACATCCATCTTGCGTGTGTAAACCAGTTTTAAAGTTTATACATCAATTATGCAGCATGCAGACAGTCTTTCTGTTCTCATACTGCATAGTTTGTATTCCTACTGTTGAGTGAGGCCATGTGGTAAGCGAAATGAGTTGTGCTAAACCAGCAGGACTTTCAGTGGCCTTTATACCTTTCCTAGATTTAAAAAGCATCTTGTGATGTGGTGCAAAAAACTGCTGGTAGTGAAACAGAATGCAAGAAGAGAAAAGTCATGTAGAGCTATTGTGCAGTTCCCTGCTTTATGGAGGTACATGGGGAAACATCCAGAGACTGTTTCTATCCTTCCTTGTGATCATCCATATATTATCCATACGACTGTAAATGTTAAGGAGCTATTCAAAGAATAAGCAGCATGTTCATGAAAACTGTAGTGATTTATATCAACAGGCAGATCATGTAGAAAAATGACAAGGAAAATTATATTAACATGCTGTGGTTTTACAGCCACTTACGCAAGTGTGACTTATGCAAGTATTAGTAGGCATCCAACAGTAGCCTTGATAACTGGAACTTAGTGGTTCATACCAGCATCTGCACCTGAAGAACTGGTGAAGCATCTTTTTTTTGGAAGCAGAGTAGCTGATAATATCCTATCCTAAGCACTTGGAGCAAGCACAGGACATGTGATTGCTTTTAAAAATTACATATTTTTCTTTAAAAATGCTAAGCTCATATGAAAGGTGCAACTATGGCCCCCTCCATGCCAGGAGCTGTGACCCATGGAAGGTCCTAGATCCCAGTGTCTTATGCAGTCAGAAGTGCAGAGATATTCCATCTTGTATCAAACCAGTGAATTCTGATCAGGATGATGAAACTAATTGCATCTGCTGATGAAGCAGGGAAAGCTGTCACACGCCCTAATCAAGGACTCATCAAGTGGCTCATGTAGACCCCCATGCCCCAGGTGAGATTAATTACCCGTGTATGTAGGACAGTAACTTCAGATGCAGCAACAAAATTCCAGTAATGTAGGTTGCATTCAGGTATCTCCTATAACTGCAAATATGGAAAATGTTCTTTACAGAACTGCAAGGCATTCTAGCACTTCTACATGTCTTATTGCAGTGATGACAACTAGCTTCGATGGCATAAAAAGGGATTGGACAAATCCATAGAGGGTAGCTCTATGGCTACAATGACTAACGGCACATGTACAATTATAATCAGTGGGCCTCTGAGTACCATTTGCAGGAGGACTCAGTGAGACAACACTTCATGTCCTGCTAAGGACTTTCTGGAGGCATCCGGTTGCCAGCCCCCTTTCAAAAATTTCATGAATCTCCTCTCCCATTGGCTTCCATGAGCAAGTAGATCCAGTAATGCTTTTAAGCTATGCTTATTCACCTACTAATGATCAGTTGACTGAGCACATTTATTGCAATATTTTCATATACACTTGATATTTTGGGTAGCAAATTTATGAAAAATGCACCCCCTCCCAATGTTGTCCCTCCCATTATCCTGTGCACAAAGCACTCTAATGCTCAAAATATAGTTGTTTGATCATTATGATGTGTTTAGCAATTCCAAGGACAATAATGTTGCTATTCCAATCCTTTATATTTTCACCTATTTTAATATACATCAATATTAGGCATAATTTGTGTATATATAAAGTATAATTAGAAATATATATTTATATAGTGGTGGTAATAATGCCACATGTGAGCATTTCAAGACACCATGTCTTTAAAAATTCTAAACAGATTTCTGTACTGAAGGACTTGCATATGAGACAAGTGAGTTTGAAGGGGAAAACTCAAGTCCGCCCCTGGCAGCGAGCAGTTTATTTTTAAACATACATAGACTTACATGCCACGCCCTTAGGTTGCTGTGACAGCGTTCAGTAGACAATAGGGTCAACATGGAATCAACATGAGGAGATGAGACAACTGTCTCGGGAGCCTGCTGTTTGCAGAAGGAATTATCAGCCAGCCAGCTTCAGGAGGACAATGCTCATTGTGTAGCAGGGAGGGGGAAGAAGCATGGACTTTGACCTGGCTAGCACCCCAGTCTTAGACTTCCCTACACTGTATGGAACCTTCTTTCTTGTTAAATTTCTTGTTAAATGTCTTCAGAAGGCACAAAAAAGAAGATTCCATTGTACCACAAATTTTCCATGGAAAAACATTTGCTCCTTGAACACCAAAAAAGCAGTTATAACTGATAATGCAGCTGCCTTAGAGAAACTACTAATGCTCTGCGCTTCTAAAATGAGAAATACTTCTTAGCCACAGAACCCAGGGCTGCCGAACAGAAGCTTCCATGCCAAACTACTGGGCCATTTAGTTCAGTAGTTCAAATCACAGCTTTCAATGAGGATTCTTTTAAAGCTCTTTTTATGCTCTGCTTCCAGCCTGTTTCATGAATAATATTTTATACTGCTGAATGTCATTTTATGCTGTTTTTATGCCTGGAGTGGACTGGGAATAAATACAAATGTATTTATTTGTACCAAAGAATGGGAAAGGGGGGAATTTGACTGTTGCTAAACCTGAAATATAGCAGGCATGAGAGAAGCTAAAATTGTCCTCTGGAAATAGTAACAAAATGCCTGTTTTGTTAGCAAGTTAATTGCAAACATCTGCACTTTATTTTTAGATTTAAATTTTCAACCATATTGACTGTCTGTCATAATACTGTCAGTATTACTGTAAATTATGCATAACAATGGAAAATAATTAAACAGAGCCATTAAGAAACACTGTTGTGGAAAATAAAAGCTTGCATGATTTTAAGTAAGTGGCTGCAATTCTCTCTGTCTCTCATCCAGCAGTCTTCATCTCACTGAATCCCAAATATGGGCCTGTGCAGCTAAAAGTATTTGTATACAAATGACTTGGATTTAATCCTCTAGGAGAAAAGAGAGCTATTTCAGTTCAAATGATTCTTGGGCCTATTAGCAACAATGCAGAGATAAAGAAGAAGGATCTATTTGTTCATCAGTGCAGTGATGGGACAATGGGGACTTTTAAATGGCAGGTGGGAGCTGTGAGTTGAATTTGGCGGGGAGCCATTTAAAAAACTTTTGGCAAGCCAGCATCTATCAGTGTTGAAATAGAAGCTTCCTACATAGTGAAAAGATCATCCTGCCATGATAGAAGGGGTGATTTAAAAAAAAATAATCTTATCGGCTGCTTCCACATGGGGTGTGTATGACTATTTATCCCTCTTGCTGTAGCAGAGAGTGGCATTACAGCATGTGGGGAGGATGTCTGCATGGCTTGTCCCACCACTAACCCCACCTCTCGCTCCATTACATTAGCCTAGAAGTACCAATGCAACACCAATCACAGCAGCTCCTGGTAACTCTAAACCCCCTTTCCGCCTCCCAAGCTGTGAATTAAATAGCTCACTATAGGTCTAAAAAGGGGGGGATGAAATGCAGAGCTTATCTTTGCCATTTGGAGGGTGGATCTTCACTCCCTCTCCTGATTGGCTGCGGGCAGAGTATCTAGATGGATGATCTGCCCTAAGCCACTTCTCCTCAGTTCTTCCTTTGGCTCAAAAGGGAAAGCCCTCAGAACCCCAACAGTTGTGCTCTGAAGGACCTTGATGTGGTGTGGTGAGACATGGTGTCCATGCATGTGTCTAGCAACCATTGCATAGTTTAAACAAAGCCAATTTCAACTGAACATTGCCCCTACCTTTTTTCTAAACAAAAGGATAGGGATATGTAAAGAAAATAAGGAAACAGGGGTAATAATTTTTAAATGATATATTACAAGGATGAGCCATTTAAACCTTCCCAATTTGCTCCCTGCCACTTGGGGGGGGGGCAGAAGTGGAGGGTTTAAATGGCTGAGTGGCAAGAAGCTCCCACAGTTCAGCTGGGTTTTTTGGGGAGAGCAGAAAGCAGGAGCCATTTAAACCCCCATTTTCTGCTCTTCACCAACTGTCACAAACTTCATCAAAGTTTGTGGAAGTTCTTGGTGGTTCCATTGCCCATGAACATGGGCTCACAAACCATGTACTGGCCAAAGTTTGTCACAAAATTTATTTCAGGAGATGGTTCATACCCATTCCTAAAACAAACTGGAAACCATTGTAGTTTCTAAAGCACTGCTTTTGTGTGCTCTTTACAATAGGCTCTTACCAGGATTCTAGCTGTTTGCTTTTTGTAGCATTTGAGACTTCCATACTATTTTTAAAGGCAGCTCACATTATTACAGTCATCCAGTCTTGATGTTACTAAGGGACACATTATTGTGGTCACTCAGGTCAGGTTTTCCAATAATGATTGCAGCTGATGAACCTTGAAATCTTTTTGCCACTAGCTTCTCTAAGAACAAAAAGTCATCCAGGAGTCTCTCCAGATGTACACCTACTCCTGCAGGGGGAATGGAACACCAATTCCCATTTCAGCTTCACTCCCATACAGTTTCATATTCAATTTGTTCATATTTGTTCAATGTTCCACTGCTTCTAGATCCTGATGTAGTACTTGCATTGACTTCCATGTCATCAGTGTATTGGGGTCATAGAATGATAGTCCAACCCCCTGCTCAATGCAGGATCAGCCTAGAGTATCCCTGACAATTGTTTGTTCAGCTGCTACTTAAAGACTGCCAGTGAAGGGGAGCTCACTACTTCCCTAGGTAGCTGATTCCACTGTTGAACAACTCCTACTGTAAAAAAAGTTTTTCCTAATATCCAGCCAGTAACTTCCTGCCCTTAATTTAAACCCATTATTGGGAGTCCTATCCTCTTCTGCCAACAGGAACAGCTCCCCACCTGCCTCTAAACCCCTCAAATACTTAAAGAGAGCAATCATGTCACCCCTCAACCTCCTCTTCTCCAGACTGAACATTCCCAAGTCCCTCAGCCTTTCCTCACAGGGCTTGGTCTCCAGGCCCCCAATCATCTTCATCACTCTCGTCTGCACCCATTCAATTCTGTCCACATTTTTGAAGCGAGGCCTCCAGAACTGCACACAATACTCCAGGTGCGGCCTGAAAAATGCAGTGTACAGTGGGATGTACAGTGCTGTGTACATTTTACTCCATATTACTAGATGATCTCTCCCAGCTGTTTAGGGTTGACAGCCACAGCTGGCAATCTGCCAGGAGGAGTTGTTACATGAAAGATTTAAAAATTCTATGGAGTTTATGCCTGCCTACCTATTGTGTGTGAGAGCAGAAATCTAGACAGCCATTTTATTTTTTTTAAAGAGAGAAATAGCAACACAATTGCTTTTGGAGTAAGGCTACCCATCCCTATTTGTTACGTGCAAGATAAATATTACACAATTGTCATGTGGGAGTATTGTGCCACTGTTCCAATGTGCTTGTGTCATATTTCCAGCAATCTTGCAGAAAGATGCAACATTTTCTTCAGAAATCATTCTTTCCAACCTGGATGCTTTAAATCCTGCTATTAACCTCAGCATTATGCACAAACAGCAACAAAATGTTTCTAAAGTAATAGCAGAGAAAACTATTCCCAAGTCATATTTTTGTGATTACAATGTAATGCTTTATGAACTTCTAAAATCTTTGTGTGTGAATGGATTAAAATTCTAAAAAGGTTTAACCAGGGAGAAACCATGTAATCAAGCAGTGAGAGTATTCTTGTTTTGCAGAAAAGAATAAAATATTATGTTCCCACATTGCTTTCCAGCAGAGTAGTTCATTGCTGGTACATTTTTGATCTTGCTTTGATGGTGAAGTATTCCCAGTAACTTCAGAGAATATTTTCTTTAACCTCCATGTGCTTGTAAAACCTGGAGAGTGAGGACATTGATGGATGAAGGTCTCCTTGAGGCTTGACATCTAGTTTTGGAGAGGCAGTAGGGAATGTAAGTAGACTCGTACAAGACAGGACAAGGGCAGAATTGCCTGTTAGCCACACAGATGAGAGCTTTTCAGAATCTGAAAGTTCATTCTGAAGCTCTAATCAAGGATGAGACCAGAAAGCATTCAAATGGAGCCCTTTGAACTCCCCCCCATACTCAGAGATTTAGGCTGAGAAATCTCCAAATCTTTTCTAGCCTGAACATAAATGACACTTTATTAGGATTATGGATCTGTAACCTTTTTGTAGCTCTGTTTCTTCCAGTGTAAACACAGGTATGAAGGGGCATGACCTTTCCTAGAGAAGGGAGCACAAGAGCTTTTACTCTAATCTTTTGGATTTCGGTTGCTCCTAGCCTTCTGAAACTCACCTTCTGAGGGATGGATTCTTTATAGCATGGCCTCTTTCTGAAGGCAAAATAAGTTGTTTTTGGACTCTGTGTGATTTTTCTTAAGCTTAAAGAAAAGTAATGCAGTTGTTGAAAATGCATTATGAAAGCAAAGAAAGAGAAAAACACAGGTTTTGCTTATAAAAGGACAGTCTTTTGCAACCTTTGTGCGAACTGGAAACAACTTGCATTAAATCTTGACTCTGGATGCAGAGATGTAGTCTGGGATCCAAATGGGTTGTCCATGCAAGGCCTTTCAGATCCTCTTCCTGAGCAGCTGCAGAACTCTCTAGAGGGCCATAAGAAGCAGAAGCAGCAGGGAGAGGGAAATTGTCAGAACACCATTCACACTTTAAGTATGTACATCAGGCACTTTTGATTTTGGCCACTTTTGCTTCCTTGTGGGGATATACAGGGCTGTGTGTGTGTGTGATGGTACTCACCAGTACTGAGTACCAGCACTTTAGGGGGGGGTGTCCCAAGACAAAGGGGGGGATTGGTGGAAATCAGTGCAACATTATATATGAGTACTGGCAGTAGGGGTCCCATTTTCCCAGTGGGAGTGGGGGATTCATCCCCACTCCCTTTACCTGTTGCTACTCCACGGGGTGACAGAAGAAAACATCTTTAAAACCCTGCAGGATGGCACCACATCACCTGGTAAAAACCTGAAAGTGACATAGGGTAGCTCTAGAAATCACGATGATTTAGGTGATTCCTAGAGCTACCTATGTCACTTCTGCTTTTTTTAACCAGAAGTAGCATGGTGCTACAACCCATATTGCACCTCCCCCCATATTCACAGCCTTCCCACTAGTTGCTAGGTATTGTCTGGGATCTCTAACTGGCACCTTTAAAAAATAAACAAAAAGCTCTATATTAATATAAAGCACTATATTAAAATAAAGGAAAAGCCACTCTTCTCATTTAAGTGGCTACAGATTTACTTTTTTTCCAAGAGGACCTTGGGATATAGACCCTGAAAGACAGATTGTTATAATATATTGTGGCAATTAATGGTTTTAAACAAAGTATAGTCTTTCTGGTGGCACAGGGGTCAATAGCTGCCATGCAGGACTGTCACAGAGAAAATTCTGGGAAACGTACTATATGGAAGTCCCATTCTGCTGTTTGGCAGCCTCAGCAGCAAAGGGGAAAGCACACAAGCAGTGGGGAAGCCCCATGTGGGAAACATGTAAGTCTCCTTAGGATGTGGCTGCAAGACTTTCCCAAATATTACAGGTCAAGTCTTGAAAAATCCTAGCAGACAGCTATAAGCATCTGCTGGAGACTGAGACTATTGCTGTGTTTTAATAGCTACAGCTTGTTTCATTGTTGATGTTTGAAGTCTGTCCATTAAGGAGACCAGTTGCTGCTGGGCTGACTAGACCCCTTGATACCGAAAGGAAGAGGGCAGAGTATGGAGGAAAAAATAAAGTAGGTATTGTAAGGAGGACAGAAAAATGAAAACTTGCATTAAGAATCTGCCTAGTCTTCTTGCCTGCGGCAAGCTACACAACAACTATTCTGTTTCTTTGCCTGTCCTGTTTTTGTCTATGAAGTAGGTTTGCCAGTCAGTGCCTAGCAACTGTCAGGGGGGCTGGGGACAGGGATATGATGGGGCCTGTGATGCTGGCTGTAGCATCACATTGCTTCTGGTAAAAACTAGAAATTACATAGGTATCTCTAGGAATTGCCAGAAACTCTATGGCAACTCCTTGATTTTATGGTCATTTGGTTCAGGAAGGGAACATTGCAATAATGGGAGAAAAGGCATCAGACAGAATTTTCTCATCTAGCTCTTCAAGCTTTTGTGGCTGTGGACCTTGCAACCCTAATCAGGCTTAGTATTATAATGCAGTTATGAAGGTAAGTATTATGAAAATTCTGCAGAGTTTGGCTAATGGTGGCATTAAAAATATAAAGTTGTGCTGCATTAGCTAAAGCCTGGAATGTCTCCACTCTGCTAGCCTTAAAACACACAATAAAACCAAAGCCCTTGACTTTATTGCAAGTTTGCTTCACTAATGGCAATGTTGTGCTGCAGAGATAAAGCCGGGATTGCACTGCTTGCTGTTTTATGGGTGCTACAATGATATCTTTGTTTTTCCAAGGGAACATTGAAAAGTCAACACCTGATAATGAGTTTGCTCTAATTAATTAAGGAGCATATCTTACGGCTTAAAAACCTTTACCTTGTGTTAAATTGTTTTGCATCACAGAATGAGAATAGTTAATGGTGCAGACACTTGCCTTTGATTGTAGCATCAGCCAGAATGACATGGTTGCCTGACTCTTCCTGTTCCTCTTCAGATATATGCCATAGACGTAATTTTAAAGCCACTTAGTTCTGATAATGTGTGTGAATTCAGTTGTGTTTGGGTGTGGGGAGGGAGAGAAAGAATGGTAAACCTAGGGTTGCCAGGTCCCCCCTGGCCACTGGTGGGGAATGTGGGGGGTATGGTTGCCAGATCCGGATTGGGAAACTCCTAGAGATATGGGGATGGAGCCTGGGGAGGGCAGGGACCTCAGTGGGGTACAATGTCACAGAGGCCACCCTATAAGCATCTATTTTCTCCAGGGGAACTGATCTCTACAGTCTAGAGATGAGCTGTAATTCCTGGGTATCCCCAGATCACACCTGAAGGTGGGCATCCCTAACCAAGGCTCTTTCCACATGTCTCTGCCCGCCCTCCACTTTGGCTGCTGAGCAGCAGGTTTTTTTTGAGGGGGGGGGGAGCATCCACATGACATCATGTTTTAATTGTGCTCCAGTTGTAATTTTCATTCTCAGTGTGCTCTTAGGGGGTGTGGCCATGGCACAATGGCAGTGCATCTGCCTCGCATGCAGAAGCCCCCACATTCAATTCCTGACGTCAGATAGTAGGTGGTTTGAAAGACCTCCCCACAGCTACTCAGAGTAAACAAGACTGGTTTTGATGGACCAATGATCTGATTCAATAAACAAAAAGCACTTCATGTTTTATTTCCCAAACCTGAACTTACTTTGATCTTTTTGGGAATAGTGCAATACAAGTTCTTTATCAGGCAGCCTGGCAGGGATATGTGCTGTGCATTATCCAAGGTCCCACCCACATTGGCACCACATTGGCTATCAGCTCCTGATAGCTTCTACATTCTCTGCTACACCATTATAGATTTATTTTCAGGCTTTTTCTTTTCAAAAATCAGTAATTGTTAGATCAGTCTAGTTTGATAGTAGGGGTGTGCACTCAGTATATACCAAGTTGAATAAATACCTCAAAAATACCTTATTGAAGAATACGTTATCAGAGAACTGTATTCGGCTACCAAAGTATCTGCCTCCGAATAAAAGCCAATATTATTTGGCTTTTATTTGGGCTCAGCTACTCACGGAGTCCTGCAGACCCTGCCCCATGACTCCCTTCCCTCTCAGGCTCATGCTGCCTCCGTGGCATGGCTCCCCAGTGAAGAGAACATATTTAAACTTTAAGTACCTTCCCTTTGCTGGGTAGTCATGCTGTGGAGGTGGCACAAGTCCAAGAGGGCAGGGAAGGTATATAAAGTTAAAGCTCCGTCCCTTCACTGGGGAGGCACACCACAGCTGCCTGGGGAGCCCCTTCACTGGGGAGTCATGCCACAAAGGCAGCACAAGCCTGAGAGGGAAGGAAACCAGTCTTCTGGTTCCTCCTAATACACAGCTGTTATTTTTTAAAAGTCTCTAGCCCTTTTTATTGCAGACGTCAGTGTGAAGGATGTATCTCCACAATTAAAAGGGCTAGAGCCGTATTTTAAAATGAAAGCTGGGAATTCAGAGGAACTGGTAGACTCTGGCAATAAATTATTATAACATTATGGTGGTCTAGCATTTACCTTTTTTAAAAAGGCTGAAAATAACCCTGAGGCAAGGAAAGTGCAAGGAAGACTGCTATGTGGATATTTGGCATCCACGCAAGCAATGGGAGAGACATGGAGAATTTTTGCTATGTGGAAGCACGCTAGCACAATCTCGTCAGATCTTGGATGCTAAACTGGGTCGGCCCTGGTTAGTATTTGGATGGGAGACCTCCAAGAAAGCCCAGGGTTGCTATCCAAAGGCAGGTAATAGAAAACCACCTCTGTTCATTTATTGCCTTGAAAACCCTATGCAGAGGTGCCGAACTCATTTGTTACAAGGACCGGATATGACATAAATGTCACTTTGTCAGATTGGACTATGTGTGCCACAAAATGTAGCACCAGATACTGGAGATATAAACTTTATAAAGGTAATTTAAGATGCTGAATGGCAAGAGTAGGTGAATGACAATAGCAAGCTTGATTGGATTAGGTGTGATATGTAGAGAGGTAGTAGGCATAGGCGTAGACTACAGGGGGGGGGCTCAGGGGCTCAGGCAACCTCCAAAATTTCCCGGGGGGAAATTTCCTGGAGCCCCCCCGGCAAAACGGAGTGCCCACCCGGCTGGCCGCCTGCCCGCCGTTGCTGCCGCCCGCTGTTGCCGCTGCACCTTTCTGGCCCCCTTCAGAGGCAGGCAGACAGGCCAACTGGCCCGCCAGTCAGCTGGCCGCCACCTCCTCTCCCCCCCGTCTGGCCACTCCTCCCTCTCCCTCCCTACTGGGCGAATGCCCAGCGTGATTGCGTCACCTGAAAGTGATGCCATCATGCTGGGCATGTTGCCGGGGTGATGCTCTAGCAATCACCCCAAAACTCTATGGTGCCATAGAGTTTCAGGGTGATTGCTAGAGCATTGCCCCGGCAACATGCCCAGCATGATGGTGTCACTTCCGGGTGACGCCATCACGCTGGGCATTCGCCCAGGAGGGAGGGGGAGGGAGGAGTGGCCAGGCCGGGGGGGAGAGGAGGCAGTGGTGGTGACATGGTCCCAGTGTGTACACATGCTTCGTGCACGCACACAGGTAAGAGCCCCCGCCCCCCTGGGGAATACATAAGTCTACACCCCTGGTAGTAGGTGTGGGGATATCAGCATTGGTAATGAGACAGGAAACCTGGGTCTCTATTTGGTCCAGGAGGATTCAGTCCAGGAGGGTGCAATGTATAAATGGACATAAGTCTGACATTAAAAACCGCAACATACAAAAACCAGTGGGGGGACAGTTTAACCTTCCAAGACATTCAGTTGCTGACCTAAGAGTAGCAGTTCTCTTACAAAGGAATTTCAAAGGGAGATAAGAAATAGAGACTGCTGAATTGCAATGGATAATGAAGCTCAAGACAATTCATCCTCCTGGACTGAATTGAGACCTAGGTTTACTGTCTCATTACTAATGCCTGCTATTGTCATTCAGCATCTGAAATCACTCCACTCTCCAAGATATAAGGGTAGATGGACTCACATTCCAGCTATACCTGAAAAATTAGCAGTGTCTCACAAAAGCTGCCACAAATTTTGTTAGTTGTTAAGGAGCTACTGGACTCTCACTCCTTTTCACTAATAAAGATTGCAAGCTATGATGTTAGGTTTCTTCCTTCTTCTTCTTTTCATCTGTTAAAAATTGAGAGAGGGACCTCTCCAAATGAAATAATATGTTGATTTCAGACTGGGCAAAATTCACTCAGTGCTAGTGATGATAATGGAACTGTTAAAAAAGCAAAGGGGAGGGGTTAATGGGAAGAATGGCAGCTAGTGAGGTGGGAGGAAAGAGAGAGAGACTTGTTGAACTGGACCATCTGAGCTCCTGGATGCCCAGCAAGGACAATTGTGGCTGGGGGCTGCTTTGCTGCCCTGAGGAAGACGAAGAAGCATCAGAGTTAGACGCTAGGCATCCTGATGTTGGCGAGGGGGGGGGCAGAGATAACCATTGAAAGGGTGAGGTTCTGTTCCTGCCCAGGTCAGTTGCTCCACAACTCACCCACCCTCCTGCCCTGTTCTTAGTGTAGGCTGTTGCTGGTTGCCTGTAAAGAGGAGCCAGGTAGGAATTTTTCACTTCTACCCAGATTGGCTGAATGGGTGGGGGTGTTTTTGCCTACCTTACACTGAGGGCAGTGGATTGAAGGGATGCCTGTGGTGGATGAAATTTAAATAGGTTGGTCACTTGGCAGGTTTTATACAAGCAAGAAAATGGAACTGGTGAGCACCTCACAGCAAATTCCGTTAGCGAACAGGGGGGTCATCAGGAACTGCCCTCGGATTTTAAGGTCCAAGGTGGGGAATGGTGATCACCTCTGGGAACCTCTTAGGGCAGGCTCCTCCCTGCAAGTTGTAAGGCTTCAGGGATAGGCACTCCTAGGGGCAACCAGCTTGCTGGGCTGCCGGTCACAAGCCAGACCGTTGGCTCAAGACTAGAGCCGGGTGACCCGCCCTTCAAGGGCAAGGGTGTTGGTCAGGGAGTGATGACTGCCTTGCCTGTTCTATGCTTGCTTAGTTGTTCCTTTGCTGCAAAGTTCTGTTAAATAGTTAATAAAGTGGCCCTTGCTTAATTCCAAACTGTTGTCTGTCTCATTATTATGACTTCGGGGGGGGGGGGGAGGGGGGCAAATGGAACCATAAATGTATTTTTAAATACTTAGTCATCTAATTTCAGTCATTAAACAATGAAATCCAATCCAAGTGTTGTAATTCCTAATCAAGGTCTTTTTGAAAGAAAATAAAACCTCAGACAGACACAGAAAAATCTAAGCAAGCCAGTTTGGTGTAGTGGTTAGTGCACAGACTCTAATCTGGGAGAACCGGGTTTGATTCCCCACTCCTCCACTTGCACTTGCTGGGTAACCTTGGGCAAGCCATAGTTCTGGCACAGCTGTTCTTGAAAAAGAGCAGTTTCTGTCAGAGCTCTCTCAGCCCCACCTACCTCACAGGGTGTTTTTTGTGGGCAGGGGACAGGAAAGGAGTTTGTAAGCCACTCTGAGACTCCTTTGGGTAGTGAAGGGTGGGGTATAAATCCAAACTATTCTTCTTCTAATCTAAAAAAAACCCTTTCAGAATAAACCAAAATAATGTCTCTTTAATTCTCCTTCCCCTTTCTCTCTTTCCCATGCCCCCTTCCTTACTTTTAACATGCATGTATGTGATCAGGTCTCAAAGTAACAGCAGAGCAGGGTGATCTCAATCTAAATTGTGCTCATCAGAAGAATCCCCCTCCCTTCCTTCATTCCTTCCTCCCAAGTACAAGTGAATACGAAAGCTTGTACCTTGAATAAAACTTTATTGGACTTAAGGGTGCCACTTTCTTCTCTCTCTCTTTCCCTTCCCCTCCCTTCCTCCCCCCCTTCTTCCTTCCCATCTCAGTCAGTAGTAGCAAAGAATAGAGGAGGAGGAGGGGGTGGGAGACCTCAGCCAATAGAGGAAAGGAGGCTTGGCTTTGTATCTCTCCCCACATGATTAAGGGAGCTGGGAAAAGCAAGCAACGACACAGTGATGCAGTGGGCAGCAGCTCTGGGGAAGGAAGCAGTAGAGAGCCAGTTGCTTGCAGGCTAGATATGAGCTCTGGATGGGCCAGTTCCAGCCCTTCAGACCATATGTTTGACCCCCCTGCCCTATGGGGTCATCATAAGTTGGCTGCAACTTGATGGCATTTTTCACCACCAGAAGCAGTTTAAGGCCGTGGTCACATGGCACCCTAATCCTGGATAGTCACGCTGGGATTTTATCTGGGATTTTTTTCTTTCGGGTTAGGATGTTTACACATCCCAACCCCAGTAGCGGCGGCGGCTGGGGGAGGCACCCTTCCAGCTTGGCTCGCAGGAGAGCAGTCTATACCCCCCTCCACCACTGCCACCACCGCCAGGATGGCGAATCCAGACCCATCCTGGCTGGCTGGCTCACCCTGCATGCCACTCCTGGCACCAAGCCCCACTGGCCACTACCTGGTAAGTTTGGGGAGAAGCATGTGGGGGGGGGGTGCCAGGCGGCAGTGGCTGGTGGGGCTCGAGGCCTGGAGCGGAGCGTGGGGCGGGTTTTTTTTCCTTTTTTGCACTTGGGTGCTTGAGTGCCCAAGCACCCAAGTGCAAAAAAGGGAAAAAAACCCAGGAGGGACGATCAGACAGCCCTGTCTCGCAATCATTGCAAGAGAGGGCTGTCCAGATCGACTCAATTACAGGTTCCTCGTGCAACTGCCGGGGAAATACTTGATTTTCCCGGGGTCAGAAAACATGGGGAAAACCTGCAATTGAGCCCGCTTCGGCACAGGAGTAGCTGCGGCCGGTCTGGTCAGTCCCTTTAAATGCAGGAGGAAACAGCAGTTCCTCCTGCTTTAAAGGGCCATGTGACCGCAGCCTAAGTGTCTGTGTACACTCACATAGGTCCTGCCTCCCCCTCCCATTTTAAAATTGAAATGCTGCTGCTGATATCAGCCCAGAAGCTATTCCTCCCACTGAAAAGAATAACCACTTATCTCTTTTTCATGTTGCATATGCATAAAATGTGACCCCCAGTTTACCAGATCTCTAGACAGAGATGGAATTCCTGAAGCCCATTCTGAAGAGTTACTGGACATTGTACCTGGCAGGGACAGTTCTAGAATTCACCTCTTGTTTGTTCTTCAAGGTTCTTCAGCAGCAAAATAGGGGGAGCTGGCTACTCTACTAGTAGCTTCAGAGGGGAATGGGCTTAGCTTACAGAATTCTTTGAAATTCTGAGCTAGGAGAACTGCAGTGCAATCCTAAACAGAGTTACTACTTTCTAATATTTTGAACACTTTGAACACTTGAAAAAACTGTGCAAAATTTGGTGCCACATACTCACAAAGCCACTTGCCAGAGGGAAGTTCGAGTACCTGTGCAAGAAACTGAACCTTCATTACTTTAGTATGTGACACTTGAGAAGCAGTGTTGGGCTTTTGCAAGTGTCAGCAGTCATGAAAGGGTTGAGCTGAAATCTCTGCGTGTTAATGTTAGCGGGTTAGCTTAGGACCAGTTAGATGTTGTGTTGAATCTTCCCAAGACAGGGGAGGTCTTATTCTTAATGAGGTGACCTTAAGATTGACTACTGGCTAATCAGTATTATGGAGAAGGTACATGCCATTCTGCTCTAACGCAGGAGGTGGAGTTTTGGGGAAAACTTCCTCTCCTTTGTTCTCACACAGACACTAAAGAAATGAGATGGAGTTAGAACTAGAAAGATGAGTTAGACTGCTGTTATTTTTCTTCCATGTAACCCTTCCCTAATTTTCTAGTAAACTTTTCTTAGATGCTAAACACACACGTGTCTGCTGCTTCATTCCACTGCATTCATTTGCTCTGCTAATTCCTTACCTACCTACCTTTGCTATTCAGCATGTTAAATACTCCCCTGTGGCATTGGCCTCGGGTGATCCCATGACAAAGAGAGGGGCTGAATTTTACCTGGGTAATAGTGGCGAGAAGGAAGGGGGGGGGGCAAAACAGTGGCTAGTCTTCTTCACAGGATGAAAACATTCTTTACATGGTTCTTTACACATGGATACGTGTGTTGGCAGAGTGCTTTTTCTTAATATAAGCAGCCCAAACTTTCTTTTTAAAGCAGAAAGGCTTCTGCTACTTTTACTTTTTTGGTAAGCAAATCCTAGGGTTTTACTTTCCTGAAAACAGAAGAGGAGAGACAGAACACAGCTTTTATTCTTTTACACTTGTGCCACCTCTGGGAATAATTTCTTGCAACTATGCTGTGTGTTTAAATGTTCTATCAAGATTAAGAAAAAAGGCCTTGAATGTATTGCTGCTAAAATTATGACAATATTTTCCTGAACAAAGTGGTTCCAGGACATCTTTTCATGTTTTATCTTGAGTGTTTCTTGGATTAAGAGGCAAATTGAAGAGAGAAACAGCATGCACCAGAGGGAAAGGAACAGATTTGACTTTTAATTTTGTGGGATATATTCTATTCAAATACTGCATTTCCTCCTTTCTGCCTTGATTCAGCAAGTTAACAGTTTTGACTGTATACATCTAGGTCTTACAAATGAATATCTTGCATCAGTGTTGACAGTATCAAAGGATTACTTTTTACTTGAGGGCAAATAAAAGTACAACAGCTTTTAAAAAAGAAAACAGAGGTTATGATTTATTAAAAAGTTGCCCAACTATTCATTAGTATGGCTCATTTGCTTCACATTTGTAGGTGGATGTATGTATCAGATCACAGAGCTAGAAAATGGCATTTAAAATAATCAAAAGAGAGGAACATCTTCCTAACTAGGAAAAAAGAAAGTGCTTGGATACCTTTAGGATTGAAAAAAGATGTCTTGAGGGTAGGGGATAATAGAATATATGAAGTTGTGCATAGTTTGAAGGAAATACCTAGAAGGAACTTTTTCCTTCCTCTTCCATAATACTACAACTCAAAATCATCAAGTGAAATGGATGGGACAGTAGATGTAGGACAGGCAAAAGCATTTCTTTATAAAACATAATTAACCTGTAGAACACGCTCTCTTGGGACATAAACCATCTCAGTAGATGGGGTCACTAATTTAGTTGACTTGAAATGTGGATTAGACAACTTTATGGAGGATAGGCCTCTCAGGAGCTAAATATTCCTAGGCAGTCTACCTCTGAGTATTCATTCATTCATTCATTCATTCATTCATTCACATTTATAGCCCGCCCTTCCCAGAAGCAGGCTCAGGGCGGGTAACAACATATCATTTATACAAAACATATTAGCAATGGCAATAGCAATAATGGCAATGGAGAGACAAGTGTGGAACGACTAGTGCCTTCATGCCCTACTGGTGGGCTTCCTGGCTAGCCACTATGGGAAATAAAATTTTTGAGTAGATGGACCCTAGGTCTGATGTAACAGGGCTCTCCTTATGTTCATAATACGTTTGAAGTGTACCCATAAAATATAGGCTTGGATTCCAAAGTGTGAGTGGAAAGCTATGTCAGGAATCTTGCATGACTCAACGTTGATGATAGGGGCTGAAGGAACTTCATGGATGATTCGAGGGCTGGCATTGCCAGGATAGACTGAGGTGGGGCAGCTGCCAAGGCCCAAGGTTTCTGTCAGGGCCCTCTGCCTCAGAGCCACTCCCCCACATGCTGCTAGGGAAGGACCAGGATGTGGTATACAATGGTGGTTCTCTTGGTGGGTGCAGTGGTGATGTTCCTGTCTGCACACACAGCCCATCACCATTAGAGAAAGGCCATAAGGTCAGTAGGAAGGCTCATAAATGGCCAGAGGAAGGAAGGAAGGAAGGGGAGGGGGAGGAAAAGATTGGATTTATACCCTACCCATCACTGCTGAAAGGAGTCCCAGAGCAGTTTACAATCTCCTTTCCCTCCCCCTTTCCACAACAGACACCTGTGAGGTAGGACGGGCTGAGAGACCTCTTTCGAGAACTGCTCCTGAGAGAACAGCTCTGAAAAAAAATTATGACTGACCCAAGGTCACACCAGCAGCTGCATGTGGAGGCATGGGGAATCAAACCCGGTTCTCCCAGATTAGACTCCATGCTCCTAACTACCACACCAAACTAGCTCTCTTAACCACTACACCAAACTGGAAGGACAAACAGGCAGGAAGGGATGTGGGTGGGCTGAAGGGAAGGCATGAGTGGGAGTCCTAGTGGTGGCCAGAAGAGAATAGGGGCTCCCTGGGCACTCTGCCCAGCCCCCCCAAACTTGGAACTGGCTCTGGACAAATTGCACTGGGGGTGGGGGGTCTCAGCAAAAAAGGGAAACTGGTCCTCCTTGTGGATATCAGACCTTGCTTCACTGGCTTCCTCTGCCAATTTAAGAGGGAGGTGGGGCAACTCCGCCTTATTTCCCTTCCTCACTAACCCCCCTTTGCCACATGACATCTGTCTTCAAGGTTTCTGTAACCCTCCCCTGTCTCAGGTTTTCAGGAGCTTCAAGAGACTGTTAGTGAAAGGGGTGGGTGGGAAAGAGCTATGAGCAGCATTGCCGTTGCAATCTGTTGGGTCCAAGCCATAAACTATGAATATAATTGTAGTGGTTTGCAAACACATGCTGTTTAAACATATATTTACCAGGGAATCATCATTGGCTGTATTCTTGGTGACAAACCCAGATTTTTCTTTGCCTTGCCATCACAAAGCCACCCAAATGCTCTTAGTGCCCTTAAATGTGGGCTGAGGTATGAATCTGGCCATTCTTAAACAATAACCTTTAAGTACATCCTTGAACTAGGCATAGTTCCATTCACTGGCTGTGCACTATGGTGTGGTCCAGCTACCTTCAACACTTTAAAGTCCTATTTACTTCAAGAGGAGTGATTCAACATATGCCTCCCTCTGAAATCAATGGGATTTCTATCTTAAAACTACTTAATTTTGGCTGGGTGGTATCCTGTATGGGAACTGGGCTTGTCTAAACAGTAAAAGATGCTACAAGAATGGTGATGTTTCCTGCTGTTTTCATTCCTATAAAGTTTGAATAGCAAGATAATAGAAGCAGACTTCAGTTGGTCTGGCGAACCCAGCTCCTGCATGCAGTATGAGGCTCGTCCACTACCACGTCATTATTGATATCACTCCCAAAGATAAACGAGCCACAGGACCTGCTTCCCAAAGGAACAGGTCATAATTTGTATTTTTCTTGCAACAATCCATAGTGGCTCCTTTCACTGAAGCTCTTTCTAGCACTACAAGTTCAGCGTTCTGCTATACGCTAATGCTTTAAAAATAGCTATTTTTTAACTATTTATCAATTTTTAATGCTGACAACTTTTTGTTTCTCCCAATGTTTTATTTAGCACTTGAGTTGTGTGGGGAAAGCTGAAGCATAAACTTGGATAACCCTGGGAGGGAGGAAATTCCCTCTATGAAGCAGACTGTCCAGTTTTAGAGTTTTTACTCCCATGTATATTTTTTAGAGTAAGTTGTAACTTCCAGTCCATACAGAGCATCTATATGAATGAATAAAATACCAGAGCATCAGTGTGCTATGTGTTTTGTCCCAGATAAAGTGGATTTTTTGGTGTTTGTGTGTGCACTTTCCTGGGAGCTGGGGAAGAAAGGTCAAGGAGGCATTGTTTATAGACAGTCTTTTGCTGGAGTCTAGTAATACTATTACCCCCACAGGCATTCAGCAGCCTAGTTAATTTCATGTTCTTTTTCATAGAGGGAAAATACAGTTCGTAAATTCAATTCTGGTGGGAGCTTTCCAGGAGTGATCCATGATTACATTAAAGAAATGACCAAAATAAATGGGAGAGGAGCTTTGGGAATCTGGGAGAGCTGGGAAACATCTGCTAAAGGTGCCCTTCACCTTCCTCCCGTTATTTTAGAAAGCCCAGAGATTGCCAGGGGCCACTGTAGTAATGGTGGGTGGTAAGCACTGTCATCTTGTTCTCCACTTGTGCTTTCAGGGACTTGGTTCATGGAGGATAGATCTATCTGTGGCTACTAGCCATGGTTACTAGAAAGAACCTCTACATTCAAAGGCAGTCAACCTCTGAATACCAGTGCCAGGTGGCAACATCAGATGGAAGCCTTGGCCTCTATGTCCTGTTGTTGGACATCCAGAGGAACTTGTTAGTCACTGTGTGAGACAGAATACTGGACTAGATGGACCACTGGTCTGACCCAGCATGACTCTTATTATGTTCTTAATTATAAACATCTAGTTTTAGTCAGCTGACTTTTATACTCTTTAATATCATTTTAAACAATGTTGTTAAGCTAACTTCGGTCCTACTTTGGTGTAAAAGAAAGGCAAAACAGAAACTTTTAAACAGAACTTAATTGTTTATTTGCAAAATTACTGAAGTTTTGTAAGGCCATTCCAAAGAGGAGGGCTGTCTGTGGAACAGCACGTAGTTTCTGTAGTATGTGGAACATTCTTTGCTCTTTATAATTCCTGAGGATACTCTAGTACAGACTATTTGTAAACACCTTAATAAGCTGTATGTACTCAAGCTGTATGTATTCAAGGTATTCTAAAGCAATGTAAAACTGAGCCAAACCATCTGTAGTGCCCTCTGGGACAAAGGAACATAATACTTGGAGTCCATGGGGTCTTTAGATCACAAGCCCTGTCACTGTTCCCTTATGCAGCAGAAAAAGAGCAAGAGTCCAGTAGTACCTTTAAGACTAACACAATTTGTGGTAGGGTATATGCTTTTGAGTCACTGCTCATACCCTGTCACAAATTTTGTTAGTCTTTAAGGTGCTACTGGATTCTTGCTTTTTTCTGCTGCTATAGACAAACACAGCTACCCATCTTGATCCCTTATGCAGGTTGCTTTATTTATCCTTTTTGACCCCTGAAGGTGTGGTTCACTTTACCCACCTCAGAGTTACAGTGACTTACATAGGAGAAGAGCCACAATGCTGCAACCTGCCTCCTACTTCTTCTCATGCCAGCCTCCTCCTATTTCCTCTTCCTCTCTTCTTATAATCTCAGCTTCACACCTGGTCCTTGAGTTAAGCTCTACCTTCATTGTTCCCTGCCTTGCCTCAAAACACCTGGACCCAGAGCCTTTGTTCTTCCACCCAGGCTTGCTCATTGCATTTTAGCATCTGTTAAAAGTGAAACACTCTAATTTAATCTTAAAAAAAAGCAATTTGAACTCTCCTGGGCCAGACTACAAAGGTGGCCCTTTTGCTGAGGCCACGGTACCTTTCTGCCCTTAGTCCCACCCTGCCTCTCTCAGGTGAGTGAGTCTTTCTACTGGGCCCCAGGGCTTGTCCTGCTCTGGCAGGTAGTTTGTTTCTGGGTAGCCTACCACACTATCCCAGATCTGTGGGGAGTCCACTTTGGTTGTGCAGGATTGTAGATGGTAAAGCTAAGAGGTATGACAGAAAATAGTATAACAGTGTAATCCTAAGAATAGTCGCCTTTTTATGACCATTAAAGTCAATGGGTTTAAAAGGGTGTAACAGTCCGTAGGATTGCAATTAAACTGTTCATTTTAATAAAAGACCAACAGAAGAGAAATAAATGTTTATACAATTACACTTCAGACATTTTTGACAGGTTTATTTGCTTTTTATTAATGGTGATGGACAGTTGTGTGGGGAATCTGGAACACTGAATCCTTGACCTTTTGCAGACTGACAGCCCTTGCTGAGGAGCAAGAGAACAAATAAACAAAACACACAAAGACCTTTATGTCACTCACCATCACTGCAAAACAGCAATTTGTAGCATTTGTAAAAAGCTAAACCCTCTTATTTAATCGAAAAACCACCATCATTTCAAGCAAGTAACCCCCCCCCACACACACACACAAGTAGTTAGTTCCTAGGTGTCCTATAGAGACAGATAATTTATTTATGACACTTTTCAGCCAGATCATCTCCAAACAAGGAGATTTCTTTACATCTTTGATAATCTTCTCCAATTGTATATTGGTATGCTTAAGTTGCTGTTGTACTGCATCCAATTTTTTATTCATGTCAGTCATTTGTTCTATCAGAGGGTGCAATGCTGCTGCCAACATGTTAGAGAAGTCTGGAGTAGAATCTGGTCTTGTGACCGGAAGCGCTGATCTTGTCATTCCCAGTGATTGTTTTGATCTCATCGCCATTTTCTCGGGCCGTCTTTTGTTTACATTCCAGGAAAACTTTTAAAACATTGAGGGAAGCTCATGGACAGAAATGCTTTGGATAAGTATGCTATTTATTTGATTGAGGTAAGAAAGCATTCTGTGCCCAGTGCTGAAAGTTGTTTTCTTAGTTCGCTTGTTTTCAGCCGGGGGGGGGCGGTGTGTGTGTTTGAATTCCCTTCCCCTCCTACGCTGTAAATAGGGCTTTGGGCAAAAGGTTCTTCTCAGCCAGCCATCATGAACTCACTGTTTTTTATGATGTGTAAATTGCTTTATAGGGGTCATTTAGATGCTTGACTTCTTGCTTGCTGTTTCGGGTGCCGTTTCTATGTTCCATTGATGGATCGGCCATGGCGGAACCATTGGGACATAGGAAGCCTCAATCCATCAGCAGTCTGCCTCTAGAGTGGCTACCTCTGTGCCCCCTGGCTAGGAGTCCCCTACAAGGACTTGGGGGGGGGGCAGATCAACTGGATCCCCTCCCAACCAGGGCAGTATTGGCCGACTCTCTCAGAGCTGCGAGGAGTCACACCTGCCATCGAAACTGCCAAACTGGAAGCTCTCCAACCCCAAAATCTTGTTAGTCTTTAAAGTGCTACTGGAATCAAATCTAGCTGATCCTACCATATATACCTTCTAATATTCCTGGCAAATCCAGATGTGTTTTATGAGTGCATGCATGCCTTTTTTTGGATATGGGTACACTTGAATGCAACCATTTTCAGCTATGGCACCACTTTTTTCAGCTGCCATTATGCTGGGAATCACAGAGGGCTGTACTTGTTATGGGAGGGCATTCATGTTTCTGTCATGTAGTTATGGACATATATAGAGAGTGAAGTAGGAACTGCAGCTAACTACCTGTATTGAAATAGGGCATAACTAATTACTGCATTGAGGCCAGGAAGAAATCTTTGACCAAATCAAATTGGTTAGCAGCTAAACATTTGTCTAGCCTTTAGTGTTTGCTGCCTTCTGTAGTAAGTGGACTTGTTCTGTTTCCTCCATCTTGATTATCCTATCAGTCCTAGCCCGTAAGCATCTGATAGGGTGTACTGTGTTAGTGCCTCCTCTCTGCTTGTGGTGTGCTATAATCTGGATAATATGTGTTAATCTTTAGCCGATAAACATGTAAAGGATCCTACCTTTAGGCAAAGGATTTGGATGTGATAATCTTTTTGTCCCTTCTGGCTCCCATGATTCTATTAATATCTTTTGTGAGGAAAGTTTTGAGAACCCTTGAGGTTCCCACCTAGCCTTATGCTTCCCTAACAGAAGTACATTTTAAATGAAAGTGACATTCAAAAGCCTGATGTCCTTGAGGCTTTAAGCAAAGTATGATAGGCTAGTGACATTTCCAGGGTATTTTTTCACTTCTTCACAATGTGAAATTTGCTTAGCAATAGACAGTCATGATTACACATAAAAATCCCCACAGTACTTTACACACTAATATCTGTAAAAGCAGATACTTGCCCAGGCATCTGAAAGTAACATCTTTTCCCTCACCATGCCCCAGATATTAAAACACTTTTAGTACACTTTTTTTTTTGCATTACTAAAATGGCCAATAATAAAATGCATGTCAAAGTAGCAAAGGTGATCTTGACTGAAATCACCAGGTTAAAATAATGTATTTTAAATTACTGTAGTGTTTATAGTGGTATCATTGGGCTAAAGGCTAAGTTCATCTGCTTTGCTAACAAAATATATTCCTTTTTGTCTCTCCTCTGACTTAATTGCCTTTAAAAAAAGTGAAAATGACATTGAACTGTCTTTTCGTTCTGCAGAACACTGCAGTTTGATTCCTTATTCCTGATGGAATTTCACATCTTATGAGCTAATTCTGGAAGTAGCATAGTGAATAATCATCTGAGGGAGAAATCTGACTACAAATACACAATCACTTTTGAGGTAAGGAAAACTTCGACCTTTTTTGGAAGGAAGAATGTCGACTGCTAGCTACACTGCAAAATTCTAAGCTGCAGTGTTTTTCTTACAAAAACCACAATGCAATTTTTGCAGCAAGTGAAGAATTGTTGGAAAACTGGATCATACCTCAGAGACTTTATTTTCTAAGAAATAAATGTTCAAAGAACTAGAAGCATTAACTGTAAGGACATGTGGGGTGGGGGGAATACAAATTATTTTCAGGCCTTCCATAGACTGTATCCCCTTAAACCGGGGGGTTGAAAGTATTTTCAAGGGGGCAGTGTGTCAGATATGCCTGCCACTCTCCCGGGCGGGGGATGGGGTTTACCGAACTGGATGCGCTGAGTCCCCTCCTCCCCTGAGCAGCTTCCAGCTGGACTGTATTCCCTCCCCCTTGCTTGCTGGTTTCACGGAAATTATGATCTGCTTGCTAGCTTCACAGGGTCATCTCCTTCCAAGGTTCCTGGTAGCTTCTCACAGATATTATGTTTTTAACTTCAGTTGCAGGTGCAATCTCCCCGCTCTTTAGTCTGGGAACTGTATTATGTGGGGGTTTTCCTGGGTGGGGATTCTGAGGCGTCTTGAAAGCCTATATCTATTCTAACATGAGTCTTCATCTCTATTACTAACTCATCACATGTACCCTGAAGAAAATCCCCAATAAAGAAAGTCTTGCTTAAGAACCTTTGTGTGGGGGTGAATATATCCAGGAAGTCTCACACCTGAGCCATTATCTGTTTTTATAGTATTCAGCATGTAAAATACTGAATAAGTAAATAAGCTCAATAGTCATGGGATAATAGACAAGTCCTCTTGAGGATCAAAAACTGGCTAATTAATAGGAAAGAGAGTGAGTATAAATGGGCAATTTTCACAGTGGAGGGTGGCATACAGCAGGGCTCAGTACTGGGTCCGATGCTTTTTAACTTATTCGTTAATGATTTGGAGTTGGGAGTAACCAGTGAAGTGGCTAAATTTGTGGATGACATGAAATTGTTCAGGATGGTGAAAAGCAAGGATTGTGAGGCACTCCAAAGGGATCTGTTGAGGATGGGTGAGTGGGCATCAACATGGTAAATGGGGTTCAATGTGGCCAAGTGCAAAGTACACGTCGATGGGGTCTGAACTGGTGGAACTGGTGGAGACTGACCAAGAGTGAGATCTTGGAGTCATAGTAGATAACTCACTGAAAATGTCAAGACAGTGAGTGACTGCAATGAAAAAGGCCAACACTGCCAGAGATTATCAGGAAGGGAATTGAAAACAAATCAGCCAGTATCAGAATGCCCCTGTATAAATCGATGGTGTGACCACATTTGGAATACTGTGTACAATTCTCATCACCACACCTCAGAAAGGATATTATAGCATTGGAAAAAGTGCAGAAAAGGGCAACTAGAATGATAAAAGGGTTGGAACACTTTCCCTATGAAGAGAGGTTGAAGCGCTTGGGGCTCTTTAGCTTGGAGAAATGATGACTGAGGGGTGACATGATAGACGTTTACAAGATTGTGCATAGGATACAGCAGGTAGAGAAAGAAGTACTTTTCTCCCTTTCTCACAATACAAGAACTTGTGGGCACTCAATGAAATTGCTGAGCAGTCAGGTTAGAATGGATAAAAGGAAGTAGTACTTCACCCAAAGAGTGATTAACACATGGAATTCACTGCCATAGGAGGTGGCGGCGGCTACAAGCATGGATGGCTTCAAGAGGGGCTTGGATAAAAATATGGAGCAGAGGTCCATCAGTGGCTATAGATAGGTATAGATAGGAACTCTTGGTCTGGGGCAAATGATGCTCTGTATTCTTGGTTCTTGGCCCCACTGCTGGACCTCCTGATGGGACCTGGTATTTTTGGCCACTGTGTGACAGAGTGTTGGACTGGAGGGGCCATTGGCCTGATCAATCCAACATTGGCTTCTCTTATGTTCTTATGATTTTTGTGTGTTTCTATGGCTGCTTCCACTTGGTGGTTCTCCACCCCACCCAGAATGCTAGAAATACCCAGATTTATGGGGAATGTGCACATGATAATATGCTCAGTCTGACTACAACCCATCTCATTCCAGGAATTTCCTACTTTAATCCAGAGAAAAATAAAATATGCTTTCTCAGGTTTGAAGTGGGAACAATGGGGTGGTTTCAAGTGGGGTGTCCAACTGTATGCTCTATCTGTAGCCAACATGAACTAAATCCCACTTTTAAAATGGTGCTGGTCAATGCTTTCTCTAAGCTGTGGAGACTTGTGAGAAAAAATTCTACTTAGTGAGCTACTGGCATTAAAGTTGTGAGCGAGCAATTTGGCTACTGCATAAATTAGTTTGCTTTGGGTGCCATCCTTCCTGAGCTAAGACAAAAATTTGTGAGCTGGAGGCTAAAAAATGGTGAGCTAGCTCACACTTACCCAACTCAGAGGGAACATTGGGGTGGGTGTGATTGCCACAGAGTGTGTACTTTTATGCCAATGCAATGGAGGAAAGGGGAGGAGCCTGGTGGTGGGAGGATGTTGGCAGGAGTGAGTGGTGTGGTAATGGAGGTGTGTGGACACTGTTCTTGTCTGCTTCCGTGCCTTTTGCTGTTGCCACTGTGGTGAGGATTTTTTTTCATGCCTCTGTTACAAAGCAGCCTAGCATCATCTATTGCTAAGCGAATTTAATATTGTAAAAGGAGTGAAAAAAAAAACCTTTCATAATATGATGACTTAATTTTATTTCATATTCATGTTGTTTGGCCAAAAGTGTGTGTTGAAGAAATGAAACATAGGTGAAGAACAGAATTAGTGATGATACATGTTAGAAACTCTTTGCAGACAACATGGAATATGTAGATAATCAGAGTATGGATGAGAAAGCCCACTTGCCCTACTCCAAATCTTCACACGTGGACCATTCCTTCTGTACTGAACATATACATTTGGAGCTGTCCAAGCACCAGTGATCTCCATATGATCTGTTCCCTACAGTGTAGGCTCTGTAGAAAGGACCAAATCAATATATGAAACTTGGAAGAAGGACCAGTGGGAACAAACCCTATCTCCTCTCCATGCATTTGATTAACCTCTGGATTTCATGTGGCCAATCCAAACATAATGCAGTTTGGGGAGTGGAAAGATTAAAAGAAAGAACTAATGTATATACTCAAGGAATTTGGGTGCTGAGAGGGTAACACAGAACAAATATTCAAGGAGAATGTATGATTGGCACATTTGATGACAAACAATACAGTTTTACAGTATTGAATAGACTCCCTGCATCCTTTTGTCTGGCAGCTCCTCTTTTGAGTTTTATGAACCAGGTGAAGATATTTTTATTTTCCCAGTCTTTTAGTGAAATTTGATTTTGTTGAGTGGTCTTCATAGTGGAGATTTCTGCATTTTTCCTGCTTTTATCACTCATAAGTTTCCTTGTTTTTATTACTAGTGGAATCATTCTTAGAATTCATTCTTTAAAATGTGTAAAGGGCCATTCTTCCTGTAGCCCATCTGCTCAATTAGCTTCTTCTTTCATTTTGCATGTGCCTCACCTATCTCCAATCCTTGTGGTCCCAGCAGTGAATATGTGGTAGGGAGCCAGTCCAAAAACAATGGAGACAACACATTTTGTGGGGTATAACAGGCCACAACTTCATTGATTACAGCTGAAAACATCTGGCTTGGCATGGGTGGTAGATCCAGGTACTGAGGGATCCACCTACCAGCAATTGAAAAACTCTGTTCCAGCTGCTGAGGAGCAAACCCTGTTGTGGCACACAAATGGGAGCACCTGGGCAGAAGTCACTACATGTACTGTCTGCTACCTGGGGACAAGAAGAGCCCGGCAGACCCTGAGCTGGGCATACCTCTCTCTGCCCCCAAGGTCCCTCAAGGTGACCGCTAACTAGGATGATGGGCATGCAAACCTAATCTTCCCCCAAATGGATCCAGCCTAATACCAAAACCACCTATCAAGTTGTGTTGAGAACAAGACACATAGAATGAAGCTGCAGATATATGAAAATAACCATGAACAGCAGATGCAGGCCCCAAAAATAAGGGGTGGAGGTGGGAAAGGCAGCTGAAGGTGAATGAAACCTGGTACTTTGGAGAGCTGGGCAGAAAACTGGCCCTCTAAGACCCACCTGCCCTGACCCACCCATCAGCAGCTTGGCCAGCCTTCTGATTGGCTGGTTGGTGAAGAGGGCTGCAGGGCCCACAAAAGCCATACAGAACCTGGGAGGACATATGTGTGCCTTGGGAGTATGGTGCCTGGCATGCCATACCATCTCACAGGGTGCAAATGCTCCCTCTGCATGTAAGTCCAATGACCTGCACTTCTTGTTGAGATTAGCAACAAAGTTTTCACTTTACAGATACTCTTCTAACAAGTCACCCATGCCAGGAGTTTTGGATACTAGAGAACACATGCAGTGTAAACACCTGGTTTCACTAGACACTAGAAGTGTGTACTTTTGAATCGGGGGGGGGGAGGTATGTGTTATTTCTGTAGGTTGTGTGCCTGTACTGCCGCTTCCTTTCACTTTTCCACACATGTTTTGCTTTGATCTTTCCTAGCTGTTTACCCACTTCTTTTTTACATGTTCATAAAAGCCCTCAGAGAAACAGCTAGGAAAGATGGAAGTGACTGCTAGAGGAAGCAAAATGTGTGCAGAAAAGGAAAACAAAACAAAGAATACAGTATAGGCACAAAACCGATAAAATAACTCATGTGGAAATGCCCATTCTCCCAACATTGCCCCAGTTAGAGACAAACCTTGGTGGGTTGTAGATGATCTGACAAAGAGATGAGAAGGGGCCACTAATGTGAATCCCCCCTGGGAACTGTGTGGCTGTATAGCAGAGAATGTATTTGTATGTTCAGTCACTGGCATGTCCTATTTAAAGGTCTTGGGTAGCAAATGTCTCTGTAAGACAGCTTTATATGTTCCTCAGTGAGACACTGACTTGAATTGCACTGAATATTTCCACTGCAGCTCAGAATACCCCCAGGTGGATCCTGGGGGAGAAGGGAACAGCATAAGGCAGAGGCAGAGGTCTGCAGCAGGGTGTTGGCATAACTCCTAATACTTCTTAATGGATGTGCAAGCTGAATTCTATGTGTTGTTTTCAATTGAAATTATTCTGGGGGTGCTGTGTGTTCTAAGAAACACTGAATATTTTCAGTGTTCCATTTCTTTAACAAGATTTGGAAGCTTAACGGTTTCTAGAATGAGTGATAGAAAGTTAAAAAAAAGAAAGCTATGAATAATTTAATTTAGAAATCATCAAAGCAGAGAGAACTGTAAGACTCCCCTACCCTGCTAATGTATGAATCCATGTGAAATGCAAATGGCTGGATGACAGCCAAAGGTTTAGGTTACAAGTTAAAAATTTCTTATTTCTAAAGGGTTTAGAGCACCGAATTATTTGCTCTTGCAGCAGAAAATACAAGTTGTTTACTTTCCCAGTAAAGAATTCTCTCAAGATGAAGCATAATTTAAATATTCATTTCACGTTGTTGCTTTGGGTTTATACAGCTTAATACTTTCTAATGGGATTGAAATCCATGTACAGTATCACAAATCACAGTGGAGGCAGTAAATGTAACAGTAGAGGTATGACTGCATGACTAGTAATATGAGAGCACAATAATTATAAGCTAAAGTGAACGGCCAAAACATTAAAGAAGACGGGGGAAGAAAACCCTCACTAAAAACAGTGCTCGAATAGCTTGGACTGTTTATTGGAAAGGAAATTTTTGAAACTGTCAACTAGAGTTAGTATGTGGGAAATGTACACACACGTACACCCCATTAAATTGTATATTAATTATCCCAACTGAAAAGTTGAGATCAGTCAAATTTTCTTATAAGTTATTATTCACATGTCTTTGTAGCCCCCCATTTGATTAAGAATCTGAAAGTAGGTAATCTAAGAAAGCCTTAAGTGCCCCTAATTCTTTGGCAACAAAACTGCTAATAGTTCAACATATTTCACTGTACTTACTTGGCTGAGTAGCAGTTCTTCGAAGCAGTGCTGTGTATTGGTAGCTATCCAGTTTGGTGTAGTGGTTAAGTGCTCAGGCAATAATCTGGGAGAACCGGGTTTGAGTCCCCACTCCTCCACTTTCAGCTGCTGGATGATTTTGGGCAAGCTGTTGTTCGGTCAGAGCTGTTCTCTCAAGGACAGCTGTGGAAAGAGGTCTCTCAGCCCCACCTAACTCACAGGGTATCTGTTGTAGGGAAGGGAAAGGGGTTTGTAAGCCACTCTGAGACTCCAAGTGAAGGGTGGGATATAAATCCAATCTCCTCCTCCTCCTCCTCCTCCTCCTCCTCTTCTTCTTCTCCTCCTTCTCCTTTAATTCATTGTGTCTGTGAACAACACTGGGATTATTTGAGCTCAGCCCAGTGTTTTTTCAGGCACAACAATTTCCACCCCATGAAACATGAGTATATCTGCTTCCATCTCTGACAGCAGCTCACATTTCTCCTAAAATCCTGTTCCTGGGGGAGATAGGATCTCCAGTGCAGCAGTCACACTGGAGGATTACCACGATTTGGGTGTGCCTCTAATTGCTCTGGTTTAAAGTGCTGTGGGGCAGACCAACAAGACAGCACCCCCTGGGACAGTTTCTCTGTGTGCTCGTCTGGTGGTCAGGTGTTCACATTACTGCCGCTCATGCACATATAGACAGCTACTCTATTGTGTACTGGGTTCCGTGCATGGAAAGCCCAGACTACGACATAGTGATCAGCATAGATTTACTGAGTACACAACAAGCATGCAATACTGGTCGAAGTGGCCAACTATATACAACTCCTAGGACACACCCCAAAGTCCTATTGGCGGGTTTGAATTTCCTGCCAGAGTTCTTATTGGAGGGCTAGTGGTGGTCTAGGATCCTTGACCCCTATTGTTTCTCAGAGTCAAGCTCTGACTGTATGCTGCTGGCACCTAGTGGCAGTCAGTGGACATAAAATACTCAAAAAAAAAAAAAGTGGCAGAAATGGATCTGTGGGTTCAGACTTTTCTTCCAGGTTCCCTTTTCAACAACACAGTTCAGACATCTGGAAATGCAGAGCGGAAGCACTGGCATCTCTTAATACCAGACTTTCCCCAGTGCCTGATTACTACCAAAGTGCGGCAACACAGGGTGCTGACTTCTGGGGCAAGGAATGCAGATGTTGTCATCTGATCATGCTCTTTAAATCTGCAATGGTAATGCTACTATATCAAGGCAAACTGCTCTTTTGACAGTAGCCCAGATATAATATTTAGGGAGGCATTTCAGGCTGCCATAAGAAGGTGGTGAAGAGCCTAGGAAGTCATGCTCTGTGAGCAGAAATCATTGCACCTCTGGAAAACCTACTGTGGATACAACCAGTGCTCCCTCTAAGCTGTGGGGTCTTGTGCGCAAACATTCCACTTTGTGAGCCGCCGGCGTTAAAGCTGTGAGCGGGCCATTTGGCTCCTGCGCAAATCAGTTTGCCCTGGAGCCCTCCTTCCTGAGCTCAGACAAACATCTGTGAGTCGGAGGCTAAAAAACTGTGAGCTGGCTCACACGAACTCAGCTGAGAGGGAACCCTGGATACAACCCACTGTTTGATTACAAAATCTTGATTTATGCATATCAGAAGTGAGACTTGCAGAAGTTATCAAAGTATGCAAACCCTTTCTTGAATTCTTCAGTAACATTGTGCCAGGTAGTTTTAATTACATGCTTTTTCAAAGGCTGGATCTACACTGTATTGGAAATTGTGCTATTCATGCATTATCATAATAATTCACCTTCTGCTTCTCTTATGTATGCAGGAAAATCAAGGTGATGAATGAAAATGATAGTGCCCTAAAAGATATATTGTTGTTGAACTACTCAAAATGTTTAGATTGACCCTATGCAGTCTAAAGCTTGCAGATTTATTCAAGTCTCCATTTCAAATTTACATCTGACATATTGATCATATTAATACTTCTGTAAGGTGAACTTCTGTTCAGGGTGGTCTATCTCATTTGTGTCAAGATAAAAGGAAAGTCTCTCTGAGTATGAATCCCAAGAAGCAGGTTTGCTACTGTTAAACTCTTTGATATTTCTAAGAGCAGCCATTTGAGCACAAGATCTACACTGGTTTCCAGGGGTCCTTTGGGGCTGGAGCGAGGCGGAGCACTGCTCCGCCAGTTCAGGAGGGGCAGTAGGGCAGCCACCGAAATTCGGTGGCAACTTTAAAAGTGGCTGTAGGGGAGGGGGTTTGAGAGAAAGGCTCCAAACTTGCAGGATAGCTGCTGGGGCCTCTCCTTGAAATACCCACCAAGTTTCAAGAAGATTGGGCCACGGGGTCCAATTCTATGGGCCCCCAAACAGGTTGCCCCATCCCCTCCATTGTTCTCTATGGTGGGAAAAAACATTACTTTTTTCCCACCATAGAGAACAATGGAGGGAATGAAGGCAAATAGAGGCCCATAGAAGGCAAAGAGAGGCCCATAGAAGGCAAATGAAGGCAAAATGAAGGCAAATAGAGGCCCATAGAATTGGATCCCCTGGTCCAATCTTCTTGAAACTTGGTGGGCATTTGGGGGAGAGGTCCCAGAAGCTACCCTGCAAGTTTGGAGCCACTCCCTCAAACCCCCTTTCCTCCAGCCCCTCATATACCCTATGAGTTTTTGCCATTGATTTCAATGGCCCATAAGGTATAACAGGGCTGAAACTGACATTCCCTTTCTGACACATTTCCGGTGATGTCAGGGGATGTGGCATATGCTAATGAGTTATGCTAATGAGTTATGCTAATGAGCTCTTGCACCTCTTTTTCTATGAAAGGACCCCTGCTGGTTCCCACACTGGCCTTGTTCAGCCTGCTTGAAATTCCTGCTTAGCTTTTGGAGGTCGTACATCCTGGATTGCACATAGCTTATCAACAGTGGGGTGGATTCCCAAAGCATCAATGCAATAGCTCAAGAATGTAACACTAGAAGTTCCAATTTCACATTCTTCTCCCCCCATTTTATCAAAATGATGCAGGACTTCATGAAGTCTTTCAGCAAGTTCATCCTCTGTTGTTCCCTTAGTCAGGACATCAAAGTAAGGAATAACCTCAGGAATTACAGACATGCTTTCCATAAATTGTTGGGAAATTCTAGGGGCAACAGATATATTGAATAGGAGGTGCTTCACCCAGAATGCCCCTCGTGTGTGATGGCTGTTTGGACATCTGCTGCAGCATTATCAGCAATCAGGTCCTGATAATACTTGGGCAAGATCAGGTTTCTCAAAGACTTTTTTACCAGCAAGGACAGCAAGTTGTTGATTTACTGCAGGCACTGGATATGGATGCTGTTTTAGTGCCTTATTTGCAGTGCACTTGTGATTACCTCAGATTCTCTCCTTGCCATTAGGCTTTAGTACCGCTACAATTGGTGTAGCCCACTGAGTCTGTGTAACGGGTTCAAGGACTCCTTGTTTAATAAGCTGCTCAAGCTCTTCCTCATTTTTAAAAAATAGATTGCAAAAGGCACATTTATAGCTTGCATATGAATTGGAGTGACTGCTGGATCCAGATGGAATGATAGAGGCTTCACATCAAAAGCGCCTGTAACCTCAGGAGTCCCCTTGTGAAATTTGTTGACAACCTCCTGAAGCTGGCTGGTGCTGAGAGTATGGAGTCTTTGTATACTGATTCATAGTGGTGATAACATATTTATTCTGAACAGATTTTTATGATACTTTCTTGCAATGCTGAGTGGAAGCTTCCCTAGGAAGGAACCATATTTTACATCCACATTGCAACTTCTCAGCAGGTTGACTGCCTGCTCATTGTAATCACAGAGGGCCTTTTCTCACTAGCTTTCCCCCGCGGTTTACACCGAAGCTAGCACCGGAGCTTCTGGTCAGTTTCCCACCATTTGCTCCCTGCTCACAATTTCCTCCAGAGTAAGACTGCACTGCTCCTGCTGGAACAGGATTTTCTTGCTCCAGGGAAGCTCCGGAGCAGTGCAGTGATACTCTGGAGGAAATTGTGAGCATGGAGCAAATGGTGGGAAACTGACCAGAAGCTCCGGTGCTAGCTTCGGTGTAAACCGTGGGGGAAAGCTAGTGAGAAAACGCCCAGAGAGTATGTGATGGACATGACAGCTCTGGAGAAAATTTGTGTGGGAAAAGGCAATGAAATGCATCTTTATTGGTTATGGATACCCCTGAACCAGTGTCGATCTCCATCTTACATTCATGACCATTGATGAGTACTGTTGCAAACATTGCAATTTCTACAGGTTTCTTTTCTCTGACCTTCCAAATGTGACACAGCTCCTGGAGTTCACTGGGGATATTGTGTGATGCCAGGTGACACAATTCTTTAGTAGGGCTCCCTGACTTTAAATAGACAGATTTTGAACATACTCAAAGTGGCTCTTCTTGAAGAATCTACATTTTGCATTCTAGAATCTGCAGTCTTCCTCACCCCAAGCAGGGGCTTGAATTTTTTGTAGGTATTGTAGTGCTGAGCTCTCCTGATCCTGTTGTAAAAAATTATCTGCCTACTTGCTATAAATGGCATTTATGTTAGAGACTTTCCCCTTAATTCCTGTGGCATAACAAGAAGCAGTTTGTTAGCCAATGTCTTTTCTTGAGCCATTGCAAAAGTCAATTTTGGTTCTGAGGTGTCATTGGAGGTGTCATTGGAGCACTTCATCATAAACCTCACACACCAGATGATCCCTCAACATGTCTTTGAAGAAATCCCCAGGGTAAAGTGGCAATGTAAAGAGAGATAGCACAGCTCTGCAACGTAAGCAGCAATGTCTTCAGCTAGCTGCTGGTCCCACTTGTGAAATTTAAATTTCTGCACAACAACGGATAGTGCTGGTGAGAAATGGGCACTCAATAACCCCACAAATTCATCACATGACTTAGGAGAAGCAGGTGCAGTGAGTGACCTTATTATGGCAAATGTCTGGGCCCACAGACTGTCAGGAAAACAGCTCACTTCAGAGTTGTCTGTCTCATTTGCTTCAAAATAAAAGGAAAGTCTCTGAGTATGAATTCCAAGAAGCAGGTTTGCTAACATCAGACTCTTTGATATTTCCAAGAGCGGCCATTTTGAGCACAAAATCTACTCTGGTTCCTGCACTGGCCTTGTTCAGCCTGCTACCAGCAGCACTACAGAACAGAGTCACATTTACTGTTATATTAAGCTCTCAGCAATCATAAAATCATGGAATCATAGAGTTGAAAGGGGCCTCCAGGGTCATCTAGACCAACCCCCTGCACAGCACAGGAAATTCACAAATACCCCCTCCCACCCCCAGTGACCCCTGTTCCATGCCCAGAAGATGATAAAAAACCTCCAAGATCCCTGGCTGAACTGGCTTGGAAAAACATTGCTTTGTGTGGGAAAGGTTCACAAGAACTAAGCATTGATGAAACCCTTCCCACCCTCCCTCTCATGATCTGCTTTAGTTCACAGAATCATCATTGCTGTCAGATGGACACCTAGCCTCTGTTTAAAATCCTCCAAAGAAGGAAAGCCCACCACCTCCCAAGGAAGCTTGTTCCACTGAAGAACCACTCTGTCAGGAAGTTCCTCCTAATGTTTAGCAGAAAAGTCTTCTCATTTAATTTCAACTCATTGGGTTCAACACATTCACCCTCTGGGGCAACAGAGAACAACTCCACACCATCCTCTATATGACAGCCCTTCAAGTACTTGAAGATAGTTATCATATCACCTCTCAGTCATCTTCTCTCCAGGATAAACATATTCAGCTCCTTCAAGCTTTCCTCATAGGACTTGGTCTCCAGACCCCTCACCATCTTCATTGTCCTCCTCTGGACATGTTCCAGCTTCTCTTTATCCTTCTTAAATTGTGGTGCCCAAAACTGAACACAGTACTCTAGGTGAGGTCTAACCAGAGCAGAGTAAAGTGGTACCATCACGTCATGTGATCTGAACATTATACTTCTGTTGATACAGCCCAAAATCACATTTGCCTTTTTAGCTACTGCATGTTCAGTGTATGGTCTACTAAGACCCCTAGATCATTTTTGCACAGAGTACTGTCAAGACAAGTCTCCCCATCCTATATTATGCATTTGATTTTTCCTACCTACATGCAGAACTTTACATTTATCCCCATTGTAATTCATTACATTTGTTTTATCCCAGTTTTCCAGCCTGTCAAGATTATCCTGTATCCTGACTCTGTCTTCTACCATATTTTCTACCTCTCCCAATTTAGTATCATCTGCAAATTTAATAAGCATTCCCTCTATTTCTTCATCCAAATCACTGATAAAGAATGTTGAACAAAACAGGTCCCAGGACAGATCCTTGAGGCACTCCACTTGTCACTCCTCTCCAAGAGGATGAGGAATCATTAACAAGCACTCTTTGGATGTGATTTGTCAACCAGTTACTGATCCAACTAACAGTAATAGGATCCAAACCACATCTTACCAATTTGTCAACAAGAATATTATGTGGAACCTTATCAAAAGCCTGCTGAAATCAAGATAAACTATGTCTAAAGCATTCCCCTGATCCAGCAAGGTAGTAACTTTCTTGGAAAAAAATGGTTAGTCTGATATGACTTGTACTTGAAAAACCCATGCTGGCTCTTAGTAAACACAGCTGTACTTTCAAAGTGCTCAAGGACTGACTGTTTTATTATTTCTTCTAAAACTTTTCCAGGTATAGATGTCAAGCTGATGTCGGTAATTACCCAGATTCTCCTCCCCCCCCCTTCTTGAAGATGGGAACATCATTTGCCTGCCTCCAGTCTTCTAGCACCTCCCCTGTTCTCCAATAATTTTCAAAAAGAATGGACAGAGGCTCAGAAATTACATCCGTGAGTTGCTTTAGTACCTTTGGATGCAGTTCGTTTGGTCCCAAGGACTTAGACTGATTTCCCACTAGCGCTGCCCCAGTTTTCTTCCTCCATTTGCCTCAGTGCTGTGATTGAATGTCACACTATTTGCCGCAGGGCACATTTTGACCTGCTGCTCTGCCCGATCTCCCCCGTGGTTTCAATTATCCTGTTTTTTGAGGATCACTCAAGTTGCAGGGAAGATTGGGTGCAGCCGCGGGTCAAAATGCACCTCACAGCAAATAGTGTGACATTCAAGCACAGCACTGGGGCAAATGGAGGAAGAATGCCAAGGCAGCACCTGTGCGAAATCGGTCTTAGTTTCATTTAAGGAAACTAGGTATTTGTGTACTACCCCTATTTCGGACCTAGGCTGCAATTCCCATCCCTCATCATGTGTTGTTTTTGTCATGCTGAGCACAATTTCCCTTGCAAGAGAGGACTGAGGAAAAGTAGGAATTGAGCCCTTCTGCCCTCTCTTCATTACCTGTTATAATTTCACTTTCATGTCCCCTCAATGGGTTCACCATGTCCTTGTTCTTTTTCTTACTATGAATATAAGAAAAGAACCTTTTTTTGTTGTTTTTAGCATTTCTCACTAGCCTAAGCTCATACTGAGCTTTAACTTTCCTAACTCTCTCCCTACAAGCACAGGTTATTTGTTTATGTTCATCCTTGGTTGTAATGTTGCCTAGCAAGGCACAGCATGTGCTCTTATGGACTTTTTAATGTTCATAAGTCTGAACTTTGGGATGTTATGCTTTAAAGGACTACATGCACTCTTCGTTGCTATGAGAGGCTCCATTCCATTCCAGGAAGCAGGCACCCAACATAGTTCACACAAAGAGACAAAGACCCCATTGCAAAAGGGTTCTCCTGTCACCTCTTGCTAGGCAAACCCCAACCCCCCTCCAACATTCCTGCACGGATTATGTTAAGTGAAGTTACCTGGCAACTAATCGTTCACCCATCAACTGGCCAGGCTAGAGCCATCAAGGAACAATGGAATGGCTCGGTGACTCATCGCAGACTTGCCCAGGTGTCAGTTCCTGTTTAGCCTCTAGTGTTGCAATATTGACCACCCCTCTGCATCCTCTCCTCTTTTTACTTTGACCAATAGTAGGGTTTGTAGGGACAGACTACCTGGTAGGTGTGTTAGTGGGATGTGGTTAGCGCTGACTGCCCCAAAACTCACCTAATAAAAGATCTTGCACTACATGCAATCGGTCTCTTGAGCCTCTACAATCCCTATCTGCTTTTATCCCTCTTGAGTCCAGCTTGCTATCCCAATACCCTCCCTCCATCTTTGATCTCTGGTCTGCGCAGACAGAGAGAAGTGTGCTTCAGGACACGCTCCCCATTTTTCCTTTCAACCCCTCAATTCTTCTTTTGGAACGGACAGCCCATCTCCAGGATAGGTAACGTATCTCCCCACCAACGAATCTCCTGCTCATGCAAAAGTGCTATTTTTCTATCTTAAGCTTCTTAGGACTTGTGTGTTTGTGTGTGTGATTCTGTTTTTGTATGCTTGAGAACATTTTATAGTAAAACATCATTCAAACTGACCTCTGCCTCAGTGCCTATTTTCTGGGAACTCCTGGAAGGGGCGGGACCTTGGTATAGTTGGCTAAGAACCCGGTTATTTGCCAATTGCTAATCTTAAATTAAAGCAATTCGGCTAACAGTAAGGCCCTTCTTCCACTTTCTAAATGAGTCTTTTTTATTTCTCATTTCTTCAGATAGCTATTTATGAAGCCACCTTGGCTTCTTTAGGCTCCCTTCTCCTTAAGTATTTCTGACCATGGGATTCTACCCAGCATAATTTTTAAGTTTGTCAAAATTTGCTTTCCTGAAGTCCAACCTATATGTCTGACTATGTACAAGTTTTCCCATCCCCAAGACTGTAAATTCCAAAATTACATGGTCACTGCTACCCAGGGTGCCCACTACTTTCACCTCATCAACCAGTTCTTCCCTGTCGAAGAGGATCAAGTCCAAGATAGCAGCTCTCCTTGTTTCCCTCTCCACTTTCTTGGAAATGAAGTTGTCAGCAAGACAAGTCAGGAATTTATATGACCTTTCATTTTTAGCAGAGCTGGATTTCCAACAGATATCTGGGTAATTGAAATCTCCCATGACCACCGTGTCCCATCTCTCTGAGAACTTTGAAATCTGTTCCAGGAATGTCTCATCCAAGTCCTCTGCCTGGGTTGGTGGCCTATAGCAGATCCCCACCATAATATCACTATTATTTCTTACTCTTTTTATTTTTACCCAGAAATTCTCAACTGGACTTCCATGATCAGATTCACAGATTTCCTCCCAAGTATATACCTAATTTACAAATAATGCTACTCCTCTGCAGTTCCTTATTTGTCTGTCCCTTTTAAATAAATTGTACCCCTCAGTCCTAATATTCCAATTGTGAATGTCATCCCACCAATTTTCAGTAATGCCTATTAGGTCATAGACCCCTTCCTGTATTAGGACTTCAAATTCCTTTGGCTTGTTTCCCATATTCTGCACATTAGTGTAGAGACACTGGGATCCATGTTTTTATTTATTTATTTATTATATTTATATCCCACCCTCCCTGCAACCAAGCTCAGAGTGGCTTACATTGCTTGGCAACATGCAACAAGTACGTATAAAACAATTAAAAACTATTTAAAGCCATTTAAATTAATCAACAGTTTACAATTAAAATGTTTATCATATTAAGGCAAGATGGCGTACCATAAAATACAACAACAACAAATGCACCCTGAGATTTTAATTTCTGTACTACCTGTGAGTTAATGTTACCTAGCATATGTGCCACTCCCTGCAAAACTTTAGCATTCTTATGTCCAGTTACTGGCATCATACTAGGCTTTGAATTTTTGTCTCCCTCCCCCATATGATGTAGTTTAAAGCCCTCCTTATTAGGTTTGCAAGGCTCAACCTAACCTAAAGAAGTGCTATGTCTGGTAGTGGTAAGGTTGAGGCTTAGCAGGCTTTAAGCATAACTAGTTTATTCAGCCCCCCCCAACCCAACAACAGAGAACAGAACCTCCCACACATTTCAGCCACTCCCCCTGTCCAAATATAAGTGGCTGAAGAGGTCCAAACAAACAACAACAACAACTTAAAGGCACAATTTCTTCCTGACATACCTAACACTTCACATTCATGCAAGCTGTGTTTCATGGCAAGAACAGTATGTACCTAAAAAGCCACCATCTTCCCAGAATTGTTATCAGGAGCTATCTATACACTACCAGAATGGGGAGGCTGCTTTTAGAATAAAGTCCACAAAAAGGCTTGTTGCTTTAGAAAATAAATGGACATTCTTTCTTGTTACTTAGCTTGTTACTAACATTTGGTTGGAGAATATTAAAAGGAAACCTCTTCAGTGTCTCAGGTTGTGATCTCTTCCAGCTTTGTTCCTTAGGATCTCTAGATTAGAAAGGGTTAAATGTGCAGCATAAAAATCACCCTGTTCATGGTCTTCCCCTGATATAGTTTTTGCTTTGGGAGAAAGAATTCCCCCTGGTAAATGGCGGAGTCCACAGATCATGCTGTTTCAGTACCTGAGCTCCCGGGCGCCTGGCAAAGCCATGGCTCCCGGGGGCTGCTTTGCCGCCTCGTCAGACACGAGGCAGCAACTGACGCGCTGCCGCGCATCTCGGAGCAGGCGGGGGCAGGGCTTGCTCTATAAGAGCCTGCGCCCCGCTCCCGCCTTGGCCGTTGCTCCGCTAATGTTTTGTTCCTTTTATGACTGTGAGCTGCTTTTCCAGAGACTTGCTCAAGGTGGCATATAAATTTTCTAAGTATACCATTTTTTATCTGGGCACATGGCACATAAGTACTGGAGAAATTTCACCAACCCTTCAGCAGCTTCCACCTTATCAGTTTGGTGTAGTGGTCAGGAGTTGGACTCTAATATGGGACAACCGGGTTTGATTCCCCACTCCTCCACATGCAGCTGCTGGTGTGACCTTGGGCCAGTCACAAGTTCTCTCAGAGCTGTTCTCTCATGAGCAGTTCTCAAAAGACCTCTCTCAGCCCCACCTACCTCACAGGGTGTCTTGTTGTGGGGAGGGGAAGGGGAAGGGATGAGTGGTGCACATGTCCTGGGTATCTCAAGTCTACTTGAAACCTGGTGGTTTCAAGGGAGCAGGGAGAGAATGAGGGTGTGTTCTTTATGCTTATTTTTATTGCACAAAGTATTGGATGGGGAAGGGAATGGAGGAAGAGCAGGTCAGTTTCACTCACCTGTGGAGTGGAGCCTGAGGGGTGGGTGTTGCCTTCTGACACACTTCCGGTATGTTAGGGGGTGTGGCATATGCAAATGAGTTATGCTAATGAGCTCCTGCACCTCTTTTTCTACGAAATGACCCCTGTGTGTGGGAATTCTGCAGATTCCTAGCATGTAGATAAACAGATTAGGAGACTAGCATTTTGTGGTGCTCTGCAGTATGGTTTGAAAAGATTTGTTCTGTACTGTTCATTTACACACATACTATAAAAATCATTAATAGTAATATAATTTAATACCAATATTCATATGGTATGTTTTACTGTTGTGCCTTCCAAGCGTGTTCTGAACCTTCTGCTGACATTTGTGACATAAGTGGCACTCCTGTGATTTGAATTTGGATCAATTCAGTCTGAGCTTCATAATAATATAAAAAAACATACAGTGATGTCATCTTCCTAAGCAAAGCTTTCAAGTTCTTTTAAAACAGAGGTTATTTGTTTCCTTTAAAGTGCTTTTTAGTGCTTCAGGGAAAGTTGAACTATTTTGTTACCTGGTCGGTGTTTGTGTATGTATATTCAATAATCATTCATTCACTATGTGTTTGGGAGCAAGACCCCAATTGGGTTGAAATTTGGAAAGAGCAGTTTCACTGAACAGGTACTAATAGCAAAATATAGTTCTGCAGAACCCAAATGCTGATGGTACAAACAATGATGTCATATTATTCGATTATGCAGATTACGTTTCTATCACATATGCTATCCCAGGTCAGTATTCCCTGTGGAAACTTCATTTCTGTTTATTTCACATGGCCTCATTTCGTAAAAAAGAGGTGCAGGAGCTCATTAGCATAACTAGTCATTAGCATAACTTATTTGCATATGCCACCCCCCCTTGACATCATTGGAAGTGTGTCAGAGGGCCCGGAGGCAGACATGCCTGCGTTCCCTGCCCGATCTTCTCAAGGTGCCTGCAGCTACGGGACACCTAGAGAAGACAGGGCAGGGAACCCAGGCATTTAAATCCCCCCCCCCACCCTGCAGTTTCTCCACAAAAGTGGAGAGGCTTGAGGGAAGGGGAGGTGGGCAGACATGCCCACCTCCCCTTCCCTTCTCCAGTGGGCAGGGCAGCAGAGATGGAAAGATCATGACTCTTGAGAGAAGGGTTTAAACTTTAAACCCCTTCTCTCTTTGCTTCCCCCCCCCCATCTGCCTGCCTTGGCAGGCAGCTAGGGAAGGGAAGGGAAAGGGAGGCTTTTGAAGATCCCCCCTTTTTTGCTTCCCTAGCCAGCCTGCCAAGGCAAGGGGGGGGGAAGCAAAGAGAGAAGGGGTTTAAAGTTTAAGCTCCTTCTCTCAAGAGCCGTGCAGCAGTGGCTGCCATTTAAATCACCCCCCCCCCCTTCCCTTGGCTTGCTCTGGTTCCCCGTGGCTGTGAAGAGCCCAAGCAAGCCGGCTGCTGGAGGGGAGGGGGGTGGTTTAAACTGCCCCCCTTTCCTTGGCCTCCTCCAGTTCCCCATGGCTGCATTGGGCTGATTCTTATTTTGCTCACCTCCGTACTCTGGAGTTGTGCTGCAGTGGTGGTGTGATCTTTCCATTGTATTCTATGGGGCCATAGAATACAATGGAAAGATTGCACTGCTGCCGCAGCACAATTCTAGCAAGGAGGAGCTTGGAATCGGGGAGCTGGGGTCGGGGCTTGCCACCACTGCCATTTGTGTCTGCTCCTGGGCTGCTGGAGCAGTGCTCCGGTCCACTCCGGCCCCAAATGACCCATGATTTCAGATTTATGTTTTTCCCCACTGTGTTTTGATATCTCCCTAGCTAGAGATATAAACAATATAAATGCTGTAACCATGCACAGAAAAATTAAAAGGAATTAAGGATACAATGACAACATTATTTGCTACCATAATTCTGTTCATTTAAAATAAGCCATGCCAAATACCTAATCTGCAAAACAGTTTCCCAGGTCTCAAGTCACAATCAGATGGCTCTTTAGATCTGACCCAGGCACAAGTGCCTGCTGGATTTAAAGGGCACATCCAGACAGCGACATCTGGGGAACATGCCACTTCTGCAATGACCCCTTTGATCCCCACCAGGGAGCCGTACTTTAAAGATACTGCTGAAAGTCCAGTCTAAAGCTTGCCAATGGGCCAGTGGTGGACTTTTCCCCGTCTGGTCGTTCCAGCATGCAATCAGCCCATGGTTGTATATCTTGTATTTATGAGGACTGTGGAAACTCTACAGAGAGGACATGAGAGGTGATTGATCAATGAAGGCTCTTCTTCGTTCCCCCTTTCTAACCAACACATTCATAGACTAGATGTTGGATTTCTGGGGCTAACATCTTATCTTTCATGCCTGTTACTTTGCCCATCTCAAGAGACTGGACATTTTGGGTTGATCCACACACAAAACTGGTCTAGGAACAGTTACCTCTATAATGATATATATATTCTATAACAACAAGTTTATATTCCAAACTTCTGATTTAACCTCTGACAGGTCTTCTGGTTTTTATAATTATTCTAACCTGTTAAACCCTGTATGTGAACAAAACATGGAAGGTCATCTGAATCACAGCAACATATTTATAAAGACAGTTCCAAATTCTTTTGAGTTAATTAACAAGACAGATTCGAAGCCTTCTTTCATGGCATTAGCTTTTGTTTTAATTGTTTAAAAGCAGCAATTAATCATGGTGTCAATTTTACCTTTTGAAGGGGAAACTGGGGGATGGGGTAGAGAAAGATCATAGCGCATGTCCAGCTGGGTGATTGTTTTAAAATCCTGGGATTTAACCATGCACTTTAAAAAATCCTGCTAAAGGAGTTATTTCCTTAAAAAGTGAGGGCATGTATTGCTTTAAAGCACAACTTTGTTCAAAGGATGGCATAATTACTGGACTTTTTTCAGACATAGAACCATGTCAACTATTGGACACTGGGGTGATTACTATAAATGATGATAAGTGATAGCTCTCAGCATACACTAAAAAGTTTTCATCCTACCTTTGAGAGCCACAAAGAAACCCAGTAACCACACTCTGAACTTGAATAGTTCACTACAAAATGAAAGGTAAATCTGGTGTACATTAAAATGATTAGGAATGGAACCAAGACAGAATAAGCAAATCTTTCTTTCCTAATCTTACATAAACGAACCAGTATGAAAACCTTAAAAAAATAGTTGGTCTTAAGGGAATCCAGGGATACAGAAAGCAATCATAAGAAGGTCTATTCACTTTATTCAATAAAGCTTACTTCCAGAAAAAGTGTTCTTAGAATTGCAGGCCAAATGATCAGTGACATCCGAGTTTGAGGGGCTGATTCATTGTTGTTGTTTTTAAAAAATCTCGGATGTCTGGTTATTGACTATGTGGGTGATCAGTGTCTCAGTTTTTCAGCTTTATTGCTTTACTTACTGTCTTAAATCATTCACAGACAATAGCCTGTGTAACTTTTCAAATTTTACAGATTAAATCAATCTCTGGAGCTTTCTCCAAATGGTTTTTCTTTCCTTTTAAAACAATAGGCACACAGCGCCTCAGTTCAGGTTGAGACCAGAGTACATGCTAGGGTTGCCAAGTCTGGGTTGGAAAATACCTGGAGACTTTGGGGTAGATCTGGGAGAGGGTGGGGTTTGGGGAGGAGAGGGGCCTCAGCATGGTCAATGCCATAGAGTCCACCATTCAAAGCAGCAATTTTCTCCAGGGGAGCTGATCTCTGTCAGCTGGAGATCAGTTGTAAAAGAGGTAGATCCCCAGGCCCCACCTGGAGGTTGGCAACCCTAGCCATGCTTATGTGTAAGTGGGAGTGGTGTAGAAATACTTCTTACCTGTTTCCAGTGGGAGAACTCCTGCTGATCAAATGAACAGCAGGAGGAAACAGAAAGGGGAAAATGGTGTTGTGTGATACATTTCCTAGGTAAAAAAAGCCCAGAACTGGTGTGACCATGTTGCAGTGATACTCTAGGAATCCCCTCAATCTCTGTGGTCAAACTTGAACTGAAGTTGCAATGATGCCGTTTCTGCCCATCCTCACTGCTGGGGCCTTCTGCTACTGGAACATCAAGGCCTGGAACATCAAGACCTGGGTGGGGATATTTATATAGTGCCTGTCAGGGCTTCTTTTGTAGAAAAAGCCAAGCAGGAACTCGTTAGCATAATAGGCCACACCCAACAGCAGAAACTTATTAGCCTATTAGGCCACTGACAGCACAGCTTATTAGCATACTAGGCCACACCCCCATGTTACCAGAAGAGTGGTCATCCAGCCACACACCCCTTTTGCTTCTTATTCTGTTTACCTTGTTTGTTGTCAAAACCCAGGCCTTTTTTTGCAGCAGGAATTAATTTGCATGTTAGGCCACATACCCCTAATGTAGCTAATCCTAATGAGTTTCTGCTGTTGCATGTTGCCTATTATGCTAATGAGTTCCTGCTGGGTGTGGCCAATTTAGGAGCCAGCCGGAAGTCCATTCCTGTGTGTTCGTGCCCAAAAATAGCCCTGGTGCCTGTGCTTACTCTAATGGGACAAAATTTCACTGTGTCTTTTCAGGATGAAAAAAAAGACAAATGAAATGTCTTGGTGTAGTGGTTAAGTGCACAGACTCTAATCTGGGAGAACCGGGTTTGATTCCCCCACTCCTCCACTTGCAGCTGCTGGATGACCATGGGCAAGCCATAGTTCTGTACCAGCTGTTCTCTCAAGGTCAGTTGTCTCAGAGCTCTCTCAGCCCCACCTACCTCACAGGGTGTCTGTTGTGGGGAGTGGAAGGGAAAGGATTTTATAAGCCGCTCTGAGACTACAAGTGAAAGGTGGGGTATAAATTCAATCTCCTCCTCCTCTTCTTCTTTTTCTTCATCTTCATCTTCTTTGTCTTCTTCTTCATCTTCTTCCTGCTTTCTTGAGCCAATCAAAATATGGTTCTGAGCCCCTGTTTAAAAAAAGATTTCAAGAGAGCAAATGTAGTGTTCATAAAACACAAAAGTTTGAGAGGCTCGGTATTTGGAACTGCCAGCATTTGACGGATTTGTCCTCTCAACCAGGATTGCTCCCTGAACTGCCCCCACCACCCTTATATATAAGCTTAAATTTTACTCTGGCTGTTTCATATGAAGCTAACTGTAATAATTTACTTTCTCAAGAAATTATGAATAGTTAGTGTCACAATAGATCTGGTTGTATTTTTTCTAAAAAGTTACATACTCTCCAGCATTTACAGTAATTTAAAACAAATTTCAAGGATGTAAAAAAGGTGATTTAGAATCATTCCAACCCTTCAAATACACAAGTAAATTAACAAAAGACAATAAACTGCTTAGACTGATAACTGAAGCTGACTATAATTTACCTCACTTTGACAATCTTTTTTCTTGTAAGTATCAAATGCATATATGAAAGCTGCTATTTGGAACTGTTATCACTGGGAAAAAAGTTCTGTCAAGCTGATCAATGGGTTTTCCATCTTAAAACATAGAATCAGATATTTCATGAGCTATAGAATAGGTAATAGCTCAAATCTCCAACTTCCCTTCACCAGAAAATGAAGAAATATATAATCTCTTGCCCATGGCTAGATTAATTCATGCTAATCCTTTGAGGCTGCTTTGCTTTCTTTCATAAGGTTTTAAAATAAAGTCACTCTTGATTAAACAGTGCAAGGAAATTGGGGGTGTTTTCTGATTGTTAAAGTGTTAAAGAGTTTTACATTTCACATAATAAGAATTAAATTTGGTAAAGTAGGTGAAAAAGGACAATGACAAAGGAAAAAAGAAAATAGCTGAATAAAAGAAGATATGGATGAAAAGAAAGCATCATGGAAAAGGGGGAAGAAGGGGAGAATCTGAGTGTTTTGTAATACTGACTACTGTTATAACAGCCGTGGTAAGAGTCAGTGACAATCCTAATCAGTTTGGATATCTATTTATTCATATGTACTGGCCACATATATGAGACCCAGCATGGTGTAGTGGTTAAGAGCAGTGGACTCTAATTTGGGGAACTGGGCTTGATTCCCCACGCCTCCACTTGAAGCCTGGTGACCCTGGGCCAGTCACAATTCTCTCAGAACTCTCTCAGCCCCACCTACCTCACAAGATGCCTGTTGTGGGGAGAGGAAGGGAAGGCGATTGTAAGCCATTTTGAGACTTCTTAAGGTAGAGAAAAGTGGGGAATAAAAACCCAACTCTTCTTCATCTATAGAGAACAGATTTATGAACTGCCAAATCTGATAGTGTGTTTCCATTGTCCTTTTTGTTCTGAACCTTTCCTTAGGGTTGTTTTTTGTTTGTTTTTTTGCTGCCAAGGTACTTTTTTTTGCGCAGTCCATTAGGGAATAAGTATCTTATTTTTCTCACCATAATTAACACAAATAATTTGTAAGCTGAGTCTTTCTGTTTTTGTTTTACTGTATGATTTTCAGCAAACAAAAGGAAAAGAAAACAATGAACCACCTTATTGCGTTACCAATATACTTCTGGTATTCATACCTCAGTAATTACATTATATAAATAAAAGCTGACATTTTGAACTTAATTTGGTACAATACTGTTTTTATGAAGAAGTTGTATTAATTTACTTCAGTTATACTCCACTTTTCTCCCCCACAGGGATCCAAAGTAGCTCACAACATTCTCTCCTTCTCCATTTTATCCTCATAACAACCCTGTGAGGCAGGTTAGGCTGAGTGTGTGTGAGTGGTCCAAAGAACAACCAGCAAGTTTTCATAGCAGTGGGGATTTGAACCTGGGTCGCTCAGATCCTGCTTATGACACTCTAACCATTACATCTCACTGTCTTTCCATTGCACTTCTTGCTTCATTTCTTGAATGGTGCAAAGGTCTATCACAAGTTTGAAAGATTTTGGGGCACAGTCCTATTAGAATTGGGGGAAATGGCTTATAACTAGCGTTGCTCAAAATAATGCTGGAAGACAAGGAAGCAAAAATAAATTCTGGAAAAAAATGTTGGATAATAATTGAGGCAGGTAGACTAGTCCGATATAGCACTCATCTTGTACATGGGGACACTAACAAGATCCTACTAAATATATGAGTAAAGATGGCATCCCACAAGGACTGGATGTGCTGGTCCATTTCCACATGTGTAAGGGATTATATATGTGAAAATAGGTTACAGTGTCATGCACTGCCCTCCCAGATTGACCATCTCCAGTTTACTGAAGGACCATGTATGTCATATTCTTATATCATGCATGCAAAGTTACAGGAATGCAGGGGCTTTCCTGACCACCTTAGGCAGGCCATTCCACAAGGTGGGGGCCACCACAGAGAATGGGCATGAACAGATAGTTGCAATCTTACCCATTTGCAGGATGACACCTTCAGAAGGTATTGTTCAAATGACTGAAGTTGTCCACATGGAGTGTATGTCCTGGCCACCAGGTGGAAGGCAAGTCCCAGTAACTACAACATCTGACAGCAGGGCTTCTTAGGTCACAGTTCAAAAGTCACAGTCCAGAGTCCAATAACACAAGCAAAGTCAGAAGGAAATCCAAGGTCTCAGTCCAGGGGTCAGGCAATTGGTGGCATTGTCAACAAGACTCCAGACAAGTTGATCCCACAGTGACTGCAGCCTCTCGGAAACCTTATATACAGAGTTCCTCAACAGCATTCACTAGTTCCCATGTTAGGCTCTTCCCTACAAGCTGATTCAGTTCCTCAACTCATGAGGAGTACTGGGTCCCAGATCTTATAATGACTTATTGGTCTCTTCTAGCATTTGCTTAGCAGAGGGGAGTTTACGGGCTGCCAGGCACACACTCCTGCATCAGGTCCATGCTTTAGCCTTTCATATCACCTGTTCCTGGAGTGCTTTGGGAGACTGGGTTTGGTCAATGGACAGGTCCATGGTGGGGCATCCTAGCCTGAGAGTTTTGCTGGCTCAAGGGGCAGTATCCCTTTGGGAAGACCCTGACCTCATGAGAACAGTCTGCCAAGGCAGGGCTTGGGGATGGATTGTCCTCTTCTTCCTCCAATGAAAACTGATCCTCCCATAATACACAAGGGTGGTCCATAACAGTGCAGTAGGAGAAGTGGTCCCAAACCACAAAGAACTTTATAGGTAATAACCAGAACCTTGAACCATGTAACTCCAATGGAGTGTCTGCAGAATTGGTGTGGCATGCACTATCTACTTCAGAATTGTTTTATGTTCTCTAGTAACATACTGGAAGATCTCATATTGTATCAGACATGTAATGAATTATGAAACTGATACCTAAACATAGCAAAAGAGTGCATTCTATGAACAACATAACGTGCTGTATTAGGTGAAGAATTCTACATCTCATTCTATATATGAGCATGTATAGAACTGGCAAACAGCACATGCAGACTATACCAAAGAAAGAAAAGTAAAATTAAGAGAACCTTATTAAAGCTTCATTTTCTTCCCCTCCATTTGTTACAAAATCTGTTTGAAGTCGGTGAGTTTAGACCTCAGATTCTTTTCCAGCTATTATATTTGTTGCTTCCACTGCATAATAATTACCTGTAATCGAACAGGCGCTCAAGTTGTTGGAGATCAATTTCCAAATTGTTAATCAGTTTTCTTTGCTCAGTTCATTTTGTATTATGATATCAATGCGTTTATGCCTACTGAATTATTTTTTGGGGGGGAGGAGAGAACCTCTCTAAAATCCAGATCTTGTAAGAATTTTATACGGTACATTTTTAGTACATTTCCATTTTATCAGAAATGAATTGTTACATTTCAGGCAAATTTAGGATCCTATATGGCAGAAGCATTTTTAGTTATCAGGTACACCCAATGGAAAACACAAAATGCAGCTTGAAGCTTATTTTGAGAGCAACTCTGTGCTCCCTATAAAGAGCAAGCATTTGAGAACATAATTTATGTCATACCATTTAAGATGCCCTTTTATAATATGCAGTGATTTCCTATGCATCAAGAATTCTCACAAAAAAACACAAATTGCCGTGCTTACAGCGGCTTGTATAACTGTGATGAAAAGGGCTTAGATCTTTCAGCAGAGCAAATATGTATTGCCTCTTCCTTCCCAGCGTAGTCTCCGGAGGAAGAGGGGATGGATGGTAATGTGATATGATGCAAGCACCAGGGTGTAGACTTTCCAGTTTCCGGGGGGGGGGGGGAGGCTGGGCAAGAGGCTAAGAACCAGAGCCCAGTGACATCATAGGGAGGAGCCAGTGACATCACAAGGGAGGAGCCAGTGACATCCATTGTCACTATTTACAGATCCCATGGGGGATTTAGGGAGTAGGGCCACAGAAATTTAGGGGGGACTGGGAACCCTCCTAAATACACCCCTGGGCTGGGCCAAACTTAGGAAAAGGTGAGAGTTAGCTAGTAGTTACAATGGGATCTATGGGGTCTCCTGCTGTGTCCTGTTTTTGAAATTCAATTTTAGAATGGTTGCTTTAAGATCTTCAAATATAGATACTATGTGCATAGGGCAAATTAATGGTCACAAATTTGACGGTAAAAAAGGCAGCTCAGAAAAGCCTGTAGGTAAACATTTTTAAGTTTTCCTGGACGTTCATTTACACGAGTCTTGTTTTTGCTTTATTCAGAAGGGTGACGGTGTAATGAAATTTATTAAATTATGGCATCACAGATGCCTTCATTTGGTAAATGTGTGGCTGAAGTCTCTGAGCCAGGGCAGAATACAAAACAGTTGCTCAATTTCTGAGCAATGTAAAGAGTTCAGAGTAGTAGCAATCTTCTTCTCAATTCAGGCTGCGGCCACACAGCCCCTTTAATCCGGGAGGGATCCCGGATTTAAAGGGGCCGCATTTTTCTGCCGCGGGTTGGGATGTTTACACATCCCAACCCCGGTGGCAGCATCGGCAGCCGCAGTGGGAACAGCCGCCCCTGCCAGCCAGCCACCCGCCCGCCCCAACGCCTCCCCCCTCCCCTTACCAGAGCACACCCAGGCGGCTGTTCCCTCCATGTGCTCCGGCGATGGCTGGTGAGGGGCTCCTCTTGCCCGAGGCTCATTGGGCGCACCACGAGGCTGGGCTGCCCGAGTGATTGACAGGCTGGCTGGCTGGTGGAGGTGGTGGAAGCGGCGGCGGCAGCGGAAATGGCGTGAAACGGTGGGAACGGCAGAGGAGGTGGCCGCAGTAGCGGCAGAAGCAGTGAGTCTGGGCTTTCTCCCCCCTTTTACACTTGGGCCAAGCGCCCAAGTGTAAAAGGGGGGGAAATGGCGGGGGGGCCCATCTGGACAGCCCTGCTCTCGCAATGCTTGCGAGAGAGGGCTGTCCAGATACTTCAAATGCGGGTTCCTCCTGCAACACCCGGGAAAACACTTGATTTTCCCGGGGTCGGAAAATGCGGGACGAACCCGCATTTGAGCCCGCTTCAGCGCGGGACTTGGGGCGGGCCGTGTGGTCAGCCCCTTTAAATGCGGGAGGAAATAGCCCTTCCTCCCGCATTTAATGCCCATGTGGCCACAGCCTCAAACTCATATCCTACAAGTGGAATACAAGTACATTTTAAGGCAGTTCAGAACACTGCTGATAGCCATGAGCTCAGAGAAAACTCACAGTTATGCCACCTAGGATTTCATATATTTTGTCAGAGGTCTGTCTCCCCTGATGGATCCAGCTGCAAGAGACCACCTCTTCCTGTTGTAAAGAAATGTTTTCAAATCTCTTTCCCCGCCCAGGTCAAGGCATTTTTTTCCTGTCTCCAGAAATCTGTCTTCCTAAAGACTGTCTAGCATTTGATATTTCCACTTATATGTTCCCAGCTAGGAAAAAGGAGGGGGGAGAAGGGGAGTGTTTAACCATCCCATTGTCTATCCTGCTAGCTCAATTAGCATTTGTAATAAGGTGAACCTGGAAGGTCATTACACACTCACTTCCTTTTTTCCAGCCCAGATTTTAAAAAAAAAAACATTTTAAAATGCACACAGGGGGAAGTTTTCCTGCTTGCCAACATCCCAGGGGGAAAATGCATTTCTTCACAGGATCCAGTACCTCATTAATGTCTCTGAAGATCATTATCTCCTTCTTGAAAATCTAAAATGGATTGGAAAACATTTTCATAAGCTCAAAGGAAATTGTAACTATCGCCTGAGCCTGACACTGGTTGCACAAGGGAGGAAAATGTTGGGGGAGGCCTGAGCCCCCCATAGTTTATGCAGGGGACTATGCTTGGAGTGGAAGGGATGGTTAGAAATGGCCTTCTCACTCTTGTATTAATTGTTGTGTGAAAAGAGTAATAGTTTTCAGTAATGTACGTGTGTATAATTTCCCCTTCCAGCGGCATCTTGTGCCATTCCCAAGACTCTGACATTCAGGAGGACATTTTGGGGGCTCAGGGAGCTCCAGTGGAATGGGGGAAATAGAAAAGACTTTTTCTTTCCTTCATTAAGTTTTAGATATTGATCCATACATTCAGATGAATTACATTCTGCAACATACATTATTATCACAGTAATGTGAGAGGACTGAAAAACAGCAATGTCACCTACTGTAAAATTTGATATTTATCTTCAGATTTTAAAATTAATGTAAACAGTTTTCTCTTGTGTGAGAAGAAAAAAATAGGCTATTTGATGTGAAATGGAAGTTTCCTAAAATTATAATCAGGACTATATTAGCCTTCCTCACTAGTTGGAGCTGATATATTTCATTGTGCAATTTCAAAAACTGAGTGGAACACCAGTGGCTTGCTTGTAACCAGGGGTCAGTTGGAGCCGGAGTGCACCAGAGCTGTGCTCTGGGAATGAGGAGCCCAGGGGGTGGGCACACGACCAAGCCCCACCCCTGCTGCCACCTGCAGAAAGGCCTGCCAAGGCTGGGCGCCTGCTGCTGCATTTCTGAGGCCCTGCACTGGAGCGCTGGGCCTGAGAGAGGCCTGCCAAGGCTGGGCTTCCCCCCCCACCATCTTTCTGAGGCCTGCCAAGGCCAGGTCCCCCCCTCTTTCTGAGGCCCTGCACCAAAGCATCAAGGCCAGGCACCCCCCCTGCTGCCGCCATCTTTCTGAGGCCTGCCAAGGCTGCCCACTGCCACCATCGTATTTCTGAGGCCCTTAGAGAGGCCTGCCAAGGCCGGGTGCCCCCCCCCCCACCACTGCCACCTTTCTGGGGCTAGATCACATGGGCTCTGCACATGTGCAGGGTCCCGGCAGCACTGGTGGAGAAGGAGGCAGCAGCAGCTCCTTGCTCCAGAGTTCGGAGGCTGTTCTCGCTGGTGAAAGTCCCAGCTCCTCACTCACTCCATGCCTCTCCTCCATTGTGGAAGCGTGATTACTCCCAGGGCAGCCTCGGACTGAGCCGTCGCCCTGTGCACCTGTTTGACCTCCCACCACACTCTGGTTAGTGCTTCTGCCAGCCCCCTCAGCAGAAGTGGGGGCAGTGGTGGGGGCAGTAATATGCTCATGCAGGTGAAGTCTGGTGTGGCCAATTTCATGGGAGGAATCATGGCTGGCAGCTCGGGCTTGGAGCATGACAGCAACACCTCAGACCTGCCTCTCTGCTTTCCCTACAGCAGACCCAAGTTCCTGGTGCCCTCCCCTCTGCCCCTGTGTGTAGGCTTCCCAAGCCCCCGCTGGGGCCGGGGGATCCCCGGTTTTAAGTCTCCATTCCCCGCTTTGAAAAAATTTGGCCCCGGGGGACAAAACGGCGGCCGGAAAAAAAGTGCCGCTCTACCTAGTCCTCCAACCAAGTCTCTATGGCTATGAAAGCCATAGAGACTCCCTGAGTCCCTGCTGTTCCTGGTGCAGAGCTTTGTTGGAGCCGGGGCCAAGCTCCGCCCCCTGCTACCAGCAGTCCTCAACAATCCATCCAGGAGGAGGAGGCAGAAGGTAAGTTTCTGCCGCCAGACTCTGGGACCCAGCGCTGGGCCTCAGAGTGTCTGGAAAGCCCCCCCCACTCACCCTTCCCAGCCGGTGCGCTCCCTATAAGCTGTGGAGACATGTGAGTCGCTGGGCATTAAAGTTGGGATCGAAGGATCTGGCTGCTGCAGAAATTTGTTTGCTCTGGAGCTCTCCTGCTTGAGGAAAGCCTCCCCACAATGTGTTCCAGGAATTCACAAGATAGAGGAGTGTAGGGTGACACCGGTGTAAGACAGCCCATGGAGCACGTAAAGCCTTGATAAAAATGACTAAAACAATATTTCTTTTCAAACCTGTGGTCAGTGAAATATTTAGACCAGGAGCTGGTATTATATAGGGGCTAAACATGAACCTAGAGCTGTGTAATCAGAAGTCCATTGTCCTTAAAAGCAACCATGAAAGGGAGGGACTGAGGTAACAGTGCCAGGGGTGGGCACGTTATTCCTACTACTGTTTCTTTGACAAAAAAAATAAAAGCTCCCCCGCACCCACTGCTTAAGCCACAGAAAGAGGGAAAGAGGGGCATTGCTATTGGGTCTTTTTTCCTTTCTTGGGACTTAAAGCAGCTCAGGAAGACCATTTCTGATTAGAGAAACATCACATGGGGGAAAGTTCACACACACACCTACCCAGGACTGTAACTAGGATCTGTATAGGGCCCCCCCCCAGTTATTTTGCAGCTGCTGGATGACCTTGAGCAAGCCATAATTCTGTCAGAGCAGTTCTCTCAGAGCTCTCTCAGCTCCACCTACCTCGCAGGGTGTCTGTTGTGGGGAAGGGAAAGGAAAGGAGTTTGTAAACTGTTCTGAGACTCTGAGTGAAGGGCAGGGTATAAATCCAATCTCCTTTTCTTCTTCGTCTTCGCCTTATTTTATATGGACAAAATACAGGACAGATATTTCAGTCCCCAATTCCACTGTCCCCTGTGGTTTGGCCCTAGCTATCTTCTAGGGTTGCCAGCCTCCAGGCGGGGCCTGGGGATCTCCTGCTTTTATAACGGATCTCCAGCTGACAGAAATCAGCTCCCCTGGAGAAAATGGCTGTTTTGAAGGGTGGACTCTATGGCATTGTACCATGCTGAGGCCCCTCCCCTCCCCAAACCCTGAGGAAAGCCTCCGCTCCCCCCCCCGCTCACTTTTCCCAGCCAGAGCGCTCCCTCTAAGCTGTGGAGTCTTGTGAGCTGCTGGCATTAAAGTTGGGAGTGAAGGAGAGGCGGGTTTGGGGGAGTACTTGGAAAGTGACATCACAGGAAGAGGTGGGGTTTTGGTGCAGTGTACTGGAAGTGACATAATCTGAAGGGGAAGTGACATCACTTGCCATTTGACCTGGAAGTGACACCACAGGAAGTGACATCACAGGAAGTGACATCACAAAAGTCTCCTGGCTCCACCCCCAAAGTCTCCTGGCTCCACCCCCAAAGTCCTCAGATATTTCCGGAGTTGGACTTGGCAACCCTACCTGTGTGTGTGTATCTCTCTCACACTGCCTGTCTGTCTCTCTGCCCCTTCTCTCTGCCCCTGTGTGTGTATGTCTCTGTTTGTGTCTCTCTCTCTGTGCCTGTGTGTGTGTCTGCCTCACTGCCTGTCTGTCTCTCTGGGTCACTGGCATTGCTGGAGTGGTCCAGTTTCTGCCATTTCTGATGTTCCAGACCATCTTTGTTGTTGGTCCCGGGAGTGCACGGTTCATCGCTATGGCTGGGGCCATTGGGGCCGTTGCTGCCCCTTCTGCCCCATCTGGCATCACTGCCCTCTCACTGCCCACACTGCCTCCCTCCTCCTCTCTGAAGTCTTCCTCCCTGCTTTCCATCTCTGTGGCACCTTCCAGTACTCCTTCCCCCTCCTCCTTGATCTCTCTGGCCTCCTCGCTGCTGCTGTGGGCTGCCGCTCCCTTCCTCTCCAGGGTCACACCAAGCATCGTGCCTTCCCCTGCCGGTCCCTCTGCTGGGGCAGTTGCTGCCCCACCTGCTGCCTTGGGCACCCCTGTTGCTGTTGCCCTTTCAGTTGCCACCATATGTGGAGTTTAAGGGCTGTGATGGTCTCCCAGAGGGTCCGTTGCCAGTTTTGCTGGAGGAGTCACATGTCCATGGCCCCTTGCCCATCCCCCGCACCCTTTCGTGGCTCTCCTGGCTTTCCCTCCACCACCCCCCCTCTCAATCTGCCTCTGTCTGTTTGCCCTCTTGACTCTCTGCCTCAGATTGATGCAGGTTGTGGTGTCTCTTTCTCTGCCCTCCCTCCAGAGCCCATCCATTCTCTTCTTCCCATGTCTCTTGTGCCCTTTGTGCCTCCCTTTTTGCCCACTGCCTGTTTGACTCTTTCTTGTCAGCCATTCCAGATGGCCTGGGGAATTTTTCAAGCCAGAAAGCAAGTAAAAATAATGTTTAAAAAACCCCTACATGAGGAAAAGAGACTGCAACTCTTTCCCACCCCATTCTGTGCTGCTGGGAATGCAAAGTCAGCCCTGCCAGTGTCTCACTAATGCAGGGGGTAGAAGAAATCACCCGTGTTTGTCACTGACTTCAGGCAGATCTGGAGTGAGAAGACTGAAGCAAAGAGCTCTTTCTTTGAAAGCAGCAGAAAACACTTTCAGAACCAGCCGGGATAATGTAACCAGTGAAATGTAAAAGTTGCAGTAGAATATGCAAGACTCAGGTTCATATTGCCACTTTGCCATGGAGCTCCCTAGGTGGCCTTAAGGCAGTCAGCCTCACCTTACTTCTTGAGGTTGTGAAAATAACATAGGGGCAGGAGAGCCACGCATGCTGCCCTCAGCATTTTCATAGAAAGGATGGGATAAAAATACACTAGATGAAGTATGGCAGGGAAGGGGAGTTGCTTGGATTTTGTTAAAGAGCCTTGTAGATGCCTGAAGCATTCAGAACTGAACATACAACCACTTCTTTTTCTAACCAGTACCTTAACTCAAATTATCTCTAATATGCCTCTTCTCTAAGGAGCTTTTTATTTTGGTTTTTTTTTAATTCACAGGTACAATAAAATGCCTCAATATTGATAACAAAGAGAACAGCTGAGATTAGCCTTTCTCTTATTGCCTTAGTCAGTCTTATTGCCTGTCCCCACTGTTTTGTGTTAAGACAGCATTAATAGTGGACAGACTAGGGAAAAGAAATTCCTGCCGTAGCTGTTGCTAGGGCAGAGCTACAGAGGACCCTTTGGGTACTGTAGGGTGTCAGCTTCAATAGGCTTGGCTTACTGACAGTGCATCCTACTAAGTAATTGTTCAGTCCTCAGGAGAGTTGCGCCATCCTCAACCCACTGTCTTCAGTAGGCTTAGAAAGATACTATTCTGTACAGGATTGCACTGTTTTGAAGCAGTTTTCCTCCAGGTAGGCTCACCAGCTTTGAGTTGGGAAATACCTGGAGATTTTTGGGGTGGAGCCTGAGCAGTGGGTGTTGCCTTCTGATACACTTCCAGTTATGTCAGGGAGTGTGGCATATGCAAATAAGTTATGCTAATGAGCTCCGGCACCTCTTTTTCTACGAAATGACCCCTGCTTGTAACAACTTTGTCTGTACAACAAATGCATCTCCACATTTTATGCTAGACCCTAGTTTCCATATCTCTAACAACTGAGCCTTTCTCTGAGATGAACAGCCTTCCAATGGTAGAACATATCTCTGCTGCCAGAGGAGGTCTACTTGCATCAGAGGACAGCACTTCCATTGACAGCACATAACTTTTGGATCCAACCCTATGTACCAGCTTAATCTGACACATCCTTAATGTTACTTTACACAAGCAATCATTAATCATCAAAATTAGCCCTTTATAAATATTCAGGAATGGCAACATTTTTTTGCCATAGAGTACAAAACAACTGCAAAACAACAATAACATTGGAGAGATGTAAATACCATAAAGATATGTGTAGTCTTATCAGGGTCCTAACCAAGTGTAAGTTGGTCAGTGATCAGGTTCAGGCACTCTGAAGTGGCCACCTTTACTTATTCCTCCAACTTTTTTTTCACATGTTAGTAATGTGGTTAGTGAATACACATAAAATAACACTATCATTAGCAAAATTGTGTGGTGGGATACGTTCAGAGACAGTTACTAGTAGTGTTGAAAGTATATTGAATGATCAATATAATTAAAATGAAAAATGCTCTTTTTGGCAGATCCAGTATCCAAACATTTAAAAACATTACTTGTACAAGATTATTTGTGTCTGCTGTTTGCCTCTGTTTTGAAAGAAAATAATATTCATAACAGATATGTGAGCCTTTAAGATGGCTGTATATACTACATGCAAAAATTGACCAAGATCCACTGAAAAAAGTGCTTTCCCATCCCATTATGCTAATCTTAGGTTAGAAACCAGCCATTGTGGTGAGTCTATTCCTCAGTAAGTACAGGAGACTTTGAAACAATGTGGGGAAAAAGCCAGACAGAACGGCTGGTGCTCTTGAAAGTTTGGCTGCCCTATTCTGTGGTGTGTTTCACCTAATTGAAGGTGAATACATGGCTTATTTTCCTTTTTTTTCCAATGAAAGTTTTGTCATTCTTCATTTTTATGGGGTTTGTGGAAAATACTGCTTTTGTACTGCAGAAAAACACAGTTCTTAAAAAATCTGGAGCATTTCTTATATGAACTCACCGGGTGGGGGGGGGGGGGGGATGACTAGTAGGTCTGCCAAGACTTTCCTGGTGCTCATGTTGAGTAGTGTGCCATGAGAAAATGCTTTTCAAATAGCTTCTAAATTGTTTCAGTGGCATTGCCTAAGATACATCATTGACATCAATGAATATCATACCAATGTTAGCTGAATCACATTAAATGCAATTAAAATAGGATGGTGCTGTCCCTTTCTTTGGGGATCTACTTGTATAGTTTTTGTCTGCAAATTAAATTTTAGACCAAGAATATCTCTAAGCTACAAGTCATTTTATTGATCTTTGATCACATACTTAACCCAGTAAATGTTTAAATCTAATTTGTCTTTTGCCAACTTACATCCATATATATATTGGTGTAGGAATATCACTGACAGCACTTGCTGGTCCATTTAATTTGCCAGATAATGACAAGGTAGGGGTGATTTTTTGTTGTGACACAGAGAGAACAACATCCCATTCTTCTAATTATGTTTTCAGCTGGATGTAGACCCCATTCACATATGTTTGCATGAACAATCAAGTGATGATTTGCATGTGATGCAGCCAGTATATATGAAAGCCCAAATACAGGTTTCATATTATTTTAAATATAGTACTTTATATTAGAGCACATACCATATCCAGCTCTGTCTAGTTCTAAGATGCATATAATGCAACTTATGAAGCAGCATTTTTTCCCAAATACAGGACATGTCTATGTGGCATTGATCTAGGAGAGAAGGTTGGACTTTTAGCATACCTAGTCAAACAATATGTATGGCAGGAAGTTTTGGCCTCTGGCCCTTGCTGGATCATGTAATTGTCAGGGACCAGCGCTTCCTGGACCATCAATATACTTAGTTCTCTATTTCAAGTCTAAGGAGAAATTATAGAGAAGTTTCCCAAATATTACAGTTATGTCCATCCTGGGACTAGGGATATTGTTCGCAGACACTAGATGAACAACCATTCTGGATCAGACCAGTGAGCCATCTAGTTCGTATCCAGTTTCACACAGTGGCCTTTTGTCCTGAATCTACTGCTCATCAAGCTTACTATTTTAGCATTACAGTAGATGAGGTAACGTTCTCTCTATCCACTTTTGTTACCCCATGCATATTTTTATAAACCTCTATCATGTCTCCAGCCCTGACCTGAATAGCCCAGGCTAACCTGACCTCATTAGGTGGGGAAGCTAAGCACAGTTGGCCCTGACAAGTGTTTGGATGGGAAACCTCCAAGGAATACTAGGGTTGTGATGTGGAGCCAGGCATGACAAACTACCTTGGAATGTTTCTTGCCTTGAAAACCCCATGGGGTCACCATATTTCAGCTGTGACTTAACAGCACTTTCTACCACCATCATGTTATCCAGTCATTATTTCCCCTAAATTAAATAGCCCCAGACTACAGTTTGTCCTTCTCTGCACCTTTTTTTAGCAATAGAGGGACCAGAACTCTGCACAGAATTCCAAACATGTCTGCACTATAGAATTAAACAAGGAGATCATAATACTGGTTGTTTTAGTAATCTATATATCTAATAGCGAAGGGGGGGGGGCTGTGTGGATATCTAAATCCCAGCTAGGGGGCCCTTGGGGGGGGGGAGAGGTTTTCCTACACACAGGGGGCACTCCCACCATGTGCAGAAAAATCCAAAAAGTTAAAAAAACCCTTCAGGGACCATAGAATCCCCCAAAATACCTTTTGAAATGGCCTCAGCTCCAGGCGTCAACTGTGAGGAGATTAGAATGTTCGGGGGAGGTTCCAACTGTTTCTGTCAGTCAAAGGCCGGGATTTTACTGGCAGCAGTCTAGGGTTGCCAAGTATCCCCCCAGCCACCAGCAGCGGATCCAGATCCAGGCTGGGAAACTCCTGGAGATTTGGGGGTGGAGCCTGGGGAGGACAGGGACCTCAGTGAGGTACAATGCCATAAACTCCCCCCTCCAAAGCATCCATTTTCGCCATGGAAAGTTATCTCTGTAGTCTGGAGATGAGCAGTAACTCCAGGGGATCCCCAGGTCCCATCTGGAGGCTGGCATCCCTAGGCAGCACCCTCTGTGTGACTTGATACCACCTGATTTGCATGACTTAATTAGGCCCAGCTGTTTTGCTACAGTTCATCAGCAGCCACCGTATGAAAGCCATTGTGGTGCAACAGTTCGAGCTTCAGACTGGGATCTGCGAGACCCAGGTTCAGATCCCCAACTTGCAGTGGAAGCTGACTGGGAGATTTTGGACCAGTCACATACTTTCAGCCTAACCAACCTCACAGGGTTGTTGTGCAGATAACAAAGAGGAAATAATAATGTAAGCTGCTTTAGTCCCCATTGTGGAGAAAGACTGTAATTTTCCTAGGTAGAGGCTGCAGGGGAGGGGGGTGTAGATAGAAAGCTGAAGACAGATAAGGGTAGGTTGGCTGTTGGGTGGGAAGGAAATAGGGTTGCCAACTCCAGGTTGGGAAATTCCCAGACATTTGAGAGGTGGAGCCTGGGGAGGGTGCGATTTGAGGTGGGAGGCAGAAAGAGAAAGAAAGAGTGATGAGGTGGGGAAGCAGAAAAACAAAGGGAATGATGACAGGTCAGAAAGAGAGAGGAAGTAACATACATGGAGGAGAGCGAGAGAGTAAGAAAGGGGGGCAGAAGGGAGAAAGAGTGTGAGAGAGGTAGGGGGAGAAGGGAGGAATCAAAGGTGTGAGGAATGGGATAAGTATCCTGCAAGTTTCTTGCAGGTCTCCACTTGTAATCCCTAATACAGAATTAGCCATTTCGACCAATTCCAAGCACTGAACTGGCATTTCCATTAAGTCATCCATCCTATCCCCCCCCCCCCCCAATTTTCCTGGTCAGTCATCACCAGTTCAGACTCCCTCAGCTTTTGCCCTGGCCTGTTGCATGAATTCAAGTAGAAGCTCTTTTTATGGATAGGCAGGTGCCAGTCTCCATTCAGTTGTCTTCCACTGTTTATGAAGAGTGGCTGAGCCTGAAAGAATCTACAGTATTGCTAATTCACTATTTATAAAACAACTTTTTAATGCCAGTACTCAAAGAAACCCACCTAAGAGTTTCAGTTAAAATATATTAAAATATATAAAACAGTACATAGCAAGAGGTAGAACTTAAATATCAACCTAGGTCCCCACATGCTTGAACAAAAATGTCTTGAAGAATATTCTTAAGGATCCAGAATAATAAACATTGGGGGGGGGGGTGTCCCTGGGTCTTCAACTTGCCAGGTCTGCCTCTCCAGTCCTGGCCTGAAATCCCTGAAGTCCTTAACCCTTGAGGTAAGCAGGTTGGAGGGCACCCTCTTCCTTCTCCTCTTGTTGGCAGAGTGTAGATATGCAGTAAGGGGGAGCACAAGCTGTTTAAACAATAAAGTCAGTTTATTAAGAAGGAAACAAACTTTGTAAGAAAGAGGAGAGAGAAAGAGAAGTCTGTCTAACTAGCTAGGAAAGAGTCAGAAGACTAAGAGTTCTCAGCAGGAGCAGGAAGGAGACCTGAGCCAATCAGGTCAGGAATGAGAGTATTTGAAAATAGCAGGAAGTCCCTAATCTCAGTATGCTACCTGGTTGTATCTTATGCTGCCCCCTGCAGGATGTTTTTGTCATCTTCTCTATCTATGCACAATAGACCTTGCTAATTCCAACAGCTCTTGCCAACCACCCCATCAGCATAACATGAAGCAGATATCTTGGAGTCTCATTAGCCCTTTCCCTGGTGCTTTTAAATGTACCTAAAAAACAACTTGACTGAGGACAGGAAGGCCCCCAAACTAGTGTTGTTTCATATAATATGACTTTAATGGAGAATATTTTTATGAAACAGATATTGTTATAGCTTTTGACATCTGTTGACACTCTTAATATGAATATTAATGGATATGGCTATGGCAATGGATATGGAGCAGTATTATTTCTGAACGAATTTTTATAACTTTAAAAGACATTTCTTCAATATTTATTTCACTGGTGTTTAACTCCTCATAGACTAGCAATTATACACTGGAATTACAAGATAATTGCTGGAGATGTGATATTTAAATGCTAATTTGACATGCCTTCTGGACATGTCTCAAAATTCAGCCTTTTTGGCATTATGTAGTTTAGATCAATGAGATGCTGGGTGTGTGTGTATAATATTTCTGTAGAACCAAAGGTTACCTTAATGAATTATCTAAAAGACTATGTAGCCCTCTCAACTGGAGAGCTTTTTTTAAAGCTTAGTTATAGCTCCAAAGGTGGCAATAGCTGCAATCAAGAAAAAGGCAGAACCACATTCTTGAAGCAACTTGGGTTGTCCATATTTGGCATATTGTGCTCCTAGCAAAACCGATGTACTATCAAAAAGTTCAAAGAAATTATTTTCTTTCTCAGGCAAGTTTCATGACTGTTGGATGTTGTTTATTATGTAATTGCACAATAAGATGTAACTATTTCTGTTAATTTTTATGAATTTACTTTGTTATGAATTTGCTTTGTTTCTTTGTTCAGCTCATCCTCTCGGTATATATAAATTTTCTTTTCTTTTTTGTATCTATATGTTTACTTAGATTGTTTGCTTAGATTCCCCCTGGTTTCAGCAGGCAGAAGGATTTCCACTTCATTCAGCAAGTGGACTTCCTTGCCTCTCACAGCAGCCTGGAATCCCCCCCCCCCCCATCACTAGGGGGCATTTGAGGCTGCCGCAGGAGAAGGGAGCTGAGAAAGTTGCACTCTCTAAGTGGGCATCCTTCAGCCTTCAAAACAAAGCAGAACAGAACAAAACAAAACAATGAACACAACTACAGGAGAGCTAAGGCAATGATTTTAATTATAAAAGTGACCTCTCAGGCAATGGAAAAGAACTCTGCTCCATCATCCATATGACAGCCCTTCAAATACTTGAAGATGGCTATCATATCACTTCTCAGTTGTCTCTTCCCTATACCCAGCTCCTTCAACCTTTCTTCATAGGAATTGGTCTCCAGACCACTCACCATCTTTGTTGCTCTTTTCCAGATAGATTCCAGCTTGTCAACATCCTTCTTAAACTGTGGTGCCCCAGACTGAACACAGTATTCCAAGTGGGGTCTAACCAGAGCAAAATGATATCATCATTTTGCATGATCTGGACACTATACTTCTATACTTGATACAGCCCAAAATCTCATTTACCTTTTTAGCCACCACATCACACTGCTGACTAATGGTCAGTGTGTGGTCCACTAAGACCCCTAGATCCTTTTTGCATGTACTACTGCCAATATGAGCTTCCCTGAGCCTATAATTATGCATTTGATTTTTCCTACTTAAATGAAGAAGTTTACATTTATCTCTGCTGGAATTTATTTTGTTAGTTTTATCCCAGTTTTCCAGCCAGTCAAGATCATCCTGTATCTTGAATCGGTCCTCTATAGACAGTAAACTCCATGTTATATGACAAATGACAATATTTTTAAAAGATATGTCAGTAAAATCAAGTGATTCGTTCAGCACCACAATATAAGCAGCACCTTCTTTTGCCCCTGGTTTTGTGCTGATAAAGAAACAAGGGTAAACTGATTTCTTGCCAATTTACCTGCTGAAGATTATTGTGACATTAAGGTTTTGTGCATGGAAATCTATATGCAGAACATATTATAAAGAAAGCAGGATCTTATTTAGATGAAGGTGGATTGAAAATTGGTGGAACATGAACAATTTGAGATATGTAAATGACACCACATTACTGGCTGAAAACAGTGAAGACTTGAAATTACTACTGATGAAGGTTAAAGCAGAAAGTGCCAAAGCAGGATTGCAGCTGAACATCAAGAAGACAAAAGTAATGACTACAAATTAATTGTACAATTTTAAGGTGGTTAGTGAAGAAGCTAAAAGATTTTCTGCTTCTTGATTCAATCGTCAAGCAAAAGTTAGACTGTAGCCAAGAAATCAGAGAGACTGAGATTTGGAAGAGCAGCCATGAAGGAGCTAGAAAAGATTTTTAAGTGTGAGGAAGCATCAGTGATTTGACTGGTGATGATCAAAATAATTCATGCTTTAGCGTTCTCCATTACTATGTATGGGTATGAAAATTGAACAGTGAAGAAAACTGAGAAGAAGAAAACTTGATTCATTTGAAATGTGGCATTGAAGGAGAGTTTTACCATGGACCTCCAAAAAGAAGAAGAAGAAGAAGAAGAGAAGAGATTGGATTTATATCCCGCCCTTCACTCACTTAAGAGTCTCAGAGCGGCTTACAAACTCCTTTCCCCTCCCCTCCCCACAACAGACACGCTGTGAGGTAGGTGGGGCTGAGAGAACTCTTTCCCAAGCTGTCCTTGAGGGAACAGCTGGTACAGAGCTATGGCTTACCCAAGGTTATCTAGCCAGGTGCAACTGGAGGAGTGGGGAATCAAACCCGGTTCTCCCAGATTAGAGTCCGCGCACTTAACCACTACACCAGACTGGCTCTCAAAAAGATAAATAAAGTGGTTCTAGATCAAATCAAGCCTGAATTTTCCCCAGAAATTAAAATGATTGATCTAAGGCTATTGTACTTTGGTCACATGATGAAAGGAGAAGACTCACTGGAAAAGACAATAAAGTTAGGAGAAGCTGAAGACAATAGGAAAAGAGGAAGACCCAACATGAGGTGGATTGACTCAATGAAAAAAGCCACAGCCGCCAGGCTGCAAGACCTGAGGTAGGCTATTAATGATAGGATATTTTGGAGGTCATTAATTCATAGAGTCGACAGAGAAATTACTTCAAAGCAACTCTATTTTGTTGTACCTTAAAACTTAGAATTTTTGTATGTCTTAAATTCCTGAACTTGCCTGAATTCTGCTAATGTCATAAATGCTGCTAGCATCATAAGGAGATGTTACATTAAGAATGTATGTCCCTGCTTTCTAATAGATTCAGTTCTTTGTACAATAATATGTACAAGTGCCTGGTGATGTCTGTTCTGAGCCTAGCCTCAGAAGATAGGAAGTTAGAACATGAAGACATAAACCATGAACAGATGCTTACCATTAGGTAAATGCCTGTTATCTTTAGGGTCAGGGTGCCTTTGTAACCAAGTGCTGAAATGTGAGTTAAAGAAATGTAATTGGTCAATGTAATATATGATAATGAAAACATAGTGAATAAGTTGCAGGGTAACTGGAGATGAAAGATGATACTGTATAATGCATGGTGTGTCTGTTAGCATTTTGGAGACTTACTTTTAGTGTCCTGGGTAAGGATCCCTCTGTAGTTCGAACTACTCAATAAGTTGAAGCTCTCTGTCTCTATTGAACCCCTCACTGAAATCCTCAAAAATTTCCCTGTTAGGGTCACCATAAGTCAGAAATGACTTGAGGGCACATAACACACATACACTTGATAGAGTTGAGCACAGTGTGACAAGTGGAGGTTGTCATGTCCGTATCTTTCCTCAGTGATTCAGAAATAACTTAGGCCTTTATGTGATTACTTGGAAGTATTTAGAGCAATGTACTTCAGAGGAAACTTTCATTGGATTTGATTGTTAGGTAACAAATTTTATTAAAATGTAATGTTTTTTAAAGTAGATCATTTATTAAAGATAGTTTTAAAAATGACAGAAACTTTATACTGAGCACTAATCTGAACATACCGTGAACTTGGATTAGCTGGCCAGATCACTGTTTCCCACTTCATAACACATAGCAAGCTAGTCATCAGCCTGCCGCCATGTGCAATATTGACAGAAAGGATTTAAATCAGTTACTTATAAGAGGAAAGCAAAGCTCAGCAGTAATCCCCAGGGATATTCAGTCTCCTCGATATTAACTCTGAAATGAAAGGCTCTGGCAAAGTGAGCAGCAGATTGATGTGTTTCAAAAAAAGCACAGAAACAAAGCATTCTTCCCAGAACACATGCAGATGTGATTAGAAATTTTGGAAAGCTGTTGGGTGGAAGGGCTGGAATGGCAACAGCAATACAAATCACAAGAGAGTAGAAAATATTTTTCAGGCAGGCAAAGCAGAATTTGAAAATGCTCTAGAAAGGCATGTAACAGTGATCACCATTTGTATTGACACTGAATGTGTCACTTGGAGAGATTTAATAATTATCTAGGCACAAAGTGTCCCATTCCATAGAAAATGAAAAAAAAAATAGATGCCTAAGGTCTCAAGCAGAACCACTGTTGTTGGCAAAATTCAAATGACTTGAGGATTTAATTTCTTAGCTTGTGAAGTAGATACTGTGACAGTGAGGTGACTTTATTTGTGAGCTAAATCTAGATGCTGCAATAAGGGAAGGGGAAATATTTGTTTTTCTCAGAAAATGTTCTGTTACAATAAAGCATTTACCATTTATATATTAATTTAAACATTTTTATTCTGACTTTCCTCGCGGTTCAAGGCAGCTTAATTTCCAGTTAAAACAAACATAAAATCACACCCCAGATCTCTCCCCCCTTAAGAGATGCCTGCCTTTTAAACCCCATCAAAAGCCTTGGCAAATAAGCAAGCCTTGAATCACCTCCTGAAGATGAGGCCTCCAGCACCTCAAGGAGGCCATTCCATAAAGAAGGAGCCAGGCTCTGGTGGATGCTGCATGTCAAATGGGCTACCCTAAATGTCTGCCTGAATACCCTAGTTGGTATACAAGGAATTATAGAAAAAAGATTGCTCTTCAAATATGAGGGTCCCAGGTCATGAAGGGCTTTAAAAGTCATAGCCAGCACTTTGAAATGAACCTGGAAGCAGACTGGCAGCCAATATAGATGTTTCAAAAGGGGCAATGTATGTTCCCTGCTGCTAGCTCCTGACAATAGACTGCCACATTATGGTCCAGTTTTAGTTTCTGGGTTGTCTTCAAGGGAAGCCCCATGTACAGTGTATTGTAGTAATCCAACTGTGAGGTTACAAAAGAATGGATCAGCATAGCCATATTGAGTGAGTCTCGATAACTATTACCTGGAGATGAGTTGAAATCCTAAGAGATCTTCAGCCACTACCTGGAGGTTGGTAACCTGAGTAACAAGAGAGTTGGTGAATCAGATGCAGTTGACAGAAGGCATTCCTGACCACCATGTCACCTGCTTTTCAAACAGCAAAGCAGGGTTCCCCAAGCTCTTAACCTGTTCTGAAAAAGCCAACTCCATTCCATCTAGGATAAATGGATTAAAACCTTCTGGAATATCAGCCTTTCTGATCAGCATGACCTCTGTCTTGTCTGGATTCAGCTTCAGCTTGTTCTGCCGTAGCCATCTGACTACAGCCTCACAGAATTGGTTCAGAACCAAGACAGACACATCAGAAGGCTTGGGTAATATTTTTATTTTCAAAATTTATATCCCACCTTTCTGTCAGCTACACTGCCATTGTTGGTGGGGGGAGGCAAGAGGCTGCTGGGTGAACTCCTTAATGTGCTGGAATGTTAAGTTTCGTTTCTTTCACTGTGCCTTATCTTACAGCCTAGGCTTCTGACCTTGGTACCCAGCTATGCTTCTTCCCTGGGAATGTAGACCCATTAGTTTAGGCATGCTTCAATGCACCCTCTGATTGGCTCAGCTCCATCAGGGGACCCCACTTTGAAACCTGTATATCTTCCCCTTGAGAGCCAGTTTGGTGTAGTGGTTAAGTGCACGGACTCTAATCTGGGAGAACCGGGTTTGATTACCCACTCCTCCACTTGCACCTGCTGGATAACCTTGGGCAATCCATAGCTCTATACCAGCTTTTTCTCTCAAGGATAGTTGTCTCAGAGGTCTCTCAGCCCCACCTACCTCATAGGGTGTCTGTTGTGGGGAGAGAAGGGAAAGGAGTTAGTAAGCCGCTCTGAGACTCCAAGTGAGTGAAGGGCGGGATATAAATCCAATCTCTTCTTCTTCTTCTTCCCCTCTCCTGCCCTGCTAGTTAGCTCTAACACAGAATGTATGCACAGATGACCTGCCTTTACTGTACTCAATAAACTTAATCCTTCTGAAGGAATGTTGTTGGGACTGATTGCTGTGGGACTCTGACACTTTCTGCCCCATAATGAAATACAATGCTGGGTGTTATTTGCTTATTGATACCCAGTCCAAAAGCTCCAGTCTAATTCAGTGGCTATGTGGCACTGATAAGAACATAAGAGAAGCCAATGTTGGATCAGGCCAGTGGCCCATCCCGTCCAACACTCAGTCACACAGTGGCCAAAAACACCAGGTGCCCTCAGAAGGTTCAGCAGTGGAGGCAGGACACTAGAAGCCCTCCCACTGTTGCCCCCCTGTCAAGCACCAAGAATACAGAGCATCACTTGCCCCAGACTGAGAGTTCCTATCTATACTTTGTGGCTAATAGCCACTGATGGACCTCCGCTCCATATGTTTATCTAATTCCCTCTTAAAGCCATTCATGCTTGTAGCCTCCTGTGCCAGTGCATTCCATGTGTTAATCACTCTTTGGGTGAAGAAGTACTTCCTTTCATCTGTTCTAACCCGACTGCTCAGCAATTTCATGGAGTGCCCACAACACAAGTCCCACCCAGCTGATTTATTTATTTATTAGGCTTATATCCCGCCCTTCCCGCCTCTCAGCAGGATCAGGTGGAGACTCTTTGTATCTGGTCAACCTAATCTTTCTATACGTAGATAATATATATAGATACACACACATATCAAATGGTCTGTAATGTATGCAATGGCGATGGCCACATGGCCACCCCCGAGCACATGTCCAGGAAAGGTCCGAGCTTTGGTCTGGACAACAATGGCCAGGCTGGATCCTAATCCCCCCCCCCCCCAATGAGAGGCTGTGAATATTCAAACAGGCGTATGATTGTCACTGGTGGGAAACCACTCCTATCACACCATTTGGGCAAGGTCAGGGGTGCGGCTTACCTGTGAATATAAGCAGGCCCCCTGACCTCCGTTTCTCATGCTCATCTGAACCTCCAATAAACTATGCTTGCTGATTTCACTCCAACGTGTCTCCAACTCCAGTACTTTTCATGGTCTTCCAGCAGTGTGAGCCTTTGCCACAAAATAGGTATTTTAGAAAAAATGTACATGGTTGGGTCATTTAAATGTACTTCCTGCTGTGTGGAGAACATCAAAACTATGCTTCTAATGCTACAGGGTAGCAGTCTGATCTGGTATATCGATCACTTGAAACCTTCTTTATATTAAAAGCTAGAAGAAAATCCATATTTCAAAAAGGTACTAACAACATTTTTACTGCTGAAGCTATCTTATATTCCAGTTGAGAATTGGTCCATTTAAGCCACTGCTGTTTAAGGTGGCTCAAGAAGAGCTTTTTTTCAATTTTGCTTCCTGGGTTCCTTTTAATTGAGGTTCCTGAGGCCCAATCTGCATTTGCTATGTAAAGCTGTTCCAGGTGCGCCCGCAGGGCACTGCACTGTGCTGTGGGGAGGAAATGGCACCCGGGACCCCACACACACTGAAAGTAAAGGGGATGACCTGGTGGAGGGAGAGTGGGGGGGCAGGAAAGACAGAACGAGCTGAGTAAAAAACATGATACACCCAGTGGTTGCCAGGCAGGGCATGCTGGGGACTGCCCCAGGAAATAACAAATGGTTCAAGGGTGGGCATGCTTCCAACCCCCCGCCCCCAATATGATCACAGAAAAGTGTTCCCTGGCTGCTTTTAAATGCAGACAACTGGATTTTCAGCTAACTTGTTTCCTTTGTGACAATTTGCACATCTCCTTAGAAAAGATGGGGGGGAGAATTCAGCTCCAGTTGTCTGCTTTTTGCACACAGCAGCTCAAGGGTGGGGAGGAACTATTGTAACACCTTAAAACCAGTGATGGCCCCAGGTTTTCCTAGTCAGTAGGTGAGGATACATTCTGGCACCCCCCCCCCCCCCTTGCGGGTGGAATGGGACAGGGGCGGGCGCTGGAGCCGCAGTGGGCGGGCCAAGGGGGCGAGTTGCAAATGCATGTGCGGGTAGGATCGCTTGAGGGGAGGGGGAGGGAGCCTGTGCCAGGTTGCAAAAGGAGCTCCATAGAAACCACAGGGGTGGCAGAGGGCAAGCAGCACTTTCCCGTTTTCCTGAGCTGTTCCCTGCGCCTGTCCCCCCGGCCTTCTTCTCTCTCTGTCTGGGGGGCTGCAAAGAGGGGAGTCTCTTGCTGGGGACAGAGCAAGAAGCCAGCAAGGGAGACATCCTGTGTGGGGCAAGGAGGGGACGAGGCCAGCCAGAATGGTGCCTTCGTTGAGCCATCACCCTAGACCAGGGGTCCTCAAACTTTTTAAACAGGGGGCCAGTTCACTGTCCCTCAGACCGTTGGAGGGCCGGACTATAGTTTTAAAAAAAAACCTATGAACCAATTCCTATGCACACTGCACATATCTTATTTTGAAGTAAAAAAACAAAATGGGAACAAATACAATATTTAAAATGAAGAACAAGTAAAGTTAAATCAACAAACTTACCAGTATTTCAATGGGAACTATGGGCCTGCTTTTGGCTAATGAGATGGTCAGTGTCCGGTTCCATATTTGTCACTGCTAGTCGTAACAAGTGATGCAAGTGGGCATCAGTTAGTCTAGATCTCGTTGGAGATTTCAGATGTTATTTTGCGGGTAGGGAAGGTGCACGGGGGGGGGGGGTGCACGCACAAGCAAGGCCCTCTTGACGGGGCTGTTTTCTTTCCCTCTCTTAAGAAACAAAGAACTCGGCATCCTCACAAACTTTTTAAGGCAGCAAGCCCCCAGCTGCTTCTCCCTGAAACTCCACTACTGCAGGCATCATGATGGGAAAGAGAAATCTCTCTCTCTCCCCCTCTGATTCCCAGCAGCACAAAAAGCCTCGAAAAAGGACTGGCGCAGGTCTCCTAGCCGGCTGAGAGGCCTCTCAGCCGGCTAGGAGACTTGGGGCCAGCCGGAGCGCCTGCCACCCCACCCTTACCCTCTTCCAGTCTTCCTTTTGCCTCCTCCTGGCTGACTGGAAGCAGGGGGGCGGTGCTTTGTCATTTGGCCCGGGACGAGTTGGCTGCAATTTTTCCGCTGCTTTGTGTGCTGCTGGGAATTGGAGGACAGGCAGCGGCACACCTGGCGGGCCAGAAAAATGCCCTCGGCGGGCCGCATGTGGCCCCCGGGCCATAGTTCGAGGACCCCTGCCCTAGATGATGGTCTAAAATTTAACAATAACGGGCTGGCCCTGCTTAAAACCAGATCCAGACAAGGTGATGAGACACCGTAGTATCCTTGGAGTCACCACTAAATGGCAATAAAATGATGCAGACAGCTGATGCTGAGATGAAACAATAGGAGAGTGGATGCAGCATGAAATGTGGACAGAAAGTTGTGAGATGATGTGAGATTGTTGGCACAATGGTGCAAAATACCAATGCAGATTGGACCCAAGATTAAACCTGGGTCCATTTCAGCATATGTCCTATAACACTGAACTAAGGCCTCTCCTGTAAAACTTTTAAAAATATGTGGTTCTATCCTTTCTCATCAAGAAGGACTTTGAGATTTAAACTTCATAGCTTTGTACCAAGCTAAACTGTATGATCTAATTTCTACAAGGCCAGTTTAACACTAAGCTACATAAACTTAAGCTGGTTAGAATAGGTTTAGTTCTGATCTTACTATCTAGTTAAGTTTTGAGATTAGAATGAAGACATGCTTAGATTTATTGTATAGTATTGGCAGTACTGTAATTAGACCTTCTGTCTTGTGAATTTTTAATAAGAAACAAAAGTAGCACTCTGAATGTAATATGTTTTAGAGAAAAATTTACAGGTTTTGAGGCAGGTCATACTCCCTCAAAGCTATTGTGAGTATGACTGTGTAAAGTAATATTGCAGGGTCAGGTGGGATAAAGGGGGCAATATAATTGAAGGAACACACACAGACACATATCTTGGTGAAACAAGGCCACAGCTTTTTTGCTGGATACAGCCAAAGGAACATGGCACAGCATGAGGACAGTTTCAGTATTGGGCAACCTGCCTGCTGCCTGATAACCAAAAACCCCCTCAGTGCACACTGGGAGTGGCATGACCCTGGGATCCACGTGGGCACCAGCCGCTGCATGGCCCCTTGCCACCTGGTGGTGGGAGCCAGCCAGCAACCCCTGACTAGGCAACTGCTGCTGCTGCATGGTCCCCTTGCTACCTAGAGGTGGGAGCCAGTTGGCAGCCCCTGATTGGGCAATTGGATGATAGGATCCATTTGACGAATCCCTGGCAGTTCCCCACTTTTGGGCAGGTTTTCCTGTCAGAAATTTGTTCCCAACTGTGATTGAGCACCCTCAAGTAGCATGTATTTAGTATGGTTTTAATGGTCTGTCTGTCCTACCCTGTCACAAAGATCTAATTTGTCTTTTAGCCCAACTCAGGAACTCGATGGGATAAGCAGGAGACCTCTTGTTTTTTTTCCCTTTCAAATGGCACCTGAGATGATATAAAATCCAAACACGAAGAACATTTTTTTTAACAGGCAGGGATTGAATAGGTGTTGTTAGGGGTTGGAAATGCTGAAGTAAAATTGTTGTTGAAGCTTATTTTCATATATTCTTGGATCTTAACAGTGAGAGGTGTTTGAGTATTTTAGTTACAATGGTTCTTCATATAGTTTTTTTTATGACTCTTCAGGTTTCCTGGAGATGGTCTCTTTAGTTGTATAGTATTTTAAATAAATTTATATATTTCAAATATATATAGATATATTTGAAAATATATTTCCGCAGCAAACACATTCTGTTGTATAATACATCTCACTTATCAATGAATCTCACCAATATAATAGCAGAAAAATACTTTACTGTTTAACCAATGTCCACTGTTGCAACTCTTATCTGCTCCCTGTTGTGAGAACAAATTGACAAATAGCAATCAACACTCAGAATAGTATTGACCTCTGACACTGAAATTTCCTTCCAAATAACCACCATTGCTAATGAAACTCGTTCAAGGTAATTATTTCCTTTGCAGAAACTTTTTAAGCTTTCTGTGTCATTATTGAACTGCTAAGCCAAACAACTATTTTGTTTTTCTCTCTTCTCCAATAACAAAATTGATTTTCTCAAATAAAACAATCAATCATTCCTCACTTTGCACCAAAGTGGAAAAACTATTATCCCCAGAGCAACCTCGGGATCAAAATTGCACAGCTAGTTTCCATTTCTAAGGGCATGGTCTTTTTAAAAAGCATTTAGCTGGAAAGGAAGCACTTATTTTCTCACTTCCCACTATTGATTTATGTGTGCACGATTCATAATTTAGTAATAAAATCAACTGATTTGACAAAATACATGATCAACATTAATTAATCCAATTTGTTGTTTAATTTTAATGTAAACATTACAGAAAATCAGAGTAGTATAGCTAGACCCAGAGGACATTTGGGCCAGTGGTAGCCGCTTGCAAGTTCAGCACTGGGCAATTTTGCTCCCTACCCCTCAAGTGTGAAGCAAATTGATAATTAACCTCCTCCTCCCAAGCATAGCTGTATATACTATGAAGATGCAATTATCGAGAATACTTTGCAAAGGTATCAGCAAACAAAGCGAAAAAGGTGCCTTTCAGGGATTCCTCTCTTTTCAATGATGAAAAGATATATGAACACTAAAGCTTGGTAGCCTTGCATCTGTACTTATGAATTATTTTGGACTTGACATGTGCCTAGCAATAATAATTATCCTATCAATATGAAAATAAAGGTTTAATAATCTATTCTAAATCTCTTTGGATAAGTTCAGACAAAAATGTTGTGGCACGTTGTGGATACTAGGGATGCCTGAACTCCTACAGGTTCTGACTGGCTCATAATCACCAGTTGTAAATGTGTGATCTGTTGATCAGTTCAAGAAATCATTGAGACATTCCATCAGTTTGCTGTGCAACAGCAGGTGTGTGTATACACGTGCACAGCTTTCACACATGCATGTTGTGTCTTACAGCCCAATGGCACTGCTGCAACAGCACAGACATAATTATTTTATCCAAAACCAAATTTAAATCTATCATGAATGTCTTTCAAAATGAATTGATTTCAAAGTAGATTCTACCTTTTGCTCTTCTAATTAAGGATTTCTGAATATAGCTGGTGACAGCATGGATTTCTTACATGTGGAATTTTGTGAAGTTTACCATAAAACAAGAAACACATTAAGGGGGGAGAGATAATGGCTTACAGCCCTTGTAGTCACTGTGACTGATGGCCCACAAGCTGCTGCTCCACCCTAGCTCTTCCCTTTCCCCTGATTGTATGCATCAATTTCCCACTATTTGCTGCGTGGCTGCATTTTGACCCACAGCTTTGCCTGATTTCCCCCGTGTCCTCTTGATCCTGTTTTTTGAGGACCAAAAAAACGTGGGGGAAATCCGGTGAAGCTGCGGGTCAAATGTGGCCACGCAGCAAATAGTGGGAAATTGATGCATACAATTGGGGGGGGGGGGAAGAGCAAGGGTGGAGCAGTGGCTTGTGGGAAATCGGTCTGTGAGTCTTTTGCAACTTGGGCAAAAAAATTTCTGGAGAGAGGCTGCTGGGAGAGGGAAGAAGAGAAAGCTGAAGGGTGTGTGTTTGGGGGAACTAAAGGTAGACTGGTGAGTGGGAAAAAGAGAAGGAAGCAGAAAAAAAAATCAGCACTGTCAGGATGCAGGTGAAGGCTAAGCCAAAGGTAGGCTGGTGGCTGGAAAGGCGAGGAGTCAGAAAAGGAGAGACACTAGTTATTTATTTAATTTGTTTCATTGATAACCTACCTTTCTCCCAAATGGGAACCCAAGGCAGCTTCTTCTCTGCTGTTTTCTCTTCATAACAACCCTGTGGAGTAGAATAGTCTGTGACTGTGTTACTCACCCAAGATCATCTAGCAAGCTTCCGTGGCAGAATGGGTATTCAGACCTGGTTCTCCGATATATTAACCAACACTTTAACCACTAACACTGCTGCAGGAGGGAAGGAGGAAATAGTGGGGGAAGGGATATGGGGGGAGGAGTGATGAGGTGTCCCTACGAGTGTCTCTCTTGTTCATCCTATTCCCAGGGACTGTCCTTCTGCTCTAGAGGCTGTCATTCCAGACCTTGGGAACTCAGTGCAGTGCTAAGCAGGTCTGCTCATATGGAAGTCTCTTTTTATTGAAGAGCTTAGTCCTAAAAATAAGCATTTCAGCCTCATTGTGCTTGTTATATTTGTATTTTGCAGTACTTCAGTGTATTTCAGTGGTACTTATGACTGGCATTCCTTGCTCCCATTATATCCAATGGGTCTTCAGAGAGCTCTCATCATTTCTGGGGGGCAGGTGGAAAAGGTGCATGTTTGCAAACAAAACCCCTGCTCCTCAGGAACTTGCCTTCCTAAAGATGAAATTAACCAGCCCATGTGCACCATTGCTTCATGCCAGTGTGTCAATCACTGGTATCACTGGCTATGGCTGAGGGGGGAAATCTACTGCACAACCACAAACAAGTTCAGAAGGAGTTCAGGGTCTTTGCCATAAGAAGAAGACTTGTTTCGATCATGATAAGTTGCCCTGAATTTATGCATGTCAAAGATCTCAGGATCCCTATTGGGTATAGGTCTTGTTGCTACCTCTGCTTCTTACAATTTTTTACTGGAATCTTCTTTCCTGATGTCATGTCCATTATCTCTCAGGTTTCTGCAGCAAGGCACCATCTTTAAGTGTGGATTTCCATCTAAGAAGACAGATTTGTACTTCTGCTTTCCACCATCTTGGGTGAAGCCTGAGGATGCTGCTGCAAATAAGCTAGCAAAGAGGGAACAGCAACAACCATCATATAAAGCGTGCATTGACTTTTCAGCTTCCAGCCACATGGTTGTATGAATTTTACCATCGTGTTATATAATATTTATGAGTTTTCTTAAAGGTATAATACAATTTGCACACATAAAATGGCTTCCCATAAAATTGCAGTTGATCTGCCATGTGTTTATATGTAGCCACTATACAACAAACCCTTACCTGTATGCAGCCCCAAAATCACTTTCAGTGTTATCAGCATCTCTCAAGAAAGTCATAGTCCTTTTTAATCCCAATTAGTTCTAGCACTATCATTCCCCACTGTGATTGGTCAGTATCCTTTCTTAGTCCTATAATAACTTTGTTTCCTTTTGTAATATATTAGTAGATCATAAAGCACCTTGCATGTACAGTTCCTTAACGTACGCCTTCCTGGTTTGTTTCCTGAGCTTGCAAGCATTATCAAGATTCTTTAGCCTCATAGTCCTGCAACTTGTTCCTCTTTGCATATGTGAGTTATTTGTCTGGATAGTCTTAGGAAATTACCTCTGATGGCTTTGCGTTGCTCAATAGACAACCTACAGAGCATAGAGAAATGCATTTTAATTTGGAGCTTTGGAATGTACAAAGTTTTCAACCTGAGTTTTAAAAAGTTTTTCTCTATCTTGGCAGAGAACAGGCAGGTGGGGAAAGTCAAATCAATTGCTCTTCAGCCACACACAACCAAACCTTAGAAATGCAGGTGGCAGACCTGGCCAGAAACAATGAGGTAGTCCTGTAGCCTAGCAAGGCACATCATGTGCTCTTATGGATTTTAATCTTCATAAATTTTGAACTTTGGGATGTTATGCTCTGAAGGACGAAATGCACTCTTTGTTGCTGTAAGAGGCTCCAGTCCTTTCCATGAGAAAAACACCCACCTTAGTTCACACAAAACAGAGACAAGGAATCCATTTCAAAAGGTTCCTCTGTTGGCTCCGCTAAGGCTATCCCCAACCCCCTGCAACATTCCTGCAAGTATTATGCTAAGTGAAGTTACCTGGCAACTAATCACTCGCCCATCAACTGGCCAGGCGAAGGCCATTAAGAGACAATGGAATGGCACCATGACTCATCGCAGCTTGCCCAGGTGTCAGTTCCTGCTTAGCACTTAGTTTGCAATATTGACCACTCCTCCACATTCCCTCCTCCTTTTTACATTGACCAATGGTAGGGCTAGTGGGGACGGACTACCTGGTAGGTGTGTTAGTGGGATGTGGTCAGCGCAGCCCGCCCCAATACCACCTTATAAAAGATCTTGCACAACATACAATCGCTCTCTTGAGCTTCTATGACCTCTGTCTGCTTTTACCCCCCCTTATGCCCAGATTGCTATCCCATTACCCTGCCTCATCTTTAATCCCTAGTTTGCGCAGCCAGAAAGAAGCGTGTATCTGCCGGTTCAGATCACGTTCCCCATTTTTCCTTTCTACCCCTCAATCTTCTTTTGGAAAAGGACCACCCACCCATAAAGTATCGCCCAACCAACAAATCTCCTGCTCATGCAAAAGTGCTATTATCTATCTAAGTTTCTTAGGACTTGCGTGTTTGTGTGTATGATTCTGTTTTTGTATGCTTGAGAACATTTTGCAAGTAAACATCATTTAAACGGACCACTCCACCTCAGTGCCTATTTTCTGGTAACTCCTGAAAGGGGCGGGACCTTGGTATAGTTGGCAAGAACCCGGTTATTTGCCAATTGCTAATCTTAAATTAAAGCAATTTGGCTAACAGCCCCCCCCCCCGGCCCCCTAGAGAGGTGACCTTGCAGGGAACAAAGTTTTGGAGGTTGAAAACCCTAGAGAAGTCTTTTCCTGATGACTTTAGGAAAATCTTCTACAACCTGACCTGCAGGGTGCAGGGGGAGGGCAAACAGAGATGTTAAAACTCCTTGGCATGAGAGCGAGGTCTACTCTTCTGTGTTGATTCCATCAAAGCAGCTGGAGCTCTCATTGAGGCCTGCTGAAGGCAGCCATTTCTATGTGGAGGACTGTAGGCCTGAGCAGAGGCTTCAAGGTAACGGGGGCCATTAAGAATCAGTGTTACTTTTGAGTTTAAGGAGACTGCCTTAGGTTAATATCAGATAGGGCATATACAGAGGGAGAGATAGAAGAACAATGTGTTCACACTTTGCTTTTGGATGCCTTGTTCAGTCTGTTGCTGAGAGAGTATGCATGTGGAATTTTATTTTAAATAAATGTTTTGTAACTTGGAATGCTGGTAGCTCTGTACTGCATAGGCCTCCACCATTTTGGACACACTATTTTAAAATAAGCACCAGGAAAAGGGGAAGGGCAGTCAGTGGGCAAGGTGCTACTTCCCCAGTGGTGTGCAAGTGCAGTAAGCTGTCCCTGTGGTAACCAGACACCGGGTAGTGGGAGACACAGGCATGAGGTGATGTCTTAGAATGGCATCACAGGAAAGGAAGCTCGGAGCCCAGGTCCTCTCATTGGGTAGTTCCTACAAATACCAGGTGATGACAGTGAACAAAAAGAGGGAGAGAAGGATTTCCCAAGGACTGGGAAAGCTAGATGGGTTGGCAAGTGTCAGGCAGAGACCTTGGATGGCTGCTGATGCTCAAATGCCTTGGAGGGCAATATGAAACAGGGCGTGTAGATCATGGATGATTTCATCAGACCTTAAAGGAAATGTTTTAATAAATAGTTTTATTCGAACAAAGCAGCTTGCATTGCCTTTACTTTTGGTTGCAAGATATGCCAACAATTCACTTTTTTTAACATCAAGAGATATGAAACATAAGCTGGATTTTCGTTTCTGCTTCCCAAAGTAGTTTTAAAAATGGAACTGCTAATAAAACTGTACAACTGATGAAAATAGGGTTGGGAGAGCAACTGCAATTTATCCAAATATTGTATATGTGACTAAAGCCATTTAGGATAAGTGAAATTTGTTAAAAACTAATTGCTGGCTATTAGTTTGATTAGTCATTGGGGATTATGGTGGAAGCATAGTTCCTCTGCTCCCAGTCATGCTTTAACCATCCAGACTCGACAGATAACATTGCTTGAACAATCACACTGAAATTATATACAGCATTAACTGATAAAAGTGGTCTTGGGACCTATGGTGTGGGGATTCTAAACCTGCATCCAAATGGTAGAGTCCTGCTTTTCTGATTATGAAATTTAGGGTTAGAACAGGAAGGTTGGATGAAGTGCCTATGTAAAAAAGTACAGTAATGTGCAGTTTATCTACATTGGTTTCTGGGTACCTTCCAAATTCGTGAAAGCTCCTTCCTAGAGAACACTTTTCCCTTTCCCACAAACAAACTATATCACTACTTCTTTTTCTTTTGTGACACATGCAACATGCTGTGGAAGCCTCACACCTGCTCTTTCCAACACTTTTATTCTAAGCTCAGAGAAGTGGGTGTGGAACAGAGTTTATCATACTATGTTTAAATTACATTTTTAATTAATCCGTTCCCAGACAATGTTTTGTGGTGAAAATTCAGAGTGTTCTTTCAAGAAAATCTATTTAACTATGTTGAATTCTTCATTTGTTGTACTTTTCTAATGTGGTCACTGACACTCACCAAAGGGAGTATTGTTCTGAAGATTTATATACAAATTTAACATTTTTTCCCTAGTTTTGGACAGTCATTAGCTTGGTAAAACTAGAATAAATTAAGGGCTTTCTTTGTGGATCTTTTGTTGATTCTTTGGGCACCAGGAATTATTGCTCTTTGTCTCTGGATCGTGCTCTACACTGTCCTTTCTAAGTCAAATACATTGGCTTCCTTTGTGGGCCATCCATTCTTAAAGTGATAATTAAAACTTTCTTCCCAAACTGAAAAGAGGAAGTTGACAATGGGCCACCCCCTGAAACCATAGAGGCTCAAATGGTATCATGGATCTCTTGTCTCTTCTCACATACTGAAAATAAAGTTTGTCAAACATATTCCGTGTGAAATTCACAGCATTCCAAGTCACCCATGCTTCCTAAGGTCTCTATGCATAATGTTGGAGAAATATGGTTTTTGTGTGACTTACATGGACATTTATTTCCTCTCCCTTCCTCTCTAATATCTTGTATAAACAATCTTGGACATACAGTGACAAGATGGCCAGACACTGAATTGCAATAATTGGTATATAAGTTATGTGAATTTTTTTTCTGTGTCTTTTATTCATTGCTTGTTACTGGAGCAAAGTTGGCTGACAAAGATATATGATTCAGTGATACTGTTTTAATATCCTATTTTGTTTGCTAAAAAGAAGTTTTTCTGCAAATTACAATATCAAGAATTAAATAAACATACAATAAAAATATTTGTTAATCTCTATTCAGAGTAAATACAGTTGGCGGAATTAAGGAAAAAAGTACAGTTATGATACACATTAAACTTTAAAAACCAAATAGGATTCAGTTCAGCAGCTCTTTGCATTTACAACAGGAGAAATATATTATTTATTTATTTATTTCTTCGATTTATATCCCGCCCTCCCCTCCTTTCGGAGGGCTCAGGGCGGCTATCAACATACATTTAAAATACAATATCACTAAAACATATAAAGTACAAAAACAACAAATAGCGTACCCTACAAGATGGTGTTTCTGCTTTATTGGGTAGCGTCTTAGATATTAGACCATATAGATGGTAAGGCAACATTCAGGCTGGCAGATTCTCAGTTGGGCCAGGGCCAAAGATGTAACTATTGGGCAGCCCCAAAAGCCTGGCGGAAGAGCTCCATCTTGCAGGCCCTGTGGAACTGTAATAAGTCCCGCAGGGCCCTGATGTTATCCGGGAGCTCATTCTACCAGCATGGGGCTGCCACGGAAAAAGCCCTGGCCCTTGTAGCTGCCAACCGGGCCTCCTTTCTTGGGATTCCGATCAAAGCACTCGCTGGGGAACATATGGGGATATGCTGCTATTTATCTTGTTCAATTTGAAGCATATATAAAATTATGATCGGTCTGTAGGGTTGCCAAGTCTGGGTTGGAAAATACCTGGAGACTTAGGGGGTGGAGCTGGGTGAAGGTGGGGTTTGGGGAGGGGAGGGTCCTCAGCATGGTACAATGCCATAGAGTCCACCCTTTAAAGCAGCAATTTTCTCCAGAGAAGCTGGTCTCTGTCAGCTGGAGATGAGTTGTAAAAGCGGGAGATCCCCAGGCCCCACCTGGAGGCTGGCAACCCTATTGGTCTGTGTTCGACTTTGGGTTTAAATCTGATCAGAGCAGAAACAAAATCCTTGATAATACTGCAAACTGGGTGCATTTTGTGAGTTTCCAAGCTTTATTTTTCTTAGCTTTTCATAAAAGAGAGCTTGTCTCCTAGTAACCCTTTCATCATGCAATAAAACCTCAGTCTAAAACTATATGAAAGCATAATTTTGAGCTTCCATATTTTATTAAATCTTGTAAACATAAAACTTGTTTTGCAATAAATGCTGCCATTTTACTTTATAATTTGCATTTCTTCCACCAAGCTCTCTTATATTCTTATATCTCTCTATCGCTTTTTCTGAAAATATTAAGTAACCAAGAATGTCAATTTTTTAATGCCTCTTTAGGATTATATCAGAGTTCTTTCCACTGGGCCTTTTTTGGTTATAGTGTTATCTTCTCTCAAATGGTTGATATTTTCTATGGCATTTTCTAATATCACTATATTTAATTTTCCTTGTCATATGCAAAACTCTGTATTTGTCTGGGAACAATATAACTGAAGATGGCCTAATCTCGTATTAATCTTCCTGACCATTATGGTCATTTTTGGAGGCCCTACTTTGGGTACCCCCAAATTATGAAATCAGGTGGGTGACAATCCAGGGAGATTAATTTCTCCTCTTCTGTTGCTGTGTTCTACCTGGGGATGAAGACTTTTTAGTTTTGTTTGGCATTCTCTCCTTGAAACCCCCTTCCAAACCACTGTTTTGTATGTATTTTAATAGTTTTATATGTATTTTATCTCTGTGTTTAAACTCTTTTAAAAATTGTTTTAATGAGGTATTTTGGGAGGGTGGGAGGGGGGCTATTATAATGGTTTTATAATGTATTTTATCATGTATGTTTTAAGGAGAGAAAGGTGAGATATCAATTTTGTAAATTAACAAATATTTATTACTTTTTTATTTATTCATATCTTTATCAAGTGATAGCCTATGGTTAGATATTTGTACCACACTCTCCCTCACGGGATCCCAAAGTGGCTTATAACATTGATATCTACTCCTCCATTCTAACTTTGCAGCAACAACAACCCTGTGAAGGAGGTAAAGCTGAGAGAGTGTGACTAGACCAAGGTCATCCATCTTAAAGGTCATCACATCTTAAATCCATCCACCCCAAATATCTAAAACAGGAGTTCCCAACTTTGTCCAACCTGTGAGTACTTGGGGGATTTTGAGAATAGGAGGTGAGTGCAACAACAAAATTGCAGCCATGGGATAAGGCTAGTCACAAAACAGTTTTCAGGGGTGGGGGCGGCGGTACAATCACAACATTTTAGGAAATTCCACAACATGTTAGGAGGTTCTATGCCAAGCATCCACTTATGATGGAGGCAGCTGTTTCCAAATGGATGCCCACTGCAGAAACAAAAGTAACACCTGGGCTCTTCTGAAGCACCTTCCATGCCAGTGTAAAAAGGAAAACACAGGTTGGCTCTTGGCTCTGAAAAGGAGACACTTTAGGGAAGAATTATTGGACATCATTGGTGGGTGAGTAATGTTGGGGACTACTGATCTAAAGTATTATTTGCACATACAAAACTAACAAAGGATCAAGATAGCCATCTCCCAAACATGCTGTCTTTCTATGTTCAGGATTTTCCCTTCATTAGGGAGCATTCAAGCTCAATCAATAAATTTATTTAGAAACATTTATATGCTGCCTTTCTCCTAATCAGAGCCCTTAAGGCAGCAAACAAGTAAAAGAGGTTAAAAAACAGATTTTAAACAAAGATTTAAAACAAAGACAGAGGGTCAGTTTCTCATCTGGAGTCTGACACAGTCAACTTCTTGCACTACTGTCAGTAGCAGATCATGCAAAACAACAATAACCCCAAAATAAAACCAAGCCCCCAAACCTGGCATGAATGGCTGCACTACAATTATCCTTATTTGCTAGGGACAATCCTGCTTCTCTGGTTACTTTTGACCTTTTTGAGATACCGTATTAAAATTTTGTTACTATGAATTGCTAGTCTTCCTTATTTAGGCTCCTTCCCAAGAACTCTAGAAGTCACCTGTTTGAGGAAACAGGACAGGCTGGATACATTGTATTCATGCATGCAAATGTGTGCTTATGAATACTAAGGTCCAAACTGCCCATGATAGTAGGGCTTTAAGACTGAATCCCCTGGTAGAAAATTTAGCTACAAAAAGCAGCTGTACAGGGGAAAAGAAAATTGATTATGTTAGGAAGGTTGATGTTAACTTTTCAGTCCTTGTGTACAGTTTCTCCAGCTAAGAATGCCTTTCTCATGCTCCTTTGTTCCAAATGGTACGGGTATTTTTCCTTGTTGGGGCTTAAAACAGCATGTGGGGCTATTATATACTAGGAAGATGGGGAGGTGGAGGAATGAACTCTTTCTTCAGTTGTCCAGTGCAATGGTCTCAGTCCATATCAGTTTCCCCAGGCACCTTTTTAAATCTAAGTCATACATAGGAGGAATCTGATCATGGATCTTCAGCATCATATGTAGTTTGGCCCTTAGCATGCATGAACACATATTTGCACACCTGTACAGAGATAGCTGGAGGCCTTTTGCTGCCTGAAACTCCCTCCTCCTGTGCTGCCTGGGCTAGTGTCAAGGCAGGCTCCGTGGGCAGTGCTGCTGCGGTTTGCCTTTGAGCCAAGTGACATAGCTGTAGGGGGTCATAAATGTCTCCTCCAATGATGCCCTTGCCGATTTGACATCCCAAGTGCTGCTTGGGTCACTTAGGCATTGAGCCAGCCTTGCGTAGGTGCACACTACATTACTTGATTTTGCCTCTCAGTGCACAGCCTGATATTTCATGCATATATATTGAACACTTGGAAACTGTTCAGAATGACTTAAAAAAATTATGTCTTGAACAAAAAGAACAAATATTCTCTGTTGTCTTTAGCAGGACTTGCTGTTCAGAATAAATGAATACAACATACAGCAAGCTCATTTGAACCTTCGGAAATAACATCATTGGGATGAAAAGGGCTTGGACTGTGATCCATGGTGTAGGAACTGAATGTTACGGTTTTCATCTGTGAATCGTGATTTACTGATTACCAACACAATTCTAAATTTGTCATCCTATGAGAAGTGAGAGATGTCTTACAAGAGTTGTATTGAACCTAATAAAATAGCTCAAGTGTCTCAAAGTTTGTTTTTATTGAACTAGATTAAGAAAATTCTAGCTCTGCATCTCCACTCTATAAAGGGTTGTTGAATATCAGTGTAAAATATTTATGGATGCACATGTATGTCTGTTTCCCTACTGGTGCACATAATCACATTATCTGGCATTGTCCCCCCATTCGGAATAAAAGACGGACACAAGGTTGGGATTAACAAGAGCCACTTTATTAACTATTTAATTAACCAACAGCGAGGGTACTGAAATAAACATAGGAGCCTGACAGGTGCCAGACCCTGGCCACCTTCATTTCCTTTTGGGCGATGCACCTGCCCTGATCTCGAGCCTTCCAACTGACTCTTGACCAGCAGCTTGGCAATTAAGGAACCCCTGGCCCGACTACCCCAGAAGCTGCAAAGCCCGCTAGGGCAGCCCAGGCCAGACTGTTCCCATTGAAGATCCCCATTTCCTAGCCTTGAGCCGCAAGGCCTGAAAGCCATTCTTGAAGGACCTCAAATCCTATCACAATGCCAAGGTGCTCACCATTTCCAGCTTACCTATCACGCTCTCCAGCCACAGCAAAGGCCAAGACTCTACTTAGGCCTTCATCCCCACCAAGCGATCTAGCGCCATCAGAACCCCTCGCTGTAGATCAGGTAAAAAGGTGTTGTTGCCCTTGTCTGTGAGATGAATACCATCCCTTCTATACAGGTCAGGCACATCGACCTGTATATCAGGATACAATAGGAAGATGCCCAACCCACCTTCCATTGTGTTACACAGTTGTCGATTGGCATACTGTTAGGCCCGATCCAAGCACCTCGGGTTCCCTTGGCTACGCCACACCTGGCACAGTAACATTGCTGACAAAACCACTTGTAGCCCAGGCCACCGGTCAGCAATCTCAGCCAGATCAGCCTTGGCTTGAATAACCAGAGCTTTTCCTTTCACCAAGCCCAGGTCGTTACCACCCAGGTGTATCACCAGCACTTGCAGAGGAGGACCATGTCGCTCCTTGAACAGTAAAGGCAACAGCCCAGGCCAGAGCATGCCTCTTCGGCCAAGCCACTCAACCATGGCTCACTCACTGCAGCCCAGCTGGGACCAGAAGTGCGTCCTCCTGGCTTGGTGAGCAGCCCAGAAAATCATGCTGTGGCCACAAAAAAGCACCTGGCTCTTTCCTTGTCAACCAACAGAACTTAAAAACAAAAATCAAGTTAACCACAAGAACAAACAGGTGGCATTCAATAACATGCATCACCACAACTTCCAAAGAGAAGAAACCATTAAACCTTGGACTTCCATATATAAGATTTGTAACGACCTGACTGCCATCTGCCCACTTTTTTGATGTCTGCCTCTTGATACCCTAATGCGGCCGCAATAGAAGCTGCCCCTATCCTAAAAGAATGTGTTCCAAATCGAAATTCCCCAAGACCCAAAGCAACTAGTGCTCTCTTAGTAATTGTCCAAAATTGGAACTTTGTCAAAGGGGAACCGTCCCTATGTATAAATAAAAACCCTCCTGCTGGCTCCTGAGTGCCAAGTAAGAATGCAGGGCAGTGACTGGACACAGTTCCACATCAGAACATGAGCCCAACGACACTAAGGGACCCTTTCCTAATTGATCTGTTTTAGATCTCTTAATATTCTGCTGGCTAGGCAGGGTATAAATTGAAACAAACAAACAAACAAACAAATAAATAAATAAATATTAATATTCAAACTATTGCCAGAAATAGACACATCCCTGATGCTCAGAGTGTACCCCAATTTGTCCAGTTTTGATTTAGCCACTAATTCATCTATTCTAAGGGCCCCCCAAAATGCAGTCAATGCTGCTGCATGAAACAAGGTGACCTCATATTGATTTATACAAAGAGAGGACCATTGGTGCCTCAAACCTTTAAGGACTGAGGGAGAAAAGGGCTCCCTCAAGTCCTTAGGCACCCCATCCTCTCTGGCCCAGCCGTCCAACATCTTGCAGATTCTAAAATCAGTGGCATCGTCCCAAAAACCCTGAGCCTTGCTGGCAAAGGCTAGGGTGGACAGCTTGCCCCGGATGGAATGGACAGACAAGCCCTTACCTTTTAAAGAGATGCAAAACTGAATCAGATGTGGCACAGGAATAGGCCAGAGCTGCTGAAGGCTCTCTCACTGCCTAAATGCCACGAACTGCAGTCCTGCTCTCTGATAAGACCGGTGTATGCTGGGGGCAAGAGCTAATCCCATTGCCCTCTTGGCCTCAGCCCTCCAATCCCCCACAGGAACTTGGGCAACCTTACTGGGCAGGGATCAGCATCCGGAGCTAACTGATGGAACTTTTCCATCTGTTTCCGAGACAGAGCATCAGCGACCCCTTATTGACCCCCGGCACATGCCTGGCCTTAAACAGAATATTAAACTGCAAGCATTGTAGGGTAAAAGCTCTAACCAGCGCCATCACTCTGGGTGACTTGGATGTTAATGCATTGCCCACCTGAACAGTTGCCAAGTTATCACACCATAAGTGAACCATCTGGTTAGCTAGTGCTTCAGCCCAAATGTAAACAGCAACCACAATGGGAAAAAACTCAAGGAATGTCAAGTCACACCTCCAGCCCACTTGGATCCACTGAGGAGGCCAATCCTCCGTGCACCAGTGTCCCCTGAAGTAGACATCGAAGCCCGAAGAACCAGCCACATCAGAGGTGACCTGTAGTTCCGCTTCCAACTGAAGATCAGTTCTCCAAAAAGAAACCCCATTGTAGGCAGCCAAAAACTCTTGCCAGACTGCTAAGTCTTCCCAAATTTCTTGTGTGACCCGTGTCCTGTGGTGTGAATGTTTTAACCCTATTGTGGCATCACACAATTGGTGCAAGAATGCGTGCCCAGGAGCCACTACCTTACAGGGAAAATTAAGGTGCCTGATTAGCTGTTGTAATTCCAATAGAGTCAATTTAGCTTTTCTACCCATCTCATCCACCATACCTAAGAGGGTGACTAGTTTGCTAGCAGGCAGACAAGACACTTGCTGGGTAGTGTCCAATTCGATACTCAGAAAGGTCAAAACAGTGCTGGGCCCTTCAGTCTTTCCATAAGTTAAGGGCACCCCCAATTCCACAGTCAATTGTTCAAAATTACGCAGCAGCCGAGCACAAATCCCCGATTCAGCAGGTCCAACAAACAAGAAATCATCCAAATAATGAGTAGTAGTACAGAAACCCGTGCGCGCACGCAAAGCCCATTCCAAAAAGGAACTGAAGCATTCAAATGCAGCACATGACACCGAGCACCGAGCTTGGGATAAATGTGCAACCAACACTCAAGGACTGTCATGTTAATTGGACTGGGTCCCTTTGTCAGGAAAGGTAGGGGCCCCACCTCCACCAGTCTGCTTGGAACCCTTGCCATCCTTTCTGGCCAACTTTGTTCTGGATTTTGAGCAGGCCGGAAAGGAATGTGGGCCGGCACAAAGTGGGCATTCATGGCAAAAATTACAATTGCGCCGACCACAAGGCCCCTGTGACACATACTCCAACAAAGAGAGCGCTTTGGACTTTGTTGCAGACCCTGAAAATGTGAGGGACCCGTGTTGGCATTACTGGCATGTTGGACCACGTGCCCACTATCAGAATGCTCACCAAGGGCTGGCTTAGAAGGCAACATCTTCTGCATCCACAAATGTGGATGAATCTGGTCCCAGTGCAGCGATGGGTACTTAGCCACCTTCATATGGAAGGCCCTATCGTACTCCAGCCACGCTGACCCTGAAAAGTCTGAATAGCCTTTATAAATAATATCGATGTACTGGAGTAAAGGCAGGGGTCTCTCAGGGTGCGCACTAATAATAACCCCTGCATAGATTAAAAAGCCGGGGTACCAATTTAAATAAATCTTGTCGACTGTCCTGCATTTCAAACATTCCTTCTCTGTGTCATCTAATTCTTCCTTCTCTTTTTTATCCAACTCCATGTAAAGCAGGGAGAAGACGTCTACAAACTCTCCCTTCAGTATTTTATCCCTAGTAGCTGAGGTAAGGTGCTCCCCTAAAAGCATGGCCAACTCACCAACTACAGGCACGGTCGCTGGGACCAGTTCAGGAGCCTTGTCCACCTGGTCCTCACTGCCCTGTGGAGCCAGAGTGACAGCTGAATAAAGTGCCACTTTCTGCCCAGCGTAGTCAGTCCCTACATCCACTGACACTGTAGTAGGAGGTGTCACGGTGGAGGGATGTCCGGATCCTTCAATTACAGAAGTGACACCGGATATCAGAGTGGAAGAACCGATAGGATCCCAGGGCCAATCGGTAGCATGAGTCTGTGTGGCAGCAGGCCTACCTGACCCTGAAGACGGACCAGCATAGGGCACCACCTGCCGTCCTTCCGCTGCCCGTGTTTCATGGTTGTCAGACATCCCTGCCGAAGGCACCTCTTCAATACAAGCTTCAGAACCGCTGACCGCACTCCCAAACCTGGATTCAATAGCAGCCAAACAGGACAAAACTTGAGTCTGAAAGCCTCGTTTGGCGATATAACCTACATCATGTTATTGCCCCCGATGAAGAAGCCCCACTCAGTTGGCATTCAATAGCCATAAGCCTCTCCAGAATAGCCCTGGAGAAAGAACAGGACTTACAGGCGCCAAAAAGGCAGGACGTACAGGAGTGGCAACAACCCCTGCCCCGTAATTACCAATGAAAGCCCCTGCCATTGCTGCAGGAGAGGGCATCACAACCCCTGAAGCAAGACCCACTGGCAAAAGAGGAACCTGAACTGGATTGACTGATGGGCCAGCAAATACATCTGAGGCAGGAGACCGAGGCCCCTTTCCTCACTGTTTTTTTTTGGGGGGGGGGGGGCGAACTCCCATCAACCTTCCCACAACTCCCCCTCTTAGGGGCAGATTGCTGTCCAGAAGCACCCACCCCTTTTTTGGAGCCATGATTTTAAAAGGCAATGTTACCAGCTAAGCTGTATTCAAAAGCGGCTTCTTAAACACCTAAGATAGCTGCTGCCTTAGATCCTTAAAATGGCCACCCTGTACAAAGAATTGACTGCCTTTTGAATTCTAAAATGGCCGCCTGTTAAGATGGTCCCCAAAGGCTGCTACAGTCCCAATTGAAAAAATCCCCTTCAGCTAGTGAAGGGTAGCCGTCTGGTTGCTATGTGTAGGAAAGGGAAAAAAGGCAGCCTCACCACACTGCCCAGTTTGCACAAAACGAGAGCACTGGCCCAGCTTAAAAGCAGCTCAGAAAATGGCCAACAAGCAACGGCTGCATGAGCTTACAGCCAGTGGCCCAGACCTAGTGCAGCCTGCTCCTGATCGCACTCCTAACCTACACCATCCCCTGGGAAATAAAGAACGGGGGGGATTACAATCTAAACCGGGGGGGGGGGGGGTGATAAAGTCGCCGGCTCAGATGCCCGAAGCCTAGCCCACTGCAAAAAGCGGGGGGGGGGGGATGTGATGAAGCTGCTGGCACAAGCACAGTCAGCCTCAAACACTGAAAACACTCCGCGGCTTCCAGGCGGCTGCCGCCAATTGCGATGCCTGCCGCTGGATCTGGAATGCCGCACTGAGGCCCGAGGCAGCTCCATCAGTCGTGCCGCCTCTTCAAAGTGTGCCACTGCCATTCATGCCGCTCTCCACCTAGCTGCCGGATCAAGAGAGACTGCAATGCAGGCCGCCAGAAGGTAAGACCCGCCAATCCCCCAAGGCTGCTCCTGCTGCTTCTGGCATGCTAAAGCAAGAGCAGCCCTCCATCTCCCAAGCAAGCCGGAAACTGACGAGGCAGGGAGGGAGAGCTCTAAGCCTTAAATGGCTAGCTCTGCCCCCTGCCTCGTGCTGTGCAAAGCACAGCGCCAAGGTCATCCTTTCCTCCCTCGGGGAGGCAAATCAGGCCTGCCTCAGCACCACAAGCTCGGCGAGGGTTGTGGCTTGCAAAAAATAAGTAATTGTTTATAAAAGCTTTCAGGAAACATCACTGTAATGTGCGTAAGCAACAGGATAATGTAGTATGTGAATGGATTTCTTGTACATGGAATACAGACTCCATTAGAGATCACCTTTCTCTTTAGACTAGTGCCAATCACATTTCAAAAATGGCTGTTGGGCCTTGTTTGCAAGAATTTGTTGGTTAACAAGAAGTAATTTAAGTGTTAGGATATTATCTCTCAGCTATCAATTTCATATTATAAACCAATTTGCATCATAATGCCTCTGAATAATATAATCCTCTCATTAATTTTGGCAACTAAAATTACAATAGCTGTGCAAGTATAACATTCTGTGTCAGGGAAGCTGATTGTGCTACATTTGAAAAGGTGTGTTTGCATATTATGCCTGTCTTTTTATAGAGGGCCTTCAAATGGGAGGGTGTTGAAACTGCACTCCAGCCAATGCCAGTATTATTGTGGCTGGAATCCTTCTCTTTGAAGACACTTAATACTTGTTGCTGAAGGGTCATTGCACAGCAAAATATGAGTAAATTCTCTGAACTCTGACACTATGCTTTAGCTAAACTGTCCTTAATGAAATTGTATCAGTCATTTTATAGAATATATAACTGTAAAAAAAAAGCATTCCTGCAGAACCACTATGTACATTCCCTGTTTGGTACTATTGCATACAACTGGAAGTGTGATAAATTTCACATGATAAGGAAGGCACTTGTTTCCTTAACTTTGCAGCTACTTGTTGGTCAAAACCAGCTGGACTTCTGTCCAATGCTCCCTCTAAGCGGAGGCATCTTGTGAGCAAAAATTCTACTTTGTGAGCTACTGGTATTAAGAGCAAGCAATTTGGGTGCTGCATAAATTAGTTTGCTCTGGAAACATTCTTCCTTAGCTAAAACAAAAATATGTGAGCCAAAGGCCAAAATAATTGTGAGCTAGCTCACACTAACTCAGCTTAGAGGGAACCCTGCTTCTGTCCCCCACCACCACCTCCCAATGTACATGAAGTTTGCTGCCCTTCAGCAACTCTGGAAAGCAGCAAAGGTTCCAAGATGGGAGAGTAGAAGAACTAACTTCCAGCTTGGTGTCAGTTCTTGTTTCTTCATGCACACCACAAACAAACAAATGAACAAAAAACACTGGGATCAGTTTCCCACAAGCAGCTGTGCCCCCATCGCTCTTCCATTTGCCCTCATTGCATTGGTCAATTTCACACTATTTATCGCTCGGCCTCATTTTGACCCACAGGTTCCCCCGATTTCCCCTGTGTCTTCTCAAAAAACAAGGATCGAGAAAATGCAGGGGAATTTGGGGGGAGATGTGGGTCAAAATGTGGCCGTGGGGCGAATAGTGTAAAATTGACCAATGCAACTGGGGCAAATGGAAGAATGACGGCGGCACAGCTGCTTGTGGGAAATCAGTCTGGGTTACAAAGCAAAATTTCCCCAGCAGGAGATCAGAAGCCAAGTCCTAGCTGATTCCTTATCAGTTGGAAGTCAGCTTCTGATGGCAAGTACCATGTTGTCGTGAATACACATGAAAAAGTTTTGAACAGCTGAACAGCCCACTGATTAATTGGCTGCCTGATCACCATTGGTGAACAGGAAGTGAATTGAAGTAGTAGGTATTTGAGCATCCTTAATCCAGACTGTGCAGCCTATGTATGTGAACATGACCATCATCATGTTAATAGCATTGGGGTAGAGCTTTAGGTCTGTCTCAAAATGATCTGTTGCCGTACAAAATCTTTTTGCAATTGCTAGTGGACATTGCAACTCTTTGGCCAGCATATTCTGTTCCATATCACAAACTGCTTTTGAAATTTCTCCAATTTCAAAAGAGGTTTGCCATGTCTCATGAAAGGCTGCTATTTGAGAAACCCCAGTCCAAAGTTCTTAGGGATGTGTAGAACTAATCATGGGATGGTAGGGGGGGATGTCCAAGATCTTTTTATTCTTACAATCTGTGCCTTAATTAGGTACCAGCTGCCACACTGTGTAATAAATTCTCTTTTATCCCCAAAGTTCTGATGAGTGTCCCATGTGAAAGACAAGGTATTGAAGTCCTGGTGCTGTGATATGGTACAAAATAATTACTCTCAGAAATGGAAGTAATGGTCCCTTTGGCTGACCATCTCTGCAGGCAGTTCAAAGGTTTCCTGCAGACATAAACTCTATTGCACTGTGAAATCAAGAGAGGGTGCCTCCAAACCAAGCTGTAGATCTTAATGATGTTATGTCTATGTTCCTTAAAATGCCACAGAAGTACTGTGGATAAAATAACACTTTATATTCAAGGGCAGCCAACCTGACATTTTCCATTAGTTCTACCTTTGCTTTAAAATTGAACTATAATATCAGAGATAGAAGAAGGGGCACCTCATTCATCCTTCTGAATCCCATGGGGAATGTGTAGGAGAAGTCCTATCTATTCATTTTTTGCAGCCTCATATTTTAGATAGGAACTCAAGGAAGTGGTGTTTGAAAAGGGATAACGTACACAGCACTAAATGATAGGTACAATTGTGGTAGCAAACCGGATGCAGAACAAAAACCAAAAGAGGCTAGAGTGAGAGAGAAAAATCACAGGAGGTTTGAAAGCAGCCTGAAAGAGCTACAATTGAAATTGGCCATTTTTGTTCGTGTTCAGTATCAGTTGGGGGTGACTGCTGAGATTTTAAAAAAGAGAAAGAGTAGTGTGAGTGGTCCAACAAAGGCAATTGGCTTTCCTTTTCATTATAGCAAAGAGTAAAGCAAAACAGTAGCAGGCAAGAAAGTCGACCAGAGGACTGTGGAAGAGAGCTCCTGCAGGGCACCTCTGTTTAATTTTCATATGTGAGGATCACACTAAATGAAGTTGTAAGTTGACGAACTCATGCTGGCAAACGCCATTTCAGAGGGCAAAATGTATTGCTTTTCTGTGAGAAAAAGAAACATCAAAATATCTCATTTGCTGAAGAAACATTAATGGAAGACTGTGCACAGAAAAGCCTGCAGCCTGGCAGGACTCCTAGTTTTGCTGTCATGTGTTAGGTACACAATGTCAGTGTGTGTGTTATGGCATGTCTTATTACACTTGATACAATGTGATAGGACAGCAAAATGGAATGCAAAGAATATCAAAATCACATCTAGTCAAAGCAATCTCTTGTCATAGCCTTCTCTGTTTCAAGAAACACATAGAGCTCAAATGCTGGTGGATGTTTTGATAATCGGAACTGAAATGTTCTCCCTGTGGTATTCATCAACAAACAGAAATCATCTTAGAAAGCTTCAATGACACACTGTTTTCTCTCTGAAACTTTCTGTATGCTTCATTTTATTTATTTATTTAATTTATACCCTGACCTCCCCACAAAGCAGGCTCAGGGTGGCTTACACAGTTTGATACATAAGTAACAATTAAAATCCACATAAATCAATGCATTTGTCTTATGGGCTTGTCAGTAGAAGTTTACAGACTTATATCTACAGGAACGTTTCTGCAGATGGAATGATTTCCATGCACCGAACGTGATGTTCCTACTTCCTGTTTCCTTTCATTGCAGCCCCAAATGTTGTTCATTTCAGAGGACATTGCATCAGGAGTTGAGTTAAGGTGAGAAAGTCATGTTTAGTGGGTAGAAATCATTTTGTCTGTGGAAACACTTTCATGGATCCAAGCCAATGCATACTGGAAGCAAGAGTTTTGATTTGTCAGAAACATGACTGTTCCTCCTCCTTGAGCATTTAGAGTTAGTACATGATTTGTACTTTGGCCCAAGTCATAGTTTGCCAGTAGTAAAAGTAATCTATAATCTAGGTTTGAAAGGAAACCCAATCCTTGGTTTGTGGGCTCAGATATAAAAACAATCTGTGGTTTGTACTCAAGTAAAAATAGCTAACTGATTCCAGCTCCATGAGGGGATGAGAGAGCATGTGAGCATAGAGTTCATTCAAATGGACACCAGAGCATGGTTTGGCATTAAATCTATGCCTTTTCTCTTTCTCAAAGTTTTCTGCTGATGCATGAAAATTTCTTAATACTTGAGATAAGAGTGGATTGGTGGGCTAGTGCAAAAGGGTTTAAATTCCTTCTGGTGTTAAGGTGTCAGTTGAACCTGCTCAGCATGTTTATGGACAGAAAGAAATATTTAACCAATTAGTTAATCAAATTTCATAGATCATAGCTCACTGTCAGTTGGCTTACTCTGTTTATTTTATTGATTGTCTAAAAATTGTAATCTTTTCCATAATTATAAAAATTTTAGGTACTCACACCTGTTTGGTATTCGAAGAGGAATCAGAAGTCCTATTAATTTTATTTGGTATCTGGGCTGAATAATGGGATAATGTCACATATAATCATAAAGTTTCCATTCTACTAATGACCAGTTTCCAGTTAAGAGGCAAGTGAGAGCTCCTGTTTATTTATTTAGATTTTTAGGCCACCCTTCCTTGCAAGCAAGGCTCAGGGCAGCTTACAACAGAAAAAGGACATACAGTGAGTAATTAAAACCAAGAATAAATACATAATACATAAAGTGAAACAGAACTAATTGTCTAATGCTTCAAAAAAATTTCATTGTATCTGTGGCCACACTTTGATCTGTCAGGATAATGTAATCAGAGCCATTTCTATGTAAATGCAGATCACCACCAGAAATCTCACCTGTGTGTATCATTTCTACTGTTTCATTGTTCTAGCCATGATACTCCAGACTAAAACCCATAATTATATATATATTATATTCAACCATGCAAGCCCCAAATATTGATTTTGTTTTGTTTCCGATTTCCTGTCACTGAATATATTGCAATATACTGGAGCATCTTCACAATTTAGGAAGTTTAATATATAACTGGACTTTTTATCTTGCTGTTCTCAGAATTTATTTTTCAGCTACTTGATCTTCTAAACTGGAGTTCCCAAGTATTAAACTAGAGGTAACATTAAAGTATGGTATTCATTGAAAACTTTGGGTTTTTAAAAAATATTTTATTTATAACCTTTATGATCTTATCATTACTAATGCTATCTCATCTGCTATATGAGAGGGATCCAATAAAGCATGCAAGGAGAAATAAAGGAACTTATAAAAACCAAGACAAAAAACAAACAACAAAAAACAAAACATTAATCCAAAATATTTATACAAAGCTATTTACTTAAGTACTTATCCAGTTATATACGCTATTCCATGTTGAATAAAAAAAAATCATCTTTTCCCTTTAACATAGAGGTTATTTTGTCCATTTCAGCAACATCTAATAATTTTTGAATGAAATCGCTTCTATTTGGCGTCCTATCTAGTTTCCAGTATTTGGTGTATAAAATTCTCACGGCAGTAATACCATGCAATATTAATAAACGGTCAGCTTTTGAGAAAACGTCTGGGATTATATTCAAAAGAAATAATTCCAGTTTAAAAGGAATCCTACTATCAATTATTTCTTGTAATGACTTCTGAACCATTAACCAAAATTTGTTAGTCTTCGGACACACCCACCATAAATGAAAAAAGTGCCCATATTTTGCTTACATTTCCAGCAATTTTTGTTTACTAATGGGGAAAATTTTTGACATTGATAAAACATTTTATAAAATTTCTTTGTATGAGGCTGCTCTTGTAATTTTAATGTTAGTTTTCCATACCTTTAACCATCTTTCCAAATCTATATTATATCCTAAACAATGCGCCCAAGATACCATAGCAGGTTTAATTAATTCACCCTGTGTTTTATGGTCATAGAATTTTTTTATAATTTTAGTGTCCAGACCCAGCCAAATCTTATCCAAATCAGTTAATTCCTGGTAAAATCCCTTTATTTCATCCTTTTAAAATCTAGAACACAATTGTATATTTTCCCACCAAGAAAGTAAGATATCCATTCTTGCTATAATTTCTGAGGATTTTAATTTGCCATTTGAATCTAATAACTGCCCATAATTAGCCTTATTTTCCAAAGAAATAAGTGAAGGTTTTATGAACGCCTCAAGAGGCGAGACCCACTTCGGAATTTTAGTATAAAAGCAACCGGGGTCTGTTGGGGCTGGAGTGAGGCAGAGCATAGCTCCGCCAGCTCAGGAGGAGCAGTAGGGCAGCCACGGGTCAAATCAGATTCTCTGATCTGATTTGGCCCGCCACCGAATTGCTGCTGAAATTTGGTGGCAAATTTAAAAGTGGCTGTAGGGGAGGGGGTTTGAGGCAGAGGCTCCAAATTTGCAGGGTAGCTTCTGGGACCTCTCCTCCAAATGCCCACCAAGTTTCAAGAAGATTGGACCAGGGGGTCCAATTCTACGGGCCTCCAAACAGGTTGCCCCCATTCCCTCCATTGTCCTCTATGGTGGGGAAAAAGTAACATTTATTCCCACCATAGAGAACAATGGAGGGGATGGGGCAATCTGTTTTGGGGCCCACAGAATTGGACCCCGTGGTCCAATCTTTTTGAAACTTGGTGGGCATTTGGGGGAGAGGTCCCAGCAGCTATCCTGCAAATTTGGAGCTTCTCCCTCAAACCCCCTTTTTTCCAGCCCCTCATATAACCTATGAGTTTTTGTCATTGATTTCAATTGCCCATAGGGTATAATGGGGCTGAAACTGACATTCCCTTTCTGACACACTTCTGGTGATGTCAGGGGATGTGGCATATGCTAATGAGTTATGCTAATGAGCTCCTGCACCTCTTTTTCTACGAAAGGACCCCTGAAAAGCAATATCTGGTCTCTTCCCAAACTTTCATGGGGCCGCTCTTAGTATATGCTGTTTAAAATGTGCTCTGTCTTGGCCATACCAGAGGAAGGCATGCCACCCCATCTGGAGATCATGGCCCTCCAATTTCAGAAGTCTTATATCCTCTAAATTGGCCCAATCCCTTAACCAAACCATCACAGAAGCTTTATAATATAATTGCCAGTCTGGCAAACCAAATCCTCCTCTTTCACACTTATCTTGTAAATATCTACGCCTGATTCTTGGCTTTTTAGATTGCCAAATAAATTCTAAAACAATTTTCTCTAGATCTTGAAAAAAAGATTGGTTCTTCAGTATTGGTATAGATTGGAAAATAAAAATAAAATGAGGAAGAATACACATCTTAATTGTAGCTATCCTGCCTAATAAAGTAAGTTGTAACGTTTTTCCAGTTTTCAATATCCTGCTTCATTTCCGTTAAAAGTCTCTTGTAGTTGTCCTCAAATAGAGAACTACACCTGTTGGTGTGAGGCTTCTGCTCAAAGTAGTCAAGGATCAGATCTTTGTTGGTGAAACACAGTTCTTTATTTCCAATTTCTACATTGGTACAGGTCCTCGGATTATTGTCAGAGATAACGCATACAATAGAAGCAGGTCTAATATACCCTTCAGTACAATTTGAATTGCCCATAGGTAACCAATCACCAAAGGGGAAAAACCGCGGGCAAAAGGGGTCTCTGGCCGTTTGCTTCCCACAGGAAAGAAAGCTAGGTGTGAAGCTGTAAATTTCCCTTCCCAAACCAGACCCCTCAGATGTAACCATATTCACATAACAAATGCTTTCCTCAAGGCTTTCGCACGTTGATAAGAAATAGTCCCTGTCCTCCCCTTATCTTCCCAGCCGGGATGAATGGAATGCAGAGGCAGGAGTGTGAGAGGCCCATTGTTCCCATGCTTTGAAGTTGTCATTCTCCCGGGCAAACAGTTACATAGACCAGGCCTGGTTAAAGCCATAAACCTGGGGTCACATAGCATACATTCACAATGGTCAATCAAATGGATTACATAGTGGGCATAGGACAACTGATAGCAACAGGCATGAGTACAAGATGGGTACAGGAACAGGTCACAATACATAGCAACAGGTTATAATATATAGCGGAAGACCCCAAAAATCCTTGTCTGAATCTGCAGATTCTGACACACTGCCACCCCGAAAATAAATCTACCCGGGTTTGTCTGGGAATCTTTTATGAAAAGCTTTAACTAACTTAGGAGCATGCACATTTTCAGAACGAACCCACTCATTTTGTTCCGGGCCAAAGTCTACCCATCTAACTAGATATAGTAAGTGGCCCCTACGCATTTTTGAATCAAGGATTTCAGAAATTTCAAAATGGGGTGCCTCCCCCTTCATCAGTGGAGGAGGAGTCGGAGGAACTGGATGCCAGGCATTCGGCCCAGGATTCTTCTTCAGCAAGCTGAAATGAAAAACAGGGTGCACAGAACTCAGTGATTTGGGTAATTCCAGTTCAAAAGACACATCAGAAATCTTGTGCAACACTTTGTAGGGCCCAACATATTTCCACCCTAATTTCCTGCTGGGTTGTAATCCATGGATATTTTTGGTGGACAAGTAGACTGAATCCCCTGGCTGTAAGTCCCAGCCCTCTGCTCTGCCACGGTCCGCATACTTCTTGTAATCCTCTTTAGCGTTGTCCAGTGTTTTAGCTATCAGTGGCCATGAGTCCTGCAGGGTTGCCCGCCAACGTTTAAAGTCCGTGGGAGAGGTATTTGGCGTTTCATCTATGGTGGGCAGAGGTTTTCCTTCAAAGCCGCCCACCGCCATGAATGGGGATACGCCCGTAGACAAATGAATAGCATTGTTGTAACTGTACTCTGCAAATGGCAGTAGTTCAACCCAATTGTCCTGATGGTAGTTAGTGTAGCACCTCAGGAATTGTTCCAGGATTTGATTAGTTCGTTCGGACTGGCCATCGGTCTCTGGATGGTACCCCGAGCTTAAGGCTGGTTCAATGTCCATCAGCGTCAAAAGCTCCCGCCAGAAGTTGGCAACGAACTGACTGCCCCGATCGGATACTACGCGCTTGGGAAAAGCATGCAACTTTATCACGTGGTTGAAAAAAGCCTTAGCCATCCCCTTTGCAGTGGGTAGCTGTTTAAACGGGGTAAAATGGGCTTGTTTCGAAAACATGTCCACCACCACCCAAATTACGGTTTTTCCTTTCAAGGGTGGCAGGTTGGTGATGAAGTCCATTGCTATCGCTTCCCATGGGCGAGAGGGGGTGGGCAGCGGATGCAACAGTCCCGGGACCTTCCCTCCCCTCCTTTTGCACATCAAACATGTCTGGCAGGCAGTTACAAAGTCCGAAACATCCTTGCGCATGCGCGGCCACCAGAACTGCCGTTGGACTAAATTAAGCGTTTTTAAGAACCCAAAATGCCCTGCCAATTTTGATGAATGACAAGTCAGCAATATGTCCTTTCGTCTGGCTCGAGGTACCACGAGTTTGTCCCCATGGTACCAGCACTTGTTTTCCCGGAGGGAACAGTCCTCTAGGTTTCCCAGCTCTTCGGCCTCTTCCGGGGAGTAGTCCCCCCACCAATCGTTCCCCCACGACTCTACTGCCGCTCGCTTACTCTGGCTTCGGGTGGTGACAGCTCCTACCAACTGCTGGGGGGAGAACATGGAGTCGAACACCTCTTCCTTTTGGCTCTCATGCTGGGGCAATTGGGATAGCGCGTCTGCTAACGAATTGGCTCTCCCGGGGAAGTGTTTAAGCACAAAATTGAATTTCGAGAAAAAATCGGCCCACCGGAGCTGTTTCGCATTCAGGGACCTCTGGGTGCGCAGGGCTTCCAGATTTTTGTGATCCGTCCAAATTTCAAAAGGGGTCTGCGCTCCTTCTAGCCAATGCCGCCAGGTGGTGAGGGCCAGTCGGATGGCTGCTGCCTCTTTATCCCACACTGACCAATTTCTCTCTGTCTCATTAAACTTTTTTGAGATGTATGCAAGAGGGTGCAGCTTCTCATCCTACCCCTTCTGTAGGATGGCTCCCCCCATGGCCACATCCGACGCGTCTACATGCACCACAAATTCCTTGGTTTCATCGGGGTGAGCCAGGATGGGCTCCAAGGTGAAAAGGGTCTTGAGGGTGTCAAACGCCCTTTGGCAATCATTCGTCCAGGCTATTCTCTCCCTGGGCTTCCCGGCTTCCGGGCCCCTCCCCTTGGTTTTAAGGAGTTCAGTTAGCGGGAGAGTGACTGTGGCGAAGTCTTTTATGAAGGTGCGGTAGAAATTGCAAAATCCTAAAAGACTCTGAAGCTGTTTTCTCGTTCGGGGGGCTTCCCACTGCACTACTGCCTCTACCTTGGCAGGGTCCATTTCTAGCCCTTTCTGGGAAATGCAGTACCCCAGGAAGTCCACTGAATCCCTATGGAATTCGCATTTCGACAACTTTGCATACAACTGGTTTTTTAACAGGGTTGACAGCACTTCCCGGACCAACTGTACATGTTCTTTCTTATCAGCAGAGTAGATCAAGATATCATCTAAGTAACATAACACCCCCTTGAATAAATGCTTGTGCAACACTTCATTTATTAAACTCATAAAGACCCCTGGCGCGCCACTTAAGCCGAACGGCATCACCAGGTACTCGAATTGCCCCAATGGTGTGTTAAACGCAGTCTTAAATTCGTCCCCCTCCCTGATGCGTACCCGGAAATATGCGTCCCGGAGATCCAACTTAGTAAACACCTTTCCTTTGGCCGCTTCTGTTAACAAGTCCTTAATAAGGGGAAGGGGGTAGGCATTGGAGGCTGACACTGCATTTAATCCTCTGTAGTCCGTACACAGCCATAGCCCCCCGTCCTTCTTCTTCCTGAACAGAACAGGGGCAGCGAATGGGGACTTAGCGGGGCGGATGAAGCCTCGCTCCAAGTTCTTGTCTAGGAATTTCCTTAGCTCCTCCCGCTCCGGAGGGCTCATGGAATAGAGCTTTCCCTTTGGTAGCTTCTCTCCCGGGATCAGCTCTATGGCACAATCCGACAGTCTGTGGGGGGGTAGTTCATCGGCCTCGGTTTCACTGAACACTCCCATTAAGTCTCAATATTCCCGGGGAATTGCTGAGGGCACCAGAGTGAGCGCTGCCGCTCGGAGAGGTGCCGGCGGCCCCACTCCCCACCCCGCGTCCCACTTATGGTTTCGACACTTCTCATCCACCCAGGAGATTTTCCCTTCGCTCCATTTGATATAGAGGTCATGGGAGCTTAACCAGGGACTCCCCCAACACCATGGGGAACTGGGTATTTGGAGTGATGATGAAAGCTCTCCTCTCCCAGTGATCCCCCATCCCTACTATCAGTCTCTCGGTCTCTGCCACACACGCCTCTTTCATTTCCGATCCATCCATCTGAGTAAACGTGAGTGGCTCCCCCAACGGGGCGACCTTAGGTCGTAATCCCTCCACTACTAGAGGGCTAATTAAGTCCCGGGCACACCCTGAGTCAATTAAGGCTCAGACCCGGACGTGGGTCCCGGTCACGGGGGCTATCACAGTCACTACCATATACAGTAAAGGGCCAGGGATGCTCACCGGGGATGGCGCATCATGGATGGGGACCTGCAGTTCTGCGCCGCTCACTGCAGGCCGTTGGAGTTTCCCGACATCTGTGCTTCCGTCAGCTCCAGCTCTCCTTGCTCGCTCACGGCCCCTTCCAGCTGTAATGCCCGGGGCTTGAACGAGGTTTTCCCTTTACTAGGGGTGCTCCCAGCTACCGGAGTGGAGGTCTTGGGGACTTTTCCCCTGCCGTGGGGGCACGCCGAGGCGAAGTGACCGCTCTCCCCGCACCTCATGCAGAGCCCCTGCTTGAAACGGGCGTCCCGGATCTCTTGTAGGTTCGGCTTGGGTTTCACCTTCTGAGCCGCTTTGGCCTGGGGCGGTTGCTGAAGTTCCCATCTTGATGAGGGTGAAGGGTTCTTCCACGTCCGCAGCTGCTCTCATCCATGTGGCTAGCGAACCCGGTCTTCCCCCTCGCAGCACCGTCTCGTACACCTCGGGATTCAGACCTTCCCTGTACTTTTCTATGAAAAGATCTTGGGTCCAGCCGCGAATCTTGGCCGCTATGCGCTGGAACTTGTCGGTGTACTCCCTCACCGAGGACCGCCCCTGGGTCAGCTTCCGCAACTGGTTCCGAGCCTTTTCTTCTCCCAGGGGGTCCTCGTAGTGGTGTCGGAGGGCCCACATGAAGTTGTGCACAGAGCGTAACTCAGGCCCGGGGGCGTTGTGCAGGCTCACGTACCAGTCGCTGGCGGTGTCCCTCAGCTTGGACCCGATGTAGCCAATCCGGTCCCTCTCGGTGGGGTAGAGGTGTCCCCAGGTGTCCAGGAACTGCTCTATCTCTATGAGAAAGAACCGCAGCTTCTCGGGGTCCCCATCGAAAGTAGCCGTCAACGGATCGGCGGGGGCCGGGCGAACCATCGGCCCTGCCAGCACTGGGGCCGGCGCAGGTATGGGTGTGGGAACCGGGCGGGGAACGGGCTGTGGGACCTGTGGCGGCACTTGCGGCGGGACAACTCCCATGGGAACTCCTCCGGGGGGAACCGGCGGCTGCGGGACTCCCCCTCCTGGGGGGACTCCCCCTCCTGGGGGGACTCCCCCTCCTGGGGGTCCTACCCCTCCCGGGGCTGGGCGAGCTGCTTGCATAGCCATCAGGGCGTCTTGAAACTGGTACTGCAGGTCGAGGGCTAGCTCGCGCAATTCTGTGGTGAGTTGGAACCGTAAATCTCCCATCATATGGTCCAGGGCTTGGGTTTGGTCTTCCCCGTAGAGATCGGGCCCATACAGTCTGCCTCTCTCCTCTTCCAGGGGCGGGGGACGCCAATCTCCTCCGTAGGTCGTCTCTCTCTCATCTCTCAGAAAGCTCGGCTTCCCGCGCTCGGTGTGATCTGCCTGGATCGACACCCGTGCCCCCTTCCGATCGTGCACCCAGGAGTCAACGGTCCCACGACCGAAATTGCTCCATGAGTACCTCGGGGTCACGCTCTGATGAGGAGGTGGTTGCGGGATGTAGTGAGCCCCTTGAATCGTAGTCACTGGCACTTCGGGCTCCCCGTCGCCTCCTCCACCACCGGCACCCTGGTCCCCCGGGGTCACTGGCTGATCTTCAGTAGTAGGGATGGGAAGAGTACCATCGTCCGACATGGTCAGGAATGGCCAAGTCCCAGTCACAGATCTCTGACAATCTGTGAGGCTTCTGCTCAAAGTAGTCAAGGATCAGATCTTTGTTGGTGAAACACAGTTCTTTATTTCCAATTTCTACATTGGTACAGGTCCTCGGATTATTGTCAAAGATAACGCATACAATAGAAGCAGGTCTAATATACCCTTCAGTACAATTTGAATTGCCCATAGGCAACCAATCACCAAAGGGGAAAAACCGTGTGCAAAAGGGGTCTTTGGCCGTTTGCTTCCCACAGGAAAGAGGTGTGAAGCTGTAAATTTCCCTTCCCAAACCAGACCCCTCAGATGTAACCATATTCACATAACAAATGCTTTCCTCAAGGCTTTCGCACGTTGATAAGAAATAGTCCCTGTCCTCCCCTTGTCTTCCCAGCTGGGATGAATGGAATGCGGAGGCAGGAGTGTGAGAGGCCCATTGTTCCCATGCTTTGAAGTTGTCATTCTCCCGGGCAAACAGTTACATAGACCAGGCCTGGTTAAAGCCATAAACCTGGGGTCACATAGCATACATTCACAATGGTCAATCAAATGGCAATATGCATGATTACATAGTGGGCATAGGAGCAACTGATAGCAACAGGCATGAGTACAAGATGAATACAGGAACAGGTCACAATACATAGCAACAGGTTATAATATATAGCGGAAGACCCCAAAAATCCTTGTCTGAATCTGCAGATTCTGACAGTTGGATAAGATAATCCCTTAATATCTAACTTTATTAGATATTTCAAAACCTGTCTTCTCACATAATTGCTTCATCACCTCTTTTGAGCAGTTTTTAATAAGCATCTTTGTTTATTTAACATTAATTTTAGGACTGGCCACCTGACCATATTCCTGTAAAACAGAAAGCAGATAATCAATTGAATTAACCAGTTCTTCAACAATAAAAACAAGGTCGTCTGCATAGGCTTGTACTTTGAAATGTTCACCCTTTACACTTAAACCCTTAATTTTTTGATTTTCTCTCACCTTAACCAGTAGTGTTTCTAATGCAAAAATAAATAATAAGGGGGAAAGAGGACAGCCCTGCCTAGTACCTTTTTGTATGAAAAACCTTTGGGTAGAATCTCTGTTAAACAATACTCTAGCCTCCTGTTTATTATATATTGTTTTGACCATTGCAAAAAAATTTTCCCCACATCCCCAGTGTTTTGTGTTAAGATAAACCCCCAACTCACGTTATCAAATGATTTTGCAGCATCTATAAATAAGAGTACAGCTTGTTTTTCAGGGTGTGCTTCGTAGTATTCAAGTGTGTTTAAAATAATTTGAACATTATGTCTTAAATGTCTACGGGGTAGGAATCCAGCTTGATCCCTGTGCAGCAGTTGAACCAACACTTTTTTCAATCTGTTCGCTATGATATTAGTGTAAATTTTGTAGTCCACATTCAAAAGAGAGATAGGTCTGTAATTTTTTATTTGTAAAGGGGCTGTATCTTTTTTCAGAATTAGGGTAATCAAAGCTTCTTTCCAGGATTCAGGTATTCTCTCTACTTCATAAACATTTTGCATGGTCATCTTCAATAGCAGAGCAATCTGTTCCTCAAAAGTCCGATAAAATTCCGCAGGTAAGCCATCGGATCCCGGGGAATTCCCTTTTTAAGGTTCTTAATGGTTTCTTTTACTTCATACATGCTGAAGGGTTCATTTAATATTTTTTTTTGATCTTCAGTAAACTTGATCTTTACTGAATTCTCTAGGTAGGCTTCAATCTCTTGTATATCCTGCTCATCCTGTTTATATAATTGTTTGTAGAATTTCTCTATAATCTCTTTTAATTCCGTATTCATAGAGCATTCTTCCCCCTTTTCGTTTTTCAATGCTTGTATATATGTTTCAGCTTTGTCTTTCTTCAATCTATGTGCCAACCACCTTGAAGTTTTATTCGCGTTTTCAAAAAACTGTTGCTTGGCATAATCAATTTTTTTAGCGAGTTCTCTAGTTAATAAGCAGTTTAAAAGATGTTGGGGTTTTCTAAGATTCATTTTATTTTCTTCCAGAAGTGGGTTTTCCTTCAGCTGGGCTTCATCAATTTGAATTTTATCTGTAATATTTTGATATTTCAGCCTCTTTTGTTTCCATAACCATATTTTATGTCTTATCATTCTTCCTCTTGTGAAGGCCTTGAAAGCGTCCCAGACCACCTCAATATTGGTTTCAGGAATGATGTTCCACTTGAAGAAATCACGGAATTCTTCTCTACATTCTTTAATAAAAGCTTCATTATTCAACATCCAAGTCTTCAGTGACCATCTATACATTTTAGGGGTGTCCTGCAGCGTTAGTAACAGAGGGTTATGATCAGCGAAAGTTGCGGGGAGGATCTCAGCTTCTAGCAGATCAGCTAACAATGTTGTAGAAGTCCATGCCATGTCCAACCTGGACCAAGACTTGTGTCTCTTGGAAAAGAAGGAGTAATCCTTTTTATTTATATTCCTGACCCTCCATATATCAGTCAATTTGAATTCTTCCGCTAATCCAAAAAAGGTTCTTGGTAATTCATTACCTTTATTTAGCTTTGACAACAAGTTTTTCCTATCTAATGGACAGTCAGTTACCGCATTAAAGTCTCCAGTCAAATATAAATCCTCACTAGGAAGTTTTGCTAATTTTTCCCTTAAAGATCAAAAAAACTTTTCTTGGCCCTGGTTCGGTGCATAAATGTTTAGTATGAAAGTTATTTTAGCTTGTCTATGAACTTTAACTATAAGAATTCTCCCATCATCTGATTCATATATTAATTCAGGATGTAAATAGTGTAAATAGTGTCCAGCTTATCAGCAGAGACAAACTTTTCTCCCAGTTTTTTACAGTCCAAGAGGTTCTTATCCCCCTTCCTAATATGTGTCTCCTGTATGCATGTGATGTCTGACTTTTATTTTTGTAACTAAAAAAAACCCTTCCTTCTTTTTTGAGGTGTGTTTAGTCCATTGAAGTTTACAGAAATTATCTTAATTTTCCTCTTGTCCATTATTTTTATTTTTTGTACCTCTTTTCTAACCTGGAGTCTAGTTATTATGGTGATGGTGTGTATTTTTTGGCTCTTGTTTTTGTTTTCTTTTGACATCTCTTTAACTTCCCCTGTAGCTCCTTGTGTCTCCCCTTCACTCACTGCTTCTCTCTGCAGCCCCAAATCTTTGCCAAACCTCTCAAGGAAATTGTCTACTTTGAATATCAAAGTCAAATTTATTCTTTTGCCTCTAAAAATAAAGGATAGCCCTTCAGGAAGTAGCCATCTGTACTGAATTTCATTATCTCTAACTATGGCAGCCAAAGTTTGGTAGTCTTGCCTTTCCCCCCTTATCCTCCAAGGAATATCTCTTAGAATTGGTATTTCCACACCTTGAATGGTCAGTGATTTAACTTTTGATTTTTCCAGGACCTTATCTCTCATCACTTTCTTATTAAACCGAATGTGAACCTCTCTGAGTACTTCATTCTTTTTTGCAAAAGTAGAATTTCTCCTATACACATTGTCTACATTGCTAACTAAATCTGAGGAGGTATCAGTTCCTAGATATTCTGACAATGCTCCCACCATCAGTTCTTTAATATTTTCCTCACTATTTTTCAGAATGTTTTGAAACCTTAAAAGAGTAGCTGCTTTTTCCAATTCTAGAGACAAGAGAGAATTTTCTATAGAGTCACACTTTATTTTTAAATCCTGCAGTTGTTGGTCAACTTCCTCCACTTTGTTTTCTGTCTGAATTGTAGCTTTATTTAATTTAAGAATCTCCTGCTTATTTTCAAGGATCTGTTTCCTAAATTCTTCCATTTGTGTTGCCATTTGTTGAGTAATGATATCCAACATCGATTGTATTGGTTCCATAGCCTTTACTATCATACTTGGTAATGTATCTTGAACTACTTGGCTCATTGCATCGGCTATGTTTTCATGTATTTGAATGGACAACTCCTTAGCACTCATTTGAGATAAAGATGATGCCAGACCAGTGGATGGACCTGGCAGTGAAGATTTCCTAGCGCTACTAGACATCTTTTTTTTTTTAAAGGGTCTTATGCTTGTATATTTCAACCTAAATTGTTTCACTACACTCTAATTATATTATTATTTTCTGCTTTTTACCTAATTTAAACTTATCCTATCCTATCTTAGTCTCCTACCTATGTTCTAACTCTTATCTTGTAGATTCCCTTATTATCTACCTATTAGACCTAAATATCTATATCCTACTAACTGAACTAATTATATCTTAAACTAACTAGATTAATCTAACTAATCTTACTTACTAATTCATTTCTAACTCAGCTATCCTAATGATATATACTCTCTAAGGGAGAGATGTGAATTCAAGCACTCTAATATTTTACCTCCTCTCAACTCCTATACCAACACAAAAAGGGTTTCTTTTCAGTCTTCACCTCCCCAACGCACTATATATATTAATTACATTAGGAAATATCACAAACCCAAGTGCTTCATTATCAGAATTCCCAAACCCAATAAAAAACAAAACCCAAACCAAACCTCCAGATGGAGGCACAAAGTAAATTAAAAAGTCCTTCTACTGGGCTAGCAGCCGCTTTTTGGTCAGAAGTCTTCTGTTCTATTAATAAGTCCTCCTTTTAGTCTGTTAAAGAACTCTCTTTTCAAACCCTTCCAAACCTTTTTCCTCCTTCTATTCCCTTTCTCCTTCTCTTCTCTTTCTTCTCTCTCTTCTTAGAGATATTCCTTAAAGTCCTTCTTCCCTTTTTTTTATTTTCCCCGTTGCTCCTCAGAACAAACATACACACACAAAAAACAAACAAGATTGTCAGTGACTGGTTAAGCCCAGACCTTACTCCACGAAAGCCGATTCAATCGATCAAGCCAGACCATGTTTGTCAAAGCAGAGATAGCTGCGCAAATGCTGAAATGCCAGATGGACTCCCAGCAAGTCCAGAACCCAGTGGATAAACAAAAATGATAAGAAACAAAAAAACAAGCAGCAAAACAAAATTAGCACAGTTCCACATACGCTGTCCTCCTAAGCCGAAAGCTCAGCAGCCGTAATTGGCAGCGTCGTCAGACCTGCCCAATCCACACTTGGTGTCATGCTTGCTCCTGACCCAGCCCCTGCTGACCAGGACCAGGCTCCTTTAACTGGCTTGGACGTAAGTCCTGAGGAGTTAAGCCAGCAGCAGGATCCACCTGCTCTGCCTGGCCCAAGCTCATCCCCTCCTGGATCTCCCCCAGCTGTTAGTCGGCTCCATGAAAGACGCCGGCAGGAATTAAAGGAGAGATGGAGTACGGCACGACAACGGAGAATGAGGGATATCGGTCCAGAGTTTTAGCAGCAGCAGGGCCACGTCCGGTACGCTGCTAATTGCTGACAGCCAGCACAGGTTAAAAACAGAGGGCTTGTTCAGAGCCAATTGTGCTGGCAAAGATTTACTGTCCTTGACAGACCCCCTTGCTGGACACCTCTCTGTTTCCGTGTTTTCCTGTGGACCCTTGACCCGGCTTTGGACCTCGGACCTCTGACTCTGGACTCTGGACTTTGCTTTGTGGACTTTGACTTCGGCGTTCTGGCTCTGTTCCTGTTGCTCTCTCCGGCTATCTGACTCTTGGCATTCCTTGTGACGACGTCTCCCTGCTCTGCCCTTCGGCTATAAAGGTGATTTATGGTTTGACCACTGGACTGTTTGAGATAACGCGCTGCTCTAAGAACTGCTAACTCCCTGCCTGCTGTGAACTTCTGACTGTCAACTTGGGCTGGTGTTTATGCTGCCTCGACCCAGAGGCTCTGTCGTGACACTTGGCAATCGGCTTAGCGTCCTCAGCTGGTTTCTTGGATCATCCTTAAACTGAAACTGGAAACTCCACAACAAGGAAAATAATGCTCAGCATTCTCAATATTTCTCCAGAGAACAGTAAGTAAATAGAGGTGCCTCTCCCGTGCTCTCAGGTCAATGCTTTGGTTCAGCGGCTAACACTGAACCTTCTTGTCCTTCTTCCAAGCTTTGGCCCTGCCTGAGACCTCCCCTGAAAGTTCCAGTGAGGTTCAAAAAAAAAAATCTGAACCTCCGTGAAAGAAAGGAATTTAGCAGTGGAAGTGCCAGGAACGCCGAACACTCCTCCGCTACCACCGTGTCTGGAACTGGATCTCTCAAAACTTTGGTTTTGAAATCCACAAATTAATTTGCAAACAATGCCACTGCCATTGGAAATAGATTGTGAACAAATCTGTTAATACCCTTGGGCACATTCCCAAGTCAGTTTTCCCTCCATGATGCAGAGAACATTTGGCCATATACTCATGAAGGGGGAAAAATTAGTGAAGCATGTGCTTGATTTCCCAACTTGCTCTTTCTGCTGAGGGATGGCAGTAGTGGGGGTGAGAGATATGCAGCAATGATGCTGACATGGGATTGATAAAGAAGGCTGTAAACCCTGGAAAAGAGTGATGACTGGTACAAATTGTAAATCCCTTCCCTGCAGCTTTAAGGAAGAATTTGCTCATGCAAAGCTGGATGTTGGTTCTGCTTTGAAACACAGGCTTTATTGGGAGCCAGTTTGGTGTAGTGGTTAAGTGTCACGGGCTGGGTGCCAGTAGGTCAGAAGCCAAGCCGAAGTCTGAGCTAGTCCAAGGTTAAGCCAAATCAGGAAAAAATTACCAAGTCCAAAACACAAGCCGAACGCAGTGTCAGTCCAAGCCAAGGTCAGAGAGGGAAACTCACGAGCAAACCAGTCCAAGGAGTCAACCAAAAGCCAAAGTCAGACAGAGCCGAAGTCACAAGCCAGAGGGTCCAGAATCAAGCCGAAGTCAGACAGAGTCACGAACCAGAGGGGCGAGGATCAGGTTTAGCTGATGCAAGCCGAGCGGGTGCAGAGCTTAGCCAGAATGACTTGTTGCTAGCACGAGTTGGTAGTCTCTGTGCTGTGCCTAAATACCCAGCCACTTCCTGTGCTCATTAGCAGCTGGCAGCAAGGTCCCGGCTCCTCCTAAAACTCAGGGCTGAGTGATCTGTGACCACACATGTGTGCCTCTTTTCTTCTAGCAGCTATGTCTTGCCTGGATCGTGACCTTAGCCATTCCACATGAGGAGGTGAATCAGGTGGGCTTGAGCTTGGCTGTGGCTCAGCTGCTGCTGCTGCTGGAGTAATGCCCTGAGAGGTACTTGCTTGAGCCTCATAAGCTTCAGTTGGAGGCTCCTCTGGAGCTGGGGACTGATCCCCCACTACACTTAGGTCTGCAGGAGGAAGGTCCTTAGAGGCACTCCTGACACTATCCCCCCAGGCCCCCCCCCCACCCAAAGGGCTGGGTTGGTTGGGTAGTTCATGTGGAACTGGCAGATGAGGTCCAGGGAATGGAGATGGTGCACTGGTTCCTAGGACCGATCCTCGGGCCTGTAGCCCTCCCAATCTACCAAATACTGGAGGATGCCATGATGGAGATGTGAGTCCAGGATCTGGCACACCTCGTACTCCTCCTGGTTATCCACGAGTACAGGTGGTGGTGGTGCATGAGGCATGGGATGCAGGGGGTCCAGAGACGTGGCGGGGACCAGCAGGGAGCAGTGGAACATGGGGTGGATCCGCAGGTACACTGGTAACTGGAGCCAGAAAGCAATGGGGTTAATCTGGACTTCAGTGGGGTAGGGTCCGATGAATTGGGCATCCAGCTTGGGGGACCAGCCTGATTGCCGCAGATACTGGGTTGACAACCAGACATGATCTCCAACCCTTAATGGAGGTCCTTCTTGCCATTTTTGATCAGCAGCTCATTTGTAGGCATCCTTGGCCTGCTGCAGTTGGTCCTTTAGCAGAGCCTGTAGAGCGTGGAGTTCCTGAAGGTGCGCATCGGCAGCAGGGACCTGGGTCAGTGGGTGTACTGCTGGAAAGTAGTGAGGGTGGTACCCGTAGATGGTGGCAAAGGGGATAGTTTGTGTGGAGGAGTGGATGGCATTGTTGTAGGCGAACTCTGCCACTGCCAGCAAGCCCGACCAATTGTTCTGCTGGTAGCAAGCATAACACCTTAAGTACTGTTCCAAGGTAGAACTGGTGCGCTCAGTCTGGCGATCAGTTTGTGGGTGATTGGCAGTGGACAGATGCACCTGGGTCCCTAGACCAGAGTGCAGGGCTTGCCAGAATCGGGAGGAGAACTGGGGTCCATGGTCTGAAATCACATGGGCAGGGAGACTGGGTAGCCAGAAGATGTTCTGTATGTACAGGTAGGTGGTCTCTTGGGCAAACAGGAGCTTGGGACAGGGAACAAAATGTGCCATTTTGGTAAACAGGTCTACCACCATGAGGATGCAGGTATGACCATGAGACCAGGGAAGTTCAGAGATAAAGTCCATCGAGATGGTATCCCATGGCCCTGCAGGCATGGGTAGCGGGTGTAGCAGCCCAGATGGCTTGGCGGGAACATCCTTGATGCATCTGCACACTTCACACGAGGTGACATACTGGCTTACATCCGAGCGGATCCGTGGCCACCAAAATTCCCTTGTAAGTGCAGGGTCTTGTAGAGTCCAAAGTGCCTGGTGGGTGGGACATCATGGGACAGATGGAGAACCTGCAGCCACAGAGGCCCTGGTGGCATATACACATGGTCATGGTGCAACAGCAGTCTGTTGCATGTGGTGAAGTCCAAGATTAGTCCCTGTTGCAGTTCCTGCAGATGTTGCTGTGCCCAAGGGTCTGATGCCTGACTGTCCCAAAGGTCCTCGGTGAGCGTGGCAGAAACGGTGGTGGCAGCAAACACCGAGGGTGGCAAGATGGATGTAGCAGGGGTTTTCTCAGTTGCAGCCGGTGCATATTCCAGCTTGCGTGAGAGAGCGTCTGCTTTTTGGTTCTGGGCATGGGGGACATAAGTTATTTTGAAGTTGAACGAGGAGAAGAACAAGGACCAGCAAATTTGTCTCTGGTTCAGATTTTGGGTTGTCTGAAGGTGCTCCAGGTTTCAGTGGTCAGTGTGGACTTGTACTGGGTGGTGCGCTTCCTCTAGGTGATGTCTCCATACCTCAAAGGCCATTTTAATGGCAAGTAACTCCCTCTCCCAGATGGTGTAGTTTCTTTCAGCCGTGGTTAATTGGTGGGAGTAATAGGCACAGGGCTGGAGACGCTGCGATGGGTCATCGCGCTGGGACAAGATGGCCCTGAGGGCCACACCGGAGGCGTTGGCTTCCACTGAGAAGGGCAGCTCAGGGTCCGGGTACTAGAGAAGTGGGCCGATGGCAAAACAGGTCTTTAGCATGGCAAAAGCTTGAGTGGCCTCTGGGGTCCAGTGAAATGGTTCCTTGGGTTGGAGGAGCTTAGTCAGCGGCACAGTCAACTCAGCATATCCAGAGATGAATTTGCGGTAGTAGTTCATGAAGCCAAGGAGGCGTTGAATGTCTTTGCAGTTCTGCGGGGTCTGCCACATCAGAATGGCCTCTACCTTCTTGGGGTCCATGAGGATCCCCTTTGGGGACACGATGTGCCTAAGGAACTCCACAGAGGACAGATGGAAGGCACATTTTTTGAGCTTGGCATAGAGGCCATGGGAGCAAAGGCGTTGTAGGACTTGGCACACAAGCTCAATACGTTGCACCTCATTTCCTGAGTAGATCAACAGATCATCTAAATAAATGATAACGATGCGGTCTAGCAGGTCCCATAACAAGTCATTCATGAAGTGTTGGAAGATGGCGGGGGCGTTGGTAAGGCTGAAGGGCATCACTAGGTACTCGTATTGTCCGTAGCGGGTCCCAAACGCCATTTTCCAGGAGCTTCCAGTCGGAGAAAATGGAGATTTGACGCACCCTGTAAATGCTCAGGGTGGATGGCAGTTCTTTCTGACAACTCGGGGGCTTTTAGCACCCGATGCAACCCTCCCCAGGCAGGGGAGTGTCCAGCAAGCATCAAGACCCAAGAGAGAGTTGAGATCAGTGAGCGATAAATCTCGGAGGAGATTTGTTGCCGCTTTGATCCCCTCCCCCAGCGCAGGTCCTACAAGCAACTCTAGAGAGCTGAACCGGGCTGATTTATTCAGGATAAAACCTCCACTCCCCTGATCTCTTGACTGAAAGAAGATAAACTCTAATTTATGAAGCTTCACCCTTACCAGAAACACATCTAAAGGTAACGAAAAAACTTTTTGCCTACCACCACTGTGTCTTTGAGAGCAAGGAAAACAGAGAGACAGAGGACTATTTGAAGAATATGCTGAGACTTTTTTCTGTTTTAAAGGAGTTGGATTTTAGCTAAAAACTGCCAGAAAAGTAATTTGTTTACCATTCCTGTGGTCGCGGAGGAGAGGGCTGCAGGGATTGGATGCATCGCGAGATCTGCATGGACGAGAGAAAGAGTGAGGACAACAGGAAGTGACATCTGGCTGAGAGCAGAAAAGAAGAACTGAAGAGGAAGGGACCTGGGGGCACTGCAGCAAGAGCACTTCTGAGTGAAAGGGAACCAGGAAGTAAGACCTCTGACCAGTACTATAGAGAAAAGACATCCGCCATTTTGGGGAGGACTAAAACTTTAAAATTGAATATCTCAAAAAGTAAACGCCCTAGAATGGCGAAATTAACAGCATTTGTTAAAGCTCTTCAAGACGGATTGATTGAGCCCAAAAACGTCCGAATTGGAAGATATCAAAAAAAAAATCGGCTTTTTTTAAAGGGCAAAAATGGAGACTGAACAGAGAAAGCGGGCAGCGACCTGGTCAGCTTCCAAGATGGCTCCTAAAAAAGACACTGAACTAATGGCTATGATAGATGCGATGGACAAAAGGATGACAGAAGCTTTTGGTGATCTTAGCCAGCAAAATCAACAATTGGATAAGAAATTGGATAAAAAAAATAAATGACTTAGCTGAACAAATGGATAAGAAACTAGATAAGAAAATAAATGACTTAGCCGAACAAGTAGATAAGAGTTTTAGAGACCTAAAGACTGAAATTAAAAATGTGGTAAAAAAATTGGAAGAAATGGAAAACAAAATGCTTGTGTTGGAAGAAAATATTCAAAAAGTGACAAAAGAGAATTACAGAGTGGAAACAATGATGGTATACAAGGAGATGCAAAGACACTTAAGATTTAGAGGGATAGGCGAAAAGCTGAGTGAGAACATACACATAAGGATTACCGATGCCTTGAGTGACTATCTGAAAGATGAAGAAGAGGACATAAAATCTAATATTGACTTGGTCTACAGAGTTAATTCAGAGTATGCTAGCAGGAAAAATCTGCCAAGAGACGTGGTAGTGCAATTTACCACTAAGAGAGTAAGAGAGCTGATTTACAGAAAATGCCAAACGCCATTTTCCACTCATTGCTTGCCCGAATCCGTACCAGGTTATAGGCTCCTCGGAGGTCAAGTTTGGTATATATCAGAGCCCCCTTGAGCCGGTCCAACAGTTCTGGGATCAGTGGCAAGGGATACCGGTCACGGATGGTGATCTTGTTCAGTGCTTGAAAGTCATTGCATAGCCTCAGCTCTCCACTCTTCTTCTTGACAAAGAGCACAGGAGCAGAGAGTGGAGAGGTAGAGGGACGGATGAACCCCCGGGCAAGGTTCTTGTCCAAGAAATCCCGGAGAGCCTCCAGTTCTGGTTCTGACATGGGGTACAGACGTCCGGCAGGCAGCATGGCTCCAGGTTCCAAGTTAATGGTGCAATCGTAGGGCCAATGCGGAGGAAGATTGTCAGCTCCTTTTTCCTCAAACACATCCAAAAGCTCGGCGTACGATTGTGGGAGGTGCAGGGTGGTGGCTGATGCGGCAGCGGCCAGTGTGGTGACTGGGCACAGATGTAGGCAGGAAGCAGAAAATTTGAGTTCTTGCCTTACCCAATCTACCCTGGGTTTGTGAGTATGTAACCAGGAGAGACCCAGGATAATCAGGAACCGGGGCATTCGGATGACGTCGAAGTGTTGGTGTTGGTGAATATGGAGGAGCAGGTCGCATGTTTCCTTGGTTACTGGACCGGAGCATAGGAGGTGTCCGTCAATGGCCTCCATGAGTGTCGGCATTTCTTTAGGCTGCACTGGGATCTGGTGCTGCTTCACAAATGCAGCGTCGATGTAGCAGGTGGCCGCCCCAGAGTCCAGTATGGCAAAGACGAAAAGCCACCATTCATCCAGGAGGCTGAGTTTGATAGGCATCGGGAATGGGCCGGGGTCTAGAGGAGCTACTTCCGAGGGCCCAGCTAAGTGCCCCACGCTGATGGGCCCATTCAAGCGTGGGGCTGATCTTTTACTGGTGGCGGTAACTGTGCCAGTAGTGCAGTCAGAGTTTGCTTGGCAGGACAACCAGAGGAAAAGTGCCCCACCCCATCACAGTAGAGACAGAGGTTGAGGGCACGTCAATGAGCTTTTTCTTCAGGAGTCAGGCAGGGTCAGGCTCCTCCGAGCTGCATTGGCTCACCTTCAGCTGGGCTTGCCTGAGGGTTGCTGAGCATCTGCCGGGACATAGAATGACCAACTGGTGGTCCGGAGCAGGAGGTGGCACGGGCCTGCAGTCGCCCTGCCAAGCGCCCATCGATCCGAAGACAAAGGGTTATGAGCACTTGTAAGGAGCTGGGCCTCTCGACCCGGGCCAACTCATCTAACATTTCGTCCGCAAGCCCTTCCATGTACTGGTCCATGCAGGCAGCCTCATTCCACTTTAAATCCTGGGCTATGAGCTGGAACTCAGTGGTGTAGTTAGCAACCGTGCCTCTCCCCTGTTTCAGCACTCTTATCTTACGATTAGCCATTCCCGCTTGCAGGGGTGTAGCAAAAGTAGTGGACAAATGGGTGCAAAATGCCTGAAAGTTCAACAGGAGCGGCGATGCTTCCACTAACAGAGAGGTGGCCCACTTGGCTGCCTGGCCCTTTAAGAGGCTGATAATGAAACAAACTTTGGTTTTATCGTTCGGAAAGTCCCGAGCACACAGTTCTATATACAACTCGCATTGTGCCAAGAAGGCCAGAAACTCCTCCACATTTCCACCAAATTTTTCTGGAGGACTTACCAGGCAGTTTGGTGAAATGACGATGGGTGTGGCGGGTGGCTATGGCGGTTGCTGCTGCTGCTGCTGGAGCTGCACAACTAACTGTGTCAGCTGTTGGACTTGGTGAGTGATGTCCCTAACCTGCAGCGGAGCTCCCACTCCGTCCGCATCCATCGACGTGGAGTGAGTTTGGGGGTGCTAGCAATCTGTCACGGGCTGGGTGCCTGTAGGTCAGAAGCCAAGCCAAAGTCCGAGCCAGTCCAATGTCAAGCCAAATCAGGAATGAATTATCAAGACCAAAAACACAAGCCGAACGCAGAGTCAGTCCAAGCCAAGGTCAGAGAGGGAAACTCACGAACAAACCAGTCCAAGGAGTCAACCAAAAGCCAAAGTCAGACAGAGCCGGAGTCACGAGCCAGAGGGTCCAGGATCAGGTTTAGCTGATGCAAACCGAGCCGGTGCAGAGCTTAGCCAGAATGACTTGTTGTTAGCACGAGTTGGAAGTCTCTGTGCTGTGACTAAACACGCAGCCACTTCCTGTGCTCATTAGCAGCTAGCAGCAAGGTCCCGGCTCCTCCTAAAACTCAGGGCTGAGTGATCTGTGACCACGCATGTGTGCCTCTTTTCTTCTAGCAGCTAAGTCTTGCCTGGATCGTGACCTTAGCCATTCCACGCGAGGAGGTGAATCAGGTGGGCTTGAGCTTGGCTGTGGCTCAGCTGCTGCTGGGGTAATGCCCTGAGAGGTACTTGCTTGAGCATCATCAGCTTCAGTTGGAGGCTCCTCTGGAGCTGGGGACTGATCCTCCACCACACTTAGGTCCACAGGAGGCAGGTCCTCAGAGGCACTCCTGACAGTTAAGTGCGCGGACTCTAATCTGGGAGAACCGGGTTTGATTCCCCACTCCTCCACTTGCACCTGCTGGATGACCTTGGGCAAGCTGTAACTCTGTACCAGCTGTTCTCTCAAGGGCAGTTGTCTCAGAGCTCTCTCAGCCCCACCTACCTCACTGGGTATCTGTTGTGGGAAGGGGAAGGGAAAGGAGTTTGTCAGCCACTCTGAGACTACAAGTGAAGGGCAGGATATGAATCCAATCTCTTCTCTTCTTCTTTTGTAGTACTCAGCCCATAGAAACTTTTTTTCTGTAAAGTCTGAATGAAAAAAAGTATCTAAGGCGAAGTTAAAGTTTCATCATGTTGGCCAGATGCCATCATTTAGATTGAATCCCCTACAGTTTCTTCTTCAGGCAGTCTTACAGAGACCTGTTATTAAAACCCAAAGTCTTTGTCAAATAGGTCTCTTGCCTTAAGGAGGTACTCATTGTTTCAACTCATAATCATTCCTTTCTGAAATACAAATTATTGCAGGATGGATGGTTGAGTACTGGTCAAGAGCAGAGAAGTGCACATTTGTCCTATATTATTAACCATGATTTATTTTTTAAAAATGTTGAAGATAGTTTCAGTATTGGTGGGATGAACAGATGCTTTATATTTAGCGTTAGAATTGACTAGCCCCAGTGGTTTCTGGATGTTGCAGATTACTTGCATTGTTTATAGCCATAAGATTTACTCCATTAAAGTGCATAAATACTAAGTTTGTCTTGCATTGTTGGTTTAGTTTTCATCCATTGTGAGCTGAGTCTGAAGTTAAATTACATGTTTGATTGTGTTATTCATTAAATCAGTTTTAGAATGCCTCTTGTGTAACACTCTTTAGGTTGGAAAGACTTATTTGCATTTTAAAATTTGCATATTGAAAGATGAGCTTTACATAAATACGAAGTAATTTCTATGAATGGCTGGGTAAAAATATAACTACTATTGTTTTATGAAGAATTTTCAGCCCAAGCAAAATATATTATGTAGGGCTGTGTTTATAACAGAGTCATGTGGAAGGCTATAAATGCTTTTTTGCAGATAAATAAATGAAGAAGCTTAAAATGCTTTCTTGGTAAGTGACAGAGAGTAAGTTTTGTGAAGTTATATATTTTTTATAATCAGAAGAAGATAAATGGATAGCCTTGTGGTTTCATGAATAGCGATGGGCATGACCCAGGAAAATGGAGGTTTATCACAGTTCATGGTTCATTTCACCAAACTGGTTCATTTTGTGAGGTCTGTGATGTGGTAGAGAGGAAATCTTCCCTCCCTCTTTTCTGCTAGGGATGGCTCCCAGAGGCCAGCAAAATGGAAGGGGTGGAAGATCTTGCAAAAGCCATTTAAAGGGAACAGAATGAACCATGCAAACCTCCAAGGAAAACATGGAGGTTCATTGGAGGTATGTTGCAGGTGTAATTGCACAACCCACAGCTCACAAACTGGGTGATGTTCATCACAAAGTTAGGTTTGCATTTCAATATGAGGAGGATCAAATCTGTATCACATATGGGAATTCCAGGATCAGTGTGCTGTAAGCTGTGTAGTCAGTCCCAGAACTGAGTGCCCGAGTGCTGTAACATCAGCAGGAATAGGAATGAGATGCTTGTGGCCAACATAATCAGGTTAGTAAGAATGTGGGTTTCCCAACTTCTCCACACACTGTATCTAATAAAGTTCCCATTTCCTTGTTGACTGGGGGGTGGTTCATCTCTTGCTTTTGCCACTGTCTATTGATGATGGAAAATAGAACTCTGCTCTGGACCATCTCTGTCACCTCTTTTGTAGGGTTGATGATTTTATGGTATCTCTGGACCTTCTCTGCTTTTTCCTCACTTCTTTAGTTCTTCCCTCTTAGCCTCCAGAATGAAGTTGTGTCCTGTTCTTGCTCAGTATCAGATATTTCCTATTGACATCGTTGGCTTTTGCCAGGCTCTTCTCTGCTGTTTCAGGTTTGCTTCCCCTTATCTCATCCTGCTAGGGTTGCCAGGTCTGGGTTGGAAAATACCTGGAGACTTTGGGGGTGGATCCAGGAGAAGGCGGGGTTTGGGGAGGGGAGAGGCCTCAGCATGGTACAATGCCAGAGTCCACCCTTCAAAGCAGCCATTTTCTCCAAGGGAGCTGATCTTTGTCAGCTGGGGATCAGTTGTAAAAGCAGGAGATCCCCAGGCCTCACCTGGAGACTGGCAACCCTACATCCTGCTGACTGACGGTGGGGGCTTGACTACACAGAGAGGTTCAAGCACTTCACATGTGTCATGCTGGAGTGGAATCAGGGCTACCAAGCCCCTGGTCAGGGTGGGGAATTCCCCACCCTGAGCTCCCATTGCCCCCGCCACTCCAAGTGGTGGCAGGGGAAACATTTTAAAAACACAAAAACTCACTAGCATCGCAATCACATTGACTTCACTTCCAGGGAAAACCTGGAAGCAACAGTGGTAACTCTAGGAATCACTACAAACTCTATGGTTTCTAGAGCTACCACAATCATTTCTGGGTTTTTCCTGAAGTGACATCATCGTTCTCATGACACCGCCCCCCTAACCTACCTGGCAACCCTAAGTGGAACAAACTGTTCTAAGGCTAGAGTGTTATGCCCTTGATCTTTGGCCTACATTTGCTTTTCACAAACTATTGCAAGAATTCTCTCTTTCTAAATGGGTCTTAGGACTAGGAGTGTGTAAAAAAAAAATCTGCTGTTTTCCAGTTTCAGTTATATAGAACCCAAAAAATATCAGTATTTCCCAATATTCCCAATATTTTCGGTTCCATGAATGGTCTCCACCTTTCCTTATATATAATTCAGTAGTAGGCTGGCACATTCTGAACATTCCACACGCTTCTAAATCAGTTGGCTCCATGATATGTCACTCAGAAGCTGTCCCTATCTGCTGGCTGCATTGCCTGAGTACACTCCATCAGCCATTGGCCCGTCAGCCGCCACTCAAGAGTACTTGTGTGCCAACAGCTGGGTGCTAGGTCTGCTCCTCTTCCCCACCCTCTCCAGCCAACTGTTCCTTGTCAGAATTACTGGCAGACGGTGCTCTCTCCTGACAAATACACTTTGCCTCCTTGGCTCCTCTGTGGGACTAACATTTCCCTCAGGGGCTATGGGTAGGCAACCAAGCTTGGTTTTATCAGTAAAAAGACAAAGGAATGAAACTCTTTCCACACCTTTGTGAGGAACTCATTGGGGCCAGTCCTGACTAGGGCTGCCAGCTCCAGGTTGGGAAATCCCTACTGTCCTTCTGCCACCCCCCCCCCCAATGCTGCTTTCCACAGGATCCACCCCCCAAATCTCCAGGTATTTCCCTACTCAGAGCTGGGGACCTTACTTTCCCCTCAGTGCCTGTTGCTGGTCAACCAAGCTTGGTTATGTCAGTGAAAGGCTCTTTCCACAACTATTTTGGCCTTCAGGAGAAAACTCATTGTGTTCTTATACCCTGCTGAGATGCGCCCCCCCCCCCAATGACAGCCAATGTGACATGGCAGTCAGGGCTTCACAGCACAGTAGAGGCTGCAGGTATGGAGGGGAAATAGAAAGCTGAACAGTGAGGGGGAAATAGAGGTAGGTTGATGTTTAGCTGGGAAGGAGATAGGGTTGCCAGCTCCAGGTGGGAAATTCCTGGAGATTTGAGAGATGGAGTCAGAGATGGTGAGGTTTGAGGAGGGGTGGGGCCTCAAGACAGGTACAATGCTATAGACTTCACCCTCAAAACCAGCTATTTCCTTCTGGGGAACCACTGTTGCCAATCTCCAGGTGAGGGCTGGAGATCACTCAGAATTACAACTGCTCTCCAGATGACATTTATTTATTTATTTATTTGAAATTTTGTATCCCGCCTACCCAGCGAACGCCGGCTCCAGGCAGCTAACAACAATATTAAAACACATCCATACATAATTTAAGTTAAGGTTAAAATTAAATTAAAATTAAATCCATCAGCAGTAAATAAACACACAGAAAGCGGCAGTACAATATCCCACATAGCAGCGTAGCCTAAATGTCCCAGGCCCGTGCCAGAGGTCTCCAGCACCGATTTCCCAGGCTAGAGATTAACCCACCAGGTTGATCAGTTCCCCCAGAGAAAATGGTGAACCCTGTGTCCTTATACCCAGCTGAGATGCCTCCCCCCCATGACAGCCAATGTGATGAGGCAGTCAGGGCTTAAGAGCACGGTAGAGGCTGCAGGTGTGGGGGAGAGATGGAAAGCTGAACAGTGAGGGGGAAATTAAGGTAGGTTGATGCTTGGCTGGGAAGGAGATAGGGTTGCCAACTCCAGGTGGGGAATTGCTGGAGATATGAGGTATGGAGCCTGGAGAGGGTGAGGTTTGAGGAGGGATGGGATGTCAGACAGACATAATTCCTTGGACTTCTCCCTCCACACCAGCCATTTCCTCCTGAAGAACCACTGTTGCCAATCTCCAGGTGGGGGCTGGAGATCACTCAGAACTACAACTGCTCTTCAGGTAGCAGAGATCAGTTCCTCTGGAGAAAATGGTGGGCTCTGTGTCATTATACCCTGCTGAGGCTGCCACAGCAAATTGACACTGAGTGCTCAAGGCCTTGGCACTCTCCCAGAGCCTCTTTCTAGAGGCCATTGTATTTATTTCCACAACAGGCCTTATTCCTAGTAGGCTATAATGAAGAATCAGTCGGAGTATTTGGGGCTTGGGGGGGAGCTGTTTTTTGAGGTAGATGCACTAAATTTGCAGCATAGCTGATGGTGCCTCTTCTCAAACCCCCCCCCCCAAGTTTCAAAAAGATTGACAAGGGGGTTCAATTCAGTGGCCCCAGAAAAAGGTCCTCCCATCCTCTATTGTTTCCAGTCCCTTTAAACACCTTTTCCAAGCCACACAACTCTGTGGTGTGCGAAATCCAAAGGCATTTAAAGTGCTTACAGTTGTCACGACAGGGCCAGGAGACGGAGATAGTCAAGCAAGTCCAAACACAGTCCGAGGTCAGCCGAGAGTTCCGTCAGAGAGAGAGATGCTAACAAGTCCTTATTTATGAGCAAAGCTGGAGTCAAAGGGTGCCAGAGTTCAGAGCCGTAAATCACCTGAGTTCAAAGGAGCAGAGCTGGAAGCCGTTGGTCAGGGAAATGCTGGAGAGTCAGGAAGCCGGGATGCCAAGTCAGGGAAACCGAAGCCGAAGGTCCAAAGTCCAAGCCGAGTCCAAAAGCCAAAGAGACGGGCAGATTCCAAAGGTGCAGTGCAAAGATCTGTCAAGATATTGACGTTGCCAGCACAACCTGTTCCCATCAGCCAGCCTGCTGATATAGTGTGCTGGCTTGTTAAACAATGAGCAGCTAGAAACGCAGTCCAGGCTTCTGCTAATAGCTAGGACTTAGTGAGCGTCGTCCACGCATGCGTGCCTCCTTTTGCCTGTCTCTTAACTCCAGACGTCTTCTGTCACGGAGACGGTTCACAGGTGGGGGAGAGTCTGGAGGCGATGAGCTGGGGGCAGGCAGGGCTTGATCAGCGTCAGGTGAGTCTTGCTGTAGGCTTGACTCCCCAAGACTTACGTCATTTTCTGTTAAGGGAGCCAAGTCCACCTGATTCTGGCTGCCTGGCTCTGAATCAGGGGCAGGCATGACAACAGTTTCTTTAAGTGCCTTCTCCAAGCTGAGAATTCACTCCAAAGGCATTTAAAGGAATTGCAGTCCCTTTAAAGTCCTTTTCAAACTGTGCAATTCTGTGGTGAGTGAACTCTGGAGGCATTTAAAGGGCTTGCAGTCCCTTTAAATGCCTTCTGCAAGCTAAGAGCTCACATCAAAGGCATTTAAAGGGATTGAGAGCCCTTTAAATGCCCTTTACCTGCGGTTTTCCGGTGGTACTGAAAAATCCCTGATATTTTCGCCATTTTTGGATAGCCAGATCAGTAGCCTACTTGGTAATCAGATGAGGAAATACCTGAAAAATACTGATAAGGTATTTTGGCGGTATTTTTTCAGCTCGGTTTATACTGAGCACACCCCTACTTAGGACAGTTCAGGCTAAAATAGCTGAATACACAGATTATTTCAGGGACGTTCGCAGTTTGCAACATAGCTGTTTCCTGGACCCTGCATACTTAGAAACAGACATCTAAGCATTTAATGAAGCACAATCTATTAGCAACCAGAGTCAGGCCACCAGACTACATTCCATGTATTACATTGTGTATTTTGGCATCCAGGACAGTTCAGAAACTGCAGTTGGTGCTAGGACTCAACTGAACTATTACATAAAGCCAGGGCGTTGCCATCTACAATGACTTTCAGTATGTTTCCAGGTCAAATTGAAGATACTAGTTTTAACCTTGGAAAGCCGTAAATGGTTTGGGTCTGAAGTACTTCAAGGATTACTTCTCTAAACACTTGCAACTGTGCTCAGTTACTTTATTCAATATATGATGCAAAAGAACAGAAAAAATGGTGCAGTGGAAAAAGAGTTGTTTTATTTAGCTGCACTGTCATGTGTTTTGACTATGCTTCTACAACACAGTCTATAAGAATATTAATGATACTATTGTACCTAAGCAAGGCTATTAATGATAGGACATTTTGTAGGTCATTAATTCATAAGGTTACCATAAATCAGAAGCCACTTGACAGTTCTTAACTCATTCACATGGTACTATGAAGGCCCAACTATACATGATATGTGACATGAATCAGGTTGGGGCCCCCCAGCCTCACTCACAGATACATGAACATTGAGGGAGTCACCTTAAAAATGACTCACCTCACCTTAAAAATGGTACCTAACTGAGTTTGCTGAATTACATCATTTTAGTAGGCCCATAACCAGAAATGTCAGAGTAAGGGGGCTTAAGCACATGGCATAGGGGTAGGGAGTAGGGTGACCATGTCACCACCCACGAGACTCAAGTATTTATTATCTTTCCTGCCCATTGGGCCTCTTGTCCAATCAATGTTTGGAGACTGGACTTAATACCTCTTAAATATTAGGGATATATGAATGGAAAATAAAGCTTTGAAGCTGACACTTACTAATGATGAGTTAATTATCAATGGTTCCAAACTTAGGAATTATCTGGTTTCGAATATAATGCTCAGATGAATTTCAAAGTGAATTATAATTTCCTAAAGAAATTAAAAATTTACTTATTAAATGAGATTCAGCATATTCATAGAATGTGTTTTTAAGAGTCTATTTTTTGTTTATGTCCTTGAAATTAATAACACCTCAGATGGAACTCAATTCTGAGCTAAGTTGAGGGAGTTGGTCCATTGCTAGTGTTAATTGCTAAAGGCACATGGGGCAGGAAAGGAAAATCTAACTGTCAAGATGTAGATATGCCTTAACTATTTCCATTTAACAAGGAATTGATTAGGTAATTAAATTGCATATTATGTTTGAAGAGAGGAAGGGTGTGAGACAGCTCCCTGGGGCATATTGGTAGTTTTCTGAAAGACAACTAATTATACTGTTCTTCTGGAACTATTGGGATTGGTTTTAATTTTATATCAAAAAACATCAAAAATATCCAGAAAGGTACTTTTCTGTGATATTGTGGCTCTTCCCCTTTCTGTTCTTCATGAAGACCTCTGAAATTTTAGATGGAGAAATAAACTGGAAATATTAGTTGTAAACTTAAATTCCAGTCATTTCACAGGAATGTAAGGACTACAGTTGCACTTAGGTCTGTTTGAAAACAGTAGGATTTAAGTTAGTGGAAAGTACATTATTTCATTGAATCTGGCTCTTCCACTAGGCAAAGTGAGTCAGATATCTCAGGTGGCACTTGGAGGGTCATCAATATTCCACATGCTCATTGTATGACTCCTAGCTGGTTTAGTACTTTCCCCTCTGCCAAGCATGGTTATTGGCAGTGAGCAAGGACAACCAAAATGATGGCCAAGCTTATGAGGCAAAAGAATTTCACAAGCATTCAGGAAGCTTCAAAGCATACATGGCTTGCCATTTTGTCTTTGAAGGGGACTAGGGAACAGAGCAAGATTTTACTAGCACCTTAAAGACTAACAAAATATGTGGTAGGATATGAGCTTTTATGAATCACTGCTCACTTGTTCAGAAAGTGAAAGGGAAAGAGAGAGTTAGAGCCACACCACAGGTGGTCATTTCCCCAGAAAATACTTTCCTGGAGGCACCTTCTTTGGGGAGCCATAACTTGGACCCCATAAATCCAATCCTCACCAAACTTGGAAAGCAAGTAGAAGAGAGAACAAGTAGAAGAGAGTCAGACAGAGCCCCCATGTGAGTTTCATGTCTCTAGCTTGCACAGGATGTGTTTTATAAGTTCCTGAACCTGTGCCTTGAAATTAATGACACCTCAGCTGGAACTCTGACAGGTGGTCATTTTGACAGGCGCAGGTTCTGGAGGTTCAGGTGTGTATAGAATGGATCATGAGCAAGCTAGAGACATTAAAGTCACAGGGGACCTCCCCCAGATGCTCCTCTACATGTCCTCCAAGTTCTGTTGCTTTGAAGTTGGGTAAACATTTAGACTGAGTGAGTCTGTCTGGAAATGGCACGAACTACCACAAATAGCTGGAAAGTTTGTGGAAAAGTCATGCTGGTTGACCTACCATGAACTGGTCCAAATTCATCATCAACAATAGAAGCTTTACAATATATGTTAACAATATTTCTAGGGTTGCATTTCAGTCTAATACAGGGGTGGCCAACCTGTGGCTCGGGAGCCACATGCGGCTCTTTCACATATATTGTGCGGCTCCTGGCAGGGCGGCTGGGGAAGCAAAAGGGAGGCATGCTTTTTCTCTCTTTCTCCCTTCCTTCCTTCCCTTCTCCCTCCCATCTATTTGCTTTCCTAGTTTCTCTCTCTCTCTTTCTTTCCACTTCTTTAATTTTTTCTTTCCATCTCTCTCAATATCATTAGCAAACAAGTAATATCATTATCAATAACTGGTTTTCCTCGTTTGTTTTTATTTTTGGCAGTCCCATTTAACGTTAATAAAAAGCAAATTTGCATATTTTTAAAAATAAAAACGTGTGTGTGATATTTGTTCCTGTCTTGCGGCTCTCAGACATCTGACGTTTATTCTATGTGGCTCTTACGTTAAGCAAGGTTGGCCACCCCTGGTCTAATAGCTTAATGGCTATACATGCTGTACAGGGGTCATTTCATAGAAAAAGAGGTGCAGGAGCTCATCAGCATACCTATTAGCATAACTCATTAGCATATGCCACACCCCCTGACATCACCAGAAGTGTGTCAGAAAGGGAAGCAAAAGGGGGGGCATCTTCAAAAGCCTCCCCTCCCCTTCCCTTCCCCAGCTGGCCTGCCAAGGCGGGGCGGGGAGCGAAGCGAGAAGGGCCCCATAGAATACAATGGAAAGATCGTGCCACTGCCGCCACGTGACTCTAAACAGAGGGGGTTTAAACTTAAAACCTCTTCTTGCTTTGCTTCCTCCACAGGCCCACTGGGAGCTGGGGGCGGGGCTTGCCACCACTGCCATTTGTGCCCACTAGGGGTGGGCAAATATTTTTTTTAGGCCCGATTCAGATCAGGCCAAATCAGGCCGCATCTGTTCCAGCTGCTGAATGACCCCCACATGTCAGTTTTGGCAACGCAAGCCCATTCGGCCAGCCGAATGTCAGTTTCAGCCCCATTGTACCCTATGGGCCATTGAAGTCAATGGCAAAAACTCATAGGGTATATGAGGGGCTGGAGGAGAGGGGGTTTGAGAGAGAGGCTCCAAACTTGCAGAGTAGCTGCTGGAGCCTCTCCCCGAAGTACCCACCAAGTTTCAAGAAGATTGGACTATGGGGGTCCAATTCTTTGGGCCCCCAAACAGGTTGCCCCACCCCTTTATTGTTCTCTATGGTGGGAAAAAAAGTTACTTAAACCCCTTCCCCTCCAGCCGCATTTTAAGCTGCCACTGAATTTTGGTGGCAATTTAGTGGCGGGCTGAATCAGATCAGAGAATCTGATTTGGCCTGTGGCTGCCCTAGTGCCCACTCCTGGCCTGGCGGAGGGCTGCTCTGCCTCACTCCAGCCCCAAATGACCCCGATCACTATTTGACAGATCACTATTTTTCTTGCCATATTTGTGGTCATGTTAACAGTACCAATAATGAGAAACCAATAGGTCTAATTTTATTGCTGCTCACACTCCATTTTCTTTGATGTGCAAATATCATGTTCTCCAATGAATTTACATTTTCATTTGATAGCAGTTGGATCCCTCCTTAAGCTCAGAGCATCCTGGGGCAAACACTACCGTGGATGCCAATTGCATATCTCCATGGGAAAGTGAGAGAAATATATTTTGATTAAATCAGGAGGTGGTCAGAACAGATGTCCTTCCCCCATCCTAAAAAGGCACACATAAGCAAATGGGTTACTCAGGACTTATGTGAAACATCTCCAGAAGACTTCATTAGCAACTCAAGCAAGTAAGTACTCCCAAACCCTCTTTTGCATATGCAAGATCACTTTTAACCTGTTCACTATCATCTAAGTGCAACTTAATTCCTTTATCTCAGTGTCACCTGTCTGGTCAAACCTTCCTGGGTCATCAGCAAGGTCATTAGTAGCAATCAAGCCATAGCCCAAATCTTTGTTTCACTCCAGTAAAGCAATTACAAACACCTTCCCACAGCCTCAGGGCACAATTTTCTTATAAGAAGCTTTGAAGACCCACTCAGTATATTGTGTGTTCCAGGTACCAACCACATATACACACACACTTGTGAGCTTCTTTTTCTCTCCTTCACAGAATGAAACACTGGCCGTCTATTTCTAGATAAGCTACTTCTGCAGACCACTCCAAAGGCTGGTAAATATCACCTGTTTCCTAAAACACTGTTTTCCTTCTCTTCCCTGCCTTTCTCATTAGTTCTTGAATGTTGTGTTTTGCTGAATGTTTTTCTTTTTCCTCTTTTTTCTGTTAATAAAAAGACTCTTCAATTTGAACAAATCACCTGTTTATTTCAAGAGTTCTCACAGGGACAATCCCTGTAAATGTTGGTGTTTTGATTCTGGTTGTCCCTTCTTACACAGTTTCCTATGCTAATTCTCCCCCCCCCCCCCCAAACAAATTGAAGACTGCCTCTTTGGTTAACATACTGTGCATGCACATGACTTCTCACTCTTACTACTTCTCACTGGCCTCCTATTCCCACATCAGGCAGAATCTGAGTAGGCTTTCTCTGTGCCCTTTCCCAGTCACAAAGAAGAAGAGTTGGTTTTTATAATTAGCCTTCTTCTGCCTTAAGGAGCCTCAAAGCACGTTACAATCTCCTTCCCTTCCTTTCCCTACAACAGGCTCCTTGTGAGGTAGGTGGGGCTGAGAGAGTTCTGAGACAACTATGACTGACCCAAGGTCACCCAGCAGGCTTCATGTGCAGGAGTAGGGAATCACACCTGGTTCTATGAATTAGAGTCCACCACTCTTAATCACCACACCATGCTGGCTGAATGTGATACTGAACGGTCATGGCATTTGTGACCTTATGGCTTCATATGGAGTTTATACTGCAACATACTTTTTATTGTTACCAATGTTCCCCCTAAACTGTGGAGTCTTGTGAGCAAAAATTCTACTTTGTGAGCTACTGGCATTAAAGTTGTGAGCGAACGATTTGGCTACTGCATAAATCATTTTGCTCTGGAGCCATCCTTCCTGAGCTAAGGCAAAAGTGTGTGAGCTGGAGGCTAAAAAAACTTTGAGCTAGCTCACACTAACTCAGCTTAGAGGGAACATTGATTGTTACATCTAAAAACAGTTCTGATTATCCACTCTTTTAGCTTTTCAAACTTTATCTGAGGGTGGCTTTCCTAAGACCAGTCTGCATTTTTCACCAGCAGTGATCCTAAATGGATGTTAAATTCAGCTAGGTTGGGTATAAATCTTCTCACAAAATGTGTCATGCCTAGAAACTTTTGAAACCCTTCTTTGACTGTAGGGGCTGCCATGTTTGTAACAGCCTTTTTTTCTTCAAGAGTCTACTTGAAATCCTTGTGCTTGCCCTAAGTGTGACTTCTAGGTGGAGTTTGCATTTCTGCTTGTTTAGCTTTAAACCTACTTCCGAAACCCTTTCCGATTCTCTGTGCAGTCTCTGATTGGGTTCCCTCAGGCAATTACCCCATATGAGTGTTTTATCAGTATCCATGCTTGTGTCCCCCTCACCCTCAAAGTTCTTTTGCACTTTTAAAATGAAACACTTTGTAAGAATGTGAAACCAAAGCCATCTTCAATCTTCAATGTTTCAAATGAGGTATTAAAAGTTCATAATCATGCACTGAATTTCATGAGAGGCACCTGCCAAAATACACCTGAGACATAGGGATGGTTGTAATAGCTTCTGCCATTTAACCCAAGATTTCATCTTCTGGGAACTGGAAATAGTTCTTTCTGTGTTTAATTGTTTGGAGTCTAGACCTAAGTAAAGAGTGCCAAGCTTTTTCTATAATCACCAAAGAGTAAAACAGTAGGTTATTCATTCTTTCCTATATTGTGTGTGTGTGTGTGGAAGTTAACCAATTTATCCAGTACACTTTTAAAAGATTTTTTTCATACTTTTTGAAGGACATTTCTGAGAACAGGTTATACTACTTAATGCAGACAGGACCGGTGCCAGGTTTTTTTGCACACTAGGCAAGGCTACATTCTGGCACTGCCCCCCCCCCCCCCCCAACACCCATGAATTTTCAAACATAAATGCATTTTAGGAAGAATTAAAAACACAAAATTTGAAATTACTAATTTCTTTTTTTTTAATTGTGAGAGCAAGTAATACAATCTCTGAGAGGTAGTTTAGGCTTAGAGAGTACTGGGCCAAAGACACTCAGTGATCAGTAATCAGGAATTTTCACCCACATCTCCCCAGACCTAATCCAGCACACAGGTTAGATGGTTGCAGATAACCCACTCTATTTCAACAGCTAAAAATAAGACCTGAGGAAAAGTAAGGAGAGCATGATTAAGGCAAGCATGAGGAAGGGAAGCATGATTTCAATGAATTCACAAAACCCTAAAGCACTGCATTTTAAAATCTGAACCGAGCTGCTGCCACCCCAGACACTGGCTGTTATCAGGCGCAAGTTGCCTGGCCTGAGATAGAAGCAGATGAGACACTGCACTCTGGTGTGGGAGAAGTAAAGAGGGGGCGGGCTGCAGAGATCACTGCCTGTCTCTGGTGCTTATCCTGGCAACACTGCCGCTGGGAGGAGGCTCATCCCTTCGCTATAGTGGCAGCAGGGAAATGTTACAATCAGGCTGGGTGGGCGGGCACGAGGAAGGCAGAGGCAAAGATGGAAATGATCTGCTGCCTCAGCCAACTTGTGTATAGCCACAGGAATGGGAAAGGCCCCTCACTATGCCACAGGGGTGTCCCCACCACCTGCCACAGAGAACAAATGTACATAAAAACAGCCAGAAGAAAAGACGAGCCAGGTGGCAGGAAGAGGAGAGGCCAGCAGTGCTTCAAGGCTTTCTTCTCTGCCCCACAAGCCACTTCTTCCTTTTCTCTCTCTGGCAGGTAGGGCTGAGGAGAAGCAACTCTGAAGCTGCCTGGTCACTGCCAAGGGCCCCGCCTCCCCTCCAACCCCTTCCACTACAAGAAGCTCTGCAGAGGCTGAACTGTTTACGGTCATTTGTGCACAAAATTTGTGAATCATGCTGGGTGATGGGAAAATGATGGGAGGCCATCACAGAAGAAAAGGGAAAATGACTGGTGAGCCTCCTGATAGCCTTGCTAGCCCCCCCTCTCTCTCACACACACACACACACGCACATGTCAACCAATGCCTTTATTCAAGAGGGGGCTAGGTGCCAGCCCCTGCCTTCCAAACTATCCACACTTTCTATCACAGCCCGAGGGCAAAACCGGTGGGGGCTGGGGACCCCCAGAGACACTGACCTCAAGGGGCTGCTGGTGCCACCAATGGGAGGCCCAGGGGGACGGAGGGGGTCTGCATGGTCCCCCAGGCCACAGAACTGAGGGAGAACTGTGGTAAAGGGCCAAAGTTGGTGGGCTGGTTCTTGAGAGCCCTGGCCTAGAAGTAGATTTCACCCACCAGGTGCAGGAACACAAAAATTATCACAGCCTGTGTCTAGTACACTGACTCCGTGAGACACTGGGAGACTGAGGCGCAGAGTGCAATGATGCTCTTCTCCTCCCCCCACTTCCCTGAATCTAACCGTTCCCCCCAGATTCCATCAGGACCCTCATTAAGGTCTCATCCCCACAAGGTACAGCTGTCATGAGGTTAAAAACACCAGGTCCCCTCCCAGCCTGGGGCTGGATTCATGGCAGGGGTGGGGAGGGATGGCAGTGGTGCCCAACAGGGCTCCCATCCTCCTACAGCACATTGGCTGGCTTTAAAGGGCCCCTTGTGCAGCCACACTGCACAAGTCCTGTGTGCTGTTCACCAGATCTGTGGTGGGGCAGGTGGGGCAGAGGGTAAGACTTTGAATGCCCTCCGATGTGTCACAGTTGTCTGGGCCTCAGCCATGGCATCATCCACCAGGAGTTGCTGGTAAGCCTGAGCCAGATCCAGCTTCCCGAATATCTTTGCACCTGCGAGCGAAGCAAGGACATGGCTGATGACTGGCACTGGGTATGCATGGTCCTGTAGTGCTTTATTCAGTGTGTATTTGTAGTCTGCAGATATACATATGTCCCCGTTCTGCTTCATTGGGGTCACAGTGGGGGTTTCCCACTGGGTGTGGGAAACTGGTTCTAAAACCCCCTGGGCAATTAGCCAGTCCAGCTCCTTGTCAGTCTTTGGGCTGACTGCCAGCAGGGGCCGCCGGGCCACCAGGCAGACCAGCTGTATTGTTGGTTCAAGGTCCAGTGACATGGGGGGGGGGCAGTGTATGAGCCCGGCGCTCCATCAAACATCGCTGGGAAGTCATCACAGACTGCCTGGAAGTCTGTGCCATAAATCTGGTTCACCCCGGTGACTCCCAGCCCCAGGGGCTTGAACCACAATAGTCCTGATAAGCTTGAAAGCTTGCCTCCACCACCAGGAGGTCCAAAAGTCCATCAAAGTCCTTGAATTGGACCCTGAACTTGCCCAACCCCTTGATCGCCACCAGGTTGTTTTGAAAGTCCTGTAATCTAAGACCGGTGGGTTTCCGTAGCTGGGGCCCCCCTGTGGGCATAACTTGCAAAGGGTATCCACTGAGATGATGGAATAAATGGACCTCATGTCCAGCTCCATATGGCAGGGGACCCTTCTATGGTGATGGGGATGAAAATCTTGTTGGAGGTGTCCCGGGGCAAGTTCATTACCTGGTGGTGGGACGACAAAGTGGAGTGCAGGTCTGCAGACCTTGAACACATTGTTTGTGTGTGTTGGGAGGGTTGGGAGCGACAGACCCAGGCAATGTGCCTGATCTTCTCACAGGAGCAGCATGCTGCATCCCGGAAATGGCAGGTCTGGCACTCGTGCTGGTCTCCACAGCTGGTCACATGGTTGCTGTGCTGTGTTGCAGTGTCACAGTGGTTGTGGCAGCCAGCCGGGAACTGGCGGTGGTGCTTCTTTCTGCAGAGGTTCTGGACAAGGCCTTCAGCAGGTGGCAGTGGAGCTGCAGGACGTTGTCCTCATCAGATGTCTTAGAGCTGGATGAGGCAGTTGTGCAGTGCATAGAGATGGACGAGCCATGACGGTCTTTTTGCACCTTCTCAAATGCGCAGGCGGCCTGGAATACCTTCTCCAAGGTCACGTTGGAGAGGGCAACCAGCTTCGGCTTGTGGACGCCGCAGACAAAATTAGTCAGGAGATTGTCCTTGACTGATACAAATTCACAGCCGACCACTAATCTGTGAAGGTCAACCATGTAAGTGACCATGGTCTCACCTGGCTTCTGTGAGCAGCCACAGAAGTCCATATGCATGGCCATCATGGATGGTTTTGGCCTGAAGTAACTGTTCAGTGTTGTGATGATGTCATCGAATGAGGTTTCTGCCATGGTGCGGGGCAAGACGAGACCTCGAACTAAGCACAGGGTGTTGACCCCGCATGTGCTTAGGAGCCAAGCCTTCTTTTTGCCAGCGTCGGTAACCTCCTGTACTTCAAAGAAATACCTGAGTTGGTTAGCCCAGGCTTCCCAGAACTTGGGTCGGGTCAAATGTTGGGATCTGTCCTGGAGTGGTGGTGGCAGCCATGACTCATGGCAAGGTGGCGATGTGGTGAGCAGGGTCTGGTGCAGCAGATGATGGTGCGGTGGGGTTCTGGAGCCCTGCGCTGCCGGGAGCTGGTGGATTGATGCTCAATGTAATGGGAGTGGTGTGGCGCTGGAGTCTTGCGTTGCCAGGAGCAAGTGGATCGGTGCTCAATGTGCTGCTGGGGGTTGATGCAGCCGATGGAGGTACGGTGGGGTGCTGGAGCCTTGGGTCGCCAGGATTGGCTGGGTTGGTGCTTGCTGCGGTGCTGGAGTCGGCTGGAGTGTTGCTCATTTGAATCCCACCTTTGTCACCAGTATAAAGTACTGGAGTCGGAGACGCGTTGCAGTGAAATCAGCTCATAGTTTATTTAGGTGGTCAGATGAACAAACTGGACAGAGGTCCAGGGGCCTGCTTATATTCCTATATGCCATGTATCTTTGTTATTTAGAAAACTTTTATGCCACTTCTCTGCAGAACTTGCCCAAGGAGACTTAAAAATAAAACACAATAAAAACATAAAACATTCAAAGCTGTTAATTTAAACCCAGCATTAAAAGACCTATCTATAGCAATAAAATAGTACTGAAAGATCACCCCCTTAATTAAAAGCTTGGTTAAAGAGAAATGTTTTGGCTTTAAATGTTTTGAAGAATAGCATAGGTGCCAGAAGAGTTCCTTGTTTAGTTTATCCATTCCCTCAAAAACATCAGTGAAATGGTCCTCTCTATTACCACTATGTACTCCTTAATAGTCTACAGTCTTTTGGCAACTGGTTATTAATTTTCTCATAAGCTCATAGTTTTACTTTTCTTTTGTACCTAGAGTTATCATACCAGCACTGATAACCCCTGAGAGACAGGGGTGGAGGCAGGGCTATTTTTTGGCAGGAATGCACAGGAACAGAGTTCTGGCTGGCTTCTGAGTTGGCCACACCGACAGCCTCCCCCCCCCCTTGGGTTCCTCAGGCATCCCGCAGCTGCAGGGTGTCTGGGGAACTGATCCAGAAACTGCCTTTCTTCCCTCAAATTCCTCATGCGCCCCACAAGCCGGGGGCACCTGGGGAAGCTGATCCTGGGAGGGAGCTGCACTGTCAGGGGTGTGGCCTAACATGCTAATGAGTTTCTGCTATTGGGTGTGGCCTGTTATGCTAATGAGTTCCTGCTGGATTTTTTCTACAAAAAAAGCCCTGGGTGGAGGAATAACAACAAACAGCTTTAGCCTATGCCACAGCTTCACTTCTGGCATGAAGTCAGAAGTTACATCAATGCATTAGCACAATGCTCTAGGATTCATCTGAATCTCTATGGTAAAACCATAGAGTCTGGGAAGAATCCTAGAGCACTGTACAAACTTCAGTGAATACTTCTGGGTTTGCTCCGGAAGTGATATCATGGTGTTGGCATGTCACGACCCCCCCCCCCCCAAATTGGCTCCTGTTTCTTCACCAAGCAGTAGCTGGAGCAGTGCAGCCTAGGGCAGGAAGTCTCCCTCTAAAGCAGGAGTCTTGGTTAGCCTATTTGTATCTATGGCTACATTTTCTCTATATCCCAGCGACTACACTTTTAGTGATCAGATTTTCTTGTACTTCAGTGTCCCATCTAAAGTCCACTGCAAAATCATTTGTCTCTAATATAATATTACAGTACTTTGATGACACTCATTATTGCAATATATTAATGTAGAATTGTTGCTCCCTAGAGGAAGAACTATTTTTCTCAGATAATAAATGTGTGAATATTCTGTAGATATTTTTCTTTCTATTTTGTTGGTTGTCTGTAATCTCCAGCAAAGTGCCTCTTATTTGGGTGCAGATATTTTCTCTAAGCCTTGCATTCCTGAGAGGCATGCATGATCCCACTTTGTCTGCAGACTTGGCTTGTTGTTCCACTGACCACTTTGGCAAGCGTTGCTTTTTGCATTCTTCTATGGCTAACAGACAACACAATCCTGTCTGTGATTTCAGTATAACAGTTTTCTTCCAGCAAGTTTGCTCTCTTCTGGATGATTTCTACAGGTTGGCACATTGCCTTTGCCAGTGCAACATAGCAATCTGCTTTTCAGTTTGCAAGAGCAATTTGATTCCTTATTAATGAATCAGCTAGGTCTCCCAAGTTATAACTTTGACTCAGCTCTCTTAGAACAGTCAGCTGCCATATCAGCACTTTCAGACTGCAGGGGGTGTTGAGGGCCTAGTCTTCTGTCAGAACTTAATGAATGTGCATTTAAGCTTTGTATTTGTAAGCCAACACACTATCCTAAATTGGAATAGGTAGTATGAACAGAGGCAGCTGACATTATACAAAAATAAAAACAGTAAGCTATTCTCTAAAATTAAATTTGTTTACCGTTGTCGGGTTTAATTTTGTTCATTATGTTGAGTTTTGTGGGGAGCATTCACTCACTTGGGACTATATGATAAGGCTAATGACATTAATGACAATTAGAGCAGCCAAGAGCCCTTTGGGGGCAGGGAGTCCTCTTCCTCTGGATTCCATTTCCCACCACTGCTGTTATGGCTGGTAGAGGAGTGCATGTGATTCTCTAAACTGGCAGCGAGTTGGTTGTCCCCTCCCAGGTTGCCAGTTTTCAAGGACATTAACTTTACTTTCTTCCTGACGCATAGCAGCTCACTGACCACTTCATAAGAAGACCTCAATAAACGGCATAAGAGGTAAAATGGAGGGGGGGGGAGACTGCAGGGGGAGGAGAAAACTGTTTACTCTCCTCTGACTGAAGTGTTCTATCAGAAACAGATGGTAAAATATGAGGCATCACTATCACCATCTCAACACCATTACTAGTGTTTGGTTGTGTATATATGGCCTAATAGGTACAAGTATCCAAAGTGTTCTATACATACACAAAAACATATGCACATTTCCTTTTGCCTATAATATACAATTCCTCAAAATATGTTAAAAGACTACTGTCACTTTGCTTTGTGAAACTTAATGCTAATTAGCATTCATTCAAGAAACTTTGAAAAAGGTTTACACAGGAGATATACTGAATAAAGCATTATACAAGCATAAAGAAAAACTAAGGACTACCATTCTGTATTTTCAAAAACTTATTGTAGCAGTATAATTCTTCATGCATCAGGCAAAAAGCTGGAGATTTTAGCAATAGCAAAATATCTCCATAGTGGAATGTAACCTACAAAACGCCATCAGATTTTATCAGGGTTCCTTCCATGGATGTGTTCCTTGACTGTAAGTGTCCAGTGTAAAAATATAAATATGTACATTCTACAGTAAACAGAGATTAGAAGTACTATCCAGAACGTTTTAAAATCAATGAGAGTATAGTTGTTATTTTGAATACAATATAGATAGTACCAGAAGTAATTACATGAGTTTAATGCAGGTTTAAAGTTACATCACATTTCTTGAAATGGTTTAATATGCTATGGATACTAATTTATAAATATCAGCTAGGGAAGGAATGAAGGGAAAAAATACCAAAGGTCAGTGTGGCTGTATGAAGAAAGACTTTGTACACTGATGGTCAGATTTATTTTCTGCTCCACATTTGTTTGAGGCTGAGGACAGACTGGCAATATAAAGTGCAAGGGAGGCAGGGCAAAAAGACCTGGGCCAAGTTGTGGCAGGGATTCTTGGTCGCACTGCACTGACTGATGCAGCAGCATGCTGGGGAGAAGGCGGAATGGAGCAGTTGCACTGCGGGGCCACCCCTGGTGGCACCATGGTTGTGCGCAGCTTTGGTCTGCTCTGCCAACCTGCGCATAGGCACATGGGCACTTAGGCACAGCAGCATAGGGGGGTTGAGCGCACACGGGCAGTTATGCGCATTCCTGCCAGATCAACAGGTTCACATTACCAGTGCTGCCTGACTGCGGCTTTTTTATGTCCACACTTCTGGGAAGCGTGATCAACGCACCCTCCATGGCTTGCCCTGGCTTTCACCTGGTACTTTTTAAAAGTGGGAGTGAATTGTTAAAGGACGGGGTGAGTATGACAGGGGAATACCAGACAGCTGTGGCTGTGTGAACTGGCCCACTTGATCCACTTGAGAAAGGTGCCTATATCAGGGCAAACTGCCAGTCTGAACTCGGCCTATATTGTGTCATCCCATTTTATCCTCACAATGACAGATAATTTAGGTCAGTTTGCCCAAGGTCACCCAGTGAGTGTAATGACTGTTCAGAAATTTGAATGAAAGACTCCCCAAGTTAATTTCAGTCTTCCATCCACCACAATACACCATTTCGCCCTCACTCAGCTAATTCGTCTTACCTCTGTATTCTAAATTGTATGCAAAATTTAATGCTACTGATAGTCACAACTTTCTCTTAACACCTGTTCAGTTGTTACTGTTTCTTCCTGTTTTTAGAAGTATGGTCTGTCATCCTTTATTCTGCACAGCATAGTGCTAATATGGGCCCTTTCTGTACTCTCCTTTTAATCCATGTTTACCATGGTGTCCTCCAAGGAATTCTGCACTAAAATCAAATTCAACCTTCTTTTTAATCCAGGTTTTTCCCCCATTGTGCACTAAAACGGAGTTCAACCTTCTTTTTATTCTGGATTTTCCTACCATTCTGTATTACAGTACTTCCCTTCAGTGGTCAATAAAATTTCAACCTGCTGTTGCCCCAGGTTATTTGGATGCTGTTTTGCTGTGGACTTAAATTGCCTTGACTTGAACACTGAGGGCTTTTTCCCACTCACATTGTGCCGGCGTTCTGCCTCCGTTTGTCCCGGCGCTGGGTGTCAATTTCACACCTTTTGCTGTGGCGCGTGTGTTAATATGGGGCTTCGTGCCATTTTCTCCGCACCTTCAGTAAACCTAAAAAAAAAGGTTTACCAAAGGCGCGGAGAAAATGACGCGAAGCCCCGTATTAACACACGCGCCACAGCAAAGGGTGTGAAATTGACACCCAGCGCTGGGACAAACGGAGGAAGAACACTGGCACAATGTGAGTGGGAAAAAGCCCTGAGAAAATCCAGAGTGGCAGGCAAATGCAGAAAGGACCATGGACTGCAATGAAAGGTTTTTGGCTCGAGCCACATTGTGCTTCTGTTTTCATCTATGTTTGTACTTTTCCAACAACCTTTGCAAAATCTGTTTGGTCCTTTTGTCATTTCATTCTGCTTATACACATTATACACATAAAACAATCACATAATGCTATTACTTTCAGATTCTGCTGCAACTTTCCAAACACAGCTCGACCAAATGGGACTGAAAAGGGTATTCTACACCACACAGTGGATCTTTTCAGTGGCAAGACACAGACCAATTTCCCACTAGCACTGCCCTGGCATTCTTCCTCCATTTGCCCCGGTGCTGTGCTTGAATTTCACACTATTTGCTGCGGGGCGCATTTTGACCCATGACTCCACCCAATCTTCCTTGCAGTTCCAGTGATCCTGTTTTCTGAGGATCACTGAAGCCACGGGGAAGATCAGGCGGAGCTGTGGGTCAAAATGCACCCCGTGGCAAATAGTGTAAAATTCAAGCACAGCACCGGGGCAAACAGAGGAAGAACGCCGGGGCAGCACCTGTGTGAAATTGGGCACAGTTTGACTGTGAGTATCTAAAGATAAATGAACATTATATAAAAAGGAGAAAGAGAAGAGATTGTTTCTTTAACAATCAATCTTAGATTACCCATCTGGCAGCAAAAATTGATTGAAAGTTGAGCAATAATATGTGAAAGCAAAAGGCGTTTCCTAACCAAATGGAACTGTCAGAACGCTTGCTGTTTGCATATATAAACTGGCGAAACTTTCTAAGAGTAGCTAAGAAAGATGTCATTTATATAGTATCTGTTGAGTTTTTTTAAGGCAGATTTAAAAACTTCCATAAACCTAGCTTCATTTGTCATGCTATTTTGTATTTTTCCTATGGATTTTCTGGCTCATATTCCCCCCCCCCCCCACACACACACACAAATAATGCTCTATGACTGCAAATGAAGGAAGTAAAGTATAATCATTATATTATCTTCTTAGCCAGAAGTGCTACTGGGAAGCCTGGGATATAGGGTACATATGACTGGTACTGTAGTAGCATTGAACAGAATACTGTTTATGTGATCCATTTCTAAAATGAGCATGAGTCTCACCTTTATACTATTATGTAAGTTAACAAAATGAGAACTGAAAGTTCTACAAAACTAAGATAACATCTGCTGAAGAACATGATTAACATGATGTATGCTAGAACATGATTTGTTCCATATGTGGAGAGACATGTTGTGCATAACTACTTGGGTTTAATGGCAAAGGACTATCTAAGGAAACAAATCTCTTTAAGTAACAAGGATCTTAAAATTCTGAGAGTACATGGGAAGCGATTGCTGAGGACTTGAAGGGTGAGGCTGCCTGAGAATATCCTGCTTTGAATATTCTATGTCTGTTTCCATCCATTGGAAACAGCACCCAGATATAACATGGGAGCCATAAAATTTTTATAAACTTTTGCTTATCTAGTTTTAACTAATCATTTTCCTTCTGAGATATCGTTGAGAGAACTGGAATTCAGGACATCTACAAACATTTCTAGGTCTTCTTTTCTGCAGCCCAAGCTACCATCACATTTTGTGGGTTTAAGAAAATTACCCTGAAGGTCAGGTACCATCTCCTTAGTAGCCCAATCAAATAACCAGTCCACTTCCACACAGTTCTCTAGGTAGCCTGTATCCCATGTGTTTAGGATCTATACTGCACTGCTGAATCAGTCCTGCTCTTTGGATTATGAGAGCCAGGTGGGAACATCAGCTTGAAGTTGCCTGTTTTACCCCTCTTGGCTTGCAACACCTGCTCCTTCTTCTGGCAAGAGCTTTCCATCATCAGCTCCCTTGCAAATTCCTTGCTTCATAAATGCTTTCATTGCATGTTTAGCTTAGTTACTGATAAGTTCAGAAAGATAAAAGATAACTTTTTCATCTTTCACGTATGATTTGCCTTAAAATGTGAGAATATTGAATGGCATCTTTTCAAGCAGTGAAAGGTAGATTTCATTCAGTATGTCTATAAAATGGAAAACATGAATGTCTAATCCACTAAAAAGGAATGAAGTGAATTGATTGACTAGTAAAGTAAAATACTGAGTGAGTACAGATTTGCCACTGAGCATTTCTGTGCATGACTAGGTCACTCTGATTTTATGCAGCTGTGGTTTGTGCAATATGTGGCAGAGTTAAGAAGCCATTCATGTGGAATTGCTAGCAGCAAAACTTTCTTCTTTGGTATTTCCATTATTCTCTAAAATTAGAGTCTTCTAACTATTTTGCCACATGAGATTTCTGAAGGATTGCGTTCATTTTAGGCATTCAATGACAGGATTAATATCTGAAAGTAGTAAAGAATGACATACTCCTTCATACTTGAGAAACAGCCTGGTCTTGTCAAGAAGGAAATTGCAGAATGTTCTCATGGCTTCAGTAGACTACTGCCCAATTAATATACTTTGGTGGGATTTGGCATGTAAAGTAGTGTTTATTGGGGGCAGAAATTACTTTCCAAGGATTCTAATGATAGATTTTTACATTACATGGTAAAGTCAACCTAAGGTAAAGATCTTCTCAGTAACAGTAAAGTTCATGGCATGCATAATTTTGAGCTCAATTTATTTTCCAAGATGTGGCAAAAATAAGAAGTTCTCTATATTGTGGTGCATTCTGAACAAATGTTCATAATTCTCTGATAGAATAAATGTTGATTGGTTTGAAATGATTATGGAGTTTTTAAAACGTGTTGTCTTGTGCCAGTAGATGCACAATGGGCTCTTTCTGCCAGTCTGTGTTTGCATTTTATGTAGAAGATAGTACGGAATGGATCCTATCCTGGTTGCTCTCTTCTGTACTTTTTCCAGGTCTGCAATGTCTTTGTTTAGATACGGTGACAAGAACTGCCCACAGTATTCCAAATGAGGCCACACCGTAGATCTACACAGAGGCAATATAATATTGGCTGTTTTATTTTCAGTCCCTTCCCTAATAATCCCAGTCATAGAGATTGTCTTTTTCCCCACTGCTATAACACACTGGATTGACACTTCCATTGAGCTATGCACCAGGACCCAAAGTCTCTTTCCCTGTCAGCCTCATCAGACTCCATTAGCATATACTTTAAGCTGGGATCTTTGTTCCAGTGTGCATCACCTTATGCTATAACCTGCACTGAACTTCATTTGTCTCATGTGTCAATAGAACCACCCTTGTGGAATTTTCCAGAGAAGCCTTCCACAAGGGAAGACCTGTGGGGAGGAAATTAGCAGCTTTCCTCTACAGAAGTACTTTCCATGCACACATGGGCTTCTTTGGTAGGGATGGATGTTTGTTCCCAAGCCATGACCTGCTAGTCCAAGCTAGCCCAGTCTCATCAGATCTCAGAAACAAAAGCAGGGTTGGCCCTGGCTGGTATTTGGATGGGAGACCTCCAAGGAACAACAGAGTCATGATGCAGAGGCAGGCAGCAGCAAACCATCTCAGAACATCTCTTGCTTTGAAAATCCTGCGGGGTTGCCATGTCAGCTGTGACCTGATGGCAAAACAAACAAACAAACAAAAAACAAAACCAAAGAAAAAATTAAGCAAAACTCATGGTTTATTTTCTTCATCTGGGAACTGAAATGAAGGGGAAATGCTGTGAATGAACATATTTCATGACTTCATTTACTGTCCTTCCTGTCTTCTCCTTTCCCCATAACCACTGCCCTTACTGTGTTGGCAGGAGCTGCTACTGGCCACAGCATTTCCCTTCTGAGTTGGAAACATCTCCAGTTGGCCAAACTGGTGGTGGCACTATGGCAGCCCACATAGGCACCTGAAGACTAGATTCCCTAGGATGTACTTAGGCCTAGCATCTGGGGTGCAAGGGAAGTGGGGGAGGCAACAAAGGATTATCTCACCCACATGTTGTCTGCCTGTCTGACCTTTGCAGCAGCCAGTAGCACAGTATATGTGGTGGCATGACAGAGGAGAAATGGAAGAAGTATGAGAGGGAGGGGAAAAATTAATATAAACAAATAAAATACAAATAGATTTTTAAAACATAGGTAATTAAAAAACAATTCTCTGGATCTCCACTAAAATTTCCAAATTGCTGAAAGAAATAATAGGTTGCAGTCACACATGTGAGATACAGCCGGGGGGGGGGGGGGGAAGCAAGGCTATTTCCTCCAGTGGAAGTTGACCCACAGTTGGACAATCACATGGACTTTGGAAACTGTGGGCACAGCCCACCACTGCATGATCAGACACAACCACAGGTGAGTTGGGTTTTTTTTTTAACTGCATGTTTCTGATGCGCTTCCATGAGGAATTGATGAATTGCACCTCCACCCTGAGGTCTTCCTATGGAGTGTGCGGCAATGTATGCTGATGCACATACTGCGAGGGGGGGACCTGGCATAGAGTTGGGATTGCCTGATCAGACTATCCGGACGCCATGGAAGCATACTGGAGCAATCAGACTCAGGAAAGTCCATCTGTGGCCCATAGCAACCAGTTTGCTACAGGACTTTCTAAAGTGTCTTTTAACTCCACTTCTGCGGTGAAGCAAAATGGATTGCCGATGGCTGCAGGGCACTTCCCAGATGTTGTCGTGTGATCATGCTCCTTTAATCCACCCGGCATTTGCACCTATGTCGGGGCAAATTGTGTGTGTGATCACAACCATAAAGTCATATTTAGTGTTTTCATACTTTAAAACTTGCTTCTCACAGTTCAGTTGGGGCCAGTACAGCTTAGTTTTGTGAGACTACTTAATGTCCGTTTCCCTACAATGAATCTGACACACCGTTCTTATGCCATTTTCCTTCCAGCTTCAAGGACAAGAAGCATTCCCACTTTCAAAAAGATATAACATGCTTATTTAAAACATTTTGATACTTCTTTTCTACCTAGTTCAGGGAGGAAAAGTCAAAACATTAAAACAAATTTTAGTGTACAGATGCATTTGGATAAAGAGAAAGGATGGCCAACGAGAGTCACTGAGGGAATGGCAAACAAAACAGAAAAGTTTTCACACTGGCAGAAGACAGTGCTGGGAAGGACAAAGGAATTTCCCCAGAGAATGAATTCCATAATTTTGGTGCCATGACTGAGAGGACCTTTCTTAGGCTGCCACCTTTCTAGCCGCAGATGGTGGAGGCACTTAAAGCAAAGCCTATGGAGATGATCAGAGTGAAAGTCCATATGTGAGTAATTGGTCCTTAAGGTATTCTGGCCCCAAGCTATATAATCTAAGGCTTTAAAAATCAATATCAGCACCTTGAAATATATCCAAAACAAACTTGTAAATGGAACAAGACTGGGGTAATATATTTTCTGTGATTCACTTCAGTCGGTATTCTGATCACAGCATTTTGTACGAGTTGTAGTTTCTGAACACTCTTCAAGAGTTGCCCCATGTAGAGCATACTGCAGTGGTCTAATCTAGATATTACCAGGGTATGCACCACAGTGGCAAGATTTTTTTTGCCCAGGAAAGGTCACTGCTGGCTCACCAGCCAAAGTTGGTGAAACGCACCTCTAGCCAAGGCCTCCACCTGTTTATCAAACAGGAAACCTGGGTCCAGCAGCATCCCCAAACTATGGATCTGATCCTTTGGGGGAGTACAATCCCATCCAGAATAGGAGACACTTCAATTCCAGGGTCAAGCCTTCCTCCTTTTGATAGTACCTCCATTTTGTCAGGATTAAATTTCAGCTTGTTAGCCTTTAGCCATCCCAAAATTTCCTCCAGGCACTGAAGGTTTCCACAGCCTCTGCAGGATCCACTGAAAGTGTGAGGCTGCGGTCAAACGGCCCTTAAATGTGGGAGGAAGGGCTATTTCCTCCTGCATTTAAAGGGGCCGTCTACAACGGCCGCAGAAAGTCCCGCGCCGCAGCAGGCTCAAATGCGGGTTCCTCCCCAATTTTCCGACCTCGGGAAAATCGACAGTTTTCCCGGGAGTCGCAGGAGGAACCTGCATTTGAGGTATCTGGACAGCCCTCTCTTGCAATCATTGCGAGAGCAGGGCTGTCCAGATGGTCCTGTCGGCCATTTCCCCCCCCCCTTTTACACTTGGGTGCTTGGGCAGTCAAGCGCCCAAGTGTAAAAGGGGGGGGGGGGAACCCAAACTTACCAGGCGGCTGGCGGGTCCTTTGCAGCTGCTTCTGCCCCCACTGCAGCCACCACCGCGGCCGCCACTGCTTCCGCCGCCGCGGCCGCCACTGCTTCCGCCGCCGCGGCCGCCACTGCTTCCGCCGCCGTGGCCGCCTCCTTGGCTGCCTCTTCTGCAGCTGCCTCTTCTGCGGCCATTGTTTCTGCCGCCGCAGGGGTTGGGATGTGTAGACATCCCAACCCGCGGTAGAAAAATGCGGCCCCTTTAAATCCGGGAGGGCTCCCAGATTTAAAGGGGCCGTGTGACCGCAGCCTGAGATACAGCTGAATGTCACCCACATATTGATGATAACCTAGTCCAAATGTCTGCATGACCTCTCTGAGCAGTTTCACATAGATGTTAAACAGCATGGGGGACAATAGAAACTTGTGAGACTCCATAGACTAGATGTTGAGTGGCAATCCCCCAGAACCACCCTCTGGAACCTACCCTCCAGGCACAATTGAAACCACAGCAAAACAGTGTTTCCTATTCCGAACCATGAGTGGTGGTCCAGAGGGACCAATAGTGTCAAAAGCCACTGAGAAGTCCAGGAGAATAACACTCTCCACAGCCATCTCCCAGCATAGCTTGTCCATCAGGGCAACCAAGACTGTTTCAGTCCCATGACTAGGCCTGAAAACAGAAAACATAGAAAGGATCCAAATAATCTATTTCATCCAGGAATCCTTGGAGTTCTTCAGCAACCGTTCTTTCAACCATATTACTCAACAACAGTATATTTGAGACTAGATGACAGTTATTCAAATCTCCTAGGTCCAGAATAGATTCCTTTAGGAGTGGATGCATCATCTTTTGTTTCAAGACAGAAGTGGACAGTCTTCTGAACTCAGTCCATGAGCCCCCCCCTCCCCCCCCGCAGATCTCAGCAGCCAGGAGGGGCAAGGACCATACAAGAATCCTGTCCCCATCCTCATACTTGATAAGCTGAAAAGTATCGCATACAACTGGACGAGGCACCACCCTGGCACCATCTGATCTTATCACTGCTAGTGTAAAGTCCAAATTCATATGGATTTTATTCAAAAGGTATTGAGCAATCTGATTGCAGCAGGTCACTGAGCTGTTAACCTCTTACCACATACTTTAATAATTGTTTCTTTTATTTTATCCTAACAGGAGTCTTGGACCAATTGATGTTTTTTAACTTTGTCTTGATGGATGTTCCCTGTTATAATTTAAAAACTCCAGAAAAGGTAGTAATTGCTTGCCACTACTCCAGACATGCTATCAAATATTTCCTTTCAGCACTCTGAGCATTGAGCAATGCCTCAGTTTCCCCCCAAAACCCAATCAGTCTGTTTTCCAGTACTTTGTAAGGAGTTTTTGAAAGGCCAACCAGAAACCAGTAATACCAACTAGTCCAACATTATTATGCCCAGTGTACTTCAGGTTCATAAGATAGTCCCTTGAAAGTCAAATAACTTTATCCAGCAGTAAGTTTCTATAGATCTCTCAGTAAATTTTAGATACTTAAATGAGGAAGCAATTCTCTATAGTTTAATGGAATTAAAGTGCTAATGAGTTTTTAATTTGAACTCTATTTTTCCTCACTTTATTTCACAATGTGCTTCTAATTATCTGCCAGCAGTGACATCAGAAAACACCAAGTGCAGAAATTATTCACTGTATCCTAACTTAGTGGTTAATACAAAGTGATTGCAAAAATGGGAAGTTAGAAAAGACTAATATTCAAGGTTTCTATTTGAAATTTGCTTACTATCCTCCATTGCTCTAGTTCAGGATTTTCATATTTTCATGTGTTTTTGACCTCATTTCCATAACAAAAATCTTGCTTCTAGTATTCTACCCTTGGAAGCATAGCAAATGAACTGACGCATGAATGACTCTAAAGCATCATTTGCAAAATGATTGGCTGTTTGAGATAACTGCATGAAAAATTTGCAGCCTTAGTTTATTAAATTTACCCTGTTAAAGTTTTATTCTCTTTAAGGAAGACTGTAGTGAACACATTCCTGCTGAATCATTGTATACCTGTTTCATTTTTTAAGAAAACTAGTCCTGTTAAGTTTAATTACCAATGTGTTTGTTCTGTGATTTGATTGTTGCTTTCCAGGGCTTGGTTAACATAGTGTGGAAGTTTACCTTCTCAAAGAAAAATTGGCATAGATAGTTTATAAAATATAAAATTATTCAAGGAACTATGTAGGGGAAAGTGACAGGTGCAGTCTTCATAAAAATGCCAATGAATACAAGTAGAAAACATCTACAATCTGTTGAAGCTTTCAGCAATCATCTGCCATTTTCTTTCAGTGCTATTATCTTAAGTATAAGCTAAGTATCTGTCTGTAACAACAACCATAACTACAAGGCTGACCTTTCTCAGGCTAAGGGAAAAAGAGAAAGCTCGCACAATGTGGATGAAATATGTCTTGGAGTGCAGTTTTCAAATGTAGATACTCCTTTGACCCGTCTTCTTATCTTTGCTTTTATAGCAGATCTGAAGAACTAGTAGATACAAATTGAAGGGGTAATATTTATTGGCTTCCACTTATGGTTAGAAAGAAATCAATCTCAAATTATGGACAGTTATTTCAACCTTCTATTGATACTCTGCATTCTTTTAATTTTTTTAAAAAATCAATTCTATGGTAGAATCAGTTTTCAGTGTAAAGTTATAGAAGAAATTTGTCCAGTTGGCTGATTATGGGATGGATCACATGGTCAAAGATCCTTTATCCAAAGCTATTATCTAAAGGCTTCCCAACCACTGAGCCAACTAAATATCCCAAGGGAGGGGTACTACATCTGAAGCATCTCTGCAGAGACTTCCTGCATCTTGATGCTATCAGCCTAACCTTTGATAGTAGAGATATTCCCCCATGAACTACGTTCTACTTATGGAGATGCAGGAGCAGGTTTCCTTTGATTAAACAATACCTGAACTGTTTATCATGTTTGTATCATGTCATGCCTGCTACCACTACCTACATGTGTCCACTATAAGTCAATATAAAAAAACCCCCTATGCCTATAGTCGTTATCTAAACTTCTGATTTTCTGGATGCTTCATATATTCCTAGAATTAAAGGAATATGTTTAGCTGTGTAAATATGTTTGCCATGAGCCCAGGAGATACTGGCCCAGTTTCTTTGTAGCCTCCTATGTGTACCTTAGTGCCCAGACTCACGCCAAGCCCAATTCAGATGACTGCTTCAGATTAAATTGTCAGAAAAAGTCATCCTTAAAAAAAAAAAAAGAAACAGAAAAGGTTTGTGAATTGGTCCTGAGGCTCTTTAAATGTAATAAATAATACTAAATAGCCACATGTTGAACTAAAAATGCTTTGAAATATTTTTGCCAGCCCTTTATTTTTGGTCTGCCAGTAATCCCAGGATCAAGATGCTAATTCCCCCAAATGCATTTATAATGGAACATCTGGTTTCCCTAAGTAACATGTGCTCAAGGCTTTTCCTCTGGGACATTTGCATTATATGACAGATGAAAGCAAAGCTGATGTATCAACTTCCTGTTTTTTTCCACATCACTGATACTTAATTTTTCTTTTATCCATGCATTTATCAGGCTGACTATACATAAATAAAGCCTTATTTGGTTTAATCTGCTATGCATTTCAATTATTATTATATTTGCTTTATACTGCCTCTTGAAAAAAGTTTTACTTCACTAATAGAATACAATTCAAAATTTTACATTAATAATGTTGCAAGTCCAAAACAGTCAACAAGAGTTCCTGGATGCATGAAGCCACACTTTCATGAGTGTAATATCTTAATTTTAAAATGTAGCATTGCCCATAAAACAATTTCAAATGTATTTAATTTGTTGGAATTTATGATTTTGCTTGGCCGTGACTTGATGGCACTTTTTACCACCCAGTACACTTACTTATATTGGGTCTATCTGTTTTAAAATGTAAAAGGTAGCAGTATAGCAAAGTGCTAGTTATAAAAACTGAGAATCCTTGACTTTACCTAGTGAGACTTACTTTAAACACCATATTGGGGGGGGGGGGAGGATCCCCTAGCATTTTAGGCATATACATGTGCAATTTTTATACTTTGAGGATTTTCATATGTTGCTTCCTGAACCTTTTATTAAAAATACTTTTATAGCCAGCAGTTTCCAGCATTTATATAATGTTATATAAAAACACTAGTGTTGTAGGTTGCACTTTAGTGTAGGTCTTCGTAGACAAGAACAGTGGAACCATGCAAATGTTGATGGACAGGATCCCTTCTCCAGACTGCCCATGACCCTTGCTCGGGCTTTTTCTCCTTGGGCTTAATACAGAGTAGCTATAAACCCCCCCCCCCCCATACTTACACCATGCATGGAAAGGGGCAAGATATCCTGTAGTGTTATGATAATACAAAGGCATCAACAAACATTTGAGCTCATAGCAAAGCCTTTATTGAACTGCCTAGTTCCCGTAGAACCCTTCCCCATAGCCACACACTTCATATTAACATAATTCAATTTATCATGATACATCCTCTCTATTTTATAAATAATTAAAAACAGAACCACAATCAATAAATCCACTAAATGAACTGTCTGGTCTAAATGCTGTTCAACTCCAGAACTGACTTCACTCAACTGATAAGCAGGGTGTCTTGTGCTGTTACTCAGTTGCATAGCTCTTAAGGTATGTAGGTGTAATGTAGTATACTCTGTGTTCTAACCAGCCTGCCATGTGCTCCCAGGTAATGGCGCCCGCTGCATGGCCAGAGCACATGGTCAGGCAGAGAGGGGAGCTTGAATCTGGAGGAACAATAGACATCCGGATTCAAAGCCTCCATCAATGTGGGACCTAGGTTCTCCCTGGAGAGCCAATGCACTCAAAGGCTCCTCCAGGGAACCTATGACAAACATGTGCATATGTTAAGCCCCTATCATGTCTTTTGGGTGCGGCCAGAGGAGTGGCTCCGGCCAGCATATATTGAGGGCCCTGGAGCCCTGGAAGCATGCTTGTTCTGACCATCTACTGGACATGCTGAATCACTCAATAAAGGCTTCATGATTTCACCATTCCTGGTCTCCTGAGTCCAGTACTCTTCAGTGGGTCTTCCACAAGCCCATATTATAAGCACCCACTATTAGGCTCTGGTCTTGGTTCTTCTTCATTCTGCTGATCTTCTCTTTCAGCAGATTTAGCATCTGGAACTTTCTTTTTTCTCTTCTTCAACCGGTACTTCCTGTTTCTGCTCAAGTTGTTCAGCCATATCATATTTGTTTTGCTGTAGTTGTCTTCTGTTCTTACATATTATCACCTGCCCTCCTTGTGTAATGACTTTATTTGACCTGGGTTCTACTTCTACTTTCACCGCTCTTTTCATCCATAACCTGTGGTTCATTTTGTCTGGTTGGATTCTAACAGATGTGCCAGGAGTCAGGAGTGGTAAATCTTTTGCAGATTTATTATTTTTAAAATGGTCATCTCTGATTGTGGATCATTTTTTCTCTACAATGTCCTCCATTTGCTTGCTGAAGTTCTCTTCTCATATGCAGTACTGTTTTTATCTTCTAGCCCAACAGTGCTTGTGCTGGACTGGTCAGGCAACCATGTGAAGGGAGTATTTCTGTGTGCCAAGAATGCTAGTCAGGGATCAGTATCTGAAATAATTTCTTTCAATAACAACTCTTGCCAGTTTTCACTGCCAGTTCCACCTTACCATTACCTTGTGGGTAAGCTGGAGGTGAAGAGTGGTAGTCAAATTCTCACTTTGTTACAAATTGCTTAAAGTCTTCTGATGAGAACTGAGATCAATTATCAGAAAATACTATGTCTGGAATGCCATACCTTGCAAAGTGTGCCTTTAGTTTAGCAATAACTGTTTTAATTTCTGACAAAGCATCAACTTCCCAGAAGTTAGAGTAAGAATCTACAATAAAAAAAATACTGCTGGTCCCTAGAACTAAAGAAATCAACTCCAACCTTTCTCATGGGCTGGTGGGCACCTCATGAGGCAGGAAAGTATCCTTCTATTGTTGATTGTCAAGGGATAAACAAGTTTTATATCCTACTATGAGGGATCACAGTTGTGAATTAGTGCCTGGCCAATAAACACACTCCCTTGCCCTTCCAAGGCAACTTTCAATGCCCTAGTGAGAAGCATGGGTTTTTTTTTTTTGCATAACCTCCTTACACAAGGAAGTTGATACAACTGCTCTCTGTCCTCAAAAAATGATTCCATCCTGAACATTCAGTTCATATTTGAGTTGAAACTATGGCTTTGCTCCTGCTGGTGCCTGATGTTTGTCATGATGTCATCCTTCTAGTATTGTTGCTTTGAGAGCTTGCAACTATACATCCTTATCTGTGGCCTCTTGAATTCCTGTTTGTTTGGGGTTTTTTGCTGAAATAGAGATAGTGTATCATATTAATTAATTTAATATCCTGGTTCCCTCTCTTCAGACTCACTGCTATTAGGCATATATGCTCTGCTAAGGTGCTAGCTGATACCATTTGTTGACCTGGACAATATTGGATCTCCACAAATAGTGTTGTAGCTGCATCAACATTTGCTGTAATCTCTTTGGAGCACTCAGTAAAGGTTTTGCGATGATTGTCTCAAAAGAACTGTGGTCTGAAAACACAGTGACTGCTTAGCCATAGATATACTGATGAAATGGTTCAGTTCCAAAAACTAGTAACAGCAGTTCTTTCTCAATTAGGGCATATCATCTCCCAGTATCTGACCAGGTTCTTCTTGTATATACAATTGCACAGTCCTACAACAAGGCTGCACTGATACCATTTTCAGGTGCATCACATTGGAGATGTGCCCTGGATGGTAGTACTGTAAGACTGGCACATTAGAAATCAATTGTATCACCAAATCAAAAGCCTGCTTCTGTTAGGTTCCCCATTCAAATGCTGTATTTTGTCTAGAAAGTTGTCTTATGGTTTCTATTACTGTATCCAAATGGGGACAGAACTCAACTAAAAAAATCTGTCATTCCGATAATGCCCTGTACTCCTTTTACAACTTCTGGGGCTGTCATATTTTGGATGATTCACTTTGGATTTTAGCCTTGATTTTACGAAGGTCTGTTTTTAGTCTTTTCTGCTGTGAGGGCATGTCCTGTGAGGACATGTTATCTCACACTGTTGTAGTTTCATTTTCTCAGCATTCAGCTTAATATTTTTGTCCCCATATCTCTGAAGAAAAACCAGTGGATTCTGGCCACGGTGCTGCTCAGCTTCTTTATCATCTTCTTCCTCAGCTACTATGAGAATATCATCTGCTATTATTTTAACTCCATGTATCCCTTCCAGGGCTTGTGTTAGTCATCTCTGAAACACTTCAGGGGGATAATTTCCATTGGTGTTTGCAGCCACTGAAGCAACCAAATGGCATGGGTAAAGTGAGTCTACTGGATTTCTCATTGAGTTTAATATACCAGAAGTCATTCTTAATATCACAGACTGTAAAAAATAAATAAATCTGGCTTTGGTGAGTTCTGGCAATATGTCATCAAGGGTGGGAGGTGGATAATAGCATCTCTTCAGCACTCAATTCAGTGGCTTTGGGTCAACACATATTCATTGTTTGCCTGAAGGCTTATTTACCACTAGCATGGTGTTCACCCAAGCAGTATTGCTATCCACTGGTGCTATAATGTCTTTGCTCTGTAACTTATGAAGTTGCTCTTGCATGGAGTTGTATAGTGCAGCTGGTAGTTTTATCTAAGGTAGAAATACTAATTCTACTGTTGAGTCTACTTCAAGTCATAACTCGCCCTCCTGGCAGCCTTCCTCTTAGAACATATCTCCATAGGGTTTTTTACTATTTTTTCTCTTTGTTCAAGCAACTGTACTCCTTGCCTCATGAACTGCAGCTAAATTGTTTTGGCACTGGACACTGATTAGCTCCATAGCCTGCAGTGCCGTGGTTCTTAACAGAAGTCTGTAGTTCTTCCTGCCACAGCAACAAATGTCAATTGGTACTGCATCTTATTTTGGGGGGTTGTGATTATTAGGTTGCGTAGTACTGTAATTATACATAATCAAAGTCCAGCTGCTCTTTTGGATGGATGTGTTTGGATTCAATTCACTTTGTGGAATCACATTACAAGAGGCCCCACTATCGAGCTGAAATCTCACTGGCCATTTCCCCAGAAGCGCTGCTGCAAAAACTGCAGTAGTTATAATGGCTCTTTTCCTTTGTGACTCAAAAGCTAAAACCTGATATCTACCTGGGCTCAGAATGATGGCCATGATGTCATTGCAACTGTCAGATGTCCCTTCTCTTTTCTCTACCAGTCTTTAGTCTGCCTGTCTCAAGCTGCTTTGACACATACTACTAAAATGATTATTCACTTTGTCATATTCCTTGCAGTGCTAGCCTAGAGCTGGACATTTCTTCTTCTTATTATTTCATGAAGTCTCCCACAGTAAATACATTTCACACGGGATATGCTATGGTGAATAGCTGCTTTTTCCCCACCGGCTATTTCACTGCATGTATTTTAGAGGTTGCAGCACCCCCCAAGGCATTCACTCTTTCTCTAGTCTAGAGGCCTCTGCTGCCTTCCTCATATCAAGATACTGTTGTGGTGTGAGATCAGCTTCCTTAGGTAGTCTCTCTTGTGGGGAGTGTTACTGGATGCAAATCTAGCTGTTCTCTGGTAACGAATGATCCCAGGATCCATAGATTATTCTACCCGTTATCAAAGAATCAGTTAAGTCTCCAGAGTTACATGTTGTTGCTAGTACTCTCGGCAGTAACCCAAGAATTCATAGTTTCACTGTCAACTTGTACTCTGGTGAAAAATCTGTGCCTCTCAGTAGTATCTACGACTGTTAACACTGTGGTGACTAGAATCTCTGCTTACTTTGAGAGTGCTGCAAACTTCTCTGCCTCGCTAACCCCAACAGGTACAATAAAAGCTTAACTTTTCTGGCATCATCTCTGCTTTTATGGTCAGGTCTGTATAACAGCTAAAGTTCTTTCCAGTGACTCCAGTGTTGAGCTTAATTGCTGCAAGTGAAATCCAGATATACATGGGGTTGCAGAGTAGCTTCCTTGGCTGTGGTTTGGAGTAATTAATGTGCTTTGCTGCCACCATGTTATGATACTGAGAGGGCATCAACAAACAGGAGCTTATTGCAAAGGCTTTATTGAACTGCCAAGTGTAGGCCCAGCGAAGCCGAGCTCTGTTCCTTTAGAACACCTCCCTGTAGGAACACATTTCCTGTTCATACAGTTTCAGTTATCATGATTCATATAGAAGTCATATAGCAGACAGCAGGTGATGCAAAAATCAAAGTGAGCTCACAAAGAAAACAGTGCTTGCTTGGAAAACTTGATTCATATAAATCTTTATCCTCATATTTTTTAACTCTTATTTTGACAATTTTCCTGTTGTGAAGAATTGCTAAATAGGTCTTATCCTATAGATGGCATTCACTTACACTGTGCAATGCCTTGAGTCCCAGTGTGAAAGGCAGACTATAACTAATGTAAATAAGTAATTAGTCATGAGCTGCTGAACCACCTACTCTCCCTATGAGCATCATGGATTATCTGACCACATTGGGGGCATGCATGCCAGAATTTTGGGGTCTCCTGTGACTGGCATTTATGGAGGATCTTTTTTTGTCTGCTTCCTGTTGTATCCTTAGATAGATAGGTTAGACCACAACTAGGTATGGCAAGAATAAGGCAGATTGTTCAGAATGCACAGAGGGAATTAGTGAGCACCATTTAGGCATCATGCAATCAAATGCCATACTGCAACAGCCTGCAATTCATTGTATGGCAGGGTAGGCTGGGAAGGGTGCTGACCAGCATCATGCCACCCTCTATTGTCTCTGGAGCACAATGCAAAGGAAAAAGAGGCTTGGCATGGTGGAATATATGCGCAGGCAAGGATTTTAAAAAGCTAGCAAAAATGTCTGGCTAAATTTGGAACCGGGGGGAGTTACTCAAATGCAGTAGCCATGGGACAGTAATCACATCCTACCAAAGATGATAATAGCTTATCGCATCTCTCAGCCTTTTAAATAAATTGGTTCAACTCAACCCAGTAGGATTGAAAGCTCTGTTGTTAAAATAGTAAATCTTTTAATGACTCCCTAGCAAGACTTATCCAGTTCACAGACATTCTTCAAGTAGGAGGGTCTTCACTTTTTGCAAAAAACATAGTTGCAAGAAGTTCATGGTAGACTTTAGCTTAGTTCGTCTTCTAATTTTAGAGCCATTTTTCTGCCTAATGATTTCCAAATAACATTATACTTTACAGTAGAAGAAAAAGAAGAAGAGATTGGATTTATACCCCGCCCTTCACTCACTTGGAGTCTCAGAGTGGCTTACAAACTCCTTACCCTTCCCCTCCCCACAACAGACACCCTGTGAGGTAGGTGGGGCTGAGAGAGCTCTTTCCCACGCTGTCCTTGAGAGAACAGCTGGTACAGAGCTATGGCTTGCCCAAGGTCATCCAGCCAGGTGCAAGTGGAGGAATGGGGAATCAAACCCGGTTCTCCCAGATTAGAGTCCGTGCACTTAACCACTACACCAAACTGGCTCTCAGTAGATCTTTAGCTACATTTTGACCCGTTCTTTGAAGGACATCTGTTAAACCAAGGCTAAATCCTAGCATTATGAACCATGATTTAAATATATGTAGGATGGTTCTCATCAAAAAGAAATGACAACAGAAAATTTGAAATTAAATATTTCTGCCTTTATAAACCCTAATAGGTTTTTAAGTGTTTGCACCAAGTACTTTGCTAACCTATCTGATGCTAGATCATAAACAGTATATGCTGTGTGGCTGGCAGAATTTCTCCAGAGGAAATTTGAGACTATTATCAGAAACAATCTCTGATAATTATATTCTACCCATTATATTCTACAAGGACAGGCAAAATATCAGAGTGTTTATAATGTATCCTATAAATGCTAAGAACAACAAATGTGCTTAACTGGGGTAGGATGCCACCAATAAACTATATTCTGAGTATGTATTGGTTTGCTTATACAGATGTCATGGAGGATGGCTGTGGCATATTTTGAGCACATAGTTTAATTGAAATGGTTACTTCTTTTGTATCTGTAAAACAGCCCATAAGGATATTGTATATATATTTGATGAGAAAAATAAAACAGAACAGAACATCTCTTCCTCATTTCAGAAATCCTCAACATAGGCTGAGTTCAGACTGGCAGTTTGGCTCAATATAGGCATGTTGCTCAAGCAGATTAAGTGAGGCAGTTAACACAGCCACAGCTGTCTGGCGTTCCCATGCCATACTCACCCTGTCCTGAAGCATTTTGATCCCACTTTTAAAAAGTACCTGGTGAAAGCAGTGGCAAGCCATTTGGGTGCGTGTTGATCCCACTTCCTGGAAGTGTGGATGCAAATAAGCCGCAATCAAGCAGCACCGGTAATGTGAACCTGCTGATCCGGCATAACCACCCATGCATGCTGTGCACTTGAGCGCACAACCACACATGGGGATGCTTTTGGCTCACAGAGTTAAAGCTCCCAGCCATGGGATCCTGCCCCAATTGCTGTTGCACCTATGTACCCATGTGCCTATGCGCAGTTTGGAGAAATGAACCAAAGCCACACACAACTGGGCCACCGCTGCCAGGGGCCGCCCCACAGTGCAAATGCTCCATTCTGCCTCCTTCCCCATATGGTCCTGCATTAGTTCATGCAGTGCGACCAGAAAGCCCTGCGACAACTTGGCCCAGGTCTTTTTGCCCCGCTTCCCTTGTGCTTCATTCTGCTAGTCTGTCCTCCACCATTGTACTGGGGTGGTGGATAGCATGGTTCCTCCCAATGTGTTTTCTTGTGATTATTTGTTTATTTAGTCAGTTATGAGAATCCTGAGGGTCTTCAGTGGAACAGACAAATCAAGAAGTTTGGAGTATCGTGAGTCAGTCTACCCACTGACTGTTGTGCTCATCCCAGGCTGGCCATAGACTCAGACTTTGAAACTGGAATACACAGGAGCAAGCCCTGTCCTTCCTACATCTCCTCCAGAAAGCAAAGAGGTGATGTTACCTTATGTACTCCTTTTCATTTGTATCCTCTATAACTTCAGGTCTTCTTGGATAACTGATCTGCTCTAGACTCTTTTCAGTCTGGCTTCAGGCTGGGCTGTGGGACAGAGATGGCTCTGCTAGCTTTAGTTGATGACCTCCATCTAAGTGTAGACAAAGGCCATTCATTGTTGTTGGTCTTACTGGACTTATCTGCAGCCTTTTATTCAGTAAATCATGCCATCTTGTTGAGGTGGTTGGAGGCAGAAGTGGGTATCGGGATGCGGGCTGAACTGGTTCAAATCATTCTCTGTGTAAAGGACAAATCATTCATAGCTTTGGGGTTTGTTGTCATCAATATGTGGATGATACCCAGCTCTATATATTCGTATCCAAGTCTCCTGGTGAAGCGGTAGAGGTCCTAAATTGCTTGCTGCCTGGCTGCTATGGTAAATTGGCTAAGAGCAAACAAATTGAGACTATATCCTGAAAAGGCAGGGATAATGCTAGTTGTGAAGGTGGAGCTCTCAAAGGACATGGTGATCCCCACTTTTGATGGAGTTCAGCTGACCTTTGCTGACTTGGTTAAGTTCTTTGGGGTTATACTGAACCCAAAGTTATTGCTGGAGAAGCAAATTATGCAGCTGCCAAAAGGGGGTCCCAAACATGGTATGACGAGCAACCTTATAATCTGCTGTATTCAGACGTTCTGTAAGGTGACTGATCAGGCTTGCCTTTACTGTACTGACCAGCTCCCTCTATCTCCTAATAGTCTCTTCAGGGTTTGTTTTAAAAGTTCTTTATAGGTATATTGAGGACTACTGCTAGATATATTTCTTGATAGTTTTAAGAGTCAGGCACTAATGCATTTTCACTTCAAAACAAAACAGTACTTTTTTTTCAGAACACAACAGGGGGATGGGGGATGTATATACAGTTGACACTTTATTTCTTTATTAGGCTGGCACATTTGGCTTGGATTACACTTAGACAGTAGGCTATATTGTTTCCAGTTTCTTTAGATGGCCATAAGTTTCCAGTTTCTTTAGATGGCCGTAAGTTTACTTAACACCTTCATATGTACACTGTCCTGTTCTGCTTAAAGGTTAGCCTTTTGGCTTTGGCTTTCTGGCCCTTTTTTTTCTCGAGTCCCAACTGGCCACCAACCAGCTGTTCAGACTCTGCCAGACCTTTCCTCAGCCCTCACTTAACCACCTATCCCAGGTTCTTCAGGAGTGATGTATTTTGTGTTTGTGACTGCTTATGTGCTCTACTTTCACTAGTCTGTTCACTCAGGGGCGTCAAGTTTTAAAATGGGGGGGGCGGGTGCTCTTGCGTGTACAAAGCATGTGTGCACGCCAGGACCATGTCCCTGCCACCACCATTGCCTCCCCCCCCCCCCGCCGCCTGGCCACTCCTGCCTCCATCTCTCCCTCCCTCCAGCTGGGCAAATGCCCAGAGTGATGGCATCACCCGGAAGTCACACCATCACGCTGGGAACGTTGCCGGGGCGACGCTCTAGCAATCACCCCGAAACTCTGTGGCACCACTGCCTCCAACCACTTCTGGGTGACGCCACCATGCTGGGCATTTGCCCAACTGGCCCCCAGATGGAGAGAGGGAGGGAAGGAGGCAGGAATGGCCAGGCGGGGGGAGAGGCAATGGCAGCAGTGGGCAGTGGGCCTAGGAAGGGCCCAGGGAGGCGTGGTGGTGAGGCACAGTGGCAAGGCGCTCCATTTTGCCAGAGGGGCTCAGTCCCCCCCGGGAAATTTCAGGGGTGGCTCAAGCTCTTGAGCCCCCTCTGTAGTTGATGCCTATGTGTTCACTGTCCCCTGAATCAGACTATCCAGCCCCAGTTATCTGCTTCAACTGGTATTTTAGGCTGCTCACACAGAGCTACAGAGGACGGTTCCCTCAATGGACTCTCACTCTCCACTGTCAGCCCCAAACTGTCAGTTGTGCCCGTTAAGTGTCAGTCACTGAGTGTTCTGAGCCAAATGGCCCCCTCCTCACTCAGTCATGTGACTCAGCAGTGTTCCTTGTTTACATTCTGCTGATCCCAGATCTTTAATTCCATCACACATGGCCTTAATATGGCCTTGATCTGGCTGAACTGGTTCTGGGGGTGCTAATTAAATTAAATTAATTAATGCACCTGGGACGTATGTCTCCTTATCTCCCTCCTGTTGTGCCACTCACACAGCAGCAGCTCCAGTGAACCTAGCAGAGCCACTCTGGCCATGGCCCATCCATCTAGCACTAGAGATGTGCTGCCTGGCCCCAAACAGGAATCCAGCCTGGTCCATCCTTTCAGGGGCCTGTGAGGACAGCATGACCCCAGGCGGCTGCCTTTCACCAAGCCCCAGCTCCTTTCCTCCTTCCTCTTCTGCTGAACCTCTGAGGCTCTGCTTCACTTTGGGCTCACCAGCCTCCCTCCTGGCTGCAACAGGGGTAGTAAAGATTCTATAGGGGGTGCCCCGCAGTGCTCCCCCCCCCCACTGGCTATGGGCCTGATGTGAAGTATTCCAATCCTGAAGTACACAGGGTGGGAATTTGCCTTCCTCTGTCCTCCTAATGTTTCCATGTGCTGCCAAATTTCCCATTGCAATCTGTGCTCCCCTGCTTGTCTGCTGCTCCCAAAACCATATTCCCTCTCCAAGCAAATCTACCTCAAGGTTCTCCTGCTACTACCTGCTTATCCAGATGCCTGACCTTCCTTGTGCCACCAAATGTCCTTGTCTTGTCAGTCTGCATTTTCCTCATACTACTGCTTTTCAAATTATGGGTCTGCAATACTGAAATCCTTCACTGTACACTGCTGTCTCTTTCCCAGTGATGGGACTCCAGGAGCCTCCCCCACCTCCCTAGTGCCCCCCTGCCCACCTCCAGGCGGTCTGCTTGGGCTGAACCCAGAACCTACTGGGGAGCCTGGACCAGCAATAACAGAGAGGCAAGAAGAGGGTGCGGCAAGCTGGGAAGTGCCACTGGCCCCATCCTTTGGCTTTGAGCTAGGGAATGGGAGAAAAGCAGCTTCAGTTGGGCGTCCCTGCCTTGGCACTGAGCTTGGTCCACAGGCTGTGGGGAGTGAGGTACCTAGGCCCAAAGCAGCAGCCCCACCCCACCAAGGTGCTCAGCATCTCCAGTTTAGAGGGGTGGGGAAACAAGGAGGGAGATTGGGGACATCCTCATGGGGAGGGGCTGGGAGTGAATAAGAGGCAGCCAGGATGGTCAAGGAGGACTGCCCTGAGGCTGTCTGGACTACCCCTAGAGAGAGAGATAGCCAGGAACCCAGGAGGAGTACAGTGGCAGGGCATGGCAACATAACCCCCCTCCCCTGCTCAACAGGCTGAGACCCTAGCTACTCTGAGGGACAGAGAGCAACACAGTGGATGAACAGATGTCGAACTCAGACTCCAGTGGCAACAGGGAGGGGTCAGCAGGCTTGTGTGATAGTCTCTCTTACTACTTACTGTGTGTTTCGAATCTTTCCTACCAATTCTCCAGTAGACTTAAATGTTAACATTGCCTCAAAAACAGGAACTCTTAGTCTATATGCCTGAAATTTGACAGTTTCGATGTCCTAAGGGAGTACTGCAGTCCTAATGAGCTTTATCCAATTTGGACAGAAAACCATGAAGATACAGTCCCAAGGGGGGGTGGGGTTTCCATACAAACCAGTGGGAAACAATGACAAAATAGAATTATGAAAATGAAAGAGCAATAACAAAAGAAAGAAAAACAAAACAAACCCTTCCAAAACAACCCATTAATGAAACAGTCCCTTTTGGGTCAGAAGTGCTCAGACCGATTCATAAGAAAATTCAGATTATTACAAACCTGAGTGCTTCATTGTTATAGTATGTGCAACAAGGGATGAGGGTATCTGTATAGCTCCAATAGCACTTCAGTGCTCAAGTTGTAGGCCTACTGTCATCCCAGTTCCTTTAGTAATGTTCGTTTGGATAGGGGATAAGTCTTCTGCATCAACACTGTTATGAAGAGATTCAGGGCTTGCTGTTGACTTTAAACTTGAATACTGTAGATAGGAAGGTATGTTTCAAGTGGTCAGAAAAGAAATGTTTACCATGGGACACTCCTTTGTATTTTGGTCACTCCATCTTGCAGGCCTATTGATCACCTTGTTCCCTGCTTTGCTACTAAAAGGAAAGAAAGCAGTTTTTATTCAGTGCTTCTGTTGAAATAAAGGCTGTGATCACACGGAGAGGTTTTTGTGATTTGTTCCCGCAATAAATTTGATCAGGAATTTTTTTTCCCGGGTTGGGATGATCACAGATCCCTCCCTGAACTTCAAGCACTACGCGACGAGGCTCTGGGCACCATCTAGATAGCCATGCCGCCACTTGGGCAGTGTGGTGGGAGGTGTTTTTTTTTTTTTTAATGCTTTGTGCATGCACACGTGCACATGGCCAAATCACAGTCCCCATCTGGACTCACCACACTCACTTGTTTTTACAGATCCCCCCTCCCAACAGCAAACAAAATGAACCAGCAATGTACTACCAAGCACTGGAGTCTAAATGTGCGCTTGAATGTTTAAACACTGGATTTATTCAGCGCAGGATTGCTCATGCACACAAAGGCGGGAGCCGGGGGAAAAACCCTCATTGTGCAAAGGACGGTCAGATGACCTAATCACAATCATTGTGAAAGATGGCTGTCCAGATCAGCGAAATCATGGATTCAAAGCGCAAATACCCAAAAAGTACTTGATTTTCCTGGTGTCAGAAAACTTGCTAGGGAACCAAAAGGATTGTGCGAGTGAGCCCGCTTTGGTGCAGGAGGTGGATGTGGCCATCTGTTCAGCAATTTTAAATGCAAGAGGGAACAGTGGTGAAACCCAATCAAAATGACTGTGTGACCACAACCAAAGCCTACTTAGGAGGCTCTTGCATAGAAAAGCTCATGCTGCATTAAATTACTTAGCCTTTAGAGTACCATAAGACTCTTCAGTCATATTTGCTTCTTTGCTTATAAAGTGTTATTTTACATTTGCTGAATGTTGTAATAATGCCTTTAGTATATCCCCCCATCCTGTATAACAATTGCATTCTGACATCAGGATTCTATCAACTCATTCTGTTGCATATGTAGGCCAGAACTAAAAGTTAGCTGGATTTGCCATTTTGAATGTAGCAATGCTGAAACTGTATGGAGTGCGACAGAAAGAACAAATTTGAAATAATGGACTGTAATTGTGCGCATCACATTTCATATTCTGCATATGAAAGGTTTCAGGAGCAATTGTTTGTATTGTATGGATTGCCAAGAATGAATACCTTCCACAAAGCATATTTACATCCATTTGGATGGAAAATCCATAACAATCAGCATTCGGAATTACATATTGGTATCATAGCTGCTTTTAGAGAGAAGAGCTCAAGATAAATGTCACATTTTCTCAGTTGTTTTAAGATACAGTTTGGAATAATGTGGTGCAATTTCAGTAATCGTTATTACAAGTTAGGTATCTGAAGGAATGTAAGACTTTCCAACATATTTAAGAAGCAAAGGGACCTGTAGTTGTGGATAGTTAATGCTAGCATTCTTTAAATGCCATCAATGTTGGTTTATTATTTATTTTATTTGTATTCCCATATATCCTCCAAGGAACTCAGGACATTGCAGAAGGTTTTCCTGTCTTATCACCAGAACTCTGTGAGGTAGGTTAAGCAAAAGATAGAGACTGGCCCAAGGTTTATGGTTATACTTAGGGATGCCATGGATTTCTCAGCAAGTATATTGCAGATCAACTTACACTCACAATTAGACTATGAGCCAGTCAGGGATTTGTTCATATTCCATCAGCAAACTGAGAAACACTAAGTTTGCAGGTGCCTATTAGTACCAAAGAGAAGAAAATTAGCTGGGATTTTGATCATTCCCCTCCCCATTTGCTGCATCTCCCTGGAAGCAGCAAACTTTCCAGGATGGGAGATCACAAGACATGACTTCCACAGCTGATCAGATGGGAATTGGCTCCTGATTCCCCTCTAAAAATAGTGCTGAATAGAAGCCAAATTTTTGCAGCAGGAGATCAGAAGTTGACTCCCTTCTCATCATCTAGGAAATGGGTTTTATTGGCTGCAAGTAGCCTCTTCCTGCAAATGCACATGAGCAAACTGTGAACAGTCAAATGTCTTGTTGATTAATTGATGGCATGATGATCCCTGGCAAATGGAAAGTGAGTCAAACCAGCGCATGATAAAGCATCACTACTTATACTCAGACCTCCCCAGTTCTACTCCAACACTAATCACTTAACCATTATACATACTTTGTCCTCAGTAATCTCAAATTTCCTTTCCACACTGGGCTACCCATCAACCAGCATCCTATTGATGATTCCAGTTTAATGGTGCAGCTATCTTCCTGGCTCTTTGTTTTGAAGCTCTGCTGTCTCTGGGAAAGAGGACCTTAGCCCTGGGATAAGTGCTGCAGTGACATGCCCTCCATTCTCCTTCTGCAGATAAACCAATGTTCTGCCTGTGAATGTTTTTCTTTGAAGACCCCAAGGTAAATGGTATTGTATAATCACTGTTGCATTGCTCAACTAATTTTTCATCTAAACCTTTCCTTCTGTAGCTTTCATCAATTTCATTTTGGTAGTACCCCCAGGATATTGGAGGGAGTCGAATTGCAGAGTCTTAAAATTCCCTAGGGAATTTGGCCTGTCTTCCTTTAAAAAAAAAAAAAAAAAAAAGCACTTAATTCTTTAGTCTCCTGAAGTAATTCTAACTTTACTTGAATGTTCAAATGATATAGCTATTGATTTGCTCAACTAGTTTATTCAAGGTCCCTGAGTGAATGTTCATAGTGTGCATTTGCGATGACTGCATTTCCCAATGCTACTCAATACCTTGAATGTCCTGGGTTACTTGTTGGTTTGTTAATCCCAGGCTTTAATCTGTGCAGATTGAGCACCTGGGAGGAAGAAAAAGGATTTAGCTGTAAATGGTGGTCCTCGATTTAATCCTTGGCATTTCCCCTGGGAGAGCAGTGCCTGAGATCCTGGAGAGCTGCTGTCAGTTGGAGTAGCATTTCGGTACCAGATCACCTAATTCAACATAATCTATAAAGAATGTTTATATTCTATCAAACAGTGTGCAATGAACAACAAAAATTAAAATTAAAAATCATGTGGCAATATCTCAGTAATGTCACATTCAATAACTATATATCTATCATTATGCATTCATCAACAAATCATCATGTCTCATGTAAGTTTTACAAATTCACAACTGGATAATCACAAGTATCAATGGTGTTGTGTTTTGTGTGTTGGATTATTGTTGCAGCAATAGCTTGAAAGGTTTCTGGTATCCTGAAGCTCCGTGTCCTATTGGCTGATGAATAAAGACTCCCATTGGTCCTAAAGACAATCCAGATACCCAATTGCTGAGCCCTGCTTAGGTCCAATAGTATTCCTTGTATATAGTTACTTTGTTGAAAGTTATGTGTTGGAACAAATTAAGGTGCCGCTCTCATAGAGTTGACTTTGGAGCTGAGCAATATCACTGAATAAAAGCCTGTTGTTTGAATTCATCGCCTCCCTCTCAATACTTAAAAAATGGAAAGTCACAAATATCAAAGCAGCCTTGTACACATATCATCCAATACCAAGACATTTAATTTTCCCCACAAGAGGATATAGTACAAGGTATTTAGTAAGTATAAATATCAAATACAGGAGTGAAGTCCCTGTATTATTACTGTTTTTGATAGTCTTGACTGATACTGAGGTCTGTTTGTTTTGCTGATTCAATATAAGGCAATTCCGTAGGTCCATCATTAGGGGAAGTTTTCTGCTATATCGTTATACAAGGATACATGGTTACAGTTAGGCTTTAGATCTAGCTTTGAGACACAGACAGTTTTAGAGGCACTGAAAGGTGATCTAAGGGTGCGATCACACGGGCATTTAAACCCGGGTTCTCCCGCGCTGCTCTTTCAAGCGCGATAGGTACTTGTTTTTCCTGGTGGTTGGAAAAGCGGGCTTGAGTGCGGGGGGGGGGGGGGGCGGCTTCGAGATGGGAGACAGATGCGGCCCGTCTGGTCAGCCCCTTTAATTGCGATGGGGAACAGCCGCGAGGCCCGCAATAAACATCCGTGTGATCGCACCCTCAATGAGGACACAGACTGTCCTGGATGGGGTGGGTGGGTTGCATTCCACCTGAAGGATCAGATATGTAGCTTATGAGCATTTCTGTGTCCTGGCTTATGTTTGGAGGCTCAGGTAGGGATATCACTTACCCTCTTCCAGTGGGAGGGCTCTTACTGATTCTTCTTAGATTTCTGCCACAGTTTGAATGAACAATGTGAGAAAATGGAGAGGGGAAAATGGCATCACCTGACATCACTCGCAGCCCAAAACACCTGAAGTCACATCATTGCATTGTGGTGATCCTCTGTGAAGCTAACAAATCTCTATAGCCCTTAAGCATCACTGCACCACTTCCTGTTTTTCATCAGGAAGGAACATCACACCTTGCACAATGGTATTTCTGTTTTCTTGTCTCCCCCACAGCCCAGTAAGTCTCCTTCCAATTGCCAGCCAGGGACTAGCAACCCTAAGTTTCCTCTGTGGCATGTAGTGCCTATTCTCATACTTGGCAGAGGCCAGCTACAGCCCTTCCTTGAAAGTCATGATCTAGACATGGTAATTGATATTTTGATCACACCCAGTTTAGATTATAGTAATGTGTTCTGCATGGGGCTGACTTTGAAACCTGTTTGGAAGGGCTGGATACAGGGATTGTATCAACACTGTGTTGAAAGATATACACTGGTTGCCCACAAGCATCTAGGCACAGTTCAAAGGCCCCAAATGGCTTTGGGATCGGGTACTTAAAGAACCGCTTCTGTTTTTGAACCCACCAGCTGACATTTTCTTCTCAAGCCCTGCAGAGAACAACAGTAAGGCAGGTGACAGTACTTTTCAGGGTGATAACCAGTGTTCCCTCTAAGCAGAGTCAGTGTGAGCTAGCTCACAATTTTTTAGTTTCTGGCTCACACATTTTTGTCTTGGCTCAGGAAGGAAAAGCAATATTATTTCTTGGTGTTAACTGTTAAATCCTTCCTGCTGTTTACAATTAATTTTAAAAGCTAGATATCTGAGTCACATACAGAAGATGAAGCAATTTAAAACATAAAACTTGAACTCTATAGGATATAGTGTGTTATAACAACATAAACATTTATAACTTTATTTTTTCTTTGGTTCTCTTCTTTTCTTCTTGCCTTCTTTCTGATACTTAGGGGCGGTCGCCCCTTTTTCTGAGTCTGAGTCCTTTCCTTCAGCTTCTCCACTTTCTGAGCCATCAAATCCATACATACTCTCCTGCTGTGCTAGGGAGTCTTCCGGATCAGTCTCTGCCTTCTTCTTCTTATGCTTTTCCAGAAATATTTTTGCCTTTTCAACAGAGTCAATTTTATATTTCTTGTCTTTATAGCTGAACATCAAGCCTTCCAGGATGTCCCAATGATAGGAAATAGTCTCTGACTGCAACCATGAAGTCAAGCTCTTGTAAGCTTTTCTTCTCTTCCTGATTTCAAACGGTATATCCTTTAAAACTTTAATTTCCTCTTCTTGGATCTTCAGAACCTTTCTGTTTGTGGCTTTTAACACCATATCTCTGGTTGATCTTTTGGAGAATCTTAGCATGATCTGGCAGATTTTTCTTCATGACAAATTCTGGATATGTCCTATAGGTCATGTCCATATCGCTTTGTAGTTTCTCTGCTTCCCAACCTGTCACAGGTGCCAGTGCTTCACTTAACACTTTCTTAAGATTCTCTCCCTTTTGTTCAGGAACGTTCTGAAATCTCAAGAAGAAGTTTGAGCGATCCATCTGAAGTTTTAAAACATTGTCTTTTTGAAGAGCTTTTTCTTTTTACATTTTCTGCAGTCTTGAATCATTTTTATCTACTGCAGTTTTCACTTCCAGGAGTTCTTGTTGCAGCTTCTCTGCTCTTCTACCAGACTCTGTAATCTCCTTTTGCATAGCATCTAGCTTAATATTGACTGAAGCCAGTTGTTCCACCAGGGGTCGCAGTGCTGTTGACAAAACTACATTCAGCTCAGTAATTTCACCCTTTGAACTAGGAACAGAACTTCTGACTTTCGGAGAGATTTTTCTCCCTGCCATTTTTTCTTTCTTTTCTCAGTTATTTACAGTTAGATAAGAGATACCGAAGAAAATAATATCGATTTATCACACTAATGCCTTTAAGGAGCTTTCTTCTCCTTCTGTGTGATCAGCCTTCCAGCATCAATGCAATGCTTCCAGGATAACAGCAAGAGCGTGGGAAAGTCTCCGACCGTGAGTTGAAGGGAGGGGGGGAACCCGATCCTCCAACCCACTCCTCTGCTTCAGTTTCAAAAGTTCATTTGAGACTCACGATTTAGCCATTGTGTATCTGAGAGCCCATTGCTTCTCCACTCTGCATTTTCTGCAGCTTCACGGCTATGCTTTGAGTAGCCCGAAGGCTTCTGTGGCAGGCGAACCTATAGGGGTAAGAAGGAGCCTCGATCCCGTGGTCGCCACCGCTGGGAGAAGCTACCTTCAAGCATCCCAGGCAGGGTCCCTTATCTAGGGTCCTTGGGGGTCCGGCTCCAGTCCAGGACCCCTTCTATCCTGCTGAAAGTGAGTCGCCTCTCCCGCAGCAGCAGAAAGAAGCACCCACCATTAAAGCACCAGCTACCGAAAGTGTCAGTTTTATTGTTTTGAACTGCATACATTTTTTAAAAAATTAAAATAAATAAACTGAATCCAGAGTTGATGCTGGTTGGTAGGTTGGCTGTATGGAATGGGATAGTTCTTTCTACTTTCACTGAAGGATTTGGGAGTCCTAATAGATCCCGGTCTCCTTTTAGGGGGGGGAAAGGTAAACATAGTGTGTTTAGTTTTGAAATTGACTTATGTGGACATCTGTTTTGGTCATACTAATCCATGCTATTGTAACTTCAAGTTTAACATCACATATTCTAAATGGGGCTGTCCTTGATGATGATGTGGAAACTTCAGTTGGTATAAAATTTGGTGACCCAGTTGTTACCAGGAATTATATTATAGCAGTTCTGTAATCTTATCACTGGTCCAAAATAAAGGTGCTATTGGTTACCTTTAAAGTTGTTTGTGATACTGATCTCTTCTGATATGAACATTTGCAGTAATTGAAATCGAAACAGGGTCTCCCCCCCCCCCCAAATGTCTTCCTGGCAGTCTCTCTCTGTAGCAGTGACTTTGCTAAAAACATGATCTTCTATGTAGTGAGCTAGTCTTGTTGCTGCCCAGAAGGAGTGAGGCAGGTACCTTGGAGCTTGCTAGTGAGGCTATGGGAGCTTATGAGACAGCTTGACTATTCTAGGTATGGAATCTGCCTTATTTGTATAATACATCTTAATGATTTAATAAAATATTATTTCTGTGTAGTAGTACTTGTCACTAGTCTTGGGTCATGACAATATCATAAAGTATTGCTTGCTGGTTTCTTTCTGAATGCACAGATATTTTTATGATATGTTACATTCAATGCAGGCTTGAGTTGCTCTCTTCACCTCTGTTCCTGTCAGTACAGCTTGTTATGACATGACAGTGAACCTTATTCATGGAAATGACAGCAGAGCTGACACTGAGTAGTTATTTTTTCTTGGCATCATCTGTCAGTATTACCCTCTCTGAGCTAAGCATCTGACCCTGCAAAACTTTTGCCCTCTTTTGGCTTTGAACATATTTTTTTAAAACCCTGTTATTGGTTTGCCTCTTTTTTGTGTTTGCCTTAAATATTATACTTTTGCTTTTCCAGTTCTTTCCCCACATGTTCATGCTACTTTAGTATACTTAGAAACATGATATATATTCTGTTTGGATGGAAGAATAGATAAGGAGAGTGGGGCCATGGTTCAGATGCAGATCTGTTTTGCATGCAGAAAATCCTAGGTTCAGTCCACAGCATCTCCAGTTAAAATGGTCAGGTAGGAAGTGATATGAAAAAACTCATTCTGGCAAATTTTTGGATACCCTGGAGAGTTGCTGCCAGTCAGAGCAGTCAATGCTGACCTTGACAGACCAATAGTCTGACTGGTTATATGCAGTATCTTGTGAAATATGCCTATATATAAGCCCCTCTGGGGACAGCTGACACAATGAATATTCCAAGGTCCATGACAAAATGTCCTAGTCACTTTTCTTTCTTCAACTGTAACTTTTATTAAAGATCTGGAGTAAATCATGTTTACAGCAGTGTCTTATTAGCCCTATGAGATATGCCCCCTATCCATCTCTTTTTCCTGCTCCTCTACCTGACTCCCACTTCTTTTGGAGCTCTTGCGGTCTGTGTAATCCACACATTTAATTGCCTTCTTTTCTACCTTTTTCCATGTTGGGCTTGTTGATTGCATCTTGTTATTTCCTGTTGTGTCTTCCTCTCACCACACCATTCATGCCTGCTCTGTCTCTTTTCCATCTTTCATTGGATCCTGACATACTTTTTAAATAGGGCTGCCATGTCCCGGGAGGGCGGTGGGTTGTCTGCTGTAGAGGCTCCTGGCCCACTGGCCCGGCCAAAGGGGGAACCCTGCCTCCAAAGTGCCTGTATCGGGCTGACGTGCCCCATACAATGACATCACCTGGAGCCAACATCATCACACTGGGCACATTGCCAGGGATGCTCTAGCATTTGATCTGAAAAACTCTATGGTACCATAGAGTTTTTCAAGTCAAATGCTAGAGCATCCCCAGTGATGTGCCCCACATGATGACATCACCTCTGTGTGTGCAAAGCTCCCAGACACACAGCTTCTTCCCACCACTGACCAACAGGTAGGAACCTGGCAACCCTATTTTTAAAGGACATATCTTTGGTATCACAAACATGCACTCTTTCACTGGCTCCAGACAGAGCCTCAGGCACTGTCATACTAAGCAAGTTTCTCCAGCCACTGCTACTGTAGATTCATCATTCCCCTATAAGGTTGTTTATTTCTGCATCTTTCCCCCTTTTGATTACGGGTGAGTCAGGGCCAAGCGTGGAGAGGTACATGGCCCCTGCCAGGATCTCCCCATCAGTGGGAGAGCCAAGAGAAAGTCCATCCCTAATAGCCTGGATGTGAGACACTGTGGGGCCTGGAGCCCTCAATAGACTTAATAATGTTTTCATGGAGGTATGTATTTGAGTGGAAAATATACCAGTTTTGCTGGAACAGGGGGATGGCTAACTGGTTGTGCTTGAGAAAGATCACAGCAGCTTAATATTTGGTGAAGACAGATTTCACTAGACTTGTTGCATATCTGTTTATGTTTGCCTAAAGAAAAATGGTAAAGACCACAGTGTTAAGTGCACTTAAGCACAATCATATCATTTGCTTTAAGTGTGATTATTTTGTCCTGGATTGATGTTGTGGCTGCTGGATTAGTGGTGCCCCAAGTGAAACAATGGCTTCCCCTGAGGATTACCTGGCACCTGCCATATGCAAGCATTTTTGCTTGTTCCTGGAAACAAACTGATAACCAATTAAGCTATTTATGTATATGTTGACTTGTTTCTTTACCAGTCAACAAGCAAATCAACCCCTGATTATGTTTTTCTGTAATGTTTGTTACCATCTATATTATGGTCTTCAATTTTTGAGGACACAGAATGATAGCCACCTTGGTCTACCCAAGGTAGGGTATCCATAATCTGGAATTTCTTTTCAGATCCAGCCCTTCTGTTTTTATTGTCCAACACTAGGGCACCACTGAAATAGTTGTGATGTAGTTTGTTTGCCATCATCTAAGTGTTAAGTTTATAGTTTTATCTGATTTTATTGTTTTATCCTAATGTTGTAACTCAACCTGAGCCCACTTGTGAGAAGGGTGGGATAAAAATTGAATTAAATAAAAAAAATAATGTAATGCAACACACACACACAAAATCCACCTTTTCTTTTTCTCTCGCTAATATTATGCATGATTTAGCACCGATAATTTAACACACAATTAGATAGGACTCTGTACTATTAGACTTAAGTCTTAAGGATATTTTCCTGGGAGCAAGCCCTACTGAACATGGGGTTCACATCTGGGTAGACATGCTTAGGATTCCTTCCTTAGTCTGGAATACTAGAGTCCTGAAGGAGGATTAGCTCCTCTGTTTTAGGATCTGTTATAAGCATTTGAAATATGCATGAAGGAAATTCCATGTTGATATCATATGAATGAATTTTATACTTGGGAATACAGGAACAAAATATCTCATAAAAAACCATTCCTAAAGCTCAAAGAGAACATTCTCATGATACAATTCTATAGGAACTATAAAGGACAATCCTCTTGGAATGAATAGGCTTGTTGTATGACATTTCCCAGCATAGTATCAGCTTGCTTTTAAAATTATTTCTTTTCTTCCCTTTTTGAAATATTTGACAAATCAAGTTATCCCTCCCCCTAGTACTGTGGCCTTCAGCATTAATTTTATTTATATTTTTCTCTTCTACTCTAATACTATAAGACTCAAACATCTTTTTTAAAAAAAATTAATCACACTGAAAGTGCATTAAGTATCTGGTTTCAGGAACTGTCATCATGATGAACAAAGTGGCCATCCACAAGAGCAGACACAAACATTCACCAGCCCATGCCCTAGAAACACCATTAGTGCACCAGCACATTTAATGTTTATATACTTACAGAATTGGGATAGCTGTCAAGGTAAAGTCACAACTGTCCTGCGGTTATGTCATTTCCTATCTATGCTCTGTCTTACACACATTCAGGTCACAAAGTACAGTTAATTAAGCAGTCTATTTTCCATGCTGGAAGCACAGCTGAATATTCTAGTCATTTTAATTTGTTTCACTTCCACAGCTTGAAGAGGAGAAAACAATTATATACTGTACAGCTATCCAAATGTTTGGCAATTATCTATGTTATTATCCCATCGGCTTATTCTGCATGCTAGTAATGGCCAGCAAAGAGGAGATATTAGTAGGAGATAAGTTTTATTCAAATTTATTAGACCCAACTTCTCACAGTGTTGTTACATATTTTATCTCACATCTTTATACCAGGGTTTTAAATAACTTGCATGATGAACTGTAGTGGTTCATTTTCTATGATGATAAATCAGGAGCCACTTTGGAGCTAGACCACACAGTGTTATATTTGCGAGGGGGGGTCACTAAAGTAAATTACCAGTTTTCCATATTGGTCCTTATGCCACCAAGTGTGCTGTTTTCTCTGCCCTCCTTATACAAATAGAAGAGAGAACCATTTTATCATTTGACTTGGTGTGTAATAGGTCCTACATTCAGTAGGGTAAAGGAAGACACTTTGACCTCATGTATACCTCCTTCACACACCAGCAGCAGGGCCCTGTGTTTAATCTACCACAAAAAAAGACTGGACAGATTGTGTGGGTGAGATTGTATATGTTACATGTGAGTCCAAGGGTCATTTCCATATGCGTTTGTGGGAGTAAATGCCACTGAACAAACTTGAGTAGAATTCTGAGTAGAGTGGCTTAGAACTGCTTGCTTAAAGCCTACATTCCAGGACAAAGCATGAATGGTCCTCAAGTTCTGATGCAGGACACTACATTGTGCAGTAGATTGTGAAAGGTACCAAGTGGATTTACCTATGCTCAGGATTCTAAATTAATGTTTATCACAATGAATTCATTTTGCATACACTCATAACTATTAGAGACTGATAATATTTCTCTTTGCTCACTTGATTACAGTTCAAACAAGCTGAACTTTTAAAGGATAAATAATCGCAAAGCTTGATTTATTAGAATTGAAATTCAAGTTCTCCAGGAGCTGAGAGCACCATGACAACCAAATCTTGATATTCTATCCCAACCTTCTTCCATCCTTCTCTTTTCTACCCCACCCAATCTTTTTGCTTTTCTGACCAGAAGCAATGAGTTGATGAGATAAGAAAACTGAAAGGAAGGAAAGTACTTACAGCATCTGGCCTTTGTTTCTCTTCTTCCTCAGTTAAGTCAGGCATTCTGGGAACTATAATTCCTGGAACTCACAAGGGAAGAAGAAAAGGAGGCACCTAGTAAATTTTGGGAATATGGTTCCCAAAAAACCTAGCAGTTAATGGGAATTGTTCTGGGATGTACAGTTTTTCAATTGCACTGGGCGGGGGGAGCAGCTGCATATATTTTGCCACATGTAGGTTCTTCTGTTCATGCTCTTAATATTGTTGGTCTTGATATATTATACCAGAAACCTCACAAATGTACCATAGCACAAAACACCTGTTAGCTAATTCTAGGGGATCCCCAGGTCCCACCTGGAGGCTGGCATCTCTAAGCAACGTAGGTGCTCTGTTCATTCAAACTTCTTTTAATTTTGTTTCTTTCGCCTTGCCTTTTTTTCATTATAATGTCTCTTGTTAGTTCCAAATGGCTCTGATGGGCAAAACAAACATGCACTACACAAATAAACTTGTGATTGGTCACCAGAACCTTTTGTCAGTTTCCTTTTGGTTTTTCAAGCCAATAAAATGTGCCAGTGCCATGACCTGGATGGCCTAGGCTAGCCTGATCTCATCAGATCTCAAAAGCTAAACAGGGCTGGCCCTGGTTAGTATTTGCATGGGAGACCACCAGTCAGTGGCAAACCACCTTTGAATGTCTCTTGCCTTGGAAATCTCACAGGGTCATTGTAAGTTGGCTGCAACTTGACACCCCTTTCCACCACCACCACCAAAATGTGACATAGTTCTGCACCCATCATTGAAACTTGGGAGTTCTACAAATATTCCCTGGAGGTCAAGTACATGCAGCCATTGCTGCTCCATGAGAATCACAATCCAGACTTCTGGAGCACCCTGCTATAATGGACCTTCCTACTTCACCACAGCACAGCACACACACCAGGAAAAGAATTTGTCGCCTTTGCTGAATGGGACAAATGGGGCAGGTAGCCTGAGCTATGGACCAAATACATACATAAAAATATTGCCTTGGGGACCCTATTTGTATGGAAAGGTGGCATAGAAATATTTTAAATAAATAATAAAATTTAAAAATATTGTGCCTCTGTAATGGCCTAGAAGAGCCCACATGGCCCAGTATCTGGCTGGCTTGCTATCACTCGTCAATGTATAGTCACACCAAGGATAGTTTTGAATGGTCTTTTTTAATAGGATTAATTCTTTCTAGGTTTCTTTGATGAAGGGAAGAGAAGCTTACTAAAGACCTGGATATGATCAGTTCCTAGGATCTATTAAATAACTTTGAGTTTAAGACATTTCAGTATCACTGAGCTGAAATTGGCGGGGGGAGAAGTCTCATGGTATTTTTGGCCACTGTGTGACAGAGTGTTGGACTGGATGGACCACTGGCCTGATCCAACATTGGCTTCTCTTATGTTCTTATGTTATGTTCATGAAAATATCAGAACTGAAACCCTCTCTTTATGACTTTTGGGAATTTTTGCAGGACAGTTGAGAATCTTTTATGTTATTATTCTTGGAGTGATCCTTCATTAGCTAAAATTACCCATATGGACCAATACATAAAATACCTATATGGACCAATACATATGGACCAATACATACTACCTTCCTTCGTCTTAATGAATTTAGCACATAGCTAAATCCAGTTGGTAACATAGTGTTGTAACATCATTACTGCCATTACATTACATAATTACTGCCATTATATAATCCTTGACTGGCTGGGATCATTCAAAGAGAAATGAAACAGAGAAAAATGGCTGCTAAAGCAAACAGTGGGAGACAAGCGGCCGTGAACAGCTTTGCACAGCTGTGGGATTAAGGATGTTTTCCAGTAAAATAATCGTTTTCTTCCCTTGGAATCACTACTTCTGAGGTGAAAATGAAAGCTGGAAAACATTCAGCTTCACACTAATTTTCAATCCACTCTGCTGAATTACATTCAATAGGCCAGTGCAATGAGCTCACTAAACAGAATTCTACCAATACTAACATTGATGTTTGAGAGGAGACACTTGGCTAAAACATAATGTAATTGCCAATTCCTTTAATGTGCATTTGTAATCAGAAGCCTGATTCACATGAACATGCACAATTAGCTCTGACCAAACTGATTGCATGACTGTTGCCACTGCATTAGCCTTAGTTTTAATACCTTTCGGAAGTATGTTTTCTAATGCTTAACTGCAGCTAAAAAATTTTCTGAGCCTTGCCTAATGCTCTGCACAATCTTGAAGTACACCTGTCTTTCAAAGTGAGATGCTAAAAGGTAAATGTTATGCAGCTTGCCAAGGTTGGCTTACCAACTTTTAAAAAAGCAACTACTCTATGTGATGCAGTCAACAAAACAGATTGACACCTCAGAAACTGAGGGAACTCAACCATCCAGTAAGACCTATGCTCTAAAAAAATAACATTGACATGCACAATTAATCCAAAATAGGTTAAACATTTAAAGGTGCCTCATAATAAGAAGTGGTAACTCTTTTATATTGTACTAGGAACCCAGCTTGTACATTGTTCCTGATAGTAACTCTTCTCATCACAAAGCAAAAAGAAAAAGGATGAAGTAGGAACTTCACATCTCTTTGTTTTGTCTCGTGTACAGATTGTCTTATTTTTCAGTTTCATGCTGCAGCCGGCTGCCAATAATGATCTCCCCTCCTCTATGAAAAGCAGTTAAGCCTAGAGGTTGCCACAGAGGTTTCAAAATGTCATCTGTGCAGAGGAGCTAGTCCAGGCTGGAATCATTCTTCTCTCCTAAAGCAATGGGGAGCGGGAATGAAAAAGAATCATTTGTGAGTCTTGTTTGAGATGCATGGGAAAATTCTACCACTGCAGGGGTTGCAGAGATAACTTATAAAAACCTAGTAATGTGACTGGATAATGCTGATTCAGCTAGGACATGACTTCTGGGTCACCAAATGATTGACAGAAGCCAAGGCAGGGTAACACTCAAGGCAAGGAACAGGCTTTCAAATGGAAACTGGAGATCTAAGATGAGATTTCTGAAGGGCAGGCTGCTATCTGATTGCTCAGACTTCTTTAGTTCAAAAGCAAAAGTCTGATTTAGAGTGGAACCATTATACCTTGGCCAATCAGGACATCCATGAGCAAGGCGGTAACTGAGCTAATATTCTCAGCTGCAGTTTTGTCACTCAGTCTGAAATGATACAATTTCCCCAACTGGAAATCTAGATGTCATGCATATGAAATGTTTCTGAGTCTGCTATGGACAGTCCTGGATGACCTGTTTTCATCAAAGGAAACTCAAAGTTTTAAAAGCTTACCTAAGATTTATACTTCCATAACTATACCACACCTACAACAACTGGAAGTTTTCATCTCATGTTTTATTTTTAAATTGTTGAAAAAGATATAGTTAGTTGCATGATTATTTGAGGGGCTTGGAGGAACTAGACCTGCAGTACAGTCCTGAACAGTGACACTGTTTTAAGCCAGTTGAAGTCAGTGGGCTGAGAAAGCTGTAATTTTGTTTAGGATTGCACTGACAAACTCTGAAAATTAGTGAGAGTCTGAATACAAAATCTTAGGACCTAACTAGATGCTGAGAGATTGTGACTAGCTCTTCCCAATGATGTTTAAGGCAAGTACCAAATACAGTAGACCCAAATTTGCCTTTTTTTTCTTCTTCCAGAGCCTCAGTTGGTGAAACCATACAAATGTGGAAGGGTTAAATCTTCTCTCCCTTGGCACCATGGCTGCTAACTCAATAGCATCTGCCTACTAGTTCTGTTCGTCAGCTGCAGCTTGGGAAGTTCTTGGAGATTTGGGGATGGTGATGGAGAATGGTGAAATTTGGGGAGGGGCAGGAATTTAGTGGAGTTGTTATGTCATATAGTCTGCCCTCTGAAGCTGGGGAACTGATCTTTCCAGTCTGGAGATCTGTAGCGATTCTGGGAGAACTCCAGGTCCTGCCAGAAGGTTGGCAACCTTAATCTGGAAAGATCCAATCACAGATTTGCCAGAATTGTGACTAGATTGGACCTTAAGATGGTGGTGTCTGGTTTTCCCTGTCCTCTTCCTTCTCTGGTTTAATCCTTCTAGGTCCTGATGCACACCAGTATTACTAAAAATGTACATGAAGTTTATTTTTTTTGTCTTTCTTCTGTCTCATTGCACTTTGCTATATAGATCACAATCCTTTTGCAAAGTGAAAATAATTCTCTGCACATAGGCAGTTATGAGTGAAGTGGGAAGTTATTTCAGAAACTGTGGTATGTTATATAATTTCCCAAAATTCACATTTCCATTTATTCACAATTTGCTTTGCTGTATCTTAACAGCAAAAGGAATAGTTTATTGTCCTAGAGAGATTATGCACTGTGCCATACAGTGTCTTAGAAATTTTTGAAGCTGAGATAATTTTTTGCTATAAATTATACTGGGGGAAAAAGTTCTTTTGATATACTGATAGAAGAATTTTTTTCCCCCTGTTGATAATGAGGAATGAGAATCTATTAACACTGATTATTTCCATGACGCCAATTCATTATTTTTTTGTGGATAATCAAATCAAAATTCATCATATAAATTGACTACTCTTTTTCATCTGGCAATGATCCATTTTTCTTTCTAATTACTGTCTTAATTCTTTCCAAGCTGTGCACCAAACTATTCATTTTTTCCCAGTCTGATGACAAGTACTGTTAGAACTGAAAGGCTTTCAAAACTTTGAGAATTTTAGTGAAAGAGAAAATAGCTTATTTGATATAAGCACAGCTATTATGTCTGGCACCAACAGACAATAATCTATAATCATTGCATTGCCACACAGATGAAGATATAACCCTAAATCTTGCTTTAACTAGTTATTTCTAAAATACTTAATCGCTCATGCATTAGTTGCTTTAAAAGACAAAAGCAAATTTTGATTTGAAATATTTATTTTTTCTATGAAGTTTCCACATATCCACAGTTGGGCACCCCAAATCTGGGGGCAGTCTCCACCCACATAATGGTGGTAGTGCTGGGCCTATGGACATTCTGTAGAGGGAGCAAACATGTGCTCCTCTGTAAGACCTCATAGCAAGCACACTGGAGTCTACAGTAATCCCATCAATGCTCACCAATCAGGCAGTGGCACACATAGGCACAGCCAACCACCACTTGCCAAAGCAAGGAGGGAAGACCCAACAATAGTACAACCCCAGCAGAAGCATGGGGCCTGAGCATCCCTCCCATAGCCCACAGGATGCCCACCCATCCTCCGGGTAAGGTTTTAATGGCAGCACACAACCATCCCTGCTCCAAGCCACACACTCCCTGCCTTGAAAAAGAAGATGACAGAGGCCAGGCTCAAACCCATAGGCTCCACACCAAAGACCAGCATCCTGACTGCTGGGCCAAGATGCTAAGGAGGCAGGCTGTCAGGCTTTAGGCACCCCACTGCAGCTCTGATGATACCACCAGCCATATGGGCCAGAAAGAGAACATTGGAGAGAGAGGCATAACTAGGGCTCCTGGTTTGATCCACACAAGGGGAGAGGCTAGAAATAGGGGGAAAAATTAGAACTGGTATTTTGCTCCTGCATACCACAAAAAGGAGAACAGAATGGCCAGCCCCAGACAGCCACCATTTTGGATAAAAGAGACACCTTTGATAGTTTTTCCATGCTGCATCCTTGGACCCCATCCACCCTGGATGCCTACACCACCAGCCTGCACCAGTGCTCTGGGGTGGTGCGACACAGAGACCTGCCTACCTTTGCTAGAGCAGACACATCTCCTCTCAGACCACCCACCAGAGTGCCCCCGTGTGAGCTGCACATAGCAACCAGCAGAGTGTGTGAGTGGGAAGGGCCTGGGGGCTGCAGAGGGGTGGCTGAGTCAGTCTGTTATAGCAGCTGAAAGCTCATAGCAAACTTCCTGTCATGAGTCTTTCAGGTGCCATTGGATTTGTGCTGTATTTTGCAGCTGAAAAAACAGAGGTCCAGTGGCAGAGGTCATCCTCTCAGTGTGCAAAGGAAGAGAGGCAGGAGCCACACTGGTTACTGTAGTCAGCCCTTACTGTACTAGGAAGAGTGTCCTCCTAGAAGTCCTCCCTACACAGATACCAAAGAAAGACATCTGCAATGATAACATCACAGTGGTCCTGACTTCTGCAGCCATGCCAGTGGAGCCCCAGTAGTGTCTGTGGTCTTCCCCATAGTGGAAAGCTGCATGCCATAGCAATCCAAATAACTGTGTGGACATGCACATCAATTGTACCTACTCCATCAGCTTCTTCTGCTGCAGTGGTTGTTTGGCCAGCAGTTCCATGGAGCATGGTATGGCGGCTGCCAGTCACCCCACAATACTCCTGTTGTTCCTCCATCCCCCACACCTAGTGACACATTCCTCGGGGTATGCCTTCTCACATGACATGGGACATATCGCTGGTACAGCTACCTAAGATTGCCCCCGTGCATATGCACTGCTAGCCTTGGCTGTATGAGCCTGCATTGTTAAGGCAGCACCCAGGGTGCAAGTGAGAGGGAGGTGGGCAGTGTTCCTTCTAAGCTGAGTTAGTGTGAGCCAGCTCACAGTTTTTTAGCCTCCAGCTCACACATTTTTGTCTTAGCTCAGGAAGGATGGGTCCAGAGCAAACTAATTTATGCAGTAGCCATTGCTCACTCACAACTTTAATGCCAGTAGCTCACAGGACTCCACAGCTTAAAGGGAGCATTGTGTTGGAGAAATGAGCATGTAATGCAAGGCCTGAGAAATTCAGTCATTATAGGGTTAACTATGCAACTTGTTTGTTTACCTATGTCAGCCTGGAAGCAATACCTGGCAGCTGGCCAATTGACTGTAGACCCGGGAAAACTAAAGGTGTACTGTCTTGCTAATTGGTCAGTGATATCAGGTGTTTCCTTTCAGGGGTCAAGAAGAAGGAAAGATCCTCCATTACAATCTCTCACTCTCTATCAGCATGTCTTAGTGTGAAGATGGAGCACAATGCAGCTCCTTAGAAAGCATGTTTTGTTTATTTGTAGCTAATCCCGTTTACCTTTTCCCTTTAGTAATAAACTTCTTTTAAACCAAAAGAAGCAATCTCTTTCCAGAAAAGCAAGATTCATTACTCTGATTTTTCTGATTATTGGACAAAAGTCCTAACAAATGGTAGCAGAGAGGATGGTTCTTCTCTTAAAAAAAAAAAAAAAAGCTTTCTGGATTGATTGAGAAAGAGAAATAGGGAATAAGAGCTAGAGGCTTGGATTTTTAAAACGACCACTTTTTTTCCTTCCTGCTCTCAGAGCAATCTTGCAGCCAGAAAGGCCCAACCCTGTTTCCTTGCTGATCAGGGGAAAACCTATGCTGGATTGTAGTTTGCCAGGAGCAAAGGATCTTTTTTGACTGGATTAATTTTTGCCTGCTGTAAGTGGAGCTGAGCCTTGGAGCACCGGAGAGACCTGCTGCCAGGAGAACAAAGGAAGGCGAGGCAAAGGAGCTTTTGAACTTCGCGCTGCTGCAGAGAGGGGAAAGATTAACCCTGCCAGCTCCTGGAGAAGTAGATGACTGAGCCAGAACCTGTGCTTCTACCTCAAATCCAAAGGGACGTGAGTAAAAAAAAAGAAAATGGCTTTTAATGCCCCATCCCAGGAAATGCCAAATCTCAGACTTACAAAGGCTAACTATCAGTGGTGGGAGGAGTATTTGAAGAGTCGCCTACAGACTCACAATGCCCTTCAAGTATTAACAACTGAAAATCCTCCAGAATCTGACCCTGATAAGACACAATTCCTTATGATGGATGGTTTTGCTAAAGCCCTGATTTTAGGGAGTATTCCCTACACAGAGGTACCAGGATTAAGAGGGCTAGCCACGTCCAGATTGATGCTTCAAAAGTTAAAAGACAAATTTGATAAACACAGCAAGAGTAAAATCTATTCCCTCAAGGGAAAGATTTTTGATTTCAGGATGAAGGAGGGAGACTGCCTTCCCAAAGAGATGGACAAATTAATGGGCATTTACACACAGCTTAAAGACCTGAATGAAGCACCCTCTGATACAGATATGATTTCTTCAATTCTTAAGGGTCTGCCTGGCTCCTATAAGTCTGTAACCAGTATGATTAGACTGAAAGATGATCTGACTTTAGAAGGTCTTTTGTCTGCACTAACTGAGGAATATGATTCTAGAAATTTGAAAGAAAGTTTGTCTGATGAGATGTCTGTTTTGAGTCTAAAGCATGGACAGAGATTTAAAAGGAAAATAGAGTGTTTTATATGTGGGAAAAATCATCTTGCAAAGTACTGCTCTTCTATGAATGCACCTAATGATGAGCCCCAAGAACAAAGAGCCACAGGAGCACATGGTTCCAGTAACAAAGAACCAGCCAGTGGAAGGGGAAGCCATTATGGGAGGAGCAGAGGTCACGTTTCACACACACAGCACAGAGGAAAGAAGTTTGCAGCACAGACACAGAGCAAAGGCAATGCTTTTAGGATCACTGATGATTTTAACACAGATGATAAGAAAATATTTTTAATCGATTCTGGCGCTTGTACACACGTGTGTAGAGAAAAAGCCTGGTTTAGTAACATAGATGTTGAAAACAAACCAAGAATTTACCAAGCTAACAGGCAATTATTGAATGTACAAGGCGTTGGGACTGTAAAATTACAATTGTCTACTACAGATAATCAAATAATTGAAGTTGAATTGCAAAATACAGCTTATGTGCCTGAAGCTGTTGAGAACTTAATTTCAACAAAAAGTCTCATGAACACAGGACATCATGTCCTGCTCAAACCAGAGCAAGGAAGCAAGGTCTCTACCAAGGGTGGAGAGCTTGAATTTAAAGTGGAAGAGAAAAATGGCTTTCATTACTTTGTAGCTTGTGATGATGAGGAGACAGAAACTTTTGATGTTGATCCTGATGAGGAAATTGAGACTGTTGATAAGGAGCAGATTTGCCAAACTACCAGTGATGCTAAATGTAAACATGAAAAATGTATGTATTCGTGGCATATTAAAATGGGTCATAGAAATTTGAAATCTGTTGAGCAGTTGTTAAAGCAATGTGGAATACCTGTTGTGCATTGTGAAAAGAGTGAAACTAGATGTGAGACATGCCTCAGAGCAAAGGGAGATGCCCCAAGTTATTCTGGGAAAACTCCAGTGCAAAATCAAGAATTTTTGGAAACTGTATACAGTGATCTTGTTGGGCCTTTACCTGCATCCCTAGGTGGGAACAAATATTTTGTGACTTTCACAGAGAATAAAACAAAATACACTTATGTGTATATGCTGAGAAGTAAGGATGAAACACTGCGTAGATTTAAAAATTATGTGGCTATTGTTAAAAATAAATTTGGCAAAGCACCTCAAAGCTTACTCACAGATGGAGGTGGTGAATATTGTAATGCTGAATTCAAACAATTTCTACAAGAGCAAGGAATTCAACATAAAGTATCCATTGCTTATTCACCCCAGCAAAATGGAGCTTCTGAGAGATTAAATAGAACACTGCAGGGGATGTGCAGAGCTATGCTGATGCATTCTGGACTGCCAAACGGTTTATGGGCAGAAGCCCTGAACACAGCAGTGTACTTACACAACAGATTGCCCTCAAAGATTATTGGAACCTCCCCTTTTCAGGCTTGGTTTGGAAGACAGCCTGGTCTAAGACATATCAAAGCTTTTGGCGCAAAAGGGTATGCACACATACCAAAGGAAAAGAGGGGAAAGCTTGATTCCAGATCTGAAACTGGACTTATTGTAGGCTATCCTGTTGGTGGGAAAGGGTACAGGATATACAATCCCCAAACCCACACAGTAGAAGAACGCAATGTTGTTTTTATTGATGAGACTGTATTGCCTAGTGTTTCCACTGCAGCTGATCCAAAGATGCCTGGGACTGCACCTGATGAGTTCATTGCTTGGCTACCTGTAGTGACTGCTGGTGAACTGGCCGGGGAACTGGCAAGTGAAGCAGCAGGTCCACCTTCTGAGGAAACTATTGAAACAGAAGGGGAAGAAGGGGCCACACCAGAGGAAGCGGCTCAACCCACGGCAGAACCCACAGCAGAACCCACACCCAGTGTGAGGCGATCAGAAAGGAGCACTAAGGGACAACCTCCAATGAAGTATGGATTTTGTGAACTTGTGCAACCTGCAAAGGAACCCAAGAACTGGAAGGAAGTTTGCAACTTACCTGCGAGTGAAAGAGGCAGATGGCTTGAAGCAATGGAACAGGAGCTGTTATCCATTAGCGAAAAAGAGGCCTGGACTCTCACTCAACTACCTCAAGGCAGAAACCCTGTTGGATGTAAATGGGTCTTCAAAATAAAGCACAAGGAAGATGGAACTGTGGAGCTATACAAAGCACGCCTAGTAGCTAAAGGCTACTCGCAGCAATATGGGACTGACTATTTTGAAACTTTTGCTCCAGTTACTGACCAAGCAACATTCAGAACACTTCTAAGTGTTGCAGCATCTAGGAACATGATAGTAGAGCATCTTGATGTAAAGACTGCTTTTCTCAATGGAGAACTATCTGAGGAGATCTACATGGAACAACCTGAAGGTTTCAAGGTCAAAGGTCAAGAAAACTACGTCTACAAACTTAATAAAGGACTCTATGGCCTAAAGCAAGGCGCAAAGGCCTGGTATGACAAACTTACTGAACTTTTAAAGAAGCAAGGTTTCAAGCAAGGGAAAGCTGAACCTTGTCTGTACACTAGAATCAGAAATGGACAATACCAGTATGTTCTTGTTTACGTTGACGACTTGATCGTGGCTTGTCAAAACAGAGGAGACATCAAAGCAATAGCTGATGGACTGAATAAGGAAGTGGAAGTCAAACAGCTAGGAGATGTTCAACAATACCTCGGAATGCAAATTGAGAGACTCGAGGATGGAACTTTTCTTTTATGCCAGAAAAGAAAGATTATGGACTTTATAGAATCTGTTGGCATGAAGAACTGCAAAGCTTCATCAATCCCACTTGAACCTGGATATCTGAAGGAGAAGGACGGCACACCACTAAAGGACATAGGAGAATACAGAGAGGCTGTCGGAAAGCTCTTGTACCTGAGCAAATCAACGCGTCCAGATATTACAGCGGCAGTTGGATTTCTAAGTAGAAAAGTAAGTTCGCCAAATCATCATGATTGGAGCGCAATAAAGAAGATGGCACGTTACCTAAGAGGAACAATGGACTTAAAACTAAAAATTGCACCAACTGAACAACCAAGACTAGTCGGCTACATGGATGCCAGTTGGGGAGAAGAGATGAACAACTACAAGTCTACCAGTGGATACCTATTCTTTTATGGAGATGGACTGATAGACTGGACTAGTAGAAAACAGACTGTTGTAGCGCAATCCACAGCAGAAGCTGAGTGCATTTCAGCAGCAAGTGCCTGCAGCAGACTTGAATGGATCTTTGAGATGTTGAAAGATTTTGGAATAATTGAACCTGTACCTATACTTATGTTAGAGGATAATCAAGCTTGTATAACTATATGTAAGGAAGAGAGCACGACTGCTAGAAGTAGATCTATTGGTATTAAATGTGCATTAGTTAAAGATTTGTACCAGAAAAGGTTGATAGAGATTAAGCATTGTCGTACAGAAGAGATGGTGGCTGATATTCTGACTAAGCCACTGACCAAAGACAAGTTTGAAAGACTTCGTGGAATGTTGAATATGCTTGATGCTAATGTTCAATAATGTTTTGTGTATGCATGTATAATGACTTGCATTTCAGGTCTTGAGAAGGGGTGTTGGAGAAATGAGCATGTAATGCAAGGCCTGAGAAATTCAGTCATTATAGGGTTAACTATGCAACTTGTTTGTTTACCTATGTCAGCCTGGAAGCAATACCTGGCAGCTGGCCAATTGACTGTAGACCCGGGAAAACTAAAGGTGTACTGTCTTGCTAATTGGTCAGTGATATCAGGTGTTTCCTTTCAGGGGTCAAGAAGAAGGAAAGATCCTCCATTACAATCTCTCACTCTCTATCAGCATGTCTTAGTGTGAAGATGGAGCACAATGCAGCTCCTTAGAAAGCATGTTTTGTTTATTTGTAGCTAATCCCGTTTACCTTTTCCCTTTAGTAATAAACTTCTTTTAAACCAAAAGAAGCAATCTCTTCTTTCCAGAAAAGCAAGATTCATTACTCTGATTTTTCTGATTATTGGACAAAAGTCCTAACACATTGGAGGTGGGTGCAGACTCTTGGAGCAAGCCTGCTGGATGCTTGCCTCTGTTCACTTATCAGTGTGTGGTTGCTCCTTTGCTGAGCATGTCTCTAGGGGCTCTGAAATGAAACATGTTAATCACAGCAAAGAGGTTTGCTCTCCCCCTTGGGTGTAAATGCTAAATGCCCCTTCTGTGGTGCTAAGTGCCCTCTCTGTACATTTCCTGCCACCAGAGTGAGGGGGAAAGCACTCTTAAGTGTACACATCAGAGACCTGTGAGATGGAGTCCCATAATAAATCCCCTATCACCTAAGCTATGGGATGTCCTGGCTCAGGTTTATGTAGGGAGGGCTGTGATTGGCTGTGGGGATGGGGTGTGATTGGCTGTGGCCATAGTTGAGATCCTGTGCTATGCTGGGTTTTGTTGGTGGGACCATGGCTGTGAGGGGAGGGTAATTTGCCTTTCCATTGCATGGGTGCATATGGGCTTGGACTAGATGACCCTGGAGATCCCTTCCAACTGTATGATTCTATGGTTCTATGGCTATGGTCCTGTTTTTCATAGTGTTCACTTTATGCCAGTTCAGGGGAAGGAGCATTTCAGACTGGGGCACCTTAGGGAGCAGATTAGCCCCTTTCATGCCCTCCCATGTGTGGACATGCACATCAACTATACCTACTCCATGAGCTTCTTCTGCTGCAGAGGACTCTGATCTTGCCCTGCCCTGCCCTGCCTCTTCTCCCACTAACACAGAGGGTTGAGCTGGTGCTGTTTCAAGAGGAGTCTGTGATGTTGCTGTGCGGGTGGCCAACTGTGGTGCAGCAACAGCAGGGCACTATTCTGTCATGTCTCTGAGATATACTGGCATAGAGGGTGCTCTCTCTCTCACACACACACAAATTGTGCTGCAAGTAATGACAAAAAAATGTGACAGAGCAACAGGAAAAACAAAGTAATTTTTAAAGTAATAATACCTGCCCCCTCAAATCTATTGCAAAGTGATAATTTTAAAATGATAGTGGTGGAATTTTAGCCCCCACAAAGACAGGATCACCCACTTTGTAAATGTCCACAAGTTAAACCAGTCTGTCTCTGCAGTGTTTGTGAACAGTAACTGCAGGGGAAATAAATCTAGTTGACTCTAGATAAAAGCGAGGGCCAGAGAAGGCACCAAGCTGTTCAACCAATATAATACTAAATGAAGAAGAAGAAGAAGAAGAGATTAGATTTATACCCCGCCCATCACTCACTTGGAGTCTCAGAGCGGCTTACAAACTCCTTTCCCTTCCCCTCCCCACAACAGACACCCTGTGAGGTAGGTGGGGCTGAGAGAACTCTTTCCCAAGCTGTCCTTGAGGGAACAGCTGGTACAGAGCTATGGCTTGCCCAAGGTCATCCAGCCAGGTGCAAGTGGAGGAGTGGAGGAATGGAGAATCAAACCCGGTTTTCCCAGATTAGAGTCCGCGCACTTAACCACTACACCAAACTGGCCCCAAATGGATACTGTATATCCCAACTGCAGGTGCAAATGTGACATGCTGAAGTAGTGACCATAAATATAACTAAATTTAAGCATACCTATTCACACTATTTTTTAAAAAATGAGCAAACCATCCCTTTTTTTCAGCAGAATAGTAATTACTCAGTTGTTCTACTACAAATTGTTTAGTTGGGCCTCACATTCAGTGTACACCCTAAGGACCATTACAGGCATATTTGGTAAGGAGTGAATCAACATGGGAATGCACTATAGCAAGAAATACAGACAATGTTTTTAGTGGAAAAAAGAGGACTTTGATTAAAAAGCCTTGGCATAGACCAGAGGACTTTTCATCAAATTGAGAGGAATGGAGAATCCCATGCTTGAAGAGAGTTTTGTGCTTATCAGAGTCCTGTGGGTCATAGGACTATGGTGATCCATTGTTCAGCGGAGTAAGAATATTTTGCAACTTCATTTCATTTTAATAGTTTGGATATGTGTATCATGCAAACACTAAAGTTAATGAATTAGGCATAACAGCTATGTTAGGGTGTGGGGGGGAGGGTGCACACACACACACACACACATGCCTCCATGGGACATCATCCTTTAAACTGCTGTGATTTGAACTGAGGAGTGAACACATGCTAGGGGCAGGGGAGGGAATGTGGAAGAAGGGGGAAAGAACCCAAGCAGGGAATGTGATTGGAGTGAAAAACAGGCCACAGCTATCCCTCACTGGGTGACCTGCCTACTGACCAACGGCACCCACCTTGCCCCAGCCTGCTGAGAGAGCACCATGGAATGACAAGTCCCAGGATCCCACATGGGGACACACCACAGCATGGTTCCCTTGCTACATGGGTGGAAGGATCAACTGACAGCTCCCAAGCTGAGCAAATCACTGAATGGCCCACCCCAACTCCTCTTACAGCCATCACCAATGCCCAATGCTCAAACCACAAGAGCTGGGCAAAGTACCCTGCTCTCACCAAAGCTCCTATGACTCCAAGCAGGAAATCAGGCCATCACAAATGCTGTGCAGCTTAATGTCTTGACCCCAATCAGAGAGCTGCATGCCATCTGCCCTAAATAGAGCCGCCTGCCTGAAATCAATATCTGGCTGCCAAATTATGAAGTTGCCTTCTGATTCCACGAGCAGTCTTGCCCCCTTGTTCACTTTCCTACTCGTGACTTGACCTTGTTGAGACGGACAGCCCTATGCCACTCATGCTGCTCCAGCAAGTCTGACTGGAGCAAATGTGTGTCCAAGGGTGGCAAGCAGTGTTTGAAGGTCTACTTTCATGGCAAGGAAGAGATCCACCCCTTTCTAGCTGGTAAGATTGTTCTTGTGGAGCTAAATGATGAAGGCATCTGTGGGTCTCAAGCAGGCGATACAATGAGTGACGGTTGCCATGACAGAATCACAACACATTCCTCTGCGCCCCATCCATGAGATCCTGAGCCAGTTGTCCTGTCCCAAGCTGGTTCCCCAGTCAGATGAAGCTGCATAGACCCCAGCCCAGTGCAAGTTGCTGTGACCAACAATCCAGACTGACTTGTGCCATTCTGCAGAGACTAAAAGCAAAGGGAGTTAGCAACAGGACCCAGCTGTAGGCAGATGTAAGTCTTGTAGGCAGAGGACCTCCACCAACTGATGGCCTATATGCAGGCAGAGGGAGGCCCAATCTCCATAACCTCAGTGAAGTCCTGATGTGGCCAGTCCCATCCCCACCCCTTCTCCAGATGGCTCAAATAGGCAAGCCTGGCATGTAGGCAGCTGCAACCCAGTACTCTCCTGATGTATGGGCAGACTCTTCATCTGTGGCCTTGTGATGCTTTCTTAGGTTGTGATGATGGCTCCACTTCCTCTTGGACCATGTCCGCCTCCATAGGACATCATCCTCTGCTGTGATTTGAACTGAGGAGTGAACACATGCTCCACATGGAGCAAAAGCAGGAAAGATCAACTAGTACTCGATTTGTAGATAAATATAATCACTCCTAAACTGGACTTGTCATAAGCAGCACTGTGATTCTCTCTCTTTCTCTCTCTCTCTCTCTCTCTGTCCTGAAATCAGAAGCACAAGATAGGTGGTATGGTAGTAGTTTCTTAATACTTTCATGTTTCTGTGATTTGTAAAGTTGCAATGATCTCAACAATTTCTTTTCTACCCACTGGGGAAACACTACATGAGAGAGAAACTACTTGATCAGAAAGTAACATTGTACCAGCAAATGGTAAGACAAAACAGGCTTCAGCTGCCCCTCTTCGTACAGTCTTCCACACTTGGTTTTAGTCCCCAACATCTGTTTTCTGTTCTAATAAAAGGTAGAATGTACTTTCATAGGACTACCTGTGTAGTGTGGTCCATAATGTGTATCTGTCTTGGGCCAATGGAGCAGTTGACTCAAAATTCTTTGCATTTAAAGTTGCTGGGAAGCACCTCAGGAACTGCCTCCTTTAAAGGGATGATCGAGATGTTTTCTTTTCACCAAGGTTTCGCTTAGTTGATTTGAATTGGAGATAATAGGATTGTTGGTTGGCTGTTTGTGTCTTACTTCAAGTTATACTAGATCCTACTGGTTTTCTGTTGGATATTTTGTGTTATCTTGTTTTCTGTTTTGTCCTTTGATTTTTTTTTTAAATATTAACTACGTTTTGCATTTGAGTTTTTATTCTACTTCAGCCACTCAGGAATACTTTGTACCCCAAAACTAGGATGATAGTCTCCTTTTCCTCCCTCCCTCTCTTCCTAATAACTTGTTATAAAAGTATTGAGTGTTTTATGATTATGTTTAAAATTGTTGTGATAAAGACATAGGCATGCTTATATCATGTGATTTCCTGTGAGGTCACCAGGAAGCAAGAATCTGACTTCTGTTGTTAGTTTATGACCTCTTTCAAGCTTCACGATTTCTAATTGGTAGTGAATATCTGGTTAGAGACTGCAAGAGAGGAATCTGAGCTGACTGATTAAAATAACAAAAAAGTTAATAGCTAATCTATTCTTTCTTGTGACATTATTTCCTTAATCCTTTTAATCAGATCTAATAATTAGCTCTTGCTGAAAGAGTGAGCATTTCATTTGGGAGCTATAGGAGGCCAGGAGGTAGGATTTTACAACCTATCACGGTGCTACTATTCTTGTCTTCTCTGTGAGGGATCCATTAATTTTTTCCCTTGTAGAAAAACATCCAAGAAGGTAAATGAGCCATTCTTTTCTTTGTCACCTGAAGGTGATCGGAAGGAAATGAATTAATTACAGAACTAGTTTTTTTAAAATATTCTGTGAAGTGAATAAATCTTTGAACATCTCTGTTTTGGCTATTTTATTTTTAAAAAACTGTTATGTAATTGATAACATCAGCAAATACTTTGAAGGACATGTCTTTTATTTTAAAAAAGGACTTGTAGAAGGCAATAATAATATCACCCAGAAGAGCTATACAACCACAGGAGAACGAAAGCCGGTATGGCTCGGTATAGCGTACAAGTAAGAATGGTGTCTTCTCTCTTCTCCTTCAAGCACCCCGGGAACTGCAACATAATCAGTCTTTTCCATACTGCTACAGAGCCATACCCCTAAAGACTGGCCAGCACCTCAGTTTGGTTGAAGCTCCAATATACAGAGACAACAGAGTTGTTCCCTGACTTTTCGCACAAGCTCTTGGGGATTTATATTTCTTGGTACTAAGTGGGAAATGGCTGGATTTAATGGCTTAAGGGCAGGGAAATGGAAGTCCTTTTCCTCTTTTTTTAAAGGGAAAGGAATTATTAAAAGAACAAAAGTATTTTACTCTCACCAATTCATAGCCTTTATGAGTGTTGGTAAGTGAGCAATTCTGTGCTGGATGATCCCAGATAATAAATCTCAAACTGCATTTGGCAATATGAAGCAAATAAAAATTAATTTGCAAACTGCAAAATACAAGTAGTATATTGCTTCAGTGTTCTTCATGTAAAACGTATAGAAGCAAAGAAAATACTGGAGACATTCTTCTGCAACCATTGTGGGGAGGGCGGGGTATAAATATGAAGTATAAATAAATAAATAAAATAAATATCTCAGGCTGAACAGTGGCCAAATTATACAGATGCAAGAGAACTGCAGTTTTACAGCATTGATCAAATGACATGGAAGACAGAAGAACCAAATTATCATTGCTGATTTACTGTAAGTGAAATTGAAATGTCACTTCTTTTTGAAAGCAATGGACAAACTTTAAAAGTGGACAGGAAACCTATAATCTATCATTCAGCTTATAGAATATTCAGAAGATCTTTACTACAAATTGCAGCCACACAACCCTCCTTACAACAACTACTCAGCATCGGTATTTGCTGAGCATGCATTTAAGTAAAAAGCATTTGTTTTGTCCTCATTAGAATTTCCATGCTGTGCCCTTCTATATATATATATCCCACATTTTGGATTTGCCAGTAGAGGGTGTTTTTTATTATTATTTTGGGGTAAGGGTTGATCTCAGCAGTGACTTCAGTTCTTGAAGCAGCTCATACTGTGCTAATTAGAATATACAGCAATTTGTAGCAGCTCCTACATTAGGTGCAGAGTTCCCCTCAAGGCTCTTCTGACACAGCAATATTGTATTCTTAATAGGGGAGGGCAGATTTTAGGTTTGTGGGAACTACTTTGTTTCCCCAAGACCCCTCAGAGCTACCAGTCACAAAATAGCAGCTTGGGAGACAGAGACTGTCACAAAATGGTGGCTTGTTCAACAATTTACATCTAGCATCATACCTGATGCACTAACAATACTACACAAAGGCCTGATTGCATCATTAACAACATATTTTAATGTTCTGCATGTTCTGAACACCAATACCTATCAGTTCTTTCTTCCCAAAGTAACCTTGTATAATTTGGTGAATTCTATGCACTCTCACGTAGGAGTGAACCCATTACAAACTATTAATTCAGTAATTTGAGGGAAAAGTTGAAAGTGACTCCCTGTGTCATCATATGGATTTTAAAACATTTACAACAAACCTGCACATACTTACTGGGAGCATAATAAAATCAACTGCTACAGATTGTCTCACACACAAATCTCTACTTGTATTATCCAAACTTGATGGGATAAAACTGCACAATTACATCAGAATGCTGATAGATTTTTTAGCAGTGTATGACAAATACAAACATTACTGATGTTGCTGGCTTTCATGCAGGGATTTCTAACTACTTTCACAAAAGTGAGTTGAAATAGTACATCACTACTTATATTTGCCCAGCATATTCATAGCATAGTCATCCCTCAAAGAATTTATTAGGAAAGGCAATTTTGATCTGGAATGCTTGACTGAAATCTGGGTAGACGAGGATGAAGTGGTGGCTCTCACTCAGCTGACTCCCTGAGGATGCCCAATCCTTCATCAACTGCAAACAGGAAGGTGGGGTGGGTGGCAATTCTCACCCAAGCTTCTTTCTCCTTTAAATGCCTTCCTGAACCAAACATCGCTAATACTGAATGTGTAGGCCTGTCATGGGATGCCAGGGAGAGTGTGAGAGTCTTACTGGTTTACCATCCAACTAGCTTACCAGCTGACTCCCTGCTGAGGCTGGCTAAGGTGGTGGCAGAGTGGGCCTTGCATTTCCCCAAACTGATAGTTTTTGAGTACTTCAATGTCTACGCTGACACTGCCTTGCCTGATGCCTTCTTATACTTCATGACTGCCATAACATAATTAGGACCCTCCCAGGTTCTATTGGCCCCCACACACAGAGGAGGTCACATGCTGGATTTGATCTTTTGTGCAGGAATTGGCCTGGATTCAGTGGTTCTTTGTGAACCAGTGCCATGGACTGATCATTACCTTGTGAAGGTCAGTTTGAGATTTGAGACATCTCTCACTCTCCCAAGGCTCTTTCCCTAGCTCCCTCGAGTAGTGGTGACACCCCTCCTGAAAAAGTCATTTTTAGATGAGAGGAACCTAGCCAGTTACTACCCAGTATCTAATCTTCCTTTTCTGAGAAATGTGATTGAGTGAGCACTGGCTGAACAGCTTCCGGAATTCCTGGATGAGACATCTGCTCTAGATCCCATCTAATCCAGCTTTTGCCCAGGGTTTGGGACTGAAACAGCTCTGGTTGCTCTGACTGACAATTTCCAGTTTCACCTTGATGCAGGCGGGATGGCATTACTGATCCTGTTAAATATGTCTGCTGCCTTTGACATAATAGACCATTTAGTCCTGGTCAGCTGCTTAGCCTCCCTACATGTGAGGGGTATGGCCTTAAGCTGGTTCTCCTCATTCCTCCAGGGTCAGTCCCAGAGGGTAATCATAGGTGAAGAGAGATCATCACCACAGGTCCTAATCCACAGGGTTTGATTCTCTCCCCAGTGTTGTTTAACATTTATATGCTACCTCTGGCAGAGATTGTAAGGAGGTTTGGAGTGGGGTGCCATTAATATGCAGATGACACCCAGTTCTACCTCTGGTCAAATAATCACAATTCAGCTTGGGGACCAACATTTTTATTTATTTTGTTCAAGTTATATTCCACCCTTCCCATGAGTGAGCTGAATTTTTGAATTCAGCATACCCAAAAGGCATTTAAGTTTCTGATTTTTGACTGCCAAAGACCCCCTAACAGCTACCTTGTCCAGAAATATGACAAATCTATTAACCATGCTGCTGCTGCTGCAAGGTTCAATAAAACAACATGTGCATCCTGTTTCATTTCTTTTCTTCCAAAATACGATAAGTAGAAGGGGAAAAAAAAAAGGTGCTTTGTTTTGAGATGTACCAGACTGAAATGGGGGGTGAGTGGGTAGGGGGGAGAGAAAAGTGGCAATTACTGGTAGATTCTTAAAGTGTAGCTAACAGCATTCTATGTGACTAATTAAATGGGGAGGTGTAAAAAGGTTTCCTATGGAAAAGACCAAATGAAAGCAATTTTTAAAACAATTACAGCCTCTGCTTTGAGAGATATAAGAGCCCCCTAATAGCTTTGTTCAGAACAATCTGTCAATATCTCTCACTTCAATCAGTTTCCAAAATCCAGATGATACATTAAATGATCGAACTTTTTAAACCAGAAATGTTCTGCTATGTAAATAAAAGTTTTTTTATATCTTAAAAACAAAATAACTGAAATTGCTGTTGCCTGAACTGTTCTACTACTGGGTGCAATCCACATCCCATTGTAGGAAAAGGGGAACATCATCCTGATTTTAACACATTTTATTCTAATGGTATGGCTTATTTTTAAGGAGAAATGTGGGGATCCTCATGAAGAGTTAACTCCTTTTTCCACAATGCCATGTCCTGTCCCATATTGATCCCTTTCTTTGAAGGCTTTATGCAGCTCACATGCCTGTGGGTGCAAACAGGAATTGCCACCATCATAGCATGAATTATTTTTTAAAAGTCTTTAAAAACAATATTTGTAGGCATCTGTTTATGGTGTTAGAGCTGATTTGCCTAAACTCTTTGACATGTGCATTTTTAGTCAGATTTTTTTCCCTGTCTTCTTTCAGTCACAGAATGTAATGAAATTTCTGGCATGCTAGAGAGAACAGAGCACTGTCTAAGGACAGACTGGACAGCTGAAACAGCCCTTGCAAAATGTATCAGAGTGGCCTCTTGCACACCTCTGATCAGGTTAAATAGCAGAGCCCAGGAGGTCCAAGGGCAGAGCACTGTAAGGTACTGGTGCCTGACCTGACCCTAACCAATAAAAACCTGAGAAGCTTCCTCTTCTTCTTACATAGGGGTGTTTTTTTTTTTTGCCCCATCTTTCCGTGCCCTTCCTATAAAGTATGCAGAGATGTAAGTTCCTAGTTTCGTGATACTTGTACCTGAATGCATTGGACAACTTAAAAGTTGGGAAAGTTTCTAAATCTTGAGAGTTACAGTCTCCAGCTAAAGAAGATAAGTGAGTACATTTCCATGCCATTGAGCCTATAAGGCAGTACTGGTGATCACATATAACATAAACAGAGCTCTGGTCCATCAGCTAGGTCATCAAGTCCAGAAGCCAATCAGATGCTCCAGAATGCCCCCAGTGAACAGTGTAAACTATACCTGGTCTCCTGGCAATGTAATTCCACTTTCATTCGTGTTTGTCTACTAGCCTTAAAAAAAAAACAGTTATGGAGACGCATGTCTTAGGAGGCTTTGGGAAGTCAGGTAGTTTACAGGAGAAGGATGATCCTCCTGGAATGTTGGTTTAGTGATGAAAGTGGTAGAGCTATTTTTCTGAAAGGACCCCCTTCCCCCATCATCTCACACTTCACTCTCTGCCATATTATATTATGTGTGTACTGAGTGCTAGGTCACTTGGGTTTGAGAATAGCCCTAGATACAATTAGCACATTTCTTTTGAATAAGAAAAGCATGAAGATTTCATCATAATCCAGTCAAGACGGCATCTGGCCGGGGGGGGGGGGGGGGGGGGGAATAAATATATGAAGCAACCAAATAAATGCATAAGTACTGCCATACGTTTAATTTGGAGGTGTTGTCCATTAGCAAAACAAAAAACCCTAACAACCTTCCATTGAATTTATGCATTACAAATATACTTCAAATAGCATTTATTCCATAATGACTTTTGAACCAAATAGATATAATTGCTCCCCAATACCTAAAGCAAAATAATTTGAGAATTTAGTACTCCACATTATCAGTGTGAAATTTCTGTGCTACAGCTTTGCTTTACCAAATAATGAAAACATTAAATCCTAAGCATTTGGTAGAGGTTCTATACACAAGTAGCTATCTTGTCTCGTTTTCTCTTAGAAGGGCTACTTTTTCAGTTAACTAAATAAAGAACATATTCATCACCTCTAGCAGCATTTTGATACAGTGGGCCTGGCATAGGAAAACTTGCTTGATTCTGATGATACATGAACACTAACTGTGGCTCTGGGGCACACATGTGCCCAGCAATCCAACCAAATCTATGGGGAAGCAGGACTTGGAATCATTTACAAGTGTGCTACATAAATGGTTTCTGGCACAAGCAAATGGTGGTCAACTCTGGGTTGTCACTAATTTAAAAGACTTAAGCTGAAACTTTTAATATCAGAATTAAAGCTAATTAAGGTAGAAAATCAAACAAATAGTCATTATTTTCATTGATTTCAGTAGTCATCACATTTTAAGTATAGTGTACGAAATCTGATTTACATTTTCTGAGACAGCATTCCTCACCTAAGGAATCTTCCCTCTCAAAGTTCAGGAAGATAGGGAAAAAATGGTCCTGTTGAATAGGCCATTAAAACCCTTGCTTATCCATTGGTATTAATTGGAATGTGAATAAGCTTTTCTCTCCCCTCCCAGCACCTTTAAAAAGAAAATTTAGCACATGGGTGAGTTAGACCTCTTACCTATTGTAATCAACTCCCCCCCCCCCCCAGCATTTTTCTTCTGTTTTGTTTACACATTAATGGGACAATTTGCCCATCATTTCCACCTACTCCAAATTATAGCTCCACATTTGTGTGTGGTTGTGTGTGTGTGTGGCAGCGACTTTCCCCCAGTATTTACAGGTAGTGCAGACATTGGGGAAATTATTTTTAAAAGTGTAATAGTTGCACACCTCCATGAGCCTCTGATTTTCCTTTCATGGAAAGAGTACCTCCAAGAATTTCCCCTGCTGTCTATTTGCACAGACCCTGGGGAGTATTTTTTTTCTGTGATTCTGTGAGTATGCATTTTTGCTATTAAAGAATCTCTTGAAAAGTGCTGCTGAGAATTTATCAGGAGTCTCTCCTGTGAATTAGATTATTTTTAATAGGATTTAATTAGTATCACATTAAACAGACATTACTGTTAGCTTCTCTGATGCGATATTAAAACTATATCACACTAGATAATCATCTAAAATGCATGAAATATTTCCTACTCAGACCTTGGGTATGCTTTCCCAGATATCTCTTAAATATGGAAATGCACTCCCAAAGACTGCAAAATGCCCCCCTCCCCCTCATTGGCCTAGCAGACACTGGTGAAATTTAACTAAGCCATGGGAGCCCTTTCCCAGTGATCTCTAAATCACCGGTTGACAGAAGAGTGTATCTATGGCCCTCATTTTTTTTCTTCTTCTTGAGCAAAGGTATTTTAAGAAGGTGTGCCAACCCTTTCTTTATCAACTGATCCTCTGATGTCTGATGTATCAGGATCTAATCTGATTAGCAGTCTCCTGGAAGGAATTCTGTTTCAGTTGCAAACCATGATCAGATAGTTTTTGTGCTTCTTTCTACTTAGTACGCCTTTAATAGTTCCTACCTGGACAATGATTTATTGTTAAAGTCATTATAGTGCATTACCTCTTGTAACTTACTTAAAATATTTCAGTGGGAACTGTTGGGCCATATATGTTCTCTGTTCTCTTAGGCACTTCTTATGATTTCATCTCTATAGAGTAGGTTTCTCTTAAAATTATCCATGGTATATTGTGATATACTTCTACTTTTCCACAAATGTATATCAAAATGTAAGAGATATTCATATGAGGGCTGTTGCCAATAGGTTCTGCTCTTATGAGCTTTCCAGTGGCATCTGATTGCCACTGTTCAAAGTAGGATGCTGGATTCAGTGGACCATTGTTCTGATCCATTAGATCTCTGTATATAACTGTAAATGCCATTACACTGCTTACTACTTGCATCCAACCGGGTACATGTATACCACAGACCTGTCAAACTCTGTATACAGTCTAGAAATTCTCAGCTATGGGAGTTTCCTGATCGGATCTAATGATGTTGTAACATTTTCAGTGGACTAATCATTTGATTAAAGCAATGGCATTTGATTAAAGAGCTCGGCTCCCGGCATGCTCCTTGTCGCGCCAGAGGGGCTGCTTTGCCGCCTTGCCTAATGATGGGGCAACAACGTTAATTCGCGCTATCACGCGATTTGGAGGCCGGTGGGGCGGGGCTGCCTTTAAAACGTGGGGCTGCCTTTAAAAGGCGGCGCCCCGCTCCCGCCTTGTCTTCGGCTCTGCATGCTCGACCTGTGTGGAACACACATTGGAGCTGTGTCATCAGGCCTACCTGCTGGGAGCGCAGCGGCGGACCCACTTCTGTGGTCGATGGCGGCAGAGCTTCCAGTGACGAGGCAGCGGTGGCGAAGAGGCGGTGGTGGCCAATGACTTCGGCGGCCAGCAGTTTCGGCGGCATGCACACACCCCCTTTTTTTGCTAGGGACTTCTTTCGTGGCATCTGGGCCACTCTTCAGGGAGGTGTTTGGGCTGGAGGTGGCCTGTCCCGTGGCGTGCGGTGATGCGCCTGTGGGCAGCTACTCCTGCCCCCCCCACTCACCCCCTTTTTTAGTTGCTGGTGGCGGCAGTGGCCGGTGGCTTCAGCAGCTGGTGGCTTTGGCGGCAAGCATGTGCCCCCTTTTTTCTAGGGGAAGTCTGCCGCGGCATTCTGGCTGCTCTTAATGAAGCTTTTGGTGGGAGGTGGCCTGTCCCACGGCATGCGGCAGCATGCCTGTGGGTGGCTACCCACACCCCCATTTTAGTTGCCAGATAGCGGCCAGGGTTTAGGGGGTTGAGGCTGCAGTGGGTGGCTGGGTCGAAATTGGGGGCTTCGTCAGAGGTGGGAGGTTGTTCCCCCCCCAATTTATCGCTTTTCAGCTCCACCCATGGTACTTTTGGGCACCCCCTCCCCCCCGACAGGGGCTGTTAGGCCTTGGCCAAGGTCGGCCATTTTTGGGAATAGGCTTTGCCTTCAGGTCAGCCATTTGTGGGAGGCCTACAGACTTGGTTTGGGCTACAGGTCAGCCATTTTGTGAAGGGCTTTGCCCTTAGGTTGGCTATTTGGGTTGAAAAATGCCCATGTGTGGTGGCCATTTTCTATAGTTAGTTGGTGGCCATTTTGGAGTACCTCCTTGTGGCTGCCTGGCTTCCCTTTGCCTCCCCTCTTTTAGGGGCAGTGGTGTAATTTGTTGCGGCCTTCGTGAATTTTACTGTTTCTGTTCAGTAGCACATTTACTATGGCTTCTAGGAAAGGCCAGGGCAAGGGAAAAGGCAAGCAGCCAGGTCCCAAAAGGCCTCTTCCTGTACAGCCGGCTCTGGTGAATCCATCCGACGATGAGGAAGACCAGGATCCATTTAATGCAGTCATTTTGCAGAGGCTGGCTGCTTTGGAGGATGAGAGGGTTTTGTCCGCCAGGGGCACCATGCAAAAATCTGAGTCTCATCTGTCTTTTCAGGCTCAGGTTTTGGCATGTCTGGCCTTCCTCGAGGACAAACGTGATGTGGTTGCTGCCGAGTTTGGTGAAGGATCGGCATCTGGACACCTTGGGCAAGGCCTGGGGGACCAACAGGTGGCACTCTATTCGGTGCCTCAGGGTCAAGGTGGTAAGGCAGCTGCCACTGGTGGGGATGGGTCCCAATGGCCTTGGGGCCCTGCCCCTTTGGGAGCGGCCGGTTCACATACGCTGCTGCCAAGTTGGCCACAATATCCTCCAGCGGGTTTTCCTTCTTTTCCACATACCCCTTGGCCGGCATGGGGGTACCCCCAGCATGGCATCACCTTTCCAGGTTCTGGGAGTGCATCGTACAATGCAGTTCACGTGGGGGCTTTGCCCAGTGGTGGCTCTGATTTGCCCTTGGGTGATCATTTGGCCATCACCACCAAGGAAAAAATCTTAAAAGGGGAATATGTTGATGTTTTCAGTCTTCTCTATTGTGTGATGGAGAAGAAAGATAAGGATAACCTGGAGGAGAAGGAAAAGGAGCGTCTGAAGCGACGTGTGGTTGACAGGACCTGGCTGAATTGGTTCCCTGGTTTTCTGATTTATACTGCGGTAATTGTGCGGCATCAACCTCGAAGGGCTTTGGTAATGATCCAATACATGGACATCGTTTATAGAGCCTTTACGGACTTTCCGAGCCCTGCTTGGTTAATGTACAATGAAGAATTTCAGATGAGGGCAGCCATGAATCCTGCTATGTGGTGGGATAAGATCCACCCTGATCTTTGGCTCCAAATCATGTCCCCGAACAGGGTCACTGGCAGGGAGAGGTCTCACAGTGGCCATTCTGTGAAGAGAACCCATTCGCAGGTGGGTACGCATCCTCAGGCAGGCCAGGTTGTGCAGAGACGCCCACTTTGTTGGGAGTTTACCTCCCTTGGCACCTGTGGACCTAAGTCCTGCTTCTTTCGGCATGAGTGCCCCTTGTGCGCTGGGCCTCATGCTTTCTCCAACTGCCCCAGGCCAAAAGGCTGGGGAGGAGGAAAAGGAAGTAAGTGATTCGGAGGCAGGGGGAGTGCTAACCCCGCCTTCTGAGAAAGGGTCCCAACCCAATTAAATTGGATGAGTTGTGGCGGTGGCTGGGTTGTTACCCAAACCATCATGACCACTCTTATCTGTGGGAAGGATTCAAGTTTGGGTTTAGGATTCCTTTCCAGGGTAGGAGAACTCCTTACCTAGCTCCCAATTTAAAGTCTGTTATTGGTATGGAGCAGATTGTTCAGGAAAAAATAGACAAGGTGTGTAGGGAAGGTAGGGTATTAGGCCCCTTTTCCTGCCCTCTGGTTTGTAATGTTAGAGTTTCTCCATTGGGTGTCGTGTCCAAAAAAGCACTGGGTGAATTTCGCCTCATTCACCACCTGTCCTACCCACATGGGGGGTTGGTGAATGATGCGATACCTGGTAAGTTGTGTTCCTTCCGGTACACCTCCTTTGATCAGGCCATGCAGGAGGTTGCCTCTGCAGCAAGGGGGCGGAGTTGGCTAAAAGCAACATCAAGTCTGCCTTTCGCCTTCTTCCGGTCCATCCAGAGGACTTTGAACTGCTCGGGTTTGCCTTTGAGGGTAAGTTCTATATGGACCGTGCCCTTCCCATGGGGTGCTCTGTGTCATGTGCCGCATTTGAGAGGTTCAGTTCCTTTTTGGAATGGGCCTTGAGATACAGTACAGGGCTCAGTAGCACTGCTCATTACCTGGAAGATTTACTTTTGGCTGGGCGCAAGGGTTCTGGACAGTGTCAGTTTTTGCTGTCCAGTTTCATTTGATTAGCCGGGGAACTCGCTGTTCCCCTCGCTCATGAAAAAATGGAGGGTCCCACTACTGCTTTAATTTATTTGGGAATAGAAATTGACACGGATAAATTGTCAGCATTGCAGGCACATGTCAACTCTGCCATGTGCTAATAAAAGAGTATGCTGCTAGAGTTACAGCAGCTTGTTGGTCACTTGAATTTTGCATGTAGGGTTGTTGCACTGGGCAGGGCCTTTGTACGGAGGCTATGCAAGGCTATGAGGGGCCACCATCTTCCACACCATAGGACCAGAGTCACCAAGGCACGACCTCCTTGTCTGGTGATGATTTTTGGAGTCATACAACGGGGTCTCCCTTTGGTGGGAAGAACTCTTGCTGGAGGCTGAGCTGCAGATCTCCTGTGATGCGGCAGGTTCCTCAGGTTTCGGGGTATACTTTAGGGGGCACTGGTGCTTGGGAGATTGGCCAGTGGAGTGGTTCCAGGCAGGGTGGGTCAAGGACCTTACCTTCCTGGAATTTTTTCTGATTGTTGCGGCAGTGTGGATTTGGTCCGATGAGCTTGCCAATCGGACGGTCCATTTCTGGTGTGACAACCTGGCCACCATGCATGTCATTAACTCCCTTTCATCCAGGTCTCCCAGGGTTATGGCCCTGGTACGGGCTTTCACGCTGCAATGTTTACGTTGCAACATCACGTTCAAAGCCTGGCGTTCAAAGCCCAGTTCAAAGTTCAAAGCATGATCCAGGGGTGAACAATGGGGTCGCTGATGCGCTCTCTCGCAAACAGATGGAGAAATTCTGTCATCTGGCGCCAGAGGCTGACCTGCAACCAGCTCGAATGCCCGAAGAGGTGTGGGAGATTGGAGGGCTGAGGCTAACAGGGCAATATCTGGCCCTTGTCCCTTCCACCCGGAGAGCTTACATGAAGGCCGGTAAGCAATTCCTGGCCTTCCAGGAGGAAGTGGAACAGGTGCCCATACCAGTGTCCCACTTAATGTGCTTCTGTGTGACACTGAGGAGTGAGGGCCTTTCTGTGCAAACCATTAGGGGAAAGCTGTCCTCTTTGGCCTTTGCCACTAAGGCTTCTGGCCGCCAGGACATGACGGGCAACTTCCGCATTCGGAAGATGCTTGAGGGTTGGTCCTGTGAGCAGGGTAGGGTTGCTGATGATAGGAAACCCCTTACACAGCAGTCCTTCGTGGGTTGGAGGCTCAGTGGGTCGTGTGCTGCAGCAATGGCTTTGAGGCTGTGCTGTTTCATGTGGCTTCGCTGATCACCTTCTTCAGGGCACTTAGGATCAGTGAGTTTGTGCCCTCCTCTCACAGGGACACTTTGGGTAGAGCTCTGGAGAGGCGGGACATTTCTATGTAGAACTCTAGGATTAGGATTGTGTTATGTAGGTCAAAAATGGACCAACGCAGGAAGGGTTCAATCATCGAGTTTGACCGTTGCTCCAAGGCCGGGTTATTCCCAGTGGCTGCTCTGTGCCGATATTTGGCACTTAGGGGAGATGGCACCGGCTATTTGTTCCAACATCAGGATGGCACCCCCCTTACCAAGTTTCAGTTCTGGACTGTGATGCAGAGGGTGTTGGTCTGGCTGGGACTTGGCGGGTTCCACTTTGGTACGCACTCCTTTAGAATTGGGGCTGCATCAACGGCTTCTGCCGTGGGATACCGGGACAGTGATATCCAGAAAATCAGGTGCTGGAAATAATGCTGTTATAAAGGTTACGTTAGGCCCTGTAAGGTGCTGCTCTGCTGAGGCTCCTTCGGTTGGTTCCCTGTTTGTTAATGAAGTTCTTTTTACAGGTGCTGCAAGCCACGAGACGAGATGAATGGTCACAGTCTGCAGCCACAGCATGGTTTTCTGGGTGGCTCATTGGGCTCAGAGGACACCCGTCGGCTCTCAGCTCAGCCTTAGCAAGGTGGCGATGGTCGAATGGTTGGGAAGAAGGGGCATGAGGTGGCCTGCGCTCCTTCCCTTATTGTTTGAGGAGATACGAGGGCCTCCCCCTCATATCCTGGTCATACACCTGGGGGGCAATGATTTGGGGCTGATGAAGGGCATTGCCCTTGTGTTGCAGGCCAGGGCCGACCTTGCGAGGATAAGAGCAAGGTGGCCGGGGTGCAGATCGTTTGGTCAGCTATGCTCCCCCGCCAAGTGTGGCGGCATGTAGAGGATTCCAGGTGCATTGATCGGGCTAGACACAAGGCCAACAATCAGATGAGGAAGGCCATGGAGTCCGGCTTAGGCTTATTTTTGCCTCACCCCAATATAAGGTTCAAGTTTTCGGACCTTTATAGGTCCGATGGGGTGCATCTTTCCAATAAGGGCAATAGGGTATTCTTAGAGGACTTGCAGCATGGGATCCAGATGGCACTTGGTTGCTGATTGGGGTAGCAAAGGCCAAGGCAGAGGCTTGGCCTTAGCTGTGGTTGGTTTGTGCAAGCAAGAAAAAGGAACTGGTGAGCGCCTTATGGCATATCCTGTTTGGGAACAGGAGGTCATCAGGATACTGCCTCAGGGCTATGTGGTTCGGGGTGGAGAATAATGATTGCCTCTGGGAACCTCTCTGGCTAGGCTCCTCCCTGAAGGTCCATGTGGTCTCAGAGGTAGGCGCTCCGGTGGGGCAACCAGTATGCTGGGCTGCCAGTTGCAAGCCAGATTCTCGCTGGCTCAAGACCAGACTCAGGTGACCCGCCCATATCAAGGGCAAGGAGGTTGTGTCAGGGAATGACGCCTGCCTTGCCTGTTCCTGTGCTTGCTTAGTTTGCCCATTGCTGGAATATTCTGTTAAATAATTAATAAAGTGGCTCTTGTTTAATTCCAATCGTTGTCTGTCTTATTATTCTGGCTGGGGTGGCAACTTGGCTCCCAGCGCACTCCTTGTCGTGTCGGGGGGCCGCTTTGCTGCCTTGCCTGATGACAGGGCAACAAAGTTAATTCATGCTATTGCGCAATTTGGAGGCCGGGGGGCGGGGCTGCCTTTAAAAGGCAGTGCCTCGCTCCTGCCTTGTCTTTGGCTCCGCGTGCTCACCCACTCGCCTGCCCTGTTCGCAGTGTAGGCTTTAGCTGATTGCCAATTGGGCCAGGTAGGAATTTTTCACCTCTACCTTGATTGGACGTTTGGTGGAGATGTTTTTGCCTACCTTACACTGCGGTCAGTTGTTAAGGGTATAGGTGGTGGATGAGTGTTAAATAGTTTGGTCACTTGGCAGGTTTGTGCAAACAAGAAAAAGGAACTGGTGAGCACCTTATGGCATATCCCATTTGGGAACAGGAGGTCATCAGGATACTGCCCCAGGGCTATGTGGTTCGGGGTGGAGAATGATGATCACCTCTGGGAACCTCTCCGGCTAGGCTCCTCCCTGAAGGTCCATGTGGTCTCAGGGGTAGGCGCTCCTGCGGGGCAACCAGTGTGCTGGGCTGCCGGTTACAAGCCAGATTCTCGCTGGCTCAAGACTGGAGTTAGGTGACCCGCCCATATCAAGGGCAAGGAGGTTGTGTCAGGGAGTGACGCCTGTCTTGCCTTTTCCTGTGCTTGCTTAGTTTGCCCATTGCTGCAATGTTCTGTTAAATAGTTAATAAAGTGGCCCTTGTTTAATTCCAATCATTGTCTATCTTCTTATTCTGGCTGGGGCGGCAACGGCCTATTTAGCACTTCTGCACCATTCGCTTTATTTAAACCACCCCTTCAACATTCTATTTGTCCTGAAAACAGGGGGAGGGGAGAATATAGGTGCCTACAGGTTCCCTGCACGAAGCCAATAGAAGCTTTTTGAGAGGAAGAATTTAGATTAAGAAATGGTGGGCCATATCCCCCATCTCCATTGTTCTAATCAAATTCAGAGTGTTCCATTGCTGCTCACATAAAAATGTTAGGAGATCTAGAGAGCTAGCTCAACTCAGAATCCTGCTGAGGTCTATTCAATGGGGTTTACTTTCAGGAAAGTGCTCTTAGGATTGCACTGCCAGTCATGGAATGCAACTTTTGGTCCTCAGACTCAAACAACATATTGTAGACATGGAAGATGATGAGGCTCATACATAGTTCCCCACCTACAAGAGCTTTTTATCTTCCCTTTAGTGGAAGAGGCTGAAGATTATGAGTAGGGCTGTTCTATCCACTGAGGTGAATGAGTGAGCTTGCTCCCATTGGTGTATCCGATCATACACATACTTTTGGCTTGAAATGAAAGGAGTTTGACGTAGTGAGGATGTTCACTACCTGGTCAAAAGAGTGCAACCATTGTAAAATCATAAATTGCCAAAGCTTCACAACAGCTGAAACTCATTTAGACTGGGTTACCTCCTTAATTGTCTTATGTCACAAAAGCAAGAAGCAGGTCAACACACATTTTACAAGGACAATAAAAAACATATTCATTCTCCTGCCAGTCTTATCCCCCTTTGCTCTCTAATGGTGAAAGAAGATTATTGAACTTGAAGTCTCCACTGTCCATCACTGGCAATAAAAAGAGATTTTATCTTGGGCTGGGGCATCAATTTCCACACAGCAGTGACAGTAGAAGTACTGTGGCACATCAGCTTGGAAAAGTTTATTCTGCTAAGCTTTTTTTCATCTTGAAGCGTCACTCTGAGAACCATTTAATGGAAAATGTTGGAATGTAATGTAATAGAGGCTAGAAATGGTTCTCTGTCATCTCCAAATAAGCAAAACAGTGATTTAATATCCAAAGGGCAGAAAGTATTCCAAAATGTTGATAGTTTAAAATTACAAATGAAAAAGGCTGGCCTTTTTACCCTGCAGAGATTCAACACCTATAACTATAGAGAAAGCTTAGGAAACTATACTAACAGAAATTAATGGCTTCTCCATGTACATTGATGGTGTTTCAAACAAGCACCATATTCTACTTGGGAAAACCAATTGGTATTATCTAAGAGCAACTGTGCTATATATGTCCAATGGTCTATTGAACCAATCAACATGTTTTCCACACTGTACAAGTAGATACCCTTGGAAGGAATATAATCAGGTACAGGCCAAGGCCTCATCCTGTTGTCTACAACACTGGTATTTAGACATTCACTGCCTGCAAACACTGAGGTTCCATTTAATCATCATGGATAATAGCCTTTGAAAGACCCATTCTTCCTGAATGTATCTGGTCTCCTTTCAAAGTAATATAAATTTGTGATCATCACTCCATCCTGTGCAAATGAGGCATAGAAATTAATTACACACTGTGTGAAGTGTTTTCTCTGTCCTTAAGCTTCTTCAGTGGGTACCTCCAATTTCTATAGGAGAAACATAAAAAAGCACTCTCTATCCACCTTCTCTACCCTATCCATTATTTTACAAACTTCTGTCATTTCCCTTGATAATCATCTTTTCTCTAAACTGAAAAGCCCTAGGCAAAATTCTTAGCCTGTCTTCCTAGGGAAGGTGCTTCAACTTCAGTAATTTTGGTTACCCTTTTCTGTACTTTTCCAACACTACAGTTTACTTTTTGTGATATGCTGATCAGAACAGAACTATATGCAGCCATACAATTATACACCTATCTTGTTTTCTATCCCTTTCCCAATATTCCCAAGCATGGAATTTGCTTTTTAAAAAATCACTACCACAGAACAGCTCAATATTTTTTCATTGCTATCCACTATGACACCATTCTCTCTCCTGATCAGTCAGTATTGTGTGTGCAAAGGAGTTTTCTTTGTTCCTGCCATCAGTTTGTTATTGGGTAACTGTCTTGCAACATCTTTACATAAACATCCTGGCATCAATTCTTTTGTTTGCTCACTACCAAAGCCCCATTAGTTTGTTCTTACAAATTCCCAACCTACTAATGGTAGCTGGCCAGTTCTGATCACTTAATTTTCGGTCACACGTGCCAGAAAAACCGGGGGTGGGGAAAGTGAGGCTTATTTCCTCTGGTGGAATTTGACCCACAGTTGCATAACCACGCCTTCATTTGAAGCTGCAGGCGCAGTCCGTCAGTGTGTGATCAGACTTTTTTTGGATTCCATTTTTTCCCATGTGTTTAAAAGAGGGATCGATGAATTGTACCTCTGCATGGAGGGCTCCCTATGGAGTTTGTGACGATGCACATACTGCGAAGGGGGGAAAAACACAACAGCACAGAGTCAGGATGGCCTGATCAAACTGTCCCAATGCCATGAGAGCGCACTGGAGCGATCAGACATGGGAAAGTCCATCTGTGGCCCGTTGCAACCCATTTACTACCAGTTTTTCCCTGGTGTCTTTTAACTCTGCTTTTGTGGCAGAGCAAAATGGGTTGCCGACAGCAGGGCGCTTTCCAGATATTGTCTGATCACTCCCTTTAAATCTGCCCGGCATTTGCACCTATGTCAGGTCTAATTGTGTGTATGATTGCAGCCTTACACTGATCTCAGCACCTTGAAAGGGTTGCAAGTTGCTCATTTTCCAAATCCAAATTGTTTTATTTATTTATTTATTTATTTATACATTCGATTTATTGATCACTGCTTCCCACACGCAGGCGGGCTCGCAGCGATTTACAATTTGTTTGAAGACAAGGGACTAACAATTCAATTCAGTGGGGGAAGGGAAGACAACACATATAACTGAGTTTTTCTGTTGGCTTTTAAGTCGAAATTCATTTTTTAATCCTTAGTTGCATATTTCCATGTGGATTTCTGCATCCCTCTTAGAATACACTGAGCTGTGATTTCCATACTGTATTGTGGGAAAACTTGGGGCTCCTTAGAAACTTATCAATGAGATGCAGAACAACAGACAATCGTTGAATGGCATCCCTTATCAGTGTTCCCCTATGATGTGCACCATAAGATTTAACATGTGTTACAAAGGGCACTCTCAGTTCTCATAGAGCAACCATTAGGGTAACAGGCTTCCCTGATGGCAAAAAACCTGAAAATCACTGTGCTATAGTACAAAACATTGCCTATCTTTGACCAGTAGTCTTTTTGTTATTTATTTATTTAACATTATTTTATAGTCCACATGGACTCAAGGCAGAGTACACATAGTGAGTCAGTACAATCAACAAAATTGGATATTCAATAACTAATGCATTAGGATATTAGAAGATTGGAAACCATAGCATAAGTGTTAATGCGACATATTGACTGGTACTGAAATTACATAATACGATCCTAATTACAGTATGCTATATACAGCAGAAAAGAACACAAGTCCTGATCATTTATCCAAGTAGGTTTGTGAAACCATTTTGTACTGTGCTGCCTTATTACCCATGCAGAAAAGCCCTCCTGAGTAGTTCCCTTTTGCATAGTTTGCCAAAGGCCAGGAGATTGGAAGCTTTCCTGATCTCCTCAGGCAGGCAATTCCACAAGGTGGAAGTCACAATGGAGAAAGGACATTTAGGGGCAGTGTGCCTGTGAAACTGGAGAGAAATTAGATTTCTTAACTCTTGATCAATAATCTTGATGAACAGTTAATATTTTCCACTGTGAATTTGCCACCGCAAGATGACTCTTCATCCATTCTGTTTAGGCTCAGAAAGCTCAAACAAGTACTGAATATCAGTGGTGCCCTTAGGACCTTATTTCTTTCATTCTTTCATTCTTTTTGTTCTACTTCACATATCAGTTGACTTTCTTGTTGAAAATCAAGGCAGATTTCAGAATTACAAAAAAACCCTGCAACAATCACCAGTATAGTACATACAAGAAATAATGCAATAAAACTGGCTAGCACAATTAAATACCAATGAAATAAAAATGGTATCATACATCCAATGAAATGGATTTCACAGTTAAAGAAGAATGACATAAATAGTTCTGCACACTGGGCCAAACTAGGCATGCCAATGTCCTGTATCTGCTGTTCTTGCCATTTTAAAGGATTAGAAAATGTTGCAAGGCCCTGATCCTGATCGGACCCACTGTTAGCAGTCAGACTCTTCCTCCCACAGAGCGGCAGTTTTTGGGCAGAGAGAGAGAGAGAGACCCCTCTTAATATCACCCCCAAAATCATAAGTACAGGACACTTCCTGGCCCAGAATTAAACAAAATAGATGCCAGAACAAGCCTGGGCAAGTACTTTGGAAGATGAGTGAGAGTGGCTGACTGTCTACTACCCCCTCCATGCCCCAGAGAGATGCATAATTGTGGGACAATGAGTCTCTCAGGATTTATTGACTCAACTTGAACTAATCTCACCAAGTCCAACTTTACTTCTTCTGTACCTGCTTACCTGAATTAAACAACAGTTAATCAGGGCTTAATTCTACTCACCTAAACCAATAGCCCTCCCATCCAGTACTTGAAAGGTCATCAAGTCTCTCCCACACTATTGTCCACCGCAGAAAACCCAGTAAGCTATTGTTTTTTTCTGGCAAACATGTCCCAGAGTACATTTTGCCCTATAGCTAGACAGCCATATCTCACTGTATATATTGGGTATGATGTTTAATCAGACCTGTTGCCCTTCTGCTGTTTTGAGATTGTTGGCTGCCAACATTTGTGGGATCCTTGCTTTGGATTTGAATCTTATGCCTTGAACCTTCACTATTTGATAACCAGCTCTGTTTTACCCTTTTGCTCTATCTCTTTGGCCAATTACCTCCCCCTTTTTTGAGTGATATATATTGCATAGTGCATGTGTGTGTGGGGGGGGGGTGTGTTTGGAGTATAATTTGGACATTCTAATATTTGGTACTGTTGCATGGCAGATATCATTATGATTGCATGAGTATATTAGTTATACCCATAAAACTATCACTGATTTTACAGTATTCAAAGTCTCAGTACTTTTCCCAGCTTAGGTAAGGCGCTGCAGGGAGCAATCTTAAACAGGTCTATTTTATTTGGGTGGAGCTTATTTTTAGGGAACTGCTCATAGAATTGTAACCAAAGTCAGTACTTTGACTTTTGGTTTCCAATAATGTTGGTCTCTACCAAGATTTTGTGCATTGCTTTCAGCTGGGTGTAAAGCCCAAGCTCCCAAATCTTTTGGGTGAGAGATTCCAGGAAGAAGATTTTCAGGCTAACCAAATGTGAAGGTGGGACTCAGTCTAAAAGTGTTCCCATTGCAGTGGGGCCACATTCATGCAGGAACATGTTGTGTGTCTAATGAAGGCATGCTTCATTAACCAGCTCCATATGTATTTATTTTTAAAGTATCATATGGTCTTAAAAATTCCTTCTGTAGCACTAATGTGAACACTTTGCTTAACTAAATATTCATTATTTAATCACATTATTCATATGCTCACAGTGCTATTATTGGCATGTTTCTAATACTAAAATTATGTGTTGAGATTTTGCTATTGGTTAAAAATTAAGATTAAGGGGGAAATTATTGAAATATATCTCAAGGAGGATCCTGGAGCTACATATTTTCCCATTTGTCCTTTTAAAATTTTGATTTGTTTTCATTCTCTGTGTTGTTATTTCCAGGTCTTTTTAATTTATTTAATTCCTATTAATTTCCATGGCCTTCAAAAGGAAACATCATTTTTTTTGCTGTAGTTTCTTTATTTTTCTATTCAACCTGAATGATATTTTCAGAGATTCTGCCCTGCACCCAAAGGATAATCCAGAACATTTTTGTTTTTGCTTATTTAGGGTCCTAATGCTGTAGAAAAGCCACATTCTCATATAGCAATTGACAGAAGCAGATGTTGGCATTCTCAAGCAGCATTACACAGTGAGCAGAGGCTAGTACTTGGAGCACTTAGGAAGACAGGCAGCAGGGGGTAGTGGAGAACATGTTGAATTTGACACTGTTGGTATGATGTTCCCCTTTTTTGTAGGTCAGAAATAGGATACTTACTTGGGTTCCTGCTCATAGGTCCACAGAGCAGAGACAGGGAGATACAGGGATGGGAGCAACTGGTTTCATGCCAAGGGAGCTCACACATTCTACCATTCTAAGTAACAAACATAACTAACCAGCAGGGACTCTGCCCCATGGGACTAAACCAACACACACATCAGAGGGAGGAATAGCCTGCTCCTTTATAAGGTATATAATACCTACATATACCTGGATAGCCCAGGCTAGCCCAATCTCATCAGCTCTTGGAAACTAAGCAAGATTGGCCCTGGTGAGTATTTAAATGGGAGACCTCCAAGAAGTACCAGGGTCATGAAACAGAGACAGGCAATAGCAAAGCACCTCTGAACCCCTCTTGCCTTGAAAACTCTATGGGGTCACCATAAGTCAGCTGGGACTTGACAGCACTTTCCACCACCAATACCAACACCACAGTAGAAAGCCAAGCTGCAGTACAACAGAGCAGGCAGAGGCTGGCAATGTGAAGGTTTAGGACACAGAAACCATGTTTATCTCTCCTCCCCTACAGGCCGTCAAGGTACCAAAGACTGGTGGAAATGTAATTGGCAAGAAATCCATATAAGTGCAATTCTATCCTGTTAAAAGACCTGAATGATGATTGGGAAGTTTCCCTGTCAGTTTGTTCATAACTCCTGATATGAACATAAACTATACATTTTCTCTCTGACATCCCTGAGCTCTTAAACTTCTCTAAACAAATATGCCAGATACCTGAGACTTGAATATATCAAATAATCCAGTAAAATTTCCTTGTTTTGTTTTCATTGTCATAGTGAATTGTACTTTTTAGTTAATGTTTTTCATTCATTTTGAAATGAAGATACATCTCTGATTCAGATGCAGAAATAGCATTTTGACTATAGAACATAAGAACATAAGAGAAGCCAGTGTTGGATCAGGCCAATGGCCCATCCAGTCTAACACTCTGTCACACAGTGGCCATAGTTACCAGGTGCCATCAGGAGGTCCATCAGTAGGGCCAGGACACTAGAAGCCCTCCCACTGTTGCCCCCCCAAGCACCAAGAATACAGAGCATCACTTGCCCCAGACTGTGAATTCCTATCTATACTTCATGGCTAATACCATTGATGGACCTTTGCTCCATATGTTTACCTAATTCCATCTTGAAGCTGTACTTCCTTTTATCTGTTCTAACCCAACTGCTCAGCAATTTCATGGAGTGCCCACGAGTTCTTGTATTGTGAGAAAGGGAGAAAAGAACTTCTTTTTCTACCTGCTCTATCCCATGCATAATCTTATAAACCTCGATCATGTCATCCCTCAGCCATCATTTCTCCAAGCTAAAGTGCCCCAAGAACTTTAACCGTTCTTCATAGGGAAAGTGTCCTAACCTTTTTATCATTCTAGTTGCCCTTTTCTGCACATTTTCCAATGCTATAATATCTTTTTTGAAGTATGGCCACCAGAACTGTACTCTGTACTCCAAATGCAGTTGCACCATTGATTTATACAGGGGCATTATGATACTGGCTGATTTGTTTTCAATTCCCTTCTAATAACCCCCAGCATAGTGTTGGCCTTTTCCATTGTAGTCGCACACTGTCTCGACCTTTTCATTGAATTATCTACTATGACTCCAAGATCTCTCTTTTGGTCAGTCTCCGCCAGTTTGGACTCCATCAACGTGTATTTATAGTTAGGATTTTTGGCTCCAATGTGCATCACTTTGCACTTGGCCACACTGAACCCCATTTGCCACGCTGAAACCCCCTCGCCTATCCTCGACAGATCCCTTTGGAGTGCCTCACAATCCTCCCTGGTTCTCACTACCCTGAACAACTTCATGTCATCTGCAAATTTAGTCACTTCACTGCTTACTCCCAACTCCAAATCATTAATAAACAACTTAAAAAGCATCAGACCGAGTACTGATCCCTGCGGTACCCCACTGCTTACCTCCCTCCATTGAGAAAATTTCCCATTTATGCTCACTCTTTTTTCCTTTTGATTAGCCAGTTTTTGATCCACAAAAGGACTTGTCCTTTTATCCCATGACTATTGAGCATACTTTGGAGCCTTTGATGAGGAACTTTATCGAAAGCTTTCTGGAAGTCAAGGTAAACAACATCTATTGGGTCCCCCTTGTCCACATGTTTGTTTACTCCCTCAAAGAACACTAACAGGTTAGTGAGACAAGATCTTCCCTTATAGAACCCATGCTGAGTCTTCCTCAATAGATTATGTTCATCAATGTGCCTACTAATTTTTTCCTTAATAACAGTTTCCATCAACTTACCCAGTATCGACATCAGACTGACTGGCCTGTAATTTCCTGGATCTCCTCTGGAACCCTTTTTAAAGATGGGAGTGGAGGCAGATTTTAAGGAAAGATTACATATTTTTGTCAGGAGATCCGCAAATTCACATTTGAGTTCTTTCAGAACTCTTGTATGTATGCCATCCGGGCCCGGTGATTTATTTGTTTTTAAGTTGTCTATCAGTCGTAGGACCTCCTCTCTCATCACCTCTATCTGACTCAGGTCTTTCAACACCCTTCCCAAAATCAGTGGTTCTGGAGTGGGCAAGCACTTCTCATCTTCCACCATGAAGACAGAGGCAAAAAATGCATTCAGCTTCTCAGCCATTTCCCTATCATTCTTCAGTACACTTTTTACCCCTTGGTCATCCAAGGGCCCCACTGCTTCCCTGGCTGATTTCCTACTTCTAATGTATTTGAAGAAAGTTTTATTGTTGGTCTTTATTTTTTTGTGTGATATGCTCCTCCTAGTCCCTTTTTGCCATCCTGATCACAGACTTGCATTTTATTTGCCACAGCCTGTGTTTCCTTTTATCAGCCTCACTGAGACTAGCTTTCCACTGCTTAAAGGAATCCTTCTTACCTTTTACAGCTTCCATTACTTTGTTTGTTAACCATGCAGGCTTTTTTCTATACCTATTTGTGCCTTTCCTAACCCGTGGTATATATTTTTTTGAGCTCCTAGGATTGTAATTTTAAATAGTCTCCAAACTCCCCAATGGTTTTGACCCTTTCTACTTTTCCTTTCAGTTTTCTCCTCACATGTCCCCACATAGCAGAGAAGTTACCCCTTTTAAAGTTAAAAGTGGTTGTGTCAATCTTTTTGGGCAGCTCTCTATTTATACAAATGTTGAACTCAGTAACGTTATGGTCAATATTCCCAAGTGGTGCAATCACTTTTACATCTCTCACCAGGTCTTGGGCATTACTTAGGACCAAATCCAGGATTGCCTCTCCCCTGGTAGGTTCCGTGACCATCTGCTCCATAGCACAGTCATTGAGAGTGTCTAGAAACTCAATCATTTTTTCCCGACTTGAACACATATTGACCCAATCGATCTGTGGGTAGTTAAAGTCACCTATTACAACACAAAGTATTTGCCTGTAATGACCATAACATAGATTCAGCTTTCCCCCCTCCCCATAATATTGAGTTTTAATCTGCAGCTGAAAGGATTTCAGGAGGTTGGGCTGAGAAATACATACTGAAAAGGGAGGAAGGATGAATCAAGAATGCATGATTTTAGAGAGGAAACTTAGCTCAATGATTGGGCATTCTATAACTTTTTTTGTAATACCTTAGCAACTAGGACAGTAGTTTATATTTGGAGGTGGGTAGGACTTGTGTGGAAGCACATAAAAATAGTTGGGTTTGTGTGTCCAAACTGTTTGCTTCATGGCTCTGTCTCTAGGTGGCCAGTGATTCTCTCTTATCTCAGAATAGTGTCAGAATAACCAGTACGAGAAAACCGATTAATCTTTAGTTAATGTTTTTATTTATTTTTTTTGCTGCTCACAAAGTTTACTGAACAACTACTGGTGATATCCAGCATCATAAGGTATCCCCTTCACCTGTAAGTATGCATTTATTATGTTTTTCTTCCAGTCTTCTCCAAGGAGCTCAGGGTGGTATGTATAGTCTGCTTTTGTTCCATTAGAGTTAGGTGAGAGAGAAAGTGGCTGTGTCAAGGTGCGCTTTGTGAGAGTTCCTCATCCAGCACTCTTCTAATCACTATACACTGGCAATCAATTACCACCTATCTCATTCTGTCACTTGTATGCTCCTGCCTTACCATTCCTTCTTCCTTCAAATCCCTCCCCTCCCACAAAAAGTTTTGATAAAAGAAACAGAGACAGAGGGGTGTGTAGTTATGGTACAGAGGGGGCTGGACTCTCTCTGAGAAACTTCTGCCAGTCACTACTGTTATTCCCCTATAAAGTAATTCTTAATTCATGGTTTTACTTGTATACACATTTGAAAACTAGATTAAGTTTACTTCAGATGTATTAATGTTTTTGCTAATGCCTTCAGGAATTGTTAGCAGTCAGGCTTGTCTCCCTGCAGAGGGGCAGTTAAGTGCTTTAAGAGATGGAGGCATGAACACTCCTCATATAAATCTCACCTCAAAAATCAAAAATATAAAACTCTGGCCCCAAAAGACACAAAATGGATGCCAGTCAGAAGCCAAGACCAGGAAAATTTTTGCAATCAGAGGGCTTTCTCTCCTGACCAATTTACCCTATATTAGAAACACTGAACCCTTTTCACCCAAACCTGGTAGTTTACCCATTCAGCAGCAGCGATCATCAAGTCATAAGGGAACATTTACACCATTATTACACCCATCAAGTTTCTCCCATGTAATTGTGTAAAATGTATCAAGCCTCTCCCAACACATTGTCCATTTCAAAAAAACAACAACAACCAATCAAGTGATTTGGGGGGGGGGCACACACATCAGCCCTATATCTGGCAAATCCAGACACCAGTCAGTGTGTGTGTTCTTGGATTAAGACCTCTCACCCCTACTTGCATATGGGCTTCCCCTCACTAGCTCCTTCATGAAATGCTGGCCATTTCACTGCTGCTTCCACAGACCTCTGTCTTTGAGACCTGTAACTGTTGCCTCTCCAAAATAATTTTCTCCCACTTCCTTCCTTTAATTTCCTCTTATTCAGCATGTGTGTTTTTAAGTTTTTTTTTGTGTGTGTGTGTGTGTGTGTATTTTGCCCTTTCCCCTATTTTCAATAAAACTCTTTCCAGTTGAACAATGGACTGGGTCATTTTGAGAGTTCCCTAAGGGGAAAATACCAATAAACATTTGTGGAGATCCCAGTTACCCCCTCTAGCTTGTCCCCTTTAAGTTAATTTTCCCAATCCATTAGGAGACAGCCTATTTAGTTAACAGATTCAGTAAAAATATCAACCATGCTTCTGTATTTGGTAATCTCTGAATGATCTTGTGCTTTCTCCCCATCCCCCACACCCACCTGTCATCCATTTTCTCCCAACACATTTTTTTTGCCTGCCATGTCATCATCTTGCATTGAAATTCCTGCAGTGTTCCCTACATTGTGTGATGAATCTCCTTCAAAATGCTGCTGCCAAAGGAGCTTTTGTTTGCTTCATTACTCTTCACATGCCACTCAGTTTTACTAGTTTCACTCACTCTTTTCTCATATTTATCTGTTACTTCTAATGCAAAGAATTGAAAGCACACACACCAACCCCCCCAGTATAAAAAAATCAGGCTTGGTTTAATTAAACTGAGCACAATTTGTATTTCCAGTTATAGTAACTGCTTAAAGAACTCCTAGCTTTGAAGTTAATGACATATGTTGCTGTAGTGATGGGGGGGGGGGGGGGGGAAGCCCTACGGCCATCACTTTTAATATGGTCATAGCAGCAACCTTCTAAAGGCTTGCTCAAGGCACTGAAAGGGCACTGTTATTTTCCCTGAGAAAAAGCACAAGCCATTTTATTCACTATGTCAGAAGTGTTGAACTCATTTGTTATTAGGGCTGGATCTAACACAAATGTTACTTTGTCAAACTGGGCCATGTGTGACATAAAATGTAATACCAGTTACTGGAGATATAAACTTTGTAAATGACACAGGCAAACCCAATTAATGATATTATTTCCCACCCATCAAAATATTATTTTTTACTCAAAATACAAACAAAAGCAATGGATTCTGAACAGTGAAAGCAACTGATCTACTGGGGAATCCATGAAAGTTCCAATAAATGTATTTAATCATATGCAAGACTAGGTTGTCCCCCAAGGGATACCATAAAAGTGGGAGGTACCTTACATTTCCATACAAATTAGTTACTTTTTGTATATATAGCACTTTTAGGAGACGAGCCCTCTTCCTTGCAAGTTAATAAGGTGGTTTTCAGCAACCTCCATATGCCCAGCCTTAGCAGCCGAGCACGGCTATGATCCATCTCTTGCTCTTTGTTTAATCTCTTCCTCTGTCCTATCTCTGAGGATCTTGAGGAGGCACACTGGACTTCCCCCTCCATTGCCTCCCCCCACCAACACAGGGAGATAGTCCAGGCTGAGTGACTGGTCTTGAGTGACTCAGATGACAGGTTCCTGGCTCAGGAGGATGGGGGCGGGGTCTGAACCTGGCTTTCCCAGATCCCCCCATTTCCAGTTCTCATCCCTCCTGCATTTCCCACAGAAGCAATAGGGCTGAGGGGAAGGCCTAATGGAGAGGCTCTTTCTGAAACCTCCAAGAAGTGATTTTTGTCCTCCCATGATCCCTTTTCCTTCATGGACTGAGAAGAGATGTGGGGGACAAGGAAGGTCACCATCCCCCATCCTCCCTCACATTCACTCTACCTCCCAGTTTTGTGGCTGTTCAGATGTTTGGCAGTGACAATGGCACCCCCTTTTCCCTTCACTCCTCCACTTGCTTCTGAGGCTGGAATATCCTTCCCCTCGGAATGGCATGGACAAGACAGCCCAGTTGCTTCCCAATCAATGCTCTGGCCCTCCTCCTTTCTCCCTTGCCAGCCCCATCCCTTTGTTGGCAAACTGATGCACAGCATGCCCACCCACTCTCACCAAGCCCCCCTCATAGTCATCATTTGGGGTGGTGGTGGCAGTGCCGGCTGCTAGGCTCTGCCCCTTCATGTAGTGGCTTTTCCAACTCTTGGTAAGATACTGTTGAAGGAGGGTGGAAAGGAGGGTGGAAAGACCTCCTCTTTCTCCACCTTTATTGCCATCCCCCCACTATTTTACTTCAGCCCCATAGTCCTGCCCCCTAGCAATTTCCTATCTATTTCTTGACAGCTTCAACCACCCACATCTCAGCCACACATGCCCACTCCCCCCCAGCAGCCTCCTGCTTTCCCTCCCATGGACCAATTGCTTGAGAGCCTTATAAGAGCTCTGGATGAGCTGGTTCTGGCCCCTGGGCTGTATGTTTGACACCCTTGCTCTATGTCAGGCATATTGAAATTTTGAGGGTTCTTTCTGTAAGTTACGTAAAGTTTAGATTTTATTTTGTTCAATTACCTGTCTCTTCACTATACCCTCTTAATGAATGAGTAAGAACTCCTGGACTTCCTCAACAGACCAGGAAGGTCACCTATTCTTCTGCCATTTAGAAGACGTCTCAAGACTGAACAGTTCAAGAGGGTGTCTGAGGGCAGTCAGTGGAGGAATGACAATGCATGCTACCTGATCTTGGCTTTCTGCTTGCTATTTATATGAATAATAATTGTTTTTAAATGTTATGACAAGCAGTAGTATTACTGAACGTTTTTAAAACTTTCTTACATTGTCTCACGTTAACATTGGTCAAGAAACCTGTTTGCATCTACAGATGGCAGAGGTACTTCTAAGGCATTGATTTTCCAACTGGGTTCAGGGATCCCTGGGAGTCTCTGAGGTAACTAAGAGGGTTTTTAAGTCCTTTGGCTTATGTGGAAATGGAGTCCCTCTCATACTTCATGACAAGTAATGCAAGTCCTCTTGCACTATATTTTCCTGGACTAAACTCTGTTGAGTAGACATGAATAGGAGTTTCATAAGACCTGCTAAGGATACGTATCACAGTTTTAGAGAAATGGAGGCAGGTATTTTCTACCCCAAGAAAAGAACTGGCTTTCTCCCACTCTTCTGAAGGGTGGGAACTCAGAGCTGTCACAATCTATTGTCACCTAGGTTCCATATTACCTCAGAAGAGGTGCCAGAAAATGCACAACTGGTTGCTGGAATCCAATAAGTCAGACTTAGGAATTCTTGTTTAGCTGGCCTCCATGGGACATGTGTGACTTGCCTCACACTTTGAAAGGGGGATTTCTAGTGTGTGGCAGGCACCAGTAACAGAAGGGAGAGAATCTGTGGAAAAATCAGATCTAAATGAGGGATGCTATAGTTTGAGAACAGCAATTGTATGGTGCACAGTCAGTCCCTGTGGATGGTATTGAACCTTTCCATGACAGCTGTAAACAGAGAATGTGTTCTAGAATAACACAACATTTCCCTGAGCCTATATATTGTAGATGACAGCCTGTAGTAGTGGGAAAGCTGTATTTCAACTATTCTTACTGAGGAACTTGTGTTTTCTAAAAACTAGGTCTGAAACTGCTGGTATATCATTTTTCACAAATTTAATGGTTAGCATGAAATAGTATTTGCTAGCTGACACAAAATGGCATTTTTGGTCTTATACCATTAGATAGCATGAAATGGTAATTAATATCAAACAATCTATAGTCTGAATTTTCATATTTGAAGTTTTAGTAAAATCACAGAGACTCAGAGAGACAACAAATCCAAAGTATTCAAATTTGAAATGGGTGGAAAAAATTACACTGAAAATGTACAATCAAATTTCCTTTGAAATTTAACACTCAAAAATGTGAATGTCAAAATTGGAAAGTTTTCCAGATTTTGCATATTTGCAATTCTTTATTTGGGCTCTAATGCCATTGGATATGCAGTAGTTACTACTGTGGTGAGATAGCAGTGATGATAGAGGCATTACTTTAACTCATTCTCATAAGTAGACTGCTCTGCACAGTCACTACTAAAGTGCTGATGCAGACAGCCAACAGTGTCACTAGTTGTGGCTAAGGTTCCCAGTTTTTAAAATTAAATGTAGCTACAAAAATGAAATTCAGGGGGTCCCATCCTTTTTGAGCATATGGGCACATTTGGAATTCTGACACAGGGTGGTGGATGCAACTACAAAATGACTGTCTCAGGAAGTGGAGTCACACATACACAGAGAGAGAAGACCCCCAATTGCAGGGGAGAGGGGTAATTTAAAAAGTACACCAGGACAGTGGAGTGAATGAGAATAAAACCAACACTGTGGTGGCATCTGAACAGCTGAATGGATTTCCACTAGCTAATCAGAAGCCTTGTTGGCCAAGAGAACTATGTTAGCCAAATTGCTCTATTTGCTTTAATAAAAGGTTGGGGAATTATGATATTAATGTGTAATTGGCATAACTACAGGATCATGGCCTTTATATACCAGAGTCCCACCTTATACAGGTCACAGAAATAGACACAGAAACTAGATTACAAAAGCAGTGATCTCTTTACTGAAGGATTCTTAAACTTATTAACAATAATCAAACATTCATACACACAATACAGAACTAAGGAAGCAGAGGGTGATTGATAGGGAATAGAGGGGTTGTGGGGTGATACTACCTGTCCAGATGTGCAGAGATCCATGAAGAAAGGATTATTGACTAAACCCAGAGGGTAAAGGGGTGGCCTGCCAGTTGGCATCAGGGCAGAGACACATGGTCTGAGGCCATGGGCCCAGATGGTCAAAGGCACTGGAAAACAATGCAGACCAATGGAAGGTCTTGGGGGTTGGTCTCAGGTGAGAACAAAAGATTACCTTGGCTAATCAGGTGTCCCAGGAGGTGTGTGGCATCAGGATGGGCAAGGCCTAGATGTGGCTAATGAGCTTCCAGAGGGGGCAGAGTCTGGATTAACAACTGGAGCCAGGTGTGCTGGGGCTAGCTGAATGGATTTTATGACCACTGATGGTTCTGCCAAGGCAGTTGAATAGGTTCCCAGACAAAAGAGGGAGAGGGGTCCCTGATTAGCATCAGAAAGGATCATTAATAATTTGAATGTTTGATTGGTATCTTGGCATCCTGAGGGATGGGGCAAGGAGAGACAATGAACATAGACATGAGATGACACAAAAAGGGCTGGGTAAGGTTCTGGAGACAGAAATTTGCCAGGTGGCCTCTGAATAGCTTTTAGAAATGTAGATACTTCACCTAGTGGAACCCATTGTTATCCCCTAAACATAATCTCTTCTGGGTGGAGGGGGAAGACTGGAGGTTTGCTTTGAGGGTGCCTTTTGAAACCTGAATATGAAATCCCTGTTTCCAGAGCTATGGCTTCCTCTGTGTTCCAAAACCAGGAGTGTCTGCCTTGGCCTGAGTTTTGTGGGTCTCTGGTTCAAGTTAGAAGTGGGGTGCCCCTTAGGGCTGCCAAGTCCCCGGGTAGGGCGGGGGAAGCACCGATTTTTAAAGCTTTCCCCCGCTTTTTCAGAATTGGCCACTGGGGGAGGCAATGGCTGCCAGCAGGGAAACGTCGGAGGCTGCCCTGGCCTCTTAAAAGGGAAATGTCTGCAGAGAACCTGCCCTGCAGTAAAAAGCCTCAACAGACATTTCCCCTTTAAGAGAGAACAAGAGAGCCCCGCCCAGAGAGGCTCTTTCTGCTGAAGGGCCTGCTTTTGCATGTGGCCTGCTGCTGGAGTAAGCTGCTTGGGGTAAACTGCTGGGGTCTGCCAGCTCTTTTCCTTCTCTCTCTCTCCCCCTCCCCCTTTCTTTCTTTTTTCTGTCTGTCTGTCTGTCTCTCTCTCTCTCTCTGTCCCCATCCAGCAGAGGTCTATCAGTGGCTATTATTAGCCACAAGGTCTAAATGGAACCCTTTGTCTGGGGCAGTGAGGCTCTGAATTCTTGGTGCTTGGGGGGCAACAGTGGGAGGGCTTCTGGAGTTCTGGCCCCGCTGCTGGACCTCCTGAGGGCACCTGGTATTTTTGGCCACTGTTGTGACACAGAGTGTTGTACTGGATGGGCTGTTGGCCCGATCCACTGTGGCTTCTCTCCTGTTCTTATGATATGAAAATCATATTTAGCACTTGTGTAGCACTTAGTGCTTCATATTCTGCCGAGATGAGGAAGGATTCAGTAGGGCCGTTGCTCAGTGATAGAGCATCTGCTTGACATGCAGGAGGTATCAGCCTCTTCAGCTAAAAAAGGATCAGGTAATAGGTGACATTAAAGATCTCAGCCTGAGACCCTGGAGAGCCACTACCAGTCTGAGTAGTCAATACTGACCTTGATGGACCAATGGCCTGATTCAGTATTAAATAAAATGATTCCATGGCACTGCAGGGTTTTGAGCCAGGCTCTCCCAGATCCCAGCCAAACAAACTGACTGCTCCATAACACTGACTCTTGTTCAGCGACAAAAAACAGTGGCATAAAAGTCACAGTCTGGGTAATGCTGCTTGCAAGCCTATAAAGCTCAAGGCAGCAGCAGAAGCTTAGTATTAGGAAACTTCATGAGTTCATGTGTCAGCATGTGGAAGCAACATCACAGGATGTGACATCACAAAATGATGTCACTTCCTTTCTCCTGGCTCCACCCCCAAAGTCTCCTGGCTCCACCCCCACAGTCCTCAGATATTTCCCAAGTTGGACTTGGCAGCCCTAGTGCCCCTTGCTATTGGAGCTACCCAAAAGTAAAGACGGCACCTCTGGCAACAACTACCTGGCTTCACTTACTTTCTAAAAAGCACTTTGTGGGACACAGGGAAGGGGCCAGCAGGCACCATGGCATCCATGGGACCTATGTTGAGTACCCCTGAAGTAAATCTTTGGATTAGTCTGGAATTTGTTCTAGTCAATGCCTCAACTGTAGACTGGACTGGATACAGTTAAAGGCAAACTTATACCACAGACTATATTTTTCCTAGTGCTTGAATTTCCCCCTTACCCCATGATTTTGGTTTCTTCCATAGGCAGTCTGTTAACAACAGTGTGATGATGGTTGCACTAGCAAGCACAACTAGTCTTGAGGTGGTGCTGAGGATCAATGGGTCCCCATGTTGCTTACTACTCATTCATCTTTTCTCTCTGGGACCAACTGCCATTTCTTCTGAAGGGGGGAGAGAGAGAGAGAGAGAGAGAGAGAGAGAGAGCATACTGAATGAGTGCAGGCCCAGACCCTCCAGACAGACTAGCTGTTTTTAACTTTCTCATTACTGGTTACATCAGCAATGAGGTAACCAATCTGCTTGCTGAAGGGCTGGACTTCTGAAGCCCACCAGAACTTAGTTAGCTGACCACAGCATACACAAAACTACTTATTACAGCCGTGACATGTTGTCAGAATAGCCTAACGCTCCTATGCTGCTGTTGAGAATCAACGTTCTGGAATCATTTAGCCCCTCTTTAATTACTCATCTGCTGTAAAAAGGTCTTGATGTAACATTTACCCATGGCTTTTATCAGCAATACTTGGATTTACAACCTATGTGTTAATGAGTCCACTTGAGTTATTGCCTTGTTAATCCACAGTCTAGCTTTATATCCTTTTATATACATCTAACTCCATATCCAATAAAAGTTCATTAATCTTTACAATATTTAGCAATGAGTTTTGATCGCTTCAAACCTTTTTCATTATCAGCATTAATGGGTCAAATGACTTTATAGTCTGTTTTGTTTCTGGATATGTAATTTTATTGTATCTGCCTTTCTGGTTTTTGATTCCTCCTATTTGGGAGTGGTATACGGTTTAAGGTCAAGAAGAACTCATTGTAAGCCAGCAAGGCATATTATATGCTCTTATGAACTGTTAAAAGTCATAAGTTTGAACTTTGGGTTGTTTTTCTGCTGAGGGCAAATGCACTCTCTGTTGCAGTGAGAGGCTCCAGCCCACAGCGGGAGACTTCCTTCAGAGTTCACACCTACATGGAGACCAGAACTCCATTTCAAAGAGTTCTTCAGTCTCTTTCACGTGTTCACACCAACAGGGAGACCAGGACTCCATTTCAAAGAGTCCTTATCTCCTTTGCGCTGGCCTCTTCCCACCTTCCCCCAAAAGTCCCTGTAAGAGATAAGGTTGTTTAGCAACTAATCCTTGGCCATCGAGTGACCTGGCCGAAACCATCATGAGACCAAGGGTTGGCGCCATGGATCCTAGCAGCTGCCCAGGTGTTAGTTCCTGCTTAGCACCTAGATTTGCAATATTGCCCACTCCTTCCTGCCTCCTCCTCATTACACTGACCAATGGTAGGGTTAGTGGGGACAGACCAACTAGTAGGTGTGTCAATGGGATGTGGTCAGCACAACCCACCCCAATACCACCTTTTAAAAATTCTTACACACTATTCAAGCTCAAGCTCTTAACCCTCTACGTGTTTCTGCTGGTTCAGATCATGCTCCCCATCTTTCCTTTCTATCCCTCAAATCTTCTTTTGGAAAAAGGATCACCCATCTCCGGGATAGGTAAAGTATTATCCTCAACAAAACTCCTGCTCATGCAACAGTGCTATTTTCTATCTAAGTTTCCTAGATCTTGTGTGTATGTGTGTGTGATTCAGTTTTTGTATGCTTGAACAACATTTTATAGTAAACATCAGTCAAAGAAACCACTCAGCCTCATTGCCTATTTTCTGGGAACTCCTAGAAGGGGTGGGACCTTGACATAGCTGGCAAGGACCCGGTATTTTGCCAATTGCTAAGCTTAAATTAAAGCAATTCGGCTAACATCAGGATGTGAAGTTGGAAGGAACATTATACAAAGAAGTATATTTTAAATATTATAAATAATAACTTTCTTTGCTGGATGTGTTTCCACAACTTAATTCATGGAACTGTCCAAATTTATACATTGTGAAACTTGCATTATGTTGTCCTGATTTCCATCTTGCAAGAGTCCAGTAACACCTTAAAGACTAACAAAATTTGTGGCAGGGTATGAGCTTTTTTGAGTTTACATATTCATATACAGCTAGAATGTGAGTCCATCTGTCCTATCTATTGGTATGGAGAAATCAGCATTGGTAATGAGACAGGAAGCATAGGTCTTGATTCAGTCCAGGAGGATGCATTGTCTTGAGCTTTGTTATCAGTTGCAGTTCAGCACTCTCTCTTTCTAATCTCCCTTTGAAATTCCTTTATAAGATAACTGCTACTTTTAGGTCAGCAACTGAATGTCTTGAAAGGTTAAAATATACCCCCCACTGGTTTTAAATGTTGTGATTTCTAATGTCAGACTTATATCCACTGATTCTTTGTCAAAGGGACTGGCCTGTTTGTCCAATATAGAGGGTGGAAGGGCTTTGCTGACAGATAATGGCAGAAATCACATTAGAGGATGAGTAAGAGTATGAACCTAAAATGGTATGGCTAATGTTGCTGCGTCCACTGATGGTGTTGCTAGGTTCAATGTTAGAGCAAAGTTGGCATCTTGGTTTGTTGCAGGCCTTGGAAACAGTCACATGGACATCAGCCATACCACATCAGGTTCATGCTCCTTTTTGAGGTCTCCTGTCTCATTACCAATGCTGATTTTCCCATTCCTACTGCCTCTCTGCATACCACACATAATGCAATCACACCTGCTATTGTCATTTGCCTGCTAATTTCATTTGGCATCTGAAATCGCTCCACTTTCCAATATATAGGACTAGGAATAAGGCCCATTGTGGAAATAAATACAATGGGCTCTAGAAAGAGGCTCTGGAAGAGTGCCAAGGCCTTGGGCACTCAGCGTCAATTTGCTGTGGCAACCTCAGCAGGGTATAATGACACAGAGTCCACCAGTTTCTCCAGGGGAAGATCTCTGCCATCTGAAGTGCAGTCGTAGTTCAGCGTGATCTCCATCCCTCCCCTGGAGATTGGCAACAATAGTTCCCCATGAGGGACTGGTTGGCTTGGAGGGTGGAGTCTATGGCATTGTACCTGCCTGAAGTCCCACCCCTCCTCCAACATCACTGTCTCCAGGCTCCATCCCTCAAATCTTCAGGAATTTTCCACCTAGAGTTGGCAACCCTATCTGCTTCCCAGTCAACCATCAACTTCACTCTTCAACTTTCCATCTCTCTCTCCCCCCACAAAGCCTCCACCATGCTCTAAAGCCCTGGAGCACTTGTAATTCTGAGTGATCTCCAGCCCTCACCTGGTGATTGGCAACTGTTCTACAACCACTGCCTGGTGGGTCTAACTGTCCCCTCAGTGGCCTGCTTCTGTCAGTAAAAAGACCATGGACTTTCAACATAATCCCTTCCCCTGCCCACTGCCAGCTTGGCAACCAAGCTTGCTCTGATTAGGGAAATACCTGGAGATTGGGGGGGGGGGGGGTGGATCCTGTGGAGGGCAGCATTTGGGGGGGGGGGATGGAAGGACGCAGCAGGGTATAATGCCATAGGATCTACCCTCCAAAGCAGCCATTTTCTCCAGGAGAACTGATCTCTGTCATCTGGAGATCAAATGTAACAGCAAGAGGAGGTCCCACCTGGAGATTGGCAACCCTAGGGGGAAAGTCAGCCGCACAGCAGGGGGTTGAAGAGAATGCTTTGATGGTCACTGGCCCACCTCATTAGCCAGCCAGCCAGCCAGCCAACCATGGTGGAGCTAAGCTGGGCTGCGGTCAGACGTGCATTTTAATCCACTGTTGCCCCACCTCTAATTGATCCAGAGTATTTTATTATAGAGAATACTGATCAGACTCACCCCTTTTAGCACTCTTCAAAGCACTTTTGTACCATTCTTGAGCGATCAGATGCATATCAGACCCTGCAGCCAAGAAAAGTTGCTGGCCATTTTTAAAAATAATTTTTCCCTCGAGCATGCCCAGAAGCACTGCTATGCCTTCTGGGATATGTAGTTCATGGGGCCATCGGCCATTTTAAAAAAGTTTACTCTCTAAGTACCCCTTCCCCAAATCACAGGAAAAAGCTTTATTTGAAAGTTTCTATGCAGAAAACAATGTTTAGAGCAGCCCCTGTGGGTGTGGGGGAGAGAAAGAGTGGTGTGAATAAGCAGTCGTGTGCACTTCACTAACTACTGAAAAAAATGGCAGCAGAAAAAAAATGAGCCCTGTCAGAGCTACTTGATTGACTGGGTGATCAGACAACAGGAAATCCGGTTTGAAACCAGCTTAGGCCAAAAAGACCGGACTTTAACAGGTATCAAATAAACACGCAGTAAAGGGGGGGGAACGGGACACAAACAACTGGGACACAACAGACAGATATTGCTGTCTGATCATGTACTTTAAATCCATCAGGGAACAGCAATGGCAACGGATCAAACTGGACTTCTGATCACAGCCCAGGAGAAAGAGCCATTTCTTAGGGTTGCCATCCTCCAGGTGGGGCCTGGGGATCTTCCACTTTTACAACTGATCTCCAGCTGACAGGGATCAGCTTCCCTGGAGAAAATGGCTGCTTTGAAGAGTGGACTCTATGGCATTGTACTATGCTGAGGCCCCTCCCCTCCCCAAACCCCATTTTCTCCTGGCTCCACCCCCAAAGTCTTCAGGTATTTTCCAACTCAGACCTGGCAACCCTACCACTTTTACAGTTTATTCTGACTGGAAAGTCAATGGGTAGGGGAGGGGGTTATGCTGAAAGTCCATTGTGTTTTCACTGACAGAAGCAGGCCACTGAGGGACAGTTAGACCCACCTGGCAGTGGGCGGAGGAGAAGAGTGGACCCAGCACCCAGTCGGTCCTTCTCCTTCGCTGGCTCCCTTCATTCTAAGGCTGAGACACTGGCCGGTGGCTCTGTGGGTAAGACTGAGGCAAAGCAGAGAGAGAATGCAGCCAGTGGCCAGGGACCCCCTTTTGAGTGGCAGTCCTTCCAGCCAACTGATTTTGGCGCCCCATGGAATCTTGCCACTTGAAAATGGCTTTATATAATAAGGAAAGATAGATGGACTCACATTCTAGCTGTAGCTGAAGAAGTGAACAGTGCCTCATGAAAACTCATACCCTTCTCATACAGCTTCTCACAGTGCCTTCATATGGTCACAGTGCCTCAGAAAGCAAAGATATCATGAGGCCCAGTACCTAAGAAACATGCAGGATGGTTCACTTAAAGCCAGACAGCATAAACAACGATAATGCTTCTCTAATACCTGATCACACTTTAATAACCTCAGCAATGCACCACTAAATCAGGTTATTATACAATAATGTAGTGCTTTACTCAGGGGTCATTCCGTAGAAAAAGAGGTGCAGGAGCTCATTTGCATAACTCATTTGCATAACTCATTTGCATATGCCACACCCACTGACATTACCAGAAGTGTGTTAGAAGGCAACACCCACCGCTCAGGCTCCACCCAAAAAATCTCCAAGTATTTCTTAATTCGGAGCTGACAAGCCATTTTTACACTTTGACTAAAGACACTTTAGGTTTCCTTTGCTCTTGCAGGGAAGCTACCCTACAACAAGCATGAAAATACAGATCAAGTTAGTATGCTTTTTCTTTTTCTGCAATAAATTAGGAAAACAATCAAAATATTATTTTGGGAACAACATGCCTGGGAGAGATATTAATTAAAAGGGTAATATTTATAGCAGGCTTGAGAAGTATGTGTTCTATTGCACCTTTACACACATTAAGACCAGACAAGGTATAATCCCAAACAGACATCACACCAGTAGCCATGTACACAATGTTGCCCATGTTTGCCATCTATCATAAACACATCAAGGCAGGCTATAGGAAGGGTAGTCCTACAGTAAGATCAGGTGAGACATGATCTGCCTTAGTTGGTTGTCATTAACCAGGGGGCAGGGGCGTAGAGTTTTATAAATTCCAGGGGGGGGCGGGGGCTCTTTATCGCGCGCTGGGGCGATGTCCCCCCCGCTGGGAAACCTCCACTCCTCTCTGGGCCCCTCTGAGGCTCGCCAGCTGCTGCCGCCGGGGCCTCTCCCCCCCCACTCCTTCCCTCTCCCTTTTCCAGGAAAAGAGGGAGGGAGAGGGAAGGGTGGAAGAGTGGCCAGGCGGCGGGGTGGGGGGGGGAGAGGCACCGGCAGCAGTAGCTGCCGGCCTCGGAAAGGCCCCGGGAGGCATGGTGGCAGGCACTACGTTTTCCCAGGGGGGCTCAGTCCCCCCGGGAAATTTCAGGGGAGGCTTGAGCCCTCAAGCCCCCCCATAGTCTACGCCTATGCCAGGGGGCCCAACACATTGGGAAATTTTCTTACTCAAAACCCAAACAGAGCAAGTGGGAGACATGCAACTATGCCACAGCTGCCCTGCAACCCCACAAGACATCTATACAATCCAGGGCAGCCAGGAATCCAAGCTCAAACACAAACACTCACAAAAATCCATTCCACATTTTCTTTGCAACTCTTCTGGAGCTGTAATGTATTTCAATGGAGCCTATGCAAGTCAATTGGCATTCCTGGCTCCCATTATTTCCAATGGGCCTTCAGATTTCTCCCATGGTTTCCAATGGGCAATCCTGTCCTTCCTACCAACTGTCTCACTGGAGCTGTGCAAGAGAGGAGCACCCAGCTTCCTGGCATAACCATTCAGAAAGCAAAAGCAAAAAAAATATGTTTCCTTTCTTTTCAAAAATAAAGGATTTGAAGAAACTAAGAGTGGGAAAGCAGGAGAAATCCAAAGAGGACGTAGGAGAGAAGGGACGAGGAGAGGCTGGTTGAAAACATAGTTTGGCAAAGGCACATTGCTGGGGGGAGGGAGAAACGGAAGCCACATTTTCACCCCAACTTTTTGAGCACTGTGAATAGTAAGAAACCTAATTAGAAAAAGCTATGTTATTTTTAATTCATAGTTTTTTCTACTCCTCTCTCTCTATTCCCCCCCCACACACACTCTGTCTGCTTTAGAGTTTGAAGTAAAAGGAAAAGGGGGCAGCCACAGGACAGGGGGAACTCACTCTGTTTCCCCATGGATTTCCACATTTGCAGTTGTTGGTTATTCTAACTTTGTTCTGTATTACCTTGCCAAGGGGTCTTGTGGCGGTAATTCAGTGTTTTAATTCTGTATTGGTTTTGACTTGTTGAACACTTGTGATGTCTGTGTCCAGCATCTTCTGCTGTTTTGTTAGTTGTGAGCCAGCTCACACACTCAGCTTAGAGGGAACACTGAGTCCCATCCCCTGCCGGAGGCTAAGGTTGGCCTGGCAAACCCATGAGAAGTCAAGTTGTCTCCTTTGCCTTCTCCTTGCATAGGATTATAAGTTTATTCTAATGTTATTTATTGTATTGTATATGTTGTGAGCTGCCCTGAACCCACTTGTGGGACAAGGCGGGATATGAGCTTCATGGAATAAATAAATTTCCTCTCCTCATCCTCCTCCTTTTTAAAAATGCAGTTCCTGCTTCTGACAGATGGTCCGCCTGGACGGGAGGCGTTTCAGCCAGCTCCATTGCTGTATCCTGAGCCTTCTGCAAGAGGCACAGGAGGAGCAGAGAGCCCGGGTGAAGTTGGCACCCCTGCTGGGAAGGGAATGCCCAGCGCCTGAGCCTCCTCCTACTCAGAAGGAAAGTGACCTGATCCCAGCCAAGCGCCTATAAGGAAGCTTGCATTGCAGCCTGGCTGGCACAGATGCACCCTAGCGGGGTGCTGGGACAAGCAGGTGGCCTTACCTTCTGCAGAGGGTGGGCAGTGGTGGTGGTGGAGGAAGGCCAGGGCTGGTTGGCCGGCTGGGCCTGGGGTGATGACATGCTTCCTGCTCTCCCTGGGCTGGGGGGCTCGTCGGTGGGGTGAAGGCGCCGTTCGCCATGGAGCTGAGTCAGGCACAGAGCTGGGAAGCAGGCAGGCAGCCCACCAGGAAGGGAGACTTTGGGATCTGTGGGGCCAGCCTGAGCGCTTGCCGCTGCATCCCCCCTCGGGAAAAATCCCTGATAGCCTCCCTAGAGCCCCAGACTGGCTGCAACTTCCATAGCTGGCCAGAACTTGCGGGGCCAGCTGGAGTGCTCGCAGCCGCCCCCCTCCCCCCCCAGAAAACATCATCAACAACATCAATAACAATACCTTTTATTTGCATAAAAACGAAACAATGCACCCGGCGATATACCACAAAATAGCCAGGTAAAACAAGATTTCCAGTCCAACCTAATACAAGGCTCTCCTCCTAGAGACCTCATATAAAAAACTTGCTACAGTCTCAAGAATCTCAGGTCTCTGAGATGACAACAAAGTATCAATAATGAACTCCTCGGATTGATCCCGGAGGGGAGCGATCACCGCTTCAATATAAGCGAGACCAGGGGTCCGTTGGAGCGGGAGCGCACAGGAGCGCAGCTCTGGGAGTCAGGAGTCCAGGGGGCGGGCACATGACCAAGCCCCACCCCCTCCTCGGCTTCCCCGAGCAGTGCAGAGGCGCAGTGCCTCGGGGGAAGCCCTGCTAGGGTCTTTATTGTTTTTAATGTTTTGTTTTAATATTGATAATTTTATCATTGTTCCTTTTATGACTGTGTGCTGCTTTTCCAGAGACTTGCTCAAGGTGGCATATAAATTTTCTAAGTATACCATTTTTTATCTGGGCACATGGCACATAAGTACTGGAGAAATTTCATCAACCCTTCAGCAGCTTCCACCTTATCAGTTTGGTGTAGTGGTCAGGAGTTGGACTCTAATCTGGGAGAACCGGGTTTGATTCCCCACTCCTCCAGATGCAGCTGCTGGTGTGACCTTGGGCCAGTCACAAGTTCTCTCAGAGCTGTTCTCTCATGAGCAGTTCTCAAAAGACCTCCCTCAGTCCCACCTACCTCACAGGGTGTCTTGTTGTGGGGAGGGGAAGGGGAAGGGATGGATGGTGCACATGTCCTAGGTATCTCAAGTCTACTTGAAACCTGGTGGTTTCAAGGGAGCAGGAAGAGAATGAGGGTATGTTCTTTACGCTTATTTTTATTGCACAAAGTATTGGATGGGGAAGGGAATGGAGGAAGAGCAGGTCAGTTTCACTCACCTGTGGAGTGGAGCCTGAGGGATGGATGTTGCCTTCTGACACACTTCCAGTATGTTAGGGGGTGTGGCATATGCAAATGAGTTCTTTTTCTACAAAATGACCCCTGAGCGAGACGAATATCGTTATGAAAACTACAGTGTAAAAGCACATGACAGAAAACATCCCTAGACTGCTGTAACTTCCATAGCCAGCGAGGAAGCATTCTGGCTGGCTATGAAACTTGCGGTGCCAGCCGGAGCTTTCACCCTCGCCCTCCTCCCCTCTCCTCCCCCCCATGGCTGCAACCTCCCCCCCATGGCTGCAACTTCCATAGTGGTGCCAGCCGGAGCTTTCACCCTCGCCCTCCTCCCCTCTCCTCCCCCCCATGGCTGCAACCTCCCCCCCATGGCTGCAACTTCCATAGCCAGCCAGGAAGCGTCCTGGCTGGCTATGAAACTTGTGGGGCCAGCAAGAGCTCTCGCCCTTGCCCTTTCCCCCTCTCCCCCCCTGGAAAATACCCCCCCATGGCTGCAACTTCCATTTCCAGCCAGGAAGCGTCCTGGCCAGCTATGAAACTTGCGGGGCCAGCCAGAGCTCTCGCCCTCCTCCCCCCCAGAAAACACACCCCATGGCTGCAACTTCCATAGCCAGCCAGGAAGCATCCTGGCCAGTTATGAAACTTGCGGGGCCAGCCAGAGCTCTCATCCTCACCCCCCTCCCCTCTCCCCCCCCTGAAAAATACCCCCCCCCCGACTGCTGCAACGTCCATAGCCATCCAGGAAGCATCCTGGCCGGCTATGAAACGTGCGGGGCCAGCTGGAGCTCTCACCCCCCCTGGAAAACATCCCCAGCAGCCTTCCCGCAGCACCAGACTGACTGTGGCAGGTGGCCTTATCGTGCCGGAGCATGGAGGCTGGGGACAAGCCACAACAGCGGGGGTGGGTGGAGGCAGGCGAGTGGAGCAGGCAGGTGGCCTCTACAGGCCTTATCCCGTTGCCGCCTCCCCACCCCCAACAGCCCCGCCACGCTCCCTAGAAAGGCGGGAAGTGCTCAGCCTTGGCAGGCCTTTCTGCAGGCCCCCGCTACTTACCTTCCTCCCTCCTTCTGCCTCCTTGTGGCCGACTGAGGGCTCCTGGGACCAGGGGGCAGGGTTTGGTCATGTGCCTGCCCCCTGGACTCTTCACTCCCGGAGCTTTGCTCTGCCAAGCTCCGGCACGAATGGACCACTGGCTTTACTATATCCAGATAGCACCCTTGTTATCTATCTGCCTACATATTACACACACTTTCCAAAAACATAGCTGCATTTGGGGATGGACATGCACCCCATTTTTGCATTTGGCTCAGTTTGTGGTCTGTGGATAACTGAACCATGAACCTACACAAATGGATATACTGGTTTATGAACTGAATGCATTCATATAGGTTCATGACCCATTTAAACAAAACAGCTGAGCAGCAGGTCCTGCCACTCAGCTGATAGGTTTAAATGGCTGGGAGCCATTTAACCTCCCAATTCTTCTCCCTGCCACTTTGAAGTGGGGGGAGAGGATTGGGAGGGTTTAAATGGCTCCCAGCCATTTAACCCCTCAGTATTAGTCCCCATCACTTCAAAGCAGGGGGAGAAAAACCAGGGGGTTAAATATAAGGGTGAAATACCTCCCAGGGGGCATTTCATCACATCCTTTCTACTGGCTGCAGCTTTCCTGTTCAGCAAAAAAGAAGAGGTGAAGTGCCTCCCATGACCAGCAGACAGGAGGGGGGTGAAATGTCCCCTGGAAGGCACTTCCCCCCTTCCTTTCTGCTGGCTGTGGGAAGCCACAACCAGCAGAAAGGTGGGGGTCAAGTGCTCCCAGCAAGGCAATCCTTCCTTCCTTTCTGCTAGCCATGGGGAGCTGTGGACAGCAGAAAGGTGGTGGTCAAGTGACCCCTGGAAGGCCCTTCCTCCCTTCCATTTAAACACTCCTTTCTGCTCCCTGCAGCTTTTTACAGGAAGCAGAAAGCAAAGCCATTTAAACCCCTGTTTTCTACTCCCTGTGGAAAACCACAGGGAGCAGAAAGCAGCAGTGGTTTAAATGGCTCCAAGCCATTTATACCAAACTGCTGAGTCCCAGCCACTCAGCTGTTTCTCATGAAAACCACAAAGCCTTGCCTTTTGCTATCCCTAAACAGTCACAATCCTCCACAAATTGTGCCAGAATTCATGGAAGTTCATCCTGGTTCTCCAGTTCACAAACCCCAAACAGACCAAAATTTGTGATAAACTTTATTTCATTAGCCAGTTTGTGCCCATCCCTAGCTGCATTCATCTAAGCAAATGCCCAGAAGCAACTATTTGTTGATATCCTAGGCATCATGTTCAGCAACGCCAATCAATGTGCGGTCTATTTTGTACTGTAAATAACTGTAAGGTGTAAAAAGAAGGGAGGGAAAACATCCACTGCTCTTTTGTGCACAGTCAGTATTTATTGAATGAATGTATATGAAATAAATATATATGAAATATATAATCACTAACTATAATGGATCCTTGAAGTAAGAATTTGCAGTGCTCATGAAAAGACTGATTGGGGGGAAAAAGGATCACAGGAGAATTAGTTTCACCCAGGGATCTTTTTCAGCAGGAACGCACTGGAACGCTGTTCCGGCTGGCCCCCTCCCTGCCGGGCCTGAGCTGTTTACACTTAAAGGGAAAGTTCCTGCAGAGAGCTGGCAGGAAAAAGCCCCACCCGGCACTTTCCCTTTAAGTGCAGAGAGCCAACAGGAGAAAGCCCCGCCCAGAGATTAAGCACAGAGGCTAGGCTCTTTGCCCTGAAAGGCCTGGCTCTGCATTTGGCTTGCCGACATCGCGTCACTCTCCCTGCTCTGGTAAGTGCTTCCCCCATCTCTTTTCCTTCTCTCTCTCTCCCCCCAGCTTTCTTTCTGTCTTTCTTTCTTTCTCTCTCTGTCTCTCTCTGTCCCCATCTTTCTATCTTCCTTTTGCTTTCTCTTGCTCCCTCCCCCCTTCCTTTCTCTCTCTCTCTCTCTCCTCCACCTTCCTTCCTTCCTTCCTTCCTTCCTTCCTTCCTTCCATCCATCCTTCCTTCCTTACTCTTTCTGTCTACCTTCTTTCCTTCCTTCCTTCCTCTCTCTCTCTCTCTCCCCCCACCTACCTCTTTCTTTCTTTCTTTCTTTCTTTCTTTTTGTTCTTTGTGTTTTTATTAAAAAAATTATTGAAAAGGGGGGGGATGTAAAAAACCAGAGAGCCCAGGAAATGCATGGTTTTGATGATATCTTTAATTTTTGAGAATCTCTTTAGTTTTCTCATGGCATCTTCTGCTTACGAAAAGTAAGTTTGAAGCCTGAGTTCATTGTTGTGTCTTGTTGGGAATGGCTTGCAAATATATGTGTGTCTAAAGTCTGTATTAAAGTGGTTTGGTGCTTACTGCCATGCAAGAGAAAACATCTGAAAAAGTAGCTTCATTGTTGTGTGTGTTGGCAGAACACTTGACTGTTGCATGGGGGACTTTGGGGGACATCCACAGAGAAACGGAGTTGTAACTAAAAATGAGCATGGTCAGCCGCACTTTGGAGATTGCCTGTTTTGTGAAATTGAAAAAGTGGGCAGAATTTCTGATGAAGATGATTGTCCCTCTTCTCCTGCCTCTGGGCTAACATCTGCCTTTAATGGGCCAGCAAAGTTGATGTTCTTAAACCTCCTAATAAGAGAGATTTCTGCTTCTGAGGATTTGACTTCCAACAACTGGTGATCTTGTGATGGTAGTGATACTTTTATGTGGTAAAGACCACCTGTTCACAGGATAATTTTACCTGTGGGACAGACTCTGCATGGTAACCACTCCACTGGTACATAATTGCTTGTAAAAAGTATTATAGTGCAATAATTCAGGTGGGTAGCCATGTTGGTCTGAAGCAGCAGAACAAAGTTGGAGTCCAAAGTTTCATCCAAGGTATAAGCTTTTGTGTGCATGCACAGTTCTTCCATCTGAAGAAGTGTGGGTGGCACATGAAATCTTATACCTTGAATAAAATGTTGTACCTTGAATAAAATAGTCCACAAACTACTCCAATCCAGTGCATCCACAAACCTAGAAGAAGAGTTTGGATTTATACCCCACCCTTCACTACCCAAGGGAGTCTCAGAGTGTCTTACAAACTCCTTTCCCTTCCCCTCCCCTCCCCACAACAGACATCCTGTGAGGTAGGTGGGGCTGAGAGAGCTCTGAGACAACAGCTGGTACAGAGCTATGGCTTGCCCAAAGTCATCCAGCAGGTGCAAGGGGGGGAGTGGGGAATCAAACCCGGTTCTCCCAGATTAGAGTCCATGCACTTAACCACTACACCAAACTGGCTCCTAGTGTTGTGCTGCCAGTGAACTAGGGTTGCCAACTCCAGGTTGAGGAAATCCCTGGAGATTTGGGAGTGGAGGGTGGGGTTTAGGGGAAGGAGGGACCTAAGCAAAGCATAATGCCATGGACTCTACTTTCCAAAGCAGGCATTGACCTGATCTCTGTAGTTTGGAGCTCAGTTGTAATTCCAGGAGATCTCCAGACCCCACCTGTAGGTTGGCAACCCTAAAAATCATACTCAGCATACTAATTCTGCAGAAAGGCAAGCTGATTTTCATGGGAACCTAACCTTTAGGAATTGATTCCAATCCAGTGTGGGAATAATTGTTGGACATAAGATATTGGTTCAGGCAAGATTTTGTATAGATGGGACAGAAAATAATGTTTTTATTGGTTTTGTCAAAACTGTTTTGACAACAAGGTAAACAGAATAAGAAGCAAAAGGTGGATGTGGCTGGATGACCACACTTCTGGTAACATCGTGTGTTGCCTAATATGTTAATGAGCTGTGCTGTCAGGGGTGTGGCCTAATATGCTAATGAGTTCCTGCTGGGCTTTTTCTACAAAAAGAGCCCTGGTTTCACCTATGTTAAGTGATTTGTTTTCCATGCACAAAATCCAGGTATCTTGATCAACCCACTTGAGCTCTGAGTACTATAATAATAATGCTATGGTAATAAAAAACTGCTTTCTCCATAATGGGAACAACAGTTTATTGACTCCTTTGCTTTCTGACTTAAATGCACTGTTGAATACTGCATAATAAGCAAAACTTCTGGATGAAAGAACACATCTAAAAGATCAAAAATGAATGCCTGCTTTTCATTATTTAAAGTGTGTGAAAGCAGCAGCAGATGATTGAAACTAACTAGAGTATAGTGGGAAATCCTTTTTGTTAGTTGCCAAAGAGAGATTACTCTAGTGGGAGTGGCAAGGGGTTTTTTTGCCAGCTCTGCAGCTTTGACTCTGTGTCCCAGGAACTGTGCTACCAGGATTAAGCCAGGATTCCTGTATTTGAATGTAACAATTAACCATAATTGCTACACAACAACATTTACAAACTGACTTGTAACTCCAGTTAAGAATCCTGGTTTTTGGCCCTCCTACCATGTTGGATGGCTGGCATTCGGACATCATACTAAACCAGAGTTTAAGTTAATCATGAGGAATAAACTGTGGTTTAGTACTGTGTCTGAATGCAGTATAAAAGATAAAGTTTGCCATCTTTAGGTAGGAAAGACATTAGGTAGGAAATACATCCATATTGTTTGTGGATCTTGGGGATCTTTTAAAAACATTTATTTTTGTACCAGCAGCTTTTTTTGTAAAGCTATTTTATTTATCTATGAAACTGATAGCAAGAATTTGTTAGATAAAATGTACCTGTTTGCATACCAGAATCTTTGCTACGTTGAACGTTACTGGATCTGATAACAGCTTCTGGCACACCATAAAATGGATGTTATAGAACACCCTTGATAAGAGCTTTTGTGGCTTAATAGTTGCAAGAGTTCAGACTAGCTGAGGATTCTTGAAAGGGGTGTGTAAGACTTGTGTGGGTAATATAAAGCAAAAGACATGCATGACCCTACTGAATAAACCTTCATTGTCTAGCATTCTATTACCAGCAATGGCCAGCCAGATCTTTCCATGACACCAACAGAAGAGCATGAATTCAATATGTTTGGTGCCCATCAGCTGATATTAGGAGTTATAAAAGTGAGGAACCCATAAGGACCTGCAGGGAGAATCCTCACACTATTTCTTCTTTCTCTTCTCCTATGCAGTCCTCATATCCTTTCCTTTTTCCCTGCTTCCTTCTCTCTGTTCCTCCCACCAACTTTCTCCACCCCAGCTTTATTTATTATTTAATTCATTTATACCTTGACTTTTCCCTCTTTTATACCCTGACTTTTTCCTGTTGGGCTTATATCAGGGGTTTATACCATTCTCCTCCTTCTGTTTTATTCTCACAACAGGTAGGTAGATTATGCTGAAAGTGAGTGATTGGACCAAGGTCACCCATTCATGGCAGAGTGGGAACTTAGAAGAACCTTGTGTCTTCCAGAGACTAGTCTGATACTCTTACCACAACATCACACTGGCTTTCATGAGGAAGCTGCTGTTTGTAGTTGAATAGTAGTGAGTCACCAGGTAATCACCACTGGGCTTGAGTGAGCTGTATGAATTATGTGGTAATTAGTGATTTGGTTAGGGTTGCCAGGTTGGTCTTCATCCTCAGCGGGGGACTTTGGGAGGCATTCCCCGACGGGGTGGGGTGTCTTCAATGTGATGATGTCATATTGGGGATATTCCTGCCCCCAAGCCCCACCCCCAAGAACAATCACCTGCAGACACCCCTCTCCCTTCCCACCGATCAGGTGGAGGGCCCTTTAAATCTTGCAAGAGGGGAGGGAGAGGGAAGGCTGTGGACCATGGGCCTGAACTCCAAGGGACCCTCCAAGTTCTTCTGCCCAGCCAGGCACTGGGCGCCAAATCTCCAGAGCTTGAAAAAGTGCAAAAAGAGCAACAAAAATTATCAGGGGACTGGAGCAGCTGCTCTACGCAGAATGGTTAAAAAGCTTAAGGCTGTTTAGCTTAAAAAAAAAGGAAAGTAAGGAGAGACATGATAGTGGTCTATAAAATTATGCATGGTTTAGAGAAAGTGGATAGGGAGAATGTTTTCTGCTTCTCCTATAATACTAGAACCCAGGGCCATCAACTGAAGTTGAAGGGTGAGAGATTCTGGAAAGACAAAAGGAAGTACTTCTTTACACAGCAGCATGTAGTTAAACTATGGAACTCACTGCCACAGGATGTGGTCATGGCTGCCATCTTGGAAGGAATTTAAAGGGGAGTGGACAAAGTCATGGAAGATGGGGCTATCAGTAGCTACTAGTCATGATGGAAACCTATATACTCCAGTACCATAGGCAGTATGCCTCTTTGTGTAAGTTGCTGGGGAGCACAGTCGGGAGGATGCTTTTGCAGTCATCCTAACTGTAGGCTTCCTAAAGGCAGCTGGTTGGCCATTGTGTGAACAAAATGCTGATCCTGATATCCTTTGGTCTGATCCAGCACAGCTCTTCTTACTTTCTTATAAAGCTTATAATTAAAATAGAAAACATCCATTTGAGATTTTTGAATTGAGAATTACTACTTAAATGTCTATACCTTCAGTATCTGTCTGCCCATTAACCTAACATTGTGATGAGTTCTTATGATCACATTGCAAGTAGATGCCACTTGACTGAGCGATGCAGAGAGCATGCAATGCAATGTATGCAGTGTAGGCCATGTAAAGGATGCATTCAACTACACAGCTACAAAGATAGGATGAAATGCAAGTGATTTGGTGCTTTACATTAGGTCACTGACGTTAGAAATTTCACTAGAAATATGTACCTCTTCTCCAGTAACTGAGAAGATTAGTTTGTAGTTGGTCCCTTGAAGTCATTATTACCAAGGTGCAATATGGTTCTGTAGCACAAATACCTACTTTTCAGGTGCAAAGCTATTCATCATGGTGATGGGGATGAGCTTTGGCAGAATCCATTAAGGTGATCCAATCAGGAGCTTGCTTAATGTATAATTGAGGATGTTCATTCAAGAGAAGTTTATCTGGTAATCATGTTCATGTATATTTAGCATGCCTAAAATCAATTAGTGCAGAAGAATACAAGAATACAATTAATACAGAAGGATAAAACAAGAATAAAATTTGCTCTATGCATTTGATTTGAGAATTTTTTTATATTACTTTTTTCTGCAACTGATTTTAAGCATTTGGGTTTAAAGTTAAGTAATTTTTAAAAAGAGGAAATGGATTTTTGGGGGGGATTTTTATGATTCCACCTTTTATTTCCATAAATATTGAGCTGCAAGCATACTTCCCTTGTAATCTATGCACTACCTACCTAGTACCAAAGCACAACACCACAGTGTAATCAGCTATCAGCAGTATTTCACAAGCATTTTATTATCACTCTAAGAAAACTCTTCTCTGCAGCAAAATAACAGGTGTAGGATTCTACAAAATTGTAAACATCTGTAATTGACCATTTGTTGGCTACATGTGAACACATCATTTAGCAGCTCTCACTTAAAACTAGAAATTGCCAGCTTTTCTTTCAAATATGTACAATATAAATTTTCTAGATGATAACTATTTAGGAAATGATTTCACCTCTTTTTCTGAGTGGCCCAAACTGGGGGAAAAGACACCTGAATCTCAAAATAAAATGTCTATTGGATCATAAGGCAAAAAAGAATTATGAAGAATGTGAACATATCTAATGCTCAACTTGGCCAAATCTGTTGCCACAATCCAGAGACTACAGTCATGAAAAGACCAATCTTTCTACAACCTGACACCTCAAGTTTACAGGAAAATCTGAAATCCAATCTCTCTCTCTCTCTCTCTCTCTCTCTCTCTCTCTCTCTCTCTCACACACACACACACACACACACACACACACACACACACACACACACACTGGGGGTAGGGATGGGCACGAACCAGGAAAATGTGGTTCAGTTCATGGTTTGTGACTGCAAACCCCATTGAAAGGGACTGCAGTTCCTTTAAGCAGGGTTTGCAGAAAGCCTGAAAAACAGCTGAGTGATTGGGAGCAGCTTGCTCCCCACTGCTCAGTTGTTCCAAGCTATCTTCTGCAGTCCACAAGACAGCCCAAAACAGCTGAGTGACAGGGAGCAGGGTGCTCCCCGACATTCAGCTGTTTTTGTGGCTTTTATGGGAAACAGAAAGCAGGGGCTTAAAAAGAGTTCCTTTAAACCCCTGCTTTCTGCTTCATCCATGAACCACCACAAACTGCTATGAACGGCTTTAAATGTTCATGGAAGTTCATGACAGTAGACCCATCATGAACTTCTGTTTGCAAACCACGAACAGGGCAAAATTCGTGATGAATTTTGCTTTGTGATTTTGTTTATGCCCATCCCTAATTGAGGGTTAAAACCTCCTAAATAAGAGAAGCTGCACCTGTATCTTTAAGAAAGAAATGCCCCTAGTGGCCATTGCTAGACAACCACAACAGCACTGGCATACTTTAAGCCTTGGTTTCTGTGAGCAAAAGGCAGGGGGAAGGTGAAGAGCTCCTTTCAAGGCACTTTTGGTCTTTGAGTGAGGACTCATTGGAACCAAGCCTGGCAGCAACCACTGAGCAACTTGATATTGCCTGATTTGCATGACTAATACAGTCCTGACAGCTCATTATTATTCAAAAGCAGCCATCCCACAAAAGGCAGTGTGGTGTAGTGGTTAGAGTTTTGAGTAAGCTCTGGGAGACACAGGTTCAAATCTCCATTCTACCATGGAAGTTTGGGTGACTTTGGGCAAATCTTATATTTTCAGCCTAACCTATCTCACCAGGCTTTTGTGAGGATAAAATGGAGGAGAGGAGAATGATGGATGTTGTCATTAGTTCCCATTGGAGAAGAAAGGTAGAGTATAAATGTAGTAAAATACTACTGAAGATGTAGGTCAAATAAAAGATAGGATGGTCAGTGGGTAAGAAGGAGAAGGTTGAAGATATGGGGGCTGCCAGGATAAAAGAAATAGTATGGGGAGGAGGATCAAGGGAAATGAAGCACCCCCTCCAAGTTCTTGCAGGTTCCATACTGTGCAGCTGGGCTCAGCATAGCAGCCAGCACTATGCAACTGGGCCTACTGGCAGACCATAGTTCTCCCAGGTTTTCCCAGGTAGACACTATCAGGGGGCAGAAAGAAGGAAAGCTGAAGATGGGGGTCAGATAAAGGTAGGTTAGCTGGTGGGTGGACAAGGAAGAAGAAAGCAGGAAAAGGGAAAATGAAAGATTCTGTGGTGGTTTTCAGGGAAGGGAAAGATGACATTATTTAATTTCTATCCAGCTCCATTTCCTGCAAGCAGGACTCAGGGCAGTGTACATAAATACATAAAATAAATATACATCAGTACATAATAATCAGCACACAATACAATTAAGTTCCAGTACTATCCAGCAATTTGATCCACTATTAGATGGCATCACAGTTGGGGTGGTTGGCATACAATCCATATTCCACCCATGGGAAGTATTCCACCCATGGGGAGGATCTTAACTAGGGAGAAAATAGAAAATAGAGGAGGGGGGAAGAAACCCAGGAGGCCAGTGATCTCTCTGACTGTTGCTGTCGTTAACCACATGCTCAGCAGAGCATCTCAGTCTTACAGGCCCTGCAGAACTGAGTGAACTCCTGCAGAGCCCAGATCTCACTAGAAAGAGAGTTCCACCAGGCTGGGGTCAGGGCGGAAAGGGCCCTGGCCCTGGTCAAGGACAGCTAGACTGTTTTGGGACCAGGGACTGCCAACAAGCTGGAACTGATTGAGCATAATGCTCTTTGAGGGGCATATAGGAAGAGGTGGCCCCACAGGTACGATGGTCCCAGACCATTTAGGGAGATGTCCCTGCAGATCCTTGCTGTCTCCCACCTTTTACCCACATCAATGCTGTGTGTTGCCCTCTTATGAAAAATTTACCCACATTTACCTTTTTTATGCCTGGGCTCCAATATAAGATTTTGGGGTGCTGGATACAGAAACTACATGTTGTGCAGAAGGGATATAATCAAACAGAAATCCCATTAACACACTTTATACGATGGAGACCGACAAATATCACTGAAAAGCCATACAGCATGCCAAGCCCCTCCCAGTCTCATACTGTAGCCACACTTACACATCTGTACTGCTTAATGGTGTTGCAGTTGGCTATTTTTGTCTAAGTTCTTGGTGGATGCATCTTCTCAGTTGAAAATATTCGATGTATGACTTCTTAACACAATACAAAGATGAAACAATCTTTTATTTGCAGGAATGGTGTTTCAGACATAAACAACATCAAATATAATTTCATTTAAATATAAATTGCAGTAACACCACAGAAAATTAAACTAGCAAACTTCTGTTCAAAGCAGTTAAATTTCCTCTAGAAGTAAAAGATTGTCTATTCCTGACCTAGGCAAAGTAGTGATGCTTGTTGTTCTAGCTAGCCCCATGCTGCGCTCCCATTTTGTTAGCCCTGCAGGCTTGTACATAATTAGATCCTTAATGGGGAAGAGCTAGTGGTAAGTGAGGAGTTCTAACATCTCTGTAGAGGGAGATAGTTGAAAGAAATAGCCTATTTAGAAAGTGTCAGCAAGATGAGCCCAGTGGCCTTTACATGTTCCAAGAATATCACATTACACCTTCTGCATGGTCCTGGTTCATTGGAGGATGACTCCCTGGGTCTGGTGGCTGCATCATTTTCTCTGTAATAGAGTTTCCCTTTTCCAATCTGTTGTATTTGCTGACAGCTGCTCACCAGGGTGACACAATTTGTGTATGTCTATCTATTTGAACGACTGGACATCTGAAGAATTGTTATATGACAATCATATAACAACTTGTATGGTAGTATTTTTTTTCAAGGTCCCTCAATTGGAATATTTATTTTGTCAGGAATTTTCTAAACCTTTCTGTCTTCAAAAGTAATGGCATGTTTGCTCTCTTCACTCTCTAAATGATCTAAACATCATTAATGCTACTGAGAAACATGATAATTTATGGTCCCATGCAACTAAATAGCAAAAGCAAACCTCAGTATTGTTAGGGATTATATTCTGGACAGCCTTGTATGGCTAAAATATGCTTTTTTTCTTAATTTTTCAGCAGGATTTTAAAAATTGATTTAATTATTGCCTTCTTAAGGCAATTATTGCCTCCTTAAGGTTCTCCTTAAGTTTATCAATTGTATGTCATTTATTATTTTTATTCTCCCCTCTCTTCAAGAAAAGGATGCCAGTCCCCTGGTGGGGGTCCCCCAGATGCTGACCAGCTGGTGTCTGCCCTCAACAGTTGTCCATGGCCCCACTTGAAAAGACTGTGCACTGTGAGTACCTGCCTTGCAAGCTAAGAATTGATGGCTTGTGGGGCAGGCACACCAGGTGCCCACTTTCCCCCCAAGCATTTAAAGGGAAGATTCCCTTTAAGTGGTTGGGGAGAAGTGGGGGGGCATATGCACATGGCGCTGCATCCCCAATGCAATGGCGTCATTCTGCATAACATCATTGCATCAGGGATGGCCCCTCCCCTCCCCTCCCCCCTCCCAAATCCCCCCACTGGGGAGAAAATAGGACCTGGCAACCCTACTTCAAGTAGGGTAGTCTGAAAAATAGTGACAGTCCAAAGACCACTCAGTGAATGTGGATTTGAATCCAGTTCTCCTCTATCCTAATTTATCATTCTAACCACTGTGTTATGTTGGCTGTCTTTAACTATTTCTGTTGCTATTACATCAGTTGTTTTGTGTTGCAAGCAGTGAAGGAAGCAAATAGATAAACATTGTTATCTGTTGCTGCTTACCCAAATCAAGAGACTACTTCACAAACTGTGATCTCTTACATTGATAAGCTTCTGTGTAGGAAACTTGTATTGCAGGAACGCTGGAATGTGCTGGGTATACTCTTGGCTTTTTCACTACCAGCATCTCACTACTCAAAGGTACTGAGAAAGAAACAGGCTGATGGACTTATTTTATGCAACAAGAATGGTACATATTTACTAGGAATAAATATGTATCAGCTATATAATGTGTATCATGGAGTACAAAATACAAGGAACTGATGGTGCAGCAAAATTTAAACTTCGCTGCACAAAAGCTATCAGTCTCTACTCCTGTACTGTTTTATTTGCACTCAAATTTCTGATTTGAAATATACTTACTATACGTATCAACCACATAGCACTATGGGTGCATTTATATATCTTTTCTTAAACCAAAAGTGTGTGTTATTTTCTATCTCTCTGCATGATATTAGAAGTTCCCCCTATGAAGCTGAACTAACTGGTGCTGTGGTTTAGTGCTACAGTCAGTGAATTGGACTGTACTACCAGTGCTGATCTTGTGAGTCTACCAAAGATCAGCATGGGGATTGGCAAGACTTGAAGTATTTGCATTTCAGGCATACAGAATCAGTGTCTCTGACATTTTTGTAATTCAGGATGAAGCAGACACTAATTCTTAAGGGTAACAGAAATTATTTAAATCACATTCTCTTCATTTTTAGGTGTTTGGTTATAAAGAATAAATGTGGCAACCAGCATCCATCATAGTTAGAATGTCTGACTTTAAGACACAATTGTTATGTACAAAACTTGATCTTGTCTGCTTCCATGCACAGAAGCTCTGAGCCAATTTAGCACATGCATTCAGAAGGTCCTAGTGTCTCCAGTTAAAAGGATCAGATAGCAGGTGATATGAAAGACATCTACCCAAGACCCTAGAGAACTGCTGCCAGTCAGAATAGACAGTACAGCCAGACCACTACTAGTGAAACTCCAGTATCAAATGGTTTGCTGTGGTTCACAGCTGGAGTTTCCCCATGTGATCACTCCAGTGCCAAAGTGTGGCATTGTGGATAGTGGGATCACACGCTATCCCGATGCCACATTGTTGGGGGGTTTTTCCCCTTCTCTGTGTGCGCATCATCAAAAGCCCTTAGGGTGGGGAGGCAATTCATCATTCCCATGTTTAAGCGCCTTGGAAACCAACCACACACAAAAAAACCCCCAACTCTCCCGCGGTTGCGTCTGATCACGTAATGGCAAGTTACCCTGTGTGATCACGCAACTGTGGGGCAAATTGCTCCAGAGCAAAAAAAGCCTCATTTCCCCTCCAGATTATTTTGCTCGTGTGGCCGCAACCTTAGACTGTTAAAAAGGAGAGAGACAGAGCAATGGGAAGCTGGAACAAAAAGTCTTATGTTTCTCCAAGGTAGTTTCCCTTTGTCTTTTAGCTACCTGTTGTCCCTGCAGGACTGACACAAAATTTGACAAATGTGTCTTGTTCCTAAATTTACAGAGGCTGAACATGAAAACATATAGAAAGAACAGCTGTGATAGAATAAATGAGACTTCTTCTCTAGCTTAAGGTTTTGGATCAAGCCCATGAGATTAGTGACTTCCTTTTTTTCCCTGCAAACCACAGTGTAAGGCAGGGGTGGGCAAATTGCGGCCCGGGGGCCACATGCGGCCCGCCACAGAGTTTTTTGCGGCCTGCCAAGAAGATTTCAGGTCTTCAAGAAAATTGAGCCTAAATTCAATTTGCTCTCTTATCCCATCACTGCTGATATTGATACAGCACCCGAGGAGCTGCAGCTTGAATTTATTGACATGCAGTCAGATTACACTGTGAAAGAAATGTTTAATGCTGTGACATTAGTTGACTTTTACAAATCTTTGTCTGCTGAAAAAATTTCCATGTATGAAGAAATTTGCTGGGAAAATGTTATCTATATTTGGGTCTACATATATTTGTGAGCAAAGTTTTTCTTGCATGAAGATCAACAAGAGTAAATATAGATGCTCTTTGACAGACATTAACTTGTAGGCTGTGATGAGAATCTCAACAAGCAATCTCACTCCTGATTTCAAAAAAGTTGTAGAAAAGTGTGATAGGGTACATTTGTCTCATTAAACTGATTCCAAAATTAAATGTGCTTGCAGCTATAGATGATATGAAATTAGCACAATAAATAAATGGAATAAAACTACCACTATTTTATTTAATTTATATTTATTGATTTTTATGATACAATTTATACCATTTCTGAAATGCAGAGTTAACTAATGAATGCAATCATTTTAAAAGGTGCGGCCCTCCACTAACCTCCGCTCCCACAAAGTGGCCCCCGAGCCAAAACAATTGCCCACCCCTGGTGTAAGGCATCACTACTGACCTGAAAAGCAGCTGTATGAATGATTCGGTCTGGTTACAGATGGTGTTTGCTGGCTCAGAAGTAACATCTTGCACAATGTGCCGGTGGTGGTGGTGGTGTGATCATACTTCTGAAGAGTTAATTCCTATGTTTGAAGTATAATTTGATTGCACATTGCAAGTTACCTTTTTGAACATTTGAAAAACGTTTGCCTGTTTTTTGAGTGCTTGGAACTGTTCTAAATTGTATTGCAAATTATTTGTATGTGTGTTGTTCCACTGCATTCCCATGGCTGTCCCCATCTCCCTCTGCCATTCATCCCACTTCCACCCCTATGACAGTAAAAAATACTAAATTACAAAAGAGGTGCAGCTTTCTTGGGTTGTCTCAGGCTTGCTGCAACCTTTCCTATTTTGCCTGCCTGATACTCAAAGCTGAGTATCTCCCTGTTAATCAAGTGCACTAAATTGGATATGCCAACATGATGAATGTCATTGATTGTGCAGGTGCAAAAGCAGCACATGCATTCAAAATGTAGCAGATTTGAAAGGATGGATGACCTTTACATAACGACCCTAGAACATATGTAAGCCCAAGGAGCTGGTAAATTGTGGACATTCACCAACAGCAGCTACCTAGTCAGAATGCTACCACAGTATGGGTTTAAATCTAAACTACTTGAAACATTGTTTAGTATGAATTCTGAATAATTCTGTGTGAATTCTGAATAAATAAAAGAAGACAAACCAGGTATTGGGAGCCAGAGAAGTGTGATGTTGGAATGCCATTTCTGAAAAATGAATCCCCTTTTCCCTCAACTAAAGAGGATCTGGCTAGTGATATTTTATGTTAGACTTACTTTTTAGTCTCTACTAGGCTAATATATATAGTAACTGAAAGGGGTATTGTTTTCAGCATAGTATGTGTGATGTAGGTCTTGAAAACTAAATAGGGGGCTCCTTGCATCAGGTGGTGAAATCTGGAGTGCTAACCACCACAGACTTTTGATTAATAACCAGATTCCTCTGCCCCCCTTTTCTAAAAGTATAGTGTTTAAATAGCAGTAGTCATTTCACATTTTAAACAACCTTTTTTTGGTAGGTATTGGAGGACAAACAAGGGGTCCAGGAGAAGCTATGCATCCACTGGCCTCTCTCTGGGCAGGACCCTGAAATGTGTCTCTGTGGCTGAAGCCAAGAAAGGAGCTATATAGGCTGATGCTGTATTTATCCTACCATTCCACAGACCAAATGTTATTTATCAGAATACTTATGCTTTAGCTTTCCTTTTGGATCAAGTCTGAAGCTTCCTCCAGTTTTAAGATACTTCCTTCAACTTAAGTGGTTCTTCTGTTGGAGGAAGCTCCTCCACTTAGGTTAGAGGAAGGCTCCTTAGGCTGGAGGAAGGAGGATGGTTCAATTCACCCCATTATTCACACCAGAAATATCAGAGCATGCTTTTAGCCTATTTTGGTTTACTGAACAAAACAAGCACTGGACAGAACCAGCAAGCTCTATGGGGGTTCAATTTTTAATGATGATGATGATGATAATAATTTTCTGATAAATTCAAAAACACTGAAATGTTTCTGTTTACAATTTAGGAAATTTAGATTTACACATTCTATTTCCCAAAAAGTTGCGTTCTGCTTCTCAGAAGTAACCCTAATGTTTATTACAGGGGAGGGTGAAGCCCTCATTTGTCAGTACATTACAGAAGGTAAAATGTGCTCTTTATTTAAAAGTACAAGAAGAAAATTGCCCTCATATATTAATTATTCACTGACTTTGGATTTGGGGTGGGGGCTTAAAATGCGTGTACTGTGTGTGTTAGCTAGAGTGACATTTTTCTGCTTCCTGACTTCCAAAATTAATATAGTATTTACTTTGGTGCATATATGAATGTGCTAATAATGTCATTGCTCAAAGGCATGCAGAATGCTAACGAAAGAGAAAATATGGATATTGCTCAAACTAATTGGTTTTACATTTTAACCAAGTATGCATAGAATTTCTTCACAGCAGCTACCCATTTTTATATTTTATTATAACCTTATTAATGTTCAAATAGGCAATAATATTTGACCTACTTCCTGTCCTTCCTTCCTGTAATAGTTGAAAGGCTGGATTCTAAGGACGTATTCCAGTATTATAAGTGAGCTGGGATTACTTGTGCTCCTGGGTCCCTACTTAGTAATGTAGCTTTAAAAGTAATAACGGTACACTACAATGAGTTCTGTATGTAACTCAGAGCTCTCTGACTATAGGTGTTATATGGGTGCTAGGTTTACCAACTGTTGACATAAGCAATTCCACTTCCTAGGTAGGTTTGGGACAGAGTCTTGTGGGTCAGGACTAGGCCCAAGAGAAGGTCTACTAATCCAGCAAAGAAGCAGAGCCTATGTATTTCTCAAATGATGGTCTATAACTATATCAAAACTAAGTAAATAATAAACACCATTTGGGCCAGTGCTCTGTGTAGTGCCCAGACTTTTAATGTAGGATGACTGAAAGAGCCTAGTGCAAATGCTCCCTGTTGGCATACAATTGTTTTTTAAATGCTGAGACTCATGAGAGGAATGGCTTTGTGGGTTTTCAGGAACAAAAATCTAGCCAAGCTAAGCACTTTCACAAGGGAAGGCAACTTTCCAGTCTTTCCCTCCCATGGCAGTCTTTTGTATGCCTTCACACTTTGTTCCTGTGGGTCAATTAACCATGGGAACCGTGTGCAGGCAACGTGGGGTCCATTGTGGAATGGAGATTGATGAAAATTGCCTTTCCTACCTCCACAAATAGAAATGCTGCTCTGTCAGCAGAACTGCTTTTACTCCAACAGAATGTCAGTTTAGTTTGAAGCCTAAGTTTCATTGTTTTTGTCAGCAAGACACTACCCAATACTCTACCAGTATTTCCTAGGTGTCTAAGTAGCCAACTTAATGCAACTAAATTATTCACTATGCTTCACATATATGCCCACTTTACTTACATTAGGTATAGATTATTATTTTAAAAGTCGATATAGCCCTAACCTGTTTCATATTGGGTGGAATATCTTTAAAAGTGGTGATGCAATGTTAAAGAGTAATTAATTAGTCTAGTATCAGTTAAACATCTGTTTAGTTATTTTTCAAAGTAACAAATATTTTTATAAAGATGAAACAACTGAAGTATTAAATAAATAAATAAATAAATAAATAAATAAATAAATAAATAAATAATTGGCCCTAATACCACTTACAATCATCCTTAATAGCACAGGCCTAGGATACCAGTTTTCAATGATAGGCCCAAAGATTTCACACTTATCCTATATAGATGACTTGAAAACGTATGGAAAATCATCACCAGAGATTGATTCTTTCCTAGATAACAGTTCGAATTTTCAGCAAAGATATAGCAATGGAATTTTTCCATGACAAATGTGTACCATTAGCATTGAACAGAGGAAAGATCTCTGAACAAGAAAAATTCAAGATACCAAATAACAACAGCATCTAAAGAAAAAAACTACAAATATTTTGTAATTTTGGAAGCTAACAACATCAAACATACCATTGTTAAGAAAAATGCAACCAAGGAGTATTACATGTAAGAAGAACAGAATTAAATGGAGGCAACATGGTAAAGTCAATTAACATGTGGGCAGTTCCATTTCCAAGATACACAGCTGGCATTATTGACTGGAAACAAGTAAAATTATAATCAATAGATCACAAAACTCACAAGATAAGGACAGTGCACTACACCATAGAAGTGAAGCTGATCATCTTTACTTACTAAGAAAATTAGGCGGAAGAGGTCTCCTGAAAGTTAAGAAAGCAGTTGAAGAAGAAAAATGAGCACTGAATGACCCTATGAACCTATCTAATCCCCTTTTAAAGAGACACTGGGGTGAAGTGGTTAAAGTGCCTAGCTAGGACCTGGGACACCCAGGTTCAAAGCCCCACTCTGCCATAGAAGTTTGCTGGGTGACCTTGGGCCAGTCACCCACTTTCAGCCCAACTTACCTCACAGGGTTGTTACTGAGGACAAAATGGACAATGCTGTAAGCCACTTTGGGAACCCATTGGGGTAAAATGAAATAATTGTGTCCCCCCATTCAAAATAAAGAGTCAGACACAAGAAAACTGGATAGTCTATAGACCACTTTATTTAACCTTTAACCTATATTAAATGGCAAGAGTGAAACTAACCTGTGGCATAGACAAGGCCAGGGGTCATTGCTGACACCTCCCTTGCCATATAATAGGCAAGCCACTCTACCCCCGGCTTGAGCCAATTGGCTTGGCTCATACCAGACCGGCACAGCATGTGGGCCATGCCCTGGAGCTCCAGCCACCAGTTTGCACAATTTAAGTGGAGGATCAAACCAGGCAGACCCAAAAGGCAGTCCTAACTCTGGGTCACACAACCCAAGGGCTGATCATGCCATACTCCTAGCCCCCAAAAGAGGGGGCACTAACTGGTTCTCCCCTAGACGCATACCCATAACCCAAAATCATCCAGCCAACCCTAAAGTGACCAACCTAATCAAGCAGCACCATCCTGTGCCAATTCCACAATCCACTGAACATTAGTGCAAGGAAGGCAAAAAATCACCCCCACCACATAGCCAATCAGGCAGGGGTCAAAAATTTCTACCTGGCCCCCAAATGGGCAACCAGCCAAAGCCTGTACAGAAGTCAGGGCAGGAAGGTGGGCTGAGCTCCAAACAAAAACTGAAAAGGGCGGGAGCAGAGTCGGACATTGTAGAAGGGCTGGTTCTGCCGCCTGCCAGAACCTGGATGCTGCAATTCAGCATCCAACACTTCCTCCCAAAGGAGGCAAAACTGGCCCCTGGCAGCACAGCCAGATGACCGGTAGCCAGATAGGAGCTGAAATAAAAAATACACAGGCCGGTTATATATTTTTTAAAAGCATACGAACTAGAAAAATTCCTTCAAACCACTAATGGAAAAGACCTTCAGACTTTTGTATGTTTTCCAGTTCTGGTTTGCTCCAAAACAAGAAAGAAGGAAGTTGCAGTGTGCAAGGGAAAGAGGATACTGGAACACAGAAGTTCCCCAGACCCAACCCATAGTTAGGGTTTGTGTTCACTGTGGTGAGGACCACCTCAACATCAATACTATGTTTGCCATTCAGCTCTGCCTCTCAACTTGCTATGCTGAAAGGGTAATATGAAAGTCAATACACCTTAGGTTTTCAAAGAATGCAGCTTTATCTCCTACTAAAATTATCTTGGTAATGGCTAGGAATAGGCACCGACTGGTAAAATCGAGGCTCATTTTGGTTCATGGGGCTGCACGAACCTTCATGGACCTCCCTGTTTACCAAAGCAGTTCATTTTGTGAGGTTCACGATGCGATAAAACAGTTCCCCTGCAGGCTAGAGACACCACGGGTGGAGAATCACACCCAGATTTTGGGGTCAGCTTCTCCTCCTGCACAACGCAGGAGGAGAAGTTTTAAGTATTGAGCGGGAGGTGATGAATTCAAACAACAGGCTTTTATTCAGTGATATTGCTCAGCTCCAAAGACAGCTCTATGAGAGTGGCACCTTAATTTATACTGTTCCAACACATAACTTTCAATAAAGTAACTATATACAAGCAATACTATTGGACCCAAGCAGGGCTCAGCGATTGGGTATGTAGATTGGCTTTAGGACCAATGGGAGTCTTTATTCATCAGCCAATAGAACATGGAGCTTTCGAATACCAGAGCCTTTTCAAGCTATTGCTGCTTGAAAGATCCAAAACACAAACACAACACTCCTCCCCCCTACGTTCAAACAACAAAGTCCTGTAGGTGCGGGGGCGGTTGCCTGGTCCATTGGGACTGGCACAGCAAAGGTGGACCCACTGGAGAATGTTCTCTTAAGTCTGAGGACCCCATGAGCTGTGGCAGTGGACCCACGGGGGAGCTGTTCGTAAAGTCCAGAAACTCCAAGAGTTCTGGGATATGACCCAGCTCCGGCAGGGGGCCTACCTCGTTCTGAGCCGGCAGTGGCTTGGCAGACTGTTCTCTGGGGATGTCCTGGGCTGGAGTTGGCAGAGGGCTGCCTTCTGTCAAGCAACTTCCCCGGGTGTTGGCGTCTTGCTGTGCTGGGAGGTCTCCCAGGCCGGCCTCAGGAACCAGGGTGCATTGTCCTGTCGCAGGAACTGGGGAGTGTGGCAAACGTTGCTCCGGTTCAGGTACATGGGAGCGTTGCAAACGTTGTTCTGGCTCAGGAACTGGGGGGCATTGCAACTGATCCTCTGGTGCTGGCCACCGGCATCTCCCAATGGCATACACATCTTGAGGTCACTTTTCTCCTGGGCAGGAGGAAGTGGGGAGGAGATCTCCTGGGAAGTTTCTCCCTTTCTCCTGGCTGTGGCAGGATAAAGTGGGAAGATTCTTCTGGGAAGGGACTCCCTTCCACCTTCCTCCTGGCCAGGGGTCATTTCATAGAAAAAGAGGTGCAGGAGCTCATTAGCATACCTATTAATTAGTATAACTCATTAGCATATGTCACGCCTTTAACATCACCGGAAGTGTGTCAGAAGGGGAAGCAAAAAGGGGGAATCTTCAAAAACCTCCCCTTCCCTTCCCCAGCTGGCCTGTCAAGGCGGGAGGGAGGGGAAGCAAAGAGAGAAGGAGTTTAAAGTTTAAACCCCTTTTCTTAAGAGTCATGCTACAGTGGCGGCACTATCTTTCCATTGTATTCTATGACCCCATAGAATACAATGGAAAGATCATGCCACCACTGCTGCGTGACTCTAGAGAGAAGGGGTTTAAACTTTAAACCTCTTCTCGCTTTGCTTCCCCCCCCCCCCCAACGCCCACCTGCCTTGGCAGGCCAGCTAGGGAAGGGAAGGGAAGGGAAGGGAAAGGGAGGCTTACACTCTGCCAGCCCAGGAGTGGGCACAAATGGCGGTGGCGACAAGCCACCTCAGCTCCCAGCGGGCCTGCAGAGGAAATGAAGTGAGAACGGGTTTAAAGTTTAAACTCCTTGTCTCTAGAGTCATGCAGCAGCGGCAATCTTTCCATTGTATTCTATGGGGCCATAGGATGCAATAGGAGATTGTGCCACTGCTGCGACACAACTCTAGAGAGAAGGGGTTTAAATCCTCTAGGCCCACTGGGAGAGAGAGCCCTCCGTGCTACATGCAGATCCATTTCAGCCTAACAGTGGGGCTGATGCCCATCAGTTGTTATATTTATTTTTTCCCAGCCATTAAACCCACCATTTTGCTCTCCTCTGCTTGCAAGTGGGGGAAAGTGAGAGGGATCCCTGAAAATGCATCTATTTCAGCCTAACAGCTGACAGGTGCACCAGCCCTGCTGTTAGGCTAAAATGGATGCAAGTCATTTCAGTGATCCCTCTTCCCCCCCCCCCCCACTTCCCATCACGAGCCACAGTAATTTCCTAAAAAGAGGGAAGGGTTATGGGAGAATCATTGATAGGGATGGGCACAAACCTTGGTTCATGAATCATGACCCAGCAATTTTTGTGAAGAACTTAAGTTCATGACGAGGTTTGTTCCCATCCCTAATACTGACTCCCAAACTTTTTGCCAAATCCATGCTTTTCAAGTTTACATAGGGTGGCCTCTGCCTTCCCTCCTGTTGTGTTCTATCTCTGGCTGAAAGGGTGATATATAACTGCATTTTATTTAGACAGTTAGGTCTTCTGAAAGCTGAAAAAGAAAGTGTGTAGAGTAAACTTGTGTTGCTGTAAGGCAGGAAAATGATTGATTGTGTGTGTGCAAAGCAGCTGAAGAAATGTGTGTCCTCATGTGTGTAATAGGTTGTGCCAGAAGCTTGGGTTGGGTGGAGAAAAGGAAGAAAGAAAATGGCAATCTATTTTGTTGAGGGGGTTTTGTTGTTGTTTTCATCCCAATATTAACAGAGATTGAAATGCTTCCCAGGACAAGCTGAAAGCAGCTAAACAGGAACAAAGTTCAAACATCTCCCATCATAGTATATATTTAATATTGTAATAAACAGGAGATGCCTTAAATGCTTAGAGAATATGAGTATACGTTAGCAAGATTAGCTGGAATTAGTTAATGCCAATTCATAAATAATAGCTGTAGAGCCTACTGACTGACTGCCAGGCAGGGCAGGGTTTTTCATTTTTGTTTTGCACAGAGCTAGAAAAGCCAAAATTCTGTCCTGGCCTTATATTTCCCCATGTTAATGGCACAGGGCAAATGAATATATGACTGGGGCAATTTGGTAAAATGAAAAAGAGATTTTCTTGGTGTCACTGAAAATCATCCCAATGTGTGGCCATGCCTTGCCATGTGGCTCACAAGATAGATGTGTTTTATTTCCAATTTTATTATTTTAACATTTCTGCAACTGAGAAATTTTCTAAATAAGTGTGGTTTCTATTCTCAAGGGCAACCAATCTGCCCACATAAAGTATGATTCAGTTCTTCCCAAAGCAACTGTTCTGCTGATTTCTGTTCTAAACCCCATCCTAACTTTCCCCCAGAGTCCAGGCAGCCAGTTACTTCTGGGTTCCTTACAATTTTATGCTTCCTGTCAAATCTGTAAAATATATATTTTTAAACTGTAATGTGTTTTTAAAAGTTTATTCCTTAATTGAAGATACACTTAAAGCTTTGCAAAATGTTGTGCAAATTTTGTATCAGTATTTTTATGTGTTTTACCTGAATTCACTTGGTTGCAAAGAAACACAATTAACTTGACAGGCTCTGCTTCTAAAGAGTGGATTTTTATCCCAATTCCTTGCAATGAAGACAGGAATAGCCTAATCCATCCTAACTGATTTTGCCCCCTCTAAAAATAAGCTAAATTGAAGTAGTATTAGATGGATAACTTTTAAGTGTTCAATTCCACAGTGTGAGAAATAGTAAATAATTGAGAAAAGACAAATTTTTCATTTATGCCAACATGATTTTAGTCAGAAATGAACTACTAGTTTATCCCTCTTCTAATAGTAAATCTGGGACAATATATATTATTTTAGGGACATGTGGGCAACTTTGAGATGCTTCAGCAGACAATAAAAATAGTGATGTTAATTGTTGTTGCCTAATGTGATGGACCTGAAGTCTCTGCAGGACTTTTGCCTCAGGCAAGAATTCAAGTTTTATTCTGTTAGGATAATGCAAGGCTCTCCAAGTAAGTACTTCCTGTGAGCCTCACACTATGTAGGTGTAGTGGGCTAGACAGGATAAAATGTAAAATGTAGATAATATGCAAATCTGGCTTGGTTGCTTTTATTTGATATTATGCCATTTCATGCCAGACACTAGAGGGAAAGCTCTTGCATCAGGCTGATACCATGGAAAAGCAAGCTAGGCTCTTTCAGTGTAGAGAGGTGGCCCTTTGTTTATAAGAGATTCAAGAGTCATGGCATGGTGTTATCTGGACATATCAATCCCCATGTGGACAAGGATTTCCAAGATATTTCAGTCATGTGTTCTTGTGGACTATTACATGTCATTCACAGGCCACTAGGTTAATTCGTAACTTGTGCTGCATATCAGAAATATTTTTGTTGTTATTTAGAATCCATATAATAATTCTAGATGAAAGAAGGTTAAATCACGAGCTGTTGGTTTTGCTGGTCTCAATCAATTTTATTGATTTATTTGATTTATTTAAAATATTTATTAGTTGCCTTTCTCCCTTGCAAAAATCAAGGTAGCTTACAAAAGACATAAAATTATTATAAAAACATAATAAAAACAATATGATTAAAACAACATAAAAAAACACATAAAGGCCACAATTTAAAGACTCCAAATTAGGACTGCTAATAAAAACTAAATCAGTCAAATGTAGTCCTAAATAAATGTAGTCCTAAATAAAATTGTCTTCAACTGCCCCCTGAAGATCAACAGTGAGGGAGGGGCCCAGGAGCATCTCCCTGGGGAGGCTGTTCCATAATTGTTGTGCTGTCACCAAAAAGACCTTCTTTTGTATGCCTATCAGACAAACTTCTTTGACTGGGGGCAGGTTGGTCAGGGGACCCTCTCCCAGTGATCTTTAATTCCCAGTTAAGCAAGCAGTTGAAGAGGAGAAAATAACATTGAATGACTACAGCAAGAAAAGCAAAGAGAAGCTTCAAGTTGAAGTGTACAAGGCAGACTTATTTAAGGTTACAGAAATCAAAGATGATTATAAAAAGAAAAAGAACTTGCAAGGACAATATCTAAAAGACAGAGAACAAAGCTGATAGTGAAAAATACCTGAGCACAAACCAGACAAGATCATGGAGAATGATGAAACAATAATTCTTTGGGACTTCTAGTTACGAACAGATTAAAACAAAAAATGAATAATAGAGTTTGGATGACCATCATGCCAGTTGTCATTGGAGCCCTTGCAATGTCAATCATCCAAACTCTTATTATTCATTCAGGGGTGTTATGCACCAGGTGTTTTATCTGTTTGTAACTGGCACATGATGCATGTTGGACAGTTTGTGGTTCAGTTTGCAAACTGAACTTTCATGAACATTTCGTTCTCTTCATAGCTGTTTGTGAATGGATACATTTTCCAGACAGACTGGCACTGCTTGATTAAACTGTTTACAAAACTCCAAGGCAATGGGGGGAGTGTGTGTGGAATTCCTGGTCTTGGAAATACCAATGGAAGTCCTCCAAAGCTTTACAGGCACCGCTGGCTGCCAATTACAGAGTTCACATTCTGCTCTATGGGCTAAGAATGCTATATATTCAGTCAGCTCAGCTCCCACCCTTTTCTCTGTTGGCTGCTGACAGGAAGAGAGGCATGGAGCTTGTTAAAAGCAGAGCAGATTCTGCTGTTGGGCTTGGGTGTAGGTGGACTCAGGGCTCTGAGACACCAAGTCTCTTTGTTCATGTCAAGCCATAGGGCTTAGTTACTGGATTCCTTGTCTGAGAATACTGGGTAGGTCAGACAGTGGGTCCCCCAGGACAAGTGTAGACAAGAAGCCACAAACTCACTTTTAAAAATAAGATATAAATATAAGATTTGTCAATAAATGGAAAAAAGAAATTCAATACACCATGGTTCTAAAACTCATACAAGAAAATAAAAAGCTATCCTGACTGCCTAACACAACTTGCTCTGTATCAGACGGCATAAAACTCAAAATCAAAAGTGCAGGCCTCTATATAGTGTGGTCTACAACTTCAGGAATAGTGAAGCAGCAAGACATGCCTTCATGCATGTAGAATCTCAGGTAGCCTAACTAATAACACTAACTCTCTACAATTATACCTTTAAGGTCAGGTAATCAGGTGAAAGGAACAACCAATCACTATCCACAGCTTCAAGATAGTTCCAGAATCTCTGACCATTAACTCTGTTCACCCCCTCCTGTCTCAAGGAACTGTTCTCACGTAAAAGTAATTTCGGCCATGGTGTAACATCCTTGAGAGATAGTAACAGTGTGGGCCAGTGTGGCCACTTAAGACCACCTGCAGGCGTTAGTAGTAGTTTTAGCCCTTAAGTGTGTGATGGAATCTAGTTTTGGTTCACACACCACTCCTGATTGTGATCTGCACTCTGCCACTGGGATATGGGTGCAGGTGGACTCAGGGCTCTGAGCCACACAGTCTCTCTGCTCACACTGATTATAGTGGCTTAGCTGGTGGGTTCCTTGAACAAGGGCCCACATTTATATGCCCTCCCAGGGCTTGGGTGTCAGGGGTGGTCTCAGGGCTCTGAGCCACCCAGCCTTGCTGCTCATGCCGAGTACAGAGGCTTAGCTGGTAGGTTCCTCAGATGAGGGTCTGCATTTACAATACTTTTCCAGGGCTTGGGTGTCAGGATGGTCTCATTTATACCCACCCTTCCTGATTGTGAACCGCGTGAGGGTGAAAGTGGGTGAAAGGGGTGCTCATCATGGGGGAAAAAAGCTGCCCTCCCACATTCCAGAGGCCCCTGTCCCCAGGCACCAAATCCAGCCTGCCACCCCCCACAGCCCCACCCCAGCAGGACATAACAGGGGCTCTCTGAGCCTCCTTCCTTTGTTCTGTCCATAGGGCTCTCCCAAGGGGAAAAAGAGTTTTTAGCAGCACTACCCGGACACCAGCAGTTGCTAAAAGTCTTTGGAGAGGACTCTGACAACAGTGGTTCATCCTCCCCTTCCACATCCCAAATCCCTGCTGCATTTGCTGCCTTAAGTATACCCCCTTCTGGCACCTTCCAACCGAGTGACAGAAAGCAGCTGTGCCTTCCACCTGCTCCAATAGTGAGGCCCTGTTTCAAGGCCCCTGTTTGGAAACAATTCCACACTCTCCCCAGTGACCCAGTGCAGTCCCCAGTGCAGTGGAGTGCCAGGTATGCCATGCCCACATCCAGAAGAGCACAAACACCTAACACCTTTCTTCTTCCATTCTCCACAGTCACCTGCAAAGGGTGCACCCCACTTTGTTGCCACTGGAGGAAAGAGTGGCGGGCAGTGGGAGGAGGAAGAGGCCCACTTCCTCTCAATAGGGACAAGTGGAGGAGGAGAAGGAGGCTCCTCCAAGAAAGGCTCACCATGCTCAGGTTGCCATAGTTGGGACTCCAAGGCAAACCACTCTCCAAGAGGTCATGCTCCCAGGGACACAGCCAGTGCCACCCAGAAGGGCAAGGGGGAGGGCTCAGGAAGCACTCATTTGCCCCATCAGTGAGATGATTATTAGGGGTGGCCAATCCTTCTCACTTGTGTGGGGCATATGCTTTCTCTGGCTGTTGCAACACTTAGCTCCCTGGTACTCTGTCCTCTTGCAGAGGACCATATGCTGACAAGTCTTGTCCACCATGCACCACTCTGCAGTGGCAATGGTCAAGGCTAAGTTCTCCAAAGAGCAAGGCCAAACCATCCACTTCACCTCGAACCTCTGAAGCAGCCAGCAGCATGGCTACCTCTCCCTCACCACCCACTAGTGACAACCGGAGGAACTCACTATCCAGACTGTTGGCCCCAGGAGGGGATAGTTTTGCCATTTGGCTACACAGTTGTTCTGCTCAATGTGCAGGGAGTGAATGCAGACCACATGGTGGGAAACATCACAACCATGATACAGAATAGCCTGAAGAAATGGGTGGGCAGCAGCAACATTGTTTGTGGCTACCTAGTCATGGACGCCAGCACCAACATGCTGGCAGTGGTGAAAGTCGCACATCTGAAGGGCATTGTCTGCCTGGCACACAGGCTTCACCTGGAAGTGAAGGATGCTCTGGGGCTTGGGAACACTGTGAGGGCCATCTGGGATGCTGCCACCCTTGAGCTGTGGTTCCTGCTCGAGACTTCCCAGCGCCGGGCTGTCCACTTCTTTTGCAGCATCAAGTCTGTGTATCTGCTGCATGAGAGGCAGGGGGAGGGAGATGAGCCCAAATACTAGCTTATCCAGGACCTACCAATCCACTGCAACTCTGCCTATGCCATGATAACATGTCTGGTGGAACAGAAAAGCACAGTTGAGTAAGTCATCTCCTCCATGACCATCCTGCATCAGCTTCAATGACTGGTGCAGCATCAGCTCCAAAGACTAGATGACCCTCTTCTAGGGCTGCCAAGTCCAACTTGGGAAATATCTGGGGACTTTGGGGGTGGAGCCAGGAGACTTTGGGGGTGGAGCCAGGAGAAAGGAAGTGACATCATTTTGTGATGTCACATCCTGTGATGTTGCTTCCACATGCTGACACATGAACTCATGAAGTTTCCTAATACTGAATCAGGCCATTGGTCCATCAAGGTCAGTATTGACTACTCAGACTGGTAGTGGCTCTCCAGGGTCTCAGGCTGAGATCTTTAATGTCACCTATTACCTGATCCTTTTTTAGCTGAAGAGGCTGATACCTCCTGCATGTCAAGCAGATGCTCTATCACTGAGCAACGGCCCTACTGAATCCTTCCTCATCTCGGCAGAATATGAAGCACTAAGTGCTACACAAGTGCTAAATATGATTTTCATATCATAAGAACAGGAGAGAAGCCACAGTGGATCAGCCCATCCAGTACAGCCCATCCAGTACAACACTGTGTGTCACAACAGTGGCCAAAAATACCAGGTGCCCTCAGGAGGTCCAGCAGCGGGGCCAGAACTCCAGAAGCCCTCCCACTGTTGCCCCCCAAGCACCAAGAATTCAGAGCCTCACTGCCCCAGACAAAGGGTTCCATTTAGACCTTGTGGCTCATAATAGCCACTGATAGACCTCTGCTGGATGGGGACAGAGAGAGAGAGAGAGAGACAGACAGACAGACAGAAAAAAGAAAGAAAGAGGGAGAGAGAGAGAAGGGGAAAAAACTGGCAGAGGCACTTACTTCCATTTAGACCTTGTGGCTATAATAGCCACTGATAGACCTCTGCTGGATGGGGACAGAGAGAGAGAGAGAGAGACAGACAGACAGACAGAAAAAAGAAAGAGGGAGAGAGAATGAAAAGAGCTGGAAGAGAAACTCACCTTGCCAGCCACATGCAAAAGCAGCTCCTTCAGTCCCTCCTTAATCTCTGGGCGGGCCTGTCTTGCTGTGGAAGAAGCTCTCTTGCTGACTTCTTAAAGGGGAAATGTCTGGCGAGGCTTTTTACTGCAGGGCAGGCTCTCTGCAGACATTTCCCTTTTAAGGCAGCCATTTTGTCCCCCCGGTGGCCAACTTTGGAAAAGCGGGAGATAAGCACTAAAAATCAGTGTTTCCCCCGCCCCACCGGGGGACTTGGCAGGCCTACCCTCTTCCAAATGGTGCATGTCTTAAAGCCCTTCCAGGACACCACTGACATACTCTGCTCCCATATGGCCAGCCTGGGGCAAGTCATCTCCCAGATTAGAGGGCTGGGCCCTGAGGGGACAGCAATACTCCCATGGGTCCAGGCCTTGGTAGAGAGGTTGCAGGTGGGCATCACCACCACGATGCATCCTCTCTGCAAGGAATGGGAGTACAAGCTAGCCTGTATTTGTGACCCACAGATTAAAGGCAGCATTGCTCTTCCTACTGCCAAGCTCATGAAGTGGAGGCATGAGCTCTGCTAAGTAGTGTGGAGGTTTCAAGCCAGCTGACATAGCGAGAGGGAACAGCGGGTGGAAGAAGCTGAAAAGGAGGAGGGGGAAAAGGAGCTGCAGCCCAGCACCTCTGCCTCAAAGAGCCCAACCAGGCAGAAGCTCTGTTACTGGTTGTTAGCGGTAACATGGGAGGTCAGCAGGAGTGGCAAGGAGACCTTCTGCATTGCTTACTTCCCAGACTTAGGCTTTATAAACTGCAGTTTATAAGCACATTTTGGCTGAACACCAGTCTGCGTTTTTGGAGTATACTGTGCATCCCACTCTCCATTTAGAGAAGAGAGAAGAGAAGAAGAGATTAGATTTATATCCTGCCCTTCACTCACTTGGAGTCTCAGAGGGGCTTACAAACTCCTTTCCCTTCCACTCCCCTCCCCACAACAGACACCCTGTGAGGTAGGTGGGGCTGAGAGAGCTCTGAGATAACTGTCCTTGAGAAAACAGCTGTGCCAGAGCTGCGGCTTGCCCAAGGTCATCCAGCAGGTGCAAGTGGAGGAGTGGGGAATCAAACCCGGTTCTCCCAGATTAGAGTCCACGCACTTAACCACTACACCAAACTGGCTCTCCCAGAGAATTTAGCCCAGAGAATGGCTCCTTATCTTAACCATGATGGTCTGGCAACATGGATCCATGCCAGACTAACATCAAGGCTAGCCTATGGTATCATATTCTATACTAGTCTTTCCCTGAAGACAGCTTGGAAACTCCAGCTGTGCAGAATGCTATGCTCTTTCGCTATCAAGAGTTAGGCAGATTATGTACATTATACTTACAGTTACTGCATTACCAATTAGTTCCCATGTTCAAGGTGCTGATTATTTACCTACAAAGCCATTCATGGCTTAGGACCAACTTATCTACAGGGCCACCTCTCTTAATATGTTCCATTGAGACAGCTTCGCGCATCTGCACAAAGCCTCCTGAAGATACCACCCTGGAAAAAGGTAAAAACAACATTGCCCATTTGTAAGCTTTCTCTGTTGTGGCCCCAGTCTAGTGGAAAAGCCTGGCTAATGAAGTCAGAAAGGTTCCTCACATTTTATTGTTTTCTACCTAGCCTGTGAAACAGCTGTTCAGGAGAACATTTTGATAAATATGTAGATACTAGGAATAAGGCCTGTTGTAGAAATAAATACAATGGGCTCTAGAAAGAGGTTCTGGGAGAGTGCCATAGCCTTGGGCACTCAGCGTCATTTTGCTGTGGCGACCTCAGCAGGGTATAATGCCACAGAGTCCACCATTTTCTCCAGGGGAATATCACTGCCATCTGAAGAACAGTTCTAATTTGGCATGATCTCCATCCATCCCCGGGAGACTGGCCACAATGGTTCCCCATGAGGGAACGGGTGGTTTGGAGGGTGGAATCTATGGCATTAAACCTTTCTGAGGTCCTACCCCTGCTGAAACCTCACCCTCTCCTGGGTCTACCCCATAAATCTCCAGGAATTTCCCAACCAGGAGTTGGCAACCCTATCTCCCTCCCAGCCAACCATCAATGTATTGTTATCTGTCGCCTGGCTTCAGCTTCCCATCTCCTCCCCCCTCCCGCCTGGAGAGCAGCTGTAATTCTGAGTGATCTCCAGCCCCCATCTGGAGATTGGCAACAATGGTTCTCCATGAGGGAATGGCTGGTTTGGAGGGTGAAGTCTATGGCATTGCACCTGTCTGAGGTTCCACCCCTCCTCCAACCTCAGCATCTCCAGGCTCCATCCCTCAAATCTCCAGGAATTTTCCATCTGGAGTTGGCAACCTTATCTCCTTGTCAGCCAATCATCAACCTCACTCTTCAACTTTACATCCACCCACCCTGCAGCCTCCACCATGCTCTGAAGCCCTGACTGCTATGTCATATTAGCTGTCATAGGGGGGCCATCTCAGCAGGGTATAAGGACACAGAGTCCACCATTTTCTCCAGGGGAACTGATCTCTGCCATATAGAAATCACTTGTAATTCTGAGTGATCTCCAGCCCTCGCCTGGAGATTGGCAACCATAGTTCCCCTGGAGGAAAAGTCGTCTTTCTCTGCAATGGGGACCAAAGCAGCTTACAACACTCTCCTCTCCCCCTTTTGACTTGCACAACAACCCTGTGAGGTATGTTAGGCTTAAAGTCTGTGACTGGCCCCAGATCACTCACTCAGCAAGAACCTGGGTCTAGCAGATCCTGCTCTCAAGCACTGACTGCTACTCCTAGGATACCCAACCTCCTCGTGGAGCCTGAAGATCGCCAGGTATCACAATTGAACTCCAGACAACAGATCTCCCCCCCCCCCCCCCAAGAAAATGACTGCTTTGGAGGGTGGCCTCTATGGCATTCTGTTCAGCTGAGGCTTGTCCCCAATGAGTTTTCTCCCAAAGGCCAACAGAGGTGTGGAAAGGGCCTTTCAGAGAAGCAAGCTTGGTTGCTTAGCAACAGGCACTGAGGAGAAAGTTGCCAGTTCTGATTAGGGAAATACTTGGAGATTTGGGTGGTGGATCCTGTGGAGGACAGCATTTTTTTTGGGGGGGGGGGAGGACTCAGCAGGGTATAATGCCATAGGGTCTACCCTCCAAAGCAGCCATTTTCTCTAGGGGAACTGATCTCTGTCATCTGGAGATCAATTGTAACAGCGGGAGATCTCCAGGTCCTGCCTGGAGATTGGCAATCCTAGGGGAAGTCAGCCACACAGCAGGTGGTTGAAGAGAATGGTTTGATGGTCGCTGGCCCACCTCATTAGCCAGCCAGCCATGGTGGAGCTAAGCAGGAGAGACAGCCGTTTTCAGCTTATTCTGACAGGAAAGTGGGCAAGCTGGCAGTGGGTGGGGGAGGGGGTTATGCCGAAAGTCCATTGTTTTTTTACTCACAGAAGCAGGCCACTGAGGGGACAGTTAGACCCACCTGGTAGTGGGCAGAGGAGAAGAGTGGACCCAGCACCCAGTCTGTCCCCTTCTCCGGCTCCCTCCAGACTGAGGCCGAGACACTGGCCTGCGGCTCTGTGGGCAGGACTGAGGCAACACAGAGAGGGAATGCAACCAATGGCCAGGGACCCCTTTTGAGTGGCAGTTCTTGCAGCCAACTGATTTTGGCGCCTCATGGAATCTTGCCACTTGAAAACAGCTTTATGGTATAGGAGAGATAGTAAAACACAGATATAGTAAAACGGAAATCTGAATTTAAAATAGTTTTTAATTTTTTAAATGATGTGTGTTGGGGTGGTGTTGATTTTAATGGTTTTAAAAATGTGATTTTATCATTTATATTTTAAATCGTTAGTTGCCTTGGTGGCCCTTGTACTGGCAGAAAGGTACAAATGCCAATTTTGTAATGAAATAAAACAAATCTGCAAGAAGGACACTTTCTATTTAGGTAATAAAGTTTTCATTTAATTGCCTGTTAATTTTTTAGGCAACTCCTTTTCCTTCTCCTCCCAGTTTATACTGCCTTGTTTACTAGATGTATTATAGAGTCCACACTACAGTGTTCTCTAATTGAGAAATCCGGTTTATTAGACCATTGTTCTCTAAAACAGTGCTCATGCATATGGGGTCGATTGTGTCTAGCACATTGACCCCCCCCCCTTTGAATGAGACACAAGACAAGTTGTGGGTTAAACTGGGCATTTATTTACACATTAGCTGATCTGCAGCTATTACATCCATTAAGCATGGGTTGCATTGTGCTTGCAAACAGGCTTCCTTAGGACAAACCCACCCTGGCTCCGAGCCAGGTTCAGAAGCCTTCCTTACCCCACTCATCACGGCTCGTACTTCCAATGTGTGTAGGGGATGTAAGAGCACATTCCCAACCCATGACTGCTAAGCCTTAAGACTCGTCATATGCTCCCCCAACCCTGAAGAGGCCCCCACATGGGTCTCCTGGACTGTTAAGCTGCTAGGTACCCAGTCTGAGAACCCCTCCTGTCACTGCTTTCTCAGGCTGCTTGCCAGTGCTAATAAACCTCTTCAACCCATGCTTTCCCGCCTTCCCAGAAAGGGCCTAACCAGGTTACCAGTGCTATTTATGACGCACCCCCCTGGACTGTGTGAAGCAGGCAAAAAAAGGCCCCCCTCCCAGCCAATTTGAGTGAGGCCCAAAAAACTCCTGCTCAGCCCCATAGACAGGTGACTGGCTAATCCCACACGGTCCACACAGTGGACGGGCAGGTGGGGAGCTTGTCTTTGGCTGGAATGGTCCAGAGATGGCTGCTGCCCTCGGCTCTGTCCAGGCCATCATCCCTGATTGGTCAGTGCTCCCGTCCTAGACCATGATAGGCTCCCCTACTCTCATGATCGCACTTGAGAATGGGGGAGGGTAAACACCTGCACTTGCTCAAGGGTAAGCACAGGTCTTCTGGTACTCATGGTCAAACGTAATGACCACAGGGGGCTAACTATTCACTTTTTAATATTTATCAACTAGACTGATGAACTTTTCTCTACCCACTATTTAGTCCTTAATCATTTCCCTATGAGTTTTGTTTGTTCTTTATTCTCCATTGTTTTTAGGATAAGCTACCATATATGATAGAGTTGCTTCATGTACCCTGCTTCTACTTGATTCTAGTGGGTAGCTGAAGAGATGGAAAGCTCTGATTCTTGATCTTTAATGTACTTTTCAGATTTTACCTCCAGAAAGTCCTGCTAGTAACATTTTGTGCCTTCTGGTACTGATCCTGCAATGTTACGATACCAAACCTGACCAAAAAAAGTTGAAATAAGAAAACAAATGCTCTGGTTCTGTAAGGTCATATGTTCCAATAGGGCTGGGTCATGTAATCTTCTCCGGTGCAGCTCTATTAACTTTAGTATGCCACCTTTTCATTGGTACTATTGATGCATGCCTTGAAAGACTCTATGCTCCTCTAATGCAAGGGCAGCAAGGAGAAGAAAGGGCAATGACATACATGAGCAAGTGTTTCAAAGTCATTTAAGACTCTGCATAAAAATGAACTGACACCATCTAAAGTGTAGAAGCTACATGCTGATTGATTCTCATTAAGTTTTTTAAGATTAATGATAAAATCAGTAAGCTGAATGTCATATGTATGATAGAGATGTTGAAGACAAAAGAATGATAACCCAGGCTGAGAAGGACAAAAACTCCACAAGCTTAGCTTCATGATACAATTGATACAATATGTATGTTGCAGTATCTGTATTCATTTCTTAGAATGAAAAATAAAGGAACCAGAAAGGCAATGTCTTGTAAATCTGACCTTTTAAATATTCTATATTTTGACTGCCCATCTAATTCACTTTCTCCTAACATTTTTTGAAATGGTAAACAAGGAAATAACAGAAAATGGCCAGGAATATAATTACAATACTTTGAAAAGGCCATTAGAACCTGGTTTATCAGGATCCATCAATAATCAGCCATTAAGAATAGGTGAATAATTTTCTCGATACAAAGATGAAGATGGTGCAAATAAAACTATTCTCACTGTTCCAATATTCATGAATTGGATGACAAACAAATCCTGAATTCATCAGTTATATGAACTTAACCTTTAGATAACATTGGAATGTGTAGGATCTGCAGGTCTAATAATTTAACATAAACACCATAATTAAAAGATGAGCCCTGGAGCTTAGTTTATCCAAAATTGTTTAGCTCACTCAATCTAAAGTTGTTTAGCTGAGCTGGGTCTCTGCCTTGGGGCCATTCCACCAGGCCTCTCCCAGTTTGGTAGCCTTCTCTCACCCCAGGTTCTAGCTACTTCTTTAGGTTCCTCTTTCTTCCTCCTCAGCTCTACTCAAACAGCTCGCATTCCTAACCTCCCCCATCACTTCTGACATTGCCCTTTTTATCACTGGGATGACACCCATCTCTTCTTAGAGCCTTGTTGTTCTTTTAACCCCTTTCTTGCCTTGCCCCACTCCAGCTGGGTTTGCATAAGACCACTACTATCTTCTCGTGAGGTGCCTGCTGTATCCTGGAGCATCTTCTGCCTTTTGCCCAGTAAGTGGAGCCTCCTCTGGCCTCCACTGCCACCTTTGTGCCACAGTCTGAAAATTTGTAATTGGTTCAAAATTACCCAGTGAGCTTCCAAAGCAAGATAGAAATTTGAATCTGGGTCTACCAGACCCTACTCTGAAACTCTAACCTCCACACCACATTGGCTTTCATAATGTGGCTGCAGCTGAACATAGCAAGCAGCCAGGCCTACTTGAGTCATGCAAGTCATGTGGTATCAAGTCACCTAGAGGTTGCTGCCTGGCCTAGGGCTGCCAACCTCCAAGTAGGACCCAGAGATCTTCCAGAATTACAACTGAACTCCGGACAACAGAGATCTGTTTCCTTGGAGCAAATGGCTGGTTTGAAGGTGGGCTCAATGGCATTATATCTGGTTAAGGCCTCTCCTCTCCTCTCCTCTCCCCTCCCTAATCCTGCTCTACTCAGAATCTACCACAAAATCTCCAGGAACTCCCCAACCTGGAGCTGGTAACTCTACTCAGGCCTGGCCAAAATAGCCTGGAAGGAGCCCTGCCTCCTCCCCCTGCCTTTTACTGACAGGACCCAGCTTGTAATACTGGGGTTGCCCCCCACAATGCATTTTTAAAAAAGATTTCACAGTTTTCTGTAAACCTGGTGCCCTTTTTAGGTTTGTAGAAAGATCTGCCTTGCCTGGTCACAGCTCTAGTCACTCAATTTAAGCATCCAAAGATTGGCAAATTTCACTATTAGAGTATAAGATGCTGAAAACCAGTATGGTATAATGGGCAAGTGTCAAACAAGGACAGAGAAAGCATGGGTTCAAAGCCCCACTCAGCCATAAAGTTTTGGGCCAGTCACACTCTCTCAGTCTAATCTACTACATTGGTCAATATGATATGGAGAAGGAGAGAACCACACACACTGAAAATTACCTAGCAAATGCAGTGGGCTGACATGGGGAAAAGGTAGACAGAGATGATGTCTGCCCAGTTTAATCCATGCTGAGCACGTATAGCCATGTACTGTACAGTGTGAGTTAGTGAATTCATTCTCCAGTAGTGCATGTGACTAACTTGGTACGGTCTGAAGAAGCTGAAAATCGGCACAGGTAGTCTTTTCCTAAATGTGTCTTGTGCTGATGTGTTTTCTCTTTAAGGAAGTGTGGCGGGAGTCTCTAACCTGTGACATACATTAATATAGGTACAATTTTTTTTTTATTTGCTTAGTTTAAACCTCACCTTTCTCTGTAGGGGAGACATAAAGCAGCCTACATTGTTCTCTACTCATTGTTGGGGCTTTTTTGGTGTATTTTTTTAGAACATGTGTTGAAGCATGTGAGCATTTCAGTAGCCTCATTCACTTGCCTTCTTTACGTGAGAGTGGTCCCATTTACTCTTGTGTAAAGCACAGTAGCTGAAGCACAAAAATAATCCATTTGCACCATTGGCTTTGGTACTGAAGAGGGGGACATGATCCCAGCTTTTGGCTGGAGACAGAGGCAGAGAGAGAGAGCAAGAGAGAGAGAGAGAGAGAGAGATGCACCTGCTTGCAAGGCAAAACAAAGAAGAAGGTGCCCCAATGCAGGCACCTTCAACTGCTGAAACGTTTCGTCACTGAGGTGCAAATATTTTTTTTTAAAAAAACCCCTGAGAACAGTCTGCTCTTTCTAGGTGGATTTTGGCGTGCTGGCAGGTTGTGTCGGAAGTCACCAATGTGAAAAACTTAGTTCCAATGACAGTGCAGAGGCTTTGTTGTGAATACATTTCACTTTCCCCCCAAAAAAGTGCAGGAGAAACCAACTTTATTAGGAAGGGGGGAATGGGGAAGATGTGAGAGGGTGCTAGGATGTTTACAAAGTTGTCTGAACACAAGAAAAAAAATACAATAACATCAGGTAATGCAAGTGGATTTTAAGGCAACTGTGAAAGATACCACACACACATCTTGATGCCAAGTCCAGCTCCTGAATACATAACCAGTAAGCAGGATTTTTTTTGAAGACAAAGGATGGAGTGACAGCCGGAGAAGTAGGGCTGTGCCTAATATCCTCTGGCTAAGTGGAATAGAATAGGCTGCCACAGAGAAAACCTTCTGGCTACCAGATTATTTGTCATGGACTCTCGGTGATGAATCAGTGTGCCTTAAGCTACAAACAACAATCTGCTACATTAGTTTATCTGAAAGTTTTTTCTGCCTTTGACTTGCCATCCTAATAATGGTACACACTTCCAATCAGACAGTGATTGCTACCAAACACGCTTTTGGACACCTTCCCCCTTATTTTTTGTGTGTGTGTGTGTGTGTGTGTGTGCGTGTGTGTGAAGTTTTCCCAGGGGCGCTGAACCTTGTTCCTTCCCTCTTGCCAAGCCAGAAAAGAAGAGATTCTTTTGGGGAGGAGCAGCTAGATTCTAGTCTAGTATCACATTACAATATCAGTAAGGTTTTGGGAGTAAGAATACAAAGCTTCCTTCACCAAATACATGAAGGGTACTTTGATTCCAGAAAGCTCATACCCTGAAAATCTTGTTGGCCTCCAGGTACTACTGGCCTGGAATTTAGCTGTTCTACTGCAGACCAACATGGCTACCTTCTGACTTTGGGGTAGGAGGATTACCTTGACTGTCATATAACTGGGGTCAAAATCTGTCCCACAAATGCCCTTTTGATTGTCTCCAAACCATTGCATGTATATTCACTTTGGCTCCCCTTGACATAAGAGACATACCTTTGTTTTGTCTGCCTGTTAGATTATTTTTCTGCCAGGTGCTTGGACTCCTTCTATGGGACTTTAGTGACTGCGTTCACATGTGTGGATCAACAGCTAAAGCCATTGTTACCTTCCCTCTCTTGCTAACCATTTAGACTCTTGCACCATTTATGGATGCTAGGAGAGACTGGCTTTTTAATATTCACATTTGTATGTTAGATAATTTTTCTTCTGCTCAAAATATTATAATTCCCAGTCCAGGTATTTGTATTAATTATTGCAATAAACTTTATGTTTTTGCTATATCTGCACCTCCATGTTACTCTGAGCCTTTTACAGATGCAGCATCACTTTGTCAAAGACCCCTTACTAACATTATATAGGTCACCCTTAGTTTAGAGTACTTTGATGTGGATTTGGGCTTGGCTGACACATGTATGATGTACATGCATCTTCAAACCACATATTGGTACAAGACAAAAATAAATGGAAAATGAAAACCTGCCATTGGATAAAGCTGAAAATACTATCAAATTGCAAAATCTGCACTAGTTACAGAAAATGGTGATACTTCATTTATAATTAGAATTTTAAAATTACCTTTTTTATAAGTCTAAAATGCTGTTTTGTTCAAGGTCATGAGTTGCCCTTATGAAAATTCCTAAGTACCATTAAATTAGACTTTTGTAAAGGTTGAATTACACCACATGAATAAAGGGTCCAGGACTTAAGACAAACCGATTGATTTCAGTGAGCTTTTTGGATGAGTAAGCAAAGAACACAGTAGCCTCAAGGATCATTTTAAAGATTCTCTTTATTAAGTTCAGGAAAATAAGAAAGATAAGAAGGATCACTTTCCAGTGTTTCAGCAAGTCACTCATGTGCTTGTTACAGCTCCAATGGAGGAAAATCTGAGTAATACTGGTAAGAGAGAAGTAGTAACAGTTTATTTCACAGAAAGACTAGTATGAGAAAAGCTGATTCATATCTAGACTAGGAATAAGGCTTGCTGGGCACTCAGTGTCAATTTGCTGTGGTGATCTCAGCAGGGTATAATAACACAGAGTCCACCATTTTCTCCAGAGGAGCTGATATCTGCTACATGAAGAGCAGTTGTAATTTTGAGTGATGTCCAGCCCTCACTTGGAGATTGGCCACAATGGTTCCCCAGGTTGAAATGGCTGGCTTGGAGGGTGGAGTCTATGGCATTGTGCCTGACTGAGGTCCTACCCCTCCTCAAACCTCACCCTCTCCAGGCTCCACCCCTCAAATCTCCAGGAATTTCCCAACCTGGAGTTGGCAACCTTATCTCCTTCCCAGCCAAGCATCAACCTGCCATTATCTGCCCCTCTGATTTCAGCTTTCCATCTCCCTCCTGGAGATCAGTCGTAATTCTGAGTGATCTCCACCCCTCACTTGGAGATTGGCAACAATGGTTCCCCAGGAGGGAATGGCTGGTTTGGAGGATGGAGTCTATAGCATTGTACCTGTCCGAGGTCCCAACCATCCTCAAACCTCACCCTCTCCAGGCTACATCCCTCAAATCTTCACAAATGTCCCACCTGGAGTTAACAACTCTATCTCCTTCCCAGCCAATCATCAACCTACCTTTATTCCCCCCTCACTCTTCAGCTTCTCATCTCCTCCCCCTGCAGCCTCTACCAAGCTCTGAAGCCCTGACTGCTACATCACATTGGCTGTCATGGGGGGGCCATCTCAGAGTCCACCATTTTCTCCAGGGGGACTGATTTCTGTCACCTGGAGATCAGCAACAATGGTTTCCCAGGAGGAAAAGTAGTCTTTCTTTGCAATGGGAACCAAAGCAGCTTACATCATTCTCCTCTCTCCCCTTTGACTTGCATAACAACCCTGTGAGGTAGGTTAGGCTGAAAGTCTGTGACTGGCCCAAAATCACCCAGGCAGCTTCCACAGCAAGAACCTGGGTGTAGCAGACCCTGCTCTAAATCACTGACTGCTATGACTAGGGTAGCCAACCTCCAGGTGGAGCCTGAAGATTGCCAGGTATCACAACTGAACTCCAGACAACAGATCTCTCCCGCCCGGAGAAACTATCTGCTTTGGAAGGTGGGTTCTATGGTGTTCTGTTCAACTGAGGCCTCTCACCTCCCCAAACCCTGGCTTCCATAGACTCTACCAAAAAATCACCAGGAATATCCCTACCTGGAGCTGGCAACCCTAGTCAGGACTGGCCCCAATGAGTTTTCTCCCAAAGGTCAAAATAGGTGTGGAAAGGGCCTTTTACTGACAGAACCAAGCTTGGTTGCCTATCAACAGGCACAAAGGGGAAAGTAGGGTTGCTAGCTCTGAGTAGGGAAATACCTGGAGATTTGGGCGGTGGATCCTGTTGAGGGCAGTATTTGGGGGGGGCAGAAGGACTCAGCAGGGTATAATGCCATAGGGTCTACTTTCCAAAGCAGCCATTTTCTCCAGGTGAACTGATCTCTGTCATCTGGAGATCAATTGCAACAGCAGGAGATCTCCAGGTCCCACCTGGAGATTGGCAACTCTAGGATTCAATGAGGAATTTGGCTCTTACAAATTTTGAAAAAGGAATTTCTTCCTTCTCCACTGTTTTAGGTCAAGGAAAAATTAAAAAGAAACATTTTAAACAACCAAACACTTACAGCTTAGTACTAATATCTACATAACTAAAAATCCAATGACCTTTAGAGTTGAATACTTAGAAAGCCAAACTTCTCTGTAGGCTTTTTAATAGAAAATGAATACTGTCAGGGTCCTTTGGGGTTCCCGGGGGTGGGCCACCAGTGGCCGTGGTGCTGCAGCCCTCCTGTGACTGTGCTGTTCACCAGGCCAGCGTTCACCTGCCACTGGGATGTCCCGATGAGGAGGGTTGGTGTCGCTTGACCGGTCCCACTGGGTAGCAAGAGGAAAAGGGGGGGAGTCCCAGGAGGCCTGGCAGGAACCTCGGAGGAGGATTTATGAAGGACTTAGATGTGGAGGACAAGGGGGGGTTACTTCACCTCCCTGCCTCCACCTGGATTCAGCTCTCGCTTTGCTCTGCCACTCTCTCTCTCTTTTGCTGTCTCCCTCCTCATTGGCCTTTTCCCCTCCTCCTTTTATCCTGCCCTGCTCCCTGGCCACCCCTCCCTTTCCACGGCCCCACCTCCCTTGAAAAGGGAAGACGCCCCTTTGGCTCTGGCCTTCTCCCTGCCCCTTTGGCTCTGGCCTCCTCCCTGCCCATGCGTATGGCTCAACCGCCTCCTGATGCAGCTCGTTGGCTCAGGCCGCGTCCTGCAGCCCTGCCACCATGCCATCATGTTCCCCAGTGGCTGAGGGTTCTCCCCAGCCCCGCTGCTGCTGTCTCTCTTGTCCCCGGGCCCAGCTGCTGCTCTCCTGTTGGGCCAGGGCCATGCCGCCTTCTCGTCGCCTCTGACCATCTGCTGGCTGCTCCTGTTCACTCCGGTTATCATTGCATCCTCCTGTCAGTGCTGGGGCCATGCTGGTGAGTGAGGCGGCTTCCCGGGAGGTTGGAGCAATTGCTGGTGATGGGGGGGGGGGGTGTCTGGCATGACAGTGCCCAGCTGGGAAGCCCGGGAGGAGCTGGGACAAATACATTTCAGTAAGACTACTGGAAACTGATCTGAGTATCTGGGGAATGGACAATATTCTGTGTTGCAGAAATTCACAATTAGTGTTATTGTCATAAATAGCAATGGTTTGCTTGGAAATTGATTAATCCATACTATCTCCTCTCGCTCTATTCTAATGGGAAGAAGCTAATTTACTTCAGATTCATTCCCCACTTCCAACAAGTAGGGCTCAGGGCAGCTTACAACAGAATAATAACAGCATTCAAACCATTAAAAACAGAACTTATGCCAGATTGTGGAAAAACAGCTCCCCTAACCTCCTTGGGGGAGGGGTTGCAAGGGATGGGGGAGTAGATGAGAGTGCCAGATTATCTCTCCCCCCCACCCCATTGGTGTCTACAACCAAATGCCTGGTGGAAGATCTTTGCCTTACATGCCCTGTGGAAAGGTAATAACTCCCACAGGGCACAGATGTCTTCCAGCAGAGAGTTCCATCATGCAGGGGCCAGGACTGAAACAGCCCTGGCCCTCCTTAAGGACAGCCGGATTTCTCTTGGTCCAGGGACCACTAGGAAGTTCTTATTTCCTGAGGGCAGTGCTCTTCCAGGGACATACTGGGAGAGGCAGTCCTGAAGGTTTGTAGGTCCCTGAACATTAAATGAAGCCAGAAACCCAAAATCATCTTCAGTTTGATGTCTTGCCATGCCCAGCTGTGCCTACGTTCACAGGTGTTCTTGCTGGCTTCATCCCTGTATGTGGCTATAGAGGATTTCTGGTTCTAGGCTCTACCCATATAGTGCAAAAAAATCTGGTTTGTTTTCTATAATATATGATGTGGTCTTTAGAATACAGGTTTCAAGATTGTTTGAATGCAGAATTCAACATGTAAAACAGTCCTCAGGTAAACCCTCAATTTATGGCCTTCCTGGGAAATTCTAGAATTTCATCCTTACCATATACCACAGCTTTATTTCAGAAAAGTATCTAGTGATCCCTAACCATGCTTGTTTAATCTTTTTTTCTAATATAATCTTTGTCACTGTTAGACACGTTTTCCCAACCCCCCAAATTCTATGGGGCTGTCTTTTATGCTGCATGACCACAATCATTCGGGAATAAAATCTGAAAAGAAACTACTCTTAAAAAATACCACGGGCCATTAAAAACTCTCATTAAGAATGATAGATGAATTCTATTACTCTCTCAGCAGAGAATTCAAGGTAACAGAAGCCTGGGCACAGCTAGCATACAACTATCACATTCAGGAGAAAGTACAACAAGAGCATCACAATATTATCAAGCACCAGCAAAATGTCTGCAAAATATGCAGTTAAATTGATTTATGTTTTAACAGGGAAATAAAAGTTCATCTCCCATGTTTAAGGCTGCTTATCAGTTTTGCTGGCCACATTGCTTCACTGCATAGTTTTGCATAGAATTAGAGGAGCATCACATGCAAATATCCATCTTCACAACAATCATAGCTTGGTTTGAATTTTTTATAGACTTCAGTCTGAAGTGGGCAAATGCCCAAATCAATGATGTGTAGGGCCTTGGCTTCATTTTCGTAAGCATCTGAGCCAGACAACATCAGACAAACCAAAGGAAAGACATCTTTTTTCACCTTTGAATATCAAAAAGACAAAACACATAAAATACCTACCTGTGGACTGCTGATTACAAATTGCTGGAAAATAAGACTAAACAGAGGAAAAATATATCAGTTATGCTGAAGTAGTTTTTGTGTATATCAGTCTCAGATTTGTTTTCTTTGGGAGGGGGGTATTATTACCTATCCAGAAACATTACTTATCCATAAAACACAGATGTTTTTGTCTGTAAAGAATTTTATGTTAATGGCCATATCTATATAAGAAATGAACATTTTTTTGTAAAAGAGACGGCTTTATTTATTAATCACACACACACATACCATTCTTTCTCCTTTAGATTCATGGTGACTAATGGCAAGGATTGCTGGGCAACCTCTTTACTCCAGCAGGAGCAAAAATGGTGGGGCAGAGCAACATCACAATGTCGCTTCTGGTTGTATTTAGAAATAACATCACAACACTTTAGGAATTCCCTGATCTCTATTGTGAAAAATTATAGAGATTCAGGGAATTCCTAGAGTTTCATGATGTCACTTCTGGGTACAACAAGAAGTGACATCATGATATTGCATGATGCTACTTCCCACCCCCCACCCCCATTTTTGCTCCTCCCGGAGTGAACATCAGCAGTGGTGGCTGGGAGATTGTTTGCCATGGAGGGCAATCTGGTAACTAGTAACAACAGCTTGTCATATAACATACCAACAACATCTATTAAACAAAAATAACTAAAACACTCTCATATTGCAAAGCTGTAGAAATTTTTAGTCAAACTACTCTTGGGTTGTTGTTTTTTTAATCTTCTAAAACAATAAGGCCTTACAAGTCTTCCTGAAAGTTAAGAAATCGTGATTTCCTTTGCTACCTTAAAAAGCCCCAAGAATTGTAGTTTGTGATGGATCTAGAGATCTTTTTGTATAACTTCTGACTATTATGTTTGGGTGGGGGGAACACAAGGCTGTTAAGCTACTCAAAACCAGGTTTTTTTCGTAGTATAAATGTCTCCTAGATTAGAAGATTTTGTGCATTTATTTGCTATAGGTTGTATTGAGAAGCATTGTTTCCCAATATTGAAACTTTAGTACCTATCTAATTATCAACAGCCCCCTCTGCCTGCGGATACTTATTTCCACAAACAGAGGGCACATGCTCCCCCAACAGGTTTTTCTACTGATCCAGGGGACTCTGTGGGTCTGCAGAAAAATTCAAATAGGGGGGAAAAATCGGGGGGAGGGTTGAATCCCCCCAATTTCTTTTGAAATGGCTGCCACAGAAGCTGCCTGCTCCCTTGAGGACACCGCTTAGAGCAATGGAAAGAATCTCTGTCTTTTGCCACCCCAGCAGGAATAACGAGACAGACAACAGTCTTGGAATTAAACAAGGGCCACTTTATTAACTTACAAAAAACATTGCAGCAACGGGACAAAACACAACCTAAGCAAGCCTGGAACAGGCAAGGCAGGCATCATTCCCTGACCTGCCTCCTTGCCCTGGTAGGGCGGGTCACCACAGCTCCGGTCTTGAGCCATCACTCTAGCTCGTGCCCGGCAGCCTGGCAAGCTGGTTGCCCCCTAGGAGCGCCTACCCCTGAAGCCTTAAAACTTGCAGGGAGGCGCCGGCCCAAGAGGTTCCCAGAGGCGATCATTATTCCCTACCCTGGGCCTTAAAACCCAAAGGCAGTTCCTGACGACCTCCTGTTCCCTAACGGGATATGCCATGAGGTGCTCACCAGTTCCGTTTACTTGCTTGCACAACCTGCCATAGCCAAGGCCAAGCCTCTGCTTTGGCCTTTGCTCCCCATTCAGTGACCAAGCACCAACCGAATCCTGTGCTGCAAATCCCGTAAAAATAAATCATTGCCCTTGTCTGACAAGTGCACCCCGTCCGGCCTATACAGGTCCGAGAATTCGACCCGTATATCGGGGTGCTGTAAGAAGACACCCAACCCTGCTTCCGTTGCCTTCCGCATTTGCCTGTTGACCTTCCGCCCAGCACGGTCAATACACCTGGGATCACCCAAGTTCCTCCACACCTTGCGAGGTAGAATGGCTGACCAAACAATCTGCACGCCAGGCCACCTTGCTCTTATCCTCACAAGGTCGGCCTCCGCCTGCACCACAAGGGCCTTGCCCTTCATCAGCCCTAAGTCATTACCCCCCAAGTGTATTACCAAGACCTGAGGCGGAAGCTCTCGTCCTTCATCAAATAGCAGGGGAAGGAGCGCTGGCCATCCCATGCCTCTCCTTCCCAGCCACTCGACAACTGCCAGTTCGCTAAGGCCCAGTTGAGACCCGATGGGTGACCTCCGGGCCTGGTGAGCTGCCCAAAAGATTATGCTATGGCCGCATACTAGTACACGTCGTCTTGTATCCCAGCCAGGAGCGCCTGCAAAAGGAACTGGATTAGCAACATCAGCAACCTTTCCCTATCTACCTATAACTAAAGTAAGCTGTATTTTGCAAGCCCGAACATAGCCTCTATAACAGCGGGACCTCCATTGCCCAATCCTCTGAATCTCACTGCTGTGGTACCCCATTGCTGCTGCCGTTGATGCAGCCCCAATTCGAAATGAGTGGGTTCCAAATTGCACTCCACCCAATCCCAATCGCTCCAGTGCCTTCCTTGTCACGCTCCAAAATTGGAATTTAGTGAGAGGGGTACCGTCCGCGTGCCGAAACAGGTACCCGTGGCCATCCCCACGCCGTGCCAAATAGTGTCGTAAGGCCAGCACTGGGCATAACTCTGCCTCAGAACAGCGGTCCAGCACTGTCTCTGAACCCTTACCTCGCTGATCTGTTTTTGATCGGCGCAGCCGAATTCTAACTCTAGTGTTCAGGAAAGAGATGTCCCACCTTTCCAGTGCAGTGCCAGAGGTGTCCCGGCGAGAGCCAGCCACCAGCTCGCTTACCCGCAATGCCCCAAAAAAGGCAACCAAAGATGCTGCCTGAAACAGAGTGGCCTCATAGCTGCCACTGCAGAGGGCAACCCACTGTTCCCCGATCCCACGTAATACCTCTGGGGTCAGGGGCAACCTGGTGTCCGCCGCCCTGTTGCTCTCCCGGGACCAGCCCTCCAGCATCTGCCGAATTCGGAAATCGCCTGTTGCATTGTCAAACCCAGCCACCTTACTGGCATAGGCAAGTGAAGACAGCTTGCCCCTGATGGTGTGTGCTGCCATGCCCTCCTTTCTTAGTGCTACACAGAACTGCATCAAATGTGCCACCGGTATGGGCCAGATCTGCTGTAGACCGACCTCATCCCGGAAGGCCAGGAACCGCTTACCCGCCCTCATGTAAGCTCTCCGTGTGGAAGGGGCGAGGGCCAAATACATCGCCCTGTCGGCCTCAGCCCTCCAATCTGCCATACCTCCTCTGGCAGCTGCACTGGGAACTGGTCGGCTTCCGGAGCTAGCTGATGGAATCTCGTCATCTGTTTGCGGGAGAGAGCGTCAGCGACCCCGTTACTGACACCCGGAACGTGTCTGGCCTTAAACATGATGTTATAATGTAAACACTGCAGCGTAAAGGCCCGCACTAGGGCCATGACCCTGGGAGACCGTGATGTCAGGGAGTTGATAACGTGCACGGTGGACATGTTGTCGCACCAGAAGTGGACTGTCCGATTGGAAAGTTCTCCTGCCTATATCCACACTGCTGCAACTATTGGAAAAAATTCCAGGAAGGTCAGGTCCTTGACCCAACCTGCCTGGAACCATTCCTGTGGCCAGTCACCTGAGCACCAATGCCCCCTAAAATATACGCCAAACCCTGAAGAACCAGCAGCATCCGAGGCCACTTGCAGCTCCACCTCCGGTAGGAGTTCTTCGTGCCAGAAGGAGACTCCGTTGTATGACTCCAAGAATTGCTTCCATACAAGGAGGTCCTCCCGTAGCCCCCTGGTAACTCTGGCTCTATGGTGCCTTTAAAACAGGGCTCCCTGGTGCCTGGCAACGCCGATGGCACCTGGGAGGCCACTTTGCCGCTGGGCCGGGATGCGGGGCAGCAACAGCTGCGCCCTAGCATAGCATGGAGCTGCCGGGGGCGGGGCTAGCTGCCTTTTGAGGCTGCACCCTGCCCCACTCCTTGCAGTTGCTCCAAGTGCTCGCACGGTGAAGGAGCATGCTGCCTGGGGTGAGCTGCTGAGGCCTACCGTTGGCTTGCAGCTGGGCGGCGGCGGCTTGAGGGTGCCTGGGGATGCCTCAGCTGGGCGACGGCAGTGACGGAGCACTGGGTGGCTCTGCGGCATTGGCCTTCAGTGGCAGTGGCGGCAAGAGCTGGAAGGTTGAGGTGGTGGCCCAACCTTGTTGGTGGTAAAGTGGCATAGCGGCAGCTGCATTGTTGCAGCAGCTTGGGCACAGGTTGTAAACCCAGCTTTTGGTCAGGGAGGCGCCCGGCAGTGGCAGCAGCCCTGTTGGAGCTCTGAGGAGGTTCTGGGCTTGCCTGGGGGGGTCAGACTTGGTGTGCGGGGGGTCCCCGGTTGGGTCCCTGGCATTGTCACTTGGAGACCTGGTCGTTGGTGGTAATGTTAATTGGGTAAACATAAGTTCCCCCTTCCACCCCACTCTCTTTCCCTCCATTTCAGTGGCAGCCATTTTGGTGGGGTATTGCTGGGCCTGGTACTATTCACAGGCTTCAGCAGCCATTTTGGTAAGGTCCTGGCCTGATAATTACTACCAGTTGGGTGCTACCTCTGCCTTCTCCAGGCGGCCATATTGGGGAGGTCTGGCTTCGCCAGGTGCAGTGGCCATTTTGTGTAGTCGGTCGGGAGCCATTTTGTGGTGCTAGTACACTGCTTCTGGGATAGCTTATATTTTCGCCCTCGGCCCCTGTGGGTGGTGGCGGCAGCAAGATTGCTCGGCCCTTTTTGGGTGGTGGCTGCGAGACCACTCAGCCACTGTGGGTGGCGGTGCCGAAACTTGCTCAGCCCCTGTGGCAGCAGCGGTGAAACTTGCTGTGTCCCTGCGGGCTGTGGTGGTGAGACTGCTTGACCCCTATGGGTTGCCTTCCTAGAGGGCAGAAGAGAGGTGGCGGCTCTGGAGCTAAGCAAAGGATCAGCGTCTGGACACCCGGGACATGGCGCGGGGGATCAGCAGGTGGTACTTTATTCAGTGCCTCACCAGCAGGGAGGTATGGAGGCTACCATAGGCGGTGATGTGTCCCGGTGGCCATGGGGCCTGGGTGATCAGGGTACAGCTGCCGCACATACGGTTCAGCCTAGTTGGCCACACTATGCTCCATTGTGTGCTCCATGTATTCCCCAGGTGCCTTGGCAGGCATGGGGTTACCCTCAGCCTGGCTTTAGCTTTCCATGTCCTTGGGGGTGCACCGTACGATCTCCACTGGCGAGAGTGCTCTGAAGGAGTAAGCCTCCCGAATGAGCATCGCCCCCCTCCCCCCTCCCCCCTAGTCTGGGTTGGTGCAGGACTGAGAATCCAGGTGGGGCAAGCTGGGAAAGAGCTACAGTTTTCCCTTCCCGCACCCAGATTTCAGTCATGCAAGCCAGATCTACCTGTTGTTCCACCTGAAGGACCATGGCCTTATTATTTATAGATCTGGCATTGCACAGCACCAATGTCGGAGGAGGGTTCTTTATCCTAGCCCCACTGCCGATCACCTTCAGGATGGGTCTCAGGCTGAAAGGGTGCCGAGCACATTTATTTCTCTGCCTCCTTCCTTTAGCTTCATGCCTGGACCCACCGCAATACCTTCCCCTGCCCAGGAGCACTGGAATCTGCTGGCCAGGCAACACTGTCCCCTATGATCTCCACACAAGCCTCAGATTGTTGGGTATTGCAATTACAGTTTTCTCCAGCAGCAAACTTACAAGGTGGTCTTTTATGGCACGTGCCGGCGTCTGCTCTCCCTAGAATATCAAGCCCTAACAATTTAACTAGTGGCTAACTAATACCATTTTTCTCATAGTACAGATAATTTCACTCCAACCTTCAGCTGCTGGGAGGGCTATCAAATCCATTTTTCTAATTAAGTGGTCCAATTTTCTGTTAAGCAGCTAGAGACCTCTTATCGATCAATTTGTCAGATCAATAACAAATCAATTAATTAAAATAAACCAATATTTACAGGGCATACATTCATCAGTTACACAATTAATTAGCTAACAATCAATCCATAAATGATTGGGGGGGAACTAACAATAATCAAATAAATCTCTATACCCTGACCCAATTAATTAATTTAAGCTAACCTCCAGCACTTATTGCCTACTGCCCATATCTTGCTCATATGTTAGTGCCCTATATGGTCCATGGTTAGGCCATGCCTAGGGATGGTAGAAATAGGATTGGGTTACTAACTGTAAGTAGGGGAAATTGGCAATCATCACTTATGAAGGATCATGTCTGTGATAGCCCATCATTGTATAGCAGGGCATGCTGAGATGTGTTGCATATTAGGAGAGGTAGACAAGGCTTGGTACCTCTCAGCATAGTTCATGTTTGGAGCCGGGGGAGCTGTCCAAATAATGGTAACTATACCTGATTATGGACTGTAGGGAACAAGTCCATTTATCTCAAAATCCCTGAATCAACATGAAACAGGTGGGGAAAATAAGGGCCTCATAAAATGCCGGTCATAAAAGTCTCAAAAATCCCTTCTTGACACACACACATACACAAAAAGCAACAAATCCCATAGGGAGGAAAGGTGAGTCAACAGCACAAAGCAGCTGCCCAACTGTAGGGGGAGGGTTGGAAGTCCTGTTTATGGCTTCCCCAAAGCCATCTTTTATGGGCTTGTTACCCAAATAGGAGGTTTCCTAATTAGTTGAGGGAATTAGCTTTAAGGAGCTAGAGGGGGTAATTGGGATTCTCCACCTATGTATACAGGGATTTTTCCCTAAAGAGAACTTTAGAAATAAACCAGGCAAATGTTCAACTAAAAAGGTTTTTATTTAAAAGAAAAGAATCAAACATAAATGCACACAATAAACACACAAGAGCTGCTAAAAGAAACACAGCGAGGAGAGGGGAGAGAGATCTTAGGGAAGGGTGATAATCAGCAGTCTCACAAAAAGAGGTCTAAGGAAGCAGCAAAATGACCTGTGTTTCATGAGGAGAAGAGAGCCCAACAAAGTGGGGGTGTATGTGGAGGATCAAACACACATGCACACACACACACACACACACACACACACTGCACTGGTGGCTGGATGTTCTTGATACAGGGCAAAATGCACCCTGGGGCAAGCTGATGTATTTGCCTGAAAAACAATATCTTGATGGGTTTTTCTAAGATAGACAAAAGGTGTAAGCAAAATTTGATGATCCTACAAGTACTGGACAGGAAAGCTAATGGTTTGGTGAATAGAATTAAGAGTTGATTAAGTTGCACTTAATTACGGTAAGTGGGTGCAGAAAATGTAAGATTAGACTTGATGGGATTAATCCAAGGATAAGTCAATATGTTTTGGGTGACCCATTGTCCTACAGTTATGCATCTCTCTGAGGCATGGAGGGGACAGTAGACAGCCACTTTTAGGCTGTAGTCACATGCACCAGTTGATGTGGAGGGGAAGTGAGGCTATTGACTCCAGAGGAATTTGACATGCAGTTGTGAGATCACATATCCCTTTGTAGCTGTGGGCTCAGCCCGTCACTGAGTGATGAGATACAGCTGCGGTTTTTTGCCATTTGGTTTCCATGCTCATAAACAAGGGATCACACCTCCACACTGAGGGCTTTCTATGGAGTATGTGATGATGCACATACTGCAAAGGGGGGGGGGGACATGGCACCAAGCCAGGATGGAATGATCAAGCCATCCCAATGGCATGAGAGCATGCTTGCGTGATCAGATGGGAAAGTTCATCCATGGCCCATCAGAACCCATTAGAGCTGGACTTTCCCTGGTATCTTTTAATTCCACTTCTGTGGCGAAGCAGCATGGGTTAGGGTTGCCAAGTAACTTACGTGAAAAAGCAGGAGAGAGCTGTTCCTGGTTTTCAGGCCAGTTGTTAGAGCATTGCCCAGTGATGTGCCCAGCATGATAATGTCACTTCCGGGCAATGTCATCACACTGGGTATGTCGGCCCTGATCTGGCCACTATGGGAGTGGGGTTCCCACCACTGGCTGGATCCAGACTGGCGGATTCTGGGCCCTTTGAGCGGGGGAATTCCTTCCCCAAGGGGGAACTTGACAGCCCTAGCATGGGTTGCCAATGACTGCGAGATGCTTCCTAGATGTTGCTGATCTGACAGACATTTGCAGCTATGTCGGATCTAAAGGCACGTGTGATCGCAGCCTTACTCACCTTCCAGAAATACTTGCCCAGGCTTGTTTCTGACTGGCATCCTTTTTGTGTCATTTTGGGCCAGGCAGTGTCCTGCACTCTGATTTTGGGATGACATTTTAAGAAGAGTGTTTCTCCCAGGGGTTTGATGGAGCGGGAGCGCACAGGAGCACAGCTCTGGGAGTGAGGAGCCCAGGGGGTGGGCACATGACCAAGCCCCGCCCCTCCTCGGCTTCCCCAAGCAGTGCAGATGCACAGCGCCCCGGGGAAAGCCCTGCTAGGGTCTTTATTGTTTTTAATGTTTTGTTTTAATATTGATAATTTTATCATTGTCTCTTAAATGACTGTGTGCTGCTTTTCCAGAGACTTGCTCAAGGTGGCATATAAATTTTCTAAGTATACCATTTTTTATCTGGGCACATAGCACATAAGTACTGGAGAAATTTCACCAACCCTTCAGCAGCTTCCACCCCATCAGTTTGGTGTAGTGGTCAGGAGTTGGACTCTAATCTGGGAGAACCGGGTTTGATTCCCCACTCCTCCACATGCAGCTGCTGGTGTGACCTTGGGCCAGTCACGAGTTCTCTCAGAGCTGTTCTCTCATGAGCAGTTCTCAAAAGACCTCTCTCAGCCCCACCTACCTCACAGGGTGTCTTGTTGTGGGGAGGGGAAGGGAAAGGGATGGGTGGTGCACATGTCCTGGGTATCTCAAGTCTACTTGAAACCTGGTGGTTTCAAGGGAGCAGGAAATGAATGAGGGTGTGTTCTTCACGCTTATTTTTATTGCACAAAGTATTGGATGGGGAAGGGAATGGAGGAAGAGCAGGTCAGTTTCACTCACCTGTGGAGTGGAGCCTGAGGGGTGGGTGTTGCCTTCTGACACACTTCCGGTATGTTAGGGGGTGTGGCATATGCAAATGAGTTATGCTAATGAGCTCCTGCACCTCTTTTTCTATGAAATGACCCCTGGTTTCTGCCTTTCTATAAGCTATAAACTGAGAAGGGGTTAGATTGCTAACAGGCTTGGCAATTAACTGCCCTGACCAATCAGGTCCTGTGCCTTATTTAAATTTTAGATGGTATTGAGACAACATCATCCCTGGCCCCAGTGACCACAGAATTAATTTATCTAAAACATTTCTATTCCTCCTCCTTGTCGCCTAAATAGGGTCCCCAAGGTGGTGGCCATCAAAGTTTTAAAATATTTACAAAGATAAAACAGAATTTAAATTAAAGAACACTTAAACAATCTGATAAAAACATATAGACATATGAAGACATAACAACATGACCAGGGAGGAAAGCAAATAAGAGTTACTGGAGGTACACCCAACCAAACAAAAAAGGCTTCACTCACTAGCAGAAGAAACTGATAGAAGGAGACAGAAGAATCTCCCTGGAAGAGGCTTCCAAAGTTTTGGCATCACAGCTGAGAAGGCCCTTTCTCAGGTTGCCACTTCTCTAGTGTCTGATAAAGTGAATACCCAAATCAGGGCCTCCAATGATGAACAGAGTGGGAATCTAGGTTCATATGGGATAGGGTGATCCTTCAGTTATGGTAGCACCAAGCCCTAAAAGCTTTAAAAGACAATGCTAGCACCTTGATTTGAACCAGGAAGAAAACTGGAATCCGGTGTAGATGGAACAAGAATGGAGTGGTATGGTCCCTATGACCTATTCTGGTCAACATTCTGGCTGCAACATTTTGTACCAACTGTAGCTTCAGGACAGTCTTCAAAGGCAGCCTCATGTTGAGTACATTGCAGTAATCTAATCTAGAAGTTATAAGGGCACGTACCACAATGGCAAGATGTTTCCTGCCTAGGTAGGGCTACAGCTGGCTCACCAACTGAGGTTGGTGAAAGGCACCCCTGGCCACTGTTGCTCCCTGTTTACCCATCAGGAGGTCTCGGTTCAGCAGCACTCCTAAACTACAAAACTGTTCCTTTAGGAAGATTGCAGTCCCATCCAGGACAGGAAACATTTCAGTTCCTGCACAAAACATTCCCACCACCAGTAGCACCTCTTTTGGGGGGGATTAAGTTTCATCCATTCCAAAACTGCCTCCAAGCACTAGTTCACAGTTTCCACAGCCTCCCCCTGGGATCTGCTGGAGCACAAGATAGAATAACAAAACAAAATACACAATACTCCATGGAAACAACAAATAACTTATTAAAGCACTGTTGCTCAAGCCAAATGTACATATCCAAAAAACCTTCCCAAGCAAGACCAAAAGGCAATATACAGTCCTTATATACACTGTAGTCTTCTTGGCTGTTTCTGAGTTGCCAACTTCCAGGTCTGCAGGGAGGCTAAACAACAGGCTGACGTCTCCTGTCAGCCAAGAAAGTTTCGATGTACTTCTTCAGAACCAATATTCTATGGAACTAATATAAAGCAAACAAAACATCTAGTATATAGATATTTACAACACTTCAAAACCTTGTTGCTTAACAATTTAAAACCTGCGTCATCTGCATATTGGTGGCAACTCAACCCAAATCTCCTGATAACCTCTACCAGCAGCTTTATGTAGATGCTGAAAAGCATAAGAAAGAAGACAGAACCTTATGGGTCCACGTAGGTCAGAGGGCAAGGGTTGAAACAGCAATCCCCAGTGCCACTTTCTGAAACTAACCTTTGAAGTAAGATCAAAACATCACAGGGAGGCCAGAAGGATTGGAGTGATGCTATCAAAAGCTGCCAAGAGGTCTAGAAGGATTAACAGGGTCAGACTCCCCTATCCATCACCCAGCACAGGTCATCCACCAGGGGGACCAAGGCTGTTTCATTCCCATGGCCAGGCCTCAAAACTTGATTAGAATGGATCCAAGCAGTCTTCTTCATTCAAGAATCCCTTAAGTTGCCCAGCTATTAGACATTTCATTACCTTGCTTGGGTATGGAATATTTGAGATGGGATGATAGTTATTACACTGTCCTCATTCAGAGTAGGTATTTTTAGGATGCACCACTGCCTACTTTAAGGCGGGGGTGACCACCTCCTCTTTGAAGGAGGCATTTACTGTGTCTCCTGGAACCAGTCTGTCAGTCCCCTTCCTTGTAGACTTAGGCAGCCAGGAAGCAGAAGGGTAATAAAAGGAGATGGTAGGTTTCAAGCTTCCAAGAATCCTGTCTAGATCTTCAGACTGGACAAGCTGAAAAGTATCTCACACAACTGGACAAATCAGAACCCTAGGAACATCTGATTATGTTGTTGCTAATAAGAGTCCAAGTCAAAGTGGATAGAAGAGATTTTATATGCAAAGTGTTTAGCAAAATGATTGCAGAGGACTGTAGAGCAATCTACCTCCTCCTGTAGGCTGGAACCCAATAGGCCTGAACACCCAGATGAGTTCTTCAGGTCTATACTGTGTGGGTGCAATGGTGGCATAGGAATATTGTTTTTTTTCCCCCACCATCCCAGAGTAGGCTTTAAAAGATTTGTCCTGAGTCTTTCTCCACTGTCACTCTAGTCATCTTGTCTTTTCATCGTTTGCAGCTCCTCAATAAACCAAGGGATTGCCTGGGCTCTTCTACCTGAAAGACCTAGGAGTGACTGAGTCAATTGCCTTGGTCATTTCCTCATTCTAGAGGTCAACCACAGCATCAACAGGAGCACTGACGATATCAAGAGGAAAATCCTCTAATGTCATCTGAAATCACCACCTGGATCCATCAGGCTATCCATCTCAATCAATCTCCTATCCCTATAAAGTCTTAGCATCCCTATAAGCCTAAATCCAAGCAACTATGGATCTCTCCATGACAAAGCGACTGTCTTCAAAAACCCCTACCTTCAGATCACCTTCTTCTTGCTCAGAGAAGAACACAAGACCAAGGGAAGAACACAAGACACACACCTGCACAGTGTGTGGGCCCTGTTATTACATTAGACATTCCCATGGTTGTCATGAAGACCATGAAATCCTGAGACACTCCTGACAAGATATCTTGGTATGAATGTTGAAGTGCTCCCAAACTAGGCTGGGAGTCTTAAATACCACCTCAGAGACCATCCCCACCAACTGAGGCAAGAAGAGCTTTGGCAGTAGTTTATGGAGTACACCAACTGAATCCCAATCCTGTCTTGCCCTTCCAACAGTAGATCCCCACTCTCAAAACTGGTAGAATCCTGTCACAACATTGTTCTGGAGGATAGAATCCCAATAAACTACAACCTGACATATCACAGATTGCCCTAGAAGGCATAGTTTGGAGAGGTTAACTCTTCCCTCTCTCTCAGACAAGACTCAGTGATACATGCCTGGAATTAAATTAAACCCTGGATGGCTGGGGTTTTTTGCTTGTAACGGACTTAGCTTTTAAAAGTAAGATATTGTGGCCTGGTGGGATGTTGATAGGGTCGCTAGCATCATCCTGACTCGAAGAAGAACCATAACAGGAAACAGCCCACAAATGTCTTCTGTCCCTTCCCCTTCCCTGGCCTTCTCCCAACACCATATCTCCCCATACCTCTTGATTGTGGCACCATCTGCCACCGCATTCTTTATCCTGAAACACATCCTCAGCCAGCAGGTCACACAGCCAGGGACCTCTGTTTGAATCAGTTCTTCAAAGACCTTTGCCCAAAACAGTGGTTCCAGCATAGGTATCTGCCATACATTATCCACAGTAAAAACAACCACAAAAATGTGTTTATCTACAATCTCCTGGTCATTCTTAAGCAATCGTTTCAGTCTTTTGTCATTCAATGGCCAAAAACACCTTCCTGGCTCATTTCTTTCTTCTGACAGATTTGAAATGCTTATTGTTTGTCTTAATGTTTCTAGCATTTGGCATCTCAAATTCTGTTTTTTTCCCCTCACCTTATTGTTATTGTTAATGCCAGGGTCCTTTCGTAGAAAAAGAGGTACAGGAGCTCATTAGCATAACTCATTAGCAGTACTTATTTGCATATGCTACACCACCTGACATCACCAGAAGTATGTCAGAAGGCAAGAAAGAAAGGAGAGAGAGAGAAAGAGAAAGGAAGGAAGGAAGGAAGGAAGGAAGGAAGGAAGGAAGGAAGGAAGGAAGGAAGGAAGGAACTGGCAGAGAGGGGATAGCTACTAATCCAAGCCTCAGAAATACCACTATTCTGAAGGATAGCTTCAGTGGTGGCTGAAGCCTTCAGAAGGCTGGTCGGAGGAACAAGGACCTTTCCAGGTGACGGGGTCATTTTGCTGCAGCCATGACACAAGCAGGCATTCCCCCACGGGGGGGGGGGGGGGAGGGAGGGGAGAAGCTGGCACCAACTCCCAGAGCTTCGCTCCCCTGAGCTCCTGCTCGAAAGGACCCCTGGTTAATGCATATTTGTTTTGAACCTGAGCTCCCTTTGGTTCACCTTGTTTGGGCAACCCTTCTACTTGTTGAAGAGAGCCCTCTTGCCTTTTATGACTTCCTCACTTGGGTCGTTAACCACACCGATGGGTCCTTGTAGATTTGATGGTACCTTTCCTAACCAGAAGTATGAACCCTATTTGGGGGTCAAATAATGTGATTTTAAATAATTTTCTAGCAGCCTGGATTTCACTCTCTTGATTTGCTCCTTCTGACTAGTTCTGTCATTTTAAAAAAGCACCTTCTTTTAAAATCAAATGTAATTGGTTTGCACTTTGTATGGTATTGACAGAAATGCTGAACTTAATAGCATTCTGGTCACTGTTCTCAGTTCATCTCATATCATGTCCCAAGCTCAACTCAGGACAAGTCCAGGATAACCTCTTCTTTAGTTGGCTCCCTAACCAACTGTACAGTCATTTCTACTATTTGGTATGTGTGTCAGTGTCATCAAGTTGCTGCCGACTTACGGCAACCCTATGAATTAATGGTCTCCAAAATGTCCTATAGTCAACAGCTTTGCTCAGCTACTTAGTAACCTTTTATCTGTAGCATTACCCAAGCACACAGTTATCTGGGCAACATAAGAGTATTTGAAATTACCGATTATCAGGGCTCCGTTTGGGCCGGGGCGGGCCGGAGCACCGCTCCAGGAGAGGGGAAGCCGGGGGGCGGGCACATGATAAAGCCCCGCCCCCCAGCTCGCTTTCCCGGCCCGCGCTTCGGCGCGGAGCCGGAAAAAATCGTCCTCCCCCGCTCATCCTTCCCAGGCCGGCGGCAAGCGCTGCCGGCCTGGGGAGAAGCCCTTCCTTCCCACCCACCCCAGCAAACCTTTCCTGGCCACGCGGCAAGCGCCGCCGGCCGGGAGAAGCCCCTTCCCTCCCCCCCAGCAGACCCTTCCTGGGCGCACCCTTCGCCGCCCCCCTAGATCTTTCCCGGGACTGGTGGCACTGGCCGCCAGCCCGGGTGAAGCCCCTCAGCCCCGCCCCCCCCCCCCAGATCTTTCCCGGGACTGGCGGCCAGCGCCGCCAGCCCAGGAGAAGCCCCTCAGCCCGCCCCCCCAGATCTTTCCCGGGACTGGCGGCAAGCGCCGCCAGCCCGGGAGAAGCCTCCCAGCTCTGCCCCCCCTAGATCTTTCCCGGGACTGGCAGCGCTGGCCGCCAGCCCGGGTGAGGCCCCTCAGCCCGCCCCCCCAGATCTTTCCCGGGACTGGCAGCCAGCGCCGACAGCCCGAGAGAAGCCCCTCAGCCCCGCCCCCCCTAGATCTTTCCCGGGACTGGCGGCAAGCGCTGCCAGCCCGGGAGAAGCCCCCCAGCCCCCCTAGATCTTTCCCGGGACTGGTGGCACTGGCTGCCAGCCCGGGTGAAGCCCCTCAGCCCCGCCCCCCAGATCTTTCCCGGGACTGGCGGCCAGCACCGCCAGCCCGGGAGAAGTCCCTCAGCCCCGCCCTCCCTAGATCTTTCCCGGGACTGGTGGCAAGCGCCGCCAGTCCGGGAGAAGCCCCTCAGCCCCACCCCCCCTAGATCTTTCCCGGGACTGGTGGCAAGCGCCGCCAGCCCGGGACAAGCCCCTCAGCCCGCCCCCCCAGATCTTTCCCGGGACTGGCAGCAAGCGCCGCCAGCCCGGGAGAAGCCCCCGAGCCCCCCGATCTTTCCCGGGACTGGCGGCGCTGGCCGCCAGCCCGGGTGAAGCCCCTCAGCCCCGCCCCCCGATCTTTCCTGGGACTGGCGGTCAGCGCCGCCAGCCCGGGAGAAGCCCCTCAGCCCGCCCCCGGTCTTTCCCGGGACTGGCAGCAAGCGCCGCCAGCCCGGGAGAATCCCCTCAGCCGGCCCCCCCTAGATCTTTCCCGGGACTGGCAGCAAGCACCGCCAGCCCGGGAGAAGCCCTCCAGCCCCCCCTAGATCTTTCCTGGGACTGGCGGCGCTGGCCACCAGCCCGGGAGAAGCCCCCCAGCCCCCCCTAGATCTTTCCCGGGACTGGTGGCGCTGGCCACCAGCCCGGGAGAAGCCCCTCAGCCCGCCCCCCGGTCTTTCCCGGGACTGGCAGCAAGCGCCGCCAGCCCGAGAGAATCCCCTCAGCCGGCCCCCCCTAGATCTTTCCCGGGACTGGCGGCAAGCACCGCCAGCCCGGGAGAAGCCCTCCAGCCCCCCCTAGATCTTTCCTGGGACTGGCGGCGCTGGCCACCAGCCCGGGAGAAGCCCCCCAGCCCCCCCTAGATCTTTCCCGGGACTGGTGGCGCTGGCCGCCAGCCCGGGAGAAGCCCCTCAGCCCTGCCCCATGATCTTTCCCGGGCCAAGCACCCCCGGCCCGGGAGAAGCCCCTTCCCTCCCCCACTCACTGAAGCCTCCTCCCTCCCCCACTCACCTATTCTCGGGGCGCAAGGGAGGGAGAAGCCGGGCCTGAGTGACTTAATGCCACTCAGGCCCAAGCAAGGGGGGGGAGGGAGGGAAACGCCAGCCCCAGTGAGGGGAGAAGCGCCCCCCTCTCTCCCTCCACCTACCTACCTACCTTCCTGTTCCTTCCTTTCCTCCTTCCTTCCCCTTCCTTCTTTTCTTCTCTCTCTCTCCCCCAACTACCTACCTTCCTTCCTCCCTTCCTCCCTCTCTCCCCCCTTCCTTCCTTCCTTTCTTCTCTCTCTCTCTCCCCCAACTACCTACCTACCTTACTGTTCCTCTCTTCCTTCCTTCCCTTCTTTCTTCCTTCCCTCCTTTCTTCCTTCCCTCCTTTCTTTCCCCCTCTCTTTCTTTCTTTCCCCCTTTCTTTCTTTCCCCCTCTCTTTCCCCCTCTCTTTCCCCCTCTCTTTCTTTCTTTCTTTCTTTCTTTCTTTCTTTCTTTCTTTCTTTCTTTCTTTCTTTCTTCTCTCTCTCTCCCCCACCTACCTACCTTCCTTCCTGTTCCTTTCCTTCCTTCCTTCTTTCCCCCTCCCTCACTCCCTCCCTTCTTGCCTTCTGACACACTGACCATGATGTCAGGGATGTGTGGCCTTTTGACACTTCCGGTGACGTCAGGGGGTGTGGCATATGCAAATAAGTTATGCTAATGAGCTCCTGCACCTCTTTTTTTAGGAAAGGACCCCTGCCGATTATTACAACATTTTCTGCTTTAGCCACCTTTATTTCCTTCTGTATCTCAAAATCACTCTCAATGTTTTGGTCAGGTGAATTATATTACTTCTAAATTCCCTTGAGAAACTAGTAGTTCCACCCATAGTAACTCTGTGTGTAATCTTACTCTTATGTTTTCTTATTTGGCTCCATGGCCTCTTTGATATGCACTACAACATCACCCACAGCATGTTGTTACCAGTCTTACAAGAAGAGTATATATTCATGGATAATTTTTCCCCATTCCACCAGATTTTTAAAATGGTCAGGTCACTATATCTATGTTATTGTTCCTCCTCTTTGTTGGATTGGGTTCAAAATAAGAGAAGACAAGTTCACTCATCCTAATACCAGATAATGAGTCTGTTGGTTGATTGCTGGTGAAAATTAAAATAAAGCATCTATTAGTAGCCTTTAAAATGGATGCTGACATAGATACTTATGAACCTTTGATTTGTAGGTTTTTCATATACTTCTTATATAATGTAATGTTATTAAGCTGAAATATATGCTTAGAGCTAAGTGCTTAATGAGCTGTATATAGAGCCGATTTGCCCTTGCTTGGCCTTGTTTCTTTCTGCCTAAATAGCTAGCAGAGGCAGAAACAGAACACTTTTTTAAAAAAAAAACACTGTTGCTTTTCAAGCAACTTTTTTAAAATTTATTTTTAGTCTCTATTTTGGTACCCATTTTTTTTACTGATCCTCTTTGATTTCCATTATACTTTTTTATATAGTCTTCATATTTGGTTGAACTGTGTATAGACTGTACATGGTGAAAGGTATTTGTGATAGAAAAGAAACATGTAATCAAAGATGCCTTGGAATAACACACAAAATTTAATCAATGAAAACAGAGGTACACTATAATTTCATTTCATAAGCATATAGAAACACACATATAGAAAAATTCTATGACTGCTTTCCTGAAGGTAAGCCCCACTGAACAGATTGAGATGAATTCTAGCGAAACTTGCTTTGGATTTCTCTTTTAAACTTAGATCCTATGGAATATGTGTGAGTGGATGTGGTTCTTTCTCACCGTCCCCCATACTGCATAATTTCCCAGGGACTTCTAAGATGTTGCTGCTACTGCTGGAAACTGTAGGATTCACACAAACAAAAGCCACATGGCCCATGAGGGGCTACAGTGAGGAACCTTCCCTTTTTTGGTGCCAGCCCTTCTCAAGGAAGCCCACCAGGCCATGTGGATTGCCAACCATGTGAATCCCACAGCTTTCAGCATCAGTGTTTTGGATGTCTCAAGGAGCCATGAGGGAAGAGAGAGAGAGAGAGAGAGAGACTGAATATATGTAACTCCTCATGTAAACATTCTGTAAGATCCAAGCTTTGCTAACTTATAGATAATGCATCAAAAACTGGGAAGAATATGGTGAAGAAAATCCACCAGGCCCACCCATGGAATCAAGAATTCATAATGATTTAATTTAATTGCCCTGGATGAGCCTTCTTCCATAGGCTGCCAAAATAGCCAATGAGGTCAGCTTCCATTAGCCCAAGCATGTGGGCCAAATCCCCTGCTTTCTTCCTTATAATGGCAACATGGTGGGGAGCAATTATAACATGCTTTGATTTCCTATTTTTTAAATATATGTCGATAAAATGTTCCTTAGTTTACATTTGAAGAATATATTAATGCCTTTTTTCAAGTTGCTGTGGTGCCCCATAGAAGCTGAATTCCTGATTACAGAGTGGATGTGTTTTAATTCTGGGTACTTGCATGTAAATGTATACATATATAGACACAAAACATTGATGCAGCATTTCACTTCTTTCCCCCCACCCCCATAGCTGCCTCTAGAGAGCAAATGGTGCTGACTGTTTGACTTGAAGCTATTCTATATTTAAGTGCAATCATACTTATTGAAAGATGACATGTTTTGAACTTAAACACAGTATGTACAGGCTGTTTCAGAAACCAGTTCAGTGTATGCTAGTGAAGCATATAGCAGGTAGAAAAGTTTCCATTTTCTGGAAAAGTTGAGAGCCAGTTTGGTGTAGTGGTTAAGTGCATGGACTCTAATCTGGAAGAACCAAGTTTAATTCCCCACTCCTCCACTTGCACCTGCTAGATGACCTTGGGCAAGCCATAGTTTCTGTCAGAGTTGTTCTCTCAAGGACAGTTCTTGAAAGAGCTCTCTCAGCCCCACCTACCTCACAGGGTGTCTGTTGTGGGGAGGAAAAGGGAAAGGAGTTTGTAAGCCACTCTGAGACTGTGAGTGAAGGGTGGGGTATAAATCCAATCTCTTCTTCTTCTTCCCTGAAGTGCAATGTGTGTGCACGCTGAGGCAGTGCCTCTGTTTTCATCTGTGAAATATGAAAAGTATGGAAATTTCATTCCATTAGCACATTTTAAAAAGGAGCAAGGATTGAATGTATTTTAATGCCATTTTAATCTTCAAAGTCACATCATTGCATTCATATGTCATATCCAGTGCCACCCTAATTCCATTGACTTCAATGGAATTAGATGGGTATGCCTTTACTTAGGATGGTACTTAGTATCCCCCACCATGAATCTTGTTTCTGAGTCACTGTAACTTTTCTCTTGTTTCAATGAAGAAAGATACTCCTGTGTTCTTTTCTGCAATAGATGGAGGTTTTTTGGCACTTTGCTTAGAGACAATTTACACTCTTGTCACACAAGATGAACCAAGATTTATAAGACAATTCTGAGCAGACCTAAACACTGTATCCTCTCTAAAGAGAACAAAAAGCTTACTGATAAGAAACTGAGATCCCCCCCCCCCAAAAAAAAGAAAAGAAGTAATTTTGAAATGGGAAATGCAGGGATATTATCCAGTACCATGTGCAAATTATGTATGTGTGTCCTTTGTGCATGTGGGGGGAATTCTTTTTACAAGAAAAGAAGGGGGTTATAATTTACAAATTAAAATTGTATTAAAATATGTTCAAACCTTGGCTAAGTTCAGACTGGCAGTTTGGCACAATATGGGCATGTTTCTCAAACAGATTAAGTGGGCTGGTTCACACAGACACAGCTGTCTGGCATTCCCGTGCCATATTCACCCTGTCCTGAAGCATTTTGATCCCGCTTTTTAAAAAGTACTAGGTGAAAGCTGAGGCAAGCCATTTGGGTGCGCATTGATCCTGCTTCCTGGAAGTGTGGATGCAAATAAGCCACAATCAAGCAGCGCTGGTAATGTGAACTTGCTGATCCAGCAGGCATGCACATAACTGCCCATGCAGACTGTGCGCTTCAGCGCACAACTGCCTATAGAGACACTTCCAGCTTGCAGAGTTACAACTCCCAGCCACGGGATCCTGCCCTTGTTGCTGCTGCGCTTATGCACCCATGTGCCCATGCGCCCATAGGTCGGCAAAACAGACCAAAGATACATACAACTGTGGCGCTGCTGCCAGGGGCCACCCTGCAGTGCGAACACTCAATTCTGCCTCCTCCCCGGTATGGTCCCACATCAGTCCTCGCAGTGTGACTGGAAAGCCCTGCAACAACTTGGCCTGGGTCTTTTTGCCCCACTTCCCTTGCACTTCATTCTGCCAGTCTGTCTTCCACCCTTGTTCCTGTTTTTTTTTTAATGTACATATTTTCATTGTTGCCAGTGTTCAGCTGATGTCCATATCTATTTGTCCTTTAAAAAACCCTATATTTGCTAAAAACATATTAAAGATTAACAATTCAAACAATTAAAAAGAAAAGCTATTAGAAGAGAGTCCCTGATAGTGGACTAGCAAGCTAACAGACACTGAGGATTCAGCTATGCTACTGTTAAGTAGGGATGGGTATGAACCACATTTTTGTGGTTTGGTTCATGATTTGTGGCTGAGCAACAAACCAAACCATGAACTGATTCACTGGTTTGCGAACCAAACTGGTTTTTATAGGTTTGTGATCCATTTAAAATTTAAACCCATTTTCTGCTTCCTAAGGGGCCATGGTGACTCAGAGGTTTAGACGCTAAGCTGGAGACTGGAAGGTCGGTGGCTCGGCAGTTCAAGACCCAACTGCTGCATGACAGAATGAGCTCCCGTCTTTGGCCCCAATTCCTGCCAACTTAGCTGTTTGAAAGCAAGAAATTGCAAGTAGATAAAATAGGTACCACTTTGGTGGGAAGGTAACAGCATTCTGTGCACCTTGGCATTTAGTCATGCTGGCCACGGCTTGGAGATGAGCACCGCCCCCTAGAATCGGATTCAACTGGGTTTCGAGCAAAGGAAACTTTACCTTTAGCTTTTTTCTGCTTCCCATGGCTTTTCGTTGGAAGCAGAAAGCAGATGTTTAGTTTAAATGGTTCTGAGCCATTCCATGTTTTTCTCTGAATTAACTATAGGGCACTTTTGAAGAAGCAGGGAGCATTTCAAATCATAACTGTATGGAATTGTATGCATTCAAGCTGTCCAGAGCTTGTCCTTTTAATGAACGCAAGGTGTCACTGCCATAAGGGGCATATTGCTGTAGCAGACATTAAGTATAATTTCAAATTGTGAATTAACTTTTGATTTTGACAATGAGCCTTTTAATTTTAGAGGGGGGCAGTGGATACTTGGCAGGACTGTACAGGAAGCAGGTGTATATACCAATATGTACTCATGAATGTGTGTTTGTCCTTTTTCATCATAAAATATGTTCAAGCCATTGACCCAGAGGAACAGAGCACTTAATGTTTATCTCTAGTTATCATATTCTGTGTGCAGTCCGTGTGCTAAACTAGTGGGTGATTGAACACCCTTGATTTTGTGTTATCTTGTCCATAGAAAACATCTTGTTGCTGGAATGATCAGATCTTTTGCATGTTCTCATAAATATTAATTTCTGTGCGGCTGCAGTGAAGCTGATTCCCATAGCAGCTATGAACAAACAATGTTAGACTCTATATAGCTAATGTAAGATTGTGAACTACACTGAAAACTAAAAGAGAAACCAGTGCAGACATTAGTTAATATATTCCTCATAGCCAATGTTATTTCAGCTGGTCTTTCAATTAGTTTCCATTAAGATCATTGCCCATTAAACCTTCTTTGCAGATCTAACCTATAGTGGGACTTCAAACAGAAGTGTCCACAGGTATAATTTTGAGAATAAAACAAGTTGTAATAGAACAAGTTCTGGTGAGCTAAATGTATCCCAGGAAATGTGTGCATCTAGCTCAGCACTCATTACTAAGATGAAGTGTTTCCCACGTGGGACTGTTCATCCTCATGTACTGTTTACTTTTGTAATATATACCTGGTTTATCCTGAGATCATATGACTTTGAGTAGAAGTGAACAAAGAACATTTATCAGCTTGAGGTTTTTTCCTGTCATTAGTGCCATTGTCCCTCTGTGACTTCTTAATTAGTAAGAGATATGCTAATTGACCAGTTTATAGTGGCCTGTCTTTGTCCTCAGTAAAACAACTTAATGGATGAACAGCTGGAGATTGAACTTTGAATCCCTTGTGAGAAGTTCAATGGTACTGTGTGTGTCAGCACAAATCTCTGGATAACCAGTCCAACTCTTAAAACTACTGTTCCATGTAATACTTAAGTGTCTTCTATTTTCATATCTTCCCACTTTGCCCATCTTCCTAGAATTTCTGGAAGTTTGTTAGCAAGTACTGAAATTATCTGGGCAATAAAGGGCAGCTGGAAAGAATTAAACAAATGGATGCTAAAATTAAATTTTAATGCATATTACCAATTGTTCCTATTCTACCAAATTCAGGTTATTAGTTTTTAATAGATTTTTAACATCTAAGTTACTTACTGATTGTATTAATTCTAGAAAGTCAAAATGTGTAGTTTTTCTTCTTTTGCTGGAAAGAAATGCTTAATTTAGAAAGAACGATGATTGGGCGAGGGTTGTCAGGCCTCTGCAGCTAACTCCTGGAAGCTTTGGGGGGACAGGGCATGGAGGGGGAAAGCATAAATTAATTTGTGATCTCACTTCTAGGTTTTATGTAAGAGTGATGTCATAATGTTCTAGGAATTCACAAAACTCTACAGTAAAATGATAGAATTTCAGGGACTTCCTAGAGTGTTTTTGTGACACTACTTCCAGGTTTTATAGACGTTGTTTCTACCAGTTTTTTCCCTCTGCCACTCTATTGAGTGAGCACAGAGTCATGGAGGCACTGGTGGGAGGAATCACACCACAAGTGGGCAAATGGCAACCCTATGATAGGCATCACATTTTCCTGAACACCCAGTAATGACACAGATGGCTATATTGACTTCAGAGGTAAGGAAAGAAATCTTTCTACTTGTCCCAAGGCAAACTATTTTCTAGACACTCAGGGTACAAGGGAAAGGCAAATAGTGCTATTAAATTAGGAAATTATATTATATGGAAGGTGCATATATAACACTGGATGATGGTACCCAGCTCACATTAGATCTCTACATAGAGGAGAAGAAAGGAGGAAGTAATTCAGTAGGCATATTTGATACCAACTTTTTAAAAAGTGAGTTGGGAAAAGACATAATGGTGAAATGCAGATGACAATATTCCTAAGAATATAGTTAACAATTTAACTTCAATTCTGAGAGGACAAGACGAAACTATCTTTGAGAATACATGGTCCAAATTTTATAAATGGATGGAAGAGAATAATAACTGAGCGTTACAGACATTTAACTGAAATAGAAGAAAAGATGAACTACATATTTAGTCATATGCAAAAGATTTATATAAAAACTATAAGGTGGGAAAAAGAAAAAAAATACCTGGATGATGTATGAGGTTAATAATGAGATAGAACAATGATGTAAACGAAATACTTGATTTTGTTTGTATGAGTATATGTTTTGTTTGTCCTTTAAAAAAATTAAAAATACTATAAAAAGGAATATAGTTAACAAGTAGGGACCCACAATACTCATGGGAGGAATCCCTCCCCCCCATTGCTGCCAATTCCCTCCTTAGGGCTCAGTGGAGGGGCCAGGAGACTCACAGGGGGGGAATCCCATACCCCCCCATTGCTGAGGCTGTAGAGTCTTCAGGTTCTATCACCTACCACTCAGCCTGCAGCAGCTGCCAATGTCCTTCACTGCTGCATCCAGACCCACAGTGGATGCCAGCATCCACTGCCACCACACCCAGGCCTGCAGCAGTGTCTGGTATCCTCCACTTCCACTCAGGTCTGCAGTGGCTGCCAGCAGTCACAGTTGGCAATTGCTGCAGCCCCGGCTGTAGCAGAGAAGGATGCTGGCCACTGCTTCAGACCTAGAACTGCAGCCGGCATTCTTCCTTGCTATGGCTGGGGCTGCAGCAGCTGCTGGAATCCTCCTCCTCTGTGCCCAGGCTGCAGTGGTTGCTGGCATTGACACAGAGCTGGAATGGCTCCCTAACTGCATTGCTATGCACATGCACAAACAATGTAATTCTATTTCAAGGGGATTTAAACCTCCCTTTATTTTTTTAAAAATCAGATATTTATGCAAACCTGGGGGGTCCACATGTTCCCATTCTGCAGATTTAGCTATCCATAGATGAGGGCCACAGGTAGCTAATAGTTTATACATTATTTGTTTGGATGCCTTCAAACATATAGAAAGCACAAATATGGAGATTTGGGGCTTATTGTATGGAATTTCTAACAAAGAGATGCACACGGGGAAGTATTAACAGTTTTTATGCTTTTTATCTACTTTCTGATTGGTGTTCCACTGAATGTAATAGGCAGAATATGTTCTTATAGAGAAATAATAGTCTCCTTTCTTCTTCTATTATGCTGGCCTGAAGTGGAAATAAATGTAGGTCTATATTACACTCTATACATTGGTGGTGTGTTTCATCTTTTAAAAAGCTACAGACAGGTAGTTCTGATTAATAAAATGAAGGGCATAGCTCACATAAGAATTCAACTATTTAGATACTTTTGTGTTCAATAAAACTGTGCTTAGATCATAGTTTATATTCCATTATTGCAGCTATAAAGCATCTGTTCGACATGAGCTCTTAATGCTATTCCCATAAGGTTGAGATGGCCCAGATTGGCTAGCTGTATTTTATGAATAATATTAATTAAAATATTAAAACTGGGTTGTTAATGTTATGCCACCTTGTTATTTAAAATGTTATAATCTGAAAGTCTAAATGTGATCAAATGTGATTACCAGTCTAAGCATAATTCATATAAACTTGCAAAGAAAATGGTATTTCAGGCTGGCTGCTTATAGTATATAACAACTAGTTTGTAATATGTGGAGCTTAGATGATTTCTTGAACGATAGTGATTCTTTTTAAGGGTTATATTCTGAAGCATAATATGTGCTACTGTGCTAGATGGATTAAAACAGCAGGCATTACATTTGTAAAATCTTTAAAAATTACTGGAAATTACTTTTGAAGTGTGCTTAATGTTCACTTTTGACAATGAGTGAAAGATGCTGTCCCCCCATTTATCAGCCAGGTATAGCAGAGAGCAAGATTACAATAACAAAAAGTACTAGTAACCATGTCTCTTCCAAAAGTATTTATTTTGAGCCATTTTTTTTAAAAAAAAACCAAATCACAAATCATTGTGAGTGTCAGGGTGATAATCAGGATTAACTATATCACTTTGATTTTATTGCTGTTTTGAGTAGCATCTGCTCTGGTTATGAGCATAGGTTTAAATCACTGCAAACATGAAGAGTGATAATAAAACAAAATGTTTGTCCCCAGAATTGCAACCCTTTGTCGCATTGCAGGAAACTGTCCACAATTCTCCCTGTTCAAAAGAACTTGGGGGAAATTAATTATTTGGAACCCAAACAGAAGTACTTATTAGACAAATCTGACTAATGAAACAAACAGTCCCTGTGACACTCCAGGATGTCACTCACTATTTGTTGTCCATTACTTTTATAGAACTAGGGCATAGTGTTTTGTCGTTTTGAGATATAAGAAGAAAATACTGTGATGCAGCAAGGGAGGCTAAACTGTTCACATTGCCTGGATCCTTATTTATATTTTACTGTTATTATATTTGTGCCTCATCCTTGTGCAACAGTGCAACCCAAAGCAGACTGACACACTTTTGAGACCACTGACTTGCCTTCAGTGGACTTAGAATGGTATCACTCTACTTAGGATTGTAATGCAAATCATGCATATAAGAGATTATAAATTGCACAACGCCACCTACTGAGTTTTGCAGTCGATTTGGGTATTTGAACCTGGGTCCTCTACATACTGACCTAGATGGCCTAGGCAAGCCCAATCTTGTCAGATCTTAGAAGTAGGGTCAGCAGATGATGACATAGACTTTTTTCTTTATGATAATTAGAAGATGAACTCAAGCTTTTAAAAGTGAAAATGACTTGTCCTTTAAATGTCAAAGGAATTATTTAGTGTTTCGAGACTCTGCATACATGACTATTTAATACAGGCAGTGTGCTGGCAGTGCTAAAGGTTAGCATACAAATGCCTGGGAAACATCCAAGTGATGAACTTGTATGTTTATTTTAACTATGGTTAATGTGTGAAATCAAGATTCCGCTCACAGACAATCATTATGTTCCTGGTTTGCCTTGCCAAACATTGATTTAATCACCTTCACTGTTTCCTCTGCCTTCTCTGCAGAGACATGGTTGGTATCCTGTCCTGAATTACACCAATGACAGCACTTGGAAAAGAGCCATGATTAAGACAGGACAGTTGATATGTCTCATAAAACCATAGTAACAGTATGGTCTTTTTAATCTGCATTTTTAAGGGTTTCACACATCTTAAGAATAAAGTGCAACAAACAAACAAGTGTCTGCTCTAAATACATTTTGGAGAACCCAATCTAAAGCTTTATTACAACATTTTGTTTTTAAGGTGTGTAATTTTTTTAAAAGTCCATTTGCCTTCAGAAGCCAAAGTGGTTTTTACCATTAAAGTGTATGAAACCTGGGGGAGAAATGGTTGCTTTCAGAAGGCAAAATGGGTCGAAGAGCCAGTATGAAAGGGACCAAACTGTCATTAATGCAACTCAGACCATGATTTCAGATCCTGGTTTGGCATACCTTATCTAACTATAATTAGTTAATTTAAACAGTAGTGTCTCATGAAGTCTGTGTCAGGCCAATGCATAATATTGTGATCTTGACAGAAATGAGTTTTAAGTGACGACATTACATTGCTATTGTTTTTTTCATCTAATATTATACTTCTTTTTGTAGATATCTGCTTTTTAAGATACACAGTTGGGGTTATCTTCTGCTGGCTTCACTGCATTCGTATGATCTTTGCTCAGCTAGAGAAGAGGGGCATGAAGAAAACAAGTACACAACAAGCCTTTAAAAAAACTAGTAAAGGTTTATGTATAAACTGTGTTCCCAAAATACCTGGTTATGAATTTCTGGCATTGGTAGTGACATCTTGGTTCAGTCTTTACCTTGAAGATTTCTTGAAGATTTCAAAACAGCTTTGTTGTTTTTAGTCTGCAGTTATGACACAGCTGTTGACAGTCTTACAAATCTGGAGTGCTACAGTTTATTTCCTCTTGCTGCAAAAAAGTCATGCTTGTCAGAAAAAATAGCAATTTTAGCTTGCTTCCACTGTAGTACTTTTAGTTTTTGTGGATAATATTGTCATAATTAGCCTTAGCATATGCCAAAATAGCTTAAGGCACATCTATGTGCAAGTATCTGCAGACTGTAGCGTATGAAATTATCTGGAGCTATTCATCCCTAAAATAAGGTACATTTCAAAGTATTTTGTTAAAGAAGTAAATGTCCATGGGAGCTGTAGGAGAATAGTAATTGGCAACAGAGGAAGCTGTAAAAACAGATCTTCCAAAAGCTATTTAAAATATTGAAGAGCAGGGTCATCAGAATTAATTTATAGTAGTATTGGCTTGGGCTGTAACCTGTCTAAATTTATGGTGGGATATATCAATTTATTTCAATGGGACTTTCCCCACACACATTTTGTAAGTAGGAAGAACGTGGTTGTTATTTATTTTTGAGAGAGGTGTCACTGGCATGTACATGATGGAACATCACAATGTCACACTAGTAAAAAATGAATAGGAAATGGAGAAATATGAAGAACCGATTTAGGAGAGATATTTCCGTTACTCTTTGGGTGAAAAGGACATGATGGGTGAAGAAATTATTATGGAAAATGAAGATTTTTTAAAATACAAGCAAAACACGCCCCCCCCCCCCCAGGTTAAAAAGATTGGTGATCACAAGAAAGGTGGGTGTGAGTGAGTCAGGTCAAGGTGAATTGAATCTGAAACAGGTCAGTGAATCAAACTTCATCTAAATGCACTCATTTCAAGCATCCTCAAACTTACATTAGAGGTGGGTGTAAGAGCCAAAGAATGCATTAGAAATAGCTCCTTCAGAATTAAATAGAAGATCAAAGGGCACTACACTGTGATAACAACTATGAATTGTATCTGTCTAGATAATTAAAGCAGCAATGAATAAAGAACTAGCACTGAAAGATGAAATAGATTAAAATGCAATTTGAGCACTTTTCTGCATAGAGAACTGTTAGAACATCGCAAACTTTTTCTAAGGTCTTTCTAAAACCTCATCAGTGCCAAACATTATTACTAGTTATTTTTTGTGACATAAGCACTCACTCCTGGATTTTTATTCTTCTAGATAATATAAAATACTGTCCATAATTTGCTCAAATTCTTCCTGCAATGCATCTTTTCTTGGCATTTACAGTCTCACAATGTGTTTGTAAGTAATCTGAATTATACGACCTGCACAAACTAGGCATATTAAGAGTATGATTTTGCATAATTTATTCTTTGATTAATCATGGGGAGTGGCTATGAGGAATGCAAGGTAGTTTATATCCTTCCTCTCATTGCTAGATCTAAGCTGGAGTGCCTCTGAGAATATACCCTTCCTTTCTTAATGGACCTCAGCTGAGACACCATATTCTAATGTCTGATATTCTTAATGTATTTTAGATACGCCTGCATGAAGAAATGAGACTACAATCTCCTGAAGGTTGGCCAAGTTTTCTTACAAGCGTCTCCCTGGGTCTCCCTTTTTTGGGGGACAGGGAGGACCAGTCCACCTTACCCAATAATGTCCTGTGACACATTTGAACTAAACAGGCCTGGCCTATTTCTGTGTCCAGTGGAGTTGTGTATTGGTTTGAAACTCCAGTAGGTAAAAGTATTATTGAAGAATATATATATTCTTTGTTCATTTATTGCTTCTTAATTATAATTTCTCTCTGTAAATACATATTATTCTCAAAGCTGTACAGCAGTGGCTCATGAGGGTGGGCGTAGTGACTACCTCAGGTGCATGTTGAATACTGCTGAATGAAAGGTCATCAGAGGCAGAAACATAGTTTCTGGGGCCATGTCTGTAGTGCCGTACAGCTACAGAGTGGCTAGTAGAATCCAGCATTGGCAAGTGATGCAATCACTCTGCATTTGCACTAAGTTTCACAAGCCACTCACTAGATTAGTGCCTTCACAGAGTTGCAGCCATGGCCCGGGTAGCACCATTGTTACTGCTTAGCACCACTCACCAGTAAGGTACCTCAGGGGCGTAGACTTTTCTGAAGTCCGGGGGGGAGGAGGCTCTTTAGCGTGCACGCTTTGCGCGTGCGCTCGCTGGGGCGATGTTTCTGGGCCCCCCCGGAAAACCTACCACCAGCTGCTGTGCCTCCCCGGCCCTTCCGAGGCTCACCAGCCGATGCTGCTGGTGCCTTTCCCTCCCGCTCCACCCTGGCCACTCCCTCCCTCACCCCTAAAAGAGGAAGAGGGAGAGCTAAGGAGGGAGGAATGGCCAGGCCGGTGGGGGGGGGAGAGGCACCAGCTGGCGAGCCTCGGAAGGGCCCAGGAGGCGCGGTGGCAGGAGAGGGGGGTCCGAAAGGCTGGGATCTGACCTTTCCGTGCAAAGCCTGAGCCGGTCGGCATGCCACTCGCTTGGGATTCGAATTCGGATTCGGAGGCGGGGGGTGGGGGTGGCTTCATTTGTTTCTCGGAGCCACCTGGCTGGCCACTGTAGGAAACGGAAGGCTGGACGAGACGGGTGCCAGGGTCACTGCTTGCCTCAAGGGCACGCACACACATACACGCGCCTGGGGCCAGCCCCGGGTGGTCATCTTGGACTTGTGGGGTCACCTCTGCCACCATACCAAAGAGGCTGGGAATCGGGGCACTGGAGTCGTGCACCCAGGCGCCACAGGGACTGGCAAAACGGTGCTCTCTAGTCTTGCCTCATTTTTCGAGCCTTTCCACCAGAGCTGAGGTGGAGCGGGGGGGGGGGGGCTGTTCTGTTCTTTGTCTCACTGGCAGGCCAAGGAGACCTCCAGCCCAGTCGCCGGCATTCTCACCACCGCAGAAGCAGACCACCAGGCTGCTGCGGGCTCCCGAGCGGGCAGACTTTGTGCCTCCTGCCCCGACGAAGAAGAAGACCAGAGCGGGCAGAGAACTCGTGGCCCCAGCGGTGGCCAGGGGGGCAGGCCAGATGCCCCGCCCTCTCCCAGCTCCTCCTCCTCCGGGGGCTGCAGCATCTCCACCCCTGGCCTGGCGCCGGGGCAGCCAGGGCGAGCGTGCTCCCAAGGCCTCCGTCAGCATCGCTGCTTGAGTCGTCAGTGGCCCGGCGCAGGCGGGGAGGGAGGCGCGATCGAAAGGGACCAGGTCAAGTTGGAATAATGGGACTGCCACGGCAGGCATGACAGTTTCCCGGGGGGGGGCTCAGTCCTGCCTCCGTGGGGCCAGCTGGGCAACTGCCCAGCATTCCAGGCCAGTCCTGGGGGGGGGGAGGCAGCAGTTCCTGGAGGGAGGAACGGAGCAGGGGGAGAGGTGGTGGCAGCGGCAGCCGGCCTGGGCGCTCCATTTAAGGGGGTGGCTCGAGCCCCCCCCCCCGTAGTTTACGCCTATGAGGTACCTCCCCTTTCAGCAGCACTCAGTGATGGCATTTAGTTTGGTGTAGTGGTTAAGTGCGCGGACTCTAATCTGGGAGAACCGGGTTTGATTCCCCACACCTCCACTTGCACCTGCTGCATGACCCTGGCCAAGCCATAGTTCTGGCACAGCTGTTCTTGAAAAAGAGCAGTTTCTGTCAGAGCTCTCTCAGCTCTCACCTACCTCACAGGGTATCTGTTGTGGGGAGGGGAAGGGAAAAGAGTTTGGAAGCCACTCTGAGACTCCTTTGGGTAGTGAAGGGCGGGGTATAAATTAAATCTCTCTCCTTCTTCTTCTTCTTCTTCTTCTTTTCTTCTAGATTCTGTGTATACTATAGCTGGCCTTTAAAATGAATGAAATTTTAAATTATGGAACTTCCCCTTAACCATTACTAACTATTGGATATCTTGCTCATCTTACTTTACTGTTTAAAACCTGGTATTATGGGCAGTTGATGGAATGCTAGTTGAAAGAAACTGGGATGCTGATTAGACTTTAAAAGGAAATTCAGTCTGAAAGACTGAATGATTTGTATCTCTACAGCACCTTGAATATTATTCACATTAGCTAGAACAAAGAAAAAAAAATCCTGAAGACCATGCAAGATCAGTGTTTTTCTGAAGATATTTATATTTACCTTAATAACCCCTGGTTAAGAAAAGTTGAGTTGGTAGTTTGGAAATATTCATTGCTTTTGTAATGTAGTCCTTTTTTTAAACTGCTCACTGTTTCTGTACATGAAGTGATTACAGGCTATAATGATACTATAAAACAGCACAATTCAATAAACAACAGTCATGACCAAGCACAATGGCTCTAATAGCCCAAAGATGGTAAAAGTGTCTGTTCAAGAATAGAGAGGCTAACCTAGCTGCTTAACAATGGCAGAGGGATTCTGACAGCACCAGAGGTCGCATGTAAGAACTGCTTCCCTCATTGAAATGAATGGGGCAGCTCACATAGGCAAGGCTTTTGTGTGCCATTCAAGCTGCATACAGGGCTCTGGATGAAGATGTTCAGTAATTTTCATCATGTTCCTGTGAGACTTTAGAGCCTTTCTTTCTCTATCCTCATTTTAATTGAATTTGGTAGATCTACAAATTCTTGCTGCATCTCAAACAACTATAAAGTCTAAAGATTCCAATGCACTTATATTTTAGTATGTATGAAGACTCTTGGAGAATGTCTCTTCCTACAGTACCAAGATGTCTGACTCAGCATTTTTCTAATTCAATGGTAAGGAAAAAATAAAACTGTAATAAATTTTGAAGCTACTGGCTTTGAAAACTTTCTTTCCCTACAACAGCTGCTGCTCAGACACTAAAATGTTTGTCAAAATTCCATGAGTTGCTGACATATTTATGCATTATTTCTCTTCTATTGCACAGGTGGGTATTAATTTATATTCTTCCCATTCCATGATATATCTGCAGTTTGCATATATTTGCTGTGTATAACACAAGGCAAGCATCCATTCTCTGCCCCCAAATCTTTAGGGTAGCTTATTGTTTTCAGTGAAAGTAACTATGATGAAAGACTGTGGTAACCTGGAAATATATACAAGGAGTAATTCCCTCCTGTATCTTATTATTTATAACTATAAATACAGGTTGATGGGGTCCGAACTGGTGGAGACTGACCAAGAGAGAGATCGTAGTAGATAACTCAATGAAAATGTCGAGACAGTGTGCGACTGCAATGAAAAAGGCCAATGCTATGCTGGGGATTAGGAAGGAAATTGAAAACAAATCAGCCAGTATCATAATGCCCCTGTATAAATCGATGGTGTGACCTCATTTGGAGTACTATGTACAGTTCTGGTCGCCACATCTCAGAAAAGATATTATAGCATTGGAAAAAGTGCAGAAAAGGGCAACTAGAATGATAAAAGGGTTGGAACACTTTTCCTATGAAGAAGGGTTGAAGTGCTTGGGGCTCTTTAGCTTGGAGAAACGACGGCTGAGGGGGTAACATGATTGAGGTTTATAAGATTATGCATGGGATAGAGCAGGTAGAGAAAGAAGTCCTTTTCTCCCTTTCTCACAATACAAGAACTCGTGGGCTCTCCATGAAATTGCTGAGCAGTCCAGTTAGAACAGATCAAAGGAAGTACTTCTTCACCCAACGAGTGATTTACACGTGGAATTCACTGCCACAGGAGGTGGCAGTGGCTACAAGCATGGACTGTTTCAAGAGGGAATTAGATAAACATATGGAACAGAAGTCCATCAGTGGCTATTAGCCATAAAGTATAGATAGGAACTCTCAGTCTGGGGTAAGTGATGCTCTGTATTCTTGGTGTTTGGGGGGGGGGGGCAACAGTGGGAGGGCTTCCTGCCCCCACTGCTGGACCTTCTGAGGGCACCTGGTGTTTTTGGCCACTGTGTGACAGAGTGTTGGATTGCATGGGCTATTGGCCTGATCCAACATTGGCTTCTCTTCTGTTCTTATGGTTGATTGTCAGTTGTATTCTGGTATAATGGCTTTTATATCAGTTTGTATTTATGCTTTGATAAGTATACACACAAACACACATGCACACAAATCAAATCAAGAAAATGCAGAGAAGGAATTACCAATTTCCTGACTCATAAAAATACATGGAAGACTGATCAGATTATCTGGAAGGGCTGGCACTCATCATGAAATTGAACACTATATGCCGTCCTTGCTTAAACAGAAGGTTTGAGTAGTAAAAGGACCTACCTTGAATATTAATGAAGGGGGTGTGGCAGAAGTGACATTACCTTGAATATTAATGAAGGGGGCATGGTGGAAGTGATGTTACTTTGCATGCTTAATGGAGGGGGCGTGGTGGAAGTGACATTACCAGATATGATGTTGCCCAAGGCCACCATGAATACTTAATGAAGTGGGCATGATGGAAGTGATGTTACCAGGCATGACGTCAGCCTCCCCACCCCCTTGCCACATCACCGGAAGTGACCCCTGACCCCATCACCAGATATCACCTGACCACTCCCAACCCTGCCCCCTTGTCCATCACCATCTTCTGTAGCATCATTGAACTTCCACCTGCTGCAGCCCACCCCAGAAAAGGGGCAACCACCAGTGGGAATGTCCAAGTGTGGCCATGTGACCCCTCTAGTGACACACCCCGCCATCCCTGGCCAATTGCCAATGGCTAATCCTTTTAAACCCCACTTCACCTGGGGATGGTCAGGTGCTATCCGGTGATGGGGTCAGGGGTCACTTCTGGTGATGTGGCAAGGGGGTGGGGAGGATGACGTCATGCCTGGTAATGTCACTTCCATCACACGCACTTCATTAAGTATGCAAAGGCACATCACTTCCATCATGCTTACTTCATTAAGTATTCATGGCGGCCCTGGGCAATGTCATATCAGGTAACATTTCTTCCGTCATGCCCCCTTCATTAAGTATGCAAGGTAACGTCACTTCCATCATGCCCCCTGCATTAATATTCAAGGTAGGTCCTTTTACTACTACTGGTGGGGATGCAACTGCCCAGGCAGCCCTTTAAGTTCACAACACTGCCACATGCATTACAACTTCCGCTGGGGAACCCATTGGCCCCTTTTTTGGTCAGCATGGCTCTGAAGCTTCTGATCAGTACCCCCACTGCAAAGCACTCCCTCCAACAACAAAGAAAGAAAGAAAACCAAGGTGCCTGATCTCCCCTTGGCCCACAAAGTCAGGTACTGCTTACCTCACTGATATAGATGACCAATTCAGGGATGTGACCTGCTCTGCAATGCCACTTCACTCGCCCTGGCCTAGGGTTGCCAGTTCCCTTATCTTTAGTGGCAGGAGGGGTGTAGGTCCCAGTCCAGGACACCCAGAACTGACATCATCACACTAGGCATGCTGTTGGTGGACACTCTAGCATTCAGCTTGAAAACTCTATGATACCATAGAGTTTTCAGGCTGAATGCTAGAGTGACCCCCTGGTGACATGCCCAGTGTGATGATGTCACCTCCGGGTGACATCATCACACCAGCAACATCCTGTCGGCGGGAGACCCCTGCCTCCACTGGGAGGTCTGGCAACCCAGCTGGGATCACTGGTCATCTTCATGAAATATCAGACTATTCATTTGTGATAGATCCATCCACAGCAGAAAACTGAAATAACAACACAAACAAAAAGATAACACATTCTCAATAGAGAAAGATTAGCACATATCAGCACCATTCTTGCTTTGAGAACTCTTTCCATAGAAAATAAAGCTGTTCACATTCTTTCATTGTCTTTTGCTTGCTAGTACACGTTATCAATGTATCTGTTATTGGTGATGGGGGATGTTTAGATTGATGGGTTTTTTTTTAAATCATCACCTTTCTCTAACCATGAAATGCCTGAATGCAAAAAGACCACATCCTATATTTCTCCATATAAGGACCAAAACAGATAAGATGGTGGGAGATTTGGAATGGGACCTTCCCAGTGTCTTTTTTTATTTTATTTTTAGATTTATTAATAATAAGGTCAGGAATACAACAATGGTAATCAAATATACCTATATATATACATAGGTAAAGTTAAAGGTTTCCCTTGCTTGCAAGCCAGTCAAATCTGACTCTAGGGGGCAGTGCTCATCACTGTTTCCAAGCCGAAGAGCCAGCACTGTCAGTTTTTTCCATGGTCATGTGGCCAGCATGACACATGTATACAAAGCCAGTGAATCAGTAAGCAGGTAAATGCATATGTGGGTGATGGTAGAAACATAAAGGTTATGACAAATCAAGGCAAAATATCAACACATCAAATAAAAAACAGGAAAATCAGACAATTAAAGGATAAGTAAATACTGATGTAATGAAGTAATTAATGAATTATGCTTCGAAGAGTGGGGGACTGCCAAATATAATAGGGTGAATAGTGGAAGCTCTGATCAATAAAGGGAATCCCAATGAAGAGATCATTCGATATCAGAGGTAAATCCAGGAATGGTAATTTGAGTTAGAGAGAAGAAGATCTCTCTCTGACACATAAGTTAGGACTGGAAGCTAGGTGATGATGAGATTGTCATAGATTTTTCTAGAGTTTTTATTAGAGTAATCAGCAATGGTAGAAATATTATACATAATGAATTGGTCCCATATCTTATCATACCACATTGTCCAGGTCGGTGGAGAAGAAAATTTCTAGACAGAAGCTGTTGTAAGTCTTGCCACAGCAAGGAGCAGGGAGATAAGATTTTCATGAATGTCAGCTTGGTCCACCAGGTCCCAAAGATTTTAAAAGTAGGAGCTCGGGTTTTAGAGGTACTGATTGTGATGTGATTGCAGTAATTTGATTTGCCAGGCATTCCCACCAACAGTAATAGAAGGTGCCAGTGGAACCACAGTTTTTCCAACACTGCAGAGACAGTTGAGGATATATGATAAACAATTTCCTCAGGGAATGGTACAATTTGGACATATTAGGAAGGTTAATAAATGCAACACAAAGTCCTTTGTTCAGTTAATTCTTCTAGTCCTGGATAGTTTTATTAACTAAAACAGACCCTACCCCGGTTCACATTACAGTGAACGCATGTACATCCAGCTTGTAATAAAAAGCCAATGGAAACTTTGCAATGGAGACTAGGGACCAGTTCCTGGATAAAATGTGGGGTTACATCACATGCTCAGCTGTACATGCATCAAATATAACATGAGAATTAGCAATGCTGTACTTTTTAAAAAATCAAGCACACATGGTACACCAATTGTATGAGTGTTAACTATAATTTATGACCAAAGGTCATGTCATACTGTTATGAGTCCCAGAAAGGACAAAGAAAAGCACCCTCTCTTAGCCTGCTTCCTTCTATAATATTAACAACATGGGTTGTGAGGGACTGGTTTCAGCTGGTGAAACCATACAAGGATAGATGGGCTAAACTTCTATGATCCCATGTGAGAAACTTTTGAAAAAGCCTGGGAGATCTGTATCTCCTAGAGTTGCTTCTTTCCATTTTGTCCATAGTAGAGAGGAAGGTTTCCTTTGGTCATTATGACACAGAGCAAGGCAAAATGATGGCATCAAATTTAATCAACCTGTATCTTCATAACTAGCTTTGATGCTACATGTTAGTCTCAGGTATGACCAATTAATGCTGTTAATTCTAGTATTCTGGCAGTACTAAAGCATGAGTGGTACTGACAATGATATTTAGCTCTTTCATGATGAACACTTCTTCTGTGAGGAACATGACCTCATTTAAATCGATCCACAAAGCTGCATAAATGAGTGTCAGACGGCCAAGGACTCACTCTATTTGACTCATCCTCTCAATTCTGCTTTAAAACATACAGTACTGCTTCAACATTGTATCTGTTACTAGGTCTGTGACACTGATCAATAGTCCTTTTATATGCTTAGCTTATGTGCTGAGACATAAAATGTAAGCTGCAAAGGTCCCTTTTAACTGGTAAGGTTATACTAACAGTGGAATGTTCCACTTACTCTGAACGGAAAAAAATGTTGCTTTTTGTTTAGTGCTTTATAAAATGATGTATATTCAAGTATTCTTAAAAATTAGGTACACTTAATCACAAACTATAAAGAATGTTAAAAGCCTCCTCAATAAGATGTTCCCACCTCAGTGGGAAGGGTGGGGTATAAATTGAATTAAATAAAATAACAATCCCACAACTTATCAGTGCTTTAAATATGTCAGCCCAAAGATATTAATGATTGACTATTGATATTGGGGGTCTGGAATTCAGCTTCTATAAGCCTTATAATATAAAATTCTGTTTGCATACTTAGGGAGAGAAGAGGAGACATAGGGATTCATTAGTACACATGTGCTTCATGGGTATAAGCCAGTCTCCCAGGGAAATACCAGTACATCAATCAGTCTAACAAACATGCAGAGTGAATTCAAGAAAGAATCTTGAGCCAGAATTCTGTTTGGCCATTGTATGCATTGATGCAATCTTTTAATTTTCAGTATAGCTATATTAATGAAAATTGGGTTGGGAGTAGAGAGTGAGGCTGCAGTCACACGGCCCCTTTAAATCCGGGAGGGCTCCCGGATTTAAAGGGGCCACATTTTTCAACCGCGGGTTGGGATGTCTGTACATCCCAACCCCTGCGGCAGTGGCGGCGGCCACGTCGGTAGCGGGATCTGCGGCGGCGGCGGGAACGGTGGCGGCCACAGTGGAAGCGGCGGCACCCGCGGCAGCGGCGGAAATGGCGGCGGCCCCCACTGAAGAGGCGGCGGCAGCAGCGAGAACGGCGGAGGCGGCCACGGCGGAGGCGGCCCCAGCAGCGGGAGAGTTGGGTTTCCCCCCTCCTTTTACACTTGGGCGCATGAGTGGCCATGTGCCCAAGTGTAAAAGGGGGGGGAATGGCCGGCGGGGCTATCTGGACAGCCCTGCTCTCACAATGCTTGCAAGAGAGGGCTGTCCAGATACCTCCAATGTGGGTTCCTCCCGCAACACCCAGGAAAATACTTGATTTTCCCGGGGTCGGAAAATGCGGGAGGAACCCGCATTGGAGCCCGCTTCGGCACGGGACTTGGGGCGGGCCGTCTGGTCGGCCCCTTTAAATGCGGGAGGAAATAGCCCTTCCTCCCGCATTTAAGGCCCGTGTGGCCACAGCCAAAAGTGTTCTCAAAATCATTTCACTATCTGTTTTTGCATCCCCCCCCACTATTTGAAGTTGTTTTCTCTACTGCTGCCTTTGTGCCATCACATCTACCAAGCTATACTCTCTTCCTGAATGATTCCATCCAATCAGAGATCACATTACATGGCATATGATTATTTTACAATATCATGCAGTCAGTAGTATTGAAGTTAAAAACATAACAAAGTCTTTGAAGAATAAGGGGAGCTGCATTTCACTCACTCGCATTGTGATTTGGTCACAATGCCTGACCTGGCTAAATCAAGCAGTTCCCAACCTTTTTGAACCTATGGATTCGAGCACAGTGTGGTGGGCACAAGCACAAAATGGCTACTTCAGGAGGCACAGCCAACCACAAAATGCCATTTTAATACAGCCTTCATTTTCATCAAGAAAGATAAACATTAAACTCTTCCATTTTATAGTGTGACTCATTGAGTATGTGCTATCCCATTTTTTATGAATGATTAAAATATTTATACCCTACTTTTCATTCAGGCTCATGTTTGAAGTGTTCCTCCAATTTAAGGGGCATTCCTCCAGAAGTGGTTCTTCCATTGGCTCTACCCCATTTTCAATAACTTCCAGTTAACTTGGTGTTTCAGTTTTAAGGAAGATTATATTAAATAGCCTTTTTTGTGGTAAACTTTGACTTTGAATAACTAATCTGGTAACTCTGGTACCATTTTTCAGTAGGTATCAATTTTGGTAGATTTTTTTTGAGATATTGGTCAAGTTTAACTTACTTGTATATAGTACAAATAACATGTTTGTGCCTTTTCAGTAATCTTAGGCTTAATTGAAAAAGTACTGTTTGGTAGGTAAGCAAGTCATGAAACATTCTTTAGACCAACTTTCCTGACATGCATCATTGGCAGATGGCTCAATAGTCTGAGTTTTATTGAGGACATTGTATGCCAATAAAGGTTGTGTATTGTATTGTGTATTATGAGGACACAATAGGATATGTTTTCAAAGAACTACTCATTAGGTGTTCAATTGGCCTTGACATTAATGGTATTCATACTGCTAAATCATGACATAACATATTGAAAGTGTCCTCCCTCACATCTAAATCCATGATGTTTTCCAAATGGGGACAAGCTTGTGTGTTTTCCCCATTGCTGCTGTAGTTGATGATACAGCACAATAGCAGTGGATTTTCCACATGGCAGGATTTTCCACATGGCGGCTACAAGCATGGACAGCTTCAAGAGGCAATTAGATAAACATATGAAGCAGAGGTCCATTGGTGGCTGTTAGCCACAAAGTATAGATAGGAACTCTCTGTCTGGGGCAAGTGATGCTCTGTATTCTTGGTGCTGGGGGGGGGGGGGCAACAGTGGGAGGGCTTCTCATGTCCTGGCCCCACTGCTGTACCTCCTGAGGATACCTGGTGTTTTTGGCCACTGTGTGACAGAGTATTGGACTGTATGGGTCATTGGCCTGATCCAACATTGGCTTCTCTTATGTTTTTATGTTTTCCCACATATTCTCTGTCCCCAGTCTCCCAGGAATGGCCACTGGGCTTTTCAGATTTTTTTAATTGGCAGTTTAATATCATTATATTGTTACAAGTGGGGGATTCACAATGACTTGCAGGGGGCAACTCATGTCCCCTCCCCCAATGTTTCCTCTTTCCCTCTCCTGACAGCTCTCAAAGCCTCTTTTGTTTTCCTGCTCCTTCTCTCCTTCCTACTTACTAGCCAACCTACAATTACTGGCCACTCTGTCTTCAGCTTTCCCTCCTTCACTCCCCCAGCAGACTTTATAATGATGCACCAGGCCCAGTTGTGCATTGCTGGCCAGCTGGCCCAGTTACAGTGGGGAACCTGCAAGAACTTGTGGGGGATACCTTACTTTCCCCTATATCCCCATCCCTACACTATTTCCTGTTTCTCTCTTCCTGCTGACATATGGCAACCCTATGGAGTTTTCAAGGCAAGAGACATTCAGAGATGGTTTGCCATTGCCTGCCCTGGTATTCTTCGATGGTCTCCCACCCAAATACTGATGAGGACCAACTCTTCTTAGTGTCTGAAATCTGATGAGATTGGACTAGTCTGAGCTATCCAGGCCAAAGCTTTCTCTTCCTGGCAACCTCCCATATCCTCACCTTTTCCTGCTTCATTCTCTCCTTCTCACCTGCCAACCAATCTTCTCTCTTCCTCCCATTTTCAGCTATATTTATTATTTATTTGCTTCATTTATACCCAGCATTTCTTTACAATGGGGACCCAAAACAGCTTACATAAAACTCCTCTCTTCCATTTTGTTTCCACAAAAATCCTATGAGATAGGTTAGACTGAGAGTGTATGACTGGCTCAAGGTCACCCAGTAAGCTTCCATGGCAGAGTGGGGAAGTATTATTTTCATTGTTGTTTCGGGTTCTGTGTGATTTAATATTCGGTTTGGTTTGATCTTCTCTCTCTCATTTTTTTGTATTTTTGAGGAATTTGTTTTTTTTTAATTGCCTTCAGTTAGTTACTGTCCTCCCACCTTTTGCAGACTAATTAGTGATTTGGGGTAACGTCACATTTTCCATTGTTTAGGGTTGGATAGTTAGGCTGCGGTCACACACACTAAATAATCCATTTTCAATGTACTTTCAGATTGAATTTTGTCAGATCACACAGTAAAATCCAGTTGGAATGTGCACTGAAAGTGGATTGAAAGTGGATTATTTAGTGTGTGTGACCGCAGCCTTAAGCTCCTTTTCTTCTGCAACACAAACTTCAATTGTGCTTTTAGGACTTTTTTGCAGGCAAGTTCTGGTGATCAATTTAATGTTTGACAGAAGGCTAGTTAGCTATACAGACTTGGTTTTCTTTGTATTATAACTCTTCCTAAGCCATAAAAATGGAGTAAAAAATTAGCAAACAAAATGCCATTAGTAAAAGAAGGGCCTGGTCCATAAAGGCAGTAGAAGAGGGAGGAGAGAAAACACTTATAAGATTCAGAACTTTCCTAGGAATTTCCACTGAAATATTTAAAATAGTCTCAACATACTTCTTCCTCTAATTGAAAGACCTTCCCCTAAATTTGAAATGCATGAGATGAAGGGGATCAAATGTACAAATCCCCAAAGCAGATGCCTGTTGGCACAGACTTGGTTCTTGCTACTGATTCCTACAAATCAAAGCAGCCTAGCAGGAGAGCTCTGGTTGGCCATGGCACAAAAAAAAAACCAGTCTGCATTTTCATACTCTTACAATGACTGACCAAGAAAAACAATTTCTTACCTTTCCACTGAAAACTGCATTTACCATCCTTCCTTCTTGTGGCCTGCTTCCTTTCATAAAGTGGATTTCTTTACAAACTGCCCATCCTTTTGTATTGGTCTGGATTGGATATAATGGGAGCCAGGAATGCCAACTGAAATAATTATAACACACAAAAGCTGTAATGAAAATGCAGAATGGATTTTGAGAAACCCTCCCTAGTTCTGAAATGATAGGCTACAGAATGGAATTATAGTTCCTGAGCTCAGGTAGATTGCTCTGGGCCTAGAATGAAAGTCTCCAGGCTGGAATGATGGTCCCTGGGAGTAATATAAGACTCCTGGATTGGGAATGACAGCCCCCAGAGTAGACTGATAATCTCTGGGCCTGGAATCAATAGTCTGAAACTAGAAGGACATCCCTTAGACTGGAATGAGACTGGAACAAGTGCCGTGAGACTGGGATGACAGCTCCCACACTGGAATGACAGACCCTGAGACTGGAATCAATGTTCTAAGACTGGAATGACAACTGCCAGAGTGAAATGACCACCCCAGGACTAGAATCAATAGTCTGGGACTAGAACGACTGCCCCTGGAAGTAGCAGAAGTGTTTTGGGACAGGAATGACAGAACACTTCTGTTATCCCCTAAGGCTGCCATTCCACTCAGGGAGATATCATTCCAGTCCCAAAACACTGATTCCAGTCCTAGGAGCTGTCATTACACTTTGGGGTCTCTCTAATCTGTTCTATGTTTTTGTTGCAGCTTTCATTAGATGCAGTGTATTTCAGTGAAGCCCATGCAAGCCAGTTATTATTCCTGGTTCCTATTATATCTGGTGGGCTTTTAGGCATCCCCTATTATTCCTTGTGAACATTTTCATTTCATTTCAGTACACCCTGCCCCAGCTGTCTATTTATCCAGCCACAGAAAAACAAATGCCCACCTCCCCACAAAGAAGTGAGGTAAAGAGCACTATGGCTCGCTGTTCCTTGTCTCCAAAAATGATTGGCTGGAAGCACTCCATGCTCCTCCCTTGTAAGAATCTAATTAGAAGGGAGAAATGCCATTTCTTGAGAAACCAATAGAATCAAGGAAGAATGAAAGCACATACTGTAACCTGCTGGCTGCACTCACACATAAAAACAACATGGATGCCTTCTGGGAGGAAAGTTTCATTTCACTAAGAATCCTGGATTCCTAATACTGTTCTGGGGAAAATTTATTTATTTGTTTGTTTGTTTGTTTGTTTCAATTTATATTCCACCTTGGTAATGACACAATACAATGATTTCCATGTTTATCTTTGGCTTGGATATTTATTTATGCACACCCCTACCTGTGAAATTCTGGGATAAGTTTGTGCCAGATATTAATACCACCTGCAGTTTACAGTGAGTAATCCATGATTAAGAAATTCACATTGCATCGTATTTAAACATTATGTTAGAGTAATTTATTCACTCCAACTAACCATATCCTATAAAATCAGCAGCAAATATATCAATGAAAATAGTAAAGGCAGACAATTAAAAAAGGAAAACAAAGTAGACATTGAATTAAAAATGCAGAAAATACGAAGTCATTCATTAAGGAAGAGAAACAGAAAAACAATCATGAAATATCCTCAAAGGTCTTTCAGAATAAATGTACATACTGATGTGCATTAGGGGAAAAATTGTATTTTTTAAAATCTGGATTTCAGGTGCTTAATTATCTATATTCCAGATTATTCAGGTCCCAAATATCAGTTCAGATTCTGGATGTGAGGGTTTTTTTGGGGTGGTGGTGGTGGTTCTGACCTTATTCAAGTCCATTATTCTCTATGGGGAAACTTTCTGGGGAGCTGGAGGGGCTGTTTTTAAGCAAACAACATCAAAATGGCAGGGGAACTAGTGCTGCCTGTCCACCAAAGAACTCCCAAGTTTCAAGTAGGTTATATTAAGGGGTCCAATCCTATGGGCCCCTGAACAAGGTGCCCAGATATCCTCCATTGTTTCCTATGAGGAAAAATATTCCATACATTCTCCAGGTCAAAGAAGCCACTAGCTGAACACAGAAGAGAAAGCTGCAACCACTGGTCAAAACCCTCCCAATCCAAAAAGAACCAACAAACCCAACAGAACCAGTACAGAATCAGGGAGTCCTAGCAGAACCATGAGTCTATGGGGCAAGCCCAACACAACCAACATCAAACCAGAGAATCCAAGCCAAACCAGTTTAGGGGGGGGGGCACAATTGCAAGCCCAACAGAATCAGTGTCAAACCACAGAAGCCAAAAAGACCAATGTGGCAGTGCAAACCCAACAGAGTCAATGTCAAACTCATCCTGCCAGTATAAAGACACTGACACAGAACCAACCAGCCAGCATATAGAGAAACATCACTTCCCCAAGGAAGGATTCAGAAAGCAAGAGAGAGGCAATTTGGGCCCAAGTTTCCCTCTCACTGCAGTCTGCAGCACACACTGTCACTGGCTCAGAGAAGCCAAGAGACAAAAATGCAGCTGCCATTCATCAGTGGCACTCCTGTTCCTCCTTCCACCCCTGTAAAGAAGAAACAGAACAGCAGTATTACAGCATGCATGTCAGTTACCTTCATTTTAGGAGCTCTTATATGGGTTGTGCTTGTTTAAATTTACATATTTTTATGTGTGGCACACAGGTATACCTAGTCTACTTCTTTCCTAACATCTTTTCTTGTTCCTATAAGAACAACAGAACAAGGTTGAGGGCAACCTAATTATGTTTGTTTCTTTACAGTTGATGTATGGTCCAATTATTGTTTGAAAAACAACTTGGCCTCTTCTTAATTGCCTAGCACAAGCCTATTAAGGGACAAACTCTGAGCCCTATGCTGAACATTATTTTGTGGTTTTTAAAATTCCTAAACCCTCACCTACAGTTAACAGTTATTAAAACCTAACAAGAAATTTCCCTTAGAACAATTAGATTGTGCAAAACCAACAGGAACACCACCAAATCCTGTTAAACTACTTCCCCAAGAAACACAACACAGTAAGTAAAACCAGAACAGTGACCAGAAAGGATAAACTTTAAAAAACTGAACCTGGAAACACCCCACTAACCCTTTAAAAATTAAAGTGCAAAAAAACAAAAGCCAAAACAGGCCCAGCAGCAAAAGAACACTGGCCTGATCCAGCATGGCTTCTCTTCTGTTCTGAGTTCCTTTCCTCTCCCCCCCTCCACAATCCACCAGCTCCCTCCCCCCCAAAAAAACCTAAAGAAAAACCAGGTAAATCAGAAATATTTTCAAAACGATATTGAAACCATGTGACAGTCTTCTTCAAGTAGACAAGCCGAAGTGTCATCCAAATTCTGGAATCTTCCAAGGCAGCAGCAGACTAGAACAGCAGAAGCACACGCCAGAAATCTCTCACCATAATGGAGTTGAGCTGTAGCCAGGGCCTGCTTTCATGCTCTTTACCCATGGTCAAGAAAGAATTTGGAACTCTGTTAGAGGAGAGCTTCTATCTTTAGTTCTCCAAATACATTGCAACCGCATTCATTTAATAGAAATCAACACTCAATAGCATGATTTCTCCTTCTGAGTACAAGCCTTCTTTTCAGAGAATTATATTCCATACAGGAGGGCATGCCTCAGTTATTTCTAGCAAATATAAATTATGTGTGGTAACAACTGATATGCTGCTGTGTTTGCAAAGGGCTGCAGCTCTAATTTTAACAGACAAGTCTAATTCATGGTTCATCTCGGCTGCTACATTTTCCTTGGGCTATATTCATAATGTTAGTAGAGGAAACATTGATGACATCTACTCTTTGATATTCCTACACTGGGTGGTACAGAGAATTCTTGTTAGAACTGTTACTAGCAATAGAAAATAGAGAACATCTCCATTTGTCAACATCACTGCAAAATGTTTGTGGAGACATCAACTTGCTGAGCCTTCAGACTGATGGATGGAGCCTTCCTGATAGATCTTACCTCTAGGTGGGGATCCATCCACCTTTTCAGCATGTGCTCCATATTATGAAACTTGCACCACCCTTCTTCTAGTGCAGATTAAATATGCATTTAGGGACATGCCCCTGGAAGAGCATTGCACTCAGGGAATAAGAACTTCCTGGTGGTCCCCGGCCCAAGAGAAATCTGTCCTCAACCAGGGCCAGGGCTTTTTTGGTGGGGGGAACTCTCTGCTGGAAGACATTAGTGCCCTGCAGGAGTTATTACCTTTCTGCAGGGCAAGTAAGGCAGAGATATTCCACAAGGCATTTGGTTGAGGACAGCGATGGGGGGCGGGGTATCTGGCATTCTCATACACTTCCCATCCCTCACAGCCTCTCCCCCCAAGGAGGCTAGAGGAGCCAATTTTTCCACCTGCTGGATATGTACTTTGTTTATATTTATTAATCTGTTTTAAATTGTTTTAATGCTGTTTTAAACCAAACTGTTGTAAGCCGACCTGAGCCCTACCTGTAGCAAAGGGCGGCCTAGCAAATCTAAATAAATAAATAAATAAAGTGGAGGGAGATAAGCAGTGGGGTACCGCAGGGATCAGAACTTGGTCCGATGCTTTTTTAACTTGTTTATTAATGATTTGGAGTTGGGAATAAGCAGTGAAGTGGCTAAATTTGCAGATGACACAAAGTTGTTCAGAGTGGTAAGAACCAGGGAGGATTGTGAGGCATTCCAAAGGGATCTGTCGAGGGTGGGCGAGTGGGCATCAACATGGCAAATGGGGTTCAATGTGGCCAAGTGCAAAGTGATGCACATTGGAGCCAAAAATCCTAACTATAAATACACATTGATCGGGTCCGAACTGGCAGAGACTGATCAAGAGAGAGATCTTGGAGTTGTAGTAGATAACTCAATGAAAACGTTGAGACAGTGTGCAACTGCAGTGAAAAAGGTCAATGCTATGCTGGGATTTATTAGGAAGGGAATTGAAAACAAATCAGCCAGTATCATAATGCCCCGTTATAAATCAATGGTGCAACCTCATTTGGAGTACTGTGTACAGTTCTGGTTGCCACACCTCAAAAAAGATATAGCAATGGAAAAAGTGCAGAAAAGGGCAACTAGAATGATAAAAGGGTTGGAACGCTTTCCCTATGAAGAAAGGTTGAAGTGCTTGGGGCTCTTTAGTTTGGAGAAATGACGACTGAGGGGTAACATGATTGAGGTTTATAAGATTATGCATGGGATAGAGCAGGTAGAGAAAGAAGTCCTTTTCTCCCTTTCTCACAATACAAGAACTTGTGGGCACTCCATGAAATTGCTGAGCAGTCGGGTTAGAACAGATAAAAGGAAGTACTTCTTCACCCAAAGAGTGATTAACACCTGGAATTCACTGCCACAGGAAGTGGTGGCAACTACAAGCATGGGTGGCTTCAAGAGGGAATTAAATAAACACAAGAAGGGGGACCCATGATATTCGCACGGGGGGGTATTCCCCACAGCTCCTGGCATGGGGGGGGTCCCTAGTCTCACATCTGAATAAATATAATTTCTCATATAATACACACAGTGCAATTGAAAGTCGATCTCTGGAAACCTTGACTTCTAATTGTCACAGGGCGGGAAGCAGGGCACTCTGCAAATCTTAAAATGCATAAGAACATATGTGAAGGACAGAGAGCAAAAGTCTGCATGGGGAACGGAGCAGTCCACCGCATGCGTGAGACCCCCCTCCCCATGCGACCCCCAGATCTGGCTTCAACCACCCCTTTCTTTTTGGGAGTGAGACCAGCCACCAGACATGCACGCATGCGTGCCCCGCTCTCAACTCCCTTCCTCCCCCTCCAGCCCCAGCCTGATCTGCCGCCACAGTTCATGCCCTTGTTGTCTCTTTCTCCTCTCCGCACACATCTATTCCCCCCCCCGCGTGAAAGAGGCTTTTTGAGCAGGGGCCCAGAGGCGCGGTGCAGGGCTTGTCTCCCCCCTTTTTTCTCCCTAGCTGGGGGGAGCTGCATAATGCGTGGGATGGGGCTGGCATTCCCGTAGTGTGGCTCCCACCCGAGGGGAGCTCCCCCACCAGCAGCCCTCCCCTCAGCGGTCGGATTTCGCTCCTCTGCAAGGAGCCAGCCAGCGCCTGCTTCCTCACGCCATGCTGTCACCATCCATGAGGGGAGGTGAATGCACGGAAGCCACTGGGAAGAGCGAGGTGGTAATTTCCTTCCAAACAGGTGCTGGTGCAGCAGGGCGAAAGGGCGTGCAGGCAAAGCTCGTGGAGGGAGAAAGGGACTGCAGAACCTTCTCCCTCCTCCCCCTCCCCCTGGTACCAATGAGGCTGAGCGTCTCACAGCCGCCGGCCCACCGAGCCTCCCCCCCACAGCCAAAGCATTTGCTGCACACGTGCAGGGAACGCTGTTTACTTTTGGGGGGGATTTAACTATCCCCCCAATATTTTTTTTTACTTTTCAGATTTTTCTACACACCTGGGGAGTCCCCCAAGAGTGTAGGAAAGTCTCCCTGCCCCCCAGGTGCCCCCCCATGCAGATTTAGATATCCGCTCGCTGGGGGCACCTTCGCTATTAGTATATAGATATGAAGCAGAGGTCCATCAGTGCTATTAGCCACAAAGTATAGATAGGAACTCTCAGATACGAACTCAGCAGGAGCTTCAGGACATAGCAGGTCGGCTTAGCCAGAGTCAGCTGATACTGAATCCAATGAAGACGGAGGTCCTGTGCTTGAGTCGGAATGGGTTGGGGGTAGGGATCCCACTACCAACCTTCGGTGGGATGCCATTGGTGCCATGCTAAGGGTTAGGAGTCTAGGGAGTGCTCTTGGATGCCTCCTTAACAATGGAGGCCCAGGTAGCAGCCACTGCCAAGGCGGCCTTTTATCACCTGCGGCTGATTAGACAGTTGGTTCCCTTCCTCGAATGTGATGACTTAGCAACAGTGATCCATGCAGTGGTCACCTCAAGACTAGACTACTACAATTCTTTCTACATGGGGCTGCCCTTGTCTCAGATCCAGAAGCTGCAGCTAGTGCAGAACACTGCAGCCAGGCTGCTGATGGGTCTCTCCATATGGGACCACATCCAGCCTGTGCTGAGATCCCTGTACTGGCTGCCTATAGTGTACCAGATCCAGTTCAAGGTGCTGGTGCTAACCTTTAAAGCCCTATATAGTCTGGGGCCTGCCTACTTGAGGGACCGCCTTTCCCCATATGTGCCCCAGAGGGCACTGAGGACAAGCTCACAACATCGCTTGACTCTCCCTGGTCCGAATGAAGCTCGACTGGCCAGCATTAGAAGCAGGTCTTTCTCGGTGGTGGCCCCATACTGGTGGAATGAGCTCCCGGAGAACATCAGGGCCATGCAGGACTTATTACAGTTCCACAGGGCCTGCAAAACGGAGCTCTTCCACCAGGCCTTTGATTAGGAGCCACCACTGGGGCTCCTAATGACAACTAGGTTCCCTGGAACTTGCTGGCTGAGACCCTGCCAGAGGCGGCTAAATTGGATGCTGCCCCTCTCACCAAGCAACTCTGATTGTCATCATCTTTATCTGTTGTTTTTGTTGCATATTATGCTGTGTTTTAATTTTTTGTAACTATTGTTTTATAGTATTTTAAATGTTGGAAGCCGCCTTAAGGCAGCTTGTCCACCAAGGTGGGGTAGAAATAAAATCAATCAATCAATCAATCAGTCTGAGGCAAGTGATGCTCTGTATTCTTGGTTCTTGGGGGGGGGGGGACAACAGTGGGAGGGCTTCTAGTGTCCTGGCCCCACTGCTAGACCTTCTGAGGGCACCTGGTGTTTTTGGCCACTGTGTGTCAGAGTGTTAGACTGGATGGGCCACTGGCCTGATCCAACATTGGCTTCTCTTATATTCTCAATAAATAAATAAATATCCAGTCTAAAAATATATCCCAAAATACTTTATCAGTATTTTTCTGGATCCAGATACACACTAGAGAATCCTAGTCAACGCCAGTATTCTGATCACAAATATATCCAGATAGTTTCTGGTATATCCAGAGCCAACAGTTCTAAAGCTCCAGACTTTTCCCCTTTGCAGTTTTTTTGGACAACAGGAGGGAGGTAGCTCTTATAGGCAAATGGGATCACACATTAGGGGGGCTCTTACTGTCTGCCCAGTCATGATGATTCTCTCATAGGCTACTTTTGTTTCAAAATGTAATGTTGCATATGTTTCCCAGTCTTCTAGGGCTGTAAACTGTTTAAAACACAATAGTGTGTGGAGGGGGAGGGTCTAATCTGAACCATACATGTAAGAGTTGTGCAGCCCCTTTTAAAAGCCTTATTTTGTACAGCAAAGTGCAATTCCAAAAAATTCTGATGCTCATTTAAGCTTCTATACATATTTATGAAATGTATAAATATTTTATTTATACCTAGACTTGATGGGAGAACTGAGGATGTCCATAAAACGAAGCCACTGGGGGGAAAAGCCAGCTGTGGTTTTGTGTAATTGTGGTAGGAACCTATAGCAAGCTCTTCTCTGTTCTGAATCCTGATGTGCAAATGTGGAAATTGTTGACCTCAGGTCAGCTTATTCATGATATGATAATATATTCAGCAGAACAAAGTTTGAGTCCAGTGGAAACTTTAAGGCCAACTAAATTTTATTCAAGGCATAAGCTTTTGTGTGCATGCTCACTTCTTCAGATATACTGAAATGGAAGTTACCAGTCCACAGATATTGGGAGAGGGTGATCAGCAAATTAGCATAAGCATAATACACTGTAATAGCAAGCAAAAGTCCCCATTTGTTTGGGCTTAATCCCGCGGGGAAACATAGTGAAGTACATAAATATATAAAAATGGAGATTTTTATTTTTAGATAACTTTGAGAGGAGACGGATGGAGCATAACAACAGAATCTCAGTTAATTACTCTCAGGATTCCACAATTAAGAAGAGTGAATCTGCCCATCTATTTCCAATTCTGATATATTTATTTCCTTCACTATGTTTCCCCCAAGAATTAAACCCAAACAAATGGGGACCATATAAATTAAACTTGTTATTCTAGTTTGGTCCTTGTATCTCTTAAATATCGTTTATTATGCTTATGCTAATTTGCTGCTCACCCTTTCCCAATAAGCCTCCTGGCTGGGCATAAGCTAGTGGCTAGAATTTGGTGCTGGTATGTTGCTGCCAATTGTGATGATTGTCTGTTGTATTTTAAAATGAGTCAATTTTATGCTGTGTTTTAACTTTGTATTTGAGTGATTTTATGTTGTTAGCCGCCTAGAGCCGGTCCGCTGGCTAGGCGGGATATAAATCGAAATAATAAATAAATAAATAAATACATATGTATGACCTGGTAACTTCCATTTCAATGTATCTGAAGAAGTGTTCATGTGCAGAAAAGCTTGTATCTTGAATAAAACTGCTCATCTTAAAGGCACCACTGGACTTTGTTCTACTGCTTCAGATAAACATGGCTACCCACCTGAATCTATAATATATTCAGGTTATCCTCAGGTTTCATGTTAATTTAGTAAAGCACTTTAATGGATTCTGCCTTTGAATGTTTTGAATAAGGGTAGATGTTTCTCTTCTACATTATTTTCTTTCTGGATATATATTAGACAACTAGAGAGATCTAGGTCTTGGTAGTAGGATTCTTTAATGCAGGACTGACAAATATAAGGTATATAACCTTTCCCTGTGTGAGTTCTATGGGGCTGGTTAGGAGCAGAACTTGCAAAACAATGTGATACATTCCTTAAAGTCAAAGACCATACAAAGGCAGTGCAATACAACAAGATTTATATCACAAAGAATATAGATGCAACAGAGAACAAAAAACTTGCAGCAGATAATGCCTTTGAATGCAGCTGATTATTGCTTGATACAACTTTGTGGTGAGCGGACTCCAACTTTTCTGGTTCACCAAGTGCCAAAGTATTTCAATACAGTCCTCTTGGAATAAGAAGCAAACTTGGTATCAAAGAAACAGGGTTCCACTTTTAGCTTAGAAAACAGAGCCCTGCAATGACAATATGTTGTTGTTGATGATGATGATGACTGATGATAGTCATACTAACTTTACCCCCCTTTCCTATTAATATTTCATGCATATGAATTTCAGTTACTTTATACAAAGGGATGGCCCAAAATTGCATATTGTTCTCTAGCTGACATTATCTTCCTGTGCTACTAGCTTCCACTCACAGACTTCATCCCTGCTTGGTTACAGGTACAGGGCTGTCCTCAATTGTTCTACCCTACTTCACACAAACTACAACCACATTATGGACTAGGAAGCTACAACACCTACAGTGTAATCCTAAAGACACGTCTCTGGGTGAAGCCCCATGGAGTAAACTTGAGCAGAACAGCTGAGCCTAGTGTGGAATTTATTCTTTGCCAAGGGGGATGTGAAAAGGTCAGCACTAAACTGTCACCGGTTTTGAAAAATATTATTTTGGTTCCTGCTGCTTTAAGTGTATAAGTCACACCTAGTGTATGTATTATCAAATAGTTTGGGACAACAGTTGGTTACCTCTGAACTGACCATTTCCCTCTTTGCAGTCTTAGTTGAAAAGTAGTCACTTTGTAATGTCAGGCATCTATGTACCATTTGTGATCACAGCAATTAATATCTTCAAGGGAAATAAAAACCTTTTTGTTGGTACTGCTCAGGTTATGACAGCTTAAAGAGCCATTCACATTTTTCCCTTGGCAATTGCACTTTCATTATCCATCCCATTATAGCTCCCAAAACTGCTTTGCCCAGAAGTGTCTATTAACAAGTTCCACTGTAATTTCAAAATACATTACATTTTTGTAGTCTTTAATGTTTCTCATATGCATTAGTACAGGATATATTAAAGCTGAAATTATACTAGGTACTTTTAACAAATGACAGATTTTGAAACAACAGATTAGGTAGGTGAATTAGCCATGGCTAGTGCAATAGGCAAAATGATTTATTCTTTCTCAAAAATCATTACCTAGACATGCCCATAAGTAGACCTTTGCCATTATAGCTGAGACAGGCATCAGATAGGTCTTGTGGATCTTACAAAATTTGCAGCAGTAGGCCTGGATATTAAATGGCTGAAAGAGCAAAGGTAAACAACAGGATAAAGTTATGAAAAGACATACGGATGAGCAAGCAGGCGACATTCTGTATCATATTTGGGCCCTATATATTTCATTCTGTTATCTGAGAGAACAAATCATAGCAAAAATAGAACCAAAATTGCTCCATCTATGTATAAATGTATTTAGTTGTATATCTCCTAGAATACAAGCCAATCAAACAAAGCAGAGCTCAGGGAATAAGGATTTCCTGCCTCCTACTCTGCTTCAGTTCAATTGGCTCCCCAAATTTTTGTTCCGGGGGATTAGTTGTCTTCATGAACAATGGCCGAGGACAGACTGGCAAACTGAAGCACAATGGAAGTGGGGCAAAAAGCCCAGGGGCAAATTGTCCCAGGGCTTCCTGTTTGCACTGCCTAGACTGATGCGGGACTAAACTGGGGAGGAGCTGCAATGGTGTGTTCACACTGTGGGGCGGTCCCTGGCGCTGGCACCGTGGTGGTGCACGGCTTTGGTCCATTTTACCAATTTGTGCATGGGTGCAGCAGCCGGATCAGCAGGTTCACATTACCGGTGCTGCTTGATGTGCGGCTTATTTGCGTCCACACTGGCAGGAAGCAGGATGAACGTGCACCCAGACGGCTTGACACCAGTTCCACCAAGTGCCTGTTTAAAGCGTGATGAAAGTGTTTCAAGACTGGGTGAGTGCTGCACAGCAACACCAGGCAGCTGCAGCTGTCTGAACGGGCTCTCTTAATCCATTTGCAAAGCAGATTTATATCGGGCCAAACTGCCAGTCTGTCCTCGGCCAATATAAGAGACAAAGCATTGAGCTGAAGTCTGATAACTGATTTCTAACTGACTAAAATATATACTCCTGAGATCTGAACTAGAGACTATCTGTGGGTCCCAAAGATTTCTTGTGAGTGTGTGTCTGAACCAAGAGGCTGGTTGAACTGCTGAATGCTACCCACCATTTGACAGTCAACATGACTCTTGATAGTGATGAAGACATATTCTTGGTGATTTACTTCCTTGGAGTCTTACATGCATACAAAGCTATATTATAATAATGAATTAGACTACTGGTCCATCTAGCTCAGGATTGTCTACTCAAATTGGAGCAGCTCTCCAGATTATAGTGTGAGCACTTCTTGATTTTACCCATTTGCAGGGTGGCATCTGCAGGGGGCCTTGATCAGATGAACAAAGCTGGAGGGGGGATTTGGAGTTCATTGTTCTATTTTTGCTTTTAAACTGAAAATGTTTTAAACTGTTAGTGTAAACTGCTGTGAGGGCCAGTTTGGTGTAGTGGTTAAGAGCAGCAGACTCTAATCTGGAGAACCAAGTTCGATTCCCACTCCTCCACATGAAGCCAGCTGGGTGACCTTTGGTCAGTCACAGTTCTCTCAGCCCACCCAAAAACCTAGCTCACCACAAATAGAGTTTCAGGCTTCAAGATAATCTTCAGATCTCCTGGCTAGACTATACTCACTGCCATATGATAATTATTGATTATTAGCATAAACTGCCTTAAACCCAGCCAAGACAACCTTGGATAGTAGGGTCCCCCTTTGGTTTTGGACTTAGTTGTTTTAATAGAGCCTAAGTGCCAGGGGATCTGAAACCTGGGAGTCTCATAAAAACATCTGGGTTCAGCCAAGACATTTGGAAATACAAGGAAAGAAGAGGAAGGATGTGCTGGAATTAAAAACTGATTAAGTGCAACACACACACACACACACACACACACACCACTACATGGCACACCTTGCTCAAAAACAAAAAATAAAATAAAATAAAAACTTTTCAGTGCTATGGACAGCACCCCGTATCTTGATGTACTCTGGAGGTGTCTGCCCAGCTCTAAGGCATCTCTAGTACAATTATATCTCTTGCTGGGATACTTCATCAAGGCAATGCGAACCATTTCCAGCTGTAGATAGCTGGGGACCCCTTAAGTATTGCCAATCCAATCCAGCCACTGATAAAGGCAGTCTAACAATGAATCCACCCTGGATGGTCCATCAAGAAATCATTTAAACCCATCAGTCAAGGCCAATTCTTTGTCAATATGCTAAAACCATTCAGCAATCACCCCATCTTGGAATGTCAGATATTTCCTTCATTTCCCCCCTCCAGATTTTGACAGCAGTTCCCTTCAAACAGTTCAATCAAATTCAAGCTTCATATCATGGACCAATCATGTTCCTAGGAAAAGTGGGTTCCCATGTCTAAATATAGGATCCTTCCCCATAAAAAGAGCAGCCCAGATGAGTGAAAAGTGTGCCAGGTTCTCCCACTACCTGGACACCCCTGCAACTGTAGCAGCTTCACAGGCTCCCGTTTTCCTCCTCAATGGTCTGTTCCATGGACCTCCACTGCATACACCCCTGGACCTCTCCAGACCTCAAACCGAGGATTTAAGGTTGTATGTGCCTTCCCTAAATCTTTCCAGTTCCCTTCCTTCTAACTTTTATAAGTGCACTTTCTTTCTGATGTGTGTGTGTGCATGCGCACATGTGTTGAGTACTTAGGGAATCAATTATCAGGTGCTTGGTGTAGGTTCATTATATTTTACTCATTTTATTTTGTATGCAATAAAGCTATTCATTTGTGTTTACAATCACTGTCTCAATCTCTTCATAATTTTATTTTGGGGTATCCCCACCGAGATCCACCCTGGTATACACAGGCTACAAAATCTCATGTTATTCCTTTCTGGAATATGTTTTAAAGCTAATTTCCCCTTCTTTGGATCCAGTTTGGGTAACATTAATAAGATAGCTTTGCAATCTTGCGTGCCATATTTCTACCCTGAAATTTAAAACTTCATTCCTTATTACATTTTGAAATTTTGCATCCATGTACCAGTGGTCAGTGCTCCCTCTAAGCTGTGGAGTCTTGTGAGCAAAAATTCTACTTTGTGAGCGCCTGGCATTAAAGCTGTGAGTGAACGATTTGGCCCCTGCATAAATTGGTTTGTTCTGGAGCCATCCTTCTTGAGCTGAGACAAAAGTGTGTGAGCCGGAGGCTAAAAAACTGTGAGCTAGCTCATACTAACTCAGCTTAGTGGGAACACTGCCAGTGCTACCTTCTATGAAAAGAGGACAATAATTTAACTGCATTTGATCCTGGATTCTGTTCAAAATTCAGCTATTATATGGAGTCATAACTGCCAGTTGGGTCATGTTGCCAAAAAGCAGTCAAGAAACAATGTAAAGAGCCAATGATCGCTAATTCAGGAGTTAACAACTTGCTATACTTGGGAGACTCAAGTATATCTATGCTAGTTTTGTATGTCTAACTTTGTTGTGCAGGTAAGGTGCAACAGTTCTTTTATATCCCATTATGAATCATAGCAATGTAGGATGGGAAACTAGTGCTTTATGTCCAAAGTTGTTTAGGGCCTGCACTTCATAATGGCAACCTCACTCCCCTATCCCATCAATTTAGCAATCTTCTTAATCATGCATTACCCAGGGCAGGCACCACCACCATCATTAGCATCATCATCCGCTGCTGTCTTCTGCCATAGTCTACTGACCAGCCTCCCTGTTCCCAAACAAGCAGACAAGGAATGGTAGGAGCAGCTGTCCAGAGTAAAAGGGCAGGAGAACTAGAGGAGATAGTGGTAGTGGCTGCCCCGGATGCTTCCCCTACCTACCAGAAAGGTAAGAAAGCTGATAATAATACACACTCTTGTGAGGCTTCTGAGTAGACAGCAACAGATCAGACCTTTGTTGAATTAAAGTTCTTTATTGTTCAGTACTGCAAACAGGTTCTCAATGTTTGTTAGAGATGCTTAATGAAATACAGTCAGTGTTAATATACTCTCAGGTTTGTTTGTTTTTTTAATTGATTTTATCTATTTCTACTACTACATCGCTACTTTTCTAAGCTATATTTACCTTATACAGAGTGTGCTTTAACATTTGCTTAATATTACCTTACCATTAATACATATGAAGCATTTTAAACCTTGGTTAATATTCAGTTAAAATTGTTACTGATGATATATGAAAAATAAAAAAGCTGTTTAACAGACATGTTCTTTTGAAGGAATGCTTAATTATACAAATTATATATAATATATAAGTGCGATTTCAAAAAACATTTCAGCCCTTATTTCTTATTTCGTCCTCTTCTTGTCTTAACAGTCTCTTCTTGTACCTTTGGAGCTGCTGCTCCTTTTTCCGAGTCAGAAATTTCCTCTTCGCTCTTTGAGCTATCAAATCCATACATACTTTCTTGCGATACCAGCGAACCATCTGAGTCTCTCTCTTTTCTCTTTTCTTTGCTTTTTTCCAAAAAACTTTTTGCCTGTTGAACAGAGTCAATCTTATATTTTTTATCTTTGATGCTGAAGCTCAGTCCTTCCGGAACATTCCATCTGTAGATAATAGATCAGACTGAAGCCAAGATGTCAGTTTTCCATAGGCTTTCCTTCTTTTCCTTATTTCAAATGGGATATCTTTCATCACTTTAATTTCTTTTCCTTTGATCTTCAGAACCGCTTTATTTGTGGTCCTAAGCACCACATTTCTTGTTGACTTTTTGGAGAACCTTATCTGAATCTCACCAGGCAGGCTTTTCTTTTTAGTATAGTCTGGATAGGTTCTGTAAACCATATCCATATCGCTTTTTATTTCCGCTGCTTTTAAGCCCATCACTGGTTCAAGCGCTTCACTTAACAGATTTTTAAGGTCTTCTCCTTTATCCTCTGGTACATTCTGAAGTCTTAGGAAAAAATTCGATCTTTCCATCTGTAGTTTCAAAAGCTGATCAGAGTGGAAGGCCTTTTCTTTCTCCGCTTTTTGTAGCCTTGAATCATGATTTTTTACTGAAGTCTTAACTTCCAGAAGTTCTCGCTGCAGCTTCTCTGTAGTTTTATTCGACTCCTTCAGGTCCAGCTGCATCTTGTCCATCTTGACATTGAGAGCTGTCATTTGGTCCACTAGAGGTCGCAATAATGAGGAGAACACAGTGCTCATCTCTGTGGTATCAACCTTTGAACTCGGAGCTGTACTTCCTAGTTTGGGGGAAGGTTTCGGTTTCCCCGCCATTGTTGAGGCTGCGCTTCTTTGTTGATAGTTAGATAAGATGGACGAAAGAAGCAAATTCTACGACTGCACTTATATCTTTTTAAAGTTCATATCCTCTAAAGAGCAATGCCGCCATCTAGCAAGCCGAACGTACGTTTTTTCATGCAGTAACGCCACGTAAAGAGTCCCGTAAGTACGCCAGTCTCGAGAGGGGGGGGGGGGTTTGCTCCACCGCCTTTCCCGCTGTGTTCTGTTTATTTTTACTTCAGACTCACGTTTTCTCCATGCGTAACTATAAGTTCCAGCTTCAAAGCTTCGCACTCTCTGCTGCTTCTCGGTTTTGCGCTTTTAGCCATATGGCTCCTACGGATGGGGGAACCTATGGGGGTGATGAAAGGGGACCTCGATCCCTCGATCGCCACCATAGGGAGAGATCCCCTTCGTGCCACCCCAGGCAGAGCCCCTTCACTAGGGTCTCTGGGGGCTCGGCACCAGTCCGAAGCCCCTTCTTCCCACCGAGTACGGATCGCGCTCCCCGCAGATGTGGAGGAGCGCGTCCGCCATGGTCGCAAGTCTTGCCGGAAGTCCTTAGGCCAATCAGAATTGGAGGGTGAACGCGGGAAAAAGAAAGGGGACCGTTGAGGTTCCCACAGCAAGGTGAGAAAGTTATAAATTCCCTTCTTGATCTGAGTGACCCACATGTGTGAAGCTAGGCACAACAATTCCAGGCAAGTGGCCATAAAGAAGCGCCCAATGTCTTCACAACAAGATAACACACTCTGGCCCGGAAAGAGGGAGGGGGGAATGCAAGGGAGTTAAGACCATTTGTTTTTAGATGACGCCTAGGAATGTTGGTCGCCATTCTCCCGCCTAGAAATTGTAACATAAACCAGAGCAATCAATATACTTCAAAGTGACATTTACAGCTGCCAAATGGGAGGGGGTAAGACAGATAAGGGATGCAGTCAAGGGGTCCACCAGAACAAAGAAAACGAAAGCAAAGTACAGAGATGCTATTGTCAGTTCCTGACAACTCTGAATAGGGAGAAGTAGATGGTAATAGAATAACTGGGAGGACAGCTTGCAACAGTGTGGATGCTCAGTGAAATTCAGGGGGTATCACACATGACCATCCACCGAGCTGCTAAGCATTCTCTATTCTATTTATTTCCTGCAAAAGTGGCTCTGTCTCTCTCCAAGGTATTTATATAGTTGAAACAAGCTCCCCTTGAATTTTACTACCCCAGTGGTCCTTTGCCTTTTCCCTATCAATCATCCCTGAGCATATACTTGTGGGGACAAATTTAACATTTGTCCTGGGAAATCACAGATACAGCTGGCTGCAATTTACATAATCATAGATGCATTTTTTCTAATGAATGCAACCATAGGGATTGCTGCTGGGTATAATCATGATCACACAAAATGTGTGTCAGAACTGCTTGCATGTCAATGAAAAGGTCTTGTAGGAACCAACCTGAGAAGATGTACTTATTCCAGTGCAAAGTGCTACAGTCTTTGTAGGCTTTATATGTCTTGGTGCATGCAGTCAGCTTAGATTTAGAAGCAGAAGCCGTTGAAGTTTTCTATGTGTTTGAATGGAATTATTTATACTGGAATAATCAGGAAGAGGAGGAACACACATAATTTTTAACACTTTCAATACATCGTATTCTTTGATCTGTAGTAGACAAATGATATTTTTGCTTTTCTTTTGACCTGGGTGTAACTTGACAGATATTAAATTACAGAGAGTACAAAATAAATCTTTTTTCTCTCCTTATTACTTGCACTTTTATATAACACTTCCACTAGTTGTGTAAAGCTTTCTATTTGATACTCTAACCTTCATCTATAATACCCTCTGCTTCAGTGCATCTCAAATTACTATGAGGCCTACTCACAAAGTTTACTGTAAGGCTGTGGTCACACGAGCAGTTTGTACCAATATAGTTTCATTACCTTTGTGGATTCAAAGAGCATGATCAGACAACAACATCTGCCTTTCGTGCCCCAGTCATCAGCACCCTGCTGTGTCTTGCTTTGGAAGTGGAGTAATCAGGCACTGGGGAAAGTCTGGAATTCAGGGATTCCAGCACTTCCAGTCTGCATTTCCAGCTATCCCAACTCCCCTCTTGTGAAGTCCAGCCATTTGGGAAGTCTGAACCTTCTCTTCCATTTCTGCCTCCTTTTTTTTTTTTTTGACTGGGTAGTGATATTTGCATAGGCACATAATTGCCCCTGGCGTTCTCAATCACCTCAGCCAAGTAGTCATTCTGGACTGGGAGTCCCCATAAATCTCTCCCCTACAGCCTCTCTCTCCTGTTTCTGTGTCAGAGTCTGAAAGCATTTTAGGATTGACACAAAGGTAAATGCATTACGTCAATCGGACTACTCTCATGTAAATCTGCACTCTACCCCCTCCCCCCCTGTATTTCACAGAAGAGAGGCAAAGAGAAGGAGGTTGAGGGGGGCTGGAGTACTTGGCAGAGAGATTGTGGAGCTGTCAAAAAGGAACTGGAGCTTTGGATACATGCCTATGCACATGTGTGAAAGACAAAAAAAAAAAGAATTCCTCAACAATCTGAACAATGGACCATGGGGCAAGCACATAGTGAAGCTGGTTCAGGGTGCGATGTCTGATTAAAACTTCCCACAACAAGGGGTCATTTCATAGAAAAAGAGGTGCAGGAGCTCATTAGCATACCTATTAGCATAACTCATTAGCATGTGCCACACCCTCTGACATTTCTGAGTCACTGCTCACTTGTTCAGATACAGAGAGAGAGAGAGAGAGAGAGAGAGCTGCCATTTGTTAGAGATCAGGGGCTTGATATTATTGTTCCTTCTGAAGCATCTCTTTAGCAGTCCATTGTTGGAAATTGCTGAGATATTTGTGAGACATAATGTGTTCTATTAGTGCTTCTTCTATTGTTGGGGGAGAGGGTTTAGCTTCCCAGTATTGCTGAGTTTTTTTAAGAGTTCATATTTTTCTGCAAGATTTTTCTGGAGTTTTTCCCAGGTTTGTAGAAAGTCTGTTCAATCTGTTCATGACCACAGAAGTCAGATTAAAGTATCCACAGTTGGGGCCAGGTTGAGTATCAGCTATATTGGTGCCTATGTATGATCAAATGGAACAGTTTCCACCATCTTTCACTTGGTTATGTTTAAAATAGTTCACTTCAGGAAAATGATTTTGATCTGCTTCAGGCACTGAGTACATAAGGTCAGGGGCAGAGTTGTCACAAAGACACCTTGAGGTTTTCTCGCAGCTTCTTAATTCACAACTGTCTATTCCTGTTCTTTCCCTCCCCTCAGATGCTGGCTGTGTTGGGCTTCTGCTGATTTGACTATCGTGTATTTTTGTTGTTTTCCAGTACTTTTGAACTTTGTGCCTTTTAAAAAATTAAGTTGACTTTTAGATGTAATATCTCAAAAGATGAGATATAATGATTTAAACAAACACAGGACTACCATTTCTACTGGTAGCTTACCTGTTTTTAAATGACATTGGGTTTGGTGAAAAGTTGTAAATACAGTTGCTACATTTTAGTCATGTACATTTTTTTTCCTGTGGTTGTTTCCTGCATACGATTTAGAACAGATTTGAGAATAATGTCATGCAAAAAAATGATATTTTTCAGTAAATTAGTATTCAGCAAATAATAAATACTGAGTTAATTTCTTCTTGGACTTTACTCTCCAAACTTTAAGACAATTGAAAAAATATGAAGATTTTTTAAAAAAGGAAATAATTCTCAATAGCTGCCTTATGCTAACAACTGTTCTCTGTCTTTCAGTAGAGGATAGCCTTCCGCACTTGTCTGACACATAATCAGCTGGATGCTTGATCTAAGTCAAAGACTAACTAACTTTAATGTTCATGTTTCTTCAGTGACTCTGCAGGCATTTTCCCAGTAGCATGTTTTCACATAGAGAGGCTTTTATTGTATCACAGGAGTTCATTATTCACAGCATATGCAGTCTCAGAGAGAGTGAAGATACTGGGGCTTATTCTTCTTCAGCACCATGCTGATATGCCTTCGCTGTTGGCTGTCTGTTTAGAGCTTGCATATACCCAGGAAACTGTAATTAATACTTTCTTCTCTCTTCATCTACATCCATCATTTCTACTGTAATTATAATTTTTTAAACTTGTTATAGGTATGGTATTTTCCCTAGAAACTGCTTGAATCAATGTATGGACATGTTGTGTGTGCTTCATTGATTATTCTTATTCACCTGTATCAACCACCTGGCTTGCAACAGAAACTTAACCAAGTTATATTTTACAGTGTAGCACAGTTTTTTTGAAGCTTTGTCAGTTTGATTGACCTGAAGGTTTACAGGCTACTGAGCTTGTAATTACAATCCAGTAATGTCCTGTCATGTTGACTTCCTTTACGCATCAGTAAATTCCAAGGAGTTCATTGTATTTACTTTCTAGTAGTCTATTTACCTGAAAGAAACATTTTTTACACATCAAGAAAAAGAGGGATTGTACTTCAATTTACATATTAGTTACTGTTAATTATAGTAATAAAGCACCCTGTGTGTATGACCTTTTCTCAGGACAATTGTCTTTCATTCAGCATAATTTTCCTTTTGGGTAAATACAGAAAAGTGCTTAGGATTGCAGGGTTGTAGTAGTAAAATATAAAAAATAAAAGAGCAACCCCCCAACTGGTTTCACACCATCATTTCTATGTGATAGAATAGAGAGGCACACCCTTATTTCCTCAGCTACCAAATTTTGCAAATAAATTATATTGTTGTTGTTGTTGTTTTTATTATTATTACCCCACCCTCCCTGCCTTACAGCAGGCTCAGGGCAGCTTACACTGGTTAATACAAACAATTAAAATCATATAAACAATTCATTAAAAACAATAATAATTTATAAAGTGCTGCATAATTAATCAGTTATAGTAAGATGGCGTACACTAAGGCTGAGGACAGTTTGGCAATGTGGGCCGCTATGCCTCTGCTTTAAAAGTGGAGGAAGTGAGGCTGTCCACATTGGTGCAGCTGTTCCCCATCGGCCGTGTGCACTCACCCGTCCCTGAGGCGCCCGCCTCCCACTTCAACCAGAGACCCCTTGAAACTGGTCTCCAGCCATCTGGGCGCACGTCCCTGCCGCTTCCTGCCAGTGTGGACGCTTCTACAGCATGCAGGAAGTGGCACTGGAAATGTGAATGGGCTGTTCCGGCGGCTGTGCCTATGAGAACAGCCGTGCCTCGCCGGAACAGCCAGAAGCAGCGCGTCGTGCCAGTGGAGGCACCAGGGGTTGCCCGGCAGTGTGGATGCGCCATTCCACCTCCTCCCCAGCATGGTCCCGCAGCACTGCAGCCAGTGCGAATGGGCAGCCCCAGGACGAGTTTCCCCCGGGGCTTTTTCGCCTGCTCACATTGCGCTCCAGATCCCCGGTCTGTTCTCAGCCTAAGAGTGTACACATGATCTCACCCCCTCCTTTCTGTCTTCATCAGGGCCACAAAGGAGGATAACAAATTTAAAACATATAAAATAAAAAGACAAGTCATAAAAACATTAAAACAAACAAAAAACCTTAAAACAATTAAAACCAAGCTAAAATACACAAACATAAAAATAACAATTGAAGCCTAGGGCAGAAAGGAGGGGAATGGTGAGGGAATGCCAAATAAAAGTATGAATCTGGCTTCAGTTTACACTTTTCATGACCACAGATTGTCAGTACTTGTGGGGAAATGATACAATGTGCCACACAGAACTTTAAGCACTTTATTTGACTTCCTAGCTACATAGCCTGTGCCTTCATTTGGGACACTGTTGCTCAGTTGGGTTTATAAATGGTAGCAACAAAGGACTTCCTTTTGGCAACAGTTTGGCCACTTAAAACCTATTTATACTACACTTCAGGTATTTGCAGAAGGCTATGCCTACTTCCAGTGCTCTAGGGGAAGCAGACAAGGCTCTGTTTTTGAAGGAGGGAGAATTAACATTCAGTAGGTAATTTTTTCTGCGGTGAAGTGGTTTGCAGCTATGTTTTCATTCTCTGGTTCAGTTGAAACAGCTCACCTTGTGGACTAGTTGTCAAGCAGAAGCAGTGGAAAGCAATGTTTATATGGCAGGTGCATTGTGAGAGGCTAACTTCAGACCGCATGGGAAAGAACAAATTTTGATAAATTATCTAGTTTTATGTTCTGCTTTACAACATGACATTTAATTACTTCTTGATGTTTTCTGCAAATTAAATTACTTGCATAAATGGGTTCTTTTTTCTCTACCAAAATGATGGCTATTTCATGGGTTGCATTATCATTTTGAAATCTTTACCTTTTTTGTTTCTTTTGTAAGTTTCATTCTGAAATGCCCCTTACTTGCTAAATCTCATTTCCCCCCTCAGTGATAAAAGTGTCTCTTAGCGAGACAGTTAATATGAAGACCCAAGGGAGAAACCCACAATGATTTGTAGAGATCACTTCATTTCCCCCAGTATCCCTTTTTTCACACTATTTCCTCTTTCTATCATCTTGACAGTCCCTATGCCTTCATTTCTCCTTCCAACCAACCCACCTTATATCTGCTCCCAGTCTTCAGCTTTATTTATTTACTTCATTTATATCCTATCTTTCTCCCCAATGGGAATCCAAAGCAGCTTAAATTATTCCCTTCTCTTCCATTCTTTCCACACAACAACCCTGTGAAGAAGATTATGCTGAGAGAAAATGACTGGTCCAAGGTAACCCAGTAAACTACTATGACAGAGTGGGGATTTCAGTCTGAATCTCTCGGGTCCTAGTCTAACACCCTAACCATTATATAACACTGCCTCTCAGCTTTCCCTCCTTCACTCCAGCTGGCAGCTTTTCCCTGGAAAAGATCTAGTTAGGTTACATCAATTGTGAGGTACCAGGTTGCTTAGGTGAATTGTGTAGTGGCCACTGCTGGACCCAGTCAAGTTGTTCACATTCTGTGGAGGCTTCCTGGGGGCTGAGGCATGTTGTGTGACATAAAGTCATTTGGTAGCAATGACTTGGGTGAATCACACAAATTGCATGGTAGCAAATTGCCTTGTGGTTGCTGCTGAGCCTAGCCCCTAATGAGTCCTCCCTCCAGGCAGAAAGGATGGGAGCAGGGGTGGACTGGGAAACCAAAATAGCCATAAAAGGGATCATCTGTTCCTCCATTTGCTGACAGAAATCAAAGTTTGAAGGGTGACAGCACCTACCAATCCCCAGAACAGTCACTGAGATCTCAGAGGCATTTATTTCTATTATTTGGAGGAGGGGGTGTTAAACCCCAAAGTATTTTTAAATTTCAGATTTTTCTGTAAACCTAGGGATTTGCCTTGCCTGTTCATGGCTTCAATCTCTGGATTTCAGTATCTACAGATGGGGCCACTTGAGAATTAGATATATTGGTGGCTTTAATCTAAGGAAACTTTGAACTAGATAATAATTATAACCCAAGTAATGGAACAATTTGATATTCATCTAATGCACTGGGCAGAGCTTCAATTAACAGACAGATACAAACATTCTTGTAAGTGTCTTTAAACTCAGTAGGAATGACTTCTAAGTGAACGTGAATTACATGGGGCTGCACAGCTAAAATTTAGTTCTTATTCATAAATTCTTTTCAGAGTTTAAGAAAGTCTGTTTATCCAAGGGATCATGGTTACCTAGGATTCTAAAGTTCTTTTTTTTCTAAAGACAAAGATATATTCACTATCGTAAGATATAGGGAGGACTACTAGTTTTGGCAGCTTCGAAAACTGCTCTGACAAATTCATTGAAGAAAGATCTATCAATGTTCCTTAGCCATGATACCTAAATTGATTTTATGTTTGAAATCAGTGAGGGTTATGTAAATATGGCTTACAACTGAGTGCCAGATGCTGAATACAAATGATGGAGGATAGCTATTACTTTCATGGTCTACTTGTGACTTCCTAGAAGCATTTGGCTGGACATTGTTGAAAACGGAATGGTGGAATTGTATGGTCTGAAGGAATATAGCTCCTCCTCCTCTCCCCAGTCATCACAGATGCCAAAAATTGCTTACGAATACTGAAAAATAGAGTAAAAAATAAGGAGGTGTTCTATGTACTCTTGGGAGTCAAACCTATACACGAAGTGCTGTACTTCGTAATTCTTCCTCATTCAAGATAACCATGCATCTTGTATATGAGTGCATGTATTAAAACTCTGACACCACTCACAATTTTTTATTCATTGAAGTTGTGCATGCTGAAGTTGTGCATGTATTTTGTCAGAGACACTTGAATTGGATAGCTTTGGTCTCCCAGTATCTTTTCTGCAGAATTACTACAGCCAGATCTGTACCTCCTGAACTGCTACTGCCCCATGGAAGGCTTCAGGACATTTCAAAATTATCAAACATGCTTATACCTCCCAAGTTGAAAGAGTATACTTAGACTGATTAATTTTAGTGGTTGGCAGATGCTTATAAAAGAACAGTCAGAGCACCCAAACTCTTAAAAATTTAGAATCTACCTTGGTGCCATTCCTTGAGAATGTTCTTTAAGCCAGGTCTACACAATTTGCAATTTGCCAAGCCAAACACAGACCACCAGGCATGTATAGCAGTCCCAAGTTTTGGTTAACCTATTTTTGCTGTCTGCCTAAAAAATAATGTGTTTAGACATTTATACATATGCATTACAATATATTGTGAGTAGAACTGGTAAGTTACACAAATTGTTCTCGCCTGTCTTAAAGTGATCCAAACCAATTTCAGCATATATTTCTTGGGAAGGTGTCATAAAAATTGCCTAAATAAATAAAATAATAGAAGGAAGGAAAGAAACTGATGCTGTCAAAGAGAATGTTTAAAATTGGTATGACTTGAAGTTACCATTTGGAATGGTAATTTCTTTCACTATAATAAATCTTTCCAATTTTTAATGGAGTATGTAAGTTGCTGTTGTTACAGCCCACTTGGTCCTCAGCTGCCCCCAAGCCCCTTGTTCCTTTTAGGTTTCTGCCTTGTACTGAGTTTGACCAAGAATCAAAGGGGTCTGGGTGTTTAAAAATGTTACTTTCTGACTCTCAAGATTTGGGATACTTTCCTCGGTAGGATCTGCCACCACCAAAAGGAAATTCTTTTGAGCCTGGCCACCTTTGGAAATGACATCATTGTGTTATGGCAATGCCCTAGGATTTCTCCAAAATTCTCTGGTTAAACTTTGATTTAACTGTACAGTTTGGGGCAAGTCCTAAAAGGTCACCTAAAAGTATGACATTACTTCTGATTTTGTGCTGAAAGTGGCCTTGAGTGTTAGTTGACACTGGCAAATCTTTCTCTGCCCCACAATTTCTCCCAGCAGAGAAATTATTTTACTTTCTTCCTTCAGCTCTGTCCTGTATAGCACTGACAGAGCCAATTAGCATAACCCAGCAGCTCCAGAAATGTGGGCAGGATTTCTCTCCCCAAGCAAAGATCATGAGTAAGATAGATCTTTAATAACTGAATATAAATCTTAGAAAGCATAGATAATTGGGAACAATCAATAGACAGTTTTACACATAACACTAGAAAACAACATGATTTTTTAAAGCTAATTCTATACTTACAAAGAACCTCTAAATTTTCTTTCCTGGGAATCAGTCAAAGACCAAGAATCTTGACTCATACTGTTAGATCCTTTCTACCTAATTTCCAAGACTTGGCACTGGTTTCGACACAGAACTCCAATCCAGGCTAGCAGTTTTATGGATTTTTCAGCAGCCTGGGAGTTCTGTTTTTTTTTTTTTAACCCAATCATAATTTAGGAGTACAGGCTAAAAGTTTCTCTCCAAGCCTGTTCTGGACCAATTACTTCAGAAGTCTGTATCAGAGTGTTAAGGCACTGTGGAGGAAACAGTAATGATTAGGGATGGGTATGAACTGGCTGATGAGCTTGTTCATCACAAATTTTGTCCAGTTTGTGGTTCACGAAGCAATGTTCATGAACTGAAGAACTGCCATGAACTTCACAAATTTTGATTCAGTTTGTGGCAGTTTATAAGGAGCAGAAAGCAGGGGTTTAAACCTGCTTTCTGCTCTTCACAAAAAACAGCTGAGCAACAGGCTCCGAGCCTGGGGCTGGCTGCCTAAAAAAGTCCCTTTAAATAGCTGAGCCACACAAACTGTTCCTGTGCTCAGCTGTTTAAAAGGGCTTTCTTGGGCAGCCAGTGTCTGAGGCTGGCTGCCCAAGAAAGCCCTTTTAAATAGCTGAATTGTTTGGAGCAGTTTGCTCTGCATGGCTCAGCTGTTTAGATGGGTTTTTTTGGGTACAGCTCCAAACCATTTAAACTAAACAGCTGAGTGGCTTTCTGCTCCTCACAGAAAACCATGAAGAGCAGAAAGCAGTGGTTTAAATGCTGCCTCTCAGCTGTTTGGATCAGAGGTATTTAAATCTCTGCTTTCTGCTCCCCATCCCCACCAAAAGTGGCAGGGAGCAGAAAACAGGAAGGGAGGAGGAGGGGGAGGAGGAGAAGTTGCCCCCATAGACGGAAGAAAGAGTCAGACAACAAACATGGGATTAATGGCCACTTTATTTATTAACAAAAACATGGCAAGAGCTTAACCTAACAAGTGGCATGGCCAAGGCCTGGGGTTACCATTAACCCCACCCTTGCCATAGTATGGGCAATGCACCACTATAATAGGCTCGAACCCCAGGCAGCCCAGTCTTGGAACATGCCTTGATGATCCCTCACACACAGCCGCAAGGTCAGTGCTGAGTATCCCTCAACGGCACTCCAAAAAGCAGCCTGTTCCCCTCATCCCAGGCCGCAAGGCTGCAGTTATGATCCAAAAAGGCCCCTTTCCCACCAGGGTTGCTGATAGGTGCTTACCAAGCCACAACAACTATTTACTAAACTTCCGCCACAGCAAGGGTCAAGCCTCTGCTTAGCCCCCTGCACCCACTAAACCCCTAACAGCCTTTGCCGTAAATCCTTAAGAAAGATATCCATACCCTGCTCCGACAAATGAATGCCGTCACCCCTATATAACTCGGCGTGCGTAGCCCTAATAGCCGGATGGGGTATGAAGTGGCCACCACCCATTACTAAAATGCTCCTAAATTCCCCCTTTACCTTACGCTTAGCTCGCTCAATCCGCTTAGGGTGCAAGGCCCATCGCCATTCCCTTCGCAGAACCATGACCGACCAAACCACTGTAGTATTAGGCCATTGCCTTTTAATAAAGTTAAAATCCTCCCTGGCTTGTAGAACTAATGCCTTCTCTTTTAAAATTCCTAAATCATTACCCCCTAGGTGAATTAGCAATATGTCAGGAGGAGCACTGGCATTCAAACTGAATAATAGATGGAGTAGGCCCGCCCAGCACAAGCTGAGGCGTCCCCTCCATTCAACAGTGGCCCATTGACTTAGGCCCAACTGTGAGCTGATGGCTGATCTGTTAGCCCAGTGAGCAGCCCAAAAAATGAAGCTGTGCCCGCAGATGAGAATGGTTCTCCGCCTGCCACAAGACACAGCACCTAAAAGGAAAGGACAGTCAAACACCGGGCCAAAAGAACAGATCACCACATGGCCATTGAACGCACATAACCTTTATAAGCATCGGATCTCCAGCATCCTAGACACTGAACATCCTCAGCTGAATAGTCCATAGTTGTGGAAGCCACTTCAATGCGAAAGGAATGGGTCCCAAACTTTACACCTGATAGGCCCAGCTTCCCCAAAGCCAGGGAAGTAACTGCCCAAAACTGATGTTTAGTCAGAGGGCTCCCATCCTCACGCCTAAAGAGGAAACCGGCTTCCAGACCCCTCAGGGCCAAATACTGCGACAGGGCCAGAACTGGGCAGAGCTCCAAATCCTGACAGGTCCCCAATTTTACCTTGGCTCCTTTTCGCATCTGATCTGTCTTAGAGCTCCTAATTGTGACCAGCATGCCATTGCCATGAATATCAACATCCTGCATCTGCAAAGCCTGGCTCGACTGGTCTGTCTTAGACTGAGTGACCAACTCACTCACCTGAAGAGCCCCAAAGAATGCAAGCAAAGAGGCTGCATGAAACAGGCATGCCTCATAACCAGAAGTGCAAACTGCACCCCAGGTCGCTCACAACCCTTTAAGTATCACGGGCAAGATAGGCTGTTGCCCATCTTTAGAAACACCCCCCTCGCGAGTCCAACCCTCGAGTATCTTTCTAATCCTGCGAAAGCTAGCGCAGCAAGCTTGCCTCGGATTGAACGGACAGCTAAGCCAGCTTCTTTGCTCAATACACAGTAGTACATCAGCTGATCTAAAGAAATAGGCCAGACCTTGGGATAACATTCAGCTGCCCTGAAGACCTCAAATTGGCGAACTGCTCGCTCATACCCTTTTCTGGTGCTAGGCGCAATGGCAAAGCTTATAGCCCTGCAAGCCTCAGCCCTCCAACCTGCCATAGTTCCTGAGGCATTCGAGCTGGATGAAGATCAGCTTCTGGTGCAAGCTGATGAAACCTCACCATCTGTTGGTGAGAGAGAGCGTCAGCCACACCATTGTCCACACCTGGCACATGCCTGACAAAAATTGGCAAGTTAAGTCTAAGGCACTGCAAGGTGAAAGCCTGGACAAACCCCATGACCCGTGGAGACCTAGATGTGAGGGAACTGATCACATGAAAAACCGCCAAATTGTCACACCAAAAGTGGACAGCATGATCTTTCAATTCTTCACCCCACAACCAAACTACCACTAGTATGGGAAAGAACTCTAGAAAGGTGAGATTCCTAATATATCCTGCTGAAACCCATTCCCCAGTGTCCATGAAAGTACACACCAAATCCCAGAGATCCAGCAGCATCAGATGACACTTGGAGCTCAGCCTCCAGCTTCAATTCCTCCCTCCAAAAGGAGACACCATTAAAAGAACTTAAAAACTCCTGCCAGATCCCAAGGTCAGCCCGCACTTCTGCACTAATGCACACTCTATGATGTGGGTGCTGTAGCCCCCTCATCACATTGCAGAGCCATCTATCAAAAGCCCTCCCAGGAGCCACTACTTTGCACACGAAATTGAGGTGCCCAGCAATCTGCTGAAGTTCACACAAAGTGGCCTTCTTCTTTTTAAGAAATATAGAAAGCCGGACCTGCAAGTCCTGAATGTTGCTCAACGGTAACCAAGATGTCTGGGCAACTGTGTCCAATTCTACCTCTAAAAATACTAACTTCTGAATTGGTCCCTCCATCTTTTCGTGGGCCAACAGAACTCCCAGCTCCTCTGCTAGTTGTGTAAAACCCTGCAACAGCTGGGTGCATCTACCCATCCCACAAGGACCCACGAAAAGAAAGTCATCTTAATAATTAACCACTTCTGGTAATCCTGTTTTAAAACATGTTGCTCATTCCAGAAATGTGCTGAAGTGCTCAGATGCAGCGCATGACACAAAACATCCCATGGGCAAGGCCCTATCCATAAAAAACTGCCCTTTAAAGGAAAATCCCAACAGTTCAAAATCATCTGGGTGCATGGGGAAGAGACGAAATGCGGATTTGATGTCACACTTCACCAACTCTGCCCCACAATCACAACGGTGCACCACATGCACAGCTTGGTCAAATGAGGTGTACCTCACTGTGCACAGATTATCCAGAATAGCATCATTTACTGATCCACCTCGGGGATAAGAAAGATGGTGAATTAAACGGAAATCACCAGGTGCCTTATTAGGTACTATACCCAGAGGTGAAACCCACAAATTAGGAAGCGGTGGTGCCGGAAATGGACCTAGAACCCTACCTCCTTGAACCTCTTTGCCAATCTTTGCAGCAACCACAGCCTCCATGACATTAACTGATTTTAAATTGTGGGCTAAAAAAGGAGCACTCAACACTGAAAACGAAATTCTAAAACCCCCTTGAAAACCCTCCAGCAAATACATGGCATCCTCTTTATTAGGATACCGTTTCAACCAACTCTGCAATGGACCAAGCTTAATTAGCATGGGCCCCCTTTCCAGTAGCCACTGAAGGACCACCACCCCCCGGGCCGTTGGATATGCCTGGGCCTTCCTTTGGGGCATGCAGTGAATGCATGCGGTCCACTGCACATTGGGCACTCATGCCTGTAAGTGCATGTCTTCCTATTGCAGACCCCCTGTGAACTAAACTCCCAACAAAGCAAGTGGGGTTGAGCCGTCTGTCCCGTGGGCCCACGGGAAGCAGTATTAGCACCAGCCGGAAGGTCCTGCACCATGTGCCCACTATGTGAGTGTTCCCCAACATTAGGCTGCGCCTGCAATATCAGCTGTAACAAAAGATGCGGATGTATCTGGTCCCATGGAAGGTTGGGGTTCATAGCAGCCCTCATCCTAAACTCCTTGTCGTCTTTGAGCCAGGCTGAACCCACAAAACCAGTGTATGCTTTATTAATGATATCTAGATACTGGTATAGTGCTGCAGTCTTCCAGCTCTGGGCTCGAGAAATCACCCCTGCATAGACAATGTACCCTGCCAGCCAATTTGCCCATGTCCTATCAATCCTCCTTTTCTTTAAAATTTCCTTGTCATTGTCATCCATCTCTTCTTTATCCTTCTTCTCCAATTCCCGGTAAAGAAAGCTGAAGAGGTCGATGTACTCACCCTTGCAAATCTTTTCCCTAGTGATTGGCAAAAGGTGGTCACCAAGGGGCAAGGCTGCATCACCAAAGGTCATGGCCTTCACAGAAGCCACCCCATAGGGGTTGCCATAAGTGGGAGAAAAACCCCATGCCCCCCATGGACTAGAAGGCGACATCATGCCCGGAAGCGGCACGGGACCCCGAGGCGACTGCCAGCCCATAGGCGGAGGACCCCAGACCCACGGCTGAGTAGTCCCAGGTGAATCCTGCATCATATGAGGAGGGCCCCAAGCCCACAACTGCCCATACCCCGAGGGGTCCTGCAGAAAACCAGGCTTATGCACCCAAGGTCCCCAGAGCCAAACCGTGGCTGGCTGTGCATCCACCTCATGCTTACCACTGGGCCCAGGCATTTCCACCTCAGCCACTGCTGTCGCTGCAGATGTCTCAGAAACCGGCATTATTGTCCACCCCGGATGCAACTGTCGGAACCCCTTTACGCTCGACATGACCAGTGGACGCTACAGCACGAGATTCAAGAAGGTATATTTTCTTAAGCACCTCCTCACGAAACTTCTTCCGCTCTGCTCTACCCCCAGTACTTCCCGAAGCTCAAATGACTGCTTGAAAATGGGGGGGAGACACAGTGTCCCTGGCCTGCTGTAAGGCTGCAAGCTTATCTAATATAATCTGCTGCTCCCGCACCTCCTCCTCATCCTCAGAGAATGACGGAGCAACAGGAGGGGGTGCCGCAGTATGCCTAGGTACCTTCGGTGCAGATCCTTTTCCTTTAGACTGGCCTTGACCCTTTCTAGAAGCCATATCAAAAACACAATGAACCAGGAGGCCTCCCTCAATTAATAGAATTGTCCTAAAATGGCCACCACCTAAAAACACCTTCTAAAGATGGCCGATCCTGAGGATATCCCAGAGGAACAATTTAAAGGCAAAATGGCCACTCAGCCCACAGGAGCAGACCTTCCCAAAATGGCCACCGTCCCTGATGATTTCAGCAAAGTCTGCCCCCACCTAATGTCTAACCGCCTAACAACAGCGAAAAAACTGCCCAGAAACAGCTAAACTGCCAGGAACTGGCTGTAAATCTATAGAATCCAAAAGGAGAAAAAAAGGGGGGGGGAGAAGTGGGCAAATGACCAAGCAGCCTCACCAACTGCACCTTAACCCCCAGCCCTGGGCCTAAGAAAACTCCCACTAAGTGTATGTGCATGTAATTCTTGCTTTAACAAGGCTAACAGTACGCAGGCCGCAGCCTAGGAGCCAGCCGAAGCACAGCCAACTCTAATTCACACCACAGTCGCTGCCCAGCCGCTGACATGTCTTCCATCCTGCAGGTGTTCCAGACCCAAGTGCTGCCTCCACCGGCAAGGGGATGCCCCCAAAACAGCCCCCCAAATGCCCCCAATAAACCCCTTGCCAGTCCCAGGCCCAGCTGAGCTACAGCCTCCAATAAAGGAGGGAAGGGAGGCTGATTTTGGGGTGGTGGTGAGGAATACCCTTTGAGTTTCTGCCAGCTCTAGGGGAGCAAGCAAGCAAGCCAGAGAGCAAGCGAAAAAAGGCCTTATGCTCCTTCTCTGTCGAGCACAAGGCATGAATGAGGCTGCTGGGACTGGGGCTGTCCTTCAGCATGCTAGCCCCGCCCCCCAGCAAAACCAGGCTGCAAATGCAGCCAGTCTGATCAGTCCTCCTTACAAGGAAGCAACTTCGTCCCCACCCCACCCCGAGCCGGCCTTCGGCAGCTGCAGGAATCTGTCCTTGGGTTTATACCCTGCCCTTCACTTGCAGTCTCAGAATGGCTTACAATCTCTTTCCTTTCCCCACAACAGACACTCTGTGAGGTAGGTGGGGCTGAGAGAGCTCTGAGAGAACTGCTCTTGAGAGAGCATCTCTTAGGGAATTGTGACTGACCCAAAGTCACTCAGCTGGCTGTATGTTGAGGAGTGGGGAATTAAACCCAGTTTTCCAGAGCGGAGTCTGCACCCTTAACCACTATGCCAAACTGGCTCTCCATGAACCCATACAAACTGGTTCGGTTCATGAGCCAACCTCCCAGTTCATATAGGTTTGTGGTTCACAAAAATGTGGTTTGTGTCCATCCCTAGTAATGATTCATCACAACCCTTTGATAAATTAGCCAAAAGGTAGAAATAGAGACTGGGCTTTACTATCCTTTCCCAGTTTAATCAGTCACTCTAAACCTGTTTCTCCCTTCTTGGGATGAAATTTAGGTATTAATTGCACCATCCCTATATAGAAGCCTGTGTTATTCTATCTGCACATGTATCCAGTTCTAATGGCTGTGTCTGTGTTTTTTAAAATACTTATAGATTAGGTAGAAAGGATATCTAAATTCCATATTCCATATTCCATAACAAGTCTCTCTTCTATAACAAGTTTCCATAAATCAATTTATTGCTAAAATTTCTTGTTAGGTACAATAAACTTAGTATGTCAAAAGTTAGACCTTGTTAGAATAAATCATTGGTTAAAATATCAATAGTAGCATTGTTCTCTCTTGCTTTCCATCACAAACATGTTTATTGTATTCAGCTCCTTTGCAAGTATTAAACTATTTAATTTCATTTTCTGGGATTTTTTCCATTGCCAGTTTAACAGAATAAAAATCCCAACAGATGTGCTACTGTTAACACAGCTGTGCAGACAAACAATTTTTGTTTCCATTTTGAAAGAGAGCCCCAAGTACCCAGAGAGCAATTTAAATGATAGTTGCATAAACAATCACTCAGAAAGCTTCCCAAACCTCTAACAATAAAATAATTTGTCCACTAATTGAAAGGCCTTAAGTTCAGTTCTCAAGCAAAAAAAAAAAAAACTTACTTAAGGCTGCTAAGGCAATAACAAATAAGACATTACAATAGGCAAACTAAGACATTTGTTTCACTGTCTGCTTTCATGTATGCTGATAATTCCACAGCCTGGAATCCGAAGATTAAGTGCTATTTATTTGTCTTATTTCTCCCATATGTCCTATAAAATGAAGATGCCCACTCCTTTCTTTTCTCCAGATAATCCTTCTATAAAGGTTGGGTAGACTGTGACTGGTCCAAGGTCATAGGGAACTTCACTGGTGCACAGGGATGGTCACTCAGTTTTCCCCAGACCTAGTCTGGCACTCCAGAACTACACTGTTTCTCACCATGGTTAAGAGGTCACTACCACTTGTTATGTAATCGCTAAAGTTCTGTTCACAGGTTACAGTCAACACATGTACAATCCATGTATAAGGCTGCCAACTCTGGGTTTGGAAATTCCTGGAGATTTGGGGATGGAGCTTGGGGAAGGTGGAGTTTGGTGAGGGGCAAGACCTTATAAGGGATGTGATGCCATACAGTCCATCCACCAAAACAACTGTTTTCTCCAGGGGAGCTGATCTCTGTAGTATGGAGATAAATTGTAACTCTAGGAAAATGCCAGGCCCCGCCTGGACCTTGGCAACCCTTGATAACAGTGTACACTTGCTTTTCTTTACACATGCACTGTTATTTTTGAGGCAAGTACAAGTGAACATGTGATAGAAACCCCATTTATCCAGGTAATGCATTGGCTTTCTCTTGCAAACAGATGAAGTAGTTCGTGTACTAATATTAGAAGTGTAAAACAAACAAACAAACAAAAAAAGGATACTGGTTTATTTATTTACCTTATATATACTAGGGATGGGCACAACCCAGCTGATGAGTAATTTTGGCTGGATCAGGGAAGTGATGTTCAGGAGAGCACATGCTCACTGAACATTTACCAAACTTCAGGAGCAGCTCAGCGTGGTTCAGTAAATGGAAGCCATCCCAGAAAACCCGGTGTGGAACTGCTAGGCAATGGTGGGGGTAATATTTTCCAGTCTTGGAAACACCAATAGGGGCCCTCCAAAGCTTGACAGGCACTGCTATCTATCAATAACAGGGCTCCCATTCATCTCAATGGGATTCAGATACTGTATAGCCCAAGTGGAGAGCACGTGTCCTCTGTTGGTTCTTAGTCAGAACTGGAGATGGAGTGTGGGGGAATTGCTTGCTGGGTGTGTGGGGGATTGCTTGCTCTGTAAGAGGCCAGGGGGCTTTGCTTTGCCTTGGGTCCCTACTTTGTGTTGCCCATTTGATTTTCCCCTTTTTTGCTGTGAAGGGGGGAGGAATTGGGATTGTTCTCTCATTTCACCACCCCCCACTGGGCTGTTTTTTTGTTCAGGGGGATTTTCCTGTTGCCTGCCTTCCTTGGTGCTTTCCTTTTCCTTTCTGCCATTTTATTTCAAACTCCCACAGCTTTCACTGATCAACCCTTCGGGCTGCAGTTGAGTGCTGTTAAGCCTTGAGGGATTGCTCCATGAAGACTCCATTTTTTTCTGTTTTTTGTTTGGGGCTTTTCTATTTGCCTTGCTGTTTCCCATTCTGCCAAGACCCCTACCCACTAATCAACTCTTATTCCTGAATTTACCAAACTGGTTCAGTTTGTCAGCAGCCATTTTGGTTTGGGTTTGATTTGGAACTCAGCACAAACTGAACCACTCTTTTTAGTTTGTGCCTGTCCCTAATTTTTAACCCCTTTTCTTAGTTCTTCTGACATATAAAAACCTTGAATAGGGCTGTTTTATAATAGTGTCAGACAGTGTCTCTCGGGAGTCATAATCTGGAGCAGATTCGCCCTCCAATGTTCCCTTTTGGTAGCATGTTCCACAGGATCCTCCAAAATGGGAGGGTGGGGGTTTCAGACCACTCTGAGCCCCCTCTCCCCAATAACTGGTTCACCCTCTGGCTACTTGGGTGTGGCCAAGTCAGCTCCTCCACTGTCTGATAAGCCTCTCAATATGGGGGTTTCTTGGGGGTGGAGCCACCTGGGATCCTCTGATGCCTTTTTCTCAGTGATAGGAACCATGCCCTGTCCAAGCCCATAAGGCCAATAGCCTTATCTGGAGCTTCCCACCTCTAGCTTTCCTGGTTGAGGAAGGCTTTAAAAGGCCCTTCACCCTATCTGTCTCACCCTCTATATGGCCAAGGTGGCCCTACATTTGGCCCTGTTGCTTTCCTTCCAGTTTGCCCCCAAGTTTCTGCCATGCACACTGGTGGTGCCTGCCCCCAATCCCTTCCCCCGGTTGCTGGCTCTGAAAAGGGCCAAACCTGGCTCACCAGGCCACCTTCCTGTGTACTTGTTGACACTGGCTCTTTTTTAGGCTGTCATCTGTGGCTCCCCACAGCTGGTGGGTCCCTGCCTTTTGTCTTGGAACCCCAAGGAGGATGGTAGAGCCAGTGAGAACCTCCCCAGCCCTGCTGATGCTCTGTTCCCTGACACTGTGTGGCTGCAGGGAGATTGCTGCCTACACCTCCAACACTGCCAAGCCCTTGTGCAGTGCCAGATCTGTAGGTTGGTGCAGAGAGGGTGACACTGGCTCCTGCAAGGTCCTGAGCATATGTGGCTCCAACAGCAGAAGGAAGTGTGGGGCAGATGCAAAACTGACCATGGACAAACAAAATTAAAGCTAGTTACATTAGGAAATAAATCTAGTATTTATTTCCATTACTAACAATGGGAAGTACATTTCCTGGTGTAACTGTTGTTCACCATTCTAGCTCTCATTGAAGGGATTCTCCCCTGCTTCATTTCAGGGAAAATATGAGAAATTAAAAATCTCACTGTAAAAGCAGTCACAGGAAGAGATGAATTGGCATGTCTTTACTGCTTTTTGCAACTGGAGTCATAAACAGCAAGGCATGTGAGTTAACTATTTCTTCCTTTACAGGGATCCTCAGGCAGGAAGTAGGATCTCTATTTTGTTGCTGTCAAAAAATAGAGCATGAAGACAAGTGGAAGGAAACCCTTCCCTCCATACCTTGTTGTGCATGATGGATTTAAACATTTCTCCCCTAGCCTTAATAACTTCCTGTGTTGAAACCAGGGTAGGAGAAAGTAAATTTAAAGTAGAGGAGCACAGTGAGACAATGTGTGTGTTCTTTATATTAATCAAGGTTCCTTTTTTCTCATGAGCAAGTAACTTATCTATATCATTTTGTGAAGATAAAAGGAGGATCTAAACTTCAGGTTTTGATGCATGATAAAGGATGGGGTAGAATGCATGAAAACATACACCGTATGGAATCTCTGATAGACTCTAATTAACAGAAGAACTTAGGGCCCCAAATGGGCAACACCATTTAAATTTGTTCCACACAATAAATGTCATCACATGCACTTTACAGAACATCACTTATATTTGCAGAAACTCACCACACAGACCATCCACATCCCTTCTTCCATGCCACTATAGGGACCCCACACACACATTTTAAGTGCCAGGAGAGAAAAATGCCCAGTCTGCATAGCTAGTTGCTGAACATAAATGTCAGCATGAGACATGGAGAGAACAAATACAAATGGTCTTTGGTAACAACCATTCCTTTTCTCAAATGCTCTTCAGTTATCTGATTCTTGCATATGTGGTTCATCACAAGAGACATAATTATATGTGTGGAAGGGACTGTGAATGTGTGCCCAAGTTTCAAAGGTGGCTTGTGATGAAGTAGCGGTGATAACAGGGAGGTGTGGGTTTGTCAAAACACGGAAACACACAATGAAACATTTAATTGGTTCTTGCTCTTTCAAAATATCTGACGTATTTACTGAAAATATTTATATACTGCCTGTTAACTGAACGTTCACAAAATAGAATAAAACCATTAAAACATTTTAAGACATCTTAACTTTGTTCATGAAAGTTTTTATTCTGCCCTCTTGGTCAGGATGTTGCATGAATGTTCTAGGCCTCACCAGGCCTGTAGCTAAAAAGTTTTTCTGGTGGGATACTGAGGGGCACCAAGGGGCATTATAAGGGGGGTTGGGGTGGGGGAGGCAGAGACGGCACTTAAGTGGGCAGTGACCAGGGAGGACAAGGTGTGCCTGCCAGAGGAAGTGCAGTCTGCCTGCCGAGCCAACACCAAGAGCACATGGCTCTAAGCTCCTTGTTGGGGGACTGGGGAGGGTGCTTGTGTGTGCATGCACGTGTCCCAGGCCTTGCACCCCAGTGGGTTTCACAGACACCCAAGAACGCAAGGTAGCCCTCTGCCTGCAATGCCCAGCCAAAAGCTGGCATATCAAGGAACCAGGGAGAGGCAGGAAAAGCCCCAGCCTCAAGGAACTCTCTGTCCTGACATCTGCAAGATGGATGCCCAACATCAATCAGGGAGGGAGGGAGGAAGGTGGAGAAAGGACCCTTGACCCAGCTGGCATTGCTTCCTCCCACAGAAGCTGGCAGCTGCAGAGTGGCTCAGTTGCCAGTGAAAAACAGCCATGAGTTTTGTGGGCTGGCCTCTGTGCACTAGCCAGCTAGCCCAGGCTGGATGACTTCCATGGGTACCGCAGCCAGGCCCCAGATCACCTGCTCAGTCGCTGCCTCTCACACCACTACCTCCCACCACCAATACCCCACCCCCTGAGTTCCAGGGAACATTGAGGGTTGGGGTGAGGTTAGGCCATAGCAGATTTTGGGAGGGGACATTGCCCCTCCTACCCCTGTCTAGCTACAGGCCTGGGCCTCATTCAGCATGTGATCTTAATGGATACTGGAGGAGCTGGAAGGACCCTCTTGTTTTCTCACTAGAGGAAATAGTCATCCTACCTTACGAATGAACTGCAGATTTTGATAAATAATATTCTGACAGAGAAATTCAGCAAGTGATGTCTTGGATTGGTTCTGGTGTCAGATATGTGGCAGTACCAAAATTTCATTTACAATTATATATAGTAGAGCTATCCCCATTTCTGCCTTCACCGAGTCCTGTTACAACCACATCAAGCCCAGTTTTGTGCTCCTGCTTCATAACTGTGTTTGGTGATTATTTCCCCCCTTTCCTTCCTTAGTGACTAATCTCTTGTACAAATTGTGCCACAGGCTTAAAATGCTGCTGCAGTGGTAATTTAATATAACTGTTTTATTGACTTTGTAGTTTAACACTATTTTTAGCTGTACTGAATGCTCATTAGGGCAGCTGATGGTTTACAAATGTAAATCAACAAAGCCATTTAATGTCACTGTGGTATGTATGGGGATGGCTTCTTCCTGGGGTGTGCCTCTCACTTCATATCCTAATACACAAGACCAGGAACCTGGTTTGTGTTTCTCAAAGGGAGTTTGCAAAGCAGCATATATCTGAATCAAATAGACAGCTTGGTGAGGCTAATACTGCTTTTTTAACAATACTTTGCTCTGATGTTTCTCTCCTAAATCTTCTCTTGCATATAAAGTATGGCTTGTTGAGTCATATGTAATCTCACAATGTTCTCCTTTTTTAATACTGTAGAAGAGATCTTGCTATTGCTGCCATAAATACACCTTGGCTACAAACAGGCACTCAGTTTTTGGACATACTTGACATTTTATGAACCATACACAGTTGGAGAAATTGAAACAAGGGAATAACATTTCAGTGTTTTACTCACATCTCAAATTTTCCATTGCTTTCAGTCATGCATGCATAACTGTAATAGTAGCAGTGCTCTTCTCATCATCTGACTAAAGACATTGAAGCCCTAAGTGACTTTAAAATGACAAAGAAACAGATGCGTCAGTCTCTTTGTCAGCATCTTTACTGAATGTCTTTGGGTTTTCCCTTCAAATATTACTCCACAGAGAGAATGAACCGATCTGAAGAGCCTAAAGCAGATTTATTAGAGTGGAACTAGAAATTATAGATGACATGGGACTTCTGCTGAAATCACCAGCCCTACGTCTCATTCTTGTCTCATCTCCCCCATAGTGTCTGAGACATGATATCTTCATGCATGAACTTCTCAATCCCCAGAAGTGGCAAACAGTTCTCTGAAGCTGGATAATATAGTAAAGAAATGCACAATGGGATATGTGGCTGTATTGTGAGTTTCACTAGACATTACAAGTGAGGGGACTAGGTACAGGAATATTTATTTTTGTGGTAATTCTGCATTGCTCACAGCATTGAAGTCTGCATGCAGGTTCTTGCAACTTCTTCCCAGTTTCTTATTCACCTAGAATAGGTAATCAGTTGGAAACCATTTTGAACACACTAATATATAGATGATGCCTCTGATCCAAGAAGCCCCTACTACACACTAGAGGTTGCACTCGTTCAGATGAGTGTTTTTGCCAGGGGTCCTTTCGTAGACAAAGAGGTGAAGGAGCTCATTAGCATAACTCATTAGCATAACATTAGCATATGCCACGTCCCCTGACATCACCCGAAGTGTGTCAGAAAGGGAATGTCAGTTTAAGCCCCATTATACCCTATGGGCCATTGAAATCAATGGCAAAAACTCATAGGGTATATGAGGGGCTGGAGGAAAGGGGGTTTGAGGGAGAGGCTCCAAACTTGCAGGGTAGCTGCTGGGGCCTCTCCTCGAAATACCCACCAAGTTTCAAGAAGATTGGACCACGGGGTCCAATTCTACGGGCCCCCAAACAGGTTGTCCCATCCCCTCCATTGTTCTCTATGGTGGGAAAAAGTGTTACTTTTTTCCTGCCATAGAGAACAATGAAAGGAATGGGGGCAACCTGTTTGGGGGCCTGTAGAATTGGACCCCCGTGGTCCAATCTTCTTGAAACTTGGTGGGTATTTTGAGGAGAGGCCCCAGCAGCTACCCTGCAAGTTTGGAGCCTCTCCCTCAAACCCCCTCCCCTCCAGTTCCTTTTAAAGTTGCTGCTGAATTTCGGCAGCAATTCGGCAGTGGGCCGAATCAGATCAGAGAATCTGATTCGGCCCCTGGCTGCCCTAGTGGCCACTCCTGAGCTGGCGGAGCTTTGCTCCACCTCGCTCCAGCCCCAACGGACCCTGGGTTTTTGCATACATTTATTGTCTAAGAATCCTCTCCAAAGAACAGACAAACTGCATTTGAAACTCCCCTTTGCTAACATTAGGTTTGGTTTGGCAGGAGACTGCATCCATGAAAATACAAACAAAGGCTTCTGCATTTCATATCTACTTTAAAATCATTGTGAAAACGTATTCAGACTTATATTCTATAAGTTCTTCGTGCCAATGGACAGAAAGCCCACTACACCAGTTTTGGGATAAAGCAGGTAGAGGACACTCTTGATGAAACTGACCAATGCATTCATAGTGAACAATATATCAGTAGATTTGACTCAGGTAATAGTTAGTGGGGGAGGGGCAGGGATAAGCCATCGGTTTTTTGTCACTGGATAAAAACCTATTGTTGGCTCCACCACCACGCCAAAACAACAACAGAATAAAACAAAACAAGAACATTCAGTATTTGTCAAGAGCAAATGATACCAAGTCAACTTCTCTACCTTCTCTGACAGGATGTTTGCTTATCTAACGGACTTTTGGTATTAAGAGTATAAAAATGTACATTAAACACATACCTATTCTGCACAGCTTCACACTGTTTAGGTGAAATTAGGATCTTTGTACCATTTAATAGAGTCACTGGGATTCTCTGGGCATTATCCAGAAGTCTGAAATTCACTTGAAAGATAACCTGTAGACAAACTTCACACATGAGAAAAAAACAGCACTCATTTTGAAAATGGGTCTGGGATAGCTCCTGGCAATAGGATTCTGTCTGCTTTTCCTGTCCTCTTCATATTTGGGGTGCGGTGGGGAGAGGCTTTTTAAAAACCCAGTTTTCTTTTTTAATTACAAGCATAATGTAAGAGCATAAGTGAAGCCATTATGGATCAGACCAACAGTTCATCTACTCCTGCATGCTGATCTGCACAGTAGTTTCCAGATATCCTGTCCAAATGCAAAATATAGGGAAAACAGGCTTTGTATGGGAACAAAGCCTTTGCCAATGGATATTTAAAGTTATGGCAGATATGCTTCTGTATAGGAGATGGAGATGACAATCAGAAAACATGTTACAGCCAAATAAAAGATGAACAAATGCCATACCATTGCTGTGGGGGAAGGAAAGGAATGATGAGTACACTGTGGAAAAGGGGGAGGGGACTTAAAGCAATAGGGACAAATGAGTGACAAAAATGAGAATGTGGAAGAGCCCCTCAACTAGTGCAAATTGCAGCAACTAGTTGTTATCCTGATCTACCTGTTGGGACCACATTACACCAGTCTGAATAGGAATGGGCACACACTGGGAAAATGTGGTTCATTTTGGTTTACAGTTTGTGGAGTGCCCAGTTCATGAGGCATGACCTGTCACAAGCTTTTAGACATCAAATGAACTGGTTCAGTTCATGATTTTCACAATGCAGTAGAATGCCCTCCAGTACACTGGAGACACCAAACTCACAGGGACTCTCTGGCTGATGTCTCCTCTACTTGCCTTCCAAGTTTTGTGAGGATTGGATTTACGGGGTCCTAGTTATGCCCCCCCTCAGAAGGTGCCCCCCGGGAAAGTGCTTTCTGGGGAATGACAGGCACAGGTTCAGGAGTGTGTACAATGGACCTTGTGAAAGCTAGAGACACCAACTCACAGGGTACCTCCCCCTGATTCTCATCTACATGCCCTCCAAGTTATGTGCAGTTTGGATTTAGGGGGTCTGATGTGGCCCCCCAAAGAAGATGCCCCAAGGAAAGTGCTTTTGGGGGAAATATCAGGCAGATATAGAATGGACCCCCTGCAAACTACACACACCAAATGCACAGGGAACCCCTCCCTGCCACCAGCTCCTCTACAATCTCTTCAAATTGGAGGCAGATTACATTTCTGGGGTCCCAGTTACGTCCCCCCCCCCAAAAAAAAGTTCTCCCCAGTGTTCTATGAAAAAGACAGATGCAGTTACAGGAATCTATGGAATGGCTCAGGAACAACCCAGTGACACACAGAGAAACTTCACCTGGGTGGACTCCCCCAGCCAGACACTGGAAACAAGGCAAGCATCTCTCCTATGCTCACAGCCCCCCTCCCTGAAGTCTTCAAAGGCAGGTTCCAAAGGACAGAAAGGAAGACATCCCTGGAGTTACAACAGGGGCTCCCCAAAGTAACCTCATGGCAGTTTGGCAGGCACCCTAGCCACACAACACAAGCAAGGGAAGCTTGACCACAACTCTTATAGCCCTCCTAGGACTGAAGCACACAGGTCCAGACCACACCCACCAACCAGGGTGCATTCTTCTGCAAAGCAAAGGAATGGACATTCATGTTGAGCTGGCAGGGTCACCTCCAAGTCTCCAAAGGCAGGTTCTGAAGGACAGAAAGGCAGATATCCCCAAAGTTTTGATAGGGGCTCCCCAAGGTAAGCCCACAGCAGCTTGGCAGAGACTCCTGGCAAGTACTGGAACCCAGAAAAGTGTGTCCACAATACTCACAGGCCCCCCTCAGGCCCAAACACATAGATCCTCTGGTCACAGCCCACCCCTAGGTAAAATTTCTGGTTATTCACTATTAGTGGAACACATTGTACAGATAAGAGAACACCTTTTTATGAATTGTACAAATGCAATTAAAATGGACAGTCAAACAGGGCTTGCTTGTACAGGCAGATGTTTGTTGAGGTAGATGTTGTTCCATGAGGTAGGTGTCGTGTTATGAGATAGGAGTAGGTGTTGGGTGAGGGAGATTTTCTTTGGATGGTAAAAGTAAAGGAGGGGTGTGTGGAGGGGTTTTTAGTGGGGGAATTTCAGTGAGAAAAGATTGGATGTGGGGCCAGCCCACACCACCTAGCAGAGGTGGCCATCCTCCCACCCAAGCACCCATGCACCAAGGGCACAACCTGCAGGTTGCATGCCAGATCACCCAGAGAGGAGGAGGAATGGGGGGGGGGACACACACACAGGGAGCAACAGAATGCCTGGATCTTACTCTGTGAGGTTCAGAGAGGGGTAACGCAGCAGGAGGAGGCTGACCTTGAGGAAGGCCAACTTGTCCACCTGTTAGCCTGATTGCCTTGATTTCTCAATAATATTGGGGAATTAGAGCTTATTATTAATATGGCAATAGGCAAAAGGGGTCACCACCAATATATGCAGAGGTCCCACCACTTCCAGAAGCACCAGAAATAAGCAAGGAGGCTAGCTTCAATAATAAAATAGTCTCTTTACTGAGGGATTCTTTTTCAGACAAACAATACAAGATTCACTCACACAATTACACAGAGTCTAGGAAACATAGAGAGAGCAAAGACATTCACATTATCAGGATTATTGTTGGTATCTGTTGAGGGTGATATTTACCTGTCCGGAGAGATGTTGAGTCCCGCTGGAAAAATAAGGGGAGGCTATGAGAGAATTAGGGGATTGTGTCCTGAACCCGCAGTGACACGTGGAGAGACTGGCTGCGTAACCAAGAGCTGTGGAGGTAGGGTAGGGTTAGAGGTAGGAGAAGTTAGAGAGAGAACACATTGCTGGATGCCCTCTTTTTAAAAGGGGGCTCTGGGGGAGCGCTTGACTGGACACCTTCCTTGAGACCACCCGTTGATGGTCCACCCCAAAAGTCCTGTCTGCAAGAGGGAGGGGGCTTAAGGAGTTGGGCAGTGCTACACTCTACCTGAATTGGGACAGAGATACCTGGAGGGTATCATTGGCTAGCTTTTTTGAGGGTATCATTGGCTAGCTTTTTTGTGGTGTTGATGAATTTATTGCTCTCAGGGCTGCAGAACTGGTTTCTGGCTGGCCAAGTCCATTGTCTATGGGAGGTGGGAAAAAGTCTTTTGTCCTTTCATAGTAGAGAAGGTGGGGAGTAGGCTGCCTGTGTGATGAAGAAGGGCTTCTCTGATGGTGTCGGGAAGCACATGTATAAGCCACAATGGTGAGTGGCCATTTCTGTGTGTGTTACTGTGTCAAGGATGTCTCTGGGAGCTGGCGACCTCGGGAACCACTGGCACATCATCTCAGGCATCGGCTGGCATGTGTATACAGCTGACATCACGATCTGGTTGTATGGCATCTCAGGCCCTCTTACACATTTAGCAACACAAGCCAGTATTGACACTTATAGACTTTATGTCTATAAGAGTGCATAAGCACCTTGCAGGGCAACACTCCCTGGCCAGGTCCAGGTGGGAGCGATGGGGGTTGAGAATGTCTCACAGGTGGGAGAATATCTGCTCACTCTGGACACTGGTGGGAGGACAGGAGAGGAGACTCATGGCCACCCAAGGAAGGCTGGGCTAGATGTCAGCAGGCTCAGGGCACTCAGCGAGGTACTCCCTCACCATCACCTCTGCCAAATTCTCTGCCATTGGATGCCTGGCATCCTCACTGCTGCTGACCTCCCAGTTGCTGCCAGCATGTTGACATTGGCATCTGTGACTATGTAGCCACAGACGATGTTGCTGCCATCCACCCACTTCCTCAGGCTACTCTGTACCATGGCAGCAATGTATGGTGCCATGCAGTCTGCATCCATCCCCTGTGCATGGAGTAGAACCACTTTGTACCCCAGTGGCAGGACAGAGGGTTGTTCACTCCTGGGGCCTGGGCCATGCCCTGACAGTCTGGACAGAGAGGACCTCTGGTTGCCATCAGTGGACAGTGAGGGAGAGGTAGCAATGCTGCTGGCTGCAGAGGTCTGCCATGAAGTGCATGGTTCTGCTTTGCACTCTGTAGTGCTGACCATTGACCATCGCCACTATGGAGCAGTACATGGTGGGCAAGACTTGTCAGCTCATGGTACTCCCTGAGGGGATGGAGTACCAGGGAACTAGGTGTTGCAGCAGCCAGAGAAAGGCTATATCCTCCATGAGGGAGAAAGGTTGGCTATCCACAGCAATAATCTCAGTGATAAGGTGAGTGACTATTTCTTGGACCCTCCACTTAGCCCTTTTGGATGGCACTGTTGCTGTCCCCATGGGAATGACCTCTTAGAGGATGGCCTTGATGTCCCACCCACAGCACCCCGAGTGTGGGGAGCCTTTCTTGGAGGGGTCTCCTGCTCCTCCTCCACTTTCCTTGCTGAGAGGGAATGGACCTCTTCTTCTTCCATGTGCCAGCACTCTTTCCTCTGGCAGCAACATAGTTGGGTCACAGTGCACCCTTTGCCGGTGCCTGTGGAAGATAGAGGAGGACAAGGGTTGGAGGTTTACACTCCTCCAGCCACATGGGTCACTGGGTGCAGAAATGTTTCCTGTGATCTGGAAACAGGGCCCCAGGACTGGAGAAGATGGGAGGCACAGTTGCTTTCTGGCTGTGATGGGCCACAGAAGGTGTACTCAAGGCAGGAGCAGCAACAGGGAGTTGGGATGTGGAAGGGGAGTCCTCCTATTCAAATAGTGTTAGCAACTGCTGGTGTCTGGGCTGTGGTAACATTTTCCCCCCTCTGCGGAGATCCCCAGGAACAGATCAGGGAAAGAAAGCTCCAAGACCCCTAGTGATGCCATGCTAGGGCCAGGCTCCAGTGGGCTGCCAGGATAGGTTTGGTGCCTGAGGACACCAGGAGGCAGGAGGTGGAGGACTTCTTCCTCCCACCACAAGTGCCCTTTGAACCCACTTTCACTCTCATGGTACGTAGAGGTATTCACAATTAGGAGGGATTGGGGGGTATAAATGTGGGTCCTCAGCCAAGGCACCCTGTAGCTAAGACCCTCTGCTCAGCTTGAGCAGAAAGACTGAGTAACTCAGAGCCCTGAGTCCACCTGTCACCCAGACTCCACCAGGGAAAGGTGTTCACAATCAGGATAGGTCGGAGGGTATAAAATGTGGGTCCTCAGCTGAGGAACCAGTAGCTAAGACCTTCTGCTTGGCATGAACAGAGAGATGCGGTGACTCAGAGCCCTGAGTCCACCTAACACCCAAACCCTAAGAGGGGAGAGGTGTTGACAGTCAGGAATAAATTAATGTGCTCTGCTTTTAACAAGTTCCTTGCCTCTGTCTAACTGCTAACTCCCAAGAGAGCAGAAGGTGTGGAGCTGAACTGAGGGTGTATAAAGCATTCTGCTCCAATAAAGCAGAATGGGAATTCTGTTTTTGGTAACCAGCAGTGCCTGTTAAGCTTAGTGTTTCCAAGGCTGGAGAATTCCACTCCCCATTGCTTTGAAGTTTGGTAAACATTTTGACTGAGTGGAGACAGTCTGTCTGGAAATGTATCCATTCAGGAACATCCACAAACTGTTTGAAAGTTCATGCCAACTGACCTGCCATAAACTTTAGTTTGTGAGCTGGTTTGTGCCTGTCCATAGACCTGAAGTATCTTCACTGGCTGCTTGTTTCTTGGTCCAAATTAAGGTGCTGCTGCTTACCTTTAAAGACCTTCATGACGACTGGCCCACACACATTAAGGACTATCTCTCCTGACATGAACCTATGTGGCAATTTTGTTCCTCACAGCAGAGTTTACAAGCAGCCCTTCCTTTCTCAAGTGTATCATCTCTTACAACTTGGGCCAAGGCCTTATCTGTTGCTGCCCTTTTGCTATGAGGTACCCCAGAAGTGGTAAAGCAGGCACCCTACCCTTGGGGCCTTGTGGACAGACTTTAAGACAGAACTATTTAAACAGTGTTGAAGTCTACCAGGCTATAAACTGGGCATGCACCCTAGAACATGCCAAAGAATACTGTGTAACATTCTGAGGATCTGGGGCAGACATGGATAGTTCCACAAAAGCAAAGTCAATATAGTAGCAGATCTGTCAGTGTTGAAGTAACCAACTAACAGTCCAATCCTAAAAAGAGTTACACCTTCTAAGTCCATTGAAATCATGGGATTAGAAGAGACATCTTCTCTTAGCATTGCATTGCAACTTCTCCATGCTAAACCAGGAAATGCATGGCCTCTGAACAATTAAAATAATGTTAATATTAAATGATGATCATGTGAGAGAATGGTGGTTGTCACAGACGATAGCCAATGTGGAAATGTTACTCTTGCATCACTCATTCCAAAACAATCCGAATACTGTAATGATCCACCACCCCTCCTCCCTGCTTTCTTTGCCGGTGAGTGTTTGAAAGGCAGTGGACATGTGAAGAGGCTAGCCAACTTTTAGCCTTCCCTCCTATCATATGGGGTGTGTCCCTGCTACCAATCAAAGGTATCTTCCCTTTCTTCTCAACAATTTGAGGCACTGACAGCAGTGTCCTACATGCATGTGCACTTGCTGCTACACACAGCCCTTCTCCCTCTAGCCCAGTCAGGTGTTCAGTCTTGTAATGGCTGAATAGCCAGGTGCTTTGGGAAGAAGAAGAAGAAGATTGAATTTATACCCTGCCCTTCACTGGGAGTCTCAGAGCAGCTTACAAACTCCTTTCCCTTCCCCTTTCCACAACAGACACCCTGTGAGGTAGGTGGGGTTGAGAGAGCTCTGGCAGAAACTGTTCTTTATCAAGAGCAGCTGTGACAGAACTATGGCTTGCCCAAGGTCATCCAGCAGCTGCAAGCTGAGGAGTGGGGAATCAAACCCGATTCTCCCAGATTAGAGTCTGCACACTTAACCACTACACCAAACTATAAGAACCTTTTTTATTCATAGTCTGAGGTCTTCAGAAGGGGAAAAAAGATATTCATTTAGTAACTTATAACTTTAGTTTCTAGGAACAGAAAAAATAGGCTTCTAGGAAGAGAACATTAGCAGGAATGTTACAGAATCTAATATAAACAAAACAAATACTAAGGGCCAATTTGTACAACTTACTGGGTTTACCTTGACATTCCTTTCTAATGTATGAACACAAGCTAAGATGAGACTTTGAAACAGGTACTGATCAAGGCATACTTCATTTCTCCCTATTCCCTGGTTGGCTTGCATGCCTTTCATAGATTGTGAAACCTAGCTCTTTATCTCCCAGCTGGGAAGGTTTCTCTGATCTATCCAAACAGGGTTTGAGTTCTCACATGTACTATCCTACACCTTTACACAATCTTAGCAAGGTGCACACCCTCATTTTTTATGGCTCCAACTCACACTATCCAAACTGCAATTTCTATCTCGCCCCTTCCTAGCAGATGGCAAAGAGTCATCTCCATCATGTCTCTATTTGTCTCTATTAAGGGAAATAATCTTTTCTCAGCCAGAAATGGGAAGATTTAACTCCTTGGTTCCCATGCTAGAGGGTTTTTGTTGAGGCCAGCAGCCCCTTTGGGGTGTTTAACATGGTATCCTGCATTTCCTTATCACAACAAACACAACACAGTTTGGTGCAGTGATTAAGTGCACAGACTCTAATCTAGGAGAACCGGGTTTGATTCCCCACTCCTCCACTTGCATCTGCTGGATGACCTTGGGCAAGCCATAATTCTGGCACAGCTGTTCTAGAAAAAGGGCAATTTCTGTCAGAGCTCTCTCAGCCCCACCTACCTCACAGGGTGTCTGTTCTGGGAAAGGGAAGGTAAAGGAGTTTGTAAGCCGCTCTGAGACTCCCTTGGGTAGTGAAGGGTGGGGCATAAATCCAATCTCTTCTTCTTCTTCTTCTTCTTCTTCTTCTTCTTCTTCTGATGGTCAGAACTGCATCCAGCCAATAAAGGTCTAGATGAGGGCTAATAAACTAAAACTCAATCTGAGGTCCTGTTGTTTGAGAATAGAGCCAGTTGGATTTGCAGGATCCACCTGTTCTCAGTGGGGTTGCAATTCTCTTTAAAACAGCAGGATTGCAGCTTGAAGATGCTATTGGAAGCAGATGTGGTTATGAAAGAGTAGAACTCTTCTGCAGTCATGAAATAGAACCTTTTACCAGCTTAGGTTGGTGTAGTAGCCATAGCCTCTCCTTGAGAAGTATACTTTGGCTGCAGTTATCTATGCTTTCATTCTATTCAGATTGTACTGCTACAGTAGACTGTACGTGGGACTCATTTTGCAGATAGTTTAAACACTGAAAATTATTTAAACTGTGGCAGTATAAGCCCTAAGAATCCCTTCTTGAATGTCTGTCCTGGTTGCCAGTTTGCTTCTGATTGTAACAGAGGGTGCTGGTTATTGCCCATAAAGCCCTACAGAGTCTGATAGCTGGACACCTGCCTTTTCTGGCACAGCTTGCAGCTAAGAACTTCGTTTCAGAACTTCAGGTCTTGCTCCATGCTTCACCCTCATCAGAGGGGAATGAGAGAGCATTACTGACAAGACAGAGCCTGCGGTGTCAAGAGTCTTCAAAATACTCTCCCTACAGAGTCTTGATTGGTACCAAATATCTTGTATTTCAGGTGCCAGGCAAAAATGTTTTTTGCTTATTTAGATTACTGTGTATTCAGTTTTACTCTCTGTATTATAAGCTGGTGAAAGCCGTTAAATAAACTTTGAACCTATTTAGATTAATTATTTTTTTTATTGGTATATGTCTATCCTGACTCTGAAGTGTGTTGATAATTACTGAACCATTTGGGTATTTTAAAGACATTTTATTATTTTACTATTGTGATGACACCTTGGGCACATATTCTGCCAAGTGCAAATGCTTCGGCCTTTGTACCAGGAAAATGTGAGGTCTCAATGAAACAAATTCAGCTGTGATGCATACAAAATACACATTGGCTGTGTACAGAAAGGTCCCCAGTACAAGCTTGTGCAGCTTTACTCCAGTCTAAGCCCAATGAAAATAATTCAATAGGATTGCAAGGGCACACATCTAACACTGAGAGGATCTCAGTGTTATTACACTGAGAAATGCTCTGATAAAATAACACTGAGAAATGCTCTCTTTCTTTGTTTATAAATATACAAGGTAGCATCAGCAGAGGTAAATAGTCAGACCAATTTCCCACAAGGCACTGCCCCGGCATTGTTCTTTCGGTTTCCCCGATTGCCTGCTTCAGTTTCACACTATTTGCCGCAGGGCGCATTTTGACCCGCGGCTTCACGCAATTTTCCCCGTGGCTTCAGTGATCCTGTTTTTTGAGGATCACTGAAGCCACGGAGGAAATCAGCAGAAATCGGGTGGAACCATGGGTCAAAATGTGCCCTGATAGTGGGAAATTCAAGCAGGCAATCAGGGCAAAGGGAAGAATGACGCCAAGGAAGTGCCTTGTGGGAAATCGGTGTCACACTTTTTACTTATTTATTTTACAAAATTAGAACCCATTTTTCTGGCCTGAAAAGGGGCACCAAAGTGGCCAACAAATTACATGTAGATCTCTCAACTATAGCATTAACTATAGTTGGATCCAGTCAGCCAGCCCCCAGGCAGATTTAAGTGGCCAGAAAGGGCAAGGGTCATACAAGCAGGCAGTACCCCTCAAACTTCCAAGGATTCTGTCCACATTCTCAGTGCTAATGTGGAGTCCAAGTCAGCATAGATGCAGGTGATCTTATCTGCAAAGTGCTCAAAACAGTAACAGCAGGCAGTCCACCTCCTCCTGCTGGCTAGATCCCAACAGGCCTTTAAGCAACCAGAACAGCTCTGCTGGTTTACACTGTGCAGATGCATTGGTGGTGGGAAAGTATTGTTTCTTTGCTGCCATTACTACCACACAGTATGCTTTAAAATGAGCTTCCACCCATGTCTTGTCAGATTTGTCCAGATTCTTCTTCTACTATCTCTCTAGCCATGTCTTTTTATCACTTTTTATCAGTAAACATAGGGGTCATCTGGGCTCTAACACTTGAGAGAGAGGGGCTAGGATTGACTGTGTCAACTGTCTGGGTCAAGTCTTCGTTCCAGAGATAGTCATGGCATTAACAGAAGCACCAGACATATCAACAGAAAAATCCCCATCAGAAAGCAATTCGAATCCATCTGGATCCAGGGTTGTATCACTGAAATAGATCCCCCACCCTGTAGAATCTTGTTATACCTGTAAGTCTAAACCCAAGCAAATAGTGATCCATGCAGAACAAAATAACAGATCAAGAGTGTGGCCTGCACAGTGTGTAGGACCAGTTATTACTGGAGAGACAAGCCCATGGATGTTATAGAGGCCATAAAATCTTGAGCTGCTCCTGACAAGAAAGCCTCAGCATGAATGTTGACATCCCCCAGGATAACCAGCCTAAGTCTCTAAGTTCAAGGCTATACAAAGAGTTTTCTCTTCTGACCCACTGCAGTTCTCTCCTACTTCAGGGGTATCACTGTGTCACTTCCTTCAAAGCTTTCATGGATACCATACAATCAGATATTCCACCATCAGGGCATTTTCTCCCACCCATTAGCTCACATTAATGACACACTGATCATCCTGGACTATTAAGCAGCCATCTGCTTAAAAAAGAACTGGTCAGCAAGCAGCTGTAACAATATTATACTATTCATAAGTGGATTGGTATCATTATCTCTGTTCATTAGGGTACAAATTTGTGCTTTCTGCTATTCTTGGTTCTAAGTAGCTTTCTGATTCCAAAGTTATTTTTTAGCTTATGCTAAGCATTGTCAGATATATTTCAGTACAGAGAAGTTTTACAGAAAAGGAAATAAGAACAAAAGCCAAAGTTTCAAAAAGTAAGATTGTTCCTGCTGAGATTGAAATGATAAGGATTTTTGTATGGATCACAATTAAACAAGATAAAAGATGTCAGAAATTGCATGTTTAATTCTAACAAACATGACAGAAACATTTATGGGTGTTCAAATATTTTATTTAAAAGTATTTCATAGCTCTTCAATTTGACTCATGCTGTTTTAATATGCACCCCCTTAAAAAAAATACACCTTGGTTGTGGTCCCATGTGTGAGATAAAGCAGGGAAGGGGGGGGGGGGAAGAGAGGCTATTACCTCTGGTGGAAGTTGACCTGCAGTTGTGATATCACACAGTCTTTTGAAGCTGCGGGCGCAGCCCGTCACTGTGTAATCAGATGCAATTACATGTGAGTTTAGTGGGGAACTGTTGCTCTGCCCCGGATTTTATCGGGGAGTGATGCCGGGTCAACAACTACTGCAGAATTGGCCCCACAGGGCTCTGATCTCAACTGGAAGGCTGTTCTACCTGTAAATCCATCCTGCTTGGGTGTAAATTCTTTTAAGTTTCAAAGCCAAAAGGCAGACCAAATGTCTGCCACATTTATGGTGCCCTGTTGCCCTCCTAGGTGTGTAATTGATATTAAAATAACTACCATATCATTGATATTCTTTGTTCATCTGAACCCCACAAAACCTTTTACAGTTCCACAGGGCCTGCAAGACAGAGCTCTTCCACCAGGCCTTCGAGTAGGGGCCGCCTCAGTCTTATAGCCCTGGCCAAACTACTGAAGTCCATGAAGGACCATTGGCACCAAGTGAGAACTGAAGAGCGCCCAGTGACACCGCCTGGGTGGAGGTGAAGAAGTGCCATCTTGGAATGTAGTTTTTAAAGTCTATACTGTATATTTTTGTTGGCCAGCAAGGCACTGCAAAGTGCTCTTATGGATTTTAATATTCATAAGTTTGAACTTGGGTTGCTATGCTGCAAGGACTACAGGCATTCTCCATTGCTGGGAGAAGCTCCAGTCCACTCCAGGAGGCTGGCAACCTCTATGGTTCACTAAAACAGAAGCAAGGACCCCCTTGCAATAAGGGTTCTTTCTGTTACATCGAGCTGGTCAACCCCTGCCCCCTCCAACATACCTGCATGGATTATGCTAAGTGAGGTTACCTGGCAACTAATCTTCCACCCATCAAGTGACCGGCTAGGGCCATTAAGAGACAATAGAATGGCCCCAGTGACTCATCGGACTTTGCCCAGGTGTCAGTTCCTGTTTAGCTCATAGTTTTGCAATATTGGCCACCCCTCTGCATCCCCTCCTCTTTTTACCTTGACCAATAATAGGGATTGAAGGGACAGACCACCTAGTGGGTGTGTTAGTGGGATGTGGTTGGCATTGCCCACCCCCAAGACCACTTAATAAAAGACCTTGCACAGCAGGCAATTGGCCTCTTGAGCTTCCACAACCCCTATCTGTTTTTTTTTATACCTCTCAGGTCGCACTTGCTATCTCAGTACCCTCCCTCCATCTTTAAACTCTGGTCTGCGCAGACAGAGAAAAAGTGTGTTTCTGCAGGTTCAGAACACGCTCCCCATTTTTCCTTTTCTGATCCCCCATCTCCTTTTGGAACAAGGATCCATCTCCAGGAGAGGTAAAGTATCACCCATCAATGAAACTCCTGCTAATGCAACAGTGCTATTTTCTATCTAAATTTCCTTAGACCTGTGTGTGTGAGAGAGAGATTATGTTTTGTGTATGCTTGAATAACATTTTATAGTAAACATCATTTAAAAGGACCCTTGCCTCAGTGCCTATTTCGTGGAGAACTCCCGGGAGTGGTGGGACCCTGGTATAATTGGCTGTGAACCGGAAATTTGCCAATTGCTCATCCTAAATTAAAGCAATTCGGCTAACATTTTAATCTGCCTGTTTACTGCATTTTATTGTATTATGTACTATGTTGGTAGCCGCCCTGAGCCTGCTGTGAGGCAGGGAGGGTGGGATAAAAATCCAATAAATAAATAAAAATAAATAAAGGCACACCCCAAACCACCTTTTATGTGGTTCAGATCTATAATTTCTGTGATTCTCTCTTATGCTGTTGATTGCTATTTAAGACTGCCTGTGATTCAGGACTAATTCTAGGGAAAAAACAAGTTTGGCAGGGAAGCAAAAAAATTGCAAAGACCATTATTTGGGGAGAAGGTATTTTGCTATTTTCATTAACATACTTTACCAAATGCCAGTAAATAACTTTTATTGGCCCTTAAGTTTGGCCCTTAAGCTTGAGAAGCAAAAGGGGGCAAATTGGGGGGCACCTTCGAGTCATTCTTGATGCTATCATCTGGTCTGGTAATATTCAGGAATATAGTTACTTTTTGTTCATTTTATTTGTTTTTTTTTGTTCATTTTATTTCATTTTTGTTTCATTTTGTTTCATTTTGGGTTTTTTTGTTCATTTTATTTCATTTTTGTTCATTTTATTTGTCCTCATGTTTTTATGTAGCTGTCACACTTCTTAAATCTTTTCCAATGTCATAAGGAGTTAGTTGAGAGCTTCAGATATTTAAAACTTTTTAGATGTTCTATCTTTGTACCAACTGCAAATATAAAAGATACTAGGACTGTATCTACCATCACAGTTCATAAAGTACAAGTCACTATAGTTTTTAGTATGTATTCCCATGCCCTTAAAATTAAACTTCAGTTGCCTTTTCTAAAAGTGAAGATTTCAACAGATTTTCATATTCTGCGTTTCAATGACTCTAAAATAGACCTCCAGGAAAAATATTCATAAAATTATTTGAACTTGACATCTTTTTCAATGATCAACCAATACAAAAAAAAAGAGGAATAAATAACAGGGTAAAGCATCTTTTATTAACTATACATTTTACATTTCATTAAAGCAAGGGTTATGGTTAACCATTTATAAAATTACACTGCTGCCCATGATATGTTTCCCTTAGACAGGTTCCTGGAACTCTGTATACAGTTTTGAAATATATTTGCATGTCCTTTAAAGCTGCATCTTAAACATCTGAGAAGAGAATAAAGAACAAACAGACTGTTTAACTCTTCTATATTCTGAGCAAATCCCAAGAGCCAATTTTAATTGAAGACAAAGAGCAAGAATGTCCTGGGACCTCCAGACATCTCATTATTACTTTAGCAAGCTGATTTAATAAGTGTCAAGTTAAATCTCCTTATGTTATTATTTTATACCTTAACAAAGTCTGTGCATGAGCAAGAACTCAAATGAGTCAGTCTGTGAGCAATGGTGTAGCCTTTTCCATCACTTTTCAATTCCAAGATGACACAGAAAATATCATTAAGCTACATTCTTGCAAAAAAAAAAAGAGTAGGCGTTATTCATAGTTGTACGTATGTCAGTATAATGATTTGGTATTATAATAGCATCATCAGTGTACACGTCACTTTAAGGAGATGAAAGATAATTATTTCCCTCTAGAATTATTTTCCCAAGGGGTGTGCAAATTGAGTCTGTGCAGATCTGTTAGGAAGTTAAGAGTGCCATCCAAAGCAGAGTTACACCCTTCGAAGTCCAGAGAAGTCAATGGTTTTTTAGAACAGTGTAATTCTGCTTAGGATGGCACTGTAAGTTTCATCTGTTTAAATGAGACTTACCATTCAGTAAGTGTGTGCAGTCTTATATTTCAAATTTAGACAATGGGTTGTAGGAGATGAGAGAAGAGACAACAGAAGTAGATGAGGAGAAAAAAGGAGTCAAAATGGTAGACTTAGGAGAACAGAGGGTACCAAGGAATGTGAGCAAGCATCACATACTTAGTTTCAATTCAGCTGGGGGGTAAAGGCTAAGGTAACTAGTAATTATGTTCTATCATTGTTTAGTGTTCCAATTACATACACATCAACTAAAATTATAGAAAAAAAATGGAAACTAATATAATATAAATGATCAACATTTACTGCATCATGGGGTGGATTCCATGATCTGTGTGTCCAAGGATTGTGGAATTTGTCCTGCCTTTTCCTTCCCCTTAGGGCCATTTTTGATCCTGGGAAAGTTTATTCCCATGGTCGAGCGATTTGCATGTACTAATAGCTGTATCATTTGGGATGGGGGGTTAAGTTGTTCCTGCCTTTCTCTTCCTCCTCCACCTCCTCACTACAGCCGCTCAACTGGTATAAGTGATTAGTATGCACAAGTCCCTGAACCCTGGGAATAAATGTTCCTGGAACTGGAAATGTCTCCCAAGGGGAGGGTGGGGAAGATTCTGAACTGTCAGTGCTTTCCATTGGTGTTTTACAGGATCCAAGCCCATTATAGGGTTTTTGCTAGCTATAGTAACCACATAGGTAAAGGTAAAGGTTTCCCTTGCTCAAAAGCCAGTCAAATCCGACTCTGGGGATGCGGTGCTCATCTCCGTTTCCAAGCCGAAGAGCCAGCGCTGTCCAAAGACATTTCTGTGATCATGTGGCCAGTATGATTAGATGCCAAGGCACACAGAACGCTGTTACCTTGCCACTGAAGCGGTACCTATGTATCTACTTGCAATTTCTTGCTTTCAAACTGCTAGGTTGGCACGAGCTGGGACCAGAGATGGAAGCTCATTTCGTCATGCAGCCCTCGGGTCTTGAACTGCTGAACTACCAACCTTCGAGTCTGCAATTCAGCATCTTAACCACTTGAGCCACCGCAGCCCATAACCACATAGAAATATACATTAAAATATACCTGATATCTGTTGACAATTTAAAAAGCCTGAACTTCCAAAAAGTGATTGGACACAAAGATTTAAAAGGCTAAGAAAATGTATTGCAGTAAGAAAGCAGTGTTGTAACACAGTTGAAGAAACTACATTTCCCAAGATCTGCAAGCATTTCAAGCACCCAAATGCAGGCCAGTAATTGAAATGCCAAAATGCCAAGCCACCATCAAATAAAGATTAGAACATTACCTTCAATCATATTGATAAATCATCCATTTATATATAGGGATGGGTATGAACTGGCTCACGAATTTAAGTTCATGATTAATTTTGGCTGGTTCTGGTTCACAAATCAAAGACCATTAACTGAAGAGCTGCCACAAACTTTTGCTAATTTTAAGGCAATTTGTGGTGGTTTGTGACGAGTAGAAATCAGAGATTTAAATGGCATTTTCTGTGCCCCACTTATTTTCACAGGGAGAATGCTTGCTTTCTGTTCCCTGTGAAAAGTGGCAGGGAGCAGAAAGCAGGGAGTTAAATAGCTCAGTCCCTGCTTACTGCACCCTTCACTTTTTGTGGGGAGCAGAAAGCAAGGGCTCTTTTCCCCATAAGGGAGCAGAAAGCAGGGGTCTGGAACTGCTACAAACCAGTTCGGTTCATGAACCAACCTCCTAATTCGTACTGGTGCATAGTTTGGTTGTGGTTTGACCATGAACCACAAACCTAAAGAACCACAAAAATGTGGTTTGTGTCCATTCCTATTTATACATATATAGCTGACTGGTTCATGAAAAGTTGCTACAAGGGCAGAATTCTATAATTTGGCACTGTTAGGTCAGGAGTTCTTTGATCAAATAATTACCAGATGAAAAGTAACCTGATCCATAGAGTCATACAATTCTCCCAAATAAGGCACAATTGTTCAGAATCAGAACATATAGGGCGCGATCATACGCACCCATTTACGACGCAAGCGGTGCGATGAAGCGACGGCGCAAACCGACGGGATCAGACGAGCACATCTGCAAAGCGTCGCGCTCCCGGCATAACAACGTCGCGAGCGCCTGTTGATGCGCTTCAAAAAGGGACCGCTAAAACAGAAGTCCTTTCCGGAAGAGCCGGAAGCAGGCGTGTGTGGGATCGCAGCAGCGCACCTATGCCATCGCATCTGGCCACCGTCGCGCTTCTGCGTAAATAGCGGATGTTTTTCTTCCGAGCAGTGTAAAACGCGTAAGAGCGGAGGTCCGCGCATGCGCAGTAGCGAAAAGTCGCCAAAAAGCAGAAGGGGGGCCGTACGGGCGTACGGGCTGCACAGACTGTTGCCGTGCAGCCAAAAAAAACAGTAAAGGGCCAGGGACACATTCCCCACACCTCCCTCTGCTCCCGATCCCCCTTGTATCTGGAACAGGCACCAGTGCAATGGCTAAGCCACGTGGTCGTTCCTGGACACGGCCAGAAGTGAGGGACCTCCTTGTGTTATGGGGAGACGCCAGGGTCCAGCGGACCCTGGAACTGTCCCAGTTCCCTGGGACAGTCCCGCCGGAACATTGAGGTGTTTGCCAAGGTGGCTAGGGGCATGGTGGCTAGGGGACACGACCGGGATGCTCTCGCTTGTCGGCGCAGAACTAATTCCATGCACCTCAAGTACCGGAAAGTAGTGGCTAACAATTCCAAATCAGGCCAGCCCAGGATCACATGCCCCTATTATGAGGAGTTGCACCGGATCCTGCATAAGAGCAGAGATGTGGACCCCAGCATGGTGCTCCAGACCCTTGGCCAGCGCTGGCGGAGATGCCAGGCAACCCAGGGGCCGAGCACCTCATCAGAAGAGAGTGCCCGCCACCCCAGGGCAGAGGACGAGTTGGAGTCAGCCGAGTCCCTGCCCTCGACCAGCAGCCACACTGGTGAGTGTCCCCAGGGACAGAGACCTGCCCAGGCCACAGTGTCAGGGGGACCCTGGGAGCTGTCTGGGAAGGCACAATGCCCTCCACAAGGGAGCCCCCCGCGGAAGAAGAGCTGGTGGGGCATCCAGTGGGAGAGGGGGCATATGGGGGCTGTGTCGCACAAGCTACGGTTGGTGACTCCCTGTCTGTCCCACGTACAGGTACAGAGTCAGTGAGCAATACCCAGCAGGACAGCAGCGATGAGGATGATGACACTGACGAGGACAGTCTCATTCCACCCGGCCAAGGTTGGTGAAGGGCATCAGTGGGCCTCCGACTGCACACTGCTCCACTACTGGCATAGCCAGCCACTGTGGATCACAGTAAACAGAACCTTCCTTCCTAGGGACACAAGAGCTGGTCTCGGATGCGGACATGGAAGCGGAGGAAGAGGCAGAGGAGGAGGAGGAGGAAGAACCCATGGAGGGCTCCGGCCGCCACCCGGACCGTGAGTCACACTAGGGGATAGGCTGGGGCATGGCCTATGTTCCTGTCTGGGTAGGGTAGAGGTGGCCGGTGTGAGGGGGGATGGGCCTGGTGTTCACTGCCCATACCCCAACAGGCCTTCCGCCAGACGTCACCATGGGAGACCTGACCCCTGCAGAGAGAGCAGCCCTCTGCAAGACAAAGAAGAAGCGGCTCTCTGCCCTACAAAGTGTTGGGGAGCACCTGGCCACCCAGGCCCGGGAAGACAACAGAGAAGCCATGGCAGAGGACCGGCGGATGCATGACGAGCTGATTGCCGAAATGCGGGCCGCCCATGAGCAAGATCAGGCAGCATACGCCGCCCAAGCTGCAGCACAGGCCACCATGCAGGCCAGCATAGAGGCCTCCAACACGCAGATGGCTCGTCTAACAGACGTGGTCTCTGCCCTAGTGGACACCATGCGTGCCCGGGCTGTGGCGACAGAGCCTCAGAGGCCTGGCCCCAGTGGGGTGGCCACGCAGGTAGGGTGAGGCCGGGGTAGAGGCCGTGGGCGGGCACGGAAAAAGCCGGGAGCATCATAGGGATACTGGCCCAGGGCAACCAGCAGAGGTCCCCCGGGGAGGGGGGTATGGGAGGGGGAAGAACAACACTATTACGGTTTTGGAAAAATATAACAAACTTTATTAAACAAAACTATGCAAACAACATTTAGAATCATGTATCAACCGACCCGCCCCCCTAACCCGACTCGGTGTCCCACGTTGACTCCCCCGCACCCTCCAGGGTATGCTGGCCAGCACTCTGTGGCCCCTCTGCCCCCTCCTCACCAGAGGAGGCCATGAGAATCACGGCCTGGCCTGCCACCTGTGCCCCCCCATCCCACTGCTGCCCCCTCGTCTGGGGCCGGCCCCATCTCCCCCTCTTCAGGTGGCTCCTCCCCTTCCAGGGCTGGTGGCTCCTCGTCCGAGTCCTCCAGGATGTGTGGTCACCGGCGTGAGGTGCGGTGTGTCCGGAGGGTGGACGGCCCGGGAGACGCAGCCTCCGCCGCCTGGGCGGCAATGGCGTCATCCAGGCTCATTTCTGTGAGGAGCTGCTCAATTTTGCGCATCCCCCGCTGCAGGAAGGAGAGTCGGTATCCGTATCGACCAACTGTGGGGAAACAAGGGTGGTTGTTCCGTCACTGGCCACATGGCCGCCCCCTGGCCCACAAGGACATTTGGCTGGCGGCTGAGCTGCCATGCCGTGGATGGGAGCAGACGCCCCAGCTGCTCACCACTGTCCACAGTCCACCCACGGCAAAGTTCTTCGAACATGCCAAGCGGAATACTCACGGGTGTCTATGACGTTCTCCATCTTCCCCTCTAGGATGGCCAGCCTTTCCAAGGTGTTGGCGGAAGACGGTCCAGCCTCGGCTGCAGATGGGGTCCGCTCTGTTGTGGGAAGAGGACGGGGGTCAGAACCATATTGGCAGGGGGCGACCGTGGTCCCTGGGCCCCATCCATATGCACACCTACCTGCCTCTGTCTCAGGGGCGGAGCTGATGACCACAGGGCCAGCTCCCTCAGGAGTGGCAGCCATCTGCATTGGCTCCCCTGCACATGAAACAAGGGTGGGGGTGAGAACCCAAGGGGAAACTATGTGTGCGACCAAAGACAGGAGTTTGGGGAGGCCGGTGCCCACGTAGCTAGCCCTGCAGTCGACTGACAGCTGCCAGGCATGCGTGGAGGGTGATCCAACCACATCCAGCCAGGCCACCCAGGCTCCACCTTGCTGCGAGGTGGAGGCCCCGGCCCCATGTGTGTGTGCTGCGGGAGCCCCCCCATACGCGTGGCCACGGCCGAGGGCAATGCCCAGTGGGTACTCACCCGCATCCCCTGAGCGGCCACTCCCCGAATGTGCCTCCGGAGAGCTCACCACCACGGGCCCTGCAGGCAGAGGCACATGGCAGCCGTCAGGAGCTGGGCTCCTCCCCCAGCTGTGCAGACCACTGAGTGACCAGGCACCCTAGGCCCATGTCAGCCATGCTGCCCTCCTCCAGCGCTGTCTGCTCCCACTGACACCGGGGAACCACCGCCACAGGCACTCCACATGTCATGGCACCTGGCAGCCCCATGCTGGGAGCCTGTGTGGGCATGCCGTCATGATGCTCACCTTGTGCTGCAGGGCGCCGCTGGCCCTCCTCCATGGATCCCTGGCCCTCGGCCTCTGAGGTGGCCCCCCTCTGCCTCTTCGCCCGTGGACGCCCTGTGAAATGACAGCCATGGGGGGGGGCACTAAGAGCCAAGGGGAAGGGGGTAGGGCGGTACTTACGGTATGGCGTCCGGTACCTCCATCCAGGCCGGCCAGCCTGCTCCCAGAGGTTCCGGAGCAGTCCAAAACGGGGAGGGCGGTGTCCTCGAAGCGGGAGACCATCCCAGTCCTCCAGCGCCTCGAAGAATGCCGCCTTCTCCCGTTTGAACTTTGCCCGGCACTGCTGTGCCGAGCGCCGGAACCCCTGGGCTGCCAGGCGGCTGGCAGCCTGCTCAAAGAGGGAGAGGGTCTCCTCATGTGTCGAGGGCATGACCCTGGACCCGGCCTCCAGCTCATAAAGAGCCTCCAACAGGCTCTCCACCTCCTCAGGCAGCCATAGCACACCAATGGTGGGGAAAGCCATGCTGCCTGAATGAGGAGGCCTCTGCATTCTGTGCATGCGCTGACACACGCCCCCTTTTGCCCGCTGTTTGTGCAAAAATACGAAAACGCCAAGGGCTGAGGCTTCGCACCTCTGGGGGGGGGGGGAAACGGGTAGGCGATTCCGTACAGTGAACATGTCATTCTACGAAGCGACCAGGTGACATGTGGCCGCCGCTCCGCATCCAGTGTCCCGGCGATGCGGATTGTTCGGTGGCCGCTGCGTCGCACCCGCGAATGAACGAGCCTTCGCCCGGTCGCCGCTGGGCATCTTCGACCCGGGGTCAGAACACACGGGCAAGCCCTCCGTTCCCAGGACGCACTTGTCAGCGAACGCCCTACCTTACGCTATGTGTGTGGCAGGGAAGGGGAGGGCCACCAGGGCCATCACCATGGTTTGCAGACAACGGCAGGGGGGCTCCTTTCCAGCTGACCCCATAGCATAGCTGCCCATGCATTCCCAATGTGCTGTCTGTGGTCCCCAGCTGGCCCCCCTCCTGGGAGCTCAGGGGTCCGGAACAGGGGGGACATGCCGTAAGGGAGATGCCATGCCAGACCCGCACCCCTCTGCGTGACAGCCCCATGACTTCAGACTCCCACCCTCCATGGCTCCCACAATAGGAGACGGACTAGCATCTGGTTGTAAGCTGCTTTATTCGAGGGAGGGCGGAACTCCACCACAATCTTGTCGCCTCAGCACCCCAGCGACAGGGAGCGGAGCACACCACGGCAGCGGCAGGGAGAGGGACCTAGGGGATCCCTGCGCGGCGACAGAACCATGTGGTGAGGGCCTCCCGCACCACCCGGCCCGCAGCTGCCTGCCTCTCGTCCGCATCCATATGTGGGTGCCTCTGCTCGGCCTCGTCCCAGCCCTCCTCAAAGTCCCTCTCCTCTCCCTCCTCCAGCGCCTCAGGAGCTTCGTGGCCACGGTCCTCGCAGAGGTTGTGCAGGACCACGCAGGCAGCCACGGCATACTTCACGTTATCCAGCTGCAGCGGCACCTGTAGAAGCAGGCACCGCCATCGTGCCTTCAAACGGCCAAAGGCACGCTCCACGACATTGCGCATGCGCGCATGCACCTTATTGAAGTGCCGCTGCCTGGGGGTCATGTGGCCCTTGTAGGGCACCATCAGCCACCGCCACAGGGGATAGGCTGCATCACCCAGGATCAGTGGGGGCACCTCCACTCCCTCGATGGTGCGGGTGGGATTTCCCGGCACGAACTGGCCCGCATCCATGGCATCCACGATGTTGGAACTGCGCAACACGTGTGCATCGTGGCTCCGCCCACTATGGCCCACCACAGCATCCACAAAACGAGTGGCATGGTCGACGGTGCCCTGCAGCAGCAATGAGCAGTAGTGCTTTCGATTCATATAGTTCTCCGCCTGGTCCACGGGGATCGTGGTCCGGATGTGGCATCCATCAATGGCGGCGACACACTGCGGAAAGCCCCGGGCGGAAAATGCACGCATGACCTGTGGCAAGGTAACGGGCAACTTGTAAACACGGGTCCTTGCCTGCTCGGCAGCATGCCTTTTGGGGTCTGCCCGTGGCCCCCTCCCCTTGCAACTACACAGTGCTCCCCATATACTTGCACACTCACCCTGTCTGGGTTCCGTAGATACACCACTCGACAATACAGCTCCTCCACAATGGCGCGCGTGACCTCCACAACAATGGACGCCACGGTGGATTGGGCAAGGCCAAACTGCATGCTGACGGTTCTGTACGACATGGTGTTGGCCATCCACCACACAGCCACTGCCACATGTTCCTCCACTGGCACAGGAACCCGCATCACCGTCATCTCCCTTTGGAGTCTGTCCCGCAGCCCGTCCACCAGCCAGGTGAATGTGGCCCTGTGGACATAACACATCAACTCGGGAGTCGCCCTCCAGCACAGCATGTCATGACACCCGCAACCCCTCCTCCTCCGCTCCCCCTGACTCCGCTGACCCGAGCTGTGGGGTTCTGGTAGCCCTGAGGTACAGTGCCAAACTACTCCACCCATATGCAGGGCTGTGTCACGTGGCATACGGGTCTGCCATGGACAGGTGCTCCGGTCTGCCACCCCCGTGTGTCTGCGGACCACAATACCCCCCTCCCCCACCCCTCACTGCGCTTCACCTGGACATTCTGAAGTGCTTCACTCACTCTTCTTCTCCCCAGACGTGGGTGACAAATGTCGTCCACCACTCTGTAGACCGGGGGTACACCCACCACCGGCGGTGTGGCAGCTGCTGTGCAAGGTAGGTAAGCTGCACGACGTGCCGTGCTGTACTCTCCCTGCACCGGCATGAGTGACCTATACGTCGGATGCCACATCTCACATAACTGGCAGCCCATTGTCTCCGGAGGCCATGTCTCATTGTCTCCCCCGGATGCCACAGTTGTTGCTGATGCTGGCTCAGGATCTGCACAGTCCCACACGCAGCCAGGACAGCTGTCCCGACAAGCTCTTCCTCTGTTTCCATGGTTCGCTGTGGCAACTGTGTCCTCTAGTCTCCCTGTGACCTCGAGACTGCTGTCTGCGGTACTGCTGTGGCTGCGATCGGCCGAGCGAGCGAGCGAGCAAGGGGACAGTCTGTGCGCGTGCGCGAAAGTCAAAGTGAACGCACCGTCACACACGCGCATCATTGCCTCTGATGCGCAAACGGCACGCCGGAAGAACGTTTGCCGTATACAGTGCTCTTACGTATGGTCGCGCCACGCCGTCTCTTCGTCCGCGCTCTCAGTGGGACGCTTGAGCGACGCTGTATGATCGCGCAACGACGTTAGGCGTGCGATTCTGTGCCACACCATCGGATCGCATTAACGCGCCTTTTTATGCACCACCGCAATGCAGGTACACTTCCCGTCCGCTTTATCGCACTCGTGTGGACGGGCCCATAGTACTTCCATGAGATGCATGAAGTAGACTGTGCAGTGTCCTTCCCCCCAAAGTAATGTAAACCAGAACAGAAAATAAGAATGACAAAGAAAGAAAAGCAGCATTCAGTATTTCTATTTTTAAAATTTTCTTCTTTCTCCTTGTTTTATTTTTAAGCAATAAACTAGCCCCATATGACCAAAATGCATACAATTTACTTTCCAATACACATTTTCTCTACAGCACAAAATGCATACATTAGAATAAAGCATGGACTGCTAGCAATAAATAAATAAATAAAGTTAGAACAGTTATCACAGCAATGTGTTTTCATAAGCCTGACCTCAGTATATTTCAAAACTAGTCTTTTTGATTTTACAAAGATGGTAAGAAGCCATAAAATGCTATATTCTTCCATGCTAAATAGATTTATGCTTTAAGATGCTTCCTACTGATAAAATGTCTAGGTGCTAAGTTAGAAGCTAAAAATAGCAATAAAACTATAATAATATACCAAATAGTATTTTGAGGTAATGTGCCAAAGCTTCAGCAAGGCATTCAATACTGCTTCATAATTTTCATAATACGGAGGATTTTACCAAATATTCTTCAGTCATTCAGACATTGTGGGTGGTAATTTGTTGCTGACAATGTTTCCACCCACAGAAGATTTTTTTCTGATATCTCAGAATGAATTAGATAGTTTCAGAGATCACAGAGATGAACTTGGAAATGAGTCTGCATTTCATTAAGCCTTTTGATCCTACTGTGTTTCCAAAGATCTGAGAAGCAGAGTATGATAAATAGCAGAGTATATGTAGATCTACAAAATGTGGTAAAGATAATGTATGTAGTTCATGAGGCTCGACGTAATGGTGTATACATAATGGAAGAAATAATCCTTGTTATCATGCATCAGAACCAGTGTTCCCTCTAAGCTGAGTTAGTGTGAGCTAGCTCACAGGTTTTTAGCCTCCAGCTCACACATTTTTGTCTTAGTTCAGGAAGGATGGCTCCAGAGCAAACTAATTTATGCAGTAGCTAAATGGCTTGCTCACAACTCTAATGCCAGGAGCTCACAAAGTAGAATTTTTGCTCACAAGACTCCACAGCTTAGAGGGAGCATTGATCAGAACTCACATGGAAATCTATATGTAAAAAGGCACATACCTATGTAAATAAAAGTTCTGTTCTTATGCACAGAACACATGTATTATATGTGCAAAAATGAAGGATGTCAGCCTCTGCTCATGTGCCACATGCCAGAATGCCTGAATATGTGAGATTATGCATACCTATGTTGCTTCACATAATATGTTCACAATGGGATGGATTCATGGACTTCACTCAATGGAGACATGAGGGATTTTATTGTCTATTAGGACATTCTTCCCTTGGAAGAAGATTCCTCTCAGAATCCTCAAATCCAGCCCAATATAAATTGTGCAATCCTAAAAACAATTTCTGGTTGTAAACTCTACTGAATAGACCTCAGCAGTAGACCTGTTTAAGGTTACTCTCTACAGCTATGTTTTTTTTTAACTTTTCGGATTTTTCTGCACACGGGGGGAGTGCCCCCCATGTGTAGGAAAACCTCCCTGCCTCCCAGGTGCCCCCCCGCGCGGATGTAGGTATCCTCACACAGGGGGCGCCTTCGGAATTAGATATATAGATGCTTATATCTGATGAACTTTTGAAACTTGCTAGTGGCAAGATTTGAGGACAGCTACAGCTAGAAACTTTGGGTTCGTGTGAAACTGTTTCTCCCTACCCTGGCAAAGCAGTAATGTTATAATGCATAAAAAGAAAGAAAAAAAAGGTTCACAGGCAGATTCATGATCCCTTCATGTGGAGACTGGCATTCACCATTCCTATCTTTGGGTTTTAAGAATAGCAGCTACGCTTTCCATTAAACACATATATACACACACACAAAATGGGATTTGTTAGATCTTCTTTAAACACCCTCCAAGTACCCCAGCTGCACTGCTGAGAGCCAAATCAGACCTCCCTTCTCTCTGGGCATGTGCACACAAAGCCCTTTTTAACTACTGGCACAAACTGAAGAGAGCCCCAGCAGATCATCCTTCAAGCATTTGTTTCTCTATAAATCTAAAAGATCCTAAATGGCAACACAGTTATAACAAACTCCTTCAAATATATAAATTGCCAGATGTTGTCCGAGGAGCTTCTCAGGCCAACTTTAATGGTAGGGCGCAAATATACACACAAGATGCTACTTTAGATAGGCAAGTCATACTAGAAACCACATTCTCATTCTGGTATAAATCAATTAAATTGGATTATTTTAGGGCACAATATCTGTCCAAGATTTCCTTTTTAAAATTATGCTCAACTTTTATATTTATTCATTTTCAAACAATGCAACAGCTATGCTTGAAGGCTGCTATACCCAAACACCAGTTGATCAGCACCACTGCATATGTGGAGGCCCAGATCCTGAAGACCTGTGTCATTATCTTTTGGCCTGTCCAGGCCAGTCCCAAGAAAGAGATTCTTAGGTACAATCCTGGCCAATTTAGGCCACAACACTGTGATGGGAAAAGTTACATTTTTACTTGCTGTTGCAGAGCCAGAGGTTTCTTATAAGGTTGCCCTTTATGCCTTAGCAGCAAAGAAAATTCAAGCCAAACTAGTGCTAGCATAGTCCAATTAAGAATTTAACTAGTACACAACAGATGTCTCTGAAAGGCTTTCCTTTTTATGAAATAAGTTTTAAACTGTAACTTTATAGTGTCTTAATCTAATTTTACTGTATTTTATTGTATATTATTTTCTACCACTTGTAATGGTCATTGGCCCTATGCAATAAAATTGAACTGAACTGAACTGATCTTCTTCAACATCTGTAGATCTTCTTCAACATCTGTAAAAGAAGCACATAAATAAAGAGACACTAAGACCAATTTTGCACATCGAGCTTACCCTGGGTTTTCGGCATGGCATTTTGGCCCGGATCTTTCTTGTTGATTTCACATTAAGCTGTTGCCATGCAGTCTGACCCGGGCTCGCTCCGGGGGGTTAATTTTCACACTGCTACCTTGCAGGTGGTTTCCCACGGCTAATCTCCTCCCACTACAGCTCCTTGCCCTCCAAATCCCTCCCACCTCTTCTCCCTTTTTTAAATGCATGCGTAATCGTGTTACTTCGTTATTTCACAATTATGCTCCCAGTGCTGCCCACCGCCTTCCAAACCCCCACCCTTCCTTCCTTAATCTGTTCCCTTCCTTCCTGTTCAGGTTTTCCCACCACTAATTCTGCAAAATGATTGGTCAGCAGGATGGACATGATGCACTGAGTGGCAAGATGCACTTCTCTTAATACAAAATGTCGGGCACATAGGCAGGCATAGCCAGGCATAAAATGGTGGATTAAGGCCTATCAGTACTTACATCCCTGAGTTATAGCAGTGCCATCATGGCAATGTTATTCTCAAGAAGAAAGTTGTAACTAACTCCACTGTAACCCGGTCCCCAATGACCACAGTACCGGTGTTCGGGAGGAAATCTTGGCAGGTGTGCTTCCAAAAAACACAATATTGCAGAAATAATATACACAGGAAACAGTAATGTGTGCAGACCTCTACCCAGTTTTGGTAGAAGGGGAAAGTACTTGCAAGCAATTCTTGCAGGGCAGCCTAATTTACTGCCTCAACAGTATGGTACAATGACCCGTCAGTGAAAATTGTTTTTGGCACATAACATGAAACAAATAAAAATGATGCACAAAATGTTTAGAATGATTAAAGAGCCCTGGCTACTTCCACGAACTGGCCAGCGTATTTTGTAGCTACAATATGTTATAAAGATAGCTTTATAAAAAATTTTTTAAAAGGACGAGAAGCGGTGGGCTAATGGGTGTGGAAAGGGGGGAGGGTGCATTAGGATTCCCTCCAAGGCAACAAAAAACTTTTCAGAAAACCAAGATCAAGCTGACCCGGGGCAAACCAGGGAAGATCCGGGTCAAAAGCAGCAGCGGGCCAAATGGTGTGAAATTGACCAAAAGCCCCAGAGGAAAATGAGGAACGAGCCCGGGGCAAAGCCCAGTGTGAAACCAGTCTAAGACATGCTATTGTATAGAGGGAATCTGTAGACATAACTATTGTAATAACCTACTGGTAAATATAGCAACAATGTGAATTAAATTCTATTTTTATTATCTGAAGTTTTATAATAAAGCAGAGGAAGGCATATGGAACACTTCAGAAAGCTGGACAACAAAAAATGTATTTCATTAAAAAATTATGTCATTAGACTTTATTCTTAACTTATCCTTAGCTATTTTATGACACTATTTAAATATAAATAAAAAATAGGGGTAAGAATGACAAAAGCAAAGGTGATTGGAAGTAATCTAATATCTGAGTAGGTTTTAAAAATTTAACTGTACTTGGTTTTCAGAACTCCTGAACTGTCATAATTCCTCCCAAATTCCACCCATTTCCTCTAAACTCTCATCATGAAATACATTAACTTAACTATGCTATATCCTAGTTAACTAAAGTGAGAGTGAAATACAAAATTATACAGGGTATAATCATCATGATGTCTGGTATTTACAGGATAATTTTAAATGAGCCAATGGTTTGGATACAGATTTGTTTAAATTAAATTCACACATGATTTCTGATGCTGGATACACAGATGACCAATATCTAACTTGAATCAGATAACTTTGACAGATGGTTTCTGTCCTCTTTTCCCAATCTTTTTTTTTTTTTTTTTGCCATCAGATTGCAGCCAATTTATGGTGATCCATATGGTTTTCAAGGCAAGAGATGTTTAGAGGTGGTTAGCCACTGCTTGGTTTGCATGGCAGAGCCCTCAACTTCTTTGGTGGTCTCCCATCAAAGTACAAAGAGCTGACCTGCCAAGCTTCTGCACATCTGATAAGATTGGACTAGCCTGGTCTAACCAGAATACATTCATATCTGTACTGAAAAAGAATTTCAGTGTAATTTCTTCATGAATGTTCTTGTGGGATTACCAAATTGAGATCAACTTTTCAGTTTTCTATTTGTGCAGATGCCCTGAACAATTAGTCCTTTATGGAAGTATATTTTCATTACTGTGACAGGCCAATTAAGAAGATCAATTCCCTTAATCAGAATGCAGTACTTGCTGCCCATTCTGTTATTTTTGGTACAACCTTCTGTTATTTTTGGTACAACGTTTATAAAAATCAAGCAAAGTAGTTTATCCAGAGAGACCAGATTCACCAAACCTACTATTGTGTACTGGGTTCATTGCATTCACGAGTCGGACTACGACATAGTGACAAGCATACTTTATTACTGTGTATTACAGTACACAACTGAACATGCATAACCGGCTGAGATGGCCAACTTTATACAGTCCCAAAAGTTTATACACCCAAAAGTTCTATTGGCAGGATTCAATTTCTCACCAAAGTTCTTATTGGCGGGCTAGTGGTGGCCTAGGATCCTTGACTCCTATTGTTTGCAGGAGTCAAGCTCAGGCTGTATGGCACTGGACCCTAGTGGTGGTCAGTGGACATAATACCTACTTAATGAACTTCATAGCTAAACATGAAGATTGTCACATAGAAGTATTTTGTACATGAGGTCAAGCTTGTGCTGTTGCAGCTGTGGCTGCTGATATAGTGCAGCAGCAACAGGGCTTCTCACATGGCAGGTTTTTCTGCAGTTTCCCTCCCACAAGACCTCTCCCCCTGCCACACATTCCTGGTTTATTTTTTTAAAAAAAACATTGACAATTGAATATCATTATATGATTATAAAAATATAATCCTGTTCACACATTACTGTGAAGTCATGTTCATTCTTCATGCACTTGGATACATCTGTTTGTAAGAAACAGCCAATGTAAATTTATTTATTTGTTTATTTTTTACATTTCTATGCCACCCTCCCCACAAGCAGGCTCAGGGCAGCTTACATTGCTTCACAAATGGATACATGTGTATCAAAGCCCCTGAATACATATGTGGCTTCAATCACATGTTTAGGTGTATCTACATTTAATGTAACATGAAAATTACTCAATCCATGTGTAAAGAAAAACCAAGTGTACACTGTGCATGGATTGTATGTGTGTTGACTGTAATGTGAAGAGGTCTTTCATCAGATTCTCTGAATTCCCCACATTCATTTTTTAAAATTAAATCTCTAGTCCCTTTAATATTGGAGATATGGTAGAAATAAAAATTTCTACAACAAAAGCAACTAGAGATTTACTTACAGTTAAATGAAAGCTGGGCATTCAGAGAACCTGATAGACACATTTTCATAATATTATAATGGTGAAACAATATTAAATTGTTGATTAAAAAAAAACAAAAATACCTCCCCTCCCCCCCTGAACAGTGGTTGGGGAAATGATTGGTGTGGAAACAAGACAGAAAAAATGGCTGCCCTTTTTTTGCCATCAAGTCACAGCTGACTTATGGCAACCCCCTAGGATTTTCAATGTTTTCAAAAAAACATTCAGAAGTGCTTTGACATTGCCTGTCTTCAGGTGATGACCCTTTGTATTCCTTGGTGGTATCCCTTCCAAATACTGACCAGAGCTGACCTTGCTTGGCTTCCATGCCCTGACAAGATCAGGCTATTCAGGTCAGGACATATGGTTAGAACCAAAAAAATCCAAACTTTCCCATCCATACAGCAGCCACCCATGCTTTGTTGCAATACTTTATGACAAAATTGATTTGGGAAAGATCACATGAATGCACAGTGATACAGTGGGAAATGACAGAGGGGATGCCGGTCAAATAAACCAGTATGGAAAAGGTCTTATATACAGCAATGCAGTTAACATATCACACAGCGGCGTTCAAAGTCCAGAGTATCAGCACAAAAATGCTCACCATCACTCAAAATTGGTAACCTTGGCTCCATACCCTAAGGATAGCAAATATGTCTTTTATGAAGTATGTCCTTTTTTGCTTCTGGGACACCCCCCTCCCCAACACATACTAGCAGTCTGTGTAAGAGAGATGCCTATGTCAATGCAATTTTTCTCTTCTTGTTAGGTTGGTAAGCAACCTATTTCTCTTCTTGTTAGGTTGGTAAGCAAATAATAAAAACAACTTCTGTGGTTCTTTCTAAACCACACTTATAATCTTCCACAGTCTGGTTAAATTTCTAATGAAACTATATATAACTGGAAAACTGAAACTGTGCTACTTAGGGATGTCACAGGAATAAATATATATATTGCTGCAAACCCAGCAAGGTGTATAATAAATGTGTGAAAACTAGAAAAAAATATCTTAGAGCTGTATTGTGGCTGATATTTGTTGAGATAAAATCATTTAAGTGGTTTGCAAGTCAGTGAGCATAATATGTTTTTATGACCCCTGAATACTATATTTCTTATTTATTTTACGGTTCACATATATTACATTACAAGGCCATGATACATAGCATTGCTACATGTGGCATTTATTTTGAAAATGGAAATGGAAGTTTTATGATAATGTAGAAGCAAATTCCCCAAATGCCCTTTAAATGAACATGAATAAAGTAAACATGAGACTACTGATGACATGGAAACCTAGTCTTTCACACTCCTTTCATTTTGTTCATAATAGAAATAAATACCATTAAATGACCTATGAATTTGCATGAGTAATATTTTAAAGAATTAGTGCAATCCTAAACAGAGATAAGTCAATGGGCTTGGAGAGGTGTAACTCTGCTGAGGATTGCAGTGTTAGTGTGGTACCTCTAAACCCATTTATAGATTAAATTCTCTTTTCTACATCCTATATGACCTTTTAAAAAGCATTTAATCTCTCCTGATGTATTGGTTAGTTAATCTGAGGCACTGAGGACCAGGGATGCTTTCAGAAAATATGTGCTTTGGGCTTGTCTTATTCACAATGCTGATTTTGTATCACGTTGAAACCTCACGCAGTCACCTGCAGCTGGCAGCATTTATTGTGCTAGCAAATACTCAGAAACAAGTGAACCTAGCTGAAGTTTCCAGGTGGCAGTGCCAGAACACATAAATCCAATTTATAATGAACAGGACTGAAACACAGAGACATCCTGCCACTTCCTCTACACTCTAGCAGGTATGAGACAATAAGAAACCTGCTGTTGTCAGAATTAGAATTGAGATCCCCCCCCCCCCCCCCAACTGGGTATTGTAGGTGAACAGATGGAAGTTGGGAAGAGTGACAGCCTGGGTAAAGTATTTGTGATCCAGATTCTACAAACACTGAGGTAGCTTAGCAAAATAGGCAAGGCAAGAATGAAAAATACAAGCCCCTCCACAGGACTGTAACACCACTTTTAAACATTGAGTTTTTAATATATAACAAAGAGGGTTGCATATTCTTTTGACCATAACTTTCTACTTAGTGTTATTCTTGTCTTTATTCTTGGGCCTGGGGTTATAGTCAAGCTTTAAAACTTCCACTTTGGGATGTGTCAATGATACAGCTTTTTTAAAATGGTAAACATTTTTAGTGAGCTGAGACTGGAGTAACTCTGCATAGGATGGTGCTGTAAAGGCAAGATTTCCCCTCTGTTTCTCTTTCTCTTTACTGACTGAGCTGCCCTAGTAATGTATTTTCTTCTTTGCTAAAGAATTCTGGCTGTCCTATCCTGTCTATGATATTTTGGCAGTTGGCTCAGCCTAGGAACCTGAGGGAAGGATTGGGAGCTTCTTTAATTTAAACAACTTAAATGGCACCCAAGGCATATTGAAATCTAAAAATAACAAAGTATTTTATTTAACATAGAGGGGAATGGTCAGGTGAAATCAAGGCTGAAAATTTCTGAGGTAACTCAATACAGATAACTCTGAGGTAAAATCAGTACATGCACAGACTTTAGTTCTTATGTTTCAGGCTAATGAGAGTTTCTTAAGTTTTTCACAGTGATTTAATCTTGGTTGAGAGGCTTTTGTTCCAGTGTTTTCCCAAACACTCCAGTACTTTCTTTGAGTATTCTCTGCCTCTTTTGGTATCCAGAAGGCTGGTACACTCTTTCCAGTACCTAACCCCCTTCTCTTGAAATACCAGTACCTATCTTGAGTTTTTAAACTGACTCTTAAGATCTCTAAAGGCAGTTTCGAATCACATCAGACCAGAGATCTTTGCACTCCCTGTTTGACTGGGTAGGGAATTTTCTTCTATCTCTAGAAGACCTATCCCCTTTCCTTGGAGCAAATGGGAGTCTTCGTCTACTTCCCAAACTTCCTTGCCAACTTTCCCCAGTTCTCCTGTCTGTGTTAAAATGTTCTCAGTCAGGGCTGAATTTCGAAACTGTGAGTACTTGACTCTTCTCAGCTAGGCTAAAATCAGACTGTCAGTACTCTGACAGACTCTCTCCTTAGCATGGAGCTCTCTCAAGACTTTCTCTGCTCAGTTGACGCTAACCAATCAGATTGCTTGGTGCAGCCTGTCATGCAAAGCTCTCTGGAGAATTAACCTTCACAGCCCTTTAACTGTCTACACAGCACTCCTAAGCTTTTAAGAAGTGTAGTCCATCACAGCAGCTCTGTCTCTTTACTGCTGACTTCTTTTGCAAACTGCCCTGTCTGCCATTCCTACTGAATAATGTGTGATAGCTGGTTGTCTTTTGGGAATCTGGGGTCAAGAAGGAATTTTCTGAGCTCCTGTAAATTGACACAGAAGGGGGTCTTTTTTATTTGTCTTCTCCACATTGTTTTTGGGGCGGGTAGGGGATATGTATAATTTGGACTGTTTAAAACATAACTATGGAAGGAAGGAATTGTGCAGTCAGGTAAGGCTAATTGATGAGCACTCTGAGACAGTGAGAAGGATGTACTGTTCCCAATACAGTCCATTTTTGGCATCTGTAGTTGGATAGGAATGCCTTTAGTTCTGGGCAGCATCAACCAAACCCAGTTTTGGTGGGCAGGCAAGGATAAATGAAGCCACTAGTAAATGAAGGCCAAATCTGCAGCTAGACTGGACTTCCATGCATTGGTGGTATCCATTATAGGCTGCCTGTTAGTAGTAACCTACACTAAAAAGTTAGGGCAGTTTGTTGTTGTAAAAGTAAAATCTAGTTTGACCCTTTGCTGTTTTGACACCATTAGTACCCACATTCAGAAGGAAAGCACAAAACAAATGCAATGTTTGCATTCTGGGTGTGGATACAGGAAAAAAAGCTGCCTGACATACTAACTGCACAACAATGTGGGGAGAAGTAGAAAACAGATGAGTGTAAAACTAAAAGGAACAAAAATATGGCATATTTTGACATGTCTATAAATAAGCTATACTTATGACGCTTAATAATATAGCCTCTTTCAGTTTTTGATATGGGCACAAAGTTGAGTGATTTGGAGCCTGCTGTTTCTTTTGTATAGCTATACATTCTATACATTTATATAGATAGTATATGAGAAAGGGAAAACTGAAAAGTGCATTCTCCCTAGAATATAGCACCTCAGTTCGGCTCTTCCTTACCATTTCCCCCTTCTTTCCTTGATATAAATATGGAACATAGCAACCTTTTTTCTTCACCTCTGCAATATACAAGGATATATAACCAGAATAACTAAATTATTATTCAAGCCTCTCAGCATTTTGCTGATAAAATCTATCTTCCATACTGTTGTGAAAATTACTTGTATGGAATCCCAGAACACTATTGGAACTCTATGTAGAAGTAAAGTGGGAACTCATTTTCACTTGCATAAAAAAGAGCAGAGTAGGAGGGGTAATTTGGGCTTGCTGCCAAAAAAAATGAGATGTTTCCATATGCCTAGGGTCAAACGTTCCTTTAAAAAAAGATACATTCCTAGAATGAAGGTTTGCAGCCTCTTTTCTGGTCAGGTTGCATGGCAGGCAGAAATTCATGGCACAAAGAAACAGTGATGTGATAAACAAAAAACAAAAAACCCACCAGTGACTTTCTGCCAGGAACAGAGAAAAGGAATAATGGCCTTTTTTTTCCAGGGCCACTCCTCTTGGCAACCAAGCCTTGACATAACTGGGAGAGCAACTTATGCAATGATATGCCTGTCACTGAGTGGCTTCACTTACATATATGGATGTAACATTGCAGTGTATGTTAAGTTCAAGACCTAAATCTCAGAAAAACAGAACACATGTTCTGAGCTGTCCAATTAATTAAAAGAGAAGCTTTATTGTTCAATTAAAATCAGACAGATTGGACATTGATCACAATCAGGAAGCTGGCAGTTTGCTCTTACACTTTCCTCTGTACAAATGAATCCCATTCAGTCAGCTAGGACATGCCACTTAAATGAATAAAGAATACAACCTCTTCTTAAACCCACCTGCTGGATTATTTTTGAACACTTGCTGCATATCATTTAATTCCAATCTGTTTATACTAGGTAATTATTTTCGAGGGTTGGTTTCTTAGCTAGTATAACTGTAATATTTCCATTAATGTAAAAAACAGTTTTCCAATGCAAGCAGAAGATATAGATTTGGTTGCTGGAGTGTCAAAGTACATATTTCGTTGAATTTTAAACAAACCTTTCATGCCGATAGATCAAGATGGGTTAGTTGTGTTTGTCTGTAGCAGTAGAGCAAGAATCCAGTAGCATCTTAAAGACTGACAAAATACGCGGCAGGGTATGACCTTTCTTGAGTTACTGCTCACTTCTTCAGATGCCTGGTTATCTGGCATCCATGGGGAATGGAGGCTCTTGTTTAATATGCATAATACTCAAGCTTACTTCTCTATGCTGTACTCCAGTTTGGTGTAGAAGTCAAGAGCGGCAAACTCTAATCTAGAGAACTGGGTTTGATTCCCCACTCCTCCACATGCAGCCAGCTAGGTGACCTTGGGTTAGTCACAGTTCTTTCAGAGCTGTTCTCTCAAGAGCAGCTCTCTCAGCCCCACCTACCACACAGGGTGTCTGTTGTGGGAAGAGGAAGGGAAGGATATTATAAACTGCTCTGAGACCAGGAGAAGGGTGGGGTATAAATCGTCCTTGTCCTCCTCCTGCTCCTTTCCCCCTGCCCCCTATCCAGAGAAATCCACATTGGTTAACCCTACCCCATTGGGAATGCAATGACAACAGTCCCTGTGCTTGTAGGGACCCTTTCCCCTGAGCCATGGAGCCATCTTATGTAGAAGATAGACAAGCTGGTGACTTGCCAGGGATCCTCTAGTGAAGCTGTCTCCAAGCAGTTAGTGAAAGATTAAAAATGAAAGAAGCACTTATGGATGACATCAGCTGGCAGAGCAAGGTGCCAGAGGCCCATCAACAATCAGATGCACTAAGCTGGCCAGCTGGAGAGGCAGTAATTAGGCAAACATGCCCAAAGATGCAGGGGTATGGTGGCTAAAAGGGTGGAGCTTGCCTTCTGGGCAAAGGTGGCTCACTGATTCTGTGATCACACTCACTAAATAATCTGCTTTCTTTTTTAAAATAATATTTTATTGAGTATATATTCATATTCCATAAACATAATTCATATCCTTATATATTATACTCCTTTTCATGAATTAAAGAAAAAAAAGCAAAAATGAGGTTACATTCCATCTGTTTAACTAACAAATTAAACTTTATCCCAATCCAGTTTGTAACCTCTTTTTTCTATTCCCTTATCCTAACCACATATGAAAGCACCATACAACACCCTCTAAATCACCTTATATCCCTTAATACATCCTTTAGATCATCTACCAATAAATTATTACTCATTCTTCTAACTTCTTTCCTGTTCATTCAGTCTTTATTGTTATTCTATCTACTACTATACCTAAAAAGAAAGCTGGATTGGGTTGCCTCTGATACTGGGAGCTGAAGAGGAAACCCTTTCAGCAGGAGGATACCCTCTGCCTGTTACTAGATAATCTACTTTCAATGCACTTTTCAACTGGATTTTACTGTGTGAACTAGCAAAATCCAGTTAGAAAGTGCAGTGAAAGTGGATTGGAAGTGGATTATTTAGTGTTCTGCCTGAGTGTTCTGGATAATCAAGTGCTGGATAATTATATTTTATTTCAGAAAATTTGGCTTAATTATAAGGAACATTTTGCTTAAGATATGTCTTACCCCTTTAAAAAACCCTTTAATTCCTATATTAAAAATGATCTCCTGAACCTTCTGTTTTTGTACATTCTGCAAAATTATTGAAGTGTAGGAGCATTCCTCCTTAGGCAGGCTGTTCCACAAGGTCAAAGCCAGCCCCAGAAAATGTGCCTGAACGGACAGTTGTGAACATTATCCATTTTCAGGGTGACACCTTCAGAAGGCATTGCTCTCATGAGCAAAGCTATTGAAATACAGCATAGCATGAGAAGCAGTCCTGCAGCTAGGTCCAGTCCTTTAAAAGCTTTCTAGGTGTTAACCAGAAACTTGAATTGAACTTCTTAACCAGAAGCTTGAATTGAACCTGGTAACTGATTAATAGCCAATGGAGTGTCTGAAGAATAGGTGTGACACACATGTTTTCCCGAGTGCCCAACAGTAACTGGCTTGTAGTGACTGGTATCAACTAAAATTCCACATTGTCTTTAAGGGCAGAAGCATGTAGAGAGCATTACAAGAGTCTAGTCTCAAGGTAACCATAGCATGGATCCACATAGTCAGATCAGCTGAAATCAAGATAGGGGGGCATATTCTGTGCTATATAAAGGTGAAAGAATGGATTTTTTCAGTCAGGTGTGTCAGATGGGCAAAAATGGGATGTACAAGCTACCCTTAATTGTAATTTATGGAGGTCTGGTTGGAGGTCAGTGACAGGGCGGGTGTCATCCATGGGAGCATCACCCAAGAAAGCCCCCGCCCCCCGGTGCAATCTGACTATGGCCCTGTACCTCATAGGTAAAGACCTACATGCAACAAACAACTGTATTTTGCAAAACAGATAATAAAGAATTCTCTGAAAAATCAATTTTCCCTAAAAGGCTGCCTTTGATTGGAAAGGCATTCTTTGTCAAACCATCATTTATGAAAATCTGGCCTGGACCTTAGGTGCCGCAAACTGGAGCTTTTCGGACCTTTTTGTAACTCCCTCAAAATTTATTCATAGTTCTCCAGGCAAGACTCTATGTTATCTGCAAGAGGTACCCTGCACATGCCTCCACCCCCACCAGAATTTTTCTGGTTACGGGGCTGTACAGGTATTTTTTAAAAAATTAAATAATGGGAAATCATTTTGAATAGCTTAGCAAATGGTAATTAAGACTAGCAGTGTCCCTTTTTCTGTGAAAGGAAATGTCTGATATGTTCTGGAGCCACAATTAAAGGCTTTAAAAATGATTTACATAGAAGAGGGCTAGAAGGTTCCTAAATCATGCACTTCATATATAAAGTGTCTTCTGGGAACTGTCAAGCCCCCCATTCCCTAATCCTGAATAAAATATTGTCATTCAGTTTGTACTGCCTTAAATACAGAGAAAATGATAGTGTTGACTTTTAAAGTATATTAAATATTAGACCCAAATGGACTGCTGTATGTGGTCTTCAGTCAAATACAGCACAAAGAGATTCATGTGGGTGCACGTATGAATGCACTTTGTGCTGATGGCTACTACAGCTGGTAGCAGCTTATCAGGATGTTGAGCAGAGGTGTCTCCCAGCCTCAAAACCTAAAATCCTTTTGAAAAGAACTATCAGGGTTTGATTCTGCAACTTTTTACAAGCAAAACATGTGCTCTGTCACTGAGCTATGCTTCCTTTTTGAAATACGCTTTATCAGAGCTGTAGGGGAAAAAAAATTACAAAGCTGTCCCATGCCTTCCAAATGCATTCCAAAGCTACAACTACTCTTTATCCCATAAATATTGGCTTGGTCAGTTGCTTTCTGGCACTCCCATGACTGCCTACAGGAGCATATGGGCCAGGTAGCAGCTGGTATCATATGAAGAGCCAGTTATGTGAATTAGCCATAAGGATCTCCAAGGAGTTCACATGTTTAGATTTTTAAAAGTTAACAACAAAGTACTAAAAAGAAACATTAAAAAATAATTATCTGCAACAAGATAATCAGGCTTCTAAAAAATGGTTCAGTCAAAGTGCTCTTCCAAATGATAGTCCTTTTTCTAGCCATGTTCTTTGTTACAAAAGGAACCCTAATGACAGCCTTTTATACTAAAACAAGTGGGAACCTGCAGGGACTTGTGGGAGACATCTTGTTTTTGCCTTCCTCTCTATTTCCTCTTTCCCTTTCCTGAAAGCCCTCATAGGTTGCAGTCACATGCCCAAGATAAAGCAGGGAGGAAGTGAGGCTATTTCCTCTGGAAGAAATTGATCCGCCATTGCATGATCACATGGATTTTTGTAGATGTGGGTGCAGCCTGCCACTGCATGATCAGATGCAACCGCTGGTGAGTCGTTTTTTTTTTTTTTTTTAAGTTTGTTCCTGATGTGCTTACATGAGGAATCGATTATTTGCACCACCCCCTATGGAATGTGCAAGGGTGTGCGCTGATGCACATACGGCAACTGGTGGTGGTGGTGGGGACAATGGCATGAAGTCGAGATAGCCTGATTAGACTATCCTGATGCCATGGGAGTGCGCTGGCATGATCAGAGACAGGAAAGTCTATCTGTGGCCCATAGCAACCCGTTTGCTAAAGGACTTTCTGACGTTTGTCTGTTTTTTTTACTCCACGTGTGCGGCAGAGCAAAATGGGTTGCTGACAGCTGCGGGGTGCTTCCCAGATGTTGGCATCTGATCGCACTCCTTTGATCCGCCTGGCATTCATGCCTATGTTGGCGCAAATTGTGCATGTGATCACAGCCATAGTGTCTCCCATTTTCCTGCTTTCTTGACTACTCCCCACCCAACAGCCAAACTATATTTAATTGCCCCTCTGTCTTCAACTTCCTTCCCAGCAGCCTCTACCTAGGAAAACTATGGCCCAGTTGTATGATGCCAGCCACTGGTCCAGGCCCACTTGCATGCAAGGGAATTGTCAAAGACCTTGGGGGGGGGGGGAATTTCACTTTCACCTGTATCCCTTCACCATACTTCTTCCTCTTTCCATCCTCCTGGTAACCCCATATCCACTCTCCTTTTCCTTCCTCATTCTCTCCTTCTCAGCCATTCACCAACCAGTTTGGTGTAGTGGTTAAGTTTGCAGACTCTAATCTGGGAGAATTGGGTTTGATCCCCCACTCCTCCACTTGCACCTGCTGGATGACCTTGGGCAAGCCATAGTTCTGTCAGACCTGTTCTTGAAAAAGAGCAGTTTCTGTTAGAGCTCTCTCAGCCCCACCTACCCCGCAGGGTGCCTGTTTTGGGGAGGGGAAGGGAAAGGAGTTTGTAAGCCACTTTCAGACTACTTCTCACAAGGGCTTGCCCAAGGGCGGGGTATAAATCCAATATCCTCCTCCTCCTCTTCTATCTGCCTTCCATCTTCAGCTATATTTATTATTTATTTACTTCATTTATGGCCCACCTTTATCCACAGTGGGAACCAAAGCAGCTAACATCATTCTCCTCTCCTCCTTTTCTATCCTCACCTTATACCCTCAGCAGACTATAATGCCATAGAGTCCTCCCCCCCAAATCAGCCCTTTTTCTCCAGGGGAGCTGATCTCTGTTGCAAGACAGTTGTAATTCCAGGAAATTTCCAGGTGCCATTTGGAAGTTGGCAAATCTTCCTGGACACCTGGCTGGATCTCTCTTTCTCAGATTGCACTGGAACTTTTGTCCAGTTTCCTGTTGGGGCCTTGCAAGCTCTCATCAAGAAACTGCAAACCTCTTGGTTTGTCTGAAGGCTTCAGCTGCCCAGAGGCTTGGTATTCTTCCTAGATGAACCTCTGGTTTCCTTGGTACCCCCCCTCCCTCTCTCTCCCTCTCTCAGCCCCCTTACCAGTGTCCATCCATAAATCATAGTCACCTTAAACAAGGCATTAAGAGCCTATGATCAAGGTAGTAGTATGTTTATCAAGCCAAGCATAACCATAACACATTGGAATATGATCAAGGTTCAAACTCCCCAGCAGGGCGGTCTTGCTTCCCTCTCTTGCTTTCCACACATTCTGCATCCTTCTGCATCTAGAGGCTCCATCCGTTCCTGGCTCATTCCATTCCTAGCTAGGGGTTACACTTAGAAGCAGTAGGATTTAGTCACAAAGAAATATGTATATCATACATGTTTTTTTGTTGGCCATATGTGTTCAGTTTGTGTTCAGTTTTCAGATTCTTGTGGAGCTCTTGTATCTTATGGCAGGTGAGACTGCCTTTCAGATGTTATCCAAGATGCAAGAACAAAAGTTTTGTTGGTACTTCTCTGCCAAGTCCAGAGTCATCATAAATCTGTTCATTGATGATAATACAATGATCTTAAAGTAGATTGTCTTGCAACAAAACTGACAAAATTATGATTAATAAACTAAGCAGAAGAAGAAAGGAAGGAGCAGCAAAATATAAAAAGACAATTGACCCATTTGGCAGCAGTCTTTATTCAACACAAAGCTTTTGCCAGGCTACATGAAGTCTATTTGCACCAGTCATTCATGACTGCAGAATTCGGGAGGGCACTTGTCATTGAATACTACACTTGATGGTCAGGAGACATTTGAAGAGACCCCCCCCCCCCTTTAGCAAGGTTAAATACAAAAACAATAAACTTCTTATACAGAAAAGTTTCCAAAGTGTTCTTAACAAAAGGGGCTTCCTTTCCTTCCCTCTTAACAATTATTCAGCATAGAAGGGATTTCAGTTACTTTAAGATACAATTTGACACATGGGAGATAATCTTCACCTTTCAAATGCAATTAACACTGTCTGAGTGAACACTGCCGAGTGTGAAATGGGATTTAGTAAAACAAATGAGAATTTTTTTTAATACCAGAAGAGCTATTGAAGTTAATAAAAAAAATCAGTATTATTCTCATTGTGTCTTTTGTAATTCAGATGTGTTTTCATCGAGTTCTCAGCTCTGGATATCCAGAAATGCATAGAGGTTCCTGTGACAGATATAATAACACTGTGGTCTGTGCCTAGCAGGGTGGACACAGTGCAGTGACCATGCTGGTGCATGACTATTAACTAGCTATTAATGGCTGCCACAGGCCACTGTCCTTATTGACCCTTGTCTGTGTTCAGTTCACTGGCTAGTCATCCTCGGGTCCTAACTTTGCCTCTCACTCTTTCCAGTGCGATATGGTCTCCTTCTTAGTCATATGTCAAGAGGGACATCCATTTCCTACAGCTATGCAAGTCATCTTGTTTGTTTTCATGTGATGTTTGAGTTGAATCTGGATGGTATGAGAGACTCACAGTAGGAATTTTTGTCTAGGGGTCCTGGGGGCTCTTCTTGACATCTCTGCCATAGTTTAACTGAGCTAGCATCCCTTTATATTCCTTATGCAAGACCTGTCATCAGTCCAAACAACTGTCAGTTTTCCAACCCTGCATGGGACCTCCTTCAATAATCACATGAGTTATGGGAAAGGCTTACACTGGGTAACAAATGGGAAACTGAGCTCCCAATATTGAAATCTTCGCTTTTAGTTTTGTTACTTTGATAAAGCACCAAGGTGAGGCCATTCTTAATTAAAAGTAATTTCATTCCAATGAGCAGCACTGAGTTAGTGTACTTTTTAAAAGTACTAAATATATACTATTTCTATAAAATATGAAATCATTTTTACTGTATTCCCATTAATGCCAGCACGCACTCATCATGATTAATGTTGTTGTATAAATACTGCAGGAATTAATGAGTAGGTTATTAATTTTTGAGTGTTACCAAAAATTTTATAGAGGACTGAGGCATTTAACTGCTTTAAATTGTACATTGCAATATACATTTTAATGTTCTACTGTACAAATCAGAATAATGTATTTATAAGATTTGCTAGCATTATCTGCATGCCAGGCTGCTCTGCAGCACATATACACACTGCTATTCCAGCTCTGTGAATCCTTTCATGATTTTACAATAACTTGAGATAAGGTTTTAATACTCCTTCGTCTATCATACATTTAGCCCAGCCATCAGATCTCTGGGCTCTGATGCACAGATAAAGCTTCCAGTGAGGACAGGCTTCTCTATTCAGTAATCTGGTTGGAATGTGTTGCAATGCATGGGGGGGGGGGGAACTACCTCAAGCAGGGTAGTTTTGTTTGTGAAAGACTGTCTGTATTTACATCTTCACTGATGTTTCATAATAGGAAAGAAATCTCAAACTTTTATTAACATGACTCACAGAACACTGTAGTATGGTGGTTAGAGTGTTAGAGTAGGATCTGGTTTGAATCCCCATTCTGCCATAGAAGCCTGCTGGGTAATCTTGGGTCACTGACACTTTTTTAGCCTAGCCAACCCCACATGATTGTTGTGAAGATAAAAAAGAATAGAGAAGAATGATGTACGCCACTTTGGGTCCCATTAGGGAGGAAGTAATACAAGATATGGAAATATAGAACCTTGAAAATTATCTAACCTACTTAGTGGGTGGCACTGATGTCTACATCCCATAATAGCAGTTTCAAAATCACTCTTGCTCAAAGGAGAACAACTGCTTCAGTCAATAGTGCAGCAGAAAACTTTCTCAAACACTATTGATTTGTAAGAAAAAAACACTCTTAGGAGGAGGTACCAGTGTCCACATTTACTGACTTGGCTACCACCAACATAGGGTCACCAGCCCCCTGGTGGGAGCAGGGGATCCCCCAATTTCACAGTCTCCAGGCCACTGCTGGCCAGCTGGCCAGTGGGGGGAGCCCTGCCCCCAATAGCCACAGCCCAGCATGATGTCCCTGGTGTGATGACATCACATGGAAGTAATGTCACACCAGGGAGTTCCGCAGTGACAGTCTGGTATTTGGGGCAAAACTGTATCATAACCATAGAGTTTTGTGCAAAATACCAGAGTGTGACCGTGTAACATCTCTGGCATGATGATGTCACTTCCACATGATCTTATCATGCTGCGGACATCAAGCATGGTGACTTTGCCCCCCCCCCCTTCCTGGGAAGCTCCCTCCCACCCCCTGCCAGCAGAAGAAAAGGACCTGGCAAACCTATACCAACAGGAGACAGATTTGAGATTTGAGATGGGTATAGATTGTGCCAATAAGCATAAGAAACAGAAGTACTAGAATATCATATACCTGTAGGTATTGTAGGACAAGGGGAAAGGAATGTGATTTCTGAATGTGATTTCTGACACTTTCTCCTTAATACATATATTGACAGCTGTCACTGTGCCTTCAAAAATTTAGTCACAATAGATCCAGATCTTGGTGGCCTAGAAGCTTCTGATTAGAGAAACTCATAGCAGAACATATACTTTTTTATAATTGCATTTTTGTATAAGAAGCCATATTAAGCAAAAGTATTATTAAAAGCCACTGTAGGTGGAATTAGGATGCAATAGAAATGGAATGCGTAAACTGCAAGGATGCCGAGAGCAAGTTTAATGTGATTCACAACCCTTATCAGCAAGCCCTCCATATGCAAGTCAGAAAGGAACCCAGTGTTCTCTAATGTTCCCATTGTCCTGGAGACCAGATAAGTAAATGCAATCACTGACATAAATGCCCAGTATAAGGAGAGACCAAAAGGAAGGTTTAAAGTCAAATGATGCTTGTATGACGTTAACTGTTTGGTACCAATTAGAGATTCTTCAATGTGTAAACTATATGTGATGTCATTTGGGGTATAAGACCTTCTGCCCATTCTGGTTATGGCAGAATACAGCTTTGGAGTGGCTAAAGTGCTAATGTACTCAGCCCTGTATTCACTGTTTTGAATGCATTAAATAGTCATCTAACTCGTTGGACTCCGGCTGTGTGTTTCCAATTCGGCCACGGGAACATGCAGGCACTGATTTGTGCATCAGTATGGTCAGAGTGAGGTTACTAACCTTAAGGTAGGGCATGGATTTCTTCCATGCTTTGATCAGAACATCAGGCATAGACGTACTTTTAAGGCACTTTTCAAACATAAGGAAGATCTGAACATAAGAAAAATGCTGCTAGATTATACCAGTGGTCCATTTAGTCCAGCAACCTGTTTCAAACAGTGGCCAACCAGTTTCCCTGGTGAGCCAACAGAATATAGATTGCAAGACCTTCCCCTGATGTTGCCTTTTAGCATTGATGTTCACAGATTTATTGCCACAAGACACTGAATGTTCCCTTTAGTAATCATGGCTTGATGGACTTCTTCACTAATGTGTCTAACCCCCCTTTTAAAGTAATATGTACTAGTAACTGTCACTGCACCCAGTGGCAGTGAATTTTACCATTTAATTACTAATTGAAGGAAGAAGTACTTTCTTTTGTCTGTCCTGAATCTGTTGCTCTTCAGCTTCATTGGATGCCAGCCCTGAGTTCTAGTATTAGAAGAAGAAGACCTCTCCATACACTTTCTCCACTCCATGTATAATTCAATCAGCTTTGATCATGTTCCTCTTAATGGCCTTGTTTCTAAAATGAAAGTCCCCAGAGTGTTCAGCGTCCACTTACAGGAAAGGTGGCCCAATTCCTCAGTCATCTTGGTTAGCCTCTTCTGCTCTCTACAATATCTTTTCTGAGCTATGGCAATCAGAGCCAGCTTGGTGTAGTGGTTATGAGCATGGATTCTAATCTGGGAGAACCAGGTTTGATTCCTAACTCCTCCACATGCAGCTGCTGGTGTGACCTTGGGTCAATCATAAGTTCTTTCAGAGCTGTTATCTCAAGGACAATTCTGGAAAGAGCTATCTCAGTCCCACCTACCTCACAGGGTGTTTGTTGTGGGGAGGGGAAGGGAAAGGAGATTGTAAGCCACTCTGAGACTCCTTCAAGTAGTGAAGGGTGGGATTTACCATATTTTTCGCTCCATAAAATGCACTTTTCCTCCCCAAAAAAGTGGGGGGGGAAATGTGCGTCTTATGGAGCGAATATGGAGCTTTTCTTACCTGTAACAGGGCTCTTTCTTCAACAGGAATGCAGGGGAACGCCATTCAGGCTGGCATTCCAGCCTTCCCCGCCCCTCCCTGCTGGGCCTGAGCTGTTAAGACTTAAAAGGGAAACGGCAGGAAAAACCCCACCAGGCTAAGTACTCTTTCCCTTTAAGTGCTTTTCCCCTTTAAGACAGCCAGCAGCAGAAAGCCCTGCCCACAGATTAAGCTCCGTGGCTACTTTGCACAGAAAGGCCTGGCTTTGCATGGCATGCCGACGTCTCTCTTCTTTCCTTTCTCTATCTTTCTTCCTTCCTTCCTTTCCTTTTTTCTGTCTGTCTATCTGTCTTTCTGTCTCTCTCTCTGTCCCCACCTTTCTTTCTTCCTTTCTCTTTCTCTTTCTCTCTCCTCCTCCTTCCTTCCTTTCTCTCTCTCTCTCTCTCTTTCTTTCTTTCTGTTTCATTTTTTCCTGTTTTCCTCCTCTAAAAACAAGGTGCGTCTTATGATCAGGTGCGTCTTATGGAGCGAAGAATACAGTAAATCTCTTCCTCCTCCTCCTTCTTCCAAATAAGGTTGCACCATATCTAAATAGACCAAGCTAGGCAGATCTTGTCAGATCTTGAAAACTAAGCAGGGTCAGCCTTTGGTAGTACTTGGATGGGAGAGCACCAATGTCTATTCAGAGACAGGCAATGGCAAACGACCTCTGAACTTCTCTTGGCTTGAAAATCCTGTGGGGTTGCCATAAATTGGCTGCGATTTGATAGTAGAAAAAGAAAACCCTTTACAAGAGCACTACAATATTTACCATTTCATTTTCAATCCCTTTCCTCATAACCCCTAGCAAAGAAATTGCCTTTTTCACCACTGCTGCACACTTACTTCTCTATGCACATCCATCTGAGAGTTCTGGGATTTGCTTTAGGCTTGATGTTTCCTGCTGAGTAGTAAACCAGTTCTGTTGCAGGTAATGTGTATTACAGTGAAAGAAAATATGCCGGGATTGCTTAGCTTTTATTTAATAGCCATACGTTTTTTATTGGCAGACACTTAACTTTAGATATGTTAAATGGTTTCAGATGTCAAAATTTCCAAAATTCTGCTGAAACCCTATGTGGTACACTACTTAACTCTTCAGTGCACCTTGCCTTACTAAAAAGGCTTACACAGTACTTTTACCACCAAGCATGTTTTGAACTCATTTTCTTTTTAATGTGCCATTCTATATGACACCTTCTAAAAATGTGGTTTATACCAAATGTTGAACACCATATGTTAATTATATATGGAAACTCTAGTTTTACTACTTCAACACACTGTGTGGACATTTTTACAGGTAAGCATATGTCATCCCTTTAATTTCTCTACTAGAAGCTCACTCTTTTAACTAAGTCTGCTTTCTTCCTATGCATTTAAAATTTTTGTGACCAGTGTGTATTTCTTTACATTTGTCTATATTAAGTTTTATTGGGTGTCAGTAAACCCAGTTATCCACTATGATTCAAGTCATTTTGATTTTTACTTGCTGCTTACTCTGATTTTATGGCATATCTTAAATTTATATTATCCACAAATGTAAGTTGCTGAAGATGTTTCTCCACCCCACCAACATCTTTCTAACTCCTCCAACACACTCCTTCACACACCGTGTGAAAACCAGAGAGATATTTGTGTTTGTCTGGTTAGATTGATCAGTTGCCTGTGTGGATGATCAATGCAAATTCCTATAATATTTTAGTCTGGGTGGCTATAGCCCTGCAAGGTCAGACAGAAAAGCAGTAGCAGTGTGTTCAATGCAAAAGTAATGGGTAGATGTAATATTGCTATTCAGAAGGCATGCAGTGCTCCCTTCCTCCTATTTTAAAGGTTTTGGATACTGTGAATTCTAGCCAGTAATATTTTTTTAAATATATATATATATATATATATATATATATATATATGGCAAATATTTGCCATTTAATACTTTGTGATATGGAAACCATTCCCCTATTCCTTATTTGTGTCATCTCTTTTTATTCTATATTGAGTCAAAAGTACTGTTTACCTGCTCAGGGACAGAACAAAGTTTGAGTCCAGTGGCACCTTTAAGACCAACAAAGGTTTATTCAAGGTATAAGCTTTCATGTGCAAGGACATTTTTTTCAGATACAGTGTGCTTGCTCACAAAAACTTATACATTTAATAAAACTTTACTGGTCTTAAAGGTGCCACTGGACTCAAACTTTGTTCTGCTGCTTCAGACCAACATGGCTACTCACTTGAATCTGCTTAGGGATACTTTGTGATCCATTTAAACATAAAAACTTAAAATGTCCTTGGCTTGAAGCGTGGCTTAAATTGAGCCCTGACTCTAGCTCATAAAAAAACAGAGCATTCAGCCTAGAAAGAGGCAACATTCCTTGGACTGGAAACTATGTATAGATCAAACTGTTTGTTGCTGGAAGCCTTGATTCAGTTTCAGGGCCACAGGCGAGAAGACAGGTTTAATTATTCCACCAGTACCCTTTATATAAACTCAAATGTCCAGGGTACTGATATTAACCCCATTGAGGAAAGCTAGTCAGTCTTCCAGCAGCTTGTATGTTTCTTCCAAATGGAGCAATAAACAGTTCTGAGGCCTATATAAAATGGGGGAGGGGGTTGTTGTTAACCATGGCTCCAGTCTGATTCATCTCTTCATGACTGCTCTGACAATAAAATTAGATTGAAAATCAGTTCACTAGACTTTCATTGTCTGGTCTGGTCTGGCCCTCAAAACTAAGCCTAAAAAAGCCAATTGTCAGGGTCACCATTCAGCAAGTCCATGTAAACTAATAGTTCCTTGGATTAGGGTATTTTCTCTGTTCCATTACCGACCTCCCCACACACACACATTTTCAGTTGCTCAGAAAAGTAACAGAGGTGCAGAATTCAGCTTTCCACATCCATGCACTTCAGAAATTGTGTGGATTGTGTTATGAAATGCTGCCAATAGAAAGTGTCCTTAAAGCACATCTCTGCGTAGCAGTTTTAATCTGTACTCTAGCCTTACCTTTTTAGGATGAGTGCTACTTACCCCAGTTTGAATGTCTCAAACTTCCAAATTATGCCACATGTGGATAAGGTACCCAGATAGACAACCCAGAGTCTACACACTTTTATTTAAGCTCATGTATAGTGATTCTTAGTGAACAAGGATTGGCTTAATGACTTATGTCCTAGTGTGGCAAGTATTGCAATGAATCTAAGATAAAGAAGTATAATGGAATGTGCTTTTAGTATTATTGTTTTTCAAATAAAAATACTACCCAGGAAAGCCAGGTAGATAACTCAAAATGATGGAATGAACTATTTACATGAGTGAATGCTACTCTGTGTGAGTGAAGGTTGCCGAATTATTCCCTAAAGGAAAACGTTCAAGAGAAAAAGAAAGATTGCTGAGGCATTCAAGCAAGCTCTATAATATAAGCTGCAAAAGCATTTGATCAAAACCCAATTAAGTTGTCATATAATCTTTTCTTTAGCTCATTCTCATTATTGATGATGGACCAAATGTTCTGTTTGCAAACAGAAACTATTTTCCTAGGAGACTTTCATTCTTGATTTATTTAATGACACCAGACAGTGGTTATAATGCTTCTGTTTCCAATGCTGAATTATGATACCGTAAGGATGAGGAATATGTGCAGAGCACACAACTGCAGGTAAGATCTGAATCCACATAATAAAGGCGTGGGATCTGAATGTCCAGTCCTAGTTATGGAGCAAAACACTTGGCTGAGAGCTTTGTGCTAATGTTGCTACTGCTTATATTATCTGGGTGTTCCTCCCCTCTGTATAACTTGATCCACTACTGTAATCAGGCCTTGTGATGTTATAACATTTCTCCCAACATCCCTTTTTCATTTTCTTGGCTGAGCAGTCCCTGTTCTTCTTCGTTTATCTGTCTGCCCCACCCAGTTGTTTAGATGTATATAGATATGTGCTGACCCAGCCTAGGGAACTGAGGAACTGACAAGCCTCTTTTGTTTGTGTATGTCAGATTACGGCACAAGAGGAGCCGATAGTAATTCAAAACAAATACGTACATACCTGCTTTATTTTACTTGTGTATGCAAAATAGTCAAGTAGGTATCAGGTTTAAACTTGGCAGTTGTTTTGTTTTACAAACAGGTCTTTAAAACTGTGGAGCAAGATCCTTTGGCAGTTACTGTTTGAATAAACAGGCATAAGCTTCTTTGTCTCAAAAATACAAGTTTGAGATGGCAGGAACATACACACAAGTTCCAGTTTTCCTTCTTAAACACTTGATAAGGAGTGCTCCCCTTTACTAGGAGCTATTTCTCTCAGAGAAGGACTACTGGTCCTACGTCCCTAATTCAGGAACTTCCTTGATCCTCTCACTCTGCTTCACTGCCACTCTCAACTTTAGAATTTCATTTGAATCCCCTGTCACTCAGGGTTTTCAGACTGGGTTAAAGTATTGACCATTACAGATGTCTGCCACAGTATATGCATATAAATATAACTCCCATTAGCATGGCACATTACACTGACCAGAAGCAAGGGTTAACTCAACAATTGAAAGTGTGAGAGGCTGTTGGAGATAGCTGAAATGGACAAACTAAGTATTGTTTGGAAAGATAAAAATGAAGATATATATTTGAAAAGATGGTCAAGAGCTTATGAATGGTTGGACATTAAACTAGAAATATAGACTCACAATCTTAACAATATGAAATACCCAAAAAACTTTGCCAGGAAAGTTTAAGATATTAATATATGCATGTTACAGATATGTTTGTATGTTAAAAATATAAATAAAAACTTTAAAAAAAAGAAAGTGTGAAAGGAAATCATTACTGTACCGTATTACAGCACCATATAGCCAGTGATATTTGGCTATGTGATGAAGTCACAAAGCCTATTCAGAGAGAATGAAGCTTTGCCTCTTCACTCTGAAAGAAATGTCATGTTGCCAATCATATTTAGCTATATAATAATATCACAATACCAGTTCAGGGTGAGGCCAGTACTATCTGTTTTCACTCCAACTGAATTATTTCTTCAGTGTTTTCAGTTCTCTCAAACAATTTTGAAAGGGGGAGATTTTTTGTGGGAGTGAAAATTTTTGTCTTTTAGTCCTAGTAGTAAACCCAGCAGTGCTATCCAAAACCATCCACCCTTCTAAATCCATTGAACTCAATGGGCTTAGAAGTGGTAGCTCTGTTTAGGATAGCATGGCAAGACATCATTGATATTTCCTGTCAGGTTCCCTGTCATTTTCTGGCCCTTCCCCTTTTTCTTTTCAGGTCCTCCAGTCGGGAGATTGGTGTCCGGATCCCTTCCCTGTCTCCCCTGCCCCTCCCATCTCTGTGTAGCTAATTTGTTTTGCCAGCTCTGCTTATCTCTGCCGCTGTACTGTTAGCCTTGAGCTGTCTCGCTCTGGGTTCCTCCAGGTGTCTATGCGTGGGAATGCAAGTAGAGTGCACTAAGGGGCATGGGGGGGGGGGATTATGCTTCGCTGCGTGCCTTTTTCATGAGAACATAATGGTTACAGGTTTTTGCGCTTCATGGTTGTACACTGATTGGTGCCTGTCAATCCAGTGCCTTTTGAATACTGTATAAGAGATCCTAGCTTCATCTATCTGGTATCACTAACAAAGAACGTGTTCCTGAAAGACCATTAAGAAAATAAAGGACTTTGTTTTCACACGAGGCCTGACTTATTGGTTCTCATCAGAAGTCTCACAGATTGTTAGTGATCTTCCTTTCAATCGGGAAGGAGTGATCCCCATACCTGAAGATGTCAGAGGATGGGTCCCTCGTTCCCACCTCCACCCCCGAGACACCAGCGACCACTGCACCTGCAGAGCCGGTGACTACAAACTTTGAGACCTATGCTCCCTTCTGTTGGGGGGGGGGAGCCGTGGGTGGATGGTCGCCTATGCCAAGGTACTCCTGGTTGACTTTTGGCATGGGCACAGCGAAGTCCTGGGTCCATGACAGACGGGGCTCCCGTGTGCGGTTTGCAGATGAGGAGAGGGAATCCTGGAGGCTGAGTCTACCCCCTGAGGAATGACACCCCCCCTCGGCAACCGGAGCAAGGTACTGATGACCTCTAGCAGCAAATGGATTGGAGGTTCGAGGAAATGCACGATCAGCTGGTGGTTGAGCTATGTGAGGCGTTACTCGAGATGCAACAAGTTGTGGTGGGAGCCACGGGAGCAGGACCCACCAGAGGAGCTGGTGCGGATGGAGGGCTTCCACCCCCTCCACAGCAGGTAGATGGGGGTGCGGGTCCTGCACAGCCAGTGCCTGGGGGCCCTCCATTGCCACCCGGGGCCCCAGCCCAGCCAGTACCATGACCCGTGGACCGGTTGTATCGGCAACCTCCAAGTGACCCCCTGACGGCTACGTTTGACAGTGACCCCAACAAGCTCCGGTTCTTCATCATTGAGATCGAGCAGTTCCTGGAGTCTTGGGGACACCTTTACCCTACGGAACGTAAGCGGGTTGGCTACATCGGTTCGAAATTGTGGGACACTGCAAGTGACTGGTATGTGAGTTTACACAACCCCCCAGGTCCTGAACTGAGATCCGTGAACGACTTAATGTGGGCCCTTCGGCAGCACTACAAGAATCCCTTGAGGGAGGAGAAAGCCAGGAATCAGTTAAGGAAGCTGGTTCAGGGCCGATCCTCTGTAAGGGAGTATACTGCTCAGTTTTGTAGAATAGCTGCGAAGGTGCATGGCTGGTCTCAAGACCTTTTCATCGAGAAATACAGGGGAGGCCTGAACTCAGAGATTTACGAGACTGTGTTACTAAATGATCGGCCTGGCTCCCTGGCAGCGTGGATGAGGGTGGCGGCCAATGTGGAGGAGCGCTTTACTTTGATCAAGTTGGGGTTGCAAGCATCCCACTCTGCTGCTAAAGCCACTCCCAAATCCAAGTTCAAAATGGCAATCCAAGAGTTCCGCGATGCCCGCTTCAAACAAGGACTCTATGAGATGCGGGGAGAGCGGGCATTTTGCATCCTCCTGCCCCTTGGGGGGAGTGAAGACACCTAAGACTCCCATCCCAACCTCTGGAGGGACACCTCAGCAACCCAAAGGAACTTTTAAACCCCGGGCATTACAGCTGGAAGGGGCAACGAACGAAAGCACCGAGAGGGCGACATTGGAAGTTGTTGCAGTGCAGCTATCGGGAAACTTCCAAGACCTGCAGCAGGAGGCGTGAAACTGCAGGTCCCCCCTCCAGCCGTGCCGCCAATGGTGAGCAGTCCCAGACCTTTGCTCTATATGGTTGTGACTGTTGTTGTACCCGAAAGTGGCACTCACGTTCAGGTGCGGGCACTCATTGACTCAGGGTGAGCCAGAGACTTGATTAGTCCTTTAGTAGTAGAGGGTTTGGGACCTAAAGTAAACTTGTTGGGGGAGCCTTTACGGTTCACCCAGATGGATGGGTCCGAGATGAAGGAAACTTGTGTGGCAGAGACTGAACCATTAATTTTAGGCACAGGGAACCATTGGGAGAAGAGGGCCTTTGTAATAACTCCACATGCCCAATTCCCCATGGTACTGGGAAGTCCCTGGTTGGGAGCCCATGACCCCTACATCAAATGGAGCAAAGGGAAGATCTCCTGGGTTGACCCTAAGTGCACACAACATACATGGGATCCTGCCTGGGGTTTGGGGGCCCCCTCTTCCCCCTTTGCCTGCTTGGTCTCGGAGGACCTAACCAAAATCCTTCAAGAGTACTGGGATTTGGCTGAAGTGTTTAGTGAGACGGAGGCAGATGAGCTTCCCCCCCATAGACTTACTGACTGTGCTATTGAACTTTTGCCGGGGGAGAAGCTACCCAAAGGGAAATTGTACTCCATGAGCCCTGCAGAGAGGGATGAGTTATGGAAATGTTTGGATAAAAACCTGGAGCGGGGTTTCATTCGGCCAGCCAAGTCCCCGTTTGCTGCCCCTGTCCTTTTCCAGAAAAAGAAAGACGGGGGCTTATGACTTTGCACAGACTATAGAGGGCTGAATGCCGTCTCCACTTCTAATGCTTATCCTTTGCCTCTCATAAAAGACTTGCTAGTGGAGGTAGCGAAGGGGAAGATTTTTTCCAAACTAGATTTACGGGAAGCTTACTTCCGAGTGCACATCAAGAAAGGGGATGAGTATAAGACTGCTTTCAATATCCCCCTGGGGCAATTCCAATACCTGGTTATGCCCTTTGGATTGGCTGGGGCTCCTGGCATATTTATGAGCCTCATAAACGAGGTGTTACACAAACTTTTGTTCAAAGGGGTGCTTTGTTATTTAGATGACATCATCCTTTACTCGCAAGACCGGGAGTCCCATGTTAAATTGATGAGGGAAGTGCTGACCACCCTTAAGAACCATAAACTGTATGCTAAGCTGTCAAAATGCAAGTTCCAGTGCACTGAGATTGATTTTTTGGGGTACCACATTTCCCCTCAGGGTCTTGAGATGGACCCGGCTAAAGTGGAAGCAGTAGTATCGTGGGAAGCACCCGTACATGTAAACAACTCCAAAGTCTCCTAGGATTTTGCAACTTCTATAGAACATTCCTAAAAGATTTTGCTACGGTTACTCTGCCCCTGACTGATCTATTAAAAACGAAGGGGAGAGGACCTGAGGCTGGTAAGCCAGGTGAGCGCTTAAACTGGACAAGTAACTGTCAGACAGCTTTTGAGACTTTAAAGAAACTGTTTACCTCGGAGCCTATCCTAGCCCATCTTGATGAAACCCGGGATGCTTCGGATGTGGCCATGGGGGGGGGGATTCTGCAGATGGGGGAGGATGGGAAACTGCACCCCTTAGCATATGTTTCAAAGAAATTTAATGAGACTGAGAGACACTTGTCGGTTTGGGATAAGGAGGCTGCAGCAATTTGCCTCGCTCTCTCCACTTGGCGCCATTGGCTAGAAGGTGCACAGGCAACTTTTGAAATCTGGGCTGATCATAAAAATTTGGAGGTGCTGCATACCTGAAGGACTCTTAATGCTAAGCAGCTTCATTGGGCTGATTTCTTTTCCAAGTTTAACTTTAAACTTCATCATTTCCCTGGGACAGCCAACTCGTTAGCAGACACATTGTCCAGGTTACCCCAGCATGAGTCTAAGCGGGAAGAGATTTTTGACTCCGTGTTTTCCCCGGAGCAATTGAGTGGGGCTGTTGTTACTAGAAGCCAAAATCAACAATCCGAGGCAGCCCCTTTGTCAGAGTGGATTACAAAATGTGCACTGGAATATTTTCAGCATGATCGGGATGATTGGGGAGGGGAAGATGGTGTGGAAACTCGACCAGATGGTTGTTGGTATAAGGGCACTAAATTAATAGTGCCAAAATCCCTGAGACTGTATATCTTGCATGCTTGCCATGAGTCAAAGCTCTCTGGACATTTTGGATTCCTTAAGACATTAAAATTGATTCAAAGGCAGTTTTGGTGGCCGCGGATGCAGAGAGATGTCTCAGACTATGTAACCTCCTGCCAAACCTTTTTGATGTGTAAAAGACTTGGGGGGGGGGGCAAGCCTCCGGGATGTTTACAACCCCTTCCAACACCTTCCAGACCCTGGGAGGTCATATCAATGGATTTCATTACAAATTTACTACCCAGTAAAGGGAAAACAGTGATTTGGGTGGTGGTTGATCTATTCTCCAAACAAGCACACTTCGTCCCATTTAAGCAATTGCCCACAGCAAAGGGCTTGGCTAAAGTGTTTTTTGCTCATGTAGTGAAACTGCATTCTTTCCCTAAGCATATAGTCTCCGGTAGGAGGAGTCAGTTCATTGTCACCTTCTGGCGGGAGCTTTTACAGGTCATGGGAATCGAACCTGCCCTAAGCTTTGCTTACCACCCAGAAAGTGATGGACAGTCCGAACATGTCAATCAAATCTTAGAACAATTTTTGTGTTGCTACTCCAATTACCATCAAGACAACTGGGTGGATCTTCTTCCCTTTGCAGAATATAGCTACAACAATGCAGTGCATTCATCTATGGGGGTCTCCCCATTTATGGCAGTGGGGGGTTTCGAAGGCGATCCACTGCCCACCATCACCCCCCCAGGGGTGGACTCCCCCTCTCAGTTTGGAGATTGGTGGACTTCCCTTCAAAACTCTTGGCCCCTCATCGCTAAGAATTTGGAACGAGCCAAAGTGGATTACAAAAAATATGCTGACAGGGGTAGGGCCCCTGGGTGGGACTTGGAACCTGAGGATTCAGTGTACATTTCCACCAAGAACATTCAGGGTCTGCAACCTAGCCGGAAGTTGGGTTGGAAATTTGTGGGCCCATTTAAAGTTGTGCGTAAGATTTCCTCTGTCTCATTTGAACTTGAACCGCCTAAGTCACTGAATTCTGTGCATCCTGTTTTCCATTACAGCCTGCTGAAGAAAAGCCCTGGGCCGAACTCATGGAGACCGGATCCTCCTGCTCCTCCTCCTCTGATGAAGGAGGGGGAACCACATTATGAGATCTCCAGTATTTTGGACTCTATAAAGTTAAACGTGGTCATTTATTTTATCTTGTCAGCTGGGTGGATTTTGGTCCTGAATGCAATGAATGGATTTCTGCTGAGCATGTTCATGCACCACGTTTAATCCGTGCTTTTCACAAATGTTATCCATCTAAACCAGGTGGGGAGTGATTTTGGGAGGGGTAGGATTTCAGGTTCCCTGTCATTTTCTGGCCCTTCCCCTTTTTCTTTTCAGGTCCTCCAGTTGGGAGATTGGTGTCCGGATCCCTTCCCTATCTCCCCTGCCCCTCCCATCTCTGTGTAGCTAATTTGTTTTGCCAGCTCTGCTTATCTCTGCCGCTGTAATGTTAGCCTTGAGGTTCCTCCAGGTGTCTATGCATGGGAATGCAAGTAGAGTGCACTAAGGGGCATGGGGGGGTAAATTATGCTTCACTGCACGCCTTTTTCATGAGAACATAATGGTTACAGGTTTTCGTGCTTCATGGTTGTAAACTGATTGGTGCCTATCAATCCAGTGCCTTTTGAATACTGTATAAGAGATCCTAGCTTCATCTATCTGGTATCACTAACAAAGAATGTGTTCCTGAAAGACCATTAAGAAAATAAAGGACTTTGTTTTCACATGAGGCCTGACTTATTGGTTCTCATCAGAAGTCTCACACCTCCTTGTAGAAGTGTGCAAAATGAATGTAACGTCTCCTTACTTTCTGCTTGTCTTTCATTATATAGTGGGTTTGTGGATCAATTTGTGACAGGCACACACACATGTGTGTGTGTGTTTGTGTGTAAGGCTGCTTTGGGTCAGGGCTTTCCTGAATATCTTCTGATTCCCACTGGTGTGACAGAGTGTTGGACTGGATGGGACACTGGCCTGATCCAACATTGGCTTCTCTTATGTCCTTACGTTATGTTCTTATAGGGTAGTGGGCCACTGTGAACTTCCTTGGTAAGTAGAAAGGCCACTCTACCTCTGATGAAACCTAAACATGTGATGATGGTAAAGTGAAAAGATTTCTTCAGAAACTGGTCAGATAAGTAAACCCATTGGCTGTGAGCAGAGTGATTCAGCTGGCTGAAAGAAAAGTGACCGCTATGGAGGTGGCAGTCATGTGACTTGGCCGTCAAGGACTGCAGTGATGACAGCTGTGGGACATGCTATAACCAATTGTCAGTAAGTAGTAACTTGGGAATTATATGGGATATTTTCTGTTTGGTTGTTGCATCATAATATACTGTAGACAAGTAGAGAGCCTGCAAGGACTTGTGGAGGTTACTTCATTTCCCCCTGTACTCACCTCCCCACACCATTTCCTCTTTCCTTTCTCCTGGCAGCCCCCATATCCTCTCTCATTTTCCTGATCCCAACCTTTCTTTTGTTGGCCCTATATAGTCTTCAGTGTTATTTATTTTATTTTATTTTTATTTTATCAAATTTCTATCCTGTCCTCCCTGCAAACAAGCTCAGGGTGATCGGCACCTTGTGCCTAGTATCATAAAATATTAAAACAATTTAAAAATTAAAACATGCTAAAACAATTGTACGTACAGTAAATAATTAATACATGAAAGTGCTCACAAGATATTAAGATGGTGCAATACTATACTGGGATCCCAGTTCAGTGGTCTTCTGGCCTTCCACTACACTGTGGTTAGGTCTTCATATAGGGCTGGCTAGTTGGTGAAAGTGGTGGGCGGCTCCTACTTGAAAGCCTGGTGGAAGAGCTCCATCTTGCAGGCCCTGCGGAACTGCATAAGATCCTGCAGAGCCCTGATCTCATCCGGGAGCTCATTCCACCAGATAAGAGTCACCACTGAAAAGGCCCTGGCCCTAGTCGCCGCGAGCCTGTCATCCTTAGGGCCCGGAATCACTAGCCAATGCTGTGATCCTGACTATAGTGCTCTCTGGGGCATATATGGGGAAAGGCAGTCCCTCAGGTATGTCGGACCCTAGCCACATAGCGCTTTAAAGGTAAGTACCAGCACCTTGAAGCGAATCCGGAATGCTATTGGCAGCCAGTGCAGTGCTTAACCACAGGTTAGATGTGCTCCCATCTAGGGAGCCCCATCAAGAGCTGGCCACAGCATTCTGCACTAGCAGCAGCTTCCAGATTTGTGACAAGGGCAGACCCATGTAGACAGCATTACAGTAGTCTAATCTCGAGGTGACTGTCATATGGATCACTGTAGTCAGGTCGCTGAGGTTGAGGAAGGGAACCAGCTGCTGAACCAGCCAAAGATGATAGAAGGCCAACTTGGCAGTGGCTGTCACCTGGGCCTCCATTGTTAAGGAGGGGTTGTCAGTTAGCCAGTGATTCTGTTGCAAGCATGTGAGTTCAGTTAGCACTGTCAATGATTCTGTTGCAAGCATGTCAGTTACCACTGCCAATGGTTTTTATTGCCTTTCCTGATGGTCACTTAACATTGCCTTTGTTTTGCATTCCATACCTGCTCTTCTAGGCCCCGGATGGGAGATAGCATTGGTAGAGTGACTCCCACCGCAGGAATGCGCTTCTTGCTCCCTCTGCGCATGCTCGCTTAGTGGCTTTTCCTTGCTCTTATCTCTCTTTTGCTTCTCGTTAGCTCACAGCCTTGAGCTGGAATCCTCCTGCTACATGTTATTTTATTCACAGGTACAAATTGCCCCTTTGCTTGATTTTACCCTTGGGAACATCCACCCCACAGATCCTGAAAGTGTCTTTGCTTGGGAACCTAATTTGCCACGCTTTCCTTGGGAACAGTGGGCCAGTATATTTGGGCGCCAATAATTCTTCCAACTGATTGGTGAAAGTCGAGGGGGGGCTTATTTCATATCAGGTATAATTATAGTTGTATTACTATGCTTGGACATTACTGACAGAAGAAGTGTATTTGACCAACCAGATCTTTTCTGCAAATAAAGGACTTTTTGTTTAATGAGACTTGTTGTGGATTACATCTATTGGCACAATCTCACAGGGGTCCAGGAGCACTCCCAAATTCCTAACCTCTGGCACTGGCACCTATGGTGCCTCATCAAAGGTTGGGAGCGGGATCCCCCTCCCCAGACCACCGCGACTCAGGCACAGGACCTCTGTCTTCACCAGAATTAGTTTCAGCCAGCTCAGTCAAAGCCAACCAGCCACAGCCTGCAATGCCCAGTCCAGATCTTCTGGGCTGGAGTCTGACCAGCCACCCAACATCAGATAGAGCTGGGTGTCATCAGCATACTGGTTATTATTTATAGACTTCATTTATACCCCATACTTCTTCCCAATGGAGACCCAAAGTGCTTACATCATTATTGTCTCTTCCATTTATCTTCACAGTCAACCCGTGAGGGGAACTGGCTGAGATTGTTTGTCTAGCCCAAGGTCATCCAGCAAGCTTTTATGGCAAAGTGAGTGTTTAAACCTGATTAACAGATCCTAGTCTGACATTCTAACCACTATACCACACCTGCTTTCATGTGGCAGCTGCTGTTGAATAGTAGTGAGCAGCCAGGCCTGTCAGTGGTTGCTGCACTGCCTGGTCCCAATGAGTCTCCTCTCAAAAGTCAAAACAAGTCTGGAAAAGGGCCCTGCCCCCTCTCCTTCCTTTTACTAACAGAAACCAAGGCTTAAAGGCTAGCAGTACTGTTGTGGTTGCCTAGCAACCCCCACAGTGGGCATTGAAGAGAGCATTCATTTCTTAATTCCCATGACAGAGACAGGATTTAAACCTGAACCTCCCAGAAGCTAGTCTGTGTCATTCCCACCACCTGGCAGCTTCTCCCTGGGAAAAGTCTAGTCCGTTGCAAAAGATGTGGGCTAATAAGTCACTCAGGTGAGTTACGTGGTGGACAATGCTGGGCCTGGTCGAGTAGTGCAAGTAGTGCAAGTTATGTGGAGACTGCCACTAGGACCAGGTGAGTTGTGTGGCCTCAAGTCATGCAGTAGCCACCCTGGCCATAGCCAGGATTTTTTTTTACTTTGGGGGCATTTAAATAAGTTGGGGGGCACTGTGTCAGGAGCAATAAGAGAGTAAAAGTTTTTTAAAAAGCAATGAGAGAGGGCTGGAGTAGGGATGAGACATGCCCCGGGGTGTGCCTTGCCCACAGCCAGCCAGAGGTACATTGCCAGCAAGCAGGGCAGGGTGATGACTCAGCTTGGTGCGATCATGGTGCACACAAAATATAAAATAAAATAAAATAGCCAGAAGGCCTGAGTGGTAAGTTAGGGGGCCTGGCCTTGAGATGCCCCACTGTAGCTACGGGCCTGATAGCCACCCTTCCACTTGTGTGAGTCATATAAATTGTATGGTAACAAGTTGCCTAGTATTGGATGCTGGCCCTGGCCCAATGAGTCCTCCCTCCAGAGCAAGAGAAGACTAGGAGACCAAAATAGCCCTATAATGGGTATCCCCCCCTGCCTTTTATTGTCTAGCAACCCCCACAATGGCCACTGAGAAGGCATCAGTTTCTTAAAGCACAGGCACTGCTTCTATTATTTTGTTGGGGGGGGGGTGTTAGCTCTTATTGTATTTATTTTTAGATTTCAGATTTTCTGCGAAACTGGGGCTTTATCTATTAATAGCTCCAGTCTCTGGATTTGAGTATCTACAGATGAGACCGGGTAGAGAATTAGATATATTGATAGTGTTTTTGTGTGGAAGATGCTTTACTATCTCAATGGGTTTATGTTTTATTTATCATCACATAACATGGCAGCATGGCATATCAGATTTATCATATGTATTGCTTATGTAGATCACAGTCAGTGACAGAAGGTAGTATTCAGTTGCTCCATTTGAATTGGTAGGAGTAGTGTTTCTGTTCTTGCTATTTTGATTTTATATATTGCAGATACAATCTGTCATGGCAAATTACACTCACTGAATGATCTGAACAGACTTCTGCAGAGAAAGTCAGCTTGCTTTTCTCTTGGTGTACATGAAAGATGGCAAAGAACTATATGGCTTCATTTGCCTTTCTTCTGACTCTGTGCATGACTGTGAATATATGTATGCATGCAAAGCACAGGCATTTCTTTTGCACTCCCATTTTTGTGGTTCCATTCTGGCAGTCAGATAGTCATCATGCCCCAGTAGGCTTTGACTGGTGGTTTACAAGTTGTTCAGATTTAATATCTTGTTGGTCACACTGCAAAGCTGCTTTGTAGGGGAGAGAGGTTATATAAGAAGAAGAAGAAGAGATTGGATTTATACCCCGCCCTCCACTCCCCAAGGGAGTCTCAGAGCGGCTTACAAACTCCTTTTCCCTTCCCCTCCCCACAACAGACACCCTGTGAGGTAGGTGGGGCTGAGAGAGCGCTTTCCCAAGCTGTCCTTGAGGGAACAGCTGGTACAGAGCTATGGCTTGCCCGAGGTCATCCAGCCAGGTGCAAGTGGAGGAGTGGGGAATCAAACCCGGTTCTCCCAGATTAGAGTCCGTGCACTTAACCACTACACCAAACTGGCTCTCCAGGGAAAATGCAGTTTGATTTGGTTCATGGCATGCCCAGTTCACAAACTATGAATCATCATGAACTTTTCGCAGCTAAACAAACTAGTTCAAGTTGTAAGGTCTGTGACTTGGTATAATGCCCCACTGGTGTGCTGGAGACATCAAACTCGCAGGGGATCTCCAGCTGACTCTTCTCTACCTGTCCTTCAAGTTTGGTGAGGATTGGTTTTACAGGATCTGTATTATGTCCCTTCCCCATAAAAAGGTGCCTACATGAAAGTGCTTTCTGGGGAGATGACAGGCACAGATCCAGGATGCTCAGGAGTGTATAGAATAGATCGTGTGCAAGATAAAGACATCAAAGTCACAGGATACCTCCCCCAGATGCTCCTTTACATGCCCTTCAAGTTCCACCCCTCTCTGTTGCTCTGAAGTTTGGTAAACAAGGCAGTCTGTCTGGAAATGTGTCCATTCACAAACCATCACAAACTGTCACAAACAGCCTGAAAGTTTGTACCAGTTGACCAGCCACAAATTTCACTTTGCAAACCACGAACCAGCCAAAATTCATCATGAAGTTTAGTTCGTGAGCTGATTCATGCCCATCCCTACATATAAGCCTTGTTCTGTTTTTTCCATTATCTGACCAACAAAACCATACAGAGCATTGGTTCTCAAGTCCAGAATGTCCAGGATTGTGTCTTTCTTGATTCTAATGACTCTTTATGACAGACCCCTTCTGCTTCACTTTATGTGATGCAGTTTTTCCCACCAAAACACTAAATTGTGGGGAACCCCACTCTGTCTGAGCAGCCCCTTGGTAGTAGCGTGTGGTAATAAATGGTTTATGACTTTCTGAATGTCCCACACTGTGGTAGAGAAGGTATTTGGCTTTTGCCCAGACCAGAGATTTATCATAGACTAGAAGTAAGGCTCATTGTGGGAAGAAATACAATGGGCTCTAGAAGGAAGCTCCAGGTGAGTGTCCCAGCTGTGGCTGGTGGGGCGGCAGAGGGAAGGGGAAAATAGAGGGAGGCAAGCCATGTTTATTTCCTTCTGCTTAGCTATAAGGCAGGGCTGTCTTAAGTCATTTTGTTGCCCCAAGTAGGTAGTCTGGGAGGACAGTCTCATGGTAATAGGTATGGTTCTGTCCACCCCTGACTTATGTTGATTTGGGGTTATGCAGTGGCAGCTAAGGTAGAAAAGCACCTCCTCCTATGCAATGTCTTCTGGGTTCCACAGGTCTGGAAAGCGGTTCCATAGCCAGTTACAGGGTTGCCAACTCTGGGTTGGGAAATACCTGTAGATTTGAGGGGTAGAGCCTGGGGAGGGCAGGGTTTGGGGTGTGGAGGGACTTCAGCAGGGTATAATGCCATAGAGTCCACTGCCCAAAGCAGCCATTGTCTCCAGGGGAACTGATCTTGGTCATCTGGAGATCAGTTGTAACAGCTGGGAAATTTTCTGTAGGGGAAATGATGTGCTGTGGCTGAGGAACACAGTGATTTCTGGGAGATCTCCAGGCCACACAGGGAGATTTACAACTCCAGTGACCATTTAAGGGAAGACTCAGGACACATTCAATGACTCCCAACAGCAACAGCAAACTGTTTAGAATGTTAGAGGCAAAGACCAACTGGGCCGCTTATGCAAACAACCTCTGTGTTCCAACTGGCTGGGGGGGGGGGGAGGACAGCAAACTGTTTAGAATGTTGGAAGCAAGACTCAGGCAATGCAGCCAGTGGATAGGGGCAGCTTCTGAGTGACACATCATGGAGCCAACTGATTTAGGAGCGTGAGGAATGTTCAGAAAGTGCCACCCCACTACTCAATTATATATAAGGAGAGATAAGCAGAAGCCAACTTGTTATTTCCTTTGTAAATAGCACCTGACATGCAGGAATGATGACTTTATTAAACAGACACAGTTGAGTTAGGAATAGGCAGAAGATGAGAAAACTGAGGTAAATTTTGTTGTGTTTACAAATTATGATATTTTGAACAGGCTACAAAGTATTGTTGAAACTTAGTGAAGCCTGTAAAACACAGCTCTTCCACCAGGCCTATGATTAGGAGCCACCCCTGAGGAATTGAGCTATCAAAAACTGGACTGTTTTGGCCCTTATGCTATTGGCACCAAGAACAGCTATGGATACTGGTTTAACTATATCAGATCATCATACAGCAATTGCCATCCACACTTAATTGAACTTTGTATGTATATCGTTGTTATGTGAATTTTATAGTATCGCTTTTATGTATTTGTGTTTTATTTATTTTAACTTGTTGTATACCGCCTGCAGCCTGCCTGTGCAGCAAAGGCAGGTTATAAATCGAAAATAATAAATAAATTAGTTTCTTAACAGTGAGAGATTTGTTTGTCTTGAAGATTTCTTAATGGCAACAATATATTGTAATAAAAATGCATATAACTACCCTATAGTTTCCTGGAGATTAGTACTTTCTTCCTGTACTTATTCTTCTTCTCTGTGGGATTACAACTTTACTTTTGACTCTAGAGTAGTCTAAAACCATTTCCTTTTTCACCCAATCCAGGGATCTCTTCAGAATTGAATCCACTGAATAACTGAGAAGGAAATATTCTCCTTCTCTTAGAAGCAATATTTGTTTTCTGTTTGGCGAGACTGGCAGCTTCAACCTACTGACCAATCCCTATTGCCAAAACTGACCCTCAGTTCTTGACCCAGTGAAATAAATGGTTTTCAGCTTGGCTGACACTTAGTTCTTATTTGAACTTTCCCTCAGATTGGATGTTATACGGTAAGTGCAAGGAGTTGTGTCCCTTCACTTCACAAGTGAACTTGTCTTTTTCCTTCTGACAGACACACTAACTCCATATGTCTGTCTTCTGACATGCTAGAACCGAAACAAGATGAAAAAGACCCTTTTGCTCAGCACCCAGCTGTTCTTAAAGCTCTCCTCAGCTAGTGCTTTACAGTGATGCTTTAACCCTTGGTCTCCTTACTGTAAATCTGATGCACTATGCATCCTGCTTTTGGATGTCAGTATGTCACATCCTTCCAAATGAGGACTGGACAAAGTGTTTGAACATGATTAATCCTTGCATTTCAAATATATGGGCTGATTCTGCCTGAACTGGTTTTGTGTCAGCCTGTATGTGTGAGAGGAACAATGTCAAATCATATGCCTGCAGTCCACACATCAATCTTTTTTGCAGTGGCACTGGAGTTTTCCATTGAAAAGACATTGCTTGCACTTCCCAAGAAACTTCCTGTTCTCTTCTCCAGTGCCAGCTAAGGAGAAAAGGAAGCTAAGATGTGTCCCACTGATCATGCTTCCTTAGCCTCAATAATCTTACAGACTGGATGCTCAAAGACCAACATGTGAATGTTCTTCCAAGTCAACAATGTCACTTCACCCAAAGGGTACCAGTCGTCCGTGCAGTATTACAATGCCTCCTGTAACCTGAAGTCAAGCTTACTATTTGACGATTCTTGTACAGGAGGTAATTCATTTTAGATTTGTCAGAAGGAGTACAAAGAAATAGTAGATAATTTTCTGGTATTACAACAAAATTATGTTTATCATTTTTGCACTCCTTCACTTAACTTAATTAACATTTGTTGCTCTCTAAAAGCTAAACAGGCTGAGTCTTCAGAAGTATATTACTGTGAAGACAGTAATTTCAGGAAACAGTGAGATTTCAGATTTTTTGTCACCTCAAGTTACACCTCAGCAACAACCTGTGCAAATTAGCCTTTAATCTGTACACACTTTGTTCACATAAGAGCTAATTTGTTCAAGTCACAAGTCTAAAAGTAGCAGCTGGAGAAACTGGCATTAGTATATAATTATTTCTTCCACCTTTATGCTTTTCTACTTGGTACATCAAATTTTCCCTGCTTGAATAAGACAATGATATGATGTTCCTGGTGACTATTTTTATAATTAATTACTTTTCAGTGTAGAAGTATCAGCCACAGAGGAGCATCTTGTCAAAATATGGATCCCTTTCTTGAATGTTTCGTAATTGTCAGAAGCTATAGGTTCAATCATACACTCTATTCTGGAAGGATAGGAAGGTGAGGAAGGAGTATGGCACAGCATCAGGAGTCACTGGGCAGTCGAAGCAGAAGAAGCTGAACCATAGCAGGAGTCCCCATGCTTTCTGCCCTGGAAACCTTTCCCCTAATCCCAAATTGTAGCTATTCAGTGGAATGAGAAATATGTCATTTTGTAGCAGAACTGTGTGCTCTAAGTCAAAATAGCAGGTGCCATCAGGTGGCCCCACTGCTGGATCTCCTGATGGCACCTGCTATTTTTGGCCACTGTGTGACAGAGTGTTGGACTGGATGGGCCATTGGCCTGATCCAACATTGGCTTCTCTTATGTTCTTATGTAAACACATTGTTTAGATTCCGGTGTTGAATCCTATCTTAATTATTCCCAGGCTAGGGATGATTACAAGAGGACCACAATTACTATCTGCACCTTACTTTGGTCCTTTTGAGTTTATTTTGTCTGAGAAAGTTCTGCCTTCACTGGATTCTGGGCTAGAATAATTGCTTTTGCTCAGGGGTCCGTTGGAGCGGGAGCGCACAGGAGAGCAGCTCCGGGAGTGAGGAGCCCAGGGGGCGGGCACATGACCAAGCCCCACCCCCTCCTTGGCTTCCCCGAGCAGTGCAGAGGTGCAGCGCCCCGGGGAAAGCCCTGCTAGGGTCTTTATTGTTTTTAATGTTTTGTTTTAATATTGATAATTTTATCATTGTTCCTTTTATGACTGTGTGCTGCTTTTCCAGAGACTTGCTCAAGATGGCATATAAATTTTCTAAGTATACCATTTTTTATCTGGGCACATGGCACATAAGTACTGGAGAAATTTCACCAACCCTTCAGCAGCTTCCACCCCATCAGTTTGGTGTAGTGGTCAGGAGTTGGACTCTAATCTGGGAGAACTGGGTTTGATTCCCCACTCCTCCACATGCAGCTGCTGGTGTGACCTTGGGCCAGTCACAAGTTCTCTCAGAGCTGTTCTCTCATGAGCAGTTCTTAAAAGACCTCTCTCAGCCCCACCTACCTCACAGGGTGTCTTGTTGTGGGGAGGGGAAGGGAAAGGGATGGGTGGTGCACATGTCCTGGGTATCTCAAGTCTACTTGAAACCTGGTGGTTTCAAGGGAGCAGGAAGAGAATGAGGGTGTGTTCTTTACGTTTATTTTATTGCACAAAGTATTGGATGGGGAAGGGAATGGAGGAAGAGCAGGTCAGTTTCACTCACCTGTGGAGTGGAGCCTGAGGGGTGGGTGTTGCCTTCTGACACATTTCCGGTATGTTAGGGGGTGTGGCATATGCAAATAAGTTATGCTAATGAGCTCCTGTACCTCTTTTTCTATGAAATGACCCCTGCTTTTGCTTGGTTTGAAAGCATGCATAGAGGACCCAATGTTTTTCATCAGGTTCCAGGGTAGCTATGGCAGTGCATGCTTCCAGGAGAAGAGGGGAGTAAATCTAAAATGCTATAATATGACAGGACACCATTGTACTTCATCCATAGGGTTTTTGATAAGACAGTCTTTAAGCAACTTATAATGAAACTTATAGTCCTTAGAACACTTCTTTGGGAGACTAAGCCTCACTGAGACCTGAGTGGAATTCTGAATAAACCTGCTGAGGTTGGTTTTCTCAAATCATTATTTTATGTGTTTTGTTTCCTCATTCAGTGTTATCTGTATGTCATTAAATTAGTCTTTTATATATACATGAATGTATTAATACTGTATATTTTGCCTAGAATGCATATAAAAAGAATCCTCATTTTAGCAGTGAAAATGGACTGACCAAAACTGTTCATGCTTGCAACATATGGATTCAGAAAGAAAAGAAAAAGGGCATCCTCATCCATATTTAGTACTGGAGCACAGTAAGATTAAAGTCCTTCTGTTCCGAGTCTTCTGCTGCTTTGGCACTTTTTAAACTATCTGATTGGTTATGAGCTGATTATTCTAAGGGGATATGATACCCTTTTAGAGTTGCATACCCTTAGCCAGTCAGAGTGTACTCTAAAAATCAGAGGCCTTTCAGTGACATTTGAAAAACTGCCAAGACAATAGAAATAGGAGGTTTTGTATGTGAAAAAGATCCATTTTAGCTCACCCCATAAAATTAACATGGGCTAAGGTTATCACCCAAAAGTCTTTCCAAGCTGTGTGAAAAGTATAGGTCTCTCCTCATTACTGAGCCACAGGACTGACTAATTAAAGAGGGGTAAAGACTGTGAAGGGCAGGTAGGGCTTGAATTCACTTTTGCTGTTGAACTGGCCACACATCAGTTTTCACAGGGCCAGAGCTAGTATTGGATTTGTGAATCCAGTCAAAATTAGTGTAATACAGACCCCTGAAGGTAATCATCAGGAATGCTTGTCTGTGGTTCTTCTTTTTAAGAAGTATAATTAGTAACAGCATAGAGTAGATTTTTTTTTGTAATTGTTTCACAGTTATGGAATGTTCTGCTTATGGGTATTTACCCAGCACAGTATCACTGGGTGTCATTCCGTATGTGACATGGAGGATCAACATGTGATTGCATGATTTATGTGATTCTGCCCTACAGAAGGTCCCCACAGAAAAGGACTGTATGAAGCAGCCCATTGTGTATGGCGGGTTTTGTTTTCAGCACCTTTGTCAGACATGACACACATGGTAGAAAGGATTCAGTGGCACACAGTTTGGGAATAGAACATATTCCCACATGACCTCAGTGCCAACAGGTAAGTGTATTCACTTACACTGCCAGGCTTTTGGTACTAGCTGACTTCAATTCGTTGGGGCTACAATTGAGTATGTATACTTAGTGTGGTTGTTTTCTGCTCGGAAGAACAGCTTACACTAGTAGCTTTTAATTTTTAGTTTTATGCTTGTTTTATTATGCTTTATTTTAGAGCAAAATGTTTGCATAAATAATCTCCATGTCCTGATACTTTTGGAATAAGCCGCGGAAAGCATTATAGAGAAGCATTTTATGACAATGTCCTTGATTTCACAAGGCTTTGACTAAGTGAATTAGCTAATAGAAGTCAGGTTGGTTTATTATTTTTAACAGTTGCTGTGTGATACAGAGGAAATTGTTCTGTATGAAACTCAGATAATACTAGGTAGTGCTGCACAGAGAAATATGCAATATGCAAGCCCCCCAATTGCTCATAAACATCTGCCAGTTTGCTGTATTCAAAGTAAAGTTCTTGCGGCAGCACAGAAAACAGCTGTCGTTGTTCAATGCAGTCTTGATGTTGCAATGAATTTTACAGACTCTTTTCCCTTATGGTAAATATGACTCTTTGCAAGCTTATGGTATACATTTTTACTTTTAATAATTTACATAATGGCCTAGTTAATGTTTAAACACATTGTAAATGCACAAAAATACATATAATCTAACAAGCAAGGAAGAGCTTATTCTATTTTACCTCTGGCAGGAATATTCATATCAATAATAGCTATAACCTTGAGCCCAGTGGGATAAATACTTATATATTTGAAAGTACTTGTTCACTACAAGAATCTGGAACATTCACAGTATTATTTTAAATAAATGTTTTTAAGAGTTATATATTCTCAACTGATGAATGTCTTAAAAGTAGAGTTCATGTGATTGCTTATACAGCTCCCCAGTGTAACAACATTAACATACCTATGACAAATGAGTGAACAAAGATCAATAATTAATCAACTCTTATAAAGTATTCATCAAAGCTCTTTAACTTGCTGTACTACTTACAGTAATACCATCCAACTGCCCCTCATATGATGAGGAACATCTGGCCTTTAGCAAAGACTTGTAGTTTCCTAAAAGATGGAGTTGGGCTTCCAATCCATGTCAAGATCAAAGAGCAAGCAAATTGCAAGACAACTGTAAATTATGATGGGTGAGAATCCAGAATAAGGTGGTCTGATTCCATAACTATTGAGTGTGGTTTTTGGGAACTTCAGGAAAAACCTGCATGTCTTAACTGTTATTATGCAATATAATGCCTAGACTACAGATCACAAGCCCAGTGGCCCTTCATCTTTCTTACCACCACTATCTCCTGAATAGCCCATTGTGACCCTGAACAGCTGATACCAGGGATGGGGACATCTTATGAGGCAGAAGAGCTATATTGAGGAAGCTGAACTGGGCAACATCTATCCTCTACTAAAATCTATCCTCCAGAGTAAGCACAGCAGAAAAAGTTTTCCATTCATGTAAGAGAAAAGAGGTCAACATCCCCTAACTCCCTTCTGCAGTCAAACACACTCCTCCATATGCCATATGGACATGAGGTTACCCCAGCCCCAAACATCAGCTTTTTGGGGGGGGGGGTCGTCACTGTGAGATGCAGGAAGGAATCTTGAGGGCCTAACCACACCTTGTACCAAATAATTCTGTGCTAATTCTATTGCATGACACAGTTATTCTTTTTGTTTCTTCTGAACATATTATCCATCAATTTTATTGGTTGGCCCCAAATTCTAGAATTATGAGATAAGTAAACTAGTTCCTTGACTACTTTCCCCATAATTTTAGAAATGTCTGTCTGATAACCACTTAAAAAAAACCCTAAAAATAAAAGGCCTAAACATCTTAGAATCTCTTCTAGAGAAGGTAATAATTTTGGTGGCGGGGTTTTTTCCCCAGCATTATGGTATTATTTTTGAGATAAAGCAACCACAACTGTACACAGAATTATAAATGCAACTGTGCTATAGATCTGTATAACACTGGCAGTTGTATTTTTCAATCCACTTCCTAATAATTCCCAGCAATGAGTATGACTCCCCCCCCACTGCAGATACACACTGAGGGAGCAATTCTAAGCAGGTCTGCTTATAAGTGAGTCTCATGTTATTTAGTGGGGCTTAATCCCAGAAAAGTGCCTTTAGGATTGCAGCCTGAATTAATGTGTTCACTGAGCGACTCACCATAATCCCCCAAATCTCTTTTCTGGGTAGTTACAACCAACTCAGACTCTCTCTTTTTAGTTCTCTTCTTGCCGGTGCAAGTATGTCAAAGTACTTGAGGCTAACAAGGGAATGCTATTTATTTTATTTTATTCTAATATTTTTGCATTTGTGTGTGCGTGTGTCCCTGTGCCTGGAAGTCATGGTGACACCTGGTGACTCCTACTGGGGCACAGAAGACGTTCAGAGAAGGGGCTTGATGGCCTGGCTTTGCCTCCCAGCCCTAATATTCTTTGGAGGTCTCCCATCCAAATACTTGTCAGGGTCGTCCCTGCTTAGCTTCTGAGATCTGACGAGATCAGGCTTGCCAGGTCACGGCTCAAGGGAATACTACCACTAGGCATAATACAAAGAAGTTTAAGCACACTTTTATTCTGAAGAACTCAATAATATTTAAGGAATTAAGTCTTCTGTAAAAGTCCATATATTCCTTGTAGAGAACAGTGGATCACACTCACTGGCCCTGCCTCCCAACATCAATACATTCAGCCAAACATCTACTGCAAGTTTCTGTGTATGAACACTTGTAGGCCCATAGCTGTCACCACACAATCCAGACCCTGGTGTTGGTGTTTGTTTGTTTGTCTTGCAATATTCTTAGTTCCCAGTATCCCCACTTTACCAGTATTCTCAGATGAGGACACAAAACACCAATGTGTGGATTAATGGCTAATTTACATCACCTAAACATCTTTGAATTAGTGTGCATTGCTGTTAACAAACAGCCTACCACAACCACAAGTGTTGTGTGCAAATCCGCTTTAGCTATAGGGCAGCCTTTTGCCCCTGGGCTCTAGGCTCCAGACACTGTATAGGTTCCAGAACCCACACAGCCAACCATTCTGACACACTGTATAACACATCAGCATCATCCTGACCCCCTTCAGGACAATAGAGATGAAAAGGGGTTATCATAATTAATGTCAAATGTTAGCTATGCTGTTTTTAAGTATTGAGCAGGAGGCGATGAATTCAAACAACAGGCTTTTATTCAGTGATACTGCTCAGCTCAAAAAGACAGCTCTATGAGAGTGGCACCTTAATTTATACTGTTCCAACACATAACTTTCAACAAAGTAACTATATACAAGCAATACTATTGGACCCAAGCAGGGCTCAGCGATTGGATATCTAGATTGGCTTTAGGACCAATGGGAGTCTTTATTCATCAGCCAATGGGTTGTGGAGCTTTAGGATACCAGAGCCCTTTCAAGCTATTGCTGCTTCAATGATCGAAAACACAAATACAGCAGCTGTTCAGCAATCCAACAGAATAGAATTTTTGCTGATTATCAGACTTCTAACTTACAGCTTATGAAAAAAACACTAAGTGAAGACATTTGTTCACTTTGGTAAGGAAAACCACAAAACTATCCAAAAGGAGAAGTCAATGGTACATATCACACTGCTGCCACGTTCTGATTCCTAATGTTAATAGCACTGTCAGCTAAAAATTGAGCTGCAAACTGGATGAAATTTAGGGGTTTTTTTACTCTTTATTAACTGTAGCCACTTCTATTAACAGCTTTTAGTAAACAGTCTTCACTTTAAAGCATTTGCCTTAAGCAGTATTCTTGCAATTGAATATTTTAAAAGGGGTTTAAAGATCTTTTTTACCGCCCCTGCCGTGTAGAATTTGATGGGTAAGCATTAATTGGTAAAGCAAATGTGATAGTGAGGAAAAAGTAAGAGACCACAATTAGGCCATTAGAGAAGGACCAAAAGAGGATCCATATGATGGCGTGTAGTGACAAATAAATGGATTAGTAAAGCATCCAGAGGTTCTGCAGCACTTAGCGATTTGTCAACACCTTTATTTCCTGGAGTTTGAAATTTCATTGGGGTTAAAGCTTAATCCTTCTTCCTATGACTACATCTGTTGGCAAGTAAATAATAGAGAGGCTAAGGCTGAACAAATGTGTGGAATTAGGTCTGATTCTACCATTATCCCCCAGTTTCACATGGACATGTTTATGCCTCTAAGACCCAACCTGTACATTATCAGCAACTGTGAATAAAAATAGTCCAGGAAAAGTTAGTTCTCAAACCTTTTGCTAAGAACAGCTCTTTATTCAATATGTATAGGTTCCTGAACCATTACATTAAGGAGGGAGCAACCCCACAGCAAGCATCAATGCTCATTGATTTTTGCCCTGAAGTTGGTGGTCAGGCCTGCCTATTTAGGATCAGAACTCCAGTGCTGGTATCAGTGTGCTGGCATAGAAGCCAAAATGGACTTTACAGCATTCTATAGAACATGCTGGAATGCTGCACAAGTGCCCAAGTTCTTTATGGTGGAAAGACAGGGTAGTGGAGGTAAACTGGCATATGGGCGGAAGAGCTTGTATACTGGATGGAGGAGGAAATAAAATGAAAAGAAAATTAACCTTTTCCCTGCGCATAATTTTTCCATTTCAGATTGAGCAACATCAGCCAAATATGTGATTTGTATGGCATGATGGGGAAGAAAGATGAATCTTGGCAGTTCTCAGCACAGCTCATGTGCAGGTGGGATAAGCAAAATGACGGCTATCATCATTTGGGCAACTGTACCCTGGCATCAAATGCTGGCTGCATTTGGAGCCAGGGCAGAGTTGTCCAAATAATGGTAGCCATGGAATGCTACCTAACACAACCCACCCTTAGAACAGGCTATGCCAAAGATCAGTCATTTAAATAAACTAATTAAATGAGAGTATAGTTGTCCTGAATATTTGGGGATGGTGCTGGGCCAGCATTGAATATACTTAAGAGATGTCATTCCTGTCCCTGCACCTTTGGCCATATTGTCATGGAATTATATTTTGTGAATGGTTCTTCATTTTTATGTAGCTCCATTATTTCAACATAATATCAAGTGCAACATAAGACACTGGGAGAAAATATTCCCCACAGCTGGTTTTCAGACAAACCTTTTTCAACATGGCACATTTTCAAAGCATGAAATAAATTTCTTCTTTTTGCAAGTTGCCTAACTGTAAAAATCCCTTAGAATGGGCCTAATTAAGTTTAATTGTCGATAATAGAAGTCATTGCTGGTACTCAAGATAATTCAGCTGACAGGTGATGGTGGATTAATGTTCAATTAAAAAGCCAACCCATTGTAAGGAGCTCAGAGAGGTAGACATGCAGAATTCCATTGTGCCTCAAGCATCTGTATTAGATGTTTTTAGCATTCTCATACATGCCACAATTGAGATCTAACATTCTTTGAAAGGGAGCACAAAAATTAACACCCCTTCAAAGAACAGTAATTTGTTTAGAAAGAAAAAAATACACTGCCTGTTGAGAACTTGCTTGAGGTGGCTTACAAAAAGTTACTGGCCTACAGAGCACAGCCCAGGGAACCTCCTAAATCTTGGGTATGTAGGGAAGATCTAAGGCTGGAATGCTAGCCAGGGTCAAAGTCTATGCTCCTCCTCTTTCATCACTCACAAAGAGCATTGTTCTCTTGAAGCTGGCTGATGATAAGCCCTTTTGCAAATAGCATACTCTCGAGACAGATGTCTCCCCCCTCATGTGGATTCCACATGTTGACCCTCTTGTCTACTGAACACTGACGCAGCAAACTAAGGGCGTGACGTGTAAGCCTGTGTATACTTAAAATAAACTGCTCACTGCCAGAGAGCAGACTGGGTTCTTCACTCCTTCCACCCGTGTCTCATGAGCAAAGTCCTTCATGGGTACAAAGCAACTGTGCAGTCCTTGAGCTTGTCTGACCAAATTTGGAAAACTACCTAGACAGAATTAACTAAATTTAGGTAGATTCCTTGTATATGCTCTCTTGAAGCCCTACCCCACAGTCCATGTGACATGTAAATGCTCTATGCTATCCCACCCCTGCTTAAAGTAACAAGAACTGAGGTGGTATAATGGAACTCTGCCTAAATGCAGATCCAGGATTGTCTCAGATTAAGAAAGTATTCTTGAGCTTGCTGAGGCAAGCCCATAGACTTCACACCGCACTTATTCAAAGAGTGTAGGATAGTCATTGAACTAAACTAGTTCAATAGTGGAATAACTTTCAGCCATAAAAGCATGCATTTAGGATCATTTGTATAGGGCAGTCTGACTTGTGTTTAGTGCTCAGGACTTGGGGTGGGATATTTTTATCATCACACAATTCAGTTAGATGCTGCAAGAAAGATTTCCCCCCCTCATATAATATATAAATTTTGACACAAAAATCAGAACTCACAAAAAATCAGTTCTACTCTACTGAAACAGAATACCTGTAGAAAATCATTAACAACATTGATCAGCGAGCCATGAAAGGTTCACCATCACAGAAATGTTACGCTCAAAATAAATTAGAAAATATTGTGCAGACAGTAGAGATGTGATGGTATTTGCTCATTGATAAAAGTGGGAGATCACTAAAGTCTGTATAGATTAGATGGGCTGCTCATAGATTCAGCACTGAAGTTCATTTAGGTCACTGCTAGATTCCTATATGGAATAAATAATCATGACCTTTGTGAACTTTCTCAAGATATGTTAAGCACTTAAAGTAGAAATTTATGCATTCCTGGATGTGCATAGAAAAAGATTGTATCACTGATCTTTCTCAACATGTGTACATTTAAACAAACAGCTACGCTTCCTCTCTACCTATATAGGCCCTTCACATAATTCAGTTCCCAATGAGTAGTGCTAAAATTCTAATTTTTTGCCAGTCCCAATTTGAAATAATGAACAAGATTGCTATTGGCTCTTGTGAGTGGTTGGCCACTTCATATAGAGCAGTTCATTGGCAGGTGGCTTGAGAAGCCAGTTGAGCTCTGTCTCTGCAGTAGGCTTTGGGTGTGAGTTGGCCCAACTACCATCTTTGTGAATAATATGAGGCCAAGCAGCAATTTTTTGAGCTTCCTTCAAAATGGCCTGGAAGGGTGCCTTTTTTACCTGCTGCACAGTGTACTTGATGTTGTCTAATTAGGTCTGATCTTTTGACTAGTTAGGTCATAGCTAGTTTTGGAGGAATAGTGTGAACTGCTATAGTATAGGTAGAAATAATGGCCAAGCACCCTGAGCCATCTAAGGATGGGGGGAGCTGGCCCCATGCTAGCCCATTATTACACAGAGTGGCCTGGTGGGATGAGGGAAGAACACTCTTGGTGACTGAGCAGTATTAATTGAGCTCTTAGTTGGTGGAGCAGCAAGTAGGGGATGGGGATAAGGTTGTTGTTGTTTTTGAGAATTTTATTTGTCAATTTGTACTTAGTACATCCAACAAATACACAAACACAGAACCTACTACAAAAATAAACTAATAAACAAAGATGATTGAATCAGAAAGCAAATAAGCAATACCAAACATCAGATCTTGCAACCTATAAACATCCTTAATATTGCATTTCAGTTAACTACTTCAAAATTTTTGGAACCTCTTGGTACTGGTTTACATGCAGGTAGATTAAATGAAGCCAACAATAATGCTGGCTAAGTTTGGAGCCAGGTAGCATTCCCTGTTATCTGATGGTAACCCCCAGGACTTTTTGGGTGCAGGGATGGGTGACATCATGATGTGCACCGCTGCAATGTCACTTCTGGTTACAAACCCAGAGGTAGCATGGCATCATAGCAACATTCTAGAGTTCTGAGTGTCTGTATGTTATGTTAAGAACTTGGGACAGAATAGGGTTTCTGTGGGTGTACAACCCACCCAGCTGCCCTACCATCCCCCAGCCTGAGTTGATCTTTGCCAGTAGCGTGACAAGGGGAGTGTGTCCTTATTTGTTCTCCTGAACCTCTCTGCGGTGTTCAGTACTATCACTCATGGTATTGTTCTGAAGAGGTTGGCTGAATTGGGGAATGTTGGTTCCACTATTACTTGAACAGCTGATTGTAAAAAGGTCATGCTGGGAGACTGCTGCTCAGCCCTGTGGTATTTGTGCTGTGGGGTCCTACAGGGTTCCATCTTGTCCTCCATGCTCTTCAGCATCTCCATGAAACCACTGGGAAAGATCATCAGGGGATTTGGAGTAACATGTGGATGACACCCATTTCAACTTCTTCTTAAAGGCTGAGTCAGGTGGGTCTGTGGAAATCCTGAACAGGGGACTGGAGATAATAATGGAAGCTGAATCCATACAAGACTGAACTGCTGCTGATTAATGACAAAGCTGCTCAAGGACTGAAGAGTCAGCCTGTCCTGGAGGGCGCTACACTCCCCCTGAAAGAATAGATTCATAGCTCGGGGGAACTGCTGAATCCCAGCCTGCAGTTGTAGGCAAAGATATGCTCTGTGGCACATATTAATGACTTTCATCATCTTTGGCTCATATACCAGCTACGGCCATTTTTCAAAAACTGTGATCTGACCATGGCGATCTATGCTGTGATTGCATCCAGGTTAGATGGTATATTTCACCAGAGAAATTAGCTAAAACGTATAAAAATATTTCAAAAGTTTGTTGGAAATGTGAACAAAATGAAAAGACATTTTATCATTTATAGTGGAGATGTAATAAAGTAGGAAAAAATGGGTACAAATACACTCACCAATCCAGAAGATTTTAAAGACTGATGTTCAAATGAAACCAGAGCCTTTTCTTTTGTGACTATGGATTGACAGCTAGAAAAAAGCCATGGAACTTTATTTATATATATATGGCAATGGCAGTGAAATTATTATACACACACAAATGGAAAAGTTCAACATTATCCATAACAGATGATGGTGAAGTTGGTGAAGATGATGGAACGTTCAGAGATAGCTATACTCACTTCTTTGACCACAGAAAAGACATTATCTACATTTATTACTAACTGGAAACGACCTATAGACGTTTTGCATGAAAGGGGGGGGGGGGAATGAACAGATAATTTGATGATTAAGAAGAGGGAATCAGATAATAGAAAAAAGAGAGCCTTACATTTTTAACTATAGTGTAAGTTTTAAGTTTGTAATTCTACTTGTATTCATCACAGAGAAAATCAGAAGTCACTTCTTTATATTTTACCTATCTTTTTAAATTGTTCTTTTTTCTTTTCAGCTCTGTATTTCTGTCTCCTTTTCTTTTTTTAAAGACTTTTTGTTAGTTTTTATCTTTTGGTTCTAAAAAAATTCTCAATAAAATTTATTTTTTAAAAAAGAGGTGAGGCCAGTGACAAATAGAAACAGGGCTTTCCCAGTAGCACCATCTTGCTTGTGGGATGCCTTCCCCCTGAGGCTTGCCTGGTGCTTATGTTGCTTTCTTTTAGGGGCCAAACCAAAACATTTCTATCACCCAGGCTTTGAATTGAGGGGTTGATAGTTTTAAACAATATTTGATTTGGAAATTATTATTTTAGCTGTCATTGGTCTATTTTGATGAACTATGTTTTTATGTTGGGCTGGGTTTCTTAATGTTGAATTTTAATTAATATCTTTAAATGTTTTTTTAGCACCTTGAGGGTATTCCCTGAATTAATTATAATTTTTAGCATAGAGCATATGAATAGCAAATGAAAGGCTGACTTTATAGGCAATTCTGCATTTAGCATTTGCTCCACATTTTCTCAACTGGGAGGAAAAAGTGCAGCTGAAAACCACATTCAAATACCTCAGGGCAATGCTGTACTGACTGCAAAGTCATCCCTAAATGGCCATAAAATGGCCATAAATCTATGCAGAAGGTACCATAAAATCCAGTGATCAAAATAAGTGAAAGCAGCATGCAGTGCAGAGGAGAATTTCTGTTCTAATGTGGGTTTTGTCAAACAATGGAAGGAAAAGCCAATGCAGAATCAGCCTATGTTGCATTTTGCCAGCATGGCTCCCCTACCACATGACCTAACCATTTCCACAGCCAAATCAAAAGAAGCATAGCGGACTGAGCATAACTCATCTGGAATGCCATCATTAACTGATTCACCACTTGGGAAGGATATGTGGTGAATAATCCTAAATTTTGCTGGTTCCTTTTTAGGAACAACCCCCAAAGGGGAAATTCACAAAGAGGCAAAAGGCAGGACTGGAAAGGGGCCTGAGATCCTGCCCTCTTCTCCTTCAGTCATTTACTTGCTACAGCATGCTCCAAACCTAATACCTACTTTAAGTCCTTAACCTTAAAAAAATTGTGGGGCCCCAAATATGGAATTTGGAGACCTCTAAAACCATTTGCTAAATATTCCATGTCCTCCCTGTTTGCCCTGTTTAGATATCTAGCTAACCAATTTGAACAGCAGTTCAAGCTGTATCAGCCTGGGTTTTGATGGGAACTTCCAGCTCCACCTTGATGGACTCCCCTATTGTCACTCTGTCCTCATCCTCCCATTGCTCTAAAACACGTTGAACTGGCATGATTCCTTCCACACCTGACACACATATGGCAAAATTTACACAACCTCTTGTTACAATACCCAACATGATTGAAATCCCAGAACAAAGGTTGGGGTTGAACCAACTGCTGAGCTGAGTCTAACTGGTTGGCCTTACCACCCTTTGAAATCAAATGGCCGTGTCTGAGTGTCGACCCATTAAAGGGCATGCCAGGACAGACACTGAGAAAATAATTATTGATTCTCCTGATCTCAAGGCAACTCGTGTTCAAGAACCAGGGGCGTAGACTTTTTAAATTCCGGGGGGGGGGGGCTCTCTCGTGCACGTGCGCATGCTCAGGACCATGTCCCCGCCGCTCTCTCCCCCCAGGGAGCCACCGCCGCCACTTCCCTCCCCCGGGCCGTGCCCGCCCGCCCGCCGCGCTCCCCGCCCCCCTCCCTCCCTTCCTCTCCCCGCTCACCTCAGGGATTGCTGCTGGCTGCTGCTGCCTAAAGCTGGGGCCGGCGTATCGCCCTTGCGGGCCCCGGGCTCCCGCTCCGCCTCGTGCCGAAGTTTCCCGGGGGGGGGCTCAGCCTCCCCCGGCAAAATGGAGCGCCCTGCCAGTGGCCAGCCAGCCGGCTGTCGCCGCCTCTCTCCCCCCCCCGCCCCAGGGAGGCAGGAGGGCAGGCCGGGGGTGGGGGGGAAGGAGAGGCGGCAACAGCCGGCTGACTGGCCACCGGCAGGGCGCTCCATTTTGCCGGGGGTGGCTGAGCCCCCCCCCCCGGAAATTTCAGGGGGGGCTCGAGCCCTCGAGCCCCCCCATAGTTGACCCCCATGTCAAGAACTATATCTATCCTAAATGTTTCATTGTATCTTAACTAGGCAACCCTAGCGTACACAGCATATGAACTGTGTATTATGTCAAGATATTTGATTAAGGCAGGTGCCTTGTCAGGTTAGACCTGCACCGCCACAGCCATGTAAATGTTAAAGCCAGAGAGAGAGTTATCCCATGTATGGACTGCTAGCTTCCTTCTAATTTTTTCCTTCTCTTTATCATCCTTTCCCTTATCCTTTGTTTCTGGCTCCCAAAATAACAAGGAAAAATATTTTGTCACCATATTATTAACTTAGTAGTTGTGAGCAGGTGAGCACCAATGGACAATAACCTCTCCCCATATGGAAAAATAAGCAGCACAGATTGCTGCCACACCCTGCCAAGAGGCCTTGCATACTTGGCTGCACAAAAGGCCCAAATCCTGCAGCACCTTACCAGTGGCATTCTCAGGTACAAACGTTAATTGTGGGGCTTGTGTCATGTTCTGCTGTAAAGGCCAAGCAGATTTTGCCCAGGAGGGAGGTTCCCCCTGCAAGGACCAGCTACCCATTCAGTCTCAGTTGGAACCCACCCTGCATATGCAATATTTGTTCCCACTGTTCCATGATCTTGCTGGGAATACTCACTACGCAGACACCCTTGCTCCTGGATCATACTACCTGTGACTCCCACACTCCAGTTATGAGATTGTGGCTACACCAACTCCCTTGTCAGCCTCTGTCACTGGCTGGTTATTCACTGCAACAGCCCTCAGCAAGTCAAGGAAGAAGCAGAAGAAAGTTTACCAAAACCCCTTGCCAAGTTTGGTGGCAGTGGTGCAACCCCTGATGCCTTGGCTACAGAAACTTTTGGTTGGTGTGCTGCACACTCAAGAATTTTAGTTCCCACCATCAACTCTGGCACACTAGGGGTGTCCTCTTCTTCATTAGAAGAAACTGGTGCTGCCTGTCTGGGTAGGTTGCCTCTGTGCCAGGCCACCCTTTTTCTGTTGAACCTTTTTAGGACTTGAAGGAGATAACTGAAAGATACATATTAAATAAAAAATTGTTCCTTGTTTGTAACTCTCTTCTATATTATTATTTTATTATAAATATATATTGCCAGGGGTCATTAGCTTATGCCATGCCCCCGATATAGGGCTGCCAAGTCAGCCTGGGGGGCGGGGGATCCCCCGCTACAGGGGGGTGGGGAGAGTGAAGAGAGAAGGAGTTTAAAATTAAACCCCTTCTCTCAAGAGTCGCACCACAGCGGGCGGGCAGAGGAAGCCAAAAGGAGGCATTTAAATGCCTCTCTGTACCTTCCCGGGCCCTTCCTCGCTCACTCATCTTGGCAAGCGAGCGAGGAACGGTGCAGGGGGGCTCTGTGGGGCTTCTTCTGCCCGCCCTCTGAGGCAGGCAGGCAGAAGAATCCAGTAGGAGACATTTAAATGCCTCTTTGCACCAGACCACTCTTGAAGACCAGCCCTAGGATGCTCCTCTCTCCTCAGCAGCAAGAAGCAAAAGCTGAAGCACAAGATGAGGGAGGAATAATTAATCATCCTGCCTGCCTTGCCATTGGATGGCTGCATCTTAGCCAGCCAATCCAGCCTGAAGCTTCTTTTGAAGCTGGACTGGGGCAAATAAATCCACAGCTTAAATGGCTGTGAATGCCTCTTTTTAGGAAGTTTGCATACGGCTCACAAAAATCACGTGCAAACAGCGGTGGTGGCCACAAACCAAGGGAAAGTCACCCACTGCTAATTTTCACCAGCACAGACTGACTACCTCTTTGGGTGCATTCAGACGGGCAGCTAATTCCGCCATTGGCCCGGCTCTACTTTGATCCCAATCTTTTTTATCCAGTCTTGCACGGCCAGACAGCCCCCTTGTGAATTGCCTTGCAGTGGATTGTCTAGATGGCGTCCACACAAAGAAGCCATATGGTCGGGTTTTTAAAAAATTCTGTTTGTGCATGTGCATATGCGCCTCACTGTGTACTTGTTTTTCCAAGCATGTGTGGACTTGAATGGTAAAAGCACCACCTGTGGTGCCTTGCTCTAGGTACCATTTCAATTAACAAAGTTAATAAATTTCATGGGCCATTCAGAAACATGAAATTGTCCAGAATGTTTGAGCACAGCTCTGCAGCCATCGCAAATGTATGCACATATCGCTAAGATTTTTTTTAATGGTGGCCGGTCGGGATGGTCTGGAGTCAGCCCATCCCGACAAGCTGATTGCGTGCTGGAGCAATCAGGCGGGAAAGTCCACCATTGGCCTGTTGGCAAGAATTAGCCCAGACTTTCACTGGTATCTTTAAAGTATAGCTCCCTGGCGGGGCTCAACGGGCTAATCACAGAGGCGGCACCTTTCCCAGAAGTCACTGTTTGGACATTCCCTTTAAATCCATCAGGCACTCATGCCTGGGTTGGTTCTAAAGACCCATCTGATTGCGACCCTCTTCTTTTTGGCTCTTGTCTGCAGATGTGTCTTTCTTCTGTGGGCCTAAATCTAGAGTTGCAAACTCTGGGTTGGGAAATTCCTGGAGATTTGGGAGAGGAGCCTGTGGAGGGCAGGGTTTGCAAAGGGGAGGGACCTTACAAGAGTATAATGCCACAGAGTCTACCCTCCAGGGGAACTGACCTCTGTCGTGCGGAGATCTGTTGTAATTCCAGGAGCTCTTCAGGCTCTGCCTGGAGGCTGGCAACCATAAACTCACTTGAATTTGGTTTGTTTCTGACTCGAGGAATCAACTGTTTCACTATTGCACAATTCCACTCTGCACTCACTCCTGGTCCTGACTCTTCTCTTGACTTTCCAAGTTCTTCACTGGCTCTATTCCCTAGCTCTGCCTAGGGATGACTTTTTTAAAAATAGAGAACAACAAACTTTCATGTCATCTGATTGTTTCATCTTTGGCATCATTATTGCTTAGAACATCAGAGGTAGGTTTTGGGGGGTAAAATGTTTCATTGTATCCCATGAAGAGAATAGATCATTAACTTCAAATATAATTTGGAAAGATTATTTAGTTCAGAAAGATGAAATGGCTGAAACACCAAAGAAGCCTCTTTGATTTAAATGAATGGTGACTCCTGTACTTTGGAGTCCTCCCTTTGATTATTGCATTTGACAGGTCAAATTCTCTATAGGCTAGCTTGACTTTGTTGCTGTTCTATTCTTTTTTCTTTGAATGCATATCAGCAATGGAATGAGACATACATTCTACACTCTTGTGTACTGACAGGAACAACACTTGCTCAAGCAGGATTGTTAAAGAAGCTGCTTGAGAGAAATGCTGACATCCCTTCAGTTTTACCCACCTCTGCTTTCCATACCAGAGGATGTTACTTAAACCATTTGCTTCCAAGACTCATTTGGAAGTAAGATTGCCAGCACTTGTTGGTGTTTTGGCATAGCTACTGTGCCTCTAGCACCTGGATGGCAGGTAAACATTGAATACTGTTGCCAGAATATAACTGCTCATTCACTAACTAGAGCTCAGAAGTATGTGTATATCATTCTGACTTTATGTCATCTAATTTGGCTGTTTGTAGGCTTCCAGATCAGGTACCTGAAGGACTGTCTCTCCTAGTATGAGCCTGGGTACCAACTTAGATCTTCCCTGGACATTCTCTTCCTCTTGGCTCAAGCACATCTCTTTTCAGCCATGCCACTTGTTTCTTGGAACAGTCTCCCAGAGGAGGTCTGGAGAATTCTCACTATAGCCTGATTCCAAGGTATTGCAAAGCCTTAAGAAGGCTTCCAAGGACAGTTGAATAATTGATGATGTTTATACAGTGAAGTACATGCAGTGGAGATGAAGTCCAGGCAGCTTTTGCTGTCATTTTTAGTTTTCTTATTTACAATGTTTTAATAAAATTTTGTGCAGGGTTTTTACACCTACAATTGTAATCTGCCTTCAGCCACCATTTGGTATTGGGAAGGTAGGAGAGGAATAGATACTTTAATGAATAATTTTGCTGGCATGGTGATGCAAGTAATGGAAGGGTTACACTTATCATGTTTCTGTCTGTACTTTATCTAAAAGCTTTGTCCATTCTGCCCTGCAGAACCAGAAAGATGGCTGGGCACCCCCTGCAAGCCAACTGGAGTTAAAAACAGCCAAGCTGGAAGTGACATGCCATTGCCGCCGAGAGAGGAGGGCCTGTCCTGAAACCAGGGGAGTTAAAAGCCACCAGCCTGGGAGATGGGTGGGTGGTGGAGATGGGATTGGAGGTGTGTGTGAGCACAAAGGATGCCTGTGAGCAGAGGTGATGCTCCAAGGGAGAACTGGAGCTGTGGAGCCAAGAGGGAGCCAAAGCAATGCTCTGAGAGGGAGGAGCAGGACAGGCAGGGATAGGGATGTTGATGGAAAAAGACCTGGAGACCAGGAAAGCTGGGATAGAGTGGGAGCCAGGCACATGCTGGAGGCAGACACTGGGGGTGGGGGGTATGAAATGCCAGACCCAGCAGCAGCAATTACCAGGAGACTTCCAGGAGACTGATTGGGGGCTCAACACTCAATGTGAGCCTAGAAACTGTGACAAAGAGAGTGGGAGAGCATGGAGATGTAGGTCATTAAGTGAGCCTGGTAGGACTCTATACTTGCTAAAAGAAAATAATGCATAGATTGGGAGAAGCCTGGGAGGGCAACCCTGGCTGACTAAAGCCAAGGGCCCATGGTCTGAGTCCACAGAGGAATGAAAACTGTGTTTTAAGAATGGCTTAAGATGACTTACAACTTGTTAAAAACCAATACAAAAAGTTAAAAACAAGCAGACAGCCAAAAGTAAGCTTAAAAAGGGAATCACTAAAATATCATTTTAACCAGTTGTATAAAAATCATCAGAGTTGGTGCAAACTGAGCAACCATGGGAATAGAGTTCAACAGAGACAGAACTACCACAGTGAAGGCCCTATCCCTAGGAGACATCCATAATGGGAGCACCAAGAAATGAATCTCCAGAGCATGTATAGAAAATCCGATATCTCAGATCCAGACTGTTTATGCCTATAGTTATATAGAGTCATGGATTCTCCTAGCATGATCTATCCCTGAGACTGAAGGCTTAAATGCAGAAACATTTTTTTCAGGCAAAGATTCTTAGTATACCAGGCCTGGCCATTTAGAGTATTTATATTGGTTGCCAGTTGTAGTGGTTGATGATGAAATCCAATACACTCATCTGTGCCTAAAAGTGAGTTAAGTTATGGTAGTGAATCAAGCAGGTTGTTGTTCAGTCGCACAGTCGAGTCTGACTATTTGTGACCCATGGACCACATCATGCCAGGCCCTCCTGTCTTCTTTGCTTAATATGAAGCAGGTTAGGACCCCACTTTGGGCTATGAAATACTGGTTTTGGAAAACATGAAACCTGGTTGCAAAGAAAGCAGGCTAATATGCCGGCAACTGAGAACTGACCTACTTTCCGATTCACTCTCCCTTTATTCATTAATAATATTTGTTCTTGGGAAAAAAAATTCTTTATGGCAACTCCTCTTACCTAAAGTGAAGCAATTGTCTAGAGCTTTTCAGATTGACTTTGCAAAGTGCACATGTACTCCAGACGGTCATTCATTTTTAAAATACATTTTAGGCCAGGGTTGGAACACAACTAACAAGGTACTTCCAGGTCCCCCCCCCCCCCCACTTAAAGTATGGCCATTATTGGTGAAGTTCAACATATGACAGCCTTTCTCTCTTGTCACTTTCACATTTTCAAAACAAGTGCAATGAAAATGGTTAGAGGAGGAGTGGGACCACAGCAGCAAGCTTATTTTATTTATTTATTTATTTAGATTTATACCCCACCTAGCCAGCAAGGGTATGTATTCATTGGAAAGTCTTATGGAACAGATATCTGTTTGAGCCCTGAATTCATAGGGAATGAATACTCTGAACAGGTCCCTGTTTGCATGGAGAAAGCTATGTAAGCCCTTGGGCGTTTTAGGCTTTTCAGGCATTTAAAATGCATATACATATTTTAAATAAATAAAATAAGCCAGTAATACAATGTGTACATATGTAAGTTCTATACATGCTTTCCAATAAGCACATTTAGGTTGAGATCGAAGATTGCTGCCATGTTCCTTTCTCCACCTCCATGTATATTCATTATACGTGCTTTAAACATTTGAAAAGATGATTGGGGGGAGTGTTCAGTATATATTTGTGCACGTGCATAAAATATACATTAAAATAGGGCTTCGCTAAATAGAAGAGATTGCTTTGTAATAATACCAATTTATTACAAAAATAAACCCTTCATCCTTGCAAAGTTTGATATTACAATAATTCCTGTGTCTGAAATTAGAAAGCAAATTAAAACAACCTACATTATTTGTAAAAAAATATATTGTTGTGACCCCACAGGGACTAATTTGATATTTTTTAACATTGATACAGAGAAGAAATCAGAGAAGCTGAACAAGTCAGAACTTTCCTTGGGTTCATCAAGTTCCTTTCTTTCTTTCTTTTTTTCATCTGAAGTATTCACAGGCTATCTTGTGAGCCCTCAAACACATTGCTATCAGTAGTTAATAGACCATGAACACACTTTGGGGGAATGCCTCCTTGCCACAAGTGTTACAATGCCAGCAAATACTAGCAAATAATAAGACTACACTCAGCATATATTTTTAAACACCCAGTACTGCTACTATAAAATCTACAACTGGCTCTTCACGCGTTAACTGATATGTGCACAAATGTACAGAATTCCTCAAGATGCACAATGTGTGGCTTTAAGGGACTGAGCCAAAGATCAGCCCATGAAATTCTGATCTAAATATAATGCTATATGAGTGAAGCTGACATGGTAGAGAATAGGGAGAGAAGAGGTCCTGCAGGTAAGAGGGACCAAAGCCATGAAGGTCTTTGTATATAATAGCCAATACAAACTGTGTCCAGTAAAGGCAGCCAATGGAGTATCTACAGAATGGGAATAATATGCATGCTCCATCTAGCTCCCAATAATAGTTGCACTGCAGCATTCTGTGCCAGTTGAGTTGGCTTTGAGGGGAGACGAATGTAAAGTGCATTACAGCAGTCTAATACGATGTTACTGTGATGTTGATCCAAGTGGCCAGATCAACTGTATCAAAGTAAGAGGCCATATCATAGGCTAAGCTGGTAGAAAGTTTTTTTTTCCCCAGCCACATTAACTTGCTTCTTCACCAGTAAAGTTGGATCCAGTCTGACTTTTAACTAAGTGAACAATGGTCAGCTGAACTCAATCAAAAGGGAGGAGAACAATATCCTTCAAGACCTCTATCTTCCCAGCCAGCATTACCTGTCTTTTCAGGATTTAGTTTCAATGTGTCTATTTTTAGCCAGTTAACCTCAGCAACCAGGCAACTTATTCAGGGCCTCTACCACATCACCAAGAGATTTGGATAAGGATATATAAAGATGGATATCATCAGCATACTGATGACTACCAACCCCCAAACTATGAATGATTTGTCATAAGGACTTTACATAGAGACTGAAAAACATAGAGGGTAGAATTGTACCCCATGGAACCTCAAATAATAACTTCCACACTGATGACAACAGTTACTAGCACTGCACCTGTATATTGTGCATAGCCACTCTCACTAGGAAAAAGGGCAACTATACTTTGTAGGAGGCAGTGATAAGAAGAGTAACTGATATATGTCCTTGGCCATTTATCCCTCACTTGGCCACATAGCAAGCTTACCCCTGGACAAGATGATTGTAGAAGACCAAGGTACTTTTGAGTGATAACTCTTGCATGGGGTAATTTGGCTGTGCATACAACCTCAGTGCATACCTTAAAAATAAAGGCTGTAAATGATGCCAATGCAATTTACCAGCTATGCATGGCAATGTGCTTTATCTTGCATTTTTGCTACCTGCAACAATCTGGAGAGACACATGTATGTGGTTGGTAGGCTGTGTTTAGCTTGGTGGGTTACAAGTAGTAAAGGCTTGTCATAAATGGACATAGGCTGCGGTCACACACACTAAATAATTCACTTTCAATCCACTTTCATTCCACTTTCCAACTGGATTTTGCCAGTTAACACAATAAAATCCAGTTGGAAAGTGCACTGAAAGTGGATTGAAAGTGGGTTATTCAGTGTGTGTGACCACAGCCATAGTTGGAGACACCTGTCCTTCATGTGACACAAAGGTGGCAACGTGAATTATTCCATGCATCACCATGAAAGCAAAAGAAAGTGTTAATTTTATTCACACACTTTAAAGAAAAGTTTTCCTGCCCACCATGAATTTAGCAATGCCAGAGAAAATGGAAAAAAACAAAAATGTAAAGTATACCAGTTGATTTGAAGCGTTGGCAGTAAATACACATTGCTTTCGACAGATCCATCTCAAGAAATGTGCAATTGGATTGTGGCATTGATTTCAGCCAGCGATGAGCTAAGATAGCTGACAAACATTGTGGGGCTTGTCTTTTCAGACTGATTCATTTTATAAAGACTGGCATGTATGCATTTAAAAGTGGCTTCCTGTTAAGGCTTTTTCTTTTCCCCTTCCCCGAAAGCTGTCATTTCAAGAACAATTTACACAGCTACAGTATTTTACAAATTGTGTTTTAAACAAGAAAATACAAATATATTATACAAGATATTTTACAAAACACATAAGAAATCTGGTTCAGTGAACATGAGATTGTTTTAATGAATATTTCTGCATTTTCATGTAGAATGACTGAAGAAATTGGCTGGATTCACAAAAATACAAGGTAATTAATAGCCTGGTGAAGATGTTTTGTTTCCCTTAACTATGGAAAGAGGGTATGTATAGCAGTTGCAGATTTTTAAGTGTCTCAAGGTAAATGCTGTATATTGACATTGACTTTATTATCCATGGATTTATTAATATCAGATACAAAGCTGAAAATAGTAAGAAATTCTAATATTGTAGGGCATAGTAACACTTACTAGGAAATCCCCTACTAGGGCAAGTAGATTCCAGCTCCATTCCTACAGGTCCATTTCTTTCTCTTGCATTTTCCCCTCTCTTCTCCACTCATTCTGTGACCTATTTTCACTGTTGATAAAGCTCAGATGGTCCCACCATTCTAGTCAAAACTGTCTGTTCCAGTAAAAGGCAAAAGGTAATGCTGTCTTGCAGCACTGCTATCCAGGGCTGAGGCAGAAATTTCCACTGAAATAAAAGAAAACCTTGAATGGTCATCAACAGTACTATGAAAACAGTACTAAGATTCCCCTTCCCCACAGAATTCCTGAAGTGTTTTCTTAGTGACAAATGCAGGTAAAGTGTTTTGCTGAAACTCAATACATCAATTCCATTCCAGTTCCATTTTTTAAATGCAGCTACTTAGAAGGTGGGCCATTTTACTTGCATACAGCATGCAGCTTTGGTAGTTAATATTGTTAGCTTCTTCATTCTCTTCCAGAACAGAAGAATAGTCAAAAACAATCAGGAATATACTGGGAAGAGATTAAGATAGATATAGATTGAACATACTGTGATGGACAGTAAATGATTAATGCTGTAACCTGGGTGACAGGGGAGTCTAATGGAATTCTTCAGTTAAGAGAGTCAGTTAGGAGTGGCAGCTAAGAATTAACTGTTGACTGGGAAGGAAGGCTAAGGGAGTGAGAGGATCAAGAAGGATCCCTATTCAGGCCTGAGGGAAATAGCTCTTGAAAGGGGGGGGGGGGGTTGGCTGACATAACACTGCACCAACCTCAAAAAAGAAAAAAAATGCTGTTAAGTGACCTCCATGCCTGAGGGGAGTGAATGGAGAGTCTCAGTCTTATTTTGACATATTCATTTACAACTGTTAACCTTATAGCCTTAGCTTGTTATTTAGTTTTGTCTTTGCATATCTTAAAACATCTTCATTATGTTCCGTATTAATTTGCTGTTCAGTCCTTGTCTATAAGTTTGAACCTTACCTTCCATTCCAATGTATTTTACAAAGTGTGCATGCACACGAAAGCTCATACCTTGAGTAAATCTTTGTTGGTCTTAAAAGTGCCACTGGACTCTAAATTTGTTCTTTTTTTTTTTTTTTGCTGAGCAAGTCACAATTTAAGATCCATGGAGAGAGGCTTTAAGGCCATTGCTTTGACAAAATAGGGTAACGTGGCTCCTTATTCCATTCATTCCTGAGACTTTGCATATTGTATATCAATATCAAATGTTTATAAAGAAATTATATAGGTTTTGTTTTCTGCATGGATTCACTTAGAGATTTTAGAAGCAAAGGGGACTCTGAGACACTTAATGCTGCAGGGCCATATTGCAATTCAACAGAAGCTGACAAGTCATATTTAGACCTCTGATGAAGGTTGGCCACTGTGTGAACAAAGGGTTGGACCTGATGAGCCTTTGGTCTGATCCATCATGGCTCTTCTTATGTTTTTATGTTCTGATTTGTAAGCTGCATTAGCAAAGTTTGCAGATGAGGACAATTTGTTTAGAGAAAATTTCAAGGTGATTAGAAAGTACCTTCCTCCGGTATTTCCAAACTGTTGAATTCCTGTACCCTGGAACTCTTATCTCCTAATGTAAATTCTGAGTTATTAGCACAACAAAAGAAGAATCAGTCAGAAGAGGTCACCTGGGGGGGGGGGGGAAACCACTCAGTAATCCCTAAACCCCAAACAATAAGCATCAATACTGATGTCTGGCTGAGGATAGACTGGCAATCTGCCCCGGGACAGGTCCGCATGGAAAGTGGGGGAAGGGAGCCTGTTCAGACATGCGCAGCTGTCCCTCGGCTCCCTTCCGCACTTACTCGCTTTGAAGCCAGTTTTCTTGCGCTTTAGAAGGACACCGGGAGAAACCGGTGTCCAGAGGCTGTCTTGCGCTTGCCTCCTGCTTCCAGGCAGTGTGAACCGGAAGAAGGCAAGAGGCAAGCGGAGGCGCACATGCGCAAATTGCTGAAACAGCCCTATCACGAGCTGCGGAGGCCGGCCCACCTGGGGCCACTCCGCAGCAGTCTGAACGCTCCATAATGGCATCCTTGCGCAATGCCCTGGCCAATGTGGACAGCCAGTCCCGGGGGATTTTCTCCCCGCAGCTTTTGCCTCCGGATTCATCCCACTCCAGATTGCCAGTCTGTTCTCAGCCTCTGATTGTTTTTTTCTTCTTCTTCCTGGTACATCAAACATGTTAGGCAAACATGCTAAGCAACTGCAATTTTGTCTCTCAGTTTGAACTACACTAATTTAGCCCCTCAGTTTAAAAGAACTTAATCTAGCCATTAACATACGAGTTGAATCAGCAAACCTATACAATTATTTTGCATCCCTACATGAAAGCATCAAACATTTAAAAAAACACTAATCAGCATGCAGAATTACAACTTTACCTTAAAGTGGTATAACGTGGCCTTGAAATAAATTCAGTATAAATCTCAAAATATTTGTCTTTTATGACTTTAATTTCTACAAAGGACTTCCAAAAACACTGAAATAATTAGGAAATTACATTACATTACCTAGAGTTGAGGTACCCAATGTACATATACTGAAATGAGCAAAATAATTTTGAATAAGCAATATGGTTATACTGTTTATCAAATACATGAACTTAATAAAAGACAACAAATTAAGTTTTCCATATGTGAATGCTATGACTTTCAGGGAAAATTTAGAGCACTTCTGCTTAGTACTCTCACTAATGAATAATCAGGAAGCATCTCATATAAATCTATCTTACTGTCACTTATATGCAGGGCTCATTTCATAGCAGGAGCTCCTCTGCATATTAGGCCACACACCCCTGATGTAGCCATTCCTCCAAGAACTTACAGTAGCCCCTGTAAGAAAAGCTCTGTAAGCTCTTGGAGGATTGGCTACATTAGGGATGTGTGACCTAATATGCAAAGGAGCTCCTGCTACAAAATGAGCCCTGCTTGTGTGTTCAACCACAGACTGCGCCCCTTCCTCATGACTTTTGCTCTGTCTCTTATCTTCCAGATGCCTAAGGTGCTTTGTCCCTCTTTTCTTTACTGTGTTTTTTCTTCACAGCTTCTTTTAATCCTTTTTTAACTGGTTGCACCTACTTCCCATTTTTCAAACTGAGAGACAAAATTGCAGTTGCTTACCATTGCTCCCTCAGAAAGATGTTCCTTCTCCCAGGCCCTGGACAGCTGTCCTGGTAAACTGCACACTATGCCCTCCCCACTTTAGATTCCACTGCAGCCCAGGAGCCTCCATCTCTGGAGCTTTCCTGGTGACTGGTCAGATTCTCTGTGGACTTCCTACAGTCCTTCATCAACTTCCTCCATTGACCTGTGGCTTTTTTTGAGCTTTCCCAGACTGCAGGGTGGCCTCCGCCCCATTGATGGTAATGTCACACCAATTCCGGTGTGAAGTTAAATCTGGCCAGGTCAATAGATGTGCACAGCTGAAGTTCAGTGCATGCAGGGCTGTTCCCCAGTCACACATATTGAATCAAATCATTGGTCTATCTAGCTCAGTGTTGTCTACTCTGACAGGCAACTGTTCTCCAAGGTTTCAAAAAGAGGCCCCTGCCACCTGAGATTCTTTTAAAGAGAAATGGAGTTTCATGCTGGGCCTTCCACACCAAGCAATAACTACAGTTACCTCTCACTAAACTGGGTCTCCTCTTCAATCATGAACTGTTTCCTTTTGCAAGCATTTAGAGCTAGCCTAGATTTTGATATGATGGCAATTGTGTTGACTATGCTAATCCTGCCAAATTAAAAGTGATCCACATCCTTAATATGTTGATTATAGATAACCTTTGTGCTGTTCAAGGCACCAATCACCTCACAAACATCTACATCTGAAATAAAACCATATTTTTCTTGAGAAGGTAGATGCTACCTGTGCAGAGACCTGTTCAAGGTAGTATGTACTATTAGTCACTCCACAGGTAGCCATCTTAGGCCAAAATGTATTATCAGTTTCTGAGGCAGCTTCCTTTTTTGCAGAGCTTTCTAACAATGCAATTAACAATTCAAGTCATATATTAGGTAGAGTAGTATGTTACTCCTTGCTATTTTAAAACAGGTATGAGATCAGCTGAGATCCAAAAAAATGTTATCAGAATGTCAGGCAGAACCCTGCAGTTCATCTAACACAAATCAGCATACAGTGAAAGATAACAAAGTAATGAATCCATTAATAAACATATATGCTAAAAAATGAAGGTAGAACTGGAAAAGCAGGATTTTACTCATGCACTGCAGAGGTTTTTTGTACCTGCCTCACTAAACATGAATCCTACCATGAAAACCCTCAGTCTGCTGATTTAGTTTTAGCTCCCTGCTGAGTGCACAGTCTTGGAAATGAAATGTGTATGAGCATTACCAACTCGTGACATGAATCATTTGTCTCGTATTATTTTGAACTGTTCTTAAAATGTGTAAACAAATCGGAGCTATAAATCAGAATGAGGAACTTTGGCTCCCAGCATGCAAACTCTGAAGAATCTGGAGCATTATCCATTGCTCTTAAGACTTGATCACCCACATGTGAGTCTTCACTCCTTATACATGCTCTATAGGAGGAAAGGGTGTTAGCTATCATCATGTTCCTTAAAAAAATCATAGTCTGAAAGCCATCACACTTCTCTGAAAACAATTTACACAGGAACTGTTTTGAAGCAGCAGCAGCACAGAACTTCAAAGTGTCTAGTTGCAATGACTATGTCACCAATGGAAATATACATATCAATGAATGGGGTGTGGGGAGGAGAAACTCATTTATAACCCACTAGCATTTGCTTAGATGTTAATTAAAATCATCCCAAACACTTGAGATATAATTAAGAAGAAAATAACAAATACTCCAGCCCTGCAAAGATTATCTGTGAAACAATCTACAGCAACCTAATGTGTAATGTTTAAGAAGGGAAATTTGTCTTACAACTAAAGGCTTTAGAAGGTTATTACCTTGTGTGAGAAACTAAAGCCTGACATTGTTTTTGAAGATCAATTAATTGCATTTTTTTAAAAGTTTATCATTTGTTAATCCACAAGAGATACATAAATAAGTGAAGAAGATAATTTAAACCAGGTTTTACATAATAATATATATATATGTGGTTTGGAGAAGCAAAATGAAATACAAAGATGAAGTGATGCTCACTGAAATTCACAGGCAGTGGTATGGCTCATTAAGGAAGATGGTTTGCTGTGAACTTAAATCCTCTTTTTCCCAAAAAACTTAGAACAAATACTTCATTTTGTCAGTTGCTAATGAATAGAGATGAACCAGCTCATGAGCCAAAATCCAGCACAAACTTGGGCCCCTTTGAAGGGGGGAAAGCAAAACTGGTTAAATGGTTCACAGCCATTTAAACCTAACACCTCAGCCATGGACCTGTTGAGCTGCTAGGTTTAAATGGCTGTGATCCATTCAACCCTTTGGTTTCAAAAGGGAAGGAAGCAAACTGAGTGGTTAAATGGCTAGCAGCCATTTAAACTTAACAGCTCAGCAGTGGACCTGCTGGGCTATTAGGTTTAAAGGCTACAATCCATTTAACCCTTTGGTTTTGTTCCCCCCTTTGATGGGGGAAAGCAAACCAAAGGGTTAAATGGCTGGGTGATCCCTGCCCCTTTTCTCCCAGCCACAGCAAGCCAGACCGGTTTGGTTCAGACCAGTTTGGGTCAGATGGGGCTTGCTGGTGTCCATTAAATTTAGGGTTCAGTTTGTGGCCTGCCCTGCACCCCAAACCAAATCACCCTTTTTAGGTTTGTGCCCATCCTTTCTACTGGACACTACTCAAAAACCTTTACATGGCATTGAAATTATATGTCTTCTACAAGCATGGAAATTGGGACATCAGTGAAGTAATGAGATGACCACTGTACAGTACTCTGAAGCAAACTCTTTAACACAAGTGCCCACAACCCACATTTTTATCCCTTTCCATAGTTGTTGCATATTTCTGCATTCTGTACAGAAACCATATCCATGTGGGAAAAGGCATGGAGCTTCCTTATAGTCACATTATGCAACATATGTAATTATTTAATTTTTAGAAATCCACTTGAAAATAATAACAGATCTCAGCTTTTTATTGTGTGAGACCATGAAAATAGACCATGAAAGTAAACAAACATGTGGACAAGGGGGGACCCAATAGATATTGTTTACCTTGACTTCCATAAAGCTTTTGATACTTCCTCATCAAAGGCTCCTAAGTAAGCTCAATAATCATAGGATAAAAGGACAAGTCCTTTTGTGGATCAAAAACTGGCTAATTAAAAGGAAACAGAAAGTGAATATAAATGGGCAATTTTCTCACTGGAGGGAGGTAAGCAGTGGGGTACTGCAGGGATCAATACTCGGTCCGATGCTTTTTAACTTCTTTATTAATGATTTGGAGTGGGGAGTAAGCAGAGAAGTGGCTAAATTTGCAGATGACACAAAGTTGTTCAGGGTGGTGAGAGCCAGGGAGGATTATGAGGCACTCCAAAGGGATCTGTCGAGTATGGACGAGTGGGCATCAACATGCAAATGGTGTTCAATGTGACCAAGTGCAAAGTGGAGCCAAAAATCCTGCTTATAAATATATGTTGATGGGGTCTGAACTGGCGGAGACTGACCAACAGAGAGATCTTGGAGTTGTAGTAGATAACTCAATTAAAATGTCGAGACAGTGTGTGACTGCAATGAAAAAGGCCAATGCTGTGCTGGGGGTTATTAGCAGGGGTCCTTTCATAAAAAAAGAGGTGCAGGAGCTCATTAGCATAACTTATTTGTATATGCCACACCCCCTGACGTCACCGGAAGTGTCAGAAGGCCACACATCCCTGACGTCATCGGCAGTGTGTCAGAAGGCAAGAAGGGAGGGAGGGAGGGGGAAGGAAGGAAAGGAACAGGAAGGAAGGTAGGTAGGTAGGTGGGGGAGAGAGAGAGAAGAAAGGAAGGAAGGAGGGAGGAAGGGGGGAAGGAAGGAAGAAAGAAAGGAACAGTAAGGTAGGTAGGTGGGGGAGAGAGAGAGAAGGAAGGAAGGGACAGGAAGGTAGGTAGGTAGGTGGGGAGAGAGAGAAGGAAGGAAGGAAGGAACAGGAAGGTAGGTGGGTGGGGGAGAGAGAGAAAAGAAAGGAAGGGAGAGAGGAAGGAAGGGACAGGAAGGTAGGTAGGTGGGGGGAGAGAGAGAGAAGGAAGGAAGGAAGGAAAGAAGGGGGAAAGGAAGGAACAGGAAGGTAGGTAGGTGGGGGAGAGAGAGAGAGAAGAAAGGAAGGGAGAGAGGAAGGAAGGGGGAAAGGAAGGAACAGGAAGGTAGGTAGGTAGGTAGGTGGGGAGAGAGAGAGAGAGAGAGAGAGAGAGAGAGAAGGAAGGAAGGAAGGGGGGCGCTTCTCCCCCCCCACTGGGGCCAGAGTTTCCCTTCCTCCCCCCTCTTGCTTGGGCCCCAGGGGCCTTACGCCTCTGGGGCCCGGCTTCTCCCTCCCTTGCACCCCCCTGGGGCCCGGGAGCAGTGAGTGGGGGAGGGAGGGAAGGAGGAGGCTTCTCCAGGGGCGGCGGCGCTTGCTGCCGCCCCAGGAGCAGTGAGGGGGGGAGGAGTTGGCTGGTGCCGAGGCCGGCGGCGCTTGCCGCGGCCCCGGGAGTTTGAGGGCAGGGGCAGGGTGGCGGGGAGGGCGAGGGGAGGCTGCTGCTGGGGCCGGCGGTGCTCGCCGCGGCCCCGGGTGTTTGAGGGCGGGGGGAGGGAGGGGAGGGCGAGGGGAGGCTGCTGCTGGGGCCGGCGGTGCTCGCCGCAGCCCCGGGAGTTTGAGGGCGGGGGGAGGGTGGCGGGGAGGGCGAGGGGAGGCTGCTGCTGGGGCCAGCGGCGCTCGCCGCGGCCCCGAGAGTTTGAAGGGGGGGAAGGGAAAGAGGAGGCTTGTCCCAGGGCCGGCGGCGCTTGCCGCAGCCCCGGGAGTGTGATTGGGGGGGGAGGGAAGTGGGTTCTCCCCGGTCGGCAGCGGCCTGCCGCTGCCGGGAGGAGTGAGCGGGGGGCAGGGCTTTGTTAAGTCCCCGCCCCCTGCCCTCCTCTCTCCCGGAGCGACACTCCGGCCGCCCCGGCCCCAACAGAGCCCTGGTTATTAGGAAGGGAACTGAAAACATATCAGCCAGTATCATAATGCCCCTATATAAATCGATGGTTCGACCTCATTTGGAGTATTGTGTACAGTTCTGGTCGCCACACCTCAAAAAAGATATTATAGCATTGGAAAAACTGCAGAAAAGGGTAACTAGAATGATAAAAGGGTTGGAACACTTTCCCTGTGAAGAAAGGTTGAAGCGCTTGGGGCTCTTTAGCTTAGAGAAATGAGGGCTGAGGGGTGACATGATCGAGGTTTATAAGATTATGCATGGGATAGAGCAGGTAGAGAAAGAAGTCCTTTTCTCGCTTTCTCACAATATAAGAACTTGTGGGCACTCAATGAAATTGCTGAGCAGTCAGGTTAGAACGGATAAAAGGAAGTACTTCTTCACCCAAAGAGTGATTAACACATAGAATTCACTGCCACAGGAGGGGGTGGTGGCTACAAGCATGGACGGCTTCAAGAGAGAATTAGATAAATATATGGAGCAGAGGTCCATCAGTGGCTATTAGCCACAAAGTATAGATAGGAACTCTCAGTCTGGGGCAAGTGATGCTCTATATTCTTGGTGCTTGAGTGGGGGGACAACAGTGGGAGGGCTTCTAGTGTTCTGTTCCCACTGCTGGACCTCCTGAGGACACCTGGTATTTTTGGCCACTGTGTGACAGAGTGTTGGACTGGATGGGCCACTGGCCTGATCCAACATTGGCTTCTCTTATGTTCTTATGACATACCTGGGAGCTGTCACATAGGAAAACCTACCTATTTTTTTACACATTTTATATGTGGCAATGTATGTAGTGTGTGTAGTAATGTCCTTAGGATTCTGCAAATGCACACAAAACTCATACTATACAGAATCACATAGTGTATCCCACATCCTGCTATTTCATGCTGGATATTCAGTTTAAAATGGAAAAGAATTCCTTTTTGTCAAACAAAATCTGTTTTTTTCTCCATCGAAACTGCAGCACACTCAGACATGTTGAGAAAATAGCTTTTCTTAGGCAAAGTCATTTCAAATATTCATGGGTTAATTGTGAAGGGCTGAAAACTATTAAAACCTCTTAAAAACTTTACTTTGCCTTCCTTGTAAAATTGTTTTATTTGTTTCATTTTTATTTTGCTTTTATACATTCTTAAGCCACAACAGACTTTTAAGTGCCACATGGGGCCAGGGTGGGTATTTGCATGAGTTTTTGCCAATATCTCTAATTACTTTTTACATGAGTAAACCGAACAATACATTGAAGTGTAAGTCAAAAAATTCTGCTGTTCTGTAGCCTTTTAAGGTAAGGCTGATAGCATTGCAGCATGTTTTTGGATCACGTCTATATCTCTTGGTTACTTGAATATAAGAGATGCAGAATTCAGATTTTCAAACATATGGTAGAAATATCTAAAAATCAGCTAGGGACTTGAGTGGATAACTCTGAAGCAGCTGAGAATGGAAACAGCTGCCTGTTCAATTCTATGTTTTTCATGAAATGTGAGGCAGTGGGAGACACCAGATGTGAAGATGAGATTGCCTTTCTCACAGCTGCTGCCAAAAACGGTGGCATTTACACAGAGACCCACTTCACAGCAGTAGTGGAATTGGCAATCTGCTCAGTGACCATCTCTAGACTTTAAAATATGCTGCTTCTGTATGAAGTGTATACCTGACCCGATCACCTTCATGGCTGCAGCTATAGTGCATAGTCAACTCATAACTATGAAGGTAATCAAGGGAGAAAAATCCAACTTCCAATAAAGGGGAAAAAAGACATGACATACCCCTATGCTTTCAATTAGCACACAACTGGAGGTATGGAAGATGTTTTTATAAAAAGCAGCTACCTTTTCCTCTAGGATGACCCATACTCAAATCTGCAATAAGACCTATGTTTACAAGGCCTATCCAGAGACTATTTCCATGTAGCAAAGGGCACATCTTTATAGTACATGTCAGAAACTGAGAGCAAGTTTATAAAATTGTCTGGCAATACTTTTCCTCAACTGTATCTCATCAGAATCTATGTATCTTGAGGTTTTTGTGTTTAAACTGGTGGCTCAAGAAAAAAAAGAAGCATCTATGGAAAACTAGCACGTCATGGAAAAAGACTGTAGTTAATATTCACTTTGACATGCTTTCTATGTGCAAGATTGGGTATCATGGGGAGCATTCAAAGTATCTAAAGCTGCACACAACTTCAGGCCAATTTCATTCTGCGTGTGTGTGACTATTGCTTATTGCTGCTGGGTTGTCCTCTGTCTGACCATATTTAAAATACGAATGTTGACTACTTTGGAATGAACACAATTGCCCATTAAATTTAACATGATCAAAATTTTGACTTAGTCTTAACATTCAAAGTCCAGACAGTCCACCAGTCATTAATGAAAATCAACTGATCAAGCACTGCTTGTTTAATCAGTTTCAGTCTGTTACAGGATAATATGGTCAGAACAACATGCACAAGGGAACTTTAGATTAAATATATATGATGTATACTTGCAACCTTGCATGATTTGGATCCACATCTCAACTACAGTTAACCGTTTTTTTCTTCAGACTATTTTTTCCCCTTCTGTCACTTGCTAATAATTTAACTCACACCTTCTTAAGCATTTCTCATTCTTTACTGGAGTTGCCATCATGTATTGGCTGTATTGCCATCACACATGGTCACTGTGTTGGCCTGTGAGAAAGATCACAAGATCACAAGAATTCTTGTTAAAAGTCATGCACTAAGAAATGCACTAAGCTTCTGTCCTGTTATGGGATTCATGTTCATACCACACAAGACTTTCCCATAGGCCACCTGGTACATACAAAATAGCACCTGTGGCCTTTTGCCTTCTACTCTAGGGCTGATCACACCCTAGAGCAGAGGTGTGGTCTATGGGTTCAAATCCAGCCGAGAATAGAGAATCCGAGGCAAGTGTCCTTTTACAATGAAATAAAGCTCTATTAAAACTACTTATGTATCCTACCAGTACAAGATTGGAAAACATGGAAAGAGCTGACACATAGAATTGCCAATAGTTAGACACGACTGAATGGCTAACAACAACAACAATATGTATTCTAAGCTAACCTCATTCACACTCTCACTCACCCCATGCTAGGTAGGCCAAATCTAAAATCTGCATGCAAGCACTGGTCAAGGAGGGGACTCCAATGATTAGAGCATGGAATTCTTGCACACACCGGCTGCCTGAGCAGAACTCCCATGATGATGGAAAGTAGAACTCTTCCTAGTTGCAAAGTAGAACCTATTCTGTCCTTTGTAGACCTGATGATGCCACAGTCCCTCCAGCCCTTCTCTGCTGTTTCTTTACTTCTTCAGTCCTTCCCCCTGCAGGTGTGAGCAGTTTTTATTGGGTACCAGATGTTCCTTATTGACATTTTTAATGTGAAAAATGTAAAACATGAGAATATCCCCTCATAAAAAGGCTACTGCAAGCTATTGCTAAGCCAAACCAATGTAATACCCAAGAATCTGAAATTATATAAAATGCAATATGTAAATATGAACATTTCACTGTGAAACCAAAAAACCCACAAACATGACACTTTTAAAAATATAATCAGGTCTCCCAAATATATCTGAAATGTTTTGGGACACCAAAAAATGGATCCTGAAGAATCCCAGAAATATTCAGGATTAACTGGGAACATCCAGTGTTTTGCAAGTTCCCAGTACTGTTTTCCCCCTCCCCCCCTTTCCCTCTGTTACTACTTCCTGGGGCTTGGTATCAGATTGCCAGGCTGCTTTAGGTAAGATTCTGTCTTTGTCAAGTGTTTTTGTTGTTTGGTCTTTGCTGGAGTTGGTTAGAAATTGATAATTTAGATGAAAACTTCTTTATACAAATATTTATTTATTTATTTGTTTGTTGCATTTATATCCCGCCTTGCCAGCGGACCGGCTCAAGGCGGCTAACAGTCATAAAACACTATAAGGTTTACAATATAAAAACAGTGTTTAAAACTAATAACCCATTCTGCACAGAATACTACAACACCAGATGGCGACTTCAATCATACAGTTCTCATGGTGGATAGTGGCAGCAAGGTGTGCGGCCGGCAGGACCAGGGTGATGTCCAATTCTTCCCCCAGTGGCGGCTCCTAGTTGAACGCCTGGTGGAAGAGCTCCGTCTTGCAGGCCCTGCGGAACTGCAATAAGTCCTGCAGGGCTTTGATGTCTTCCGGGAGCTCATTCCACCAGTAAGGAGCCGCCACTGAGAAAGCCCTGGCCCTGGTACAGGCCAACCGAGCGTCTTTCGGACCAGGGAGAGTCAGGCGATGTTGAGTGCCTGACCTCAGTGCCCTCTGGGGCCTATATGGGGAAAGGCGGTCCCTCAAGTAGGCAGGCCCCTGACCATATAGAGCTTTAAAGGTTAACACCAGCACCTTGAACCGGATCCGGTACGCTATAGGCAGCCAGTGCAGTGACTGCAGCACAGGCCGGATGTGGACCCGCAAAGTGAGGCCCATCAACAGCCTGGCCGCAGCATTCTGCACCAGCTGCAGCTTCCGGATCTGAGACAAGGGCAGCCCCATGTAGAGAGTGTTACAGAGGTCAAGTCAAGAGGTGACCATAGCATGGATCACTGTGGCTGGGTCTTTGCATTCAAGGAAGGGGGCCAACTGCCTAATCAGCCGGAGGTGATAAAAGGCTGCCTTGGCAGTGGCTGCTACCTGGGCCTCCATTGACAAGGAGGGATCAAGGAGCACACCCAAACTCCTGACCCTCGGCGCTGGCACCAAAGGTGCCCCACCGAAGGACAGTAGTGGGAGCCCCACCCCCGACCCGGTCCAACCCAGACACAGGACCTCCGTCTTCAATGGATTCAATTTCAGGCGACTCAGCCTAAGCCAGTCCGCAACCTCCTGTAGTGCCCGACCCAGGTCATCTGGGCTAGAGTCGGACTGGCCACCCAACAACAGATAGAGCTGGGTGTCATCTGCATATTGCTGACATTCTAGCCCATGCCTCCGGGCAATCTGGGCAAGCGGGCACATATGGATGTTAAATAACATCAGGGACAGGACCGCCCCTTGAGGAACACCACATACCAGTGGGTGCCTCTGGGAGGCCTGTTCCCCGAACACCACCCTCTGTCCCCGATCCTGGAGAAAAGAGGCAAGCCATTGTAAAGCCAGCCCCTGTATCCCCACATCGGCAAGGCGGTGGATCAGCAACTGGTGGTCGACCACATCAAATGCAGCCGACAGATCTAACAGCACCAGTGCCGCCATGCCGCCTGGATCCAGATGTCTCCGGAGGTCATCCGTGAGGGCGACCAGAACCGACTCCGTCCCATGACCCGGCCGGAAGCCAGACTGAAACGGATCTAGCATGGAGGTGTCATCCATGAAGCTCTGCAACTGAATCACCACCGCCCTCTCCAATACCTTACCCAAATAGGGTAGGTTGGACACCGGCCAATAGTTGGCCAATACGGCCCGGTCCAGAGATGGTTTTTTGAGGAGGGGGCGGACCATCACAACCTTGAGTGCCCCCAGGAACAGTCCTTCCAAAAAGGACTTGTTGATAATCTCCTGAAGCGCAGCTCGCAACCCCTCGTGGCAGGCTTTTATAAGCCATGAGGGGCATGGATCAAGGCTACACGAGGTTGGGTGTACAGTTAAGAGCAACCTGTCAACCTCCTCTAGGCCAAGGGGACTGAAATGATCCAAGATGGAACCTGAAGACGTGCATGGAGCCTCAAGTTCACACACTGTCTCAACTGTGGCCGGGAGATCACGGCGGAGTAGCAAGATTTTATCTGCAAAATAGCTCACAAATGCCTCACAGCCAATTTCCAATTCCCTAACATTTGGTGTGCTCTGCGGCAACTCGGTTAAAGTCCTGATAGTTCTAAATAATTGTGCTGGGCAAGAGCTTGCAGATGCAACCTCGGCCACATAGAACTGTCTCTTAGCGGCCTTGATTGCCATCTCATAGGATCTCATAAACGTCCTATATGATGCTCTTGATGCTTCTTCGCGAGATCGCCGCCACCGTCTCTCTAGCCGTCTGAGTCCTCGCTTCATCTGCCTCAGCTCCTCTGTGAACCAGGGAGCTAGCTTAGAGCGAGGGCGCAGAGGGCATCGGGGAGTGATTTCATCGATAGCCACCGAAAGCCGGACATGCCAGTCATCGACTAGCTCATCTAATGAGTCGCCGGAAGGCATGGGATCCCGCAGTGCCATCAGAAACTGCTGAGGGTCCATCAGGCTCTGTGGGTGAGCTAAAATCCGCTCGCCGCCCAAACGGAGTTGGGGAGACACCAACAGACGGGCCTTCAGGGCATAGTGGTCAGACCATGGCACTGCCACAGCAGTCAACTGATCCACCGTAACCCCCGCCGCAAAGATCAGGTCGAGCATGTGCCCGACCCGGTGCGTAGGAGCCTTTACAAATTGGGTAAGCCCTAGTGCCGCCATGGAAGACACCAGATCCCTCGCCGGAATAGAGGCCGCATTGTCAGTGTGGACATTGAAGTCCCCCAAGACTATCAGCCCTGGGTACTCCAAGGCCCAGGCCAACACCGCCTCCACCAGCGAGGACAGGCTATTGGCTGGTGCGTTGAGCGGCCGGTACACCAGCCAGATAGCCAAGCTTTCCCCAGCATCCCACACCAGGCCCGAACACTCTATGCCCGCGAGCCTCAGCGGCGGTAGTGCCCTGTAGGAGTAAGCAAATAGAAATGAAATTTGTTCAATTTTTTTCTTAGTAGCTAAGGGGTGTGTGGGGGGGACACTATCCATTTAACAGGAGAGTAACAGTACTAGAAACCATCATATGTGTCACAGAAATCATGGCCATGACACATATATATCCTTAATGATGAGCCTTGATTTACACTATAAAGGGGAAAATATTTTTGTTCCATGAGTTTTTAAGGCAACTTCAAAGGCAGGAAACGGCTTTAATCCTGCCTAAAACTACTCAAAATAAAGGGTCTGTACTATGCCATAGCCCATCCAGGGTCTTTAAGATATTCAAGAAAGGAACCTAGTCTTTTTCATGAATAATTTTAAAAAGGAAATGGTAAGCTTGAAATATAACAGGACTCTTTCCCCAAAAAAGACAAAAACCTGAAAATGGTAAAACTGCTATTTATAATATGTCTACTTAGCAAAGAATTAAATGTGGCCGCATCAGGATGTACATGAGGAAGGGGGAGACAGGGTATAATGGTCATATATTCGTTAGACTGTTGATGTCAATACAAATAATGTGCATAAAATCTGTGTGATTGATTGGAAATCTCTCTGTAACACCGGAATCCTGCTGATCTCCCATGCAGAAAACAAGGGGATCATGTCAACATATAGCTTGTAGGAATCAGGGACACTGAATGAGGCTGGCTTAGCCTTGGAACAGATTTATAATGTGTCAAGGGGGAATTGAGATAGGTAAATAAAAAGCAGTCTAATGGAAGAAACCAGTGCAAGTCCAGATTCCTAGTGTAATTCCTCCTCTACCATGGGATATCCATCAGCAATGTTAGACATTAAAGCCGCCCTGAGCCTGCCTTGGCGGGGAGGGTGGGGTATAAACTGAATAAACAAAAGAAAGAAAGAAAGAAGTTTGTAAAGCCATGGATCAAAGATCAATGCAAATAGATGCAAAAATTCTTGTGAATTTTAGAATACAGAGTTGTTTTAATCAAACGAAAAAGGTCTATGGGAAAAAACAAAGTCTCTCCTATTGCTGAAATTCTCTATTTGATATATGGTGTGGCCACCATGACTGACTTCGATAGAGGTGGCCTGTCACAGGGCAATCTAGGGTCAATCATAATATCTTAATGTAACCTATCTCATAGGTTGGTTGATAAAACGAAGGAGAGGAAAACCATATAGGCTGCCTTAGCTCTTTGAAAAAGGGTGTGGGAGCGAAACATGTGATAATTATATATAGATTTTCCATCATCTTTTTCATTTAAGAAATACAACATTGTTATTTTTTTGTATGAAGCAACTAACAACACAAATAAACAGCAAGTGAAACAAAATACATGGGTGTTACTATTCAAGCAAAAACAAGCAAAGAATTCACTTAGATATTATCTTTATGGTTGATTTCAAGGTTAAAAGGAAAAGTGTGAAGTATTCATAATTTAGTCACCCTGTGGCAATCCAATTTTTTTTCTAAAGCTTGTTCCTATAAGCACAGCTTTGACTTACAAAATTGCTGCCTTTGTGGATCAGGAGGGGAGGCAAGGAAGAAGATAGTCTGGCAGACTCCTGCTGCCTGCATGTTTCTGGAGGTGGGACCAGCTGCAACTGTGGCCACTGACTGCATCAGCTAGGGCTGGGATGCCCCCTGGGCTATTTAAGCCCCATGTTGCAGCCAGCTTATTCTCACTTTTTTCCTTGCTGGCTTGCCTGCCCCCTCCCCTGTTTTTTGAAACTTCAGGTGTTACAGGTATTTATGGTTATGTTATATTGTTCTTATTTTCTTGTCACAGCTTGGATGCTTTTGGGCATTGGGACAGATCCTTTGGTGAGGAAGTCATGCCTACATGCCTGCCTTCCCCAGTTTGGGAACTCCTTTAAGGGGTCTTGGAGGTTGAGCTACTCAGCCACATGTCCAGGTGGGGGCTGCCGGCTGGTTTCTACCACTAGGTGGCAAGAGGACCATGCAGTGTCTGATGCCCACATGGATCCCAGTTGTTTGTTTGTTTGTTTGTTTTTCACATTTATATCCTACCCATCCTGTAAATGGGCTCAGGGTGGGTCACAACATTTTGATAAACACAATAACATTTAAAACACATTAAAACATATAAAATCAATAGTCATGCTTGCCATAGAGAGAATCCGGCCCATTGATATAACTAGGTATGGCCAGTTATCAGTGGGTGGGAGACCACAACCTGGGGGGGGGGCATATGTGGATACCTACTGCCTCAGCCAAAGGCCTGATGGAAGAGCTCCATCTTGCAAGCCCTGCGGAATTGAATAAGATCCCACAGGGCCCTGATCTCAATGGGGAGTATGTTCCACCAGGTGGGGACAAGGGTGGAAAAAGCCTTGTCCCTGATCAAGTCTAGGTGGACGTCCTTTGGGCCAGGGATCACCAGGAGATGTTGATTATTAGAGCATAATGCTCTTTGAGGTGTATATGGAAAGAGGTGGCACCTTAGGTATGTTGGTCCCAGGCCGTAATAAGGCTTTGAAGGTAATTACCAACACCTTGAAGCAGATCCAGTACTCAACTGGCAACTGGCATATGACAGAGCATATGCCACATGTGAGCCCGCACAGGCGTCGAAATCAGCATGCGTGCCACCGCATTTTGTATCAGTTGTAATTTCCAGATCAGCTTCAAGGGTAAACCTGCATAGAGCGAGTTGCAGTAATCAAGCCTGGAAATGGTATTTATAATAGAAGAACCAATTCGATCTATTCCATATTTACTACAGGAAATCCTAAACTACAGAGAGTTTGCAGGTCTTAAAGTTAATTTTCATAAAACAAAAATACTGACAAAAATATACTCCTACACAGATTAGGAAAATCCAAGAGATTCCGAATATAGAAGTAACTTAAAAAATTAAATATTTGGGTATAATGTTGACAAATAAGACAGCTATGCTATATGAAGATAACTATATAACTCTATTAAAAAAGATTAAGTAGGACCTATTAAGTTGGAATAAATTACAAATTTCATTTAAGTGCAGAATTGCCATTATAAAAATGAATATATTACCTGATTTTTTGTTCTTAGCACAAAATCTCCCAATTATTAAAAAACAGAAGTATTTCTTAGAATTGGAAAAAACTACTAGAGGTTTTATATGGAATTATAAGAGATCCAGAATAAAAGGAAAAATATTATGTGAGAAGAGAGAGGGGGTTTTGTAGTGTCAAACTGGTCATTATATTATATGGCAGCTGCATTAGGATGGATAAAAGATTGGGTCCTACTAGATAATGTAAGAATGTTAAAACTAGAAGGTGCTGACCTGAGCACGGGTTGGCACGCCTATATCTGGTGGGAAAGAGAAGATACATGTGAATTTCCATAATAACTTAATTAGTACTGCACTAATGAAAATTTGGAATAAAATAAAAGATACTATCTACCCAGTGATTCCTAAATGGGTATCACCATTAGAGGCATTTATAAGACCCTCATTATTATCTGCTAACAAAAAGGAAACTTATGATAACTTATTACATAAAAATAATGAACTGAAAACAGAAGAAATGCTACTAAGACAAAATTTAGAGCTCTCATGGTTTGAAAGAATGCAGTTGGTAAACAGACACAAAGAAGACATGAAAATAGGTTTCCAGGATTGGAACGAATTTGATAAAATCTTATTGCTTACAGATAGTAAACTGATGAAGAAAGTATACAATTACCTTTTAGAAGCCGACATGCAGGATGAAATTGTAAAACCATCAATGATAAATTGGATGAAGGATATTGGGTACACCCTTAATATTGATAGCTGGACAAAGATATGGAAACCAGTGAGTTTTATGAGATTGATACCATATAAAGAAAATATCCTAAAAAATGTATTATAGATGGCACTGGCCCCGGAAAAAAATTCAAAATGTTTTATTAATATCTCTAAGAATTGTTGGAAATACAAGACAAATGCTGGATCCTTTATTCATATTTGGTGGAGATTTCCGAAGTTACAAAGATATTGGCAATTTGTGCATCAACTAAATCAAGATGTACTTAAAGTTTCTTTACCATTAAAAATAGAAATCTATCTATTAAACATAATACCAGATGACTTTAGAAAGGAGGCATATATAATAACATACATTCGTACAGCGGCGAGAATCTTGATCGCTAAAACCTGGAAGTTAGAAACACTTCCCACTAGAGAGGACTTAATATACAAGTTACTAGAAGTAGCCGAGATGGATAGACTGAAGTTAATATTGCAAAACAGAGAAGATGATTATTTCTGGAAAAGATGGTCTTGTCGTATTCGACTGGTAAAGAGAAACCTTTACCTTTACCTTTATTATGTTGCCTCACACTACTGTTGTTGTTTTTTGCTCCTCCTCTCCCATCTCTTCCCCATAGTTCCCCATTGTGGTTTGGATAACAGTTAAGTCAAGACTTACTCTATGCTAAAGGAATCATATGATACATCCATTTTTTTTAATGACTGGACTGGATTACTGTGGAAACTAAACAGATGCGGATCCTACATTTTGGGGGCTCTATAAATGTTTTTGAATTGATGTTATGAAATGGTGTATAACACTTGTGGGATACTTTCCATAGGAACTATTTGGAATCTTTTGTAGCCATTTGGTAATTCTATTGCTAGGCTAAGGAGGGCAGTGATTTTGTAATGGCAGCAACCATTCTTTCCCCAACAGTTCTTGGGCATGTGTGGTCACTAACCACAGAACAGGAAATCACATCACAGAGCCATTCCAATATGCTCACTAGAATTCTAACTCCAATCAATAGCGAGTACTGCTGTGCATTGGTGGGAAGGTTTGAACAAAAGATTCTCAAAAGCAGATAGGGTAAGAGTGGAAGAGCACTGGGTGCGGGAGGTGAACAGCCATTTCAACCTGTCATCAGTTCATTTCTCTGCTTTTTTGTGAGTGATCTACAATGGCTTCTAATTCCAAGCTAAGTGGGATGCAGCAACACTGCTTCCATTGGTCATGCTCAGAATGACAAAACTGGGGCAAAAGCCAATACACAAAGTGAAGAGTATAGATCTGCCACCCAAGCAACTGCTGGCCCATTTAACACAAGGAGCAAAGGTGGGAGCAAGAAGTGTTCATGGGTTGCCAAGAAATGAGTTCATTTTGATCCCCCAAACCCCAATAAATTGACTTGCTGCACCATGGAAAGAATTGTAACTATTTGTTTACGTGAAACCAAAACAGTGGCCACCCATTTCCCAAAAGCACAACAATTAATTATATAGCTGTAATAAATACCCCCCCAATCCAACAACCACAACTGCAACAACAAATGAACAACCAGACAATAGCATTACACATACACCCTTTCAGCTTTCCTGGTAGCACTCGACTGCAGCTGCAGTGTAGCCAGCTCATCCACAAAGCTGATCATCTTATGCCCAAATCACCACTGCCTGCTTGGCAGGCTGGCTGGGGAAGCAAAAAGGGGGGAGGCATCTTCAAAAGCCTCCCCTTCCCTTCCCCAGCAGGCTTTTGAAGATGCCTCCCCCCATTTGCTTCCCCTTCTGTCACACTTCCAGTGATATCAGGGGACACAGCATATGCTAATGAGTTATGCTAATAGCAGGTATGCTAATGAGCTCCTGCACCTCTTTTTCTAAAAAATGATCCCTGCACAAAACCATCCATTATCTGTATAGAAGGAAAAGGAAACTATGAAGACCCTTCCATAAGAATATAAGAGAAGCCAATGTGGATCAGGCCAATGGTCCATCCAGTCCAACACTCTGTCACACAGTGGCCAAAAATACCAGGTGCCATCAGGAGGTCCAGCAGTGGGGCCAGGACACTAGAAGCCCTCCCACTGTTGCCCCCCCAAGAATCAAGAATAAAGTACATTATTTGCCCCAGACTGAGAGTTCCTATCTATACCTTGTGGCTAATAGCCACTGATGGACTTCTGCTCCATATGTTTATCTAATTCCCTCTTGAAGCCATCCATGCTTGTAGCTGCCACCACCTCCTGTGGCAGTGAATTCCACATGTTAATCACTCTTTGGGTGAAGAAGTACTTCCTTTTATCTGTTCTAACCCGACTGCTCAGCAATTTCATTGAGTGCCCTCGAGTTCTTGTATTGTGAGAAAGGGAGAAAAGGACTTCTTTCTCTACCTGCTCTATCCCATGCATAATCTTATAAACCTCGATCATGTCATCCCCAGTCGTCATTTCTCCAAGTCACTTCCCATAGCTTCCTGGCTGTTCTATCAGAATCTCCACTTACAAAGTTCTTTTAACATTTTTGATGGGCTATAACATCTATAACAAAATAAACACTATTGCTTTTTACACAGTTAGCAGCTGTTATTGCATTGTTATAGTAATGTTGTAGCATAATTAAAATTATTTTTTAATTTTATTTTTTAAAATACCTTGAAGTTCTTTTGCCGGCTGTTCTACCAGAATCTCCACTTATGAAGTTTTAAAAACATTTTTAATGCACTATAATATCAATAACAGAATAAACACTATCACTTTTTGCAGTTAGCAGCTGTTAGTAACATTGTAATACATTAAGATAATTTTTTAAAAAAAAAAGAAAAGGGAAAGAAGGATTACCTTTCCAGTCTAGTCACCCAGGCAGACAACAATATTATACAATTCTCTCTCCAACATGAAGCACACATCAAGGACGATTTCACCCACTGTGTATAGTCCCAAACCAAACTGCTCTCACACTTTGTGGTAGGTATTAGTGTTGGCCAAATACCAAATGGCAACAGTAACTTGCTTCTCAACTGAAATCAGTGTGCATCCTGGTTTGCTATCGATCTAGCCTTCCTCTCAGCACAGAGACAATTTCCATGAAAGTCATTCGGGTCATTCAGAAATTGTACAGCCACTCCTTGTTGCTCCACACCCCCAAAACAAAGTTATCCCTCTAGTCATGGCTTCTGGGGTAGACTCAATAGCATCATGGAAAGCACATGCCAGCGAGGGCAGGCGATCTCTGTCACAGCTGGCAGGTGTTCCTCAGATGCGTGGAAAGCACACAAACATGCTTGGTGACAGAGGAAGTGCGGAGGGCACAGCGGAGCCATTTTCTTTTCCTCAAATGATTCAGATAGGCTGAACAGGCATTCATGAAAGACAAGAGGCAGAGTAGGATCACATTGATCAGGGGAAGTAAGGGACTGAGCAATCTGAGCTGTCTAAACAGTTGTGTTTCTGTCATGTCCATTGATGTAGGGAAACCAACACCAAAGAACTCCAATACACTAGAAAACCACAGAGAAAGGCAAGGATTGAAATGGAGAATCCACATGGCAAGCAGGGTATTTTAAGTTTAAATGGACACAAAGACTACCTCCCATGGCAGGAATCTCTGTGGCCAATCAGCACTGAGCTTTCCTAGATGTGATATCAGACCCTTTTTTTTTTTTGGCAATGCAATGATATTATGTTACTACACATGCAGAAAAAATGTTAGAAACACTTTGACACAATGGATAGGGAAATGGCTGCCAAACTCCTGTTTGATGGAAGTGCGGAAAACATGTCACAGGTTGAGCCCTGAATGCTAGGAAAATAACCCAAAGGAAATGCCCTATTGTAGAAGGAATGCTGAAAAGTCCGGGCATCGTATTTGGGTTTCAGCTCACCAGGAACAAGCAGTAAGACTGTGGTGCAGAAATGGTCACACTTTCTCTGTGTAACTAACCTCACAGGGTTAATGTGAGAAAATAGAGTAGAGGAGAACAATGTTCTAAGCCCATTGTGGAGAAAAGCAGGGTGTAAATAAATAAATGCATGAAAATACAAATAATACACCTTCTTTTGTTTACTACAGAATTTGTTTCCTACATTCAACACCCCCCCCAGCTCTCAGATGACCAAAATTAAGATACGTGTGCTATAGTACCAAAGGGTGCAGTAGTTTGCAACTCTTTCCCAAGTATTGGGTTACTTGCAATTTTATTTATAGAAAACAAAGACATTTATACTTCTGAATTCCATAAATATTCCAAAGAACACAGTTTTATATAGTAGGTTATAAATGATGCACATTATGTTGTTCAATCAGTGGAGATAATTAGGTTTAATAGGTGTCCAGGGGTGATCCTCTCCTACTTATTTCTGTGGGAGATAGCAGAGGACCTGGAGGTAGTCTGGGGAATAGTGCAGCAAGAAAAGCCTCCCCCCATGGCACAGGAATGATGGAGGATGGGGTCAGATCCCTGAAGTCCCACAGTGAAGCAGGGAATGGCTGCAGATGGAGGTTGGGGTTTGGGAACAGCAACATTGCCATGACATGCCTCAGATCACAACCACTCCTCAACAAGTGGTGGTGGGGACAACCAGGCCTCAAGCTTGGTGGGGACAACCAGGCCTCAAGCAGGCCTCAAGCATTGCTCAGCCCCATAGCCCAACCTGCAGTTGTGGATGGTTGGGACTGTCAGTGCTGGGCCTTCCCAGGGCAAAGGGTTATTCCACCCCACGCCACCATTCCTGGCAGCTGCCACCTGTGATGGAGCTCACAAAGGCAGGAAAGGATGCTGATGAGGGAGGCTGGCTGGGACAAGCCAGGAAGCAGCCCCACCCAATGCTGAGGGTATACCTGGGGGGAGGGCCCTAAAGGGGAGCTCCTGACTGGATTCTCAGCTCAATCATTCAACAGGTCCTTATGAGGGACAGATTGAATTGGTAGGCTTAGGGAAGCCCTGCCCCCCAGGGGCTAATTTAAGCAGGGAGCTTCAGGCCAGCTGGGGAGGAAGAACACGACGCTCTCCCAGGAAAAACTGGAACCACAAAGAGAGACTGAGGGAGAGTCTGTGAACGGGGTAGAGGGACTCAGGTGACTTTAACCTCCCTCCTCCTGCAGCATCTGAGGCCTTTAAACCAAGCTAATTGGCTCAGCAATCATGCCCTGGAGGAGCCTGATCCCCTGATCCTGGACCCCTGGGCTCCAGGACCCAACAACAGGAAAATAAATATTGCATTTTTAAAAAACAAACGAACAAACCCAACTTTCCATTTTTCCCCATGGCTTCAAAATTTCCAGAAATTTTACATCTTTAGTTAGGACTGGGGTACAAAAATTTTAGATAAGTAAATGAGAAGGGAGCACTCACTGGAGAAGACCCTGATGCTGATGCTGGGAATGATTGAAGGTAAAAGAGGGGGGCAGCAAAGGATGAGATGTTTAGACAGTGTTATCGATGTAATGGACATGAAATTGAGCAATCCCTGGAGGACGATGGAAGACAGGAGGGCCTGGTGTGATGTGGTGATGTGGACGATGGAAGACAGGAGGGCCTGGTGTGATGTGGGGCTGTGAAGTCGGACTCGACTGTGCGACTGAACAACAACAGCAACAAAATCCCCCCATCCATTGCACTTCTGTTTCTTCTTTCTTAAAAATTCATCATTACTGCTTAGAACTCTGCATAATATCAAATCACGTAAGTTTACATACATTAACAAATTAATCTTCACAAAACCTGAGGAAAACTGCTATTCTTAGCACAGTGCGCTAGTAAAATACTCTTACTTGGCTTATCTCCTACTGAGTTCAAAGCAGACCAATGGAGCAGCAACTTTCCATAGCATTATATTGTTATACAATGTAGTACAGCTGGCAGGAAGAAAATGAAACTGGAGGTACATTTTTACAGTTTTACATTCTAGGGAATGCCTAGGAGTCAGGGTCAAGCATGGCAGATACCACACTCCAGGGTCTTACTTCAAAATTTCTGTCGGTAATAGTGAGATATGCCGTTTTCTCATCAAATTTGTCATATCATCCAAAGGAAGGGGGATACAAAGTAAACACAAACAATTTCAAATTAATTATTTGTCAGCTAGAGTTATAGTAGGTGTTTAGATTCTAATTGACTACAGGCTATTTTAGGCTTATTGTGTGTGTTTAGAAAATATAATGTATCTGCAGGATTTTTTTTTAACCTGTTGAGCAGTATGACTATTTTACAGTTCTCCAGAAATGGAACTCCAAAGCTCTCACAGAGTTAATAATCCATAATTTTTCTAGAACAAACCTGAATAAATAAGTCTGAATGAATCTTATGATCATTATGAGAATACAAGGCAATGGAAAATGAAGGTATTGTCATATTTACTTTGCAAATGGAAAAAAGTAATAACCGAAAAAATGCTTTTTATAAGCAAACATCAATCAAACACTGAACATGCAACAATTTCCTTACTAGACACAGTTGAATAGCTATTTATTAAGAAAATAAACATTTATTCTGTGATTTCAAAGTAAAAAAAAAACACCAAGTACATTAACCTCTTTTGTGGGCTAACACACTGAAAGATAAGCAAATCCTCAGGGAATTTGGAAATGTAATCTGTTTTACAAGAAAACTCATAGAAGATTTAACAAACCTTCATAGGTTCACCACCAGTGCTGTGATTGGCTCTTTGCTTTGGAGAAAAAGGAAACTGGCTCCAGAAAACACATAAGTTAGTGCCATGATACACCAGCACCTTATTTGGGATCACTGGATTAATTTGTGCTAGGATTCCCTAGGGCTTAAATATGCAACCTTATAAAGCCTAAGACTCATCTCTGAAGAGATAAGTAGTAATAAAAATTTGAGTGCCTTTGAACTTCCTAAAGCAGAAGAGTATTTATATTTGCCTTTTAGAGAGGTAACAAGTACTATTGACAGTTTCACTTTTATGCAACTATTAGAGGTATCAGAGCCCTATACCTCATTGCTGTGACCCACCTCAGTTTACAGCAAGACCCACTTATGGGTCTGAGCCCACCAGTTGAAGACAAATGTGTTAGGGAATAATTCCCTTTTCTGCATAGATAGGGATATGACACTTTGATTTTACAGGCATGTTCAAGTTAATTTCCAGTATGATATTCAGTGCATTTATCAGAGTAATAATAGGACTTTATGGAATCATATGTTCTCATTAGAGATATACAGTAATATTCAGAACCCCATCTTCAAGAAGGATCCTTACTTCTATGTAGTAATTTTGTCTGGCTCTTTAAAAAATGAGAAAGGGCTTTCATAATGTTTTGCTCTGGTTTTATACTTCTTTTCATTTTATGTCATCTTGTTAAGTAGACTAACCCCTGTTAACTTTTAACCTACACGGACTCTGCTAAGATGAAGGTCATTTGCAGCCTCTTCAAATACTTCATCATTTCTGGCTTTCCCCCCAAGATTAAGAAGAACAGAATACAAAATATCCTCTAGACCACACTGGCTGTTTAAAAAATGTACAGAAGGCACTCTTCCCCCACTGTTCTTACCATTTCCTCTATAGTTAGGCAGCTTCCCAATCAATAACAGTAATTAAAATCATCCATTATCGAGAACATAGCCATTTCACACAGTACCTTTTATCTCTGAATGCTTTTCTTGTCCTGCTAGCTTAAATTGCTTTGCTGTCTTACAGAGCTAATGAGAGTCACCTTATTGTGGACTCTCTTTAGTACCTATTCATACTCTACAGCTATGCTAGGTGAAATCCTTCACCAAACTCAGTCTCACTTCTTTCCTTTCAGTATCAATGAAATTATATTCAGAGTCAGTCTGGAAGCACATTGCCTGACCAGAAACCAGCTGTCTAGTCTTAAAACATGTGTGCAGGTGCTTAGTTCTACTTCTGTGGTCAGGTCTTCTAACAAGGAATCACTCATGTACAAGGGCGTAGACTTTGTAAATCCCCGGGGGGGGGCAGGGGCTCTTTCGTGTGCGCGCGCAAAGCGCGTGCGCGCACATGGGACCATGTCCCCGCCACCTCTCCCCCCCGCCCTGCAGACCTTCTTTTGCTGCGGGCGCTCCCCGAACTCCGTCTTGTCGGCGGCGGCTTCCACGCGGATGAGGTGGCGGCGGGGCGAGTGGGGGGCAGTGGTGGGGTCCTCGAAGTCGCACACCCGCTGCAGCCGGTAGGCGGCCAGGAGGTCGGGCTGCTCGGGGCCCGCCAGCGTGTAGTCGGGCTGTGGCGGCGACGGCTTGGTGCTGCGGAAGAGCAGGCGGTCGCGGAGCCAGCGGGCCATGGCGGTGCGCTTCCCCCCGACGCTGCAGCTGCCCGCCGCCCAGAGCCAACGCCAGGCCGCCGGGCTGCTGCCCCAGCCCCAGAGCCTGCTCGCCGGCTGGGTTGGGGGGCCGGCTGGCGCGGCGGAGTCCCTGTGCCCACCCATCACGCCAGCTCTCGCCCTCCCTCCACCCCACCTCCTCAGCGGCTGCCTTCTGCCGCGCCCGGCACCCCCAGGCTCCCGGCGGCCCTCCCCGCCTCCCCCACCGGCGGGCGCTCCATTTTGCCGGGGGTGGCTGAGCCCCCCCCGGGAAATTTCGGGGTAGGCTCGAGCTCTCGAGCCCCCCCGTAGTTGACGCCTATGCTCATGTACACATTACCACATCCCATACATACAATCTTACAAATCCTGAAAAAAAATCATATCTGATTTTTGAAATGACACAAATATGCTATTATTAGCTCAACTGTTTCCCCCTCCCAATCCAACCTGAGCCCTTGGTAAACTGTACTTGTTCTCATTCCCTACATGCATGTAGGTCAGAAAGTGCCACAGTGAACAGAAGCCAAGTTCACAACAGTAGGTCCAAGAGGTGAGGTACTTATTACAAATGATTTAAAAAACAGTTATAGGCCCAAATGTAGCCTCAATAAGAATTAAAATCATACAGTATTCACAAACAGGATCTTATGTGACCCAATGCATTTAGGCCTAACTGGCCTTCTTCAGTGGTCAAACATAATTATTACATGTAGGCTCAGTGTTGCAATAATAAAAGACGATATTAATCAATATAGGACCGAGTGATTATTATATTATTATAATTATCAATAGCACAAGTCCAAGGTGCACAGGGGAACCTGGCAACCCTATTTTATAATGGCCATAATTCATAATTTTAAAATTGATCTAACAAGACAGTAATTGTTCATACTAAGCTCAATACAGAAGAAAGAAAAGGATTTTTACAAAGCAGGAATGGTAGAATTTCAATAAACATTAATATGGCAAAATGATACAGTCAGCTTTAAGCTTCTGAAAATCAAATAGTATTAACAGCTCTTGATGACAAGAAATTCTAAAAAAGAATCAGAATAGATGATAGGTTCCCCCTTCCTTTCTCACACTTGTTCTTTCTTACAAATTTTTCCCCTCTATAAATGTTTGGAAAAAAACTGGTCCAAAGGCTTCATATGAATACAGCTACCATTTCAAGCTTCACCTGAAGCAAGATAACATTCCAAAGCAGTTTAAACTTTTATCTCCATTCATAATGCCTTCAGCAAAGCAATATAAGAAAATCCAAAAGACAAGTATGCTATTTTATTTCAGTAGTGAAAAAGAATCTCTTCTATAGCTATTCCCTGCCCAAGAAGAGGCAACATGGTATAAAACACATATTCAGTTCCTTATAATTTTCCATGGTCATATCACTATTCACTTCTGCTGATACAGACAGCAACCCAGAATTTGATTAAACTAATTTCTAGGAAATACTTAAGTGCATATCCTAGTTGTTTGCTATTTGGTTAAAGATTTCCTTTAATTGAACAGTGTCATTTATTTATTTATTGCATCATACAACTTATCTGTGCTCATTTAAAGTAAAAATTCAGATCAATTGAATGTATTAAATGAGCATTATGACATAAATAGAACTTTTTTTTTACATTAGCTATATGATTAAAGTAATGCATGAAGATTTATATAGTGTTTGAATATTTGCATGATTCCATTTTCTTTTGTGCCAGTTGCATGTTTTCCTGCTTCTTCTTTGTGCCAAAAAGAAAAGCAAGTGAGTGGGGACTTAGTGAGGCATATGTCAACATATGAGAGGCTAGCGCTGTTGGACTAGTTTAATGTTTGGTCCATGGCCTCCTACGATATTTCACAGCTGCATATGTATAGGCAGTGCCCTCCCATTCCAATGTATGAAAACAAAACAAAACAAAATCCTAGTCTAGTTCATGATTGGATGGTGTCATTCCCCATTGCCTAGGGAAAGCATGTTAACATGCAAAGCAGGAATTGGAATGGGAATCAGAGTGGCCAGATTTTTTCTGCAGTGCAGGGTTATCAAGACTCATCCATGCAGGTAAGCCATCATTGTGGGAGCAAGCAGTGCTTGCGTTAGAAATGGCTCTAAGTGGTTATGCCTGCCACCTTCTCCCACACCACTGGTGGCTGGAAGAAAACCAAGAGCGGTGATACTGCTATTGTCTCTAGTGCTTTGCCTTGGACCTGTGTTATGATGCATGTACAGGAACCAACAATAAGAGTGCACTTTGACTATGGCTGAGGACAGACTGGCAATCTAGAGCGGGAGAGCTCCGCTTGTAAAGTGGGGGAAGGGAGCCCATTCAAACAGCCACAGCTGTTCCCCGGCTCCCTTCCGTGCTTACCCGCTTTCCAGCTGCTTCCCTTCCATGTTAGAAGGACACCGGGAGAAACTGGTGTCCAGAGGCCGTCTGCCACTTGCATCCCGCTTCGGTGCAGTGTGAACCAGAAGAAGGCGGGATGCAAGTGGAGGCGGCAGTGTGAACATGCCATTTTGCCAATGTGCGCACATGTGCACATTGCCAAAACAGCCCTGCCATGAGCTGTGGAGGCCGGCTCACCCAGAGCCGCTCCACAGTCATCAGAATGCTCCGGTCCAGTATGCTAACACGGGAGTCTGGCCAGTGTGAATGGTCAGCCCCGGAACAGTTTTTCCCCACAACTTTCAGCCCGCTTTCCTCTCGCTCCAGATTGCCAGTCTGTCCTCAGCTTATCACTTCCCGCCATGGCACATATGGCTGTGAGCAAGAGTAAACCCAGTGGCACTGCTAGCATCTTAGGAGTCCACTTAGGACACAGTGTGATAGTGTGGGTGTGAGAGACAACGATGAGTGTAGGATGCCCTATACAGTGTCACTTCCCCCTGACATCTGGAACAAGCTGTTGCAACAATGTCTGAATGGCTTCTTCTACTAATGTCACAAATAGGGGTTATTTGGGTGGTGAACTGACTTTAATATAGTCTACTGGAATAGTCATTAGTATTTTGTGTGTGTACATGTGTGTGTTATCAGGGAGACACATGTACCCTAGTTATATATCTGGCTGAATGTGGCCCACTTTCGATTGGGTCCAAATCCACACAAAAATGGCCTGACAGGTGGCTCACTCTTTTCATTGGGAAATGGTAGCTAAAAAAATATCTGCTGACAAAATGGTGGAACTTAGGGGAAACACTTATTATCTGAACAGAGTGAAATCAGGAACAGAGTTTATGGAGGGGAATGACACAAGCTGATCTGGAGAATTAGGAAACTTAAGTAGTCACAATAATATCAAGTCTATAGTGATAACATCAATGTATTAATCAGTAGTTTCATACAGGAAGGCTAAATGAGCTAAGTCAAGAATTAACCAATGGTGGAAATCTTTCTGAGGTATTTCGATTTTTATAACAACTTGACTTCCATCATCACCCATTCCTTTAAACAGCACTGAATAGCTAACCATAGTTCATCTAGATGTAAAACAGATTCATGATTTGACGATGAATGTCAAAGACTGAAGTCCCAGCTGTGTGCCATATATCACTCTTACCATAATAGTAAAGCTACCAACATTCCATCTAGTTACTTTAAACTGAAAAAAAATCTTAAGAACACAATAGCTTGTATCAGGAATGAGGATCTATTAATTAATGCCTCTCTTGCTAAGAATAGCAAACAATTCTGGTCACTAGTTGCTGGTGCTTTCAGTAAGAAGAAGAAGAAGAGATTGGATTTATACCCCGCCCTCCACTCCCCAAGGGAGTCTCAGAGAGGCTTACAAACTCCTTTCCCCTCCCCTCCTCACAACAGACACCCTGTGAAGTAGGTGGGGCTGAGAGAGCTCTTTCCCAAGCTGTCCTTGAGGGAACAGCTGGTACAGAGCTATGGCTTGCCCAAGGTCATCCAGCCAGGTGCAAGTGGAGGAGTGGGGAATCAAACCCGGTTCTCCCAGATTAGAGTCCACGCACTTAACCACTACACCAAACTGGCTCTCAACACCAAACTGGCTCTCAATAACAGGAGTCAGTCCTCTTGTCATTCTATCTCAGCCCAAGTTTGGACAGATTATATATTTTTTTAATTCTTCAATTACTTCACTTGGACAACAAGAGTCAATCTCCCCCTCCCCGCCCAATTTACCTGAACGGTCCCCAGTCAGTCTAAATGAAATTAAATGTTTAATTAGCCACCTGAAAGCTGGAAAGGCCCCAGGGACAAACGGACTCCCTCTGGAATTATTTAAAAACAACTCTGAATGGTGGGCCTCAGCCCGGTGACTCTTTTCACCATGACAGATAAAACTAGAATCATACCTGACACATGGGCTAATGCTATTGTAGTTCCAATTTTTTTTAAAAAAAGATGATCCCCAATTACCAGAGAACTACCGCCCAATAAGTGTGCTTTCTATTGTGGGTAAGCTTTATGCAAGGCATTTGCTGGACAAACTTACTGCCTTGATGTAGAACAGATTGGTTTCTGCCCCGGTAAAGCCACTCTTGATCACTGCATTGCACTTGCCCACTTGATAAAGAAATACAGTGGCAGAGATGGGGAAAAGCTATTCTCTGCTTTTCTTGATTTAAAAAAGGCATTTGACTCTATTCCCAGGTACCTTTTATGGAATAAGCTGAATAGTATGGGTATGGACAAACGCTTACTTTTTCTTCTCTGTAAAATGTACTCTTCTACTAGCTGCCAAGTACATTATGGTCTCATAGGTGGACTATCGTCTAAGATCCCTTCTAACCAAGGAGTCAAACAAGGTTGTGTTTTGACTCCTTGTTTGTTTATATTTATTCGTGAATGATCTCACTTCCACTTTAAATATGATAGATAGCCATTTAGTTCTCTTGCTGTTCCTCTATTACTCTGTGCTGATGATGTTGTGCTGTTATCTCATTTTCAGAAGGGCCTTAAGCGCCTTCTTTTTGCATTTGTTTCCTATTGTGATACAAACTTCCTATCCATTAATTTTGTGAAATCAAAAGTTATGGTATTATCAAACACTTAGAAACGCCTAAATTAGTGTATTAAAGAAAACAACTTTGAACACGCAGGAGTCATTTCCTGCTAGAGCGCACCAGAGTGACGCTTCTGCACTAAGGATCCCAGGGGGGTGGGCACATGCAGCAAGCCCCACCGCCTGCTCTAAGCAGCCCTCAGTCAGGCCACAAGGAGAGTTGCAGAGGATCTCCTTCCCTTTCCTGGCCTGCACCTACACCACACCTCAAAAAAGATATTATAGCATTGGAAAAAGTGCAGAAAAGGGCAACTAGAATGATAAAAGGGTTGGAACACTTTCCCTATGAAGAAAGGCTGAAGCACTTGGGACTCCTTAGCTTGGAGAAACGATAGCTGAGGGGTGACATGATTGAGGTTTATAAGATTATGCATGGGATAGTGCAAGAACAAGAATACAAGAACTTGTGGGCTCTCCATGAACTTGCTGAGCAGTCAGGTTAGAATGGATAAAAGGAAGTACTTCTTCACCCAAAGAGTGATTAACACATGGAATTCACTACCACAGGAGGTGGTGGCGGCTACAAGCATGGATGCTTCAAGAGGGAATTAGATAAACACAATGGAGACCTGCAAGAAACTTGTGGGATGGCTATCCCATTCCTCACACCTTTGCTTCCTCCCTTCTCCCCCACCTCTCTCACACTCTTCTCCCTTCTGCCTCCCTTTCTTACTGTCTCTCTCTCTCTTTCATGTATGTTACTTCCTTTCTCTTTCTGACCTGTCATCATTCTCTTTGTTTTTCTGCCTCCCTACCTCATCACTCTTTCTCTCTCTTTCTGCCCCCCCCACTCCATCACTCTCTCTTTCTGCCCCATCACTCTCCCAGCCTCCTGCCTGCTTCCTCTCCCCCCACAGCAGCAGTGGTAGTGCTCTGGGAATCACAATGGATCTCCCAGCTGCAAAGATCAGTTCACCTTAGGACTGCCAGCTCCAGGTTGGGAAATTCCTGGAGATTTGGGGGTGAAGCCTTGGGACAGTGAGGACTAGGGAGGCAAGCAGCCTCAGCAACCCTCCAAAGCAGACATTTTATCCAGGGGAACTGATTTCTGGGTAATTCTGGGTGCTCTCCAGCCCCTGTCTAGAGTCTGGCAATGGTAGTTTAAGTGAAGGAAATAGCTGGTTTGGAAGGTGGAGTCTACAGCATTACACTGGTCTGTAGTCCCTCCTCAAATCCCACCCTCCCCAGGCTCCACCCCTCAAATGGCCAGGAATTTCCCAACCTGGAGTTGGCCGCCCTATTTCCTTCCCACCCAACAACCAACCTACCTTTATCTGTCTTCAGCTTTCCATCTCCACCCCCTCCCCCGCAGCCTCTACCTAGAAAAATTACAGTCTTTCTCCACAGTGGTGACTAAAGCAGCTTACATTATTATTTCCTCCTTGTTATCTGCACAACAACCCTGTGAGGTTGGTTAGGCTGAAAGTATGTGACTGGTCCAAAATCTCCCAGTCAGCTTCCACTGCAAGATGGGGATCTGAACCTGGGTCTTGCAGATCCCAATCTGAAGCTCTAACTGTTACAATTCAATGGCTTTCATAGGGTGGCTGCTGATGAACAGTAGCAAGCAGCTGGGCCTAATTAAGTCATGCAAATCAGGTGGTATCAAGTCACACAGAGGGTGCTGCCTAGGGATGCCAGCCTCCAGGTGGGACCTGGGGATCCCCTGGAGTTACTGCTCATCTCCAGACTACAGAGATAACTTTCCATGGAGAAAATGAATGCTTTGGAGGGTGGAGTTATGGCATTGTACCTCACTGAGGTCCCTGTCCTCCCCAGGCTCCACCCCCAATTATCCAGGAGTTTCCCAGCCTGGATCTGGATTTGCTGCTGGTGGCCAGGGGGGATACTTGGCAACATTAGACTGCTGCCAGTAAAAACCCTGCCTTTTACTGACAGAAACAGTTAGAAGCCCCCCCCCCCGAACATTCTAATCTCTCACAGTTGATTCCTGGAGTAGATGCCATTTCAAAAGGTATTGGGGGGGGGGGAATTCAATGGTCCCTGAAGGGTTTTTTTTTAACTTTTTGGATTTTTTTCCAAAGAAGGCCCCTGACTATGTAGGAAAAGCTGTTGGGGGAGAATTAGCTCCCTTTTGGCAGATATAAGTATCCATACAGAAAAAAACCCTCTGGGGATTAGTATATAGATATGGAGCAGAGGTCCATCAGTGGCTATTAGCCACAAAGTATAGATAGGAACTCTCAGTCTGGGGCAAATGATGCTCTATATTCTTGGTGCTTGAGGGGGGGCAACAGTGGGAGGGCTTCTAGTGTCCTGGCCCCACTGATGGACCTCCTGAGGGCACCTGGTGTTTTAGGCCACTGTGTGACAGAGTGCTGGACTGGGCTACTGGCCTGATCCAACATTGGCTTCTCTTATGTTTTTATGGGGCCTGGGGAAAGGCCTCCACACACCCCTCCCTCGCCTTTCCTGGTTTGGGAGCTGGTGCCAGTCCCCTTCTGCAGGCAGCTTGGCAGATTGCCCGTCCTTGCTGCCCACCCACCCTCACTGCTCACCCATTCACCCAGCATCATGGGAGGCAGCTCAGCCTCAGCCCAGCTCTTGCCGGCTGTGGGTGGGTGCATGGGGGGCTGATGGGGAAGGTGGGGAGGGGGGTCTGAGGTGAGGTGGGGAGGGGAGGGAGAGCCACTCTGGCCTTGGTCCCTGCAGCTGCTGATTAGCACCACATTAGCCTGCACTGCCACTTCCAGCCATCCTGGGTGCACAGGAGAGGAGAGGTGTGCATGTCGTAGGGCAGTCCTGAGGCATGGCCACCAGGTGTCAAACAAAGCCAGCATGGCATCCCTCCCTGTTCAGCTGCTGCCTTCAGCAGATGGCCCACCTGCCAGCCACTCCCCCTGCATCGCCCAGACCCAGCAAGCCTGGTTCCCACCTCACCCACCAAGTGACTGTGGCTCAATCTAACAACGGCCCATCTGGCCTCACCAGAGGTTGCAAGCCCCGAGCAGAGCAGGCTCCCATTGGCTGGCGGCGGCGCAGCCCTGGGGAGCATGAGAGCCGCATTCCATCCGGATGGGAAGGGCAGCAGCTCGTGCTCTTCACTTCGCTCCACTGGAAACTCCTCACAAACAGAAGGCATAGTCGATCTCCCAGCATATTCCGTCCCCAAAGCAATCACTTAGAGGGGAGGCAAACAAGAGCTCTTTCACACCTGGGAAGGACTTGAACTGGGCAAAGAATTCAGGGAATTTCCCCCCAAAAGGGGTGACCAGCTGCAGAAGTTCAGAGCCTGACACCAGTTCTTGGTTGAAGAGTGTGATGCAACAGAGGAAGCTCTCATAGACCTCCTGGCTCTTGAGAACTCTGTGCACCTTGTCAAAGGCGAACTCCTGCGAAGTCCCATGTTTTCCCTCGGTTGCAACTGATTGGTCTTTAGTCCCATCCTGGGAATGCTGTTTGCATCACACGGCCCACTGCAAGAAACTTATTTGTGCAGAGGAAACAGGAATGTTTTTCTTTTCTGCCCTCCCAAAGTTTGATGTTGTTTGTGGATGTGGCGTTTGATGCTGCCTTTTTTAATTGGAATGGTCACAATGGGTCCCTGTAATTTAGTGGGTCTAGAATGCACAATTCTTCTAAACTGGCATAGAAGCAAGTGCCCAAGGTCAGTCACTCCTGAATGTATTGATTCTAATGACTTCTGTATTTTTTGGGATGGATTTAAGATTGCTGTGTAGGGCAAGCATCTTTAAACACCAGCAATGCTGTGAGCTCCACACTTTATGTGGCATATTACCAGTGTCTCATTACCAGTGCTGCTATTTCTACTCCTATTACCCTACTACCTACTCAGGGGGTGTGGCATATGCAAATAAGTTATACTAATGAGTTATGCTAATTAGCTCCTGCATCTCTTTTTCTACTAAATTACCCCTGTGAACGAGTAAAATCTTTCAAATACCTGAGTGTTACCTTTCAGTATAACAACAGTTGGAAAGTACAGAGGAAACAAGCAGTTAACTTGGCCAAATGCAGTTTGCGGTTGCAAGATTCTTTCACGTGAAGGGTAACCAATTTGTACCTGCTGCTATCTGCATTTTTATCACTAAATCAGTTCCCCAAATATTATATGGGATCCCCATTTGGCTTAGTGCCTTTAATTATCAGGCTGAGCAAATCCAGGCAATGTCCTTGCACTGTATTCTAGGGGTGCCTAATTGCATCAGCTATGCAGCTATGTGCTTGGAAACTGGGCAGAACCTTTTAGGAACCAGAGCATGGCTTTCAAATCTAAAATTTTGGTTATTTCTTCATTTTTGAGCTAAACCCATGAGTTATGTCTATTTGATGTTGTTTGATTCCTTTATACCTAGTTGAGCACACTGGATCCAATGGAAAATACAATCTATAGGTGTTCCCCTCAACTCTCTTCTTATGTTAAATGAAAGCCAAGCATGCAGAACTGTGAAACAGAGTCTCTTAAATATCGAAAAACAAACTCTGTCTTCTCTAGCACATAAGACATGCCCCCCTCTGGTGTTTGGCATCACCCCTGACCATGGGGCGCCTGCTGCTTACTTCTCACAGCTTATTCCCCCTCAGCAACATTGAGCTTTCATGCTCACTCGATTTAATGTCTTACCATCAGCAGTCCTCTCTGGGAGATTTACAAACTTTCCCTATCACAAAAAATTCTACCCTCGTAGAGCAAGGAAACCTGAATTGGTAGCTCACATTTTACTCTACTGTGATTTTTATGAAAAAGCACTGGACTCCATAATTAGTCTCCTCTTGTTTAATCTTTCTGGACTATCTGATGAGAGGCTAGTTCTCTTTTTATTATTCAACCAGCGTCCCCATATTACATACTCTTTAGCAAGGTATCTCTCAATTGCTATGATGATTAGGGAGCATAAGATTAAACCTCTCCCTGGCTGACCTTTGTTGCATCTCAAATCTGAGGCAGCATCTCGGTCTGTATTCTTTGCTGTACATTTTATGTATGCCAATAAAAGTACTGAAACTCAAACTGAAGAGAGACCATACTTTCCTAAGATGAAAGAACTTGAATTGCCATAGGAATTCAGTGAGCACTGGGCTAGTGAAGTTACCCAGCCCTAAGAAAGTTGCAAGGTATTGATTCTAAGTAGCCAATGAGCTCTAAGGAAACTTGTTTCACCAGATAGATGATGCCCCTTTGAGTGCTCACTGGTGAACCTGCTAAATTCTTTCTTTTCTGCTCTGCTACAGGGACAGTAGCTGAAACAATTACATGTAACTATTTGGAATTCAGAGAATGATGCTGAAGTTGCCATGAATATTTTTAGATAATAAAAATAATCTGCAGAAAAGATCTGAATTTTTCAGTTCTCAACTTTGAACTCTTTTAAGTTTTTAAATATTGCCTCATTATAATCATTCATTGTTGCAAATTTGCTTCTAGTCATAGTTCTTTAAAATATTAATTTGATCTTTAATTTTTTGTAAATAAACCCTGAACCTATTTTGTGTTTTATGCAATATGCAAATTGGTGGCAATATATTTACCTAATTAAACTTTATTTACCTAATCAACATTTGGTATAGTATTATTGTTGTTTCTAGACAACTGCCTTCTTACATAGTTGTTCTTAGGTTTAAGTCTCATTTCCCTACCTCGAACAACAAACAGCCATTATTACCTCTGGCATCTAAAGGCTCCTGAGTTATTTTAAACTAGGAATAAGGCCCATTGTGGAAATAAATACAATAGGCTCTAGAAAGAGGCTCTGGGAGAGGGCCAAGATCTTGAGCACTCAGCATCAATTTGCTGTGGCAACCTCAGCAGGGTATAATGATACAGAGTCCACCATTTTCTCCAAAGGAACTCTGCTACCCGAAGAGCAGTTGTAATTCTAAGTGATCTCCAGCCCCCACCTGGAGATTGGCAACAATTGTTCCCCAGGAGGAAATGGCTGGTTTGGAGGGCAGCGTCTATGGCATTGTACCTGTCTGAGGCTCCACCCCTCCTCAAACCTCACCCATGCCAGGCTCCATCCCTCAAATCTCCAGGAATTTTCCACCTGGAGTTGGCAACCCTATCTCCTTTCCAGCCAAGCATCAATCTACCTTTATTTCCCCCTCACTCTTCAGTTTTTCATCTCCCCCCCACACCTGCAGCCTCTACCATGCTTTGAAGCCCTGACTGCCAAGTTACATTGGCTGTCATGGGGGGCCATTTCTGCCCTAATGAGTTTTCTCCCAAAGGCCAAAATAGGCATGGGAAGGGCCTTTTACTGACAGAACCAAGCTTGGCTGCCTAGCAACAGACACTGAGGGGAAAGTAGGGTTCCCAGCTCTGGGTAGGGAAATAACTGGAGATTTGGGGGCTGGATCCTGTGGAGGGCAGCGTGTGGGGGGAGGGAGGACTCAGCAGGAATGTCTCAACTTGGAGCTGGCAACCATAGTCAGGACTGGCCTCAATGAGTTCCTCACAAAGGTGTGGAAAGGGTTTCATTCCTTTGTCTTTTTAATGACAGACCCAAGCTTGGTTGCCTACCAACAGCTACTGAGGGAAAAGTTAGTCCAGCGGAGGAGCCAAGCAGGCAAAGTGTCTTCATCAGGAGAGAGAGCATATTCTGGCAGGGAACAGTGGCTGGAGTGGGTGGGGAAGAGGAGAAGACCCAGCACCTGGCCAATGGCACACGAGTACTCTTGATTGGCGGCTGATGGGCAAATGGCTGATGGAGCACACTGTGGGTGGGACTCAGGCAACACAGCCAGTGAATAGGGATAACTTCTGAGTGACATATCATGGAGCCAACTGATTTAGGAGCATGTGGAATGTTCAGAAAGTGCCACTCCACTACTCAATTACATATAAGGAAAGATGTTTCTGTTTAGTTTTTCTGTAATTCTCTCAAACCCAACACAATTTTCGTTGTCCTTTTAATAATGAAATGCATCAGCAAATTCAAATATTTATTTGAAAATATTTGTGTAGGTCACTGTGGTAGTGATCCTCACTAATATCTGTATACGCTATACAAATAGCTTTGGCTAAATTCTTTTTGAAATAATGTATGATCCACATCAAGACTCACTCCAGTCTGGAAGGAGAAATTGTGGAAAACCAAGTAAACATGGGTTTATGATTTGGGACAAATCTGACTGAGCATAACATAGACAGAACACCATATACAGTACTGGCTGGTCCTTCCTTGACTCCTGTAGACAGAAGTTCATATAGAACCCCATGAAAAATTCTACTAGTATTAAAAATTTTAACTGTCCAAAATTTGGATTTATTTTTAGGAGAACCTTTGAATTCACTTCAAGATTTTGCTTTAGGTATACTTGGGAACTTTGAAAATTTCAGAATGAGACAGTATCTGGTGGGCCTTTGACCAAGCACACTTGCTTACACCATTTTGCCTGAATGGGAAGGTCACAGAAATTATAGCTTCCTTTGGACCTCACTGTGATGGGCAAGAGGCTGTCCTGCCTCTGAAGGGAAAAACAGTCACTCAGCTGAGCCTATGGGAGTGCTTCTTCAGCATTCAATTACCTTTCAGAAGGGGGATGGACTGCTGGAGGGAAGCACAGGCCTGCCTCAGTGAGAGTACATAAAGAGTTGGATTCTGTCTCAGAGGAGACAGTAATGATAGTTCAGGTCTGGCTCAAAAAAAGAACAGAGTGAAGGGTAGTTCTGCTCGATAGTGTGGAAGAGTGGTTCAGCTCTATTTCTGAGGGAGAATAGAGTACCCAATTGTTAGGCCAGTCTGTGGTAATGAGCAAATATTGGCCCTTTCTGTACTCTCCTTTTAATTCATGTTCATTACAGTGTCCTCCAAGCAATTCTGCACTAAAATCAAATTCAACCTTCTTTTTAATGCAGGTTTTTTTTCACCATTCTGCACTAAAATGGACTTCAGCCTTCTTTTTTATTCTGCCCCCCCCCCCTTCTGCATTACATTACCTCCCTTCGGTGGTCAGCCTGGTTTCAGCCTGCTGTTGCCCTAGGTTATTTGGATGCTGTTGTGCCATGGACTTAAATTGCCTTGACTCAAACACTGAGAAAATCCGGAGTGGCAGGCAAGTGTGGAAAGGATCCTCATCCCATTTAGTCTGGCTCTTGGGAAAGCGCAGGCTGGTGGGTGTGGAATCATGTGTGGGTGAGATGATCCAACCTAGTGGCTTGTCAGTGAAAGCCTGCTTGTGCCTGAAAGCATTAAAGAAACTTCAAACCACTCTCTGAAACCATAACTAGCTTAAACTTCTATAACTCAGCCAGGTTTCTCCTTTGTTTACCTGGAGACCTGTGCTGCTGATCTGTTCTTTGAAATTAACCTGTAAACAAACAGATCTTCTGTGTTGTTTATATACAATTCCTGCCTCAGTGGTCTCTGTATTCTACTTGCACACCACAAAACTTGCCTCATGGCAGCAAACTCATTCCTATATACTTGCTACCTTAAGAACACCTGGTAACTGAGGGGAAGGTTTATAGTTTAAAACAAACCTGGTCCCCCAAAGTCGTAGAATGCTGTGTGAGTCCACTCAGTTGGTAAAACAGGTCTGTTACACCAACCTTCTGAGAAAGTGTCAACTGTATGTCTTTCCTTCATAACAGTAACTATCACACATGCTAATAACAACCAACTTTAAGAACAAATGTTGGAGATATATGTTATTCAGCTGCAAAGTGAGCCCAGCTTCATGATGGAACTGTTGTATGGATATATGAATATGTCAGTGACTCACTGGTTCGAACCACTAGCCTTCCCCTACCTATTCCTTCATTTGTTACTTCAATGTCTGCCTCCTCCCACCAATTCTCCTTCAAGCTCATTTGTGCAACTAGTATGAGGGGAGTTTTCATCTGTTTCCCCCTTCATATTGCAGCACTCAGTGCTCCCTGGCATTTTGTTCAGGACCCTAAGCAGAGGGTTTTTCAGGCACAGATGCCAATGGGGTTCCTTGATGAAATCTGGGGAAATTCATTTGTATGAATGGCTTCTGCTCACACATCATAGGATCCAACCCTATTCTGCAGTACCCACTGTCAACAATGGCTTTGCTTTGAAACTTGTGCAAAAAGTAAGTAGATTGATAGTAGCAAAAATGAGTCCAAATTGTCCTAATCCAAACCACTGAAGGCCCACTGAAGCTCAAGCTGAATAAGGCAGGCAAGTCTCCTGATTTTAATGACAAGAAATAATAAGATGCTGAAATCAAGAGCAGAAAATTGACAGTGTGTATTACTATCGTTTTCCTTTCCTGTTATTTTACACAAAAATTGCTCTGTAAACTGTTATTGCTCTGTACATTATTTAACAGATACAGAAATAGCTTAGGGGAGTGAATTTTGAGTTAACAGACAATAAAGGTAAAGGTAAAGGTTTCCCTTGCACAGATAATAGGAAGGGCCAAATAACTCCCCAACAGTGCTTTGCAACTAAATGCATCATCCTGGAATGGTTTTAGTTTATTTTCTAAAGCTGGAATTCCCTGAAATGTATTAGACCCTAAGATGGTAGACCTTTGCCTGGTTTGTCACACTTGAGTTGGGGGATGTGTGTATGTGTGTCTCATATAGCTCAAAGCTCCTCTATAAAAAAAGGCTTCTAAATAGAAAAGTATCCAATGATGGAACAGTTACCCTAAGCCTTGTTTGCTTTCTATGCAAAGAGTTTGTGTGTGTGCATGTGTGTATTACTGTTCAAGTGAGCCTCTTCCTGCAACCTGAAGTATGGAAATGTTAGATTTCTTCTTGTTTTATTCTCCTCACTGTCATTTCCTATGTGGTATGAACTTTTTCTCAAAAATATATTAATTACATTGTTATAATGAACTTTAAAGGAGTTTGCTAATGAATTGCCTAAACAGGGATCCTTCCATGCAAAGAAAATGGTTTTCAAGAGGTATTAAGTATTGTTCAGGAGTAACCACTGTATAGTTACCATCCCCATTCATCAGTTTTGAAATACAGTTACAGTCCCCTGAACAGACTCATTCAATATCCTGTGGAGAATCACTCTTCTTTTCTTTGGCAGATTGAAATATTAAATGTGTTATGATTTGGAGTGAAAATGGTTTGCTGGTTACCTGGTCAATGTCCCTAGAGACATTTATAAAGTTAACATTTCCCCTTACTTTTCTTTTTTTTTCTTTTAGCTACTCTGCAGGAAAAAAAGGTAACACTAATGGGAATTGCCATATGGAAGACTCCCCTGCTGTGATGAATATCTGATGTGCTCTACATTTTTTCAGAAGCTGAGAGTGAGATCTGTGGAAATCTTGCCAGAATGCAGTCCAACTGCTATGGAAGCAAACCATGTTGTTTCCTAAATATGTTGACAATAACTACTGTTAGTTGTGATCACTTTTTTCTCATATTAGGCCTATTTTGCTCTACTATTAGGAAAGTGTAAATTAACCGAAACAGATTGTAAGAATATTTTATATGCTATTAAATCAGGGTCATCAGAAGTTTGATAGGGCATTCAAGAATGTGGTGAATGCTTATATACTGTGAAGTCACTGAAGTTCATAATATTCCAGTTCAGAATACCGCTTAATGCTTACCTTGAATAGGTCTTAGGGCCTCAAAAGTTCATCTCTGGTTCAGATTGTAATATAAAACAGAGAAGAATGCCTGCCTGCTTCTCTCTCACCATTCCTATAAACCTAGGGTGGGCATGAACCGAACCATGAAGCAAAATTCATGATGAATTTTGCCCTGTTCATGGTTTGTGAACTGAAGTTCATGATGGGTCAACTGTCACAAACTTCCATGAACTTTTAAAGCAGTTTGGGGGGGGGATTGTGAATAGAGCAGAAAGCAGAGGTTTAAAGGGTCTCAGACCCCTTTAAACCTGTGCTTTCTGTTCCCCTTGAAAGCAAAGCAAAACAAAAACAAAGCTGAGTGGCAGGGAACAGCATGCTCCCCACTGTTCAGCTATTTTGGGCTGTCTTGTGCAGTCCCTTTAAAGTTTAAAGAGAGTGTACAAGACAGCCTTAAAAACAGCTCCCTGCTGCTCAGCTGTTTTTTAGGATTTCTGCAAACCCTGCCTAAAGGGACTGTGGTCCCTTTCAATAGGGTTTGCAGGGCCACAAAACACGAACCAGTTTGGTTCATGAACAAACCTCCTAAACCACAAACTGACATGAACTGCATTTCTGCCAGTTCGTGCCCATCCCTACTATTAATTGACTGTTGGTGACACTTGTTACAGTGTGGATGTCCCAGAACCATTCCACCTTCCCTGTTATAGCAGCATCCCAAGTATGAGACACATGAATAAGAATGTAAGAACATAAGAAGAAGAAGAAGAAGAAGAGATTGGATTTATACCCCGCCCTCCACTCCCCAAGGGAGTCTCAGAGCAGCTTACAAACTCCTTTTCCCTTCCCCTCCCCACAACAGACATCCTGTGAGGTAGGTGGGGCTGAGAGAGCTCTTTCCCAAGCTGTCCTTGAGGGAACAGCTGGTACAGAGCTATGGCTTGCCCAAGGTCATCCAGCCATGTGCAAGTGGAGGAGTGGGGAATCAAACCCGGTTCTCCCAGATTAGAGTCCGCGCACTTAACCACTACACCAAACTGGCTCACCAGTGGCCTGTCTTTCCAGCATCTCGTCTCACACAGTGACCAATCAGTTCCTCTGGAGATCCAACAACAGGGCATAGAGGCCAAGGCCTTTCCCTGATGTTGCCTTTTAGCACTGGGATTCAGAGGTTTACTGCCTCTGAATATGGAGGCCATGACTAGTAGCCACTGATAGACCTATCCTTCATGAACCTAACTCTCTTTTAAAGTTGTCTATGCTTGTGGTCATCACTACATCCTCTAGCAGCAAATACCACATTTTAATTACTCTCTGTGTCAGGGCTATAGCGATTGGGGGAGCACATGGGGCAGCACCACCTAGCATATCTGCAGTGCCCCCACCCCAATCTTCTACCCACCCTCATGGGAGAATGGGTTCCTCATGGGGAAGATAGTGGGAAGCTTTTCTCCCTTGTTTGCATCACTCAAAGTGTTAAACTAAGTGAGCTGCTTCCTAGAGAGGTCAGGCAAGGCAGGGAAGAGGAAATGTTCTTTGGGGGGGGGGGAGGCTTTGCTATTTGAATTGCCAAAGAGAAAGGGGCCAAAGCCTTGCAGCTGGATCCCAGAAAGGTTTACTTGCAAATAAGTCACTGGGGGGTGGGGAATCAGCTTTTCAATCCTGGAAGACAGAAATGTGACTATCAAGTTTTTTTTGAAGGGGAGCTTGTATTACACAGTTTTAAAGCATAATAACTTGAGCTCCTTGTGGCAAAACTGGGAAGCAGAGGACTCTGGTTTCAAGTTGCAGGAGCTGAACAGGAGAGGGTAACTGGAGGGGAATGAGGAGGGCTTTTCCATTTCCAAAGGCCCCAACTGCTTCCTGTCGGATGGTTCAGCTCATCCTTTTATTGGTGGGGTAAAACCTCCAGGGTTCAGAATTCCCACACCATTTGTTAATTATGCTTTAATTTAATTGGCATTCCCCTGGCACCCCAGTGCCCCTCCCAATCCTGGCTATAGGGCAGCTCTGTGAGAAGAAGTATTTCCTTTTGTCCATCCTGAATCAGTTTCATTGGATTGTCAGCTTCATAAGATGCCCTCAAGTTCTAATATTTTAGGAGAGGGTGAAAAAGTTCTCTTTGACATCTCTCTTCACTCAATGTATAATTTTATAGATCTGTATCATGCACCCCTTAGCCATTTCTTTTCTAAACTGAAACATCCCAGACTCTTCAACTTTCCTCAGAGGCAAGGTGCTCCAGCCCCCTAATCATCTTGGTTACCTTCTTTTGTACTTTTTTCAGCTGTGTGCTATCCATTTTGAACTGCAGTGACCAAAACAATACACAGTATTCCAAATGAGGCTGCACCATAGATCCATACAGAAGCATTATAATATCGGCTGTGGTATTTACAATACCTTTCCTAATAACCCCTAACACTAAGTTTGCCTTTTTCACCGCTGCAGCACATTGCATTGACACTTTCAATGAGCTATCTCCTACAACCCTAAACTCTTTTCTCCTCTCAGTCTCAGCAAGCTCAGAACCCATTAGCCTATACTTGAAGTTGGGTGGGGTGTTGTTGTTGTTCCAATGTGCATCACTTTACACTTACCAACACTGAACTTCATTAGCCACATCAGAACCTGGGAGCATCACTTTCGTGTTATAGAGAATTCATATAGCTAGAAGGGTCATATCAGAGACAGCTCAACTTAACCTGTTATTCTGTGGTCATTTCCAGTCCAGTTAAGTGAAAGTTTTGGCATAAAATGCATTATCAGAAGCTCATTGCCAGTTTTGATAGTTTATGTGGCTAAACAATGTCTTTAAAGGCTCATTTCAGGCAAAGAGAAGTGATGACTTTGATTAATTTGCAGATGATTCTGTTCTCTGAGTGTGAAATGATGTTAAGCTAATATTGTGAGCTTTGTTTGACTTCACCAGCTGAAAATTTTTTCTCACTTGCAAATATTTCTGGACGGAGGTGGTGAGCTCCCCCTTAATGGCAGTCTTCAAGTAGTGACTGGATGAACATTTGTCAAGGATGCTAATCCTTCATTGGGCAGGAGGTTGAACTAGATGGCCTGTGTAGCCCCTTCCAACACTATGACTCTAATCTGTTTCTGATTATGATGTACATATTTCTTGACTACTGTTCTTCTTTTTTTCCTTCTTCTTCATCATCATGACCTTCTCTCTCTCTCTCTTTTTTTAAAAAAGAAGTGCAGGAACTCTCGAGGGAAATGAAGTTTTCAGTCTGTATACTGAAAACTCATGAACTCTTGAACATTTTTAAAAATAATTTTGTTGAAGAGGTTTGGGAATTCTATTCCGGCGCGTTCCCCCAGAAAAAAGCCACTACCACCATCATCTTCTTCATCATCTTCTTCATCATCATCATTATTATCTATATACTAATTCCACAAGTTTTTTTTTCTGTGTGGATACTTATATCTGCCAAAAGAGAGCTCACTCTTGCCCAACAGCTTTTCCTACATAGTCAGAGGCCTTTCTCAGTTTGCAGAAAAATCCAAAAAGTTAAAAAAAAAACCCTTCAGGGACCATTGAATTTTGCTCAGTACCTTTTGAAATGGCCTTCGCAGGGATCTCTAACTCCAGTCGTCAACTGTGAGAGATTAGAATGTTCAAGGGAGGGGGGGCTTCTAACTGTTTTTGTCAGTAAAAGGCAAGGTTTTTACTGGCAGCAGTCTATGGTTGCCCTGGCCACCGGCAGCAGATCCAGATCAAAGCTGGGAAACTCCAGGAGATTTGGGGGTGGAGTCACATACTTTCAGCCTAACCAACCTCACAGGGTTGTTGTGCAGATAACAAGGAGGAAATAATAATGTAAACTGCTTTAGTCACCATTATGGAGGCTGTGGGGGAGGGGGGTGGAGATGGAAAGCTGAAGACAGATAAAGGTAGGTTGGCTGTTGGGTGGGAAGGAAATAGGGTGGCCAACTCCAGGTTGGGAAATTCCTGGACATTTGAGGGGTGGAGCCTGGGGAGGGTGGGATTTGAGGAGGGACAACAAACCAGTATAATGCCATAGACTCCACCCTCCAAACCAGCTATTTCCTTCACTTGAACTACCATTGCCAGCCTTCAGACAAGGGCTGGAGAGCACCCAGAATTACAACTGTTGTCTAGGTGACAGAGATCAGTTCCCCTGGATAAAATGTCTGCTTTGGAGTGTTGAGTTTATGGCATTTATTGCATTATACCCTGCTGAGGCTGCTTGACTCTCTAATCCTCACTGTCCCAAGGCTCCACCCCCAAATCTCCAACCTGGAGCTGGCAGTCCTAAGGTGAACTGATCTCTGCAGCTGGGAGATCCATTGTGATTCCCAGAGCACTGCCACTGCTGCTGTGGGGGGAGAGGAAGCAGGCAGGAGTCTGGGAGAGTGCTGGGGGCAGAAAGAGTGATGGAGTGAGGGGCAGAAAGAGAGAAAGAGTGATGAGTTGGGGAGGCAGAAAAACAAAGAGAATGATGACGGGTCAGAAAGAGAGAGGAAGTAACATACATGGAAGAGAGAGAGAGAAAGTAAGAAAGGGGGGCAGAAGGGAGAAAGATTGTGAGAGAGGTAGGGGAGAAGGGAGGAAGCAAAGGTGTGAGGAATGGGATAAGTTTCTTGCAGGTCTCCACTTGTCATCTCTGTTATGGAACAATGGCTTCAAAGTGTGGATCAAAAATCTGCATAATGGGGCCATGTACAGATATGGACTACGAGCACAGGAGAGGATTTGGGTTTGCATAAAACATGAAATATACAAATTGGGGGGGGGGGGGGTTTAAATACTAAGATAATAGAAAAAAATGTCTGGTTCATTTTTTAAAAAAGCTGCCAAGACTTCTGAAGACCAAGTTGTGAGGTCTCTGCTAAGCAGCTCCCAAACAACATTTCTGAGGCTTCCAAGCCTCAGTTAGTGTCAATTAAAGGGTAGATGATATCCTAGTCATCATAAATGACTGTGTACTGGAGCAGTTTGTCATAAAGCCAGCCAGAGGGGTACTGCTCTTAGACTTTGTTCTGAGAGGGGCTCAATACCCAGTGAAAGATGTCGAGATTGTTATATGAACTGTGACCAGTGATCACAATGCATTCTTGTCAAAAGTGGTTTCTAAATACAGCTATATCAGAGAGGCAATAAGTAAACCGGGGGGGGGGGGGCACATTAAATTCCTTGAATACAATAACATTGTTCAGTACAGAAGCATGAAGTTATGTACAAATATAACAAACGGCAGTTGCTGTGTTTATTCAGTTATAACATTTCAGTTATCAATTTCTGGGTGCAGGGAATAGTTATCAACCAAATTTTTATTATTGAAGTGAATCTTCGGTTTCCCCCCCAACCTTAGGAATCTCAAAGAATAACTGTGAACTCTTTCTGGAAATGCTAATTATTTAGCCAGCTTTCCCCAGAAACTATGCTCTGAGACAGCTACAATCTCCTCTTTAAAGTACTCACTAAAATTAGCTTGCTTTCCTTGAAAACCAGAGTCTTAGGCAACACAGTTTCCTATTTAAAGTATTCACTGAAATTAATTTGCTTTCTTCCTAAACCAGGCTCCTGGTTTAGTCTCCTGAGACAGGATCTGTCAATCTAACACTATATAGACACAAACCCTAACTGACCAAACCAACAGCTTAACAGATTTCTCTCTCTCACTCGCTCCTTCCTTCCCCCTGACTTCTTCAGCCTTCCATGGCTGTAAGCTGCTCAGCATATACACACACCAAACAGAAATAAAGTTGCTTGCTGACTGGCAGGAAGGGGTAGGACGTTTGCCCAGTCACCATAGCACCTAAAAATGTAATGTGCAAGGCATCCTGCAAATCCATCCCATTATTGCATAGCATGATGGCAAGTCTAGATTGGTTAGTTTAATGGAAAGAAGCAGCACAGCACTGTCTTTAAGAAATATGGCACCCAAGAGTGCTTTTACAAAGGAAGTGGCTCTCTGGTTTGTACAGAGATATAATCTAATTTAAAAAAAAAAGATCAGTGAGGCGATTGTGAGACACTTGTGACTGCCCTGCATTGTGACTGCCCTGTGTTGTGAGACACTTGTGACTGCCCACAGATTTGCCTTCAAGTAATCTCATTATCATAGCTGAAAGTTTCCAGGAATGGTGGCATCTGATTTTATTCTGTTTTTCACATGATTATTTCAAAAGCTTTCTAGGGAGCAGTTTCCGGTAATGCTGTTTCTCTGGGGGGGATTTATTGGTGTCTAGGGATAAGGAATACTATTCTTGAAATACTGGAATTGCAAACAGCTTTTTCGAGATATTTCTCTTCCCTATGATTTTGTTTTAAATATCTGATTTATTTGATTGGTTACATCAGAAAATGTGGGAAGGTTACAGATCCTTGAGACAGATAAATCATGTACACAAGAACCATGCTGTGTTTTTATAATACTTCTAATCACTCATATAGACTGGTGAAAAGCTGAAGAGACATGTTGGGGCAGCCAGCCTTATTCTCATTTCTCCATTTATGAGACTGGTGGAGACCTGCAGGTGTCAAGAGAAACGGAGGAGGGTGAGGTGTCCAGGATGGGCCAAGAGGGCACTCACAATGCTGGAGATTATCCATTAACATACATGTATTAAGACTGAAATCCAAACTGTAGGGAGTTGAGATAGCTGTTCGACACAGGACAGGATCTCAACTCTGGTAATTAAAATAGTTGTGCTTAAGACACAAATGAAAATGTTATTTAAGAATAGAAATTAAGCTCCAGTTCTAAATTCTTTAGCTGGCCGTTTTTCAGCAAACAGCTGAGCTTGCACTATGTCTCTGTCTCTCTGACCTACTCATGTATAAAACTTACACAGCAGTGGTCTCAGTCAATTAGTTTAATTGCTGAGGACAAGAACAAGAAGCCCTGGTGACATCTCCAAGATGGAGGAAACAAAATTACATGGTGCCTCAATTTTTAAGTAGCATTTGGTCAGCCAAACAATGTCATGTACCTACTGCACAGTTAGTATGTAATATTCAGTAATTCAGATAATATATATTGTATGCTATCAACTCCAGGACTTCTTTTAGCTCTAGGCTAATTAGAAATTGCATAGCTTTCCCAACCCACCATAAATTCCACATTAAGCAGTCACTAAATGTCAGTTGTCCCTAATAAATTGCTGCTCCTGGCATTCTTCTGTTTGGCAGAAATGGTTTTTGTTCTGGTTACAACTGGAAGAATTGTTTTCCATATGACCTTTCTCTAAAAGGTTTTTCTTAAATGACCCAGCATGTCAGCACCCTCAAAGCATTTGTGAACAATAGGGAAATTAGAATTTTCTAAGTGATGGATGTTTAACAATTAGGGACCTTACAGAGCAGGTGGGGGTAACTGGAAAGAAAAATATAGCTACTCAAGAGAATAAATGGCTGTGAGAGCTTTATTAATAAAACATGAGTAGGCCTGTGGTAAGGAGTGTGCGTGAGAGAGACTAAGAATAAAATGTTTTGGAAAAATAAACTATAGAGGGAAAATACAAAAAGTGGCTCAATTAATAAAAGGAATAGATATTAGAAAACAGAACACACAGAGACACTATGCATTTGTATGTGGATGGATGTTAGGCAGAAAAGTTTGAAAGCAGGGTAATTTGAAGTTGTTTCTCTCTATAGTCCTAACTCTAAACTTTCCCAAGAGGCCAAGAAGAATTGTATGGAATCTATCAAGCTGTTTAATATGTGGCATCTTAGTTTTTGAGAAGCACATTGTCAATACTGCCTTCCTGGAATAGGGGTAGGCTTACCAACCCCCCCGGGAGGGCGGGGGAAACACCATTTTTTAATGCTTACCCCCGCTTTTTCAAAATTGGCCACTGGGGGAGGCAATGGCTGCCAGCAGGAATGCAGGGGAACGTCGGAGCCTGCCCTGCCCTCTCCCTGCCAGGCCTGAACTGTCTTAAAAGGGAAATGTCTGCAGAGAGCCTGCAGTAAAAAGCCTCACCAGACATTTCCCCTTTAAGAGCAGAGCCAGCAAGAGAAACCCCCGCCCAGAGATTAAGGAGGGACTAGGCTCTTTGTACTGAAGGGCCTGCTTTTGCATGTATCTTGCAAGGTTGCTGGGGTAAGTGCCTCTGCCAGCTCTTTTCCTTCTTTCTCTCTCCCCCTCCCCCTTTCTTTCTTTTTTCTGTCTGTCTGTCTGTCGCTCTCTCTCTCTCTCTGTCCCCATCCAGCAGAGGTCTATCAGTGGCTATTATTAGCCACAAGGTCTAAATGGAACACTTTGTCTGGGGCAGTGATGCTCTGCATTCTTGGTGCTTGGGGGGCAACAGTGGGAGGGCTTCTGGAGTTCTGGCCCCACTGCTGGACCTCCTGAGGGCACCTGGTATTTTTGGCCACTGTGTGACACAGAGTGTTGTACTGGATGGGCTGTTGGCCTGATCCACTGTGGCTTCTCTCCTGTTCTTATGATATGAAAATCATATTTAGCACTTGTGTAGCACTTAGTGCTTCATATTCTGCCGAGATGAGGAAGGATTCAGTAGGGCCATTGCTCAGTGATAGAGCATCTGCTTGACATGCAGGAGGTATCAGCCTCTTCAGCTAAAAAAGGATCAGGTAATAGGTGACATTAAAGATCTCAGCCTGAGACCCTGGAGAGCCACTACCAGTCTGAGTAGTCAATACTGACCTTGATGGACCAATGGCCTGATTCAGTATTAGGAAACTTCATGAGTTCATGTGTCAGCATGTGGAAGCAACATCACAGGATGTGACATCACAAAATGATGTCACTTCCTTTCTCCTGGCTCCACCCCCAAAGTCTCCTGGCTCCACCCCCAAAGTCCTCAGATATTTCCGGAGTTGGACTTGGCAGCCCTAAATAGGGGTCTGGGTTGCTTAACCATTGCAGGGCCCCTGGTGGGGTGTGACAGCTTTGGCACAGTTGGGATTGGGTCAGAGGGCATACTTAGGACCAGTGCAGGGTATCTCAGACCAAGGAGGGGCAGTTGTAACTGAACAAGTTAGCCGTTTCTTATTTTGGCCTCTGCTAAGTTGGGGAAGCAGGCCCACTTGACAGGGAAGGGCTCATTCCTTAAAGGAGCTGGTCAGAAAACACTGGGAGGTAGACACTGGAACAGTTGGTTGCAGAGCCAACCAGAGAAGTGGTGATCTTGGACTTGGCTTTGAGCAGGTTTCAAGACCTGATGAGAGATGTAGAGGTTGTTGCACCAACTGGGAACACTGACCACAATGCTATTAAGTTCAGCATTCAGGTCAATGGAAAGTTACCCCTAAATCCAAAACTGTAACATTTGATTTTAAAAGAGGGAACTATATTAAAAAAAATGAGGAGAATAGTTAAAAGGAAGCTGAAGGGGAAACACAAGAGAGTCATATCCCTAGAGGATTCTCAGAAGTTATTTAAAACCACACTAATTGAAGCCAAGATAGAATGCATTCCATAGGTTTAGAAAGGCACTGGCAAGTCTAGATAATTACCAAACTTACATGCCAGCTCTATCAACCCCCCCCTTTTCTCTCCCCCCTCCTTATGTATAAGGTGAATGGCCTACTGAGCTAACACAACATTTGGGTGCCAGAGGAACTTGTCTGCACCCAAGTCCCCCACCCATTTGATCACAGAGGCGAAATCCCACTGAATCTAGATGGCCTTAAATATTTAAGTGGGTGAGGTGGGAAAGTTCACCTCATTACGAACTGCATGCAGGGGAAGGACTTGGTTACAGTTCCTGTTATGTGAAAGATACTTGAGAGGAATAATCTGAAAGCAAGTGCATAGACTTCCCAATTTTGGGGGGGACTGGGGCTGGGCCAGAGGCAATGCTATGCCAGGTCCTTAAAAGAACCAAGGCCCAGTGACATCATAGGGAGGAACCAGTGACATCACAAGTCATTGTCACTATCTATGGAGGTGGAGCCATGTGGGATTTAGAAAGGGGCTCCCCAGAAATTTAGATGGGGCTGGGAACCCTTGGGATCCCCCCCTAGCCATGCCCCTAAGCTGGGCTAAACCCTGGAAAAGGTGGGAGTTGGCCAGTGGTTATAGTGGTATCTCAGCAGTCTCCTGATGTGTCCTTTATTTAAATTGACTTTTAGAACAGTCACATTAAGTTCTGCAAATATACATATTACTAGGAATAAGGCCCGTTGTGGAAATAAATACAATGGGCTCTAGAAAGAGGCTCTGGGAGAGTTCCCCAGCCTTGGGCACTCAGTGTCAATTTGCTGTGGCGACCTCAGCAGGGTATAATGACACAGAGTCCACCATTTTCTCCAGGGGAAGATCTCTACCATCTGAAGAGCAGTTGTAATTCAGCACGATCCCCATCCACCCCTGGAGATTGGCAACAATGGTTCCCCATGAGGGAATGGGTGGTTTGAAGGGTGGAGTCTATGGCATTGAACCTGTCTGAGGTCCCACCCCTGCTAAAACCTCACTCTCTCCCGGGTCCACCCCTCAAATCTCCAGGAATTTCCCAACCTGGAGATGGCAACCCTACCTCTCAGGCCCCCAGAGAACAGTCGTAACTCTGAGTGATCTCCAGTCCCCACCTGGAGATTGGCAACAGTGGTTTCCCATGAGGGACTAGCTGGGTTGGAGGATGGAGTCTATGGCATTGTACCTGTCTGAAGTCCCACCCCTCCTCAAATCTCACCGTCTCCAGGCTCCATCCCCCAAATCTCCAGGATTTTTCCACCTGGAGTTGGCAACCCTATCTCCTTCCCAGCCAACATCAACCTCACTCTTCAACTTTCCATCTCTCCCCCCACAGCCTCCACTGTGCTCTGATGCCCTGACTGCTAGGTCACATTGGCTGTCATAAGGGGTCCATCTCAGCAAGGTATAAGGACATAGAGTCCACCATTTTCTCCAGGGGAACTGATCTCTGCCATCTGGACAGCACTTGTAATTCTGAGTGATCGCCAGCCCTCACCTGGAGATTGACAACCATACTTCCCCTGGTGGAAAAGTAGTCTTTCTCTGCAATGGGGACTGAAGCAGCTGACATCATTCTCCTCTCCCCCTTTTGACTTGCACAACAACCCTGTGAGGTAGGTTAGGCTTAAAGTCTGTGACTGGCTCAAAATTACCCACTCAGCAAGAACCTGGGTCTAGCAGATCCTGCTCTGAAATGCTTACTGCTATGCCTAGAGTACCCAATCTCCAGGTGGAGCCTGAAGATCGCCAGGTATCACAATTGAACTCAGACAACATATCCCCCCCCCCCGAGATAATGACTGCTTTGGAGGGTGGCCTCTATGGCATTCTGTTCAGCTGGCCCCAATGAGTTTTCTCCCAGAGCCATAGGTGTGGAAAGGGGCTTTCAGAGAAGTAAACTTGGTTGCCTAGCAACCGACACTGAGGGGAAAGTTGCCAGCTCTGATGATGGAATAGGGTTCCCAACCTCCAGGTGGGGCCTGGGGATCTCCCGCTTTTACAATGGATCTCCAGCTGACAGAGATCAGCTCCCCTGGAGAAAATGGCTGCTTTGGAGGGTGGACTCTATGGCACTGTACCATACTGAGGCCCCTCCCCTCCCCAAACCCCACCCTCTCCTGGATCCACCCCCAAAGTCTCCAGGGATTTTCCAACCCAGACTGGCAACCCTATGATGGAAATACCTGAAGATTTGGGGGATGGATCCTGTGGAGGGCAGCATTTTTTGGGGGGGGGGGATGGAAAGGTCATAGGTCCCACCTGGAGATTGGCAACTCTAGGGGGAAAGTCAGCCGCACAGCAGGGGGTTGAAGAGAATGGTTTGATGGTTGCTGGTCCACCCCATTAGCCAGCCAGCCATGGTGGAGCTAAGCAGGAGAGAAAGCCTGAGAAATTTCACACAGCCAATATGTTCCGTTTCAGGAACTCTTCAGTAATGGTTTCTGTCAGGCATTTCACCCAGAACCGTATTAGTACTGGCTCCCTAACGGAACATATTGGCCCTTTCACACAGAAACATGCCTCTCCCGTTGGGGAAGTGTTCCTGAGCCGGTTTACCTTGAAACCTCCTCCCAAGCGTTCTTCAGTTCTTGTACTGGTCCTGAAGCGCTACAGGGTGCTGTGTGAAATGGCCCCGTGTTTCATAGTTTATTCTGACAGTTTATTCTGGGTACGTTGGCAGTGTGCGGGGGAGGGGGTTATGCTGAAAGTCCATTGTCTTTTCACTGACAGAAGCAGGCAACTGAGGGGACAGTTAGACCCACCTGGCAGTGGGCAGAGGAGAAGAGTGGACCCAGCACCCAGTCGGTCCTTCCCCTTCGCTGGCTCCCTCCAGACTGAGGCCAGGATGCTGGCTGGTTGCTCTGTGGGCGGGACTGAGACAAAGCAGCGAGAGAATGCAGCCAGTGGCCAGGGACCCCCTTTTGAGAGCCAGTTTGGTGTAGTGGTTAAGTGCGCGGACTCTAATCTGGGAGAACCAGGTTTGATTCCCAACTCCTCCACTTGCACCTGGCTGGATGACCTTGGGCAAGCCATAGCTCTGGACCAGCTGTTCTCTCAAGGACAGCTTGGGAATAGAGCTCTCTCAGCCCCACCTACCTCACAAGGTGTCTGTTGTGGGGAGGGGAAGGTAAAGGAGTTTGTAAGCTGCTCTGAGACTCCAAGTGAAGGGCGGGGTATAAATCCAGTCTCTTCTCTTCTTCTTCTTCTTGAGTGGCAGTCCATCCAGCCAACTGATTTTGGTGCCCCATGGAATCTTGCCACTTGAAAATGGCTTTATTAAATAGGAAAGATGTGCATAAGACAAACAAATGGTCACAAAGTTGAAAGTAAGGAAGGCAACACAGAAAAGCCTGTAGAGGGACACTTTAAAAGTTTTCCTGGGCCTTCATTTACAGGAGTCTTGTTTCTGCCTTATTCATAAGGGTGACTTTGTGCTGAAAATTTACTAAATTAAGGCATCACAGATGCCTTTGTTTGGTAAATGCATGGCTGAAGTCTCTGAGCCAGAATACCAAACAGTTGCAGGTGGCTTCCAGGGAGGTTCCAGTGGGGTGAGGGTTATGCAAGTCCCATCGCATATTGGAGGACCAGCAAGGCCTTGGTGGCCATGGAGCCAGATGGCTGCCAAGGGATCCCCAGCCACATCACAAACACAGGATGCAGTATGCAGTAGGTATGGGAATATGGTCAGTTAGAGCCCCAGGTGGGGGAGTGTCCTATCACCCCCTCAGCCCAGGGTGGTTCAGTGGAAGTGGGGAACACTCCAGCCCCTAGAGGATGTCATATAAGCAGTTCCCATGAAAACTCCCCCCCCTTTTTTTTGCAGTCCAGCATTGTGCTTGTAGGGAGCAGTTTTCAGCTGGAATAAGATCAGTAGAGAGAGTATGTGAATGCGCTTCCACTGCTATGTAGGGCACTGGAGAGTAAGAATAAGGAGGCCTTGGGAGTGAGGGACAAGAATAACCAGAAAGGAGTTGGATGGATAGAACAGGGGCTGATAGGTATCTGGGTTCTTATCTGATGTCGGTGCAGTAGTCTGGCCCAGCCTTGCTGGGCACTACCTTCCATTCAGTACTGGACATAGTATACCAAGGCTCTTTGAATTTTGGCTGGCATGGCATGGCTCTAATACCATTGGGAGTTCCTTAAGTTACAGTTTTGAACCCCCTTTTTGAGGGATCCAATTCATCCACAATCGTGGATACAGGTCATGGCCCAGCAATGCACGATGATCCAGTTTGTGCATTTAGTGGGCATGTTACGCACTGGCTCTCCAGTTCTTTTGGCACTAGTGCCCAAGCTGGGCAGGCTGAGCAGCGATGCCTACTTCACTATGAGTTTAGCTCTCAAGAGATGTGTGGCCAGAGGCCTTGTAAGTTTCAGCACAAGGGTCCCTGTGCAGGGTCCCTCATGCCTTCACTCAGCACTTGGGCAAAATCCTGGTCAGGATTTAGGGACTAATAAGAGGGCAGCTACCCTAAAAATGGGGGTTCCAACCCATCTACGAAAGGGGGTCAGCTAATGAAGTGGAGGGAACTGGAGCATTAGTTTCAGTTAGCTTAGCAGGTTTACCATTTTTTTTGGGGTGGGTGGGTTAATTCATGGCCTTTGCCTTCCCCTTATGAGTGTTGAGCAGTTATAGTTAGCTGTTAGTCAATATAGGATCCGGGTGCCCCAGTGGCCCAGGCAGAGCCTGGTCCAGCTCCAACAAGAATGTGGGTGATGGGGCCCAGTGCACTGAGTGCATGACCTTATGTGTAGGCCTATAATGGCTTGTTTTTCACTGTTAATTGTTTTCCATTTTGGTTTTGCCAGCTGCTGTGGAGAGGAAAAGACAACATTAGGGCCACAAGATGGCTTGGGCCTCATGTGCAGTGGAGGTTGGCATGAGTTTACTACACCATGTGCCATGGCAAGAGGAACAGGGCACAAGTTGAGGTCAGACTGGAGGATTTGTGATAGGGGCTGGGAGCTCATGGCCTCCTGATCATACTGTACAGGCTTGTGGTCTGCTGCTAATTGTTTTTTCTTTTAGGTCTGGCCAGTTGCATGAGAGGGATGAGAGCCATCACTAGTGGCTGCTGTTTGGTTTTTGGCCCGATTACCAGGCAAAAGCCAGTGCATGGTTCAGTGGGTGGGGTGACCAGGCTGGAATTGGCCTGGCACCAGCCACTGCCATTGAAAAGGATCTATTTGGGTAAAATGACCTTTGCTTGATAAGAGGGGGGTCCTCACTCTTCAAAGGAAGCTGGTGTCATCCATCTCACATGGCACTGTGGTGGTGTCCCGGTATCAGTAAGTGGGAAGGCCCTGCTGTGGAAGGGAGCTGGAGTCCTCTGCCTCTGGTGGTACAGCAAGGGGATCCCTGGAGTTGTAGCAGGTAAGGTCTTGCTGTGGAGGGGAGCTGGTTCACTCTGCCTCATGTGGAACAGCAGGGGGATCCCAAAGATGGTAGCAGGGAAAGCCCTGCTGTGGAGGGGAGCCAGTGCGCTTCACCTCACATGGCTCATTAGGGAATCAATGATATTAATTATAGATATAGCCAGCAAACAGTTAGTAAAATTGATGTCTGGTGGATTGGTCCAAGTCCCACATGTGCAATGGTCAGTTGGGATGATTTGTGGCAAGGGCTGTGGGTGACTTTCCGCTGCCCAGTAGGGTGCAAGGCCTAAGCAGAGGCTTGGCCTTGGCTGTGGCAGGTTAGTGCAGGAAAAAGGGAAAGCGGATCGGTGAGCACCATAATTTGGGGGACAAGATCAGCCTTGGGTTGTGCAGTTCAGGGTGGGTGAATGCAGACTGCCTGTGGTACCGCCCTGGATAAGTCCTCTTCTCAAGCTGTGCTGCTTGGGTGTCTGGAGCTCCAGGGAGGTAGCCTGCTATGCTGGCCAGGTCTGAGCCACATAAGGATCGCTCATGCCAGGGGCAAGGTGGCTCACCCAATATGGCAAGGGAGGGATCGGTGGTGACCCCTGGCCTTGACCTATTCCACACTGTCAGGTTGGCCCTTGCTGCGTGCATGGGCAAATAACTAAATAATTAATAAAGTGGCCCATATTCATCCTAACCTTGTGTCTGTCTCTTTCTTCTGACTGAGGGGCAATGATCCTATGTAAGAAAGTGGTTTGCCTGGAGCCATGATGGGAGCTTTCTAGACTGCAGTGGGCTTCAGTGCACTATTGAGTGCAATATTGGCAACAATGGTTCCCCAGGAGGAAATGGCTGACTTGGAGGGTGGAATCTATGACATTGTACCTGTCTGATGTCCTACCCCTCCTCAAACCTCACCCTGTCCAGGCTCCACCCCTCAAATCTCCAGGAATTTCCCAACCTGGAGGTGGCAACCCTATCTCCTTCCCAGCCAACCATCAACTTACCTTTATCTGCCCCTCTGACTTCAGCTTTCCACCTCCTGTCACCTCCCTGCAGTTTCTACCTAGGAAGAGAACAGTCTTTCTCCACAGTGGGGACCGAAGCAGCTCACATCATTCTCCTCTCCCCCTGATCTGCACAACAACCCTGTGAGGTAGGTTAGACTGAAAGTGGGTCTGTGACTGGTCCAAAATCACCCTTTCATAGCAAGAAACTGAGTCTGGCAGACCCTGCTCTGAAGCACTGCTATGTCACACTGGCTGTTATGGGGGGGCACCTCAGCAGAGTATAATGACACAGAGTCCACCATTTTCTCCAAGGGAACTGATCTCTGCCATCTGGAGAGCAATTGTAATTCTGAGTGCAGTCCAGTCCACATCTGAAGATTGGCAAAAATAGTTCCCCAAAAGGAACTGGCTGATTTGGAGGGTGGAGTCTATGGCATCATACGTGTCTTGAGGCCCCACCCCTTCTCAAACCCCACCCTCTCCATGCTCCACCCCCTCAAATCTCCAGGAATTTTGCAACCTGGTGTTGGCAATCCCATCTCCTTCCCAGCTAACCATCAACCTACCCTTATCTGCCCTTCTTACTTCAGCTGATTTCTGCCCTCCCTCGTGGAGTGCAGTTGTAATTCTGAGTGATCTCCAGCCCTTACCTGGAGATTGGCAACAATGGTCCCCAGGAGGAAATATCTGTCTTGGAGGGTAGAATCTATGGCATTTTATTCAGCTGAGGCCTCTCCCCTCCCCAAACTCTGGCTTCCGTAGACTCCACCACAACATTTCCAGGAATTTTCCAACCTGGAGCTGGTAGGCCTAGAAAGGGCCGCCTGCCTTTGCATTTTTATTAACAGAACCAAGCTTGGTTGTCTAGTAAAAGTAACCCCCATAAGAACCAAGCAGTAGAACTGTCTTCATCAGGAGAGACAGCTATTTTGTCAGTTTATTCTGTCAGGAAACAATCACTAAGCTGGCAGTGGGCGGGAGCAGACCCACCATCTAGCCAATGGCATATGAATACTCTTGAGTGGTGGTTGATGGGCCAATGGCTGATGGAGTGCACAGCCTAGCCAATGGGAGAGCTGGAAAGTGCCAACGCGTTAGGCCTTTTATATATATCAGATAATTTTATAAATTTAGATGTTGTTTTAAATTATTCAAATGTTTTAATGATTTTATGTTTGCTGCCTTGGGGGCAGGATAAAAATGTTTTAAATAAATAAATAGTGCACTTAGTGTGAAGTATGTACTTCAAGTATCCATCCTGAGAAACATATAGTGGATTTTAAGTTTCTCTCTTTTTTTGTCCAAGATGAAAGGACTTGGGGAAAAAAAATTTACATTAACAATTTATAGATCTCTTATGAAGTGCTTCATAAATAGCTAGCAGGTACATTGTTATGATATCAGCAATAAAATGAAGGTGAATCTGAAAGGAACATCACACTTAATAAGACAGGATTTTAATTATACTTGGCATCGTCTCTGCCACCATCACAGTCGTCTCTGCTGCTGACTTTGTCTTTTGCAGCAGGTCATGGGAAGGTGACTCCCTCACACTGTTCCCAGTGTATTCTCAACTGCATAGGCTTTTGCTGCCATGATTGCCCAGAGATAGTTCTGATGCCAGCTCTATTAGCATACGCGCCAGCTGTAACACTTCCTTCTGCTGATTGCTGTTCCCCTGCAATATGTGAATCTGAGGGGCATTTTTTCCCTAACTACATGACATGTGCTTTTACAGAAAGCATGAGAGTGAGAGAAGAAAAATATATTCAGATAGCTCTGACAGCAGTTTAAAGTCTGCCTTCCCAGTGGCTGGCTCTATCAATTACGTGAGACCTGTTGGCAAAAGTTCTGAGCTTTGAGCTCATCTCCTAATGAGACAAAAAAAAATAGGTTAAGCTGTAAAAGCTGATTCATCAAGGACTTCATGAACTGTTCATTATTTTTATTTTTCTTGATGACAATAAGCAATATATCCAGTGGATAGTTCAGCTGAATTGAATCATTCTTACTCTGTGGGATAGTGTTATGTATTGACCATGCGGTCGCCATGTGCTCTCTTAATTGCGACCGCATGGCCAGAGCACATGGCCAGAGCATGGCCAGAGCACATGGCCAAGAAACTACCTGAGCTTCAGCCAGGTAGAACAAAGGCCAGGTGGATTCAAACCGGCCACCAATCCTGTACCTAGGTTTCTCCCAGGGAACCTATGAAATGTAAATAGACTTCTAATAGCCTATCAGGCCAGTTGGGTGAGGTCAGGGGATTGTCCCTGACCAGCATAAAAGGAGGGCTTCGAGCCCTGGGTTGTATGTTTCATCCGGACCAGCAATAAAGATCTAGCTGTTTCACTATTCCATGGACTCCCGACTCCAATACTTATCAGTGGCGACGAGGATGGGATCCTGATGAGCGACTCTCCAGCAGACCACAGCAGCACAGCGAGCTCCGTCCCACCGGCCGCAGGCATCTCCGAGCTCCAGTGCTCCAACGCCTCGCCGCAAGCCGCTCTGAGCCCAATCCTCCGGCACTAGCCAGTGCCAAGCCTCAGCGCTCCCCGGCACTGCCGCAAGACACGAGGACATCGCTCAAACAGCCGCCGCCGCTCCTGCTCTGGTAAATATGGCAAACGGTCCGGGACCAATTACCCCTTTCGATACGTCTCGCCCCGAGACGTGGGAGTCCTGGCTCAAGACGCTGGGTTGCGCCTTTAAGGATCGCAGAATCACAGATGCGGACCTGAAGAGTGCCTGGCTCTTGAGTTCCGGAGGGGTGGAGGTCATGCGGGTGGCCCAGAACCTACTAGCCCCGCAAGACCCCACTGAGGTGTCTTACGACGTGCTCACCAAGACCCTCGGCGATTACTTCACCCCGAAGCCATCAAAACTGGCCAGGCACTGGGAGTTCATACAGCGCCAGCAGCAGCCGGGGGAGTCGGCCGCCACTTTCCTGGCTGAACTCCGTCGACTAGCCGTGGGCTGCGAATTCCGCCACATGGATGACCACGTGGAGACCGCCTTCATGGGAGGGGTCTGGGAAGCCAAGCTCCGCCGGCGCCTCATTGCAATGCTGGAGCCAACCTTGGAGAAGATGCTCGCAACTGCGGCAGCCTTCGACACAACGCAAAAGGACAAGGCAGCCACCAAAGTCCACCAGGCGACTCCTCCCGAACCCGACTCAAGCGAAGAAAAGGACGTCCACCGGATGCAACCACACTCGAAGAAGGGTGAGCCCGGTGTCCCCAGGCCCAAGGGCCAGCGCCCAGCATCTGTCTCTGTTCCCTCTTCTGCTTCCCTCAACAGGCAGGCCCCAACGTGCGCCAGCTGCAGGGACCCCCACGACAGACGGACATGCCGCTTCCGTGATGCCATCTGCCGCGCCTGCGGGAAAGCAGGACATCTCGCCCGGGCCTGCTGCCTGAGGAACAGCCACCGTGCCCCAGCAGCGAACTTCGAAGAAGTGGGTAGTGTCGTTCCCACGGCCACGGTAATGAACTTGCCTCAGCCCATCCCGGGCGTAATTTCCGTGTCTCTCCGAATAGAGGGAGTTCCTTGCTCCATGGAACTGGACTCAGGGTCAGCATATTCAATTGTGTCCGCAGCTACGTTCCGCCGCCTCTGCCCGAAGGGGGCACGCTGGCTGTGGCTGCCAGCTGGGTTGGTCCTCCGGGACTTCCAGAAAAACCCAGTGGCTATTAAGGGGCTAGCCAGGGTCCGGGTCCAGTACCACGCCTTTAATGGCCTGCTGGACCTTCTCGTGGTGGAGCGCAATCTAACCAGTCTCCTAGGTCGCGCCTGGTTCAAGCCGCTGCTGGGTCTCCTTGCCCCCCACAGGCAGACCCCTCACATGCTGTCCCCGCGGGTCCTGCGATGGTCAATTTTTTTGTCAGGCTACTCCTACGAATTGGTACATCGCCCGGGGAAGGCGATGGGTCATGCAGACGCCCTCAGCCGTCTTCCCCTCCCATCCTGCGACCCTGATCCGGCTCCCGCTTTCCACGTCACGCTCCTAGAGGATCTACCGGAGCGCCCCGTACAGGTATCGGATGTGGCCCATCGCACATGGCGGGACCGCATCCTTTCCCGTGTCTCGGACTGGGTGGGAAGGGGGTGGCCGGAAAAACCGGGACCAGATTTCGCCGCTTTCACGGCATGCAGGCACGAACTATCGGCCCACAAGGGATGCCTGCTATGGGGATCTCGAGTGGTGATCCCCGGGCCCCTGCGGCCCCGAGTGCTAGAGGCCCTCCACGAGGCTCACCCGGGAATTGTGCACATGAAAGCTCTGGCCCGGAGTTACGTATGGTGGCCAGGCCTGGACAAAGACATTGAGGGGCGGGTCCAGAAGTGTACCAAATGCCAGGAGTCATGGCCAGATCCGCCACATGCTCCTGTCCGATCCTGGGAATCTACTAACAAGCCCTGGTCCCGCCTGCACCTAGACTTCGCGGGACCGGTCCAGGGCCGGTTGTTTCTTATCGTTGTTGACAGCTACAGCAAGTGGCTTGAGGTAGTGCCGGTAGCTTCGACCTCCACCAACGCTGCCTTAAGAAGTCTCTGGCCGATCTTCGCAACACACGGAATGCCAGAAACTCTCGTGACCGACAACGGGACCGCCTTCACCTCCGGCGAGTTTCAACAGTTTGTGGAAGCCTGCGGTCTGCACCACATCCGCTCCGCTCTGTTCCACCCCGCAACCAACGGCCAGGCCGAGCGCATGGTGAGGACAACGAAGGACGCGTTAAAGAAGATGGAGCATGGCGACTGGGAAGAGCAGCTGTACAAGTTCCTGTTCTGCCAACGGAACACACCCCACTCAGGGACCGGGCGCCGGCCAGCCGAACTTCTGATGGGAAGACGACTGGGAACTGTCTTGGACCGCCTACATCCCGACCGAGCAATCGAGGGGAACCCGACAACAGAGGACCGGCCAGCTGCCCGAGGATTCGCTCCCGAAGACCCCGTATACGCAAAGAACTTCGCACGGGGTCCGACATGGCTCCCCGCGAGGATCGTCCGAGTCACAGGGCCTTATTCCTACGAGGTCCTTACAGAAGATGGCGTAGTCTGGAAACGGCACATTGACCAGATTCGACGCCGTACCCAGAACCACGATGATACTCAGGCCCCCGAACTCCCTGCACCAACAGACCGTGACATCGACACGACTCCAGAAGCAGCGCCAGACCCTGATCCGGAGACTGTGGAGATGCCGCTCCTGCCCGCGGACGAAGCAGTCACACCATCCACACCTGAACAACCCCCGAGCAGACAGGCCCCACCAGCAGAACAACTACCCACACCACAACCTGCCGACACAAGCAACACGCCCCGCCTTACAACCCCCCGGCGCTCTGGACGTGAGCACAGACGCCCGGACTATCTCAAAGACTATGTGTGCAGAGGGGTTCTGGACTATGGGGGGAGGGGTGTTATGTATTGACCATGCGGTCGCCATGTGCTCTCTTAATTGCGACCGCATGGCCAGAGCACATGGCCAGAGCATGGCCAGAGCACATGGCCAAGAAACTACCTGAGCTTCAGCCAGGTAGAACAAAGGCCAGGTGGATTCAAACCGGCCACCAATCCTGTACCTAGGTTTCTCCCAGGGAACCTATGAAATGTAAATAGACTTCTAATAGCCTATCAGGCCAGTTGGGTGAGGTCAGGGGATTGTCCCTGACCAGCATAAAAGGAGGGCTTCGAGCCCTGGGTTGTATGCTTCATCCGGACCAGCAATAAAGATCTAGCTGTTTCACTATTCCATGGACTCCCGACTCCAATACTTATCAGATAGTGAGCACAGACTGACTGTACAATGAATCTATTATACATAATAAACAATCCCCTTATCTCAATATATGTTAGAAACATCTCCAAGCCCATCAGTCTTTGCATTTAGATGACATGTTTCGTCCCCTGTAAATATTATTTCTGACACTATTTAAATTTCTCCTGTAAACAGCATAATACTTCCATTTTGTTCATTGATAACCACCAATAAGGCAATCCACATTTTAATCTAAGGTAGTGGTTCTCAGCCTTTTTGAAGTAAACTGTAATATTCAGGTCCCAGTTCTAACTTTCCATAGTTTGTGAGACCCACTTACAAAGTAAATACACATTACTTTCCCCTCAACATAAACTGCAAAAATCTCACATCACTCAACTGTGAGCAAGTTTAGATTTTATTTTCCGTATTTAATAAACGGATAGCTGCTCTGAATCCAAGAACATAAGGTAGGATAGAATTCTTTTCAATAGAAAGATTTAAATAAATCCTGAGAACCAGGATTCATTTATTCATTTATCTATTTATCTATTAGTTAAATGTATATCCCACCCTTCCCTAACAGGCTCAGGGTGGGTTACAACAAGTGCATAAATTTTCCTTTTAGCACTTTTTAGATCTACAGCTTTTAGTGCTTTCCTTCCACCCAAACTCTGATACTGGAACATAACTAAACTATAAGAAAAGCATTGGAAGCAACAGAACACAGTGAGGTAAGTTAGGGGGCAGGCGTTAGATCCTCTCGAGAGGATTTCTGGAGAGAGCCAGTTTGGTGTAGTGGTTAAGAGCAATGGACTCTAATCTAGAGAACTGAGTTTGATTCCCCACTTCTCCACTTTTTTGCCAGCTGAGTGACCTTGGGTTTCAGACCTGTCCTCTCAAGAGCAGTTCTCTCAGAGCTCTCTCAGCCCCACCTACCTCACAGGGTATCTGTTGGGGGAGAGGAAGGGAAGGAGATTGTAAACTGCTCTGAGACTTGGAGTGAAGAGGGGGGTATAAATCCAACTCTTCTCTTTCTCCTATCTTTGCCTTCCAGTTTTGTTGAACAAATACATTTCAGTGTTTTAGACCCACATGTGTATAAAATACAAATTCAGTTAATTCCTCCTCACCATCCATGTCTAGTCTGGCGCTCAGATATTCAGTTTGTTTTCTGTTGTTTGAATAGTGCTAGCATATGTCATTGTGGGCATCATTCATGGGAAGACTGATATATACTTTATCAGTTTTACTGATACAGCATGTAGTCAATCGTACAGAAAGGCAAATAAAGATGCACCTTAGATCGTATTGCTTGCAAGTAAATTATTAGTCATTCAGTGAAGCTTTACAGCTCTCTTTGCTTTCACTTTTTAATGAGATTAACTTGCTTCAAAGTCTAAAGGTTGTTACAAATTAACCCACAATGAATGGCTTGTTTACATTTACTCACACAGCTGATCTCAAGTTTGTAGAATGTGTTTGTGTAACATGGGTACCACATAGATAATCAATATATTGTGTACTTTAGAGAACATGGTTAAATATACCAAAAGGCTTAAAATGGGGTTGGGATAGAGAAATGGTTGGATTCAGTATATTGGATTGTTTTGCAGCATTGGTTTTTTTTGTTTGTTTTTTTGCACACTGGGAGCTGCCAAGTATCCACCATTCACCCAGAATTTTGCTGAGTACGGACGAACCAAGAAGACATGGTGTCATTTTCTATGTGTAAGAACATCTCAAAGTCCACGCCAAAGTCCACTAACTGCTCTCCAAGTTATCAATGACCTGCATTTTTATTTTCTGAAAAGTATTTTTCTCCTACCAGTGTGCTTTCATTTACTGTTGTAGTGTAGCAGCATCATGGATCATGCGTAATGGCTTAAGTTTCATCTAAGACAAATTCAGCTTGAAGTGAGATCTATCTTTCCCTGAGTCCTCATATTTGCTGGAAAGGAAAGAGACCTGGTTTAGACTCCAGATCACTTCCTACTAATTTACAGACACAAAATCCCAGCTTCTTTACATAATTAAATCACATGTTTGTAAGGATTTTGGACCATGGGTTTCCACCATTCTTTTGGGGATTACAGGAAGGGTACCTTTCTGGGGTTTGATCAAAGTAGAAAAATATTGTGCTTCTTATGAAAATTCACATTCTTTTATGAATACAGAGGATTGTATCCTAGTTTTTAGCATGTAGAAGGCTTGGTAGGTGGTCATACTTTGCTGGTGAAGCTTTTTGTGGAACAGAGCTAAACACAACCACTTTCTAATTGCTACAAATCCAGCCACAGTTACAGGTGGCAGCTACAGAGTGGCTGAAAAGTTGGCAACCCTACATGCTTCTGCCTCTGATCTGATCCTATGGTTTCACTTCCATTTTGATTTTAACTTTATCTTTTGGCCAGCTGTCTGACTTCTGTTGCATTTACAGCACAGTTCTATGATTTTCTAGTCCCCAACAGAGATTTATTAATGAAGATTTCCTAGGTCTGACCTGGTTTAGATTTCAGTTATGATACCTGCATATCAGATGCATAATGGCTCAGCTTGAGTCATCTTTTTCTCTTCACTCTTTGGTCTAAACTTTGATCTGAATTTTGTACTGTGTTGCAGGTTACAGGGATCAGTTCATGAGTTCAGCAGTTGCTTATATCAGATTACTTTCATTTCTATTAGACATCAGTAGAGTGACTGATAAAAGGAGGATAATGAGTACCAAAGGTTATGACATTCTAAAAAAAAGTTCTTTTTCTACATAAAAGTGCATGTACAGAAAGACAGAGGAAAAGGTAGGGTTTTATTATATGTTCTCTGCTGTTTTAGCACAGCATGGCCTATTGCATGTTCTTTAATAAAAGACATGCCACATCAAGCAAATATGCTATATAGCATGCCAGTCACTTTATCCATGGTACTCTTAGAAGTGTTTGTAATCTCCAAGTATTCAGAATAAATCGACAAGGGGAAAGATCCATGAAGACTGGCAAACCTTACTCTTTGCTCAACCCTTGCTTCTCCTTATCACTTCCCTCTTCAGCCTCCTGCTTGGCAGGCCTTGACACCTCACTTTCTTCATCCTTTTTCATTCATATGGGAGGTACTGTGGCTCAGTGGTAGCATATATGCTTGGCATGCAGAAGTTACCAGGTTCAATCCCTGGCATCTCTAATTAAAAGGCTCAAGTAGTAGGTGATGTGAAAGACCTTTGCCTGGAGACCCTGCCTTTCTGAGTAGACAATACTGACCTTTATGGACCAATAGTCTGATGCAGTATAAGACAGCTCCATGCATCCCATATTATCCTGGCTGCCACCTCCAAAAAATTGCAGAGAACTGAGACGGCACCTCAGATTGCACTGTAGTTAAGAACTTAAGAAGAGCCTTGCTGGATCAGACCAATTGTCTATCTGGTCCAGCATCCTGTATCACATAGTAACTGAAATTCCTCTTGAGGGCCAAAAACAGGGCATATAAGCTAAGGGCTTCCCCTGATGTTGCCTCCTGGCACTGATATTCAGAGGCTGACAGCCTCTTTAGCCCCTTTTAAAGTTGTCTGTGCCTCTGGCTGTCATTACATCATCTGGCAGTGAATTTCACATTTTAATCACTTGCTGTGTAAAGAGTAGGAATGGGAATGAACTAAATTTTGCTCACAAATTTTGCTCTGTTCATGGTTGGTAAACCAAAGTTCCTGTCAGCTCTACTGTCACTAACTTACATGAACTTTTAAAAACCACTTATGGCGGTTCAAGGATAGAGAAGAAAGCAGGGGGTTAAAGAGACTCCAAGTCCCTTTAAACCCCTGCTTTCTGTTCCCCTGCTTTCTGTTCCCCACCTCCCTGCCACTCAGCTGTTTTTTAAGGTTTCTTGTCCAGTCCTTTTAAAGTGACTGCACAAGAAATTCTGAAACAGCTGAACTATGGGAAACAGGCTGCTCCCCACCACTCAGCTGTTTTTCAGGCCTTCTGCAAACCCCGTTTAAAGGGACTATGGTCTCTTTCAACATTGTTTGCAAGGCCACAAACCACAAACTTGTTTGGTTTGTGAATGAACCTCCTGGTTCAGTTCATGGTTCAGTTTGTGGCTCAGCCACAAATCACAAATTGACATAAACGACATTTTTCTGGTTTGTGCCCATCTCTAGTAAAGAGATATTTTCTTTTGTCTGTCCTGGATCTGCTTCCCATGAGCTTCATTGGATACTATTGAGTTTTGGGAGAGGGAGAAAAAGAATTATCTCTACCTGATGCACACTTTTATAAACCTCTATCATGCCCCCCCTTACTTATCTCTTTTCTAAATGGAAAAGTCCCAGGATCTTCAGTCTTTCCTCATAGGAAAGGTCTTCTAACACCCTAATCACCTTGGTTGCCCTCTTTTGTACTTTTTTTCAGCTCTGCAATGTCTTTTTTGAAATAAGGTGACTAGAACAGTACACAATATTCCAAATGAGGCCACACCATAGATTTATACAGGGGCATTATAATATTGGCTGTTTTATTTTCAATTCCTTCTCTAATAATACCCAACACAGAGTTTTTCACTGCTATAGCACACTGGTTGATGCTTTCATTTGAGCTATCCACCATGATCCAAGATCTCTTCCTTCTCAGTCTCAGCAAGTTCAGACCCCATTAGCATATACTTGTAGTCTGAATTTTTTGTTCCAATGTGCATCACCTTACACTTAGCAACACTGATCTTCATTTGCCACATTGTTGCTACAGGAGCATCAAATGGTATGTAAACTTCAGGTAGTTTGTTTCGCACCTACAGAAGCATACCTATCAAATTTGTGAGATAGTTATGTCAAAGTTGGGTTTTGTTTACAAAGTTAGATTGCAAACCTAGACATAGTGAAGATAACAAGGCACAGTTTCTCCAGTGTTAGACTAGAATGGCCTAAAACCAATGAGAATCCATTTTTTTGGCAAATGCCATATCTCTAAAGAGAAAGCAAGAGTGAAATTTTCCATTATCGTGTTGAAACTCAACCAGCCAAAAGCAATATGTATATTGGCCAAATTCCCAGATCAAGAAGACTGTGTAGTCCATAGTTTATGGCTTTTATTAAATAAGCCACTTTGAGCTATGCAAACAACCAAAATCACTGATAAGATAGACAAATAAGTAGTGGGGATCTGAGACTGAAATACTGAAAATGATAGTTTTATATATATTCATCTCTAATATACCTTAAGATTTCAAGAAGCACCTTGAGGAAATGAACAGAGAAATGGGAGAAAGGAACCTCACCTTAGCCAACATAGCTTCATTATAGCTTACTTTTCATAAACTTAGAAGTAAGATAGATTCTTTAGGAGGTAAGAATGAGTTAATTATTAGCAGGACTGGCAACAACAGAACTTACCTAAGATTTCAGGAAGGAAAAACCAGAGGGAAGAAAAAGGCGGATCACAAAATACCATTTCAGATACAGACGCGTAAGCAGACAAAGACTAAAGAACAAGAACACAGTCTGAAAGATGGAGCCGAAGGCTAGAGACTTCAGGTTAGTATCCATAAATGTTAACGGCCTGAACGCCCCTCAAAAAAGATCACGAATTTTCCACCAGTTAAATAAATTAAAAGTAGACGTGGTATGCCTCCAGGAGACCCACATCAAAAAAGACCATGTGAAACATATTAATCATAAGAGATTAGGTACTGCATTTGTTTCAGCAGACCCGAAGGAAAAAAAGAGGGGGGTTGTGATTTACATAAAGGAACAGTTACATCCGGAATTAATATATGCGTCCGATGATGGCAGAATAGTCGCGGTATCTCTAATAAGACAGGGTAAGGAATATTTAATTATTAATATCTATGCCCCTAATGCAAATCAACATTCTTTTTATAAAGAGCTAGTAGGAGTCCTGAATAAGAAAAAATGTGAGAACATTTGTATAGTTGGGGACTTTAATGCAGTGGTAGACAGAAAAAGGGACAGGAAAAGTGGAAATAAAAAACTTGGGGAAAAAGGCCAAACTTTGCCAAACATCTTCTATCAACTAGTGGAAGAATATGACATTCTAGATGCATGGAGAACTAAATACATAGATAAAGATGCATATACCTTCTATTCGGCAAGAAATAAATCGTGGTCTCGAATAGACATGGCATGGTTAACAAGGTCACTGATCTTGGAAATGAACGAAATTGAGATTCTTCCAATGACCTTTGCAGATCATAATCCAGTTCTCCTAACTTTGAGAGAGACTAAAAAAAACACTAGATGGTCGATGAATAAATATATTTTGAAAGATCACACTTTTGTGGACAAATTAAAGGTAGACATAAAGGAATTTTTTAAAATAAACTTAACACCGCAGATGCCTATCAGCATAATATGGGATACTTTCAAAGCTTATATAAGAGGCAAATTAATTAGTCACACCGCATGGAAGAAAAAACAAGAAAATTTAGAATATAATAAACTGGTTAATCAGATTAAAATAGAGGAGGATAATAGACATAATTCACAAAGGGATAAGAATTATAAAGGTAGACTGCTTAATAAACAACATAAATTAAACTTACTAATGAGCAAAGAAGTAGGAAAAAGAGTACAATATAACAAATTATCTTTCTTTGAAAATGCAGGTAAACCTTCAAGATGGTTAGCATACAGATTGAAAAAAGAAGAGGCAAAGAGATCAATAATTTCATTAAAAAATGATAAAGGTGAGAGTAAATACTTACAGGTAGAATTAAAAAAGATAGCCGAAGAATATTTTAGTAAAATATATAAACAAAACGAAGAAGACGAAGGAAAGTTGTTAACATATATTAAAAGTAAAATGAAACTGAGAAAATTTACAGAGGAACAAAGGAACAGACTAAATGATCCCATTTCAATTTTTGAAGTGGTAGAAGCCATCAAAAGACAGAAAATGAATAAAGCACCCGGACCAGATGGTCTGCCGGGTGAATTTTATAAGATATTTGAAGGGCAAATCTCAGTAATATATAAAGACCTGTTAAAATCTATCAGTCAGACTGGCAAGATACCAGAATCATGGAACGCAGCCTTAATAACCTTAATTCCAAAGAGTAAGGAGAAATTAGATTCAATTGATAATTATAGACCAATTTCACTTCTTAATGCCGATTATAAAATTTTCGCAAGTTTATTGGCCGAGAGGTTTAAAAATGTTCTTAATCAAATAATTAAGAGAGACCAAGTGGGATTTCTTCCAAAAAGGCAACTTAGGGAAAATATTAGAACTCTCATCAACGCATTAGAATACTATGAAGCACATCCGGATAAAGAGGTGGCTTTGATGTTTATGGATGCAGAGAAAGCCTTTGATAACTTATCCTGGAAATTTATGTTAGCAACACTGAGAGAATGCGATCCGGGGGTTTACTTCAGGACAATGATAGAATCAATATATAGGAAACAAGTGGCAAGAGTAAGGATTAATGGAGATATCTCCCAGGAATTTAATATAGAGAAAGGCACAAGACAAGGTTGTCCTCTATCCCCGTTGCTTTTCATCTTCGCATTAGAATTTCTTTGCAACCAAGTGAGAGAAGACAAAGATATTAAAGGTTTGAAATGTAAAGAACAGGAATACAAGCTCTGCGCATATGCGGATGATTTGATGTTTATTATAGAAGATCCCCTAGAATCACTGGAAAAGTTGTTGGAAGTTATCAAAGATTATGGTAAAGTAGCAGGTCTCAAAATAAATATTCAAAAGACAAAAATACTAGTTAAAAACTGCTCAGAACAGATGAAAGATAAAATACAAGATAAATCCGGTATTGAAGTGGTAAAAAAGATTAAGTATTTAGGAATCATGTGTACTAATAAAATAAGCTCTCTAATTGAAGATAATTATATTGTACTCTTGAAAAAGATTAAAGAAGATTTAAATAGATGGAAGGACATGAATTTGTCATGGCTCGGGAAGGTAGCAGCTATTAAAATGAATATCTTGCCAAAATTTCTATTTCTGGCACAGACGATTCCTTTATTAAAACAGAATGCCCTATTCTATAAGGAACTGAACATAATAACCAGGAAATTTATTTGGTCATCAGGTAAGCCTCGTATTAGATGGAAACTATTACAAGACCAGAAAGATAAAGGTGGCACAGGGTTACCAAACTGGGAACTTTATGGTAAAGCAGCGGCAGTTGTGTGGATAAAAGATTGGTTGACATTGGAAAATCGAAGAGTATTACTATTAGAAGGACACGACTTATTTATGGGTTGGCATGCATATATTTGGTACGAGAAATATAAAATCCATTCTAATTTTAAGGTGCACAAACTGAGAGCAGCACTACTGAATATATGGCTAGATCTAAAAAACAAATTCTATCAGGAAATCCCTGGGTGGGTTTCGCCACTGGAAGCATTTATAAAACCAACGCTTCTCAACGCCAACAAAATAATAAGCTACAACAAATTATTAGATGACAAGGGAGTAATTAAAAAAGAAACACAACTACGAGAAGAACTAGGATTACAACTGACTTGGTGGGAAACTGTGCAACGTCAATCTAGGTATCAAAAAGATATAAAAACGGGCATTAATATTAAACCTAATGAGCTAGATGAGATTTGGCTGAAAACAAATGAAAAATTAATTAACAAAATATATAAGTTCTTAATAAACTATGAGATGCAAGATGAAATGGTTAAGCCGACCATGATAAAATGGATGAAGGACTTTGGTAATAGCATCAATATAGATAGATGGGCAAAGATTTGGAACACAATAAAATACTTAAAAGCCGTAAATTATAAGGAAAACATATATAAAATGTTTTACCGCTGGCATTGGACTCCAGAGAAGTTGAATAGGTGTTATAAAAATATTTCTAATAAATGTTGGACTTGTGGTACAAAAAGGGGAACATATTTGCATATGTGGTGGACGTGTAAAAAAGTTAAAATATATTGGTCAATGATCAAAACTATGTTAAATGAGATCATGGAAATAGATATTCCTTTGGATCCAGAGATATTTTTGTTAAATCTAGTTCCGGATGGTTTAACTAAGGAAAACCAGAGATTGTTAGTGTACATAACAACGGCAGCACGAATTGTATGGGCAAAATCCTGGAAATCAATGAATTTACCGAGTAAAGAGGATATAATCAAAATTTTGTTGAATTGGGCGGAATTAGATAAGTTAAGTTATCTTTTGAACCCACAAGCAAAATGGGATGTAGGAGCGGTCTGGGCTAAGTTATATGATTGGTTGAAGTAATTATATGGCTCTTTGTTGATAAGATGTGACTTAATGTATTATCATCACTATGGAAAACTAATAAAATTTTTCAAAAAAAAAAATACATACAGAGTCCAGAATGAGATAAAAAAAAAAGAAAAAAAAAAAAGAACTTACCTAAGATTTCAGGTATCGATTCAGAGAGAGAGAGAAACCTTTGCTAACTGAAAGAGACAAATTTTAAACTTTTAAAAAAGAATTCAGATAGGAAAGCCTCTGGTTCTCCAAAATGGAAAGAAAATAGAATAATGTTACTTTTTCATAAGACAAGAAAAGGATTCAGTTTCCATGAAAGCCTTTATGACCAGACAGCTGATGCTGGAGTTCGAGTAGCAAAGTGGAAAGAAAGCTTGGGACAGATTTGAACATTGACCAGAGGAGAGAGAATGAATAAACGCACACAGACCTCTTTCTCCACCCTCTTTCTGTTTGAAATTGCTTGGTGATGTATTTTAAAACACGACTCACATGTAACAATGAAGCTATGTAATCACAAAGCTATTATTTGCCATGCAGATTGATGCTATACATCTATACACACTTGTATACATTACATTAAGGTTGCCAGCCTCCAGGTGGGGCCTGGGGATCTCCTGCTTTTACAATTGATCTCCAGCTGAAAGAGATCAGCTCCCCTGGAGAAAATGGCTGCTTTGAAGGGTGGACTCTATGGCATTGTACCATGCTGAGACTCCTCCCCTCCTCAAACCCCGCCCTCTCCTGGATCCACCTCCAAAGTCTCCAGGTATTTTCCAACCCAGACTTGGCAACTCCACATTACACGCTTATGCTATGCACTTTATACACTATAGTACCCATTATTATTAGTAACTAGAAATTCCTGAAGGGGTGGTTTGGGGGGGAACTACAGCATGGGGAGGGATGATTGTTACAGAAAGTTTGATTCGAAGATGGATAGTGTCTGTCACGGGCTGGGTGCCAGTAGGTCAGGAGCCAAGTCAAAGTCCGAGATAGTCCAAGGTCAAGCCAAATCAGGAACAAATTACCAAGTCCAAAACACAAGCCAAAAGCAGAGTCAGTCCAAGCCAAGGTCAGAGAGGGAAACTCACGAGCAAACCAGTCCAAGGAGTCAACCAAAAGCCGAAGTCAGGCTGAGCCAAAGTCACAAGCCAGAGGGTCCAGAATCAAGCTGAAGTCAGACAGAACCGGAGTCATGAGCCAGAAGGTCCAGAATCAGGTTTCGCTGATGCGAGCTGAGCGGGTGCAGAGCTTAGCCAGAATGACTTGTTGCTAACACAAGTTGTTGGTCCTTGTGCTGTGCCTAAATACCCAGCCACTTCCTGTGTTTTTTAGCAGCTGGCAGTGAGGTCCCAGCTCCCTCTAAAACTCAGGGCTGAGTGAGCTGCAACTACGCATGCATGCCTCTTTTCTCCTAGCAGCTAAGTCTTTTTTTATATATATATATATATATAAATTTTATTAAGTTTTCCACAAATAAACTAAAACTGTACAACCAAAACTATTTCCACTATATACTCATTTCGAGCCTTTGTACATCTTTAACTATACATAAAATTTGGACCATACATGTTCAGGATCTTTACTTTTCTCCGGATTTAACATATAACTCAGTTTTTCCAATTCTGCTAATGCTAATAGTTTATCGATCACTTCCTCTTTATCGGGTATTATGTCAGCTTTCCAATATTTGGCTCTAATTATTCTTGCTGCTGTCAATATTATTATTAGGAGTCTCTCGTCTTCTGGCAGCATTCCATCCGGTGTAATATTTAATAAAAAGGTCTCTGGGTTCATGATTATCTCCATCCACAATATCTCTTCAATTAAGCTTTTAATTCCCATCCAAAACTGTCTCATCTGTCTACATTGCCACCACATATGGAAAAAAGATCTGATTTTCACCTTACATAACCAACATATGTTTGATACTTTAGGATAGCACTTATGTAGTTTGTCTGGTGACCAATAAAACCTGTAGAAAATTTTATATGTATTTTCTTTGAAATGTATTGCTTTCAAACTCTTAACTCCTTTCCAGATTTTTGACCATCTATCCGTTTCTATTTGGTGCCCTAGATCCTTCATCCAATATATCATAACATTTTTAATTGTTTCATCCTGCATTTCTCTATCTATAAACAAATTATATATCTTTTTTATGAGCTTTTTATCATTGTTTAACCAAATCTTATCCAGTTCATTTTGTTCTTTATAGAACCCTATTTTCTTATCTTTATCATATATAGATTGAAGTTGGATTTTTTCCCACCATGACAGTTTAATACCTAATTTTTCTAGTTTATCTTCCCCTTTTATATTACCAACTTTATCAAGAATGGATTCATAGTTGGCCATATTTTTCCTACTTAATAGCGTAGGTTTAATATAGGCTTCTAGTGGTGATACCCATCTTGGCGTTTTGGTATAGAACACATTCTTGATCTTAATCCAGGTTTTCATTAGCGCTGCCCTCAACACGTGTGAGTGAAAGTTTGAGTATATGGCCTGTTTCCCATACCAAATATATGAGTGCCAACCCATATATAGGTCATGGCCTTCTAGATTAAGTAGTCTAGTGTTCTCTAACCTCACCCATTCTTTAATCCAAACCAATGCTGCCGATCTTCCATAGAGTTTCCAGTTGGGGAACGCCAGTCCTCCTCTCTCTTTTTTATCCTGGAGTAGTTTTAATTTCACTCTGGGTTTTTTAGGAAACCATATATAATCCCTAGTTATCTTGTTCAGTTCCTGATAAAACGGTGCATTTTCTTTTAATAGTGGTATATTTTGCGCTAAAAATATAAATTTTGGGAAAATATTCATCTTTATAGATGCTATTCTACCTAACAGTGACAAATTAAATCTTTTCCATTTTTCCAGATCTTCCTTGATTTCTTTCAATAATTTTTTATAATTGTCTCCGATTATGGAGCTAGTTCTATTAGTGCAAATAATCCCTAGATATTTTATCTTTTTAACAATTTCTATATTAAAGGTTTTATAGATTTTTTCTTCTCTCGCTTTCGTACAGTTTTTAGCTATAAGTTTAGTCTTTTTTAAGTTTATTTTTAATCCTGCAACCTCTCCATATTGATCTATTTCGTTTAATAAATGTTTAAGAGAGCTCTCTGGTTCCTCTAGTATAAACATCAGATAATTCCGCGAATGCACATAATTTGTATTCCTGGCCTTTCCATTTAAGTCCCTTTATTTGATTGTTCATTCTAACCTGATCATTAAGTGTTTCTAACGCAAAAACAAACAATAGTGGGGATAATGGAGAGCCTTGCCTAGTACCCTTCTCTATATTAACATCATTTGTCATATCCCCATTAATCCTAACCTTTGCTTTTTGTTTGGTATAAATAGCATTTATCATAGTCTGAAATTGCTCTCCTGCGTTATATCCGTTCAACTTTCTTTTTAAGAAGGACCATGACAAGTTGTCAAAGGCTTTTTCAGCGTCCATGAACATTAACAGTAATGCTTTATCTGGTTTATTTTCATAATATTCTAATACATTTATTAATGTTCTTAAGTTATCTTTCATTTGTCTCTGCGGTAAAAACCCCGCCTGATCTTTGTTAATTGTATACATTAGGACCTTTTTTAATCTCTCAGCCAGAATATTAGCGAAGATTTTATAAACCACATTTAAGAGTGATATGGGTCTATAGTTACTAATCATATCTTCTTTACTTTGTTCTTTAGGTATTAGTGTAATAAGTGCCTGCTTCTATGAGTCAGGTATCTTACCTTTTTCCCCGTCATTTTAATCACTTCTTTAAAGGTGGGGATAAGAGAATCTTCAAAAGCTAGATAAAATTCCGCTGGAAGTCCATCTGGGCCAGGAGCTTTATTTTATTTTTATTTTTTTTGCCTTTTAAAGGCTTCTACGATTTCACACATTAAGATCGGATCATTTAAAATTTTTCTTTGTGCGTCTGTAAATTTATTTAAAGGTTTATTTGTTGTAAAGTAATTTTCTAATAGGTCTTCATTTTCCTCACCTTTTTGATACAACCCCTTGTAATAAGCTTCAATTATTTCCTTTAACTCCTGTCCTAGCAGCTAAGTCTTGCCTGGATCGTGACCTTAGCCGTTCCACCCAGGAGGTGAATCAGGTGGGCTTGAGCTTGGCTGTGGCTCAGCTGCTGGTGGTGCTGGGGTAATGCTCTGAGAGGTGCTTGCTTGAGCCTCCACTGGTTCAGATGGAGGCTCCTCTGAAGCTGAGAACTGATCCTCCACAGGACTTAGGTCTGCAGGAGGCAGGTCTTCAGAGGCACTCCTGACAGTCTCAGGAGATAGGCGATGTCAGCAGTATTGGGCCAAAGTAAAAGTGGGTTTTGGAGCAGTTCCAGCACAGGTCAACATGACCCAGTAGAGTTGGGGTGTTTTTGGCTAGCTGAAGCCCAGACTGGTCACACATGTATTTCATGATCATATGATAATTTTCTGAATAAGAGAAGAAGAGAAGAAGAGATTGGATTTATACCCCACCCTTCACTACCTGAAGGAGACTTAGAGAGGCTTACAAACTCCTTTCCCTTCCTCTCCCCACAACAGACACCCTGTTAGGTAGGTGGAGCTGAGAGAGCTCTTTCCAGCAGCTGCAAGTGGAGGAATGGGGAATCAAACCCGGTTCTCCCAGGTTAGATTCTGCGCACAATAATGGTATGTCATCAAGTTGGTGAAAATCCTAGAGCTGTTGTAAGAACCTGATAGGGTTAGAAGAATTGGCAGATGAGCTGAATATAGTATAAATCAAGTGAAATCCAGTGGCAAATGGGTAGAGAGGATCCAAAGCTGTTTCCTGTTTCTCAGGCATCCATGTGTTTTTCTACCAAGTCACCTTTGAATACACTTCACTACTCTTTTTCCTGGAGGACAGGTGAGATTCATACACTGCTTGCTTTGTTCTTATATTGCTTGTTATGCCCTATGCGGCCTGTGCTTTACACGGCTTTAAGCAAAGTTACTGCTTTATTCCATGTAGGGATAATTTAGGTTGAGCTAGGCTCCATGTTCTCAGTATGTTCTGGGAATTCTTACTGTGATTAAAAGAGAAAATCGTTGTCAGAGCTTATGTACTAATAAAATCCCATGGAATGTATGAAACTGGCGTCCAGGGTCTTTCTTTTCCTGGAAGTGTCATTCCCAGAGTAAGATTCAAAAGATCCCTCTTGCAAAATATGGCCCCACTGGCAGACGGCCCCAGCTGTACTGCTGGGGGGCCTCCTTTGAAGGAGGAAGAGCAGGCATGAGCGCTGAGTCACAGCATCCAGGCTCTGCTCAGGGGGTGGAGCTGGCCTGTTTAATGGCTGGCTCCACTCCCATCCCCTTTCAGTTGCCGCCAAGAACTTAATTAGGAAGAAGCACCAGGTAAGGAAATCACTTGCCATTATTTGCCATGGATGGTTGGTAATAACTTTTAAATATAGGACTCTACTTCGACTGGTCATAGCTAAGCACAAACTTGGCAGGTAGGTAAAGACACATAGACATCTAAATTTTCAGTTCTTTGGGGGGTTATTAAATGATGAGCAACCCTACTTCTACTGTCCCTTAGAGATGAAACTGACCGTAATTTCTCCATGAATCATGATTCCCGTGATATGAAATTGTGTTAGGTTCCCCTGACCTGACTCGCATACTGGTGGGAACTGGATTTTCTAACATGCTGGGGTGCAATTCACATCAACACTCTGGCACAGTAGGTGGATGGTATTCAACATTCTCCTGTGCTCTTTTCTAACCAGGGAGGGTTGCACATGCAGCATTTGTGCACATACAATACCCCCAATGAGATCTTGGGGGTGGAACCAGGTAGCATCATGCCAAGTTCAGGGGTTATTATTTGAGTCCACTCACTTGTGGCAAGAGAACTACAGAGGCTTCCACCCATGTGGGACCATTGGTCTTGCCACTCGTGGGCTGCGGTCACACACACTAAATAACCCACTTTCAATCCACTTTCAGTGCACTTTCTAATTGGATTTTACTGTGTGAATTGGCAAAAACCGGTTGGAAAGTGCATTGGAACTGGATTGAAAGTGGATTATTTAGTGTGTGTGACTGTAGCCCAGCTACCCCCAGCAGGCAGGCTGAGGAATGGTTCCATCAGCCGGCAGGCAGGTTGCCCTGTGCCATACCAATGCTATGATGGCTGTAATCAATAAAGCTGTGGCCTGTTTAACTCCAACTTGATTGTCACATGCTTTTGTTTGTTCCCGGCCTCCTCAACCACCTTCCCACCTGCCCTTAGGACTGCAAAAACATTGCTGTGGCAGCAGCTGCCATCACAGCATTATGTGACTGTAGGTAAACTGCTTGTAAGCAAGAAAATATTTTACAGCAATTTTAGATGTTTTGAAAGCCTTGGGATTGTAAAACAATAGTCTAACTCAAGATTCCCCAAAAAATGCCAGCCTGCAAGCACCTTTGAAACTCTGACACAGGGTGGTAGACAGAATCATAAAAATGGCTATCCCAGGAGGGGGAGCCAACCACAAAATGTCATAGAATGAGGTTATGCAAAACATTAATAGTAACACTTCAACATTTCATGTAGAAGATCTGCTTATTAGGATGCCTTTTAAAATTGTCATTCTTAGGATTAAGTGTTTTTCTAATCGATTGCAATGTCTCCCAGTGTCTCCTGAAGAATCAATTGTGTCTACTGCTCCAAGATGAATGATTAACTTATTTATGGGGAAAAAAAGATAAAGAAATCTGGAGATAACTGCAACATACTTTTCTTTAAACATAGCATTTCCAAACTCTGGAATATATCCAAGAGATATCATCTATCTCCTAATTTACAGTTATTTACTAAAATTCCAAGCATACCAAAATAAATACCATCAGTAGTGATTCAGTTCAGTTATGCAAGGGAGGATTACTTAATCCCCAATTTCCTCCCCCTTTCAAAATTTATCAGAAAATTGAACCAGAAATTACATAGTGAAGAAGCATGAGAACTTGAGACTCATTGGGCATGGCCTGATGACATCATGGGTGGAATCCAGCAGTGTCATAAGGTGAGACATGGTGATGTCACATTCAACAGCAGTATTAATAGTATCACTTTCATACATCACAAGGTACATGCTAGTGGGACTCTCTGTGCAGTTACAATCATGTGTCTTGGAATAGACATGCTATTTATGAGTTGTTGTGTTTGTTTAGAATATGAAGCAGTAATAGCTTGAAAAGGGCTCTGGTATCCTAAAGCTCCAATTCCTATTGGCTGATTAATAAAGACTCCCATTGGTCCTGAAGCCAATCTAGATACCTAATCACTGAGCCCTGCTTGTGTCCAATAGTATTGCTTGTCTATAGTTACATTGATGAAAGTTATGTGTTGGAGCAGTATAAATGAAAGTTCTGCTCTCATAGAGCTGTCTTTTGAGCTGAACAATGTCACTGAATAAAAGCCTATTTGTTTGAATTCATCGCCTCCTGCTCAATACTTAAAACTGGCAACGAGGATGGGATCCCAGTCCTAACTGAATGGCTGAAATCACTCTGCCTGCCCAGGTGAAATCACTAAGGGCGCCCAGAACTAAATCACTATGGGCATGGCATCCAAGGGCCATATCGAACCATTCGACCCAAAGGTTGGGAACTGGGATTCATACCTCGATCGGTTTGAATGCTACCTCGTAGCAAATCGTATTGACGGAGATGATGTCTGCCGCGCCACTTTTCTGAGTAGCTGCGGCCAGGCTGTATTCGACATTGCTTGAGATTTAGTTGCCCCCTCTAAGTGACTTGAGACCCCTCTCGGCATCATAAAGGCCCGGCTGACCGAATACTTCACCCCGAAGACATCAGCTGCCACACACCGATGCACGTTCCATCAGCGGAACCAGAAGGAGGGCGAGTCTGTCACAGAGTACCTCACCACACTGAGGCGGGCTGCTCGAGACCATCACTTCACCAATTTAAAGTCCATCCTCCTAGATCGGCTGCTCTGTAGCCCCAGAGACGAGAGCATCAGGCAAGCCCTACTCTTATTAAAGACTCTCACATATGAATCGGCCCTCGAAGAGGCCCTGAGAGTAGAGGCCACCAACCTATCCCTCCATGAACTGCAATTGAGTCCCCAAAGCCACATGCCAGGCTGCTCTGATGCTGTACACCAGGGTAGTACCGCTGAGTCCGATGATGCCCAGGACGACCAATCTGATGTGTCTGCTGACAGAGTTTTCAATGCGAAGGTCAATCAGAAGCTGCACCGCCATCGCAAAAGCCCGCACCACTCTCAAAAAAGCCCGCAAAAAACCGGCTGTGCCAGTTGCGAAGGTGCGCATGCGTGTAGAGACTGTCAGTTCCGCGATGCCATCTGTCATGTGTGTGGGGAAGTGGGCCACCTTGCCAAAGTATGTAGCTCATCTCAGGGTCATGATGCTCCAGACGCATTCCAGCGTACCCGAGGGTCTGTGAATGCCCCCAGCTGATCGTATCATTTCAAGTCATCTCGGCCGTCCGGGCAAAGACAAAGATACAGCAATGAAGCAAGCGTGTCCGAGGACTACACCAACCACCTATATATACACCAGGGGCTACATCCATGTTCAAAAATCAAAGCCACCATCTTCATCGAAGGTCGAGCATGCCAGATGGAGGTAGACTCTGTGTCAGCATTGTCCATCGTCTCTTGGAGCACGTTCCAACAAGTCTGCCCGCGATTTGCTGCTCACTGCCTTCAAAGATGCACCCTACAGCTGTTCAACTTCCAGAGGAACCGAGTTCCAGTCATCGGCATCGCCACAGTCCAGGTCAAATATAAGAAATTCTCCAGCCATCTGAACCTGCTCTTGGTAGAGGGTCGCCACACAAGCCTGATAGGGCTGGACTGGTTCGCCGCCTTGGAAATAGACGTTGTTGGCATGAACCAAGTCGAGCCGCAGCTTTTTATGGACCTTGAGACAGAGTTTCCAGAGGTTTTCAAGACAGAGCTAGGCTGCTACAAGGGTCCACCTGTGTTATTTAACCTGGATCCTGCTGTACCACCAATCCGCCTCAAGCCCAGACGCTGCCCCGATGCTTTCAAGCCCAAGTTTGACAAGCAGATTGATAAACTGTTGGCCCAAGGGATCCTCAAGCCAGTTCCCAGTGCCAAGTGGGAGACATCTATCATCACTCCCCTCAAGCCCAATGGCTCCGTCCATAAGTGCACCATCAACCAGGCCCTACAGCCGTATGCATACCCAGTTCCTGTGGTGAGCCACCTTCTAGCCTTGGTCTCTGGGGGCTGGGGGTTCACCAAGATCAACCTCACCCAGGCATATCAGCAGTTGCCTGTAGATGCAGCCACAGCCGAGGCACAGACTATCGTGACGCACCGAGGTGCTTTTAAAGTAAACCGGCTGCAGTTCGGGGTAAGCGTCGCCCCCAGCATTTTTCAAGAACTTATGGAGTGCCTTCTTCGGGGTCTGCCTGGTGTCGTACCCTATTTCAATGACGTCTTAATTGCTGGGGCCTCTGATCTTGAACTGGCTACTCGAGTGCGAGAGGTCCTTCATCGGCTACAGGACATTGGCCTTCGGCTGAAGAAGGAGAAATGCGAGTTCTTCGTCCCTACCATTCAATTCCTGGGTTACCACCTAGATGCTGATGGAATCCATCCTGCTCTGGACAAGGCTGCTGCAATCTGCAACGCGCCCCCTCCGAAGTCTAAGAAAGAGCTGCAATCCTTCTTAGGACTATTGAACTTTTATCATACCTTCTTGCCCAACAAAGTAGCTCTTGCAGAACCACTCCATCATTTACTGGACAAGTCAGCTCCATGGGCATGGGGTCGCCAGGAAAATGCCTCCTTCCAAGCCATCAAAGCCCTCCTTGCCTCCGATGCTGTCCTCGTGCACTATGATGAGAAGAAGCCCCTCATCCTAGCATGTGATGCATCGCCTTACAGCAGGGGTGGGCAAATTGCGGCTCGTGGGCCACATGTGGCCCACCACAGAGTTTTTTGCGGCCCACCAAGACAGTCGGCCACATGGTTTCAGTCAGGCCTCTGTTGGGCCCGGAGCGCAGAGAAGCGGTGCTCTGGGAGTGAAGTGTCCAGGGGGCAGGCACATTACCAAGCCCCACCCCCTACTCCCAGCAGCCCTGTTGGGTGACAAGGAGGCAGAAGAAGGAACGAACCAACCACATGGGCTGTTATCCTTGCTTTACAGGTTGGCAGTCAGATCACACATAGATGATATGAAATTAGCGCAATAAATAAATTGCATAAAACTACCACTATTTAATTTAATTTATATTTATTGATTTTTATGATACAATTTATGCCTTTTCTGAAATGCAGAGTTTACTAATGAATGCAATCATTTAAAAAGGCGCGGCCCTCCGCTAACCTCCGCTCCCACAAAGTGGCCCCCGAGCCAAAACAATTGCCCACCCCTGCTTTATGGGATTGGGGCCATGCTCAGTCACTGGTTGCTGTCTGGCCGGGAGGCCCCTATTGCTTTCTATTCCAGAACTTTATCCCCCGCTTAGAGAAACTACGCCCAGATAGATCGAGAGGCACTAGCAATCGTTGCTGCAGTGAAGAAATTTCATGATTTCATCTATGGGCAGGAATTTGAAATTGTCACTGACCACAAGCTGCTGCTTGGCATCTTCATGGCCGACCCTCAAACCCCCCAGATTCTGTCCCCCCAGATGATGCGCTGGGCAGTTCTTCTATCCGCCTACTCCTTCTGCCTCCTCCACAGGCTCAGTAAGACCATCGGGAATGCTGACACCCTTAGCCATTTGCCGCTTCCATCTTTAGGACTGCCTGAGGCCCCGCTCCAGGAAGTTTTGCTGATCGAGGAGCTACCACAGCCTCTGCTCTCTGTTGCTGATGTAGCATTCCACACCGGCCGGGATCGAATGCTCAGCCGAGTCTACAACCATGTGTGGAGGGGATGGCCGTCGGGGACACTCAATGCCAAATTCCAGCCATTCCTGTTGAGATCATCTGAGCTGTCAATAAACAAGGGATGCCTGTTGTGGGGAAACAGAGTTGTCGTTCCTCCCCCACTTCGCCAATGGGTGCTGGACGCCTTGCATGAAGGGCACCCGGGTATCATTAAGATGAAGGCCATTGCTAGGAGCTATGTTTGGTGGCCCAGCATGGATCAATAGATTGAGCAGTGGGTCTGGATGTGTCAGCCATGCCAGGACTCGAGGCCAGCAGCTCCAGAGATTCCTGTTCATCCGTGGGAGAAGCTAAGGGGCCCGTGGTCCCACATTCACGTGGACTTTGCTAGGCCCTTCCAGGGCCGGACACTCTTGATTATCGTGGATGCGTATTCCAAGTGGTTGGAGGTCATCCCTGTCACCTCTATGACATTGGCCATCATTGCCCGCTGCCTAGACCGTCTCTTCACCACCTTTGGCCTGCCGGACCTCCTCGTGTCCGACAATGGAACTCAATTCACCTCTGCAGAGTTCCAGACCTTCCTGGATGAGCGGGGTATCCGGCACATCTCCTCAACTCCTTTCTACCCCGTGATGAACGGTCAGGCTGAGCGAATGGTGCGAACAGTCAAGGACTCGCCCCACAGGATGGGTGATGGGAATCTCCCAGCCAAGCTCGCTGGGTTCTTGTTGCAGCAGCACTCCTTGCCACACGCCGCCACTGGGAAGTCACTGGCGGAGCTGCTTATGGGCCACCAGCTGTCCACCCGCCTGAGCCGCCTTAACCCTGACCTGGTGCCGGACATCCGTTGTGACCCTATTGCCACAGGGTCCACTCGGTCTTTTGTGCCAGGAGACGTGGTGTATGCCTGGAACTATGGGGCAAGTCTGCACTGGGTTCCAGCAGTCATTGTGCGCTCAACAGGCCCTATATCATATGAGGTGAGGGACGACACGGGGCAGGTACATCGCAGACATCTGGCCCAGCTGAGATGCCAGTGGCCAGTGCCGGAGGATCGGTTGCAACACTCTCAGTTCCTGAGCCAGAGCAATGCTTGCCATACTCCCCAGTTCCTGCATCGGGACAACATTTGCAACCCACCCTGGTTCTTGAGGCCGGCCTGGAATATCTCCCGGCACAGTAAGATGCCGGCGCCTGGGGAGTTGCCTGATAGAGGGCAGCCCTCTGCCAATTCCAGCTCGGGACATCCCAAGGGAACAGTCTGCCGATCCACTGCCAGCTCGGAATGAGGTAGGCCCCCTGCCGGAGCTGGGTCATGCCCCGGAACTCTCGGAGCTCCCAGACTTTACGGACCGCTCCCCCTTGAGTCCGCTGCCACAGCTCATGCCTGCCTATATGGAGTCCCCAGATTTAAGAGGACATTCTCCATCGGGTTCACCCTTGCCGCATTGGTCTCGACGGACCAGGCGACCACCCCCGCACCTAAGGGACTTTGTTGTTTGAACTTAGGGGGGAGGAGTGTTGTGTTTGTTTAGAATATGAAGCAGTAATAGCTTGAAAAGTGCTCTGGTATCCTAAAGCTCTAATTCCTATTGGCAAGTCTCCCATGGGTCCTGAAGCCAATCTAGATACCCAATCACTGAGCTATGCTTGGGTCCAATGTTATTGCTTGTATTGTTACATTGTTGTATTGTTACATTGTTGAAAGTTATGTGTTGGAATAGTATAATGAAAGTGCTGCTCTCATAGAGCTGTCTTTTGAGCTGAACAATGTCACTGAATAAAAGCCTGTTTGTTTGAATTCATCGCCTCCTGTTCAATACTTAAAAGGAGCCTAGACATCTTGGGTTCTGGCTGATAACCTTATAGTCTCTGTAATGCACACCAAAGGGGAGTGGAGAGTACCATCCAATTATTTATTCATCCAACCCATCGCTTCTCGGCCTTTTAGCTGAGATCAAGTGTCGTGTAGTATTCATCCAACCCCAGTAACTTTTGGGCAGAACATAGCTCCTGAATACTTAATAAGTTTAACATGGGCATCTGGATTGAGGTGGGTCGGCACTGCTGTTGCTTCTTGATTTGACAGCAGCATTTGATACAGCTGACTATGATCTTCTGACCCACTGCCTTGCCGATGTGGTCATTTGGGGAACCACTCTGCAATGTCTCTCCTCCTTTCCCTGTAGTCGGGGACAGAAGGTGGTGCTTAGGGAGAGGACTTCTTCATGATTCCCACTGGGTTGCAGCATCCCCCAGGGAGTGATCCTCTCCCCAATGTTATTCAACATCTATATGTGCCTCCTCACCCAGTTAATCTGGAGGTATGGGCTAGGGTGTCACCAATATGCAGAAGACACCCAGCTGTGTCTGTTAATGGTTGGCAGCCTGGACTTGGCCCCAGATGTTTTGGACAGGGCTTTGGGGGGCATGGCTGGTTGACTGTGGCAGAGTCAACTGAAGTTGCATCCATCAAAGATGGAGGGCCTATACCTGAGTTGCGGGGGGGGGGGATATGGGAATTCAGCTCCCAACTCTGAGTGGGGCACTTCTGTCACCAGCACTGATAGTGAAGAGCCTAGGAGTGATACTGAATGCCTTGTTGTCAGTGGAGGCCCAGATCACTGCAGTTGCCAAATCAGCCTTCTTCCGTTTTTGGCAGATATGGCAACTAGTTAGCTTACCTTTCCTCGTGCTACTTGGCTACAGTGATCCACACAATGGTCACTTTCAGGTTAGACTATTATAACTCACTTTACATGGGGCTACCCTTAGACCTGATGTGGAAGTTGCAGCTAGTGCAAAATGCCGCAGTGCACCTGCTGACTGTGATGTCTTCATGGGCATACTTTCAGCGGTGCTACACCAATTGCATTGGCTGCCAATAGAATTCTGGATCTGTTTCAAGGTGTTTGTCTTAACCTTTAAAGCCCTATGTAGCCAGGGACCAACGTATCTATGGGACTGCCTCTTCCCATATGTGCCCCAAAGAGCACTATGCTCTGCAAATTACCATCTGCTGGAAATCCTTGACAAAAAAAAAAAGATATCCATCTTGCCTTGACCAAGGCCAGGGCATTTTCGGGCCTGTACCCAGCCTGGTGGAATGAGCTCCCAATGGAGATCAGGGCCCTGTGGGATCTTTTACAATTCCTGTAAATTGTAGGGTCTCTAAAACGGAGCTATTCTGCCAGACCTTTAGTTGAGGCAGTGGACATCTAACTAATCTGGCCTATCCTGTTTAAGCAGCCCCCTGTGTTCAATAGTGATGGTCCTACCACTCTGAGAACCTGGACCATTTATACTTCTATTTACATGGAGTCCACAAATTTTTGAAATTTCCATCTTGTGATTGAGTCAGACTTTTGAAATAGTTGTTTCTGGGGTTTTATATTGTTTTATTTTTGTCCAGTATTTTGTATGTTGTAACCCACCCTGAGCCCGCTTGCAGGGTAGGGCAGGATAAAAATCTAAATAAATAAATAATTTTTCAAAAACTAAATAAAAAAGCAGTTACATGTTCATTTAAAAAAAATCACTGGGTTATGAAAACTTCTTTGCAAGTATACATTCATAGAATTAGCCCTCAACAATTTTTTTCAATTTTATTTTAAGTTACATAATTTGATGGAATAATAATCTGAATCAAATATTGATTCTAGTGCTAATTAAAGCTGGAATTTGTAATAGGAGCATTAATAGATAAATCTACTGCCTTCGGAAGGCCCTCACAAGGTTTATAAAACACTTGATTCTCACTTAAGTTCTCAAAACAAGACCTAAAACATTGTGCTGACATACTGAATTGCATATAATCATTCACATAACCCAAATACTAGCAGAATACATACTAAGTAGAATATGAGCTTATAAAATGTTGGAGTCATTTGCAAACTAGACAATTTCTTGCATTTCCCACTTGAAACAATATTGTTTTCTCCTCTTAACGATATCCAAACCAATCCAAAGCCATGACTTCCTTCATAGCCTTCAAAATATGTGGGAACACTTTGCTCCTTCTTCCCTTTTCCTTAAGAACAGAAGAGAACCCAATTTTGGATCAGGCCAATGGCCCATCCAGTCCAACACTCTGTCAGACAGTGGCCAAAAAATAGTAGGTGCCATCAAAAGGCACTAGAAGCCCTCCCAGTGTTGCCCTCCCAAAGCACCAAGAATACAGTGCATTACTTGCCACAGACTGAGAGATCCTATCTATATCTTCTCTCCTTTCCACCCACCAGCCAATCTACCTTTATCTGCCCTGCTGTCTTGAGCTTTCCATCCACTCTCCCCAGCAGCCTCCATCTTGGAAAACTATGGCTGAATTGTGCAAGAGGTATGTGCATCTCAGAATTTTTTTTTCCATATCCAGGTATCAGGGAGCCCCCAAATATTGGTATTTCTGGTTATCTGGGTTCCAAATACTGGCTTAGTATTGGGATCTGGGTTTTTTGGTGTGTTTGTTTGAGGAGGGATTCTGACATTATTTGGCTCTCTTATTCCATATAGGGAATATTTCCAGAGGGATGTAGGAGCTGTTTTTGAAGCTAAGGTCACCAAAATTGCAGCAGAGCTAATGGTGCCTGTCCACTAAATAACCCCAAATTTCAAGTGGATTGGACCAAGAGGTCTAATTTTATGGGCTCCTGAACAAGGTGCCCCCAAGTTTCCCTCCATTGTTTCCTATGAAGAAAAAAAATCCAAACTTTCTCCAGCACAAGCAGTAACTAAACACCCAAGACTAAATAAAGCAATACTATCCAAAAGCTTCTCAAAACACAAAGAACCAACAATCCTAAAGAACCAATGCAGAACCAGGGAATCCCAACAGAAGTACAGGACAATGTGGCAAGCCTAACACAACAAATGGCAAATCAGAGAACTCAAGACAATGTCAAATCAAAGGATCCTCCAAGCCAAACAGATTAAACATAGAATGTTGTTATACACCCAACAAATGTCAAATTGGATATATTTTCAGACTGGAAATATCCAGATTCACATTCCTATTGGGCAGTGTTGGCCACTAGGCTCAGTTGCACACTGTAGAACCTACAAGGACATATTCTTCTCCTGACAGCCCCTATATCCTCACCTTTTCACCCTTCCATTTTCCTTCTTACACACTATCCTACTGTCCCAGCTCCCATCAAGAAACCTGCAGCAGACCCCCCCCCCCGAGATGATGGTGAAGGAGGCCTCCCCACATCAAGGAATCGCCCGCCAAGAGGCCCAAGACCACGGTGACAGTCCACCCCCCAAACCACGCACCTGGGAGCTTGGAGGAGGCAGCCAGGATGGTGAAGGTGGCAAGGGACAAAGTCAGTACCCACAGGAGCAGGGGGGTGCCAGGAGATGCAGCGCCAGGCTGGGGCATGCCCAGCCCCTGCTGTGTTGGGTGCAACCGGGCCTTGGGAGGAGGAAGGCAGAGCCAGATCCAGGGCAACCCTGGGCAACAGTGGGTCTTGGTGGCAGCCCCAGTGCCATGCTGGTGGGTGGGGGAGGCAGGTGTTTGCCAGAAGCCATGAGGGAGGGGCACACACAGTGGACGCCAACTCAGCATCAACCCCTTTGAAGGGGGCAAGGGCAGTTCAAGGAGATGGTGCAGGAAGGGGGAAGGGGATAAAAGGAAGGAGGAGGCTGCCGATGAGGAGGTGGCCTAGAGTAAGGTCCAAGGCTGATGTGACCCACAGGCTGAGAGACAGAAAAGCCACCACCTGAAGGATTGTCAGCAGGGCGAGAGACTGGGATGGTGTTAACATCCCCTCAGTGACACCCCAGATCTGAGGCTTCAACTTCCCCTTCTTTTGTTAACTCTTTACCCTCCTGACCCCAGCAGTGAGGAGGAAAGAGGACATCAGGCTACACTCCCATCACAGGCGGCAGAAGAGGCGGCGAGGACATCAATGTGGTGGTGACTGGAGGGGCCCCGCAGGAGCAGAAATCCAACACCTACACACCAACCTTTTACCTCCCACCATCTTTAGACATATTTATTATTTATTTACTTTATTTATACTATACCTCACTCCACAATGAGGGCCCAAAGTACCTTACATAATTCTCCTCTCCATCATTTTGTCCTCACAACAACCCTGTGAGGTAAGCTCAGCTAAGAATGTGTAACTGGCCTACAGATCATCCAGCAACCTTCCATGGCAGGGTGGGAATTCAAACTTAGGTCTCCCAGATCCTAATCTAAAACTCTTACTACACTTCACCGGCTTTTATAGGGTGACTGCTGTTGAATGGTAGCAAGCAACTGGACCTGGATTAGTCATGCAAGTCACATCCTAGCGAGTCACCCAGTAGTTGCTGCCAGCCTTGACCACCATGAGTCCTCCCAAAGACCAAAACTGAACTGGAAAGAGCCCTAGCCTCCACTCCTGCCTTTTACTGACAGAAACCAAGGGCTGAAAACTGGCAATACTTTTCAGGTTGCCTAGCAACAGCCACTGGGTGCATTTCTTTCTTAAAGCTACATGTTCTGTTTCTATTATTTGGGGAGGGTTTTAACCCCCAATATATTTTCTTTTCTAGATTTCAGATTTTTCTGTAAACCTGGGAAGCCTTGTCTGTTCATTGCCCTAGTCTCTGGATTTCAGTATTCACAGATGAGACCATGTTGAAAATTAGATATGCTGATAGGCATAATTTCAGAAATCTATTTTAATTGAATTTTATCAAGATTTTTTTTAAAAAAATTTAAAATGCAAAGCTTTTAAAGAATAAATTAATACCTTTATCAATCTTGCAGCTGGAAAAAGGTATTCAACTATTGTTTTCAACAATAAGAACAAAGTATCAGAACATTGAAAATCAGATAATTGAAATCTGAATTTACTACTTATGATTTCCTCAGGGTACATTTGCACAATTATGAAAAGGCTACTTTAAATTGCTCCATATGGCTGCTGCATCTCTTATATCTCACAGTTTGAAAATGGGAACATTTCTTCTGTAATCTTCTAGCACTGGACTAAAGTTTAATTTTTTTTAACTCAGTCATTGATTTTTAGACTGATGTCATTGATTTTTAGATTGATGTTCATGTTGCCAGCACTGACTTGGATCCACAAGAGCATTTCCATGGACAGAAGGATTTCCATGCATGGAACACAACTTCCTTAAACTCATTCCTCCCCACTGCAGCCCATGCTGCAATTATACTCATGGAGAACAAGAGATTCCCAAGTACAACAATTTGGTTACAATTGTGGAGTGGAGTGGGAAGACGAAAAAAATAGACTTCTTGGGTGGAAATCCTCCTGCCAATGAGTGTTACTTTCTTGCCTCCCCATCCTGTTGTAGCCCCAGCCTCCCCTGAAATGGTATTCATGATGGAATTCTTTTTACCCATGGAAACATTCCAGTAGTCCCAAGCCACTATGTTTCTAAGGTCAAAGGTCTTGGTCTTAAATGAACCATTTTGGTATATAAATATCTTAAACAGATAGATAACATCAATATTTTATTTATTGTTGCCTCCTGCACAGGTAGCTGTCAATTTTTGTGTTTTTTCTAATCTGTTTCTGAAAGCATATTCCAATATGCTAGTGGGAGTCAATGTGTCTCAATATTCACCTCATGGTTCTGAGAAACAATTATTCTGATAGGGAGACCTGTATGTTTATATCTAGGCAGAACAAAACAAAAAGATAAACAAAGCAATCCCCACCCAAACACAGTTATAGCTAGTGAATAGACAAATAGAATTCCTCTCTCCTAAGCTTTCATTTCAAATACAGAATATGCTCAGAAGCTAAATAGAAACCAGTGATCTGAAAATTTTAATTATCTTCATATGTAAATGAATGTTCAGTTCTTTCCCTCCATTCTTTTTCTCTTCTCCTCCTCAAAAACATCTTTGAAATACTTGCAGTGAAAAGAGACTGACACTATAAAAGGTAATAGTTTCTGACCTTATTCTGACATCGTTTCAGTCTCCATGTTGTTTTCTAGTTTTTCTTTTCAACACTTTTCTAATAATGAATTCTGTCTTAGGGGGATTTTCACCTCACCTGAAAGACCATAACGGAATGTTAAATAACTTAGATTTTAAAATTTAATGAAGTGCAAAAAAAATCTACTATAAAGAGGAAATAAGGTGAATAACAATGCAATTTAGATTGAATGTATATATTTATTTGTATACATTGGTCTGGTTCCAAGACAATTTTAAGAACACTTTCCTGGGAGTAAACCCCATGGAATTGACTTCAGTGGGATTCTGAGCAGACTTGCTTAGGATGGCACTGTCAAGAGCCTAAAATTCTCATTAAAATTGAGTGAAATATACTTAGGTTCAATTAAATAGTGTAATATAGTGATTAAGTGCATAAACTTTGTCAAAGCAAACAAAAGGCAAATGGCAGGGATAGCCAGGGGATACTGGTAGAAGATTGCACATGTGTACAAAACCACTGTGATACAACTGAGAACAACTTGAGAAAGAAAGCAAACGTTTAAAGTGTTAAAAATGAGATTCTCCATTTGCAACCACACTACTTTTCAATAGACTAGGTTTTCACTCATCACTAGCCAAGGACCTCCAAAAGATCCAGAAAGAAAAAGAAGAGAAGAGAAGGGATTGGATTTCTACCCTGCCCTTCACTACTTGAAGGAGTCTCAGAGTGGCTTACAATCCCTTTTCCCCTTCCCTCCCCACAACAGACACCTTGTGAGGTGGGTGGGGCTAAGACAGCTCTCTCAAGAACTGCCCTTGAAAGAATAGCTCTGAGAGACAGACCCAAGGTCACACCACCAGCTGCATGTAAAGGAGTGGGGAATCAAACCCAGTTCTCCCAGATTAGAGTCCGTGTGCCTAACCACTACACCAAACTGGACGTAGGAAGAAAGCATCACTGTAGTGGTTACAGGGCTGGACTAGGATATAGGAAACCCAGGTTCAAATCCCCACTCTGCTATAGAAGCTTGGTGGGTAACCTTTGGTCAGTTATACACTCTCAGCCTAGATCCAGGTGGGTAGCCATGTTGATCTGAAGCAACAGAACAAAGTTTGAGTCCAGTGGCACATTTAAAACCAACAAATTTAGTCTTCATCAGATGAAGTGAGCATGCACATAAAAGTTTATACCCAGAATTAAACTTTGTTAGTCTTAAAGGTGCCACTGGACTCAAACTCTCAGCCTAAACTATCTTGTTGTGAGGATAAAAGTGGTGAAGAGAATAATGATGTATGCTACTTTGGATCCTTGTTGGAGAGAAAGGTGGAATGCAAATGAAATAAAACAAAATAGTGGTAAACAGTGGGGAATATACTTGGAGATCTGAAACAGGATGATTCCATCTAAAATTAAACTTGTGGAAATTCATCTGGATCTGAAGTTTTAGATAGGGTGTTTTTTCTAATATCCACAAAAACATTTTAGCAATAGCTTTTTTAAAAAATAAAACATATTAATATAACAGCTACAGTTTATCTGCCCTTTGCCAAATGTTTTCTTCTATACTTTATACTTTGCAATACTTCATATTAAAACTTTAAGGTCAAAATGCACAGGCAGGAATGACATATAGTTTAGATTAATTCAGTAATAGTTTTAATGTCCACAACCTGTATTATTTTCTGGCAGAAGACATATCAATTATATAAAATATGATTTATGCAGTTTAAACCAATAATATGTATATCTGTAGTCTTATATAAAAATATTTATCTCTTAAATCCTCTCAACTAACTCTTTAAACAATGATGTACTATTTTTTATTTACTTTATTTTCACACAAATCCTTCATCTTATAGAGAAATTCTTATATGGGGTTGACACCATGTGGCATTCCATGACCAGCTGCAGCAACTGAGTGAATCCACTGTGGAATAGCTGGCAGAACTCTGCCGACTCACCTCCAAGTGTAACTTCAGGGCCCAGCTGGAGATGGCCCTCTGTGACCGGTTAGTCTGTGGCCTTTGGGAGGAGAAGCTCTGGCAATGCATCATGGAAGTGGAGACCTGCACCCTTGCCTCCATCCTCTCCACTGCCACTGCTTGGGAGAGGTCGCATCCATCCACGAGAGGGTGCACGGCCAGCCAATTCATGGCAACTGCATACCAGGCAGGCACCGACCCCATTGACTCTGATGGGGAAGAGGTCCACTGAACCCAACAGCCCACCAGGAGGAGAGATCTGGCTGCCACAGCTATTTCTCCCCCTCAGCTGCCACCACCTCATTTTTGTGTGCTGCCTCAGCCACCATCTCCTCCTGCTGCTCAGCAGGGCTTTGTTCAGAGCAGCCAGGGTGGGGTGGGGTTGAAGGCAAGGGCTGGTGCTCATGCATGAAAAATGAGTTGTCAGCAACATGGCTTGCTTTTTATAAATATTGGATTGTTTTATAGTATGTTGTTACTCATCCCCTGAGAGTTTGGTGTCTCTTGCACGGTGGGGGGTGGACTCTACAGCCTCACAAACTTTACCAGTGGAATCAGTTCATGAGGCAGCTAAAAATTTGTGACAGTCCATGGTTCGTGAATGGGGCATGTCACAAACCATGAACTGAACCACATTTTCTTGATTTGTGTTCATTCCTACAAGAGATTAAGGCAGATAATAAAATTATTCATAGTGAACCTCACATATCCTACGTTAGGGTACTGCAGGGTTCTCATAAGCACTATTAATTTATTTACTGATTTGATGTAGTGTAAGCACCTAACATGGAGTTCTGAAGAATGCTCATTTATCTACACCCTCAAGTTTCTGATTTGTTGTGTCATGATTTAATGTCTCTGCATTTCTTATTAAGTAGTTGTACAATGCGCTTCAGGCAATATGCTGTTATAGGTCATGCTTTAAAAAGGCAACATTCAAGTCAAATTTATAAAATCGGTGAATAGGATTGTTGAGAATAGCAAAGAACTGCTGGTTTCTACTTGATATTTACCAGACCCCAGTTTGCACAGATGTCTTCTGCCCTTATTTTAATGGTGTTTTAAAATCACTGATGAACCTACTTATAAAGAGCTATCTGCTGCTGAAGCTCTGCTGTTTGTGCCCCTCCATCCACCTTTGGAAGTAAGACATGACCTTTCCTGCTGTGGTGACTCAACTGTGAAACACTGTCTTGGCTTAAAACAGTGCTGTGCATGACAGCTAGCATTCTGAGCTTTAGGCGCCAGGCAATGAACAAGTCTTTTCTGCCAGGCTTTTTTTTTTAATCATGTTTATGGATTCCATTGTTGGTTTCCACTTGATATTTACCATTCCACAGTTTGTGTTTTCTTCTTTTCCTCCTTTCATACTGTCATAGGGTCCTCTGTTGTAATTATTTCAAGTTCAGTGATTAATTATTAGAATGTAAATACAAGTTCCAGTGTGGCAGCTGTGTTAATCTATTGTAGCAAGTACAAAAGGGAATTTTGTGTCACTGTAATGAGTAATGGAGATTTGCATGAAATGTCATGCCTAGAGCTCACTTCATCATAGAAACAGAGAAAGAATAAATTGTGACAAATGGGTTAAAAGGCCATGAGATGCAGGAGGTATATTTTGTGACTGTTTCAATGCAAAACTCAAAAGTATATGAGGTAAAGATGACCATACTATATATGGTCTATATTAGGCCGAGAACAGACTGGCAATCTAAAGCGGGGCAGGCACGCTTCGGAGACGGAAGAAAGGAGCACGTTCAGACATGTGCATCTGTCCGTCGGCTCCGTTTCGTACTTACCCGTCTCCCAGTCGCTTTCCTTCCGCTTTACCAGGACACCGGGTAAAACCGGTGTTCAGGGGCCGTCCTCCGCATGCCTCCCGCTTCCAAACAGTGTGAACCGGAAGAAGCGGGAGGCATCCGGAGGCGGCAGTGTGAACACGTCGCACAAAGTTATGCACATGTGCGCACATGCGAAACACATCAAAGGAAAACCAAAAAAAAGCGCAGCGGCGTGCGCAAGCCATGCGAGCTGGCTCCGCAGCAGTCTGAACACTCCGTGGCAGTCTGAACGCTCCGTATCTCCGCTGGTCCGCATTGCTCTGGCCAGTGTGAACGGCCAGCTCCGTGGGGTTTTTCCCCCGCACCAGTTCCCTCCACTTTGCCTACGCTTTAGATTGCCAGTCTGTCCTCAGCCTTAGTATGCACTATAAATGGTGAAAATATAGTGCATGGTTATAGTGCACTTTCAACACCTGCAGTAGCTAAGAAAGGTATCAACACTATTTAATTCCCGGTTAATTCAATTAAACCTACTGATATATTTGGTAGTCCAGCTATCAACACAGTTATGGAAATATTCTTCTAAAGATTTCTGAATGTTACGATTTTTAATGTAATATAATGTTCACCTTTAGCCATCAGTACAGGGAATATTCTTCCAAAGATTTCTTACCATTTTTTAATGTCAAATAATCTGTTTATTATGTTTATTGGGATTGACCTATTTTAATGTACGCCTTTGATACTGCTTTTTTGTTTATTGCTTTAACATCTGTATCAAACCTGCCTCAACAACACTGCTGGGAGGTGAACATATATGTTTTCTATAAACTTAAGTCCAGTCAAGTTGAGATATATTTAAAATATTCTAAAAGAACTTTCTAATAAGGCAGTTCCATAGGTTCAGCCATTGATCAAGTAATCAACAAAATCAGTCACCTTTTTTTTTTTGGTTCTTAAAATCCCTTGGTCCTTGTTGACCACAAATATGATCATGAGATTCTGAATAAAGGCAACCAGAAATACGGCAATCAAAGAAAAGTGGATTTTCCACATTCCCCCCATCAGTTCTGGCCCCATACTGCTTTGGTTTATCCCTGATTCCTGCATGCATTTTTGTGCCTTTATTTATCCCTTCTTTTTCATTGTCTGTCCCCGTCCCCCCGTCCCCCCTTGTCTCTTTGAGACCACTTTTACCCACATCTTTTTTTCTGGAAGCCAATTTTGAGTTGCATTTTTCTTCATGTGTAATGTTTCTATCCTTTTTCTTTTTCCTGCCCACTCCCACGCACCTCCAGCCCACATTTCAATGATTGGACTGTTGTCATTGTCAAACCACTCCCCCTCCTGCCACCCACCCTAGAGTAGTTTCATTTTTCATTTTTTTTTTAAAATTGTACTAAAATACCAATTTATCAATATATTGCTGCAATTATTGGTGAAACAAGTTCTGTGAATTCCCAGATTTCATTTTAGGAAAAGTAAAATTCCTGGCATTAATGCTGGGGAACAATTTGTCTTGGCCCAGTGGAATTTAAAGGAGGCACAAAGCCTCATTGGGCATCAAAAGGACTGGCAGCCAATAAGGAAGCATGATTCTTTAGCTTATATTTTGGCTGTGCCATCTTGAAGCAGGCTTTTGCCCCGGCTGCTGCCCACCCACTCTCCTTTTATTCATTGTGGAATTAGCTGATCACCAGTGGGGCTAAGAAGGAGTTTTGGGGGTTTCACCTAATTGGCGTTGGGGGTGGCTTTTTTGCCTGCTTCATGTCAGGGTGAGGGATGGTTAAAGAGGTCTGGTCATTGACTGTGTAGGCTGTAACTAATTTTGGCAGGGGTTGGGTGGGCAGATCATGACAGGTAAGGATGATTGGGAAGCAACTGGAGACATCCAAAGTGGTGAAGGAAGTGTCCAGAACAGTACATCACTGGCTGTGTGGTGGGGTGCAGCTGGGAAGAGCAGCCTGTGGTGCTGAGCAGCATCTTACTGACACTGGCAGTGGCTATGGGGGGCACATCAAGTAAGGGGCACATCAGGTGAGAGGTGGGCACCTCTCCGCTCTGCACATTGTGTGCAGACAATGCTAAACAAAGCCAGCAGAAGATGTTAGCTGTGTTTGGAGTCAAGGGTGGTTTTGCCCCCAAAACAGGCTGCCTTAGCACAGCCCACCCATTTAAAAATGTTGGCATATTTAAATATGGCCTAGGTCAGTTTAATTAATGAAATAAACTAGTTAAGCCCAAACTGTTGTCTCGTGTCTTTTCTGAATGGGTGCCTGGGGCAAGTAAGTTTCTAGCCTCTTCCCTTGCAGAGATGAAAATGAATATCTCTGCAAGGGAAAGAGAGAGAAACTTACTTTTAAAAAAACTGGAATTCAAAGAACCTCCTTGACCTATCATTACAGCAGTATATCTCAATATTTTTGTGTCATTTAAAAATGCAGCCATTATATCAATATACTGATATAAGCATGCACAAAAATAAAAAGCGTATGCTGTGATGCCAGTGATCACTATAGTATCCTCTTTTTAAAATCCTGATTATTAAGGCATGTGCAGAAAAAATAAACTGACTCTACGACTGTGAAAATGCAAAAGGAGGACAGACATGCAGAAGAAATGTGCCTGAACCAATTCCAGGGTTTGTGGATTGACTCCCTAGAAAGTCAGGGGTAAGCATGTGGGAAAGCCCAAGGGCTTCATTATAGACAACACATGATCAAATATGGCTTGGATCAATACACTCAGGGAAACAATACAATTTAAATATTCACCCAGACATTTCATGAATATGTTCCCTTTCTTAAGCCATATACACTCAAGTTCATGATATGATGCAACAACAGGATGAGACAACAGGATGCACAAGAGGTAACAGTTTATTTATTTATTTATTGCATTACAGTCTAAAACCAGTATTTTTCACAGAACATTCTATAAATGACTTTCATCATCATATTTTGGGGGGGGGGGGGGGGTCAAAAGAAAACTCCAGAGTGAAGCTGGATTGGAATTTGTTATCAGTTTTGAAATATAAAATAGAAGAAGAAGAAAAAAAAGAAGAAGAAGAGATTGGATTTATATCCCACCCTTCACTCACTTGGAGTCTCAGAGTGGATTACAAATGCCTTTCCCTTCCCCCCCACAGCAGACACCCTCTGAGGCAGGTGAGGCTGAGAGAGCTCTTTCCAGAGCTGTCCTTGAGAGAACAGCTGTGACAGAACTATGGCTTGCCCAAGGTCATCCAGCAGGTACAAGTGGAGGAATGGGGAATCAAACCCGGTTCTCCCAGATTAAAGTCTGCACACTTAACCACTACACCAAACTGGCTCTTAACCACTACACCAAATAGACTCAATGGTGAGGAGTAACTAGCTCACTTTTTTTTGTCATCAAATCACCATAGGGTTTTCAAAGCAAGAGACATTCAAAGTGGTTTGTCATGGCCTGCTTTCCTGTCACACCCTTGGTATTCCTTGGTGGTCTCTGATCCAAATACCAGCCAGGGGCGACCCTGCTTGGCTTCCATGATCTGATGAGACTGGGCTAACCTGGGCTATCCAGGTCAGGGCAACTAGCTCACTAGAACATTAAATGAAGTTTGAGTCCAGTGGCACCTTTAAGACCAACAAAGTTTAATTCAACATTGGCTGGGGTCACACAGCCCTTTAAAGCAGGAGGAACTGCTGTTTCCTCCCGCATTTAAAGGGACCGTTCAGACCGGCCAGGACAACTCCTGTGCTGAAGCAGGCTCAATCACAGGTTCATCCCGTGTTTTCTGACCCCCCCAGCAAATCAAGTATTTTCCCAGAGGTCACGCAACGAACCTGCGATTGAGCCGATCTGGACAGCCCTCTCTCACAATGATTGCAAGAGAGGGCTGTCTGATTGTCCCTCCCAGGTTTTTTTCCCCCTTTTTTGCACTTGGGTGCTTGGGCACTTAAGCGCCCAAGTGCAAAAGGGGGGAAAACCCACCCCGCGCTCCGCTCCAAGTCCTGCCGGCTGCCACCTGCCCCCTCGCATGCTTCTCCCCAAACTTACCAGGCAGTGACCGGCGGGGCTCGTGCCCGGAGCAGAGCACAGGGCAAGCCAGCCAGCCAGGATGGGTCTGCTGTGGCAGCTGCTGGCAGAGGTGGAGGGGGATGTAGAGTGCTCTCCTGTGAGCAGGAAGGGTGCCTCCCTCCCTGCTGCTGCCACCAGGGTTGGGATGTATGAACATCCCAACCCAAAAGAAAAAAAACCTGGATGAAGTCCCAGCGGGATTCAAGTGCTGTGTGACCATGGCCCTTATCTTATTTATCACACTTATCTGAAGAAGCGTGTGTGCACATGAAAGCTTATACCTTGAGTAAAATTTTGCTGGTCTTAAAGGTGCCACTGGACTCCAAATTTGTCCTGCTGCTTCGGACCAATATGGTTACCCACCTGAATAGAACATTAAATATCCTTCTTGTTATTTATATACATTATTCATTTCCCTATGCCAATTCATCACTAGTTTGAACTGTACTATGAGACTCTCCATTTATTTTTACAACAATTAAGTACTGGAAAAACTTGAGGTATGACATGAGAGAGAGAATAGTTGAAATAGATGCAAAGAGAATAGCAGAATATGCTATCCTTGTAGAGCTGCATGGTGGCCTTTACCTTTCACACCACAGGAAATTCATCCACTTATTATTTTCTAACCAATCTTTTGTATATATTCCTTGACACTTGGTGTATCTTATAGGTGTCACATTTATTCATTCATGACCCGCCCCACCTGCTTCTTCACAGGGATTTTTTTCTATTATGGGCAGGAGGAAGACCCTGGGTTAAATAGGAGCATCCAGACAAAGCCATGTCCAGTGACTGCATAACTTCTATACCAAGGAGAAAATGTAAACCTGATTTTCTTTGGTTTAAATGGGAAAAATGTGGACGAGAATGGGTAGATTATCCATCTGAACACTCCCTATAGTCACCATGGGGAGCAGAGATGAAACTAAGCTCCACCTTAAGGGCTTTGTAGTCCCCCCTTTCAATCCTTGAGAGGTTTTATTCTTTTTCTTTATTTACTGAATCACCCTACAGTACAGTTGGGGAAAAGAAAGTTTTTTAAAGGGGGGTTCTAGATGTTGGGAGGGCCTGCACATTACACAGATGCAGCAGTGCAGGTGGAATGGGAATGGGGCACATTGACACTAAATTACAACTGTCTTAACTCATCTCTAGTTCTATAGTTCTAAATTCTACACCTATTCATGGTTACTGATTTATATTCTGCTTTCTCTGCATCTTCAAAATCTGACAAGTGAAATATGTAGTAAAATTATTCAATGCCTTTGATTAATTTCAACACAGAAGGGCTTTGAATTTGTACCTTTTTATGGGGAAACCTGAGGAAGGTTATATTATTGTAATGTAGTATGCTCTGTGTTCTAACCAGCCTGCCATGTGCTCCCAGGTAATGGCGCCTGCCGCATGGCCAGAGCACATGGTCAGGCAGAGAGGGGAGCTTGAATCTGGAGGAACAATAGACATCCGGATTCAAAGCCTCCACCAATGTGGGACCTAGGTTCTCCCTGGAGAGCCAATGCACTCAAAGCCTCCTCCAGGGAACCTGTGACAAACATGCGCATATGTTAAGCCCCTATCAGGTCTTTTGGGTGCGGCCAGAGGTGTGGCTCCGGCCAGCATATATTGAGGGCCCTGGAGCCCTGGAAGCATGCTTGTTCTGACCATCTACTGGGCATGCTGAATCACTCAATAAAGGCTTCATGATTTCACCGTTCCTGGTCTCCCAAGTCCAGTACGCTTCACTGGCAACGAAGGTGGGATCCCGATGAGCGACTCCTTGGCCGACACCAGCACCACATCGAGCCCAGACCAGATCCGTCAGCCACCGGCACTGCTTGGCTCCAGCACCACCGCCCCGCCATTGGCTCCCGAGGATATGCTCAACGCACTGCTGCATATCCCAAAATGGCCACCGCTCCGGGAACCAACCACCCATTCGATCCAGCCTCCCCGAAGACTGGGAAGCCTGGACAGACCAGCTCACATCCTACTTCGACGCACAGGACATCACGGATGCCGGGAAGAAGAAGTCCTGGCTCATGGCCTCCTGCAGGGTAAAGACGCAGAAGTTACTACGCAGCCTGCTTTCCCCTTGTACCCCAGCGGCCATATACAACGACATCATGGCACTCCTAAGGAACCACTTCTCGCCAAGACCCTCCAAGAACACGCAGCAGGTGAAGTTCTTCCACCGGCTGCAGCAGAAGGGTGAGTCTGCCTCCAATTACCTGTCAGCCCTCTGGGGTGCGAGTTAGTGGCCATAGAAGACATGCTATACTCCACGTTCCTGTGTGGGGTCCGCGACTCCAAGCTTCAAAGGAAGCTGATGGCCAACTCCACCGCCACCCTGGACGAGATGCTAACCATGGCTTGTGCCTTTGAGGTCTCGCAGCAGGAGAAGCTAGGCACATCTGCAGCCGCCCACCAGACCGAGGCCACTGCAGACTCCGACATATCCAAGGATGACGAGACACTCCAGGTACAACGCCAGCCTCCGGGACAGGGGTCCCACAACTCGGGTGAGAAGGCTTCCCGCTCAGTGACACCACACTCCAAAAATTCCACGTGCGCTAGCTGTGGCGATCAGCATGACCACCAGACCTGATGTTTCCGGGAAGCAGAGTGCCGGTCATGTGGCAAGAAGGGCCACATCACCTGGGCCTGCCGCACCCACTCCAACCGCCACACCCAAGCCATGCACCAGGAGTCTGCCAAACTCCTCCAGACAGCAACAACCCACCACCACCACCACCGCAAGACACAGCAGGTAATGAACTTGCCCCCCGACACCCCCAACAAAATTAAGGTCTCAGTTTTGATTGAGGGGACATCCTGTCAAATGGAAGTAGACACCAGGTCGTCCTACTCCATAATCTTGGAGTCCACCCTCCGCAGGCTCTGCCCCACGGGGGGACCCCGACTTCAGAAAGTCCAGGGCCTGACCCCGCAGGACTTTCAGAAGAACCCGATACCGATAAGGGGGTTGGGCAAGTTCTGGGTCCAATTTAAGAACTTTACAGGACACTTGGGCCTCCTGGTGGTGGCGGGCAACCTCACAAGCCTGCTGGGACTCTCCTGGTTCCAGCCCCTAGGGCTGGGCATCACCGGGGTACACAGCCTGTGGCCCACAGATTTTGCTGACATCTGTGAGGAATTCCCAGTGGTTTTCGACGGGGCACTAGGCTCATATACGGGGCCACCCATCACCCTGGACCTTGACCCCGTGGTCCGGCCCGTGCGCATACCGGTCCACCATCCGCCGTTCGCAGTGCGGCCCAAGATCGAGCAGGAGCTTGATAATTTGGTCACCCAGGGTGTACTAGAACCAATGTCCCACGCCCGATGGGAGACCCCAATTGTGATACCAATGAAGGCAAATGGGGACATCCGCATCTGCGCGGACTATAAGTGCACCATCAATAAGGCACTTCAGGCACATGCCTACCCAGTCCCGGTCATCAGCCACGTGTTGGCCTCCCTGGCTGGGGCGCGAGTGTTTGGGAAACTAGACCTGGCCCAGGCCTACCAGCAGCTGCCGGTCGACAATGCCACAGCAGAAGCACAGACCATTGTGACACACAAGGGGGCATTTAAGGTAAAGTGCCTCCAGTTCGGGGTCAGCGTAGCCCCCAGGATCTTTCAAGAGTTAATGGACTGTTTGTTAAAAGGTCTTCCAGGGGTGCAGCCCTTTTTCGATGACGTCCTGATCGTGGCTCCGGATGCCAAGACTTTCTCGGCCCGCCTACGCTCTGTCCTCCAGCGATTCCAAGACGCCGGCCTGAAGGTGAAATGCGAGAAGTGCCTCCTCGGGGTGCCTGCGGTGGATTTTCTCGGCTTCAAGGTGGACGCCCACAGAATTCACCCCACTAAGGACAAGGTGAAGGCCATCTCCGATGCCCGGCCCCCAATTCCAAGGCTGAGCTGCAGTCTTTTCTGGGACTCATCAACTTCTACCACACCTTCCTTCCCCACAAGGCGGTGGTAGCTGAGCCCTTACATAGGCTCCTGGACAAAAGCGCCATCTGGACTTGGGGTCCCCGCCAGGCGGCGGCCTTCCAGGGCATCAAGGACCTCCTAATGTCCAATGCGATCCTCGCCCACTTCATCGAAGCCCTGCCCATTGTATTGGCCTGTGACGCCTCTCCTTATGGGTTGGGGGCAGTTTTGGGTCACAAACTGCCAGACGGCCGGGAGGTCCCGGTCGCATATTACTCCCGGACCCTAGCCGTGGCCGAAAGGAACTATGCTCAGATAGACAAGGAGGCACTTGCGATCGTGACCGGGGTCAAAAAGTTCCATACTTACTTGTACGGGCGCAAGTTCATGGTCGCCACGGACCACAAACCTCTTCTGGGCCTCTTCACCCCAGATCGCCGCACGCCACAAATGTTGTCCCCGCAAGTCCCCCGATGGTCGATCTTCCTCACAGGATACAACTATGACTTGGTGCATCGCCCAGGGAAGGCCATAGGCCATGCGGATGCACTCAGCCACCTTCCACTGCCCTCCTGCGACCCCGACCCAGCTCCGGCTTACCACGTTGCTCTGCTCGAGGACCTGCTGGACCTGCCGCTTCAGGTATGGGACATGGCCCGGCGCACGGCCTGGGACCATCAACTCTCCTGGGTCTCCAACTGGGTGGGAAGGGGGTGGCTCAAGAATCCAGACCCTGAGTTTGTGGCCTTCTCAATCCGGTGCACAGAACTCTCCACCCACAAGGGGTGCTTACTCTGGGGCTCGAGGGTAGTGATTCTGGAACCCCTCCACCCGCAAGTGCTGACTGCTCTGCATGAGCACCACCCTGGGGTAGTATGAATGAAGGCCCTGGCCCGGAGCTACATCTGGTGGCCAGGCCTTGACAAGGAGATAGAGGACCAGGTCCACCACTGCGAAAAGTGCCAAGAGACCCGTCCAGACCCTCCACATGCTCCCATCCACCCCTGGGAGTCCACCCAACACCCCTGGTCCCGGATCCACATGGACTTTGTGGGCCCGGTACAGGGGCAGCTTTTCTTTATTCTAGTCGACAGCTACAGCAAGTGGCCGGAAGTCGTTCCTGTGCGCGCCACCTCCTCTGAAGCCGCCATTTGAGCAATGTGGCACATCTTTGCCACCCACGGCCTGCCGGACACCATTGTCTCGGACAATGGCACGGCTTTCACCTCCGCAGAATTCCAGTGCTTTGTGGAGCTCCATGGCATCTGGCATGTGAGATCCACCCCCTTTCACCCGGCCACGAATGGCCAAGCAGAGCGAATGGTCCACACCACTAAGGAGGCGCTGAGGCACATGGACCAGGGGATCTGGGTTTAAGTTAATGGCTTTCCTATTCAGCCAGTGCACCACCCCTCACTTGGCTACCAGTCGCAGCCCCGCAGAGCTGCTCATGGGCCGTCAGTTAAAAACCCAGCTCGACTGGCTCCACCCCAATTGGGTGCTGGCCACCTCCAAAGAACCCAATGTCCCCAAAGCTCCCAGAGGGTTCGCACCAGAGGACCCGGTCTATGTCTGCAACTACACCCAGGGCCCCCCCGTGGTTGCCAGGGCAGATTATCTGCGTCACCAGTCCCCTCTCCTATGAAGTCACGGGTGAGGAAGGACAATGGTGGAGGTGCCATGTGGACCAACTTCGCTGCTGCCTGCACACCTTCTCCACAGATGATCCAGGGCTGGACTTCCCAGATGCGGAACCCGAGGTACCAGAGACAGACGATCTGCCCGCCCCATGACTGGCCGAAACTCTGCAGGAGGACACCACAGAAGCCGGCAGGCCAGACATCACTCTAGTGTCCCTGCACCGGCACTAGACCCGGCTCAGCCTGTGGCAGATATCCCCGAATCTCCGCTCCCTACACCGGCGGCTCCGGCGACCCCGTGCTGCTTGACCAGAGAATGGAAACGTCCCGCGCACCTCAGAGACTATGTTTGCCAAGGGACAGTCCGGACTATGGGGGGAGGGGTGTAATGTAATATGCTCTGTGTTCTAACCAGCCTGCCATGTGCTCCCAGGTAATGGCGCCCGCTGCATGGCCAGAGCACATGGTCAGGCAGAGAGGGGAGCTTGAATCTGGAGGAACAATAGACATCTGGATTCAAAGCCTCCACCAGTGTGGGACCTAAGTTCTCCCTGGAGAGCCAATGCACTCAAAGGCTCCTCCAGGGAACCTATGACAAACATGCACATATGTTAAGCCCCTATCAGGTCTTTTGGGTGCGGCTGGAGGTGTGGCTCCGGCCAGCATATAATGAGGGCCCTGGAAGCATGTTTGTTCTGACCATCTACTGGGCATGCTGAATCACTCAATAAAGGCTTCATGATTTCACCATTCCTGGTCTCCCGAGTCCAGTACGCTTCAATTACGTTCTAGAACATTGGAGGATAAGCTTTATTAGCTAAGTTATTCATATGTTTTCCAAAACAAAGCGTGATAAAATGCCATATTAATATCTGATTTTACAAGCTATAAAAATGACTGTAGACACCATACTCTTCCCTCCTTCCATATTTTCTTTTTCACATCTCACCTGGGAAGATATCAAGCAAAAAAATTTCAACTTCAACAGATATGTTGTAGAAATCTAAGCTGTACAGAAGTACCGTTATTAAAGATGTTGCATTTCAGCTTTAACTGCATCATACACCACTGTGTACACCACCATAAATGTTTGATTTTTACCTCTAAACCTTAGGTTGTCTAAATTTACATGACATCGTTACAGATACTTCCTTTCATTTTGTCAGCTCAATGGTAACATCCCATGGCTTAGTGAATCTGACTGCAGGTTTGATCTAGAAAACTTTAGATTCCAAAACACAACTGAATTCACAAAAGAAGGATAGAAAATGGATAAAGGATGTGCATTGTGAACATGTTCTTTTGACATTGTTTTATCAAAAGATTTATAATCTTGTATTAGCCTGAGGGCTGAAATATGTTTAATATGACTTATTTGACATTTCACTTCAAAATATGACCATGGGCAGTTGCAAGGGGATACTATATGGAATAATTTATTACAAAGATTCTTTCTCTTAATATATTCTGAGCCTATCTGGACAGTTTTCTTGACTTATCATCATTATAAAAAATGTACAGTCATTTGACTTCACTGAGAAAGTCTTCTCAGTAGGCAGCACTTTGGGACAACAGATAGGGATGTGTGCTCAGATATAACTGAGCAGATAGATACATACATCTTATTGGGGAGGGGGGTTATATATTCAGGTCTCTCAAATATATTTAGGATTTTTGGGGGATGCCAGAAAGTGGGTCTTGAAAAATTCCAGAAATATTAGGGATTAACTGGGAATATTATTTGGGAATATTGGCAGCTAGTCTTTGCAGGTTTCTAGAACTGTTATTTCATTTTCATTTTCTTTTTTCCCTTCTGTATGTCTGGCTGTGGTCACACGGCAAGCTTACTGCAATTTGTTCTTGCTGTATACTTGATCGGGGGTATTTTTTGCAGGTTGGGATGATCACACATCCCTCCCCGAACTGCTTTCATCATGCTATGAGGCTCCAGGCACCAGATAGCCATGCTGCCCAAGTGGTGGTGCGGCACAAGTTTTTTTTTTTTTAAGAAATTCTTTGTGCATATGCATATGCACATGACCAAATCACCACTCCCACTTGGACATGCTGTACTCCCTTGTTTTTGCAGTGTTTTTCCCCCCGAACAGCCAACAAAATGAACCACCAATGTACAACTGAGCACTGGAGTCTATACATGTGCGCCTGAATGTTTGTGCATTGAATATATGCAGCCTAGGATTGCTCATGCGCACAACAGTGAAAGCTGGGGGGGGGGGGGAGGATTCAGCACAAGAAGGATGTTCAGATGACCTAATCGCATTCATAGCGAGAGATAGCTGTACAGATTGGTGAAATTGCAGGTTCACAGTGCAAATATTCGGAAACTACTTGATTTTCCTGGTCTCATAAAAATCTGTAGGAAACCAGGAGGATTGCAGGTGTGAGTCTGCTTCAATACAGGAGACAGATGCAGCAATCTGATCAGCCCTTTTAAATGTGATAGGGTACAGTGATGAAACCCAATCAAAATGACCATGTGACGACAGCAGTTGAGCATAGTTTTAACATCTCAGTGTTTATATCAGTTCAGATTCTCAGGTTTAACATATGTTCAGATTCTTGGCTATTACATAGCTTTGGCTTAGCAATAGCTTGCAATAGCCTTCCTATGGGGGAGATTCTCTGGTTTTAGATTTTTGTTGGGGGTACATCTGGGGTACCTTGTTCAGGGGCCCATGGAATTGGGCTCTTTTGTCCAATTGATTTGAGATTTTAGAGTTATTTAAAGAACAAGCACCAGTACCTTTAAAAACACCCCAGCCCCTTGGAAGAAAGATTCTCCATAGGGAATAATGAAGCCCAAAAATATTGGAACCCCCCCCCCCCCAAAAAAAAACCAATGTGGATTTGAATACCATGCAGGTGACTGTAACGTGGGAACCAAGGATACTGAGAGACTGATTTTTTTTTGTTTCAGTATATTTAGATCAGATAGATAGATGGATAGACAGACAGGCAGGCAGGCAGATAAACAGGCAGACAGGCAGACAGGCAGATAGATATAGATACATAGATAAATATATTGCTGCACACCCCTAACAAAGGACATTTTTGAATTAAAGTTTCTGGCTATGTTAACAATTCTTGTTTTATGCTGGCTGCCCTGCAACAGACTGTTGAAGATGATTAAAGTGGTTCATAAATCCCATAATATATTTTTGAGAGAACTCCACTGACAGTTTATACTTTTCAGCTGAGCGCATTGGGAACATATGTGTGGTTGTTGCACCTGCACAGTGTGCTTTTCTCTGACTACTCACATAAAAAGGCAGCTACAGTGTTGGTACATGTTAATTGACTCCTCAGTTGACTTGGAAACTGAAATGGAATGTATGTAATTTAAGGAACAATAGACATTATTGCAAGCATTTTGCAGCAGATATATTTGATCATCTGATGGTTTGGTTCACAAGCTGTCTGTAAATTACAATGAGCACAGTCAAACATTCAACATTACATTTGTTTACATCCAAATTGATTGCAGACATTTTCACTTGTTCAAAGAAGCTAATTGTTTATTTCTGTTCCATATTGCTTTCCTATGGCTTCTCTCATCTGATGCTACCACCTCTGCTACCCATCTGTTGTTCACCACATTCTTTGTACAGACATTGTTTACATTTCACAGTGACTAACTTACTGATTTGAGGTGTCTTCCGGCCACAGTCACACAGCCCTTTAATGTGGGAGGAAGGGCTGTTGCCTCCCACATTTAAAGGGACCGTTCACAACGGCTGCGGCTAATCCCGCGCTGAAGCGGGCTCAAATGTGGGTTCCTTTCGCATTTTCCAACCCCGGGAAAATCAAGTGTTTTCCTGGGAGTCGTGGAAGGAACCCGCATTTGAGCAATCTGGGCAGCCCTCTCTCACAATCATTGAGAGAGAAGGCTGTCCAGATGGTCCCGTCCACCATTTCCCCCCCCCCCCTTTTACACTTGGGTGCTTGGGCAGTCAAGTGCCCAAGTGTAAAAAGGGGGGGGGGAGAACCCAAACTTACCAGGCGGCCAGTGGGTCTTGGGGAAGGGTGCCTCCCCCCGCCGCCGTTGCCACCACTGCTCACCTCTGCCACTCGCCACTGCTCGCGTCCTCCTCCGTCAATGTTGCCGCCGCCGCTCATCTCCTCCTCTGCCTCCTCCATCACCACATACCTCCAGGGATGCTGCCATTGCCACTGCCACCACCTTTGCCTGCCGGGGTTGGGATGTGTAAACATCCCAACCTGAACTAAAAAACCATGGCCCCTTTAAATCTGGAGGGCTCCCAGATTTAAAGGGCCCGTGTGACCACAGCTGTCCTCTGTCCTTATAGCTCTCCTACCAAGTGTGAATGAAACTACCTTCAGCAAGGTGTGGACAGTATGGCAACTGGATCACAGTGCATTGCAACCCTGCTGCAAACCACCAATCATAGAATGGTATCCTCTCAACACCCCTGAGACAGGAAGACGGAAACTGCTAACATGTACTGATGTGGCCATGCTCCCATCGTGTCAGGATGCTGATGTTCATATGCAGAGGCAACAAGGGAAGGAAAAAGGGACCTCACCAAAGTAATATAAATGGAGTCCTGGAGTAAAGATTCAAGGGACCTCTGTAGCTGCAGATTGGAGTCCCCTTATGCATCCTTAGAAAAGAGCAAGAATCCAGTAGCACCTTAAAGACTAGTAAAATTTGTGGCCAGGTATGAGATTTCTTGAGTCACTGCTCTCTTCTTCAGATATCTGAAGCTCATGCTCATACCCTACCACAAATTTTGCTAGTTTTTAAGGTGCTATTGGAATCTTGCTCTTTTCTACTGCTACAGACAGACTAACATGGCTACCCACCTTGATCTGTCTCCTGCAGCCTTGTTCCCTTTGGTCAGATGCATACTAGAAAATAGCATCAAATAAATTGGTGGCATTTTCTCCTATCATTCCTCTCTTTGCCACACCCCATATTCTATCCTTTAATGGGTCCTTGTATTTAGTGGTGGTGGTGGTAAAAATAGTAGTAAGCTATCCCTAAATTTCAAACTTGCCAAGGAATATAGTGGAACTTGAACAGGAGGTATAATGTGTTTAATTCTTGCATTTCGATTATGAGCTTGAAAAGTTAATTTAATTTTTTTCTGGAAAGCTTAGAATAGTCATCTATACCATTTTATTTATCTTTTATTTAAGCTCAATATGGCCCATTAGTCCTTCTCTTTCTTTCTGCTTTCCAAAAGCAAGCACACATGCTTCTTTTTCATGCTGAAGACCTAATTTATTCTGCACATATTTATATACAAGATGATAGGTTTGGCTCATTATTTAAAGTCTTCTGTACTTTAATGTAGTGTACAGATGTATTCTTCTGTTTAAAAATTAATGATATTAGCTACTTAGTAATTATCTATAGATAAGTGTCATTAAAGTAAATTAATCTCTACCAATTTTTCATGCTGTCTCAAACGTAGAATGGATCCAGGTGCTTACAGCTGCAGGGGCAAGCATTCATCTTTCAAGGGCCCACACATTTGTTAATATATAATATTTCCATCTATTTTTGTCTCAAGAAAAATATTTCTTCCCATGTTATCTTTTTAAAGGCAAACTGATCTCTTTGCTTTCTTTCTATCTTAGGTTTGTCCATTCCACACAGTTAGCCTGAGAGTATTTCTGAGTTTCACAATTTCCCATTCCTGCTAAAATCACCTACCATCTTTGTGTTTGAGTGTCCAGTCTTTAAGCGCAGCTTCCCAGCCTCTTGTTTGTGCACTGTGGCACATATCTGTAAGAAATATCATTGGAAAATGGATCATTCTAACTGAAACAACTCTGTTTTAAGCACACTGAAAGACCAGTTGATTGACTGACTTGTTGTGAAGTGAATCAAAGATTTATTCCCCCAGTTAATATTTCTGTTATAGAGATCATGAAAGTTTTTTGTGTGTGTCCCCTAAGTATGTATTTATTTAAAAAAAAACATTTCTATGCCACCTTTTCACCCAAATAGGGTCTCTAAGGTGACAAACATCAACATGAAAACAGCATCTCGAATTAAGTATATAAAATTATTTGATAAAATCATATAAACACACAAACCAAAATCAGGGAGGAGGGCCAATAACAATTATTGGGAGAATAATGCAACAAGCAAACAAAACAAAACAAAAAAGACAATGATTGAGGTAGACAGATGTATCTCCTTGGGGAGGGAGTTCGAGTTTCAGTGCCACAACTGAGAAGGCCCTTTTTCGGGTTGCCATAAATGTAGGACTGAGAGCAAAACTGGACTTTATGGGAAAGAGATGAAGAGTGTTTCATCCCCCCCCCCCCCACACACACACACTGTTCTTGCTAGCCTTTTTATTTGACCATTTTCATTGCTGGTGTTCTCAGTTCATTTCTATTTCTTTTGTGCCATTTATACTCAACTGATGCAAAAATAACATTAAAATAACCCAATGATGGTTGTGGTCACACACAAGAGATAAAGCAGGGGGAGGCTATTTCTCCTGGAGGATTTTGATCTGCAGTTGCACAATCACACCACCCTTTGAAGCTGCAGGTGCAGTCCATCAGTGTGTGATCAGTTGCAACTGTGGGTGCATCATTTTTTGGGTGCTGTTTGTTTTCTATGTGTTTAAACGAGGGATAGATGAATTGCACTTCTGCACTGAGGGCTCCCTATGGAGTTTGCGATGATGCTCATACTGTGAAGGGGGGGGAACAATGGCACAGAGTCGGGATGGCCTGATCAGACCATCCCAACATCATGAGAGTGCGCTGGAGTGATCAGATAGGGGAAAGTCTGCCCATGGCCTGTCTCAGCCTGTTTATTACCGGATTTCCTCCAGTGTCTTTTAACTCTGTTTCTGCAGCAGAGCAAAATGGGTTGCTGATGGCTGCGGGGCACTTCCCAAATGTTGTTGTCTGATTGCTCCCATTAAATCTGCCCAGCATTTATGCCTATGGTTGTGTTCAGACTGGCAGTTTGGCTTGTATAGGCACATTTCACAAATGGATTAAATGGGCCTGGTCACACAGCCACATCTGTCAGGTGTTCTCCGGGTGTACTCACCCCATCAGAGGATGACTTGGAGACGGGTTAAAAAGCCACCACCTTCGAAGTGGTGTTTTTGTTTCCCTGTGCATTTATTGTGCATGGCCGCATGTCTGAACATGGGGGAGTGCGTGCAGAATGGATTTGGCAGTGTAAACCTGCAGATCCGTTCTGCCACTGGGGACACAATTTTTTTTTTTAATTGCCTATATTTTTGGGGGAAATGGCAGTGCATTCCATGGCTGATGTGCTGCAATAATGTGGATGTTTTACCATGGGATGTCTCCATAGGTAGCCAGCAGCAGTGTGTGCTGTGTGGCTGATATGCCTTGCAATACTTTCAGCCGGTTCAATAAGAGGCAGCACCATATCACGCCAAGCCGCCAGTGTGATCACAGTTGGGTCTAATTGTGCTTATGACCACAGCCATAGTAGGGAACACTTGCAAAGAAACAAAAGGAAGCAAAAATAAAGACTCTAGGGATATGATTTGGACAAGAGAAGCAAAACTGAAGCAAGTATTTTTTGAGTCAAAATGCCGTGAAATTTAGTAGCAGTCTTTTTTCTCCCCCCCTCCTTAATAACATCAGAAAACAAAATGCATATTGTGATGCCATTGCCTTCTAAGTTTCCCAGTTTATTGGCTGATGCTGGCTGTGATGGGGAATACAATGACATCATGTCATCTATTTTGCTTTAGTAGTAAGGGAGAGAAGGAGCTTCAGGGCTGTTTTATGTGACAGATAAGAATTTCCCATGGCTATTTCCAGCCTGAGATATAGATTGATTTTGAACAGCACTGATCATATTTGTTGTTCAATTCAAAGACAGTTGAATGTTGCAAAGTTCAATGCACTTTTTGACTTTGGGCTCTCCTTCCTTCCCTCCCTATTCAGCAATATCCAGCTCAATAAATGTTCATGTCAATGAACACCACCTGAATTTCCTTATGGTGAAATACTGCTAGAGTGTATTATTATACACATTTTAAAACACACACACACAAATGGATGAAAAGACAAAATCAGCTAGTTTCTTCCACTCCTATCTGGCAGTTTTAGTTTGATAACATCAGTGTACTAGCTAGAATATAAAATGGAATATGAATACTGCAGTAAGTATCTGAGTTAAGATACTAGGCAATTGAGGAATGTGAATGTTTAAGAAAGCCTGGGTAGTCTGTAATTCAAGTTGCACTTCATGAAGGTTCTTGAATTTGGGGCAGTAGAGATGAGGAAATTTTGACACCTTTCCTTTTACATATTTTTCTTAATAGCAAAATAGCTACATCGATGAGTCATAAACAGCTCGGAGTCTGGGACCTAAGCTCTGGTCTGCCATTGGCCCACCGGTGAATGCCTCTTGTTTAAAGAGCAGAACTTTATTCTGTCATAGTCTTGCTCATGAATTAAATGATACCGAATCAATTATTTCAAAAACAGCCCTAAGTATTTTTGCTCAGATTTAGAGTAGCATGATGAATAGGGCTGAGTCAGTATTATTAACTGAATATTTTCATTATGAAAAAGAGAGTCTGAAGGCCTGAAATGTTCTGTGAAAGATCTCCCTCTCTAAAAACAGACAAACAAACCCACAAACCTTATTTAGGTTTTCACCATGAGAGCTAGTTTGGTGTAGTGATTAAGAATGCAAACTCTAACATGGGAGAACTGGGTTTGATTCCCCACTCCTCCACATGCAGCTGCTGGTGTGACCTTGGGTCCATCATAAGTTGTCTCAGAGCTGTTCTCTCAAGGACAGTTCTCAGGAGAGCTCTCTCAGCCCCACCTACCTCACAGGGTGTCTGTTGTGGGGAGGGGAAGGGAAAGGGATTGTAAGCCACTCTATGACTCCTTCAAGTAGTGAAGGGCAGGGTATAAATCCAATCTCTTCTCTTCTTTTTCTTTCTGGCAGCCTTTTTCATGCCATTTTTATTTTTGAAAAGGATTGTTTTTCTTCATAGCTAAGTGTTCGAGCCCATCAAAGATTAGGGGGCCAGCATAACATGATATTAGCAAACCAATCAGATTTGGAAATATAATAACATCACAAAGCCATAGTGAATGCAGTTTCCTGTCTTCACTCTAAATTAGAGAATTATCATGGAATTATAAATGAAAGCCAGCAATTTTCATCACAAAACATTACTTACCCCCCCCCCCATTTGATTCACTTTTAATAGCAACGCTCTTCACTAAGGGTTCTGGGGTAGAATATATTGGTGGCATGGCTGAGCTGTAATACCTCTACTAAAGACTCTTCTGAAGGATGACTGCCATATTAAAAGATGGTAAAGTTCAAGTCTTGTCAACTGTTCTTTAATTTTTTTCCTACTCACACAACAATTAAATTAACTAAATATAGTATATGGTTTTATTGATTTCCCCTTCCTTTGTACTGGGATCTTGGCTGTTTCTAGAGGTGACTGAGGAAGTTCTTCAGAACACACTGTCTCTAATCCTCCCCCTGGCCATAATCCCTTGCGCACCACTGTTTTTCCTTTCATCAGCAGTGGGATGGACCAACTGAGTGGCCTAGGAAGAGAAGGCTTTCAATTCCTTGTATTTAAATTATTTTGAGGGATTATCCCTCTTACTATTAAACTGATTTAAGAGATACATGTAGATGTGCTATGTGTGGTGCACAAGATGTAGAGAGCTGGTGTCATGTAGTGGTTACAGTGTCAGACGAGGATCTGGGAGATCCAGGTTCAAACTCCTACCTTGCCATGAAATCTTGCTGGGTGACCTTGAGCCAATCACACTCTCTCAGACTAACCTGTCTCCCATGGTTGTTGTGAGGATAAAATGGAGGATAAAATGGGGAGAAAGAAAGGGTATAAATAAAGTAAAAAAATAAATAAAACATAACCATTTGACTAGCAGGACACTTGAAATGCTGGTTAAGCGGTAAGGAAATCCTGGGAAGACACTAACACAAGTGTTACCACTTGCTACTCTGTACTTCAGAAAGTTATTTCAACATGTGTATCATCTTTGGTATGTTGTATCAACTAATGTTCTGACATGTTCCCTGGAACTTTTTATTTCATTTTTAGTTTAAATCTCTACAGCTTTCATTCTTATCCTTCTGTAGCAAAATTTATGCTCCTATTAATGAATTGCTGGCACAGCCTTTGAATTCCGCTCACTTTGAGTACCGAATAATCATTTTCTGTGCAACGAAGTATGGGGGTTGTGTGACAGCTGAGCAACATCTTTCTGCCTTATCAAGATAAATTGAGAGCTGTCATATATTTGAATGCTGCTAGGAGATTCAAACTGTAAGCTGTGCTGGTCTGAAGTTAGGCAAAGCCTTTTTAGTTTCAGCAACAACTGTGAATTCAATTACGTTTAGAGGTTTAAATAAAATCCATCTGTTGTTGCAGTGTAGTCAGTCTTGAAGTAGTTCTCTAATGGTTAGGTAAGCAGTGCACAACCACACAATTCACAATGGGAAATTGTTTTCTTTAATGTGTTAAAAATGCTTACAACTGCAGGATTCACTGAGAAAGAATAACAGATGTGTATGCTAAAGCTTCAAGAATTAGTATTAGAAACAATCAGGGGTGATGACAGGCCTGTAGCTAGATTTTTTATAAGTACATGAGTATATTGGATTGCCAGGTCCCCACTCCCCACCATCTTCAGACCTGAGACTCACTGGGTAGGCCCTGATGATGTCATGGGTGGGAATCTAGCAATATCATTGGGTGAGGTACCATGGTCATGAGGTAGGGCCTAGTTGTATTAAATAGTTGTGTTAGTAGTAATACTTCTATACACCACTGTGAATGTACCACATGACATCTGTGTGTAGTCATAAACTGTGTGGCTTTGAAAAGATGGGCTATTTACCAGCCTAAAAAAAAAAATCAAATGTCATAGAAATTAACTATGTGCAAAAAGTAAAACACAGTTGAGCTTTAGTGCCAGTTACTGTCTCCCATCTCCACATTACATGTACAAAAGCTATTACAAGCAGGCATGCATAGAAATTTTAAATGAAGCCATATATCTGAAATGTCATACACCACCAGTTATTCAGGGACAGGTGATTTGATTATGATCATATGAAGAGTAATTGGTTAATTTAATTAGTGTGCAATATGCCCCCCTCCCCAAGACATGTTGCAGGACATAAGTGTGGGATAGGATTCAAAACTGTGTTGGAAAAGCTGGAAAAGGGGGAGATAGAAATAAATCAGTGCATTCAGGAGCAATATTAAGCAGATCTACTCAGAATGAAGTCCCACTTTGTTCAATATGGCTTACTCTCAGGAAGGTGCTCTTAGAATTACAGCCTTAATTGATAAAATAGAAGGTTCTTAAGTTTCCCCTGCCTGAAAATCTCTTCATTGTCCCCTAATACCAGGTAGATAGAAGTGTATATTACTATGTAGTGGAGGAAAAGCACTCTGCACGTGTAATGAAATCCTCCCAAAGAGATGACTGCCTAGAAATGTGTCCCCTTGCCCTTTGATCTTCTGTAGTAAAGTAGTTTTTTCTGCTGTGTTGTGAAATATATAGTTTAAACCCTCCCAAGCATTATGCTTCTTCAGTCCTTTTGCTCTAATCCCATTTTTTGTTGATGTTGCTTCTTTCTTTGGAAGGAGATAATAGTGAGGACAGGAGCTTGAATATGGTTATTCATCACTGAGTTAAAGGTATTTTGCACCTTCACAGTGGCATATATTCTTTTACATAGGTCAGTTATAGCATGGCTATTTGCAAATAATAATTAAAAATTGATTCCAGGCTAAGGGAAACTGGGCATTCAGTTTTCTGCTACTGTTCCATGGCTCCATCTAATCCTAAGGCAGCGGTCTTTATCTTGCAGTTGCCCCCCACCCCATCCTTCCCTGTTGGCCAGCAAGGCACTTCTAGTGCTCTTATGGATTTTGATATTCATAAGCCTGAACTTGGGTTGCCCATATTGGAAGGGCCATGTGCTTTCTTCATTAGAGGGGAAGGCTCCAGCCCACGCCAGGAGGCTGACACCCTAGACAGTTCACCTGAGATAGAGACAAAAGACTCCTTCTGCCATAAGGTTTCTTTCTGTTTCAAACCGCTGGTCAACCCCTGCCCCCTCCAACGTACCTGCATAGTTATGCTAACACAGTTGCCTAGCAACTAATGTTCGGGCCATCAACCAGTCGGCCAAAGTCATTGACTAACAATAGATGGGGCCAGGTGAGTCATCGGACCCCTGACCAAAGTCCACTTCCTGGTGAGATCATAGTTCTGCAATATTGTCCATCCCCCTGCCCTCATCCCTTTGTTCACCTGTAATCTATGGAAGGGTCAGGAAGGGACGGACCGCCTAGTAGGTGTGTTAGTGGGATGTGGTTAGCGCTGCCCACCCTCTAGGCCACCTAATAAAAGACCTTGCACAGAGGCATTCGGTCTCTTGAGCCATCGTCCCCTGTCTGCTTTACTACCCCTTCAGTCCAGCTTGCTGTCCCATACCCTTGCCTCCATCTTTAATCCTCTCTCTCTGGACTCGCGATCCAAGAGAACCACGTGGTCTCGCAGGTTCGAGCCTCGTGTCCCCATAGCCTTTCTATTTTCTCCCCATCCAATTCTTCCATCGTTCGGACAACTCATCTAAGGTAAGGCACTGCTTCCCCACCAACGAATTCCTGCTCATGCAAACGTGCTACTTTCTGTCTTTGTTCCTTAGGCCTGTGTGAGTGTGTGTGTGATTACATTTTTGGTATGCTTGAACTACATTATTAAGTAAACAACATTTAATTGGATATCTGTCTCACGTGCCTCTTTCCTTGAGAATTCCCGGGAGGGGTGGGACCCTGGTATAGTTGGCAAGAATCCGTGTATTTCGCCAATTGCTAAACATAAATTAAAGCAATTCGGCTAACATCCCTTCCCAGGAAATCTGGACAAAAACTGCTTGCATGTTTTCCCTTATATCTCAGCAGCAAAAAATGGCTAAAGAGACTTGCTATTTTAAAATAATTCACATAGGTTATGACATAATGGGGGGGGGGATATCTTGTCCCCAAATGCCCTCCCAGCTGCTGGCCTGGATGAAGATTTGAATCCTGCCTATGGAAGCGATACTGAACCTAAGAACATGGGAAAAGCCCTACTGGATCATCTAGTGATCTATCTAGTCCAATATTCCATTTCACACAGCGGCCAGCCAGTTGCCTGGAGAGTCAACAAACAAGACACCGAATTGAAGGCCCTGATGTTGTCTCCTAGCACTGGATTTCAGAGGTTTACTGACTTAGATTACCTTTGAGGTCCCGTCCAACTCTATGTTTCTATGTTTCAATATTTCTACAATGGAAGGCGTTAAAGACTTTTTTTTAGAATGAAAGCTGGGAATTCAGAGAACTTGGTACATATATTGTTATAATAAAACACTATTAATTTGCTGATTTTAAAATAATTTTAAAAACTTCTCAGTGGTGGGGGAGGAAACAGCCACTACAACAGCCAAGCCGAGTCCAGGAGCCTGTCAGTCCACCTACCATTTTTCCAGCTGAGGGGTTGGGTTCTGCTGCCTGAAATGCTGGTGGCAGTCAGAAGACTCCAGTTAGGACAATGACAGCAAGAAAAGTCTGGGGCTGCTTCCTCTCTTTCCCTCCCTTCCTTTTCTTCTCTCCTGTTGCCTGGGATGGGAGAGAATGAAAAAAATAATGTTCCATTAAAATATCTGGACAAAAAACCTGCAAAGCCTGTAACAGCATATAAAAAAAAATCAGATAATGAAAGTAGAATTCCTGTCATTATTGCTGGGGAGCAGTTAGCCTTGGCCCAATGGAGTCAAAGGAGGCACGAAGTCTCATCGGGCTGTTGGCAAGATGGGCAACTAATTGGGGGTAAGCCAAGGGGACAAGGCATTTGAGCTGAGGCTCCTCAAGGCAGGCCTTTCCTGCTGGCTGCTCCTGCCCACCCCTCTGGATATTATGGGACTATCTGGTCACCTGTTGAGGTCAAGTAGGATTTTGGGGGGGTTTCCCCTAACTGGCCAGTGGAGTAGCCCATAGCTAGGCAATTTTCTGTGTGGGGAAAAGATGGGTTAGGGGACACTGCTGTTCCTTCTCTTTCCCTGGAGACAAGCCCCCCCCCATGGCCACCCACTAGCCCAGCCTCTCCAGGCCTCACTGATGGGCTGTTCCCCAGGAAGGCTGCCTTGAGCTCCCACAGGCAGCTCTTCCTCCAACCCTCAAGCTTCTCCACCACACACTTGCCTCTCTCTTCTGACATGCAAAGAATACCAGGAGGGCACAGCGCTGCATGGCCCGATGGTGTAGTGTGGCCACAGCCAGGGCAGGGCAGATTAAGGAGGGGCATCACCCTTTGGGACTCTGGGCTCTATGGGCCTGCAGTGGGGATGCCTTTTTTCACCTGCTTCATGCTGATGAGGTGATGGGGGCTTTTCCTCTAAACGGGCCTAGTCATCTGACTGTGTAGGCCATGACTAGTTTTGACAGACATTGGGCGGGCTGATCACAATAGGCAGAGATGATTGGCAAACAATCAGAGAGATCCAAAGTGGTGGAGGGAATGTCTAGAACACCTCATCACTGGCTGTGTGGTAGGAGTGGCAGAAAAGAAGCGACCATTGGTGCTGAGCAATATCTTTCTGACACTGGTAGTGGCTGGGGGGGGGGGGCACATCAATTAAGGTCACATCAGGTGAAAGGTGGGCACCTCTCATCTTGGCACATTGTGTGCAGGCAATGATAAACAAAGCCAGTAGAAGATGCTGGCTGTGTTTGGAGTCAAGAGTGGGTCTGCCCAAAAAGCAGCCATGAGAAGGCAGCCCACCTATTTAAATATGTTAGCAGATTTAAATACGACATAGGTCAGTTTAATTAATTAAATAAACCCAAGCTGTTGTCTCATGCCTTCTTTGAATGGGTGATTGGGGAAATTAAATCTTTAGCCTCTTCCCCTGCAGAGATATAAGGAAAAATGAACGTCTCTTCAAGGGAAAGAAATAGAAACTTTTTTAAAAAAGCTGGAAGTTAAAGAACCTGCTTAACCTATCATCAGCAGTATATATCAATATTTTGGCAGTGGCTGTTTGGCACATCAGGTGAGGGAGCTGGAGCTGGGCACCTCTCGGTGCATTGTGTGTAGCTGATGATAAAGCTGGCAGAGGAGGCAGGCTTTGATTGGAATCGGAGTGGCAAAGGCAGCTAAAAGCAGTCTGTCTTCGCACAGCTTGCCTATTTAAATATTAGATATTTAATATTAAATATTTAAATATGACACAGATCAGTTTAATTAATTTTAAAAAGTAAACCCAAGCTGTTGTTTCATGTCTTCTTTGAATGGGTGCATGGAGCAAACAGTTCTGTACCAGAAATCCAAATCAGAAATAATATTTTTTTAAGTGTACCTCCTTCAATAAATGTTGCCTTTTTCAATTATCTGCCTCATGGATGTTTACTCTGTGTCATTCCATGTTCTCCCTTACTTTGTAAAGTTGTTATAGTAACTAATAAATACCCTCAGTATTTTTAAGCAGGTGATTTAAGCCCACAGTCCTTTACTTCTCCCTTTCTGTTGTATTAAACATACCATACTGAAAAAAGCCTTCATTTTTAACATCTTCATTTTGATTCATTATCAATAAATTGTTGGATTATTTAATTAGCAGAGTACTCAAAGCCCATAGCACAGCAGAGTCTATCTGCTTAGTGTATGTGCTATCCAGAAAGAAAGGTACACACTGAGTCCTTTTATCTTTGTAAGCTAATATGAGTCCTTTATTGTAAGGAACTCAATTCTAAACAGGGCAGAGTAGAGACAGTATTCTTTTTTACATATATATATTTTTATTGATCTTCAACTATTTCTAGATCTACACCGCTAATAATTAAGCTACATTACTCTATACAGAGAATACTGTTTATAATGATCAAATTAACTATTTTGTTAAACTGAAAAACAATATATTTTCTTGGTTTAACTAATTAATATTGTGTTGCTGCTTCTGTAAATTACAAAGCTGACTGACTGGCACATACAACAACGAAGAAAACACTTATTTCTCCTTTTACAATTTGACATAGTGCTCCATTTAAACAAACAATTATAACATTATTTCTTCTTCTTTCCTCTTCTTGTCTTTTTAGTCTCTTTGCTGGACTTGGGAGCAGCCGCTCCCTGTTCCGAGTCCGATGCATCTTCTTCACTTTCTGAGCTATCGAAGCCGTACATGCTCTCCTGCGCCTCTAGTGAGTCATCTGATCCTCTCTCCGTGTTCTGTCTCTTGCATTTTTCCAGAAAAGTCTTTGCTTGTTCGATCGAGTCAATCTTGTAGTTCTTGCTTTTGTAGCTGAAAGACAGTCCCTCTGGAATATTCCAACGGTAAATAATTGACTCAGACTGTAACCATGTAGTCAAACTTCTGTAGGCTTTCCTTCTTTTCCGTATTTCGAATGGAATGTCTTTTAAAACCTTAATTTCTTCTTCCTGTATCTTCAACGTTGTTCTATTCGTGGCTTTTAACACCACATCCCTTGTTTGTTTGTTTTTATAAAATTTTTATTAACTTTTTCAATTTAACATATAAACAAAAGTAACTTATACAAACAAAAGCAGTTAGTAGAGTAAAAATTACAACAGACCATACTTTCCAATAAGATTAGTTAGGTTTGAGCGTTGCTTGGGTGTTGCTGTGTCCGTTAGGGCGTCGAGCTTTTCAAGGATTGGATGCCAGTGGCCATAAAATGAGTAGATGTCTGTATGGGAATCCTTGTCCTTAAGGCTATCCGATATTTTATCCATAATAAAATGGTCCCATATTTTTGTGTACCAAAGGTCTATAGATGGGGGAAGAGCACTATTCCAGCTGGAAGCAATCGTAGTCTTGGCTGCCGACAGGAGTAAGGTAAGTAATTCTTCTGTATACTTAGAGAAGTTTGTCTCTTTCCAGTTATTTAACAAAATGATTTCAGGTTTTTTTGGGATTTTACAAGTTGTTAATCTCTCTATTTCCAACAGTATCTTACTCCAAAAACGAGCTACTACCTCACACTCCCACCAATAATGTATATATGATCCAATTTTACCACACTTTTTCCAACATCTGGAGGATATAATGGGGTTGATTTTATGGAGGATTAAAGGAGTCTTGTACCATCTGGCTATTAACTTTAAATTTTGTTGTTGTATATTTATAGATTTGGAAGATGCCGCATATGAAGACCAAACCAAATGCCAAAACTCTGCTGGTAGGTCCATATGAAGATCAGTTTTCCAAGAATAGACATAGGAAGGGAGAACAGAGGGATCAGGTTCCAATAATATTTTGTATATTTTAGAAATCATACCTTTCTGGGGATCAACATAAGTTCTCATAATCATTTCAAAATTGGTAAGCGGTCTGGCACATGTTTCTTTAAGAGCCTTAGAGCTGAAGAGGTGTTGAATTTGAAGGTATTCAAACCAGGGAAGGGAAGTATTGGCTTTCTCGTCTAGCTTAGTCTTGTCCAATAATTTATTTCTATTGGTCAGGTCATATAGGGTTTGTAATTTTGCATTTGTCCAGCGGACATAAGCGGCTGGATGTTGGGCTGGGGGGAACCAGTCTTGGTCTTTAAATTGAGAAAATAATGAAATACCGGGGGCAAGGAAGTTGCGACATGATCTCCAAATTTTAAATATAGCCATCATAAATGGGTGGGTTGTGTATCCGGCCAGATGTTCGGTTGATCTGGACCAAAGCGATGTACAATAGTTTTTATTCTTTAGGAACTGTTCCTCAATTTCAGCCCATTGAGGGAGATTTTGAGAACGGGTTAGGCGCACAACCGTTGTTAATATGGTTGCCCTATAATATTTAAAAAGGTCGGGAAGGGCAGTGCCACCTAGTTTTGTTGGGCGTAGTAAAGTTTTAACACTAATCCGAGGCTTATGATAATTCCAGATAAAGGCAGTCCAATTTTTCTGCCACATATTAAAAAAAGTTTTTGGAATTGAAAGTGGTAATACACGAAATAAATATAAAAGTTTCGGGAATAGAAAAGATTTGATTGAAGTAATTCTCTCTAACCAGTTTAATTGCTGCAAGTGCCATTGCTCTTGGGTTTTTTTGGTGGACTCAATGGTTTCCAGATAATTGACTTTGAATAAATCTTTAATGTTAATGGGGATTCGTATGCCCAGATAGGCCCAGCATCTGGTTGTCCATTGATATGGGTAATTTGAACGAATATAAGTCTCTGAAAGTTTGGATAGTTTAATAGGGTATAGTACTGACTTTGATTGATTGACCTTGAGACCTGACAAGATGGCGAATTCGTTCAACGTTGCTTCAAGTGTAGGTAATGAGGTTTGAGGTCTTGCAATATAGAGGACAAAATCGTCCGCAAATAGACTGATTTTATAGGTTTGAGAACCTATCTGCAGTCCTCTTATTGAGCTTAACTGGCGAATTCTATTGGCTAAGGGTTCAATACAGAGGGCAAAAAGTAAAGGGGATAGGGGACAGCCCTGTCTTGTGCCTCTGGTCAATTTGATTTCTTCCGAGATTGTGTTGTTGAGTGATATAAAGGCTTTAGGAGATGTATAAAGAGCCTGAATCACCCGGACAAAGTTAGGACCGAATTGCATTTTTTTTAGGACTGACAGTAAAAAAGTAGGCTCGACCTTGTCAAAAGCCTTCTCAATGTCGAGGGCCAATATACAAAGGTCAGAAGGGAGGGATAGACCTGTGTGTATAATTCCTATTGTTTTTCTGATGTTGTCTGCGATATCCCTACCTGGAATAAAACCCGTTTGGTCGGGGTTAATGTAGTTATGAATAATTTTATTTAACCTGTTGGTCATTATGGTTGAAAATAATTTGTAGTCACTATTCAATAGTGAAATAGGGCGAAATTGATGCGGGGAAAGGGATTCTGGGCCTTTTTTCGGGATTACCACAATCTTAGTTTGTGACCAAGTTTCCGGGAATATACCAGTTTGAAGGATCGAATTACAAAGGGTCTGATAAGGGGGAAATATCTGTTTAGCGAAATGTTTAAAAAATTCTATAGGGAAACCATCTCTGCCCGGAGTTTTATTAGTTTTAGTAAGTTTCAGGGCTGTCTTAATCTCATCTATTGAAACTGGATTTTCGAGTAAATCTCTATGCTCGGTAGCCAATGTCCTACATAGTTTATTGGATTCCAAATAGGTTCCTATTTTCTCTAAATCGGGGTTGTGTGACTTGTATAATTCTTGATAATAGGTCTGAAATATTTTCAGAATCTCTGTATTAGATGAGGTTTTGTTGCCATGTTGATCTATAATCAAATTAATATTTTTTGAAGAATTTTGTTTTTTCAGTTTCCAGGTTAGTAATTTTAAAGATCTGGGATGGCGATACCAGTATTTGTGTTTGAGATATAGAAGATTTTTTTGGATCTTAGAGGTTTCAAGAGTTTCTAATTTTTTCCTTTCATTCAAAAGGAGTTTGTATGTTTTCTTTGAGCAAGTTTTTTGTGTTTGGATTCCAGATCTCTAATTTTGGTCAAAATTTCTGCTTCAACTTGTTTTCTATTTTTATTGTAGGAGGCAGAAATGGAAATTAATTTTCCTCTCAGAACGGCTTTCATTGCGTCCCACACAATGTGAGGTGAGACACCGCATGAAGAGTTGAATTTGAAGTATTCTTCTATTGATTGTTCTATTTCTTCACTAAAAGTCTGATTCAATAAAATTTGCTTATTAAAAGTCCATGTGCGTGTTTTGATTGGTGTGGGGCTGAGAGTTAAATGACATTCTGTCCAAGCATGGTCCGACAGAGTTCTTAGACCTATTTCAGAGTTACTAATACTATTGGTCAAAGAAGATAAAACTAAAATGGCATCTATTCTTGTGAAAATATCGTGTCTTGGGGAGTAGTAAGAATAGTCCTTAATACCGGGATGTTGCAATCTCCAAATATCGTACAGATTAAACTGTGTTAGTAATTTCTGCAAGGCTGTTGGAGAATTTTCGTGAGGACAGCGAGTTTTGGAACTATGTGGATTAAAAGAACGGTCCCAGAATGAATCGGAAATCATATTAAAATCGCCTCCAATCAAGACATGTCCCTCCTGAAAAAGTTCCAGATGATTCAGAGTTTCTTTTAAAAAATTTTCCTGATTATCATTAGGGGCATAAATGGATACCATTGTAAAAATTTTGTCCTCCAAGGATCCCTTAATAAATAAGTATCTACCCTGTGGGTCTACTAGTTGGGCATGTTGAACAAATCGAACATGTTTGGAAATTATTATTGCCACCCCTCTAGACTTAGATGTGCCAGGGGCCTGTATTTGTTGTCCAAATCTTTTATGCTTAAACAAAGGCTGTAATGATTGTTTTTGGTGGGTTTCCTGGAGGAATAAAATGTCAAATTTCAGCTTTGCTAAGGCAGAGGCCAGCCTTTTGCGTTTAGGACAATTGTTGAGACCTCTACAATTAAGGGAAACAATTTTCATTGTGTTAGTCCCCATTGAAAGGTATTGTATAACAGATTAGTCTGAGTTGTCTTTTAGTAGGTCTCCGTGCAATAATGATATTCAAAAAAAAGATAGCCTGTAACTGCAAATAAAAGGTTTCTAACCTTAAATGAAACTTATACTTTTTGTTAATAAGGTATATAATAAATTAAAATTTAAAATTATGAAATAAAATACTTCCTAATCTATCTCTGCGCTCTTCCTAGTGAACTAGGAGTAGAGTCAGTAAAATGTTTTAGGTAAGGTTTATCTTTAAGTTTAAAAAAAAACAATTGGGGGAGGAGACGATCACATTACCATACCATCTCCCCGCCAGATTATGACTAATAATGCACTTTAAAATAACCTCGGTGATTAATACAGGTATAAAAAAGAAACAGTTGTCCCAATTTCTATAAACATTAACTTAACTTGAACCATAATAATGTTTAATCTATGAATTACCCTCTAGAGTCATTATTTCAAGATCTTATAACTAAAGTTAGTCGACAGTTAGTTCAGTTGGTCCCTTAAAAGTTAGCTAAACCAAAAATAAATAAATAAATAAATAAATAAAATTAAATACCTTGCTTCAGGATATATATTCATAATAAAAAAATAGAATATAAAGTTTGGAACTCTTATTTCAAAAGTACAAGAGGGCTCATTCCAAACTTTGTATTTCTCCAAAAAATAATCTAAAGTATGGAGGGGAAACAAGAAAATTTAATGGTTAACATCACCAATACTTTAAAGGGTGTTATTTAGAAATTTAAGGGATGTGGAGATAATAAAACATCCTAAACACAGATAAATAAGACTTAACACTTTACAGTAAAAATTTAAATTAGTCAACAATTAATTCAGTTGATCCCTTAAAAAGTGGCTAAACCAGAAAGTAAAATAAATAAAATTAAAATTAAATACCTTGCTTCAGGTTATATATTCAAAATTAAAGAATAAAACATAATATTTAAAACACTTATTTCAAAAGTAAAAAAGGGCTCATTCCAAGTTTTATATTTCTCCTAGACAAACAATACCCAAAACAAATCAAACAGGTTAACTTCACCAAATTAAAGATTAACTTGCATCAGAAAAGGTCTAGGGATACAAACATATAAAAAAATAAAAAAAACGAAAAATAGTCAAAGGTATAAAAGAGAACCAAGGAAATATAATGGTTAACATCACCAATACTTTAAAGGTTATTATTTAGAAATTTAAGGGATGTAGAGATAATGAAACATCCTAAACACAGGTTAATAAGACTTAACGCTTTACAGTAAAAATATCAACTTTAGCTAATAGGAATGCACTTCGTAGTTTCTTTAACCTAGAGAAAAAAGTTGGGGCGTCACAGGGCTTGTAGTAGGATTAGCAGACAGTTACTTAGAAAAGAAGCATAAAAGCTAAAAATTGCAGCCGAAAAACTAGGAGTTACTAAAGAAGAAGGAGTCAGGCATCATGGGTAGTCTTTAGCGCGTCTATGGACTCTATTCCAGCATTGCTTATGCCTTTCGGGAGTCGGACGATCCTGCTCTTCTGGGGTTGGACGGGGAGAAGAAGGAAAATCTTCAGGAAGGATATTTAAAGCTTCTAGGAGCTTATGGCCGCTAAGAAGATCCGACGCGGTAAGGCGAAGGCCTTGATGGATCACCAGAATTTCAGTCGGGGAAGACCAGCGAAAGCGTAAATTGTGGTCCTGTAGAGATTGGGTAATCGGCCTCAGATTACGCCTGTGTTGTAGAGTCTCCTGGGAAAGATCTAAAATGATCAAGATCTTGCGGTTTTGAAAAGACAGACCGCCGGCTCTCCGGGCTTTATTTAAAATAGTAGTCTTGTAGGACGTGTCTTGTAGGGTAATGACTACGTCGCGGACAAAGGAGTCGGGGCGGCCTGAAACGGAACCTAGACGGTAAGCTTGTTCCAAGATAGGGGTTAAGGGAGTTTCTAGCCCAAGCGACTCAATCAGCCATGTTGTTATAAAAGATTTCAAATCGGACTCACCCTCGCATAATTCCGGGAGGCCGCGGATTTTGAGGTTGCGTTCTTTTAGTTTATTTTCAAGAGTCATTATCTTGTTCCTAGACCAGGCCTGGTGCGATTGCAGGCTCCTGATGTCGTCCTGGGAAGCTATAGAATTTTCCAAAGCTGTTTCCGCCGCTTGGGCAACTTCAGAGAGCGTTTCTGTTATGGACTTCAGTTCGTCTTTCAAAGGCTTTATTGCTGCATGGATCTGCTCGGTGATAGTTTTTTCTAGGTGATTTATTGTCGAGAAGAATTCATGTCGCAGTATAATTGTCTCATCGGCTTCTTCAGTGGAGTCTTGAGTAGCGTCGGCCATTTTGGTTGTGGCCTGGGTGTGATTTTCTCGTGCAGGCCTGACGTCTTCTTTAGCAAAGAATTGTGTGAGTTGCTGTGGCGCGGGGGCAGATTTTCGGTTTTTCGATGCCCCAGACTTTCCCATTCCAAAAATTGGGAAAAGAATTTTGCTTTGTTCAGCTTAACGGAGGTTGTGAGGAAGAAAATCTGGCGGGGGATGGAGAGCTCTCAAGTTAGGCGGCCATCACCGTCTGCCCACCACATCCCTTGTTGATCTTTTGGAGAATCTTAACATAATTTCACCTGGCAGGTTTTTCTGAGTAGAGACAGTATTCTGATTTAGTCTAACTAGCTAAAATGGATGGAGATACAGGATCCATGTCCTGCTTTCATGGTACCAAGATGGAGAAGGATGGCATTGTGTGGCGAGAAGGTGTTAGACCAGAAGGAAGGAAGTTTCCCCTAAGAGTAGCAATGTATACATCAAAGGGGATAGTAACAGAGAATAAAGGATGGATAGTCAGTGTCCTGGTCTCTCTATCTCTCTGACACTCTTATAAACACCCTTTGAATTCTGAGGCTGAGATAGCACACAGTCCTTTACTTCCAACATAAATTACAGCTGTGAGAAGCTAAGAAAACTGTTTGCTCTAGCACCCCACCCCCATAATGACACAAGACTACCAAATGTGGGTTCAACAGTTTTCTTCATTTAAAAAACTATTAATTAAATGACTGATTTACATAACTGCTTATTCAAATAAGCTGACAATTTTGAGAGGAGGTGGTACTAGGTACCTACCTGGTATGCCTTTTGGGCAGGCCCACACTGAGTCCAAACTTGGCCAGTGCTTTTGCCTTGCTTATTACCACTTGCACAATCACTATGTGTTGAGAAGTGCCAAGTGTCATTCAGTTCCCCAGATATGCCACAAGGCTCCCACCACATTTAAAAGATGCCCCTTTGCACCAGGGGCACTCCTTCACAAGGCATGTGATAGCCTGTTTCAAACACTCTCCCCATCACACCAGATGTTTTAGGGGGGTTGCCAATTAACCCTATCTAACCCTGCTTGTGGGCTAACTACTTTATAACCAGAGCTGTTTAATTTAAATACTCTATTCATTGTGACTGCAAAACAACAGCCACACAAGCCAATCTGGTGGAAACCCCCCACCCCCATTCCTGCTCAGCCCTTCAATAACAACCAGTTAATCTCTCTCTGCCCCTTGGGAGGAAGGGTGGGTCAGAGGCAACAAAATGCCCCCATCATACCAGATGTGTCAGGATGTTTGCTGATCAACACTACCTATCCTGAGAAACCCACCCTATTCCTGTCAACTAGTGATGGCCTAAGTGGGCATGTTTAAATGGCAGCACCTGGTGCACACTGACAGCACGGAGCAGGTGACAAAAGGGCTTTACATCAGGCCAATCTGGTGAAACTCCCCCCCCCCATTCCTGGGATCTTGTGCTCTATTAAGAGACAGATCACAAAATTATCTGCTGTGAGTTTCCATTCACTTATGTGTCCTTCAGCACATTAAATGTCATTTCTACTTGTAGCCACACCAATGCAAACAGACTTTATATGAATTATCTATTATTGTCATTTTATGCAAATTGGCATATTATATCATTTGACTTTGCTCCCCCAGTAAAATCCAAACTCTTATTTTGGGACAACTCTAGTTCCCACATGGGTCTCCTACCTGAGTGCTATGGCAGTTTATGCAGATGGATGTACTGTTTATTCTGAGTGCCCGTTGTACAGTGTATATGGTGGAATGTATAAGATCTTGTAACAGTAAGAAGTCATGTGTATGGATAATGTGAGCATCATCAGTCTATAGCATCATCATTAGTGGATAGCAACAAAATTACTAAGAATTTTACAGGACCATCTATTGGTGTTATTCTGTTACATTTTGCTTCTGCAACTGTGTTTTCTGGTATCTCTGCTCATAGATGTACAATATTGTGAAATGCTACCTTATGAACCATTTGCTTTTTGGTTTGTCTTGCAAAGGCAACACACTCCTGCCCTAAATTGCTGTCAGTTTAAAACAGCAGCAATGAAGATTATCTACGGCAGCAAGACTTTCCTATCCCACTGAAAATTATACAAGTTGTGTTGTACTTTATCCATTAGCCCCATTCAAGTCCTGCTATGCTCAGGAAAATTGTATGCAAGTTATATTTCTCTTGCAAGGAAATATTATTTTGAAAAGTTCTTTTCCTGATGTCAAGGCTACTTTTAGGAACTGAGTTACATTTAAGATGTTTTTAAATACTTTTAAAACATGTAATGGTTTTGTATCTCTGAGTTACTGTATCTGGATATCATTAGTTTGGGAATGTCTTCATTGAATAGTTTTTCAAGGATCAGATGTACGTATTCAACACATTAAATCATATACACACAGGGAGAAAGAGCATATCAGATTTCATATATGTGCCTCTCAGTAGTGTCCTATACAAAAACACAGACTGGCTATATTTCCCTGATCACCCACCCCCGGTTTTCTCTTCAAGGAGTTTTTAATGAATGTTTCTGTGCAACGTGTTTTATACACAGTCCCACAACAGAGTGTCAGTGTAATTTAATATGTAGCAGCAGGCATTCTAATCTAATATGAGAGTCTGAGTCTACTATAGTTCTTGTAAATAAAGGCTGAGGACAGACTGGATTTCTGCTGCGCCTCCGCGGCATGGCAGAACAAGGCAGGGGGAATTGCCCCCGCCATGCAGCATTTGCATGCCGCCGGAAGGAAGCCGCCCACAGTGTCCAGACTGCGGGCAGCTTCCTGTGGTGGCGTGCGAACGCTGCATGGCTCCCCCGGCTGGCGCGCATTCACACCTGCTGGAAGTGGGTGGAACGTGTGCCGCAGCAGCCGGTACACCACTTTTAAGTGGTGCCCAGCTGCTGCGGGAGGAGCGCGGCGCTGGACACGATGCATCCAGGCTGTCTCCTCCAGGCAGATGCAGCAGTCTGAACGGCCACTCTGCCTCTGCTTTTAAAGCGGAGGCAGAGCGGGCCAGACTGCCAGTCTGTCCTCGGCCAAAGTGAAAGCAATATTAAAGATAAAGCCCCCTTCCCTCCACCACACCCCACTTCCAATAGTGACATTCCCTGCAGTATATTTTCATTGCTGTCCAGTTCATTTGTAATGGACTGTTAATTCTGAGGTCTAGTTTAATTTGCTGTTTAAATGCTCACATTGTTAACAAATTTAACTGCTGATCCTTGCAGCAGAAACAACCAATTAATGCTCTCCATCCAAGGCATATATGCATGTCTTATTTACTCTATTCATTTGGTACTTTTATGCACAATAGAAAAAAAAAAGCAAAATGACAATCAATTGATCTTTAAGCTTCTGTCACTTAAATTAGAGGTCACAACTTAACACTTTCCCCTTCAGACAAAGCTTGCATTCAGTACTTATCTGTGAAACAGAATGCAATGCCTGCATTTGCTGATATTTAACATCTCTGAAGCATATTTATTGCAATATTCTTCACTAATAGTCTTTTTATGCCATACATCTGTCCATACTTATTTTATTCCTTAAAATATATGTGAGCAGTTTCCTGTTTTTCTGAAATGGAATTATTGTGGTAAGTGTAATGAGGGGTCCTTCCATAAAAAAAGAGGTGCAGGAGCTCATTAGCATAACTTATTTGCATATGTCACACCCCCTGATGTCACTGGAAGTGTCAGAAGGTCACACACCCCTGACGTCAACGACAGGGGTCCTTTCGTAAAAAAAGAGGTGCAGGAGCTCATTAGCATAACTTATTTGCATATGCCACACACCCTGACATCACCGGAAGTGTCAAAAGGCCACACATCCCTGACGTCATCGGCAGTGTGTCAGAAGGCAAGAAGGGAGGAAGTGAGGGAGGGGGAAGGAAGGAAGGAAAGGAACAGGAAGGAAGGTAGGTAGGTAGGTGGGGGAGAGAGAGAAGGAAGGAAGGAACAGGAAGGAAGGAAGGAAGGAACAGGAAGGTGGGTAGGTAGGTGGGGCAGAGAGAGCGAGAAGAAAAGGAAGGAAGGAAGGAAGGAAAGGGAGGGAGGGAGGAAGGGAGGGAGGAAGGGAGGGAGGAAAGGAACAGGAAGGAAGGTAGGTAGGTAGGTAGGTAGGTGGAGGGAGAGAGAAAAGAAAGAAAGAAAGAAAGAAAGAAAGAAAGAAAGAAAGAAAGAAAGAAAGAAAGAAAGAGACGAACAGACAAGGCGCTTCTCTCCCCATCTCTTGCTTGGACACTGGGGCCCAGCTTTTCCCTCCCTCTCCTCCCTCGCCCCCCCCCCCAGGAATGGTGAGGGGGGATGGGGGCTCCTTCCCAGGCCAGCGGCCTGCCGCCGGCTCAGGACATTGAGTGGGGGGAGGGAGGGTTTTTCCCCAATGTCGGGGACATTGAGCGGGGGTGGGTGGGAGGGGGCTTTTTCCCCAGCCGGCGGCCTGCTGCCAGCTCGAGGACATTGAGCGGGGGGGGTGGGAGGGTTTTTTTCCCGGCCGGCAACCTGCCACCAGCTTGGGGACATTGAGCGGGGGTTGGTGGGAGGGGTTTTTTTCCCTGGCCGGCAACCTGCCACCGGCTCGGGGACACTGAACGGGGATGGGTGGAAGGGAGTCCAACCTAGCGGCGGCCCTGCTGGGGGCAGGGCTTTGTAATGTGCCTGCCCCCCAGCCTCTTCACTGGCGGAGCAGCGATCCGCTTCGCTCTGGCCCCAATGAACCCCTGAGTGTAACTATATTGAACAGGATTCTTTAAATAGATTTCTCTAGGATGTTCAATTTTTAATAAAACCTTCTATTTCTTTTCTTTTTTCTTTCACTAAATAATACTTGGTGCCAGCTTCTTCGTTTTTTCATGTTACAATTTGCTGATAATACTTTAGTCAACAAGGTTTAGGTGCTGTTCTTCCCATTCTCAACATGTAACTTTTTAAAAAAATTATAAATGTATTGATTACATCTAGGGGTATAACTGAGTCATACCTAGATTAAACGAAATTATTTTTGGAATTTAAACATTTATCTTTCCTTTTTACAGAATGAGCAGAAATATGTACCTATTTGCATAGTTTTAAGAGAAGTAGTAATACTTGTAATACTATTTCTTTAAAAGAAGTAGTATTAAAAACTTTCCAGACATTTTAAAAGAAATGACCAAATCTGCAAGAGAAATTTTCCTCAGCCTACCATCAGAAATTTGAGTGGATTTCCATTTTAAAAATCCCGTCTGTTCAAATTTCAGCAGCAGCTGTTTTAGTATGGGCTGTCAAAAATATCAAATTTTGGTGACATATTTAATACTGCTGAATGTGACCAAATGCTCTATCTTAACTCCTCTCCCAAGTTGTCATAGTTACAGGGAAAGTGTGGAAAGAATCTTGTTTTAAGGATGCTGTAGAAGGCTCAGTTGCTGACAAAATTCATACCATAGGTAGCTAAACTGAGTCCAAAGCATTTACACACTATCAAAGTTGTTCAGTATGTAAGCATTCAGATGTAATATGTTGACTGAGTAGGCAGTATAATTGCCTATCCTAAATTGGCTCATGTCACAGTTTAGAAAACATTAAATAGAATAGAAGTTCTCTCCAGTTCATTTTGGTCAATTTACAGCCAAAGCTTTCAGTCTCCAGACCTTGATCACCACATTTAAAGGAAAAAATTGGAATCTGAAGAATAGAAATGAAAGCAAACACTTGAGCAGCCAACTGGACAGTGAGCCATTCCCCCTCTCAACCAAACTAATGCCTTCTTTCCTGTCCACAGAAAGGAATCCTATTTCTTGCAAATCTGAGATTGGATCAGAAAATAAATATTGATAAGAAGAAAAGTACTTCATTTAAGCCATGTGGGTTAGATGAATTCTTTTTCACTTATGTTTCTGACAAGTTATATTAGTTTGCTGACAGCCTAAATTATGGAACACCTAACAAGTGGACAACCATCAAAAGCAGTCTGTATTAGAACAATAGTAAGCATCTCAGACATGCAACTTTAATTATCTGGGAAACCTGACACTTCACATCAACACAGAGTGTATGCCTTCCTCACCAGAGGCCAATGGACTAAGAACAGGCGTTTTCTCACAGAACACAACCCCAAGAAATACTTCTGCCTCGTTTAATTCAGTCATGTAACCCAACAGGTTGTAATCCTGTGCATTTATTTGGGAATAAGCCCCACTGAATACAATGGGCCTTTTTTTCTGAGCAGACATGTCTAAAATAGTACTTGCAATGTCAATGACTCTTTCTATATTAATTAAAAGGAACTGTTGCAATTAAAGGAATAATGACAAAGGCTATATTTTCCTAACCGTTGTAACACAAGCTTACTGGTCTTATAGAAATTCTAAGTTACATTAACAAGTGCTAAGAGGCAGTACTCTTTTTTTAAGCATGCTCTTATGTGTAGAGGCTACCACCCCATATTATGCATAGTTGTGTGTATGTGTTAAGTACCATCAAGTTGCTTCCAACATATGGTGCCCCTATGAATCAATGAACTCCAAAATGTCCTATACAGAATTAATGGGAAGTAAATTTCAGTGAGAAGTTTCATTAAGTTGAATGGGACCCAAGAAAGTGTGACTAGGATCTCAAGAAAGTGTGAATTTAAATATGTTTACATTTCAATGATTCAGTGGGCTGGATCCTTTCTCTGGATTGCACTAATCAGTTATGTGTTCATGACATGTGAAGTAGTCAAAATAGCTCGCATTGGAGTAAAATATAAGACTACTTTACATTCAATTACTGCAATCCAAAATACTTTTTCCTAGGATTTACTTCTGAGTAGATCAGCTTAGGTTTGCTCACTATGCCATCCAGTTAACCCTCCAAAATGAGAAATGAGATCAAACATCTGGGAAAGTCACATATCCAATATACATATGACAAAAATGAAGCAAGTCAGGTTCAACCAATGTAATTATTTTTCTTTAAATGTTTTAATATCAGTACATTAACCACTGATTGGGCAGTAATCATACTGTTTTAGTGCATCTGTAACTATCTATCTATCTATCATCATCATCTATCTATCTATCTATATTTGTGTGTGTGTATAAAACTTCTTTCATTTAAAGGAAGATCAGCATTCTAATAAAGGCCCTGTGTATTCGTACTTATTCATTTATAGCAGATGTATACATCTGACTAATCTTTTTGTACTGGATCAATGGTTCATGAGTCCAGTGGTCTGTACATAAAAAACATGACAGCAGTCATTTCCGATTAGACATCTAGTTTAGAATTTTGTTTCATACAATGGCCAACTAGTGAGGCCTACAAGCAGGGCATGAAGGGGTATTCTTCCTTGGTTGATGCCATCAGCACTAGTATTTAGAGGGTTATTGCTTGTCAATTTAATTGAGTGTTTACAAGTTATGAAGTTTATGGAAAGAAATAAAATTATTTTTGTCCTCTTTTCTCACCAATATATAGTTTTATAAACCTGTCACACTCCCCCCTTCATTTTCTTTTTAAAATCTAAAAAGCACCAAATCTTTAGCTTTTGTTTGTAAGTAGATGGTCTTTTCCTTTGGTCATTTTTCTCTTTTGGAGAACAGACCTCAGCAAGTCTACTCATAATTCTTCTCAAGTCTATTCAGTGTGACTTACTCCCAAAATAGTCTTCTAAGGATGGCATTGTGACCCATTTTTCTCAGACCTGTACACAGAATCTTGAAACTGATTGAAGCAGCCTGACATAGAGATGCCAGTCCCCTGATTTGGTGGGCTCCTGCTTGCCCCAGGCCACCTGGCCAGCGAGGGAAGCCCCACTCCCAAGCCCTGCCCTAACAGCAGCCACTGGTGGCCATCCCCTTTCTCCCCTCCTGCAAGATTTAAAGGGTCTTCCAGTTCATTGGCAGGAGCACATGGCCCACCAACCAGCTGGAGGGCCATTTAAATCTTGCAAGAGGGGAGGGAGAGGGGCATCTGCCCCTGAACTCCAAGCACCAAATTCTGGTGTGCTCCCCCTGCTTCCTTTAAATGCTTTGGGCAAGAGGCAGGGGGAGGGGCATGCATGCCTGAACTACAAGCGGTGAAATCGTCACATGAAGTACAGGTGAGGGACGTGGGTCCCCAATGTGATGACATCACTTTTGTGTGATGTCATCACATTGGAGACATCCCCTCCCCATCCAGAAATCCCCCCCCCCAAAGTCCCTCCCCAGGAACTAAGAAGGACCTGGCAACCCTAGCCTGGCAAGCCATAAAATCCTTGGGGGGGGGACAGAAACAAAAGAAAAAACAGGAAAGGGGGGTACAGTCACAAGACTGCAAATGCTGGCTCCTGATCACTCCCGAATATTTCTGGGATTGTTGGAACATTTATTCAGTATCCTGAAAATTTTTCAAAAATACCATACTGATATGGTATTTTACAGGTATATTTTTAGCTCAGCTTTACCCCAATACACATCCCTATCAAACAGTTTGTGGTTCTCTTTCTGAAATTCGTCAAAACCCATGTTGGGTCATGCCACCCTGAATAATTTGGTATTATTTACAAACTGGGCCACTTCACTGCTCATACCTGATTCCAGCATTTATGAAAAACTACACTCCAGTTCCTATGCATATCTCACTGCTTATTTCCCTCAATTGTGAATGCTTTTGTTTTATTGAAATGAACCCTAACTCAAATTTTATTGAAACTAACCCTAACTCAAATGAGAAATTGTTAATCTATAACTTGTCAAAAAAAATTGGCTAATAAGAAGAATGGAGGGTAGCAAACAATACATTGTTTGTTTGTTTTAAAAGGGGGGGGGGTCTGAAGGGGAACTAGGAAATTAAGAGCTAGTTGGCCTAAAGTTTATTCCAGGTAAATAAGTAGGAACTGTAAAGAGGAATAAAGAGTAATGAAGCCTGCTGAGGGAAAATCAGCATGGCTTCTGCAAAATAAGTCCTCTATGTAAATAACAGTGATATTATCTACTTTCATTTTCAAAAAGTCTTTGACAAGGTATTTCACCAAAGACTCCTAAGTAGCAGTCATGGGATAAGTGGACTAGTCATCTTATAGATTAAAAATGCAGTCATGCCAGAGATGTATACAAAAGCATTATGACATCAGCAATTTAACTTCTAACACAAAATCTGTACTTTCTTCATTGTGTAAATATTTTCACCAAGATGGTCATCATGACCCAAGATTTCTTTCTGGTCAATCACTGCCAACTCATATCCCTGTATTGTAAGTTTAAAGTTAGAAATTTCTTACTCCTGCTTTCTGCTTCCTGATTGATCAATCTCTGAGCCAAGGAGTACTTGTCCTCTTATACCATGACTGCTAAGTTTGCCCAGGAACCATTGGGAAAGGCTTCATCAAAAGATTTTTGGGAAGCCAAGTATATAAAGGCTATTTTCCATTATCCATATGTTTGTAACTTTTCTCAAATAATTCCGAAGGTTGGTAAGAAGTTACTTGCATTTACAGTGGAGCTTGTTCCTCCCATGTGTTCAATAAATCTGGCTTGGATTCCTCTGTATGCACTTCTTTTGGGCACTGCAAAGTCAGTCATCCATTCCTGCCCATATTCTTCTTGTACTAGACACTTTGTAGCTTATTAAAAGGCCATGATCTATTAAAAGCCTAAAGAAAGCAACCTCCATGGCAGAACACAGCATCCGCAGGACCCAGAGAGAAGCACATAAAAGAGGAAAAGTATAGGATCTAAGCTTCTATCTTTAATAATGGAGGCCACCAATTTATCTGAAACAGATGTCAGGCTAATAATCCTGTCATTTCCTGGATCATCTTTGGAAGAGAAAAAGATATTTCATATTTTTGTTAGCACATCAATAATTTCATATTTGAGTTCCTTAAGAAGTGTTTGTGTGACTATCTGGATCTGGTGACTTGTTGGTTTCTAATTTGTCAGTAAGACTTAGAACTTAATTTAGCTCAGTTTTTCCAACACATGTCTTGAAAACAGCAATTTTATTGTCACCAGCTGACCCACGTTTTCTGCAGTGAAAACTGGTATAAAGAATTTGTTGAACTTCTCTGCAGTCTTCCTGTCTTCCTTTAGCAATCTTTTTGCCTCTTTAATATTCAGGACCACTGCCATCTCCTTAGATGATTCCCTGCTTCTGGTGTATTTAAAGAAATCCATATTTTTGTTTGAATTATTTCAGCATTATTTTCTTCATATTCTCTTTTTACCCACCTTAAATTCAGCTTACCTTTGTATTAGCAGAACCTATAATCATTCTTGTTTATGTACTATTTAAGCATTATTTAATTACTTAAGTATTTAAGTATGTTTAAGTACTATTTAAACGGAAACATTTTATGTTGACCTCGTCTGAGGCTTAGTGGTACAATCTTCCTAAGGTTCCATTATTGTGAATTTAAATTGCACATAGCAAGGGTTACTGCATTCATAATCCTGGGATGGCTCAGGTGGGAGCAGAGGTGGTAGTGATTGTTGGGCCCCATCCTGGACTTTTTCAAGGGGATCCAGAATCACTAATACTATTGTTGATGGAGAATGCTGGGAGGTGGGGTAGCATGACTTACTTCTCATTTTAGAACCCATTAAACATGCAGTCTTGCCTTGATGCTATTGTGTATCCATGTGCTGCTGTTTTAATTTGGCATGTACAGGCTCTGTATTGACACTTAAATTCTAAAACAAATGTAGGCATTCAACCATACATACAAAGTCTATATATACCAATCTAGACAATGTGGTAACATTGAAGAGGCAGAACTGCACATGGGAAGTCAGTGCTGTAAAGTGCAGTAGCTCTTCTCATAGTCCCACTGTGTGTAAGGTCAGTGTATTGTCCAAACTAGTTCATTGGCTAGTAAAATGCCTTCAAAAAGTTCTCAAAGGTCTGAAGGCAGCAGCTCTACCCTGCATGAGAAACTAATCTGTAAATAATTTTGAGCATGAACACTAAACTGCAAATGACTTTGGATCAGTTACAAACAGAAGTAAACACAGATAACAATGAAACATTTACTTGCCTGATAACTGAAGAGAAATATGTGAGCCAACATATTTCTGCTCACTGACGCATAGTGGCAAATGACTGGAAATGTCCCTGGTTGTCTTGCTCTCCAATTAGACTGGCAGTACATACATAGCACAGGAATCCAAGAATATGTATATAATCCAGGATCCAAGAGGTTGTCATAAATTGCTCACATCTCTAATCCCATACATACCTTAAGGTAAGAGTAAGTTCTATATGTATGATATACTTGGCAAGTATTGCCTTTTAAAAAAATCAGTATTATTGATCTATGTGGGTCTACTTACTCCATGCTTCAGTATTTCCCCCACAGACCCTATCTCATACAAGAACATTTCTTCTATCTAATTATATTCACAAAACAAAAACAAATTATTTCTTTGTGGTTTGAGATTTTTAAATAGCTAATTTTCTTACACTGTTTAAACTGCATGCTTTCTGAACAGGATTAGCTGAAGTACTCTGAACTACATTAATCATAATAGTTAGGAGTAAAGATCAAAGTATTATACAATGTTTCCTACTAAGAGCTTTCCAAGACATTTTGTGCTGAAAGATTTTAAAGTCAACTTTCATGAATGTCATCTCCTATGCTATAATCTTTCATTTCATATTTAGTCACTGGCATTCTCAATGTTATTTACCATGCCATTTCAGCTCTAGCTTTTGCAACTACCATATTAACTGTAATTGGTAAACATGGGGGGGTGGTTTTAGTGAACAATTAATTATGTTTTGGGTGTTTGGCTAAAGGAAAAAAGGGGATTCCTCATAAAAAGTGCACTAAAAGTGCAGATACCTGTAGCTGAAGACCTTACAATGTGATTGGACTGAGTCTACATGTGTCTAAGGATAACAGGAGTCATTTAGTAGAAAAAGAGGTGCCGGAGCTAATTAGCATAACTCATTAGCATAACTCATTTGCATGTGCCACACCGCCTAACATCACTGGAAGTGTGTCAGAAGGCAAGACCAACCACTCAGGCTCCACCCCAAAAATCTCCAGGTATTTCAAAACTCAGAGCTGGCATGTCTACCTGGAGAAAAACTGCTTCAAAAGCACAAAGAAAATAGGCATGGAGGGACAACGCAGACAACAGCAAGAACAAGCAGCAGACCCTCATGCATTGCCAAAAGTGAGGGCTGCTGGGAACAGGGTGCCCTATAGCCAAGAGGCCACTAATGAGTGGGTGGGACTGCTTCCCGAGACCAGCACCCACTCCTCAGACTCGAAGCTGGAGACCTGGGTGTGCTGGAGATGTGCCAGCAGCAGGAGAAATTATTGCTGTGCGCCAGCACGCACCATAGGGGGAAATGGGCTCTGAAGTCATCCTGTGACGCTCTAGCCCTGGGCTTGTTACTCCCAGAATAGTCGTTCCTGCTCATTCCCCCTTTAAAATGACCCCAGCTAAGGTGAACACATGTGGCAACATAAAGATTATCTGTTATGTTTCAGTAGAGGCAAGAGAGAAGAATGCACATTCATTTGTGCATGTGGATCTTCTCCCATTGAATGTGATTGTTCATCTGTGCAAGAGCCTTGAATGTACATCAGACTTGTGTGGCTCTTGATTGGATAGATGGAGATGTAATCTCAGGATTTCTACTTTCGGAAAGACCATAATAAAAATTAACAGGAAATTAAACACTTCATGAAATATTACAGTGCAATTCAATATCAAAGAAAAACCTGTGTAAAAGGCCTATATTAAATTTTGAGTGAAAAAAAAAATAACTCAGTGATTCTTTCTGGTCCTGTCATTGTACAATACTGAAGAACTAAATAAAGACCACAACAAGTGATCTTTGAATTTTATGCTACGTTAATAAAGAAATGTGTCATTCACTGGTAAATTCACCATTCATTGATTACTAATGAGACCTGACTAAACTGAGAAATGAGTATAGTTGAAAAAAATCTCACATTAAAAATGTAGTAGTTACAATGATCATCCTGAATTTAAGTATGCAGAAATAATTATTGTTCTAAAATGTCTTAACTTTATGTGTCCACTTAACAGGCCTTTATAACATTCACTCCTCTATTTAATTGTGATAATTCAAGGCACAAATCTATTTCAGATTGCATCACTACATTAATAACTGAAAAGCAAATGTATCTCGCAGGGTTCAGCATTTTCATACTCAGCCATCTTTATTAATGCAAGAGCAAGCAGTGAATCTCCAAACTTTCATAATGTTCATATGCCAACGTAGCACTTATTAAGGCTGACCCATGATGAAATCACCAATATTAGTTGTAATATTTTCACCATTCTGCTGTGCATGGAATGAATAATAAATGCAAGGAAAGCTTTTCACTTTTCTAATGGTCCTTCAAAAGTGAGATATTTGAGAATCATCCAAGAACCGAGCTTTCAGCAAAGTATGACCGTAGTGCTATGAAATGAAATGCTGCTTTTACTGCTAGTTAGGACTGAGCCCAACTATTTACTATAGTTTCAATTTTGGTTCTTTTTTATTTCTTTGCACAATGGAGTCAGATTGTAATTGGCAAATTCCCCTAAAATTCAATAATATTATGTCCAAATTAATTCTTATTTTTGGGGCAGCAGAGATTTTCTTCCCACTGATGCCCTAAAACATTTCTCTAAAACATCCCTAAAATATTCATCTGTGCTCCTGTGCAGTTTGGAAGGTTATACAGTTTTGTGTACCACTTTTATTTCAGATTGGGTTTTTCAGTGAGACAGTTCCAATATTTGGTAGTGATGAATCAAGTAATGTGTGTATATGTGTGAACCAGTCAAAATAAATGAAGCTACTGAATATGTTACTTCACACATGCATGAGTGTCATTAGAATTATTTACACCTGTGCTTAAGGAGATATGAGTTAATGTGAAGGGTTTTTTTTGTGGTTTAGACCTATGATGGAATTAAATATTGGAATCATTCCACTGCCATCAAAATATGTGTAAGATTATTTTTAGGAAGATTCTCTTTTTCAGCAAGCACTTCACAGTCTTGTTAATATTTACAGCACATTGTGTTCTACTAACGTTTCTAATATCATATTACAAGGAAGACCTAATCCAAAACCCAATTTATATCTGATCAGAAATCTGGTACTTGAATTTTATATGGTACTGACATGAAGAAGAATAGGGTTTATCTAAAATTATAGATAGAGATGCTTCTGAAATTCTCCTTGTTTTGTTTCTCAAATGGACCTGATAATATACAACAAAAACATTTTGATTACTATAATGTTTTTTTTAATCAATGTCTGTATAAACATTTAAAAAAATGGAATTCAATCCTGACAAGACATGGTGGGGACTTACCCCTACGCTGCTTTTGTGGTCTCCAGGGTGCAACAAGGGATGGCTATGTGGCTGGTGGTCTTGAGACCTCATGGCCAGGCTGGGTAGGGCTCTGACACAAACAGCTGGGCATCCCCATCCCAGGCCCATAGCTACTGTGGAGCCCAAGGGGCCTACCCCCTAGTGATTTTATGGGCCCCTCCCCAAGCCATGGCTCCCCCTCCCCCTGAGCCACTTTACCCTGATTTTCTGTTGGTCTGCTGGCAGGGTAGATGAGGGTGGCACAAGCATCAGCGAGGGTGGGCTGAGAGAGCTGCCTGAGGCAGACAGTGAGCATGAATGGCATGGGCAGAAGCCTCCATCTCAGGCTTCCACCAGATGCTTGCTGTGCCGCTAACCAGTAGCAGGTAAGCCCAGCCAGGCAAGGCAAGGCGGCAGGCAGCTCCCTCCTCTGTCCCCAGCTAGGCGCACCCAGCTGCACTCCGGTGTGCCAACGAGTCCACACATGGCACCTCCATGGCCAGGCTGACCACTGTGTGCCTCACCTCTCCTGGTCCTGGGAGAGAGCAGAGGGTGGAGGTCAGGCTGCCCCTGGTGCCGCACCATGGGAAGAGGAACTGATACTCCTCAGGGAGGGAAGGAGCTGGACACTCTGCAGGGAAGGCCTGCCCTTGCCGGGGGGGGAAGGGAAACTCCAACCGCTGGGTATTACCCCCCCTTGCCCTGGAGCCTGGGGAGGGGGATGCAGGGCTGCCTTAGGAGTTCTAAGGAGTTCCTCCAATTAAATAAAAGATAATTTAATTAACTTTGATTTAATTGGCTGGTGCCCCCCCCCAAGGCCCCCTCCCTCCAAAATCCTTAGTTATGGGTCTGCTCCACCCTTACCTTTTTGGAGCTCTTTCCCATCAAGGCAGCTATCGTTATGTGGAGGAAGATATTCCAGAACAGGTGTGTCCTGTTTTGGTGTGATAACCAGGCAATGGTTAGGGTAAATAATAGGCAAACTTCATGTACTGAGCAGGTCATGTTCTTGGTCCGCAGGTTCATGTTAACCTGTCTTGAATTTAACACTTTATTTTCAGCATGTTACATTGCAGGAACCAGTAATGACATTAAGGATGCCTTGTCTCAGTTTCAGAATGAGCAGTTCCACATGCTGGCTTCCAGGGCAAACATCTGGACAACTTCCCAGAGGTACTGTGGACACTTGGCAATGCCTGATCACTCAGGCAGTTTTGGGGTCCATTGTCACCACTACACACCGGTCTTATTGTCATGCAGCTTCAGAGTATTTAACTTTTGCAGTTTCCTTGGGTCACATCGGGCCAAGCCTGGCCTCAGAGGCTTTGGCCTTATGACACTTGGGGCATTTGAGGGAGCTAGGTCTGTCGATTAGGACCATGGGGATTTACCTGGTGGCAATATCCTGTTTCAGCAAGACCTCTGGCTTACCCAACACTTGCAACTCCTCTCTGGCTTGGTGGGCCTTAGAGGGGTGGAGGAGTGATTCACTCACCCACCCCCATGCTGGATCAGTGTAAACCCATCACAACCTTCATTCTGATAGGGCTGATCCAGCAGTTCCCACAGAACTGTTGGTACACATTAGAAGTCACCCCGTTTTAGGCAGTCTTTACATTAGCATTTTTGGAAGCTTTTGGCAGTAGTGAGCTACTGGCAGCATCTTGCTTGGATAATTCTGGTCGAACCCTATCTTGCTGGGATGTAGTCATCCAGGTTAATGAGCTTTATGTTCACCTCCATCAGTCTAAGAGGGCTCAGTTAGTGTGGGGCTCAAGTATTCTTCTGCATTCTGCCTCACTAAGCCAGACCTATCCAGTTCACTTCATGTTAGAATATCTCCAAGTCAGGCCCTCAGGTACTGACTCTCTTTTCGTACAGGCTGATGGGTCCCACCTCTCTAAATTTCAGAGTGTCCTACGGACTTGTATTACAGCTTTGGGACTCTCTCCCTCAGACTTTGGCATGCATCTCTTTTGAATGGGTGCAGGCACAGTGGCCTCAGAACTGGGTTTCCCTGCAGAACAAATCTGCTCCATTGGCTGATGTTGGTCCACTGCATACATGTCTTACATATGCCCTTCAGGACAGCTAGGTTGCTAATGTACATGTCCTTCAGCCCCTAAATGTCAGTAAAAATCAGACTGGATTGTGGGCCACAACATTTTCTATTGGGCTGGGAGGCATGCTGCATCATCCAGATCGGGGAAAGCCTTGGGGCTTGACAGCCACCTGCACATCACTTGGTTGGGGCATCAGGGCAGGTGTTGGCCCTCTCTCCTCTTCACCATGTCATGCCAGGGGTCAGTGCAGGGATCACCAGATACTTTAGTTCTACAATCAGGGGAAAATGACCTCCCTGCACACAAAAAAGGTGGTACTGTCACATTTAATCATGACAGACTTAATGACTCTCCACTAAGGATGGACACAAAGCAGTGCATGAAGCAAAAATCTTCATGACTCATGCCTCTTCATGCATTGTGAACAGCCACTTCAGGCAATTGCTTCATTGATGAAGCAAACCATGACTCACTACATTTTGCTCCAGTAAGTCATGGCACTTCACTGGACTAGACAGCCTGGCACCGATCTATCAATTCCCCAGGCAAAATGGAGGAGCTTACTTCAGGCCACCTGACCAGAAGTGAGCTCTGAAGGCATTTAAATACCTTTGGAGCCCACCTTTGGGTCAGGTTGCCCAAACCTGTGAACTCTGAAGGCTTTTATAGTCATTATATACCCTTATATGGGCAGACATTTATATGGCCAGGCCCCACCTGGATGTGGGCTCCAATGGCTTATAAAAGACTTCACTCTGGAAGCTCAGTCAGGCCTTCAGAGATCACTCTCAGAGCTCAGTTGGGACAGCCCAACACAGAGGTGGGCTTGGAAAGCATTAAAATGCCTTTGGGGCTCAATTTCTGGTTGGGGCCATTCAGGGGTTTTTTTGTAGAAAAAGCCCAGCAGGAACACAATAGCATAATGGGTCACACCCAACAGCAGAAACTCATTAGCATATTAGGCCACACTCCTGACAGTGCAACTCCCTCCCAGGATCAGCTTCCCCAGGTGCCCCGCATGGGGAACTCGAGGGAAGGAAGGCAGTTTCTGGATCAGCTTCTCCTGGAGGGGAGGCAGTTTAAACTGCCTTCCCTCCCTGGATTGGATTGGCTTCTCCAGGTGCCCCATGGCTTGCAAAGCACCTGGGGAACCTGAGTGGGGGGAGGCTGTAGGCATGGCCAACTCAGAGGCCAGCTGGAACTCCATTCCTGTGTGTTTCTGCCCAAAAATAGCTCTGGGGCCATTGCTTGAGAGAGTTCCAAAGGCATTTATATACCTTCAGAGATTACTTCCGGGTGGGGCTGTGGCCTCATGAACCTCTCCCATCGACCATGCTATGGGCCATTCCTATCAAAGCACTGAAGAAGCATGCCCGCCATTGGAGTCACCAAAACCAGAAGTCTATAAAAACCTGTCTTGATGTCATCATCATATCTATATTGAAATAGAATACTTTGTGTTTGCTGTTTGACCAGCATACACAAGAGAATGTGTATTGTTCAGTGTCCATAACCAACATCTTATTTATTTATTTTTAAAATTACATATCACATTTTAGTAATATTTAATACATTATACAACAGAAAATTTTAAAAAAACCAATGCACATGACTGGATATGTAGTTAAGCAATCATCAAAGCCCCGACTTGTAAAGAGGGAGGGGGAGTGAGTTCAAAATCCCCCCCATGAACTTAAAGCAAATTTTAAAACAAAGATATGGGGCTAGGAGCATTGGCATTTTTTTATTTAACCAAGTAAAGTATGGATCTATGCAAAGCTGCAACTTAAATAATCTTTCTTTAGCTTTTAAAAACCTTTCCTGAACTGTAAACAGTGACTAATCAGGCAGAAAAAATGGTGACAAGAACGAAGCCTTCTCCAGGAACTACCAAACCAGTACTTCCTGCGCCTAAACCGGAAGTGACCACTGACTTTCCTAACATGTTGGCCACAGCATTGTGCCCTCTGCTGGACCAGATGACTAACCTCAACAACAACTTTGAAACACTCCAAAAACAACTTAAAGAGACTAATTAAAAAAAAACCCGAGGAGACAGCCAAATTTGTGGAAAAGGTTGAAACCAAGTCAAAAGCAATTGACCAGAGACTTGAGGTGGTGGAGAAAGAGAGAGTCTCTGATAAAGATCAGCTTTTAAGACTCCAAATGGAAAAATCAGCCTATGTTCTGAGATTTCAGGGTGTCCCTGAGCAAAAAGGTGAGAATCTGAAGGAAACTTTGAGTGAAGCATTGGCCCCAATGAGAGGTGTAAAACTGGATATACTCCAAAGTGAAATGGATGTGGTTTATCAAACATGTCCAGAATTCATCAAGAAAAAAAATGCCTGGGGACTTCTGGTTTTGGTGACTCTAATGGCAGGCATGCTCTGTTGGAGCTCTGACTGGGGCAGCCTGTAGCCTGGCAAATTGGAGGGGGTGCCGGATGATTCCACCCCCCTGGAGCCCTTGTGGGGGCTCTCAGCCTGGGGCACAAGAGGTGTCTCTCCCAAGCTGATGGTCAAGGGATCAAGGCTTCCCTTTGCTCCGAAAAGTCCCACCGCTGCAGCACCATGGCTCCATGAGGCACACTCTGGTCAGGTGAGCAATGGATCAAGCGAACAAGCGAAGCCTCCCTTACTGTCAGTGCAGCAATGAATGAAGCATGAGTCAAAATCCACTCAATTGGATATGCAACGAAGCAAAGCCAAAGTCCTGATTAAAAAGCAGTGAGGGAGAGGGAATGTCCCCCCCCCCTCCATTCTAAATGAACTGAGTATAGATTTGGGGGACTTTGCTTTCTGGCGTTGCTGACAATAATCAAGTGGAGTGCAGCTCCTCATAAAGTGGATTTATAGATAAGCTTTCTTTGACTGTGCAAAATTCCTGAAAAGTGAACAGTGACTGGCGGGGGAGGAAAAATGGCAAAGAGATCAAAACCCTCTCCAAAAACTACATCTTCAACACTTCCAGTTCCTAAACCGGAAGCAAACACTGACTTTCCCAACATGTTAAATGCAGCATTGCACCCTCTACTGGATCAGATGACCAACTTGAATAAAAACTTTGATGTACTCTAAAAACAGATTAAAGAAACCAACATTAAAGCAGAGAATATGGCTAAATCAGTTAAAATGGTTGAAGCCAAGGCAAAAGTGATGAAACAGAGATTAAAAGTGGTGGAGAAAGAAAGAGCATCCAACATAGATCAACTTTTAAGACTACAAATGGAAAAGTCAGCATATGTTCTAAGATTTCAAAGTGTCCCTGAACAGAAAGGTGAGAATCTGAAGGAAATCTTAAGTGAAGCATTAGCCCCAGTAACAAGTTTACAAGCGGATCTTTTACAAAGCAAGATGGATATGATCTATAGGACATATCCTGAATTTGTAAAGAAGAAAACCTGCCTAGGGAGATTGTAGTGAGATTCTCCAAGAGATCTATAAGAGATGTGGTGCTCAAGGCCACAAACAGGAAAACCTTAAAAATCAAAGACATTGAAATCGGAGTCTTAAAAGATATATCATTAGAAATAAGGGGGAAAGGAAGCAATATAAAAGTTTGACCAATTTTTGCAGAAAAACTCTACCTCTTATAGATGGATTTTACCTGAAGGACTTGTATTCAACTATAAAGAGAAAAAGGGAAATATTGTCTCTGTTAAAAAAGCAAAGACATTTTTGAAATTGCAACAAGGTCCAGCAGAAGATAAAAAGATGGCAGAGGAGGAGGAGAAGGCATCATACTTGATGCAGAAAGCTTTGAAAGTGCTGCGAGTAGTACTTCAGAGGAGAACTCTGAATCTGAAAAAGGGGCAGCCACCCCAAAGCACCTGGCAGTCAAATGGGACTTTGATAAACTGAGATGAAGAGGAAAGAAAGGGAAATAACACCTTTTTTTAGCTTGAGAGTTTAAGAAATTTAAACTCTTATTTGATTTAATCTATGCAATACCAGTTTATGAGAGAAAACATAAAAATCATGCTCCATTATATTTACTTTAATTTTGAGGAAGCTTTGTTTAATCAAACTAGAAAAGCAATTTTATGATTTTTATTTAGCTGTATTTTAGTGTAGCGTTCAGTGTTGTAGTGTTTTTAGTGTTGTAGTATGTATAGAAAAGCAATAAAATTTTCAAAAAAAAGAAAAGAAACTTGCCTTGGGAGATATTGGTGAGATTCTCTATAAGATCTACAAGAGATGTGGTGTTCAAGGCCACTAATGGGACAACCTTAAAAATCAAAGACAAAGAAATCAGAGTCTAAAAGACATTCCATTTGAGATAGAAAAAAGAGATATAATGGCTTAACTAACTTTTTTACAGAAAAACTCCACCCCCTACAGATGGATATTACGTGAGGGACTTGTTTTAAACTATAAAGAGAAGAAATAAATTGTTGTAAAAGCAAAGCAGTTTTTGGAGATGCAACAAAGTTCAGTGAAAGAAAAAAGAGCAGCAGAGGGAAAGGAAGAAGAAGAAAATAGCACACATGATCCAGAAAGTTCAGAAAACTTGGGAAGCAGTACTCCAGAAGAGGACTCCGACTCAGAAAAAGGGGCAGTTGCCCCAAAACTTTTGAAAGTCAAATGGGACTTTGAGAAAGAACAATATAAAGGGAAGAAAAAGAAATAATGAAAATTTGAGAATCTTAAATCTATATTGACTTAAATCTTTAAATTCCAGTCTGTAACTAGTAATCTTGAGAAACAAGTTTTATTCCTTTATCTTACTGAGAAGATATCTTTGCTTAAGCAAAATAACAACCAGATTGTATGTCCCTTTTGTAGCTTATGTTTTAGTTTAGTGGTTTGGTGGTTTAGTGTTTAGTGTTTGTAGTGTTATTAGTGTTTGTAGTGGAAAAATAATAAAAAATCATATTTAAAAAGGCAAGTTTTTGTAGTTGATAAGTATTGGAGTCGGGAGTCCATGGAACAGTGAAACAGCATGATCTTTATTGCTGGTCTGGATGAAGCATACAACCCAGGGCTCAAAGCCCTCCTTTTATGCTGGTCAGGGACAATCCCCTGACCTCACCCAACTGGTCTGATAGGCTATTAGAAGTCTATTTACATTTCATAGGTTCCCTGGGAGAAACCTAGGTACATGATTGGTGGCCGGTTTGAATCCACCTGGCCTTTGTTCTACCTGGCTGAAGCTCAGGTAGTTTCTTGGCCATGTGCTCTGGCCATGCTCTGGCCATGTGCTCTGGCCTGTCAGGGCGTGCGAGTGTTGAGCTGGCATGTTAGCACCAGAGCAGAGATTCACAGCAACATGCACAGTAAAGTGCAGAGCTTACGTCCCACAAAGTCCAATGTCCACACAGCCAAGTAGGGAAGGAATATATACAGGGTTTATTTACAAAAGCCTGTTGTTAAATGCAGGTATACACTGTTCAGCACAAATCACTATACAGACTGACACAGCGCTTCGCCCACATTGGAAAATACAGAAGAGAAAGATACACTGTACAACATTCACTTATATACATTGACCAGCCAATCACCACTGACTGCTGAGTCACTCTGACTGCTGTACAACAGTGCCAGTCAGAACCTGTTTGCTCCAGCTAGAGCTGCTGCCTATGGAGCTCTTAGCTGTCACCTAGCTGTCACTTAGATCATCACCATCTGGAATCTGGACTCATATCTTTATGCCCTGTCATGGCCATGCGGTCGCCATTACGGGAGCACATGGCAACCGCATGGTCAATACATAACAGTAGTGTTTTCTCAATAAACAGAAGTGTAAGACTCCAGACCAAACGAATTTTGATATAATCATTTGTACAACAATTGATACTCCTTTGGGTAGTGAAGAACATTTTGCATTGTTTTGATTAATGCACACATTCACATTTATAATGGACTGGGGAAGACACAAATGAATCAAAGGCACTGAAAACTGCAGCAACTATCACATGCTCCAATTCTGGGATAATTATTGCTTTAAGTTTTCTATAGTTCAACATTAGGAAGGAGTGTAATGGAATGAAGAAAAAGTTTCTAGCATGATTAAAAAAATGGATCTGGACAAATCTACCGTCCCTGATAAAACCTATACAGAGAACTGGTAATCTGCTATAGGTTTACAATAAGAGGGCTCAGGGCTCATTTCGTAGCAGGAGCTCCTTTGCATATTAGGCCACACACACCTAAGGTAGCCAATCCTCCAAGAGCTTTCAGAGTTCTTCTTACAGGGGCTACTGTAAGCTCTTGGAGGATTGGCTACATTAGGGGTGTGTGGCCTAATATGCAGAGGAGCTCCTGCTACGAAATGAGCCTTGAGTGTGTTTGGTGATTGGATGTGGCACAAATACTGTGATCGTAGAAAGTTATATCAAGAGAGTGAATATCATATGTACAAAAGAATGAATATCATATGTGCAAAAATAAGGAGGAACAAGATTTGTATCAGAAGGTGAATGTCTGTAAGGAACAAGTAGCCTCCTATAGCTTTATAGCAGGAAAATTATGGTGACTATTAGATAGGTGGAACCTCCAAGTTCAGAGGTTTCTAAATAGCAGTGCTACTGGAGGTTAAAACAAGAGGAGGCATTGCCTCAGTGACCTGTTTCTATGCTTTATAATCTGGTTGGCCATCGTATGAAACATGAGGTTGGATTAAATGGACAAATGGTCTACTTCAGTATGACTGCACTTTGATCTGTATAGTAAGTTTACGAAGCCATGAGATGTGGCAAAACCATGGCAGGCAGCACTATCATAACCTCTACACTAGACTGTAAAGTTTGTTGATGCTTCTCATTCATTGTCATGATATAACTTTCTTCAACATATATCTGTCACTTTTTCATTACTGATCACTTCAGACTGTGTTCGCTAAGTCTGTGTATTGATTTATATGTGAATCTTCTGAGTATTTTTTTAGCCATTTTACTGCCTTTTACCTCACTCAGCCAGCCTGTCCTTTTGTCAATTGCTTCTTATTGTTTAGAAAGAACGTAAATCATGATCTACTCATTCCTCCATGCAGTGAGATAAATTTTCTTGGGAAAGGATCCCAGGGGCTTTTTTTATTATTAGTTTAAGTTACTATGGTAATGTGTCATCCTGTTGATACTGACAACATTTAAAAATAATCCTTAAAACAGGTGTAATCTGATCTCTAATATTGTTTTGATACTTCTTTCATATGGTGAACTTCTTATCGGGCTAAATAACAAGGATTTTAAACAAGTCTGGAGGGCAAGAAAAAGTATATTAATAAAGTAACCAAGCTGGGTCCTTCATGGGAATTGGGTGCTACTACCAGTGCCATCTGCCCCAGTACCTGGGCAGCCTTGTGGCACCTGCTGGTCATACCTCTGTTGTCTCACTTACACTGCCCTGGCAGAAAAGATGGCGTCCAAACCTGGCATCACTTTCTAAGGGTTGCTGAGCCCCACCCATAACATTGCCTGGCCTGAGCGTAGCAGCTTGAGGTGCATCCAGGCCATGGTGGAGGAGTGCTTAGGTAGTGGTGGGGCAGGGACTGGCCTAGGGTACTAAAAACCCTTGGGCCAGTTCTGGGTGTGCTGTGCCACCATTTCAAGAACAAAGACACAAAACTCCTATTTGAATAGAACATATATGTGCAGTGGACAATCACGTGCTCAAAAATGGGCAGTACATATTGTTAACTTCATGTTACCTCATGATCAGTCTCACAGAATTCATTGGAAATTCAAGAAAAAATGCACTCATAGCACCTTAGCAATCCTTGAATGCAGAGCTCACATCACAAACTTGCATAGATCTATCAGTGGTTGCCAGTGAGGATATTCAACGATGGAAATTTCCTACCCAGGAGCCTGTTCAGTCTGTTAATCTCTCATGAACATTTTTGGAGAGGGATAGCAGGGGATCTTTTCTCCTCTGTGTGCTTTTGAAAGCATCCTGATCCAGTATAGTATTCTTTTACTTGCAGTAGCCTATCCATGCAATTGAAATGGTATTATGTAAATGTTGTACAGGCTCAATAAATAGCATTCCATTGCTTGCAAATAGTCTACTGATTCCCTGGAACCAACACTAATATTATGCACACTTGTCAATAATAATTTTATATTACATGATTTCTAATTTTTTCTATTCTGCATTTTCTCTTTTTTGAAAGTACAGATCTCCTGTAATGATGAATCTGGAATCAGTTTCTGGATTTTGTGGATAAAATGGGATATTAGTCCAAATGAACTTGTAATGATCTTGTAATGTATTCACCTTAACAAAACACTTACTAAGAAAAATATTTAACAAAGCATTGTAAGCATAATACTGGAAAGTCTATATTTATCTTTATAATGAATCCCATTCAAATAATATAGTTGTGTCAAGATTTTAAAACAGAGGTGTCAAACTCATTTCTTATGAGGGCCAGATCTAACATAAATGTCAGTTTATCAGGCCATGTGTGCCATAAAATGTAATAGCATGTATTGGAGGTATAAACTGTATAAAGGACACAGGCAAACTTGATTAATGACATTATTTTTTAACTCAAAATACAAAGAAAAGCAATTGATTCCTAGCTGTGAAAGCAATTGATTTACTGGGGAACCCACAAAAAGCCTGGCTCTCTCAGATCCCCTGACCTCCAGTACTCATCCTTCCTATGTTTCCCACAGAAACAGTGAAGCTGGGGGAAGATCTGAAAAAGAGGCTGTTTCCCAAATCTCCAGGGGTTGCTTTTTGTCCTTTTGTCCTTTACCCTCACAGGCTGAGAACAGCACCAGTTGCTCATGGGCTGGATAAGAGCCCTGGACGGGCCAGTTTTAGCCCATGGGCCTTATGTTTGACGTCCCTGTTTTAAGATATCAGCTTCTATTGACCTCCATACTAAACTATAAATCAGCCACTGTTCAGCTCATTATCTGATCTCACCATTTAAATGTTGAGTGAAAGTGGAGGGTAAGCTGGACAAGCACTGAATATCAGGTGTGACTTGCTGAGTGTGTGAAGAGTACTATATTGCCCTTTTGATATACATGCTTAGAATGCCTGGTGACTTACAAGCCCATATCAGCCTGACTTGTAGAATGTGATTGGGTCAGAGATTTCTGAAAGGTTGTGGACTGTTCTTATTTCATACCAGCATATTCACTCAAGCCTATAATACATGGTTGATTTCACACTTGGAGCTTCAGGGCCATTAATCAAACCTGCTCCGGTGGTACACAGTAGCAGTATATAATGCAAGCAGAGCACCTTGAGTGAATTATACCTTTCTGTTTGCTCTGGGGTTATCTATTATCCCAAACGTACTAATGCAGAAATAATTTTTACACACAGAAAATCTTGTGTTTTGACACTGGCCTACCTTACAGTTTCACATTACAGTGAACATTAGAGGAAGAAAAAGAATTTGATTTTTTTGCTATGAGGCAACTATTTCAAAAGGACAGATTATGGAAACAATGATTTCTTTAAAAGTCATGGTTTAGGAAAGCTGGTAACATACTTCAAACTTATCTCATTTGTGTACTGAGGCAGAATCCTTTGAGGGGAAAACAGCAACAACAGAGGAACCACGTAAAGATGCAAAGCAGTAACTCCTCATACCAAGTTCCCCAATTTTTAGAGGGAGGATTTTCAGATGCAGGAGTTGGTGCCAAAAGATAGTAGCTGAGAAGTCCCCATATGAAAATGATTAATCCTTTATTGATCCTGCTGGGTTGCTGTTGTTTTTTTCATTTTTGAGATGTAAGGCTTTGTTCTGTTTTAATTTTTTAATTTCTTTTTCTTCAATCTTCAGCTAAATTTACTATCACATCATTCCTTGAAAGGGTAGGAGCTGTTCAAATGAAGTGATCCATTCAACCAATAACCCTCAAGTTCTTGAATCAGCAGGCATTCCTGATAAAGCATTCATGATCATGGGGTACATACCTTTGCACAATGAATAAGGACCAATCTCTCAACCATGTGGGACTTATAAATATTCTTAACAAATATGCATAAAGCTGAATTGCTAGTATGTAATGTCTGCATGCTGAGGCAGCCCATTACATTACAGTGGGAAGCAAATTTTAAAACGGGAAACTCCAAAGTCCTATTCAAAGATTATTTTTATACTCCACAACATTCAAACCAGTCACTCTCCCCAATCTCTGTCTTTCAAAGCAACAGGATTTGTGTTTTGCTGGTCATATCCAACACAGATGAACAATCAATGTTCAAATATTATAGCTGACCAGAGCTGGATTTTGGAAAAAAAATCTGAGAACATAATATTTAGCCATGCTGAGGACTTCCCCTCTTTCTGAATGGCACCTCTGTTATTCACAGTCCTTGGAAAGCAGGTTACTTTAGCTGAATACCCCACACTCACTTCCTAACATTTATATTAATGCTTACTGAAGAAGGCTTCTTTATGGCAGTTCCACTTTCTTTACCACATTTCCAGTGTTCTCTCATGTAGCAGTATAATACGTTTGAGAGCTGTTTTACAAATGTGTGAAATAAATGTATTTTATAAATGTATTTATATATAAAGCCTGAACTCTCCCTAGAAGTCTATATACTTCATAAGAATATTCACCATGAGAGAGAGAGATTCCTGAACTAGATGAGTTTCAGCATTGTGAAATTTTCATTCATGTTTATCCTTATTGCAATAAAGATACAGCAGTAGAGATCCATTATGAAAAAGAACTGTTGGGAGGTTTTTTTATGTGTGCTTTTGCCTTTATACAGATTGGCCAAAATGTGTTTCTTCATAATGAAATACTTAAAGCAACCATCTAATGAATACAGCTTTACTTTACATTCTTCCATACTCACTTTTCAGTGTCAGAAGAAAATGCAGTATATGAGGAAGATTGCCAGTTATAACACAAATGATTCAGAGTAACCCATCTTTTCAGTGTAAAATGTTAGTATGTGTATGTTATAAAGAATTGGTACACAGTTACCTAATGATCAGTTCAGTCAAGGATAGTTACATTTTCTCCATTAAAAGTAAAGGCAAAACCAATCACTCTTGTAAAAGAAACAATCAAGGTGGAATAGCCTATGCTTGTCCTTAGATGCCTTCTGCAAACTTCTTTCTACCAACCTAGATAACACAATAAATATAATTATTTTCTCAGAGCTTTAGTAATAATTCATCATTAACCTTTGCTCAGAAAATGAGAAATCAATGAATTCACTGTTGTGTTTAGCTAGAAAAATCTCAAAGTGTAGAACCTTTAATCTCTCAAAGGTAGTTATGTAGTGCTCTTTATTAAATGTGAAATGTGAATTAGATCCATAAACATTTATGCTATTTACCAAGTGAGTCTCAAATTAGTTTTTGCATTTCCCATATCTGTAAATCAAATGAAAAAAAACCTGCACTGACTAGAATGTACATTCAATTTAAAAATATCTCATTTCTGCTTTGTAATCCATGTTAACAACATTTACAAAGTGATGCACTCCAGAATGAAATTCTCCACAATAAATACAAATTGTAATACATATTAAAAGGCCTACTTCCAACAGACAACAGGTTTTCTCTACCTGCCTGCCTTCTTGCTTCCTATTGTATGATAAGGGATGGAAGACACTTGTAGTAAGGATGAGGATAGTGGGTCTGATTCCTTGGCCATACACAAACTACCTACTAGGCTAGATTTGCAGTTCAAAAATGCACCTTTGTAAATAAAAGAGTTAAACTTTCAATACTGTAGATTAATAAGACCCATATTATCAAGTGTAGTGAGTTCTTCATTGAATCCTCTAGTTAATTTTTTCCATTTCAGCCACAAACCGTATCTGTCAAAGCCAATCAGTGCAAAGCTGGCAGGCTGCAGGAAACTATGCCAGTTCCTAACAATCATGTAACAGCCAGCTAGAAATGGATGCTCGATTAATTTTCATGAATTGGAATCTTGTGACAGGAGCATATAAATTTCTCTTATAATTGCTCTTGGATTAAGTGGGAAGGGAAGTCCATTCCATTTATTAAATAAATATGTTGCTCCCCCCCCCCCCCCAATAAGGCTCAATAATTGAACAAGATCATAATAAATCCCCAAGTCTCCACATCAAACCACTGTACCACTGAAGTATGTATTTTAGTGTGGCCAATTTAAGTATTAACTCTCATTACTGATCTCCTAAACTGACATATTTCCCACAAAGGATTTGTCTCATATAGATGACAAATCTAACGTCATAACATATCAGACATTAGTAGAATGGTTGCTCATTTGAATAAAATAAAATACAGTTTCAGAACCTGATTCAGAACCTGACATGTATGACCTGCTAGATGTCTATTTCTACTATTGTAAAAACATCTTGGATATCCTATTTTTGTCCTCTAGAAATTCTTCATTCTCACACACAAAACCACACACCCAAACTGGAATAGTTCTTTATACTTGTATAAAACCAGTAATTCATTTTTTTTCTAGAAGAGCCAATTAAATGCAGAAACCTGTCAATTAACAGCTGCATTATTTATCTTATACACATTTTTTTCTTTTTAACTGGAGACATCATTAGTAATCTTTCATAATTGATCAGAGACAATCTATCAGATCCTTTATAATCAATCAGACCATCAGCGTCTGAGTTCTTGTATTAAAGGGCTCCTTTCACATTAGTCTTCCCAACAACAGATCACCTGCCATCTCTCTATGCTTTCTTTTTCAGAGATGAATTGGGTGGGAATTTATCTCTGCCATTTGGAGAGCAGCTGTAATTCCAGGTGACCTCCAGGTCCCATCTGGAGGTTAGCAACCCTAGTTCCCCTGAAAGAAATGGTTGTCTTAGAGGATGGAGTCTATGGCATTATACCACCCTGAGGACCCCAGAGAGCTCTGCAGGCTTCACCTACCAAATCTTTAGAAATTCCTAACATGGAGTTGGCAACACTATCCCCTTCCCACTCAATAGACAACCTAACTTTATGTGCCCCTCTGTCTTAAATTTTCTTTCTCCTCTCCCCACAGCAGCCTCCAAGTAGGAAAACTGTGGCCCAGTTGTGTGGTGCTGGGCACTGGGCCAGGCCCACTTGCATGGTAGGGCACCCTCAAGGACTTGTGGGGTGGCACCTCACTTTCCCCTGAATCCCCCTCCCCACACTATTTCTTTTTTCCTTCCTACTGGCAACCCCCATATTCTCTTCCCTTTCCCTGCCTCCTTCTCTCCTTCTCAGCCATTCATCAACCTATCTTTTATCTGCCTCCCATCTTCAGCTATATTTATTATTTGTTTACTTCATTTATATCCTGCCTTTCTCCACAATTGGGACCAAAGCAGCTTACATTATTCTCCTCTCCTACTTTTTGTGTGCACAACAACCCTGTGAAGTAGGCTAGGATAAAAATACGTGGCTGGTCCAAAATCATCCAGTGCTTCCACAGCAAGATGGGGATTTTAACCTGGGTCTTCTAGACACTACTCAGAAGCTTTGTCCACTACACCACACTGACTTTCATATGGTGGCTGCTGCTGAACAGTAGCAAGCAGCCATGCTTAGTTGAGTCACGCAAGTCAGGTGGTACCAAGTCATCTAAAGGTTGCTTTCAGGCCTAGGGTTGCCAACCTCCAGGTTGGACCTGGATCTCCTAGAATTCCTACTGCACTCCAGATAACAGTGATCTGTCCCAATGAAGAAAATCGTGTACTCTATGGCATTATATTCAGCTGAGGCCTCTCTCCTCCCCAAACCCTGCCCTCCTCAGACTGTACCACAAAATCTCCCAGAATTCTACAACCTTACTTAGGCCTGGCCTCAATAAGTCCTCCCTCAAAGGCCAAAATAGGACTGGAAAGGATCTTACCCTCTCCCCCTGCCTTTTTACTCACAGAAACACAGCCTAGATACTGTGGTTGCCTAGCAACAGCTACTGAGGGAATCCATTGCTTGAAGCTACAGGTGCTTCTTTTATCATTTTGGGTTTTTTTAAACCTCCCCAATTTTTTTAAGATTTCACATTTTTTGGCAAACCTGGGGCCTTTTTCTGTCTTGCCCATTCACAGCTCCAGTTACAGGATTTAAGTATTCTCAGATTTGGCTCAGTGAACCCTAAGGGTACCTCTGATATTTATCTCTTTTGATTGCCACTTTCAACAGCTTGTTCAAAATAAGTGATACTAGTTTGGATGGTTTGATACTAGTCTACTCAGTTTAAGACATTTTCATTCATACAACCACTGGTGTAAACTTCATAGGGGCAGTGGAACTCCAACCCTCTCTGAGATTTCCCAGTGGGGTTTTTCCAGCTGTCAAATTCAATCAATCCTGCTTGTCTTTGTAACAACCTAGCAAGCTCAGAAAGAACAGGGCTGTTTTTGCTTATTTGTTTTTGTAAAGATAAGAGGAGGGAAGGCACTTCATTGGCTCATGTAGTCTGTGAAGAAACAGCAGAGAAAGAGGAAGAGTCTAGAAGGGAAGGAAGGAAAAGATTAACAAACCTGTTGGAATCTTTCTAGCAATCAGAAGGCCTCAATGGCTGGTCTGAAGAATGTATTTCCTATAGCCTACAATACAAACTCTGAGTAAATACATAGGGTTGCCAGGTCTGGGTTGGAAAATTCCTGGAGACTTTGGGAGTGGATCCAGGAGAAGGCAGCATTTGGGGAAAGGAGGGGCCTCAGCATGGTACAGTGCCATAGAGTCGACCTTTCAAAGCAGCCATTTTCTCCAGGGAAACTGATCTCTTTCAGCTGGAGAGCAGTTATAAAAGTGGAAGATCTCCAGGCCCCACCTGGAAGCTGGCAACCCTATAAATACTGGACCAAGAGAATTATGGTTTGCCTTCACAGATGGGATACTAATAATTACAGTATTATTGTGTCCTGGAGGGCCCTGCCGTAGACAAAAAAAATTGTCCCATCACCATTTTATCCTTAGTTTTGGTTGGGGTAAAAAACAAACAAACACTGGTTCCCCAAAGATGGTGAATTTATTCTACTACCTAGGCCCTCCTTTAAATAAAGAAATATTTCCATCTCCATTTTATATGTACCCTGGTGTGTTTGGGGGGAAGGGGGCAAAAGATTGTTACCCAAATATTGGAAGTTGGAGGTGGTAAACAGAGGCCTGTGTCCCAAATGGTAGAAGTTAAGACAAAAGGAAACAAAGGATATGAGACTATTTCTTTCTTTAGCTATTATTGTTCATGTGTCTATATATCAGGGAGAGGTATAAAACTGGTTCCCTGGGCACAAACTGGAAAAACATGGTTCAGTTTGGTTCAGGTTTCAGGGTGGGCCCACAAACTTAACCAATGAACCGAACCGAGCTAAAATGGCCTCATATGAACTGAACAGGTTCATTAATTTTGTGATGTGACAGAATGCTCCCCTGGTGTGCTAGAGACTCCAAACTCATCAGGGATCTCCAGCTGACTCTCAGCTACCTTCCCACCAAATTTGGTGAGGATTGTATTTAGAGGATATTAGTTATGCCCCCCCAAAGAAGGTGGCCTCAGGAAAGTGCTTTTGGGGAAATGTGAGGCACAACTTCAGGAGTTTATAGACTGGACCATGTGCTAGCTAAAGGTGTCAAACTCACAATGGACCTCCCCAGGATGCTTCCCTACATGCCTTCCAAGATATGTGCAGATTGGACTTGGGGGTCCAATTTCTGCCCCCCTCCCCCCAAAGAAGGTACCCCCAAGAAAGTGCTTTGGGGAAATGTTGGTTGTAGATTCAGGAGTGTATAGAATAGACTCTGTGCAAGCTAGTGAAGCAGGGACTGACCAGAGACCCAGGCCCAGCTGAGACCATAAGGCCTGCAGTCCAAATTCTGAACCTTGGTATCTAGCAGTAATGAACTTTAGCCTGAATAAATTGTAACCTTGCTTATTGTGACTAATAATCTGCTGACAGTTGAAAAGCAGAAGTTGCTAAGCTTGCAGAACAAAGGACAGAAAGTCCCTCTGTCCATATATGGGGAAAAACGCAAAACCAGAAGTCGGGATATGGTGGGGGCTAAGGCAAAGAGCAGGAGGATGGACAAGTCTGTGGGGATTTTTGAAATATAACTGTAAAATTGACTAATATGTTTGCTTGCTACTGTGACATGCCCCGACTGTATAAAGGCTGGCTGATATAAGGAAACGGGGTCCAGCCCTTATTGAGCACCCTGTGCTGCTGGACCAATAAAGCTTTATTTTTTTTTCACCTTTTCATCCATTGTCTGGTGCAACTCATTCTGATAGCTGGGGTTGCTCACTCGGAGAGCCCCGGCTTGAGGGTCTTTCCCGCTACATTTTCCTGGTGCATTGACCGGGAACAAGGGAAGGCCTAGTTCTCATTCAGCCAGGAGGCCTTACACCTCCCTTGAGCCATGGTCTCACCTCCGGCGGGGTGCGACAACTGGACAACAGGTGCCACTTCCAACTTCGGGAGGTTGTCTTTCCTCGTTTCCCATGGAGACAGGTACAACCTGCTCGCTCTCAGACCTGCCAAGTGAAAACGTGCCTGGGAAGCCTCCAGAGACTGGTGAGTATCAGTTCTGTTCTGTCCCTCCAAGAAGGAGGAAGAGGGGCCTGATCACCCCCTGGGTCTGTTGTCGGTATCTGGTTCTGGGCTTGTGTCAACCAGCACTCTGATCATCTGGGAGGGTGTTTGTGTGGAAAGGTGTGTGAACGGATTCACCCGTGTGGTGGGATTATAAGTGTGGACCTCTGATGGGCGCATTTTCCAGTTGGGTGACTGCACTGGGTCACTTAAGGGGGGAAGTGATTGTGGTTAGGGATACCCCCTCTGTGTCGAGGCTCCGGACCTCTTACTGGACCTCACCCCTACTATTCCTATTTGTCTGTCTTGGTCCCCTGGGTGGCCACCATGGGTGGGTCAGAGTCTAAAGTTCCACAAACCCCGCTAGCATACATGTTGAGGAATTTCCAGAGCATTTTCAACACTGCAGATTATGGTTATACACTAACCCCTATATGCTTGCAGACCCTATGCACCATAGATTGGGTAGAGTTCGGGGTGGGATGGCCGGAGACTGGGACCTTTGACCTAGAGATCCTCTGCCTAGTTTATAGCCAGGTTACTACGCCCCCCGCAGATCACCCAGACCAGTTCCCATACATAGACCTCTGGTATGACTATGCTAGAAAGAACCCCCCCAAAGCTGAAGTGGTTCTTTAAGACCCAGCAAGCCCAAAAGGTGACCCCTGTCTTGCTCTGCCCTGCTATGGCCCAGAAGCAGACTCCCCGCAAGGTCACTGACAAGTCTCCTCTGCCTGCAGCCCCGACACCGCCCCCAGTGTTCCAGTCAGCTCCAGAGGATGACCCAGTTGACTGGCCGCCACCCTACTTCAATGTTCCCTCTAAGCTCTGGAGTCTTGTGAGCAAAAATTCTACTTTGTGAGCTGCTGGTATTAAAGATGTGAGCGAGCCAATTGGCTACTGTGTAAATCAGTGTGCTCTGGAGCCATCCCTTCCTGAGCTAAGACCAAAATGTGTGAGCCGGAGGCTAAAAAACGGTGAGCCAGCTTACACTAACTCAGCTTAGAGGGAACACTGGCTACGTCCCTAGACCCCATTCACTCACTGTGGTCAAGGCAATTGCTGGGCATGGGGAGCCCCCCCTTCTTCACTGCCCTGCCTGGGCCCAGAAGCTATTGGTTCAAACTTCTAGCTTCTGATGCACAGAACTGGAACCCCCAGACAGTTGTGGAGGTGCTATCCAGTGTTAAGATAGAGATCCATAATGATATCTTTCTGGAATTAGATATCCCATTATTAAAGCTTCCAGCCCTAGGATGGAAAATACCTGGAGATTTTGTGGTGGAGCCTTGGGAGGGTGTGGTGTGGTGAAGGGAGGGGAGGGGAGGGATCTCATCAGGGTATAATGCCTTAGATTGTACCCTCCAAACAGCCATTTTCTCCAGGAAATTGGTCTTGGTCATCTGGAGATCAATTGTAATAGCAAGAGATCATTAGGTGCCACCTGGAGGCTGACAACCCTACCCATTATTGATGAACATTAATGATCTTCAACTTTTCCAAAAGGAGTTGCAAGCATGTGACATGAAGTCACATAGACAGGAAAAAGGATAGCTCAGAATATGAATCTGACTGTGCAAAGAAGGAATATTTCCCAGCACCGAGTGGCCTTGACTTGTGGTCTTGCTGCTTCTATTAGAATAGATACAAAGAAAAGTGGGTGAGTGGCATCATTGTTCTCTAAGTATGGGCCTTAAGAGCTGGTTCTTCCAGAAAAGTGGGGGCACTAATTACTATAATCCTGAAACTTGCCAAGTAGCAGATGGCAAAAATGTCTGGGATAGTTACAACAGGAAAAGCTGATCCTATGATACAACAGTGAGATTTCTTTTTACAGTTCACATTACTTGAGATAATGCATTTTAATTCATGCCTACTTGGCATGCAACTATTGGATTCCATATCTTTTGCTACATGTAATGAAAATAATATGTGTTTGTACAGTAGTGACAAAAACAGTCTGTCTGCAGCAAGGAGTAATAAAAATTAAAATATTCAGAATGTACAGAGCTTTTTTAAAGTGACAGAATGACAAATTTATCTGATGCTAAGTGCTACAATGAATTATTTATACAAAATGCAGCCCTTTGAATGTCAAGTTTAAAAAGAGAAAATGGAAAATGAATTGTCACATGACTTTTGGCATTGCAGAAGTCTTCAAGGTTGCCACTGGGCCATTTTGTTCTCCCTTTTAGTCTTGCTCAGCAAAATAAATCAATTTGGAAAGATAATCTAAGGCAAGGTCAAAGCCAAAAGAGACTTAGGGGTACAGTTAATTTTAACAACTATTTGAATTAAGCTGTTCTGTTTTTAATAAGATGCACATTTCCCCCCATTTTTTGACAAACAGCAATGTCCTGAATTTGATTTGTTTTAATTTGAGGTAACCTATATTATGTATCAGTAGATAAGAAGGTGAAATACCTGAAAAATCCAATTACCTTGGAAGTTGTCCTATTTCTGAACAGTAGATTCACTGGCTAATTATCTTCCAAAAAAGATTGCTCATCAACTCAACTATTAATAAATTTGCAAGGAAACTGTGTCCCCACCTGAATATAGTACTTATACCTGTCTTTCTTTGACTTTGGAGCACTGGAATATTCTATGCTGGACTATGACTAAATTCTGAGACTTTTTTGTTTGCAAACTGGGCCCATATGGATATTTCAAGAGCAGAGAATATTTTGTGATTTGTCTTCTACCCAAAAATAAATATATAACCTGCTTGATAACACGCTTTTCAAAACTTGACTAAATCTGAAGGAGCTTTGTATAAAACTGAGTGGAAAAAGCATTTCAAAGGTATGATCAAGCAACTGCCATAAAACATATGTACTAGGAAATTAACTTCCACGTAGCTAAAAACATCCTGCAGTAGGGACATAAGGATATAAAAAATCATGTGCCAACAAGGAGGCAAATTCAGTGTTGCCTGATCTTTGACCTTTTTTTTTTTTTTACAGTTTTTAGTGAAAACACCATAAAATGGCTTAAGCAAAGAAATTACCTACCTTTTAATGAAATATATAGTGGAATTATATTTGGGATATACAGCTTGCTCAAGAAGCCAGTTATTTAGTAAGTCTATGCTGCTGTTCTTTTTATTATTTTTCTATGGTGACAGGTATAACTGAGGAGGGAATCCTTTAATGTTATCATTTTGTAGTGGGAGCCATCCTTAATCCCTTTATGGTTGATACACTTCCTGGCTGTCTCCCTTCTTTCACACTTAATCATATTGTTGTTTTGAAAAAAAGCCTCAAGTATTTTTGTCATTAAAAAAAATGCTTTCTGACTTAGTAGTATTGTTTAAAAGCCTTCTGCTGGCATGAACCAGCCACAGAAAGAGGCTCTCAAAACTGAACAGATGGTAAGGGAGAAGAGTTTTCAAAATACTATCTATAGCTGAGTTCAGACCACAGCACAACCTTAAAAAAAATTCTAGAGAGAAGCCATGCAGAAAAAAGGACATTGTACTAAACCCACATCAGAAATAACTAGGCTTGCCAAACTCCAGGTGGGTCCTGGAGATCTCCTGGAATTACAATTGATCTCCAGACAACAGATATCCAGCTGTTTCACCTGGAGAAAACAGCTGCTTTGGTGGTGAAACTGTACAGAAATCACTTCCCTGCTGATGTCCCTCCCCTCCCCAAACCCTGCCTACCCCACACTCTACTCTCACATCTTCAGGAATTTCCCAAGCTAGAGTTGGAAACCCTAGAAATAACAGAGACTTCAGTCTAAAAATAAATCATTAATAAATGAACATAGGAAAGAGAATATTCAAAAAGCAATACGGTTGGACAATTTATTTATTTACTGAATTTATACCTTTCTCACCAATAAATCCACCAATTAATACTGAATCCACCTTTCTCACCAATAGGAACCCAAAACAGCTTACATCATTCTCCTTGCCAACAAACCTTTGAGGTAGGTTAGACCAAATGGGAAGGGAGCACTCACTGGAGAAGGCCCTGATGCTGGGAAAGATTGAAGGTAAAAGAAGAAGGGGAAGGCAAAGGATGAGATGGTTAGACAGTGTCATTGATGCAACGGGCATGGAGTTGGGTGAGCTCTGGAGGGTGACAGAGAACAGAGGGGCCTGGAATGATGTGGTCCATGGGGTCGCGAAGAGTCAGACTGGACTGTGCAACTGAACAACAACAACAAAAAGGTTGATAGTGACTGTCGCAAGGTCACCCAGCAAACTTCCATAGCAAATTGTAGATTTGAACCTGGATCTCCCTGGTCCTTGTCTGACACTCTAATCTCTCTATCACACTGGTTAACAAAGGAATAAGATAACAAAGTACAGTGTAAAGTAAAAACTGAATAAACTTGAATAAGATTGAATGAAGCTCCCTAGCAAAACACAGCTTCCAAAAATTAAGACTTACTTCTTCAAAGAAAAAAAGAATAAAAAAAGAAAGACAGGATCCTGCTTCACCATGCCAAAGAGGTTAGAACCAACGTATAAAGTGCAATCCTAAACACAGTTATACCCATTCTGTGTTAGAGTTTAGAAGCACATAACTGTTTAGAATTCCACTGTTCATCTCAAGAGACATTATTTTGTCTTGCTGCAATTGTAGCCGTTGCAAAACAGTGAGTAAGCAGAATGTTTTCAGTTTTATTTGGCATCAATGATCTAAGGGGTTTAAACCTCAAATTCAGCTGGATTTATTTTCTGACATATTTTAGGTTTTTGCCTCAATCTTGGAGTTAGGCTTTCCCCCCAGTATATCAATAGCTGTGGCCAGTGGCAGTATGAAAGCAGGGAAGCTTTATTTTAATGAGAATATATATATGCTTTCAAAAAGACTAGCTAAGTATCACTAAATTTTCAGTCATTAATTCATTATTACATTCCACATTATTTCAGCTCATACTTATCTGTCCTTGCAGGTTCTTAAGTATGAAGTAAAGTAAAATAGGTATAAGGCAGTCCAAAAATCTGAAAACAAAACCCACATCATAGCTTTTATTAGGAGTGAGCAAAATTGCATAAAACACTGCAAGTTTTAAAAGTATACTGAACTCTTCATGAGACTAGATTTTGTTAAGGGGGTGGGTGTGATCTCAAGGCCTTGTCCTGTAAGATCTTGTGTGAAAGGCTGAGTAGGCATTTTGATATAAAATGGTGCTAGTCAGGGGTCATTTCGAACAGGAGCTCGGGGGAGCTCAGCTCCGGGAGTTGGTGCCAGCCCCCCCCCTCCCGGTGGGGGAATGCCTGCCTGTGTCATGGCTGCAGCAAAATGACCCTGTCCCCTGGAAAGGTCCTTGTTCCTCCAACCAGCCTTCTGAAGGCTTCAGCCACCACTGAAGCTATCCTCCCAGAATAGTGGTATTTCTGAGGCTTGGATTAGTAGCTGTCCCCTTTCTTTCTTTCTTTCTCTCTTTCTCTCTTTCTCTCTTTCTTTCTTTCTCTCTCTCTCTCTTTCTTTCTTTCTCTCTGTCTCTCTCTGTCTCTCTCTCCTTCCTTCCTTCCTTCTGACATACTTTCAGTGATGTCAGGTGGTGTAGCATATGCTAATAAGTTATGCTAATGAGTTATGCTAATGAGCTTCTGTACCTCTTTTTCTACAAAATATCCCTGGTGCTATTGTCAGGAAAAAGTCAAAAGCAAAAGAAAAGGAAGGCTCCCATTGAAAATACCAGTGTGTGTGTGTGTATGTGTGTGAGTGAGAGTGAGAGAGAGAGAACAGATCATCAGATGGGACACACAGTTTGTTTCAAAGGCTGACTGCAGAAGAAGGACATGGTAGTCAATGCATTAACAATAGGAGAGATTAATTTTAGTCAGGGCAGAAGAGAATGGAAGTCAAATTATGTAATATTACTTTGTATTGGGGGGACCATAATTACAGTCCTTTCCTAGGCTTTTTCTTTTCCAGTTGATGGATCTTTCTTTTACTCTGCCAATTCAAATAGTCTCAAAGAAAAAAGAAGTTGCAGGTAGCTGCATTGGTCCAACACAAAACGCCAAAACAAAAGTAACATAATACCCTTTATTATTCTTATTAAACAAGATGACATAAAATAGTGCAAGTTTTTGAGTGCTTTGGGGGGGGGGTTATCAACCCTAAGGGGAACTGATCTCTGTAGTTGGGAGATCCATTGTGGTTCCTGGAGAGCCACCACCACTGCTGCTGCTGTGGGGGAGAGGAAGCAGGCAGGAGGCTGGGAGAGTGAAGGAGCAGAAAGAGAGAGTGATGGGGTGGGGGCACAGCATGAGAGAACAAGAGTGATGAGGTGGGAAGGCAGAAAAAGAATGAAAGAGTAATGAGGTGGGGAGGCAGAAAAAGAATGAAAGAGTGAAGTGGTGGAGAGATGGGGAGGCAGAAGGAGAGAGTGATGGGGTGGGGGCAGAAAGAGAAAGTGATAGGCATGGAGGAAAGATAGGGTAAGGAGAGTGGCAGCAGGAGAGAGACAGAGTGAGAGACTGAGAGAAGGTGGGGGAGAGCGGAGGAAGCAAAGGTGTGGAGAAGGGGATAGCTGCTTCCACAAGTTTTTTTGTGGGTCCCCACTTGTTTGTGTGTGTGTCGGCAGCTCTCTCAGGTAGAAGTGTCTCACATCACCTACTCCCTAGTCCTTTAAATCTGGCAAAAGGAAACCACTCCTTTCTTACACCTCTATGGATTGTGTTTTCTTCTAGAACATCAGGACCTTCCATTTCAATATAATGAATCATGTCTCCCCCCCACCCCCATCAAATTGTTGACTAATTACATGTTGTCACTGTTGATGTTTCCATTTTATTTTTGCTTTATTGTACAGAGACACAATAATAAATGGCGCATGAAATGACTATAGCTGCTATCACACACACTAAATAATCCACTTTTAATCCCATTTCAGTGCACTTTCCAACTGGATTTTACTGTGTGAACTGGCAAAATCCAGTTTGAAAGTGCGCTGAAAGTGGATTGAAAGTGGATTGTTTAGTGTGTGCGATTGCAGCTTACGTGTTGAAAGGCAAGCTTGACATCTGAAATTGTATCTAACATTTGCAGTTCAATATAAATGTACTTACAAGTTTACAACATCCACAATTACTCTCGAGCAAAATTATTTACCTACCTATTTTTCTTTTTTTTAATAATATTTTATTAAACTTTTAACAAGTTTAACAAACTTAACAAGTATAATTACAAAACATATCAACTAAGGTTACCTACCTATTTTTCAAGTAAATAGATCATCATTGTCATCATTGTTATTGCGATAAACATATCTGGATCTGAATGATGCATTCATGGGTGTGTACAAATTATTGTTGTGTTTACACTGAGCTAGAACCTTATTGCTAAACATCATGTGGTGGTGTTAGCCAAATTGCTCTGGTTTTAAGATTAGCAATTGGCAAATAACTGGGTTACAGTCAACTATACCAAGGTCTCGCCCCTTCCAGGAGTTCCCAGTAAATAGGCACTGAGGCAGAGGTCAGTTTAAATGATGTTTACTATAAAATGTTCTCAAGCATACAAAAACAGAATCACACACACAAATACACAGCTCCTAAGAAACTTAGATAAAGAAATAGCACTGTTGCATGAGCAGGAGAAGCATTGGTCGGGAGATACTTTACCTGTCCTGGAGATGGGTTGTCCGTTCCAAAAGAAGAATGGAGGGGTTTGGAAAGAAAATAGGGAGTGTGCTCTGAACCGGCAGAAACATGCTTCTCTCTGGCTGCAGACTCAGAGATCAAAGATGAAGGGAGGGTATTGGGATAACAAGCCGGACTTGAGAGGGGTAAAAGCAGATAGGGGTCGTGGAAGCTCAAGAGACCGATTGCATGGAATGCAACCTCTTTTATTAGGTGATTTGGGGGGCGGGCAGCGTCGACCACATCCCACTAACACACCTTCCAGGTAGTCTGTCCCTACAAACCCTATCATTGGTTAAAGGAAAAAGAGGAAGGGATGCGGAGGGGTGGTCAATATTGCAACACTAGGGGCTAGACAGGAACTGACACCTGGGCAAGCGTCCGATGAGTCACCGAGCTATCCTATTGTCCCTTGATGGCCCTAGCCTGGCCAGTTGATGGGCAAAAGGTTAGTTGCCAGGTAACTTCATTTAGCATAATCCATGTAGGTATGTTGGAAAGGGTTGGGGTTGCCTAGCGCAAGGTGATAGGAGAACCCTTGTGCAATGTGGTTCTTGTCTCTTGTCTTTGTGTGAACCATGTCGGGTGCCTGCTTCCTGGAATAGACTGGCGCCTCTTACAGCAGCAAAGAGTGCATGTAGTCCTTTAAAGCATAACATCCCAAAGTTCAGACTTATGAACATTAAAGTCCATAAGAACACATGCTGTGCCTTGCTAGGCAACAGTGGTGCTTAGTGACAGCCAGGATTCAGATTGGGGTTGCACAGGAGAAGACATTCTTCTACCCTAACATGATTTTGCTACTTGAAACGGCACTCCCACTTTTTTCTTTAAATGATTTTAATAGCAGGGGGAGTCCTGTTTCAGTCTGTAAAATGTGAAAGGGTTAATCTCTCTGCCCCTCCCTATGCAGCCGAAATCTTCAATGGGGTAGCATGAAGCTGTAAATGAGTTTTACAAAATATTGGAAAATATCTGCTCACTGATCTTCCAAGTGCCATGTTTGTTTTTATCCTTACATCTTGGCGTACATGTACAAGACCTGCTCACACACTGTAATCACATTGCACTTGGAGTTGAAATTTCTGCTAGTGGTGAGGAGTGTGTATTTCTGCTGGCAGAATGCAGGTTTGCCACCCCATTTGGAATAAAGAGGCAGACACAGATATGGATTTAAACAAGGGCCACTTTATTTAATTTAACTAACCTGTGTGGCGAGGGAACTAACAAAACATACATGCGGAATAAGCAAGACTGGTCCCACCTGGGACCACCTTCTTGCTCTCCATTGAACGAGACACCTTACCCCCTCTGGAGTCTCATTTCCTGACCATGACCTGGCCAGCTGTAGGCTACCCTGTGACCCCTTCCCGGAAACCCTAAAACTTGCTGGAGGAACCTGTCCAGGGTCCTTCCAAAAGCCCTCAACCCCAACCCTGGGCCCTAAAACCCGAAGGTTGTTTGTGAGGAACTTTTATTCTCAAAGAAATATACATACAGGTGCTCACCGGATCCGCATTGTAACTCACCCAAAACCGCCATTGCCAGGACCAAGCCTCTGCTTAGGTCCTAGCACCCACCAGACAGCCCATAGCTGCCCAAACCCCTTGCTGGAAATTAGACAAAAATAAATCATTGCCCTTGTCAGATAAATGTATGCCATCATCCCTATACAGGTCAGGCAGATCAACCCATATATTGAGGTATGGCAAAAACTGACCCAAACCTCCATCCATGGAGGAATGCAATTGCCTGTTAACTTTTCTCTGTGCTCTATCTAGCCCCCTGGGGTCACCCATACCATGCCACACTCTGTGCAGTAGCAAGGCAGGCCAAACAATGCAAACTCCTGGCTATCTGTTCTTAATCTCCCCCAAATCTTCTATTGCCTGTATGATCAGAACTTTTCCTTTCATCCATCCAAGATCATTTCCACCAAGGTGGACCACCAGTATCTGAGGGGGCAGATCCTTTCTTCTCTCCATCAACAATGGAATGAGCCCAGGCCATCTCATGCCCCGCCAACCACAACATTCAATGATGGCCCACTCACTCAGGTCCAACTGTGACCCAAAGTGCATCCTGCATGCCCAGTGACCTGCCCATAATATCATACTATTGCTGCAGATGATGACTCGCCGTCTTGCCAGGCTGCCAACAGGACCTGAAACAAAAACTAGATTAACACTGATTCAACTCATAACCAAGAATGAACAACTACTCACAAACAGTAGCATTATGAGCTACCTCCTACCCCCCTTTCCATCAAACTTTAAACCCCCTCACATAAGGTCTGTAGCAATGAGATCTCCAGTGACCCAACTTATTAAAAAGTTCCTGGTACCCCATTGCTGCTGCCATGGAAGCCGCCCCAATCCTGAATGAGTGGGTTTCAAATTGGTACTGGCCTAAGCCCAGAACCTCCAAGGCGCGCTTTGTCACAGCCCAGAATTGGTACTTGGTGAGCAGGGACTCCACAGTGTTCCCTCTAAGCTGAGTTAGTGTGAGCTAGCTCACAGTTTTTTAGCCTCCAGCTCATACATTTTTGTCTTAGCTCAGGAAAGATGGCTCCAGAGCAAATTAATTTATTCAGTAGCCAAATTGCTTGCTCACAACTTTAATGCCAGTAGCTCACAGAGTGGAATTTTTGCTCACAAGACTCCACAGCTTAGATGGAGCATTGGCGGGGAGTTATCTACATGAATAAATAGAGGTCCTTTAATGGAACCTCCAACTCCCAAGTATTGCCATAAAACGACAACAGGGCACAATGTGCCATCCTGACAAGATCCTATATTAAGAATGGTACCTTTATGACACTGGTCAGTTTTGGACCTCCGAATTGTAATTCTAATGTTTGACCCCGCTAGACTCATGTCCCCAAAACTAAGAGCGCGCCCAGACTTGTCCTCCCTCGAACAGATGACCAGTTCACTAATCCTTAGTGCATCAAAAAATGCTATCAATGCTGCTGAATGAAACAGCAAAACCTCAAAGGAGGAAGAGCACACCCCTGGCCATACTTCTCTCAAACCTTTCAGTATTGTTGGTGAAATAGGATCCCGCACATCAGGTGTCTTAAGTGTCTCCTGAGACCAGCCTTCCAACATTTACTGAATACAAAAATCCCATTTTATCAGAATATCCTTTAGATTTGCTCAAGTATGCTATAGCTGCTAGTTTTCCTTTAATTGACCTAACCACCAGATTTTTTCTTTTCAGCATCACTGAAAATTGTATCAAATTATCAACCGGAATTGGCCACTCGTCCCGTAGCCTTACCTGATGCCTAAATAGGATAACTGATGGCCAGCCCTCTTATAAGCCTTTCTGGTATTTGGCACCAGAGCTAGGCCAATTGCCCCTTCAGCTTCAGATCTCCAATCTGCCACAATTGCTGAGGCATGCGTACCAGGTAAGGATCTGCCTCCGGAGCCAGCTGATGGAATCTCTCAATCTGTTTATGAGATGGAGCATCAGCAACCCCATTATTGACCCCCGGTACATGCCTAGTGTTGAACAAGATGTTATATTGGAGACAATGCAAAGTGAATAACCTGACTAAAGACATTACCCTAGGGGACCTTAAAGTAAGTGAATTGATAACATGAATTGCTGCTAAACTATCACACCAGAAGTGTATTGTATGATTCTCCAGTTGTTCTGGCCAAAGCCACATTGCCACCACGATGGGGGAAAACTCATACCTCTAGTAATCCACGTTCTGTGATGAGGGCAACAAAGTCCTTTCATCGCATCACACAGGAGAGCGCAGCTGGGGGCCACAACCTTGCAAGCAAAGTTAAGGTGACCCGCCAACTGTTGCAGTTCCACTAGTGAAAGCTTACTTCTACTTAAAGCCTTTGCAATCATAGCCCTCAACTTCACTAGCTTCTCCTCAGGAAGTCTGGACAATTGCCTAATTGTGTCCAGTTCCATGCCCAAAAAGGTAAGGGTGGTAGCAGGCCCCTCGGTCTTTTCATGTGCGAGCGGGACCCCAAGTTCACCCATCAACTGAAGAAAACTGAACAGCAAATGGGAACACTGACCAGAGCCTTGCCAGCCTGCAAACAAAAAAAATCATCTAAGTAGTGTGCTGTTGTAACTAAACCAGCTCTAACCTGAAGGGCCCATTCCAAAAAGGAACTAAAGCATTCAAAAGTAGCACATGAGATGGAACATCCCATAGGAAGGGCCCTATCCATATAAAATCTGCCTTCAAAACCAAAGCCTAAAAGCTCAAAATCTAAAGGGTGAACCTGCAATAAACGGAAGGCTGATTTTATGTCATACTTGGCTAGCTCAGCCCCCTGCTCACATTGCCTAACTACCCACACAGCCTGATCAAATGAGGTGTAATGAACTGAACAGAGTTCAACAGAAATTGCATCATTCACTGACACACACACACACCTGTGGATAGGAGAGATGATGAATGAGACAATATTCCCCAAGTGCCTTTTTGGGTACAACTCCCAAAGGCAACACCTGTAAATTCAAAACCAGTGGCTTAGAAAAAGATCCCAGCACTCTACCTTCCCTGCATTCCTTCTGAGTCTTTTCCCATACAACCTGCTCTAAACCGAGCACTGAACATAAGTTTGACGAAAGGAAAGGCTGCCTCTCCCCTTAAAATGGAATCCTAAAACCAAACTTAAAACCTTCCAACAGGAAACAGCGATCCCCAAATTTAGGATAATTTAATTCGACTGGGCCCCTTTTTCAGGAGGCTGGCCTTGTTCAGCATTACCTGGTCACCTTCCTCCCTTGAAGTCTTTAGCACCTGCCTTGCCTCGAGCCCTCAGGCAAAATGAGAACCCATGTGGCCCAGCGCAGACTGGACACTCATGTCTAAATGTGCATGACTTACAGCTACAGGACCCATAGGAAGTAAATTCCGCAAAGCGGGCGTTACTGAACCACCTGCCCATCCTGAGGGCAGGTACCCATTAAGTCCTGTAGTCATTGAACTAAATGCCCAGTGTCCAATCTATCCCCCTTAGAGGAGCAAGATACAGACATGGTTTGCATCCATAGTCGAGGGTGAATCTGGTCTCAACACAGCATGGGATTCATCCCTGCACGCATGCAAAATTTCTGTCATACTGCAACCATGCACCTCCAGTAAAATCCCTATACCCTCTTTAAATGATGTCCATGTATTGTAGTATGGGTAATGCTGTCCGTGGCTGTGTTCTAACAATAATCCCCGCATAAACCAGAAACCCTGGGTACCAATTAGCCCATGTTCTATCTGCTTTGTATCTTCTCAGCCTCTCCTTGTCATGCTCATCCAAGTCATCTTTGTCCTTCTTCTCTAATTCCCTGAACAGTAAACTAAAAACATGCACATAGTATCCCCATATAATCTTATCCCTAGTAGTGGATGTGAGGTGATCACCAAGTGGCATAGCCTGATCCCCAAATGGTAGTGCCATCACAGGCACATTGTCATATGTCATGTGCGTAGCATCCCATGTAGGCACAAGTGCACTGCCATCCACTGCCATGTAGCATCCCATGTAGGCACAAGTACACTGCCATCCACTGCCAGGGAGCTGCCCAAACTCAACCCCCAAGGCCATCCTGGAGGACATGGGGGCACCTGTGGATGCTTGGGATCTACCTGATGTTGTTGGGCTGAAGCTCCTAAAGCAACCATCTGTCCCCAAGGTCCCCAAGGCCATGTTGGCCAGCCCACAGGCAGCTAAGTACCCCCTGGTGGAGTGGACCCATCTTTACCTCCAGATTGCCCTCCATTTTCTTTTCAACATTGAGGTCACCCCCCCCCCCAGTGGAGCTGCCCTGTTGATCACCCTTAAGCTCCATGGACGTCCCTGCCCCCCATCCATCGCCTCCAGTGTTGAACTGTATCTGCGAGTAATATCAGATAAATTAACTAACACACAAACCTGAAAAGCCGTGTCTGAAACATTCAGTGTTTGCAGAAGAGGTGCCTCAGGCCTTGCTGGCATGGAAGCCTCCCCTATCCTTTTCTCTATGGCCGCGAGCCTTTCTAAAATTGCCCGCTGCCCAGGATCCTCAGTCCCATCATCCAAAGAAGCTGGAGGTGCTGGGCATTTGAAAGCCGGTACTGGATGCCCTGGAGCTGGCTGCTTATCCTTGGCCTGCCCCTGCCCCTTCTTAGGTGCCATACTTACATCAAATGAAACAAGTAATGTCAATAGTGACTATTGAATGAAATATGATTGTTAGAATCGCCATGAATTATACACTGTACGTTCCAACCCTTATTTAGGCACTATTAGTATCACTATTAAGTCCTTCCCTTTCTCTTTCTCTCCCTCTCCTTTCTTCAAGTATACACACACACACACACACACATATATATACACACACACACACAAGTTCAACTGCCTTCACCAAGGGAGAAGTGAACCCAATCAGCCACCAGGGGCCAGCACACCTCTCCCAGATTCAAATGAGACTGTGGTGATCGTCAGCCTGCACCAGATGGCCAAAAACAGTCAGAGCCTTCAGGCCCAAGAAGAACTGATGCTCACACCCTCAGAAAAGCCACCTCAGTAACACCCGCAGCCGATCAGGAACAACCCCAACTCTAGGACCTGCCGCCCCCTGGGACCCTGTGCCCCTTTGGACAATGGTATGTGCCCACACTTGCTAGAGCAGAAGGAGCTGATACTAATTTGGAACCCCTCGCATCCTAGATTGGCCCTCCCTTGCTCGGTTCAATGTTCTCCCATCTGCTATTCTTGAGGGGAGGTATAAGAAAATTCCTTATGCACTTAGGTACTGCGGATGCAAGAAGAAAGAATTAGAAACAATTGAGCATGCACTCTTACATTGTAATTTGCTAAATGATATTTGAGCAAAATTTCTAGAAGTCCCCCTTAGTAAGGTAGCAGGCCAACTGGACAGAATCAAGCTACATTACCTCCTTTCTTCTCTAGATCCAGAGATTATTGAACTGACTGCTAAGTTTCTTCATGGTCTTATAAAACGGAAGAATCTTCCTGATCATTTTAACTGAGTTTAATAAAATTGTAAAATTTAATTTTAAGGCTTTTAGAATTTAAAGATTCCTATGATATGGCTGAATATATCCCGTTATAATTTAAGTTTATAAATTCGATACACCTCTGTAATGGTTTTAGGGTTAACTATTTTCTGCAAATTTTGGGACTGTTTTATCTTAATGGGAATTGCTTTTAAAATTTTATGCCAATAAAAGGTATTTTTGTTGTTGTTGTTGGTTGGCCCTTGGTTGGCAGGCTCACTATCGCCTGCCTGGCCCGTGTCCCATTCTCCCCTGTCTGGGACTTATGCCAAATGCCGCCACCCATAGGGAAGCAACCCATAGGGAAAGCCCACCCCAGACGCTGTGATTGTTGTTTTGCAAAACACCCCCCAGGAAGGACTTGTGCAGCCACCGTGCAGTCTGAATTGCACCAGTCCATGGGCTGAAGAGGAATGCTCCAACAGCTGATGTCGACTCCTTTTGCCGCCGACAGCCTTCCCAACCAATGCTTGACTCTGAGCGGCCTAAGGTAAGCCTGCTGGAGCTCCTACTCATGCCGATCTTCACCTCAAAAGAGGCTGAATAAAGCTCCTGGCTCCACCCCCTGATGCATGAACATTGCTCCGAGCAGAGTCTGCCTCCCTCCTTCCCAGGCAGCAAAAGTGGCCCCTCCCTCCATGCGCTGTTGGCTTTGGAGGGAGAAGGGAGCTGGATTCAGTCAGGAATATAAAGTTATTTTAATAGGTATGTTGTGTATGGTTTTCTTAAAGCAAGGGGTAGGCAGAATGTACTCAGCTGTGACCAGTCACTCTCTTAGCAATCAAAGTAACTTTCTGCCTCTCCTTCAGTGCAGTTGTAATCACTCCCTTGGCTTATCCTTCAAATCTACTGCAGCAGCTTGTCTTCCCTTTTGTGCAAGCATACATACACCTTTGCTCTCGATGGGAAACAACAGCATCAGCACCCTTTTCCATTTGTCTTTCTTCCTTTTCCTGCATGTGTGCTCTGGTTAGGAAAGGGGTATGCTATTGACTTTTCCCCTGCATCAAACTTTCTGTTTGATTCTTCCAGGAAACATAAGGGTAACACTATATTTCTCCCTACTGCAGGGCATATGACAGTTATTTTTATTTGTTTGTTTTGGGAAAACAGCAGATGAATGATTTCCAGTGGGGAAACCTGAGCCCTGCAGACTTCCTCTGAAACACTATAATTTTTTGCACATGCTGCCATTTTGTGACTGGCTCTCCCACTAGGGCTGCCAAGTCCAACTTGGGAAATATCTGGGGTCTTTGGGGGTGGAGCCAGGAGACTTTGGGGGTGGAACCAGGAGAAAGGAAGTGACATCATTTTGTGATGTCACATCCTGTGATGTTGCTTCCACATGCTGACACATGAACTCATGAAGTTTCCTAATACTGAATCAGGCCATTGGTCCATCAAGGTCAGTATTGACTACTCAGACTGGTAGTGGCTCTCCAGGGTCTCAGGCTGAGATCTTTAATGTCACCTATTACCTGATCCTTTTTTAGCTGAAGAGGCTGATACCTCCTGCATGTCAAGCAGATGCTCTATCACTGAGCAACGGCCCTACTGAATCCTTCCTCATCTCGGCAGAATATGAAGCCCTAAGTGCTACACAAGTGCTAAATATGATTTTCATATCATAAGAACAGGAGAGAAGCCACAGTGGATCGGCCCATCCAGTACAGCCCATCCAGTACAACACTCTGTGTCACACAGTGGCCAAAAATACCAGGTGCCCTCAGGAGGTCCAGCAGCGGGGCCAGAACTCCAGAAGCCCTCCCACTGTTGCCCCCCAAGCACCAAGAATGCAGAGCCTCACTGCCCCAGACAAAGGGTTCCATTTAGACCTTGTGGCTAATAATAGCCACTGACAGACCTCTCCTGGATGGGGACAGAGAGAGAGAGACAGACAGACAGACAGAAAAAAGAAAGAAAGAGGGAGAGAGAGAGAAGGGGAAAAAACTGGCAGAGGCACTTACTTCCATTTAGACCTTGTGGCTATAATAGCCACTGATAGACCTCTGCTGGATGGGGACAGAGAGAGAGACAGACAGACAGACAGACAGAAAAAAGAAAGGGAGAGAGAATGAAAAGAGCTGGAAGAGAAACTCACCTTGCCAGCCACATGCAAAAGCAGCTCCTTCAGTCCCTCCTTAATCTCTGGGCGGGGCTCTCTTGCTGTGGAAGAAGCTCTCTTGCTGACTTCTTAAAGGGGAAATGTCTGGCGAGGCTTTTTACTGCAGGGCAGGCTCTCTGCAGACATTTCCCTTTTAAGGCAGCCATTTAGTCCCCCCGGTGGCCATCTTTGGAAAAGCGGGAGGTAAGCTCTAAAAATCGGTGTTTCCCCCGCCCAAGCGGGGGACTTGGCAGCCCTATCTCCCACCAAGATGCTCTTTGTGACTGGTAGCTGCTTGGCAAGGCTCTTGGGCGGGGGTGGGTGGGTGGGATGAAGCAGCTCCCAGAAATGTGAAGTCTACCCTTCTATTAGGTTCTAATCAACATACCAAATACATAAATATGTGGTTAACATACAAACAACAATTAATTGATCTGGTTTGGATCGGTTGTATGTAGTTAACTACCCAGTGGTGAGGGAATGCCTTTGGCAAAGGTCCCCTTGGTTTATATTACAGTACAGCATGGAGAATGAGTTCTTGGGGTAGGGATTTGGGTGAGTTGATCAAATGGAGACCTGCAATGACCATATCCTTATTTGTTTTGTAAACCTTACTCTTCTGGCTAATAGGTTGAGTAGTAGATTTTAGTAAATGGGGATATGTGGTAGAATTTCTGTCCCACTTTCAGTGTGCCTATTGTTGTCGTAAACACATTTGCAAGAAGAATGGTTGGATTAGGCTGGCATCTGCATAGGAACTGGTATTTCCCTTTTGTACTACTGGAGAAATGTTGCTAGAATACCTTACAAATGCAGTTTTCTTCTTTGAGGGAGAAGGATGAGAACAAAGCAGAATTAACTGTATCTTTCTACTGTTAATTCTGTCTTCACCCACCATTGACTGCCCAGCTTTCTGCCATACCAGCTCCAATGGGTACTAGCTACCCCTGTACAAAATGCATCAATAGATGCTAAGATTTCTTGTTTATCATATCTATGATCTAGCATTGGTCCAAAAAGCTTATAGAGTTGTATAAGAAGTTGTCAGATTAATCTTAGAACAGCAACTTGCCCGAGATCACTACCTTATTAAGTAGCTTCAGGAGGGTACCCATATTGAACTGCTGCAGAAGAGCTAGATTCTGATGAAGGGAGCTTTGACTCTTGAAAGTTTATACCCTCAAAAACTTGTTGGTCTCTAAGATGCTACTGGACTTGAATCTACATTGTTCAACAGGAGATTTGAACCTAGGTCTACATTCTGTTCATTCTACTACCTTGGCTAAAAGGCTATTGTTCTTCAACACTACATGGGGCCTAAGGTTTCATCCTTTTGTTCTGATCAACAATAAAGACAAAGCCTAAGTGTGAAGATTTGGGTTGTCTCATACTGATTCCTGGCTACTAATGTTGTTTCTTTTCCTTTGTTATTTCATTCTGTGTTGATATTTATACTGTAGTGTTCACTATTCTACTTGGCACCATGTATGCTGATAGTACTGTATCTAGAAATAAATACTAAACCACAGCATCTAATGATTTTTTATTACAAAATCACTTCTAAAAATAGTTTTCTGGGGAAAGTGGCAATTACTGTACTCAGAATAGTTATGATTAAAACATAACTAGGGAAGAAGGAAACTTTCAGATTAATTTTATTTTCTATTAGTCTATCAATAAATGAATGGAAGGATGGTGTGAATCAGTCTTAAAGAGTGGCCAATAATTCTTCTATGGTTCTAATTTGCTGGCAATTATCAGGGTTCTTTATCATCATATACACATTTTTTAAAAAAATTATCACTTAAGTAAAACTAAAAATAAAATAAAATATTCCACACTAACCAAAATGCTGCTAAGGTCTTGGATCCTGGTACTGTAGTTCAAAGCAAACCAGATCCCACAACTGTAGACTGTCTTTGTAGCTCAAGGAAACAAATTCCCTTCCATTTTCAAGAAACGGAAAAGCGGATGTGAAAGGTTACAAAGCAATAATAACTTTTAATGGTGACAAGAGTACTCAAAGGGAAGTGGTTAGGAAAACAGCATGAAATAAAGGAAATAAATTCTGACTGAATACTTGACTTTGCAAGTTCCAACACTGTCAAAATTTAAATGGGATTTCTTCACATATCTTTAAAAAAGGAGTAGAGCTGAATTGCTTATAAAAGTGCTGTTACATTTAATTAAGAGCTGTGGATTTTGTAAGTTAGCTAGTCATATTTGTTTAATCATGTTTCTGTCATATATAAATAGGAGTGATGTGGCCTTAACAATAAAACCAGTGATATGGCCTTAGCAATAAAACCAGAACACAGTTAAGTGGAGGAACCATAGCACATCTTTGTGTTCCAGTGTCAATTGCCAGGTTAAAGGATCTCAAGATGAGGGAAAGAGTTTTGTTAATAATCAGTAACTCTACCACTCCCAAGTGCAGTAACTTGACACAAAATTTGGCATTACACTGAGAAGTAAAACTTCAGTGATCACCTAGCTCACATTTGTTTGATCACAAAGTGCAAGGAGTAACTTAATCTGAGCTGCTTTGGCCCTTAGCTTGGTGATATTGTGGTGGATGTCATCTGAAGTAGAGAGAGAGTCATGGGGAACTCTCAGAGTGCAATCCTAAATATACTTCCTGGGAATAAGCTTCTTGATCAGACCTGAATAGGATTCTAGACCTGTTGGACTGCTTTGTCAGTCTAATGCTCCTGTAGCTGGTTCCATCACTTCCTTCTACTATTGTTATATAGCTTGATTCTGTTGGCCCTGCATGTTAATATGAGGTGATAGCAGGGCTTTTTTTGTAGAAAAAGCCCAGCAGGAACTCATTAGCATAATAGGCCACACCCCAACAGAAACTCATTAGCATATTAGGCCACACCCCGACAGTGCAGCTTCCTCCCAGGATTGGCTTCCCCAGGTGCCCAGCGGCTTGTGGGGCACCTGGGGAGCCCGAGGAGGGGAGGCAGTTTAATCTGCCTGCCTTCCCTGGATTGGCTTGACTTCACCAAACCCCCCCCCCCCGTGGCTTGCAAGGCACCTGGGGAACCCAAGGGGGGGTGTGAGGCTGTAGGCATGGCCAACTTGGAAGCCAGCCGGAACTCCGTTCCTGTGCATTCCTGCCCAAAAATAGCCCTGGGTGATAGTATGTGAGCAGCTGGCTGCATGAACCATTCTTTATGTCAAGCTTCTACAGAATTTCTATTCATAAATATTACTTGCACCCTACCAGTTTTGTATAGGATAAAACTGAAACTATTGGCTTGAATACACCAGAAGATTTCTAGGATCTTTGCCCAAGTGCTATGGTCCTTGCACAAGTAAAAGTGTGAAAAAACTGCATAATTGTAGATTTCAGGAAATTTATGGGCACTATGACATATAGGAAGGAAGGCACTAAGTGTTGTAGATGATGTTGCTCAAGCAGAACTAAGCTAAGCCTTTTTATGTTTCCTATGGCATATTACCTTTGGTTAATAGTAGTTGCAGTTGTCTGTAGATTACACGGTGTTCAGCCCACTGCCCATTACTATCATCAGCTCCAAAAATGAAGTTGCTTGTCATACAGTTTACTAGCAGCATGTGGACTACAAGCTGGTGCCAGAAGCACAGCTTGACATGTAACAGCCAGTGGCACCAACACATGTGCAATGGTGCAGAATGACTCCAAGATTCTGTGTTGTCTTTAAGCCATCATACGGCTGCCTCTGCTTGTCATCCCAAGCAGAGATTCTAATGCCAGAGTTTGTGAAAACAGCATTTCATTTCATTCTTAGCCTTTGAATCCCTTTGGCCTTCATTTTATCATGTTGTCATCTGCATCAGTATGAAACAAATGGTGACATGGCCACCAGATCACAAGGCTAGCTTTTTGGAAAGTACTGGAGTCGGGAGGCGAGTTGTAGGATGATCATAGCAAAGACTTTATTAAGTGAATCAGCATGTTCAGGAGATGGTCAGATCAAGCATGCTGCCAGGGCTCCAGGGCCCTGCTTATATGCCGGCCGGAGCCCCACCTCTGGCCGCACCCAAAATACCTGATAGGGGCTTAGCATATGCGCATAGTTCTGATAGGGCCTTAGGTCTTAAGTTGTAGTTCATAGGTCCCCCGCGAAAGACCTAGGCTGGCTGTTGGTGGTCGTTTTGGATCCGACTGTCTATTGTTCTACCTGGCTGAAGCTCAGGTAGAATCGGGCCATGTGCTCTGACCGCATGGCGGTCGCCATTTCGTGACTAGTACACAACACTTTTTATATTCATGCTAAATTCACTTTATTATGTTTGCAGATTCACCCAGAGATACTGTGGGTTAAATACTATCTGAAGGGTTACTTTGTTCATCCAGTTCATTTCTGGTAATGTACAATATGCCTTTATCTCAAGTAGTTACGGTGTGTTATTTGTTTCAATTGATATTTTTACATTCACACACCTAAGTCCATTAAGCTTCTTGTCCCAATTTTTGTATTTGGCAGCTTATTTCTAATATTGATAACCCTACAAGGACTGGGCTTTTCTTATATTCCACCTAGCATTTATCTTCCATTATGTTCAGGTTTTGCCCTTGACTTGGAAATAGACTGTATAGGTTTGACAGCAATCTTGCCGTAAATGGCTATATGAGTTTGTCACTGTCAATTACTTGTAAACTATAATTAACTTCTCAGTTCCTGTTCTCAGAGGTTAATGCAGTTAGTTTTGAGGACTCTTTTGTACCCACTTAGAATTGTGTTTGGTGCTTCTTTTCCCCCATCCCCCTAAATTGTATTTAACCTTTTATTCACCTTAACAAGATCATTTTCTAAATACTAACATCATAGTCAAGAGACTTTGTTGCATATTACAAGAGAAGCACACTATGCTCAGCATTTAAGAACATAAGAGAAGCCATATCGAATCAGGCCAGTGACCCATCTAGTCCAATACTCTGTGTCACACAGTGGCCAAAACTCATTTGAATAAGGATGATTCTTTTTTATTAGTGTTAAAGACTCACATAGGAAAATGTAACCCAACACTAAAGGGAATAGAACATGTACATATAACTAAGCGAGTACACATACTTAGCTAGTCTTGCTGCTCTTACAAAGGTTCTTACAAGTAGGGCATGTCAACACTTCACAGCTTCCACATGTTGAAATAGCTGTGAAATTCAGCCCAGTTCAGCTGGCTTCCTTGCAACTGGGTCTGACCCCTAGGGATGTACATAATTAAATGTTCATGTGAAATATATATGCAGAAATCTCTGGTCCAGGCCATTACCATGATTTTACTTCTGGTAACACAAACCTGAGAATCTTAAGTATTATGATTCCTCCCCCCCCCCCCCCCAAAAACCCATGTTTTTTGTCTTTGGGCGCTACCGTATGTTCTCATATTTATATATGTTCTCATATTTTTCTTTTAATGCTCCCTCCCAATCAAAGCCTTGCAGGGGAGGAACACAGAGTACTTCCAGCCAATCACCTTTGGAAACAAGTCACAGAAAGATGCAGTTCTCATTCCCTTCCTCCATTGTGAGGGTAGAGCCCGTCTGTCCTTTGTAAGTTGTTTAATAGCAAACAAAATACACAATACTCCATGGAAACAACAAATAACTTATTAAAGCACTATTGCTCAAGCCAAATGTACATAACCAAAAGACCTTCCCACGCAAGACCAAAAGGCAATACACAGTCCTTATATACACTGCAGTCTTCCTGGCTGTTTCTGAGTTGCCAACTTCCAGGTCTGCAGGGAGGCTAAGCACCAGACTGATGTCTCCTGTCGGCCGAGAGAGTTTTGATGTACTTCTTCAGAGCCAATATTCTATGGAACCACACAGTTTACATATTTTATATGCCTTATCTTGCTCCCACATGGGCTCGTTACGCTCCTGTAGGCAACTCAAAAACAGCCAGGAAGACTGCAGTGTATATAAGGACTGTGTATTGCCTTTTGGTCTTGCGTGGGAAGGTCTTTTGGTTATGTACATTTGGCTTGAGCAATAGTGCTTTAACAAGTTATTTGTTGCTTCCACAGAGTATTGTGTATTTTGTTTGTTATTGTATTCAGTGACTCTGTGTTCCCATTATAGTCAGTGCTTTGTAAGTTGTATGGCTGGGAAAATAAAGCCCTGGGGCAGCTTGTCCTTTCTGTTGGGCCAGTTTGGTTGAGACTTGGCAGTTCTATAGCAGACAGGCAGCACTCACTCCACTGCAGTTTGGGTGTCATTTGGTTGAAAAAACGTTACTCTAGCCCCCATGATGTGTCTACCATAATAAATAATGGCAGACCAACAGAAAGGGATGGGGGGCAGGGGTCTGAAAAGGAAGCCACTTTCACTTTGTGAAAGGAAACACAGGCCAGAACGAGGAAGGATTTTTAATGTAGATTTTTCAGTGGAAAGGTAAGAATTTTTTATGGTCAGTCCATCATTGTTACAGTAAGAAAATGTAGACAGGCTTTAAAAAATGCTGTGGGCAGCCAGAGCTCTCCTGTATGACTCCTGTATGACTAGGCTGCCACTTGATCACCATTTTAGAAATCAGTAGAGAAAAACATGGCTGCACAAAGAGTCACCTACTTTGGAGGTGTCTGTAAAATTGAACCCTGTTGTTCAATCTACTTCAAAATCAGGGTGATTTTTTAGATTTCAAGGAGGGACTGTGCTCTGTGCAGATCTGGTGCCATTATCTTTATAAACATCTACACGGACTGTCGTATACATTCTCCATTGAAAAATAATGGTCCTGAACTCTGGAACCACATGGATTTGAATCCCAAACCAGTGATGTCCTACCCCCAAAATAAGCAATCACAGTAAAAAAAATCCTCCCCAAGCCCAGATCTGAAATTATATATTTTTTTCTCAGTACACACCCCTACTGGCCCCCTTATAGCCTGACCAGACTTTTGTCTGGGAAGATGCTGTCAGGGGTAGGGAAGGAGGGAAAGCTTAAACTCAGGGAAATATAAAGGTAGGTTGGCTCAGGAAGCAGGCTCAGCGGTAGCAGGACCCTCCACCATGCCAGTAGAGGCCTCTGCTCCACTGGGACCAGCCCAGCATGGGAGGCTAACATTCAGCTGGGCCTATCCCTGCTCTGGCTGCCATGGTGCAACTTGGTTAGACTTTTCTTGAGCAAAGGCTGCCTGAAGTAGGGAAGGAGAGGAAGCTGAAGACTAGGGCAGATAAAGGTAGGTTGGCTAGTGGGCGGGAAGGAAAAAAAAAGTAGTAGGAAAAGGGGAGAGGCTATGGGGCTGCATGGAAAGAGGAAAAAGAAATAGTGCTGGAAGGGGATACAAGAAAAAATAAGATGCCCCCATAAGTCTTTGCAGGTCCCCCCCTACTTGTGTTTAATATATTCTCAATGGAAGGTTTCTGTATTTACTTCTTGGGTATATGCAGCAGTCTTCCAGCATACTTTTTTAAAAACCTTATCAAGTATTTTTTAGAAAAAAAATTATGTCAATGGTTTTCAGGGGAAAGGATACACAACATATTGTTGCTTTCACAAAACACTCCATCAATATGCAAATTGTGTCACAACAAGTCTTGGTAAAAGTGAAAAGCTTTAACTGTCATATCATCCATTAAAATGTTCTCATTTCCCCATCATATTATAATTAATTTAACTGAGTATTGTACAAATTCAAAAAATAGGTATTGTGATGCTGTTCTTGCCAAAGTATCAAATAATTGCAGGTACACGCCTGTGTAAGGTATTCAGACAATGGGCATGTGGAATGTTGGGATTTGTCGAGAAAATGATTGTCTTGATTTACAGGATTTGCTATCTCTTTTATGCATGCAGCTCTTCTATACTGCTTGAGCATACATGATAAGAAAGTAATGCAGACAATGACACTGGGGTGGGGAAGGGAGTAACTTTAGTGATAAATAAAAATGATTGGGTGACTTTATTTTAAAGTGCATTGTTCTAAATATATGAATTAACTCCTCAATCCAATCACTTTGTGCACCACAGATCAATGCTCTATTAGGATAAAAGAAAGGAACCTTTTAATGAAAGGCAAGCAGAGTTGCAAGTGAAACAGTCAGATTTATATTTTTTTCTCTAACATCAGTATTTTTTCACTTCTGCTACCCTACTCCAGTACTCAGAAGCAATAAATATCTTCTTTCACATTTCTTTCTTTAAAAATCTAAGCTTTCAAAGCCAAGCTAACATCCCAGTCATTTGACTAGTTATCTCCAACAGTTCCCTATAAAGTGAAAACATCACAATTGGAGCTGATTCAAATGTTGAGAATAGCATGTGATACAGTTCTCTGAGATTATCAACTCAGAAAAGAACCAGATGTTTTATGAGATGGGAGGCTTCCTCCAGAGAGCAGCCTTGCTTATCTTTCTCCCTCTTTTCCAGCATAATATCAAGGAAAAAGGCATAATATGATGGCCTTGTACCTTGAGTTTCCTGACCCTGCAAGCAATAGGAGAATAGGCAAAGTATGTTTACAACATACCATGCATGTTTACTTAGTAGCCATCAGGTGGAAAAAGAGATGTAGATATATGTTTAAAAACAGTAGTGCCTAACCTCTTTTTACAATACTGACCTCCAACATGTCCATGCCTGCCTTTACCATTGTTAGCTCACAGAAAGAAGGATTCTGCATGTCACACAGCATACAAGTTAGGCCCAGATATTTTTGCCATCCCTTGGCTGGCAACTGGCCATAGACTTGGGGGGGGGCAGAGATAGGTGGGAATGCTACCACATGAGACCCCAGCATCATTTCTTGCTGAAAAATGTCACTTCTGGGGGGTTTAGGCCTGAAATTATATCACAGCATTCCATCCCTGTTTTCTCCTACTATTTATCAGAGCATGGGGGGTGGGGGGTGGGGATGAAAGATGGGAGGTTACTCACCAAAGGGGAAACCTAGCAGCCCTAGATCCAGAGTTTCAACCCTATGTAATGTGTATCAATTAGATATTAGCTGTGGGTTCTCTTCAATTTCCCTGTATGTGGTGCCCACAGCAGATCGGGGCTGCAATGAGCATGGAGAAGGAGTTTCAGGATCCCCCCTGTGCCACTTTCCCAACCTTAAATTATCCAACCTTAAATTATCCTATTTGAACCACTGGTGAAACATACAGGGGACACAACCTGTGTACTGTGTAACATGCAGAATGGTTATTCAAACATGTAAACAAAAAACAAAAAACCCACAAGCATATCGAAGTGGATGGATGTGTAGTCTACCCTTCCTGGATGTCTGAACTAGTTCATGGTCTTTCTTTAATATTATTTCATTTCTTACTTATTACTCAATCATAAAACAATTTACGCTCAAATTTTTGCACATATAAATGTGTGGCTATGTGTACAATATTATAAATTTTATTACTATATATGTAGCTATTAAAAATCTTGTAGGACTTTTCTGAAATAGTTTTATTTAAATCCCTTATTTTGATTAACATATTCATTTAAATTAAAATTAAGTCACCTGTTGCCTTTCCCTCTGCTGTTAGAAGACAGCAAGAATGAAAACGAATATCCCCAAATTACTGTGACTGTTCTTGTGGAAATGGCAGGGCATTGTGTGAAGTACACTGACATCTCCCTTATTTAAACCTTAGCTTGTAGCTCATTACAGTTCCACTTTACATTCTGCATTTTGCAGGAATCCCAATCCTCAAAAGGCCCAGAAATGAATGGAAATGGAAAAATCACACTATTTGAAGACTGGTGGTCCTTTGGCTTTAAACTTTCTTGATATTCTTTAGAAAAAAGGACAGTGAAAGTCAGCATAGTTCAGTGATTAGAGTACTGACTTAGGAGAGACCTGGGTTCAAGTTCCTACTCAGCCATAAAGCTCATTGGTTGATCTTGTGCCAATCATTATCTTTCAGTCTAACCTACCTCATAAGGTTGTACTAAAGATACAATGGAAACAAGGAATTGCCTGAACTTATCGGAGGAAGGGGAGGATAAAAATGCAATAGATAAATTCAATATTAGAATTTCATTAACAAACACCTACAAGGAATATAACATAACAGGTCAGGAAAACATTAGTCAACTATAAGGCTGTTCCCCAAGCTGCTGATCAAGCAATGCAATGCCAGCTAGTGCCTTGAAAAGATTTTACTTTCTCCAGACATATTTTTAGGCTGCAAAACCAGGTATGCAAACTGCAAGTACAGATTGAATGGCCCACATTTAACCCAATGATTCCTACCAGCCAAAGGACAGATGAGCAGCCATTGGGTTGGATCCAGCACAAAATAGCTGTTTGCTCTAGAGCTTTTGCACAAGTGGAAACACAGGAAAGACAATGGTAGCTACTTGTGCTATTACAAACTTACTGTATCCCCAGTTATATTATCACCTGTGCAAAAGATTGTGTAACCATTTTCTGGGCACTATAATGTATAGGGAGGAAAGCTTTAGGTATTGCATAAGATCTTGAACAAGTGGAACTGTGCTAAGTCCATTTTTATTTCTGCTTGCCCATTACTGGACCAATGGATCTATTACGTTTGTGAAATCAGATGTACATTACTGAATCCTGCAGATCACAGCATCAGTTTGGAAAATTAGATTATAAAATTGTCTTGTGAGATCATATCGAAGTTCATCCTACAACAGTAGCTGTTCTGGATGCTGATAAGTATAGCATGAAGGGAATGGCCACCCCACATCAACTGTTCCCATTATGTGATGCTGCAGGACCTCTAAAGCTTTTGGTAAGGCTTTGAAACGTATGGAATATCAGGTCTCATTTCCCCCTCTTTTTTTCTTTTTTAGTTTTCAGAAAGATGGTTGACAGATAAGGCATGATGTATACATGATTAATAGCAAATGCTGAAAACAGTTGTTTATTGGCATCCTCATACCGAGATCTGTTTATGGTTTCTTCAAAGAAGAAAAGGTATTCAGTCTTCTATTCACTATTTGTCCTTGTGAATTACAGTGCTAATTAGTGACATTATCCTAACATTCACATTTTAAAACAGATTGGCAGCCTATCTTACCATGCTAGTTGAAAGAAATTTTAGCAAAACTTTGTGATACTCATACAGGTATCCAGCAGGGGGCATAGTTACCTGCTCAGTTATATCACTTCTGTGTACTCCTGGAAGTGACATCATTGCATGGGTGATTCTGGTGAGCTTTAAATGTTTTGCTTATTTTAATGTTTAATTCCCCCTCCCCCCTTGCCACTGCTCCAAGTGGTGGTGGGCAATGGGAACACGGAGATATGCATCAAATGTATTTACAGATCCACAGTACTTTTTTGTGAGCAATATTAAGAAGCCAAGATGGTTTTAGCCATATGCTGAGTATCTCAATGTCAGATCTGGCTCTGCTAACTCTCAGAGCCAGGTGAGGAGCCCTTTTCTCTGGGACCACCTCTGATCCTGCTTGTTTTATTAAGCCAAGGAATACAGAATAGGATTCCTCACTGCATAAGAGATCAACGATGATCTTATATGCTATCATCAGGCAAAAACAGTAATAAACACATAGGGCAGAGTAAAGTGACCCCTTAGATAGCCCAGTTATTAACAATGGAGAAATCTGGTTAAGGCAGCCTAATTCCAGTGGCACCTAAAAGACTAATAACATTTATCCCAGCATAAGCTTTCATTAATCACAGCTCATTTTATCAGATGTGTAAAATAGAGGACATGAGAAAATAGGTGCTGCACATATTGATTACAAGGTGACTGACTTTACAAGCAGACAAGCTTTCATACTCCAAGAACTCTACTTCCTACTGAACAATACTTTGTAGAGCAGCATCAGATTGTAATATACATATAAATTGTAGTACATCTCACCTACAGATATTAATCTGCATCTCCTTCCCATTTTTACTGCAAGACTGATGAATTAACCATACACAAACTTCTCAGGATTTTTCATAGTTTTCTATCACTGACAAAGCGCCCTCCAAGTTATCATAATTTGCCACAATTCACTTTATAACCCCTTTCCCCATTGTACCTCTTGTGCCCCCTGAAAAGATGAAGCCTTACAGCCTTGTGAGTTTTCATCTACTACTTTTCTCATTTTAAACACATGATACTTTCTTATATTGAGTCAGGTCACTGGTCTGTCAAGTGACCTGACTCAATATAAGAAAGTATCATGTGTTTAAAATGAGAAATTATCTACTCTGACTGGCAACAGCTGTCCAGGATGTCTGGTTTTTCACATCATTTGCTACTTGAGCCTTTTAACTAGAGATGCTGGAAAATGCACCTGGGAGTTTCTGAATGCAAATTAGCTGCTCTGCTACCTACCCACAGTCCCACCTGCTTGGGGGGGGGGGTGCTCACAAAATTACTCAGGACAGCAATTATGGACAACTTTAGAACTGTCTTTCAAAACTTTTGCCCCAAGAGTTTTCCAGTGACTCTCATGGTTGTTGTGTTGTTGTGTATAGGGGACTTTGCCCATCACTAATGCACTCAAGACGGAGTACTTTGGGTACACACTCTGTATCCTAGCTATTATTTGTAAGACATTTTTATCCATTTTTTTCTATTAATGTGCTGATAATATATTCTCTAGACAAAATCCCTAAAACTTCTCATTCAAATACTCCTGATTTTCTTGGCAGGCAATTCATAAGCACTAGAATTGTTTTAGGCACAATTCTTCTACTTTTTCTGCCCTCCATCTGCATTTTCACAGTTGTGGAATCAGTTTATTTCCTTCTGCATGTGCCGTCAATAGAGGATTTTCACGGGAGGGTGCTGTCATCATTAGTTTGTATAATTGGTGGTGTTACAGCACCCTCCCTTAAAAAATGGCACTAAAATATTGATATATCACAAGTGTTGTATCAGTAGACTTAGCAGGATCTCTGAATTCCCAGCTTTCATTTTTTTTAAAGTCTCTAGCCCCTATCCTTCATGGACACATGCCTATTTTCTTATATGTCCATTAGGTAAGAGGCTAGAGACTTCGTTTATTTTTTTTTAATGAGAGCTGGAATTCAGAGAACCTGCTTTTGCTACACTACTGTAATGATCTGTACATATATTAGTGGAGTTAGGGTTTGGGAGATGGAGAACAAGTGGTTTGATCATGGCATCAAAAAGTGGGCTGGAGATGGTGGGAATGAGTAGAACAAAGAAAACCACAAAGAAATAGATATTATGCACAAAGAAAAAGGTCACTCAAAACTGGCTTCCAGAAAAAAAGATAAGAGTAAATTGGTCTCAAAAGAACCAGAACCTCAAAGTAATCTCAAAAGAACCATCTTTGTGCCATTCGTTTTTGCTGCCCCTCCCCCTCACAGGGGGTGGTGGTGACAAAAGAATGAAAGGTTCATATTTGTCCCGCACAAGATCAACTTTATCTGTGCAGTTAATAGAAGCTACACTTTTCTTTTTTTTTGGAGTTCTATGCTTAGTTATATATATGGTGGCTGAAATTGTCTGTTTTCATGGAAAGGGTCCCCCCACCATCCCAAATAAAGTTGTTAACCGAGGTCTTTCATATCCTATGAAGTTGTTAACTGAGATCCATCCTAACCAAAATTCATGTGGAATGTAGTTACACACAGTTACACATATGAGCATGTCAAATACACAAGCACTGGAACATGATCACATAAGTATCAGTGGCCTGGTGTAGCAATTCTCTAATTAATAGCTCTACATGCAATCAGTCATGAACTTATTACCTTTACTGTTACATTATTCACACACCCCAAATTATTTTCTTTTATGTATTAATATTATAATATTCTATAATTCAATCATATTATGTTGGTATCTTTTTAACGACTGGCTAATAACAGAACTACCATCTGTCATTCTGTGAAAGGGGCTAAAAATGACAAGAGTATAATTTCCTATTAAATTGTGAGTAATTGTGTGACTGCAACTGTCATGCAGCTAAAAGACTCTCATCCCTTTTTCAAAGAAATGTTGGGTACTTTATTATTATAATGAGACCTTAACAATCTCTTGTCTAAGTACACAGTGTTCTCACTGCAAGCTTATTGGAAAGAGAAGAGATATAATCATGGTACATAGATAAGGAAGAATACGTTTTCGCAATACTTTTGTCTTCTGCTCTGTCATCTATGACTAATCCTTGTGTTCCCTCAATTATCCCTGCTTCACCTTTTGAGTAATAATAAATATGCAGTTCTAAATCTATACAAAGAAGGTGCTTACATTAACAGAACGAGGTTAAAAAAGTAGTCAAAATAGGTTTGATAACAACTGGAATAGCCTTAGATCATTAATATCTTTTGATGTCACTTCCTTTGTGTTTATTTTAGAAAGAAACAATGCAAGTTTCCATGATCATCTATCCATCTTGATACTTTTTTTTTGGAAAAAGTAGCTGCTGAATTAAAGTGAATTACAGAGCATAGTTTCCATCTGATTTCTTCTCTTTTTCTATATTGCTTCTTTTCTAATTGGCACTGTAAAATAGTGAGCAGGCTATATTTTCATATATAGTATCTTTGCTATATTCTTATATATAGTATCTTGCTAGTAGTACATATTAAGCACATGATATCTGTCTATCTATCTCATTTTTATCCTGCCTTGCTGAGAGGGCAACTGGTCCAAGGTCAACCACTGAACTACATATCTGAGTAGAGATTTGAATTTGCCTTCCTCTGCAGAGTCTTCCTTGGTGGTCTCCCTTCCAAATGTCAACCCCAAATATCCACACTCCTTGCCTTCTCTTCCCTAGCACACCATACTAGAATACTATACTGGTTTCTGATTATACACTCACTGTAGGATTGCCAGAAAAAAATGAACTATAAAACCTATAACCTTAGGAATTCTGTCAGTTAGCAGTGTGTTAAATGATTATTAATTAAGGACCTCCAAAACATCCTATCTTTAACAGCCTTGCTCACGTCTTGCAAACTGATGGCCATGGCTTTCTTGAGATTAGCAGATGAGAGTGGCAGTTAAGGATGACAGCTGAGAGGAAGTGAGAACAGTGAAGAAGAGTAAAGCAGAGTGAGAGGATCAAGGAACGTCCTGGAATTAGGGAAGTGGTACAAGCAGCCCTCCCCTGAGGAAAATAGCTCCTTGTAAAGGGGGGTTGATTTTATTTATTTATTTAGATTTATATCCCACCCTGCCTGCAAGCAGGTTCAGGGTAGGTTCCAACAATATAAATATATTATACAGCACAGTTAAAACCACTTAAAACAACAGTATAAAATAACACAAATTCTAAAATACCATGTAAACTCTAACGGATATCAGATATCTTAGCAGTTAAGATGGAATTATTAATTAAGAATCCAGGCTGCTGATTGGGGGGGGGGGGGCAGCCAGAGGAAGGGGACATCTGCTGCCTCAATCAAAAGCCCAGTGGAAGAGCTCCGTCTTACAGGCTCTGCGGAATTGTAATAAATCCCCCAGGGCCCTGATCTCACACAGGAGCTTATTTCACCTGGTGGGGGCCAGGGCTGAAAAGACTCTGGCCCTTGTCAAGGAAAGTCGGATATCCCTGGGGCCGGGGACTACCAAAAGATGTTGATTCGTAGATCTTAGTGCTCTACAGGGCTCATATGGGGAGAGGCTGTCTCAAGGGTATGCTGGCCCCTGGCCATATAGGGCTTTAAAGGTAAATACCAGCACCTGGAAATGGATCTGGTATTCAATAGGCAGCCAGTGCAGTATGCACAGCACTGGGTGGATCCCTATCAAGTGGTTAAGAAGAAAAAATGGAGCTTGTGTGCATGTTCCTGCCTTCACAAAATTAAGTATTTTTGAGATGAAGAAGCTTAGGCTTGTTTATTTAAACAGTGAATGCCAAGGGATCTCTCTCCACCTGTCTGTATAATAAAACAGCTACTTGATTGTGACGAGCTACTATTGTTTATATTGATACAAAGTTACTTCATTCTTATTGTGAGTCCAAGGTTCTTAGAGGAGCAGGCATGCAGAAAGAAAACCCAGACACATATTTGTGGAAAAGAAAGATGACCACATCTTTATTGAACACAAACGAAAGGAGCATTGGCTCAGCATGGGGACAGATTTGGCACGGGGAGAACCCCTGCTGTTTGATGAAACTGTCCCTTCAGCCCACCTGCTAGAAAGGGAAAACTGGGGAATGGCATGCCTTGGGGATGTCGTGGTTGCTGCATATTCCCCCATGCCACCTGGAAGTGAGAGCCAGCCGACAGCCCCTGAGCTGCGAATGCTACTTAATGGCTCCATCCCAAGACCCTTTAAGGGAGTTCCCAAACAGGAGAGGCAGGCATGCAGGCATAGCTTCCTCCCAAAAGGATCTTTCCCAATGCCCAAACTACAGAAACTGTGATAATATAATACTACATCAAAATAAACCAACTTGTAACAATTGCAATGAGGGAGGGTGAGAGAGCCAGAATAAGACTGTGCAGGGTGCCCTGGCAGCTCTCTTTAAATAGAGGTGGGGTAGGTCTGCTGCAGGGAACATGTAGCAGGGCCTGCTTCAAGCCACGCCCACAGACCGGCCAGCCCAGGATAACACTGCTTGCTTACCAGGTTGTCATGGGGGCTGCCCCTTCCAATTTCCACGCAGCTGGCAGAAGCTAGCAGCCACTTTCCTTGCTGGCTCTGGACCTGGGCCACAAACATGGCACCCAGTAAGTCAGGGCTAGGGCTTGCCTGTTAACCTTAAGTCCTAAACCTGATACTTACCTGACCATTTACCCTTAAAAGTGAAAAAAGCAGTTTGTTATTTTTGAATTACCATCAGTCTCTTGTGTGCCATTATCAGACAAAGACAAAAGAAGGATTGCATTCAGTCCCTCAGTCCACTAGGTTGGGTCATCTTATGGACAGAGAAACAAAGAAGAAAGATACAGAGTTGCTCAGCAAAGGAAAGGATAAAGGGCAGTGAGGCGTCATTATGTCATCTTTCTTCATTATCCAACTTTCACATCAATACGTAGTAATAGGGTATACTATGGTATGAATTATCTTGTTCTTGGTCACCACTGACACATCCTTACACTTAAGAATCTTTTCTAGTACCTTCATGGCTTCCCTTCCCTTTCCAGTCTGCCTTTTTCTGATTTGGGTGCAGCATCAACCTTAAAGTTATGTAATTTCCCAGTAGTCATTACTTTTGACTTCTTTATGTTCAGATATAATTCTGCTTTGGCACTTTCTTCTTTAACATCCATCAGGAGTCATTTTGAAACTTCTCTATTTCCTCCCAATAATGTGGTGACACTTGCATATCTCAAATTCTTAACAATTCATGATCTGCCCCACAATCAGCTCCTGGTCTTGTTTTAGCAGTGAGTTTAAATTCCTTGTTCTTCAAATCTCTGTTATTGTTTACGAAAGAAGAGTTCAAACAATGACCTTTATTGGTTTTACATTACAATTTCATGGCAACCACCTGGCAGTCTTGTTTTATAAGGTCAAATTCTAAAATTATAAGTCAAATTTTACAAGGTTAGTGCTAAAAATAGGTGATACCATTTCTGATCTTCAAAAGAGCTGAAAGTAATTTCTAATATTTCATCATTAGTATTTAAATATTAACCGTTAAATGAACACAAGTTCTCCAAAGTCTAATTTTGGGAAGGTAAAGGAAATTCTGATTTCGGCTCCCCAAACTAAATAAGTGTGATTTTTTTTTCTGCCCTAGTACTCTGTAGCAGCACTTGGTTAAGACCATTGTAAATTCGAGGAGTTAAGTGTGGTGTTTCACAGTTTCTCCATCTTTGCCCAGGTTGCCTTGCAAGCCAGCTCTGAATATTCTTCACAAGCCTGGAAATGTTTTCTTTCTCTCTTAGGAGTGTTTTCCTCAATATATGTAATTATGGTGCCCTAGCACCAAATTATAGGGCAGACAGTCTCACTATCTAATTTGGATGCTACATATCATTGTTAATGTTGGCTTTGGATCTGCTATTCTACTCCAAGGCTAGCTATACATTCTACATAAGTCCCAGAGAATGGCAGCAATGATGAATCTTGGCCCAGACTGCTAATGAAGACCTGTGCTGTGCATTTTCCCAGAGGGAGGCACATCCACTTCTATACTTCAGGGATTCAAAGCAGATGAAGGGACATAAGTGTGTATTATTCTCTTGATTTGACTACTCTGTAAATATGATTTCTTTTCTGTAGACTTCTCTAGACTTCTTAAATAAATGTTTCCTTTCCAGAAGTTTGTTTATTGTTCTCCATATCACAAAGTATCATTGCCGCTTGGCAATACACACTGCGCAATAGGAAGCAGGTCCCATTGGTTTCAATTGAATTTATGTCAAGGCACTTGTGTTGCACTTAGTTTTCAGTTGGTCTCTTGAATCCTGAGTGGTGAGAAAAGCATTTTCCTAGTTAGAACATTTCTTTATATGGAACTCTTAGATTGTTACATGCAGGCATTTCCATAAAAACAATTAGTGAACAAGTTATACTTTCCCTAAAATCTCCTACCATAGTTCATTATTTTGAGCTAATTATCAATCTTTAGAAAAATCTGCAGGATCGACCACCCATTTGGCACATATCTTCCCATCCTCAAATCCCCTGCATACTCATGTCAACTATACAATCGCTTTCTTTTCTGTCTTTGCTTTGAGTCTTCAAAGTCCTTAGCCTGAACAATATTCATCCATGTCACTGATCTGATGTTTTGATGCCTGAACAATTTCTATATACTTTATGCCACTTTGACAAGCTAAAGATTCATTTAAAAAACAAACAGTCAAATCCTCCATATTGGCATCTGCTTCAGTGTGCTATTTCATTGTGCTTCCAAACAGTCTATTATTGTGATAAGTACATTCATATTGTTCAGGACAATAACTTTCCTTTCTTCTTCTTTCTATCTTTATGCATCCCGGAAAAGTAGAAAGTATAGCAGGAAGCAGCTTGCACTCAAGCTGGCATACCAATCAGGCTAATAGAAGGTTCAAATAATTTGGCCATTTACAGGAGGTGCTGTTGTAATAGGAATTCTCTGGATCTTCACAGAGATACATATGCAATGTCTAGATAACAAGGAGTCGTGTGCACTGCAGGGATGCATATTAATTTCCAACAAATTTAAAACAACAACCAAAGAATGCATAAAGTTTGGTAAATTCCAAAATGATAAAAATTAAGTGAGATAATCTTACTGAAAGATAGTAGACAGCATAATAAGGCAACACATGGAGAGTGTTGAAAAGAGTTTATCAGTATTTTGGAAAGCGAAAGTAGAGTCAAAAGGCAATCAGTGCAAGCAATCCTTCCTCCTGCTTTATTATATTTCTGTTGCTTGCCCAAAGTGAAGCCCAAAGGACACTGAACTTTTAATCTGAATACATGAACACATGAAACGGCCATATACTGACTGAATCAGACCTTTAGTCCATCAAAGTCAGTACTGTCTACTCAGACTGGCAGTGGCTCTCCAGGATCTCAGGCAGAGGTCTTTTACATCACCTACTGCCAGATCCTTTAACTGGGGTACTGGGGATTGAACCTGGGACCTTCTGCATGCCAAGCAGATGTTCTGCCTCTGAGCCACAACCCCTCCCATCTCTGCCCTCTCCCCTCAATCTCTGCCCTTTCAACATCCACACATGCCTGAAACCATTCTCTGTTGATTTTTCACCTGTGAGTTTTGTCTTGCCACCATACTGCACAAAAATGGAAATCTAGATTGGGGGGGGGGGGGCGTTTAGAATGCAGGCACATAATAATTGCAATAACAGGTGTTTTTTAAAAAATAAATTCTTAAATTTATCTTACTTTATTCATACAAATCTGCCTTCAGGTAGCAGATGCAATCTATAGAAATATTTCCATCCATAGTCTAGTTTTATGTAACTATGATACTGTATCCTTGAAATACCTAACAGGTGCTGTACTATGGTTGAAATTACTATGACAACTACCCATTAGAGCAAATACACTGAGGCAAAATACCCCTGTGGCCAGAATTGTCTCTATAAGAAAGAACTTCTGTCAGAAAAGAAAGACAGTGGTGGTGTCACACCTGCTTGTCCTGCTCCCAACCTCCATTAGTATATCAGACTTTGTTGTTATTCATGTTCTTTCATTTCAATCCATGCCATAAAATATGATTCCCATTAGTTTACACTGAAAACAACAAGAATTTTGTGACAGCAGAGATAGGAGGGGGATTACTGTAGACTTGTGCTTGCTACAGACAAAATTATGTGCAATTAAATGAATGCACATAGAGGGGAAGTGGACATAAGCATGTTGGCTCTGCTTTCCCCATTATTGTGTACTGGGTTCACCGCATGGAAAGTCCAGATTACGACGTAGTGATTAGCACTGGTTTATTGAGTACACAACAAAGACGAAAAATAACCAGCTGAAGGCCAACTATATACATCCTCTCTGGACACACCCACAGTCCCATTGGTGGGTTTGAATTTCCCATCATAGGTGTTATTGGCTGACTGTGCTCAGGATCCCTGGCCCCTATTGTTCTCTGGGGCCAAGCTTAGGCTAAGAACGCTGGTGCCTGGTGGTGGCCCATAGACATAACACCCCTCCCCCCATAGTTTGAGCTCCCCCCAGGTGACATAGTCTTTTAGGTAGATTGAGGCCTGGCACTCTCGCATGGAACACCTTGGAGTGGGGACCAGGGCTTCTGGAGCCCTGTTCGGCTGGCTGGCCGGTATACTCAGAGGTCGTGAGTGCTCTTTCGGTGCAGAGATAGGCATTTGGCTGTCTGGATCAACAGAGGGACCAGGAGCCTGTTCCGGAACACCACCGGTGGGATTATTGTGTTTGAGGTTGTCTGGCAGTCCCTCTTCGATGTCTCCTGGTGTCGGGGCGTGCACTGACACTGGAAGCAGATGCTGCCATAGTTGATCTACATGCTCTGTCTGGGTTCAGCCTGTCCAACAGGATTGCAGATCTCCGGCCCATCAGGAGTTTTGCTGGGCAGTGGCTGGTGACTGGGTTGGGTGTAGCCCAGTTTGTTAAGAGGAAGTGGGCCAGCCAGAATTCCCAGTCGCCCTCCATCAGGCAGCTGAGGGCTTCTTTGGTGGTTTGCACCATCCTCTCTGCTTGGCCATTAATCACCAGGTGAAACGGGGTGGACTGTACATGTTGGATCAGGTTACAATGAAGGAACAAAAGGCAAAAAAAAGGGGGGAAAACTAAACCCAACAAATAGCTGCAAACCGAGAGGGTCAAACTAACAACAGAATAATTATAATGGAAAATATAGACATTTATTAGGGTGTACACATAAATAAAACAAAATAAAATTAAAAGAGACAGTCCAAATATCAGACATTTAAAACTAGGTTCATAAAAAACTAATTGCAGTGTATATCAAGCTGATGGATAAAACCTTTGACCTAAGGACCATACGTGTTTCGGCCCCTATGGGCCTTCCATCTGGAGCTCAGTTTCACAAATGAAAGGCAGAAAGAGCCAAGGAGCAGGCCATGCGGGGGGTGGGGGGTGTGTGCCAGAAGGTATCCTCGCTTAGTGTCCAAAAAATCCTGGGGCTGGTCCTGGGTGGGGCTGAGAGAGCTCTTTGAGAGCTGCTCTTGAAAGAAAAGCTCTGAAAAAAACTTGTGACTGACCCAAAGTCACATCAGCAGCTGCATGTGCGGGAGTGGGGAATTGAACCGGGTTCTCCCAGATTAGAGTTTGAACTCCTTAGAGTTAAATAATTAGAGTTAAATAATTTTTATTTTTATAACAAACAAAGAAAAACAAACAGACAAATAAGATACATAAAAAATTGGGGGGTTCCATTTACATCTTGCTTTTGTCTAATATGTTACTTCATACATTGTCTACTTACATAAATGTATCTTTACCACAAAACATTTTTGTAAATATTTAGCACTGTAATTAAAAATATCAATTGTATTTTCTTCCAATCCATTAATGTGCCAATATTGTTTATTTATTGTAGTCTTCTAACCATTTGTAAAATCTTAACCATGTAATTTCAGAGAGTCTGCGCTCCTAACCACTACACCAAACATCTCCATTAAATCCGTTGTTCGCTCCACACCTGGGATTTCAACATTTCAACATTACAGTAACACTATCAGATGAATCCAAAGAAAACTGACTCCATCAGCACTGTCCATAATGCTAAAAAGGTGCCTAAGGCTGTGATCACACGCACAATTACCCCCAACATAGGCACGAATGCCGGATGGATTTAACATGTGCGATCAAACCCAAACATCTGGGAAGCATCCCAAAACTGGCAGCAACCCATGTTCCTCCACTGCAGAAGCTGAGTAAACAGGCACCAGGGAAAGTCTGGTAGCAAACGGGTTGCTACGGGCCATGGGCAGACTTTCCCCTGTCTGATCGCTCCAGTGCTCTGTCATGGCGTTGGGATCGTCTGATCAGGCCATCCTGACTCCATGCTGTTTTTTTTTTCCCCTTCTCAGTATGTGCACCATTGCACACTCCATAGGAAGCCCTCAGGACTGAGGTACGGATCATTGATCCCCTGTTTAAGTGCCTCAGAAACAAACGGCAAAAAACCCACCGAATCAGCCACGGTTGCATCTGGTCATGCAGTAGCAGGCTGTGCCCACAGCTTCAAAAGACTATGTGATCATGCTTTATCTCACGTGTGTGACCACAACCTAAAATATCCAAGCTGAGAAAGCATGGCACACAGGGATGAGTTGCTGAAATCTTCTACTAAGCCCCATCTCTGTCCCAAGTGACGATCTATACATTTTTATCAGACCCTTCTTTCTGCAGTTTGTTTCTCTCAGCAATTCTGTGAAGTAGGCTAGGCTGAGAGACAGTGATTGGACTAGGATGAAATTCATGGTTGAGTAACAGTTTGAACCCAAGTGTCCCATGTACTCATCTGGCACACAGACCACTACACGACACTGATTCTTACTGACAAGCACTGGTCAGTCTCATGTGGCTCTTCATAGTCCTCAGTGCTATTTGCAGACAGTGCTTCAACATGGCAACTATAGAAAAAGGTGAAGATGAAAGAAACCAGTGCCATAGATGTTATGTTATTTACTTAAAATAGCTGGCACAAACTTTTCCCTTTCACCAGTTTGCTAGCAGTTATAGGCTAGACATTATGGCTGCAATTCTGTCGTTAAATCCAGTTTATTTAAATGGGGTTTTAAGCAAGATTGCATCTTATATTCATATGTTATGGTAACATATATATTTCTTAACAAGCACACTGAAATTCCAGGTAGTGCCTTTTTCCCCACCCTGTCTTTACAGGCTCAAGTTTCTTTGCAGCATAAACAGAGTTTACCATTAAAATAATAGAAGTCTTACAATAAATGGTTTCCTACAGGGGATGCTATAGCAGATTTGATTCTTGGTGCAGTTTTGTTTGATGGCAGCTAAAGTCAATTAGTGTCTGTATCCAGCAGCTCATATTTTGCCACGAATAAAATGCTAGGTCTGTAAAGTGTCTTAAAGGAAAAAAAGAAATCTGTGTTATGATGGAAACCTAGGAAAGAGAGAGAGAGATAAATATCACTAAAGATAAATGTGGAACAGGTAATCACCAATTGTGGGACTATAATTGCCCACTTGGTTTAAATTAGATTTTCTGCACTCACTCAATCAACACATGGTCCAGTGCCCTGCAGTTTACATAGCGAGGCTCTATCTGCATTGCAGTTCTTCTTAAAGAATTGTACACTAGCTAAGACTGCAGCTTTGCTCAGCATTTGCATGTTCTAGGCTGTCAGAGCCCTCAAGCCTTGCAGTAAATTGTTCTGCCAGTTAGTAAGTATAACAGAAGGGTCATTAGATGGATTCTTCAAGCCACAGTTGAGTTAAATGTATGTTGTCAGGCCCATTTATCTACCAGGAATGTTTGTTTGTAAACACTGAATGCCTTTAGCTGTTCATTAAAAGGGTTATAAGCTGTTAAGATGAGAGGTTGTAAAGGCAGGCAAAGACCCATCCGTTAGTTAAGCCAGGAGATCTATCTCCATAAAGCATAACCTTTTGGGCATAAAGTACCCTATGTGGTATGGTAGCTGCCCAGGCACTGCTTCAAGGTAATGTTCCTGAGGAAGTTTTTAATTATCTCCCGAAGTAGCTGGCAAGGAATGTAATCATTGCATGACAAAAACTGGGATGCTTGCTTTCACTGTGGAAATCTCCCTTAATTGATTTTGTGGCATTGATTCTGCTGGTACAAAGGCAATTGAAAATTAGGGTAATGTCTGGTATTTGGAATAGGGAAGCTTGTCAACTGTGAAAATGGATGGATTCATGACCTATCTTGCACATTGCCATCCTGTTGCTTTGCAAGCCAGGTTGCAGAGGTATTTTGTTGAAATGTATTTATCATGCAGTCTAATGGCCCCTTCCAGGCAAGAGCAATTATTGCAAGTGTGTCATGTGGTATACAAGTTAGTTTCACCTAGAGATGCTACCCAACACTGTGAATACTTTGTTTTGATTAATAAACCATAGTTTGCTTCACATGGAATACAGCTGCAGTTCTCCCACCCACTCCCACCATATTAATGAAATTTGCATACAAATGGTATATAAATGGTTCCTAACATGTGAATTCCCTGACCTGGATAGCCCAGGCTGGCCCAATCTCATCAGATCTTAGAAGCTAAGCAGGGTCAGCCCTTGGATAGGAGATCACCAAGGAAGTCTAGGGTTGTTCTGCATAGGCAGGCAGTGGCAAACCACCTCTGTGCGTGTTCCCTTGTTTCAAATTTTTAAGCAGTAGTCAGTCATGATAGGTAAATGGAACCTCCATGAGCAAAAGAAATATGCCTTTGGGAACTAGTGGCTAGATAAACATAGTATGCCTTTTTGAGATCTTCTAGGGATAGCTGCCCAGCTGGCATTGGATGCTGGACTTAACTGCCCCATATTCTGATGTAGCAAGTTCTTATTTTGCATCAGGGCTAGTAATCAAAGGCCCAGGTATTACCTTGCTTGGGTTGAAATCTGGTCCAGGATCTGCAAGTTAGTTATCCATAACCTAAGCAAACAAGGCACCTGTGTCTTTGGATACAACATTTGAAAATAACTAAGTGGAGATCAAAGCAATATTTCAGTTGTATGGGCAACCACCTCCCTCTCTGTCTCTCCTTTCTTTTGATATGAAATAGCTGTACATTGTAATTGCTCCTTCAGTGCTTTAAGGTAATGTTTCTGAAGAAGTTTAATATCCTCCCAGAGGTGCTGACAAGTAAATCATTACATGAGATAAATCCAGGGGTCCTTTCATAAAAAAAAGAGGTGCAGGAGCTCATTAGCATAACTCATTTGCATATGCCACACCCCCTGATGTCACTGGAAGTGTCAAAAGGCCACACATCCCTGACGTCATGGGCAGTGTGTCAGAAGGCAAGAAGGGAGGGAGGGAGGGGGAAGGAAGGAAGGAAGGAAGGAAAGGAACAGGAAGGTAGGTAGGTAGGTGGGGGAGAGAGAGAAAAGAAAGAAAGAAAGAAAGAAAGAAAGAAAGAAAGAAAGAAAGAAAGAAAGAAAGAAAGAAAGAAAGGAAGGAAGGGAGGGGGAAGGAAGAAAGGAAGGAAGGAGGGAGGAAGAAAGGGGGGAAGGAAGGAAGGAAGAAAGGAACAGTAAGGTAGGTAGGTAGTTGGGGGAGAGAAGAGAAGGAAGGAAGGGGGGAGGAAGGAAGGAAGGAAGGAACAGGAAGGTAGGTAGGTGGGTGGAGGCAGAGAGAGAGAAGAAAGGAAGGAAGGAAGGAGGGAGGAAGGGAGAGGGGAAGGAAGGGGGAAAGGAAGGAACAGGAAGGTAGGTAGGTAGGTGGGGGAGAGAGAAGAAAAAAAGAAAGAAAGAAGGAAGGAAGGAAGGAAAGAAGGAAAGAAAGAAAGAAAGGGAGGGAGGGAAGGAGGGGGGAAGAAAGAAAGGAAGGAAGGAGGGAGGAAGAAAGGGGGAAAGAAAGAAAGGAACAGTAAGGTAGGTAGGTAGTTGGGGGAGAAAGAGAGAAGAAAGGAAGGAAGGAAGGGGAGAGGGAGGGAGGAAGGGAGAGGGGAAGGAAGGGGGAAAGGAAGGAACAGGTAGGTAGGTAGGTAGGTGGGGGGAGAGAGGGAAGGAAGGGAGGGAGGGAGGGGCGCTTCTCCCCCCACTAGGGCTGGCGTTTCCCCCCTCCCCTTGCTTGGGCCTGAGTGGCGTTAAGCCACTCAGGCCTGGCTTCTCCCTCCCTTGGGCCCGGGAAACTGTTGAGTGGGGGGGGGTTCTTCCCGGGGCCGGCAGCCAGCTGCGGCCCCGGGTAAGGTGACTGGGCAAGGGAGGGGGCTCTCCAGCGGGGCCAGTGGCCAGCCGCGGCCCGGGAAGGCGACTGAGCGAGGGAGGGGGCGAGGGAAGGCAACTGTGCGAGGGACGGGGCGAGGGAGGGGGCGAGGGAAGGCGACTGGGTGAGGGAAGGGGCGAGCGACGGGGCGAGAGAAGGCGACGGGGCGAGGGACGAGGGAAGGCGACGGGGCGAGGGAGGGGGCGAGGGAAGGCGACTGGGCGAGGGACGGGGCGAGGGATGGGGCAAGGGAAGGCGACTGGGCAAGGGAGGGGGCGAGGGAGGGGGCGAGGGAAGGCGATGGGCGAGGGACGAGGGAAGGCGACGGGGCGAGGGACGGGGCAAGGGAAGGTGACTGGGCGAGGGATGGGGCGAGGGATGGGGCAAGAGAAGGCGATGGGGCAAGGGACGAGGGAAGGTGACGGGGCGAGGGGTGGGGTGAGAGAAGGCGATGGGGCGAGGGATGAGGGAAGGCGACAGGGCAAGGGATGGGGCGAGGGAAGGCGACTGGGCGAGGGATGGGGCGAGGGAGGGGGCGAGAGAAGGCGACAGGGCGAGGGACGAGGGAAGGCGACAGGGCGAGGGACGGGGCGAGGGAAGGCGACTGGGCAAGGGATGGGGCAAGGGACGGGGCGAGAGAAGGCGACGGGGCGAGGGAGGGGGCGAGGGAAGACGACGGGGCGAGGGATGGGGCGAGGGGCGAGGGAAGGCGACTGGGCGAGGGACAAGGGAAGGCGACGGAGCGAGGGAAGGCGACTGGGCGAGAGGGGGCAAGGGAAGGCGACTGGGCGAGGGATGGGGTGAGGGAAGGCGACTGGGTGAGGGACGGGACGAGGGACGAGGGAAGGCGACAGGGCGAGGGATGGGGCGAGGGAAGGTGACTGGGCGAGGGACGGGGCGAGGGATGGGGCGAGGGAAGGCGACTGGGCGAGGGACGGGGCGAGGGAAGGCAACAGGGCGAGGGATGGGGCGAGGGAAGGCGACGGGGTGAGGGATGGGGCGAGGGAAGGCGACGGGGTGAGGGAAGGCGACTGGGCGAGGGACGGGGCGAGGGAAGGCTACTGGGCGAGGGACAGGGCGAGGGACGGGGTGAGGGAAGGCGACTGGGTGAGGGAGGGGGCGAGGGAAGGCGACTGGGCGAGGGACAGGGCGAGGGAAGGCGACTGGGCGAGGGAAGGTGACTGGGCGAGGGACGGGGTGAGGGAAGGCGACGGGGCGAGGGACGGGGTGAGGGAAGGCGACGGGGCGAGGGACGGGGCGAGGGAAGGCGACGGGGCGAGGGACGGGGTGAGGGAAGGCGACGGGGTGAGGGATGGGCCAGGGAAGGCGACGGGGCGAGGGAAGGCGACTGGGCGAGGGACGGGGCGAGGGACGGGGCGAGGGAAGGCGACTGGGTGAGGGAGGGGGCGAGGGAAGGCGACTGGGCGAGGGACAGGGCGAGGGAAGGTGATGGGGCGAGGGACGCGGGAAGGTGACGGGGTGAGGGAAGGCGACTGGGCGAGGGACGGGGCGAGGGAGGGGGCTCTCCAGCAGGGCCGGCGGCCAGCCGCGGCCCCGGGGACGGTGACTGGCGGTGGGAGGGGGCTCTTTGCCCGGGCCGGCAGCCAGCCGCGGCCCTGGGAAGGTGACTGGGCAAGGGAGGGGGCTCTCCAGCGGGGCCGGCGGCCAGCCGCGGCGCCGGGAAGGCGACTGGGCGAGGGAGGGGGCTCTCCAGTGGGGCCGGCGGTCAGCCGCGGCCCCGGGGACGGTGATTGGGGGAGGGAGGGGGTGAACGGGGGAGGCCTGCCCCCCACCCCCTTCTCTCCCTGAGCGGCGCTCCGGCGCGCTCCGGCCCCAACGGAGCCCTGGATAAATCAGATGCTTCTTTCAGACTCTGAAACCAGCAGAGCCATGGTGTATTCCTATATATTCCTTAATTTATTAAGAGAGATGCACTATAAATACTAGAAACATGAAGCGAAGCTGCTGTTCACAGCCTTAGAAGTAGCGGGGAGTTGCAAAGAAGAGTTTGGGGTGATCAGATGCAAAGGAAGACAGGCTTCTTTATCTAAATAGCTTTGTAAAAGAGGGATTTTGAACAGGTGCAGCTTTCCTTACCCCCACATTACAATGACATCTGCTAAAAGGATCTCAACCACACAACCATTAAAGACACCAAACCCCCTTCTCCCTTTGCTTCTATACAGCCAAGACATAGTAGAAACTTAGGACAACTTGATTACTATATGTTTCCAGCAGTAAACAGATAGGTCATTCATTTATGTAGATATGTTGGGAAATGCTAGGCCCATCAGAGTGTTTAAAGATGCTTGTATGGCATTATGACCACTGTTCCCTCTAAGCTGAGTTAGCGTGAGCTAGCTCCCTATTTTTTAACCTCTGGCTCACACATTTTTGTCTTAGCTCAGGAAGGATGGCTCCAGAGCAAACTAATTTATGCAGTAGCCAAATGGCTCGCTCACAAGTTTAATGCCAGTAGCTCACAAAGGAGAATTTTTGCTCACAAGATTCCCCAGCTTAGAGGGAGCATTGATTATGACCCTACTCCTCTTTACAAGCTGTAGTTTGAACTTTCCCTCTGAGGGAACAGATCGACCCAGCGGTCTATGAATACTACTCAGGTCCCTCTCTTGCTAACTAGTCTCTTCAGGGATTGGTTTTTAAAGTATGAGTCAGGCACCAAGGTTTTCTCAAGATAAAATAAAACTGTAATTTATTGGCAGAACACAACAGGGGAATATCAGTTGTTTGTACAGAGGACTCTTTGTTGCTGAAAGGGCTGGTCTTCAGACTACGTATGCTTATGGGTTTTTTTGTTGTTGTTGCATACAGATGGTTACACGTTCACTCAACTCTTTTATTATACTCTTTCCTGTCCTGCTTTGTGGTTCCGCTATTGCTGTGTCTTACTGGCCTCTTGGAATTACAGCTGGCCTCTACACAGCTGTCTAGACCCAGCCAGAGTTCAGCCCTCCCACAACCACATTTCACAGGCTCGCCAGGATTGAGGTATATTAGTGTTTGAGTTCGCTTTGTTCACTATGACTGAGTCTGTTCCTTCCTAGAAACAGAATTCTCCACGGAGTCTCTTCAGAAGGCGAAAGTCACTTCACTCCCTCAGCGCTTCCCTTCTGAGTCTGTTAACAGACAAATAACCGAGATCTCTGAGCCCAAACAGCCCCCTCCTCACTCTGTCATGTGACTCAGCAGAGTTCTATGAACACACTCTGCTGGTATTAGGTTTTTTCTTTAATCCCGTCACATGTCCCCCCTTTCTAAATAATTGTGTAATGTGAAAGGTTTCAGCCTTTCGCTGAGCAATGAGCTTATGTGATGTACTTACTTGCCTGTGCAACATTTCTTTTCTTATCACTATAACATCAGATCATTTCCTTAACTCAGTACACATTTTCTTTAGATGCATAAACCTTAACATATAAATGCATCAATACGAAATACCAAACAGTTTTTAATAATAAAACCACTTTGCTCTCTGCTTTCACTGGCTTACTTATGTATGCTGTTGTACTTCTTGATAATGTGTCTGCAATCACGTTATGCTTCCCAGGAATATGTTGGATATCAAAATTATAATCCTGGAGCTGTAAACTCCACCTGATAAGTGTACTGTTGGTACTTTTTACCTGGTTTAGCCACTTTAGTGGGGAGTGGTCCGTGCACAGTATAAACTTCCTCCCCCATAGGTAAGGTTTCAGCTTCCCTATGGCCCATATAATGGCTAAACAGTCCCTCTCGATCACTGAGAGGTGCTGTTCCCTTTCTAAGAGTTTTCTGCTTAAATAGAGGATGGGATGACATTCTCCCTCCTCTCCTCTCTGACTCAATATTGCACCTAAGCCAATGTTAGAGGCATCTGTGAATAGGGTAAACTCTTTACCAAAGTCAGGAGTGTGTAACACTGGCTCTGTTGTTAGCATAGTTTTAAGGTGTTCAAATGCCCTTTGGCAAGCTTCAGACCAAACCACTACATCAGGGTGTTTCTTTTTGGTGCACTCACACAAGGGTGCTGCAGTGGTGCTAAACTCTGGGATAAATCTCTGGTAATATCCCACTATTCTGAGAAATGCTCGTATTTGCTTCTTATTTTGGGGTTGGGGCCAGGCTTGGATAGCTTGCACCTTTCCCCAGTCTGCCTTAATCTTACCTCCACCTAGCAGATGCCCAAATACTTCACCTCTGGCATGCCTAGTTGACACTTGGATGCTTTGATGGTGAGACCTGCATCTTTGATCCATTGAAAAACAATAGCTAGATGTTGTAAGTGCTCTTTCCAGGTGTTACTATATATGGAAATATCATCTATGTATGCTAATGCAATCTCTTTCAGACCAGTTAACATTCGGTCTATCAACCTTTGGAACGTGGCAGGTGCATTCCTCAAACCAAATGCTAGTACTGTGAATTTAAAAAGACCCTCTTTGGTGACAAAATCTTTTGATGGTCTTTGGGATCCATTGCCACTTGCCAATAACCCTTGGTTAGGTCTAGGGTGGAGATATAATTGGCAGCCCCAATTGTCTCTACTAACTCATCCACCCGAGGCATGGGGTACACACCTGGTATGGTTACTGGTTCACTCTTCTGTAATCAACACAAAACCACATGGTCTTATCCGGTTTTGGTACTAGTACCACTGGCAAGGCCCAAGAACTTACAGAAGGTACAATAAGTCCCAGCTTTAGCATTTCTTTGACCTCCTTTTGTACATATGCGGCATTCGGGCCGGTCACTCTATAAGGTGGCAGTGCCACCGGCCTCGAGTCCCCAGTATTTATCTGATGGTATGCTAAGTTAGTTTTCCCCAGCAAGTTGGATAAAATCTTTTGATACCTGGAAAGAACAGTTTGTATCTGCCCTCTTTGTTCTCCAGTAAGAGAAGGGGCGAACTGAACTTCACTAAGGGTAACTTCCTGGGATATTTTCCCCCAACCCAACAATGCAGTTCCTTTATTCTTTTCCCCTTTTGTTAATAATACCAAGTTACCTCTGTCATGGTAAGATTTCAACATATTAACATGAAAAAAATTACAGATATCACCAGAGTTACAGATGTCACTGCATAGTTCACGTTGGAGACCTTATGGGCAATGGTATAAGGTCCCTCCCAGGCCACCTCAAGTTTGTTCTTCCTCCTGGGTTTCAAAATCAGAACTCGGTCCCTAGGGTTAAAAGCTCTGTCTCTGGCCTTGGTGTTGTACCAAAGTTTCTGCCGTTGTTGTGCTCGTGCCATGTTGTCTGCTGGGGCCGTTCTCACCTCCTTCAGATGATGTTGGAGCTCTTGGAGATAGGTGATGACATCTGTCTCCTGGATGTCCTCATGCCCGGACCATGCCTCCTTCAGGACATCAAGGGGTCCTCTGGCTTGCCTCCCGTACAGGAGCTCAAATGGGCTGAACCCGGAACTCTCCCTGTACCCAAAAAGCAGGTGCTGTAAGCATTGATCCCAGTCATTGGGGTGCTTGTAGGCATAAGTTTTTAACATGTGATTCAAGGAGCTGTTGAATCATTCATTCAGGCCGTTTGCTTAAGGATGGTATGCTGTGGTGGTGATGTGCCAGATTCCACAAACTCTCATCAGCTTTTGCATGATATTGGACATAAAGGTTGTACCCAAATCCGTCACCATTTCCTTTGGGAACCCAAGCCGTGCAAATACATTTAGAAGTGCCTCAGCCACGGTCATGGCTTCAATGTTTCTGAGAGGCACTGCTTCTGGGAACTTGATGGCATAGTCCACGATGGTAAGGATATATTTGTTTCCTCTCTGGGTGACTCTCGAGATAGGTCCCACAATATCCACTCCTATTTTGTCAAAAGCCTCAGAGACTATAGGGACTAGTTGCAATAGTCCTTTTGTCTTATCTATGCCTTCCCCCACCATTTGGCAGGCCTCACATGACTTGCAAAAAGCCCATATGTCTTTACCCATGTTGGACCAAACGAACCTCTCATGCACCCTGTCCCTTGTTTTGTTTACACCAAGATGAAAGGCCATGGGTGTTGCATGTGCTAATGTTAACACTTGCAGTCTGTACTTTCTGGGAAGAACTAACTTCTTCCTCTCCCAGACTACACCATGCTTCCTTGTCAAAGCCACTCTATACAGTTTCTGATCAAGGATTTTAAATTGACAGGGATTTTCAATGGTGATTTCTTGATCACTTACAGTTGCTCTCTGCCACAGATCTTTCAGGCTGTCATCCTGTTGTTGCTCAACCAGGAACTCTGCTGTATGGACGCTCTGCAACAAAGTCTCTCCTTCCTCCTGCTTCTGCTCAATCTGGTCACAGGGTTGTGCTGGCATGCTTCTTGTAATGATTTTAACTGAGACATCTTGCTGTTTGCTGACCTGAGAGGCCAAGTCATTTCCAACTAAGAGGGGCATCTCCAGATCCCGAAGAATTCCCACAATCCAGGGGCCTTGAACGTCTCGATATCTGACTGGAACTTCTGCGAGGGCAACTTTAAATGCAGGTCCTCTAATGCCTTTGATGGTGTAGGACTTGCCTGGCAAATATTGATGTTTCTGCACAAACTCTGGCTGGATCAGAGAGACCTGTGCTCCAGTGTCCCTGTAAGCTTTAATTTTCTGTTCATTTACAGTTACAGTCTCTAAGTAGTCCTCATTTAAGCCTTCTTGCACCCTCCATACTTGTAAAACACTGTTAGCTCATTCTGGTGGTGCAGTCTCTGTGTGTGCAGTTTCATCCAACTCTGGTTCTGGGTTTAAACACTTTGGTGGTAAGGGTTTCCTCCCTACATCTATATTGGTGCAGGATCTTTGATAATGTCCTTTCTCCCCACATTGGTAACAGATTATGTCCTGCTTTCTATATTGAGGAGGTCTAGCCCGCCTGGTAGGGTTGTTGTTAGTGCACCCAAAATTTCTGAGGGTTCCCAAACTCCGGGTTTTTTCATTGGAGCAGCCCACATAGACTTGCCTAAGTCTCCCTCTATCTCATCCAGTATAACAGCAACTTCTTCCATAGTCTTTAACTTTTTATCTCTTAAAATCCATCTATACTGGGGAGGGACTTAGTTATAGAACTGCTCTAAGCCGATCAGATTTTTCAGTTCTTCTACTGTGGTAACTTTGCTCCCTTCAATCCACTTGTTAAGGGCTCTGTCTAAACGACACCCTAGTTGTGAATATGTTTCCCCTGCCCTCCTTTTTGTTTCCCTGAAGGTCTTTCTGCGCTGTTCAGCAGTATAGCCATATCTGACTCTGACTCTTTCTTTAAATAGTTGGTAATTAGAAGTCTCTTCATCTGTAAATTCAGAGTAGATTTCACTTAGCCCCCCACAAATTTGTGGTCTTAAATAAATCATCCTGTCCTCCTTTCCCCCCCCCCCAACATTTTATTCCATTTTCCACTTTAAAGTTACAGTACGTTTCAATCGTTTAAATACATTCTACTTACATTGCTATTTACATATTTTCTATTTCATACGATTTTATACAATTTTCCCTTTTATCGTTAATCCATTTATACACTCTATTCCATCTTCTCCAATACATATCTTCATTTAAATTTAACAAGTTTATCTGCAGTCTATCTGCTTCAGCCAACTCTAAGAGTTTATAAGATATTTCTTCTTTAGATGGTATTCTTTCAGACTTCCAAAATCTGGCAAATAATATTCTAGTTGCTGTTAAAATATATACAATTAACCGTTTCTCCTCTTTAAGATTTCCTGGCATGATATTCAACAGAAATATTTCAGGTGTAATTGGTAAATTTACGTTACATATTTCTAAGATCATTCTAACATTTCTGTGCTTTCTCACAGCTCCACCACATGTGAAAAAAAGATCCTACGTTTACTTTACATCTCCAACAATTTCTAGACTGATTAGGAAAACATTTTGCAACTTTATCTGGGGACCAGTGCCACCTGTGGAACATTTTGAAAATATTTTCTTTATACGATACAGATCTTAACATCCTTGCTGATTTCCATATTTTTAACCAATCTTCTGTTGGTATAGTATGTCCAATATCTTTCATCCACGCGATCATGGGGGTCTTAATAGTCTCATCTTGCAAAAAATCATTATTCAACCAATTATACAGCTTTTGAGTTAGTTTATTCTCTGAAGATAACCATATACTGTCTAATTCATTTTGATTAATGTCAAGGCCTATTTTCTTATCTTCTAAAAATGTTGATTTTAATTGAATCATTTCCCACCATGATAGCTGAATTCCTTGTCTTTGCAATATCTCCTGTGCTTTTAATTCATTATTCTTCCCAAGTAGTTTTTCATATGTCTCTCTAGTACTTTTAGTAAGCAGTGTGGGTCTGACAAAGGCCTCTAATGGTGACACCCATCTCAGAGTTTTAGTATACATTATCTTCTTTAAATTTATCCATATTTTAATAAGTGGGCCTCTTATACTAAGTTTGTGAAAATATCTCTGCGATTTTTCCTTTTCATACCATATGTATGTGTGCCAACTCATCTTCAAATCAAAGCCCTCTAACTTTAGTGTTCTTGTATCTGTCAAAGTTACCCACTCCCGAATCCAACCTAGAGCTGGTGCTGTATAATACAAGTGCCAGTTTGGTAATGCCAAGCCGCCTCTATCTTGTTTATCTTGCAATATTTTCCATTTGACTCTGGCTTTCCTGGATTGCCAAATAAAGTTCCTGGTAATTTGTTCCAATTCTTTTAAAAATTGATTTTTTTTGATAATTGGTAGATTGTGGGCTAGAAATAAAAACCTTGGCAAAATATTCATTTTAATTGTTGCCACCCTTCCCATTAATGATAGTTTCAAGTTGGTCCACTTATCTAAATCTTTTTTTTAATTTCTACTAGGAATGTTTTATAATTGTCATCATATAACAAATGCACCATATTTGTCAAAATTATTCCCAAGTATCTTATCCTCTTGACTATCTCTGTTTGCCACTTCTTGAATTCTCTGCACCTGTTTTTCTGTACAATTCTTTATAAATATCTTAGTTTTCCATAAGTTAATTTTTAGACTGGCCCTTCTACCATATTCTTGAATTTCATGTAGCAAAATCAGAAGTGTATCAGTTGGATCTTCTATTATGAATGCTAAATCGTCTGCAAACGCTTGTAGCTTAAAGGATTCCCCTTGAATTCTCAGACCTTTTATTTGATCATTTTCTCTCACCCTATCTGTTAAAGTTTTTAATGTAAAAATAAACAAAAGAGGTGAGAGAGGACAACCTTGCCTTGTACCTTTCTGTATGTTAACATTCTGTGACTTATCTCCGTTTATCACTATTTTAGCTTTTTGTGTCTTGTATATTGCTTTTATCATTATTAAAAAATCAACACCACATTCCCACAACTCCAATTTTTGTAACATAAAAGCCCAGTTAACATTGTCAAAGGCCTTTTCTGTGTCAAGAAACATCAAGGCCATTTGTTTACTAAGATGCATTTCATAATATTCTAAGACATTAATTATAGTTCTGATATTGTTTCTTATCTGTCTTTTTGGTAGGAAACCTACTTGGTCCTGATGAATAACTTGCGCAAGTATTCTAGATGTAGATCTATTTCTACATCTATACGCTAAATTCTATACTAAATTACCTTATACAGAAAATGCTGGATAAAATAATCATTTGGTAGCTTAATCAGTTTGAGAAACAGAAAATCTTGGTTTAACTAGTTACATATGTTACTGCTTCTAAAAATCACATAGCTGATTTGCTGGTACACATAACTTTGGAGCACGCTTATTTTCCATTAACGTATACTTAGTGCTCGACATTTAACAACAATGCAAAGTTTATTTCTTCTTTTGTCCTCTTCTTTTCTTTTTGGTCTCTTCCATGGGTTTGGGAGCTGCAGCTCCCTTCTCCGAGTCTGAGTTTTCTTCTTCGCTTTCCGAGCTATCCAAGCCATATATACTTTCCTGCTGTGCTAGCGAATCGTCTGAGTCTCTCTCTTTTTTCTTTTTCTTGCATTTTTCCAAAAAAACTTTCGCTTGTTCAACAGAGTCAATTTTAACATTCTTTTCTTGATAGCTGAAACACAATCCCTCCAGAGTATTCCATCGGTATGTAATTGATTCAGACTGAAGCCAGGTAGTTAAACTTCTGTAGGCTTTTCTTCTTTTTCTTATTTCAAATGGAATGTCCTTTAATACCTTGATGTCTGCCTCCTGGATCTTCAGCATTGTTCTGTTGGTGGCTTTTAAAACCACATCTCTTGTAGATCTCTTGGAGAATCTTATCATAATTTCACCTGGCAGGTTTTTCTTTTTGACTAATTCAGGATAGGTCTGATAAACCAAATCCATGTCGCTTATTATTTCTTCCGCTTTTAAACCTGTCACTGGTGCCAAAGCTTCACTCACTAGCTTTTTAAGATCCTCCCCTTTTTTTTCAGGAACATTCTGAAGTCGAAGGAAGTAACTTGAGCGTTCCATCTGCAATTTCAATACATTATCACATTGAAAAGCCTTTTCTTTTTCAATTTTTTGTAGTCTTGAATCATGCTTACTAGTTGTCGCCTTTACTTCCAAGAGATCCTGTTGCAGCTTTTCTGTTCGTTTACCTGATTCTTTCAGTTCATTTTGCATTAAGTCCATTTTGCTGTTGAGAGTAGTCATCTGATCCACCAGTGGCCGCAGCAAAGCTGAAAACATTGAGCTCATCTCTGTGGTATCACCCTTTGAACTCGGAGGACCGCTTCCTAGTTTAGGGGAGGGTTTTGGCCGCCCCGTCATTGTTGCAGTTTTGCTTTTATTTACACTTAGATAAGAAGGACCGTAGAAGAAACAATTGTAGTCGCACTAATGTCTCTCAAAAGGTCTTTTCTCCGTGTATGCGATCCAGCCCTCCAGCATTTTTAAAATGCTTTTATAGTTGCAGTAATGCTGTGGGAAAGTCTCAGCCGCTTCGGTAAGGAGAGGGGGGGAACGCGATCCTTCCTTTCCCTCCCCGTCGCTTTATTTGCCATTATATTTTGCAACTCACGGTTTTCACCATTGCGTTTCAGGTGTGTTAATTGCTTCTCCGCCGGGCATTTTCTGCTGCTTCTCGGTCACGCTTACGCAGCCCGAAGGCTTCCTCGGCAGGGGAACCTACAGGGGTGATGAGGGGGGTCTCAATCCTGTGGTCGCCACTGTCAGGAGAGTCTCCCCCTCGTGCCACCCCAGGCAGAACCCCTTCACTAGGGTCTCTGGGGGTTCGGCACCCGTCCAGAACCCCTTCACCCTACCGGGCACGGATCGCCTCTCTTGCATATGCGGAGACAGGCGTCCGCCATTGAGTGCATCTCTTCTGGAAGTCAATAATCTTCTGTTTTGATTCCAAATTGAAATTGCTAAAATTCGGCCATCATCTGATTTAAATTGAAATTTAGGTTGCAGACCTTCTTTTACATAAATTGCTACTTCTCTTTTCTTTTCCTTCTCATCTGATGCTAAAAAGGTTGCCCAATTTTTTAGCTACTAAATACTTCTCATTTTTCTTTTTTATGTGAGTTTCTTGGATACATATGATTTCAGAATTTAATTTTTTTAATTGATGGAATGTCTTGTTTCTCTTTTGCGGTCCATTTAGACCATTTACATTAACTGACAAAATTCTAACTCTTGGATTCCTCATTTTAATTTTTTTCTATATTTATCTTTTTCTTTGTTTGGTATTGGTTCCTTGTCATGATCTGTGATGGTGTTCTCTCCATTTTCTTTCCCCCCTTTTTCGACTCTTGTTTCTTAGCAGTATCCAAGGTAGTTTCATCTTCTTCTATTACTTCTTCCGCCAAGGAGTCTTTATTGTTTTGCCAACCTAAATTATGGCCATGCTTCTCTAGGAAATCTTCAACTTTAAATACCGAATTTAGGTTGTACCTTTACCCACTATACGTGAATACTACACCTTCTGGAGTTAACCATTTATAGAAAATTTTATTCTTTCTCAAAAGATTTGTCAGTGCAGCATAATCCCTCCTCCTTTCTCTCACCCTCCATGGAGTTTCTTTTAAAAATCTAATTTCAGATTGTTCAATCATTATTTTTGTCATATGCTGTCCTTAATATTTTATCCCTAATTTCTTTCTTAGCAAATTTTATGTGTACTTCTCTTGGAGTTTTATTCTTTTTTGCATATGCAGTGTTCTTCCTATAAATAGCTTCTATTTCTTTTTCCATCTCTTCCTTAGTTCCTACCTCCATCTGTTCTGCAATCAGTTGTGCCATTTCTTCTTTCAAGTTTTTACCCGATGTTTCTGGGATATTCTGACATCTGACCACTGTTGCTGCCTAGTCCATCTCTAACATTATTAAAGTATCCTCTATTCTATCACTCCTACTTTTAAGATCTTGCCACTCTTCATCAAATTCCATTATTTTCCCCTCTATCTTTTTATTCTTATTAGCCATTTTTATTATTTCCTGTTTATTTTCCGCTATATATTTTTTAATTTCCTCTGTTTCTGTGAATATCTGGTCTATTTTTCTCTGAATAGGTTCAATTTCTTTCTTTAGTAATTGTGGTAATGTATCTTCCACTGTTTCTTTCACAGTTTATGCTACTGCCTCCTGAATCATCATTTTAAACTCATTTAGTGATATTTGTGGTAAACTTGGTGTGAGGGTTTTTAGTTGTGCTTGAGTCCCTGGAGATGCAACTGACAATTTTTCCCCTGGTCCTGTGCCAGAAACCATCCCAATCCCTTATATTTATAAGTATATATATCTAAACCTCCACACAAACTTTGCCACTCCCCCCACTCTTACACATATATAATTATAAACTTCAAAATGCTATGGTACTACTAGTCTTTGTTTTCAAGCCTCGACCTGACCAAGCAATTTCTAATTATTCAGCTTTTGGATCTTGATCCTTCTCTTAATCTTATTCCAAAAAAAAAAACCCATTAAGTTGATAAAGACTTTTTCTATAAGGTTTCTTCTCTATCTTCACCTCCTTTCTCCTTTATATTTAACTTTTATCCCAAATCTTTTTGTTTGACCTTTTCTGCCTTTTTCTGCCTTTTACAACTATATAACAATCCGCCTATTCTATCTATATCTTGTTTTTTTTTATTTTAGTCAAACTCTGTCTATACTCTTTTGTACCTTTCTCTCTCTTTGTTGTACACCCCTTCTTGTAATGTTACCCCTTTGTTGTTGACCCCTTCTTGTAATGTTAACACCCAGTTTCCTATATAGCCCACTTAGCTCCCTTCTAATCTTTTAATCCTCTTTTCTTCTTTCTGCTCTGCTTTTCTCCGCTCTGCTAAGTGTTAAGCTACTGTGTGTCCTGCCGATGCTCTATTTCTCCTTTGCTTGCTGCGCTCCACTGTGCTGGCCCGGCTCCACCCTCCTCGCACGTCCCACGTCATCTTGTTCTTCCTCTTCTGCATTCTATATTCTGCCATCTGTTGATCCCACTCGACCTCCGTACACACACTGCACTCTTACTCTCCTCCTCTCGAGTCGTTCCTCGACCTCGCTGGCTATTTCCGCTAATCCTGGACTTCACCTAGGGATTAAAGGGTCAGAACACCATCGGTAGCTATTCTGCTCGCCAGTTGTTTTATTATTATTTTCCCCAGTATTTAAACTTCCTTTCAGCCCCCCCCTCCCAAATACTACTATTGTTTATCCTCCTTTCTTGAGCAAACCCTCTTTTAGAGGCTGCTTATTACTTATTTAGCTCTGTTTATACTTAACGGAAGATAAGAGACTGTACCCACTTATTAAGTTACATATTATATTGTATCACTTTTACTCCTTTAGTCTAAAGCAAGAAATAATTAATACTTAGCTTTAATTCTTGCGTTTAAGGATTTGTTGGTGAGTTTTCAATGTCATAGATTCTGGGTGGTTCTCTCAGGTTTGGCTAGAAGTCGGCTGCATACTCCTATGTAGTCGAACATCCTCAATGTTTTCTGCCTAAAAGCAGACCCTCACCGGTGGTAACCGGCTGTCACACCTGTTCAAACCTCTTAGTTCGAACTTTCCAGCTGTTAAATTAGAGAATAAACTTTGGGGAAAGCGATCTGTGGAGGAGAGCCTCTTCCACACAACTGCCCTCGCCAGACCTTGAACCCTATATATGAGTCAGGTACCAAGGTTTTCTCAAGATAAAATAAAACTGTAATTTATTGGCAGAACACAACAGGGGAATATCAGTTGTTTATACAGAGGACTCTTTGTTGCTGAAAGGGCTGGCACTGGTTCTCAGACTATGTTCAGGCCGTATGCTTATGGGTTTTTTGTTGTTGTTGTTGCATACAGATGGTTACATGTTCACTCAACTCTTCTATTATACTCTTTCCTGTCCTGCTTTGTGGTTCCTCTGTAGCTGTGTCTTACTGGCCTCTTGGAGTCACAGCTGACCTCTACACAGCTGTCTAGACCCAGCCAGAGTTCAGCCCTCCCACAACCACATCTCACAGGCTTGCCAGGATTGAGGTATGTTAGTGTTTGAGTTCGCTTTGTTCACTATGATTGAGTCCATTCCTTCCTAGAAACAAAATTCTCCACAGAGTCTCTTCAGAAGGTGAAAGTTGCTTCACTCCCTCAGAACTTCCCTTCTGAGTCTGTTAACCAACAAATAACCGAGAGCTCTGAGCCCAAACAGCCCCCTCCTCACTCTGTCATGTGACTCAGCAGGGTTCTATGAACACACTCTGCTAGTCATAGGTTTTTTTTTCTTTAATCCCATCACAGGCATCCTCACTTTACTGCTAATAACACTGGTGTAGGCACAAGAGATGTGTTTGGCATGTAAAGTACGAAGCTGCACTTCAACAGGCTTATGTTCTCAGGGTTAATGGTAACATAAGGTTAATTATGAACTTCCTTCATTGTTGTAGAGAACAACAGAGGCTTGAGTAGTTACTGAAACTAAGCCACTAGCAAACTGTTTAAAATCCTCTCTTTACACATTGGATGCAACATTCCACCCACATTATGTGATAGCAGCTACTTTTCTCAGTGCATTTTGTTATTTTAATATCAGTATGAAGCAAAATATATGTTGACAGTAAGCTTCTGGGATCCTTTTTCTTTTTGCTACAGAGCCCCTTTTCTGCAGAGTTTAATTATAATCTGTCACTGGAATTTGTCACAGCTGTCTTCACTTCTGATCCACAAATCAAACAAGGTGCTTGTTTCTAAGCTGTGAGGTAAAGGGGAAAGTATTCCTTTGCTAAGACAATTTCTGGATTTTTTTGGGTTTCTTCTTAATATCTTCAGAGTACAAAACAATAAGCAATATTATGTTAAAGAAATCTGGCTCTCTCCATCTGGTGTTGTATGTCATTCACTCCATTCAAGGCACAGTTCCATGCCAGTCACAATGAGCTTAAAACAGGAATAGCCTTTTGTGGGTCTGATTCATCTTTCATGTCAGGTTTGAGTTTCTGCTGAAACTCAAAAACAATCAGATGAAAGTGAAATTCACTGAAACCCCATCACTGCAAACCTCTAATTCAAACAAAAGAAAATAGAAAGCATCTGAAACCAGTGGGTTTTTGATACCCATAATAGAGGGCTATGACTTCCCATTCATACTGGCCATAGGAGCTATTTTAACTGGGCAGTAGGCAGCCCAATCTAGGATTTGAAAAGCTTTACCAGAAGAAAAATAAAGTGTGAAATTCAACTTGATTATTCCTTTGCTTCTCAAAACCTTGCCTTGAGTGACTTACAGAAGTTTAAGTGCAGTTGGAGATATTCATGCAAGAGCTCTGCTAATTTGGATTAAGGCTGTGGTTACAGGGCAAGTTTATCCCAATTTGTTCATGCTATAGATTTGATTGGGAATATTTTTTCGCATTGGGATGATCACACATCTCTCCCCGAACCACTTGCATTGCGCGACGAGGCTCCGGGCACTATCCAGATAGCTGCACTGCCCAAGCAGTGGCATGGCTTGTTTTTTTGTTTGTTTGTTTGTTTGTTTTTTAAAGTTGGCTTTATATGCATATGACCAAATCACTGCTCCCACTGGGACTTGCCATACTCTCTTGTTTTTGCAGGTTCCCCCCCCCAACAGTAAACAAAATTAACTGGTGATGTACAACTGAGTGCTGGAGTTTATATGTGTGCTTGAATGTTTATATATTGAATTTATTCAGCACAGGATTGCTCATGTGCACAACGGTGGAAGCTTGGGGGAAAAAACATTGTGAGAAAGACATTCAGATGATCTAATCTCAATCATTGCAAGAGATGGTTGTCCAGATCGGCGGAATCATGGATTCAAAGCACAAATATCCAGAAAGTACTTGATTTTCCAGGTGTTGGAAAACTTGCTAGGGAACTGGGAGGATTGCGCAAGTGAGCCCACATCAGTGCAGGAGACAGATGCAAGCATCTGATCAGCAATTTTAAATGTGCGAGGGCACAGCAGTGAAACCCGATCAAAATGATCATGTGACCACGGCCTAACACTCTAGGTGAAACCTTGTCTTCATACTACATATTTATTTATTTACTTCATTTACACCCCTCTTTTCTACCCAGTTGGGGACCCAAAGTGCCTTGTGTGACTCTCCTTCTCTGTGCTATTCTTATAACAACCCTATGAAGTAGATTAGGCTAACAGCATGTGACTAGATCACCCAGCAAGCTTCCATAGCAGAGTGGGGATTTGAACCTGGGTCTCCTAAATTCTAGTCTGAAACGCTAACCACTATACCATGCTGGCTTGCCATGTGCACCCATTTTTGATCATGTAACTTCTTTGGTTTGTAGAAACCTTATATGTTAACTGCTTTCAGAGTTCTCCCCTTCTCCTTTCACATATACTGTGCTACAGATACCCTGTCAAAAATGATACATTGTCACAGTATTGTCATAAAGTCCAAAATACTTATGTAAATGAAATAACAAATATTCATTAAAAAAACCCACTGTGAATCAATGCAGGGCAAGTGTAAGTCAACATCACCCAAGATAATTTCCCCATAAACTTAATTCATCATTTTCCCTCAAAAGCCAGGAAAGCATTGAAGAGTAACCAGTGGCCACCAAAGGAAGGAAAACATGTAGAAAAAAACCCCCCCACAACACAGTTGTAGAAAAGAACTGTAGCAAACCACATGTGTGGAAAAGGTCTACTTGTGGGGATTCTACTAATTCTGTATTCTTCTGATATCTGTCCTACTAAAGGTTAACTAACCAAGAAAGGTGATGAACCTTGCCAAGCATATACTGACTTTATGTGAGACACATTTGCACAAGTGGTTCTCAATGAACCCAGGTCTCTGTACTATAGCATAGGTCAGTGCTAAATTCAACTATAAGCAGATATTTACTCCCTTCCACTACCAGTCCACATCATATATCTTATTCTGGACTAGGGTCTTGATATGTGGATGATTTGAAGACATGTGGAGGACATTTGCATAAACCTGGGTCAGTCCCCAGGTTTGCACAAAAATCTAAAAAGATAAAACTGTTTAAAATTTTGAAGTGTGTGTGTGGGGGGGGGGGGAGAGATCTTATGGTGCTCTGTTGCAGAATCTCAGCTGCCATTTTGAAGATGCTGCTGGTGGAGGTAATGGTGAAAAGGGAGGAGGATGTGAGCCAAGTGAGCTGACTAGACCCAAGCCTCTGGTGAGCCCAATAGCATGTCCAGATGCAGCTGGGGCACTGTCTCATCATGGTTCAGCCATGGGTCCTGAAATAATTGGCTTGAATTATATTACAAGATCCAGGTCTTCTAATGAAATAATGTAACATAAATTAATGACAATTTGGACCTATTTTAAATCTTCTAAACCTGAACGATGCCATCAAAATATAGATAAAGCCACTTCTCATATGGGAGAGGGCAGGGGTGTAGAGTTTTAAAATCTGGGGGGGGGGGTCTTGCATGTGCATGCTGGAACCATGTTGCTGCTGCAGCCACCGCCCCTCCACCAGGCCACTCCTGCCTCCCTCCCCTCCATCTGGGGGCCAGCTGAGATTCTGCTAGAGCATCACCCCGGCAACGTGCCCAGCGTGATAGCATCACTTCTGGGTGATGCCATCACACTGGGCATTTGCCCAGCTGGCCCCCGGATGGAGGGAGGGAGGGACAGATGGAGGGAGGGAGAGGGAAGAAGGCAGGAGTGGCCAGGCAGGGGGAGAGAGGTGGCAGCAGTGGTGGTGGGTGGGCCTAGGAAGGGCCCGAGGAGGCATGGTGGGGAGGCATGGTGGTGGGCGCTCCATTTTGCCAGCGGGGCTCATTCCCCCCTGGGAAATTTTGGGGGTGGCTCAAGCCCTCAAGCCCCCCCGTAGTTGATGCCTATGGGGGAGGACAATCCTTAAGATGCCCGGGTCCCAAGCCATGTACAGTTTTAAAGGTCAGAACCAACACCTTGAATTCGGTTCAGAAGTGGATTGGTAGCCAGTTTAACTGATATGATGCTGGGGTTCTATGCTCCTGATAGCTGACCCTGACCAGCAATCTAGCTGCAGTGTTCTGCACTAGCTGCAGTCTCCACACACTCTTGAAGGGTAGCCTCAAAAAGGTAGAACACATTGTAATAGTCCAGTCTAGATGTAACTAAGGCATGGATCACTATGGCTAGATCTGACTGAACCAGGAATGGACCCTGCCAGGGGTCCTTTCGTAAAAAAAGAGGTGCAGGAGCTCATTAGCATAACTTATTTGCATATCCCACACCCCCTGATGTCACCGGAAGTGTCAAAGTAATCCGGTGGAGGGGGGGGAAGGCGGGATAAAAATGAAATAAATTTCATTTCAAATGAAATAAATTTCATTTGTCGGCAAGGCGGGATAAAAATGAAATGAATAAATAAATAAATAAAATAAAAGGCCACACATCCCTGACGTCATGGGCAGTGTGTCAGAAGGCAAGAAGGGAGGGAGGGGGAAGGAAGGAAGGAAGGAAGGTAGGTAGGTGGGGGAGAGAGAGAAAAGAAAGAAAGAAAAAGAAAGAAAAAAGAAAGAAAGAAAGAAAGAAAGAAAGAAAGAAGGGAGGAAGAAAGGAACAGTAAGGTAGGTAGGTGGGGGAGAGAGAGAGAAGGAAGGAAGGAAGGGGGAGAGAGGGAGGAAGGAAGGAACAGGAAGGTAGATAGGTAGGTGGGGGAGAGTGAGAGAAGAAAGGAAGGAAGGAAGGAACAGGAAGGTAGGTGCTGGATGCATTATACTTTCTTTATTTCATTATTCTCTAATTGTGGAATCCAGTTTTATTGTATTATTTACTTTGTATATCTTAAAGTGACCTTTGTTACAGTCTTTTATTTCTTACTTCTTGATTGTTGTTTTCACAACCAGAGTCATATACAGCAAACCCTCACCCCAGAAAAGGAAAGCCTAAAAATTACTACAAAAACTATCATATTAACTTAACAACAGCTGCCAAAAATTTTGCCACAAGCAAAGTGGTTTATCTTTCTCTGTCTAGACAAGATGATTTCACTTCTGAATAGATATAGTCCTGATTAAGTAATGGAGTGATCAGTTCAGCTCTTTGATCTGAAAATCTAGAGCAGTCAAAAAGGATATGATCCACATAATTGATTCTGTTGTTGCCACAACTGCAGAGTCTATTTTAATATAGAGTTCTTCCGGACATCACTGATTTTGTAATCTACTTTGAGTCTTAATGAGAAAGGTGGACAGTAAATGAAGTAAAATAAATGTCACAAAATATATTCTTTAAATTCCCTAGTACTTAACTAGGGATGGGCACAAAATAGGAAAATGCAGTTCAGTTTCTGACTCATGGAATGCATGGTTTGCAAACCACATGAACTTTTTGATGCTCCACAAACTGGTTCGATTTGTGAGGTTCATGATGAGGTAGAATGGTCCCCCGGTGTGATAGACAACAAACTTGCAGTGAATCTCCTTCTGACAATCTTATATCTGACCTCCAGTCCCCACTGTGGAGAAAGACTGTAATTTTCCTAGGTAAAGGCTGTGAAGGTGGGGTGTAGAGATGGAAAGCTGCAGAAAGATAAAGGTAGGTTGGCTGTTGTGTGGGAAGGAAATAGGGTTGCCAACTCCAGGTTGGGAAATTTCTGGACATTTGAGGGCTGGAGCCTGGGGAGGGTGGGATTTGAGGAGGGACTTTATACCAGTATAATGCCATAGACTCCACCCTCCAAACCAGCCATTTCCTTCTACCATTGCCAGCCTTCACACAAGGGCTGGAGAGCACCCAGAATTACAACTGTTGTCCATGTGACAGAGATCATGTGACATTTTACCCAGTTCCCCTGGATAAAATGTCTGCTTTGGAGGGTTGCTGAGGCTGCTTGACTCCCCAAGCCTCACTGTCCCAAGGCTCCACCCCCAAATCTCCAGGAATTTCCCAACTTGGAGCTGGCAGCCCTAAGGTGAATTGTTCTCTGCAGCTGGGAGATCCACTGTGATTCCCAGAGCACTGCCACTGCTGCTGTGGGGGGACTGGAAGCAGGCAGGAGGCTGGGAGAGTGATGGGGACAGAAAGAGAGAGTGATGGAGTGGGGGGGGCAGAAAGAGTGATGGAGTGGGGGCAGAAAGAGAGAGAAAGAGTGATGAGGTGGGGAGGCAGAAAAACAAAGAGAATGATGGCGGGTCAGAAAGAGAGAGGAAGTAACATACATGGAGGAGAGAGAGAGAGAATAAGAAGGGGGGGCAGAAGGGAGAAAAAGTGTGAGAGAGGTAGGGGAAGAAGGGAAGAAGCAAAGGTATGAGGAATGGGATAACCATCCTGCAAGTTTCTTGTGGGTCTCCACTTGTATGTCCTCTAAACTTATACAAAATAAAAAACTGAAGAGAGTCAGGATCATGCTTGTACTTCACAAAATGTTCCACTAGGGACGCTTTAAAATTTTGGTTGCAAATTCTAGAACAGTGTTCCAAAATTCTAGATTTAATAGGTCTAATAATATTCCCAATATTTAAAAGGTTGCACTCACAGATGATACAATAAACACATATTTTTGAATTACAGTTCTTGAAAGTTGAAAGATCATATTTCATACCAATTGGAGGGTTCACAAATTGTTTGATTTCCAAAGCCATATGGCAGGCAGCACATTAATGACATTTATGATGACCACTAGGATCCTGTGCCTTTAAAGAAAGGTTCAAACTATCCGATCTAATTAGAATATATTTTAGATTTTTTTTGTCCTCCTATAAACCTATTCTAGGCAGAAGTTTGCAGCCTGGGATATCCTGAACCACATGCCAATAATGTTCTATATTTTTTTAAAAATAGAATATACATTTTGAGAATATTTGAGAGAACAGGATAACCTCTCAGAAACCTGTGACTTCCTGTCAGAACTTCCTGTGTGCTTGGGACGCTCTCCTATAAGCCTTATTGACAATACGTGCAGAACTGCTCACACAGACTGCAGCTGTCCCTGTAAAAATCCTCTTGAAAAGTAGAATTGCATCTAAGGTGCAAAAACTGACTGTAGGGTATATTGTTTTTCAGATGGCGTGGGTGGAAAGATTGGTAATGTAAATATGTATTATGGTCTGTAGGCTTTTTAAAGGTATTCATTGCCAAATGGTTGTCAGGAGTTCTATATACTCTAGTATCTAAAAAAGTCACCATATCAGGATCTGAATTAACAGTAAATTTGATGGTTTCATGGAAACCATTAATCCAGGCACAAAAATCTACCAATCTTTCATTGTCGTGAAATACCAAAAAGAGGTCATCAATAAATCTCTTGAAAATTAAAATATCACTTTAAAAAGGATTGGTATCAGCATTATAAATGTAACACTCTTCAAACCATGCCATAAACATACAAGCAATGCTGGGGGCAAAGGAGCTCCCCATTTGCATCCTTCTAACCTGTAGACAGAACTGTTCCCAGAATCTGGAAAAACTTTTTTTCCAAAATGAGATCTACCAGCTGTAACAAAAAAGAAGGGGGTGGTGTGCATTCTGACTTTTGATCGACATACATTTCTGCCACCAGGGGTCCGTTGGAGCAGGAGCGCACAGGAGCGCAGCTCTGGGAGTGAGGAGCCCAGGGGGTGGCACATGACAAAGCCCCATCCCCTCCTCGGCTTCCCCAAGCAGTGCAGAGGCACAGCGCCCCAGGGAAAGCCCTGCTAGTGTCTTTATTGTTTTTAATGTTTTGTTTTAATATTGATAATTTTATCATTGTTCCTTTTATGACTGTGTGCTGCTTTTCCAGAGACTTGCTCAAGGTGGCATATAAATTCTCTAAGTATACCATTTTTTATCTGGGCACATGGCACATAAGTACTGGAGAAATTTCACCAATGCTTCAGCAGCTTCCACCTTATCAGTTTGGTGTAGTGGTCAGGAGTTGGACCCTAATCTGGGAGAACCGGGTTTTATTCCCCACTCCTCCACATGCAGCTGCTGGTGTGACCTTGGGCCAGTCACAAGTTCTCTCAGAGCTGTTCTCTCATGAGCAGTTCTCAAAAGACCTCTCTCAGCCCCACCTACCTCACAGGATGTCTTGTTGTGGGGAGGGGAAGGGGAAGGGATGGGTGGTGCACATGTCCTGGGTATCTCAAGTCTCCTTGAAACCTGGTGGTTTCAAGAGGGCAGGAAGAGAATGAGGGTGTGTTCTTTATGCTTATTTTTATTGCACAAAGTATTGGATGGGGAAGGGAATGGAGGAAGAGCAGGTCAGTTTCACTCACCTGTGGATTGGAGCCTGAGGGGTGGGTGTTGCCTTCTGACACACTTCCGGTATGTTAGGGGGTGTGGCATATGCAAATGAGTTTTGCAAATGAGTTATGCTAATGAGCTCCTCCACCTTTTTTTCTACGAAATGACCCCTGTTTGCCACTATTCTAGCTTCTTCTTGTGGGATATTGGAATATAAGGATCCCACAGCCAAGGTAACCAATAAAGCATTTTCAGGGATGACCAGTCCCCCAATCTCAGAAATGAAATCTGATGGGTCTTTACTATAACTTTGCATATTTGGAACAAATTGGCCATCCAATAGTGTCAGCATCATGGTCTATAATGGAGCCGGTGGCACAGTTTGTGGATTATTATTTAAAGCCCTTTGTTCCAAATATACGCTTTATCCACTTTTTAAGGGAAAATTTTGCTTTTTCATGTGACTGCCTATGATTGCATTGACATAGATACTTTAAGTCCTTTGGGAAAATAATACCCAGATTTCTTCAGGTTTTATCTATACATTTGTATTTAAAATTTTGTTTTATAGAATGTTGTATGGTTGAAGAAATACAGATTGGTTAAATTTCCATTGCTTTTTGGTTGATGGACAACCCAGATATTGATCCAAACTGTTGTATTCTTATTATTTTACAGCCACAGCTTGCAGAGACTTTGGGATGCAAAAGGCCCTTTCTGATTGTCTACAAATAAAGACTCTCATTGGTCCTTAAGCCACTCTAGGTAACCAATTGCTGAACCTCTCTTAGGTCCAATACGATTGTTTATACATAGTTACATTGTTTGAAGTTATGAGTTGGAAACAGTATAAATTAAGGTGCCGCTCTCATAGAGCTGTCTTTTGAGCTGAAGCAATGTGTTTGAATAAAAGCCTGTTTGTTTGATTCATCGCCTCCCGCTCAATACTTAAAACAAACTATGCTATAGATATTCCTGAATTAGATAACGATTTAAGAAGAAGAGAAGAAGAAGAGATTGGATTTATACCCCGCCCTTCACTCACTTGGAGTCTCAGAGTGGCTTACAAACTCCTTTCCCTTCCCCTCAAGTGGATCATGTCATCTGCAAACAAACTGATTATATGTTTCATAGTACCAATTTCAAAGCCTCTGATTCGTTTATTCTTCCTAATTATTTCAGCTAAAGGTTCAGTTGAGATGGCAAATAAAAGAGGTGACAGCAGATATCCCTGACAGCTACCTCTAAATAGATCTAGATCATCAAATCACTATCCATTGATTTTAATGTGTGTTTTTGAAGAACTGTATAAAGCTGTAATAGTTTGTAAAAACTATTTTCGAAGTCTATGTGCTTTAATAACAATTTTAAGTAATTTTATTTCTAACTGATCAAACGCTTTTTCAGTGTCAAGTGCTAGTATCACAGATTCTTTTTGCTTGAGTGTGCAATAAGTGTCTATTTGATATTGTTGGCTTTCTGTTAGGGATAAAACCAGACTGCAACAGTTTTTTTTAGTCTATTTGCAATAATTGATGTGAAAATCTTTGCATCTTGATTGAAGAGTGATATTGGATGATAGGATTCAGGTTTGGTGGGATCTCTATCTTTTTTTAGGGATGACTAAAATTCTACATTCAGACCACAACTTGGGCATTTTCCCTTCAGTTAATTTATAATTACAAGTTTTTGTTAAGGGTTTAGCCAATTGGAGTATGACCGAAGATTTCTAATGACACCATTCTCCTATGTGGGGGGACAGATAGCAATTGGCTACCCAAAGACAGCAGTTGATGCATGGGAACATATGGGAGGAGACAGAATTTTAGATAGGAGGGTCCTATACCCTGAAGGGCTTTAAGGTAATAATCAACACCCTGAATTGGAATCAGACACCATCTGGTAGCCAATGTAGCTCTTTTGAAAGATGGGCATGGTATATTCTCTCTGACCTATATGGTCTAAGCTACTCCAGTCTTGTCAAATCTTGGAAGCTAAGCAGGGTCAGCCTTGGTTAGTATGTGGATGGGACACCACCAAAAAAGTCCTAGGTTGCTATGCAGAGGCGGGGAAAGGCAAACCACCTCTGAACTATCTTGCCCTGAAACCCTGTGGGATCACCATAACTTGGCTGCAACTTGATGGCACTTTCTACCACCATGATATGTTATCATTGGCTAGCCCTTGACACCAAGCTGGTGTTTACTAAACCAGCTGCAGTTTCCAGGTTGTCTTCAAGAGCAGCCTAATATAAAGTGCATTACAATAATCTATCCATGAGGATACAAAGCATAGATGAGTGTGGCCAGATTGGCAGAGCCTAAGAATCATTAACTATCATGTGAACCTGCCTGCCAATTAAGATCTCTGACAGACAATCTTGAACGCTTCTTCCTTATGAAGTCAGGTGAGTGGGTGTCAGAGAGAGGGCTTCAAAAGTCCACCCTGTCTACCCATGTATATAGGTGCTTCTAATATGTATGATTTTAAGCTATCACAGCTGTTTTATATTAGAGGTTGTTTTTTAAAAAAAATATTTTTGATGACCAGCATATTTGCTTTTATAGGAGAAAAGCAGGATAGAAATCTCTTAAAGGAAAACAATAAAAAAAATCTGCAACAAAGTTTAGCTAGGGAGCCAGGGAAAAAAGTACTGGGATTTGCTGGGTTTGATTATTAAAATAGAAGCATCATCAACCTGTGACATGGAAGCCACATTACATACCTAGGCCTCTTTTTTTGTAGAAAGGAGGAGCTTCCTGGAATGCTTCAGATCAGAGTTATCATAAATATATTTTACATTTTTATTTTTATTTTATTTATTAAATTGGATTTACTAGGTGACCCTTCCCTATGAGTAGGGCTCAGGGTGGTTTACAATAGAGTAATATACAATCTCAATATAAAACTAAATTAAAGCAGTCCAATAAATACCAGTAAGTTATATATATATATATATATATATATATATATATATATATATATATATATATATCTGAGGAGGAAGTGGCCACAGGTAAGCTTCCCTCCCCCCCAGGCACCGGCAATGAGGTCTGGACACCTCCCAGCCACTGGGCCTGCCACTGACCTCCCCCTCCTCCAGGCTCCATTGGCAAGGCCTGGACGCCTCCCAACTGCCAGGCACACTGCAGAGTTCCCAGAGCATTCTCTGCACATTCGCAGGAAATACTCTTTTCCTTTTGGGAGGATTTAAATATCCCCCATATAGTTTTTTTAAGTTTTTGGATTTTTCTGCACAACTGGGGAGTCCTCCAAGTGTGCAGGAAAATCTCTCTGCCCCCCAAGTGCACCCAATGTGCAGATTTAGATATCCACACTCACAGGGGGCACGTGGGAATTAATATTTAGACAAGCAGTAGGACCCGTGATACTCGCGGGGGGGGGGAGGTGAGCCTCTCTCCCCTCCCTCCCCCCTCCCTCCCTGAAAATTGTTGGTGGCAGTGGCCACGCGCTGAGCCTCCTCCCCTCCCTCCCTCCCCCCCTCCCTCCCTGAAAATTGTTGGTGGCAGTGGCCACGCGCTGAGCCTCCTCCCCTCCCTCCCTCCTCCCTCCCTTCCCAAAAATTGGTAGCCGTGCGCCGAGCCTCCTCTCTCTCCCTCCCTCTTCCTTCCCCCCTCCCTTCCCCAAAATTGGTGGTGGTGGCGGATGCACGCCGAGCCTCCTCCCCCTCACCTCCCAAAAATTGGCAGCGGCCGTGCGCTGAGCCTCCTCCCCCTCCCTCCCTCCTGAAAATCAGCGGCAGCAGTGGCAGTGCTCCGAGCCGCCTCTCCTCCCTCCCTTCTCCCCCCTCCCTTCCCAAAAATTGGCAGCGGCTGCACGCCAAGCCCCTCCCCCCTCCCTTCCCAAGAATCAGCGGTGGCAGTGATGGCATGCCGAGCCTCCTCCCCTCCTTCCTCCCTGAAAGCGGCAGTGGCGGCGAGGCCCACCGCCCACCGAGCCCTCCACCCAGCCAAAGCATTCTCTGCACCTGCGCAGAGAACGCTTTTTCTTTTGAGGGGATTTAAATATTCCCCCAAAAGTTTTTTTAACATTTAGGATTTTTCTGCACATGGGGGGAGTAGCTCCCGTGTGTAGAAAAACCTCCCTCTCCCCCAGGTCCCCCACCCCCGCACAGAATTAGGTATCCGCACGCGGGGGGGCACTTGGCTATTAGATATATAGATGGTAGAGAAATCCTAGCTCCCCAGCCTCCCTGGGGGGAGGGGTTATGAGGGATGGGCAATTATATGAGAGTGCCAGAAGAAGCTCTGTCACTGTCCTCAATTGAAGGCCCAGAGGAAAATCTCTACCTTACATGCCCTGCAAAAAGGTAACAGCTCCTGCGGGGCATGGATGTCTTCTGGCAGAGTGTTTCACCAGGCAGGGGCCAGGCCCTGGTCAAAGACAGACGGACTTCTCTTGGGCTGGAGACTACCAGCAAGTTCTTGTTTCCTAAGTGTAATGTTCTTCCAGGGGCATAATGAGAGAGGCAGTCCCAAAGGTATGTAGGTCCCTGACCACTAAGGGCCTTAAAGGTCAAAACCAAAACCTTGAACCTGATCCAGTGTTCCACTGGAAATCAATGCAGCTCACCCAGCACTGGTTGAATATATGCTGTTTGAGGGGTCCCCATGAGGACCCGTGCAGATGCATTTTGGACCAGTTGAAGCTTCCGGGTCAGGCACTTATATAGCACTGGTCCTAGCTGCTGTCTGAATACAAAGATGCTGGAAGGCAATACACAGACTAAAGCTGCAGTTCTAGGCACAGTTACTATGAGGTCAATTACATTCAGTTCTAAGTAAATGTGATAAGAATTGCACCCCATGACCATTTGTAATATGAAGGGATTTTTTTTTTACCACAACTTGCTTCATTTTTTTCCAGTAATGATCTTGCAAGTGTCAGTGGATATTAGTTGTATGTCTCTTGTAAGTATTGATCTCTCATGATTTTAATTCTTTTGTTCATGTTAATGCTAGTGTTTTATTTCAGTATTATTGGGGTTTGGAATACTTTGTAAAATGTTACAATCATAAATAAAAACATAAATAAAAGTATCATGTCTATCAAATATATTGTGCATTTTTGTGCAGGTAATATATAATAAGTTTGCTTGTCTTAATTATACTTGCACTGCTAATGGATTTAGTAACATGTTCTTTAAAAACTGCAAAAAAAAGCACAAATCATGCATACTTTAAAATCTGGGGGATTGCAAAGGTGATGAGTTGCAATAAACTATTTGCATCTAGCATTTTAACAGAGGTTTATTAGAACTTCCAACATTTTAATTAGAGCTGTTGAAAGTGTCCTTGTGCATATTCGGCAATGAATATCGATCCTTATTGACCCAGTATGGCACAGTACCACATAATGTGATGACATTTATCATGGATGTTAATTGCATTTCCAACATGATATAAAATATATTATTTATCAGTAACAGCACAAACCCCCCTTTTGAAATAATAAAAATTACCTAGTAAACACATGTTAAAACTGTCCCATTATTTCCCATGTCTGAATAAATTAATTTATGGCAGCTTTATGAATATGCTACACTTTCCTTGGTTCATCTCATGTTTGAAGTTCAGTGCCCACACTTGAGCACTGTGCTAAATACCTCTATAGCTGCACAGTTCTTATGGAGGTGGTGTTTCATTTCATTATGTCTTGTGGCTGCTGTTATACATCCACACTAGCCGAAATAGTGTTTCTCCCAAGGACACAGATGGATTAGACAATTAAATGATACTAGGAGTGAATGGGTGGGGAAACTACATTTCCCATGGGGCTGTGCAACAATGTGCACACAAGAACTGCTGCAGATCCAGACAAATTGGAAACCATTAACACTAAGGTGTCAGACTGACTCAGATGAACATCAAGTGCTAAATTGGTTTTTTTAATCTACACTTTGTTTATATATAACTCTTCTTCATTTAAACAATTGATGGTGAAATAGTCTGTTGTTAGCATAAGCCTCCCCTTGCAACGTGAAGGACAGTACCCCGGACAAGTTAGGGCCAAAGCTGGCATAGGGAAAGTCTAGCCCTCTCTTTGTGCAAGGCTAACAAGCCCAGACATATACTCAGGACCATCACTCTGACTCCTTCAGCCATCAAGCTCCTATAACAGCCAGTTCACAGCTGCCATCATACAGGGACAATGCCTTAGTTTCAGCATCTCAAAAGACACCAGCATACTTGCATTCCAGCCTTCCAGTTTAACTGCATTCCAGCATTATACCTGCACCTCTGGACTTTGCCCTAGATAATGGGACCATCCCAGCCATGGTATATTGTCATCATTGTTCCTGTGATAGCCCAGTCATTAATAGAGCCAAGATTATACAATTGCCCCATGCCTCCCTAGCAAAGGTTTCCCTTCTCTTCCCTTCCCTTTCTTTGTCCAAAACCCCGTTTGAGCCATTACCAGTAATTCTGGTCCATTGAGGAGCACTTCCCCATGGTGTCCACTGCCCTGCAGGCAAAATTTCCCTATAACTAGGCTCCCAACCCAACCATCTTTGGTTCAGTCTTCTGGGATGCTGGATCTCCCATCTCTCTTGGATCTTCGCAGACATGCTTGCTGGCCGAGCCATCTGCTCTTCACCATGGACTCTCCTCTTCAGAAGGTAGCTATTACCTCATCAATGCTTCGTCCTCTTTCATCTCTGATCCCTTAAGACCACCTCAGCCCTTTGTTTCTTTGCTCTTGTGTGTGTACCAATTAGCTGAATGTATTAGGGATATTTACTTAATAAATTTCCAAAAGATATTTCCTGTCTGTCTTTTGTGCCACTCTGAAAGGGTTCTGAGTCTGGTATAGTTGGAGGATGATTCCTAGCTTGCACACCTATTAAAGCAAACAGTCTTTTAGCTAAATTCCCCCATCATGCAGGGGCGTAGACTTTTGTAAAATCTGGGGGGGGGGCTCTTTAGTGTGTGCGCTTGCTGGGGCGATGTCCCCCCCGCCGGGAAACCTCCGTGCTTCCTCAGGCCCTTCCGAGGCCTGCTGGGGTCTCTCTCTCTCTCCCCCCCCCACTCCTTCCCTCTCCCTTTGCTGGGAAAAGAGGGAAGGAGAGAGAAGGATGGAAGGGGGGGAGAGAGGCACCGGCAGCAACGGCTGCTGGCCTCGGAAGGGCCCCAGGAGGCGCGGTGGCAGGCGTTACGTTTTCCCGGGGGGGGGCTCAGTCCCCCCCGAGAAATTTTGGGGGAGGCTCGAGCCCCCCCGTAGTCTATGCCTATGCCATCATAAATAATACATCATAAATAATACAGAGACCCGGTGTTGAGGCTAACACTATAGTGAGAGAATTAATATGCACTATGTACAACTGTGCACATATACAGAACACAATGTGGCAAACAGGCTTAAACTGCCTGCAAGCCATCTAAGCTTTCTGCTGAACCATCAGCTCTGTTTGTGACAGATGAGTGGAACACGAGCCATAAGAGTGTAGGCTTTCAGCTTTAACTTGTGAGTAATGTTACCATCTTAGCAGTGCTTTCTTTCAGCACAAGAACCTGATAATTTTCTAATGGGGCCAAAGTTCACTTTATAACCATAACTACTATATATGATAATATATTCAGAATTGTAAAAACTAGCACAATTTCTTGAGACTGCAAATGAGACATGAAAGACTATCACATTCTAAGCCTGGATATTCATGTTCATAAAAAGCTAAATATCATTTTGGAATTAAATGAATAGTGGCTTTTGAGCAGTCCATAAGGTTTTAATTTACAGTTGTCTCTGGACCAGTTATTTTGGAATGACTGATGTTCTGTTGCCTTATATTACATTTTTATCCCACCCTCCTCCAAAGAGCTCAGGGTCTGTTCTCCCCAGTTTTACCCTTACAACAAGTCCATGAGTATAGAAAAGAATGTACCTAGTCCAAGATCAGTCAGATAATTTATTGGCCATGTACAAAACTGAATGTAGATCTCCACCACGATGCACCAGTGGCTTTCTTATGTGTTGTGTGGAGAAGTCGAATCTAGTATATTCAATTTCATTGAGTGATTCCTAGGTTTAGTATTATTAGAAAGATGTCTACCCTCTTTCTCTTCATTTTCAATTATTTTTAAAAGCTTATCATATTGAATTATGTTAAAGTGCAGTGTTTTATAGATAAGCTAAATGAGTATACTTTATAGATGTCTGCACTGAGCTTCAGTTAACTGCCCTTCATCTATCCATCTCATTATCATTTTCAGCAGCCTATTCAGTACTTATACATTTTGCTCTGTGACCTTTCAAAAATTGCAGGTGACAGCAGCAGTGGTAGTGTTACTGCCAATGGCCTGCCTTGTTGTTTAGGGAAATTAGCTATGCAGCAGGGGAGACCAGAGGGGTACAGGGACTGCACACCACTTGTATACCAAGGTCTGGCACAGTAGGAAAATTCCAGATTTGAAGAGTAAATTAGTTTTTATTGAAGATTTACCCTAATTACAAGCACATTAAGAACAAGCAATACAGAACTAAGAAAGCAGAGGTGACTGGTAGCAAATAGAGGGGTCAGTCACAGGATGATACAACCTATCCAGATGTTTAGGGATCCATGGAGATGAGATTATGGCCCAAACCAAAGGTTTAGGGGTGAAATGCCAGTTGGCATCAGGGCAGACACACAAAATCTGAGGTCATGTGCTCTGATGGATATAGACATTGGAAAACAATGCAGACCAATGGAAGGCCTTGGGGGTTGGTCTCAGGTGAGAACAATAGCTTTTCTAGACCAATAAGGAGTCCATGGAGGTGTGGTACCAGGCAGAGCGTAATTCAGGTGTGACCAATGAGGTCCCAGAGGGGCAGAGTCTAGCTGGACAATAGCTTTGATGGGTCTAGCCAGGTGCTGGATAGCTAGTTGAATGGGTCTTAATGACCACTTATGGTTTGGCCAAGGGAGATTGAATGGTTTCCCAGATTTACACAAAAGGTGGGAGGTGGGTTCCTGATAGATGCCAGGAAGGATCATTAATAATTTGAATGTATGATTGGTTTATCTCAGTATCCTGAGGGATGGGGCAAGAAGGACAGGTGTACCTATGTGAAGGATTCTTCACATAGGTATAGGAATCACAAAAAGGATTACATACAGAGTTGAAGACAGAAGGGCTATGTGCCAGGTGGCATCTAAATAACTTTAGAAATGCAGATACATGATGGAACTCACCATTGTTTCTTATGCATACCTTACTGGGTGGGAGGAAGATCAGAGGTTTGCTCTGAGGGCTGCCTTTATGCCACCTGAAAATGGAGAGCCTTTTCCAGAGCTATAGCTTGCTCTGTGTTTCAAAACCAGGGGTGCTTCCTTGGTCTGAGTTTGTGGGTCTCTGGTTCAGGTTAGAAAATGGGGTACCCCTGTTATCAGGGCTACCCTAGGGTAAGGCAGTGCCTCTGGGCTACAGTAGAGTGACAATGATAGCAAATAAGTCTAATCAAATGAGAATTAGTGTAATCATACATATGAGAGCCACTGTGGTATAGTATTTAGAGTGTCAGACTAGAATCTTGGAGACCCAGATTCAAATCTTCATTCTGCCATGGAAGCTTGCTTGGTGACCTTGGGATAATCATATACTCAGGGTTGTTGTGAGGATAATTTGGACAACAGGAAAATAATGTATGCTGCATTGGGTCCCCACTGGGGAAAAATATGGGATACAAATTAAGTAAATAAATAAAGACACAACTGAATTTATTTTCAAACAATTGGTTCCCTGCTCATAACCTATGAGCAAGACATGAACCAAACTGGTGGGTGTTCAGTTATCACTTCTGCCAGGCTGAAGAAGTTTTTAAAATGCTTCTGAAGTAACATGGCCTTATTTCCTCTGCATTTGTGAAGGCTGCTTTTTGCTCTGAAACAGATTAATGGTTTACCAGTCATATGACAAAACTTGACTACAACTTGTTTTCTAGTGAAAAGCAGCCATTTTTCCAGAACCACACCTACACAGCAATCTCTTCTGTGTTTTTCCCTATAAATTGTTTTATCAATAGGAGTCACCTGAAGAATTCATAGCACAAAATATTGTTTAGAAAAGAAGGCTTGACTGTCTGAAATTCACTTTACTTTTGTTTCATAAATGATGATCTATTAAAGTCAATAATAAGTCAGTAAATTGTGTAGCTAGCAGAATTTTCCTAATATTTGATGTATCACAGTCAAGTCTTAAATAAAATAGTATTTTAATTTTTCATTTTATTTCTGTTGGAGATGTATGAAATACACATAAACTCTTTTTAATTACATGATAAAACATAAGAGAAGCCAATGATAGATCAGGCCAATGGCCAATTTAGTCCAACACTCTGTCATACAGTGGCCAAAAATAGCAGGTGCCATCAGGAGGTCCACCAGTGGGGCCAGGACACCAGAAGCCCTCCCACTATTCCCCACCCACCCCGAATTACCAAGAATACAGTGCATCACTTGCCTCAGGGATTCTATCTATACCTCGTGGCTAATAGCCACGGATGGACCTCTGCTCCATAAGTTTATCTAATTCCCTCTTGAAGCCATCCATGCTTGTATCTGCCACCACCTCTTGTGGCAGTGAATTCAATGTGTTAATCACTCTTTGGGTGAAGAAGTACTTCCTTTTATCCATTCTAACCCAACTGTTCAGCAATTTCATTGAGTGCCCATGAGTTCTTGTATTAGGAGAAAGGGAGAAAAGCAGGGATCACTTCCTGCCAGAACACGCTGGACCAGGGCTCTGGCAGTAAGGAGCCCAGGGGATGGGCACATACAACAAGCCTCGCCCCCACCCTCAGCTCCCAGGAGCCCTCAGTCAGGCCCCACTGCCACCTTTCCCGCCATTGCCTCTTCAGGCCCTGCTGCCACCTTTCCCACCACCGCCTCTCTGAGCCCTGCCACCACCTTTCCTGCCACCACCTCTCTGGACCCACCCACAAGTCAGGCAGGTTCAGAGAAGGCCTGCCGGGTCCCACCACCACCACCTTTCCCACCACTGCTGCCTCTCCGGGCCTGCCCACAAGGTGGATGGGCTCAGAGAAGGTCTGGAGTGCCCCACCACCACTTTTGCCGCCATCACCTTTGTTGCTGCCACTGCCTCTCTCTGTCCACCCACAAGGTGGATGGTCCCAGAAAAGGCCTGCAGGGCCTCGCCACCACCTTTCCCACCACCACCACTGCCACCTCTTCAGACCCCACCACCACCTTTCCCACCACCACCACCTCTCTGGGCCCACCCACAAGGTGGATGGGCTTAGAGAAGGCCTACAGGGCCCTGCCGCCACTTTCCCCCCCAGCCACTGCCACCTTTCCTGCTGCCACTTCCTCTCCAGGCCAGCCCACAAAGCAGATGGTCCCAGAGAAGTCATGCAGTGTCTTGCCACCACATTTCCTGCCCCCTCGCCGCCTGCGGCCTCACGACCTGCACCGCAACACTGGCTTCACCTCGCCGCCACTGGCCAGAGGAAGAGGGGAAGAGGGTGGCAGCAGCAGCAGCAGGGATGAAGGTAGAGGAGGAGGAGGAAGGGAGAAAGAAGCTGCTGCCACCTCCAGCGTGTGCAACACCAAGCTGCTCTTCCAGTTGCTTCTGGCCAAGGAGCAGGATCACTTCCAGGACCTCCGTGTGGCCCTGGAGAAGACACAGCCCCACCTGCTCACCATCCTCTACCTCAACCATGGTGGTGCGCAGCCCGGAGACATGGCTGGTGAGTGGGGTAGGGGGCCTGGGAGGAAGGGGGTCTCTGGGGTAGGGAGGCTTGGTTTTTCTTCAGGGTCCTGAGGGGGCCAGGGTGGGAAGGGGTCTGGAGTTCTGGCCCCACTGGTGGACCTCCTGAGGGCACCTCGGTATTGGCCATTGGCCTGATCCAACAGGCCTTCTCTTATGTTCTTAAGAGCAGAGGTCCACCACCAGCTATTAGCCACAAGACCGAGATGGAACACTCTGTCAGGGGCAGTGATGCTCTGTGTTCTGGGTGCTTGGGGGAGGGCAGAGTGTGTGGGGGCTTCTGGAGTTCTGGGCCCGCTGGTGGACCTCCTTTTGGTCCCTGGGTTTTGATCACTGTGTGACCTGGAGTGTTGGACTGGATGGGCTGCCTGCCTGATGATCCAACATGGCTTCTGCTATGTCTGGGGCAGTGACAGACAGAAGTGCCTGAGTTTTATTTCTTTAAAACAAACTTGGGGAGTTCCGGTTCCGGCTGCGGCGACAGCGGTAGCTAGCTGCGGAGCTCCGTGCTGTTACTGCTGAATTCTCCATTATCTTCAAGCAATACTGCTCTGCATATGCTTGCTAACCCTTTGGAGGAGGGTGAAGGCAAGGTCTTTGGGGTGCCGGGGTTCCGGGCAGCGGCTTGGTAATCTCAGAACCCTATGACCAGGCAAGGAACGGAGACAAGAAGTCTCAACAACAATTGAGGCATAGCGGCAGCCGGTAGACCCTACAGGGCATTGTCAGCGACTTTGACCATCGGGATTTGCAAAGACGCTTGAGGCTGGAAAAGCGGCAAATTGGGAAGATGAGGCCAGCTGTATGCAAGTAATACGTTGGCCAAATTGCCGGTTATTTTTTTTTTCCTTTTTAGTTTATTTTCTCTCCCCTGAGCTATTTACATGTTCCTTCTAGCTTCCATTGATGAGGGTGCGGCTGGGAGCTGATTGAAAAGGACCGCGCAACTACGAGAAACAGGAGAGTCAAAGAAGGAGCGCGGGGGATTTATGGGCTACAAGCCAAACCGTGGCCACTAACTTTATGCACTTTTTCTTTTATATATTATTACCTTACATATATTCAAACTAACGGAGCGGGCTCATCCATAATTGGGTTGCACCTTTAAGAAACGGTTGCCGAGCAAGATCAACAGGACGCAGTCAGCGTGACGTGTCGGAGAATCGACGGATCGTCTGTGAGCTTGTTACGCCTGATCACTAACTATAGCCTTTACTTACAGGAGAACCTTCTTCTTTTCCCTTCTTTGTTTTTCTTTTTCCTCCTTTGTTTACTAGAAGAAGTTACCGCTGTACTGACCTGCTTGCCTGCTTGGAGGAGTCTAATCAAAGTGGGCCAGCGGCAAATGAAAAGGAACTAGTTTGTACGAACGTGAACAGGACCGAGTTTGTGGCGCTCTACTATTTGGGTCTGAAAGCTGACAGAAACACAACGTGGATCGACGGAGACCCGGGCGGGTAGCTGTAAAAAGAATAGGGGGCAACCCTGGGCTTTATCTCTTTATTCTTGTTTGGTTGAAGGCATTTAGGGTGAAAAATACTTAGTAAGAAATATCAGATTGGAAGACTTTGGATTTAATTTTAGGGACTAAAACACAAGGGTAATTATAGAATAGTGGTAAAATAGTAGACATACAAAGGTGGGAAAGCGAAATTGTTATTTTGAATGAATTATTATAATTTTGAATTTTGAATGAACTAGGCGACCTGATTGTTCTAAATTTGAGAAAAGTTAATCTTAATTTGTAAATTACCAAATGGCAATTAATTGTGGTAATTAATGAGGTAATCAAGGCGGTAATTAATTGGTTAAATGAACATAGCAAACAACTGGGGTAATCAGAAGTGAAGAGGTAGCTGAGTTCCCCACTTGATTAGTATACTATCCCTCATAAATACTCTTTAAATTCTTGCTTACTTATATATTTACATATTATATCTGGTATAATGAATTTCTACTACTAACTAATTAATTTACTAATTAACTAACGGACTGTATATTGATCACCACTAATTCAGACTAACCTATTAATCAACTAATTTAGAGCTACAATTGATTTATTTAAATGAACAAATCTATGAATTTTATCAAGATCCTAAGATCTGATTGAGACGAACTAGTCAAGCAGTATATATATACTTTATTCTCTTTCTTTAATATTAACATCATACATCTTACATTGTTCTATTGTGAGGCCTTGGGGGATAGAACCCACTTTAGTTTGTGATACGTTTGTAAAGTAGACTGCTGGGTGCAAAGTATTTAAGTGTTTAAGTAAAATTGGAAAGTATAAAACAGAATGGCTAGTGGAGCTAGGAAAACTTCTATCCCTGGTCCGGGTCAGATAAATCCATCACCCAGTCAGTCAACACAAACTAAAACAGCCCTGACTACACTTGCCCAGATGAGCGTTAAGGAGTTAAATCAACAAATACAAGAAAGTATTGCGCAGTCAATGAGCCAAACAGTCCAGGAAATATTACCTAACCTAATTAATAAAGCAATGGAACCTATTCAACAGAATTTTGAAAGCTTTACACAACAGACTGCAACACAGTTGGAAGCCTTTAAAATGCTAATTTTAGAAAGTAGGCAAGAAATAGATAACATAAATAAATGGATAAATAAAAATGAAAGTGAAAAGGAGGAGATGGCCAAGCAACTTGCAGAAACCAAATCAAAATTAGACTCAGTAGAAACATCACTTTTAACTCTTGAATTGGAAAAAGCAGCCAACATTCTCAGTTTTCAAAACATTCCAGAAGCTCAAGGAGAAAACATTGACAAAGTTATGGTAGAGGCACTCTCTCAATTTATAAATTATGACAATACAGAAACGATGGGAATGGAGATTGAGTCAGTTTACAGGCGTAACACAACAATGGCCAGGAAATTGAAAACCACAAGAGAAGTACATGTTAAGTTTGTAAAACGGGCCACAAGGGACAAAATTCTAGACAAAGCTAAAGATTCAACATTAAATATTCAAGGGGCGGAGATACCAATCCTAAAAGAAATACCCTGGAGAATTAGGGAAAAGAGAAGGGATTACCAACAATTGGCAAGTCTTTTAAGAACTAACGGAATCACCTATAGATGGCAATTCCCAGAAGGCCTAACCTTTCTTTATAAAGGAAACAGATATAATCTAACGTCTGTTTTTAAAGTAGAAGATTTTTTGACCAAGTTTGGAGCAGAATTGGGGGAAGAGCAGAGCGAATCGGAATCAGAAGGATCTGAACCTCAACAGGGAGCAGTAAATCTCAGTGACCCCAAAGATAAAAAGAAGAAAAAGGCATATATACCTTCAATAATAACCACACGACAACAATCCAAAAAAGAAGAAGCTCAAAAGAAAGGCAGAAATGGAAACTCAGAAGCTTAAATTAATCTCAGTGAACGTCAATGGTCTTAATGGACCGCAAAAACGAAAAAGAACCTTATTACAATTGCAGAAACTAAAATCTGATATTGTGTGTCTTCAAGAGACACATATAAAGAGAAAAGATATCAAATTACTTGAGTCCAGAAAGATAGGACAGGCGTTTGTAGCTGCAGATAAAGACAAAAAGAAAAGGGGAGTTGTGACTTATGTGAAGAGCTATTTAAGGCCAGAACTAATTTTTAACTCAGAGGATGGCAGAATTGTAATTGTCAAGATTTTTAGGCTTTCTAAGCCAATGCTGTTGGCTAATATTTATGCTCCCAATCAACATCAAGAAGTGTTCTATACTTATCTGCACAAGGTATTAAATAACTATTTGACTGATGAGATGTGTATAGTTGGTGATTTCAACGCGGTGGTGGATAGTAAAGTAGATCGGAAAAGCTGTAGAGCTAGGATTAATAACAATAAAAACCAACTACCAATCGCATTTCAACAGTTAGCAGAAGAACATAACTTAATTGACATGTGGAGAATCCGGAATATACACAAACAAGATTACACTTATTTCTCACACAGGCACCAGACATGGTCACGCATAGACATGATTTGGACATCAATGTCGCTTTTAAAAGACTTGAAAGAAGTGGAAATCTTACCTTCGTCATTTGCGGACCATAACCCACTAGAATTAGTTCTGCAAGGTACAAAGAAGAGTATAAGGTGGTCATTTAAAACCTGGCTTTTATTTAAACCAGAATTTGTAAAGGAAGCCAAAGAAGACTTTATGTTTTTCTTTAAACAAAATACAACACCAGAAATTAGTAGTGCAACAGTTTGGGATGCCTTTAAAGCGTATGCTAGAGGGAGAGCAATAAGGTATCAAATTTAGCAAGCAAGAAAAGACAAAGAAAAGTTTTTAGAGCTACAGCTTAAGATTCAGGAAGATGAAAAACGTCTGAAAAATAATCCACAAGGGCAGCAATTCAAAAACAAGCTTAAACATTCACAACACCTGTTGAACTGCTATCTGTCACAGGAAATAGCAAAGAAACTTAAGTATGCCAAACAATTTTATTTCGAAAATGCCAATAAGCCCTCTAGATGGCTTGCATATAGACTAAAAAAGGAACACAGCAGTAAGTTCATAAGTAAGCTAAAAGATAAAAGTGGGATAGACTGTTTTGATATAAAAGACATGAAAAAAATAGTGGAAGACTTTTATAAGAAGCTATATAAAAAAGACGATCCTGTATCACCATTGTTGAACATAGATCAATATATTTTTGGGAAATTTTCAGAAGAGCAAAGAGAGTTGTTGAATGAAATTATAAAACCAATAGAGATAATGGAAGCCATACAAAGTATAAAAAAAGGGAAATCGCCTGGACCAGACGGTATTCCATCAGAATTTTATAAAGCTTTTAAAGATGAGTTGATTACACCTTTACAAAAGACCATGAATGATATCCATGAGAGTTTGATAATTCCAGAATCTTGGAAGAACGCTTTAATCTCTTTAATTCCAAAAAAGAATGTGACCTATCTAACATCAAAAACTTCAGACCAATATCCCTCTTGAACGTTGACTACAAAATTTATGCGACAATTTTAGCTGGTAGGATGAAAAAGGTATTGATGAACACAATTCATAGAGACCAGTCTGGTTTCTTACCACATAGACAAATGCGCCACAACATACGTAATATTCTAAATGTTCTGGAATACTACGAACTACATTCTGAAAAGCAGTTGGCCTTACTTTTCCTCGACGCAGAGAAAGCGTTCGATAACATCAAATGGGAGTTTATGTTGGCGCTGTTACAGAAATGGGATTGTGGACAAAGATTTTACAATATGGTCCATAAAATTTATGAGTATCAAGATGCCAAAATTAATATCAATGGTGAATTAACAGATACCATTCTGGTGCAAAAAGGAACGCGGCAAGGCTGTCCGTTATCGCCACTATTATTTATATTTACTTTAGAGGCCCTGGCAGAAGCAGTCAGAAGAGAAAAAGAAATAGAAGGTCTTAAGGTTAAAAAAGAGAGTTATAAATTGCAATCTTTCGCTGATGACATGGTTTTTATCCTTGAAAACCCACTTTCTTCATTTACACATCTAAGTCCTCTCTTGAGACATTTTGGACAAATGGCAGGCTTAAGAATAAATGTTAACAAAACCAAATTATTAACAAAAAATTGTACGAAAAAGATTGTGGAACAACTTCAGGAGGTGACAGGTTTTGAGGTCGTTAAAAGAATTAAATATTTAGGAATATGGATTACAAATAGATGTAGCTCTTTATATAATGGCAATTACACAAATCTATTATCAGAAATTAGAGAGGATCTTAAAAGGTGGTCTAAGATTCAGTTGTCTTTTTATGGAAGACTGGCTACGATCAAAATGTCTGTACTACCAAAGGTAAATTTTTTATTTCAAAATCTCCCTATAATCAAAAACCAGCTATTCTTTAAGGAAATTGACAAAGCAGTAACAAAATTCGTTTGGCAAAATAAAAGACCACGTATAAGATTAAAAGACCTTCAAGACAATAAAGAACAAGGGGGATTGGGACTACCAGATTGGCAGTTATATTACCGTGTGTCTGCTATGGTTTGGTTGAAGGACTGGTTGATTTTAGAAGATACGAGAACTTTAACATTAGAGGGACATGATTTGGTAACAGGGTGGCATAAGTACTTGTGGTACGGATGCGATAGAGCCCACTTTAAGCAACATTATATCAGGAATGTATTATATAAAATATGGTTAGAGATAAAGGAAAAATCATATGTCAAAACACCACTCTGGGTAGCACCAATGGAAGCCAGTATACGTCCATCACTCTTATTGAAGGAAAAGAAAGTAAAATACAGTGATTTATTAGATCAAGCAGGTACTTTGAAGAGCACAGAAGCTCTCAAGCAAATGAATGTGGAGTTGACATGGTGGGAACAATTACAATTAAAATCCTGTTATAAGGCTGACCACCAGAAAGGGTTTTATTTGATCCCAAATGACTTGGATAAGACATGGCTAAGTATGGGGAAAGGGCTCATTAAACGTTTATATAAGTATTTCTTAAAAGAAAAGATGTTGGACGAGATGGTTAAACCGAATATGGTGGCATGGGCAAGAGACATAGGGCAAAATATCAACTTGGAGCAATGGTTTAAAATTTGGTCTATCAATATAAAAATTACTAAAGCTGTCTCTTTCAAAGAAAATTTAATCAAAATGTTTTATCGATGGCATCTCCCTCCAGTCCGAATAGCCAAATTTTCCCCGTTAATTCCAGCAACCTGCTGGAAATGTAAAAAGAACGTAGGCACCTATTACCATATGTGGTGGCAGTGTAAACATGCGGGCCAATACTGGTTAATGGTCAAGAATATTTTAGAAGAAATCATCCACCATAAGATAGAGTTAGATCCCAAACTTTTTCTTTTAAGTATTATCCCAGATAGTTACGCCAAGGATGATAGAAAGTTCTTGATTCAGGCAGTGACAGCTGCACGTATTGTGTTTGCAAGTAATTGGAAGGGGGAAAAAGAGCCAAACAGACAACAATTTATTGATAAACTCTTTAATTTAGCAGAAATGGATCTGTTAACTACAAAACTTAAAGGGAAGGAGGAAAATTTTTTTTCTGAAACATGGCAAAAATGGTACTCTTGGTTAGAACTGAATGTTTGATTGTTTGATTGATTGTAAACTTGTTCTGAAATGTTGGGTCTTAATGATGAAATCTTTTTTTTTACCCCTGAATTGAAGGGGAAGACAACGTCTTGTATCTAAGCCAAAATATAAGTTGGATAAGAAGTAAATGTGTTAAATTTAATAAAGATGTATTACAAAAAAAAACCAAAAAACAAACTTGGCTCCCCAAAATCATAGGCTAAGTGGGTTTCCTCAGTTCCAAGGTTCCCACCCTCAATTAGTTTTCATAGAACCACCAGTGAACACACGAATACATGAAGCTGCCTTCTACTGAAACAGATCATTGGTACAGCAAAATCAGTACTGCCTACTCAGACTGGCAGCAGCCTTCCAGCGTATCAGGTTGAGGTTTTCCACACCACCTAGTACCTGATCTTTTGGGACCTTCTACATACAAAGCAGATGCTCTACCACTGAAAGTGGTACCCCTAAGCCCCAAATTCAGGGCTTGGAATGCAGGCATGTGCACCCTCCCCCCACCTTTCCCCAGCAGCATTTAAGGGACAGCTTTAAATGCTGCTGGGGAGAGGTGGGGGCTGCATGCCTGGGGACTCCCCAGCCCCTCCAGTAATGCCTCCCAAAGTCCCCCGCTGGGGATTTTGAGGGGACTTGGCAACCCTATTTAAGACTCAATGGACTGCTGGCATGCTACCCAGGACACATTTGGCTGATTGGAAGCAGCACAAACATATTTATTCTAGCCTTATTATTCCTCATATTTCTCTCTATCCCATACTCACAATGACATTCCTCACTATGAGTATGGAATCCCACATACAACGGGAAATGCACAAATAATCCTTTCACAAACTTATCCTTAAGCATTACTATAATATGTATGCAATCTTAAATCTCAGGTTTTAAAAATGATCAACATATGCCAATTCTAGTCTGCTGGATTTTTACAACCGAGAAGTCCTTTAAATACCTAAAGAAGCTCAGTGAAGACAGAACATCAAAAATATGCTGGATTCACTCAAGTAAGGAGAGAAGGTCATTATGCTTCCATTTCTTGACCGGGATTGTGAAATACGCAGATAAATCACCATGACTCAGAGTTATATAAAAATACTACCGGTCCAAAGGTCAAGCCAAGAATATTAAAAGCAATTGAATACATGGCACAAGAGGAATGCATTTCAGGCAAAGTCATTGCCACTAGTAAAATAACCCCATTCTTCTTTTGCAAGAGTGGCAGGGGAATTCTTTCTGCTAATAAGAAAGCATTTGTATGCATTTGGCCTGGCAAATACATTAAAACAATTTTCTTTCATCATAGATAAAGCAATACAGTCTCTTCTCGATTTATCTACAAAAAAATCTGCAGTTTTTACATCTAATTATGATCCCTAATTGGATTAAAAGACCATTTAAAAAAAATTCCATTTATTAAGATAACACACTTTTACTTTACCACAAAGTAATGCTTTGCTTGTGTCACTGAGGCAATAAGAATAGAAGATGTGTCACAAAAGGGAACACATTTCTAAAGAGGACTGTCAAATCAGGATCAATGTATTACTGTTAAAACCTGGCGTATGGTTTGATTAAAGGTCGTGGCAGGTGAGAAACGGTGAGAAAACAGGTTGGTTTTAGGGAGACCAGCAGTCAATTAATGCATTTATTGCACAAGTAGTACCATCCCATTCTGATGTTCCTACCTTATTTTGATGTGGGGAAGCATTTGTTGTAAATGGTTCCCTGCCAGACAGATCACTGACTACCACACCAGAAAAAAAAAAATCTGAACTAGCAACCAGTCTCCAATAGCTTTGTAGATCTTCTTGCCTATTTTTTCCTGAAAAAGAGGCTATAAATTTCTCATTTTTTCAACAGGGTTTCTTTATCTATAATAGTTACATAATGGGCAGAGTTTCAGTAGATGAAGTTTTACTAATTGTTGGACTATAGCAGTATTTTGTGTACAAAGAAGAAAAAAGAAAACCCTGCAGAGGGCAGCAAGCTCTAGTTAGACAGAAGTGTATGGGGAGGACCTTCTTTCCAAAGGGACTTCTCCTTGTCTGTTTGCAGAATGCTATGCTTAGGCCTTTCTTCTAGAAAAGTCCATCTTTCTCTCTCTCAGCTAGTAAGGCAGTTAGCTTTATCTCTTCTCTTTCCTATCCAGATTGTTACAGTGTTTTCCTATGGAAGAAATGATTGCGGACACAATCACTAAACTAGTTTTTCAAGAAAAAAACTGGAAGTCTATGCTGAAAGATGAATCTTGAGGACTTTGTCTACTAGGCCTTGGTAAAAAGTGCTGGAATATAGCAATGAATGCCCTGTGGACAAAGAAGAAGAAATAAGAGCCTGTATGTGATGTTTTTATGTATTACTATGTATTGTTTTACTATATGTTGTAAGCCACCCTGAGACTGCTTGCGGGGTAGGGCAGGATATAAATGGAATAGAATAAAATAAAATAAAGCACTAGCTAGACAGGGAATTTTTTAGGGTTTTTTTTTTTTTTAATTTCCAAATTTTGTAGGAAGTACTGTGCATACTGGTAGCTGGACAGTGTGATTTCTTCAGTTGTCTCTCCCTCCCGCTTCTGTGTTAGCACCGCTTCTGTGTTAGCACCGCATGTGTGTGCTTCTATCAAAACCTGCACCGAAGCTATCTTGATTTAAATGGATATAAGGCTCTTTTGTGTGTTGTCTTGTTGTGCATCCATATGTGTGATCATGTCAAAGCTGCTTTTTTGGGGGAGGAAGTGTTAGTGTTTTATTGATTCATAGAAGCATATTGGTAATATAAGTGAGACCAGATGAACTGAAGAGCTGAAATTTACAATAATGAATGCTTCAGTTTCAGCACTGTTTTTGAAATTCGTCTTGTTAACCATAACTCAGAAGTAGAATACCATCCAGATTCAAGTAATAAGGGAATAGAATGAGGGAAGGCATTTTATTTCTGTTTACAGTGTGTGTTTCTCTGATGCATCAGAGGAAAATACATATATTCTGTTTTATTAATTTATTTTGTAATTTGCTATAACTTTATTTCCAAACAACAACAGGAGCTCTGTTCATTCCTGCATTTGGAGCCTTTCATTTGTTTTCAACAAAAGTCTCACACATTTATGAATGTTTGGAGATAAAAAGCTAAAAATACTGTCCTAATGTTTATTATTGTTTCTTTGTGCTGAAAAGGCTGTCTTCAGTTCCTTCCAGGTCACCTTTTTTTTTTTTTTTTTTGCATGTTTGCCATTTTAAGCAACAAGAGCAAAGGCAACATTCCTGTGGTCTGCCTCCAGTTGTAATTAACATTTGACATATACAAAAGTTCTTTGGAATAGCTGCTTCAGTTCTGAAAGTTATGAAAAGCAGCATTGCCACATGGTGGTGGCTACTCGTTTCAGGGAGAATAAATCCACCAATAGATATTAGGATCCTCTGTGTTCAGCAGGGACTTGGCTGGGAGAGAAGCTTTGAAGGTTGCTTCCTGTGTACCATTCACAGAAAATGTTCCATGCTTTTGTTTTTTGTTGTTGCTCACCCATGTTGATACTGAGAGGTTACTGGTCATGGCTACTAGTTTAGTTGACCTTAGAAATGGATTAAACAAATTCATGGAGAATAAATCCATCTATAGATATTAGGTGGTCCCACAAAGGCAGAACCCCCTGTGTGGAACCCTCACCATATAAGAGTGGAGCCAGGCAACCGCACCCAAGCTGGGCATGCTGTTAAATGGCTCAAACTCCAAGACCCCATAAGGGGGTTCCTACATTGGTAGGTGGGCACCCCAAAATGGTTTTGCCCAATGCCTGAAGCTGCCATAAAGTTGTGACAATAGCAATAAAATGAAAAAAAAAACTAACAAAATTAACACAACAAGGGAGGGAGCCTTAGAAGATCAAAGCAGACCAACCTACAGTTGCCAGAGTTTTAAATAATGAGAATCAGGGGTGGACAACAACCACCACATCCCCTGGCCAGCTCATACTCTGAGTGGCAAGATGACGAGGTGGCTGAGGATTGGAGAATGACTGGCTGACCGCCTAGCCCCTGTAGATACCCAGAATTACTGCAGGCCAGCTGAAGCTGAGCTGTGGCTCTGAGAGCCCTTCATTCGGCTGAAACGCCTTAGCCCTGCAGCTGCAAAGCAGCCACCAGTAAGTCGGTGGCTGCAAATTCAACAGGTTAATTGCTTTTTGATTGAAGAATACTTTCTTTTGTCTGCCCTGAATACATTGCCAATACTAATAAAGATATTCTGTTTATTGATATCATACATGTGTTTTTATAAAAACTGCCATGTTACAAAATTTGATTTGTGAAGAACTTCTTACCTTAAAAATAAAATGACATACCCTCTCATCTGTAGAGACTTCTTGATAGCTTTTTAGTGCTTACAACTTGCTTTATACCTCTCGAGAAGGTTAAAAGTTTAAACCTAAACATTTTATCTACTCCAGATTACCATAACAACTGCACAGCTGGGTTAAATTACAGTCACATTAATTGATTTGTAATGGTAGTAATAGAAAATACACCATTAGTCTATTTAACTTCTGTGCCATAGAGATTAAGGAGAGAATCCGGTTTTATTCCTCCTTTAGAAGGGACAATTTACCATCTCTAGATGGGCACATAAGTAGTTTAATGCTTTACTGAAGTTCTTTAGTGGCTTCAGTAAAAATAAAAGCATAGCTAGATACTTTCTGTATTGTATCATTGCTTTGGGAAGTGAATAAAAATAAGTCAGCCTAAAGTTTGTACATATTCTTGTGTTTAAATTATCTGCCTTTGATGAAAAATATTAGGTCTGAAAAGAAAATGAAAGAAAATAAAAATTCAATAAAAATGTTTTGTCAGAGAACCTGAAAAAATACAGCTGAAGTATTTTGGCCTCTAATCGTTGCCAGTAAAAAAGTGCTCTTCAGTTGCTCTGACACAAACTTCTTGGAGGTTTTTTCTTAACACTGAAAAATGACTTCTGAATGTTAATAAAAGTCATATCTGCACTCTAGTAGGAGGGTGTATTTTTACATCCTAGAGACTTTAATGGAATTTCCAAGGAGATTTTTTATAAAGAGAGAGAAAATATAGATGCAGAAATGAGAAGGGAATATTTCCTTCTTTTCAGTATGAAAGTTTGCATTTGGGACACTGAGGTCTTTTGCTAAAACAATAAGATTTTCTATACCCCATGTCCCAAAATTCAGGCATCCAACTATACGTATTATCAAACTGTGTGCTAATTATGCCAGTTAAAGTCATTGGTTGTGTATTTTTTGTTTCTTTTGTATTTGCAACAGCAACAACAGAGTCAGGAATGAATAATGGACTGATCTTATCATGTAAACTGCTGTCTTTTCTATGGGTACTTAGAAGTTAAGTTCCACTGTGCATAACATAGAGCCACAATCCTAGGGTTTACTTAGAAGTAAATAAAATGGTATTGGGTATTGACACTTCCCAATAAGCTTAGAAATACCTCTAGAATCTAGTTCCTTGCATAGAAACAAAGTGACTAAGGAGTTCTCTCTGCTAACTTTTACACATATAAAACAAGCAGGAACCCACAAAGACTTGTGGGAGGCATTTCACTTCCCACTCCCCCACTATTTCCTCTTTCCCTTTCCTGAAAGCCCCATAGCCTCTCTTTGCTTCCTTCTCTCCTTGTAGGGTTACCAACCTGGAGGTCTCTTGGAATCATAATGGATTCCCCAACTACAAAGATCAGTTCCCTTAGGGCTGCCAGCTCCAAGTTGGGAAATTTCTGGAGATTTGGGGGTAGACCCTTGAGAGGGTGAGTTTTGGGGAGTGAAGCAACCTCAGCAGGGTATAATGCCATAGAGTCCATCCTCAAAAGCAGCCATTTTCTCCAGGGGAACTGATCTCTGTCATCTAGAGAGCAGTTATAATTCTAGATGATCTCCAGCTGCCACCTGGAGGTTGGCAACCCTAGTTCCCCTGGAATAAATGGCTGTTTAGTAGGGTGGAGTCTATGGCATTATACCCTTCTTAGTCCCCCCCTCCTCAACTCCCCCTCCCCAGTCTCCATTCCCCAAATGTCTAGGAATTTTCTAACTTGGAGCTGGCAACCCTCTACCCAACAGCCAGCCTACCTTTATCTGCCCCTCTGTCTTAAGCTCTCCCTCTCCCTGGGCAGCCTCTACCTAAGAAAACCATGAGGGATTCCCTCCCCTGGCAACTCTGATATCCTCTCCCCTTTCCCTGCCTCATTCTCTCCTCAGCGGTTCACTGACATGCCTTTTATTTGTTGCCCATCTTCAGCTATATTTATTTATTTACTTCATTTATACCCCACATTTCTACACAGTGGGGACCAAAGCAGCTTACATTATTCTCCTCTCATACTTTTTTTATTTGCACAACAACCCTGTGAGGTAGATTAGGCTGAAGGTATATAACTAGTCCAAAATCACCCACTGAACTTCCAAAGCAAGATGGGGATTCAAACCTGAGTCTCCCAGACCCTAGTCTGAAGCTCTAACTGCTATACCACACTTTCATAGGGTGGCTGCTGTTGAACAGTAGCAAGCAGCTAGGCCTAGATGAGTCACACAAGTCAGGTGGTATCAAATCAACCAGATGTTTCTGCCAACCTCCAGGTGGGACATGGAGCTCTCCCAGAATTCCAACTGAACTCCAGACAACAGAGATCTGTCCCTCCAGAGAAAATGGCTGCTTTGGAGGGTGAACTCTATGGCATATTTCTCTGAGTCCTCTTCCTTCCCCTAACTCCTCAGAAATTTGGAATTTCCCAACCTGGATCTTGCAATCCTAGTCTGGCCCGATCCCAAGGAGGCCTCCCTCAGAGGCCAAAACAGCCCTGGAAAAGGCCCTCCTTCTCCCCCTGCCTTTTACTGACAGAACCCACCTTGGGATACTGTGGTTGCCTAACAACAACCACTGAGGGAATTCATTGCTTAACACTACAGGCATTCCTTTTATCATTTTACAGCTTAAAAAAAGATTTCACATTTTCCTGCAAACCCAGAGTCCTTTTCAGGTTTGAATAGAAAGATCTGTCTTGCCCAGTTACAGCCCCAGTCACCGGATTTAAGTATCCAAAGATTTGTCTGACTTCACTATTAGCATATAGACAAGAGGCAAGGACACACAATACTCATGGGGGGGAGGATTCCCAAGGGACCCCCCCTGAAAAAACATTCACCTCAGGCTGCACACACACACACACACACGGTCCCCCGCCTGCCCAGCGCATGAGGACCAGAGAAGAGAAGAGGTGGGTGGCCAACCTATCTATGCCATATCCATGCTGCTCCTGCCGCCGATGCCGCTTCTGGAGCCGGCTGGCCTCTGCCAGTGCGGAGCGGTGGAGCCGTGGTGCTCATGGGTGAGCGGAGGCGGCTTCTCTGGGTGAGCCCGGGGCCACTGCTCTGCACAACCCCCCCAGGCACTGCAGCTGTGGCGGCAGCAACGTCTTTGCCGCTTTCCTGGGTCGGCAAGTGAACTGGGTGGTCGAGGGGGGGGGGGAGGAAGGACGAACAGCCAAGGCTTCCTTCTTCCCCTGGAGGAGAGTGATGGCAGAAGTGGCAACAGGTGCCTCAGCGTCCATCCAGGGACCGCGCCACGTCCCTGCAAGCCCCTTCGAGGCTCCTCAAGCTCCTGGCAGCTTGCTTCCTACCGTCTCCCCAACGGTGACTGGAGGAGCAGCGTCCACAGCCCTCTTCTCCACCGCCTCTTCACTGCTGCTGCTGCTGTTGTTGCCACTGCTGAAGGACTCACGCACCCATCCACTGAACGCTATGGCGCGTGCGCCGACACATTTTGCTCCTAGCCTTCCCACGCTTCCTCAACCACCCTCCCAATGAGACACAGACTGCTGCCGAGGCTGAGCCGGAGTGGGAGAGTGAGCAAGGTGCACGGGTTTCTGGAGCCTCTCCTTCCTTTACACTTGAGGCGGGCGAGGAGGAGAGATGATGGCAGCCTTAGTAGCCACGGATTGTTCCCCCACCCCACCCCCTGGGTTCCTGCGGTGGGCCTGAACGGCTCCCAGCTGCCGGGCTGCATCAGAGTTTGTTTGTTTGTTTATTTATTCAATTTTATACCCCGCCCTCCCCGCGAACAGGCTCAGAGTTCCGAGAATGTTCCCTGCACATGTGCAAGGAATGCTCTTTAACTTTTGGGGGGATTTAAATCGAAGGTTTTTTTAAGTTTTAAGATTTTTCTGCACATCTGGGGAGCCCCCAAGTGTGCAGAACAATCTCCCGGCCCCCCAGGTGCCCCCCCCCCCAAGATTTAGATATCCGCATGCAGGGGGCGCCTTCACTATTAGTATGTAGATGTTGATGTAATTAACATTTCTAATGTATCACTAACAAAAGTACAGCCATCAAGCTGCCAAATGACACTGCACTATGCAGTCTCACCAACCATAATTTATAGTAACCAAAAGTACTATTCATCAGTTGGAGCATCTCTTCAAGGTCAATCTGGCCACCTGGATTCATGCCATAGCAGCAAAGAGACTGGACTACCGTCATGCACTTTGTATTGGTCTCCCGTCAAAATCATCTTGAAGAGTTTTGTTTGTGCAGAACGCTGCAGCTTGGCTAGTATTGTAAACTAAACAGAAAAAGCAGGCATATTATTCCCATTCTGCTGTCAGTCCATTAGCTGCCCATCAATTACCAGGATCAGTTTAAAGTGGCTATCACATACAAAGTTGGCTATCGCATACAAAACCCTTAACGGCACAGTACCTCATATCAATGGAACTGCCACTTCCCCTGTCCTTTACCACAACATCTTTGTCCATCTGAATATAGCCTTCTGCAGGTACCAGCCTGCAAGTGGGCATAGTAACTGCTTATACATGTGAATTTTCCATTGTGGCCCCCATTTTATGGAATGTCCTGCCTGAGGAGGTCAGGAGGCTCCCACTCTCCCAGCTTTCTGCAAACTATACAAACCTAAATAATTCAAGAGGGCTTTTTCTACAAAGATTTTGTACTGTGACAAAATGGTTCAGAAAGATACTTGGGTAAAGGGTGTGATCTATGCTACTGTGTATAGTCTGTAACTGTCTGATGCTGTAAGTAGGATCCTATAATGTAATTTTTGCTTAGTTTAAAGTGTCAAGTTAATACTTATCTTTTCCTTTAGTTTTGTTTCAGATTTCTAGTTGGTTCCTGCTGGGCAATTGTCCATCTAGTCCAGCATCCTGTTTCTTTTAGTGGTCACAAAGGCCTCTATTTATTGTCACCCCCCCAAAAAAAAGCCCCAATTTGTATTAATACGTACAAGAAGGGGACCTCCTAGGCCTATAGCAAAAAAAACAAAAAAAGGGGGGCGGTGGAACAGGGGCTGTGGTGCTGGGTAGGGGAGTGGGGAAATCAATTTTATCACTAATCTAAATAGCAGTAATGTAATTAGGAGTCTCGGCTTTTCACCCAGGCTTTCCTCTTCTGGACAGCTTACTTCTAGTTTATGCATTCAATACTCAAATATTATAGATCCATGAAGATATAACAATATCCATCTAACTTAGATGGCACCATACATTCTAATTTCGTATTTTTGTGTTAATCAATCCTACTTAGCTCATCTTATTTTCAATCATTATGAAGGAATCCTGCCAAAGTAACTTGTTTACCATAACATTTTGTCCATCTGGAAGAATAATAACATCTTTGTTATTTTATATCTGCATCCTTAGTAAACAGGCATATTTTACAAAACACATATGGTTGAATTGCGAGTTCGTACTTGCAGTGTTGAGATTCAGGTGCAGTGGTTCTGGTGAACAACCCAACCTTCTAATTACCAACATTAAGGTAGATAAGGCTTGCCATCTAAATGAGCCTGAGCATCAAACATAATGATGAAAGCTGATGCTTATTAAGGTATGAAAATGATATGAAGGTATGAAACACAAGCATTTCATAGCCAAACTCTGTGATTAACTTTATGAGTGAAACCACATAAAGCCATTAGATTTGTACAAGTCCATTTTCTAGCTTGCAGTGTTGTGTCTTGATTATTTATGTTTTCTTAAAGAAACTTCCCTTGAATTAAACAGAAACTAATTAAATAGCAAATGTTTGTGATATTTTAAAGGACATACATAGGCCTAAGTCTGTACATTCTTGCAAAAGTCAGTGCTCTGCTGTATGGAGAGGCCATCCAGTCATTACTGGTGTTATTTCTACATATGTTCCGTAATGCTATTCACTGGGGTTTCATATCTATAGGAAACAGATAAAAATTAGCCTGCGTATACATTAGAGAGAATAAATCAGGTAGTGGATAAACATCTTCTTCAAGCAAAAATTAGATATGTGCCATGATCTCAACTGCATATTTTGCTTGTATGCATTTAGCATAATTTTCATATCATACTCTTACCTTACTAGCTGCCAAACAGTTGCTGGCATTAGCATTCTGTGCATTAAGAGTTCTTACCTCCAAACAGGAGAAACAAAAACCTTTAATGAGAAACTAGCATTGTGGATATATGGGTTCTGAAATAAAGAAAGCCTGAACTATTAACTCTTCTGAAAAGTATTGGAGTCGGGAGTCCATGGAACAGTCTTTATTGCTGGTCCGGATGAAGCATACAACCCAGGGCTCCGAGCCCTCCTTTTATGCTGATCAGGGATAATCCCCTGACCTCGCCCAACTGGCCTGATAGGCTATTATCAGTCTATTTACATCTCATAGGTTCTCTGGGAGAAACCTAGGTACATGATTGGTGGCCGTTCGAATCCCCCTAGCCTTTGTTCTACCTGGCTGAAGCTCAGGTAGTTTCTTGGCCATGTGCTCTGGCCACATGGCAGTCGCCATTACTGGAGCACATGGCAACCGCATGGTCAATACAAAACACCCCTCCCCCCATAGTCCAGAACCCCTCTGCACACATAGTCTTTGAGATAGTCCGGGCGTCTGCGCTCGTGTCCAGAGCGCCAGGGGGTTGTAAGACGTTGCTCGTGTCGGAAGGTTGCGGTGTGGGTAGTTGTTCTGCTTGTGGGGCCTGTCTGCTCGATGGTCGTTCAGGCGTGGATGGTGCGGCTGCTGCATCAGAGGGCACGAGCAGAGTCTCCGCAGTCTCTGGATCTGGGTTTGGCGCTGCTTCTGGAATCTTGTCGATGTCACAGTCCGTTGGTGCAGGGAGTTCAGGGGCCTGGGTAGCATCGTGGCTCTGTGTACAGCGTCGAATCTGGTCGATGTGTTGTTTCCAGACTATGCCATCTTCCATAAGGACCTCGTAGGAATAAGGCCCGGTGACTCGGATGATCCTCGCAGGGATCCATGTCGGACCCTGCGTGTAGTTCTTAGCGTATATGGGGTCTTCGGGAGCGACCCCTCGGGCTGGCTGGTCCTCCGTTGTAGGGTTTCCGGTGATTGCTCGGTCGGGATGTAGGTGGTCCAGGACGGTTCCCAGTCATCTTCCCATCAGAAGTTCGGCTGGCTAACGCCCGGTCCCTGAGTGGGGCGTGTTCCGTTGGCTGAACAGGAACTTACATCTGCTGTTCCCAGTCGCCATGCTCCATTCTCTTTAATGCATCCTTCGTTGTTCTCACCATGCGCTCGGCCTGGCCATTGGTTGCAGGGTGAAATGGAGCGGAGCAGATGTGGCAAAGACCGCAGGCCTCCACGAACTGTTGGAACTCGCCGTAGGTGAATGCGGTCCCATTGTCAGTCACGAGAGTGTCAGGCATCCCGTGGGTTGCGAAGACCGGCCAGAGACTTCGTAAGGCTGCATTGGTGGAGGCCGATGCTACCGGAACCACCTCGAGCCACTTGCTGTAGCTGTCTACAATGATAAGAAACAACCGGCCTTGGACCGGTCCCGCAAAGTCTAGGTGCAGACAGGACCAGGGCTTGTTGGTGGATTCCCAGGATCGGACGGGAGCATGTGGCGGGTCTGGCCGCGACTCTTGGCATTTGGTACACTTCTGGACCCGCCCCTCAATATCTTTGTCCAGGCCTGGCCACCACATGTAACTACAGGCCAGGGCCTTCATACGTACTATGCCTGGGTGGGCCTCATGTAGTGCCTCTAGTACTCGGGGCCACAGAGGCCCGGGGATCACCACTCGAGATCCCCATAGCAGGCACCTCTTGTGGGACAAGAGTTCATGTCTCCATGCCATGAAAGTGGCAAACTCCGGCCCCGGTTTCTCCACCACCCCCTTCCCACCCAGTCCAAGACACAGGAAAGGACGCGGTCCCGCTGCGTGTGATGGGCCACATCCGATACCTGCACGGGGCGCTCCGGTAGGTCCTCCAGGAGCGCTACATGGAAGGCTGGAGCAGGATCAGGGTTGCAGGATGGGAGGGGAAGATGGCTGAGGGCATCGGTGTGTCCCATCGCCTTGCCCAGGCGATGCACCAAGTCGTAAGAGTAGCCAGACAAAAAAATTAACCACCGCAGGACCCACAGGGACAGCATGTGAGGGGTCTGCTGGTGGGGGGCAAGGAGACCCAGCAGTGGCTTATGATCTGTAGCCACGGTGAACGATCACCCATACAGGTAATCGTGGAATTTCTTGACGCCGGCTACAATCGCAAGGGCCTCCTTGTCGATTTGGGCGTAATTATGTTCCGCCACCGACAGGGTCCTGGAGTAGTAGGCTACCGGCACTTCCTTGCCGTTGGGTAGCCGGTGCCCCAAGACTGCCCCAATGCCGTAGGGAGATGCATCGCAGACCAGAATGACAGGGAGCCTCTCATCGAAATGCGCTAGGACCACATTTGAAACTAATAAGTCCTTGACGGCCCGGAAGGCTGTGTCGTGCTTGGGACCCCAGGCCCAAGCTGCTCCCTTGTCCAGGAGGTGATGCAGGGGTTCGGGGACGGCTGCTTTGTGCGGAAGGAAGGCATGATAAAAGTTTTAAAGTCCCGAGAACGCCTGCAGTTCCGCCTTCAAAGACGGACGGGGTGCTTCCGTAATTGCCGCTACCTTCTTCTTGATTGGGTGAATGCCGTCCGCACTCACTTTGAATCCCAAGAAGTTCACTGAGGAGACTCCCAGGGTACACTTATCTTTTTGGACCTTGAGACCCACGTCCTGGAACCGTTGCAGCGCCATCCGTAGGCGTGCCACAAACGTGTTGACGTCCGGGGTGGCGATGAGGACGTCGTCAAAGAACGGTTTCACACCTGGAAACATCTTTAAGGAGAGAATGCATTAGATGTTGAAAAATCCCTGGCGCCACGCTGACCCCGAATTGGAGCCATTTCACTTTGAACGCTCCCTTATGAGTCACAATCGTTTGTGCTTCAGCTGTTGCATCATCTACAGGAAGCTGCTGATAGGCCTGGGCCAGGTCGAGCTTTCCAAATATTTTGGCTCCCACGAGGGAGGCCAGAACGTGGCTGACCACCAGTACTGGGTATGCGTGGTCTTGTAACGCCTTATTAATAGTGCATTTATAGTCCGCACAGATGCGGACTTCCCCGTTAGCCTTGAGGGGGGTCACAATGGGAGTCTCCCACTTGGCATGGGAGACCAGCTCGAGCACCCCTTCTGCCACGAGCTTTTCCAGCTCTGCCTCCACTTTGGGCTGGAAGGTGAGCGGTGGCCGGCGGACGGCCACGCGGATGGGCCAGACCGCTGGGTCCAGGTCGAAGGAAACCGGGGGTCCTCTGTAGCAGCCCAATGAGCCGTCAAAAACAGCTGGAAATTCCTCGCAGATGGACGAGAAGTCGGTAGAGCCCATGCGGTGTATTCTGGTCCACTGCACTCCGAGCGGCTTGAAACAGGCACGACCTAGAAAACTGGTTAGATTGTGCTCCACCACGAGAAGGTCTAGCAGACTGTTAAATCCGTGGTACTGGACCCAGACCCTGGCTAGCCCCTTAATAGCCACTGGGTTTTTTTGGAAGTCCTGGAGGACCAACCCAGCTGGCAGCCATAGCCAGCATGGCCCCTTTGGGCAGAGGCGTCTGAACGTAGCTGCGGACACAATGGAATATGCGGACCCTGAGTCCAGTTCCTTGGAACAGGGAACTCCCTCTATCCGGAGGGACGCAGAAATCGCGCCCGGAATGGGCTGGGGCAAGTTCATTACTGTGGCCACGGGAACGACACTGTCCACTTCCTTGAAGTTCGCTGCTGGGGCACGGTGGTTGTTCCTTAGGCGGCAGGCCTGGGCGAGATAGCCTGCTTTCCCCTCAGGCACGGCAGACGGCATCATGGAAGCGGCATGTACGTCTGTCGTGGTGGTCCCCGCAGCTTGTGCACGTTGGGCCCTGCCTGTTGAGGGAAGCAGAAGAGGGAACCGAGACAGATGCTGGGCGCCGGTCCTTGGGCCTGGAGACGCCAGGCTCACCCTTCTTCGAGCATGCTTGCATCCGGTGGACGTCCTCTTCTTCACTCAAGTTGAGTTCAGGAGGGGCCGCCTGGTGGACCTTGGTGGCTGTCTTGTCCTTTTGCGTTGTCTCGAACGCTGCTGCTGTTTGGAGCATCTTCTCCAAGGTTGGCTCCGACATTGCGATGAGGCGCCGGCAGAGCTTGGCTTCATGGATCCCTCCCATGAAGGCAGTCTCCACGTGGCCATCCATGTGGCGGAATTTGCAGCCCATGGCTAGTTGACTGAGTTCAGCCAGGAAAGTGGCGGCTGACTCCCCTGGCTGCTGCTGGCACTGTATGAACTCCCAGCACCTAGCCAGTTTTGATGGCTTTGGGGTGAAGTAATTGCCGAGGGCCTTGATGAGTATGTTGTAAGGCACCTCGGTGGGGTCTTGCGGGGCGAGTAGGCTCTGGGCCACCCGCATGACCTCCACCTCTCCGGAACTCAATAGCCAGGCGCTCTTCAGGTCCGCCTCTGTGATTCCGTGGACCCTGAAGGCGCAACCCAGCGTCTTGAGCCAGGACTCCCTCGTCTCTGGGTGAGACGTATCGAAAGGGGTAATTGGTCCCGGAGCATTTGCCATAGTTACTGAATCAGGAGCGGTGGTGGCGGTTTGAGCGAAGTCCTTGTGGTCTTGCGGCAGTGCCGGGGAGTGCTGAGGCTCAGCGCTGCCTAGTGCTGGAGGATCGGGGCTCAGAGCAGCTTGCAATGAGGCACTGGAGCGCTGGAGCTCAGATATGCCTGCGGCTGGTGGGACAGTTTACTGTGCTGCTGCAGTCCGCTGGAGAGTCGCTCATCGGGATCCCACCTTCGTCGCCACTGAGAAGTATTGGAGTCGGGAGTCCATGGAACAGTGAAACAGCTAGATCTTTATTGCTGGTCCGGATGAAGCATACAACCCAGGGCTCCGAGCCCTCCTTTTATGCTGGTCAGGGATAATCTCCTGACCTCGCCCAACTGGCCTGATAGGCTATTATCAGTCTATTTACATCTCATAGGTTCCCTTGGAGAAACCTAGGTACATGATTGGTGGCTGGTTCGAATCCACCTAGCCTTTGTTCTACCTGGCTGAAGCTCAGGTAGTTTCTTGGCCATATGTTCTGGCCACATGGTGGTCGCCATTACTGGAGCACATGGCGACCGCATGGTCAATACATAACACCTTCTTTCTTTATGCAAACCTGTTTATCCCCAGCATGTTAACATTGTTACTAGGGATGCAAAAGAACTTCTCAGGGTTACCTTATTTACCCATAGAGTGCTTTAAATTGTTTGCACTGAAGTACAGAAGAAGTGGAATCAAACTTTCTTGGTTCCTTGTTACTTCAAGCAGAAGAATATTTCTATCATATAAGGATTTTGCAGAAGGTCTTGGTAGTTAGAGCAAACTCCCAGACAAGCCAAATAGTAAAAGGAGTTATTGCTTCTTAGGGACAAGGAGAATAACTTCCTGCCAGTGGAAAGGGTTGGGAAAAGAACCCTGGTCTGTGATAAAGGGGGGAGGCATAGACACCTCAGGAGTTAATGAAAAGCTGCATTAACTAAAGGAAAACCTGTAATATATAGGAAGAAATCTGGAAACATCAATAAGATCTGTGTTAGTGCTGAATTATAGGCTGAGGACAGACTGGATATGTGACCCGGAGCAGCCGCAGCGCCGAAAGCCCCACGGGAAAAGCAGCCCAGGGCGCCCCGTTCACACTGGCTGCGTGGGGTGGAGGTGCGTGGCTGCTGGCTACGCGGCTGTTGCTCATACTTCTGACGGTGTGTGTGATGCACCATTGGCGCGTCCACACCCGGAGGAAGCGGCAGCAGTGCGCACACAGCCGCTGGAGACCGGTTCCCCGGAGTCTCCGCCTGAAGTGCAAGGACTGCGCTTCAGGCACGGATGAGTGCGCGCTGGCAGTGGGCGGCAGCTGCAGCAGTCTGGACGGCCTCTCTGCCTCCACTTCTAAAGCGGAGGCAAAGCGGGCCACATATCTAGTCTGTCCTCACCCATACTAAACAAAATACCTCACAAAGAAAAAAAAAGTAGAAAGCCTTGAAACAAAACTACAAATACACTCTCTTGAATGTTTTAAGTGTCCATCTCTGTAAATATTAGAAAGTTTTTACCTCAGCAATCTCAAAATTTTGACTATTCCTATTATACAAATACAAGAGGGGGGCAACCCGCGATACTCGCGGGGGTGGGTGGGAAGAAGCTGACAGCTGCTCCTCCTTCCCCTGCCCCCCCACAGTCTGCTTCGGCGAGGCCCATCCAGCGTGGAGCCACAGCCTCACCATCTGTTCTTCCCCTCCTGCCCCACTGGCCTCAGTGAGGCCCACGGCTCTGCGCTGGACGGGCCTCACCATTCCTTCCCCCCTCCTCCCGCCTCAACATGTCCTGGCGAGGCCCGGCTGGCACAGAGCCACGGGCTCGCTGTTCTCTCCCCCTCCAGCCACTTTCCCTCCTCCCCCCTGGCTTTTTCCTCGTCCCCCCTCCCCGTGCCATTCCCTCCCTCCCCCCTCCTGCCGCCTTCCCCGGCCCACTCTTGCTTGGGCCCAAGTGGCTTAATGCCACTCAGGCCCGGCGTCTACCTGACTCCCTTTTTTCCGGTGGGGGGGGGAGAAGGAGCTCTTCCCCCTCTCACCCCCGTCTTCTCCTGGCGAGGCCCAGCTGCCTCTTCCTCCTCCCCTCCCACCTCCTCCTGGCTCCAGTGAGGCCTGGAGCTGCCAGGCCTCGCTGCTCCCCCCCAGCTGCAGCGGGCCTCGGCAGTGCTGGCCGGGCCTGCTTCTCCTCCTCCCCCCTCCGTTTCCTGGCAGGCCTCTGCAGCACTCGCAGGGCCCGCCATTTCTCCCCCTCACCGCTTTTGGCAGCTATGGCCGGCTGGCAACCGCCGCCCGTCGCCGCCGCCGCTGCCCGCTTGCTCGCTCTCCTGCCTGCTGCTGCCGCCGCCAAGGTAAATTCGTTCCCTGCGCATGCACAGGGAACGCCTTTTCACTTTGGGGGGGGATTTAATTATCCCCCCAGGTTTTTTTTAAAGTTTTGCCATTTTTATGCAGGCGGGGGGGTTACCCCCCACCTGCAGAACCCCCCCTCTGCCCTCCAAGTGCCCCCCCCACGCAGATTTAAGTATCCACACGCGGGGGGCACTTGGGAATTAGATATATAGATTCCCTACCGGTTCAATAAAATCTTGTTTTTGAAAGTTAATTTGCCTCAAATGCCTTTTCTTTTCTTTTCTTTTTGTCCAGATCCTTTTTTAAAAAATGTTTTTTTGCATTTTGTTTTATTGAAGAACTGAACTACAAATGAAGATTACAATTTCAGCTAGTAATATATACATACTTTTTACATCACATTTTCTTTTTTTATAGATGTACATATATATTTCTAATTTGCTTTAATAATCTACAGTAAAAGCTTCTTTTCTTTCTTCTATCTCTTCAGTTTTTCTATCTTCTCACTATTAACCTATGCTGCATTTTTAAGTATTTTAAACACAACTTTCTATATAACCCCAAAATTAAAACAAAATACACAGGCTGAAACCAATCATAGTACTTCTTACTCTGTTCTTCTTTGAACCTACGTTCAGTCCAAGGGAGGCCCATGGGCCAAAAGGACTTGGCCTTTCACCCAAGGGTTTAAAGAAAACTGGACAGCTCCTGTATTTTCAATAGAGTTCCTGAGCTGAGAAAAAGCCTAAACAAAAAATCTCAAACATAGGATGGGTCAATCAAGTTTTTATGACACAGAAGATATATACTACTGTAGGGCAAATCAGTCATTGAGGGGAACTGAAGATTTGGCGGGAGGGGGGAAATCTGCCAGACAGTTCAGGAGATACAGGGGTTTGTCATACCATCACTATATCCTGTGACTGGGAATTCTCCATCTTAATTACTTGTTGTGTAAAGTAGTATTTTCTTTTGTTCATTCTGAATCTACTGCACATCAGCTTCATTGGATGCCTGCAAGTTTTAGTATCTTCGGAGATAAAGAATAATTTCTTGTAAACTCTTCCACCGCATGCATAATTTTATAAACTTCTGTATTGTCCCCCTTACTCATCTCTTTTCTAGATTCTTCATCCTTTTCTCATAGGAAAGGTGTTCAAACCTCTTAATAATCTTGGCTGCCCTGTTGTGAACTTTCCCCAGCTCTGAAATGTCCTTTTTGATATACCAGAACTTCACATAGTATTCTAAATGAGGTTGCACCATAGATTTATACAGGGGCATTATAATGTTGGCCATTTTCAATCCCTATTTTCAATCCCTTTTCTGATAATCCCCAATATGGAGTTTGCCTTTTTCATTGCTGCGGCACACTGGGTTGATACTTTGATTGTGCTATCCACTATAACCCCAAGATGGCTTTCCCTCAGTCACAGCAAGTTCTGATTGCATTAGCATATACTTGATGCTGGGCTTCCACCCTCCACCCCAAATGTTCATCACCTTACATGGAACTTCATTTGCCATTTTGTTGCCTACTCAACCAGTCTGATGAGGTTCTGCTGGAAATCTTCAGTTTTCACAGTCCTGAATAATTATCTGTCATCTTCAGATCTGGCCATTACACTGTAAACAAAGTAATATTTCAGATTATTTATGGATAAATTAAATATCACTCGCTCCAATATTAATCCTTACGGGACCCCATTGCTTACTTCTCTTAATTGTGAGTACTCTTCATTTATTCATACGCTTTGCTGTCTAAGGCCAATTGTCCTCCCAATCCACCCTGATAACTGCTAAGTAAAGAAAATGGTTTTTTTCTTCTTCTTCTTCTTTTTTAAAAAGAAAAAAAATATCAGAAGTCAGTCATACTGACATTCATTTGGAGTGAGGGAGAGGAGAATCAATATACAGTAATATCTACTGGCACTTAAAGGATGGGAAAGAAATATTATTTTAAGCCCCACTGATCTACAAAGTAGAGATTAATATTCCTTCTTTCAGACTGTCATTGTGAGGGAAATCAAACAGTGTAGCATAATGCCAGCCCATTCACAACTCTGAAAGAAAAGATTTGTTTTCTATACTTCAAACACAGGAATTCATTTTAATCAATTAAAAAAACCCCCTAACATAATATGAAATAGACACATAATCCAAATTCAGATTTTTGGGAAAAGAAAACCAAAGAAGGGCTCCTTGAACTTTAAAGAATTTCAGAAGAACCACAAATGTACAGGTCTACATTGTTACTGCTTTTTGTCAGGTTTATATTTGTTACTATGAGGATTACAATAAAAATGGAAGATCCTCAGGGTTAAGCATAGCTTGAAGGCTGAATTCACAGCTCTCTCTTATGTAACACCCTTTCAAAGGGAGATTACCACTTCACTGCTATGAACCAGAATAGCTTCACTATCTTTCCTGTTTTATAAAGCTGTTTTAAGATTCCAAGGGGCAAGATTCCATGGGGCGCCAAAATCAGTAGGCTGGACGGACTACCACTCAAAAGAGGGACCCTGGCTACTGGTTGCATTCTCTCCCTGCTTTGCCTCAGTCCTGCCCACAGAGCCACCAGCCAGTGTCCCGGCCTCAGTCTGGAGGGAGCCAGTGAAGGGGAAGGATCAACTCTTTTTTTTCTCCTCCCACTGCCAAGTGGGTCTAACTGTCCCTCAGTGGCCTGCTTCTGTCAGTGAAAAGACAATGGACTTTCACCATAACCCACCTCCCCCACTGCTAGTGTGCCCAGAATAAACTGTCAGAATAAACTGTCAGAAACGGGGCATTTCACACAGCACCCCATAGAGCTTCAGGACCGGTACAAAGAACTGAAGAACCCTTGGGAGGAGGTTTCAAGGTAAACCGGCTCAGGAATGCTTCCCTAACAGGAGAGGCACATTTCTGTGTGAAAGGGCCAATATATTCCATTAGGGAACCGGCACTAATACGGTCCCCTCAGTGCCCATTGTTAGGCAACCAAGCTTGCTTCTCTGAAAGCCCCTTTCCACACCTACATTGGGCTCTGGGAGAAAACTCATTTGGGACAGCTGAACAGAATGCCATAGAGGCCACCCTCCAAAGCAGTCATTATCTCCGGTGGGGGGATCTGTTGTCTGGAGTTCAATTGTGATACCAGGTGATCTTCAGGATCCACCTAGAGGTTGGGTACCCTAGGCATAGCAGTAAGCACTTCAGGGCAGGATCTGCTAGACCCAGGTTCCTGCTGAGTGGGTAATTTGAGGCCAGTCACAAACTTTAAGCCTAACCTACCTCACAGGGTTGTTGTGCAAGTCAAAAGGGGGAGAGGAGAATGATGTCAGCTGCTTCGGTCCCCATTGCACAGAAAGACTACTTTTCTTTTTTTTTTAAAGATATTTTATTGGTTTTACATTTCCATAATTAAAAAATTATGGAAATGTAGAAAGACTGCTTTTCCACCAGGGGACGTATGGTTGTCAATCTCCAGGCGAGAGCTGGAGATCACTCAGAATTACAAGTGCACTCCAGATGGCAGAGATCAGTTCCCCTGGAGAAAATGGTGGACAATATGTCCTTATACCCTGCTGAGATGGACCCCTTATGACAGCCAATGTGACATAGCAGTCAGGGCTTCAGAGCACAGTGAAGGCTGTGTGTGGGAGGGAGATGGAAAGTTGAAGAGTGAGGTTGATGTTGGCTGGGAAGGAGATAGGGTTGCCAACTCCAGGTGGAAAATTCCTGGAGATTTGAGGGATGGAGCCTGGAGACGGTGAGGTTTGAGGAGGGGTGGGACCTCAGACAGGTACAATGCCATAGACTCCACCCTCCAAGCTAGAGAGTCCGTCATGGGGAACCATTGTTGCCAATCTCCAGGTGGGGACTGGAGATCACTCAGAATTACAACTGTTCTCTAGGGGGGAGGGGGGAGGAGATAGAAAGCTGAAGCCAGTGGGCAGATAATGATAAAATTGACAGTTGACTGGGAGGTAGGGTTGCCATCTCCAGGTTGGAAAAGTCCTGGAGATTTGAGGGGTGGACACTGGAGAGGGTGAGGTTTCAGCAGGGGTGGGACCTCAGACAGGTTCAGTGCCATAGACTCCACCCTTCAAACCACCCATTCCCTCATGGGAAACCATTGTTGCCAATCTCCAGGGGAGGGATGGAGATCACGCTGAATTACAACTGCTCCTCAGATGGCAGAGATCTTCCCCTGGAGAAAATGGTGGCCTCTGTGTCATTTTACCCTGCTGAGGTCGCCACAGCAAATTGACACTAAGTGCCCAAGGCTGGGGCACTCTCCCAGAGCCTCTTTCTAGAGCCTGTTGTATTTATTTCCACAACGGGCCTTATTTCTAGTATTATATATATATCACGCAAAAACACTGCAGTCAAGAAAGCCCCAACAAAAGAGCAACTCTGGCATTGGTAACATTTTAACAGTAGCATGTTAACAGCAATTGGAAGGCGGAAAGGTCACTCTCCCACTGTTCCAAGGTATCTCTTACTTTTAGAAGATAGTCTGTGTTTCTTCTGATTTTTGTTCTGTATGAGAGTTGAATGTTTAGTTGTTGAACACAAGTTAAACCAGACAGAAATTAATGACAGTGTTACAAGATTGGAAAACAATGATGGCTGTGACCAAATAAGCAAGGAGGATGAAGTGATGATATCTGTCAGGGATAATTTACTAGAATGAAACAGTGTGAGTGTTGGGGTAATAGAATATATTTCTGCTACTAGCATCCATGCTCTGTTTTTGATGTCTTAGGAACAGTTCCTGTCAAGTTCACCTTCATTCTTCCTGTCTGCAACTATGTAAATACTAGGAATAAGGCCTTTTGTGGAAATAAATACAATGGGCAATAGAAAGAGGCTCTGGGAGAGTGCCAAGACCTTGGGCACTCAACATCAATTTGCTGTGGCAACCTCAGATGGGTATAATGACACAGAGTCCACCATTTTCTCCAGAGGAACTGATCTCTGCCACCTGAAGAGCAGTTGTAATTCTGAGTGATCTCCAGCCCCCACCTTGAGATTGGCAACAATAGTTCCCTTGGAGGAACTGGCTCGTTTGGAGGGTGAAGTCTATGGTATTGTACATGTCTGAAGCCCCACCCCTCCTCAACCCTCACCCTCTCCAGACTCCATCCCACAAATCTCCAGCAATTTTCCACCTGGAGTTGGCAACCCTCTCTCTTTCCCAGCCAAGCATCAACCTACCTTTATTTCCCCAAACTGTTCAGCTTTCCACCTCCCGCCCACCTGCAATCTGTGCCATGCTCTGAAGCCCTGACTGCCACATTGGCTGTCATAGGGGGCCATTTCAGCAGGGAATAAGGGCACAGAGTCCAGCATTTTCTCTAGGGGAACTGATCAATGCCATCTGAAGAGCAGTTGTAATTCTGAGTGATCTCCAGCCCTCACCTGGAGATTGGCAGCAATGGTTTCCCAGGAGGGAAAGTAGTCTTTCTCTGCAATGGGGATCAAAGCAGCTTACATCATTCTCCTCTCCCAACACCTGCCAACCTCCTTGTGCTTTCTCTTCCCATTTATGTATACTTCCAAAGCTCCCAGCTTTGAGGCTAGGTTTTGTGCTCCTTTCTCCTTTTCCCCACTCCTTCACAAACTCCTTCGCTACACAGCTATGCCTTAACTGAGATCTTGTGTGGCCAGTGCACTATTGCTCCCTTATATTGTTCGTAACAGTAGCAGCACCATCCCACTGTCAGCTTCAAGAGGGACCACAATTTGAGGAACATTTTAGTGAGATCAGATATTTCAGTAAATGAATTAGAAGGAGGTGTGAATACCATTACAGGTTTCCATAAATGCAGGAGATGTGTAGCGTGCAAATTTATGCTGGAGAGCGGTGTATTTGAAGATCCAAAAAATATAAACATCAAATGCCCTTTTTTGCAACATGTTCATCCAGAAATATTGTGTACATCTCTATGTACCCCTGTGGATTATAATACGTAGGCAAATCCACATGTTCTATTAGGACACATGTCCTTGAGCATCGCTTAAGGGTATGTCATAAAATTGCTCAAGCACCAATGACAGAGCATTACATTCAGGCTGGTCATTCTGCAGAGGAAATGATTTTTTTTTGTGGTGATTTTTGTATACTATGATAGATCTTGTGCCATCCAAAACATTACTCAAATTCTTTTACAAAAGGAGAGCTGTTTTATTTATGATCTTAAGCATGGCTCATTTCGTAGCAGGAGCTCCTTTGCATATTAGGTCACACACACCCAATGTAGCCAATCCTCCAAGAGCTTACAGAGCTCTTCTTACAGCAGCTACTGTAAACTCTTGGAGAATTGGCTATATCAGGGGTGTGTGGCCTAATATGCAAAGGAGCTTCTGCTATGAAATGAGCCCTGATCTTAAGATCTATGCTCCATTTGGAATTAATCAGAGCCTGGATTATTCTGCTTTTATTTGAATTGCTCATCTTTGCATTACTGTTATGTTAAGAATGAGTACACCTGTAATCCATTAGCTAGTATACTTTTATGTGGGATGGTGCTACTACTGTTTGTGAGAACCCTGGGATTCAATATAGCTAAAAGAACTGGTAGTCTGCGTAATTTTCTTTGAAATCAGGGTAAGTTTATGTGTTGTCATGTTTTTGGTTTTTTTTAATATTGGAGGTATTGCATAGATTGTATGTTATTTTATTATTTACAATGCCATTATTTGGCAGCTTATCCAGAAGAAGAGAAATTGAAACATCTCTATACCTATTAAAGGCGTTGTTCGGCTATAGGAGATTTTTCACTGGTCATCCTCCGCTTGATTTATGACTGCAGAAGGTCTTTGGACGCTTTTATTGCATTTAAGCAAGGAGAATCAACAGAGTTGGATTTATGTACATACCTTGTTATCAGCACCTGTGAGCGCAATTACTGTTATGTTTATCTGTATTTCAGTGTTGGAGTATGATATGCCATGAGCACATATGATTATATTTGGAAACATTGTACTTGTTTTGGGTTGTGGACTACCAACTTATTATAGATGTTTATTTGCAGAGCTCCGTTGGGGCAGGGGTGCGCCGGGGCGCTGCTCCGGGAGAGAGGAGGCTGGAGGGCGGGCACATAACCAAGCCCCACCCCCCAGCTCGCTTTCCCCAGCCCGCACTTTGGTGCGGAGCCAGAGGAAAGCCTCCCCCCCCCGCAGCTCGCTCTCCCTGACCAGCACTTCAGAGCAGAGCCGGAGGAAAGCCTCCCCCCCGCTCACCCTTCCCGGACTGCGGCAGGCCGCCGGCCCGGGGAGAAGCCCCCATCCTTCTCCCCTCTCGCTCTTCCCGGGCCGCGGCAGTCTGCCGGCCTGGGGAGAAGCTCCCATCCCTCCCCCCTCTCACTCAGCCCCCATTCCTCCCCCCTCTCGCTCGGCCCCCATCCCACCCCCTTCTCACTCTTCCTGGGCCGCAGCAGGCCGCCAGCCAGGGGAGAAGCCCCCATTCCTCCCTCCTCACTCTTCCCTGGCCGCGGCAGGCCGCTGGCCCGGGGAAAAGCCCCCATCCCTCCCCCCTCTCGCTCAGCCCCCATCCCTCCCCCCTCTCGCTCTTCCCGGGCTGTGGCAGGCTGCTGGCCGGGGAGAAGCCCCCATCCCTCCCCGCTCACCATTCCCGGGCGGGAGGGGGGCAGGAAGAAGGGAGGGAGGGAAAAGCTGGTTCCCAGTGCCCAAGCAAGAGGGGGGGAGGGAGGGAAACACCGGGCCAAGTGGCTGACAGCCACTTGGGCTGGGGGGGGGGGGGAGAAAAGCACCTTGTCTGTCTGTCTCTTTCTTTCTTTCTTTCTTTCTTTCTTTCTTTCTTTCTTTCTTTCTTTCTTTCTTTCTTTCTTTCTTTCTTTCTCTCTCTCTCTCTCTCTCTCTCTCTCTCTTCTCTCCCCACCCACCTACCTTCCTTCCTTCCTTCCTTCCTTCCTTCCTTCCTTCCTTCCTTCCTTCCTTCCTTCCTTCCTTCTCTCTCTCTCCCCCCACCTACCTACCTACCTTCCTTTTCCTTCCTTCCTTCTTTTCTTCTCTCTCTCCCCCACCTACCTACCTACCTGTTCCTTCCTGTTCCTTCCTTCCTTCCTTTCTTTTCTTCTCTCTCTGTCTCCCCACCTACTTACCTACCTTCCTGTTCCTTCCTTCCTTTCTTTCCTTCTCACTCTCTCCCCCCACCTACCTACCTATCTTTCTGTTCCTTCCTTCCTGTTCCTTCCTCCTTCCTTTTCTTCTCTCTCTCTCCCCACCTACCTACCTTCCTTCCTTCCTGTTCCTTCCTTTCTTTCTTTTCTTCTCTCTCTCTCTCCCCCACCTACCTACCTACCTTCCTGTTCCTTCCTTCCTTCTTTCTTTCTTTTCTTCTCTCTCTCTCCCCCCCACCTACATACCTACCTTCCTGTTCCTTCCTTCCTTCCTTCCTGTTCCTTTCCTTCTCTCTCTCTCTCCCCACCTACCTACCTATCTTTCTGTTCCTTCCTGGTTTGAGCTTATTCCTCTTTTACTTGAATTGCTACAGTGTTCTGCTGGGTATTCTGTACACTGAACTGTTTGTGCTGGCCTTGCAACCTCTCCCTGTTGCTTGGATTGTGATTCTGTACTTCAGTCCTGTTGAGTTGGCATTGCCACAATGGCACAGGACTCTTCTGGGCACCCTTTGATTGCACTGGTACTGCTGGGCACTCTGTACATTGCACTGTTCCTTCCTTCCTTCCTTCCTTCCCTCCCTCCCTCCCTCCCTCCCTCTCCCCCCACCTACCTACCTACCTTCCTGTTCCTTCCTGTTCCTTCCTTCCTGTTCCTTCTCTCTCTCCCCCCACCTACCTACCTACCTTCCTTCCTTCCTGTTCCTTTCCTTCCTACCCCCTCCCTCCCTCCCTTTCTTTCTTCTGACACACTTCTGGTGACGTCAGGGGGTGTGGCATATGCAAATAAGTTATGCTAATGAGCTCCTACACCTCTTTTTTTACTAAAGGACCCCTGTTTATTTGTAATTTAAACATTTACTTAATATATCCTATGCTCAGACATTTTAAGTACATTTAATCTTTGATGGTATTCCCTTGGCGTTTTTCTGCTGTTTTCTACTATTACGTGCCAGGGGTTCCTGTCTTGTCTACCCCTTATATAGTTCTGCATAATGTCTCTGTGCAACTTAAGGCCTGCTGGTTGTACTCCCATGACCAGCAGTTGTAGCTTCTATCTTGGGTCCAGTGCAGCTTTCAACAGCAGCCTAATGCTCTGGGCAGTGGTTTTTCATGACAGCTCTGCTTTTGAATCAGCCTAAGCCCCATTGCAAAGCTGGCCTGAGGCACACCACCTACCCTACCAGCTTTTGGGCAGTGGCTGCAGCCATGACTTGTATTCTTCTGGAGCCCAACCCAGAACCTACCAAGTAAACCCCACCACTTGTTATGACTTCTCTGTAGCTCAGGAGCTGGCTCAGCCCACATGTACAGGCTGTTGGGCACCAAACCACCACACTTTGACATGAAATTCTTTTATAAAAGTTACATTTTACTTAATTCTATATTCTGTACAGATAATGCTCCCAACACTGTTTGTTTGTTTCATTTTGTACCACTTTTCTTTAGCTGAGAGCTCCAAGCTGTTTACATCAAAGAACAATTACATCACTTAAAACAGGTACATCAATTGAGAGATATTATGACCAAAAGCACTCTGGAATAATTCTGTTTTACAGAGTTTCTAAAATGTCATCAGGTCCTGCTGCGCATCATTAAAAACATCCTAACTGCATAACCCCTGCAGGAATGTTCAGTTCTAAGGGGAGGTGTAGGGACTTCCTTGTCTAATAAACGTCTTTTGCAATTTGACATTAGGACTTCATCAGTAAGATTATGGAATCTTAATGTTTGCTAACAGAAATATAGATAATGGAATGTTTGATAATAAAAACCTTCTTGAAGATATCTGATACTGCTTTAAAGACACACAAATATCCCTGTTTTTTTTATACTGGTAGCAGAATGTAGTTAGCCAGACTGTGGTGTAGTTTTTCTACACAAATTAGCTACATATTTACAGCTTGAATCCATTAATCTGAACTAGTTAAATTACTGGTACAATAAATCACTTAATGATTGAATTAAAACTGAGAGTAATTATGGTAATTGGCAGGTATCACTTCATAGAGCACGAAGTATCCTATTCCTGACAAAAACACTTTCTTGAAGTATTATGGGCAGGTGTAGTATAGGGATTTATTCAACTCATGTCAATTGGTTTCAATGGCTATTAATCAGGCCCCAAATTGGGATTAAACCATTATGTTATAAATTAATAATGTGGCTCTATCCCCTGGGCAGAGGCAGTCAGCTTTCTCCTGGGGGCTAGGGTAGCCAAGCGGTATTATTGACACAGATGTAGCAAATTAGTATATGATTGGCATATGAATTTGCAACACAGGAAACTATATGAAACTTCCTCAGGGGAAATCAATCTACCCTTGGAAACTGTGACTGAGGAATGACTAATGATCCTAACACCTGTATTTGAAACTTCTTGTTTATTTGTTCTGTGGCTGGTTTTGGCTCCTTTTTATATATATATTGCAGAGGATTAACAAATCATGTTTATTATACCTGAACAGCTTGGTTATAAATTCTCTCTCAAATTCCCTGGTCAACAGCTGAACAGACTTCCTGTCCTCAGAATTGTCTGGAAAAAATGGCTATTCTCCTGTAGAATTCACAGCTGCTGAAGATAAAAGAATTTTCACTCATCAGTACATTGGGGAAAAGGAAGGTGGGGGGAACCACGTCATTTATTTTATTTATTTATGAGCCTGCGAACGCAGGAAGAGCGGCCTAGAAATCAAATAAATAAATAAATAAATAATATATTTTATTAAAAACACAAGCCTTGTGATGTGCACACTGTACAAGAACAGAGAAAGTGTTGGTTTTCTTTCTCTCATTTTCTCTGTGGGTTTTTTTCTTGCTTTCTGCACAACCACTTTGGGGACCACTGGGCAGAGGATAAGGCTGCTATAGCAGCCAGTAATATAAGGGAAATTACCTTTGCTTCAATGGTGCAGTGTTACTATAGAGTTTCAGTGGAATCATAGAGTATTGTCTATACACAATGAAATCACTTCCAGGTTCATGCTGGAAGTGACGTCATGCAGTTGGAGCAAAAGCGATTTTCACCACCACTCCAGCCTCCCACCAGATGCCATCCAACCCTATCAGAGGACTTCTCCCACCATCTTTGTTTCTATATGCCAGTTTCCTTTCCCCCTCTTAGGACTTGTGCACAACCATTTTGGGTGGAGGCACTTCAGTACCTTTAGGGTTAATGTGTAGGCTGTACATGAATTGGGGGGGGGCTAACAATACATTATGCATACTCTAAGATCCTCTCTTGTCTGTGTGGGGAGATGCATGTTGTGGGTTTGCGCTGGGAACTCAATTCCCAGTGTAGGGGCCCAATTTGGATCAGAAGTGCTATGTACAAGGAAAAAGGTTTTCGGCATTGTCCCCTTCCTGTTTTACTGACCTGAAATAGCCCTAGAGGTCTGGAATTTGCCTCACTGGAGGCTCCGTGTGTAGATGGGAGATATCTAGATTCCCTACCAGAGCCAACAGATGCTGCACTAGGGTTGTTTCATGTTGGAAATGGTGTGCAGAGGATTCTTAAGCCCTTTATCCTTGTCCACCACAGTCCCAATCCCACTTGTGCTTGGGAAGTGGGTTTCCAGCATGAAACTCCAGATGCAAGCCTGATCACATGGACCCAAGGAAAATATAATGAGCAATTAGGCTTGCCAGTCCCCTGGTGTGGGTTTGGGATCCCCTGCTTTTGCGGGCTCCAGCCCATGGATGGTCAGCTGGCTGGTGGAGGAAATCCCGCCCCAAATAGATATCACCGTGTGATATCGGTGATGTGCTGATGTCACTTCTGGAAGTGACACCATTGTATCAGCAACATTTAGGGTGATGCTCTACTTTTTGGGCAAAACTCTATGGTTTGTAGCTGTTTTTACCATAGAGTTTTATCCAAAAGTAGAGCGTTGCCCTGATGTTGGCGATATGCTGACATCATTTCCTGAAGTGACATCAGTGCGTTGCTGATGTCCCCACCCATCCCCGGAATGCCCCCCAAATCCCCCCGCCAGCAGGAGGAAGGCACCTGGCAACCCTATGAGCAATTAAACCCAGGGCACTCACTGTGTATGTACATGTCAAGTTTGAATCTGCCAACTTCCCAAGCTGGTATCATAAAAAATGTCAATCACACAAATGGGCTGGGCTATAATGTCTTGTTTTAAAATGCTAGGTCAGCTATACATGAAATACGGGGCATTCAGCATTTAATTCTGGATGAGAGGGCTGACCAGGCATGTATCACTGAGACATGGCTGGGCAAGCGGGGAGGAGTTAACCTCTCCCAATTATGCCCTCTGGTGTACTTGGTGATCCATCAGCATAGGCCCAGGAGAGGAGGGGAGGTTGCATTACAGTGATCAATTAGGATTCTATACCTCTGGCTATCAGGATTCTATCCATTTGGTTTGATGCCTGTCCAGGACTGGTTTTGAAAGCGTGAGAAAGAATTGGAATTATGTTGGTCTACTGCCCCTCCAGCTGCCCAACTTTCTCCTTACCTGAGCTTATGGAGGTGGTCTTAAAGTGATGCTGAAGATGCCCAGGCTGGTTGTTTTGGGGACCAACACTCATACTGAGGCTACCTTTTGGGGAAGGGCTCAGGATTTTATCTTCTCCATGACAACCATTGGTCTGTCTCGGATAATCTCAGGCTCCACACACTGTGCAGGTCGTACTCTTGATCTGGTGTTTTACTCTGGGCAGGAAGAAGATAGTCTTAAATTGAGTGGATTGGCACATCCATTCCTAAAGACACTTTCTCCTAAAGAAACTTTCCCAGGATAATTGAATAACTACCATCCAGTCTCTAATGTATGGTTCTTGGACAAGGTGATTGAATGAACAGAGGCTGGGCAACTTCAGGGAATGGATTGTTTGAATCCATTCCAGTCTGGTTTCAGGCCTGTAAGCAAGTTCAAGAATGTGGAAAGGAATCGGCAGAAAGACAAGCCATATTTCCATCTGTACAATCCAGGTTACAGTCATTACCAGCATGGTACTTCTTGAAGATAAGTACTTCTGTGAATGCTTATAAGAATAGATGTGTAAGCATATGGGCAAGTGTGTGTGTGTGTGTGTGTGTGTGTGTGTGTATACACACTATATAAAGCCATTTTCAAGTGGCAAGATTCCATGGGGTGCCAAAATCAGTTGGCTGGAAGGACTGCCACTCAAAAGGGGTCTCTGGCCACTGGCTGCATTCTCTCCCTGCTTTGCCTCAGTCCTGCCCACAGAGCCAATGGCCAGCGTCTCAACCTCAGTCTGGAGGGAGCCAGTGAAGGGGAAGGACTGGGTGCTGGGTCCACTTTTCTCCTCTGCCCACTACCTGGTGGGTCTAACTGTCCCCTGAGTGGCCTGCTTCTGTCAGTGAAAAGACAATGGACTTTCAGCATAACCCCCTCCCCTGCACACTGCCGGCTTGCTCAGTTTCCTGTCAGGATAAACTGTAAAATGGGGGCATTTCACACAGCACCCCGTAGTGCTTCAGGACCAGTACAAGAACTGAAGAATGCTTGGGAGGAGGTTTCAAGGTAAACTGGCTCAGGAACGCTTCCCCAATGGGAGAAGCACGTTTCTGTGTGAAAGGGTCAATATGTTCCATTAGGGAACCGGTACTAATACGGTTCTGTGTGAAGTGCCTGACAGAAACCATTACTGAAGAGTTCCTGAAACGGAACGTGTTGGCTGTGTGAAATTCCTCAGGCTCTCTCTCCTGCTTCGCTCCACCATGGTTGGCTGGCTAATGAGGTGGGCCAGTGACCATCAAACCATTCTCTTCAACCCCTGCTGTATGGCTGACTTTCCCCCTAGGGTTGCCAATCTCCAGGTGGGACTTGTAGATCTCTTGCTGTTACAATTGATCTCCAGATGACAGAGATCAGTTCCCCTGGACAAAATGGCTGCTATGGAGGGTAGACCCTATGGCATTATACCCTGCTGAGTCCTTCCATCCCCCCTCAAATGCTGCCCTCCACAGGATCCACCCCCCAAATCTCCAGGTATTTCCATCATCAGAGCTGGCAACTTTCCCCTCAGTGCCTGTTGCTAGGCAACTAAGCTTGCTTCTTTGAAAGCCCCTTTCCACACCTATGTTGACCTTTGGGAGAAAACTCATTGGGGCCAGCTGAACAAAGGGGCCACCCTCCAAAGCAGTCATTTTCTCCGGGGGGGGGGATCTGTTCTCTGGAGTTCAATTGTGATACCAGGTGATCTTCAGGATCCACCTGGAGGTTGGGTACCCTAGGCATAGCAGTCAGCGCTTCAGAGCAGGATCTGCTAGATCCAGATTCTTGCTGAGTGGGTGGTTTTGGGCCAGTCACAGACTTTAAGCCTAACCTATCTCACAGGGTTGTTGTGCAAGTCAAAAGGGGGAGAGGAGAATGATGTCAGCTGCTTCAGTCCCCATTGCAGAGAAAGACTACTTTTCCTCCAGGGGAAGTATGGTTGCCAATCTCCAGGCAAGGGCTGGAGATCACTCAGAATTACAAGTGCTCTCCAGATGGCAGAGATCAGTTCCCCTGGAGAAAATGGTGGACTCTATGTCCTTATACCCTGCTGAAATGGACCCCTTATGACAGCCAATGTGACATAGCAGTCAGGGCTTCAGAGCACGGTGGAGGCTGCGGGTGTGGGGAGAGGTGGAAAGTTGAAGAGTGAGGTTAATGATTGGCTGGAAAGGAGATAGGGTTGCCAACTCCAGGTGGAAAATTCCTGGAGATTTGAGGGATGGAGCCTGGAGACAGTGAGGTTTGAGGAGGGGTGGGACCTCAGACAGGTACAATGCTATAGACTCCACCGTCCAAGCCAATGAGTCCCTCATGGGGAACCATTGTTGCCAATCTCCAGGTGGGGACTGGAGATCACTCAGAATTACAATTGCTCTCTAGGGCGGAGGGGGGAGGAGATGGAAAGCTGAAGCCAGGGGGCAGATAACAGTACATTGATGGTTGGCTGGGAGGTAGGGTTGCCAACTCCAGGTTGGGAAATTCCTGGAGATTTGAGGGGTGGACCCTGGAGAAGGTGTGGTTTCAGCAGGGGTGGGACCTCAGACAGGTGCAGTGCCATAGACTGCACCCTTCAAACCACCTATTCCCTCATGGGGAACCATTGTTGCCAATCTCCAGGGGGAGGGATGGAGATCATGCTGAATTACAACTGCTCTTCAGATGGCAGAGATCTTCCCCTGGAGAAAATGGTGGACTCTGTGTCATTTTACCCTGCTGAGGTCACTACAGCAAATTGACACTGAGTGCCCAAAGCCGGGGCACTCTCCCAGAGTCTCTCTCTAGAGCCCGTTGTATTTATTTCCACAACGGGCCTTATTCCTACTTTCTCTCTCTCTCTTCTACCACCAATATTCTGAACAGTTTGCTTTTCCACTCCCCCCAATAGCCAGTCAGAACACAGAGGTCATTTGCATACACAGCCTCATTGGCTTTTGCCTCGAACATTCTAATCAGTTTGCTGTTGCTGTTGGGTCATTGAATGTGGACCTGAGGTAAAATACATCTCCCAGTCTTCGCTTAAACAGTCACTGGAGTTTTTAAAATACATGTCCCAATCTTCCCTTAAACAATCACTGGAGTTGCCAGTCTTCCTGTGGGGCCTGTAGGTCTCCCAGAAATCACCGTGTTCTGAAGCCACAGCACATCCCTGCTAAGGTCCCTCTGCACCCCACACCCTGCCCTCCCCAGTATCTGCCCCTCAAATCTACAGGTCTGGCCCTCCCCTTAGTATTGCCAGCTCCAGGCAGCACCTGGAGATCTTCAAGATCAGTTCTCCTGGAGAGAATGGCTGCTTTGGGCAATGGACTCTATGGAATTATACCCTCATGAGGTCCCTCCCCACCCCTCCCCTCCCCCTTGAGGGGCTTTACCCCTCAAATCTACAGGTATTTCCCAACCCAGAGTTGGCAACCCTATAACTGGCTATGGAACCGCTTTCCAGACCCTTGGAACCCAGAAGACATTGTATAGGAGGAGGTGGTTTTCTGCCTTAACTGCCACTGCATAACCCCAAATCAACATAAGTTGGGTGGAGGGAACCATACCTGTTACCATGAGGCTGTCCTCCCATACTACCCAGTTGGGGCAACAAACTGACTTGAGACAGCCCTGCCTTATAACTAACCAGAAGGAAATAACCACAGCTTGCCTCCCCCTATTTCCCCCTTCCTTCTGCTGCCCCACCAGCCACAGCCGGGACACTCACCTGGAGCCGCCTTCTAGATCCTGTTGTATTTCTTTCCACAAGGGGCCTTACTCCTAGTATGTATGTATGTATGTGTGTGTGTGTGTGTGTATAGACACTCACCTGGAGCCTCCTTCTAGATCCTGTTGTATTTCTTCCCACAACAGGCCTTAATCTCATATATGTGTGTGTGTGTGTGTGTGTGTGTGTGTGTGTGTGTGTATAAATATATAAAGCACCTGTGTCAAGTAGTCTTTGTAAATTCTTTGGCCACCAAATGAGAAGGGAGCACTCACTGGAGAAGACCCTGATGCTGAGAAAGATTGAAGATAAAAGAAGAAGGGTCTGGATGGCTAGACATTGGATTGGATGGCTAGACATTGTTATTGATGTGATGAGCATGGAGTTGAGCAGGCTCCAGAGGGTGGTGGAGGACAGGAGGGCTTGGTGTGATGTGGTCCATGGGGTCATGAAGAGTTAGACTCAACTATGCAACTGAACATCGAACAGCAAAAATCTTTGTAATTTGTTTTCAGCAGGAAAAATTCACGAAGTAATTGGGCACAGTGCCAGATGAGTGACAATGTGTCTGAGATGTGGGTGCTGTTTGTTCTGGTTTGTTTTGCTGTTTGCTGTGTTGTTTCTCTTTTGGATTATCCCCACACCAGAGATTCCAGGAGCAATGCAAATGTCACACTGGAATTTCTGTCTAATCAGGATGACAACTTTCAAATGAATAATGACCTCATTGAGTCTTATCAAACCAGAGGGTCTGAAATGCCATACATTTGTGATTGTGTCTGGAATTCAAAAAGAATAGGATGGATTACACCTACAATTCGAGTAAGTAGATTGAATTGTGGAATCCAAATGCATGAACCATGGAAAGTTCTAAAAGGTAAAGTACAAATAACCTTTCAGTATCATAGGAGAATATGTTCTGCCAGGAAAAGACAAAGGTCAAAAGGTTGTTGGTTATCTATCCCAGTGGGAGAATCAGAATATGTGTTTGTAGGAACTAAGGTCCAAGATCCAGTATTAATCAATACAGTGCTTTGGGAGGAATGAGCATGTGAATGGGAACCTTCTATGTTGAAGAGTGCCCCAAATGGAGAAGAAGATGAGGTAAGTAACTTAGACATGTGTGTAGAGTTAGAAAGAGACCAAGATTCCAATTCAGCCAGTGAAAAAGAACCATCCATGGCAGTTTCAGTGGCTCCACCAAACTGATGTGAAGGGGAAGCACCTATAAGATCTGAAACTGTGTCCATGGAGCAAGATTGGAAAGTTAAGTTCAGTCAAAGTGATTTACCCAAGGGGTGTATGTGTATGTGGAATTCACTCATGTTGTACAGGACAAGGAGGGGGATAAAAGCTGATGGTTTTAATTGTCTTCACCTTGGCTTCACCATTCTAGGAAATGAGAACCATCCTCTCTCAAAACAGGGTTTGCACACCAACCAGGGGTCATTTCGTAGAAAAAGAGGCGCAGGACCTCATTAGCATAACTCATTTGCATAACTCATTTGCATATGCCACACCCCCTAACATACCGGAAGTGTGTCAGAAGGCACTAGCAGCTACATGTGGAGGAGTGGGGAATCAAACCCGGTTCTCCCAGATTAGAGTCCAACTCCTGACCACTACATCAAACTGATAAGGTGGAAGCTGCTGAAGGGTTGGTGAAATTTCTCCAGTACTTATGTGCCATGTGCCCAGATAAAAAATGGTATACTTAGAAAATGTAGATGCCACCTTGAGCAAGTCTCTGGAAAAGCAGCACACAGTCATAAAAGGAACAATGATAAAATTATCAATATTAAAACAAAACATTAAAAACAATAAAGACCCTAGCAGGGCTTTCTCCAGGGCGCTGCGCCTCTGCACTGCTTGGGGAAGCCGAGGAGGGGGCGGGGCTTGGTCATGTGCCACCCCCTGGGCTCCTCACTCCCAGAGCTGTGCTCCTGTGCGCTCCAGCTCCAACGGACCCCTGACACCAACACTGCAGTATGGGAGTACAGAGTATCAAATGATCATGCCAAAATTTAGAGCAATTCACACCTTCATAAATGGAGGAGTGAGTGGGCCTTATTTGACAGGAATACAGAAAGAGAGGGTACTGCAGTTGGGAAACAAATCTGTTGAAATGTGAGACTCAGATCCCAAATGAGGAATTATGGTACAGGTGGATGGGAGGATTTGGATCAGGTATGTGGTATCAAATGTCCTCCCTTTCCTTTTTTTCGTTTGTTTTAGTTTCTTCTTAACCTATCCTTGTACTATGTGTGTGTGTAAGAGAGAGAATTGGGAGGGAGAGGGTATTTTATTCATAGTCTTAAGGGTTTGGTGCTTTGGTTTGCTCCTGGTGGTGTATGTTTGATTGTTAGTAAATAAAACATTTATTGAATCAGTTGGTCTCTGTCCCCTTTCCTTTGGGAATATTGCTCTGCAATAAAACCTCTGTATACATAGTCTACCTGTATGGAGACCCTATAACAGCTAATTTCCCCCCTCTCTGGGTCCAGTTTGAGGAACAGTGTTTGTGTGTGTGTGTGTGTGTGTGTGTATGTGTGTGCATGCACGTGTGCAGGGGTCATTTTGTAGAAAAAGAGGTACAGGAGCTTATTAGCATAACTCATTAGCATAACTTATTTGCATATGCCACACCCCCTGACATCACTGGAAGTGTGTCAGAAGGCAACATCCACCACTCAGGCTGTACCCCAAAAATCTCCAGGTATTTCCCAATTCCGAGCTGGCAAGCCTACCTGGAGAAAAACTGCTTCAGATCTTGGAAGCTAAGCAGAGCTGGGCCTGGTTAGTATTTGGATGGGAGACCACCAAGCAATACCAAAGTTGCTATGCAGAGGGAGGCAAAAGCAAACCACCTCCGAAGGTCTCTTGACTTGAAAACCCCATGGGGTCTCCATAAATCGGCTGTGATTTGACAGCAAACAGAAAAAGGGGAGGGGTTTCTCAACACATAGGCAGACATTTTCAAATCTGCTAAGATGAACTCACAAATATTAATAGAGATAGCTGCAGTGACAGTAAGAGGGTTGCCAATCTCCAGATGGTGCATGGAGATATGGGATTACAACTGATCTCCAGACTACAGGGATCAGTTCCCCTGAAGGAAAGAGCAGCTTTGGAGGCTGGACATTATTCTGTGCAGAGGTCTAGCCCCTTCCTAAACCTCCCTGTCCCCACTCCCAAATCTTCAGTAATTTCCCCAGTTCTGAGTTGGCAATTGGTGGCATCTGAGGGTTGAGGTGAAGATTTTCATCAGCTCAGTTCTTCCCCTTCCCTCTGCAGCCTCACAAAGAAGAAAAGGAAAGCTTTGGACTCATTTCAGCACCATTTTTGTGTGTGTGGCAGGGAGGGAGGGGGTCTGAACATAAAAGATTCCAGAGGGATATTAGTCTGTTAAAAACAAAATTTACAGAAGTCTGGTAGCATTTTAAAAACAACTGCATCCCTGTGTTAAAAATTCGTGACTCACAGCTAACTTCATCAGAATGTAATTCCTTTTAAACTGGTTTTACAACTTTGCTTCCCCCCCCCCCCCCCCCAAAAAAAAAATATGTTCCTTGGAGCCATTTGTCCCCAAGGAAGAAAACTTGCTCCCGGGTGGCCCCCCTGTTAAACCTCGGTGATCGGCTTCCTGAAGGATCGGCTTGCCTCCACGAGTAAGAGCCTCCTGTGAGTTGCTCTTGGTGGGGAAAGCACCTCACCCCCCCCCCCCCCCGCCTCCCCTGCCATCCTTGGCAAAAGCAGAAGAGCTGTGGAAGAGAAGATGCAGCTGGGGCTCCATTCCGGCTCCACCTCCGAGCCAAGGGAAGGGTGTGTGTGTGTGTGTGTGTGTGTGTGTATGTTTGCAAGGGAGGAGGGAAAATGTTGCTACTCCTGGAAGGCTGTTCCGGCTCGTTCTGCCTCAAAATGACCTCTGTATGTGTGCAATTTCCCATTTCTTGGTGCAGCCTCCCAGACCACATCCTATTCTCTTCTAAAAGATTATTTGACCTTCAGAAACAGCTTAGAGTCATTTCATACTGTTAATTAACACTGCATAATGTTCAATATTATTTACACTTTAATTTATTGCTTTAACATTACATATTTTATGCTCTGGTCTTTGCATCAACTGAAAAACAATACATAACAAAGTAATCAGTGATCCTATACTTTATATTGTCGGCAGTGTTCCCTCTAAGCTGAGTTAGCGTGAGCTAGCTCACAGTTTTTTAGCCTCTGGCTCACACATTTTTTTGTCTTAGCTCAGGAAGGATGGCTCCAGAGCAAACTAATTTACGCAGTAGCCAAATCACCTGCTCACAGCTTTAATGCCAGTAGCTCACAAAGTAGAATTTTTGCTCACAGGACTCCATAGCTTAGAGGGAGCATTGTTGGCATTCCAATATTACATTCCCCTCTTTTAAAAACATGGAATACATAAACGTACAGTGTTAACATATTGTGCTTGAAATCTGGATTTCCTCATTTCTATGTTTCATTTGCTCTTCTAAACAAGACTGTTGTAGGTAATGGAACTGCTTAACATTGAATTTTCTATTTTGACAGTCTAGGCTGGAGTTTTGTTTCATGGACGCTATAATCATTTCCCATATAATTATATATTTATGCCAGGTGTTTAGCAAAACCATGTTTAGAACTGGGATTTGTTTCTTTCAAACAGCAGTTGGTATGTGTTGACTTACCTATTTCCTAACAAAAAATGTATAACACAACTTTAATATATTGCCAAATCCTCTATATACTAATAGCCAAGTTGGTCAAACTTTGGATCCTTAACTCTGGTGACTAGAGCTGTTAATGGGCAAGACAGACCTTTTTACAAACCTGAGGACCCAATTTTGCAGGAAAATGTGAAATCTAAAATATATATGTATTGGGGAGCTTTAAAAACCTGAACATTATAAAATGAGTGCCTGTAGCTTTAAGCAGCAGATTCCCTCAATGGTTGTTACTAGGAAATCACAGTATTCCAACCTTGGTTCTGTCAATAAAAGACACAGGGAGGGGGCAGGGCCCTTTCCAGGGCTATGTTGGCCGTTGAGGGAGGACTACTTGGAATCAGTCCTGACTTGGGTTGCCAGCTCATGGTTGGGAAATTCCTGGAGATTTTGTCATAGAATCTAAGAAAGGCAGGGTTTGGGGAGGGGAGAGACCTCAACTGGATATAATGCCATTGAGTCTACCCTGCAAAGCAAGCATTTTCTCCAGTGGGACAGATCTCTATTCTCTGGTGTTCAGTTGTAATTGCAGGAGATTTCCACGCCCCACCTGGAGGCTGTCACCCTAGACCTGACAGCAGCCTCTGGGTGACTTGATGGTTGTCATGTCGGCCATTAGCTGCTCCTATTGGGCAGCCTTGGCATGGACACTGAAGTCCTCAAGGACTACAAACCTCAGGGTCCTCAACACCAAATCCAAGATGGTCTCAATCACCCAGCTCAGGCTGGGAGAATGTTGGGCAGCAGGGTGTTGTTATAGGAAGTTACTATGAAATGTCTGCATTTACTAGACTTTGGGAGATAGTATTCAACTCAGAGTGGAGTGTCTCAGTCAAGGCTAGCTTTAAGAATTAGAAAATCTATAATAACGCAGCAAATTAAATGTCAGTCACCTTACTGTTAACCAGGGGTCCGTTGGAGCGGGAGCGCACAGGAGCGCAGCTCCGGGAGTGAGGAGCCCAGGGGGCGGGCACATGACTAAGCCCCACCCCCTCCTCGGCTTCCCTGAGCAGTGCAGAGGTGCAACGCCCCGGGGAAAGCCCTGCTAGGATCTTTATTGTTTTTAATGTTTTGTTTTAATATTGATAATTTTATCATTGTTCCTTTTATGACTGTGTGCTGCTTTTCCAGATACTTGCTCAAGGTGGCATCTAAATTTTCTAAGTATACCATTTTTTATCTGGGCACATGGCACTGGAGAAATTTCACCAACCCTTCAGCAGCTTCCACCCCATCAGTTTGGTGTAGTGGTCAGGAGTTGGTCTCTAATCTGGGAGAACCGGGTTTGATTCCCCACTCCTCCACATGCAGCTGCTGGTGTGACCTTGGGCCAGTCACAAGTTCTCTCCGAGCTGTTCTCTCATGAGCAGTTCTCAAAAGACCTCTCTCAGCCCCACCTACCTCACAGGGTGTCTTGTTGTGGGGAGGGGAAGGGGAAGGGATGGGTGGTGCACATGTCCTGGGTATCTCAAGTCTACTTGAAACCTGGTGGTTTCAAGGGAGCAGGAAGAGAATGTGGGTGTGTTCTTTACGCTTATTTTTATTGCACAAAGTATTGGATGGGGAAGAGAATGGAGGAAGAGCAGGTCAGTTTCACTCACCCATGGAGTGGAGCCTGAGGGGTGGGTGTTGCCTTCTGACACACTTCTGGCATGTTAGGGGGTGTGGTATATGCAAATGAGTTATGCAAATGAGTTATGCTAATGAGCTTCTGCACCTCTTTTTTTACTAAATGACCCCTGCTGTTAACTATGTGTTTCTTAAGAATTTTAAAACACATTTTATTACTGTTTTAAGGCTGCGGTCACAAGTGCCAGAAAAAATGGGGGGGGGGAGCAAGGCTATTTCCTCCAGAGGAATTTGACCCGCAGTTGCATGATCACACCTCCCCTTGAAGCTGTGGGCGCAGTCCATCAGTGTGTGATCAGACGCAACTGTGGGTGAGTCTTTTTTTGTCCCATTTTTTCCCACATGCTTAAACAAGGGATTGATGAATCGCACCTCCGCACCAAAGTGCATACTGCGAAGGGGGAAGAAACAATGGCATAGAGTCAGGATGGCCTGATCAGACCATCCCAATGCCATGAGAGAACGCTGGAGCGATCAGACAGGGGAAAGTCCATCTGTGGCCTGTTGTAACCCGTTTACTACTGAATTTCCCTCAGTGTCTTTTAACTCTGCTTCTGCAGTGGAGCAGAATGGGTTGCCAACGGCTGCAGGGCACTTCCCAGATGTCGTTGTCTCATTGTGCCCTTTAAATCCACCAGGCATTCACACCTATGTTGGGTCTAATTGTGCGTATGATCGCAGCCTAATTTTACCTTTATTTACAGGGGTTCTTACTACCTATCAATTTTGTTGTGTTTTAAATGTTAATGTTATGAGGAAGAGACTTTCTTTTTCTGAAATCCACTTTTTTAGATGCAGCCATTGATTCCTTTTAATCAATGTGCTCGTTTTACCTTAAGCCCTTGCTTTTATGTTTTATGTAACATATAACTTCCTGTTCTCATAGCAAGACAGAATGTTTTGGGAAGATGTTGTCTGCCTCCGAGCATCTGGGCACCTGTAGAGAATCACTGAGCATATACAGAGTGAAATTCTGAAATTTTACAGAATCTCCCTTCTTGTGCTTCCTCTCCTAGAATTTCTCTTTGATCGTGATGGAATTGGAAACAGACCCCAGATTCCTAAAAAGAGGAAAAGAAACAGATTGTTGGATTTCAAGGAGAAACTAGGTGAAGAGGAATTAAGAGAACTTCTCTTAACAAAGCTAATGATGCATGACCATAATCCCTTATGTAAGATAACATTTCTTTTAAGCCTCATTGTGCAAACAATATTCACTGGGCTTAGCTTGGTTGCATTTATTAAGCCTGTAATGCTTCCTATACAAACTGAGGCTTTTCTAATCATGGCCTAAAACCATCTCCATATTTTTCCCTCTTTTTAAATATCCAGCTTGATTAAGAGTCCTAGAGAACTCAAAAGTTTGACTCTGTATGGTGATATTTTTCTTGGCCCTCATAAAAGATTTTTGTTTAGGATTTTTATGTGGACCAACACAGCTCTTATTGTACAGCAAATTAACAACTACTACAATCTCTGTTTCAAGTTACAAAAGGTTCAGCAGAAATAAATGCTGCCTGAAGTAAAGTATTTGCATTCAGTGCAAAAACTCTTCCATTGGCTATTCACAAGTATTTCATAAGTATAGCAATCCTATAAACACCTCCATCTCAATAGCAACTTCAAGGAAGTAACAAGTGAGAAAGGAGATGTGTGGTACTTAAAACCCCAGAGTTAATGTTCGTTCATGATTACATAGATTTTTCTAAAGCACAGTGTTGTTGACTTCAAGGCCTTTACATTTAGAAAGCTCATTGTTCTATATACATAGTTCCTCCTTTTTTGAAGATTTAACTATCTGCTGCAATTTCCTACTTCATTTTGCTCTATTTAAATAAAGCATTGTCCTTCAGACAATATTGTATAGACACATTCTTTAGCTGACAACAAACAAAAGGTTACTTCATGAAGTAAATGAAAGCAACTCTATTTCTAGCTATGTTAGCTGTAATTTAGGTCAGTCATTCTACAGAAGATATCCAGGTACCATCGATACACTTAAAAGAGTTGTGTAAATGTCTGCAAACACAAAGGCATCTTTCAGCCTATTTTCATTTTGCTTTATCAGGATCCTGTGTTTTTCAGGTCAGTTTTTTTGCTGGGGGAGAAATAATTTAAATGGAGCCAGCTTGATTGGTTAAGGTAATTGCACTTTAACAGAGGTAGTCCCAAACTTTACAAAACTTGAGAAACTGCAGTTAAATACTTAGTAATAAGAATGCCCTTAAGAAGTAGCTTTTGCACAAGCACTTTTCTCAAATGAACAACATTGTGTTGCTGGCAGCACTACACATCTTTCAAAGAATGAACATTAGCTGTCATGCTAAGCAAAGAGCAAGCCAGATGGCAATTGTGCAATTGTCAGACACACTTACACCTGGGACCTTCTGTCTTGCACACTGTCACATCTAATAGTGAACCACTCTGCTGAACAGAAAATGGAAAAGCAGTACTCTTGCCTGCAGACCTGTCAGTGTTCCTTTGGTATGTCCTGACCAGGCTAGTAAAGCAGGTTAGGAGACCACTTTTGGAAATTTGTGAGAAGGAGAAGGAAGAGGGTCAGTGTAAGAATAACTACTGAGAAATATCACTTGAGGAGATGACAGTCAGTATAAGCATACTGACTAGTGCTAAGGATAATTTATTATGAAATCTAAGGAAGGATAGAAAGATTTTTACTGTTACTAGAATAGTACTACACAGAAGCTGGTACAGCTGCAATTTCATTGATGGAAGAGGCAGGAAGGGCCATTTTGTTCCCTTCCTCCTTCTCACTTCAGCCCACATATCCACATGGAAATTGTACCATATGGGATCTGTGACCCTGGAAATTAACTTTCTCTGAGTTAGAAGACATTTTGGGGGTAGAGAGGCAAGGAGGAAAAATCTGCAACAGTCGGCACCTGCCACTAATGGATGCCAAGCCATTGCAATATGCCCTGCATAGGTCCCAACTTCATTTGCCCCCAAAATGGCAAGACTAGGGATGGGCATGAACCACAAAAATGTGGTTCGGTTCGTGGTTCATGGGTGAACCACAAGCCAAACCATGAACCCAGTAGGCTCACAGACAAATGGAACTGGGTTTAATATGTTGTTGAAGGAACTGGATTTGTGAGGGTCTGAGATCATCATAGGACAGTTTTAAGAGAACTTCACTGACTGCTGAGTCATTTGTGATCATAGCTTTAGCCTTCAAGCTTTGAGCTCTAGACAGTGTGGGTTCAGAGGCTGCATTCTGTATCTCTCAATAGAAAAAAGAGAAAAAAAACGTATTATGCACAGAAATCTTAAGCAGAAACTATGCCATTCTACTTAGATCTTTTTTATCAGTAGTGGTACTTAAATTGTGGAATTCTTTCTCTGCCCCCTGAATTCCTCAGAGGGAGATCATTTATAGTCTTCTATTCTCTGTGCTTTGGAGCATAATACTGATTGACTTGCTTTTTCAGAGTGTATTTCTGTATTTGTTGTTGAAAAGTTTTGGCTCCTTTCTGAGATCCCTTTTATGTACCCCCTGTAAAGTTGTCACTCTGTAGTGTTTTGGGGTAACTGGTGTTATGCTGCTTCCTTAGTTTTTTCCTAAATATTTTTGCTGCCGCCAAAGGCTCTTGCCTAAGAATTCCTAGTTGGACTCAAAGAACAGGATGGCTTAGTTACATTTGGTAGAATGATGGAATGGCCAGTGCACAGGGATGGCTCTCCTCTAAATAAAACAGCTGTTTTCTCTTAAACATTAGAAGTATAACAGCATGATGGTTTCAGTAAAGGTCATAAACCTAATAGTTTCAGATAGGTTCAGTTCTATCTCTAAACTTCCTTAAATAGACCAAGTCACAGAAGTTTATTTTCTCGCTTGCCACTTAGGCTAATAACTTCCACAAAGAACACAGATTTCTCTCACTTTTCACAGCACCTCACTCAATCTTTTCATCTACCAACTCTCTTCACACTAGCACGCACATTCACAAAGACACAATGAACAAATCAACTCCACCTCCTATGGTACAGCTGCCATCCACTCATAGCACACTTCAATCACCCCATCCACCCCCCTTTCTTACTCTAAGGGGTGCATTTTTAAACTACACAATATCGATAGTATCCCCCCCATTAAATCACAGAAATAAAAGACACACAATATTTGCATATCTAAACACCACAATTTTTTTCATCTGATTTTTTTCCAGATGTTATTGGTTTTACTTTGAAATGTTCTAATTTTGTGACTGTAAACTGTGGGAGATTCTACACTCATATTTCCTGCCATAGTACCTACAAACCCACGTGAAAACACAAATTTCACTCTGCATTGCGTGCTACTCCTGGTCTCCTTGTGCATTGGTTTACTTTTGAGCTTCCACATTGTTTTATTGCCATCTAGTGGTGACTCCGTGCTCACCATGGCATCTCCTTGGGCTATTTGGATGTCGTTGTACACCAGACCATTTGCTCCTCCCCCCCCATTTGCTGGGAACAATATGCAGACTACTTGACTCAAATTCCTTTGATGCTCCCTCCTTTGCCACTCCTCTATTTTTTCTCACTACTCATGAATTTGCTTTGATATCCACCAGGTGGCAGTCCTCTGCCCTTTGTTGTCTCCTTTTATCTTTTTTAAACAACAACTGTAGATTAGATGCAGAATGCAATAATATATCCCAAACCAAAAAAATGGAACTGCTTCCACAGCAGAGAGAGAGAATGGATTATAAACCAGATGCAGACTCACCCTGAATTGGGAGCCTCTTGTGGGTGTGAAGATATGGTAAAAGCTTCAAAGGGTTTTAAAAGGTGTTGTGGGGGAGTGGGCTCTACAATGCTGCAGCACTGCTCAGGATTATTGCTAATTTAACTGTGAATAGCATTGTGTCCACCATGGAGATACCCTGATGTCCATGACAAACAATGCGATTTTCCTTACCTTTGACAGAATAGATTTATTATGGTGTTCAGATAACCTCACAAATGTGAAAAAAGTTGCCGTGCAGAATCATTTAAGCAATGTCCATATGATGGCTATTTCTCATGCACTTTCATAACACTTTCTCTTGCACTGTCCATAATGCTTTTTGGTTTCCAGGAAACAGTTCTTGAACAATTTCATATATTGGATTATTTATTTACTGACTGTACATGTAACAGCACAATATTAACTTAGTCTTAGTGGATTTGTCCTGATGCCTTGAAATTGTGTACCAAAACGCATTACATAAGCCACATCCACAGTACATTAATTATGATGTGTGTGTAGGTGTGTGTGGGGGGGGTCAGGCAAAGGTATTAAATAAAGAATGTTGTGTGACTGTAGAGGAGTTATTTCCCATGTTCTCCTCAGATGCTCAGGTAGGAATTAGGTAAGGACAATCAATGATGCAAATAGTAACCTAGGAAAAACCTAGTCATCCTGTGAACATCCATTTGTTAAAATTTAATGGTGTGTTTATTTTCCTCTATCTTACTGTCAGGTACAGGGTTAAAATAACAGGTGTATATGAATATTGGCTTTCACAGAAGAGACATAGAAAGGAAATCATAACTGAATTGAATATAAAATTTCAGGGGTGGGGACACTTGCTGGCAGGGGTCATTTCGTAGAAAAAGAGGTGCAGGAGCTCATTAGCATAACTAATTTGCATATGCCACACACCCCAACATACCGGAAGTGTGTCAGAAGGCAACACCCACCCCTCAGGCTCCACCCCACAGGTGAGTGAAACTGACCTGCTCTTCCTCCGTTCCCTTCCCCATCCAATACTTTGTGCAATAAAAATAAGCGTCAAGAACACATCCTCATTCTCTTCCTGCTCCCTTGAAACCACCAGGTTTCAGGTAGACTTGAGATACCCAGGACATGTGCACCACCCAACCCTTTTCCTTCCCGTCCCCCCAACAAGACACCCTGTGAGGTAGGTGGGGCTGAGAGAGGTCTTTTGAGAACTGCTCATGAGAGAACAGCTCTGAGAGAACTTGTGACTGGCCCAAGATCACACCAGCAGCTGCATGTGGAAGAGTGGGGAATCAAACCCGGTTCTCCCAGATTACAGTCCAACTCCTGACCACTACACCCAAATGATGGGGTGGAAGCTGCTGAAGGGTTGGTGAAATTTTTCCAGTACTTATGTGCCATGTGCCCAGATAAAAAATGGTATACTTAGAAAATTTATATGCCACCTTGAGCAAGTCTCTGGAAAAGCAGCACACCGTCATAAAAGGAACCATGATAAGATTATCAATATTAAAACAAAATATTAAAAACAACAAAGCCCCTAGCAGGGCTTTCCCTGGGGCACTGTGCCTCTGCACTACTCGGGGAAGCCGAGGAGGGGGCGGGGTTTGGTCATGTGCCCGCCCCCTGGGCTCCTCACTCCCGGAGCTGCGCTCCTGTGCGCTCCCGCTCCAAAGGACCCCTGCTTGCTGGTACCTACAAGAACATAAAGGCTAAGAAAATGCTTTGATTGTGACTCCAAATCATGTCCTCCATCTGCGTAGGAACACCAGTACACTTCCCCCCTACAAATCTAGGAACCAGAAAGACTTTATAGCAGTCCAAGTGGGAAGAGGAAGTCATTTGACATAGCAACAAGATGAGGAAACTCATTTGCATTCCTGCATTTGGATCTCCCTTTCTGGCAGTACTAAATTGAGTGGTGCCAAGGCTCAAGAAAAGTACAGCCTCTGTCTTACAAACCCCTCTGCCATTGAGAAGCTGCTCAACAGTGAGGGCAAAGCCCACACTGAGATGATAAGAAGAAAGAAATTTAAGCAAAATTTGAGACTACTTCATAGGCAATGGGGATTATAAAGACACTCACCGGTATCCTGTGAACTATACATGGGCTGAGGACAGACTGGCAATGTAAAGCAGGACAGCCCCGCATTGGAAGTGGAAGAAGGGAGCGCGTTCAGACATGCATATCTGTCCGTTGGCTCCGTTTCGCACTTACCCATCTCCCACTCACTTTCCATCCGCTTTAACAGGACACCGGGAGAAACCGGTGTCCAGGGGCCGTCTTGCGCTTGCCTCCCGCTTCCAGGCAGTGTGAACCGGAAGAAGGCAGGAGGCAAGCGGAGGCGGCAGTGTAAACGTGGTGTTTTGCCAGTTTGTGCATGTGCACACGTGCGCACATGCGCAAATTGCCAAAACAGCCCTATTATGAGCTGCGGAGGCCGGCCCACGTGGGGCCACTCCACAGCAGTCTGAACGCTCCGTATCGGCACCATTGCGCAATACACCGGCCGGTGTGAACGGCCAGCCCTGGGGAGCTTTTCCCCCGCAGCAGTTTCCTCCGCATTCATCTCGCTCCAGATTGCCAGTCTGTCCTCAGCCATGGAGTATAACATTAACTTAACACAGTTCTGGGAAACTGAAAAGTACTGGATTCGGAGACGCATTGACTGAAATCAGCTCATAGTTTATTAAAGAGGTTAGAACAAGACTGCTTTGCCGGACTTGTAGTTCCATTTAAATCCCTGTTCCAAACCATACATGCACAACAACACCCGTGATTTGCTATTTACAGTGCACCTGCATCCTATAGGTCGGTTTACAGGTGCGAGTCTCCCCTTTGGTCCCTGCCAGGATCCTCTGGGTCTATTGTCTCTGGATGTGAAACTCGATGGCTTCACATGGCCACGTGTTTGGCCGACCACTTGTACAGTCCTTCAGTCAAAACATAACAGAAACTAAGGGCAGTTTTATTTTATTTTATTCATTTACTTCAAATGGCTTATATAATTCTTCTCACCTTCATTTTATCCTCATGGGCTAAGTATGTGTGACTGGCCCAAGGTCACCCAGCAAGTGGCCAAGGCAGAGTGGGTATGTGAACCTGGATCTTCCAAATCCCAGTCCAACAATCTAACCCAGGGGTGGCCAACCTTGCTTAACGTAAGAGCCACATAGAATAAACGTCAGATGTCTGAGAGACGCAAGACAGGAACAAATATCACACACACGTTTTTATTTTTTAAAATATGCAAATTTGCTTTTTATTAACGTTAAATGGGACTGCCAAAAATAAAAACAAACGAGGAAAACCGGTTATTGATAATGATATTACTTGTTTGCTAATGATATTGAGAGAGAGAGGGAAAAAGAGAGAGATGGAAAGAAAGAGAGAGAGAGAAACTAGGAAAGCAAATAGATGGGAGGGAGGGAGGGAGGGAGGGAGGAAGGAAGGAAGGAAGGAAAAGCATGCCTCCCCTTTGCTTCCCCAGCCGCCCTGCCAGGAGCCGCACAATATGTGTGAAAGAGCCGCATGTGGCTCCCGAGCCACAGGTTGGCCACCCCTGATCTAACCACTACATGGCATTTGTACAAACAGAAGCACAATCCTGCTTTTGTAAGTTCATGTACATTTTTTTCAAAAACATGTTTAAAAAGTCAACTGTGACCACATTAACATTTCCTTGGAATGATCTTAGGGCCCACACACTACACTTTATACAAGTGGATAACTATGTTTGAAGATAGTAGTTTTCTTAGTACAAACCTCTTTGAGAGGAAACAATAAATTTATCTTTGCATAAGACCACATACATACATGGGGTGGAACTGTTGCATACAGGCCACTGTTCTTCAAAGCAGTGTTGCAAGATGTCACAATTTCATAAAAGACTGAGAACAAAGGAGCTCTTTATGATCTGCTTGCTTAGTGCACAGTAGGCAGGCTCAGTGCAGTGTGCTTAGAAACAGTAGGCAGGGAGCTATTTGCACCTTGGGTAGTATGGCAGAGCAGGCACACATTATACGTGCTGCTGGGACTAAATTTAGTAGGGCTGTAAGGCTATTTCAGTACAGACATGAGCAGATCAAGTGAAGGTGAGACACGGCTTGAAGATCCATCCCTGAGCTCCTTCTCATTCTGTGATACTGATATGTTGCTTCTTTTTTTCAAGGAGAGCATTGTATACTAACATTAGTCTGCCTACTTATATGAAAGGCAAGTGAGGCTGAGGTGCAGTCTAAAGCCAAAAACAGAACATGGGTGAGGAGAGATGGAGCTTCTGCTTCTTGGACCTGAATTTGCTGCATTCTTCAAGCATTTTTCTCCTACCCCATCTTCAGTACCAGAAGTGAGCTGAGCTGGGACAACGAGGATAAAAGACACAAAATATGGCATGCAAAGCTTACATTATTATTCTGCCCTCTATTTAATCATCACAACAACCTCAGGAGGTAGGTTGGAATGAGACAGTGTAAATGGCCCAAGGCCAGTCAATGAGTTTACACAGTAGTGTGAGAATTTAAACCCAAGTTTGTCAGATCCTAATCTGAAACTTAAACATTGTACCACACTGATTTTTGTGGGGTTGCTGCTGTTGAGTAGTAGCAAGCAGCCAAGTCCTGGGTAAGTCATGCAAGTCATGGTGGTATCAAATCACCTGGTGGTTTTGACCAAGTCTGGCCCTGATGAATCCTCCTTCAAAACAGTCCTCCTCCTCTGGCTGCTCCTATAATTCAAGAGTGGTTTACCCCCCACCATGTGTGTGTGTATATGAAATCTTTACACACATACACATGGGGGTGTGTGTGAAACATTCCAGTATGATAGGAGCGGTGTGACAAACTGACCTCTAAAAGCAGGATGCTTAGGACATCAAACTCAGAGAGCTGGGGGATTTGGAGTTAATGTCTCACTGTAAAGCACCTTGACTGACACACTGCTGCCTGCATGCACCACCTGCTCTCTGATTAGTCAGCACCAGCTGAGGTGAGTTTTTATAAAATCTTGTGAGTCTGGTCAGAGAGTCAGTTGGATTCTGACTTGGCAGTTGCTGGTCAGTAAGAGCGTGTGCCGGTCAGAGGGAAACAGACAAGTCACTTGAGAAGTGAAAGGACACAACTCCCAGCATTTACTGTACACCAGTGTATTTGGGGGGAAGTTCAGTCCAGCCAATTGCTGCATACATTTGTATGCATGTGCAGCCTGCAAGGCTGGTGGTGTTACTTTGCACACCACCTTCCTTGCTTGGGAGTGGGGAGGAAGACTACCCAATAGGGGTGAGTTGCTCCTCTTTGAGCCAATTACAGGACAGTGTTATTTTTTGAAACTGTCCTGTGCTTGGCCCAAAGAGTATATAGGAGTCCTACCTAGTTGTTGGGCCCCATTGCTGTTGCTGCTACCTGGCTGCTTCAGCTGCTGGCTGGCTGCTCTCTCTGGGCCTGACTGGCCTGGTCTGCTATTTCCCTGGGCTCCTGGACACCAGAAGACATCAAAAGGTAGGAATTAAAGTTGGATCTCTTTAATTTTTAAAGGGCTTTTCTCCTTCCCCCCTCTATTTTTAAGTTGTTGCTTGGTTTTTACAGGTTTACAACTTTAAAAAGTTGTGCTGGTTATTGTTGCTTGGGCTGGGTCTTGCTTGCCTTGGTTTTTTTTCCCTGCCTGGTGGAAAAATGTTTTAAGGTTTTTCCTGTAATATTTTATAGGTTTATAACTTTAAAAAGTTGTGCTGGTTGTTGCTGCTTGGGGTCTTGCTTGCCTTGGTTTTTTTCCTGTTTTGTGGGGGAAAGTTTAAAGGTTTTTCCTGAAATATTTTATAGGTTTCCTTTAATATTTTATAGGTTTATAAGTTTAAAAAGTTGTGCTGATTGTTGTTGCTGGGGGGGGGCTTGCCTTGTTTTTAACCCCTGTTTGGTGGGGTTAGGGTTATGTGGTTTATAGGTTGCACTGTCCGGTTTTTTGTATGGTTTTGGACCTGTTGTAGTGTTCTTGGGGGTTTTGTCTTAGATAAGGGTAGGGTGTGTTTGATTGCTTTCTGGTTTTATAGATAGATTCCTGGTTGTTTGTTTGATAAACATGTTGGATTCACTGGTCTAGGTACTGCTAGGGAACCACGAGAATACAGCAGAGTGCACAAAGGCTTAAACGCAGCAAAGCTTGCGGCTTGGTGGGGCAACAGACTTACAGAGTCACACGGAGTCAGCAGTCAGTCTAAAAACTATTAAGTATTCATTAAAGGAAATACATGCTTGAGAGTGCAGGTAAGATATAAATATAGATTACCTATTCTAACTAGCTGGATGCTGTTGGATGCTGGATGCATGTCCAGCCTCCATCTTCTTGTGTGCAAGAGAGAGAGGCCGATTTTGCACTAGTGTTTGCCCCAGGTTTGCCCTCATGCTTGCACTGGAGCTTCTCGTCGATTTCACACCAGTTGCTCCGGGCTCACGTTTTGCTCTGGAGTATCGCCCTGCTGCACCGGAATTTCCCTGGAGCAAACAAATCCTGTTTGTAGAGGATTTTCCTGTTTGCTCCGGGGGAGAACCCAAAATGAAAACATGCACACTCGCCCGGCTTTCATCAGGGCCGCCCCATTGTGGGAGTTTCTAATTTTTTTGGAGAAAACCCTTCGTCACGCTATATCAAAAGGGCTGAGGTTCCAAGTGGGAAAATGAAGAAAATCCTCCGGAGGAAACTGGGAGGGGAAATTCTGGAGAGAACGAGAGGCAACTGGCAAGTGCGAAATCGGCCAGAGAGAATGGAGACTGAGAGGAAGACTGAAGCAGAGGAAATTGCCCCTAAGAGTAGCATTCTACTTCAAAGGAAAGTATCAGATAGCAGGAAGGAAAGGATGCTCTGTGTGTCCTGACCTCTCTATCTGTCTAAACTCTCTGGTGCCATCTTCTCAAGTCTGAGACAGGAGACAGAGCCAAGTCGTCCACTTCTAACAAGACAGTGTTAGGATTTTCTTCTGGTTGCTGGGGGGGGGGGTGCTGCTGGTGTTGGTGAGGTCAGGTCAGGTGCTCTGTTTTCTAGGCTTGTTGGTGGGTGTTTATGGTTTGTTAGGGCCATTGATTTAAATAGGTCAGTCTAATAAGGGTCTGTTCAGGAATTGTTTTTTTTAAAAAACTATAAGTAATCCAGTGTAGGGTTCTAGTTTATATACCTAACTAGACCAAAATAGGCTACTATTAAAAGAGATGAGGAGGGGTTTCCTTAAAAGCAGCAATAACCATTTTCACTCTACCTAGTAGAATACAATTCAAAAACCAGGAAAACCCACAGGACAGGCGTGCCACAGAAATCGAGAATTGTCTTTGCAGGGGTGGGTGGGCAGTAGGCACTGGGCAATACTACCTGTAAGTTGTGCAGTCCTGTGAGTAAAAATTGCACTTTGTGGGCTACTGGCATTAAAGTTGTGAGCAGGCAGGTGATTTGGCTACTGCAATAATTGGTTTGCTCTGGAACTAACCATTCTGAGCTAAGACAAAAAGGTGTGAGCCAGAGGTTAAAGAACTGTGAGCTAGCCCACACTGACTCATCTAATCTCAAAGGGAACACTGGTGGCGGGTGAGGGGAGGGCCCATGATGAGAGGGGCAGCAGCACCTAGGCTGAGTTTCCTCAAATGGGACAATGACAACTGGTGCGTTGCTGCAGAGAGAGGAGGATCAGGGTGGACAAACAGTAATACCCCTCCCTCTCTTTTTCTGAGGCCTTCCTTTCCTGGCTTGACTCTAAGGGTATGCTTGTGGACTGACTGGGCAGCAGTTCAAAAACTGGGTGCAACTCTAGCTTGCCTCCCCGTGGTGCATCCTGGGTCACGCTAAAGAGCTAGAACATCCCTCAAGCAGGCAATCCTGGATTGACCCATTGACAAGACAAGCAGTCCTTCCCAGGACTACTTGATAAGGGGTAAAGGGGATAGTCTTGTAGAGCTCAGCTGGCATATCCCACAATAGCAGTGGGTTCAGCTGCTTGGAAGGGAGGAAGTAGTTGAAGGGGAAGATCCAACCCATAGGTAGGCCAAGGCCAAAAAAGTTTCACAGAGCCACATTTTAATTTTAACAGACTAATACTCTTTATTGTGAGAACTACAATGTGGATAGGGAAGATGAGAGATAGGATGAAGTACTAGCTAAGGGAGGAGGCAGGTGTGGGACAGGTGAAAGGAGGAAAGGAAGTCTCCCCCCCCCCGGAGATCTCCATTCTACAAATCAAAGGGAAAGTGAAGGTACAGGAGAGAAAAAACAGGAAAGTCAGTGTGGGAAAGACTTTCCAGCTATCTGTCTCTTGTTGCAAAGTCTGGAGGAAGTTGACCCAGGGAAAGCACCTTCTTGACTTTAAGGTGAGCATGTGCCACACACTGTCCTCCCAAGCAATCCATTCTGCAGTCTATCTGATCTTACAGGTGAGGTGACAAGCTAGGGGGGTGTCAGGGAGAAAAGAGGTTAGCTAAGGTTGTGTGGAACCCACTCCCACCTATCCTTCCTTTCCCAGTTTCCCTGGGTCTGGGGGAGGGGAGCCTGTCTTGAAGGTTTTGAATGCAGTAGTGCTGTACAGGTTGGCAGGCAAGCAGTAGCAGGCACAGGATTCTGTCACCAGGCTGGCACTACTGCATTCAATGCACTGATTCTGGTGCCCTTTCAAAAAGGCCCCCATTGACAGAGATTCTCTGATGTTATATAAGAACATAACAAAAGCCCATGTTGGATCAAGCCAATGGCCCGTCCAGTCCAACACACTGTCACACAGTGGCCAAAAATACCAGCTGCCATTGGAGATCCACCAGCATGCTTGCACTGCCACAGTGTCACTTGTTCTGGAGTGTACCACTTGTTCTCCTGGCAAACAAGCACCTCCAAGATAGTTCACTTTCCCTGAGATTCTCTGGGAGAGTCTGACTGCTGGGTGCTGCCAGCATGCCTGCCTTAAGTGCTGCTGGCTGGGTTTCCCCATTGGAAACAATAGAGGTAATGTGGGTAACCTGTTTGGGACATGGGGGGTTGGTTTTATGTGGGAAGAGGCTCCCAAAGCTATCCTGAAAATTTGGAGCCTCTTCCTCAACTCCTGCCCCCCCCCACAGCCACTAACAGCACCATGGAAGAAAAGCAACTTTTCCCCTACCATAGAGAACAATGGAAGGATGGGGGCAACCTGTTTCGGGGCCTTTAGAATTGGACCCCCTGGTCCAATCTTTTTGAAACTTGGTTGGTGTTTTGGGGAGAGGCTCCAGCAGCTACCCTATGATTTTGGAGCCTCTTTGGACAGTGCTGGCTCTTTGGCTTGGAAATGGAGATGAGCACCGCATCCCTAGTGTCGTATTTGACTGGCTTTCGAGCAAGGGAAACCTTTACCTTTATAATGGCCCATAGGGTATAATAAGGCCAAAACTGACATTCCTTCGGCCAAATGACTTCCGAATCCGCTCGTACTGCCAAAACTGACATTCAGGGGTCTTTCTGCCAGCTGAAATTGATTACGCCCAATTTGGCTAAATCCAAATTGGGCTGATTTTTTTTTTTGCATACCCCTAAAGGGAAAGTTATAATCCTAAAAAGGGAAGTATTGATAAAGATAAAGTTCATTCTAACTTCCAGGAAACTAAGACACATTGTTGCTGAAAGAAATCTACAAGATAAACCAATATCTCTCAGTAAAGAACTGAGTATCTTAGAGTTTAAGGTTCAATTATACTCTGTTGCCTGTTAAAGATATTCTACTGATCTTTTAAAGAACTACAGTTTTCTCAACTCATCACCCCTTGCCCTATTCCTGATTCAACTGTGCCTGTTCAATAAAATCTACCTTTTTGTTTCCAAAGGGTTATATAAGAGGGCTCCTGCTGAGTTACAATAAAGCTCTGGCCTGGGCAAAAGCCAAAATAACTTCCTTAACACTGGGTGGAATTCATAACTCTCTTTGAATCCCACCCAGTGTTAAGGAAGTTATTTTGGCTTTTGCCCAGGCCAGAATTTTATTTATTATCCCTGCTCCTTCTCTTCTGTAAGGCAGATTTTCCCGTCAAAACTCTTCACCATTCTGACTGAGCAGCCTCTTAAAAGAGTATTTGAATTATAAACTTATAAAATATAAACTTATAAAAAAGATGGAGCAGGGATCCATCATAAGCAGCATCTGTAAAAGCCCAAGGTTTTCAACCTGGGTTTTTTCTCAGGTCTTGTAGAAATATCTGTCCTGTCTGTCCAAGTAGCCACAGAAGGAGCCATGTTGAGAATTATTGATGAATCTAAAATTCTGCTCTGAGCTTCTTTAGAAGTAGCACAAAATACAAATGTAAACCAATGGTATCTGATTACTGTTGATACTTGAACTCAGATTTTGAATTAGCATTTTATTCTTTATTTCCCTTTGTAGTGTTAATTTTCATGGAACAGAGAGCACTTAGTTTCTTCTTTGTGATTATCTGTTGCCTTACCAGCCTATATGTTGTAAAGGAATGGTTGGGAAGTAGTAGAAAGCACACAGAGAGCTAACTCAAATGAAAAATCATCTCAGGCCCCTGAGTCTAACAAACAAACTGCCCATAATTCTAGAGACCCAGTTTAAAATCTACTAAAGTTTCTCCTAGATCCATACTTTCTCCTGCTCCACTTGATTTCTAGCAGGCTTTCTATATCCCTTTTTGGTTTGTAAGCCAAAGAGGGTTGAATAGTTCATTGCTTTAATGAAGTGGGCCATTAATACATTCTAACTGTTCTCATTTAATAGATGGATTCCATCCTGAATGCACTCTACCTATTACTTTTGTATTAAGAGAATGTTACCATCCCACTGCCATTTATGTTAAATGTATTTCAGTGATGGTTAGCTTTTAAAATGTTGAATTGTGGATCTAAAATTACATTTCTATTATGTTTGCCCTAGTATGATTCCATTTTTAAAAGCCTCTTGTTTGCAAAACTTGCATGACTGAACAACCTAAGCATGGATATGAGTGATTCTTTTTCAGAGGAATGCCACATAGTATTCTATAGAATCCTTGACAACAAAATATGAGCAGTTCAGTAATAGTATAAAGGAAAAATCAGGGGCTTCCACATAAGAATTCTCATTATAATCAACAGTTGGACAGTTAAATTGTTTCAAAGAGGCACAGCATTTTAGAAAATCTCTCTTATTTAATGCTACATTGTCCTTTCACCTACTTGTATTACAGTACCTCTCTGATGTCCCAATAAAAACCTAGCAGTCAAATAAAACTCTTTTGGAAGATATGGGTATTTCGAATTCAATGCACTGGTGAACATATACAAATGAAGCTGGCTTCTGAGTCAAAGTTTTTGGGTATCTAGTCCAGCACTGTCTGCTCTTACTGGCAGTGGCTCTCCAAGTTATTCTGGTCTTCAGGTGAACAGCTGGACTGAGCCTGAAAACCTGTAAGTGATGTTAAAAGATATCTTGTAACTCAATGTGAATGGCTGGTGTTAGGAAAGTATATCTGCGTTTTGAGAAGAATATAGGGTTATCCATTGGAATGGGGAAATTAAATACTAAATTACATTCCAAGATGGGAGGGACTGGTACATGGTGATCATTTAAGCTGGGCAAGGAAACAGAATCCCAGTGTCAATTTCACAATATGGCTAAATTTAGGATTGGGCACGAACCAGGAAAATGTGGTTAAGTTTGGTTTGTGGTGAATCCATGAACTGAACCATGGACCGTCACAAACTAAAAAGGCTTCATATGAACTGAACCAGTTTATGAAGTTCATGTTGCAGTAGAACAACCACCCAGCAAGCTAGATACACCAAACTCACAGGGGATCTCTAGCTGACTCTACTCTACCTGTCCTCCATGTTTGGTGAGGATTGGATTTATGGGGTCCAAGTTATGGTTTGCCAAAGAAGGTGGTGGCTTGGAGTCATGAGATGTATGTAGACATGGGGCTTCGAAGCCCTGAGACCACCCAAGACCCAAACCCAAAAGCATGCAACGATGAATATAAATGTGGTGGCTTGAAGCCCTGAGACATATGTGGCTCAAAGCCCGGAGACATATGTAAATATGATGGCTCAAAGCCCTGAGTAGGGATGGGAATGAAACAGGAAAATGCAATTTGGTTTGTGGCCAAACCAAACAGTGAACTGAACCGAACCAGGAGGTGGATGCACAAACTGAACCAATTTGTGGTCCATACTCCTGCAGTCCTTTTCAATGGGGTTTGCAGAAAACCGGAAAAGTAGCTGATCAGTGGGAAGCAACTTGCTCCCCACTGCACAGCTGTTTTTGTGGCTTTCCTGGGGAACAGAAAGCATGGGTTTAAAGGAACTTGTGGCAGTTTATGATGGTTCATGGATGGACCACCACAAACTGCCCTGAACTGCTTTAAAAGTTTGTGGAAGTTCTTGATGGTCGATCCATCATGAACTTCTGTTTGTGAACCACAAACAGGGCAAAATTAATCATAAATTTTGCATCATGGTTCAGTTCATGGCCATCCCTAGCCCTAAGTACACCCTTCACACCCAAACCCCAAAGTGTGCAATGATTTGTATAGACGTGGTGGTCTGAAGCCCTGAGTCCTTTGGAATCCCAAAACCCAAACTCTGCCCACAATTCTCACAGTCTCCCCAAGGACTGAAACACACAGCCAGTACTCAAAAGACAGAAAGGCAGACACCCCCAGAGTTTCAAAGCAGGCTTCTCAAAGTACCCCCATGGCAGCTGGGAGAAAATAATAAATGTGGGAATTCAGCTGAGGCACTCACTAGCTAAGGCTTACATACATCATTGATGCAGAGCACACCCACCAATGGGGGAGTATTATTCTACTCTGCACCTGTGTCTGGAGCACACAGGTGGTTTCCCTGTACTCCTCCCACTGCTGCTGCCCTCCCACTTCTCCACTGACAACCAGTAGTGGGGCTTCTGCCTCATTGGGCTCTTGAAGTCAGAGATGCTGATCTGTGGCTCCCCCCCCCCCATTTCTTCTACCTGCTGTTCCCTTTGGCCATATCTGTTGGCCTGAAGCCTCTGCACTTCTTTGTGGAGCTCACACTTCCACTCCATGAGCTCTGCATTATGGAGAGCAATGCTGCCCTTAATTTGTGAGTTGCAGATACAGGCCTCTCCCCCTTCTTTGCAGAGAGAATGCAACCTGGTGGCAATGCCCACCTGCAATCTCTCTACCTAGGCTGCAGTGTAGAGGCCAGTGCCTGGTTCAGCTGATGAATCAGAGGGATGACTTGCCCCAGGTTGGCCAATTGGCTACAGAGAATGTCAGTGGTATCCTGGATGGACTTGAGGACATGCACCATTTGCAAGAGGGTCAGCCAGTAACTGGAGCTCATATTGAGTACCTCTTCCCTATGCAGGATAGTCATGAAGGAGATGACATCCTGCACTGCACTCTTCTGCTCCACCAAACATGCTATTATGGTGTAGGTGGAGTTCCAGTGGGGGGGTAGGCCCTAGATAAACTAGTGTTTAGGCTAATCCCCCCCCCCCCCCGCTTCTTGCACAGCAGATGCACAGACTTGATACTGCACAAGAAGTGGGCAGCCAGGCACTGGCAGGGCTCATGCAGGGACTGCAGCTGAAGGGTGGCAGCATCCCTGGTGGCCCTCAGAGCTCACCCCAGAACATTGTTCACCAAAAGATAAAGTGTGTGTGCCAGGCAGACAATGCCTTTGTGATGTGAAACCTTCACTGCTTCCAGCATGTTGGCTCTGGCATCCATGATCATGTAGCCATGGATGATGTTGCTGTTGATGACTCACTCCTTCAGGCTACTCTGTACTGTGGCGGTGATGCTTACCACCATGTGGTTTGCATCCATTCCCTGCAAATGGAGCAGAACCACTTTGTAGCCAGGTGGCAGGACTGTCCCCTCCTGGCCTGGGCCTGACAGTCCGGACAGTGAGGTCCTCTGGTTGACACCAGTTGGCAGTGAGATAGAAGTAGCCATGCTGCTATCTGCATAAGAGGTCCACGGTGAAGTGGAATGTTTGGCATTGCTCTTTGGAGAGCATGGTGAGTGGTACATGGTGGGCAAGACTCACCAGCTAACAGTCCTCCTCAAGGGAATGGCGTACCTGGGAGCAGGGTGGTGCAGCAGCCAGTGAAAGGCTATGTCCTCCATGAGGTAGGAGGGTTTGCCATCCACTGCAATCATATCACCAATGAGATGAATGAATGCTTCCGGAGCCCTCCCCCTTGCCCCTTTGGGTGGCACTGTCAGCATCCCTGGGAGCATGACCTCTTGGAGGGTGGTTGTCTTGGAGGCTCAAACCCAGTGGGTGGGGAGCCTTTCTCAGAAGGGTCTCCTGCTCCCACTCCACTTGTTCCTGCTTAGAGGGAGTGGGACTCTTCCTCCTCCCACTGCCTGCCACTTCTTCCCCTGGCAGCAACAAAGTGGGGTACACCTTTTGCCAGGACCTGCGGAGAACAGAGAAAGATGGGTGTTGGGGGGTTGTGCCTCTGTGGACATTGGCATGGAAACAGGACTCAGTGTGGCCTGGAAACAGGACTCAGTGATTGGAACAGATGGGACTAGGCACAGCTGCTTTCTGGTGCTGGGCTGAGAGGTGCTGGACAGGAGTGTACTTGGGGCAGGAAGAGCAGCAAGGAGTTGGGATGTGGAAAGGGAGGATGGTTCGCCACCAGTCTCTGAACCTCTGCTGGGGTGGGACTCCAGGGGGGTGGCAGGCTGGGTTTGGTGCCTGAGGACAAAGGCCTCTAGTACCCATGGGGGAGGGTGTAATGATTTCATGTTTTGGTGTGTGTGTGTTCTCTTAAATGTTTAGTGCAACTGCAGTAATGTAAGAAGAGTGATAGGGGGAGACAAGTGTGATTTTGATTGGCTGATGACTGAGAGTGTGGGAGGAGAATTTCTGAAAGGAATCTGTGTGTGGCTATGAAGGTTTTCTCTGTGTAAAGTTTGAAGAGTGAGCATAGTCTGTGTGACTATGGGATTTGGAATCTTTTTCTGAGTGAATAAGATCAACAATTTAGTCTGTGTGACTAAGAGAGTGGATTCTATTCTGTGTGAGTAAAACAAAGCCTGTGTGGCTATGAGAGAGTATACGGAATATATGAGCCTGACAGAGTGGAGTTTGACAGACCGTTTGTAGCACCAAGATTTGCCAGTTATATTAACAAGTTTCTTTCTTCAGCAACTGTTTGGAATAACCAGAAACCTATTTTGTTCTTTATTAAATAAATCAATTTTTGTTTAAACTTTTCCCAGAAATTAGTACAGTACTTTCTCGGGGCCACGTAGTCCTCTGAAGTGCCCAGACCCTAGGTCATTCTACCAAAAGAGACAGATTTGGAATTTTTAATTCCTGGTGGCAGCAGAAAACTATCAAGTTTATATACATAGAGAGTGTTTTAAAGGTAAAACCATTTCCCCAAATAGCAAGAACCTCACAGAGGGCTTCTTCCCCCCATGATGAGCAATGCTTCCTCTAAGTTGTGGAGTCTTGGGAGCAAAGATTCTATTTTGTGAGCTACTGGCATTAAAATTGTGAGTGAGTGATTTGGCTACTCCATAAATTAGTTTGCTCTGGAGCCATCCTTCTTGAGCTAAGACAAAAATGTGTGAGCCGGAGGCTTAAAAAATTGTGAGCTAGCTCACACTAACTCAGCTTAGAGGGAACACTGATGATGAACACCTGTTCCACCCACTTTCATCCTCATTGTGTTCACAAGCAGTCAGGAGGGGTGGGTATAAATGTGGGCCCTTGTCTGATGCACCTACCAGCTAAGCACCTTTGCTTGGCTGGAGCAGAGAGATTGTGTGGCTCAGATCCCTGAGTCCATTCCACGCCCAAATCCCAGCAGCAGAGACCAAATCACAAGCCAGAGGGGTTGGGGGAATATAAATTTGGGTCCTCTGGGAAGTCACCCAGTAGCTAAGCCCCAGTGCTCAGTGTGAGCACAGAGACTGTGTGGCTCAGATCCCTGAGTCTATTCCACATTCAAACCTCAGCAGCAAAGAGCAGATCACAAGGAAGAAGGGTGGGGTATATAAATATTGGTTCTCTGGGGAGGCATCCAAGCTAAGCTCTGTGGCTCAGAACTCAGAGTCCACTCCACTCCACTCCACAACCAAAACCCAACAGCAGAGAGCAGATCACAAGCAGAAAGCAAAGCAATGATTCTGCTCTGCTAGCTCTGTGCCTCTCTCTCAGTTCACTAGCCAACAAACATAAGGGTGGGAGCAGAGTTGATGAATATATAGCCTTTCGAGCCCATAGAGTAGAATGGGAACTCTGTGATTGGTGGCCAGCAATGCCTGTTATGGTTTGGAGGGCTCCTATTGGTGTTTCCAAGGCTGGAGAATTCCACCCCCCCTGTTGCCTTGGGGTTTTGTAGAACAGTTTAATTGATCAGCACTTTTCTTTCAGCTAGTCTTCTTAGTTAGAAATGGAATAGCATCTTTCTTTCTCTTTGTTTTTATATTGCCATGTTTATGACATTAAATATGCAGATCCAGTACAAAGATACCTTTTTAGCCAGCTGCAACTTCACAAGAAATAATTTCCTTGCGGACTTTTGCCAAAGGTTGATAATCTGGCAAGACCCTGTAAGATTCTCTTATTAAGCTGCAATCCCCCCCCCCCCCCGGAATAACAAGACAGACACCAAATTGGAATCAAATAAGGGCCACTTTTTTAACTATTTAGAAGAATACTAGAAATCGAGTGGCAAGGGGAAAAGATATGCAGGTGCAGAACAGGCAAGGCAGATGTCACTCTCAGCCAACCTCCTTGCCCACCATGGGGCGAGTCTCCAGCCCTGGCCTTGAGTCAAGAGTCTGGCTCATGAGTGGTGGCCCAGCAAACTGTTCACCACCCTGGAGCGCCTACCCCTGAAGCTGCACAACTTGTAGGGAGGTGCCTAACCAAGAGGTTCCCAGAAGTGGTCATCATTCCCAGCCCGGGGCTGCAAAACCCGATGGTCGTTTGTGGTGGTCCCCCTCTTCCTCAACAGGAATAGGCCTTATGGTGCTCACTGGTTCTGCTTTCTTACTTGCACTACCCTGTCAAGTGACCAATCTATTTAACAGCAACCACCACAACCAAGCATCCAACGCCACTGCTCCACTGCATCCAACTCTACTGCTCCACTGCATCCAACTCCAAATGCAAGGTAGGCGAAAACAACTCCTCCCAAAGGCTAATCATGGTTGGAGGTGAAAAATTCCTACCTGGCCCTGAAAGGTGACCAGCCATAGCCTCCACTAAGAACAGGATGGGAGGGTAGGCCAAGCACAAGGTGATGACTGGCTGGGTGGAGGCAGAGCCTGGCCTTTATTCAGGGCCAGCTCCATCCTCATCCATATCACGGCACACTGCACCATCCTGTCCTCCTCCAGGGTGGCAAAGTGGCCCCTGTCCTCCAGCAGCTTTGCTGCAGAGGGTCGGGAGCCCAATAAATGGCCATTCATTTTCCTTTTATGAGTGTCCCATATATTTTGCCTTAACACTGTGAAATTCAGTGCTCACACTGAAGTGTGAGTTTTCAAAGAAACTTCACTAGTGAGCAGTGGTAACTCATGAGATAATTCAGTGATGGACTATAAACCTAGGCTGCTGGATACAGGAGGGGGATATGACACTTCTATTGGAATGTCTCAGGAACAAAGCTTCTGAGTGGAGCACTACTGCTCCCATACTGGGAGTTGCTATCCATTCAGTAGCAGCTTTTGTGATTCTACCACTACTTCCTGATACGCTTCAATAAGAATGTCAAATCCTTCTTTACAATGGTGAGAGCTGATAGTCCAGCAAAAAACCCCTGCCTTGTGAACCATCCCTGCTAGCTAAATTTCACTAGTGGGGTTTCATGGCTGAAGTTTCATTAATGAATCTTGAAAGAAGGTTAAGGGCCCTGAGATTCCCCACTATCAAATGTGAAGAGTGCACACATGTAAAAACAATTGTTTGTCTATGTTGTGGTCTCTCTAATGCTGTGAGCAAGACTAGACACAGTTTTGCCTCCCCCCTCCAGTCACTGTCACCACTTTGGGTAAAGTCCAACCCCCCCCCCCCAAGTATGGTTGCCCAAAGCCAACCTTGCAGGGGTATCAGTAGCATGCCAAGGAGCCAGGCAGTTGGATAAGGACTTGGGCAGACTCTCTCCAGTTAAATAAGACTTTATTTCTACAAACTCTCCCAGATGGGAAAGATGCCTTTTTCAGGCAAACAGCATCTTTCCCCCTTCTTCCTAGCCATGAAGATGCCTGGACCTTGTTCTATCACCATAATTGTCAAGGTATCACCTGTCCCCCACACACACACCTTTCATTTCGCTACAGTCAATTCTGAAATAACACAGATGAAAAGTTCTAACCATTTTTTTTCATTGCTACTTTAGAGTACTTCAAAGGAGATATTCCTTTTATAAACATGTTGGATGTGATTTCACATGCACCCCCCGCCATGCATTCAATGTATCATATGTGTTGGATATATCACATTCCTATCATTCCTTCACCCTTTTCAAGCACAGGAACACATCAGTACATCAATAACCCTGATATCTAGATTTTTGGCTGGCAATTCTATGTGCTGATGAGCCCAAGTTCTACTTAAGGAGATCACCATTAGCTCAATAGTGATGACTTGCTTTACTCCTTTCTCACCCCCCTCCCCAATTTTGGGGCATGTGTCTGAATTCATGTGAACACCTGTAGGTTCCAGCCTTTATAACTGCTTTATAAGTGAAATGAAACCAATACCTCCAGTCTAAACTGCGTATAACTAACAAAATCATCTGCAAACCCAGATGGTAACAAGGAACTCACATGAATTAAAGTAAAACAAAATAAACAAGGGGAATTAAAATTCCAAAATAATAACCTATATTTGAGTAAGTATTTTAAAGTCTCAGAGCTGCAGAAATGTTTTTGGCAGCTTCCAACATATTGTCTCTGCCACTGCCAGAGAGAAGGTTAAGAAAGTGGAAATTACTACAGAGCCTCTGAAAAGACCCTACAGAGGAGAAAGCAGGGATGCCCTCAACTCCTGCAAGTAAGGGTGGGGGGGAGTTCAATAATTTCAGGGTTCTGGAATCCACAGGGACAAAATCTTTGATCACATATAATGTTTGAAAATCTTCCAAAAAGTTCTGTAATTGGAAAAACATTTAATCTAGCCAGAGAAAGCAATGATGATGAGCTGGCATAGTAAGGCAGCACAAATATTAATTGCAGACAAAAGGGGCCAAGGGTAAAATGCCCAAAGTAAAACATGAGCAGATGTGCTTAGCATCAGATGTGAAGGCTGACCAATCTCATCTCACAAGACTGCTTCCAACTTCAGCAAAACCTATACTGAATCCCAATGCAAATAGCAAGGGGTAGAAGATCCCAGAAGCTGTAATTTTCTTATCTACCTGTTCTGTCTAATTATTCAGATTGAAGGAGTTCAAATAAAGAGGAAGGAAAATTTGAAAGAAGTAAATTAAACTTGAATTATATAAAAGCAGTCCAGACCAAAGTAGTAATAATTTTAAGCTGGCTTCAAGTCAGAGAGTTGAAGAGGACACCCAACAAAGCACCTCAAAATGTCATGTTGACAATGAGTGATTGTCTACCTTCTCTTCACAGGAACCCAGTGTAAAGACAAGCTGTGATTTCTGAAGTTTCATAATTTTGGCCTGAATATAGTTGAATTAATAGGACATTGCATATTTCTGTTTGAATTTTGCAAATGAAAGAACTAGTAACTGTATAATATTTATTTAATAAAATTGAGAAATTTTGCTCAAAGTCTTAAGAGGAATGATAACGAACACTTTGCATATTGTTCTGTTTACTGATTCTTAAGGATATGGAAAAAGGATTCTTGACCTGTCGGGTTTTTTTGCTCAGACTGCTGCAAATAGCTTTTGTTCACTTTTGCTGTTTGATCTTATCTAGAGGTGGGAATACTTGAAACTAGTAGGGCTAAAGTAATTAAACATCTTTTAAATCCATGGCTTCATAATCAAATTTTGCATATAATTCCTAAAGGTTTTTTTTTTTTTTTTCACTTTAGGTTTGTCAGTCATTTTAGATTTTGGATGCTTGCATTAATCTTATTTTGTTGCATAGATTAATCGGTACGGAACAATGTTTTTAATTTGTTTAATTAAATTGTTTTATTTGCTGTATTATCTTATAACTTTGAAGAACAAGGTATTAATTTTTAAAATCATTTGATAATAGCTAGCTGTAACTTGAGGACATCTAATTATAGTACATTTATAAATAGACAATAATGCTAGGAAAAGCTGAAGGCAGCAGGAAAAGAAAAATACCCAATATTAAATGGATTGACTTAATAAATGAAGGCATGGCCTTCAGTTTGCAAGATGTGAGCAAGGCTGTTAATGATAGGACATTTTGGAGATCATTAATTCATGGGGTCACCATAAGTCAGAAATAACTTTATGGTACTTAACACTCACCCAAGAATTATACATCAAGGCTGCGATCATACGGACAGTTAGATCCGACATAGGTGCAAATGCTTGGTGGATTTAAAGGGTGCAATCAGAGAGCAACATCCGGGAGGCGTCCCACATTCATTGGCAACCTCTGCTGCTCCACCACAGAAGTGGAGTAAAAAGACACAGGAGAAAATCTGGCCCTAATGGGTTCCAATGGGCCACAGATGGACTTTCCCCTGTCTGATTGCACAAGCATGCACTCATGCCATCGGGATGGCGTGATCATGCCATCCTGACTCGGTGCCGGTTCCCCCCCCCCTTCGTAGTAGGCACATCATTGCATACTCCATAGGGAGGCCTCAGTGTGGAGATGTGATTCCTCATTTATGCAAATGGGAAACACCCGAACCCTTCCCCCCCCCCCCGACTCATCTGTGGTTGCATCTGATCACACAGTGACAATCTGGGCCCACAGCACAAAAGGGATGTGTGATTGTGCAACTGTGTGTCAATTTCCTCCAGAGGAAATAGCCTCGCTTCCCCTCCACTTCAACTGGCGTGTGTGACCGCAGCCGACTATGTGTTTAACAGTATAATCCTGTGCAGAGTTACTCCAGCCCATTGATTTCAGTGGGTTGGACTGCAGTAAATCTGCACAGGATTATTTATTAAATGATAGCATTTGCATCAATATGTATATACACTCATTTATCATTATCTGTTTAAAAAGGTCAGCAAAAATGTGTCAAACTATGCATGTTTGCCTGAACACAATCTGGAAATGCAAAATGCCACACACAAACTGAAGGCACATGGCTCTGTGCCTGCTCGTTCCCCCACAAGCAGTTTCCTGTATCCTGTAAATTCAGTGCCCTGCACTAAACAAAAAAAAACAAACATGTGTGCTAAAAGCTAAACATTTGTGCACCAGCTCACACTAGTACAGCTTAGTGAGAACACTGGCTCCAAGTTGAAAAATTTCTGGAGATTTTGGGGTAGAATCTGAGAAGGGCAGGATTTGAGGAGGAAGAGGCCTCAGTTAGATATAATGCCATAGAGTCCACCCTTCAAAGCAGTAATTTTCTCCCGGGGGGGGGGGCGGAGAGAGAACTCATCTGGAGTTTAGTTGTAATTCTGAGATATTTCCAGGTCCCACCTGGAGGATGGCAACCCTAAATCTGGCTGCAGCCTCTGGGTAACTTGATACCACCAAACTCGCATGACTGAACTAGGCCTGGCTGCTTGCTGATGTTCAACAGCAGCCACCCTATGAAAGCCACTGTTGTGCAGTAGTTAGAGCTTCCGAGTAGGGTTTGTGAGACCCAGGTTTGACTCCCCATGTTGCCGTGGAAGCTCACTGAGTGATTTTGGATTAGTCACATATGTTTAGCCTAACCTACCTCACAGGGTTGCTATGTGAACAAAAAGGAGGGAAAAAGAATAAAGTAAGCTATTTTTATTCCCACTGTGGAGAAAGGTGGGGCATAAATGAAGTAAACAAAGAATAAATATAGCTGAAGATGGGAAGCAGATAAAAGGTAGGTCAGTGCATAGGCATCAACTACCGGGGGGGCTCAGGGATGCGGGCCACCACTGAAATTTCCCAGGGGGGACTGAGCCCCCCCGGTAAAACAGAGCACCTGCCCGCCCACTGCCACACCTCCCCACCTTCCAGGCCCCCTTTCTAGGCCCACCTGCCACCACAAGAGCCTCCCCCCCCCCAGTTCCCCTGTACCCACTCCTCCCTCCCTCCCGGGGCCATCCGGGTGACTGCCCAGCATGATGACGTCACTTGGAAGTGACATCATCACACTGGGCATGTTGCCAGGGCTATGCTCTAGCAATCACCCCGAAACTCTATAGAGTTTCAGGGTGATTGCCAGAGCATTGCCCTGGCAACGTGCCCAGCATGATGACATCACTTCCGGGTGATGTCATCACGCTGGGCAGTCACCCAGATGGCCCCCAGAGGGAGGGAGACAGAGAGAGGAAGGGAGGGAGGAGTGGGTGGGGAGAGGGGTGCAGGGGAGCCAGGCGGGGGGAGAGGCTCTGGCGGCGGCGGCAGGGACATCATCCTGGCACATGTGCACGCAAGAGCCCCCCCCAGGAAATTGAAAAGTCTACACCCCTGGGTTGGTGAATGGCTGAGAAGAAGAGGATGAGGCAGGGAGGGGATATGGGGATTGCTTAGAGGAGGGAAAGAGGTAGAAGGAGGATAGGATTTCAGGGTACCTAATTACACATGCTCCAAAGCAGACATTTCTTCCAGGGGGGCTAGGGCTGGCATCTTCCAGGTGGGAGTTGGCAATCTCTCAGAAATACAACTGCTCTCCAGATGACAGTGATCAGTTCCTTGGAGAAAATGTCTGCTTTGGCGGGTGGACTTTATGGCATTATACCCTGCTGAGGTGGCTTCCCTCCTCAAACCTCAATGTCCAAAGGCTCAACCTCCAAATCTCCAGGGATTTCCCAACCTGGCAACTCTAAGGGGAACTGATTTTTGTAGCTGGGAGATCTGCTGTGATTCTAAGAGATCTCCAGCCCCCACCCAGAGGCATGCAACCCTAGAAGGGCAGAAGGAAGCATGAAAAGCAGATTGATTTTCATCAAGAAAAGGTATTTTTCCTCAAAATTCTGAATACAATTTAATTATTTATTGTAGTCAGGGGTCCTTTCGTAAAAAAAGAGGTGCAGGAGCTCATTAGCATAACTCATTTGCATATGCCACACCCCCTGACGTCACCGGAAGTGTCAAAAGGCCACACATCCCTGACGTCATGGGCAGTGTGTCAGAAGGCAAGACGGGAGGGAGGGAGGGAGGGAGGGGAAAGGAAGGAAGGAAGGAAGGGGGGAGAGAAGGAGGAAGGGGGGAAGGAAGGAACAGGAAGGTAGGTAGGTAGTTGGGGGGAGAGAGAGAAGGAAGGAAGGAAGGAAGGAAGGAAGGGGGGAGAGAGGGAGGAAGGGGGGAAGGAAGGAACAGGAAGGTAGGTAGGTAGTTGGGGGGAGAGAGAGAAGGAAGGGAGGAAGGGGAGAGGGAGGGAGGAAGGGAGAGGGGAAGGAAGAAACAGGTAGGTAGGTGGGGGGAGAGAGGGAAGGAAGGGAGGGGCGCTTCTCCCCCCCACTGGGGCTGGCATTTCCCCCCCCCCCCTTGCTTGGGCCTGAGTGGCGTTAAGCCACTCAGGCCCGGCTTCTCCCTCCCTTGGGCCCGGGGAACTGTTGAGTGCAGGAGGGAGGGGGGGTTCTGGGGGTGACTGGGGGAGGGAGAGTTTTTTTCCCCGGGGCCAGCGGCCAGCCGCGGCCCCGGGGAAGGCGACTGGGGGCGGGAGGGTTTTTTTCCGGGGCTGGCGGCCAGCCGCAGCCCCGCGAAGAAGACTGGGGGCGGGACGGGGCTCCTCGGCGGGGCCTGCGGCGGCCAGCCGCGGCCCCGCGAAGAAGACTGGGGGCGGGACGGGGCTCTTCGGCGGGGCCTGCGGCGGCCAGCCGCGGCCCCGCGAAGAAGACTGGGGGCGGGACGGGGCTCCTCGGCGGGGCCTGCGGCGGCCAGCCGCGGCCCCGCGAAGAAGACTGGGGGCGGGACGGGGCTCTTCGGCGGGGCCTGCGGCGGCCAGCCGCGGCCCCGCGAAGAAGACTGGGGGCGGGACGGGGCTCGTCGGCGGGGCCTGCGGCGGCCAGCCGCGGCCCCGCGAAGAAGACTTGGGCCGGGACGGGGCTCGTCGGCGGGGCCTGCGGCGGCCAGCCGCGGCCCCGCGAAGAAGACTTGGGCCGGGACGGGGCTCGTCGGCGGGGCCTGCGGCGGCCAGCCGCGGCCCCGCGAAGAAGACTGGGGGCAGGACGGGGCTCTTCGGCGGGGCCGGCGGCGGCCAGCCGCGGCCCCGCGAAGAAGACTGGGGCCGGGACGGGGCTCCTCAGCGGGGGCGGGATGGGGCCCACCCGGCCCCCCCACCCGGCCCCGCCCCCCGGCCCCCTCTCTCCCGGAGCGGCGCTCCGGCTCGCTCCGGCCCCAACGGAGCCCTGATTGTAGTAACATAGTCATGCACCCAGGCACAAATTAATTGCTTCATTCAAGATAACATCTTATTTATGTTCAAGGTGCATTCTTATAAAATAATAATTTGCTGTGCACAGTAGGTTTTTGCAAAACACAGTCTGGTAACTCATAGCTCTCAATGATATTAGTATAAACAATAGATTGTTAAGGAATTTTAATTTCATAAATATAGCTTAGAAAAGCAAAAATGAAATTGTTATTTAAAAATGAATTCTATTATCAAGGCCTTCCTGTTCTCACTAATAATATCTTATCCTTCATGCATTGTCTTCTGATTTTGAAGCATAAAACAATTGATTGAACCAAAATGATGTCACAGAATGTTCATGAACGTTCCAATTTTTCAGGAAACAGTCAGAGTACTTGAAACTAAGCTTCTGTAAAGGAAAGATATCCATTTAACTGAGATTAAATCTTCCATATGAGTTAGGGACAGGAAACATCTTATTGAGACAGACTGAGGTCTTGATTGTGGTCTTGGTAGGAAATGAAGATAATGGACAAGGAGAAGCATGATAGCTTAAGAAAGGAAGCAGAGTTGATAATGTCCAAAATACATAAGGGTAAATGGGGGGAAAGGAGACCTGAAAACATATTCAGAGGAGAGGAAAGTGAGCTAAGCAGGAGCTAATGATGAGAGGGGACAAAGAGAAAAGACAGCATCTGATCTAGATTTAGATCCTGAGAAGCCTTCTGAAATTTTCATATAGGAATAGAAGGAAGATTATTCTAGTCTTTCAGTGCAGAGTTATGGCTAGGGATGGGCATAAATTGGCTCATGAACTAAAGTTTGTGATAAATTTTGGCTGGTTAATGGTTTGCGAAGTGAATTTTGTGGCAGGTCAACCAGCATGAACTTTCCTTGAACTTTCCACCTATTTGTGGAGGTTTGTGAATGGATATATCTTCAAGCAGAGTGTCTCCACTCCATTTAAATGTTTACCAAACTTCAAAGCAGCAACTTGGAGGGCATGTAGAGAGGCATCTGTGGGAGGTCTGCTGCAGCTTCAATGTCTCTAGCATGCACAGGATCCACAGGTTTGAAATCTGGTCTTCCCAATCTTAGACCAACACTCTAATAACTATTCCATTCACATACTGAATACTCAGGACACTAACTGATGGGGGGCGGGCATTGTCCCTGCTGGGAAATCCCAGAAGGCCTGACAGCCCAGAAGTAGCATTGTCCCTATAGGAATCCTGGGAGGCTTGAGCCTCACTGCTCCCACGTTGTTTACTCCCCTGATGACAAAGGAAATTTACTAAGACAGATTGTGTTTAACTATGTATATGAGGCAAATCCTCCCAAACTTTTTGAACTCAGGTCACCTTCTAAAGTTGCTTTACCTTCTGAGCTCCCCATCAGGATCCATCTCTTTCACAAGCCAGAACACAGATATCACATACAGCTCTATGTATTCAGACTACCATTTGATGACAATTTGGATAAACATAGTAGAACAAATTTGGGAGCCTATCTCAGACTCTGTCCTAAAGCTATCCATATGGAAACAAGGCAGGATGATAAAATGGTTCTTTTGGACTGAAGCTCACATATCTTCCCTGCTTGTCTTCAATTCCCATAGTTAGCATAAGATTATAAGTGGCTGCAATTTCTTCTGCAAAACAAAGATGTCTCTGGCTCTGTTTGCACAGGTTCTTGTTTCTGCCACGAATTTGTCTTCCCCTTTAAGTGTCTTGGACATGCCTGAGGAGAAAGGTCACAACTATATTTTATTTTAAAATTTTTATTTAATTCAATTTGTATCCCACCCTCCCTGCCAAGGCAGGCTCAGGGTGGCTTCCATTAAAAGTTAAAATGCATTAAAAACAAATTCATTGAATACAATACATCATAAAACTCAACATACAGTATATCACAGTTTAAGAACCACTACAATAGTTGGATCACCCTTTTGGTTTGTTCTTCAGCTATTAAAGTTACCAATTTCTGCCATCTGACAGTGTCTTATTAAAACTGGACTGTTCTAATTAATTTTGTTTTATCTTGTATAGAAATGCAAACATTCTGTTATCAGATATTGTGTTTTGATCTTAAGATGAAAATAATGTGTTTAGGTAAAGGTGAAACAAAACCCTCTTTCCATTTTGAAACAAGAACCATCTTGTAAACCTATACTTTAATACCAAGGGGAAGATTGTTCATCAATACATTAGCAGAGAAACCAAAACATGTAAAAAGGGAATGGAGGAAGAGCAGGTCAGTTTCACTCACTGGTGGAGTGGAGCCTGAGGGGTGGGTATTGCCTTCTGACATACTTCTGGTATGTTAGGGGGTGTGGCATATGCAAATGAGTTATGCTAATGAGCTCCTGCACCTCTTTTTCTACGAAATGACCCCTGATTCTAGTGCATTGATTTTAAATTAGTTTTGCCATGGAAAGCAAATGTTTAGATATCCCATTATAACATTCTTCTTGAGTTGGAACTTGATTCACCTTTAGGCATTGGGGGTGAAGATGATGTGATGAGAAGTTGAAAGGGATGAGACCGGATAGGTCCAGAGGAGGATAAGCATGACTGTATAAATTATTTTCCTACTATAATTATGTCAATAGAACAGGCCTTTTAAATTCTGACAAGAGCCCCAAGGAAACTCATGTAAAAATAAATATCTGAAAGGTGTGCCTAATTATCCCTGGAAGGTGTGCTTGTGCTGGAAGGGAAAAACCACATACACACTTCTTATGCACCCATCTTATCATATCAAAACCAATCATGGTGACCCAGTGAGCAGAGCAAAAAACATGAGTTAGTTCAGGAGATCAGGGGATCTGCCTGTGAGACTCCAACAATATGCATATTCAGGTTATTTCAGTAAGCTTGAGTCCTGACAACTGACAAGCTCCATTGGGAAAACTCTGCTAATCATTTAGTTTTCACAACAGGTTTCCTGTTTTAATCATGGGGGTATCCCAGACACCTCAGTGAGCACTATGGTTAAACATGAAGTGCTAAGAGTTTGTCAGTCCACTCCTTGTAGCAGGATGAAGCACAGCATGGCATATATCTTGTACTGCACTTGACCATGCTACCCATGAGGAGTGAACCAAGGAACAGTGCTGGGTGTCTTGGCAGGCCCTACATTCCTCCCTGCTACCACTGCTTAACAGACACCCCACATTTCCTTTTGCTGCTGCAGTTCAGCTACGGATGCCAATGGAAAATTGCTGGAGATTTGGGAATAGAGCTTAGGGAGGGGAAGAATCTTATTGGGGTATAATACCATAGAGTCCACTCTCCAGATCAGCCATTTTGTCTGTGCAAACTGATCTCTTTTCAGTTGTAATTCTGGGGTTTCTCCAGGGCCCACCTAAAGTTTGGCAACCCAAAGTCCAGCAGACTCCTCCACACACCTCATAAACTGCAATCAATTCTGTAGGCCTCTCCCTTTCACGACTGCCCATTCAGCAGCTATAACAGGCCAAATTAATTCAGAATCCGATGTACAAAGCCTGGCTTGATAGTAACTGAGTATGCTGTGTTTAGCTGTAGAACCTGCCTATGGTAAAGCTTGTGGCTACCCTAGTCGGCTCAAGGTATTCAGCCTGTAATTCAACATGTTAATCTAAGTATCTTTTCTTCAGTCCTGTAGACTTTTTCCAGTATCTGCCAAACTAAGGCCCACAGGAATTTCTCATGCAATCATACCTCTTCTTTCATTTCTGCCTTTAACAGCACATGACAATAATTTGATAAGACATCTTTTCTTATCTAAATACTAATAGCGAAGGTGCCCCCCGTGCGGATACCTATATCCGCGCAGGGGGCATCTGGGGGGCAGGAAAGTTTTTCTACACATGGGGGGCACTCCCCCATGTGCAGAAAAATCCAAAAACTTAGAAAATTTTTTGGGGGGATATTTAAATCCTAGGCCTTGCTGCACCGCCCTCTGGAGCTTGGGGGGGGTATTTAAATCCTAGGCCTTGCTGCACCGCTCTCTGGAGCTTGGGGGGGTGGGGTGGTGGGAGGCGGCACGGCGGGCCTAGGCCTCACCGCGCCACCATCCGGAGCTTGGGAGGGGGTCTGGGGGGAGGTGGCACGGCAAGCCTAGGCCTCGCTGTGTCGCCATCTGGAGGTCGGGGGGAAGCGGTGGGCCCAGCAAGTGCTGCTGAGGCCTGCCAAAGACTGTGGGGGGGAGGGGAGAAGCAGCAGCACTCACAGACCCGAGGCCCGCCGCAGACAGGGGGAGTGAAGGAGCGGGGGGACAGAAGGGAGCCAAGGGGACGTGCCCGGGGGAAGGAGAGATCGCAGGCCCCCTCCTTCTTCCCCCCATGAATATCGCAGGCCCCCCTGTCTATATACTAATAGCCAAGTGGCCACCCCCGTGTGGATAGCTAAATCCGTGCAGGGGGCACTTAGGGTAGAGGGAGGCTTTCCTACACATGGGAGGCATGTGCAAAAAAATCCAAAGCCTTTAAAAATTTTTTGGGGGGATATTTAAATCCCCTGAAAAGTAAACGCATTCCCTGCGCATGCACAGAGAACGCTCAGGGAACTGGGGCCACCCAGCGGATGGAAGGCATTCAAGCCTCACCACCGGAGTTGGGGGGGGAGGGAAAAGCAGCGGGCCTGGTGAGAGCCACTCAGGCCCGCTGGAGCCTGGAGGAGTGGGCCCAGCGAGATCCACTCAGGCACACTGGAGCCCAGGGGGAAGGGAAAAGCAGCAGGCCCGGCGAGAGCTGCTCAGGCCTGCTGGAGCCTGGGGGAAGGGAAAAGCGGTGGGCCTGGCAAGAGCTGTTCAGGCCCACTGGAGCCTGGGGGAAGGGAGCAGCACTGGGCCCAAGTGGCTGAAAACCACTTGGGCCCAAGCAAGGCCAGGGGGTGGGCGGTCAAGAGAAGCACACCCCAAGTGGCTGTCAGCCACACGGGCCATGCAAAGAGTGGGGATTGGCCAGAGGAGCAGCGGGGCTTGCCGTGGCCACCACCACTTGCCAAGGTGGGTGGCTGGAGGAGTGGCAGAGCTTGCTGTGGCCACTGCTGCTTGCCCTGGGGGGGTGGCCAGAGGAGCTGCAGGGCTATCTGTGGCTGCTGCTTGCCCTGGGGAGGGGGTGGCCAGGGGACCGGCAAGTCTCGCCATGGCCACTGCCACTTGTCCTGGGGGGGCAGAGGAGTGGTGGGGCTCGCTGTGGCCACTGCCACTTGCCCTGGAGAGGCGGGGTGGCTGGAGGAGCAGCCGCTTGCCCTGGGGGGTGGCAGGAACATTGGGATACTCCCCCCACGAGTATTGCGGGTCCCCCTTCTTGTCTGTATACTAATAGCCAAGTGGCCCCCCACGTGCGGATATCTAAATCCATGTGGGGGGCACTTGGAGGGGGGCAGGAAAATTTTCCTGCATACTTGGGGGACTCCCCCCATATACAGAAGAATCTAAAAAGTAAAAAAAAATATTTGGGGGGGTAAAGTAAAAAAGTAAAAAAAGCATTCCCTGAGCATGCGTAAGGAACGTGTTTATCTCTGGGATCTGTGGCTGTTGCTGCTGGCAGGGGTGGTGGGGTCAGGTGGAGAAGCCTTGCCAGGCCTTGCCATCACTGGGGGGGGGAGAGCTGGCAGGCCCAGCGGCTTGAAGCCATGAGGGCCTCGCCATCACTGGTGGGGGGCAGGGGAAGAGCTGGCAAGGGAAGAACTGGTGGGGGAAAGCTGGCGGGCCCAATAGCTGGAAACCACACAGGACTTGCCATCACTGGCGGGGGGTTGGAGGCGGGGGTGGGAGGCAGGGGGAAAAGCTGGCAGGGGGAATCGGCCTCGCTACTATAGTAGGGGAAATCAACTGGAGCCAGGCGGGAAGGAATCATCGCCAGAGACACTATAGCAGGAGGAATCGGCTGGAACCAGGGAGGGGAGGAATTGGCAGGCCCAGGCCTCACCATGGATGCCAGGGTGGGTTGAGGGAGAAGACTCACCTGTGGCTGCAGGCTCTGCTCTTCTCCCCCTGCAGCTATCATGGGCCCCATCTCTTGTCTATATACTAATAGCCAAGTTGCCCCCTCTGTGCGGATAGCTAAATCAACGCAGAGGGAGCACTTGGTTGCAGGGAGATTTTTCTGTTCATGTGGTGGACTCCCAATGTGTGCAGAAAAATCTTAAAAGTAAAAAAAAAAACCTTTTGGGTGGAGATATTTAAATCCCCCCAAAAGTTAAAAAGTGTTCTCTGTGCATGCGCAGGGAACCCTCTGGGGACTGTGGTGGGCCCAGCAGCTCTGAGCTGTGCGGGCCTCGCCATGGCAACCGGGGGAGAGATCAGTGGGCCCCACACCTCTGAGCTGCGTGGTTCTCGCCTTGGCAACTGGGGGGAGAGATCAGCAGGCCTCATGGCTCTGAGCCACGTGGGCCTCACGGTGGAAGGTGGGGGGGAGAGATTGATGGGCCCTGGCTCTGAGCCATGCAGACCTCACCGTGGCAACCAGGGGCGGCAGAGGGAGAGATCAGTGGGGCCCATGGCTCTGAGCTGCATGGGCCTCACCGTGGCAACCGGGGGCAGTGGGGATGAGAGATCAGCGGGCCCGGGGCTCATCGTCATTGCCCAGGGGAGGAGAGGAAGCCTGACCTTTGGCTGCTGCTCCATGTGGAGCTCCTTCTCCCCCCCCGCCTGCAGGTCCCGCCGGTCCCAACTCTTGTCAGTACACTAAAACCAACCTTAACAACATTCCTGAGGAATTCGCCTCTGAATTTCTCTAGACCTTTCACAATAAGGGACACCTTGAATGTGTCTCTTTGGGAGCTTCTTTGAAACATGAACCTTAATCTATTGCTTTAATTTAATATTTATATGAAGTCAGCAGCAGTCCAATTCTATTTCATTCATTGGTGTGCTTTCAGCAAAACTGATTAACAAAAAGATACTATATATATATATATATATATATATATATATATATATATATACATACACACACACACACACACACACACACACACACACCAGCAAGTCATCTTTCTAGTATGGCATCTGTATATTCAGTGTTTATTTCTTTTCCTAATAAGAAATACAAACATTTACCTTAACAATTAAAATAGTGTGTGTGCACATGTGTGTTTTGTCTTTGTCATATTAAAAAGGTGGGAATGCCCCCTTTCTCTCTTTTTCAAAATATTTAGGAAAGATATTGTGATCTTTACTCAAGTAGTATAGTGAACAAAATATCGGGGGGGGGGGGTTCCACATGGAGAAAACTGGCAGGATGTATATAATGCAGCTCTCATAGTTCAGCAGTCAGTGCTGGGCTTGGATTGTCTGAATCTCTACCCTGTGATACTGATAGAGCTGAGAAAGTTAGATGCTTTTTAAAAGGAAGAGCATGAATTGGTGAATAATTCAGAACCATGCCTTTCAAAGTACTCCTCTACAGTCTGATTTTTTAAAATGCCTGATTTTGAAAAAAAAAGACTGCTATTAAGCTTTCTTTGTTATTGTTAACTATTCCTCAAGACATATCCACATACCATATTGTATTCTTCAATATTTTTCAGCCCCAAAAGAAAAATATAACAAACCAATAGTCTTCAGAGCTGTAAGTACTGATGAAGAAAGGCAGTTATCAATCATATCATAAGCACCAAGCTCTTGTGCACTTACTGTGTACTCCTAAAAAGAGTATGCTTAGGATTGCATTTAGGATTGCACTGCTAAGAACATAAAAGAGTCTTGCTGGATCAGTTGTTGCTCTCCATAGATATATCACATGGTTTCTTGTACTGCTAATATCATTGCTTCAATAATAGTTTCAGTAAAAGGCAGGCCTGTCACCATGGAGGCATTTGGGAGGATGCCCCCCCAGATGAGTGCCTCTCCCCACAGAAAGAAAAATAAGAAAAAAATAAAATTAAAAAAACAAATTAACCCCCCCCCCCAAAAAAAACCTTGCTCTACAAATGTAAGATGTGTGTGGGTTTCCAAAATGACCTTGGGCACAGTCAGTGAAGCTTCAGTATTATTTTCTTTTTTCCATGCCAAAAAATAGGTTTTTAAAGATGTGATAAATAAATAAAAATGGCAAAAAATAAAATAAATTTGCTAAATGCAAAAGGGAGAGAGTTGGAGATCTCCCTCCCCCCCCCCCCCCCCCGGGCAACACAGAAAAACAGCCTGGAATCAAAAGGACTAAAGAAGGACTTGAGGTCACAACGGGGCCGAAGCTGCTTCTGCTGCTGCAAGAGGAGCAATAGGTTCATGTCCCCCAGATTTCCCCATGCCCCACCAACCAAAATGTTCTTGCTATGCCCCTGGTGAAAAATCTGAAATAACCAAGAAGATGTATAACCCAATTGACCTTTGAGGAAATCAACTGGTATTGCTGGGGACTTGTGATCATATGACACATTGAGCCCTTAGAGAATGCAAGGCAGAGAGGAGTGTATCTTCTTGTCTAGGCAAAGTCCTGGCTTAACTTGCAAGTTACAAATGGTTTTTGTTGGCAATTCAAGAGCAAGAAATACTTGCTGTGCATATTCAGGATATAATTCTGCTATCCATGTGGAAGTTGTTCTGCTTGCAGAAAACAAGTGAAAAATAGCCAATTAGTTTTCATGAAATGCTGGGTGAATCCAAAGTCTCATGGAGAAGTATTTCACCTCATCAGTTTCATGATTGAATGTATTACCCATGGTTATGCCTTAGGAACTGGACTAACAGTGTACTTCTAAGCAACATTCTACCCTTCTAACTTCATGGTAACATATCTAATGCTGTTCTGCAGCTGTAGCATTTTAAAATACAGGTGGTTTTCAATAACTATTATCCCTAAATACAATTCAAGAAGATTTACTCTAGAATACCAGTCATATCCTTTTGCCTGCCTTTTAACAGGGGCAAATTTCCTTCCTAAATTGCTACCTGTGAAAAGCAGCCACACATGTCTTGTTAGCCAGAGATATGTAGCCTGGGCAGGTGATGTGCTGACAGGCCAGTTAAGCACATGCCACAGCTTTGCACAAGTAGCAGCCCCATTTACACAAGATGTTGAACAAATGCAAAGTTCCCCAGCAAGCTGCTTTTGCCCCAGCACTCTCACATGTAAATCAGGCTTAACCCTCTCTCCTTACATGTTAACTATGTTACCCTGATTATATACCAAGGAAATGAAGAATGTTTCAGAGATGCCTACAGTTTGAAGAAGTAGTTAGTAGAAAAAAGCCCAAATTCCTTAGTAAATACGACCAGCCATATTTTATTGGGAAAAGGGGGCTGTATAGTGTAAGAATTTACAGATGGTCTGAGCGGTATTATGAAATAAATAGTAAGTACTGTACTAAGAAACTGGCTAAATATATAGAAGCATTATGACAGAGATCTAGAAGTTATGAAATTGATGCAGATGATAATGATTCAGTGTTTTTACATCAATGAGCCACATTTAAGTTCTTTCAGATGTCTACTATTCATGCCCTTCATCATTGCATGGTTTACCTTCTCAAGAACTCATCTCCAACATACATTGTTATTTGTTCTCCATCTGTCTTTTGTCATATATAAGCCCAGCCACATCGCTTCTTGTAGCTTTCCCATACCCTGCTTCTTCTCAGTGATAGTTTCCAATCTGCATAATGAAAGTCATCTAATAATTAAATATGTAGGTGGTGTGAAGGCAAAATTGGATAAAATTGCCTTGGCTTGACAGCATTATTTTTTAAATTTTTTGTTTCTGTTTTTGATTTAAATAAGTGGAAATAAGGAATGTTAGAAATAATTTTTTTTTCATTTTGAGCAAGTACCAATTTGCCATTGAACCTCAAATAGTTTCTTTTTTGTAGGTTGATGTTGGTCCTGCAGTTACACAATCTGTGGCCAAATTCTTGTCTGTTATAATACCTTGGGATACTCTCCTGCTACTTATTAGCATGACCATCTCACAAACACCCCTCATTTATTTTTAATGTTATTTTATTCTGAAATAGTTGTTGATATATAAATTGTGATTTTATTGTATGGCTCAAGGCCTCTGGTCAAAGGAGCTTATTGTTAATAGAGGAAAGAACTTACGAACATCTGTTTGATTCTCCACAAAATCTTCAGATTTGGAACAACATTTTTTATTTTATTTTTACTTTTTATTCTGCCCTTTATCTCAGAGTGGTTGATATCTCCTCTCCTCATTTTATTCTCATAACAGTTCTGGGAGGAAGAGATGGTGACCAGTCTAAGGTTTGTCACTGAAGTTCATGGCACAAGAGGATTCTGAACCCAACACTTCCCAGTTCTGATTTGGTATTCTAGACATTATATTACACTGACTTTAAAAAGTGCTGTTTGTAACAGAAATCCACAGCAAACTGAAAAAAAGCTGAAGCTGGTATGGGAGAATTTCTGTTCAGCAGTCTCACTGCCTTAGTTTCAAAACTATGCATGTGTTGTAGTGAACGTCCAAAATATAAGTGTTGCATCAAAATGTTGGCAATTTCAACTAAAACTCAGATATGTACCAGTGAATGTTGACAGTCATCTAAATGAGATTTTTAGCATTCACCAGAGAATGTCCACAAGAGGGGACATTACCGCTGAATTCTGAGAGCATTCCCATGTGTGCTGGCATCTACTAAATCTCAGACATTCAGTGTAACAATATTTAATGACATTATCAAAATCAACTTTTAAAATAAATCAGTTGGGCATAGATACTAGATGCAAATGTAGATTTGAAAGTTAAGGGTACAGAAGACAACTTTATCAAAGCTAGCTATAATGCAATAATATCTGCCTTTAGTGAAACACCTTGATACCTTTTCCTGAAGTGAATAAATTCTGGACAGAGACCAATTCATTAATGTCACTCTGAATAATGATTTATGACTGTGTCTTTAGCAGGAAGATCCCTCATATACTACAAGCTGTTGCTGTAGCAATTGAGCCCTCCTCATTAGTTTGCTGACATAGTGTGGTTCCTTCAAGATGGTACACCGTCTGGTTTCACTAACATGCAAAACAATCATCAGCAAAAATGGAATTAGCAATGACAAATAGAAATGAAGCCTCTAACAGCAGCAATAGAGACAGCTGGTACAGCAGGTCAATTAAAAAAAAAACCACACCAGGAGATAAATTAGAGCAAGTGACCTATTAAAAACATATGTAATATGGCAAACAAATCTCAGCAAACCCAATACCATATGGACAGTCAACCACATTTTTTTTCAAAGTCAAAATGCTGTTTTGGGGGAGGACGGATCAATTTAATGAGGGAATTGTGTTTCAAAAAGAGAATATGAATAAGAAAAATATAGGCCGAGGACAGACTGGCAATGTGGCCCAGGAGAGCTCCGCTTCAGAAGTGGGGGAAGGGAGGGAGTTCAGACAGCCACAGCTGTCCTCTGTCTCCCTTCCGTACTCACCCGTTTGTGAAGCAGTTCCCTGCCCCTCAGACGGACACTGGCAGAAAGCGGTGTCCAGGGGCCTTCCTGCGCTTAGATCCTGCTTCCTGGCTGTGTGGACAGGAGGAGGCAGGATTCAAGTGGAGGCGGTGGTGTGAACACGCCGCCATGGAGAGATGTGCATGAGTGCTCATGCAGCCCCAATACAGAAGGTGGGGAGATTTTAAATTTGTAGACTGTTGCTGTGGCCATGCACCTAGTGCATAGGCACCCATGCACCTATTGCCGAAATAGCCCCGCCACGAGCTGTGGAGGCCGGCCCGCCTGGGGCCACTCCACAGCAGTCTGAACGCTCTATTCCAGCATGCTCCTATGGGAAACTGGCCAGTGTGAACGGCCAGCCCTGGGGCAGTTTTTCCCCATGGCTTTTGGCCCCACTTCCCTTCTGCTTCAGAATCCCAGTCTGTCCTCAGCCATAGACTGTTTTTTTTTAAATAGTGAATTCCCAAGCAGCTTCTCTCGCTTCAAATTCTTGATAGTAGATGACACTGGCTGATACTTTCTGAACAACAGCCGACACAATCTACACATCTTGGTTTTGGGCACAGCCCAGAAAATCTACAACAAATAATGAACTCTGGCTGTGAAAGCCTTCGACAACATAGTAGAAAGTTTGATGCTCTAAATCAGCTTTAGCACCCTATGCTTAACAAAAGGATAGACATCTTGTAAAAGAGGGCAGACATCCTGGACCACACCACTTCTATGCAAAGTCTGGAGATAATACATTCTACAATAGGGATGGGCATGAACGGAACCATGAAGGAAAATTCATCACAATTTTTTCCCTGTTCATGGTTCATGAGCAGAAGTTCATGATGGGTCTACCATCATGGACTTCCATGAACTTTTAAAGCAGTTTGTGGTGGTTTGTGGATGGAGCAGAAAGGAAAGGTTTAAAGGAGACTTTTAACCCTCTGCTCTATGTTCCCCACAAAACCCGCAAAAACAGCTGAGTGGTAGGGAGGCACTTCCGTTGCTCAGCTGTTTCAGACTGTCTTGTGCTGTCCCTTTAAACTTTAAAGGGACTGCAGAAGACAGCCAGAAAAACAGCTGAACAGAGGGAAGCAAGGTGTTCCCCATCACTCAGCTGTTTTTCAGGCTTTCTGAAAATCCCATTTAAAGGACTGCAGTCCCTTGTGGGGGCTCCCGGTTTGGTTCAGTTTGCTTTTGCTCCCCACCACTCAGCTGTTTTAGGGCTGTTTTAAAGGACTGCCTGAAACAAGTGAGTTGCAGAAAGCAAGCTAATTCCTGCTGCTCAGGTGTTTTTCAGGCCTCTGTTTAAAGGAGCTGTGGTTCAGTTCATGAACAAATCTTGTTCGGTTTGGTTCATGGCTCAGCCGTGAACCACAAACAGAACCAAACTGCATTTTCTTGGTTTATGCCCATCTGTATTCTACACAGGATCAGAGCATTCCTGGTTAAAATATTTACTGGTAGGGAACAGACTAGCAACACTTCAAATGCTTTTTTTTATGAAAGATTCATTTAGAACTGATAAGGGTAAGAATATATTATGGGAAACACTATCAACAAGATAATTATCTTCCACCCCAATACAAAGATCCTATTGGCCAGAGACTTTAATACATATATTGGGGCTGGTGATGAAAAATGGCTGGCTTTGGCCAGTCTTAATGAATCATACATAGATGAAATGGGTTACTCTTATTTTTCAATAGACTGTTTGTAGATAACAAAATCAATCAAGCTGGGAGAATTCTCCTCAAGCTGGGAGACTTCTCTTGAATCTGGTAATGTCTGCAAACTAAATTATTCTGAATGACTGGACAGGCATTAATGCCTTTTGTCATTAAACATACTTTTTAACAAAAGGAGCTAGTCTGATAGATTACTTCATAGTTTCACCATAATTGTTTCCTCAAGTTAATGATTTAGGATAGAATCCTATTTAAGAAGTGACCATTTTCCTGCTTCACTTACAATTGAGAACAGTTTTATTGTGTTGATATTGTGACACTGTCAGACCTGTTTGAAAGAAATTGGAGAAAGCCTATATGATGGAACACTAATGTAGGAGAAAAAGTTGGTTTACATCTTAAATCCTATTAAATACAGGAGTTGTATGGGTCTTAAGGTATTTAAGAATCAGTGGAGATTTTTCTTAGGCTCCTAGATTCCCTTAAACTGATTTTTTTTCTAGGGAAGCACAAGATATCAGAGCCTCAAATAAACAGAGTTGTTGGTATGATAATAAATGTAAGAATATGAAAAAGTTATTACAAAAGACATATCCTGAATTTAGGCCATCCCAGAATCAGATTATTTTGATGGAGCTATTTAGATTAAAACAAGAAGGGGGACCCGTGATACTCGTGGGTGGGAGTATTCCCCACAGCTCCTGGCCTGCAGAAGCAGGAGAAGCTCTGCAGGAGGAGGAAGTGGCAGCAGGTGAGCCTTCTCCCTTCTCCCCCCCCCCCAGCGGTGGCAAGGCTGAGCGGCTCACAGCACCCCAAACCTTCTCCTGCCCCTGCCACCTCCACAGCAGTGGCAGTGTGGCTCACCAAGCCTTCTCCAACCCCCTCCCTGGCGGCAAGGCCTGAGGCCTGCAAAGCCTTCTCCCTCCCCCCAGCACTGGCGGCAGCGAGGCCTGAGCAGCTCACAGCCACCAGCCTGCCAAGCCTTCTCCTGCCCCCTTCCCAGCAGCAGAGGTGGCGAGGCCTGAGGCCCACCAAGTCTTCTCCTGCCCCCTCCCCAGAAGCAGTGGCGAGGCCAAAGGCCTGTCAAGCCTTCTCCTGCCCCCCCTCCCCAGTGGCAAGGCCTAAGGCCCACCAAGCCTTCTCCCTCCTCCCTGGCACTGGCAAGGCCTGAGTGGCTCACAGCTGCCGGGCCTGCCGAGCCTCCCCTTCATGGCCAAAGTGTTCTCTGTGCATGTGCAGGGAACACTTTTACTTTTGGGGGATTTAAATATCAGCTTTTTTCTTTTAGGATTTTTCTGCACCTCTGGAGAGTCCCCCAAGTGTGCAGAAAAATGTCCCTGTTCCCCAAGTGCCCCCTCCACACAGATTTAGATATCTGCACAGTGGGGGCAACTTGGCTATTAGTATAAAGACAAGAGGTGGGGACCCGCAATACTTGCAGGGGGGGAAGATTCCTAAAGTTTTCAGCCCCAGGTAAGTCCCCCCCCCGGGCGATTCCCCCACCTGCTCAAAGGCCCAAGCGGCTGACGGCTGCTTGGGCCAGCAATCCCCCCCAATTCTTCCTCCAGAGAACAGGTCTAACCACCCCAGTCAACTGTATTTGTAGACCTGGCCTCTGGAGAACAGGTCTACCCAGCCTTTGCCACTGTATTAGTAGACCTGGCCTCTGGAGAACAGGTCTACCCAGCCCTTGCCACTTTATTGGTAGACCTGGCCTCTGGAGAACAGGTTTACCCAGCCCTTGCCACTATATTGGTAGACCTGGCCGGGACACACGGGGGGGGGGAGAGAAGGGGCCCGCCGATCTCCCCCACCCCCGATTGCCCCAGCAAGCTCTTCCTGCCAGCTCTGTTCCCCTCACCAGCTCTTCCCCCCACCCCACCCCCCCAGTGACGGCGAGGCCTATGCAGCTTCCAGCCGCAGGGTCCACCAGCTCTTCCCACCCCCACACCCCCAGTGACTGCGAGGCCCGTGCCTGTGGCTTACATGTGGCTGCTGCTCCTGGCGGCAGTGGGGGTGGGTGGAGAAGCCTTGCCGGGCCTCGCTGTCACTGGGGGTCTCTTCCCCCTGCCCCCCACCCCAGCAATGGCAAGGCTCGGTGAGGCCTGGCAAGGCTTCTCCATCCACCCTCTTTGCTGCCAGGAGCGGCACAGGGCATGCTGTTTTACTTTAAATATTTAAATATCCCCCCAAAAGTTTTTTTTTTTTAGTTTTTGGATTTTTCTGCACATGGGGGTAGGGAAATCTCCCTGCCCCCCCCAAGTTGCCCCCCCCCAGATTTAGATATCCGCACGGGAGTGGCCACTTGGGAATTAGATATATAGATATGAGTATAAGAGCCTGTTGAAAGGGGGGGAGATCTTGTGACTTTAAAGGGATGAAAACTGCTGATAGATGCCAAAAGGTTTTGGGACATGGTGACATCATCTACAAAACACAAGAATAATACTGTCCTTTGTACCCTACCACAAAAATGGGAGGATTACTTCTCATCCCTGTTTATGTCATCATATAAATCTGTCTGGAAAGTGTGCTCATTACCTTCATGGCAAGATGTCTTGAACAAAAAAAACTTTTAAAAAAAACACTAAAAGAAATGAAACATAGCAAAGCCCCCAGGCCAGATATAATTCCAACTGAATTATTTGTGGTGTTAGCTTCTATATTTAGTGTCATTAACTGGAAAGGTAAAATCCCCCTTTCTTGGAAAAAGGCAGTTATAGTTCCTGTTTATAAAAAGGGTGATAAAACTGACCCTAGTAATTGTCACCCTATTAGTTTGTTGTGGGGAGAAGAAGCTTGAATTCTTTCATTCACAGAAGCCTGAGAAATTTTCTTCAAACTTTGGGGAGGTTGGGGAAGTAGCCCCTGTTCCATTGGTCCAGAATTAATTTCTATAGGGAGATCCTGGAACCGATTGCGTAGCAATAGAGGCTCAGAATGTCTCCTGATTTTCCTGCACCTGTGGGTTACTTTCTTCCATTTTCCCTCCTCCTATGTTGGGCACTCTTCCATTTGCTGAGCTAACATGCCAGTTAATTGTTAATGTTATCTTAGTTAATGGTTGTATTAGTTGAAGTTTGTAATGTTTTATATAAAAATAAAAAATTTATATTAAAAAAAAACCCTTCACCCTACTACTAGTACCTCCATTTTGTTGGGATTGACTCAACTATTTAGCTTTCACACATCCAAAAACTGCTTCCAGGTGCTCCTGGCTTCCACAGCCTCTCTGAGATCATCCAAAAGTGTGAGATACAGCTGAGTGTCATCCATATATTGGTGGCAGCTCAGACCAAATCTCCAGCCAGCATCTCCCAGTGGCTTCATGTAGATGTTAAAAGGCATGGGGGATGAGATAGAACCTCATGGGACCACATAGGCCAGAAGCTCCAGTCACAGGCTCCAGTCACAGTCCCCCAATATCACACTTGGAAATCAGCTTTCAAAGTGGGACAAAAACCTCTGCCAAACAGTGCCTCCCAGTCCCAGCCCCCCAAAAGTTCCAGAATGATACCATGATAAAAGGTATCAAAAGCTGCCAAGAGGTCCAGAAGGGTCAACAAGGTAACATTTCACCTATCGATCACCCAGGTCAGATCATCCACCAGGGTGACCAAGGCTGTTTCAGTCCCATAACCAGTCCTGAAAACAGATTGGAATGGATTGGAATGGGTTTTAGGGACTATTTCATTCAGGAATCCCTTAGGTTATCCAGACACCACTTGTTTAGTCACCTTGGCCAAGAATAGTACATTTGAGACTGAATGGTAGTTATTAAACTCACCTTAGTCCAGAATAGGTTTTACAGCTCTATGCTGTTATGGGGGAGGGGAAGAATACAAGAAACCTTTATGTGATCATAAAACCTAAATTGATCAACAGACTGGGTAACATATTTTATTTAATTTTTCATTGTTGGGGTTAAATATTGCAGGTACGAGAAAATAGTGATAACCCTTAAGATATGGGCCTGACTTTTCTCTGAGAAAAGGACAAGAATTATTGTATTACTTCAGACACACAAGCAATGATGTATTGCCCCTAGAAAAATACCAACACATATAGCACTATGTCAGATGCAGTAGGAAATGCTTGTGTGCTGAAGTGCATCACCTACAAAATTATTACAGAAGCTTTGCCTTTTATTGTTGTTTTTGGAAAATGTGTGACCAAGGGTTTTAAAAGCTGTTTCATGCATTCCTTTGAAGAACACTTACTTTTGGTTGAAGCAAAGTACATTTTGATGAAATACAGTGATACTTTTTCTGGCAATAAGTGCATGTTTCTTACATTTTCATTAGCATATTTTCCATGTTAGGAAATTGTTGCCATGCTCCCGAATACCTTCAGATGCTTATTCTTCATTTTGCTGTGACAGCTGTTCTTCTGACAGTGTTTCAGCATTCACATCCCTTCTCCAACACCAGTTCTTCTGGGTGATCATCCATGCTGATGACTAAGAAGCATCCATTTTTCTCTCTTGCACTGAACTATAGACTGTCTTTCTAACACATCCATACCATCTGACATTCCTATCATCTACCACCAGTTTCTTCAAAATGTCAACATTAAAGTTATCTCCATCTTTACATTTCCCCCCTGATTTCTCATGCTGCTGCCTGTAACCAGATCAATCTAAAAAATTCAGCCTACCTTTTATGTTGCTTACTCTGCTTTATAATATCACATACCTACTCCAGCACACAACTTATTTGCTGTCTTTCTTTATCCTTCATTATTTTTGGCTCTTCTAGTTTACAATCTTGGATGCCTGTTTGCAAAATTACAATTTTCTTTCCCAGAGAATTTTTTTTACATGGTGCATAGTATGCAGCAACCTATTTTTAACATTGATATGAATCCGTAACAGTATGGGGAAATTTATTTTTAAAAACTCTCCGAACAAAACATCACTTAGATTGACCTCTCCAATTAGATTCCACATGTTTACATTACAGAGACTTGGTGCAAGTCTCCATAATTCAGTAATTTGAGTTAAACTACATGTGTCATTAAAATTCCAGCCAATCCTAGGATGATTGTAGAAACCCTGAATTGGTGTCTGGAGGCAGTTTTGAAGTAGATGAGGGCTAATAAAGATAAATTTAATCCTCCTTCTGGTTGCAGAAGATCTGAACCAGGAACCACAAACCATTCTGTTGAACGCTTCATGGTTCCAACACAGGGCCAGGAGGGGAGTGATCCTTGTTCTATGGCTTAGATGTTACCTCTACTATAGAGACACACTTTCCCCACACACACAGATTATGGAAGAGATTGAAGATTATTAGAACATTAGTTCACAGTAGCACAATAGTAGTTACAGATTTTTTAAGTCAAAGAGAATTCCAGTGGCACAGCAGGCAAACAATGGCTATGGTCACACACACTAAATAATCCACTTTCAATCCACTTTCAGTGCACTTTCAAACTGGATTTTGCCAGTTCACACAGTAAAAATCCAGTTTGAAAGTGCATTGAAAGTGCATTGAAAGTGGATTATTTAGTGTGTGTGACCACAGCCAATGCAGGGTAAATGGCTTGCTGTGTGGATTCAGCCATAGTTAGATAAATCAGTCCCAAATCATATAAATGAGTCATAAATAAATGCTGTCCTCATGAAAAAAAAATCCTATCCTTCAGTTTTCATCTGAATTGTCTTTAGTTAATGTTTGCTGATCTGTTTGGATGATAAAAGTTTTGGAACATGCTCAGGTGTTGTTGTTTTTTAACACACTGTAAATTCAACTATTGAAGACATTTGATGTGAAATTTGCAGCACCTATGTTTGCAAGCTGAACTGTTCAGTAATAAATTGGCTCTATGTTCATGACAAGCAAACAGTCTACAAGCAGAATCAGTGGGTGCTAATAACACATCTCTAATCATAACACACTACAGGAGTTGAAGTGATTTATGGTCCATATAACATAACCACATAGTTATATATCATTTGGTTGGTCCTAATAAAATGTTATGCAGACTTGATTTTTGGATCATATAAGAGAAGGTTATATAATGAGAATCAATATATGGATAGCAAGGAGTTTAGGGCCAGATGCACTTTTTAGCAACAGATAATGTGCTAGGTGTGGGATTACTGGAATTACAGTGCTAGAAGGGAACAGACAAGGAAAGGTATTGGAGGACTTTTTTCATAGCATATAAGTGAAGTGTTGGAGTTCGGACTGTATTCTTAGATATAACCCAGCGCACCCAGCAGTCTGTTGTTTTCTGCTATAGTAACCAAAGGAACAGTTCCACTTGGATACACAAAGCTGCATTGCTAGACTTCGTCCATCACCTGACTTCCTAAACATACACAAGCTGTGGAAAGCATGGTCATTAATTCCAATTAATGGTTATTGAAACCACATTATATATTGATACCTATATATCTATATCTATCATCTGTCTGTCTGTCTCTCTATACACACACACTTTAATTAGGGCTGAAAGCATCAATATTAAAGAATAATAAGGGTGTAAATTCAGGAGCAGAATGATATAGTAGGAAGCAATGATGATATATAGTCTTTCTTGATCTCCTCTGAAGAAAGACCAGTAGTAACTGATAATGATATTTTAGCAGTATTATAGATAGGCTGCCATTATATGTTGGGGTATTATTCTGCCTGTGTTTGATAAATGTTTAGAGTATATTCCCATAGGTTTTGTATTTTCATACTTTGTGGTGTGTCTATTTGTATAAGTAGGCATGTATGTGTTGTACTGCTGTCAGCAATCCAGAGACAAAATGCTTTCTGTTTTGAGACATTGCTTTCTGTTTTGAGGCAGTTTTGACAGTTATATGAAATGGGCAGAAATGCAAGCCCTCTGTGAAGCAGCGAGTTTGATGTGTATGTGGTAGAATAAGGACTCACTAGTCCCTAATATTGAATTCAGGTTTGGTGCAACACCCTATCCTTTATTTTTTTATTAACATTTCCAATCTCACATCCTTTCAGGGCCTTTGAAAATATAAATAATGCATTTCAGAGCAGAGGCCGATTGTGACAATTTTTTTTTTTTACATAACAATATTCTACTTGCTTCTCTTCTGCCCAGGTTATGCAACAGGAATGTGAATGTTTTCTCTGTATGCTGCTTCTTTTCGTATTGACATTTGATTTGAAAATGGAGCTTCAACATATTTATAATTAGTCTAAACTTTGTTTATGTTTGAGGATGGACATTTTTTTTAAAAAAACAGACCAACCAACTTGTGGATGAATATGTATGTACAGGGGTCATTTCGTAGAAAAAGAGGTGCAGGAGTTCATTAGCATAACGTATTTGCATATGCCACACACCCCTAACATACCGGAAGTGTGCCAGAAGGCAACACCCACCCCTCAGGCTCCACTCCACAGGTGAGTGAAACTGACCTGCTCTTCCTCCATTCCCTTCCCCATCCAATACTTTGTGCAATAAAAATAAGCGTAAAGAACACACCCTCATTCTCTTCCTGCTCCCTTGAAACCACCAGGTTTCAAGTAGACTTGAGATACCCAGGACATGTGCACCACCCATCCCTTCCCCTTCCCCTCCCCACAACAAGACACCCTGTGAGGTAGGTGGGGCTGAGAGAGGTCTTTTAAGAACTGCTCATGAGAGAACAGCTCTGAGAGAACTCGTGACTGGCCCAAAGTCATACTAGCAGCTGCATGTGGAGGAGTGGGGAATCAAACCCGGTTCTCCCAAAGTAGAGTCCAACTCCTGACCACTACACCAAACTGATAAGGTGGAAGCTGCTGAAGGGTTGGTGAAATTTCTCCAGTACTTATGTGCCATGTGCCCAGATAAAAAATGGTATACTTAGAAAATTTATATGCCACCTTGAGCAAGTCTCTGGAAAAGCAGCACACAGGAACAATGATAAAATTATCAATATTAAAACCAAACATTAAAAACAATAAAGACCCTAGCAGGGCTTTCCCCAGGGCGCTGCACCTCTGCACTGCTCGGGGAAGCCGAGGAGGGGGTGGGGCTTGGTCATGTGCCCACCCCCTGGGCTCCTCACTCCCGGAGCTGCGCTCCTGTGCGCTCCTGCTCCAATGGACCCCTGTGTATGTATATGTATTCTGGAAAGAAAGATGAGACCTGAACCAATGATAAGATGTTGACACCCAGTACGTTGTGTCAGGTCTATAATCCAGCATCTACATAAGTGCAGCCAACAATTTCCAGTGGAAATGGCAAGTATTCCCTATGTGTCATTCTTTCCTGTTCACAAGTTATAGTGAATGCATATTCAATCTGTGTACATTGTAAACTTTATTCCTTCTAATACATCTATAGCGTAATTCTCATTTTACATTCAACATGCATGTGGCTGAATGTTACAAACCAAACATTTATGCACATACTGGTCTCTAGTTTCAGTTGCAGAGTGAACATGCATTGGCTCTTCTTCACAAACAGATATATACAAGTTCACTTTAACGTGAACAGGATTTCTGTAGTTCAGTGGAGGAAGAGGGGTTGTTTGAGGGATTTAGTTTGTTGCTTTTAAATGGCAATGTTTTTAATTATGATTTGTAAGCCACCTTGAGCCATGAAGAACAGTGGGATATAAATATTTTAATAAATAAAATAAATACATTTGGAATATAACAAATAATATTCAGACCTAGAAATGTCCCATTTGCTAATCACCCGAAGTAACTAGTGCAAAAAGGTTTGTGACGGTCCACGGTTCATGAACTGGGCACGCCACAAATCATGAACTGAACCATGTTTTCCGAGTTCATACCCATCCCTACTGGGGACCAGTACCTGCAGTTTCAATTATACATTCAGCTGTACATGCATTGAATGCAACATGAGAATTCCTAAATGCACATATAAAGAAAAATCAAGTGTATGCAGTACACACGTTATGTGTTCACCAAAACTTGTGAACAGGACATGTCTCCTATTGTCCCATGATATAGGTTTCAAACTGTGTTTACCAGGGCTCTAGCACATGTAATACTACCCTAAAACATAGGTTATCATAATTCAGAGTGTTGTTCAGGTTTTAAATTTTAACATAGGAGATTGAATGTAGCAAGAACTTCATCCAAATTTCATTTATAATAAGGAACAGAAAGAGGGGAAATAAGGTAGTTAAATCATACAATCAACAACAGTTTTATCCTTCCCCAGTTGCTATAATTATAAACAAACTATTCACCCCTAGCAATCTGGCCCAAGCCTGAATTAAAAAGAGGCTATATGCTGCTTCTTGCTATCACTTCCTGCCAAATTCTATTGTTCTTCACTCTTTGACTGACTTTAAATCCTTGATCTCTGTGGACTGAAAGTTACTATCCAAGCACAAGCTGCAAAAGGTCTAGTGATTATGTAAGAACCCTGCCCCCTCCTCCAGTCATGACTCCCTTGGTTACTGGAGTCCTGATCTTATTTTGGATTTAGTTGTTTTAATAGACACCCCCTTTTTACAGCCTAAGTGTCAAAAGAGATCTGAAACCTAGAGAGTTTCATAGAAGCACTTAGGTGCAGCCATGAAAACCCAGGAAAGAGTTAAGAGTGTGCTAGCATTACAAACTGATTAACTGCAATCTCCCCCAACTCAGGGTTCTCAGTAACAATAAGACTACATTTCATTCTCAATAATAAAAGACTTTTCAACATTAGAATATCCTGGCATATCCCAGAGGTGTTTGCCCAGCCCAAGAAAGTTGCTGATTCATTAACCAACACCTGGTTCATCTTTTACTTTTTTTTTACTCAATCAAGAAGGGCACTCAAGTCATTAATTTGTGTTCCATCCTGTTTCAGAAGCTGTCTTGACACACTCAGAGGGCGTTTTCTCACTAGCTTTCCCCCGCGGTTTACACCGAAGCTAGCACCGGAGCTTCTGGTCAGTTTCCCACCATTTGCTCCGTGCTCACAATTTCCTCCTGAGTATCACTGCACTGCTCCGAAGCTTCCCTGGAGCAAGAAAATCCTGTTCCTAGTGGTGTTTCCTGTTTACTCCAGTGGAGAAGCCTAGATGAGAACACACCCACTCGCCCGCCCTCCATCTGGCCCGCCCCGCGGTGGGCGTTTCTTGAATTTTTTTTTTTGAAACGAGCCCTCCTAAAGTTATATTGAAATAAGGAGTCAGGGAGGCAAGATCCCACCACAGGGACTGCGTTGGCAAGGTGGATTTGCCGTTTCTTGGTAGCAGGAGCCGGGCGCCATTGGCCCAAGAGCTCCCTGTGCTTGCTCCCAGGTAACTGCTGCCCTTTGTTTGGGCTACCCCGGCAACAGCCCGTGCAGAGCTGGCAGTGGGTGCTTTCCTCTAGAAACCCGTGGAGAAGCCACGGCAAGCAAGCGGGCGGGCGGGCTGGGGACGCGAGTCTTCCTTCCCGCTCCCTGTGTGCGGTCCTACGATCCTGAAGCATAACTTCCCCGCCTCTTTTTTTAAAAAAAGGCCCTTATAACGTTATAACATCGTAATTAAATTTTGATGCAGCAAGGGAAGACGGCACAATTGTTGTCTTTTTATAATACACACACGTTCACATCTATTATTGGGGGGGGGTTAATTTGCCGTTTATTGGTAGCCTTCCATTGGCCATTTGGGAGCCGGGTGCCATTGGGCCCCAGCAGCAGCCCCTGCGGAGCAGGCTGGGTGCGCTTCTTTGCAGAAAAGTCACAGAAATGGGTTGAACTGTTTTCTAGGGGCTATAACTATTCCTGTGGAGCGGGGAGACTGGTCTGCGTGTCATGCTGCTCCTCCTCAGCTGTCGCCACCACCACCACCACCACCATTTATGTAATTTTTTTTTAACTTTACACGGACCAGCTGAAGCCATGTTGCCCATCCTCCATTTTGTTGCCTTGATCGGGTTAAGCACACAACATTTCAGTTCACATCGGAGAATCCACCCATGGGGGGGTCCTCCAGTGACATTGGAAGTCCGTGTAGCCCGCCAATCGTTTTGCACCAACCCAGACCGGTGGGAAAATTTGAATACTGAGGAGGGACTTGATGAATTCTGGGAAGAGGAAGGTGGGTGATGCACTGTCGTCATTCCACTATGATGTTATAACGTTACCATGCATGCGTTTTTTTTTTAAAAAAGGAAAAGCGGGGAACGAGGAAGGAGCAGGGGGGAGGGAAGGGGAGGGAAGGGGAGGGGAAAAAGACAGGGCAGCAGCAGAAAGCCTCGCAGCAACCACTACTGTGAACAGAAAACTGCGGGGGGGGGGGGGAAAGAGGAGCTGATTGCTGTAGTGGAAAATTGGAGATGGTTGCTCAGGAGGAGTCTCACAGGGGGAAATGAGGAGGAAATGAGAGGCTAATGGCATGTGCGAAAATGCCCAGACTGTTGTGTCAATGCAGACTCTGGCTCACTTCAACCTAACTAAAATACATTAATCCTGTTACTTCGCCCAGGTGCCATCAGCCAATTTAGACAGTCATGGCCTGCAAGCCTGTCTCGTCACCTCTAAATAATATCCAGAGGAAACAAGTTTACCCAACTATTATAAATTTACACATGCATCAAATATTTTCATTATTATTATTTTTATTTTTCCTATTATATAGATGAAAGCTTTATATATTAATGACTGTTAAGGAATATAAAATAAAATGTGAAAACTGAATCTTGTTTTCTGGGAGAAGACTACAAGTAATGCAAGTAAGTACAAGTAATACAGTCTGCATTGTTACCAGCTAGCTTAGCTGTAAAGCATTATGATCCTTATTTTTTTCACTGGAAATTTGAAAATGCTCAACAAAATAAGTAAACTGGAGGGAATACAAAACACTCCCATACCAAGCCATTATTTGTCCCTGGAGCGTTTCAAAAGAATCCCCAGCAAGTGTCAATGGCATGTCAGTGCACCAGATTGGCATCACATTTACTCTTGAATTATAAATTTGAACTGTAATACCTCCAACTCAGCATGCTGGAAATTGGAAAATATCCAAATAGAAAATAACTGGTTGGTCCTGTCTGGGGATCTCTGACTATTTTGTTCCCTCTGCTCCAACCCTTATTATATGATTTTATTTTATTTTTTGCCATTTTCAACCCTCTTGGACATGTTGTCAACGCAAGTGGAGCAGAGTGCTGCTGCAGCTTGGTCACTGGCTTTGTCAGCTGTTGCCGCAGTGTTATGGAATGGGCTACCAAAAGAAGTAGGTAGGGCTTCTTTTAATAAGTCTGCAGTGCCCTTCTTTTTTTCTGTAGGCTTTAAAAAATAAGGGGCTCAGCCTTACTGTTGACTGCTGATGCCTTTACAAGGAATTGCAATGTGGAGATGTTGCCTTTTGCTACAGAGACTTTGTCATGTGGGCTGAGCTTTTCCACCTGCTCAGCCCTCCCTCTTGACCACCGATGCCTTTAAAAGGAGCTGCAACTTGGAGGTGCTGCTCTTTGCCTTGGGAGTTCTTTTGCATAGAAAGGTAGGATATAAAATAAATATTTTAAAATAATATTATTGATGTTCTCTAAAAATATTAATGGCTAGCCCTTTAAGCTCTTTGTGTTTGCATTTTTGTTGTGATGGATTGTTTATATTTTAAACAGCTGTGTCTGGAGGTTAGGTAGTGTTTTATGCTGTTTTAATATTGGTCATTTACCAGTTTGTACAGTACCTTAAACTGTTCAATAAAGATAGGGCAAAAAATATTTTAGAATAAGTAAATAAATAGTGTATGACTAATATCTGTTACCTTTCCCAGCAATACTTATCACTGACAAGACCAATATGAATCACAGGAAGAGTTTATTTTTAATTTAGCAGGGAGGGCGGTTGTTGGTTTTTATTATGTTAATAAAGCCTGGAAATTAGAAGTCATCATGTATACATAAATCTGAAAATGTATCAAATGATTTAAAATCATATGCAAAGCAATTGCATGAATGAAAAGTACAAGTTCATGAATGCATCCTGAGAATTTACCTATGCAGTCCTATAGATACATTCTTTGCAGAAATAGTGCCATCTCAAATGCTACCATCTTCCCAGCCTACAAATATTGTGCAAGCTGATGTGAGAAATGTGGGCTTTTCCCTGCTGTTTTTCTTCATCATTTTCTTAGGATTTATGATACAATAAAGCTTTGTAGAGATTAAGGGAAAGGTCAGTTCAACTTTCCATCACAGTATCACTTGTTCTTTTGTGGCATTGGTACATGAGTTGTCATTCTGTATCTTTTGGAGGAAAAAAATGTGCTGGTGGAAAGGTCATATGAGTACAGGGGCATTTTACTACCTTAGGAGAAATGTGAAATAGTATCTTCCCCCATCTACCTTGTTCCATTTTGCAGCCCTGCCATTTCATGGTTTCTCTGCATTTTAGTGGCTCTGATTTCTGTATCATGGGTTGCTACCATCCGACATTTCCACATGGGGTTTGCTGAGGTCCTTTCTCTTGCTTCTTTTGCCATTCTTGCATGTTTCCTGGCCCTTTGTTATCTTTCCATGTAAAATCAGATTTTCCAGATACATTTGAACTATGGCAGCACTGTGCTGTAAAAATGGAAATGTCCCATTTGGAAATGGCAACTTGCCCAACTATATTTACTAGATACTGAAACTGTTCCTGCAAAATATCAGAGAATGGGTGTTTTCCTTGCAGGATGTTCAAAGAATCTTATACCTGACATGAATGACGTGAACAGTATAGAGGGAAGTATATTCAGTATAAGAATCCATGGATCTATGAAAGATAGCTCTTTCAGATTTGGCAATAAAAGTCTAAAGACATGATATTACAATTAGGGATCAGTTTCAGCATCTAGGCTGCAATCACACACACTAATTAATCCACTTTCAATCCACTTTCCATGCACTTTCCAACTGGATTTTACCAGTTCACACAGTAAAATCCAGTTGGAAAGTGCATTGAAAGTGAATTGAAAGTGGATTATTTAGAGTGTGTGATTGCAGTGCTAGTAAAATACAGTTGGGCAGGTTGCTATCCCCTACTTTAGTCAGTTTATTCATGTTTCAAATAGAAGAAATTATTTTGAAAAAAGATAATTTGTGGAGGACTTTGTTCTGTAAACAGTGTCAGATCCACTTACATTTTCCATTGTCCGGAAGAGTGTCTGCCTATGGAACCGTGAATTCCATGCATTTCCTTTCCCGCTACAGCCCAATGCTGCTCCTAGGGGGATGGGTGACCCACAATAAGATCTGGAGATCTGCCATGGAAAGAGAGAATCAGCAAAAAAGAAAGAAAGGCCCCTCCGTTTTGCATGGGCAGACATTTTAGGTGGAATGCAATCCACAGAGATTATTCATTTATAAGATTCTAGTAACCTAAATTTACATTATTTCTTTCAGTGGTTTGCTACTTATTAGTCACTTCAGGTCATGTCTGCATAACAATTATTATCAGACATTTATTGCACAATAGCATTAACTTGAACTCTGTTTTTCTATCTGTACAAGACAATCGACTTGCAAATGATTACTGTAGTGCAACCATAGTACAGTATCTAACAATGGGTGGATTCTGCTTATTTTAAAAACCCTGAAATAGTCACACTCTTACTTAAAACTTAATACAAATTATGATTGGTGTGGGAACATTTTCTAAATAAACTCTATAGATTGCCAGTGATGTATGTGGTGACCATTTGCCAGGTTTTTTAATACTCATGTCATTTATGGCTTCCTAAGTAAAGGCTATGACTGTCATACTGGGGGGGGGGGGAGCAACAGTACATATCAGGAGTTCAAAATCACAGGAGTAAAATTAAAAATAGGCTTTTGGAGGTACAACATTTCTTAGAATAAGAGACAGGTAGCAATCAATTTTAACTTTCCTCCCTTTGGGACAAGTTTGGAAAACCAAATAAAATAAAACCAATTTAGATATTGTTTTCTTGAAGCAAGAAAACAGTTTGATTTCTATACCTAAAAGAATGAAAAATGGAGATTTTACCTGTGGCTTTTTAAACTTGTATCTGTAAAGATAGTTGCAAGTCTGGACTCCCAGAGGATATAAGTGTATTTATGTGCTCTCCATCACAGTCTGACCTAAGGTAAAACTATTTATTTTTTATAATGAATATGTGTATTTTAGGGGTGTGCATTTTTTTTTAACCAGTATTTTTCAGTTCAGATCTATTGGACCCAAAAAATTTCAGGATTCCCAAAAAATCCCAATTTTGGGGGGGGTCCAATAAAAAATACCAGCCCAATCCTGGGGCTGGCTTGGCTTCTCCTATAGCCTGGTTTAAACCAAACCGCCAAAGAAGGCAGCACAGAACTGTACCAGTGGGGAGCAATCAGCTTCCTGTTGGCACAGCCAATCCCATCTAAGCTGCCCTCTCCTGCTGCCCAGTTTAAACCAGGTGGCAAGAGAAGGCAGTGCAGAGCTGTGCCTGCAAGGAGTGATGGCCTCCCTTTGGGCACAGTGATCCCAGTTGGGCTGCTCTCTCCTGCTGCCCACTTTAAACTGAGCAGCAGGAGAAGGCAATGCAGAGCTGTGCCTGCAGGGAGTGATGGTTTCCCTGAGTGCCCAGCCATCCCATCTGGGCTGCCCTCTCCTGCCGCTCAGTTTAAACTGGACGGCAGCAGAAGGCAGTGCAGAGCTGCACCAGTGGGGAGCACTCAAATCCCCACTGACCCAGCTGATTTTGGGCTGGCTTCTCTTGCAGCCCATTTTGAACCAGGCTGCAAAAGAAGCCAGCCACAGGCAAAGCAGCGAGGGCTCTCAGCTCCACGCCATCCTGGCTGATCCTTGGGTTAACTTCTGCAGTCCCTTTAAAGTTTAAAGGGGCAGCTGAGAGGCAGGAGCAATCTGTTCCCATCTCTCCGCTGTTTTCAGTTCTACTTGAATTTCCTGTATATATCTGGGATTTTTTTTCAGGATTTCCCCTCCAGTTTTCTTGAGATAGCCGGGATACATTTAACAAACCAAAATTTACCTGAAAATACTGATACAGTATTTTTCAGGTATATTTTCAGCTTATGTAGATCCAAATGCACACTCCTAGTGTATTTGACATTAATAATACTGTTGTGTTTGTGTTTTGGATCATTGAAGCAGCAATAGCTTGAAAGGGCTCTGGTATCCTAAAGCTCCACGTCCTATTGGCTGATGAATAAAGACTCCTATTGGTCCTAAAGCCAATCTAGATATCCAATCGCTGAGCCCTGCTTAGGTCCAATAGTATTGTTTGTATATAGTTACTCTGTTGAAAGTTATGTGTTGGAACAGTATAAATTAAGGTGCCGCTCTCATAGAGCTGTCTTTGGAGCTGAGCAATATCACTGAATAAAGCTTGTTGTTTGAATTCATCGCCTCCCACTCAATACTTAAAACTGATGACGAGGGGGGCGTGGCGACGCAGCGTAACATGGCGGTCGCCTAGAGCCTTTCCTCCAAGCTATCCCAGCTAATAAATCATTCCTAGAAGCCAAGCCTGCTTGTAATTTCGGCCCCGAAGGATGGGAAAGAAAACCCAAAGTAAGGGTGATCCGAAATCAACATCGACAGCAGCGTTGACTACGTACTTTACCTGAGGAGGGAGGAAAACAGCGGAGCTGAGCCCAGCAGCTAAAATGGCTGGCGCAACTACAGAGGACGACTTGGAAGACTCCCTAGCTACCCGAAGTGAGATATCTCAGCTCCTTTCAACTCTTGAGAAAAACATAGCAAAACAAATCCACTCGGAGCTGAAACCACTGAAAGCAAATGGAAATACTCACAGTGAATCTGCAGGAGGTCTCAAAGACAGCAGGGATGGCTCTGGAGACAGCGACGGCAGCGGCTGGTGAGGTAAAAAAACTGCAAAAGTCTGATGAATGGCTGAAGTCCAGAGTAATGACACTTGAGAACCGGTGCAAAGAGCGGAATGTGAAGATAAGAGGGATGCCAGAGAAATCTGAGGAGAGTGTGGGACTGAAGCCTTTTTTAATGCAATGGCTAGAGACAGCACTAGCACCAGAATTTAGCAAGACTGTGGCTATAGAAGCAGCTTATAGGGCGGGTCCTCTTAAACGCTCAGAAAAGTTTGCCAGAGACATTGTTGTTACATTCTCCAATTTGGAAGAGAGAAGTGCTGTGCTTAAAAAGGCCCGTGAAGAGGGAGGACTTAAATTTCAAGATCTAAAGATTACAGTTTTATTGGATCTCTCTTTTGAAACGCTTCAGCACAGAAAGACAATGCAGAATGTTACAGAGACATTAAGAACAAATAATGTTAGATATCGCTGGCTTACTGCAACGGAATTAATGGTGATTTATCGGGGCACCCGAATAACAGCAAAAGACTTGAAATCAGGATACCATCTGCTAGACCAGCTGGAGCTGGAATATGAACGTTCCTCTCACTCATCGACGGAGGGGTCTGAGGACTCTGATACCGAAGCGCCAGTGAACAGGGCTAAAGCACACAAGCAAAAGCAAAGACTTAATTAATTAAAATGGGTTCTAGGAAATAAATATGTTAATAAATAGCGGGGAAGGAGGGTCTCTGTTTAGGGTAATTGTAGTCCCCCAATAGGGTTTAATTAATCATAGTATTTTTTTTTCTTTTGGAATTGTTTAAGTGGAAGTTTCCACAAGCAGAGTTCCTATAGAGGGACTCAGCTTAAAAGGTTGCTCCTTTAACTAGTAAAGGGGCAGTAGGGTGAAGGTGAAATGGCACACGGATCATTAAAGCAGTTGAAATGGAATTTAGTTGACTTTGAAATATTACTTAATGAATTGGAATTGTACAGATTAAGAAATAAGTGGTTAAAATTGACAAGAGGAATGGGGAGACAAATGGAAAATCTAAATGAATTTTTTAAATAATGAATGAAAGCCAGATAAAGATTATTTCTTTGAATTGCCATGGGCTTAATAATAGAATCAAAGCTAAAAGGTTGTCTGTCTCATTGGCAAGGCTAAAACCAACAATTTTATTCTTGCAGGAGACACATATTAAAAACCCAGATCAAAGTATTTTCAAAGCAAAGTGGTTTTCAGAGCAGTACACAGCACCAGGAAGTTCAAAATCACGGGGAGTAGCAATTTTGTTTGCCAAAAATTCCAATTTTGTATGTCACAATAAGCTTGTAGATCCTAGGGGAAGGTTCATCTTTTTAAAAGGGCAACTTAATGGGGTTTTGTGTACCCTGGCAACATTATATGCCCCCAATATGGGTCAAGAAAAATTCATACAAGATCTGTTGGAACACTTAGAGGTGTTTAAGGGGGGGCATGTTATACTGGGGGGGGGACTTTAATTCCATCCTTCATAAGTACTGGGATAGATCTTATGTGGGACCACAGGACCCCCAAAAAATTAATAGATCAAATGGCAATACAGGGATTCAAGCATTGTTAGAGAAATATGATTTAAGAGATATTTGGCGACTGCAAAACCCAGGAGTAAAGGACTATACTTTTTATTCGTTCAGACATAAAGTATACACCAGGATTGACATGATCTGGATTTCCCCCTCATTAGTCAATGAAGTGAAGAAGTCGGGTATAGGTCTCCGAACATTATCAGATCATGCCTGGATTGAAAGTAGTTTTAATTGGGGTAGTAAGGAAAAAAAGACAGGACAATGGTCATTGAACAATAATATTTTATTTCATAGTAAAATGGTGCAGGAAATTAAAGAATCAATCAAGGAATATTTTCAATTGAACAATCAATGTGGGGTCTCCCAGGAAATTCTTTGGGATGCTATGAAGGCAGTAGTGAGAGGGAGGATTATTTCCATGACAGCGTTTCATAATAAACAAAAAAATCAACTCCATCAGGACCTGTTAAGGAAAATTAGTAGTTTAGAAACTAAACATAAAGCAACAAGTTCTAGAAAGGTATATAAGGAATTGTTGCTAGAGAGGAAAAAATTAGAAGCATTAGAAATCACTAAGATCCAGAAAAACTTGTTATACCTTAAGCAAAAATATTGGGTAAGGCATCCAAAATCTATTAAAATGCTGGCCTGGAAATTAAGAGAAAAGCAGGCTCAGAGATCTGTACCTTGTATAAAAGATGAAAAGGGAGCCGTAATAACCAACTCAGATGACATTCTACAAGTATTTCAAAGATACTATGAGAAACTTTATAGATCAGAGAATCCGTCCTTGGAGAATATACAAGCATACCTGCATGAAAATAAACTAGTCAGACAAGTAAGTGAAGAACATAAACAAAAAATGGAGGCGTTAGTCATGGAGCAAGAAGTGGAGAATGCGATTTCAAAAATGAAAACAGACAAAGCACCGGGTAGGGACGGGTACAGTATAGAGTTCTATAAAAAATTTAAAGAGGTGTTAATCCAGCCACTAACGAAGCTGTGTAATCATATTTTAGAAGCAGGAACTATGCCCCAGACTTGGGAAGAGGCTAAAATTATAGTCCTCCCCAAAGAGGGTAAAGACCTCCTTTCAGTTAAATCTTATCGCCCCATATCACTTCTTAATTGTGACTATAAGATTTTTGTAACAGTTTCATCTTTGAGACTTAATTCAATAATAAGTAATTATGTTCATTTGAATCAATCAGGATTTATTTTAGGGCGAGACATAGCTGACAACGTACGAAAATCGATTAATATAATTCAATACGCCACCAAAAAGCAGGTCGAATTATGTGTAATTTCTCTAGACATAGAGAAGGCCTTTGATAGGGTCGACCCGCTTTTTCTTAAAACATTGGTCGCAGAGATGAACTTTGGACAAAAGTTTCAAAAAGCTTTGGAAGCTATTTATTTGAAACCTGTGGCTCAAATAATGGTGAATGGCAAATTAACATCAAACTTTGTCTTGACACGAGGGACAAGACAGGGATGCCCCCTGTCACCACTATTATTTGCATTGGCAATTGAACCATTAGCAACTAGGATAAGGAATTCAGAAACCATAAAGGGTTTAGAAATAAATCAAAGTAGTTATAAGTTAAGTCTATTTGCAGACGACATAGTACTTTATATTACACAACCTGAACAATCCCTCCCAAGCTTAAACCAATTTTTAGGGGAGTATGCAAATTACACAGGTTTACAGGTAAATCATTCTAAAACTATTTTATACCCGGTTAATTTAAAGCAATCAACAATGAGTAATATCTCACGTAAATTTCCGTATAGTTGGTCTTCAAGCGTTTGGAAATATTTGGGGGTAAAAATCCCATTAGATCTCAAGGACCTATTTAAAGTCAACTATGCAGAACTAATGCAGAGTATAAAGGAGCAATGTGCCCAATGGCATCAGAAGTCTGTAGGATGGATGGAGAGAATTAAGATTTTAAAAACCTTTTTGTTCCCAAAAGTGTTATATTTATTTAGAACACTTCCAATACATATTCCACCTGATACTTTGGATAAATGGCAAGGAATATGGAATAGATTTATATGGGGTCAGAAAGCACCCAGAATTGGGTTTAAAGCACTTAGAAGACCTAAAGCAATGGGTGGTCTAGCAGTGCCTGACTTAAAACTTTACTACCAGGCCTCACAATTAGCAGTGCTGTCCCAAATTATTAGGGAACCTGAATCTATAGAGTGGTTAGCCCTGGAGGAAATATGGTTTTACCCTAGGAACTACTTAGAGTATATCTGGGCAGAAACTCAAGAGCACAAATCTGCTTTGGAATTAGTCTTTACGGAACCAATGTTAAGAGTTTGGGATACAAAGAGAAAACAACTTACCTCGAATCCATCGCTGGCTTCAACCTTTTGTGGGCAGAGTTGGTTCCGTCCAGCTTTCGAGAAGGGATCATTTAAAATCTGGAAAAGAACAAAACTAGTTAGATTATGTGACATTACAAAAGAGGGGCATATTTTATCATTACAAGAGTTGGAAGAGAAGGCTCAAAATGAATTACCTTGGTGGGAGTATAATCAATTAAAACATATGTTAAAAAATCCAACGCTCGGGACAGCTTTGTCTAATAAATTAAAACCATTCGAAGAATATATTATCAAATTAGAAGGGAAGCAAAAAGGACTGATATCTAAAATATATAAATTACTGCTGGAGAATGTAATTCAGAATTTACCAAATTATGCACAGTCATGGTCGTTAGATAATCAAATGAACCTCACGACACCACATTGGCAATCAATTTGGTCAGCATATATATTTAAATCAAAAATAATCAATATATTTGAACAAAATTTTAAGGTTATGACACGATGGTATGTAACACCAAGAAAACTGAATTGTATGAATAGTAATATAGCATCAAAATGCTGGAAGAACTGTGGAGGAGTGGGGACATATCAACATTGCTGGTGGGATTGTGTAGTGATTAGGACCTTTTGGCAAGCAATACTTAAAGAAATATACCAACTGACAGGCTATAATATCCCATATACAGTGGAGGTAATATTGTTAAATTATTGGCAAGGAGTATCGATACCTAGGATACGTAAAGAACTGATAATGATTCTCCTAACCGCAGCAAAGACAACAATCGCACATAGATGGAAATCTATTTCGCCTCCGACAGTAAAAGAATGGTATTTAAGGTTATGGGACTATCTGTTGATGGATAAAATCTCTGACTCATTGTCACACAGTGATTTTATTAATGGGCAATCAAATTACTTAGCAAGATGGCACCCTATACTAAAGAACTTTGATAAGATTATGGAGAATCAAAATAATATAAGAGGTCATAGATTTTAGAATTTTTTGAAATTAAGTTGGTTAATGTAAGAGGTTTAATTTTCGCTGTACTTTTTTTTCTTTTGCATTGTAATATTATTGTAATTTAGAAGTGACTGTATTGGAGTTCTATTGATACTGCTACTCACGAGGTGTATGAATAATGAAAATAAAAATATTATTATAAAAAAAAAACTGATGACAAGGATGGGATCCCAGTCCTAACTGAATGGCTGAAATCACTCTGCCTGTCCAGCTGAAATCACTAAGGGCGCCCAGAGCTAAATCACTACAGGCATGGCATCCAAGGGCCATATTGAACCATTTGACACAAAAGTTGGGAACTGGGAATCATACCTCGAGTATTTTGAATGCTACCGCATAGCAAATTGTATTGACGGGGACGACATCTGCCGTGCCAATTTTCTGAGTACCTGCGGCCAGGCTGTATTTGATATTGCTCGGGATTTAGTCGCTCCCTCTAAGTTACTTGAGACCCCCCTCGGCATCATCAAGGCCCAGCTGACCGAGTACTTCACCCCGAAGACGTTGGCTGCCGCACACCGATACGCGTTCCATCATAGTTACTTTGTTGAAAGTTATGTGTTGGAACAGTATAAATTAAGGTGCCACTCTCATAGAGCTGTCTTTGGAACTGAGCAATATCACTGAATAAAAGCCTGTTGTTTGAATTCATCGCCTCCCGCTCAATACTTAAAAAATACGCAAATAACTTCTATTTACTATTGTAAGAATATCTTACATTATTAAGACATGATCAGCATTTCAATAAAAAAGTAATAGAAGTGTGTCTGACATATTGAAGAAGTTGCCGCTTTTGAGGGAGACCTTCATTTGAAAGTGATACTATTAAGTCCTTAATTTCATTTCATTGTAATAATGCTGTCTCAATTTTTCTCGGTTAATGATAAGTGTGCTGCATTGGTGTTCTGTTCTATGTTCTCTTATGTTGCTGCATCATTAGGGCTCTGGTATCCTAACTCCCTCAATCTTATTGGCTGCTGATTAAAGACTCCTATTAGTCCTTAAGTCAATCCTAGGAACCAATCAAAGAGCCCTGCTTAGGTCCAATCAGATTTTGTATCCTTAGTTACAATGTATATAGTTATGTGTTGGAACAGTATAAGTTAAGTGCCACTCTTGCCAGAGCTGTCTTTTGAGTTGAATGAGGTTGAGAATAAAAGCCTGCATTGGATTCATCACCTCCTGACTCAATATTTAATACTGGCGTCAAGGATGGGATCCCAGTCCTAACCAATCGGCTGAAATCACTGCCTGCCCAAGCTGAAATCACTAAGAGTGCCTAGAGCTGAATCACTATGGGCATGGCATCTAAGGGCCATATCAAACCGTTCAGCCCAAAGGCTGGGAACTGGGAATCATACCATGATAGTTTTGAATGCTACCACATAGCAAATTGTATTGAAGAAGATGTCTGCCGCACCACTTTTCTGAGTACCTGCAGCCAGGCTGTATTCGACATTGCTCGAGATTTAGTTGCTCCCTCCAAGTTACTTGAGACCCCTCTCGGCATCATCAAGGCTCAGATGACCGAGTACTTCACCCTGAAGACATCAGCTGCCACCCACCAATGCGCTTTTAATCAGCGGAACCAGAAAGAGGGCGAGTCTGTCATAGAGTACCTCACTGCACTCAGGCGGGCTGCTCGAGACTGTCAATTCACCAATCTGAAGTCCGTCCTTCTAGATTGGCTGCTTTGTGGCCCCCGAGATGAAAGCATCAAGAGGGCCCTACTTGAGGGATTTTATGTTTGAAGTTTTAGAACATCTTGAGATCGGTGAATATATGCTTAACTTCATTAAAGCAATATATAAAGAACAGAAATCCTCAATAATAATTAATACTGAAAAGACAGACGATTTTAAAGTTGAAAAAGGAACAAGACAAGGATGCCCGCTTTCGCCGCTGCTATTTATTTGGATTTTAGAAGTTCTACTGTTAAATGTGAAGGAAGACAAAGATATTAAAGGCTTAACAACTAAAGGTTTTTCTTTCAAATATAGGGCCTTTGCAGATGATGTGATGTTTATAGTGGAAGACCCCTTATCCACATTACCACATTTGTTACAGAGAGTAAAAGAGTTTGGTGACTTAGCAGGATTTTATGTAAATAAAAACAAATCGAAAGTAATGTGCAAAAATATGTCAAATAAGAAACAAAACGAGTTACAAAAACTTATAGAATGTGAGGTAGTGAAAAAGACAAAATATCTGGGTGTAAACCTAACTATGAAAAATATTGATCTTTATAAAAATAATTATGAAAAATTATGGTTGCAAATTATGCAGGATATTAAAAAGTGGAATGTATTGAATTTGTCATTGCTGGGTAGAATTGCGGTGGTCAAGATGAATGTGTTACCACGATTAATGTTTTTGTTTCAAACTATTCCAATTGTGAAAGATGTAAAAACATTCAAATGTTGGCAGAAGGAGCTGTCTAAATTTGTGTGGGGAGGGAAAAAACCAAGAATTAAGATGAAAATAATGTGTGATGCCAAAGAAAGAGGAGGGTTTCAACTACCAAATCTAAGGTTATACCATGATGCAATATGTTTGACCTGGGTAGGGGCATGGACTATGTTACAAGATAGAATGTTATTGTCCCTGGAAGGTCATGATTGTAGATTTGGGTGGCATGCATATTTGTACTATGGCAAAACAAAAATGGACAATATGTTTAAACATCATTATTTGAGAAGAACACTAATGGATACGTGGACAAGATATAAAAACTTTTTTTCAGAAGAGATACCCATGTGGATTGTACCCGCAGAAGTCTTACATCCAACATCAAGATATAAAGGACAAGATTGGCTGAAGTATAGAGACTTATTAATAAGATATGGCAAGGATTTCAAACTGAAGGAGCAGCATCAGATTGATTTTGATTATGGTTGGTTAAGATATAGACAAATATATGACTTGTATAGAAGTGATAAAAAACACGGTTTCAGGGAAAAAATAATGAAATAGAACAAGTTTGGGAGGAAGGTGGGAAAAAAATGATTTCTAAAATGTATAAAGTCTTGCTAAAATGGTTTAATGCTGATGAAATGGTAAAAGAACAAATGGTAAAATGGGCGATAAACTTTAACAAAGACATTGAAATGGAATCTTGGGAATTTTTATGGAAAAATGCTATGAGTATATCTACGTGTTATAACTTAAAAGAAAATTGTTTTAAAATGATGTATAGATGGTATATGACACCAAAAAAAATTGCAAATATTGGTCAAAATATGTCTAACAAATGTTGGAAGTGTAAAAAGAAAGAAGGGTCTTTTTATCATATGTGGTGGACTTGTGATAAAGCAAAGACTTATTGGTCAAAAATACATGCAGAAATGGAAAAAATCTTGAAATGTACATTTAAGAAGTTGCCTGAAATGTTATTGCTAGGACTTAAACTAGAAGAGATAAATGTAAAGAAAAGGATAATAATATGGTATATGATTACAACAGCAAGAATGGTGTATGCACAAAACTGGAAAAATGAAAAAATACCAGAGGTGTGGGAATGGTTGAAAAAACTGTTATATATGGCTGAAATGGATAAGTGGACTAGAAAATTGAATAATCTTTACTCAGAGACCTTTCTGGAAGACTGGAAAGATTTGAAAGAATATGTTGAAAAGTATTGGGATATGAAAAACTATATCTATACATGGTTATAATAGCATAAAGGAATAGAAATATATTATATGAATGTTTTAGTTAAAATTAGACAATGAAACTGTTTTTATTTAGAAATACATAAGAGTATAGAAAATAAGAATTGGTGTATAAGTATAAGTATTTTAAAGCTATATAACCGTTACCAGAAACGAAACATAGATATAAGTATTACTATTTTGAATAAAATGGAAAATGTGTTATGCTTCAGATGTGGTGGGAAACCACCAAAACAAGATAAAAATAGAATGTACAAATAGAACAAAATGTTATTTAATATGGAAAAAGGGATTTGTATAAGGTTAAATGTATTATTTTCGATGTTTTTTTTTGAAAAATAAAAATTTCTTTACAAAAAAAAAAAAAGAGGGCCCTACTCTTATTAAAGACTCTCACATACGAATCGGCCCCCGAGGAGGCCCTGTGAATAGAGGCCACCAACTTGTCTCTCCGCAAGCTGCGATTGGGTCCCCAAGGCCACACGTCATGCCGCTTTGATGCTGTAAACCATGGCAGTACCGCTGATTCTGATGATGCCCGAGACAACAAATCCTATGTGTCCAATGACAGAGTCTACAACACAAGGGCCAATCAGAAGCCACGTCACTATTGCAAAAGCCCGTGCTGCTCTCAAAAAAGCCTGCGAAGGAAATGCTGTGCTGGTTGTGGTGGTGTGCAAGTGTGTAGAGACTGTCAATTTCATGATGCCATCTGTTATGTGTGTGGTAAAGTGGGACACCTCGCCAAAGTTTGCAATTCATCACAAGGTCATGATGCTCCAGACGAGTCCCAGTGCCAGTCATATTGTTACAAGTCATCACGTTCTTTCCAGCAAAGACCAAGGTACAGCAATGAAGCAAACATGGCCAAGGACTACACCAACCACAAATTTATCCACCAAGAGCTGCATCTGTGTCCAAAAATCAAAGCAACCATCTTCATCGAAGGTCAGGCGTGCCAGATGGAAGTAGACTCTTGGTCCGCATTGTCAATCATCTCATGGAGCACCAACAGGTCTGCCCACGATTCTCTGCTCACCGCCTTCAGAAATGCACTCTACAGCTGTTCAACGTCCAAAAGCACTGAGTTCCAGTCGTCATCATCGCCACAGTCCAGGTCAAATACAAGAAGTTCTCCGGCCATCTGAACCTGCTAGTGGTGGAAGGTCGCCACACAAGCCTTATAAGTTTGGACTGGTTCACCGCCTTGGGCAGCAACTTTGTTGGCGTGAATCACATCGATCAGCAGCCCTTTATGGACTTTGAGGCAGAGTTTCCTGAGGTGTTCAGAGCAGAGCTAAGCTGCTACAAGGGTCCCCCAGTTTCATTTAACCAGGATTCTGCTGTACAGCCAATCTGCCTCAAGCCCAGATGCTGCTCTGTCGCTTTCAAGCCCAAGATCGATGTGTAGATTGATAAGCTGTTGGCCCAAGATATTCTTGAGCCAGTTCCCAATGCCAAGTGGGAGACACCCACTGTCACTCCTCTCAAGCCCGACTGCTCCGTCAGCCTGTGCGCTGACTACAAGTGCACCATCAATAAGGCCCTGCAGCCGCACACATACCCAGTTCCTATAGTGAGTCACCTTCTAGCCTTAGTCTCCGGGGGCCATGTGTTTGCCAAGATCAACCTAGCCCAGGTGTATCAACAACTGCCAGTAGATGCAGCCAAAGCTGAGGCACAGACTATCGTAACACACCACGGTGCTTTTAAGGTGAACTGGCTGCAGTTCGGGGTAAGTGTCGCCCCTGGCATATTTCAAGAACAGATGGAGTGCCTTCTTCGAGGTCTGCCTGGCATCGTGCCATATTTTGATGATGTCTTAATTGCCGGAACCTCTGAACTTGAACTGGCTACTCGGGTGCAAGAGGTCCTTCATCTGCTACAGGAGGCTGGCCTTTGGCTCAAGAAGGAGAAATGTGAGTTCTTCGTCCCTACTGTTCAATTCCTGGGCTACTGCCTGGACACAGATGGCATCCACCCTGCTCCGGACAAGGTTGCCACAATCCGCAACGCACCCCCTCCAAAGTCTAAGAAAGAGCTGCAGTCCTTTTTAGGGCTCCTGAACTTTTATCATGCCTTTTTGCCCAACAAGGCATCTTTCTGAACCACTCCATCATCTGCTTGACAAATCGGCTCCGTGGGCATGGGGTTGCCGAGAACACACCTCCTTTCAAGCTGTCAAAGCTCTCCTTGCCTCCGAGGCCATCCTCGTGCATTATGATGAAAAGAAGCCCCTCGTCTTAGCCTGTGATGTGTCACCTTATGGGATCAGGGCCGTACTTAGCCATTAGTTGCCCTCCGACCGGGAGGCCCCTATTGCCTTCTATTCCAAGACTTTATCCGTAGCTGAGAGAAACTACGCCCAGATAGACCGAGAGGCACTAGTGATCACTGCAGCTGTAAAAAAGTTCCATGATTTCATCTATGGTCGTGAGTTTGAAATCATCACTGACTACAAGCCGCTGCTCGGCATTTTCACAGCCAACCATCAGACCCCACAAATCTTGTCACCGTGGATGATGCATTGGGCAGTCCTCCTCTCTGCCTACTCTTTTCATCTCCTCCATAGGACTGGCAAGACCATTGGGCATGCTGATGCCCTCAGCCGCTTGCCGCTGCCATCGCCAGGGCCACCTGGGGTTCCAAACCACCACGAAACCCTACTCATTGAAGAGCTGCCACATCCTCCACTCTCCATTGCTGACATAGCTTTCCACACCACCCGGGACCGAATGCTCAGCCAGGTCTACCATTACATGTGGAGGGGATGGCCATTGGGAACACTTGAGGCTGAGTTCCAACTGTTTCAATCTCGGTCATCAGAACTGTCAGTGAGCAAGGGCTGTCTGCTGTGGGGAAACCAAGTCATCATCCCTTCCCCACTTTGACCACGGGTGCTGGACGCCTTACATGAAGGGTACCCAGGCATCATGAAGGTGAAAGCTGTCACCAGGAGTTATGTTTGGTGGCCCAGCCTGGATCAGCAAATCAAGCAGTGGGTCCGGACATGTCAGCCATGCCAGGAGTCAAGGCCAGCAGCTCCTGAAATTCCAGTCCATCTGTGGGAAAAGCCGAGGAGCCCATGGCCCCGCATTCATGTGGACTTTGCTGGGCCTTTCCAGGGCTGAATGCTCTTAATCATTGTGGATACTTATTCCAAGTGGCTCGAGGTCCTTCCTGTTACCTCCATGACATCAGCCGTCATTGCCCATTGCCTGGACCATCTCTTCACCACCTTTGGCCTGCCGGACCTCCTTGTGTCCAACAACGGAACTCAATTTACATCCGCTGAGTTCCAGAAATTCCTAGACGAACAGGGCATTCAGCATGTCACATTGGCACCGTTCCACCCCAAAACAAATGGCCAGGCAGAGCAAATGGTCAGAACTGTGAAGGATTCACTCCGCAGGCTGGGGGACGGGAATTTCCCAGCCAAGCTCGCCAGTTTCCTGCTGCAGCAGCACACCTCGCCACATGCCGCAACTGGGAAGTCACCAGCAGAGCTACTTATAGGACATCAGCTGTCCACCATCCTGAGCCGCAAACACCCTGACCTGGTGCTGGATGTCCACCGTGACCCTGTTGCATCAGGTTCCACGCGGTCCTTCATGCCAGGAGACACTGTGTATGCAAGGAACTATGGGGCAGGACCACACTGGGTCCCGGCAGTTGTCCTATCTTGTATGAGGTAAAAGATGATGCAGGGCAGGTCCGTCGCCGACACCTGGCCCAACTGAGATGCTGGTGGCCAGCACAGGAGGATCGGTTGCAACACTCCCCAGTTCCTGAGCCTAAACAATGTTTGCAATACCCTCCAGTTCCTGAGCCTGAACAATGGTTGCAGTGCACCCCAGTTCCTGAGGCCGGCCCAGAAGATCTCCTGGCACAGCAAGACACCGGTGCCCAGGAGAACCACCTGACAGAGGGCATTCCCGTGCCAACTCCAGCCCGGGACATTCCATGGGAACAGTTTGCCGAGCCACTGCCTGCTCGGGATGTGGTAGGCCCCATGCCAGAGCTGGAACTTACCCTGGAACTTTCGGAGCTCCCGGACTTAATGGCTTGTTCCCAATTGAGTCCACCGCCACAACTCATGCCGGCCCATATGGAGTTCCCAGACTTAGCAGGATGTTCTCCATTGGGTCTGCCCTTGTCACGCTGGTCCCAAAGGACAAGGCGTCTACTGCTGTTCCTGAAGGACTATGTTGTTTGAACTAAGGGGGGAGGAGTGTTATGTTCTATGTTTTCTTATGCTGCTGCATCATTAGGGCTCTGGTATCCTAACTCCCTCAATCTTATTGGCTGCTGATTAAAGACTCCTATTGGTCCTTAAGCCAATCCTAGGAACCAAAGAGCCCTGCTTAGGTCCAATCAGATTTAATATCCTTAGTTACAATGTATATAGTTATGTGTTGGAACAGTATAAGTTAAGTGCCGCTCTTGACAGAGCTGTTTTTTGAGCTGAACGATGTTGAGAATAAAAGCCTGCATTGGATTCATCACCTCCTGACTCAATACTTAATAACTGGAATGGATAATTGAACTTTCCTGCTATTGAGAAGAAGAAGGCAGTCTTCTCTAAGAGAATCCTATCTGTATCCAAGCTACATACGAATTGCACAATCTCATGGATATTTTCCCCTCCAAAAATTGGCTCCTTGGCAAGAAGGAGAAAAGGAAACAAGGAAAGGTTTGTGTGCTGGATAGGCTTTCTGGCCCTTGAAGGGGAAAAAACAGCAACTTAGCCAAGCCTATGTAAGAGTTCCTGCAGCATCCAATCACCTTTGAGAAGGAGGATGGAATGTTGGAGGGAAGCACAGGAGGAGTTAGTTCAGGTCTGCCTCAGGAAGAAAGCAGTGATAGCTCAGGTCTGGCTCAGCAAAATGGTAGACAGGGTGAAGGGAAGCTCTGTCTGAAATGTGCCAGAGTGGTTTAGCTCTACCTCTGGGAGAGAATAGATTGCCTGATTATTAGGCCTGTCTCTGGTAATAAGCAGACCTTGTGCCATTTAGTCTGACTCTTGTGAGTGGAGACTGGTGTGTGTGTTAGGGTCCCACCTAGAGGCTAGTCAGTAAAATTCTGTTTGTACCTGTGAAAAAATGCATTTTTCCTTTGGATGTTTGAAATGAACAAAACCTTCACTCTGAGTTTTAAAAGTTTTTTTTTTTTCACCACTAGGCAGAGAACAGGCAGGGAGGATGAATTCTTGCAAGCTGCTCTGAGCCTGCAATAGCGAGAAGAGCGGCCTAGAAATTCAATAAATAAATAAATAAATAAATTTCAGTCAATGGCTTTTTAGGCCCACCTCAGCCATAGGTCTAAACTACCGGGGGGAGGGGGGGTCCTCTAAATTTTTTCAGGGGGGACTGAGCCTCCTTTGGGCAATCAGTGCCAGGAAGTATTGTGTTTAAAACCCTGTGTGGGTTTTTTTCCTCTGTGCTAGAAAGAAGGAAGTCTGTATGAGCCTTCCAGGCTCATCTCCTTACAAATGCTAATTGAGCTAGCCAGGGGTGTCAAACATGCTGCCCGCAGGCCAGATCAGGCCCGCACTGGGCTGCAATCTGGCCGAAGAGCAGCTGGTTCCTTCCTGTTTCTGATCGCAGCTCCTTTTCTCCAGCCTCTCCTATTTCCTGCTTGGGAGAGGAGAGAAAGTAAGCCTTCCTCTAATTGGCTGAGGGCTCCTCCGCCTCCTCCTCTGGGGAGGGAGGGGGAGGAAAAGAGCCAGAGAGAGAGAGAGAAAATGGAGTCCAGTAGCTCTTTTAAGAATACCAGTAATGTTTTATTCCAGTTATAAGCTTTTGTTTGCCTGCGCACTTATTGAGGGGGGAAGGGAAAAGCTAAAGAGAGCATGCCAGAGGGGCGAGGTGAGAGTCAGTCCCAGAAACTTTTTCTTCCAGCTATATTTTTTTGTTTGCCTGCAGACTTCTTCAGGAGGGGGGGAACTAAAGACAGCATGCCAGAGAGAGAGAGAGAGATGGATTCCTTAACAGATGGTGGGGGGAGCCTAACAGTACAGCTTGCATTCATTATTAGTGAAAGGGAGTAAGAGTCCAGCAGCACCTTAAAGACTAACAAAGTCAGGGTAGGCACTTTCATGAGTCACTTGGTGCTTGGGGGGGGGCAACAGTGGGAAAGCTTCTAATGTCCTGGCCCCACTTATGGACCTCCTGATGGCACCTGGTATTTTTTGGCCACTGTGTGACAGAGTGTTGAACTGGACGGGCCATTGGTCTGATCCAACATTGACTTCTCATATGCTCTTATGTTCTTAAATATCAGAAAGACTTCAGGAAGGAAATTGCTGGAGATGTCAGGAAGAGCTTTCTTGACCTGGCCTGACCAGGTCAGTGGGAGGGGGAAGGGAGAAGATAAAAATCCTGGAAGCAAGGAGGAAGGTCTTTTTTGCTGGATCCATCAGAGCAGACAGAACTCTTAGCTGAGGTCTGGAGAAGGCCACCATTGACCATGTGCTGGCCTGGTGAGCTGCAGAAAACTTCAAGGTAATGGAAACTCTCTAGAGATCTGTACCTTCCTAAGCTAAGGGGCCTGTCCTATATTTTAACATCTGATAGGGCATGTATAGAGACAGGGACAGAGAAATTGTGTTTTACCCATTTCTTTTGAATCCCATGCTAAATCTGGGGCTGTGCTAAAAGTATGCTGGTGAACATTTTCTTTTTAATAAATACTTTATAACCTTTGATGTTGGTAGTTGTTCTCTGTACTACATAGACCTCCACCATCTTGGACACACTATTTTAAAAGGAGTGCCAGGAGAAAGGCAGGCAGGTGGCAAGTGGCTATTCCTCCAGGGGCACACAAGGCAGTGAACTGTCCCCATTCTGACCAGGCACTGGTCAGAGGGAGACACAGAGGCAAGGCCTCAGAATTTGGAAGGGAAGCTGGGAGTCTTGATCCTCCCAGTGGGCAATTCCTACAAAGGTCAGGTGGTGGCAGTGGGTTACCAAAGAGAGAGAAAAGCTTCTCCAGGTGTTGAGAAAACCTTGGGGGGTATGGTGGAACATGGCCTGCATGCTAGAGCTGGCCCATTCTGCCACAGTGCCTGAGAGCATTAAATAAATTCTAACTACTTTCTGAAGCCATAACTAGTTTAAATTTATGTGCCTCAGCCAGATTTCTCCTTTGACTATCTGGAGAATTGTGTGCTGCTGATCTGTTCTTTTGTTTTGTTTATATGCAACTAGGAATAAGGCCCATTGTGGAAATGCGGGTGCCCTGACCTTGGGCATCCAGCATCATTTTGCTGTGGTGACCTCAGCAGGGTATAATGACACAGAGCTTACCATTTTCTCCAGGGGAACTGATCTCTGCCATCTGAAGAACAGTTTTAATTCTGAGTGATCTCAAGCCCTCACCTGGAGACTGGCAATAATGTTTCCCCAGGAGAAAATAGCTGGTTTGAAGGGTGGACTCTATGGCATTGCACCTGTCTAAGGTCCTACCCCTCCTCAAACCTCACCCTCTCCAGGCTCCACCTCTCAAATTTTCAAGAATTTCCCAACCTGGAGGTGGCAGTCCTATCTCCTTTCCAGCCAACTATCAACCAACCTTTATCTGCCCCTCTGATTTCGGCTTTCCACCTCCCCCCCCCCCCCATGCAGCCTCTACCTAAGAAAAGTAGTCTTTCTCTGCAGTGGGGACCCAAGCAGGAGGGAAGCAACCTAAGCAGGGTATAATGACACAGAGTCCACCCTGCAAAGCAGCCATTTTTTCCAGGAGAGCTGATCTCCACCATCTATTCAGCAGTTTTAATTCTGAGTGATCTCCAGCCCTTACCTGAAGATTGGCAGCTGTGGTTTTCCAGGAGAAAATAACTGGTTTGTGTTGGAAAAATGAGTATGTAAGACAAGACCTGACCATTTTAGTCATTATAGGGTTAACCTATGTAACTTGTTGTTTCTCAGGCTAACCTGGAAGAAGTACCTGGCAGCTGGCCAATTAAGTGCAAGCCCGGGAAACCTAGAGGGGTATTGGTGTACTGATTGGTGACTGATATCAGGTGTTTCCTTTCAGGGGTCAAGAAGAAGGAGAGATCCTCCATTGTAATCTCTCACTTTGTTGTAGGATGGCTTAGTGTGCAGACAGAGCACAATGCTGCTCTTAAGAAAGCATGTTTTGTTTCTTTTGTAGCTAATCCCATTTCCCTTTATCCTTTAGTAATAAATATTTTAAACTAGAGGAAGCAGCCTCTTCTTTCCAGAAAGCAAGATCCATAACTCTAAATTATCACTAATATTGGACAAAAACTCCTAACAGTTTGGAGGGTGGACTCTATGGCATTCTATCCAGCTGAGGCCTCTCCCCTCCCCAAACTCAGGGTTCTGTAGACTCCACCACAAAATTTCCAAGAATCTCCCAACCTGGAGCTGGCAACCCTAGTCAGGACTGGCCCCAATGAGTTCCCCACAAAGGCCAAAGTAGGCCAAGAAAGGGCCTCCTATACTTGCCTTTTTCCTGACAAAACCAAGCTTGGTTGCCTAGCAACAGCCATTGATGGGGAAAATTAGCCCCACAACAGGAAGATCAGAAAATGGTTTGAGGGCCAGTAGCTCACCTCAATAGCCAGCCAGAGGAGCAAAGTAGAAGAAGCATCTTCATCAGGAGAGACAGCCATTTTGGCAGTTTATTCTGTGATGGAAGTGGCCAAGCCAGCAGTGGGTGGGGAAGAGGAGTCGACTTCACACCCAGCCAATGGCATGTGAGTATTCTTGAGTGACAGTTGATGGGCGAATGGCTATTGGAACACACAGCACAGCCAATGGGAGAGCTGGAAAGTGCCAATGTGTTAAGGCATATATAATATATATATATCAGATTCTTGCCTCATTGATGTCAGTATTCTACTTGCTTACCACAAAACCTCCCTAACAGCAGCAAACACTTGCTAACTTTAGAACACTTGGTAACTGAGAGGAAGGTTTAGAATTAAAAACAAGCCTAGTTCAAAGTCTCAGTCTCTGAGCGGCTTACAATCCCCTTCCCTTCCTCCCCACAACAGACACCCTGTGATGCAGGTGCAGCTGAGAGAGCTGCGGGGAGGCATATACAGAGGAAAATGAGTTGTTCTCCCACAAGCCCTTGCAGGTTTCCCAACTTACAACTAGGTTTGGACTACTAGCCAGAAGTGCTCAGCATTCTCCCAGGGAGAAGGAGGCAAGGAAGGAGAGCTGAAGATGGGGTGGGGGCAGACAAATGTAGGCTGGCTCATGGGTAGAAAGGAAGAAGAAAAGGGGAAAGGCTATGGGAGTTTTCAAGGAAGACAAAGAGGAAAAGGGGTGGATGTGATGCCCCCCAGAAATTGTTGTGGGTTCCCTACTGGTTAAACACTGTTTCTCACACAGATATAACTTGTTGAGACATTTCTGGAGATCAATAATACGGAATTTGCCCTGACCTGGATAGTCCAGGCAAGCCCGATCTTGTCAGATCTTGGAAGCTAAGCAGAGATGATCCTGGCAAGTAATTGGGAGACCTCCAAGGAATACCAGGGCTTGGGATGCAGAGGCAGGCACTCAAGCCACCTCTCTGAAATGTCCAAACACCATTCAGGATCATGAGAAGTCACCATGACTTCCAGGCATGGAAGTATATACACACAGACACACCAGCAAAAAAGGACAGGATTTTAATACAAATTGATGAACGGTGTCGTTATTTGCTGATGAGCAACTATGGAGGGTCAAACTGTTTATCGCTTCCAGGACAATGTGGTTCTATTTAGACATTTTCTGCTTCAGTGAATTTTAATCATATTTGATTGACCATTTCAGCATAATACAATTAATTTTCTGTTTCAACATTCAGGTTTTATTCATTTTTTATCATGCAAACTAGACAGAATAAGCATGTCGGGTGTGTTTTTAGTACTGATAGCAGAGAAATAATATGTCCTGTATTTCATTTTAGTAATGGCTACATAAAGTAAATACAATACTTACATCCTAGCTTTACAATCAGGCCAGTGCTAGGGGAACAATATGGAGGTGCATGAATTTCCATATAGACCAAGAGAATCTAGCACACTTAGTAGCTGTTGCACTGCACTTCTGTTGCCAAGCAGCACTGTTTGAATTTATAAAGTATTTGTGGTCCAATTTAGAACACTCCATGAACACAGTAGGCTTTGAATACAAGACAAAGAAGTCATGCAGTTCCCCAGTCCAGCAGGACCAAGACAATCAAGGGAGATGTTTATTTTTAATTGAATATTCTTTTCCTACAGGAGAGTTAGATAGACAGCTGATGGAGGATGGAAACAGCCATGGTACAAGAATGTTCATGCACAGAACAACACAATTTAGAACAATTTTACTGCTCAATAAAAATGAAATGTTTTTGATGGTTCAGAGATGCTGCTTACAATCTGTTATCAAACTGTAATTTGAATACAGGAGTGTTCTCATATCACTGGTTTCGAAGTCACTTGAAATCACAGTGAAGTCTCTGGCACATTGTTTTAAAATGGTTGGGTTAGATTAAGTGGGGCAAAATATATATATCTGGCAAGAAATTTGCTGCAAGGTTATCTTTCTTAAGAAAAGAGAAGAGCTAATATCTTTAAGGCCATCCCTTCCACTTCAGAGCTTTTTTCTGAATAGTGTTCAGCTGAGCCCAATGCAATGTTTTTGTCTGCCATTATGAAGAGACTCTCATACCTTTCCAGGTGCCAAATCTCCCAACTGTCACTTACCATTCTGCCAAAGCTTCCCAGTGTGTATCAAACAATCCTGAAGAACAGCTTCATTTTACTAAGTATAAAAATCTGTTTCATGTTTGTGAACTGTATAGACTGAATCTGTTTTAATAGCAAGCAATGTACAAAAAGGTCCACTGCTGAGTAGCATTTCTAGTCAATCCTTAATTTCTTTTATTTCATCAGACTATTTTTATAATTGTTTCAAAGACCTGATTTGTGTGAAAATAAATTTAAGAAGGAATATATGTGTCTATTTCACTGTGAAAACATGAATTCTGCAGACCATATTTAGGAGTGAGCCACGAGGACTTATGCTTTTGAGTGCAGTGCCAGGGAGTTCATATTATAAGGGTAGATTACGCCACTATAGGAACAGCACTTGAACTGGCCTTCATTTCCAAGTAAATGTCTTTAAGAATGAGATATAAGAGGTGTTGCAGAAAGGAGCTAGAAATAATCAGAGCATCTGTCATGCTATAATGCTTTGTGGTGTCAGGTGTTAAATTAGGTATTTTCACCAACCATGTGAAGTTACTAGCAATTCCCAGTAAGTATCATATAGCATATCTCTCTTTTAGAAGTACCAGTAGTTGTCTCATACCAAATACTTTGCAATCAAATTTCTTTAATGTAATGGGAGCATGGTGTATCTCACATGTCACCAATAACATGCTTACAGATTGTTGTGTTAGATACAGCACATTCATCTAACTGACTGTATGTTGTAATTTTCTAAGATCATAGCATGTTTCAGTTCTGAGGGACAGTCTAACATTTAAGGCTACTTACATATCACAAATTTAAAATTGTACAGAATAAAATAAAATCTGGAACAACTCCCTTAAGAATTACCTACAGCCTATATCCCATTAAAAGTTATGACAAATTGAATGGCCTTGCAGAGCCTATTAATAATTTCTAGAGATAGTGTTCCACTCACCCCCTCAACTAGATGATGTCAAGCAGGCTATCTTAAGGGATGAGATAATTAGCAAGTGACAACCTGAAGACTGTATTGCTACGTGTGGGAAGAGATGGTCCTCAAGATATGTGGGTCCTAGGCCATCATAGCTAGGGATGCCCAAACGTAAATGTCTTCAAAAATGAATTAATTTTAAAGTAAATACTACTTTTCTCTGTTTACATAACTGCTGATAATTAAGGTTTACCATGGTTTTTGTGCAGTTTTGCAAAGGAACATAGGTGTTGTCATTTCTCATAAAATTAGGATCAGATGACCGAAAACAAGGGAATAGGTCAGTCACCATGCAGCTTAGCCAAACTGTATTTGGGAAGGGCTGCTGGGGAAGGGAAGAAGGAGAGATAAATAAAGGGTAAAATGGCATGCCCCCTACAGGTCCTTGAATGTCATTCCAGATTTTGGGGACCCTGTTCTGGCTCTGATAACAAGGGTTTAGGGCAGGGGTGGCCAACCTGTGGCTCGGGAGCCCCATGCGGCTCTTTCACACATATTGTGTGGCTCCCCGCAGGGCGGCTGGGGAAGCAAAGGGGAGGCATGCTTTTTCTCTCTTTCTCCCTTCCTTCCTTCCTTCCTTCCCTCCTCCCTCCCATCTATTTGCTTTCCTAGTTTCTCTCTCTCTCTTTCTTATAACTGGTTTTCCTCGTTTGTTTTTATTTTTGGCAGTCCCATTTAACGTTAATAAAAAGCAAATTTGCATATTTTTAAAAATAAAAACGTGTGTGTGATATTTGTTCCTGTCTTGCGGCTCTCAGACATCTCTATGTGGCTCTTACGTTTATTCTATGTGGCTCTTACGTTAAGCAAGGTTGGCCACCCCTGGTTTAGGGCAATAAAAAGATTCCTCCAAAGTAAGGAGTATGCCCAGTATCTGGAGACCAGGTGTAGTCTTCCAAAGAACACTGAGGTCAGGGCTGCAGTCTCCATAGCTCAGTGCTAAATCCAGGCTAGCCATATAAATTGGTTGAGCCAGGAGGGTTCTCTGTTTAGCCCAGGGCTTAGAGCTCCGCCTATTCTTGGGCTTCATCAGGCCAGAGCTTGATTGATTCCCAATCCTGTGAAGCAGTGATCTGGCTCAGTATCTGGAACATGGGCTGCCAGCCTGGTGCTTCATTGTCACTGAGCTGCCTCCTCATGGGCCTACCATCCCTGGCACTCCTGCCAGGTGAAGAGAACTTGAGGGACTGGTAATCTCAGCTGTAATACAGCTTCTTGTATAGAGAAGAACACATTTTTAAGATGCCAAGAATGTTAAGATAAGTGAACACTAAGAAACAATTGTATAAGAAGTTAGCATTTATCAATAAGAACACATTTTAACTAAGAAAGCATGCACAACAATGAAGAAAAGTCCCCAATCCACTTATAAAATGGAACTATCTTGCTGTGTCTTGTTGCATATTGAATTGGTGCAGGATAACAAAAGACAAGTATTGAAGCTAGAGAGTGCTTCCAACCTACTCAAACAGTGAGGTATTTACAAAGTTCCAGACAGCATAGGGTCTTGTGGCATTTTAAAATTAATAAATGTATTGTGGCATAAACGTATGTGAGCCAGAACCCACTTTATGAGATACCTGAAACTGTTGCTATCTGTAACATGAGTATGAGCAGAAGAACAGTGGGGCAGGGGGAGAGATGCTATCATATATTGGGGGCAGAATCCAAGATGTGGGTATAGTACTTGACCAATATAGGCACCTTGTTAAGATCTGCTTCAGTAAAACCCCTGAAAGGTGAGAAATTTTTATGAAAATCACCTCCTAAAGGCAAAGATCTGAGTAATTGTGGGAAATTAAAAGGATGGCTAGCAACTTCCCTTTTAAAAGGAAGAAATCAATAATTCTTGTTGGTAACAGATGTTAGTTACTCTCTGCTGGTTTTAATTAGCTAAGATGGACTCGGATCGCTCTTACAAGGTGATGCCCAAATAAATCCTTAAATGCTTTCAACATCCATTTCTCAATCTTAATGTGAGACTCAGAACCAAACCTTTCCTCTTAATGACATAAATGCTAGTGTCTGGTCCTTACTAATTTCATGCAATGGTTCATTTTCTTTGAAACGTAGCTATTATTATTTCTGTCCTCAGTCACCATGAATGCGAAAGAAAGCTTAGGGATTCCTACTCTGCCCCATGGCCTTTGGCCTGTGGAGTTCCACGGGGTTTGATCTTATACCCTTGCTGTTTAATATCTATATTTAACCACTGGGAGAGGTCATCAGGAGATTTGGGTTGCTGTGTCACCAATATGCAGATAACATCCAGCTCTACCCTTCCTTTCCACCTAATTCTGAGGAAACTATTGATGTTCTACCCTTCCTCTGGCATCAGGGGACTTGGACTCTCCCTTATGTTCTGTCCCAGGCTCAGGGCTTTGGATGCATTTGTTGGAGGGATTTCTCTCTGTATGTGTGCCTGTTTGAGGTGATAAGGTAATTTGCTTATATTCTAATGACCTGCTTTCTGTTCTTCCTAAGTACCAGGAGGCTGGCTGGATCTCAATACCCTTGCCTGTTTGGGATGTAAATCAGTGTTTGAAGTCCGTAATGGGCTGCATGACAGTAAGAAAGCTGAAACTTAATCCTAACAAGATAGAGGTGATCTGGGTTAGTAGAAAGGCAGACCAGGGACTTGAGATCTCCCCATCTTGAGATCTTCCTTTGAAATATCAGATTCACAGCTTGGGAGTGCTGCTTGACACAGCAGTCATGTTAGAAAATCAGGTGGCTGCTGTAGTTAGGACTGCTGTCATCTAGGTTCAGCTGTTGTATCAGCTGTGCCCATTCCTGGCTCAGTCTAATCTAGCCACAGTGATCCATGCCTTAGTTAACACTAGACTGGACTATTGCAGTATGCTGTACTTGGGTCTACCTATGCAGAGTGTTCAGAAGCTGCAATGAGTGCAGAATGCTGTGTCTAGACTGCTGTTCAAGGTCAGTTATAGGCAGGGGTCGTTTCATAGAAAAAGAGGTGCAGGAGCTCATTAGCATACCTATTAGCATAACTCATTAGCATAACCAGCCGAAGGTCAGTTTCAGCCCTATTATACCCTATGGGCCATTGAAGTCAATGGCAAAAACTCATAGGGTATATGAAAGGCTAGAGGAAGAGGGGGTTTGAGGGAGAGGCCCCAAACTTGCCGGGTGCCTTCTGGGATCTCCCCCCAAAATACCCACCAAGTTTCAAGAAGATTGGACCATGGGGTCCAATTCTACGGGGCCTCAAACAGGTTGCCCCATCCCCTCCATTGTTCTCTATGGTGGGGAAAAAGTTACTTTTTTCCTACCATAAAGAACAATAGAGGGAATGGGGGCAACCTGTTTGGAGGCCCATAGAATATGACCCTCTGATCCAATCTTCTTGAAACTTGGTGAGTATTTGGGGGAGAGGTCCCAGAAGCTACCCTGCAAGTTTGGAGCCTCTCCCTCAAACCCCCTCCCCTACAGCTGCTTTTAAAGCCACAGCCGACTTTCAGCAGCAATTTGGCGGCGGGCCGAATCAGATCAGAGAATCCGATTCGGCCCGTGGCTGCCCTTCTGCCCACTCCTGAGCTGGCGGAGCAGCACTCCGCCTCACTCCGGCCCCAAAGGACCCCTGGTCATAGGGGTCATGTGATCCCCAGCCATTACATTGTCTTCAGATCTGCTCCTCAGCCCAGTTCAGGTTGTTAGTTTGATCTTTATGACTGTATATTGCTTGGGACCATGATATCTGAAGGACTGTCTTCTCTCATACTTTCCTGCCTGGGTACTAAGATCACTGGAGGGGGGGAGGCTTTGTCTCTTATACAAAATATTCCAAACAACTTCAGAAGTCTGAGTGCAAACATGTAAGTTTGGAAGTGCTAGTTATTTTTATGAGTCTGGCACTCCTCTGCATATTAACATCTGCTAGGCCTTGCTTAATTAAATGTCTTTGTCCAAAACATTTAAATGTCAAACAATAATAACGCTTGAGTATGAAATTACTTTATGTTGCTTTGGTTGCTAAGGAAACCGCTTCCCTGTTAACTGCATGTTCATGTATATTTTATTTTTTAGTGGTTTGGGGCAAAAGAGAAAAGGAAAGGACAGGGGGCTAAAAACAAAACAATCTGACAACAAAGGATAATTTGAAACAAAAACTCAGTATTTTAGCATTGAAGAAATCTGAAACATATATAATTCAAATTAAGAAACAGATTATTTAAAATCTAGTAGCCAAGGCAGCACAGGAAAACACAAATAAGTGTGTTATCATAGGTAGAGCTGTACTCAGCTACTTTGGCACCAATCCATGATCCACGAAGATGCACTGATTGTACTCAGAGACATGATGGAGCAATTGTGTCTTTAATGTTATAAGTACATATTATAGTCAAGTATTGACAGTTGAAGCATGTATTCACTTTCACTAGAATATATGGTAATTTGAAACACTTCCACCACACTTGGCCCACCTGGCCCAACTGAGATGCTGGTGGCCAGCACTTGTGTTGACTTTCAAATTTTGTTCTCTGGTACTTCCATTCATCTCCCACTGTCAACCATGAAACTTCAGTTATAGATGTGCATATATTTTAAACCTAATGAAGCATGGAGCAAAAAAAAAAAAAAAGAAGCTCTCATTTGTTTCTGTTGTTGGGATAATGAAACTAAATGATAACACCAACATGTGAATACATTTGTTCATTTCATTTGGTGCCTGGCACTTTGGTATAGACTACAGAGAGTTCAAGCAGAGTTCAAATTCAAAGGAAGGGGTAGAAAGGAGAGAGAAAACTGTCCATGAAGTTTCTGCACTCACCACTGTTAAACAAATACTGCAACCGAAGAGAAATGGGGAAAAATACATAATCTTTCTACCAATCACATTGCTAGTTCAGCAATTTGGAGTAGATTTTTGTAGATAATCTAGTTCCCACTTTATTAACTGGATTAGCGCTGTGAATCAACTCTTAGTTTGAATGAGGCACATGTCTCCGATTGACTTCAGGAGATACTGTTTCTCCCCATGTGGTCCAGCCAATGGCAACCAACTGTTTAAGCTGATTTCCATTCACCTTTTGCCTTTAGGTGGCTCACCACCCTCCCTCCATGTGGGGTAAGCTCGTTTTTCTTTAGGGTCAGAGCAGAATTTTTTGGCTTCCCTTCACACTGGCATGCTATTTGCTCCACATTGTTCAAATGATTGGTGGTTTAGTTCTGACTTTTGGACTGTTTAGGCTATAGCTAGATAAGGAACTAATAGTGCAAGCTGTTAGAATATAGGCAAGTCAATTGGCAAAAACCCTGAGGCTTCTAAAAATAAAGGACTTTTATGAAACCCAACCATCATTGACTTGAGCAGCTGGGTAGGTTGAGAAAGACATGCCCTTGATTCTGAGAAACATCAACCAAGCCCTTAGCAGCTTGAGTGTAATGTGTTGGAGAGAGACAAGGTGTAACACTGTTTTATGTGCAAGTCAGATGTTACTAGAGTTCGGAGTCAGGATAGGGTAGACCAAAATGCTGGTAGTCATTGGGGACGTGAATTCTGGAACTCCTGAGCAAAACATATACATAAAAATTACTGTTTTGGGTTGTTACCATGACTTCTCAGAGTGGTTAAACAATTCTGAGGTTCATAGGCATTACACACACATCCCAACAAATCTGTGTAGTTTTTTCATGTCCGGTTGCTTAGCATTAGGGGTATCGTTTTTCTTTCTCTGACTTTCCCAGGCAGTGTCCTGAGGAAGGCAGCTGTAGGCCAATGTAAGCCAGGCACAATGTAAGCCAGGCATCCAGCAGGCCCTTTCTCCTTACCACCTTCCTTTGTGGGGCGGGGCCCTTCGTCTTCTGCAAGTATGATGGTTGCAGGCAACTTGTTCAGAGGACAATATAATTAGATTTGGTCCAGTTCACATGAAACTTGAGTGGTCTTTGTAGGACAGGTAGCACTAGCTCTCCTGCAGTCTTGGTGGCATTTAATTTAAAAAACCAGCCACTCCAGACCCCTGAAAAATGCTTCTTTTAGGGAATAATGGAACCCAAACAATTCTGGGATCCTAGAAAAACTTGAACCTGAATCCTGAAATGGTTCTGGTGAGACCAAATACCACTGAATAATTATGCCCTTCCAAATCTGAAAAAAAATACAATGGCAAGAGATGGAACTTCTCTTTGCCTGCTGCACAACTCTGTCTCAATTCCCTGGGATCCATGATGTAATCTACCTCCTCTCTTGAAGGACTGCCACATTTCATAGCATCCAGCCCACCAGCTAAGATCTTAAACACAAGCACTGATTACTGTGCTACCAGCTTCAGAAGTGAGGAGGGAAGCAACCAGAGACAGGTCTTTCTGACTGACTGATTGATTGATTGTAATGGCATCTCATCTCTGGAATGCCCTTCTCTTTGAGACTCAACTGGTGCTTACCCTGTTGTCTTTTAGGCATTAGTGTTATCAGGCATTTATTTTTATCCAGACTTTTAGTTAAAGTATTGATCTTATAATCAGGAGTCATTTTGTAGAAAAAGAGGTGCAGGAGCTCATTAGCATAACTCATTTGCATAACTCATTTGCGTATGCCACACCCCCTAACGTGCCGGAAGAGTGTCAGAAGGCAACACCCACCCCTCAGGCTCTACTCCACAGGTGAGTGAAACTGACCTGCTGTTCCTCCATTCCCTTCCCCATCCAATACTTTGTGCAATAAAAATAAGTGTAAAGAACACACCCTCATTCTCTTCCTGCTCCCTTGAAACCACCAGGTTTCAAGTAGACTTGAGATACCCAGGACATGTGCACCATCCATCCCTTCCCCTTCCCCTCCCCACAACAAGACACCCTGTGAGGTAGGTGGGGCTGAGGGAGGTCTTTTGAGAACTGCTCATGAGAGAAGAGCTCTGAAAGAACTTGTGACTGGCCCAAGGTCACACCAGCAGCTGCATGTGGAGGAGTGGGAAATAAAACCCGGTTTTCCCAGATTAGAGTCCAACTCCTGACCACTACACCAAACTGATAAGTTGGAAGCTGCTGAAGGGTTGGTGAAATTTCTCCAGTACTTATGTGCTATGTGCCCAAATAAAAAATGGTATACTTAGAAAATTTATATGCCACCTTGAGCAAGTCTCTGGAAAAGCAGCACACAGTCATAAAAAGAACAATGATAAAATTATCAATATTAAAACAAAACATTAAAAACAATAAAGACCCTAGCAGGGCTTTCCCCGGGGCGCTGCACCTCTGCACTGCTCGGGGAAGCTGAGGAGGGGGTGGGGCTTGGTCATGTGCCCGCCCCCTGGGCTCCTCACTCCCGGAGCTGCTCTCCTGTGCGCTCCCGCTCCAATGGACCCCTGCTTATAATATCACTTTCTAGTCTGTAGCCTGAAAACTGCTTTATGAGACTTGTTTTAAGCTGCTTAATGTTTTGTGATGGATTTTTTTGTTTTGTTTTATTGTTCTTGCTGCAGTTTTAATAGTTTAAAAAATTTTGTTGCATTTATTTATTTTTAATTTATATTTACATTCATATCCCGCCCTCCCCACCTTTTGGCAGGCTCAGGGTGGCTAACAACATAATAAATATACAATAAAAGACCAGATAGAATTATTAAGCAATATAAAATCATCCTGTAACCATATTATAAGATAAAAGATGGCGATCTTCAAACATCACTGTTGACTGGATGGTGTTATCGGCTCCTGCATTAGCTATGAAGCCTCAGGTGGTGGCGTTGTTGGTCCTGGTTGGCACAGTTGGTGACTGGGCCAGGGCTGTTAGGTCGGGGCAGCCTCTACTTGAAAGCCTGGTGGAAGAGCTCTGTTTTACAGGTCCTGCAGAACTATAAAAGGTCCCACAGGGCCCTGATGTCCTCTGGGAGCTCATTCCACCAGTCAGGGGCTGCCAACCTTGCCTCTTTAGGCCCTGGAAGAACCAGGTGATTTTGGGAGCGGTCCCTCAGGTAGATAGGTCCTTGGCCATATAGGGCTTTAAAGGTAAGAACCAGCACCTTGAACCATATCTGGTATGCTATAGGAAGCCAGTGCAGAGTTTTTAGGGCGGGCTGGATGTGTTTCCACATGGGAAGACACAACAACAGCCTCACCACTGTATTCTGTACCAGCTGCAGCTTCCAGATTTGGGACAAGGGCAGCCCCATGTAGAGAGCATTGCAGCAATCCAGTCTTGAGGTGACCAATGCGTGGATCACCATTGCTAGGTCATTGAGTTCAAGGAAGGGACCCAACTGCCTAATCAGCCATAGATGGTAAAAGGCCAATCTTGCAGTGGCTGCTACCTGGGCCTCCATCGTTAGTGAGAGGTCCAGGAGCACTTCCAAACTCCTAACCTCCAGCGCTGGCACCAATGGCGCCCATCAAAGGTTGGGAGAGGGATCCCTAACCTTGGGCTGCTCCAACTCAGGCATAGGACCTCTGTCTTCATTTGATTCAATTTCAGTCGACTCTGTCTAAGCCAACCAGCCATGGCTTTCAACACCAGGTCCACATCTCCCAGTCTAGAGTCTGACTGGCTGTCCAACAGCAGAAAGAGCTGGGTATCATCAGCATATTGATGACAACCCAGCTCATGTCTCCAGGCAATCTGGGCGAGGTGGCACATATAGATGTTAAACAGCATTGGGGAAAGCACTGCACCTTGGGGAATGCTGCACAGTAGTGGGTGCCTTCTGGACAGTTGTTCCCGAAATACCATCCTCTGTCCCCGAACTTGGAGAAACGGGGAGAGCCATTGCAAGGCCAATCCCTGAATCCCAGTATCAGGGAAGCGGTGGACCAGAAGTTGATGGTCGACTGTGTGGAATGCTACTGACAGGTATAACAACATCAACACCACCATGCTGCCTCGATCCAGGTGCCTTTGGAGATCATCTGTGGGGGCAACCAGGACTGTCTCTGTCCCATGGCCTGGTCAGAAGCCAGATTGGAAGGGGTCTAATATGGAGGCATCATCCAAAAAGCCCTGCAATCGATTCACCACCACCGTCTCAATTAATTTACCCAGATATGGTAAGTTGGATACCCAGATACGGTAAGTTAGGTTTTATGATGTTTTACTTTGTAAGCCAGCTCAAGCAGGTTCTCTAGACAGGTCATATAGAACTGTTCTAAATAATAAATAAATGTTTGATTGCTTTGTAACGCTGCTAGCCTTCTGGAAGCATGAAATCTCTCTGCTCTCTGTATAACTATGCCAGCCTTCTTGTTCATCAAGAAATATAGTATAGAAATTTTAACTGCTCATAAAATGGGTGGCCATTCTTTTTGAAATTTTGCAGGGATGATTTGGCAAGTCATACAATTCTAAGAATTTCATCCAAACTGAATGGAAAACAACAGCATTACAGGCCATATCCGCTCCCCATCATCCGTAGACTTCTTGAAACAACCAGGTTGTTTCAAAATCCTGCTTTTTCAGATTTCCCCAAATGTGTGCACACTACCCCACCCCCCCAGAATTAGTTATGTGTATGGATTTTTTCAGAAGTTATGTTCCCACTCACTTGTGTGTGTGTGTAGTAATTATACACGCCCATCATTTATAGAGTCCTATAAGAATTAATTTCCATGATTACTGTAAAAGTTCTAAATCACATAACAATAGCTCAAGAGGATAAAGCTGTATGGTCCATAAATAGTATATTTCCCCCCACACACGTAAACTCTACTTTGTTCACCCAGTCCTGTTTAAATCTTAGGTCAAATTTACATCTGAATTTTCCCCTAGAATCATTCTAGTTTCAAAAAAAACTGTCTATACCTGTTTCTAGTTTCAAACCATACTTGTTCTAGTTTATAAATTATTGTTTACATTCATTAATTGCTCTCCTGTGGTCAAGCTAGCATTATACTGCTTTAAACAAATGCTGTTGCTTAGTACTCTTCAGACCCCCTGGAGTGAAATTTGAAACCAGCGTGAAATGAGCTTGGGAAAAGACAGCAGTCAAAGGGAGGTGTAAATTGGGCCTTAATATCAGTGGATAAAACATATATTTTACATTGTGTACTTGAATTTATAATTGGTTTTTGTATACTTTTCATATACAGTCGCAGTAATTCAGTCTTAAAAATAAAGGAAAAGGTTTCCCTTGCTTGAAAGACAGTTGAATAAGACTTTAAGGATTTGGTGTCATCTCCACTTCCAAGCCAAAGAGCCAACACTGTCCAAAGAAGTTTCTGTGGTCATGTGGTCGGCATGACTAGACGCTAAGGCACACGGAGCACTGTTACCTTCCCACCAAAGTGATGCCTATTTATCTACTTGTAATTTCTTGCTTTCAAACTGCTAGGTTGGCAGGAGCAAGGACCAAAGATGGGAGTTCACTTTGTCACGCAACACTCAGGTCTCGAACTTCTGAACTACTGGTCTGCAGTTCAGCATCTTAACCACTTGAGCCAGTCTTAGATTTGCTGTTTATGATTGCCTGTTAGAAGCTTATGAGAACAGGGCTCTACAAGTTAATGTATCAGAATAATAAACATGGGGAAGACTTTTAACATGAGTGCCAAAATAAACTATATCCTGTAGATGTACTGTAAAATCATTTCTTTGTTTCTGGCTGACGTAATGTATTCTGGTCAGCCAGACATACCCATTTGGTGTGAATATGGGAGTTTAATGGAAATACAGAAACATATGTTTTGCTTCTTTTATTTCTTGCAGTAAGACTGGGTTTTAAAAATGCAAAAGCAGAGCATGGAAACTTAGCATGGTATTATGGACAATCAGGGCTTTTTTTGTAGAAAAAGCCCAGCAGGAACTCATTAGCATAATAGGCCACACCCAATAGCAGAAACTCATTAGCGTATTAGGCCACACCACTGACCACACAGCTTATTAGCATATTAGGCCACACCCCCATGTTACCAGAAGAGTGGTCATCCAGCCACACTCACCTTTTGCTTCTTATTCTGTTTACCTTGTTTCTTGTCAAAACCCAGGGCTTTTTTTGTAGCAGGAATTAATTTGCATGTTAGGCCACATACCCCTAATGTAGCCAATCCTAATGAGTTTCTGCTGTTGGGTGTGGCCTATTATGCTAATGAGTTCATGATAGGTGTGGCCAACTCAGGAGCCAGCCGGAACTCTGTTCCTATGCGTTCCTGCCCCAAAATAGCCCCGTGTACAATTAATTATGACATGTTTGAGTTTATGATAAGTGTATTAGAAATTATTTCTGTAACTTGTGGAATGCGTTCTACAAAAAAGTTTGGCTGTTACTAGATGCTTATCTTACCCAGTTGCTAAAGGAATTATCTACCTTTTCACTCTTATTAAAAAGGAATTCAGATTACAACACATGTTTGCTGCTTTAAAAAAGAACATTTCAGTTTCAAGATAATAGAGTTGTCTATCTTTTAAAAGGAGATAAGCGGCATAATCTACAGTTTTCATTGTGTTAACAAATGACTTAAATTCTGGATAAGCTACTTTAAAAAATCAAACCCAACAGCCATTCAAACAACCCCAGTCCACAAAAAATCCCCCTGAACCACAAATATTTTTAGCTGCTGACAAATGTCAGACTGTGCTTACCAACCTCAAGGTAGGGCCTGATGTTCTCCTGGAACTGCAACTGATCTCCAGACTACAGAGATAACTTTCACTGGAGGAAATGGCATCATCAGACAGTGGACTCATCCTATCCCTTCTAAGCACCTGCTGTCCCCAAACTTTACCCTCTTCAGGGTAAACTAGACATGGTGGTGTCCTCGTGTCTGCCATGAATATGCCACCAGCATTTTAAAGTGTAAAATGGGTGATCTAAAAATGTTGTGAGCATAGTGGAATGAGGCTCTCTTGTTCCTCCTTGCACCTTTTCAAATGACAATGCTGCCCCCCTCCCATGCTCCTGTGGCTGTTTTTGGGACTTTAAAAAGCAGGTGGAAGGGAGACAAGAGGGCCTTGTCCCACTGTGCTGTGGCACTTTTAAATCTTCCATACTTGTCTTTAAACGGGTGGTGGCCAGTGTTCCCTCTAAACTGAGTTAGTGTGAGCTAGCCCACAGTTTTTTGGCCTCCAGCTCACACATTTTTCTCTTAGCTCAGGAAGGATAGCTCCAGAGCAAACTGATTTATGCTGCAGCCAAATCTCTCGCTCACAACTTTAATGCCAGTAGCTCACAAAGTAGAATTTTTGCTCACAAGACTCCACAGCTTAGCGGGAGCATTGGTGGTGGCATCCCCATGGCAGACATGAGGATGCCATCATGTGAAGTTTTGCCCTCAGGCACTAATCCCAAATTGCAGGAGTTCCCCAAGCCAGAGTTAGCAAACTTTTGTAAGACTAATCATGGCATTGGGGGGGGGGGGGAATCTCTATTACAGTTTTGGAAGCATCAAGGATCTAGTAGTAAAAATGTGACAATTCCAAAGTTGCATTTAGATGAAATGCTAAAGTTGATGAGTGGACCTCCCAGCTGCAGGGAGAGAAAAAAACCCTGATGGAATGGGACTGCAGCAAAAGACCAGAATGTAATCCCTTTCCTCCCCATTTTTTCACAACCAGAGCAAAAAGCTGCTGGGGAATGTGTATGTGTCAGTGTAGTAGGGGAAAAGGTTAACTCCCTTCTAACATCACAAATTTGACCTGTATTGCGACACATTATCCATTCTACTGCTTTTAAAGAAATGTAATGATATTTGGTTATCTGACCACAAATCTCAAACATCTCATAGAGTTGTACTCTGATAACATTCTAAAAATGAGTGGCTTGGAATGGCTTCAGAAAATTACTGCCATAATAATTCTTGAGAACTTCTTGAGAGCCATGTTTTAGCAGATAGGCTTCATAATTTCGCCAAACCTTTAATGTAGATAAGGAGCATTTTTTTAAGTTAGAGAAACTCTAATTGTTAAGTCTGTTAAGACAAAAATAATATCATAAAGCAATATATTGACTATTTCTTTAATTTAGCAGCTGGAATGTGCACAATATGAGATACAAGTGTTTCAGCAAGTTTGTATTTTACTTTATTGTTGGCTACCCCAAGTGGGTCTATGAAAAAGCAGCATATAAATTCATGCAATTAATTAATTGAGTAATTCCCCCACCCAAACATACATTCCCCAACTGAAAATTACTCCCTCAGGCTAATTCTCCAAGTGGAAATTTCTCCTGTTGTGCCTGTACTTTTCCCTAATGGAGCTTCCAGCAGCTGCAGGGGCGCTCCCAACTGAGATGACATGGGGATTAAGCAACCCCATTTCTTTGCATTGTGCCCCTGACCCATATTGCCCACCATAGCTGCCTTCTACAGCTAAATTACATTTCATTGTAAACTAATAGGATACTGTCTCTCTCAGTTTCTCTGTCTGTCTGAAGATGTACACACAGTATATATTATTTGAACGCAGCTAATATTGCCTTGTTGCTTTTTTTGAATTGATGTAAGTGTAGGATCCACCTCTGTAATCACTGACTACAGTTTATTATGTACTAGTGAGTATTTAGTTATTGAAACCAGTATTCCTTGCATAGTCATATTATGTCTTGGGGCAAGAATTCATTTAGAAAAATGAATGCATGGAGGGGTGGATTGGATTTGGAGCTGCTAACCCCATTCCAAAGCTCCACATATTCAAACATCCCATATGTACAGGGCCCATGAATGTAGAATCGTATGCAAAATCTGTACTCTGGAGAAGCTGAGCATACAGATTATTCATATGGCCAAACACACAGAGAGACACATATTATGTGATGGTCTAGATGTATAAAAATCTTCATGTTAAAGTTCCAGTGATTTCTGGAATGGTATATTTTACTCTCTATTAATTATTTCTTTCTTCTTTTTTTTGGAAAACACATATCACACCCACCAATGCAATCTGCCAGCAACTTTAGTGTTCTGAAATTAAATTCCTGTGGTGGATTGAATTTTAAACCACCCATGTGTTCATCCATTGTAAATAACAATGTAGGCTATTCACTTGGCAGCATTACTGACAATCCTCCTGACATGCTTTATTACTAATTACCATCACTGCAGAGTGTTCACACCACTGTGGCTAGGGTTGTGTCAGCATTTCCATGATCAAATTATACTTTAAAGGTTTTAAACAAAGCATGCATGGCAAACACCCTAAATTGTATTATGTATCTCAAATTGCAAGATCCTTGCAATGGATGCACTCACAGGTTCACACAAAAGATAACTAACGTATTGAAGCAGTATATCATTACCACTGTGTTTGCTATATCACCCTCCTTAAGAGGATCTTTTTTCCAATAATTATAGGTGAAGAGTGGAAAAGATAGCTGGCTTATAAAATATTTGTATTACAGATGAGCAAACATTCCCTATTTCATTTCTTTCCATATTCTTGTCAACAGTTTCAGTTCCTCACTTTTTTTTGCGACTGATTTTTTAAAAACTTTTTTTGCAGGATGCATGGTATTTATATACAATTTACATGGTATTTACATGGGCAACATATGCCACTTAGAAAATAATATATCCATTATGCAGATTCAGCGATTCACAGATAACATTAAAAATGCATGCTTTTAAAGAACAGAAAAAGACAAAAAAAAAGAATCCTGGATGCAGTTTGAAGAAGAGAGAAGCAAAAATTGAAACAGATTTATAGGTTGAAACAGTACAGATGAGAAATCAAAATTATCCCTAACTTACACTGCAGTCATGTCCACCCCACTGGCCATGGAACAGAATGACATGATCAACCTTTGGCAACATGAAAAGAAGTCTTTCCAGACTGGTCAGAAACCATGCTTGCCAGGTGAATGAGCCCTTAAACATCTCATCAATTTATAACTAGACATGTATACATCAAATTAGTATATCCATTTGTCCATGATAAACAAAGTAAACTAGACTACAGGTGGAAAAAGAGTCAACATGTAATCAAAATGGGGGAGGGATAATAGCAATAATGTTCACAAAGAGACTTACATGAACTATAAAAAGAGAGCTAGGCTAGGGAACTGCTGAAACATGCATGGACCTTCAGGTTAAAGTTGTTCAATAATGATGTCTTACATCCCTATACATTGCCCAATATATGTGTCTAGATTTACTAATAGTATTTATACATATGATTTTAACCCCCTCCAAATGCAAAATCTGTTCAAATCACCTGTTTGGCAGTGTCTCCCTCTGTCTCTGTCACTCTATGCCTCTGTGTTTTAACACAGGCTCTGCCTTGAACATAGACAGCACAGAATGAAGTTTCAGGACACAATTCTGTAGGTCAAGTTTAAAAGCCATCTGATTCCCTCAGGCAGTTTTGGGGTGTGAGGAGTGCAAGACACATTCTAATGTGATCTAGCCAACAAGCACCAACATATTTCAATGAATCTTTGCATGCACATGTCTAAGTTTTGATTACTAACTTGAGCTCCTCCCTTATTTTGAAAATGAAGAAGCAGAAATGTTCTAAATACAGTATCTGAAATGAGACTTCTTAAACATTGGCTTGGATTTGATGGGCCTTCTGCTCATGAAAAGGGTATAATATTTGCTTATTCCATCTTCCTAGTCCAGACCATCACTTGTCCTGTGCTGCTCCTGTTCCTTCAGCCCTCCAGTAACTATTTTTCAGGGAAAATAAGGACCTGCAGCAAGACAGGGGAAGTGGGAAAGATACCATTCTATGAGGGCAGTTTTGTTTGTGGTCATTTGGGTCCAACCCTTATAATATACTAGTAATACTGGTAAAATGTAAGTATGGCTCAAAAAAAGTAGTGGCCACATTTCTCTTGGAATCAACTCATTAAAATATATTTATCAAGCTAAATACTTAGTAGGATGGTGCCAATATTTGTCAATTAAAAGTGAATGATCCTGCCTAACTCAGAACTTGATTTTTTTTTTAAAAAAAAGTTCTGTCTCCTCTATCACTGAGAAAGTTAATTTAACTGAGTATCATTCAAGCAATCATTTTCTACAGTAAAAGTCTAGGAAGTTGTGAATTATTTGATTTCCGTCAAACCCACAGGCAATTCTAAAAAGTCATTTTTAAGGGCAGGTTTAAATGATGCAATAAATGCTGGGTCTTCTGAACGCTAGTCAAATTTCTCCTTTCCCAAAGTTAAAAAAAAAAGTCCAAACAAGAAACCTTAAAAGTACCAGGTGGATTGCAAGATCTTTCAGGAAATAAAGAAGAGCTTTTCCTCATCTCTCTAGTTTATTTTGTGGCATGCATCCAAATAAGAAAGGCTGCCACTGACATCGACAATTTTACAGCCAACTCAAGTCAATTCAGGATGAGAGAACTTCATACGCAAAAGACTCCTTTTATATTAATAGGATTGGCATGCTTTCACTAAGTTGGTAATTTTATCTTTTGGATCAAAACTAGTTTTACTTTCCTTTTGATTGCATATATGGACCACTGAAGCATTTAATGTGTAAAAGTCTTTGTAGTACTACTTTTCAGAGATTCAGGCTCGACATAGATGCTTATGAGAAGATTGGAAGGGAACATATTGAAAATACTTGGAATATTTTTACAAGCTCATATATGTACCATATTCATTTTCACATTTATCATATGTATAAAAATATATTTCCTGTAAGAAGAATCATGCCTTGTTACATCCTGCTACACCTTATAATATCTTATGAAGATCCTGGGGGAACCTGTTATTATGCCAATTGGTAAACGTAAATTAAAGCAATTCGGCTAACAGAGCATCTTATGGAGCGAAAAATATGGTACTTGTAATTTCTTGCTTTTTAACTGCTAGGTTGGCAGGAGCTGGGACCAGAGATGGGAGTTGGGTCTCGAACTGCTGAACTATCGACCATCTAGACTGCTGTTTAGCATCTTAACCACTTGAGCCACTGCAGCCCCTTTAACATTGTTTATGCTATTAAATGCCAACAATGCCCTTCAGATCTCCACATAGGGCGAACAGGTCAAACTCTACACCAAAGGATAAATGGATACAAATCTGACATCAAGAATCACAAAACTGAGAATCCATAGGAGAACATTTCAATCTGCCAGGGCATTCAGTGGGGGACCTCAAAGTAGCTGTTTTACTGCAAAGGAATTTCAGAAACAGACTGGAAAGGGAGATTGCTGAATTACAAGTAATTGCAACACTCAGGACAATGGGACCCCCAGACAGAGAGAGAGAGGCTGAGTTCAGACTGGCACTTTGGCCCAATATAGGCACCTTTCTCAAGAGGATTAAGTGGGCCAGTTCACACAGCTACAGCTGTCTGGCATTCCCCTGCTGTACTCACCCCATCCTTTAACGATTCACTCCCACTCCCACTTTTTAAAAGTACCAGGTGAAAGCCAGGGCAAGCCGAGGTGGGTGCATTGATCATCCCGCTTCCCGGAAGTGTGGACATAAAAAAGCCACAATCAGGCAGCGCTGGTAATGTGAACCCACTGATCCGGCAGAAATGCACATAACCACCCATGCACATTCAACTGTTCAATGCTGCTGCGTCTATGTGCCCATGCACCTACATGCAGATCAGTGGAGTGGACCAAAGCCACGTGCAACCACAGCACCACCAGGGGCAGCCTTGCAGTGAGACCGCTCCATTCCGCCTTCTCCCCGGCATGCTGCTGCATCAGTCGATGCAGTGCGACCGGGAATCCCCGCCACAACTTGGCCTGGGTCTTTTTGCCCCGCCTCCCTTGCACTTTATACTGCCAATCTGTCCTCAGCCAGAGAGAGAGAGAGTCAGTCTATTAAGAAGCTTCTGTCTGAGAGAATATGGGACAGCTGGCTGAGTGGCTATAATATCTACATGGTAGTTGTCATCCAAGTTCAGCTTGAGAAAGCCCTGGCACTAATCAAGTACTTAGACATTATATATAGGGTGTATGCCAAGGATGCAGAGCCAGCTTGGTTGAGGTAAGATGAGAATTTTAGGGTGCAGGCTGTGCTGAATTCAGAGCTGGCTTGGAACAAGAAGAGCCTGCAGTTCTGGTCACAGTGTATGGGCTTGGCACGAGCCATGTCTGGGACATACTCTGACATCAGGCATCTGATCTGTAAAGAATCAGGTGATGTGCCACGGGAGGGGTGTGGCAGGCATTATGTTCAGCCCTGGGGTGATGGCCCTGGTACTTGTTTCAGCATGGCAATGGAAGGCTGTTGATGCAGTGTCAATTGAGTATTACCTGCAGAATACCAGCAGAGGCTAGATTGCCAGCACCAGAGTTTGGGATGCACACATTCTGGATTGGGGCTGTGTCAACAGCAGCCAGATTGGGCCTGTCTGGCCACTACTTATAGCAAATCCGCCACTGGCAGTCCAGTGCCTTTGGGGGCTGCATTAGATAACACAGTGTGCTTTGTTTCTTACAGGTACAAGCATATCACAAAGCCTGCTCAGGGTTTTCATCCTGGGCTACTCCATTGTTTTCTGGGTGAAGAGGTCTACTTAGCACTCAGCTGGCTCAGCACTCAGAGACTCAGCTGGCCTTCCCCCTCTGGTGAATGTTCAATGGTGTGGCAAGAGGGGATATTGTAGGTCCAGCTCCTGCCCTCTCTCCACCAGGTATTGAGGCAGGGCACTTGTCCCAAAATTCTAGGTGAGAATGATTTAGTGTCGACCAAGGGTGCTGTGCTAGTAATAGGAGCCATTAGCAACATCAGATGAATTCAGGTAGATTGCCCTGGAGTGTTGCTGGTTCATTTGGAGCTCCTTCAGAGGTGGGTCTGAATAGGTGCCTTTAAGCCTCTGGCCATTGAGAATGCTCACTGTTATGTCAATATGGTCATTAGAAAGGCAGTGTTGAGGATGGGACAGCTTTTATGCCCCATCCTTCCACCCACCATGATATGCTGCATCTTTATAAAAACAAAAGGGTCCATTTATCTGAGGATGGTTGTGACTTTTATCTGGCTGATCTTTATCAAGGCTTACATGACATAATAGTCAGCAGGTGGGCCAAGGGGTGCTAAGCTAGGCTAATCCCTTGTGTGGCAGGAATAGTGAGGGTTGCTTTGCATAGGTAGGGTTAATTGGCAAGCACCCTGAGACATCTGCATGATGGAAGGCATGTCCAAAACAGGCGACCACATGCTGTGCAGCTGGGCACACTGTGGAGATGCCCTTGGTGCTGAGTGGCATCATTTAAACCTGGTAGTAGCCTTGCAGCACAGCAGGGCAGAGGGAGGAAACTGGGTGCCTCTTTGCACATATGGCTGCACAGGCAGTGATAAACAAGGCCAGAGGAAATGCTGGTCAAGTCTGGAGCCAGGCTGGATCTGTCCAAAGGCAGTCTGCCCTCAAAAATTGTCATCTTATTGAAATAAACAGTGATGTAAATGAGCCATTTTTGTAAGTGTAATACAGTTAAATAAACTCGATAAATTATGCTTGATTATCTTGTGTCTTAATTTGGGAGTGCTGGGGCAAATAATATATGCTGTAGGTACCCATGAGTAATGAAGAAAAAGAAAGCTGGTAGGGGAGGATAACGTTTGTTAGAATTCAGTCCTGAAAATGATAAACCATTAAAGCTTATTTGCTTACCATCAGTGCCTTTCTGGTGTACATATCAAGGGAAATGTTCCTCCTGATTTAAAATCAAGGTGTCTGTTGTACTTAACAGTTTAAAGGACATATGTTGAAAGGAGAGCAATATTAGAAAGTCTCCAAAGGCTTATTCAGATGCAGCACCAATTTAGCAGTTTTTGTGATGGAAATGAAACATCAAAATGGCTGCCTCTTGTGTGTCATCTAAATGTCATCTGACATGAAAATTTTTACTGCAATTTAAGGTGGAACAGATTCGGAGATGAAACCTTGTGTAGTAATTCCATGACTGAAATTAGATTTGGACTATAAACTTGCTGATTCACAGCCTCTGACCCTCAGCATCTCTTTTATAGTGGTCCCTAAAAATGTCAAGGGGGTGTCCTGGCAAAATGGGATACCCAAGAATTTAGCACTTTTCTCCAGCACCAGCAGCTGATTAATATTTATAGTACAAACTACAAAAATGCTTATTAATAATAAATAATAATGACTAAAGGACAATGGTTTAATGGAACTATTTTAATTGCTCCCAGTTTTTTCTATGCCAGTGTTTTCATCAGGGATCCTCTGAAGAAAATCAGCCAATGCTACTTAAAAACACATCAATAATTAGGTAAAATAGAGGAAATGCCAATAATTCATCACTGATCTTCTCACAGAGCCTGGAGATAATCATTAGTAAACCTCACCACACAGAGGCTGTAATGTTTAAACCTACCATTTAACACTTTATTCTAGATAGTTAAGAAAAGAGAGCTATGTTCCTTGGTGAAGCTGAAACATGCCTTTCTGATAATTTCTAAAGCAAGAATCCATGTTCCTAACTTTGGATAAAGTCAGCAAAGCAACAGCATTAATCTGCTGGTGCTGCAGTCATCATTCCGTAATCTCAGGATGTTCTCCAGGTACCAGTTTCAACAATAGTATTTTCTATCATTGCTTCATGTGGAGAATCCGTTAAGTTCTGTGATAACAGGTTCATCTGTCTGGTTTATTTCCCACATGCTGTACTTCATTTGCCCTGATTGCTATGATAAAAACAAAGTACAGAATCTTTATTTTTGGTATAATGACTCAAATGCTATCATGGCTTTAGAGGAACATAGCTTGTAAATGGGGCTTATAATTTCTAGCCTTAAAGGTATAAATATTCAACAAATTGTTGCTATAAGGAGAAAAGAAATCTATACAGATAATGAGCTAAACAGTTGCTTAGAGATTCAGAGACTGTTTAGAACTGTAAGGACGGATTCTACATGACCTTTACCTAGATGTGGACCTTTAGGCTATCTACTTTCAGTAATTTAGAGAATGCAAAGACAGCATTTTCCTTTCCATTGCAAGGGTATATGCTGACCCTAAAGCAGTGACAAGATTGTCTTCCTTTTTCTCCAGCCTTGCATACCAATGAATGGAAGCAGTTGCACTCCCATTTCAACCACACTTCTATAATGTGCAAAGAATTAGAAATGCCTCCTAGGACTATGCCTCTGCACACTTTTCCCAGCACTTACCTATACTGAGTTCATCAAATTCAACCTTAATTGAGTCTAACACTTATCTCAATGGATTTTATATTGTCAGTGGGTGTGACCCCTTTTGGGGCTACATGCAAATGCAAGCAACGGTGAATCAGCATACATTAGTAATTACTGGGGACAGATTTTTTTTTCAAATATTACAGAATCTGAAGAGCCAATAGCACTGTTCACATGTTACAACATCATGCCTTGATTTGTAAAAAAAGAGACAGCTGATTGTGTACAAATGAAAAATAGGGTCTAGTATGTGGATAAACATGGGGTTTAAATGGAACATTCAGTTATATATGCACTGAATGTAACAAGATAATTGTTCAACTCATGTATAAAGACTAATCAAATTTGTTTCAGTGAAGGCATGTACATATTGCATATACATCTGTTTGTAAGACAAATCCAACATATGTTCACTTTACACATAAAACCAGTGACCAGTAACCTGGATAAATGTATGGCACACTGGGTGACCCTGGGCCAGACCTTTTTCAGCCAAATCCAGCCTAATGGTTGTTGCTGTGAGGATGAACAGATAAGAGGATTGTGTGTGCTGTCTTGAGCTCTTTGAAAATGGGCAATGTGATAGTTGGAATTGCTATAATCCACAATCTTACACAATGTTTAACTTTGATATTTTGGATACCACAATTGAAGTATGTTTTATGATTTGTTTCTGTTCCTCATACTGTGGTTCAGTGTGGCTAACTCAACAACTGTGGAAATGCTGAGAGCATGGATGCTCAATTCGCTGAGAATTACAGGTAACAGTCTCAGCAGACAAATGTTCAATGGAATGAGCAACTGCATCTGAGCAACTCAGTCCAGTCTGATTGTGGGGGACGAGGTGTCTGAAAAATGCTATTTCATTCTGCTTTCTTGGTACTCCTGTCACCACTACTGTATCTGACATTACTGCCCCCTCCAGTTTAGAAGGAACATTGTTAAAAGGAAAAACAACAAGGACAACATTTTATATGTAATTTTATGTTGACACAACAGCACCATTATGGAAGTGCACATTCATAACCTTCATTAGAGGTATAGAGGGAGGTAGTAGGAGGTGGGATCAGTCAAAATACCAGGCTTTTAACAGTAGTAGAACTTTCACTGTAGAATCCTTAGTTTTGTCTGACTTCCTGCTGATCCTGAGACTTATTACATGTAGTGAATACGAGTATTGTTTACATACTGTCAGTGTAAAAGTGTTCAGTAGAGTACATAATCAAAATACAGGCTCCTGCTGCTTGCCCCCTCTGAAAAAGACAATGTTCCCTCCTTCCTGTTTCTGAGAAATTTACCCAAATTATAATTTGGGAATTTTTGAGATTAGAACACCATTTGACTAATTGGTTGCATTTAATTAAACATTACTTATTTCTGCAGACTGAGACCAGAATATAAATTAACTAGGAAATTTGTAATGAAATTTGATTTACTTATTACACAATTCTCTCTCTCTAATTCCAGTGTAAAGTTTCTTTGAAACTAATGATCTCCCATTTTCTTAAATCTTTGGAACTAATAGACTATTTAATGTATCCAGTTCTAATGTGGAGTAAAAAAAAGTCTCCTATATCTTAAAACATGCTTTGGGTTTGTAAGAGGTACGCTATCTTCCTGGCTGATTACTTGCCAGAGAACTCATAATAGTTCTATTTCACTTTGTGCAATCAAGCACAACATTCCCTTGCTCCTGGAATGGTACATACAATTCAAAATGTGCAGAAGAATGGCCATTGGGATAAGAAATACACTAAAGCATAGTAAAAAGAAAAAGCCTCATTCACCTATTCAGTATATGTTTAGGTTTGAAACACAATTTGGACTATAAATCTTTGAATATTTTTTGTAAAGCTTCATCACCTTAGTCCTTAGTATACTGTATTGGAGAAACATTCTATTGATTTGAATATAATTTATTTCTTAGTAAGGGCTGGGAGGCCAACACATAATAGCCCCCACAGAGGCCACTTTTAATTACTCCATGTGGTAGCTGCTATCTGAAGATAAGCTTTTTTCTGTCCAATGTGAATCAGCTTAGGCACCTCAGTAGCCCAGTTTGAAGAGTACTGAATAAAGGACAGTTCAATAAATTACAAAATCCCTACCAACCAGGCACTTTTGAGTAGAAAATATATAATAATATTGGGTTGAAAATTACATGGGGCTTTACTTTGTCAGTGTGAAATGGCAGTGACATCTAATAAGTGTTTGCTACTCTGATTGCATGTTAATTTATGCACACTATAATGTACAAAATTTATGGTAAATATAATTATTTTATCTACCTTCAACACTGCTTGGAGAAACACAATTGAATGAGTTTGGTTTGGTTTTTTGTTTAATAGTCCCCAAAGATTGTCATCTGAATGCCACTATCAGGGAATGTTTCTTTTTACAAAAGTTTCCGTGTTGTTGTTTTTTAATGTGCTGCAGAAAGGTGTGTTTCACTTTTGTAACTGGAAGGAGAATTTAACATAAATTATCATTAACATTTTTTTAATTGAATATTTTTTTCATTAAAAAATTTCAGTGAAAAATGCTATAATGCTCTCCAAGTCTTAGGGAAAGGGCAGGAGAGAAATATCATAAATAATGAATGAATACATCATTGGTAATTAAGCATCCACTATTCCAGATGTTCTGATAGTATCACAATCTCCCTGGACTGTTCTCCCAGCTCTAAGCTGTATTTTCCAACTAAATTAGAACTTGTGATAGATCTTGCACAGATATCCAAATCATTACGTGCTTGCTATATAAATCTTTGCCATTTCAAAAAACAAAAAAGCACTCTTCCGTCAATCTGATATTATTGTTTTGCTATTGTTTGCTATTGCTGTTGCAATAATTGATAAATAATGGGCTTTGCATACCATACAATAAAGTACAGGCAATAGGTTTACCCAGCTTTTTAATTATTTTGATCTTTTAAACCAATTTAATTACATTGATTTCAGAAGGTTTAAAATGGACTAACGAGGCTCTGGTGTACCTGTCACTTATATGATTTAAAGAACTCAGATCTTTTCAACACTGCAGACTGGTATATTATGGAAGTTCTTGAGAAGCAGGCAGAGCTTTCTTAAAATATTTGTGGAAGTCTTTTACCAAAAAAATAAGCCACCCAATATTATATAGACTTGCTTAGTTTGGCATACATACTTTGAAAAGCACCATTTCTCTAAATGCCCATTTAACTGGACAGTAGTTATTTCAGCAAACTGGTAAAGCAAGAAACAGACAATACTATACAGTATTATTAACATTTTTCCATTTTCTTAAAGCAACCAGCAAGATTGCTCTGTTTTTGAAAAATGTAACTGAATTACTGGTCAGATTTTAAACATAGCTGATCAATAGAATCAAACATTCCATTATGACTCTAAAGCTTTTTCCTTTTAGATATGTCTATTTAACACCAATTAATGTTAATTGGAGTCACTAGCATGCAATGGGATACAGTCATTAACCATCATTGCCTTGCTCTTGCATATTAAATACCTCAGGTGGAAAGTTTCTTTCTTGGATTAAAATAATATTTTAGTATTGGGGCTATAAAGAAAAAAAGGTAGTGTTTTTCAGAATTTTTTTTTAAAAATCACAGTTGTTATATGATAAAGTATTTGTAGAAAAACCATACCTGAGGATCTTGCAATAATGATCTTTTGTATAATGTCTAGGAAAGACAGTTCTTTGCTAAACATAATCTCAGTTGGCACCATCAGTCTTATAACTGATCTATATCTTGCTGTAGCTTTTATTTTTTTTATTTTTTTTAATATATTTTTATTGAAATTTTTCAAGAACATAACATCTTAATATAGAATACAGATTTTTTTTTGCAAGCAAATTGACTGATAGTACGTACATTTAATTAAGTTAACCAGCAAAGATGTAATTTATGATTAAAGGCAACCATAACTGTGCAACGCTATAAGATAAATCACTGGAAAAAAATTATTATTATTATTTTTAAATACTGTGACCCTTTGTTATTTATTCTATATAAGAAAAAATTAGTGAGTTAGTATTCAAAAGCTAAGTTCAAAACTGAAGTAGTGATGCGTATGTCGTGTTTTCCGGGAGCAGTTCTTTGCTGTAGCTTTTATATGGCCACTGAAATGACAGAGGATATCCTGGAGGAACCATATGATTCTTTTCCAGTGCCTTGGCATCTAGTCATGCCGGCCACATGGCCACGGAAATGTCTTTGGACAGCGCTGGCTCTTTAGCTTGGAAACGGAGATGAGCACTGCATCCCTAGAGTCATATTCGACTGGCTTTCGAGCAAGGGAAACCTTTACCTGTTCACAAAAGAAGTGAAAGAGAAATGTTTGTGCAAGGATTTGGTGAAAGAGTAGCTGATACCTTTGGGAAAAGATATATAAAGATCAAAGTCCTTCTGCAGACAACCAAAGAATTAAAAAGAATTGGCACAGATTTTTGATTTATGAAACAGAACTAGAGGTATTGCTGCCTACCACACACAGTTATGTACACAGCCAGTATTGGTTTACCATTTTGAGTATTGGCTACCCATCTGTTTCAGGGCATAGTGTTGGCTCATATGGTTCTTAAATAGTTTGGACCCAGGGTACCCTGAAGGACCATCTCCTTCTGTACTCTCCAGACTACCTCTCAAGCCATGCTCTCTATGCCTCCACCTTCATAGGCGAGGTGGCTGCTCTGAGCCTGTTCACAGGGAGGGCAGGATACAAATAGATCTAATAAATAAATAAAACTAGATGTGGCATTTTCCTTGGAGGCACCTTGCCTTTGGAATGAATTCCCTGTTGTGGCTCACTTGGTGCTTGCTTTACTGTCTTTTAGGCACTAGGCCAAAATACAGCTTTTTATTCAGGATTAATATTAGGGCTAGGGTTGTTTTAAGTATTGAGCGGGAGGCGATGAATCAAACAAACAAGCTTTTATTCAAATACACTGCTTCAGCTCAAAAGACAGCTCTATGAGAGTGGCACCTTAATTTATACTGTTTCCAACTCGTAACTTCAAACAATGTAACTATGTATAAACAATCCTATTGGACCTAAGTGAGGTTCAGCAATTGTTTACTTAGAGTGGCTTAAGGACCAATGAGAGTCTTTATTTGTAGACAATCAGAAAGGGCCTTTTGCATCCCAAAGTCTCTGCAAGCTGTGGCTGTAAAATAATAAGAATACAACACTGCTCCCCCCTAAGTTCAAACAACATAGTCTTGTAAGTGTGGGGGCGGTCGTCTGGTCCGTCGGGAGCGGCACAGCAAAGGTAGACCCATGCTGGGCAACCTGAGCTGTGATGCCGGACTCCCAGGGGAGTGGTCCACAATGTCTGGAAGCTCAGGGAACCCAGGGACAAGACCCATTTCTGGCAGGGGGCTTACCACAGATCGGGCTGGCAGTGGCTCGGTAGACTGTCCCTGTGACAAACTGTCCTGGGCTGGAGTTGGCAGAGGGCTCCCCCCTGTCAAGCAACTGTCCCAGGCGCCGGAGTCTTGCTGCGCTGGTAGATCTGCCAATCTGGCCTCAGGAACCAGGGGGCATTGTTCTGTTTCCGGAACTGGGGAGCGTGGCAAACGTTGTTCCAAGGCAGGAACTGGGGAGCATTGCAATTGTTGTTCCGACACAGGAACTGGAGGGCGTTGCAGTTGCTCCTCAGGCGCTGGCCACCAACGTCGTAGTTGGTCCAGGTGTCTATGATGGACCTGCCCCGAGTCGTCCCTTACCTCGTAAGAGATGGGGCCTGTGGCGCGCAACACTATTGCTGGAACCCAGTGCGGACCTGCTCCAAAGTTCCTGTCGAAAACTGTGTCTCCTGTTGCGAATGACCGAGTGGACCCTGTGGCGATAGGGTCACAGTGGACATCTGGTGCCAGGTCTGGGTGGAGATGACCCAGGCGGGTGGATATCTGGCGACCCATGAGCAGCTCTGCCAGTGACTTCCCAGTGGTGGTATGCAGTGAGGAATGTTGCAGGAGTAAGAACCCGGTGAGTTTGGCCTGAAAATTCCCATCACCCAGCCGTCGGAGTGAGTCCTTGGCTATCCGAACCATTCGCTCGGCCTGGCCGTTTGTTGCGGGGTGAAAAGGGGCCAAAGTGATGTGCCGGATACCCTTCTCATCCAGGAAAGACTGGAACTCCATTGATGTAAATTGGGTTCCGTTGCTGGACACGAGGAGGTCCGGCAGGCCGAAAGTGGCGAAAAGGCGGTCCAGGCAGCGGGTGACAACGGCCGACGTCGTGGAGGTAACAGGGATGACCTCCAGCCACTTAGAGTATGCATCCACGACGATCAGCAGCGTTCGGCCCTGAAAAGGCCCAGAAAAGTTCACGTGGATGCGGGACCATGGTCCCCTCGGCTTCTCCCATGGGTGAACTGGAGTTTCTGGGGCTGCTGGTCATGACTCCTGGCACGGCTGACATGTTCGGACCCACCGCTCGATCTGTTGGTCCATGCAAGGCTACCAAACATAGCTTCTCGCCATGGCCTTCATTTTGACGATGCCCAGGTGCCCTTCATGTAAGGCATCCAGCACTCATTGGCGAAGTGGGGGAAGGACGATGACTCTATTCCCCCACAGCAGGCACCCCTTATTGACCGATAGCTCTGATGACCTCGATACGAATGGCTGGAATTCTGCATCGAGTGTCCCGGATGGCCCTCCCCTCCACACATAAGTGTAGACTCTTCTAAGCGTGCAATCCCGACTAGTGTGGAACGCAATGTTGGCAACGGAGAGTGGAGGCTGTAGCAGCTCCTCAATCAATAAAACTTCCTGGAGTGAGGTCACGGGTGGTTCAGACGATGGAAGCGGTAGCCGGCTAAGGGCGTCAGCGTGCCCAATGGTCTTTCCAGGCCTGTGGAGGAGACGGAAAGAGTAAGCGGACAGAAGGACTGCCCAGTGCATCATTTGGGGGGACAGTATCTGTGGGGTCTGCCTGTCGGCTGTGAAGATGGCCAGCAATGGCTTGTGTTTGGGGATGATCTCAAAGTCCCGGCCATAGAGAAAATCATGAAACTTCTTCACTGCCGCGATGATCACTAGGGCTTCCCGATTGATTTGGGCATAGTTCCTCTCAGCGGATGATAACGTTCTAGAATAGAAGGCAATGGGGGCCAGAAGGTAGACGGTGACTGAGCACGGCCCTGATTCCGTAGGGCGACGTGTCACAAGCGAGGACGAGGGGCTTCTTCTCGTCGTAGTGTACTAGGATGGCATCGGAGGCAAGGAGGGCTTTGACGGCTTGGAAAGAGGCATTTTCCTGCCGACCCCATGCCCATGGAGCTGACTTGTCCAGAAGCCAATGGAGTGGTTCCGCAAGAGCTGCTTTGTTGGGCAAGAACGCATGATAGAAGTTCAGTAGTCCTAAGAAGGACTGCAGCTCTTTCTTGGACCTTGGCGGGGGTGCATTGCGGATTGCTGTAACCTTGTCTGGAGCAGGGTGGATGCCATCTGCATCTAGGTGGTAACCCAGGAACTGCACAGAAGGGACGAAGAACTCGCATTTCTCCTTCTTCAGTCGAAGTCCGACATCCTGTAGCCGTCGAAGGACCTCTCGCACTCGAGCAGCTAGTTCTAGATCAGAGACTCCAGCGATTAAGACGTCGTCAAAATACGGTATGATGCTAGGCAAACCTCAGAGAAGGTGCTCCATGAGCTCTTGAAAAATGCCGGGGGCGACGTTCACGCTGAACTGCAACCGGTTAACTTTGAAGGCACCTCGATGTGTCACGATGGTTTGAGCTTCAGTGGCGGCGGCATCTACTGGCAACTGCTGATAAGCCTGGGCAAGGTCGATTTTGGTGAATACCCAGCCCCCAGAGACTGAGGCCAGGAGGTGGCTCACCACGGGAACTGGGTATGCATGCGGCTGTAGGACCCGGTTGATGGTGCACTTATAGTCAGCGCACAAACAGACGGAGTCATCGGGCTTGAGGGGAGTGACGATAGGTGTCTCCCACTTGGCGTTGGGAACTGGCTCGAGGATCCCTTGGGCCAGCAACTTATCGACCTGTTCATCAATCTTGGGCTTAAAAGCAACAGGGCAACGTCTGGGCTTGTGGCGGATTGGTGGCACAGCAGGATCCAGGTGAAATGACACGGGTAAACCCTTGTAACAGCCCAACTCCTTCTTGAAGACCTCTGGAAACCCAGTCTCAAAGTCTACTAAGGCTGTGGTTCAACCTGGTTCACACCAACAATGTCTATGCCCAGGGCAGCGAACCAGTCCAGCCCTATCAAGCTTGTGTGGCGACCTTCTACCACGAGCAGGTTCAGACGGCCAGAGGATTTCTTATATTTGACTTGGACAGTTGCGATGCCCATGACCGGAACTTGGTTCCTCTGGAAGTCAAATAGCTGCAAGGTGCATCTTTGTAGGCGGTGTGCAGCGAAACGCGGGCAGACTTGTTGGAACGTGCTCCACAAGACGATGGACAATGCTGAGCCTGAGTCTATTTCCATCTGGCACGCTCAACCTTCAATGAAGACGGTGGCCTTGATCTTTGGACGCGGATATAGTCCCTGGTGTATATATAGGTGGTTGGTGTAGTCTTCGTACACGCTTGCTTCATGGCTGGAACTCTTTGCCCATGTCTTTGCCCTGACGACTGCGATGACGTGGAATGATATGAGTGGCTGGGGGGTAGTCACAGACCCTCGGGTCCGCTGGAACTCGTCTGTAGCCTCACGTCCCTGAGATGAGTGACACACTTTTGCTAGGTGGCCCGCTTTCCCACATGCATGACAGATGGCGTTTTGGAATTGACAGTCTCTGATCGCATGCGTGCCTCCACAACCAGCACAGCCGTTTTTTTCGCGGGCTTTTTTGAGAGCGGCGTGGGCTATTTTGACGGCGACGCAGCTTCTGGTTGGCCATTGTGCAGAATACCCCATCATCGGATTAGTCGTCCCGGGTGTCATCGGACTCAGTGGTACCGCTCTGGTGAACAGCGTCAGAGCAGCCTGGTGCGTGGCTCTGGGGACCCAATCGCAGTTCGTGGAGGGATAGGTTGGCGGCCTCTACTCTCAGTGCCTTTTCGAGGGCCGATTCAAAAGTGAGAGTCTTTAGCAAGAGTAGGGCTCGCTTGATGCTTTCGTCTTAGAGTCCGCAGAGCAGTCGATCTAGGAGGACAGACTTCAGATCAGTGAAGTGACAGTCTCTAGCAGCCGGCCTCAATGCGGTGAGGTACTCTGTTATGGACTCGCCCTCCTTCTGGTTCATCTGATGGAATGTGCATCGGTGTGCAGCAGCCGATGTCTTCGGGGTGAAGTACTCGGTTAGCCGGGCCTTGATGATGCCGAGAGGGGTCTCAAGTAACTTAGCGGGGGCAACTAGATCCCGAGCAATGTTGAATACAGCCTGGCCGCAGATATCAGAAACGTGGTGCAGCAGACATCGTCCCCGTCAATACTGTTTGCTATGTGGTAGCATTCAAGTCGCTCAAGGTATGAGTCCCAGTTCCCAACTTTTGGGTCAAACGGTTCGATATGGCCCTTGGATGCCATGCCCGTAGTGATTTAGCTCTGGGCACCCTTAGTGATTTCAGCTGGGCAGGCAGAGTGATTTCAGCTGTTCAGTTAGGACTGGGATCCCATCCTCGTCGCCAGTTTTAAGTATTGAGCGGGAGGCGATGAATCAAACAAACAGGCTTGTATTCAAACACATCGCTTCAGCTCAAAAGACAGCTCTATGAGAGCGGCACCTTAATTTATACTGTTTGCAACTCATAACTTCAAACAATGTAACTATGTATAAACAATCCTATTGGACCTAAGCGAGGTTCAGCAATTGGTTACCTAGAGTGGCTTAAGGACCAATGAGAGTCTTTATTTGTAGCCAATCAGAAAGGGCCTTTTGCATCCCAAAGTCTCTGCAAGCTGTGGCTGTAAAATAATAAGAATACAACAGGTTGCCAAGAAGTGCCTGGCAACCAGTGGGAGGGTTAGGGATGCACAATATCACAGGATGGTTTTTTTTTTAAAAAATGCAGCCTCCTGTATTTATTGGAAGTTTTTATCAGAAGAGAAAAATGGTAGCTCTAGGAATCACTGGAAACTCTATGGTACAACTATAGATACAGCAATTCTGAGAGCTATCCTTTGTCTATTCCAGTACTTGTGGCTACCCCCTTGTGCATAATGCTGTGGCTAGACTTTTGGTCAGGGCCAGTTATCAGGATCATGGGGCCACAGTATTACAGCAATAATACCGGCTTTTGATCCACTCCTAAGCCCAATTCAAATTCTTTTTGTCCTTTAAGGCCCTATGTGGCTTAGGATTAGTGTATTTGAAGGACTGTATTCTTCCATATGTTCCTACCTAAGAAAGATGATCATAGGAAGAGGCCCTCTTGATTGGCTCATTAACCAAATAAGTTCCTTGGTAAGGATGCGGGAGACAGTCTTTTCAGTGGAAGTTCCACGGTTATGCAACAGCCTCCCCAGGGAAGTATGTCTGACCCCCTCACTCTTGACCTTTAGGAGGCAGCTAAAGACTGTTTTATTCAGGATGACATACCAGAAGTTTTAAATTATTGCTTTTGATTAGTGAGATTATGTATTTTACTATGATTTACAATAATCTTGAATTCCTATAAGGTAGAAAGGTAACTAATAAACATTATAAATAAACAAATAAGTACACCCATTTTGGGCTTTTGTTTCAGTTATCATGCCATTGCTCCAACCAATTATCATGCAATTGCAGCAAGCAACCAGACCTCAAAGCAGGGGATTGCCTGCCCCCACCCAGGATTTGGAAGTCCTAATTTGGACTAATTTATCTTTCCAGCTTCTTTTAATGGTCTTCTTCTGGTTTGTGGTCTCTTTTATGGATAGTTATATACTGTTTATTCCCTGGGCTTGTTTCAATGGCTTATTGTTTTTATACTAACCTATTATTTTAATTGTAAGTCTCCATGAGCTGGACTTTGATGAGGTGGCTTATAAGCCTTCAAAATAAATAAATAAGACATTGATCAGTACATCATGTATGATCATGTATTTGTCTCCTAAATTTAGCTTACAATTCTGAGATGAAGAACTGGACACATTCCAATAGGAAGAAAATAGAACAGGAATCTGGAGGCATCTAAAAAACTAACAAAAATGATTCCAGCATAAGCTTTCTTGAGTCAGAGCTCATCATCAGATGCATGAGCTGTACATCCATTAGGCAGATGGATTTATAGTAAAAGCTGTAAACTAAAGAAAGCTGGAAGGCAGAAGGGAGGCCATGGAAACATAGACCCATTATGCACATCTTACTTTTTCTTTTTTTTTTTTAAAAAAAAATATGCAATTGCCCTATTGTAACTGTGCAGTAGTGTCCAGCAAGCATCTTACATTTAAACCACTGTGGTTCAGGTTTTATGCATGCATTTTAGTGTTATTTTACTAAATGAAAAGGAACAGAAAGGAACGCAGGCAAAGGTGGAAAACCTGATGTTGAAAATGACAAGACTTTTTTTTTAAACTGACAAGCAGCAGTAAAGCCCTTTTTTCCATATTACGGAGCACTAGGGAATTCTCTGCTGTGTTATCAGCCACTGTGAAAAATGGGAAAGATTCACATGATCTCATAATATGTGGGAACATGCTGAGCATACAGGATGCATGGTAGAACCCACTGACACTGGCATTGCAAGTTGTGATCACTGGCAACGTGTGTATTTGTGTGTGTTTGTGTGTGTGTGCACATGTCTCTGTGCATAGTTGGCTGCAACTCCAACACACTTGGCACAGGGCTGCATTTTATATGGGGGGGGGAGTCCTCTGGCAGAAATTCTGGAGAGCTTTTTTAGTCTTGTGCCACTAAATTTAAAAAAAATGGGGAGGTATATTCACTGATGCCCTAGCACAGCTGCACAGTAAGGCTAATTTCCTGCCCTTCTTACAAATTTGTGCTGTTTTCTCTTTGTGATTCTCTAATTTGATCTTGCACACTGGTCATGATCTTGGTAGTTTTTAAAAGCCTGTGCTTTGCCAATTGCATTCTGTTCTTCAAATGAATTGATCCCAAGTGATTCTTACGTTCAGCGGTTTGCAGAAGGTCCATGTGGCTCAGCTGCCATTTTAATGATAGGCTTCCGGAGACAGTCAAAATGGTTCCCCCACCAAAAAAAAAAAAAAAAACCCAAAAAACTTTTGTTCACTAAAGCATGAAGGGAAAAAATGTTTCCAAAGCTTTAGGCTTCCCATCCCAGTGTCTCTCTCCCTCTTTACATCTCATGTCAATTTCATTCTGTGTTGACGATCCCCCCCTTATTTTGTTTGCATGCAGCACTGATTTTTTTTTCTGCACTGGGGACACCGCCATTTGCTTTCTCTCTGATCCCCCTTTCAAGTCAATACTAGCCTGAAACTAAACCTTGAACAGCTCCTTTTAAACTTCCCCCATTGTTTTAATTTTTTTTTATTCAGTGATCTGAGACTAGCAATAGTCTCAAATTGCTAGACTCATGCCACTTGTCAAAAATATTTAAAATTTTAAAACAAGGGGGAAATGGAACTTGTACACCAATGAAGGGGTGAGGATGGTGGAAGGTGCAGAATGGGCAGACCAGCCTCAATGTGAGTGGGGGAGTGACCTTTGAGGTGCAGCAAAAGTGGGGGGGGGGGGTCCAAGGAATCTGTACACTTTTGAATTACCTTCAGCTTGAAAGTCAAACAAAGGAAAAATGGGCACAAAAGCACTTTCAGAAAACCTGAGGGAACAGCAACCAGAAAGTGAAGTGAGTGCTGAAGGGAGGAAAATCAATGCAGAATGACAAAAAAACCCCAACAGATGCATGGTGAAAGTGAGGGGAAACACCCATGCATAATAGACCACAGTTTAATTGAACTAACTGTGGTAATTAGGGTACTTCAAGCTACAATCTGAACCTATGACCTGAAGTAAGTTATCCAGCATTGGAAACACAGGTAGTCTTTGTCTGTTTGTTTGTGATATAAATGTAGACATCCTGGCTTGGTCCCTGGTGCTGTCCTCACCACAATGCAGGTCAGGATACCAGCCAGGGCTTTTCAAAGGAACTAGGGGAAACCATAACAATGGTGAAGTCAGCATTTGTCAGAGTAAACAAGGGTTTGACTAGATGCCTGGAAGCTGAGCCCTGGTTTCACAAACTAAAATAAACCAAGGTTTCCTGTTGAAGTCTGAACCCAGACTGTGTTGGATGGGCCAGTGCTTGGGACGGGACGCAATTATTGGATTGTTTCAGCATAACCATGACCTAGTTTGTTGTTCCCTTAATGGCTGCAGTTGTTAGAATGGCTTATAGCAGAAGGCTAATGTCCCTTTCTATGTTTTCAATTCTTCTCTTCAACTTATAGCCTCTGGCTTTTTGTCTATGAAAGAGTAGAGAAATCAGAAGGCTCATCACCAGCCTCTACCCTGGCACCTTTTCCTTCTAGCTCTATTGGTTTTGGGACATCAATCAAAAAGTCTAGTAGTTAAATGGTTGCTGCTCCCTACACATCTGCTACTGCTGGACCTGGTGCCGCAAAGGAACAGTAAAAGCTAACATAATGGTGTTCCTGAAAGAAGAAGTAAAGTGTCAGCACTGAAAACCAGCCTGAGAAAACTTGTGAGGCTTCTCAATGCAGCAGAGTTTGCTCTTCCTTATTCATTCCTAAAAGAAGTCTTGTTAGAAATTGCAGATACAATTCTTCCTTGGCTACTGAACCAAAGTTGTTTCAGCCATTTGCATAGTTTGCAGCTACACTGCTGCATACAGGAAGTAAAAAGTATATAAAAAGTGATGGGATTCCCCCCCCCCCCACTAAAATGCCTTAAGAAATTTTTTAAAAGACCAACCGTGTCTTTTTCCTTCACCTCACTTTCCCCAAACATAACAAACATAGGCTGAGGACAGACTGGCAATCTGGAGTGGGAGAGCTCCGCTTGTGAAGCGGGGGAAGGGAGCCCGTTCAAACAGCCACAGCTGTTCCCCGGCTCCCTTCCGTACTTACCCAATTCCCTGCTGCTTCTCTGCCGCTTCTGAAGGACACCGGGAGAAAGTAGTGTCCAGGGGCCGTCTGCTGCTTGTTTCCCACTTTCCGGCAGTGTGAACTGGAAGAAGGCGGGATTCAAGTGGAGGCGACAGTGTGAACGTGCCGTTTCGGCAATGTGTGCATGAGCTGAAACGGCCCTGCCATGAGCTTGTTTCCCACTCTCCGGCAGTGTGAACTGGAAGAAGGCGGGATTCAAGTGGAGGCGACAGTGTGAACGTGCCATTTCAGCAATGTGCACATTGCTGAATCGGCCCTGCCATGAGCTGCAGAGGCCAGCCCACCCGGGGCCACTCCGCAGCAGTCTGAACGCTCCAGTCCGGTATGCTAATGGAGGAGTCTAGCCAGTGTGAACGGCCAGCCCCAGAGCAGTTTTCCCCCGCAACTTTCAGCCCGCTTTCCTCCCGCAGCAGATTGCCAGTCTGTCCTCAGCCATAGTAGAGGAAACTTACAATGAACACCTGAGAATCAGGGTGGAGTTGCCATTTAACTTAACAGAAAGATTCTAGTGGGCTGCTTCCTGGTGGGCTGTTGGCTACGAGGAGCACGTAAAGCTAAGGCCTAGTAGTTCTACCAGCACCACTTGACTTAGACTGGTCAGTGGCAACAATGATTAGTATCAGCTCCCTGATGGCTTCTTTCTGCACCACTGTCAGCTGAAAAAGTAGTCAGCCCATTGTTAGTCCTATCAGTGAGTTATGAACTAAATGGCTCCTAGCCTGTATAACTTCTGGGGGCTACTTGGCTTGGCTTACTTTTGGGATATTTTAGTTTCTCAGTCCATTCCATGACATGGGGTGATTTTGATTGATTTCTCATGCTCACTGCAGCATCCATTTATCTTAGCATCTTATTCATCAGGCTGTCTTGATCAGCAGCATAGTATTTTCAGAGGCCTTACGGGGATGCTGGGAGAAGGGGAAAATAAGAAAAAAACTATTTCCATGAGCATGGTTCATGCAATCCAGCCCAATATGCTTAATTTACTATCATCATTGGTATCTATATACTAATAGCCAAGTGCCCCCTGTGCATGCAGATATCTAAATCCACACATCAGAGACACTTGGGGGGGGGGGCAAAGAGATTTTTCTGCACACTTCTCCCAGGTGTGCAGAAAAATATGAAAACTTAAAACTATATGGGGGATATTTTAATCCCCCCCCAAATAAAAGAGCATTCCCTGCACATGCACAGAGAACACTCTGGGAACTCTGTGGTGGGCCTGATGGTTGGGAAGCATCCAGGCCTCACTGCTGGAGCCTGGGGGGGAAGATCAGCAGTGGGCCCTGCAGCTGGGAGGTGTCTGGGCCCCGCTGCCAGAGCCCAGGGGCAGATCGGTGGCAGGCCCAGTGGCTGAGAGGTGTCCAGGCCTCGCCATCAGTGCCCGAGGGGGAAGCTTACCTGTGGCTGCTTCCTCCTCAGCTGTGAGGTCCTCCCCCCACAAGTATTGCTGGTCACTCTTCTTGTCTATATACTCAGTGCTTTTTTATAGAAAAAGCCCAGCAGGAACTAATTAGCATATTAGGCCACACCCAACATCAGGAATTCATTAGCATATTAGGCCACACCCCTGACCGCACAGCTCTCTTCCAGGATTAGCTTCCCCAGGTGCCCCGCAGCTGTGGGGTGCCTGGGGAACCTGAAGAGGAAAGGTAGTTTAAACTGCCTCCCCTCCCTGGATCGGCTTGGCTTCCCCAGGCACCCCACGGCTTGCGAGGCACCTGGGGAACCCACAGGGAGGAAGCTGTAGGCGTGGCTAACTTGGAAGCTAGCCAGAACTCTGTTCCTCTGCGTTCCTGCCCCAAAATAGCCCTGTATATACTAATAGCCAAGTGTCTTGTGTGTGCAGCTATCTAAACCTGCACATCGGGGGCACTTGGGGGCAGAGAGATTTTCCTGCATACTTGGGGGACTCCCCAGGTGTGCAGAAAAAAATCTGAAAACTAAAAAAAAACCCTATACGGTGGATATTTAAATCCCCCCAAATGTAAAAGAGTGTTCCCTGTGCATGTGCAGAGAATGCTCTGGGAACTGCAGTGGGCCAGCAGCTGGGAGCTGCTCAGGCCTCACTGCCGGTGGCTGAGGGAGTAGATTGGTGGGCCTGGCAGCTGAGAGCCACGCAGGCCATGCCGCTGGTGGCCAGGGGGGGAGATTGGCGGGCCCAGTGGCTGAGAGCCACTCAGGCCTTGTCACTGGTCCCTGGAGAGGAGATCGGTGGGTCTGGGCCTCACTGTCGGTGCTGGGGGGGAAGGCTCACCTGTGGGTGCTTCCTCAACATGGAGCTCCTTCTCCCCCCCAAAAGTATCATGGGTCCCCTCTTCTTGTATAGTTAATTTTTAACATGGCCACATCTGCAGATACTTAAACCTGCAGATACTTAAGACCACGTAGAGAGAAGGAAGGTGTTTCAATAAACTTGGAGGGAAAACCAGGTTTGCAGAAAATTCTGAAAGTGCATAAAAATGAAAGGTGTAAAAACAAACAAACAAACAAACAGAGGAACATGTTGTCTGTGCAAATGTACAAAAAGTAAACTTAAAAGCAGCAAGGGGGGAGTAGGAGCCAGGCAAGCCCACATACCATGACACAGCCTACTCCTGCTTCTCCTCTGGAGGTTGGTGGGTTGGCAGGAGGAGCAGTAGCTATCCCCCACTAAGAAGGTGGTGGTGGTGCTGTGGGCTGGTGGGTGAAGAGAACTAGGAGCTGCTGCTGCCCCTGCCTGCTGCCTTAGCTAGTCATGCAAGAATGTTAGAGAAACAGATGTTGCTGCTGCCCATTTCACCACTAAGGTAACAGAGTAGTGGTCTAGCAGTGAAGGGAGACCAGAATCTGCCACCACTTCATAGTCAAGCAGCAGGGAGAAGGACAGACAGGTGGATATGGACAGGCATGCAGGATGGAGGAGTGAGAGTTGCCATTCCTTCCCACCATATAAACTGCAGAGGAGTGGTAATACAAGTGTGTGGGTAGAGGGGGAAGGACCTGCTAATACTACACACCACCATCAGGAGCTGGTGAATGAGTGGGTGTGCCAGGTGGGTGGGCAGCTAGGAAAAGGAGGAAGCAGTAGTGGCTGTGCTACTGGTAGGTGGATGTCCTGGCAGGTGGCTGGCCCAGTGGCAAGTGTGGGGAAGGATGGGATTCCCCCACAAGTCTTGTAGGTCCTCATTTGTAGTAGTAGTGGTGGTGGTAGTAGTAGTAGTAGTGGTAGTAGTAGTAAGTGTCAGTTAGCAAACTCTCTCACTCTCTCTTTTTGTGGCTGTTGATCTTGTCTGGCTTATAAATCGAAGTACCAAGCATGCTATGGCTGTACTCTTTGCCAGTGCTAATTATGATTCATGAGAATTGCTGTCATCCTGAACAGCAAACTGGGATTAATCAGAAAAGCCTCTAGGACAGAAAAGACAACTCGGCTTTTCAGCTTGGACTAAAGACGTAGGCTTTGGAGGCAGGTGGCAGTGCATCACACTCTCCCTCAGTGTGAAATAGACGTGAAGGACTGCACTCATAGGAGTTGAAAGGCAAAGGGGAAATCTGGCTCTGTTCACCTAAAGGTCAGTCTAGAATTGGAATGCTTTATATGTAAGTCTTAACAAAAGGGTTATACAATATGAAAAGGAAACAAAGGCTTTCTACAGCAAATGGACAAAAAGGAAATCAAAACAGGTTGATCCCAATGGAATTAACTGTGTGAATTTCAGGTTCTTTTTAATTTACATTTATATAGCAGGTAGCAGTTGTTCCGCAGTCTATATATTTTGTCCCAGAAATGACTTCAAGGGTTAGTAAGTGTCTCCCAAATATTTCTTGTGACACTTTGGCTCTTCCAGCCTTCAGACAAAGTAATAAGGTACCAAAATTTTAAAAAGAATGAGGTAGCCTTAAGAAGTTTCTTTCACTCACTTCTGACTTCCATATAACAGCAATCAGAAACTGCTGCTACTCCATTTAGTCAAGCCAATCCCTAGCTGACTGTGACCAGCAGCAGAGCTGGGTAAGACTTCTTTAAAAAAAAAATGGTTTGATCAGGTTTGATCAAACATTGACCTTCTCTGTCACATGATCTTTGACACGAAGAGAAAACTATTCTTGGAAGTTCATACTGAAGATCAGCCCAAGTCTGAGAACTCAATACTGTATAAATGCCAAGCAATTATTGTGTATACTGTAGAGATTTTTAGGAAACAAAATGCCCCAAAGACAAGTAAATACTCCAAAATTCTACAAGGAATTCCCTCTTCTTCAACAGAAGCAGACCTTATATATAAATATATGTGCCATCAAGTGGTGACTGCCTTTTGATGGTCCCAGCAAGCGGCTTTCAATGCAAGTGAGAAGCAAAGTGGTTTGCCATTGAAAGCAGACATTACTTGGGGGTACAGTTGGTAGTTGGAGAATGATGAAACTTATATTCTATAATGGAGAAGAATTAGAACACTTTGTACTATTCATAGGAACTGTTTGGGAAATGTGCTTGCTTCAGTGGCTTGTAATTGAGCATGCTTGCCTCTGGCCCCTGTCTGTGCATCCCCCTCCCCTGGCCTATATCTATTAACCACAAGCTGAGCATAATACTTACCCACATAAAAAACTTTAGATCTACAGCCTCCACCCCCATGGTTGGGAACATTGTTATTGCTTCAGAAATCTCCAATCACAGGAGCAGGGCCTAAGCAAGTACAGTTTGTTGGTACTGTATTCACCTTGTGACAAACTTGTATAGGAGTATGTGAACATGAATAAAGTACTAATTTCCTATTTTTATTGGATTATGAAAATCTGGTGTTCAGGTTGTTGAAAACCTATGTGATAGAATGGTTAAAATGTCGAAATGACAGCATATTGTCAATGTGACAATGATTTGGGGGGGTCTTTGTTTTCTCCTGTCAGCCGAGTGGCAGTGGGGGTCTACAGTGCCAAGCAGGCAGTAACCTACTGGGAGCAGAAAAATGGCAACTCTACCAATCACTCTCTCTCATCCTAACTTACCACAGAGGTTTTTTGAGAGAATAATATATAGGAGAAAACCATGTATGCAAACCTAGTCTTCGGAAGGAAGATGGGGTAAAGACGGATCCCCACAGCCACCAAAGGCCGGGGGGGGGGGGGGAGAAGTTGCCTCCTTGTAAGGAGGACTGATCAGACTGGCTGTATTTGCAGCCTGGTTTTGCTGGGGGGCGGGGCTAGCATGCTGAAGGACAGCCCCGGTCCCAGCAGCCTCATTCGTGCCTTGTGCTCAACAGAGAAGGAGCAGGAGGCTTTTTTCGCTTGCTCCCTGGCTTTTGGACTAGAGCCGGCAGAAACTCAAAGGGTATTTCCCCCCCACCCCAAAATCAGCCTCCCTTCCCTCCTTTCTTGGAGGCTGTGGCTCAGCTGGGCCTGGGACTGGCAAGGGTTTTTTTGGTGGTATTTTGGGGGCTGTTTGGGGGGCATCCCCTTGCTGGTGGAGGCAGTACTTGGGTCTGGAGCACCTGCAGGATGGAAGACACGTCGGTGGCTGGGCAGCGACTGTGGTGTAAATTAGAGTCGGCTATGCTTCGGCTGGCTCCTGCGTGCTGTTAGCCTTGTTAAAGCAAGAATTATATGCACATACACTTAGTGGGAGTTTTCTTAGGCTCAGGGCTGGGGGTTAAGGTGCAGTTGGTGAGGGTGCTTGGGGCCCAGGTGGTCATTTGCCCTCTTCCCCCCCCCCTTTTTTTCTCCTTTTGGGTTCTATAGATTTACAGCCAGTTCCTGGCAGTTTAGCTGTTGCTGGGCAGTTTTTTTGCTATTGTTAGGCGGTTAGACATTAGGTGGGGGCAGACTTTGCTGAAATCATCAGGGATGGTGGCCATTTTGGAAAGATCTGCTCTTGTGGGCTGAGTGGCCATTTTGCCTTTAAATTGTTCCTCTAGGGTATCCTTAGTATCGGCCATCTTTGGAAGGTCCTTTTAGGTGGTAACCATTTTATTTGGCGTTGGCCATTTTAGGACAATTCTATTAACTGAGGGAGGCCTCCCAGCTCATTGTGTTTTGTATCAAGGCCAGTCTAAAGGGTCAAGGCCAGTCTAAAGGGAAAGGTCTAGAAAGGGTCAAAGCCAGTCTAAAGGAAAAGGGCCTGCACCAAAAGTACCTAGGCATACTGCGGCACCCCCTCCTGTTGCTCCGTCATCCTATGAGGATGAGGTGCGGGAGCAGCAGATTATATTAGATAAGCTTGCAGCCTTACAGCAGGCCAGGGACACTGGGTCTCTCCCCTCTTTTCAAGCAATCATTCGAGCTTCGGGAAGTACTGGGGGTAGAGCAGAGTGGAAGAAGTTTTGTGAGGAGGTGCTTAAGAAAATATACCTTCTTGAATCTCGTGCTGTAGAGTCCACCAGTCACGATGAGCGTGAAGGGGTTCCGACAGTTGCATCTGGGGCAGCGACAGTGACGCTGGTTTCTGAGACATCTGCAGTGATGGCGGTGGCCAAGGTGGAGGTACCTGGGCCCAGTGGTAAGGATGCACAACCAGCCATGGTTTGGCCCTGGGGACCTTGGGTGCATAAGCCAGATTTTATGCAGGACCTCTTGGGGTATGGATAGTTGTGGGCTTGGGGCCCTCATCATATGATGCAGGATTCACCTGGGACTACTCAGCCGTGGGTCTGGGGTCCTCCACCTACAGGCTGGCAGTCACCTTGGGGCCCTGTGCCGCCTCCAGGCATGATGTCACCTCCTAGTCCATGGGGGGGGGGGCATAGGGTTTTTCTCCCACTTATGACAACCCCTATGGGGCGACTTCTGTGAAGGCCATGCCCTTTGGCGATGCAGCCTTGCCCCTTGGTGACCACCTTTTGCCAATCACTAGGGAAAAGATTTGCAAGGGTGAGTACATCGACCTCTTCAGCCTTCTTTACCGGGAATTGGAGAAGAAGGATAAAGAGGAGATGGATGACAAGGAAAAGGAAACTTTAAAGAAAAGGAGGGTTGATAGGACATGGGAAAATTGGCTGGCAGGGTACATTGTCTATGCAGGGGTGATTTCTCAGGCCCAGAGCTGGAAGGCTGCAGCACTATACCAGTATTTGGATATCATTTATAAAGTGTACACTGGTTTTGTGGGTTCAGCCTGGCTCAAAGACGACAAGGAGTTTAGGATGAGGGCTGCTATGAACCCTTCCGTGGGACCTTCCGTGGGACCAGATACATCCACATCTTTGGTTACAGCTGATGTCGCAGGCGCGGCCTAATGTTGGGGAATGCTCACATAGCGGGCACATGGTGCTTTAATTTTGTGTTTCATGTGTCTCTGATTTTGTGTATTTAACAAGTAAATGTAGAAAAGAGTAAGAGTGGGCACATGGTACAGAACCTTCAGGCTGGTGCTAATACTGCTTCCTGTGGGCCCACGGGGCAGGCGGTTCAACCCTGCTTGCTTTGTTGGGAGTTTGGTTCACAGGGGGTCTGCAATAGGAAGATGTGCACTTACGGGCACGAGTGCCCAATGTGCAGTGGACCACATGCATTCACTGCATGCCCCAAAGGAAGGCCCAGGCATAGCCAACGACCCAGGGGAGGGGTGGTCGTTCAGCAGCTACTGGAAAGGGGGCCCACGCCAATTAAGCTTGGTCCATTGCAGAGTTGGTTGAAGCGGTATCCTAATAAAGAGGATGCTGTGTATTTGCTGGAGGGTTTTCAAGGGGGTTTTAGAATTCCATTTTCAGGGTTGAGAGCTCCTTTTTTAGCCTGCAATTTAAAATCAGTTAATGGCATGGAGGCTGTGATTGCTGCGAAGATTGCCAAAAAGGTTCAAGAAGGTGGGGTTCTAGGTCCATTTCTGGCACCACCGTTTCCTAATTTGCGGGTTTCACCTCTGGGTATAGTACCTAAAAAGGCACCTGGTGAGTTCCGTTTAATTCACCATCTTTCTTATCCCTGAGGTGGATCAGTAAATGATGCTATTCCAGATCATCTGTGCACAGTGAGGTACTCCTTATTTGACCAAGCTGTGCATGTGGTGCGCCGCTGTGGTCGTGGGGCGGAGTTGGTGGTGTGACATCAAATCCACATTTCGTCTCCTCCCTGTGCACCCAGATGATTTTGAGCTCTTGGGATTTTCCTTTAAAGGGCAGTTTTTTATGGATAGGGCCTTGCCCATGGGATGTTCTGTGTCATGCGTTGCATTTGAGCGCTTCAGCACATTTCTGGAATGGGCAACGCATTTTAAAACAGGTTTACCAGAAGTGGTTCATTATTTAGATGACTTTCTTTTCATGGGTCCTTGTGGGACGGGTAGATGCACCCAGCTGTTGCAGGGTTTTACACAACTAGCAGAGGAGCTGGGAGTTCCATTGGCCCACAAAAAGATGGAGGGACTAGTTCAGAAGTTAGTATTTTTAGGGGTAGAATTGGGCACAGTTACCCAGACATCTCGGTTGCCACTGAACAAGAGTCAGGACTTGCAGGTCCGGCTTTCTATATTTCTTAAAAAGAAGAAGGCTACTTTGCGTGAACTTCAGCAGATTGCTGGGCACCTCAATTTCGCATGCAAAGTAGGGGCTCCTGGGAGGGTTTTTGTTAGATGGCTCTGCGATGCGATGAGGGGGCTACAGCACTCGCATCATAGAGTGCACATTAATGCGGAAGTGTGGGCCGACCTTGGGATCTGGCAGGAGTTTTTAAGTTCTTTTAATGGTGTCTCCTTTTGGAGGGAGGCTGGAGGCTGAGCTCCAAGTGTCATCTGATGCTGCCGGATCTCTGGGATTTGGTGTGTACTTTCGTGGACACTGGTGCACTGAGGAGTGGCCTGGGGAATGGGTTTCAGCAGGATATGTTAGGGATCTCACCTTTTTAGAGTTCTTTCCCATTCTAGTGGTGGTTTGGTTGTGGGGTTAAGAATTGAAAGATTGCACTGTCCACTTTTGGTGTGACAATTTGGCAGTTGTTCATGTGATCAATTCCTTCACATCTAGGTCTCCACGGGTCATGGGGCTTGTCCGGGCTTTCACCTTGCAGTGCCTTAGACTTAACTTGCTAATTTTTTTGCCAGGCATGTGCCAGGTGTGGACAATGGTGTGGCTGATGCTTTCTCTCACGAACAGATGGTGAAGTTTCGTCAGCTTGCACCAGAAGCTGATCTTCATCCGGCTTGAATTCCTCAGGAACTATGGCAGGTTGGAGGGCTGAGGCTTGCAGGGCTATAAGCCTCGCCATTGCGCCTAGCACCAGAAAAGGGTATGAGCGAGCAGTTCGCCAATTCGAGGTCTTCAGGGCAGCTGAACGTTATCCCAAGGTCTGGCCTATTCCTTTAGATCTGTGTATCAAGCACTACTGTGTATCGAGCAAAGAAGCTGGCTTAGCTGTCCATCCAATCCGAGGCAAGCTTGCTGCGCTAGCCTTCGCGAGCAAAGCCTTGGGCTTCGCTGAAGTCACTTGTGACTTTGGGATTAGAAAGATGCTCAAAGGTTGGACTTGTGAGGGGGGTGCTGCTAAAGATGAGCGACAGCCTATCTCGCCTGTGATACTTAACAGGTTGTGAGCGACCTGGGGTGCAGTTTGCACTTCTGGTTATGAGGCATGCCGTTTCATGCAGCCTCTTTGCTGGCATTCTTTGGGGCTCTTCGGGTGAGTTGGTCGCTCAGTCTAAAACAGACCAGTCGAGCAAGGCATTGCAGGTGCAGGATGTTGATATTCACGGCAATGGCATGCTGGTCACAATTAGGAGCTCTAAAACAGATCAGATGCAAAAATGAGCCAAGGTAAAATTGGGGACCTGTCAGGATTCAGAGCTCAGCCCAGTTCTGGCTCTGTCGCAGTATTTGGCCCTGACGGGTCTGGAAGCCAGTTTCCTCTTTAGGCATGAGGATGACTAAACATCAGTTTTGAGGAGTTACTTCCCTGGCTTTGGGGAAGCTGGGCCTATCAGGTGTAAACTTTGGGACCCATTCCTTTCACATTGGAGCGGCTTCCACAGTGGCAGCTATGGGCTATTCAGCTGAGGATGTTCAGCGTGTAGGGCATTGGAGATCCGATGCTTATAAAGGTTATGTGCGTTCAATGGCCATGTGGTGATCTGTTCTTTTGGCCCGGTGTTTGACTGTCCTTTCCTTTCAGGTGCTGTGTCTTGTGGCAGGCAGAGAACCATTCTCATCTGTGGGTACTGCTTTGTTTTTTTGGCTGCTCACTGGTCTAACAGATCGGCCATCGGCTCACAGTTGGGCCTAAGTTGATGGATCACTGTTGAATGGAGGGGATGCCACAGCTTGTGCTGGGCAGGCCTACTCCATCTATTATTTGGTTTGAATGCCAGTGTTCCTCCTGACATATTGCTAATTCACCTAGGGGGTAATGATTTAGGAATTTTAAAAGGGAAGGCATTAGTTCTACAAGCCAGGGAGGATTTTAACTTTATTAAAAGGCGATGGCCTAATACCACAGTGGTTTGGTCGGCCATGGTTTCACAAAGGGAATGGCAGTGGGCCTTGGACCCTAAGCGGATTGAGCGGGCTAGGCGTAAGGTAAACGGGGAATTTAGGAGCATTTTAGTAATGGGTGGTGGCCACCTCATACCCCATCCAGGTATTAGGGCTACGCATGCTGAGTTATATAGGGGTGACAGCATTCATTTGTTGGAGCAGGGTATGGATATCTTCCTTAAGGATTTACGGCAAGGGCTGTTAACAGTGTTAGGGGTTTAATGGGTGGGCTTGACCCTTGCTGTGGCAGAAGTTTAGTAAATAGTTGTTGCTGCTTGGTAAGCACCTATCAGCAACCCTGGTGGGAAAGGGGCCTGTTTGGATCATAACTGCAGCCTTGCAACCTGGGATGAGGGGAACAGGCTGCCTTTTGGGGTGCCATTCAGGGATACTCAGCACTGACCTTGCGTATGTGTGTGAGGGATCATCAAGGCATGTTCCAAGACTGGGCTGCCTGGGGTTCGAGCCACTTATAGCGGGCTACGACTTGGGGGCCAGGTGCATTGCCCATACTATGGCAAGGGTAGGGTTAATGGTAACCCCAGGCCTAGGCCATGCCGCTTGTTAGGTTAAGCCCTTGCCATGTTTTTGGTAATAAATAAACTGGCCATTAATCCCATGTTTGTTGTCTGACTCTGTCTTCCGTCTATGGGGGCAAACATTTGATAGATCAAAGATTGTCAGAGCTAATGAAAAGAGGCTGATCTGAAGAAAATTGTGGATTTCACAGTATCCAATTTTTTAAGAAGTATGTAAAATATTAATCACTTATCTCTAATTTATAATATATTTTTATGTGTGTAGCAAAATCCTAGCACCCTTAATGGTGGTGTCTGCCACCCTTTCCTATTACAACCTATTTTCTAGCAGCAGTCTTCATTAGTCTTTAACTTTTTCACTGAACTGAAAAATTGCCATGGATACAGGAAGTAACATTTTTTGTAGTACCTGTTATTGGTTTGGGTATCTTTGGAATACAGATGGATGCCAGTTCACCTGAGCTTTCTATTCAAGTAGCTTTAAAATGGGATTCACTTTTGTGTATACCCACTTAAAATTGCTGAAAACACTTTCCTAGGAGTAAGACCCTTTCAGTAGTGTTGAGTAGGATTTTGAATAGACCTGCTTAGGATGGTTCTCTGGGAGCTACCCCAAGCATGTCTATTCAACATTAAGTTCCATTTTATCCAACAGGGCTTATTCCAAGCAAACTATTTTTAAGACAGCAGCCTAAGCCTGCCAGTATCTTCCTTTTAGTTCCATAAGACTTTCTGTTATGTCTAAAGTCTGTAATCCTCCAAAATGTTCTTGCTTTGAGAGGAATACCTGTTGTATTCAGTGGAGTGTCTTTGTGAGTAAATATTCACAGGAAATGAAATTGCACTCAATGAAATTGCTGAGCAGTTGGGTTAGAACAGATAAAAGGAAGTACTTCTTTGCCCAAAGAGGAATTAACACATGGAATTCACTGCCACAGGAGGAGGTGGTGGCTACAACCATGGACAGCTTCAAGAGGGAATTAGATAAACATATGGAGCAGAGGTCCATCAGTGGCTATTAGCCACAAGGTACAGATAGGAACTCTCAGTATGGGGCAAGCAATGCTCTGTATTCTTGGTGCTTGGGGGGGGGGACAGTGGGAGGGCTTCTAGTGTCCTGGCCCCACTGGTGGACTTCCTGATGGCAGTTGGTGTTTTTGGCCACTGTGTGACAGAGTGTTGGACTGGATGGGCCATTGGCCTGATCCAACAGTGGCTTCTCTTATGTTCTTATGAATGTGTATTATAATAAAGTTCATTTTAGAAATTGTGTGTTTTGTTAGTTTGAGTTAAAAACATTTGCCTTTCAATCAATTTTACATACAAGCATCTAGACTATAAAGTGTATAATTTCTTTAATTTTTTTCTTCTACAATACATTCCTATGTCCTCAAATGCAATGTTCCAAAGCACCAGAAGAATGAAATATGTTTTTCTCTATACTAGTTTACTTTTATCATTTTCTTTCTTGTTCCCTTGGGTATTTCAAATATCTGTACCAGCAAGAGTTCACATTCTTAAATTTATTGTTTTTAATCCTCTGGCAGTGGTTCTGAATTTTGGCAAAATGCTAATATGCAGTAACACATGCTGGGTACTCTCACACAGTCTCTTCCAGCAGTCTCCTCATCACCACAGCTACCAGATAATAATAAGTAGCTGCAGCAGCATGATAAAATTGATGGAAGCTGGAAAGCCAGGCCTGAACTTTCAGGCATTATGGATCTGGCTCAAAAAGTTCAGGGGCTGAACTTGCAGTGTCATCGTTATGAGCTTATTAGCAAGTAACAATACTAGCATGGAGGGGAGTGCATCTCTTTCAGTGGTTCAGAAAACTCTGTAAAGGTCTGGTATGGACAGGCCAAGCTTCACTGCATTGTTCAATAGGTTTGACAGGCAGAGTTGTGAGGGTGGCAGTGTCCTGGAAGTAAAAAAGAAAAACAAGGCCTCATCCACTTGCAGGAAATTTTTACCATAGAGATCCTGCTGATTCCTGGGCTAGATCTATCTGGAACTGAAAGGGTAGCTCTAGGAATTGCAGTGAACTTTATGGTAAAACCAGACGTTCTTACCATAAAGTTTTCAGTGATTCTTAGAGCCACCCTTTCACTTTGGGTAGCTCTAGGAATTTTCAGGAACTTTATGGTAAGAACTTCCTGTAAGTAGATGAGGCCCTATATTTCTTTTGAATTTTTTTCCTGCTTCTGGAAGCAGCAGTGGGCAAAGGGGAACTGGGTTGGGGGATCCCCACCCCTACTGGGGCTTGGCATCCATCTTATCCTGTGCCAGCGTGGTGTAGTGATTATTGTGCTGGACTAGGATCTGGGACATCCAGGTCTGAATCCCCACTCTGCCTTGGAATTCACTGGGTGTCCTTAGACCAGTTATTTTTTCTCAACCCAACCTGTCTCACAAGGTTGATATGAGGATAAAATGGAGGGTCCTCACTGGTAAGAAAAATGGGATATAAAGAAATAAATGGGTAAATAAATAAAGCCTGGGCTATGGTGTGAACTTTGAAATTTAGGAGTGAGAACAGAGAGAAGGATTGAGGAGCATTTTTTCATATAAATATATTTTGAGGAGATAGGACTTTGGGGGAAGAGACAAAAACAAAGATATAGATTTTTGGGGGGGTCTGTATTGCAGTAGAAAAACTGGTGGATGCATATAGGATCCCTGGGACATACTGAGAAATGTACACTCCCATGCAGTACAAGGCCAAAGGCTGAGTACATGGGGGCTCACATAGAGGAGGAGTATACTTCCTTCTGGAACCCCCAGATGTTTATAGATTAAGCATCCACACTAGTCAGCAAGGAACCTAGAAAGAGATATCTGAGCACAGGCATAGCAAGAGAATTATAGCAGGTTTCCAGGCCAACAGTCAAACTCCCCAGCTTCAGATCTCTCTTTTGGGGAAGGTCCTGCATCATCAGGAGCTGTGAATAGAATGCTGGTTGTTCAGTTAGCTCTAACTCTACTTTTTTCTGTGTTCAGTAAATCTCACAAGATCTAGACACCCTAGTGTTGCCAACTCTGGATTTGGAAATACCTGGGAAAAAACTGGGGGGGGGATTCTAGGGTGGGTGAAGTTTGGGGTGGGGAAGGACCTCAGTGGGATACAATGTCATAAATTTCTGCCTCCCATTGCAGCTTCTTCCTCTAGGAGGGCTGATCTCTGTCATCTGGCAATTAGTTGTAATTCCAGGAAATTGCCAGGCCCCAGATGGAGGTTGGCAACTCTAAGACACCCACAAAGAATAACTTTTGATAAATAACTTTTGAAAAAAATATGTGATATTTTAAAATTCAGTTTCTGTTTTTAAATCATTGTAATGAAGTCACTGCTTCATCTAGACATTGGTTGCCAACTGACCAGTAATCTACTGACAGTAATATACTGACCAGTATTTTCACCTTCTGGGTGGTATCTAGAGCAGGGTTTTTTTTTCATATACTGGAGTCAACAGGAATGTGACTGTCTTTCTTTAAAATTAATTTGAAGGAAAAGAGATTTAATTCATTGCACCTTTAAGAAGTTTGCTTGCCAGGTGTTTTTATTTTAATTTTCAGCCAAGGCTTGCATTTTTTGCTTCCTGAAACAGCTTCTTTGCTGCTTTTGTCTTTAGCTGCCTTTTCTGGTTCCCCTTCCTTTTTGATATCTTCTCAGCCAGAAAGAGAGGGGTGGTGGTGGAAGACAAAAGGCAAAGAAAGTATGAGTACAGAACCACTATAAGAAGCTATCTGGCATGTAAGAAGAGAGTTGGTTTAAAAAAACAAACAAACCTGAAATTGGATTTTCTATTGATTTCTTTTAAAAAGCATTTTTCAACACAGTTATCAAAGAGCTTTGGTGATGTTTAGTCTTATTATATGCATATTGAAGTCCCAATGATTTTTTTTTTAATTAAATTTTATTTTTTACAACACTACAAAGACAAAATACTAAACTAAAATCCACTAATCTAACCCTAAGGTATACAGAGACCAGGTTGCTATACTAATAAAATAATAATGCTTCATTTATATTCAAGAAAATAATAAATGTATCAAGGCATTTTTTTCAAGTAACAATAATTATTCTTTCTTCTTTTTTTCTCTTTTCTCTTTTGGGGTTTTTGGTGCTGCTGCTCCTTTCTCTGCATCAGACTCTTCTTCTTCCAATTCATTACTCTTTCAAGTGTCAGAACTTTCCAGTCCATATATGCTTTTCTTGTAATTCCAATTCTTCCTCTGTGGATGTTTTCTCTTTTCTTTCCAGATGTTGTTTTTGCAACAGAGTCAATCTAATGCTTCTTATCTATAAAGTTAAAGGCCAAGCCCTCAAGTGTAAGCCATCTGTACGTGATATCTCTTGATTGCAGAATTGTAGTTAAATTTTTATAAGGTTTTCTCTTCTTCCTGATTTCAAATGTTATGTCCTTTAAAACTTTCATCTCTTTGTCTTTGATCTTCAAGGTAGTCCTGTTAGTGACCTGGAGCACCACATCTCTGGTAGACTTCTTGGAGAATCTCACCATAATCTCTCCTGGCAGGTTCTTTTACTTCAGGAATTCAGGATATCTATAGACCATATCCATATCACTTTGTAGTAGATCAGCTTGTAAACCTGTCATTGGAGCCAATGCTTCACTCAGTAGCTGTTTGACATTCTCACCTTTTTGTTCAGGGACACCTTGGAATCTTAAAAAGAAAGTGGACCTTTCCATTTGTACTTTCAAAAGGTGGTCTTTATCCCAGGTCCTAATAGTGAATAACTGAATTTAAAGGGAGAGGGATTAAAAGTTTAAACCTCCAGTTCTTCACTTCTAGATTAGACCAGAGAATCGGGTGAAACACTCACAAATTTCGCTGTGCATCTCAGGTAGGCATTTTTTCTTGTTGCTTTAGCCTAGGTCTCTGCAGCCATCTGATGTGCGCCTCTACATGCCAATAGGCACCATGGCAGCAGAACCTATGGAGGCAAAGGGGAGTCTCTATCCCTCGGTCACCATCTCAGGAGAGGCTTCCCCTCACACCTCAGGCAGGATGCCCCCTACAAGGGCTCCTGGGGGGGGGGGGGCAAAAGCCATTTGGCACCCCTTGTGTTTGCCAGGTCTGGTTCACGTCTCCCAGAGCTCTTCAGGGATGCGCCCAACATGAATCCACTAAAACCAGAAGTCCAAGTCCCAATGATTTAATGGGGCTTGCTCACAGGACTGTAGCCTTGAATATATGAAACTACTCTATACTGGGTGAACCAGTGGTCCATCTAGCCCAGCATTATCCTTTTGGAATAGTATTGGATTTCAGGGCTTCAACTACAGATCATTTCCAAGCCTTCTTCCAGAGACCTGCTTATCTGAAAATGCTGGTGTATATGTATGCAAAATATGTGCTCAACTTCAAAATGATCTCTAGCTGCACCCCACTAGGACCATTTCTGCAGTAGTGAAATATCCCACATTTTTGGAACTCGCTGAAACTGGGGAGAAGGTGTAAGGAAGAGTAAGAAGGAGAAATCTTAGGGTTTGTACAGTAGGTAGACTCCAAATTTGAAGAGTAATTTAAATAGTTGTTATTAAAGTATTTCTCTAATTACAAGATATAGACATTGGAAAACAATGCAGACCTATGGGAGGCCTTGAAGGCTGGTCCCAGGTGAGAATAATAGATTTTGTAGACCAATAAGGAGTCCATGGAAGTGTGGTACCAGGCAGAGCGTCATTCAGGTGTGAACAATGAGCTTCCAGAGAGGCAGAGTCTGGCTGCACAATAACCCTTGATGGGACTACCAGTGGCATCTAAATAGACGTGATGACCCCTGATGTTCCAGTCTAGATGAGTTGAATAGGTTCCCAGATTTAAACAAAAGGTATAAATGGGTCCCTGATTAGCATCAGGAAGGATATTTAACATTTGAATGTATGATTGGTTTATTTTTATTTTTATTTAAAAAAAAATTATTTATCATTTTCTTAATTTTTTATGTATTTTAAACATTTATAATATGCTGTTTTACATTCCTTCAATCATAACTCATGAGAATTGTGGTTACATATATGTATACATTCTCAAGATGAGCAAAACAACATATATAACCATCTAAACAAACAAAAACTATCTAACAAGGTAACTTAACTTCTGTTAGTCTTAAAATAATGAAATTATTTCAAGGTACCTTTTCTGGGTGGCACCTTTCGAAATGTAATTTTTATAAGTTGCTTCTAAAAATGGTAACCATTTGGCATACATGTAAGCCTGATTTTTAGGAGTATTATTTGGTGGTATTGAGGAAGCTATTTTTTCCATAGCGTAATATTCCCATAAGATTGAAAACCATTGATGCTTAGTTAGTAAATTGGTACTCTTCCAGTTTGATGCTATAACATGTTTTGCAGCCATAAACATGGTAGATATTAAGTCCTTTCTTAGTTTTGGGGTTTCATCTTCGGGCCAAAAGTCTAGAAGAACAAGTTCCGGTTGTACTGGAATAGGGACCTTAGTTATTTCCATCACGCTTTGAATGATCATTAACCAAAATTTCTTTATTTTTACGCATGCCCACCAACAATGAAAGTATGAAGCTTCTTCTCCACATGATCTCCAGCAAATAGGTGGGTACATGTTATTTATATCATGTAGTTGCAAAGGCGTATAGTACCATCTGGAGATTATTTTAGCAGCTAGGGTACTTATATTTAAGGATTTAGATTGCATACTAGGTGATGACCATACTTCATTCCAAGTAGAATTGTCAGTGGGAAAACTACAGTTTCTATTCCACGCAGACTGGTAGGATAATGTTTTTTTATTAATTAGTTTCAAGAGTTCCATATAAATGTTAGAAATTTGTCCTTTGCATGAGGGGTTATCATATAATAGTAATTTTTCAAAAAAGGTTGGTAGTGCATGTTCCTTTGATAGAGGGTATAATGAGTCCCATAGGTGCTTCACTTGCATATACTCAAACCAGTCTATAGAACAGTTATATTTTAATTCAAGATCTGATTTACTAAGTAGTCGAAATTGTTTACTAATGTCTATTAATCTGTTCATTTCCAGGGTGCGCCATAACACGTAGGAGTTGCTTGCATGTGCCGGGTGAAACCACGATTGTCTCGTGAATGAGGTAAGTATCGAAGGTTTGGATGTTATGATTGATTTATAATTGTCCCAAATTTTAAAGGTATTGGTTAAAAATATTTTTTGTTGTATAGATGAAGGTCGTTTATTACTAGTTTCCCAGAGCACCTCTTGAAAGGTGCGTTTGTTCAGGTAGGTTGATTCGATGTCTTTCCAGTCGGCCACATAATGCGGGTTGTATTGTTTAAGGAGGCCTACCAGCATTGTAGTTTCATAATAGAGTGATAGGTTTGGTAAGAAAAAGCCTCCCAATTTCTTAGATCGCGTAAGAGTTGTGCAGCTTATTCTGTGGTGGGATTTATTCCATATATACTTTAATATAAGGGTTTTCCAAAGCTTAAGCATCTTTTGTGGAAGAGTAACTGGCATAGCATGGAACAAGTATAGCAACTTTGGGAATATGAAAACTTTCACCGTTTGCAATTTCTCTATCCATGACAATAATGGTGAGGATTGCAATTTGGGTAGATCTTCAAGCATTTTGGTTATAGAGTTGTAGTTGACTTTTACTAAATCATTAAGGTTGAGTGGTATTTTGATACCTAAAAATTTCCAGGCATCCTTAATCCAAATGATATCATAGTTGCACCGAATATGTGAACGGTGGGATTCTGAAAGTACAATTGGGTATAGGGACGTTTTCGTACGATTGATTTTTAAGCCAGAAATCATTCCGAAGGATTGCAGTAGTGAAAATAGTTCTGGTAAAGATTGTGTTGGTTGTGTAAGAAGCAAAGACATGTCGTCAGCAAAGAGGCTCAATTTTTACTGTTCGTCGTTAATGTGCAATCCAGTAATTTGATTGTTGAGTCTGATCACATTTGCAAGTGGCTCTATTGCTAAAGTAAAGAGGAGAGGTGAGGCTGGGCATCCCTGACGTGTGCCTCTAGTCAGGTTAAAGTCCTTGGATATTAGACCGTTTGTCGATATGCAGGCTACTGGTGCGCTATATATGGTTTTAATTATTTTGAGGAAGATGGGACTAAAGTTCATTGAAGAGAGGACGGTAGATAAATACTGCGGTTCCACGCTGTCGAATGCTTTTTCGATGTCTATTGATAGTATAAAAGAGGAGTCCAATTTATGTTGTCTGGAGTGCTGTATGGCATTTATAATCTTACAAGTGTTGTCGGTTATTTCTCTTTTGGGGATGAAGCCAGTTTGATCCGTATGGATATACTGTGGTATAATTTTGTTGAGTCTGGCTGCTATAGTTGCAGTAAACATTTTGTAGTCCTGGTTAAGCAATGAAATTGGGTGATATGAGCTCGGTGAGGTTGGATCTCTGTCTGGTTTAGGAAGAAGTATTATTTTCCCCTCATTCCAGGATGGTGGCATCATGCCATTTTGTATTACTTGATTGCAAGTATGGGCGAAATGGTCACTTAAAAGGATAGCAAACTTTTTATAAATTCAGCAGTGAAGCCATCTTTACCAGGCGCCTTGTTGTTCTTGAGGTGTTTAATAACTGATTGGATTTCTTTAGACGTGATGGGTTCCTCCAGCCAATTCTTGTGCAGTTCGGTTAAGGATGAACTGAGTGGGTATTGTTGCAGAAAGGCTCTAATGTTTGAGGGTGATGGTTTTTCTGTAGTGTATAGCTTTTGATAGTAGTTAAGAAATACCTCTGATATTTCTGAATCGCTGTAAGCTATATCGCCTGAAGGTTTTCGAATGGTGTGTATCGTGTTGTCAGATAGTCTTTTTTTGAATTTCCAAGCAAGTAACTTGATTGTGGCGTTTTAAACCAATATCGTTGTTTAAAGTAGGCTAGTTTTTTTGGGATTTGTGAAACCTCTAATGTCTCCAACTTCTTTCTTTTGGCGAGTAGTAATTTGTATGTTTTTTGGCGCCAAGTGGCCATGTATTCTGTTTCCAGTGCTTTAATTTTGACTAAAAGGTCTTGTTGTAACTGCATTTTTGTTTTTTTATAGGTCGATGCTATCGCTATGTACTTTCCACAGATTACCACTTTGTGGGCATCCCAGATAAATTGTTGGGATACATCGCAGTCCTTATTGTGGATGAAGTAGTCTTTGATGTCCACTTCGATGGTCTCCGAAATTGATTTGGACAATAAAAGTTGTGGATTCAATCTCCAGTTGTACTGTGTTGTTTTCCGTTCAGAGATTTTCATGTGAGTTTCTACCCATGCATGGTCAGACCATACTCTTGAGCCAATCAATGAGTTCGAGAAGGAGCTGACCAGAGAGGATGATGCCAAGATAAAGTCATTCCAGTTGTGTGTATGATATCTGTGTGAATAATAAGTATAGTCTCTGCAGTTCAGATTGTGGAGTCTCCACAGGTCTATCAAGTCGGCTTGTGATAAAATATTAGATAGTTGGATCATACTGGATTTTACTCAAAAGGAGTATTTTAAAGATTTTGCTTTTAAGCCTCTTGAGATATCCAATTTATGGTTAAATGCATGATTGAGATCACAACCGATCACACATGGGTTGTTACAAAACTGAGATAATTTTTGAAGAGTATTTTGGATGAATGTTAGTTGTCCCACGTTTGGCGCATAAAGAGATGCCAGGGTAAGTTGTTTGTCATTAAATTTGCCATTCAAAAAAACAAATCGTCCTTGAGGGTCAAGTTCAACTTTTAAGTTTTGAAATTTAATTGATTTATGTATTAATATCGCTACCCCACAAGATTTTGTTGTACCTTGTGCTTGGATTTGAGCTGCAAATTTGTTTGACTTAAATACATATTCCAAATTTCCTTTTAAATGTGTTTCCTGTAAAAAAAAAAAAATGTCAGCACGCTGCTTCAATAATGCTGTCAAAGTCCTTTTTCATTCAATGGGCGAACACCTATGGTGTTCATTAATCTAATAACAATGGCTATTGGGTTAATAAAAATTTTGCATAATCAAACTAAAATATATTCATCACACACGAGTAGTGCTCACAATAAAAATTATGCTGCTATGAAATAATAATAATTCAAGGTCAAAGTATTGTGACTCATATATATATATATGGAATGTCACTCTAGCTTCATTCAAAAAAGCTGAAATAAATTTTCTTTATAACATAACATTGCAAGTTTTGCACCATTGCACTCGCATAGTATTAATGTAATAAATTCTATACCATAAATAAATATAATATTCCAAACCTACTTATTATAACTTAACACTACTGCTGTAAACTGCTAAAGATCTCAATATTAAAATGATTCCAAGAATATAGACTACACCACCAAAGAAAAACTTAGTAAAAGAGTCAGATAAATTTGGATCTTTTTTCACATCTATCTCTCACTGTTTGCCAGCGGTGGGTGAAAGATGGAGGTTGGGTGGGCATGCTTTCAGGTGCTTCCTTGGGTGGTGGTTGTAATTGTAGGTCCTGTAGCAATTTTAAGCCTGAATTCATATTGGTGGCATGTAGTTTAGTACCTTGAAAGGAAACTTGTAGTTTATACGATGCCACCCAACAGTAACGGACTTTTGCTGCATTTAGGGTTGAAGTTATTGGGCGAAGAGCCTTACGGTGAAGTAGTGTTTCTGCAGACAAGTCCTGCAAAACTTGTATCTTCGTGCCCTGGTATATTAAATATCTGTTTGTTCTGGCTAGTTGCATGATTTTTTGCTTTGTTTGAGAGTCGGTAAGCTTAACTATTACGTTCCTGGGATAGTTCGTTTGGCGCGTTCTCAATGTCCCCACCCTGTAAGCTGAATCTATAAACGAGGCAGTGGAGGAATCTATTTCTAATAATGTTGAAAGCCATTCTAAGAGAAGGGATTTTATATTTGATGACTGTTCACTGTCCTCCGGGACCCCCCTAAGTTTGACGTTATTTGCCTTCAATTGGTTTTCCAGCATAATAATTTTATCTGTGCTCCATTCATCTCTCTCATAAAAAAATCTGGCGTCCTCCTGTAAAATCATGGTTGATTCCGCCGTTGTTTCGGTGGTTTGGGTCACTTGGGCCATTGATTGTTTGAGCTCTGCAATTTGTGAGTTAATAGGCAATAGTAGTTCTGACATAGTAGTGGCCATATTACGTTCTAAAGTTTTTATAGCATCGAGAAACTCTTGTCTAGAGACTACAAGGCCATCCGGGTGTGCGTCTCCTCCTCCCGCCGCCATATTGGGATCACTCGAAGGGGACTCGCTCGGGTTTTCTAAGTTGTCGCCTTTGGCGAAGTAAGTGGTGACTCACTATTTGCGGCTTCTTAGTCTTGGAGTTCTTACCCATCACTCGGGGTGAGTTGCAGTAGCGGATAATGTGGTATTGGTGATAAATCAGGGGAGGTCTACGAGAGCCGTTCTTTCAAGCGTCCATTGCCGCTTGCACTGATGCCACGCCCCCATATGATTGGTTTATCTTGGTATCCTGAGGGATGGAGCAGGAAAGGCAGCTTTGGATTCTCACATAGATATGGGGTCACACAAAGGGCTAGTTAAAGTTCTGAAGATAGAAGGGCTATTCACCAGGTGGCCTCTGAATAGCTTTAGAAATGCAGATACTACATTTGGAGGAACCTGCCTTCATTGTCGCTGCTGGAGAAGAGAGGTTGAAGATTGCCTTGGAGGGCTGCCTTATATGAAAACCTGAATATGAAATCCTCTTTTTGCAGAGTGTTCACATGCTGATTCTGAGGTTCAAGCTGAGAGTGCTTGACTTTGGGGGGATTTTGGTTCAGGTCAATACTGGAGTGCCCCTGCTGCTACCCATGCATAAGGCAGCACCTCTGGACTACAGTAGGGTATGTGAGGTAAACAGATGATAAAAACTGAGATAATTTTTTTTTAAATCACACTAACTCCAGATAGTTTATTGCTGACAATTAAGTGTTTTTGCTTTTCTACAAGTTGAAACTTTGAGGAGAGAGGCTTTCTTGTCAGTTTCTGCTTTAACTGGCATGCAGAGTTTTCTGAGTTTCACGTTTAGATGGTAGGAACATACAACAAAGTTCCCCAAATCCTTCTTTCTACACAAACTAGGGATCACTCCCCATTTTAGATCTGTTTCCCTTTCCACTGGGCAAGGATTACTTCTCTTAAGTAAAAGCAATTTCCATTTTTGGCTAGAATGGGAACCCCCATTGATCCACTCACTCCTTCTGCAACTTTCCCAGTCTGCAGTCAGTGCTAAACTATCTCTTCTTCAGTGGTCAGTTCCCAACTGTCATTTCTTAACAGACATTCTCCACAGAGTTCTGTTTGAACAATCCCTCACTCAAAGGTTCTCAGACTCTGTGAGGCATTAAGCACCACAATTGGCTTATTACTTTAAAGTTGAAGTGAGCTACTTTTTTCACAGGTGATCTAAAATTGGGCAAGGGATGCTCTTAATACTTCCATTTGAAATTAAGTAATGATAATAACATACAGCTAATGTTCAAGGATTTGTTCAAGGATCACCCAAATGTATAAGAGAAGGAAATTGACAAATGAAATTATAAAATATTTCTATAAATCTTTAAATTATATGTTTAGAATTTTCTATTAGTTCAAGAAGAAACTTTTTTTCTCCAACAAACTCGATACCTGAGAACCTTGACATGAATAGAAACATAGAAATTTGTTGACACTCAAATGAGATTTGGAGATGGAATGCTGATCAGATCCCATAAATATTCAACTTTCTTTTTTTATTATCATTCGCTAAAGGCAGATAATTTCAAAACAGTAAAGGTTCATTACTGCATCTTTGAAGAGAGTCACATCTTTTAATTATCCCCATTTCTCTTGTAGGTTAAATAAGAAATAAAATAAACTGTTATGATTTGCATTTATGTGATGAAATTGCATTTCAAAATAATACAAAGCTAACTGAATGCTTAATTTGATAGTTCCACATTACAGTTAAAGAGGCATATAAAGAGCTCAGGAATTGAGGTGGTTGAGTAGTTATTGAATGCATTGGGAAATGACTCTTTAAATTAATTTTTACCATGGTATGTGCCAGAATAGTGTTTCCAATTCTTTAAGAAAATATTCTTTCTTTATTTTGAAGTTTTATTAGCTGGGAAAACTGCAATCATTTATCAGATATCAGGTTAGTGGACATTAGCAAAACTGTCTCCATATCATACCTCTTTGTCTTTTTGCAGAACGTAGATTGAATTCATGGTACAAAACATGCAACATTTCTCAGAACAAGAAGGGTGGATGATGATGATGATAGAAACTGCAGTGGGAAACTGAATCCATGCAGTGCCAGTATACACAATGTATGTCTCCAAGCTCTGGACCTGGGAGTGGGAGGCACAGTGTAAACAGCATTTGCCTGTGTAAATCTATCCTAGATTCCTCCTAGAGGTACTTTTTCATGCTGCTAATCTTGTTATCTACTTAGATATTTTTCTGTCCTACCAGGAACATGGCTCAAAGGTTACCCTAAAGATCAAGGCAATATACACATGTCACAGTTTCCTCTAAGCTGCACTAGGGGGCACTGGCCCACAGCATTTCAGAGGCCAAATCATAGGATTTGGCTTCAGCTCACAAACAATGGAGGATGGGGGCACCTCCTTCTGGGGCCCATAGAATCAGACCTCCTGGTCCAATATTTTTGAAACTGGGAGGGGGGTTTGAGGAGAGGCACCAGCAACTATGCTGCAAATTTGATATGTCTAACTCAAAAAACAGCCCTCCCAGATCCCCATATATCCCTGGATCAATGACCTATTATAGCCTATAGGGCCCATTGACTATAATGGTCCCCATAGGCTATTATTGAGCCAGAAAAAAATGACTCTTTGCACACCCCAATTATGCTTTTTATTTATTTATTTGTGTGTGTGTGTGTCTGCACCTAGAAGTCACATTGACCTCTGGTGACTGACCCCTACTAGGGGCTTGGAGGATATTTAGAGAAGTTGCTGAAAGCCTGCCTCTGTCCTCCCGATTTGGTATTCCAAGGAAGTGTCCTATCCAAGTACTAGCCATAGTTGACCCTGCTTAGCTTCTGAGATCTGACAAGATCAGGCTTGGCTGGGCTATCCAGATCAGGATGCTATTATGCTTTTTAGTATGATTTGTAAGCTGCCTTGAGTCACAGGGGAAAGTGGGATATAAATATTTGAAAAAATAAGTAGTTTGGGCAGGTTGATATCATTTAAGCAACTTCCTGTTTGTTAGGTTAGGCAGACCCGGGCTCATTTCGTAGCAGGAGCTCTTTTGCATATTAGGCCACACACTCCTAATGTAGCCAATTCTCCAAGAGCTTACAGAGCTCTTTTTACAGGGGCTACTGTAAGCTCTTGGAGGACTGGCTACATCAGGGGTGTGTGGCCTAGTATGCAGAGGAGCTCCTGCTATGAAATGAGCCCTGGTTCTGACAGTGATAGTTTCACATTTGTTATACTTGACCTGTAATGCTTGTTGTCTTATTTCACTTTAAAAAATACAAAGTAGATTGCAAGAGTCCCCCCCCACAAGTGCTGGTTTGTTTTCTAAGGGTCAGTGCAGGGTGGCGGTCCAAGGACAGGTCTACCAATATAGTGGCCCAGGGTGGGTAGACCTGTTCTCTGGAGGATAGGTCTACTAATATAGTGGATTGCGGCAGGTAGACCTGTTCTCCGGAGGCCTGGTCTACCCCTGTAGAGTACATTTTGTGTAATGAAATTTGACTTCATTCTGTTTTCTCTTATGTTTAAATTATTCTTAAAATATTGTTTAAATATAGTTCAAAATAAATCATTCTGAGATTTTATAAGGTTATGGAAATAATCTTCTAAAATAATTTATGCAATGTAGACTTGTTCACAACTAATAAATTTGTTGGGCAATAGATTCAGGACAGACAAATTCTCTTCATTCACTGCCACTGCACATAGTGATGGCCAATAGCATTGGGAAGACAGATTCTTGGAGGTTATTAGCCATGATGACTAAAGCGAAGCTCTGTATTGTTACTCAAATCACCAATACATAAGCAGCCTCTATAGCTAGCAAAAGTGTCCTACTATCAAAGAGAAAACACATATATTGTGGCATATTAATTGCCAGCACCATAACCTGTGTATGTGAGGTTTGTGATACAGACCAATATTAAAAAAGCAAAAAAACCCCAAGCTTCTCAAACAATTGTTAATTAAGTTAACGTAAAGAGAACCAAGTTAAGTCATGCAAATAAAAGTAGAAGCACTACAGAAAGAAAATAAATGCACATGTAAACTACAAACACAGTTTAAACCCTTTAAACCCTACCTGCTACTAAGGGAGACAATGAAATGCAAAAATCAGACATACAAGCCTACTTCCTGAAGACAAATTGGGCAGCTCTGAAGAAGTGCAGCAGAACTGGTAGAAAAGTAGAGAAGTCAACTGTACTGTTGGGGTAACAGAGTGGGATCCCAAACCTGCTACAAATTGAATAGACTGAGGGATAATTATTTATACATTTCTGCTAAGATTAAGGAGGAGAAAAGAAATTATCATGGGAATGTGAGAGTGAAAAGTCCACCTCTCTGGAGATGGATTAATTTGAAAAGGTTTTTTTGGTGTGTGTGCATTGTGGGAGGGAGTTTTTCTTCTTTTGCATTACAGGAAAAGGCATAAAGGAGTAGTGTTCCTTTAGGGAGAGTTTAAATAGGCAAGTAGATGGCTGAGTTTACATGACAGAGTATGGGAAGAAATCTTCCTTTCCAGCACTTTAGATAAGGAGGAAATGGCTGGGCCTGGCCTATTGCTCATTGTCCTGATTATTTGGGTCATTATTAAGGCCCAATTATCAGGAAGGGAACCCTTTAGGTCCTTGGGGAAAAAGCCCTTTGGGTGACTCCCACCAGATATGTCTTTCACATAATTAATGGAGGGATTGCTTTATGTTCCTTGTACACCCACAGCATGACTCACTGTCATTTTGATATCAGTTTGATCCAGACTTCATTGCTAAGCCCATGCTAAGATGTGAAAGTGTACAGGGATCCAAAACAGAAGGTCCCCTGTGAGGGGGAGTCTAGGTGCAGTAAATCTGCAGTAAAACAGCTTTTATGCAGTAAATATCAGCACTAAGAGGTATCATAAGGTGTTGTGTTTGTGTTTAGAATATGAAGCAGTAATAGCTTGAAAGGGCTCTGGTATCGTAAAGCTCCAATTCCTGTTGGCTGATTAATAAAGACTCCCATTGGTCCTGAAGCCAAACTAGATACCCAATCACTGAGCCCTGCTTGGGTCCAATAGTATTGCTTGTATATAGTTACATTGTTGAAAGTTATGTGTTGAAACAGTATAAATGAATGTGCTGCTCTCATAGAGCTGTCTTTTGAGCTGAACAATGTCACTGAATAAAAGCCTGTTTGTTTGAATTCATCACCTCCTGCTCAATACTTAAAATAAGGCAAGGCCTTTACCTCTATTCCTTGTTGGCTGTTCAAAGCAGTTGGTTGGCCATAGTGTGAAACAGGATACTGGACTAGATGGATCTCTGACCTGATCCAGCAGAGCTGCTCTTATGATCTAACAGAGAAGTGCAGTTCATAGGCCACAGGATTAGAACATATTATCCAAAGGATCAGGCAATCAACTTTAATCTTGCAGTGTGATTATGTTAAATCCACTCAGATCACCATTGCCAATGTGACAAATCTTCTGATTTTGTACTTTAGGAAAAAGTGTGTGTGTGTGTGTGTGTTAAGTGCCATCAAGTCACTTCCATCTTATGGTGACCCTATGAATTAATGACCTCCTAAACGTCCCATCATTAACAGCCTTGCTCAGGTCTTGCAAACTGATAGGGAAATTTATTTTTCATTATCTGCATTAGTTCTCACTATGCTTAATCTGTCTAAGTGTACTATGTCCTACTAAATGATAATCAATAAGGTGAATATTTATGCTTATAAAAAAGATGGCTAAAATGCAGTAAAGGAAGCTTATGTAGCTTCGACATCTATACAGAAGAAAAAATGTTGGCAGCTGCAGAATTTTATTTATTTAAAAGATATAGACCCTTCTTTCTAAGGCTACCTCGATCTGGTTCCCCTTCCTGGACTATTTATCCACTGAATCTGAGTATTCTTTGATTTTGGATACTATAAATCTCTTGTATTGATGCATTTCATGTTCTTAGTCGAATGTTTTTTGTTAATATAATGTTTACATTATTTGTTATGTAAGTTTTATCACATGTACCAGTTAAGCTGTATTTCTGATGTTATATGTACTTGTTTGTATTAAACAAAGATTAAAAGTTTTTTTTAAAAAAATCTTTCCATCAGATGTTTTAGTGGCAGCTACATACAAAAGACATATCGTAGATTATGAAAACCCACCCTATGCATCATAGTAACCACCATTACTTTAAAAAAGTTTTCACAATTAAAAGCCCCCAACAGTTTATATAAATAAAACAGATTTAACCAGGCAACTAAAAGGAAGTGCACTGTCAAATATGTTTCGGGATGGTGTTCCACAGGTGGGCATCACAACAGAAAGAGCCCTATGAGAGCAAAAGTGTCTCCTGGAGCTATATTTACAGTAACATTTTGTAAACTTTAAGAAAAACCTGATGGACTGGCAGTCTCCCTGTATTAGATGCACAGAAAGTATGTTTTTAAGATAGAAGTCAAGGAAGAAACAGTTTTGCCCGAAGTGGAATTTGTTTTCGCTTGACACATTAAGTAGCATCCTCAACAACATTTAACCTACTCTATGTCAGAAGTGACCCTGCCTGGGAAAATTCATTCCAGATCAATGAAACACAAGTTGAGTGTGCTTTCATGGATACACACAAATAGTGCTGGTGATGCAAATTTGCATCGCAACACTATATATTCACATTTGAGTCTTGAAGGAGTTTAAAACCTAGATTTAAGATAGTACAGCTTTATGCATGTGTCTCTGTTAGATATTTCCATACAGGGCTTTGTCTGGCACATCTGAGGAAGACTCCAAGAGCTCTTGTTTTAGGAGAGCCCACCCTTCACTTGCTCCTTTCCCTTCCAGCAGTCTTGCCCAGGGAATGATTTTCATCATACCTCTGAATTTATTAAAGTCTGCCTTACTGAAATCTAACTTACACATGTGGTTAAAAACTTCCTTGGTCCCACACAGCAAAAGGAATTCTAGAAGGACATGGTCACTTCCCCCTAAGGTCCCCACCACCTTCAGCCTATCTACCAGCTCTTGACTGTTGGTCAGTATTAAGTCAAGTACGGCTGAGCCCCTCATAGCTCCACCATTTGATGAAGAAAGTTGTCAAAGGCCTGGTGGAAGAGCTCTGTTTTACAGGCCTTGAAGAACTGTAAAAGGTCCCGCAGGGTCCTGATGTCATCCAGGAGTTCATTCCACCAGTAAGAGGCTGCCACAGAAAAGGCCCTGGCCCTCATCACAAATAGCCTGGCTTCTTTGGGGCCTGGGAGGGCAAGACAATTTTGGGACCCTGAGCTTAGTGCTCTCTGGGGAACATATGGGGAAAGGCGGTCCCTTAGGTAGGTTGGTCCCTGACCGTATAGGGCTTTAAAGGTAAGAACCAGCACCTTGAACTGAATCTGGTATGCTATAGGCAGCCAGTGCAGTGCTTTTAGGGCAGGCTGGACGTGTTCCTGCACAGGAAGACACAACAACAGCCTTGTTGCTGCATTCTGCACCAGCTGCAACTTCCAGATTTGAGACAAGGGCAGCCCCATGTAGAGAGCATTACAGTAATTCAATCGCGAGGTGACCATTGCATGTATCATTGTTGCCAGGCCATTGCATGCAAGGAAGGGAACCCTTAATCAGCTATTGATGCTAAAAGGCTGGCTTCACAGTGGCTGCTACCTGGGCCTCCATTGTTACGGAGGCATCCAGGAGCACTCCCAAGCTCCTAACCTCCAGTGCTGGCACCAACGGTGCCCCATCAAAGGTTGGGAGTGGAATCCCTAAACTTGGCCAGCTCCAACTCAGGCACAGGACCTCCGTCTTTGTCGGATTCAATTTCAGTCGAATCATTCTAAGCCACAGCTTTCAATGCCAGGTCCAGATCTCCCAGACTAGAGTCTGACTGGCCATCCAGCAACAGATATATCTGGGTGTCATCCACATATTGGTGACAGCCCAGTCCATGCCTCTGGGTAATCTGGGCAAGGGGGTTCATACAGAAGTTGAATAGTGTTATGTATACTGACCACCACTAGGGTCCAGCGGCAGACACCCGGAGCTTGACTCCTAGAACAGTAGGAGTCAAGGATCCTAGGCCATGATTAGTCTACCAATAAGATCTCTGGTGGGAAATTCAAACCCACCAATGGGACTTTTGGGTGTGTTCCAGGTTGTGTATAAAGTTGGCCATCTTGGCCACTATTTTATCTCAAGTTGTGTACTAATAAATAAGCTGTTTGCTATGTTGTTGTCCACCTCTTCATTGCTAAGAACCCAGTACACAATACTGGTGACGAAGATGAGATCCTGTTGAGCGAGCCTGCTGCTGCGACCCCAAGGAACCTGATGTCCACTGTCGCTGCTCCTGCCACAAGCAACCAAGACGCCCAAGGAGATGCTTCCATGTCACCCCGCGCAGCAATGGCCACCACTCTGGGAGTAGGACTAGTTCCGCTGTTTGACCTGGCGAAGCCCCAGCAATGGGAAGCTTGGGTCGAGGGATTCCAATTGATCCCGGTTTTCTACCAGGTGACCGAGGAAGAACGAAAGAGGGGCCTTCTCATTGTTTCCTGTGGAACCGCGATGGTTGAGCTCGCCAGGAACCTGTTGGAACCCACCAAGCTCTCTGAAGCAACCTTCAACCAAATCATCAAGGCACTGCAGGACCACTTCATCCCATAGCCCTCTGAGATTGCATACCATGTGGCATTTCAAGTACGAGTGCAGCAACCCTGGGAGTCCATCACTGCATATCTGGTGGCGCTCCGACGACTGGCAGCCAAGTGCAAGTTCAGGGCGTTCCTAGAAAAAGCCCTTCGAAACCAGCTCATCTGTGGCCTTCGGGATGAAAAGCTGCAATGGTGCATAATGGAGGATGAGAAGTGTACCCTTGCCTCTGCTCTCACCACGGCAACTGCATGGAAGAGGTCCCAACCAGTAATGACCAGCTCCTCGTCCAGCTACCAGGTGGCTGCTACCCGGTGGCTGCCACCCCTATGACCAGCTCCGATTGCAGCGATGGGGAAGAGGTCCAACAAATGCAGCCAACCAGATGGCATGACCTGGGGACTGCAACCCACTCCACTCTAGCAATGGAGTCACCCCAACAGGATTGTGCCAGCTGCGAGGACCAGCATGAGTGCAAGGCATGCCAGTTTCGGGACACTACCTGCTGGAGCTGCGGTTGCTCCAGCCATATCACGAGGTTTTGCCAATCAAAGGGATCCCGAGGCCCTCCACCACAGACACACCAGCACTGCCGAGCTGTCTGGACACACCAGGAGGAGGACACAGCAGCTGAGGACCTCTACTTACTAGCAGTGAAACAGGTACTGCGACTTCCAAGTCAAAACTCCACCCTTAAATTTTGTGCACTATGGAACTGGACTCTGGGTCTGCCTTCTCCATAATATCGGAGGAGACCCTTAAAAAACTATTTCCGCATGGGGGCCCTGTCTGCGCCTGTCCCCAGTCACCCTCATGGACTTTCAATGCAACGGGGTGCCGATCTGGGGCATGGACAGTTTCCGGGTCTGGCACAAGGGCTTTAGCGGCTGTTAGGATTTGTTAGTTGTCGCCGGCAACCTTTGCAGCCTTCTAGGGCATGCATGGTTCGGCCCCTTGGGGATCTCGGTAGAGGGGATCCACAACTGCACACAGGACTTTGATGAGGTGTGTGGTGAGTTCCTGGCCGTCTTCAACGGGAACCTGGGAAGATATACTGGGATGCCGGTGTCCCTACAATTAGACCCCAAGGTGGCACCTATACACATGTGATCCCGGAAGGTCCCCTTTGCCATGTGTCACAAAATCAATGCGGAACTTGACAAATTGGTGGTGCAAGGAGTACTAGAGCCCGTCTCCCACGTTGCCTGGGAGACTCTGATCATTACCCTCATACAGCCCAATGGGGAAGTCCTCATCTGCACAGACTATAAATACACTCTGAACAGGGCTCCCCAGGACCACATTTACCCTGTCCCGGTTGTTAGTCAGGTCTTGGCTACATTAGTGGGAGCAAAGATATTTGGGGAGTTAAATCTCGCTCAAGTCTACCAACAGCTCCCTGTGGATGAGGCCACAGCCCTTGTACAGACCATTATCACGCACCAGGCAGCATTCAAGGTTAAGAGGCTACAGTTTGGGGTGAAAGTCGCCCCCGGGCTGTTCCAAAACTTAATGGATTTTCTGTTGAAAGGAATCCCAGGCATCACCTCATTTTTCGATGATGTAATGATTGCTGCGGCCACTCCAGAGGACTTTGCATCTTGCCTGCGTGCCGTCCTCCGCCGCTTCAAGGACGCTCGCCTGAGAGTGAAGTGGGAGAAGTGCCTCCTCAGCATCCCATCTGTCAACTTCCTGGGCTTCACGGTCGATGCGGATGGCCTCCACCCAGCATGGGACAAAATCAAAGCCATAGCTGAGGCCCCCACACCCCAGTCCAAGGCAGAACTCCATGCATTCCTAGGGCTGTTGAATTTTTACCACGCCTTCCTCCCGCACAAGGTGGTGGTGACTGGACCCCTGCATCACTTGCTAGATAAGCAGGCCCCCTGAGTGTGGGGCCTGCAACAGGCCGCAGCTCATAAAGGAGTCAAGGTGCTGCTCATTTCCAAAAGTGTCTTGGCTCACTTCAATGAGCAGCTGCCAGTAGTTCTGGCCTGTGATGCCTCCCGCTACGGAGTGGGAGCCGTGCTTGCACACCAGCTCCCAGACAGGCAGGAGGTCCCAGGGGCCTACTATTCAAGAACTTTGTCAGCTGCGGAGTGCAATTACGTGCAAATTGACAGAGAGGGGCTGGCAATTATGGCTGATGTGAAGAAATGTCATGATTTCATCAACGGCCAAGTCTTCACGATCATCAAGGATCATTGCCCCTTCCTCAGCCTTTCTGTGGTGGACAGGCGGACGCTGGAAGTACTTTCCCTGCAGGTTCTCTGCAGTTGATCTTCCTCTCGGGATATGACTACTCACTGCAGCACCACCCCGGGAAGGCTATGGGTCATGTGGACGCCCTCAGCCATCTGCTGTTGCTCTCAGTAGAGGAGGATCTGCCCCCAGCATACTGTGTCCTGGCTGTAGAAAACCTACCTGCTTCTTCACTCCAGGCACGGAGTTCCCCACCGCTTGGCCTGAGACGGTGTCCTCTCTCATGTTCTGGGCTGGGTGGTGAGGGGGTTGCCCAAGGTCACCACAGGCCCAGACTTCACACCATATGCCACTTACAGAAATGAACTCTCTGCCCATAAGGATTATGCTATGGGGAGACAGAGTGGTAGTCCCCAATGCCCTATGGCAGGGCATCCTAGGGGCTTTGCAAGAGGCTCACTCTGGGGTAGTCTGAATGAAGGCCCTGGCCAGGAGTTATGTGTGGTGGCTAGGAATAGATGGGGAGATCGAAGCCTGGGTCAAGTGCTGTGCTGCCTGTCAGGAGATCCGGCCGAATCCGCCCAGTGCCCTCACTCAGGAGTGGGAGTCCACCTGCAAACCATGGTTGAGGTTGCACATGGCCTTCGCAGGACCTTTCCACAGCCTGCTGTTTTAGTCACAGTGGACACATACTCTAAATGGCTAGAGATAAGCCCTGTTTCAGCCACCTCTGCTAAGGCTGCCATCCGGGCTCTCCGCCGGCTCTCCGCCACCCACGGACTGCCCAACACGATCATCTCAGACAATGGGACAGCATTCACATCCGAGGAATTCCAGGGTTTTCTCAGTGGTAACCTGATCAGACATGTAAGGTCTGCCCCATTCCACCCTGCGACAAATGGGCAAGCAGAGCGAATGGTAAGGACAGCCAAGGAGTCCCTTACCAGGCTGACGGAGGGAGACTGGAAGTGCCGCATCAACTGCTTCCTGCTAGCACAACACACCACCCCCAACCCGATCAGCGGTTGCTGCCCTGCTGAGCTTCTTATGGGAAGACAGCCTGCCATTTTATTGGATTAGCTGCATCCTGACCAGGCCCCGAAATCATGCAGAACAGTCGAGCAGAGGTGCCCCAAGGGTTCTTCCCCAAAGAACCTGTATATGCCCACAATTTTGGAAGGGGATCTCTGTGGCTTGTGGCTAGAATTATTCGACCCACAGGGCCGGTCTTGTATGAGTTGTCAACAGAAGATGGCCATGTGTGGAGGCGACACCTGGACCAACTCCAAAGGTGCCAGATTCCTGACAGGACTTCCGATCCAGCAACAGAACCTAGCAACAGTGACCAGGAACCTGAAATGGAGGAGTCATCAGCTCCAGAGTCAACTCCCATTCCTGAGGCCAAGACGTCTCCTAGAGAACCAGTCACCAGTCTGGCACTTGGCAATGGTATTCAGCCCCCACCGCCAAGCACCCAGATCAGTTCACCTGACATGGCTCCAGAGGGCAGCAGCGTGCCCACACCAAGGCTCTCTCAGTGGGAACGCAGACCCCCAACCTACTTACAGGACTATGTACCATGGGGGGCTCGAACTATGGGGGGAGGGGTGTTTTATGTATGCTGACCACCACTAGGGTCCAGCAGCAGACACCTGGAGCTTGACTCCTAGAACAATAGGAGCCAAGGATCCTAGGCCATCATTAGTCTACCAATAAAATGTCTGGTGGGAAATTCAAACCCACCAATGGGACTTTTGGGTGTGTTCCAGGTTGTGTATAAAGTTGGCCATCTCGGCTGGTATTTTATCTCAAGTTGTGTACTAATAAATAAGCTGTTCGCTACGTCGTTGTCTGCCTCCTCAATGCTAAGAACCCAGTACACAATAAATAGCATTGGGGAAAGCACCACTCCTTGGGGTACTCCACAAATTAGTGGATGCTTTATGGATAGCTGGTCCCCCACTGCCACCCTTTGTCCCCAACCCTGAAGGAACAAGGAGAGCCATTGCAAGGCAAACCCCTGAATCCTGGTGTTGGCAAGGCAGTAGATCAGTAGTTGATGGTTGACCGTGTCAAATGCCACCGACAGGTCTAACAACAATAACACTGTCATACCACCTTGATCCAGATGGATATCAGCTGGTAGTTTGCTAATTCGGCTGGATCCAGGGATGGTTTTTTGTTTTTTTTTAGGAGAGGGTGGACCACTGCCTCCTTTAGAGCACTAGGGAACAATCCCTCCACAAGGGACTTGTTGATGGTCTCCCTTTGTGTACCTCGCAACCCATCATGGCCCACTTTAATTAGCCATGATGGGCAGGGGTCAAGGCTACAAGTGTGTTGGGCAAACAGATGAGAGTAATTTGTCAACCTTCTCAAGGTTGAGTGGACTGAAATAAACCAAAACTTGTCAGGAAGACAGGCATGGAGCCTTGAGTTCCAACACTGTTTCAACTGGGGCGGGGAGGTTGTGGCAGAGCGACAAGACTTTATCTGTGAAGTAGCTTGCAAAGGTCTCACAGCCAGTCTCCAATTCCTTATCATTTGGTCTGCCCTGTGGCAGAGTAATAAGAGTCCGAATTGTTCTAAATAAATGGGCTGGGCAATAGGTCGCAGACACAATCGAGGCTGCATAAAATTCTCTTTTGCGACATTGACTGCTATCTTATAGGATCTCATAAATGTCCTATAGGATGCTCTTGTTGCTCCATCCTGAGTGCGTCACCACTGTCTCTCTAGCTGTCTAAACTCCCACGTCATCAGCCTCAGCTCCTCTGTATACCAAGGGGCAAGTCTGGAGCGGGAGTGCAGAGGATGTCAGGGAGCGATCTCATCAATGGCTGCTGAGAATCAGCTTTATCAATCCTCAACAAGCTCATTCAATGAGCTGCGGGGGGGGGGGGGGCAATGGATCCTGCAGGGCCATTTGGAACCGCATAGGGTCCATTTGGCTCAGTGGGCGAGCTAAAATGCACTCACCGCCCACACAGGGTCGGAGTGGCACATTTACGCGGGCCTTCAGAACAGAGTGGTCTGACCATGGAACTGCTGTGGCAGTATTTCAGTCCACTGTTACCTCCACCACAAAGATCAAATTGAGCATGTGTCCTGCTCAGTGAGTGGGAGCCGTCACATATTGGGAGAGTCCCAGTGCTGCCATGGACAACACTAGGTCTATTGCCTGTGCGGAGGTCGTGTCATCAGCATGGACATTGAAGTCACCCAAGACTAACAGTCTAGGATGCTCCAATGTTCAGCCTGATATGGCCACCAGCAAGGATGGCAGGCTATTTACCGGTGTGTTTAGAGAGAACTTCCTGGGCCTGGAATGACATGACAGTATCTGGGGACAGCCTATATGTTCTTTGACTGGAAGAACCGCTCCCAAAATGGAATGATGGCCCCTGGGACTGGAATCAGTAGTCTGGAACTGGACTGAGAGTTCCAGAAGCAGTCATTTCATTCTGGAGGCTGTTATTCCAAAAGCTGAGCATCCCAGGGACAGGCATTTTAATCCCAGAGATCATCATTCCAATCTGGAGGCTATCATTCCAGACCCAGGGCAGGTTTCTTGTAATCCGTTCTACATTTTTCATTGCAACTTTTGTGTATTGTAATATATTTCAATGCAAATCAGACATTCTTGGATCTCATTATGTCCAATGGGTCTTTGGGCCTCTTTCTTTGTTCCCAGTGGGCATTCCTTTCATTAGTTTTAGTACATCCTCATAATGGCAGACTTGACAGTAAAGGATAGAGAGTTTTCAAAGGAAACCACTTACTTTGTGAAAGGAAACAAACAGGCCACAACAAGGAAGGGCAACAAATGCAAAGTTTTCAGTGGAAAGGTAAGCATTTTTTTGTCTGGTAGTCTCTGAAAGAGTAGGAAAAAAACAAACAGTTTTTTGTTGTTGTTTGTTTTTTAATTTTGTAGCCAGCTAGAGCTCTCCTGCTCAGCTGCCACTTGGCTCCTATTTTGGGAATCAGTGGAAAGGTATGCACCTGGAGCCATCTGCTTCAGGGGTCTGTAAAACTGAGCCTTGTGTCCAATTCACTGGAAACTTGGGGGAGGTCTTTAGATTAGAGGAAGGAGTCTGTTCAGTGCAAATGTGGTGCAATTATAAACAGCTGCCCCAGACATTATATACATTCCACACTGAAAATAATGGTTCCTAGCTATGAAATAACATGAATTTGAATCCTGAAACACTAATACCCTACCCAGAATGTGGTTATAACAATTTTTTTCTCAAGGCATACCTTGAGGCATTTTTTTCTTAAGGCGGAGGAAAATCACTGGAAAAATCTGGGACATAATATTTGGCCCTATCTGTTTGCTAAACAATTAGAAGCCAGAGATGCCAGGAGATACAGCACATCATTTTTCTTAACAACGTGATAGTTCAGCTCACACTGAGCCTGGTCAAGCGCCTAATAATAGTGGCGCTGCAGCTGCAGGCCAGCATGCTGAAGATAAGTGGCTGGTGCGGGAAGGAAATGTTTGGGAGAGCTATCATTTATTTTTAATCATTAGCACATTATTTCTAAGCAAGTGATGTGGAGGAGTGTAAAGTTGGATCTCGCTATCCACATAAGCACATATGCAGATATGTAGATATGCACATATGCAGATATTCATATATGCCCATATGTGCATGCATAAACAGGATTTTTTTTTTTTTTTAAAAAAAAGCCAACCACATGGCTCCTTACAGTGGATGCCATCTAGACAATCCACCACGGAGTCATGCACGGTAAAGCAATTCACCGGGGAGCTGCAATGCTGGATTTAAAAGATCCAGATCAAATTACAGCCAGGCCAATGGCGGAATTAGCTGCCCATCTGAATGCACCCCTAGAGAACTTTGTGAGGTTAGGCTTCTTTCTGTCTCACTTTCCATTTAGAAAATTACAAGCAGGAACCTGCAAAGACTTGAGGGAGGCATCCCATTTCCTCTTTCCCTTTCCAGAAAGCCCACATAAACCTCTCCCATTTTCCTGCTTCTTTCTCTCTTTCTATGGATGCCAAGCTCCAGGTGGGGCCTGAAGATCTCCTAGAATAACAGCAGATCTCCCAGCTACAGAGATCAATTCCCCCTTTGGGTTTCCAGCTTCATGTTGGGAAGTTCCTGGAAATTTGGGAGTGGAGCCTTGGAAGGGTGATGTTTGGAGAGGGAAGTGACCTCAGCAGGGTATAATTTTCTTCAGGACAACTGATCTCTGTCATCTGGAGGACAGCTATTATTCTGTTTAACCTCTAGCCCCCAGCTGGAGCTTGGCAGTTCTAGTTCCCCTGAAGGAAATGGCTGCTTTGGAAGGTGGAGTCTCTGGCATTAGACCACTCTGAGGTCCCTCCCTTCTTTAAACCCTACCTTTCCCATGCTCCCCCCCCCACATTTCTAGGAATTCCCTAACCTGGAGTTGGCAACCCTATCTCCTTCCCACCCAAAAGCCAACATACCTTTATCTGCCCCTCTGTCTTCAGCTTTCCTTCTCCCCCTTCTCCCAGCAACCTCTGCCCAGGAAAACTGTGGCCCAGTTGTGCAGTGCTGGCCCTTGGGTCAGGACCACTTGCATGATACAGAACCCTCAAGCACTTATAGGGTGGCACCTCACTTTCCCCTGTATCCCCCTCCCCACACTATTTCCTTCATCCATCCTCCTGGCAACCCCCATATCTTCTCCCCTTTCTCTGCCTCATTTCCCCCTTCTCAGCCATTCACCAACCTACTTTTATTTGCCTCCCATCTTCAGCTATATTTATTCTTAATTTACTTCATTTATACTCCACCTTGGGGACAAAAGCAGCTCACATTATTCTCCTCTCCTCCTTTTTATCTGTACAGCAACCCTGTAAGGAAGGCTGGAAGTATCTGACTGGTCCAAAATCATCCAGTGAGCTTCCATAGCAAGATGATGCTTTGAACCTGGGTCTCCAGACACTATTCTGAAGCTCTTACTGCTATACTAAACTGGAATTCATAGGTTGGCTGCTGTTGAACAGTACCAAGCAGCCAAGCCTAGCTGAGTTATGCCAGTTGGGTGGTATCAAGTCACACAAAGGTTGCTTCCAGACATAGTTGCCAACCTCCAGGTGGGACTTGGTGATGTATCAGAATTACCACTGAATTCCAGATGACAGAGATCTGCTCCCCTCCTGCAGAAAATGTCTGCTGTGGAGGGTGCACTCTATGGCATTGTATCATGCTGCGGCCTCTCCCCTCCCCCAAATCCTGCCCTCCTAAGACTCCATCACAAATTCTCCAGGAATTTCTCAACCTGGAGCTGGAAACGTTAGTCAGGCCTGGTCCCAATGAGTCCTCCCTCAAAGGCCAAAATATGCCTGGAAAGGACCCTGCTCCTCCCCCCTGCCTTTTACAGACAGAACTGCCTGGAATCTGTGGTTGCCTAGCAATGGCCACTGAGGGAATCCATTGCTTAAAGCCATAGGCACCCCTTTTTTCCTGCCCTGGAAGCAGTATAAGGATGATTCTATGGTTCATTTCTCACAGGAATTATTTGGCCTTCCTACTCCCTTCTTAGCTGTTACATCAGAAGAAAGGATTTTCCTAGCTGAGGTCATTACAGTTTGTCACAGCTTGTATCTCCTTGCATTTCATGGTCATGTCACTGTACTTCTTGCCATTTTTTGTTCTGTATCCACATACACAAATATGTGCTGACTGATATTTTTCATACATCTGATAAAGGGGGCTATAGTCCATAAGAGCTTGTGCCTCAAGGCTTATTTCTGGTTTTGTTGTAGCCAGTTAACATGGTTCTTGAATTTATCATGGCTTGGGTTCCTTTCAAGGTTCAGGCAGGTCAACTTTGCCAGTGTTCTTTACCACACAGGGAACTTTTCTGGCAACTTAATACTACTGGTAAATAATCAGCATGCATACACAACCATTATATCTGCTCTTTGTAGCATCCCTACTGTGATGAGGCACACTCTGTAGACACACTTATCTTTCCTCCATCTGTTTTTTTCCTCCCACATTATTTGAACCTACTGACTACCATGCATAGCAGGCTCCCTCATATTTAATCAGTTTTATTTGTTTATAAGGGAAACTAGATATGGCATCCCAGGTAATACAACCTATTTACCAGCCCCAGAACATATGTAGGATCTTGTTACTACACTTCCACTGATTTGAATACATTTTTGGTACAATAAATGCTACCCCCTATTAATAGCACAGTGATTTAGTCTTCATTGTGACTGGAAAATAGAGAGCTGGAAGGCAAATGAATTATTTCAGCAATATGTGTTTTTTTTCCCAGAGTGATGACAAAAATAATGAAATTCTAACAATCCTGTATTACATAGTAAAATAAGCTGTTAAATATGAATCGTGTTGCAATTTGGCTGACTCACTAATAGGTACTTTTCTTCTATGATTGCCAGATTTCTAAAAAGTTACATATGGAGTTTGTTTTGCCAAGTTTGTGGCAATTGTAATGTTGCATGAAAGAACTTCCAACTGCACTGTATCACTACAGTACAACATATGATGCATTTCCAGATTCAATTCTAGCTATATAGTTTATTATATTAATCTCATAGCCTTGATTCTCTTACATGATACTAAAGAATTTTCATATTCATCTTACAGAATCTCCTTGAATACTAGGGTTCTCTTTTAGAAGATTCCATAACTAAGAAAGTATTTACTCAGGCACCTTGGGGAGAGAGGAGAAGAGAGTTTGCTTAGCACTTAAAGGAAACAAACATACACATACAAACACAAAACTATAGTGAAACTTCTGTCATGATTTTCTAAACTGTTTGTATGTTTATACCCTGGTTTTCTCCCCAATGGAGTCCCAAAGTAGCTTACAACATTGTTCTCTCAATTTGCAGTTTACATCACAACAACAATCCTGTGGAGTAGATTAGGCAGAGAGAAAGAGTGGATCAAGGTCACCCAGTAAGCTTTGAATGGCATAGTACTTATTCAAACCTGGGTGTCTCACATCCTAATATGTCACTTTCTGACCATTGCACCATGCATGAGATTGCAGAAGTGGGACAGTATGGGACAGTATTTAATCCACCACCATCCCCAGTGTAAGCACTTTGGAGGGTATTGGTGAACCTTAGAGTCACTAAAGGGTACTTTAGTTTTGATCTAAATTTCAGGATATGGGAAATGTCCAGCCTTGAAGGACTATACTACAAGTTGTGAAAATACCGGTTTGATTCAAAAGTTACGTTTATGATTTCCCAAGTCAGGGTGAAGCTGTAGCTGTCCTTTCCTCCTTCCATATTAATGAAATCCAATAGAAACTTTGCTGTTAAAATATGCACTTGTTTTGCAGCTTGCTCCCCTGCCTCTGCCACTTCGGTGTGCCGAGTCTTGTCTGAGCTTCCCCCTCCACTTCCAACCAACGCGTTTATAACCGTCTGGTTTTTTTAAAAAAAGGAAGGGAAAGATTGAAATCTCTTCTGTAGAGGAAAGTTGTGCATTTGTTACTGCTGGGTTGGGCGATCCAGAGAGATGGGCTGAGGGCTCTTTCTCTCTCCCCCTTTCCCTCCTCCCTTTTCCAACCTGTGATTCAATTTAGAGGATTAAAAGAAAAGGCACTCCACTCTGAGCGTTTGGTCTTTTGCTGACCCCATATGTCAGCCTGGGTGCTTTAAATAATTATATTTGCATGCAGGGGACTGATTCAAAAATATGAATATAATTTTTTTTTCATTGATGTCACACCCCACTGGTTCTCCCCCACTGAAATTTTTCTAGCTATGGGCTTGATGAAGAAAAAGTCTGCTGTAATCTACAGCCATAAATTTAGTATGTGGTCCAGTAGTTAGCATGTGGAACTAGGATCTGGGAGAGTCAGATTCAAATCCTCATTTTGCCATGGAAGCTTGATATGTGATTTTTGGCCAGTCACACACTCACAGCATAATCTGTCTCACAAGGCTTTTCCGAGGATAAAATGGAAGAGAAGATAACAATGTAAACCACTTTGGATCCCCATTGTGGAGAAAGACAGGATATAAATGAAGTAAATAAAATTAGGTCTATTATGCATGGTTGTTTTCCCTTGCTTTACCGTGTATGTCTGTTGGGTTTTCTTTGTTGTTCTGCATTGATTTTCCTCCGTTCAGCACTCAGTTTCCTTTCTGGTCGCTGTTTTCCCAGGTTTCTAAGAGTGATTTTGTGCCAATTTTCCCCTTGTTTGGCTTTCAAGCCGAAGGCAATTCAAAAGTGTACAGATTCCCTCAGATTTCCCCCCACCATTTTGCTTCCCCTCTAAGGTCACTCTGCCACCAACACTGAGGTTGTTCCACCCATTCTGCACCGTCCACCATCTTCCCCCCTTCATCGGTGTACAAGCACCATTTTCCCCTCATTTTTTTTGACAAGTGGCAAGCATCTATGAGACTATTGCTAGTCTCAGACTGCTGAATAATATTTAAAGTAACTGTGTGAAGTTCCCTGCTGGTATTGACTTGAAAGGGGGATTGGAGAGGAGGAAAATAGCAGTGTCTCCAGTGCAAAAAAAAAAAATCAGTGCTGCATGCAAACAAAATAAGGGGGAGGATTGTCAGCATGGAATGAAATTTACGTGAGATGTAGAGAGAGACACTAGTATGGGAAGCCTAAAGCTTTGAAAACATTTTCCCCTTTAATGTTTTAGTGAACAATGTTTTTGGTGGGGGAAAACCATTTTTGCAGTCTCCGGAAGACTAATATTAAAATGGCAGCCACATGGACCTTCTGCAACCTGCCAAACTTAAGAATTGTTTGGGATCAATCCATTTGGAGAAAGAGTGCAATCGGCACAGGACAGGCTTTAAAAAACTGCCAAGATCACGACCAGTGTGCAGGATCAAAATAGAGAAACACAAACAGAAAACTACACAAATTTGCAAGGAAGGAAAATAAATTAGCATTACTATGCAGCTGTGCTAAGGCATTGGTGAAAATACCCCCACCCATTTTTTTCTATTTAGTGGCACAAGACTAAATAAGCTCTCCAGAGCTTCTGTCAGAGGACTCCTCCCTCATACAAATTGCAGCCCTGTGCAAAGTGTGGTAGGAGTTGCCGCCAACTTTGCACAGGCACACACACGCACACACACACATGTTGTCAATGATCACAGCTTGCAATGCCAGTGTCAGTGGGTTCTACTGTGTATTCTGTAGACAAAACATGTCCCCCCATATTATGTGTGATTCTTTCCCATTTTTCAAAGTGGCTGATAACACAGCAGAGAATCCCCTAGTGCTCCACAATATGGAAAATGGAGCTTTGCAGCTGCTTGTCAATTAAAAAAAAAAAGTCTCATCAGTTTCAACATCGGGTTTTCCTCCCTTGCTTGCACTCCTTTCTGTTCTCTTTTATTCAACCAGCAGTAAAATGCTTGCACAAAACCTGAACCACAAGAATTTAAATAGAAGGCCCTTGCTGGACGCTACTGTGTGGCTGCAATAGGGCAATTGTGTACATTTTTTAAAAAAAACAACCTTGGACACCTCCCACAAGTGATATTCCACCCCAACTTAGAAAAGTGTGGTTTTTAAAAAATTGTACCTGTAGAATAAATACACCAGAGGAAAAAGAATGCTGCATAAGGCAGGGAGAAAATCTGGTCAGGCTTAAAGGCTTACTTCTTGAAAAATCTGCAGTAAGATGTACATGCATAATGGGCCTTTGTCCAGTGGTACCATCCTTCAGCTGGTAGAAAGGAAAAGTCATGCTTTGTTTAAGTGTTTGGTCAGGTGCTGTAAATGACAACCTTTCTCAGTGGTTACTATTTTCATGAAATGGAGACTAAAGTAACTACTACAACATTCCCTGTTGTATGCGTCTGAGTTTGGAAGTATTATACTCGAATGAACCTTCTCCAGGGTGAATTCTGTCTGGAAAGGTCCCCCCCCCCACACACACACACATTCACACTAATAATCCGAAGTAAACAATCCAGTGTGCAATAAAGCTGCTGGAAATTAATTGAATTTTGGAATGGGATAATTGGATTCTCACCAGAATTATTTGTTCATAATTCATAATAGTACTAATAAAAAAGAATATATATTTCAATAGAATTTGTATAATAATACCTTTTATACCCATTGATTTAAAAACAACTCTTGAGGTAATGTATGAGATGTCCAGAATAATTCTTTAAATGGCATAAATTGGCTTTGGAGTTATGCTTAAAGGGCTATAGTGTTGTGAAAGAGGGGAAGGCCTCATAAAATATGGGCTGGATTGTTGTTTTTTAAAAATAAAATCACATTCAATGTTAGTTTGATTTAGGCAGATATCAAAGAAGGTTACAGCCACACAAGAACTGATTTCAACAGAAAGGAACTAGGTTTCAGTGAAACGGAGATGGTGAAGGTCTGTTACTAATGGCTTGAAAGATTCCTTACAATACAGTTTTCTCTTCTTATCTGGCTTGGCAAGAACAATGCTCTGACTGCCTCCAGATGAATTGAGTAAGTCTGCCCCTACTGGCCAAAATACTAGGAATGTCTAAAGCTTTTTTTAAACAAACAAACAAACACACACACATGTTTCATTTTGTATGCACTGCTTAATTGTCCCATTACAAAATATTCTTTGTTACCACACTAGAAGCCTGGTTTTTTTTTTGGGGGGGGGGGGAGGGGGGTTTGGCCGATGGCAGTTATATATACAAATTCCTTGGGAAACATTATATAGGGGAAATCTTGTTTTTCTTATTCTGAGCTGGCAATGCAGTGTGATAGTTTTAAACTCAATTCTGTATGTTTTCTGCTAGCTTTGTGAGTTGCCTGTTTCAGCATGCATTTAAAAAAATAATAATGGTGTGCTTAGGGGAATCTAATATAGCACAAATGTTGGAACAGGTGGCAGCAAAAGAGAGAGTTAACCTCAGGCACACAGGAAGATGATTCACGTTTCCCTAGTCTATAAAGAACTGAAGTCTATAAAGAACTGAAGTATTTAAACCTCTACAGTCTGATCTAAATAAGCCCAGGTATGCTCAATCTTTTAACACCCACAATTTCGAATAAAAGAAGGGAATGATTTCAGTATAATACATTTATGTTATACATTTTTAAAAAATGTACTGAGAAGTAACTTTACACTAAATATATATTTTTTATTTCCAGATTTCTTTAATCTGCATCCTAAGTACAGTCACATCTTTTCCCCATTGACTTTAATGGTTTTAAGAGTGCAACTCCGCTTAGGATGGCACAATTAAATGCCCCCCCCCAAACCACAAGCACCTTTAAAGTCAACTGTACATTAAAAACACATGGTATCACATGTTTATTTACTTCATTTATAGTCTGCTTTTCTTGTGAGCAGTTCTGATTTTACTACACTTTATGTATAACTAGGATTCAGGCCCATTGTGGGAAGACATACAACGGGCTCTAGAAAGAGGCTCTGGGAGAGTGCCAAGGCCTTGGGCACTTAGCATCAATTTGCTGTGGCAACCTCAGCAGGGTATAATGACACAGAGTCCACCATTTTCTCCAGGGGAACTGATCTGTGCTACCTGAAGAGCAGTTGTAATTTTGAGTGATCTCCTGCCCTCACCTGGAGATTGGCAATTATAGTTCCCCAAGAGGGAATTGCTGGTTTGGAGGGCAGAGTCTATAGCACTGTACTTGTCTGAGGCCCCACCTTTCCTCAACCCTCACCCTCTCCAGGTTCCACCCCTCAAATCTCCAGGAATTCCCTAACTAGAGTTGGCAACCCTATCTCCTTCCCAGCCAAGCATCAACCTACCATTATTTTCCCCTCACTCTTCAGCTTTCCATCTCCCCCCCTCCCAATCTCCCCATTATTATATATAGAGATGGCAGGAATTGAGAAACATGTCAACATTCTCATTGAAGGCAGTTATATAAAGGAAATTTGAATTTTGATTACTTCAGGACCTCTGCTTTTAGGGAAAGAGTGTGACATACTGTCAATCAGTTGGTTTGGAAGGGTATAATTCTGTTTAGGATTGCACTGTAACGGCTTTAAGCAGAATCCTTTGCTCAGGTGATGAGATAAGGGTTACGTATAAGGTGGCAACAAAGCAGTGAGAAAGCTTTTTGCATACAAATGGTTATATCCTGATTTGCCCCTGGAAAATGACTAGAATTTCTGCTCATGGAATGAAGTTTTCCTGCCACTCTCATCCTGATGCAGCCCCCAATGTCCTGTTAGGTCCTCCAGGATTTCCCAACAGGGGAAATGCCCCTCCCTGAGCTACTCACCCTGTCAGATTCTCAGGTTCAGTCAGTCCTGACATCTTTCTTCTTCTCTTACAGAGTCCTCTTTCTTTGACTGAGATTCAGGCTATTACGAGTGAAAAAATTAAACACATGATTAATTTTTGATGAAATATGGCTTTTGAAAATATAAATAATTTCATAATTGAAATAATTTAATATAGATGACCAGTTGTGGGCCTGGATGAGGCGCAGCCTTGTGCCTGCACCCCTAGGGAATTGAGAAGTCTACACCTCTGCTTGTGCCTGTGGAAATGTTATTCTGGATCAAAGCCAAAACCTGCAGTGTATTATTAGTATTATTAGTACAATATGTATACATGTGTAGCAGATAAAACATTTTTTTGTTGATTCCCAGAACATTATAGAAGCACCAATGACTTTTAAAAACATGTCTACATCTTGTTTTCAACTAAGTAATTATCTTAGCAGGGTGTAAGGCTCATTTAATCCCAGGTCCGTCCTAATTATATATAAAGAAGAACGTGGAGTTCTCTGGCTGGGGAGAATGTTAGGTAGAATAACAGTGTGGATGTAAATTGCAGGAGGGAAAGGTTTATCTCCCTCCCCCCCTTTCAAAACATGGCTTTCTGAGTATTTCATGAATTCAAGGCTTTCCATCTAAACATGAAAATGATGCTTCTTAAATCCTGGAAATTGATCCAGTGGGCTTTTTGTTTGTTTGTTTGTTTTATTTGTTTTGTCATCAAGTCACAGCAGACTTATGGCAACCCTGTAGATTTTTCAAGGCAAAAGATGTTGAAATGTAGTTGCCATTGCCTGCCTCTGCATTGCAACCCTGGTATTCCTTAGTGGTCTGACCCTGCTCAGCTTCTGAGATCTGATGAGGCTGGGCTAGCCTGGGCTATGCAGGTCAGGGCTTAGTTGATCATATCAATTGCATTGCTATTGCTGAATGAATCCATAAAGTCAAGGAGTTTCATGATGGAAATATTCCATCATTGTCATCCCATTAAAGGCAACAGAGTTTTTGGAAGGACAACCCAAACATTCTACAGTGGTAATTTACACACTAGTGGTCATTGCAAATGTAAATTATAAATGGTATGTATTTGTGGATTCCTTGTGTACAGCTCTGGTAATGTATGCATGAAGTAAACATGGAGTGATTCTTTCCCATATGAATGTTGTCCAACTAGGATGGAGTGCAATGTTCACAAAGGAAGGAGACACATATTGCCTGCACTCATTCTTCATGTATATACTAGCAAAGTAGTGAGGGAAGGCTTTTACAGCCACTAAGCAGAGACTGGTCCATAGTCTACAATACTGTGGTTCAATGTCTGCACAGAATTCTGTCATTATGCATCATCTTTTTAAGCATATTTTTACTGTGATTCCAGTTTAATTTTAGGTTGACTATATAAGATGTTCCATTCTCAAATACAAGTATAATGGGTTAGGAGAGATCTTGTTCATTGGTAATAGTTTTTGAGAGATAAAAACAGAAGAAAGAAGATACTTCAGAGCTCAAGGAATTCTTTTTGTAGAGGGGGTCATGGAAAAAAGGCCACAGTGATAACATTAAGTGGCAAGATGATGAATGTCAGTGAACTACAAAAAGGGCAGTAGGAAGGATTTTTAATAAGGAAAAAGAAAAAAAAACAGGTTTAAAGTTTGGCAGGGCTGCAGAGGTGAGAGTTGATTCCTTCACAAATATACATTTGATGCAAGATGCCTTCAAAAGGAAGAGCTATGTGGTTTTTTAACACAATAAGAAATAGATTTTCTTTTAACAATAGAATGTTGTATGTTGGAAGGTTTGTGATGACATAAGGGCCAATAGAAGGTTGTAGTAGTCAAGGTGACTCCAGCACTTTTTTGCTATTAACAGCTAACCTTCATTTCATGAATCATAACATTATTTGAAGGATGATCATAACGGTGAACTTAAAATGCCAGACATATCTCTGTGTTACTATCTATCACTCAGTCTCTGTAGATACAACAAGTATGGCTGGTATTGTACAGAAGGTGCAATTTCTATGGTTGTAAAGAAGGGTGGATGCTCATATTGATCCCTATTTTAGCCAGCAAGAAATCTGTGATGACTTATGCTTTCAAACATGCTGTTTGAGCCACACTATTTTACAAGACAACTATTTACTTATAGTGGCATTAGCCACTTCTCTGAACATTTGTTGCATTAACAGGGTAATAATGCACACACTCAGTTCCCAGGGAGTAATTTTAAAGAAAATTATTCCATAGATAATCCTTCTCAAAGATTTAATCTTTGACTTCTTATACATGGAATGATTTGAAGCTGTCTAAAGGCTGAGAAGTTACTTGTGAAAACTGGAATTTGACAGATGTTTTCTTGCATTGCTTTTGCTAAAGTTCAGTTCAAGCACGGGGAATATTTCATCCAAACACAAAATCCCCCCCCCCCCCACACACAAAGAAATTGTTTCAGAGAGTTATATATTTGTCTCCAATAAAAAAGCAAAAATAAATATACAGTAATATAGGCAATAAACATACTTTCCATTTCAAGCTACATAATGGACAGGAGAAGCTGTGGCTCCTTAGCTAACTGCATTGCCTGAAGAGGGTACACTGATATTTCCACTTGAAGAGACTTGGGTAGCAGATGTCTCCACCTGAGTCCCTAGAAAGTCATTGTCATTCAGAGTAGAAATAGTAGAAGAAGAAGAGATTGGATTTATATCCTGCCCTTCACTTGGAGTCTCAGAGCGGCTTACAAACTCCTTTCCCTTCCCCTCCCCACAACAGACACGCTGTGAGGTAGTTGGGGCTGAGAGAGCTCTTTTGAGAACAGCTCTGACATAACTATGGCTTGCCCAAGGTCATCCAGCAGGTGCAAGTGGAGGAGTGAGGAATCAAACCCGGTTCTCCCTAATTAGAGTCTGCGCACTTAACCACTGCACTAAACTGGCTCACAGTACTGAGCTTACAGTACTGAGTACTAAAAAGTACTGAGCTACATGGATCAATGGTCTGATTTGGTATAAGACAGTTTCATGTGTTCATAATCATTGAAGTGTGCATTATCCTATTAATCTAAAGGAACTATCAAGTTCATCATTTAGAATCAGTGAAAAGCCAGTTTCACATAATGGTTAGAGTGTTGTACTAGAATCTGGGAGATCCAGGTTCATATCCCCACTTTGCCATGAAAGCTTGCTGGCTGCTCGTGGGCTAATCATACATGCTTACCTTAACCTACCTCAGAGGGTTGCTGTCAGGGTAAAATGGTGGAGAGGAGAATGATGTAAGCCATTTTGGGTTCTCATTGGGGAGAAAGGTGGGGTTTAAATGAAGTACATAAATAAAAGCAGTCTGCATTAGAAATCTAGCCAACATTGGGATTAATTTACAATAACCAAACTTCTGTTCTGTGCCTATGTAATAATAGAATGGTTCTGCCTTCAACTGAATAGAACATGTGGTTCATGCCCAGGGCTCTATATGAATAGGTGGCTAGAAAAAAAGATGGAGTATCCCATCAATCAGTTACTTGTGGGGAACTAGGAATGGGAGACTGAATGTCAGACGCCCCTCACCCCAAACAGGTGATTAGTAAGATTCTGTTGATTTGAATTCAGGAATCACACATATACCCGACTGCACACCTATCTATCAAGGATGCTGATAAATCCTTCAACCCTACTGTTTCAGCTAAAAGTTATCTCCATTTTGTTTTGCTTTTACCTTCTGTGAATTGAACTTGTGAGTCTTTATTTTCTTGGCATTTTCTGTTTCCTCACACCACTTTTTTTCCTGTCAAAGTTCTGCAATGTTCATGTTTTTGCATTAGCTGGCATACAATATATAAATGGCATGAAAATGGTGCAAAAATACAATAAAGGAAATTAATGGGCAAAGCCAGCAATGAAACTTCATCCGCAGTGAACACAGAACTTAGTGTGTGAGTTCACACGTCCATTCATATGTTGAACTGGTGCTGCTGCTACTACCTCTTTTCTAATTGAGAAGATTCATGGGTCACATGAATCAGATTCAAATAATATGTGTGTGCATGCTCATACATATGTGCATAACCTTCTCATAGCATGTTATGTCATATTCTTTATGAAGTAAAAAGTGAAAAAAGAAGAGATTGGATTTTTACCCCTTCACTCAGAGTCTCAGAGTGGTTTACAATCTCCTTTCCCTTCCCCTCCCCACAACAGACACCCTGTGAGGTAGGTGGGGCTGAGAGAGCTCTGACAGAAACTGCTCTTTCAAGGACAGCTCTGACAGAACTATGGCTTGCCTAAGGTCATCCAGCAGCTACAAGTGGAGGCATGGAAAATCAAACCCAGTTCTCCCAGATTAGAGTCCACACACTTAACCACAACACCAAACAGACTTGCATGATCTCTATTCACTGTGTGTGGAGTATTACTACTCTTAGGGCCTTTTCAGACTGGCCAGTTGCCTCTCACTTCCTCCTCATTTCCCCCTCTGCGACTCCTCCTGAGCAAACCTGCCGTTTTCACACTATAGCAATCTGCTCCTCTCCCCCCCCCCCGAAGTTTTCTGTTCCCATTTGGGTTGCTTCGATGCTCTCTGTGCCCGCCCCTTGCATTTCCCCTCCCCTTCCTCCCCCCCAGCTCCTCCCTCGTTCCCCGCTTTTCCTTTTTTTAAAAAAACCGCATGCGTGGTAACGTTATAACGTCATAGTGGAATGACGACAGTGCATCACCCGCTTTCCTCTTCCCAGAATTCATCAAGTCCCTCCTCAGTATTCAAATTTTCCCGCCGTTCTGGGTTGGTGCAAAACGATTGGCAGGCTACAAGGAGGACCCCCCCCCCATGGGTGGATTCTCTGATGTGAACTCAAATGTCGTGTGCTTAACCCGATCAAGGCAACAAAATGGAGGATGGGCAACATGGCGTCAGCTGGCCCATGTTAAGAAAAAAAAAATTACATAAATGGTGGTGGTGGTGGCAGCTGAGGAGGAGCAGCATGACACGCAGAGCAGTCTCCCCGCTCCGCAGGAATAGTTATAGCCTCTTGAAAACAGTTCAATCCATTTCTGTGACTTTTCTGCAAAGAAGCGCGCCCAGCCTGCTCTGCAGGGGCTGCCAATAAACAGCAAATTAACCCCCCCCCCAATAGTAGATGTGAACCTGTGGTTATTATTATAAAGACAACAATTGTGCCGTCTTCCCTTGCTGCATCAAAATTTCATTATGATGTTATAACGTTATAAGGGCCTTTTTTTAAAAAAAAAAAAAGGAGGGGGGAAGTGTTGCTTCAAGATCGTGGGACCGCACACAGGGAGCAGAAAGGAAGGCAAGTTTCCCCAGCCCGCCCGCCCGCTTGCCGCGGCTTCTCCATGGATTGCTAGAGGAAAGCACCCACCACCAGCTCTGCACGGGCTGTTGCCAGGGAAGCCCAAACAAAGGGCAGCAGTTACCGGGGAGCAAGCACATGGAGCTCTCAGGCCAATGGCGCCCGGCTCCTGCTCCCAAGAAACGGCAAATCCACCTCGCCAACGCAGTCCCTGTGGTGCGATCTTGCCTCCCTGCCTCCTTATTTCGATATAACGTTAGGAGGGCTCGTTTCAAAAAAAAAAAAATTCAAGAAACGCCCACCGCGGGGCGGGCCAGATGGAGGGCGGGCGAGTGGGTGTGTTCTCATCTAGGTTTCTCCAATGGAGTAAACAGGAAACACCGCCAGGAATAGGATTTTCTTGCTCCAGGGATACTCCTGAGCAGTGCGGTGAAACTCCGGAGGAGTTTGTGAGCACGGAGCAACTGATGTGAAACTGACCAGAAACTCCGGTGCTCACTCCGGTGCTCGCCCCGGAAAAAAGCCAGTGCGAAAATGCCCTTAGTGACTATGCCCAAATTATTCAGTGTTATGTTATACAAATGGAGACCTGCAAGAAACTTGTGGGATGGTTATTCTATTCCTCACACCTTTGCTTCCTCCCTTCTCCCCCTACCTCTCACACTCTTTCTCCCGTCCCCCTTTCTTACTCTCTCTCTCTCCTCCATGCATGTTACTTCCTCTCTCTTTCTAACCCGTCATCATTCTCTTTGTTTTTCTGCCTCCCCACCTCATCACTCTTCCTCTCTCTTTCTGCCCCCCCACTCCATCACTCTCTTTTTCTGCCCCCATCACTCTCCCAGCCTCCTGCCTGCTTCCTCTTCCCCCACAGCAGCAGTGGCAGTGCACTGGGAATCACAATAGATCTGCAGAGATCAATTCACCTTAGGGCTGCCAGCTACAGTTTGGGAAATTCCTGGAGTTTTGGGGGTGGAGCCTTGGGACAGTAAGTCTTGGGGAGGAAAGCAGCCTCAGCAGGCTACAATGTCATAGACTCAACCTTCCAAAGCAGACATTTTATCCAGGGGAACTGATCTCTGTCACCTGGACAACAGTTGTAATTCTGGGTGCTCTCTAGCTCTTGTCTGGAGGCTGGCAATGGTAGTTCAAATGAAGGAAATGGCTGATTTGGAGGGTGCAGTCTATGCCATTGTACTGGTATATAGTCCCTCCTCAAATCCCACCCTCCCCAGGTTCCACTCCTCAAATGTCCAGGAATTTCCCAACCTGGAGTTGGCCACCCTATTTCCTCCCCACCCAACAGCCAACCTACCTTTATCTGTTTTCAGCTTTCCATCTCCACCCCCTCCCCCACAGCCTCTTCCTTGGAAAATTACAGTCTTTCTCCACATTGAGGACTAAAGCAGCTTACATTATTATTTCCTCCTTGTTATCTGCACAACAACCCTGTGAGGTTGGTTAGGCTGAAAGTATGTGACTGGTCCAAAATCTCCCAGTCAGCTTCCACCACAAGATGGGGATCTGAACTTGGGTCTTGCAGATCCCAGTCTGAAGCTCTAACTGTTACATCACAATGGCTTTCATAGTGTGGCTGCTGATGAACAGTAGCAAGCAGCTGGGCCTACCTGAGTCATGCAAATCAGGTGGTATTGTTAGCGTCCCGGGTTCAAATCCCGGATGAGCCCCCAATTCTGTTAGCCAAATTGCTTTATTTTAAGATTAGCAATTGGCAAAATACAGGGTTCTTTGCCAGCTATACCAAGGTCCCGCCCCTTCCAGGAGTTCCCAGAAAATAGGCACTGAGGCGGAGTGGTTCATTTGAATGATGTTTACTTGTAAGATGTTTCCAAGCATACAAAAACAGAATCATACACGCATACACACAAGACCTAAGACACTTAGACAGAAAATAGCACTGTTGCATGAGCAGGAGATTCGTTGGTTGGGAGATACTTTACCTGTCCTGGAGATGGGTGGTCCATTTCCAAAAGAAGACTGAGGGGTAGAAAAGGAAAAATGGAGAACATGATCTAAACCGGCAGATATACATTTCTTCCTGGCTGCGCAAACCAGGGATTAAAGATGGAGGCAGGGTAGTGGTATAGCAAGCTGGACATAAGGGGGGGTAAAGCAGATAGGGATTGTAGAGGCTAGAGAGCGATTGTATGTTGTGCAAGATCTTTTATCGGGTGGTATTGGGGCAGGCTGAGCTGACCACATCCCACTAACACACCTACCAGGTAGTCCGTCCCCACTGACCCTACCATTGGTCAAGGAAAAAGGAGAGGAGATGTGAAGGAGAGGTCAATATTATAATACTAAATGCTAATCAGGAACTGACACCTGGGCAAGCTTGCTAGGAGTCATGACGCCATTCCATTGTCTCTTGATGGCTTTGGCTTGGTCACTCGATGTGCGAATGATTAGTTGCCAGGTAACTTCACTTATCATAATCTCTGCAGGAACTTTGGGGGAAGGTGTGAATTGCCTAGTGCAAGGAGACAGAAGAACCCTTTTGAAATGGAGTTCTTGTCTCTGACTTAGTGTGAACTCTTGTGGGTGTGCTTCCTGCCATGGACTGGAGCCTCTTACCACAATAAAGAGTGCAATTCGTCCTTGGATCATAGCAACCCAAAGTTCAAACTTATGATCATAAAAGTTCATAAGAGCATATGGTATGCCTTGCTAGGTAACAGTATCAAGTCACACAGAGGGTGCTGCCTAGGGATGCCAGCCTCCAGGTGGAACCTGGGGATCCCCTGGAATTACTGCTCATCTCCAGACTACAGAGATAACTTTCCATGGAAAAAATGGATGCTTTGGAGGGTGGAGTTTATGGCATTGTACCTCACTGAGGTCCCTGTCCTCCCCAGGCTCCACCCCCAAATATCCAGGAGTTTCCCAGCCTGGCTCTGGATCCACTGCAAGTGGCCGGGGGGGGGGGGTAGTTGGCAACTCTAGACTGCTGCCAGTAAAAACCCTGCCTTTTACTGACAGAAACAGTTAGAAGCCTCCCCCCTCCCCCAAACATTCTAATCGCTCACAGTTGACACCTGAAGTTAGATCCCTGTGAAGGCCATTTCAAAAGGTATTGAGGAAAATTCAACGGTCCCTGAAGTTGGTTTTTTTTAACTTTTTGGATTTTTTCTGCGGTCTGAGGAAGGCCCCTGACTATGTAGGAAAAGCTGTTGGGGGAGAGTGAGCTCTCTTTTGGCAGATATAAGTATCCACACAGAAAAAACCCCTCTGGGAATTAGTATATAGATGTTGAGACCACTAAAAGCGATAATAACAGGGTAATACCATCAGCCATTTCTTTAATTTTTGTTGTGTTAATGATAATGCCATAATACATTTTGGAGAAGGCATAGGCAACAAATCATTTAATCTACAACTGTCTGATTTAAAAGGGATTGCTCTAGAAATGGTAGGCTGCGGGAAACCATTGGTGAAACCATCTTTCTTTATTGTGTTATATGAGAGCTTGATGGTGGCCTCTCAGATGAGTTGCCAACTGTCAGGAGGAAAAAAGTGATGACCCTTGAAAAGTGATGGGACACTGTTTACCTGCATGCCACAGAAGCTTCAGCTACCTGTTTCCAAATATCAAGCTTCTTTTAAAGGGACAAAACATTTCCTCCCAGGTCCGTTAGCAACCTTATTTTGTTTAAAATCATTCCATGTAAGATAACACTTCTGTATTTGTGTCCAAATACTTATATTGCCAATTATTGATGTTTAAATATGATTTACAAACATTATCTGACAGGATGCTGAATTCTATGCCCTATATATCTAGATAGAAGGAGAGACAGTGAAAGACTTTTCAGCAATCCAGTTGTCATTATTTTAGTTCAAAGTCATTCCAGTTTGTTCTCTTTTATGCTTTTGATTACATTATGAGTGTGGAAAATAAAACAGCAAGTCTCAGTTCATCAATTAGCATACTGGTGGGATTAAACTGGAATTCCACTGGAATCTAGGCATTCCATTTCTTATTAAAGCAATGCTCTCTCCTGGGTCATCCAGTGGCAGGCAAATGCCAATTCTGTGGCTGTGTGCAAGTTTTACTGCAATTGCAAATGACAGTTTTGTTGCATAGTAGCAATCTCTGGCAAGCATGCTCTAGAATTATAATCTCTTCAATACCCATAAATGCTGTAGCAGCTGAAAGCTCCCTATAAATACATAGTAAATGAAAAAGGACGGTGGAATCTGAAAGCACATATAAATTGCTTTCACCACCACCCTTCCTCTGTCTCTTGCTCTTTTTCTCTCTCCCCTTCCTACTGAATGACCATAAAGAATTGGGAACAGTCATAATCCAGCAGGGAGGCTGGACTGGCACACATGTGCAGGCTGTTCTCTTTATTGTCTGGCTTTCATCGTAGACTCACATTTCCTACCTGTCACCACAAGGGGTGTCCAGGACACATTATGAGCGTGAAGCTTCAGTAACCAAACTGTACAGGGTAGTCTAGCAGTTTAGCTCTGAGTGATTCTGTGAAATTGGAGGAGAGATTCTTGCAGCTGCTCTTCAGGGATTGCTGTTGTTAGGGGGGAGAAAGAGCAGATCTTGTGATGTGTGTGAGTGCGCGTATATATGAGAAGATGCAGAGAGCATTTGACTGAGCTCTTTGGCCACTGGGAAGCATTGAAAAACAGACAGAGAGTGAAGAGAGCAGAGGAAGCAGGAACAGGCTGAAGTGCAGAGCAGCTGTGCCTGTTCCCTAATACTCTGGCTCTTTTGGGTGCCTCAGTCAATGACAACATGGATTCTTTCACTGAAATCTTCATCAGGCTGCTGTTTCTGGCTGCTTTCTGTTTCTGGAATGTGTTAGTAGCAGGGAACAAATGTAAGTATTGCATGTGGATATTCAACTTGGACCAGATTGTTCTGAAAACTTATGGCTTATTACTGTGGGATCAGGGCTAGAAATGTAGTTCTTGAAATAAATCCATACAGCTGGAATTGTAACAGCAAGTAAATGGGGCTAAAAATGTTTTAACAACTGAAGAAAATGTCATCTTTCCATGTTTAGCATTTTTATAAGCTTGTAATCAGAGCTCTATTGACTAGATTCAGGCTTCCATATAATTGGAAATTCACATTTCATCAGTTAGCTGCATGCTCTGCATTGTTTCCCTTTCCTTTTTAAAATGCTTTTTACACTGGATGGAGCGCAGTATTTTCCAAGGAGTAAAAATCTTTCATAGGGATTACTGGCATACTGCTATTCTTTGCTGCATCCGCTTGGCTTTCAGCAATTGGTAATTTTACAGACAGGTATCTGCCTGTATCTCATGAGTGAAGAGTACTCTACTGTACTGTGAAGCTCAAAGCAGGGCAAATGTAATGAGGAGCAAACACAGAGAAACAACATTTTATGGGATGTTTATCGATTACCACAGAGTGTAATGTTCTTGTGTGTCCAGGCAGCAGAATTCTATCAGCTACAACAAAGTTTTTGTTTTATTTTTTGTTTTTGGTCTGTTTGTGTTTTGCCCAGTGGGTTATAATGCTGAGGAAAAGTCCAATGCAATTCTAAAGAGTCAGTTTCCTGGAAATCCAGTAACTCTTATTGATTTGGGGAAAATAGTTTCCAAGGTTGAATCAGATCTTGCTGCCTTTGCTGTGCATTGACTTATCAAAGACTAGTGCATATATTTTATGTGTCTGGTAATGGATGTCAGGAGATCTAATTGCCCCCTGGGGTCCTAATGGCCCACAGACAGAAGTTTTCATTAACCTCTTCAGTGATCTTTCAATATGTTTTAAAATTTTCTGTAGGTTTCACTTATGCAACATATATAAAACAATATCAGAAACTGTGACTATAGTTGGAGAAAGTGAGTGCTGATGCAGGCAGGAATTCATTAATAAGATCACAGCCCTGCTGGAGGAGAAAGCTCCTTGGGAACATCTAAGCAATGGGCAAGGGAAGTGGAAGTTCTGTGGTTTTTTATCTGCTGCCTTTTATAGTAAAGGCTCAGAATTGAAATAGATGGTTGATCTGCAGGACTAAAATGATTTTTGGTTGTCATTCAGATATGACATCTCATTTGGCATTCAAGTACTCTTAACCATAAAAAAGAAGTGTCCTCTCTAAACTATCCTCCTGCAGTTTATACAGACTTGTTTTCTTTTACTTTCTTCCCTTATTGTTCTGCTTTATGCACTTCTTGAATTCAAAAGGCTATTATAATTAAAAGAGATATTAAGTCTATAGCAATATTGGGCTTAGAGATTCTAACAAAGCAGCAAAGCACTAGAGGTCACTCTAACAATTTAGGAAGCAGTACTAAGAGAAAGATATACCAAGATTCTTCCCAACACACAATTAGAATGGGATGCAATAGTAAATTGTATGCCACTTCCTGACACTTTTCCAAGACAGCACAATTTTAAATTCCATAAAGCTCCCAGAGATACTTTTTTCATGCACTTATTAGTTGTGATGCAATCTAATGAATAGAATAATTATTTCTCATTTATGAAAGCTGATATTTTTTTAAAAAAACTGAATATTTGCATGGTCTGCTTTGTAGAGGGAATAAATATTGTTGTCTGGAAAAGTATATGTAATGTCAATTAAATTTGTAAGTATATCCTTCTCTATGCCAGAGGACAGAGGTGGATGATAACATATTGGTTGCACATACTCATCTCTATTAATTGATCACATAGCTTAGCTTTCAAAGAAATATACTATTATATATCATGCTCTTTGTAACGCATATTCATCCCACTCTACTGAAATTTTCTCAGGATTTTATCCCCAAATTAATGTTAGTGATATTTATGACTCCACTGCCAGATCTTCAGTTTTTAAACTACTTTTATAGATCCCATCATAATGTGGCAGTAACAGCTCCTTTTTCCAATAAGAGCTTTAGCATCATTGCAGATTCTTCCTGCTAGTTATGCCAAGCAATACTACCAAGTTAGTAGTTTACTGAGTCAGTTCTTATTCACAAGTCAGTTCCTTGTTCACATATATCATTGATATGACCCTTTCCACTATGAACACTGAGCCAGAGATAATCCATCATTGAATATATTTGTAACATGCTTAAGATATCAGAAATTGTCAGTCCTTATCACAAGAAGTTTAGATATCAATTTTTGAATACTATTTTACTTTGTTCCTGAAGATTACTGCTAGGTGGTTTGCCAAGCAAAATAATGGTTGTCCTTGGGAACACTTCCCTTTTTAAAGTGCAAAGCAGTTCAGCTCAAAAAGTTATATCTTCCTGAGGAATTAAAACATTCTGTGTTATTGTAGAAAATATGACCTGTACAGCCTTAAATGAGAAATTATAAAAATTCACATTGAAAAATTAAAATACAGACGAAAGCTCTTCAAAAGTTCTACTTGTGAATCCAGCATAGGGAGTGTTGCACAGAAAAGCTTTATTTGTGTTTGAAACTGGTTTCATCAGCAGTAAAATAGACATTTGACGCCCTAGCTTCTTGCATGAAGGTGTGTCATGAAACTTTGATATGTGTGGAACCACCTTTGAAACTTTTTAGAAATCAAGCATTGCATGAAACATAATTCTCACATTTTTCAACTCATCTGTGACCAAATTTATTAACAATGCTTTGATAGCCATAAGGTAAAAGAACTAATTTTGTAAAGGCTTCCCAGTTCCACCAATAAAAGAAAGGCTTCCTAGTTCCACCAGTGAGAGAAGAAGAGATTGTATTTATACCCCACCCTTCACTACCCAAAGGAGTCTCAGAGGGGCTTACAATTTTTTTCCCTTCCCCTCCCCACAACAGACTCCCTGTGAGGTAGGTGGGGCTGAGAGAGCTCTGACAGAAACTGCTCTTTTTCAAGAACAGCTGAGCCAGAACTACAGCTTGTTTAAGGTCATCCAGCAGGTGCAAGGGGAGAAGTGGGGAATCAAACCCAGTTCTTCCAGATTAGAGTCTGCACACTTAACCACTACACAAAACTGTCTTTAGAAAACTTATTTGTTCCCTATATATACCACAGAATTCATACCAACAAATCTAGTTAACTGTTGTTAGCACATCTTGTGTTATTGTGCTAGAGAGATATCAGTTATATCTTTGAATTCAATGATGCAGTCATGAGATCATCATTTCCAGATACCTGAATAGCATGACATGAGAGCAATTGATTTTTTTAAAAAAAAATCTTGGAAACTGTTTTACTGAAAATAAAAGGAAATACTATAGTTGTTTTATATGATCATAATTCCTTTGTCCTTCTATTTGAAAAGTTTATACTGGTGAAGTATTAATTTATTGAGCATTCTTTGTGCTGTAGTTTATTAAGGATAATAGAGTATATTAGGAGGTGTGAAATAGTAGTAGTTGTTAAACTGCTGATGAACATGACATTTTATGAAGGAACATAAACAAAGCAAGGTAGGTCCCTGTTCCAAGGAGCTCATAAACTAAATCATGTAGGAGACAACAAGAGGATGTGAGGAAAAGTCAAAGGTAAAGAAGAGAGAGAGAGAATGAAGACGAGGGTCAATAATGCAGTGGCATGAGCTTCTGCTATGGGTGAGGAGGACTAGGGATGAGAAAAAACACTAAATATACAATTGATTTTGGAGGGGGCCTTTCCAGGTGAAGGAGAAGGCAAAATAGTTGGTGGAAAGGAATTTGATATGCTAGAGGAGAGCAGTCATGAACAAATCTATTAAGGAGTAAGTCCCATTTGATTCAATAGGGTTTACTATCAGGGAAGTGTTTTTAGGAGTGCAGCCTGTGACAGAAATTGCATCTACTGTTTTGAAATCTGTCACTTGTAAAAGTGAAGGCTGCATATAGATGTCATTGTTTCAGACAGGCACAACTTGTATTCATGAGCAGGGGTCATTTGGGGTCAGAGTGAGGCGGTGTGGCACTCCACCAGCCCAGGAATGGGTACTAGGGCAGCCACGGGCCAAATCAGATCCTCTGATCTGATTTGGCCCACCACCGAATTGCTGCCAAAATTCAGTGGTGGCTTAAAAAGCAGCTGGAGGAAAGGGGGCTTGAGGGAGAGGCTCCAAACTTGCAGAACAGCTGCTGGGACCTCTCCCCCAAATACCTACCAAGTTTCAAGAAGATTGGACCACGGGGTCCAATTCTACGGGCCCCCAAACAGGTTGCCCCATCCCCTCCATTGTTCTCTATGGTGGAAAAAAAGTAAAGTATTTCCTTTTGTTCATCCTGAATCTCCTGCCCACTGGCTTCATTGGATGCCCTCAAGTTCTAGTATTTTGGGAGCAGGAGAAAATATTTTCTTTGTCAACTCTCTCCATCCCATGCATAATTTTATCTGTGTGCCCCCCCCCCCCCGGGTCATCTCTTTCCTAAACTGATAATTCCCACTCTTCAGACTTTCCTCATAGGGAAGGTGCTCCATCCCCCTAATCATCTTGGTTGCCCTCCTCTGTACTTTTTCCAGCTCTACAATGTCTTGTTTAAAAAATGGTGACCAGAACTGTACACAGTATACCAAATGCAACACAGAGCTATACAGGGGCATTACAATATTGGCCATTTTATTCTCAATCCCTTTCCTAATAATTCTTAACATAGAGTTTGCCTTTTTCACTGCTGCAGCACATTGAGTTGACACTTCCATTGAGATTTCCACCATGACCCCAAGGTCATTTTCCCTCTCTGTCTCTGCAAGTTCAGAGCCTATTAGCCTATGCTTGAAGTTGGGAAGTGCTAACTACAGGTTGGGAAATCCATGGGGACTTGGAGAAGGGAAGGACCTCAGCAGGTTATAAAGCTCACCCTCAAAGTGGCCATTTTCTCCAGTGAAATGGATATCTGTAGTCTGGAGATCAACTGTAATTCCAGAAAATATCCAAGACACACTTGGAAGTAAGCAACTCTGAATACCATCTAGATTCAATTAATGATTTAATTAATTATAACTTTTATTTATTTAGAATATCTGCATAATGTCTTTGTGCTTGACTCATGGTCTCTAAACAAAACAGTGTTTAAACACACACACATAATTCTTAAAATGGTTAAATAAATCATGTAAACGCCCAAGCACAAAAAGACACAAATGGAGAGGGGGGCCAATGAGGGTTAGTGAGGGAATGCCAAAGAAAACTAGAAACTGTTTACCTGCTGGTGGAGGACAACAATAGATGGGTATAGATGATTCTCTCTGAGAAAGGTATTCCAGAGTTTTGGTGTCATGACCAAGAAGACCCACACAGGGCAAAGTTGGGGATCCTCAGCAGTTCCTAACACCACATGATCCTCCTTGCCCAACTGGTCCACTTTTGACTTGCATATCATAAATTGTGCCTTATCTGGCCACAGCTGCAGATCTGAAACCTGCAGTGTGGCATGAGACACATCCCACCAGGAAGTAGCCAATAGCTACCCTATGTGCAGTGCTGCATAAAAGGCAGTCAGTGCTACTGCACAAAAAAAGATCACCCTCCTCAACACTAACACAATGATGCTATACCCTTGTACCAACAGCCTCACAGTCTCAGGTGTAAATGGATTTTGTGCATCCATTTGCACTGGTGCTTCACATGCCCAACCTTCAAGCATCTCCTCATCCTGAAATCACCTGTGTTATCCCTATGACCCAGTGTTTTTAAAATGCAATTTATCTTTTTATTTATATAATATAACAATTTACAGTAGCATATACTGTTAGGAAACCACAACAATAACGACATAATTACAAGCACAAAAATACCACGAGCAAGAAAACCAAACAGCTATTCAATATATAGCTATAATCTTCAAATTACAGGAAGTGCCTTTTTAAGCTTATTATGTCTTTCCGTGTATTCAAGAAAAGGAAACCAACATTCCAAAGAATTTGAATGAAAGTCTGGATTCTCTGCCAAGGAAATAATATCTGATACTTTGTCCATGACAAGTTATTCCCATAACTAATTGAACCACATATTCGATGAGGGTTGTATATTATTTTTCCAATGCCTAGGCACTAAAGTCTTGGCTGCCACCAAAATATAAGAAACAAGATCTTTCCTGACAGCAGGAACATATCCCCTCCCATAAATTAAGCAAGACAAGTTCTGGCCTCATAGGGATACTGTGCCCAGTAATATCACAGATCAGATTAAGTATATTCCACAAATATTCCACCATAACAGGGCATATCCACCAGCAGTGAATGTAAGAGCCAGGCTGCCCACATCCCCTCCAACAATGGAGCTATATAAGGGTAAAATGTGGTATAAATGTAGAAGGGTTAAATGCCATCTATGAACAATTTTTTTGCAATTGGATTCTTATATTAATAGCCTTTGTTAGATAGACTGTAGATGACCAAATTTTGTTGTGAAAGCCAGGCCAGCCACATAACCTTTGATTGTCCTAACGGGTAAACCTCTACCCTTCAACATTTCCAAAAACTGCTGGAGATGCTCCACTGGCAAAGACCAGATCTGAGCCAACCCATCATCTTCCCTAAATGCAAAAAAACCCAACAACCCTTCTTGACACTGATTAGTGTAAGTGGCCCATGTACCTTGAGCTAAAGCTGCCATAAGCTGCCATCACCACCCGCTGTGCCTCAAACTGCCAAGAGCCCATAGCTCATTTGGCATTGATGTCAGGGCAACATCTGCACCTGGCACCAGTTCCTGAAAGCAGTCTTCCTGAAACTGAGACAAAGTATCAGCAGTGCCATCATCCAAACCTAGAATATGCCTAGCCTTGAACAAAATATTAAAGTCCAAATAACACAAAATGACGACCAACAAAAGCTGCACAAGCCTGACACTCTTGGATGTCTGCCTGTTAATAAACTGAACTATGGCAATATTATCACAGTGGAATAACAAGACTGAATTCCTTGAAACACTATCCCAGATATGGACCCCCACTACAATGGGAAAAAACTCTAAGAAGCTAAGTTACCTAAGGACACCTTCATTCTCCCAACCTGCGGGCCAATGATGAGTGTACCAATGGCTCTGGAAATAGCCAGCCAATCAGTGCATTCTCCAAAAGGATAGACCATAAAATCATGGTAGGAAGTCCAGCCAGATATGAGAATCTGCATTAAGAAAGGGTAGAAATGGGAAGGGGAAACATGAAGTGTTGATGTATGTGTGGGGTGTAGGAATGCCAGCCTCCAGGTGGGACCTGGGGATCCCCTGGAATTACAGTTCATCTCCAGACTACAGAGATCAGTTCCCCTGGAGAAAATGGATGCTTTGGAGTGTGAACTGTATGGCACTGTACCCTACTGAGGTCCCTGTCCTCCCCAAGCCCCATCCCCAAATCCCCAGGAGTTTCCCAACCTGGAGCAGGCAACCCTACCCCCTGTCCCCCACTGGTGGCCAGAGAGGACCTGGCAATGCTAGTTGGGTGGTAGCTCTCCATTGTTAAATCAACATCTAAAAGCCGCAAGCACAATAAATCACCACCAATTCATCCCACTATCTTTCACTCACTCACTCACTCACTCATTCTTTTATTCACTGCCCAGCTGGGACTGAGGGAGATCCCATTCCCATGGCTTTCAAAGCAGTCTCACTTTTACTCTGCAAAATAGGCACAATCTCTCAAAATGCACTAATTCAAATCCTTGGTTCACAGCCCCCCTTGCAGTGACCCTTAGGCTCCTGTCAATAGTCTCGAAGCAGCAATCTCAGAAAGCAACCATCTCCCTCAGCAGCCAGCAGAAAAACCTGTGTGGTGGAAGTGTGGTCAGAATACATGAGGCTAAATCACACCTCTTAATTAGCTGCTTCAGATGTAACAACTCAATAAGACCTTGTTCCTTCCTTGTCTCTAGGGAGCCAAGGCAGACAGATTCCCAGCATTAATGCCATGAATTTCACTTTGCCTTGTCTTTCTCCCGTTCTTCATCATGTAAATGGGTTTAATCAGACTGCTTTGGTCCACTGAGAGTCATTCTTATCTGCTTCTTTGTTTGACACAACTTTTGACCGAATGGTCACTGTGGGTGAGGGGAAAAGATGGTTATGTCTTGAGATGGCAGGAGGCTCACAAGGCTGACAACTTGCAGCTGTCCCTGGCAGTGATAACCAAGATGTTGCTGGCATCTTCAAGGAGATTCTACTTCCTAATCTGTCCCAACATTGAGAGAGAGCAGGTGGCAACTGTTATGTCATTTTCAGGCTATATTTAATAGAGGGGTGATGCAGTTTCTTAGTCCATTCCAGACATTATTGGGATAGCCCTTGCTGAGAAATAAAAAGCTTGGTCAGAATATTCTTCATGCTGGCTGTGATGGTTTGGGTATCTTACTAGGGATGGGCATGCACCAGGATGTAGTTCAGTTTGGTTTATGGCATGCTCAGTTCACAAATCACAATAGTCACAAATGTTTATATGTTGAACAAACTGGCTCATTTTGTGAGGTTTGTGATGTGGTAGAACAGACCCCCCCCCCCCAGTGTACAAGAGACACCAAACTCACAGAGGATCTTCAGATGACTTTCCTCTAGTTGCCATCCAAATTTGGTGTGGATTGGTGTTATGGAGTCAGAGCTACAGCCCCTCAAAGAAGGTACCCTCATCCTTCATTGTTTCCAATGGAGAGGGGAAAACAGCAACAACAAAAAAGCAAGGGGAATAGAAGTCCAGCAGAACAGAATCAGAGTCCCAGAGAGTCCCTAAAGGGGGGGCAGTTTTGCAAGCACATCAGAACCAGTGCAATGTGCCCAGTAGAACCAATGCCACTGTGGCACTGCAAACCCAACAGGACTAAGGTCAAACCAGATACATTCTGCAGCAATGTTCCCTCTAAGCTGTGGAGTCCTGTGAGCAAAAATTCTACTCTGTGAGCTACTGGCATTAAAGTTGTGAGCGATTCGGCTACTGCATAAATTAGTTTGCTCTGGAGCCATCCTCCCTGAGCTAAGACAGAAATGTGTGAGCCGTAGGCTAAAAAACTGTGAGCTAGCTCACACTAACTCAGCTTAGAGGGAACACTGCTCTGCAGTAGAAATTGAAGGTGTGGTGGGTGGGCATTTTTGCCACCTGCTCTTTTACAATCTCTCCAAGTTGAGGATGAATTACATTTCTGGGGTCCCAGTAATGGATGCCCCCAGAAAGGTCTCCCACATTTATACCCTCCCACCCCTCCTGTGTGTAAACACCTCTGTGTGCCATGAAGGTGAAAGTGGGTGTAAAAGGTACTCATTGTGGGGAGAAAAAGTCCTCCACCCCCTGTGTACCACAGGCCACTATCCCTGGGCACCAAATACATTCTGCCAGGCCACTGGGGCCCAGCCCAGCCGGTTATCACCAAGGGTGTCATAGCCTCCTTCCCCTGATCTGTTCCTGGGGCTCTCCACAGAGGAACTCTCCAAAGAGTTGTTAGTACTGCCCAGAGACAGCAGCTGTTGCTAACACTGTTGGGAGAGGAGCAGGGTTGGTGCCAGGTTTTTTTTTTTTTTTTTTTGTGCACTAGGCAAGGCTACCTTCTGGCGCGTGCCCCCCTGTGCACCTACCAATTTTCAAACATAAATGCCTTTTAGGAAGAATTAAAAACACAAAATTTGAAACTGCTAATTTCTTTTTTAACAAATTGGGAGAACAAGTAGTACTAAACAAGTAATCCTAAAACTAGTACCCCAGAAAGAATGAGTAGAATAGGAAACAATTTATCCCCTGCATCTATTCAGCTTCAAGAGCAGCCTGCCATCCCTGCTGGAAGCCGTATCGGGCTGGGCGTTGGAGTACCCTAACCTTTTGGTTCTGGGTGACTTCAACGTCCATGCTGATGATGCGGCCTCTGGTCATGGGGTGGATCTGGTGTCATCCATGGCGGCACTAGGACTCTCTCAGTACATCTCGGCCCCTACACACCGGGCAGGACACATGCTCGATCTGATCTTTGCTGTGGGGGTTGCAGTGGACCGAATTACCACTTCGGTAGTGCCTTGGTCGGACCACTTTGCCCTGGGGGCCCGTCTGAACTTCCTGCCCCAGCCCCGAGGCGGTGAGCCGATTTTGGCTCGCCTGCGGAGCCAAATGGACCCGGAGCGGTTCCAGATGGCCCTGCGGGAACCGAAGCCCCCTGGCGGCTCGTTGGATGAGCTGGTTGAAGATTGGCACAACCGGCTCGCTACAGCTATCGACGAGATCTCTCCCAGGCGCCCTCTCCGCCCCCGCAATAGACTGGCCCCTTGGTATACCCAGGAATTGCGCCAGGCGAAGCGGGAGCTGAGACGGCTAGAGAGACGGTGGCGCCGCACTCGCGACGAAGCAACAAGAGCATCTTATAGGATGCTTATGAAAGCCTATGAGATGGCAACTAAGGCAGCAAAGAAAGATTTCTTTGCCGCCGAGATTGCATCCGCTAGCTCACGCCCAGCCCAATTATTTAGGACAATTCGGTCGTTAACAGTACTGCCACATGGCAGAGTAAATGCTAGGGAATTGGAAATTGGCTGTGAGGCATTTGCGAGCTATTTTGCAGAGAAAGTCCTGTCGCTCCGCCGAGACCTCCCCGCCACAAATGATACAGTGAGTGAACTCGAGGCCCCTTACATGTCTTCGTTTCCGGGCTTAGATGGGTTCGACCAGCTGGATCTTGAGGAAGTTGACAGACTGCTCTTGACTGTTCGCCCAACCACATGCAGCCTTGATCCGTGCCCGTCCTGGCTTATAAGATCTGGCCACGAGGGGTTGCGAGGTACCGCCCGGGAAATAATTAACACCTCCCTTGTTGAAGGGAAATTCCCGGGGGCTCTCAAGGAAGCGATGGTCCGCCCACTCCTAAAAAAGTCACATCTGGACCCGGTAGAATTGGCTAATTATAGGCCAGTGTCCAATTTGCCCTATTTGGGCAAATTAATAGAGAGGGCGGTGGCGTTACAGTTACAGAGGTATCTGGATGACGCTTCGGTTCTTGACCCCTTTCAGTCCGGCTTTCGCCCGGGCTATGGGACGGAGACCGCTCTGGTCGCTCTAACGGACAACCTCCGACGACATCTGGATCAGGGCGGTGGGGCGGTACTGCTGTTGCTCGACTTGTCGGCAGCGTTCAACACAGTAGATCATCGGCTGCTGTCCCACTGCCTTGCCAACGTGGGAATCGGGGGGCGGGCCTTACAATGGCTCATCTCATTTCTCCAGGGTTGGGGACAAAGGGTGGTGCTAGGGGAGCAGCAGTCCTCGAGGCACCCGCTCGAATGCAGTGTGCCGCAAGGGGCAGTGCTCTCCCCGATGCTCTTTAATATCTATATGCGCCCCCTTGCCCAGATTGTCCGGAGGTTTGGGCTGGGATGTCATCAGTATGCGGATGACACCCAGCTCTATCTGATGTTGGGCAGCCGGTCGGACTCCGGCCCGGACGATCTTGACCGGGCACTGCACGCCGTGGCTGACTGGCTCAGATCTAGCAGGTTGAAATTGAACCCGGCGAAGACAGAGGTCCTGTGCCTGGGTCGCTGCGGTCCGGAGTGGGGGGTCCCGCTCCCGACCTTCGACGGGGCGCCGTTGGTGCCAGCGCCGAGGGCGAGGAGTCTGGGAGTGCTCCTGGAGCCTTCCTTGTCAATGGAGGTCCAGGTAGCAGCCACTGCCAAGTCAGCCTTTTATCACCTACGGCTGGCGAGGCAGCTGGTTCCCTACCTGGACCGCGATGGCCTCGCCACAGTGATCCATGCGACGGTCACCTCGAGGTTAGACTACTGTAACGCTCTCTACATGGGGCTGCCTTTGGTGCAAACCCGGAAGCTGCAGCTGGTGCAGAATGCCGCGGCCAGGCTACTGATGGGTCTCGCAAGGCGGGACCACATCGGGCCTGTGCTGGCGGCGCTGCACTGGCTGCCTATAGCATACCGAGTTCGCTTCAAAGTGCTGGTTCTTACCTATAAAGCCCTATATGGCCAGGGTCCAACATACCTTAGGGACTGCCTTTCTCCATACCAACCCCAGAGAGCACTACGGTCGGGGTCTGAACACAGGCTACGTGTTCCTGGCCCCAGAGACGCCAGGCTGGCCAGAACGAGGACCAGGGCTTTCTCGGTGGCGGCTCCTATCTGGTGGAACGAGCTCCCAGAGGAGATCAGGGCCCTGCGGGACCTGATGCAGTTCCGCAGGGCCTGCAAGACGGAGCTCTTCCGCCAGGCTTTTGAATAGGAGCCGCCACCGACGATACTAGGATACCAGCTGACATCGCAACCATCTTGATGTGCCCTGGTCCAACACGGTCTCAGCGGTGGCCGAGGGGGGGAGGTAGATCTGCCACTTGGTCGCCATCGAACGCTGTTTTAAGGAAGCTTTTAGGAGTATTTATTTGTTGTATGTTATTTATTGTTATTTATTGTAATGTTTTAATCGATTTTACAGGTCAATGTACCGAACAGGCCTTTGGCCCATGTAAGCCGCCCTGAGCCCGCTTGCGGGGAGGGCGGGATATAAATACGAAAAATAAATAAATAATAAATATAAATAAGAGCTCTGCCGAGTCACCCAAGGTGGTTCCCGTAGGGTGGCCTTATTTTATGAGACTTGCCGGGGTGGGGGTGGAGAGAGAAGTCCCTTTACCACAACTAGGCCTTTTCCACACTCTGCTTTTAATCCATGTACACCGCAGTGTCCTCCAGGCAATTCTGCACTAAAATTGAATTCAACCTTCTTTTTAATCCAGGTTCCCCCCCTCCGTTCTGCACTAAAACCAAATTCAGCCTTCTTTTTATTCTGTTTTTCCCCCCTAATCTGCATTATGTTACTTCCCTTCAGTGGTCAGCCCACTTTCAGTCTGATGTTGCCCCGGGTTTGTTGGGTACTGTTTTGCCACAGACTTAAATCACCTTGACTTGAACACTTAGAAAAACTGGACTGGCAAGCAAATGTGAAAAGGACACTAGCTGCAGGTGGAATTGGTTGTTCAGAATCACTGCACATGTTCCTCCTTCTAATAGATGTAAAGGGGAGAACAGAGGCAAGTGCTGTTCACTGCAGCCATAATGATAGAGAGCTACACTGGCCAACTTTGGATTTTCATAACATTGCCTCTCCTGGCTGGGAATAGAGCCAGAGCAACCCACACAGAAGCCAGCAGCCTGAAATTTGGTGGATCATGCCTTCAGGGCCAGTGCCAGGTTTTTTTTGCACACTAGGTGAGGCTACCTTCTGCCCCCCTCCCCCAACGTGCCCACCAATTTTCAAACATAAATGCATTTTAGGAAGGATAAAAAACACAAAATTTGAAATTGCTAATTTATTTTTTTTAACGTTGCCACTCTCTAATGATCTGGTGTACGTTTAATATCAGAGCATGGCTCTTCAATGACACTATAGATTCATTAAAAGGAGAAATGAATAAATAAATTACAGTGCTTTCTCTCAAATATTTTAGCATTCCAAAACATAAAGGTGGGGAAGGACAGAAAACGCCAGCTATGCAAATACCACATGTGCCAGGGAAAATGTATGTCAAAGCAATTTGAAAACACATCTGTGCAAAGGTTTGCATGCAATTACTGAGCATGCACCTTGGAATACACTGAGTGGCATACTGGGACCACTGTTCCCTCTAAGCTGAGTTAGTGTGAGCTGGCTCACAGTTTTTTAGCCTTTGGCTCACACATTTTCATCTTACCTCAGGAAGGATGGCTCCAGAGCAAACTAATTTATGCAGTAGCCAAATTGCTCACTCACAACTGTAATGCCAGGAGCTCACAAAGTAGAATTATTGCTCGCAAGACTCCACAGCTTAGAGGGAGCATTAACTAGGATTATACTGTCCTTATTTATTTTTACAGCATGTGGAATCAGAAAGGTGGGGGGAGCCACCTCAGCTGGCTAGTGGCTATCTAAAAAGTATGGAGTGCCAAACTGGAGGTACAAGAAGTGTTTCTGCAGCCACGAACACTGTCACTTACCCCCCTCCCCCATTAGATTATTCTGAGAGCCTTTATTTCTGAAGGTGGAAGCTAGCTGGAAGCAGAACTAGGAAGGGAGTGGATTGCAAATGCTTCTGCCCTTGCAAAAGAAAAAGGCAGTATGCTATCTTTAAAAGTACTATTCCACTGAAGCAGAATTTGGAGGTTAAACAAGATACAGGCATGCTGGCAGTTCCCAGGAAATGCTCCAGGGAACTGTAAGGGGAAAAAAACCAGAAATGGGAAGGGGGGGGGGGAAGAAATGGAAAGAGATGGGAGATTGCCCCCCTCCTCTCTCTTTTTTTCTTTTAGGGAAATGAGATCTGGAGGAGGTAGGTTCAAGTGAGCTCAGCCCCCTCCAAGCTAGAGGGTTTGATCCCAGTACAACCCTGGGAAGTGAACCAGCCAGAGAGAGGGGAGACAAAGCAGCTTTGGATCCTCAGGGAGAGGAGATGCTGTCTACTCACCCTCAAAGACAGACATCCTCTTTGCCTGCGCGGTCCAGCTTAGCTATACGCAACTGTTGTCCGCAGAGGTTAAGGTAGAGAGGATAGAGGGGGGCAAGAGATGATCAGACTCCCTGCAAAGTTTTCTGCCTGCCCGGAGACAGAGACTTCAGAATGTAAAAGATGCTGGCAATCATAACCTAACCCCCCCCCCCCCCCCCCGGTAATGGGTTTATCTAGAGGAACGTTACATTTGGAAACTCTGAGAATGGGGGGAGAGGAAGAGAAGGAAGGAGAGGGAGAAAAGGGCATTCTAGAACAGAGTTTAACATTTTAGCTCAGCCTGGCTCCTTAAAAGAAAAGGGGGGGGGGGGAGGAAAGGCACAGTATTTTTTTTTAAAAAAAAATCCTTCAGCAGTCGACAAAGAAGCCAAAGACTGCACCACGAAGCACTGGGGAGGGGAAAGGACGCAAGCAGTACCTAGCCTCATAGGAAAGGCTGCAACAGCGTCACGTCAACCACCTCAGTGCGGCGGCAGGGGGCAGGTGACAAAGGTGCCAGGCAGCGCCCTGCCTCCATTGTATTTCAGGCTTTGTTGCCAACCAGGTGGCCCCGAAACCCTCAGTTGCTTAACCTCATCCCCCTGGACCTTGCTGGAGTTTCTCTAGGGGCAGAGGCAGCACCTGCTGGGCATCTCGTAGCTGCTGGGTGCCCTCTCACTCTTTCTCCCTTCCGTTGCAGTGCTCCTCTCAGTGGGGGGAGGGCGGCCGGTCAGAGAGAACTGCTCAGAGAGTCAGCTGGCAAGCAGGCCACTGGCACCCCCTGTAGGTCGTGCCGTAAGGCAACTGACTAACATCACCTATATGAACAAACCAGCCCTGGAGAGGAGGACTCTGATGACAGTGATTCAGAGGGTGGGGGGAGGCCCACAGTTTGGAAACATTTCTGCAGCCTCCCCAGTGATCCCTCTGTGGCAGAGTAGGTCCTCAGCCAAGGCACACAGTAGCTAAGCCCCACCTCTCAGTGTGAACAGAGAAATGGGGTGGCTTAGAGCCCTGAGTCCACTGAACAACTAAACCCTGGCAGGGGAGAGGAGTTCACAAGCAGGAGGGTATAAAATGTGGGTCCTCAACCAAGTCACCCAGTAGCTAAGCCCCACCACTTGGTGTGAGAAGGGCTAAGAGCCCTGGATCCACCTAGCACCCAAATGGCAGAATGGGAGAGGAATTCACAATTAGGAGGGTATAAAATGTGGGTCCTCAGCCAAGGCACCCAGTAACTAAGCCCTTCTGCTTAGCATGAGCAGAGAGATAGGGTGGCTCAGAGCCCAGAGTTCATCTAACACCCAAGCCCCAGCAGGGAAGAGGTGTTCACAGTCAGAAATAAATAATGAATGTGCTCTGCTTTTAACAAATTCCCTGCCTCTCTGTCTAACTGCCAACAGCCAACAGAGGAGAGGCTGCAGAGCTGAGCTGATACATAGCATTCTGATCCCATAGAGCAGAATGGGAACTCTGTTATTGGCAACCAGCAGTGCCTGTTAAGCTTTGGAGGGCTCCTACCGGTCTTTCAAAGGCTGGAGAATTCTGTCCTCCTTGTTTTGAAATTTTGTAAACATTTTAATTGAGCGGTGACAGTGTGTCTCAAAATGTATCCGTTCATGAACCACCACGAACAGCATGAAAGTTCATGGAATGTTCATGCAGGTCGCCCTTCCATGAACATCACTTCACAAATCACAAACCAGCCTAAATCTGTCATGAACTTTAGTTCTTGAGTCGGTTTGTGTCCATTCCTATATCTTACAGTGCAATCCTAAACAGAGCAACACTCATTTACATCCTTGAAATCAATAGGCTTAGAAGTATGTATCTCTGCCTAGGACTGCACTGTTAAAGTCTGGAAAGTTTTGATTCCAGCACCCTGTAACTACCTCTTCATTTTGGATGCAAGGATCTTTTGTGTAGGTAACAAATAAAACAGAGCAGAAACTGAATCTGTTAGCTGACATGTCCAAACAAAAACAGTAAGAATGGTTTGCTATGCAATTACATTTTTGTAAAGCATCATTTCTTGGGCCTTATGACTAGAATCAACATTAGAATGTTTATTGATTTCCATAAGAACAGGAATGACTTTAAAGGGGTGGTTATTACCTATGGAGAATTTTGGTCATGGTTCACCAGAAACTACCATCCTGCTTATAAAGGGCAAGAAGAGCATAGACTGGGAGGTGAAAATGATACTGATTATCTTCCATATAATAAGTATTAATGGGATAATTTGAAATGTGATTGAAATCTAGAAACTTTTGACATTTTAAGTAATTCTAAATTACTAACTACAGAATAATGAATTAAATACCATACCTATATAATAGCCCAACAAATGACATTGCTTTAAGCACTTTAATCAAAAGGGATTAATATAGTAAATATAGTAAAATATAGAAAAAAGATATCAAGCAGGGGAGCAGAACTAGTAATTACTTTTTGTTAAGTATATCTCATTATTTGGTATAGCTCAGGAATATGATATCATTTAGTCTTTAACCATTTAGCACTTTTTATTTCTGTAACTAATCTTTTCGCAATCAAGGACATATTTTCAAATGTGGTCATGAGAAACAATTAGAATGTGTTTCATACTAAATATTATTCCTACATTTGCCAAGAAAAGCATATTCAACATTTTAGGGCATTTTATTAATGATTGCAATATATTGCCAAGAGTTTTGCAAAATGCAAATTGTATGAATATAATTATTTGAAGGCTCATGGTTCTTTTTTGTATTATATTAACTTCTGAAAAGCAATCACCAAGAACCACTGGATGAAACAGCAGTAAAGTTGTTATTTTTTCCATAAATCTGAATTTATTTAACTTGCTGATTTTTTTAATCTTTCTCCAAAATATAATATTCCAGAAAAACTGAGTAATACATTTCTAAAACCATATTGTGTTAAAGCAGCATACATTAGGCACTATGAATATAGAGGTGTTGAATCATTGAGCAAAACTCATTCCGGCAAGGTGCTTCAAGAAGTAATTGGATTTTATAATAAGACATATTGATATTTGATATTAGCATCTCTTAATGATGCCCATTAGAGCCTGCTTATAAAATGCACTTGAGATAACCAGTTTAAGTGTAATTTCATCATGTCATTCCTATCTGATTTGATTAAATATGAGCACTACTAGTTAGTATGTCAGGATACTGTAATGGTTTAACTGCTATACACATCCCTTTCATAGCATGTATGCAGGCTATAGATATGCCATAGAATGCTACAGATACAAATCCAAGTAATTTTATGATTAGTGTTCCCTCTGAGCTGAATTAGTGTGAGCTAGCCCATAGTTTTTTAGCCTCCGGCTCACACATTTTTGTCTTAGCTCAGAAAGAATGGCTGCAAAGCAAACTGATTTATGAAGTAGCCAAATTGTGAGCTACTGGCATTAAAGTTGTAATGCCAGTAGCTCAGCTTAGAGGGAGCATTGTTTATGACCCTGTCCAAATCCTCTCCGTGATTAACACTCCATAACCATATCCACTGTATTATCTAAACTTATTCACTTGAACATCCTCCAGTGTTATACATCACTTTCTAACAGCATACTTGTGTGGGTTATATAGAATAAACAGGCTAGCCCACACACAGTAACTTAAATGTCATATAGAATTGATAAACATTTTAGTTTTATAGGACATTTGGTATCTAATGTAGCTGTGGCCACCCTAATTCCTAAGCTTGTGGTAGATCTTTTAGGAGCCTTTGTCATTCTGGGAAATGTGAATGTCACCCATTCAGTGACCATGTGGAGGCACCATTTCATACAAATGATATGTTGATACTAAACTAATGAGATCATGATGTCAGCTGGTTTTCTAAGAGTTACTGATTTCACTTGGTGGGTCACATTTTATCTTTTCAGTCAGGATGTGTTCCTTTTTGTTTTTTAATCTCTTTTAAAACTCTTCCTCCACATATAGTGTACATGTATGTGTGTATGTTTGCACACATGCACAAAAATAACTGAACAGTGCTACATTCATTAGACCTCTAAATCCTTAGCAGGTAGAATTAGAGGATTTACAGGTAAAAATCAGTGTCTGTCTTCTGTTTATCATATATCTTACACATATATTAACTACCCATTTCATATACTTAATGAAGCAGTACTTACTTAAGAAAACTCATGCTTTAATTAATTAGTCAGATTTTAAAAGTTTGATTGGACTCTTAGGGTGTGTTCAGACAGCATGCTGGAGCTGGCTGGAGCTGGCTCAAAATGCCCCATCGCGATCACACTCACCCCAACTCGAAGCGCACTCAAGCCGATCCCCGGGGTCTACACAGAAGCGTGTGTCTGGCCCCTTTTTTATTTTTCGCTGCTTGCACATGCGCATAAGCAAACATCTTAAAATCCAGTCTAGCGCATGCACAAAAGCAGGAGCGCAAAGCCTCTCAGTCACACAAGCTCCGTGGCTTCCTTGCCTTGAAATAACACGTCCCTTTACACTTGTACCCCGAAACTGGTCTCCTTCACATCCCAGACAGAGAAGTAATGGCCATTTAAAAAAAAATAAAGGAAAGGCAGAGAAGCGCATATGCGCATATTGCCAATGCACACAAAAAAAGCGGAAGCCAAAGGCTTCCGCGGGGGGTGGTGGTGGTGGTTAAAGACTTGGAGTGGCTCGACGACAGCGCCGTGATTAGACTGGGAAAAGGTAGCTTGAGCCAGCAGAGGATGGGAGAAACCACCTCGGGACCTGGTCTCAAAACTGTGATGCTTTAGACAGTATTTGGTCCAGTAGGTGACTGCTGGGGACGGGAGAACTTCCCACCTGCCCTCCCTCTCTGAGGGCCATATGGAACTAGCTGGTCACCTTTACAAGGCTGAGTAGAATTTTGAGGGGACAGTACTCAAAATTGGCTGGGTGAGGAGGGGCTTTTTACACCCGCTTTGCATAGTCCAAGGGTTTTTTTGGGTTAAATTGGCCTGGTGAATTGGGTTAGGCCCTACCTGAGAAGGCAGAAAAGCATGGGTTTAGAGGACTTAATTTGGTAAGCACCCTGAGAGATCAATGATGGGGGGGGGTCCTCCAACTGGGTCCATATTGGCTGTGCAGTCTGGGTAGCTCAGTGGGGTGGGCCACTTCAGGGTTGGGGGGGCATGTGCCAAGCCTTAAGGCTTAGCAATAATGGGCAGGGGGGTTCCCTCCATCTCCTCAATGCACACCTGTGCTGGCCATGAGGAGAAAGATCTGGTTGAGTCCAGACCTGGGTCTAAACCGGGGTGTTTTTGCATGTTTAGGAGGCCTGCACTGCAGGCCTGCCACAATCTGTGTTTTTGGAGGTTTGATGCAGTCCACAGATCAGTTTGTTATAAATAAAGTTCCCAGTTTAACCCTTAACTGGTGTTGTGTCTTCATTCAAGAGGGGGGCAGGCAAAGCTTCTCTGACTACTTGTTAAAGTTTGAGCTGAAGTGTATTTCTATTGTATTTTTTATCATAATCCCATTTAGTCTGTTTTTTTTTCTGTCATCTATTTTCATCTTTTTATTTTTGTACATTCCTTCACTGTCTTTGTTTTGGTTATGCCTTATGATGTCCTTGTAGTCCCCTGCTTGGTAAGACCCCCAAGGGGTTCTTGTCAAGGATCCTACTGTGATCTATGATAGTATTGCTGCAACTGTTGGCTGGCCGTGTTTTTGTTAAGTTAACGAGTCAGAACGTTTGACTGACAATGTTCAGAGATAGCAAACCACCAGGGGGCTAACTATCCAAAAGAGCTTGAAGCTTGTGTTTCTTCCAGCTGAAGGGATGGTGAACAAACATCTATGTGTGCACAAAGAAATTTAAAATAAAGGTGATCAACTGAAAACCATTGATGCCTCAGTAGAAATGGGTTAATTTTGAGAGAGAGAGAGAGAAGAATGCCATGCAAACATTGATTCTGGGTGGGGAGGGGTGAATCAGTTTGTAATAACCTTGCAAACAGGATAATTGCCAATGCTGAATGTTGTACCACTGAATGTATGAACAAAGCCAACTGCCCTCCAGACCAAGGGCTCAAAAATCTCTATTAGGCTATTCTTGTGGAAAGAGGAATTATGATCAAATATCTTGGGGAGGGCTTGTGGCTTGGTTATTGGGTGATATAAATGAGATGCCACAATAAAAGCCTCATCCTTTATTCCTTATAAGGGATGAAGACAAACCCAACCACTTTCTGGCAGTTGGAATACAGAGAGGTGCATAATGAACTTCTAGATTCTGTGTAGATAATATTATTAGCACTTTCAAGAAATGAATAAAATCTCAAAATTTAAGCATACCAATCTACCATAGACAGAATTTCCATTCTAGTTAAACATCTCAAAATTTAAGCATACCAATCTATTATAGACAGAATTTCCATTTTAGTTAAAAAAATAGGTCAAAATAGGTCAGAACTGGTCCTTTAGAATATGTTGCCTACTGCTGACATGATGCTAATTAAGAATGATCTGATGATTAGAATACTGGATATGGATATGTATTTAGATATACAGGCAAAGAAGTTTACACATGTAACTGTCATAGACTGAGGACAAGATCCCTCTGTCTCAAAGTGCCATTACATTTACAGAATATTACTTTCATAGTGTAATATCTTATTTTCTGTCTCACCAAAATATTTCTTCTTTTCCTGTTTTTTCTTCTTTTTTGATATTTGTATGTCTATTTTTGAAAATCAGCTGTAGATGATCAGCTGAGTAGATGAGGAAATATAGTACAAAACTTTTTTTTTTTACTATTGATCTGGGTTGTCCTTTTCTTTCATACCTCAGAAGCTCAGGTTTCAGTCCATTTTTCTCTTCTTGTAGTACATGTTATGTACTACATGAATTGGTTGTTCATCATAGTACTATTTTTCTTCACAGACATTGCAGTATCCCTATCCCTGTTACTGTTTAAGTTGCGGTTGTATTTTATACTTAGCCTTGTAAATAGTTTTTTGCATGGATATTATTATTTCAATTGTATCTGTTGTTTTAAAAAAATCTTGTGGACCATTGGTTGCAAACTGCCTCATAAGCTTTGGCTAAGAATAGTTGTGGGGTATATTTCAAATAAATAAATGGCTACATTTAAGTGCTCAGCCTTTACCAAGCAATTTTGTGGGTTTAAAGAGAAAGGAGAAAAATATGCTTTTGTTAGCGGCATTATGTGTTATGTTCTTACAAAACCCAGTGCATTTTGACTAAGACTTCTCTTCATGGGGAGTTTCTTTATATGCCAAGTGCACTTTTTTCCTCCTTCATGTGCCTACATTCTGTGTTACCTATGAAAGGGGGTTAAGTTCTCATTGTGTGTATTGCAGTTTCATTTGTCAAGGAAACACAGAAAATTTGCAGACTGAAATCTGCTGGAGGTTGCAGCGGGTCAGAACATTTTTCTCCTGTGTATAGTGAAAATGTACCTGATAAAGGGATAGTTGATATTGGAACCATGAAAGGAAGAGATGGAATGTGATAGGGTGCAGTTTGGTGGGAGGATATTACAATGAAAAGTGCCTGGCCAACTCAGCTTTATCTTAGGATTGGTTCTGGCTGTATACTTCCTGTCATGTTGCAAGACCTCTGGATGACTCTCTGGGTTCTTCTCAAACCTGGGCTACAATGTTATTCCCTTTCCCACTTCCTCTCCCTTGCAGACTGTGTGACAGCCCTATGGAAATCCTCACTTTGCTTTGAAATTCTGAACATCACTGGTGTGTCTGTAGCTCAGCCTTATGTACCATCAATGTTATATTTATATTGTTTGTCAATGAATGCCAGAATAAATATTGTTTGCCTACCTATGAGCACTTTAATGTGAGGATTGGGATGAATTTATAAGAATGCCCACATCATGGTAAATTGAGTGAAGTATTTTTCTGAAGCTGAAAAGCTTTTCCCTTGAAATAGATCTTCTGACGAGTAGCAGTTTTAAAACACTGTGCAAGGATATGCTAAGATGATTTGTGAATGTTGTCTGTATGTCTGAGGCAGGTAATTCATTTAAAATGCACAAAGAAGTATTAGGTGTTAAATGCACCTGATAGTCAAGGCCGTGAAATGAACACCCACTTCTCATTCTGTGAAGGTCATTGTTTGCATGCAGCAGATGTGTAGAAGTACTGCTTATATCAATGAAAACTCTGCATGAAGATATGAGTGTACTATGTATTGGAGTATTTGCTAGTTTTACTGTACCTCTGTTGAGAAGATCTGATATTTGTTTTAATGTGTAACTAACTGAGCTACTCACAAAAGAAGAGCTTTCCTTGCCCTTAGTTCTTCACCATCAACAATCTTTATAGAGAAAAAGATCAGTTTAATGTTGGATTTCACAGTGAGGTTTTATATTTTGAATATGCTGAATGATATCCATAACAACAGACCACCCAGTAAGCTACGATTTTATTTTGCTTACATTTAAGGCTAGCATTACCAAAAAAATAAATCTGTAGTATAATTACAAGTTTATATATTCTTAATCAACTCACAGATACAAGTTAAAGTAGCTTCCTTTTCCAAGCAAAGCTCCTGATTCTTAATGTACCAGATCCATCCAAGAGTGTCTACATAATGAAGAGATCAAAAGAACTCTGATGCTTAGCAGGTTTCATGCAACAGGTGTACTTTTCACTTGATTGGTGGGTTTCATTTGCAGCAACCAGCAGGTGTCCAGATGGACATGCTTCCTAATCACTTGGTCGGGTTTTGTGAATTAAATCTTATCAGGCATTCAGGTATTACTTAATCAGTAATTTAGAAACTGGTTTCTAGCTATGTCGATTGCAAATTGAAGCTATACAAACAATAATTATCAGTGGCTGTTTTTAGCCAGGGGTGCTATGAATTTTGCAAAAAGGACAACTGGCACTTAACCTGTTCACAATGACTGTTCTGTTATCAAAGAACAGTACAGCTTTTCCAAATGTGTGCCCATAATGATGAAAAAAGAATTATTCCATAGGCTTCGTGCACACAATGCATATGGTTTATTTCCTCAAGACTAGGATACCTCTTTGGTATGGGAAAATTTATAGTGACAAATTTAAGGATGCCGATAAGATGTGAAATGAGTGAGTGTCATTAAATCTGTCATGGGTTCTTGCTAGAAATGCTTATAGGATGTAGTAATGCAGTGCATATCCATACATTACAGTTGTCATCCACAGATTAAAAGATGTCTGCTTGTTCAGGTCAGATGTGCACCTATAACTACCCTCACTGCTCTCACTGCTCTATCATTAAAATTCTCCCTACGGTGGCAGGTGGAGCAATGGTGCCATCCAAACCTATCTTGGAGGTGACATCTCCTGCTAAGGTCTGGTGGTGGCAGCTTTTTAGAGTAAATTTGCAGGCTGACTCATGTTGGACAGCTTTACGGTGATTAAATGTCTCTACAGTTTGCCTCCCTGAAATTGCTCCTCAAGCTGCTTTCCAAAGCAATGCTTTATCATGAACCTTTATCTTAAGACCCCACTCATTTTTTAATTTTTTTTGTAATTATATATTACTAGCAAACCTAACTTGCCTGGATATTTTGAATTACTTGCTAAAGGCTCTTCTGTTCAAGTTTATTGTTAATAACATTTCTACCCCAGTAAAGTAATATGTCTGTATGAACAAAGTTTGCTCAAATATTCCATTAAGTAACTCCCCCCCCCCCACATCTTGGCTAGCAAATTGGTTAACGAAAGGGATCTGAAATGATTTCTATCTAGTTATTGTGTCTTAAATACACAATACAGTATCTTGCATTGTTGTTGTAAAAGACTGTAATGCCAAATGGAGAATAACATCTTAAAATCTGTATTAACTAGTAAATGTTCTAGAATGGGTGGGAAAACATGTGAGTATATTTTGTAGTTGCAGGAAAGGTAGGAAAAATAAGTGCAAAATCATGATTTTTATACAACAAAGATAATTATGTGCCTGCTGACATTGTTGAGGTACCCTGATGTCATGACAAGTGGCTAAGGGGGAGTGGAGAAAATCTACAGTGGGAGCTAGGGAAAAGATAGTTAGGACTCGGTTACTCAATTTTCATCAAGAGCTTTGTGACTTTGAAGGCTGGGAAACAGAGAAAGGTTTGAACTGGGCTGTGTGTGAGAGAGATAGGTTCTTTCCACACTAGACCTTAAATCCTGGTTCAACCTTGTCTCTGAACTTACATTCTACACTACATGCAAATTCACCCCTGTAATTATCTTGGGGCATTTTTACATTCTACACTACAATCGAGTTCACCCCCGTTTTACCCCACACTTGTCCCAGGATAAACAGATGTTGTTATAACCAGGGATAAATGCAAGGTATTGTGTTGCAAGCTGAATTCTGATAAAACCAGGGATGAGATCCAAGTGCAGAAAGGACCAGAGAGAGAGAGAGAGGGAGAGAGAGAGAAATACACAGATAGATCTGCAACTACAAGTGCCTCTGCCTGAATCCATATCACCATTTCTGTAGACTGTTCCTTCTGCCATAAAGTAAATTCACTTTGCTGTTCTCATGCCTGCCGTTTCCAAACAGCACATTCCTTTTCTCTTCCCCATCCATCCCTTCTTTCTGAGAATCTCAGAGGTAGTAAAGAGCAAAGCCCGTTGCAGATTCTCCCAACCCCATTTTGGTTTGTGGGATAAAGAAAAGCTTTTCTTCTTAGGGACCATCACCTGCTCACCCCTCCCTCTACCCCTGGGGTCTCCCCCTGGATTAATAAGGTACACTTTCCTCTTGCTCTCTCACATCCTAGACAGAGAGTTTCCAATCCACCCCTGCCCTGAGCTGAGCCAAGAGTGTGATGAGTGGGGCAGAAATGGAGTGGAGCCCAGGTGGCTATGGTGACAAGGCAGCTGTGCATGGACTGGGGCTGGGGGACTCCACATCATTTTTAAGGGGGGGGAAATAAGAGTGGAAAGAAGGAGATGGAGTGGCACTGAGGAGACCCAGTGGTTGGTCTGCTGCTTCACTTCTCTTTTCTGCCCTGGGAAGAGAAAGGGAAGATTGGGTGGGGGCACTGCAGATGTGAAAGGGAACAGAGCCCCATGGGCCCCGTCACTGGCTATGCCCCTGAAACAGGCCCTAGTAGATGCCAAGTGTGCCAGATTAAGTGGAGCAACAACTAAGAGGTGGTAACCAGAAGGCTGCAGTTGGCGCACAAAGACATACGAGGAGAGAGATAGTTCTTCATATATGAGGTCCTAGGCTGTGAAGGGTATTAAAGATTATCATCTGAGTAACTCACTTCCTCTTCCATCTCCCCCTTCAGATCCAGTTCTTCTTTTGCTCTCCTTTCCCTGTTTCCTTCAGTTCCTCCTTCCACCTTTTTTCTACCCCCTTTTGATCCATTTTTCTTTCTTCCCTCCACTTTAAAATTACCTTTTTTCTTGTCTTTCCTGCCTACCCACTTCTCTTCCCCCCAACTCATCTGAAGTTTCAAAATGAAATTATAGTAGTCATTATGGATTACCTAGGCAACCACATACAACACTGGAGACAATTTCTGAAGTTCTCTAGGCTATTGAAATGGCTGCAGTGATCCCATGCAGTAACCTTATGAAATATCAGCATTTTAAAGCCAATTTGAAGTAGTGGTTAAGTCCGTGGACTCTAATCTGGGAGAATCGGGTTTGATTCCCCACTCCTCCACTTGCACCTGCTGGATGACCTTGGGAAAGCCATAGTTCTGTACCAGCTGTTCTCTCAAGGACAGCTGTCTCAGAGCTCTCTCAGCCCCACCTACCTCACAGGGTGTTTGTTGTAGGGAGGGGAAGGGAAAGGAATTTGTAAACTGTTCTGAGACTACAAGTGAGTGAAGCGCAGGATATAAATCCAATCTCTTCTTCTCTTCTTTTTCTTAAAATTTTTAATTTAATCCTCATTTTAAAATTTGTGATATTCCAGCAAATTTGGGGGTTCCTTAGGTTTGCAGAAATAACTTCCCTTTCTGTCAATGGCTCCATCCTATAGATATTTTGATCTGTACTCTGAGGACATGTTCAGAGTTAGATTTTATATTTATAAACTAAATGGATTTGAAGAAAATAAAAGTTCCATTTTTTAATTTTTATTTTTATTTTTTTATTTTCACATTTTTACCCCGCCCTCCCTGCAATCGGGCTCATTTGTCCTTGTGCTGAGATTTGGGATATGATTGCTTTGTTTCTGTTATGCAGTTTAGTCTGTATAGTTTTGAGTTCAGCTAATTCAACTCTGAGCTAGTACAGGTAATTTTTTTCATATGGGATCTCATCGTTGCAAATTATGAATGCTGACATGTCATCAGTATCAAGCAAGTAACCAGCTTGAGTTATTTAGCTAGTTCACAGTCATTTGTTTGCTGGGAGACCTGTGAAAACCTTGTTTGATGCTATCCAGTTTTGCATTTCTTTTGATATATATAAACCTTCTTTAACTGGTTAAATTTGTTAGCATTGTAACACTAGTGGTTTATAATTTTGAATAAACATGAGCAGTTAAATGGAATGATTGTTTTATGGAAATTACTTTGGCTCATTCCCAACTTTTCAGGGCACCTTATGATTTAAATGAAACAACTTTTAGCTAACAGTTACATTAACATAAACACTGCAATAGTAGCTCACTGAACTGAATGGAAATAATTATCAGAAAATTACTTTAAAAATCTGAGCATCATCCTATATTTTTTCCATGACAATACAAGACTGACCTATTTTTCTTCACCAAATCTGTTACACTGCTTCAGAAATAAAAAAGTACAAAAGAAACACACTTGTTTCTTAGGTTACACAATGAAAAGTCAGAAACTTCTTTGGAAAATGGTAAATGTTAATTGGCTGTAATAGCAAATCAATAATAAAGGTCTCAAACTAGAAAAATTGCTTAGGCCTGTCTATGTTGCATCTGCACATCTCACTTCAAGTTAGGGTTGCCAGGTCTTCTACCTGTTTCCAGCAAGGGAGAGAAGCTACATGATACCATAGAGTTTTCAGGCCAGATGCTAGAGCATCCTACCAGAAATGTGCCCAGCGTGATGATGTCACCTCCGGCTGATGTCATCAGACCGGGCAAATCAGCCTGATCCAGGCACTTTGGGGGCAGGGTTCTCCCTACCAGCCGGATCCTGGCTGATGGGTTGGGGGGGGCTAGACTGGGCAACCCCCCATACCCTGGGGGATCTGGCAGCCCTACTTCAAGTTCTTTCAGAAGTTCCTGAGTTGCTTTAATGACTGTTCTTGAGAACTTCCAAGAATCATTGTTAGTGGTTCAGGTGGTAGTTTCTAGACAGAAGATAGTCTTACTACGTAATGTCTAGATCAGGGTGGGAGGTCTCATCTGTATTTATGATATACTGAAATAATAGCAGGTACATTAAGAATTCCACCATCTCTCTCAAACTGATTATCAGTTTAGAAGAGAAGAAGATAATGTTTTTATATCCTACTTCTTTTCTACCTTACAGAGTCTTAAAGCAACTTACAATACATTCCCTTCCCCTCTCCACAACAGGTACCTTACGAGGTAGTTAGTGCTCAAAGAGTTCTGAGAGAACTGTGATCTATGTCAGTTAGCCCAAGGTCACCCAGCAGGCTTCATGTGGAGGAGGGTGGAATCAAACCTGGTTCTCCAAATTAGAGTCCACCACTCTTAAACACTATTTCATGCTGGCTCTTAATACTTCATGGCCCTCTTGTGAGTGCCATCTGAAACATTTTTCTACATGATGACATTTTTGATGAATCTATAACAATGTGATCTTCCCAAGAACATATTAAGTTGTGTTTTTTTCCAAATATTACAGCAGGCATTATTATTATTATTATTATTATTATTATTATTATTATTATTATTATTATTATCATCATCATCATCATCATCATCATCATCATCATCATCATCATCAAAGTTTGAACTTATGTTTATATTGTAGAGAGGTTCATAAAATTGGTGGCCATAAAATTGGTGGCAATGATCTTGGAGAGCACATAGGCTTTTTGTTTACATTCTAAATAACATTTCATTTACATACTAAATAGCATTTTATGGAGCTGCAAACAATAAGAACAAACACCTTAACGTTGGCCCATGTTTATATGGGGCCACAATTTGCACAGCCATTCTAGCTTTTTTTGGGAGGGCAAAGTCCACTGCCATGTTTGAACAAGTTATGGCAATTACATGTACTGAACTTCCACACGAGTCCACATGCCCCAACCCAAGGATTCCTGGAAGCCACTGCATGGAACCCATTGTCTGTCTGAATTGGTCCCATACAAAGGAAAAATTGCCAGATTTAACTTAAAAACAGTTGTTGGATCTATGGAATTTCTTAAAAGCATGCCAGGAATTACAAGTATACACATTATTTTCACTGTTCACCAGCCACTACCTTCACAGATTGCCATGTAGCAACCTTCTGATGATTGATGTAATTGTGCCAAGTAGATCTATACAGACTTTTTTGAACTATGTAGAAAATTTCTTCCTATTCATAACAATTAAGGTCATGGAACTTTAAAGATATTCTCAATTCCTTTGGGCACTGTTATGTAAAGCCAATATGGTTTTCTAACTTCATTGTATATATACATAGCAAAAGCCCTTCTGCCTTGCTGCTTTTCTGGCCATTTAGCACACATTATTCCAGTCCAATGATTTATTCATTTCTGCTGCTGTTTTGGCCAGTTAATCATATTGCGGTACACAGGAGACACAGATACTTTTTACCTGCATTTGTTCTTTTTGTACTTGCTGCTATAAAGAGCTGGGTTTTTTGCTTATCAGGTCTTGATAGGACCTTTATCCCATGTATGAACAATTAAGTTCTACAGAAAGGCTCACAATTTAAGTACAGATTCAGGTGCTATTATTTACTTTGATACGAATGAGCTGTGAAGATGTACTGGAAGTAAGCATAGAAATTTACAATGCAGGGTTTTGTTTTGTTTTTTAAAAAATCATCATTTCTGCAGCAACTTGTCAGATGGCATTTGTCCAATGTTTGTTGTTTTATAGCATAATTTTACTATTCTATTAATGACTTAAATTTTCAGCCATAATGTCTGAAGGAATGGTTCGATGAATGAAATCATCACATGGCCTTCCAGAACAAAGTAGGGTGTTACTTGCAAAATCATCTGAGTGCATTCAAATTCAGAGATAATCTGTCAACTATTAAAGTAGCCTCTGCTTTTATGACCAAGACACATAAACATAACTTGCTCAGAATATGGTTTTTTGCTGTGTTCCACCTGACCAAGAAAATGATGATGAGGCACAGCTTAAGGGCACTGTTGTCAGGACAAGTGTAAAGTAACACCCAGGATTCAATATATGTAATACCAGGTGTTAATAATATAGTGCAGTGTTTTTCAACCACTGTGCCACGGCACACTGGTGTGCCGCGAGATATTGTCAGGTGTGCCGCGGGATTTTTTCAATGAAAGAAATGTGCCTTCCAGGCTGACCTTCCGGGACGCGTTTACGCATGCGAGAAAGAACAGTGGCGCGCTCTCGCTAATTCCGCTCACATGCTCTGTGGCCAGCCTGAGGTAGGAGGGAGCCGCCGTTGAGGTGCAGCTCCCCTTGGCCTTGCGAGGACTCGAGGGAGAGTGCCGAGGGGCTCTGTCTGTTCGCCCACCCGACCTGCCAGCACCACAACGGAGGCAGCAGCCATGAGCGACCGGGAGCAGCTGCTGCAGTGAGCCCACCTGGCCGAGCAGGCGGAGAGATACGATGACATGGCCGCGGCCATGAAAGCAGTGAGTGGCTGGGGGGGAGGAGGAGGAGGAGGAGAAGGGGGGTTCCTCCTCAGGAGATGCACGGCGCCCCCCACGGGCCCCGCCGTCGCAGCCTCCGCTTGGCCGTGATGGAGCCAATGCCCTGGCTCATCTGCGCCCCCCATGAGCCTCAGAGGGGGCAGCTGAGCCTTTCCAGGTGAGGGCTGTCTTCTTCTGCGTGGCCTCTCAACCCGGAAGGTGGAGGTGGGCCTCCGCGGGTCCTGCTTCATGGCTGCTCTTTTTCCATTTCTGGCCCTGGTGCTGATGTTGGCCGCCTTTAAGCCATGTGTCGGCGGCGGCAGTCGGGTGATGCCCGCCTGTGTGTTGGAGAATGAGCAGGGCGAGGTGGTGGACTTGAGCGGCATCCAGTTCGTGGGGGCCGGAGGCAGGCTCGCACATGGCAGATGGTTTTAAATGAATGAAGAGGACTCGTGTGCTGAATCAGAGTCATGCTAGACCTGTGGATGTTAATACAGAGGACAGGAACATTCGGTACCAAGGGCATTCACTCCTCCAGCAGAGTAAGCTGATTTCTTCCAGTGCCTGGCTCCTGGGTTGTGTGTGTGTGTGTGTGGGGGGGTGATTTGCACCAAGACATTCCAGTAAACATGAATATGTTTGATGGTAACAGCTAGCTGTTTCTGTCAGGGTGGGGTTCAAATCAGTAACTGTCCCTCAGCGAAGAATGGGTGTACTGTGCTTCTCTTCAAATCACTTATGGTCAGTGGAATGCCGTTCACATAAGAGTAAGAGTTTAAACTCTCTATTTGAAAAACTTTAGCAGAATCGCAGTATTAAAATACATCCACATTATATTTCTTCTGAAACTCAGGTCAATGTTATGGGAAGGAGCCATTACACTTTGGATCTGTAACTTACGATTTCAAGTTGAGTGGCTATTACGTGTATTTGTAATACTGTCATAGTTAATACTTGAGCTGAGGCAACTAATGACCCATTTATCTTGTATTTCAGTGCTTTTCAACCACTGTGCCGTGAGATATTGTCAGGTGTGCTGCGGGATTTTTTCAATGAAAGAAATATGCCTTAGCTCAAAAAAGGTTGAAAAACACTGATATAGTGTGTGAAGAAAGCTTCAAAAATCAGGCACAGCACATCAGGCTGCAATCCAACACAGAATTAGCAGCATTAATTGCAGGCCCAAGGGCAATGGGGAGGGGGTTGAGGCTGAGGAAGGAAGGGAACATAGACATCAGTTTAGGAAAATTATTTTGCCACAGCTTCTATTGAACACAAATGGAGGAACACTGGTGCAGCATGGGGATGGATCCAGCACTGGGCACCCCACCTGCCTCCTGATGATCCCATTCCCCAACTCGCCTGCTGGGGGGGGGGAATGAAAATATGAAGTGGCAAGCCCTGGGGTCCCATGTAGGCACCAGCCACTGCCTGGTTCCCTTGCCACCTGGTGGTGAGAACCAGCTGGCAGCCCCCAAGTTGGGCATTTGGCTGAGTAGCTGTACCCCATAGACCCCTTAGGGGAGTCCCCAGAAGGGGGAGATGGGAGTGCAGGGATGGCCTCCCCCCCAGAAGGATTCATCCCAATGCCCAAACAGCTGCAGGGTGGGGTGACCCTTGCCCTGCTTCTGCCAATGATCTTATGACCATAGCCAACGGACCAACCAATCATGAATACAGTGGAGCCAGATGTCCATACCCCACACTGAAAGATGCAAACCATCTGCCCTAAAAACGGCTGATTGCCAAAATATAATCTCATCTGCCCATCAGCTTCACAACATGTGACACAGTCTTGCAAACTTTCCTTCTGGCCCCATCCATTCTGTCTGGCGAGATGGATCCATGCCACTCATGGCATTCCAGCAGCTTGTACATAACAGCATTGTATCTGGGAGCCTGGAGAGAAGTCTCTCAAGGTCTGCAGTACAATGCCCTTCTGGAAGAGAAGGTAATTTTCTCTGAATTGTATGGTTGTGGCATCCAGGGGACCCAAACAGAAGACTTGGTTCAAGATGGTCAACAAGAGAGAGACCCAGCACATTCTTCTGTGCCCCAAAGGTGGTTGCTGCATGCCTAAGTGTTGCTCCATCTGGAGGAAGATGCATAGGTTCCTGCCCATAAAATGATGCTGTATCCAGGATTTGTGCTAAAGGGTCTGGAAAATGGAGAAGTTAGAAGCCTGCCTAGGTTGGAGACATATGCAGACCTTGTACATGGAGGAGCACCAGTGGCTGATGGCCCAAATCTGGTCAGATGGGAGGCCAAGCTCTGAAGCCCTGATCCAAAAGGAGTGCACACAATAATCCATAAGAGAGAAGCCCATTGCAGTGATGCACACATGCATGATGCTGGTGAACTGGAACATAGACAGGCAGGTCCCATCAGCATGGATAAGAAACATACCCAGGGCAGTAGACCGGATTGTTCAGTACTCAGTGGTACACCAAACAGGGCAGGGCTGGCCTGAGGGGAGGGGCAGACTGAAGGAGGACCTGAGACCAATGACTCAACTAGTCAGTCTCGGACCAGCAAATAAATATTGTGCACAGCAAGAGTCTGGCAAGTGCTGTCACAGCAAGAGGCAGCCAAAACCTTGCTGCTGTGAAAGGCCCCAAAAAAGGCTATCATGAAGGCAGTGTGGGAAAGAGTGGCCTCAAAAGTGGAACTACATAGGCATGGAAGCTGAAGCATGCAACCGGACAGAATTTGCACTGTGATGGGCCTGCAAGCATCTGGCTCGGGAGGGGTGGGGATCTCCTGCAGCCCACGATGGTGTGCCAGGTGAGAAAGGAGTCACAGGGGTCAAGGAGTCCCCGGGCCTTACTACAGAACACAGTGCCCCTGTATAAATCAATGGTGCGACCTCATTTGGAGTACTGTGCACAGTTCTGGTTGCCACACCTCAAGAAAGATATTATAGCATTGGGAAAAGTGCAGAAAAGGGCAACTAAAATGATAAAAGGGTTGGAACACTTTTCCTTTGAAGAAAGGCTGAAGCGCTTGGGGCTCTTTAGCTTGGAGAAACGAAGGCTGAGGGGTGACATGATCAAGGTTTATAAGATTATGCATAGGATAGAGCAGGTAGAGAAAGAAGTCCTTTTCTCCCTTTCTCACAATACAAGAGCTCGTGGGCACTCCATGAAATTGCTGAGCAGTTGGGTTAGAACAGATAAAAAGAAGTACTTCTTCACCCAAAGAGTGATTAACACATGGAATTCACTGCCACAGGAGGTGGTGGTGGCTACAAGCATGGACAGCTTCAACAGGGAATTAGATAAACATATGGAGCAGAAGTCCATCAGTGGCTATTAGCCACAAAGTATAGATAGGAACTCTCAGTCTGGGGCAAGTGATGCTCTGTAATCTTAGTGTTTGGGGGGGGGCAACAGTGGAAGGGCTTCCTGCCCCCACTGCTGGACCTTCTGAGGGCACCTGGAGTTTTTGGCCACTGTGTGACAGAGTGTTGGACTGATGGGCCATTGGCCTGATCCAACATTGGCTTTTCTTATGTTCTTATGGCCACCAGGTGAATGTCCATGGTCTTGGGGGCAAGCCCACATTCCAAGATAAGCCAGATAAAGAAGGACTGAGGCCTTGGAGACTGGCAAGGGGACTGTTGGGCCTGTGGGACTTTAAAATGATTGGAAAGCAGAGACCGTCCATGCATAGGACTGGCAAGTGGAGGGGGAGATGGACCCCAAAGTTCCCTGAATAATCAGCTGTTGCCAAGTGTCAAGAGTTCCTCCAGGAAGTGATCCGGGTTGTGGTTTGCATTGGGGGAGACAAGGTGTCTGCGATGGCGTTACTGGTGCCTGCAATATCTTGGGCTGTAAAGGAGATATTAGACACAAGGAAGGTCACGACAAACCTGCGCGTCATCCACATGACCCTGTCAGAGCATGATGATTGGCAGTTGATCCCTTTAACCACAGCCTGATTGTTGCAACAGAATAGGATGTGCCTGTCCTGGAAAATGTCCTAACACAAGCTGCAGAGGTCAGGAAAAAAAAAAACTCTAAAAAGGTAAAGTCCCTGAGGATGCAAGTCCTTGCCCAGTGCAGGGGCCAGTGTTTAGAGCACCAATGACCTTAGAAGAAAATACCAGAATCCAGACTGCTAGACATGTCAGTGTGGACCCTAAGGGAGTCACCCAAAGTTACAGGTGACTGCTAGACTGAAATTCTGTTGAAGTGAACCAAAAGGCTGAGCCAGACCCGCAGGTCCTCCTGCATGCCATGGGTGACCCAGATATGGTGGAGCCTGAGACCTCAACAGTTGAGTGAGCCAGCCGACGGAAAAGGTGCTGAATGTCTCAAATACAGTGCAGGCAGCAGAACTGACCATACCCATAGCCTTGTCAACATACCACAGCCTGCCAAACCTGAAACCCAGCAAACAGAAGTCTCCAGGATGAACAGGCAGTAGATGGAGGACAAACTGTATGTCAGTCTTGGCCACGAGTGTGCCCAGGGTGCAGGAATGAACTAGGCAGACCAAATGGTCCAAAGAAGTATCCTGCACAGAGAAAAGTTCAGGAGTGAGTGAGACATTTACAGAAGAACCAATAGGGTAGGACAACTATGTATTAGCCTGAATTTGTCTGGGGACTTCTTAGACACCACACTTGAGGGGAGAAACCCTAAGAATGGGGAGAGGGGGAGAGGTGAAAGGGCTCACTACCTGCCCACCTTGCACTTTTGGGACATCTTAATTCTCTGGCAGACTTGAGGTTACCACAGTCCATAGAGACACAGGGGCTGGTAAACAGAATATGAAAACCTGTGCTGAAGCCATTGCAAAGGTATTTGGTGGCAGATATATTGGGGTATGTGGCAATGCAAACAGGGATCCAAGCTAAATGCATATCTGAAACCTGGGTACCATTAGGGTTATTTGTCAGTGTTAGTAGCTGAGGCTGCAGCAGCACCCCATTCTCCCTCTCCCTCTTCTTGCTGCCAGAGTTAGCAGCAGATCGAGCTCCCTGAAAGGGCTGCTGAGAGATTCCATCCTGTGGGCAAGACAGCCTGAGGTGAGGGCTGAGCCACCCTTTCAGTGTGCTCACATTTGCAATTAGGTCATTGTCACTTGCCCTAATTATATTCCCAGCAAATCAACCATGAAGAGTTTCTTTTGAAACCAGCTTTAGCCTTGGAAGGGCCAACCCACACTTTGATTTGTGAACCCAACTATTAATAACCACAGCTTGTCATTTATGAGATCCCATCTGGACAGCTTGCTATGTGAAGCCCACTTATGAAAGGCCTCATCATATTCTGTGTTGGCAAAATCTCCTGCCAACACCCAAGCCCTAAGGACATTCAATGGGAGATTATCCAGCCATAGTCTGGATAAGTGGACAGCATCACACCCAGGAAGACATTGTAGCCCATGAGCCAATTCTAAAATGTGCTCTCAGTGCCACCCCTTTTAGATCCTTTTTGTAAGGGTGGGGGCCAGTCCTACCTCCATCACGCTCTGGGCAAAGACATCCACATACTAAGCTTGGATATGCTTGTAAACCTTAAGAGGCAGATGCATTTCAGGAGGGTCCTTGAAATCACTGTAAGAAAAGGATGCCTGGGCCTACTGAGGCTGCTTGGTTTCCCAGAATACCACTAGGCTGGGCTTGGCCCTGCCCAGCACCAGAGGACCCATGCTGGTAACCCCTTTGATGTGCCCCCCCCCAATAATTCCCAGCTTCGTGAGCAGAGTCCTCATCTGAGAAAGACTCACATTATGAACCATAATAAGTGGTTTTAACTATACACACATTGATTGTGTCAGTAATGTGTTCAAGTCAGGAGAAAGAGTGGGTTTCTAGATACTCTCAGTAACTGTGCCATAGAGTGGATGGTCACAGAACCTACCAGGGGAGGTGATCCTGGACTTGGTCCTAAGTAATGTTCAGAACCTAGTGAAAGATATAAACATTTAGCATCAGTTGGGAACAGTGACCATAATCCTATTAAGTTTAGCATTTAAGTAGCTGGGGAATTGCCCCAAAACACCAGGGTGGTGGAATTTATTAATATGGGCCTGAATTTCTGTCTAAATACCATTAATGGCTCAGTACTAATAGATCTTTACAGTACAGCTGATGTGACATTCCTGTAAACTAGGGTTGACTGGCTCCTAGTGCCCTTGGTTTTTCCGTGTATAAAATAATAGGTTATATTTTTCTAGGGTTATCATATCCTTTTCCAGCACCTATGCGCTCCACAAAGCTTGAGGACACTCTAGCTTTGACTAAGATAGCCACACAGGTGCTTTTTGGACCAAAATTGGAAGATGTTCTAATTCAGCAGTTGTGCATTTGGCACCAGGCACATGACTTTTGCACTTGCTGCTATAAAGACTTTCATCTTTAGAGGCCTCACACACATCTTTGTCTTGTGTCTATTGCTCTTGCTGCTTAACTTCCCTTTTCTTGGTCCTGTATTAATTTATTGGTTATCTTATTGTAATATGTAATATTGTAACATGTACCTTAAATTGTTTGACCTCTGAAACAAGCCCCCTAATATGGCTGAAACACATCAGGTAATTTGTATTGGCCCTTGTGTTCAGGCCACTTGAACTTTTCTACGAGGCTTTTATTGGGCCCTTATTTGTTTTTAACTACCTTTCTAATAATACATGTATTCTTGTATAAGTTCTAACTAGGTTTTTAACACTGGGCCTATATTAGACTTCTTTCTTACCCTTGTGGTTCTTGATTCTGATTTTTTGGGACAAGTTTGTTTTCCGCTCCCTGTGTTTCACTGGGAAAAGAGACTATCCTGCAAACGTGGGCCACTCCCTAGGTGTGCAGAAAAATATAAAAACTTTTTTTAAAAACATAAGGAGGAGGTTAAAACCACCCAAAAAGTAGAACAGCATTCACTGTACCTGTGTAGAGGACAAGCCAGGAAAACATGTTGGAGAGCCCTAGGGAGGCTGGCGCTGTCGCCGTTTGGAATGCCAGGACAAGCAGTTGCAACTGTGAGGGCAAACGCTGCAGCTATAACCACCACAGCCAATGTTCCACCTGCAGGAGGCCCCGGGAGCTGCCACTCGCTTCACCCTTTCAGCCAACTGACACCTGCTGGCCTCTGCCTTGCTTGGTGAGGGAAGGAGGCATCTCAGTGAAGCCAGGCCACACCCTGTCCCCTCAGCCAGTGCCTGAGGTAATGAAGTGGTGCTCCTTCAGCTCTCCCCACCACTGCCTTTTTCTCCACTGTGGGTATAGCTGTGGCCCTCACTGTTGCTGCTTGGCCTGGGCCTCTGGGTGCTTGGTAGGGACCTGCCACAGCACTACGGCAGCGACAGCAAGAACTGGATTGAACAAGGCACTGCAGGGAGGTCAGGTAAGCTGGGCTGGCTGGAGGGGACAGGATGGATGAGAAAGGGAAAGCCACTAGAGAGAGCTTAGATTCCCAGGGAGAGAGGGGATCAAAGATGGGGGAATGTCCCCTCCCTGCAAGATTTTCCCTTCACAAACAGACCACAGGGCACCTCCCAACTCCCCAACAGGATCTCAGAGCTTGCAGTTTCCAAAACAGCAGTGTCCTCCTCCCATGGCTCCTCCAGAAGTTGGCACTTTCTCTTCGGCCACTGAACCTTCCTCCTCCTCTACCCCCCCCCCCAATAAATTTATGGAGAGAGTGCATCCCTTCCCCCTCTTTGCTTCTTTCCCTTTTTCTTCCCCCTTCCCTTCTCTGTCAACCGTTCCCATCTGTTTTGCCCCATCCCTTTTTTGTCAATCTACCCCTCCTTCTCTAATAACCTACCCCATTTCCCTTTCTCCAGTTCCTCTTATCTGTCAACCTACCCCCCTATTTTACTCTTTTCTCCCATTCCCCTTGGCATTCCACTCCCCCCCAGCTGTGCTGCTCTCCCCACCTATGGGGTAGCACTTGGCATTCACTCATCCCCACCCTTGTTCTCTTCCCACCTACCCCCACCTTTGGCACTCCCCTCCCCCCAACCTTGCTGCTCTCCCCACCTCTCTACCCATTGAGATAGCTCTGCCTTTAAACAGCTGTAAATCTGCTGGATAACAGAACATTGCCCAACCCCCCTTCTCCTACTGGACAAGAGGTAGTGGGTGGACCAGCAAGGGGTGGTCTCAGGATAGGCATCTGGCCAAGCCTGCCCCCAGAGACCACCCCCCAATAAAAAATAGCTCCCAGCAGCCAGCTAGCTCTCTTGCTTCAATGATCTCCTGCCCTGACTTACCTTCAAGACTCTTGGTCTGTGCAGCCAAGGGCCTACACTTGCTGCTGCTGGTTCAGCACATGTGCTTCCCCCCCATCTTTCTCCCAGCCTATCATTAATTTTTCCAGTGGAATCACACTAGATCTCTGGAGAGGTAAATATTGCCTTCTACAGGATACCAACAACTTCCTGCTAATGCAACTGTCTCTTAATCTCTCTAATTTCCTAGAATCTGTATAAGTGTGTGTGTGATACTGTATTGTTTCAATGAGATATAATTTCTTAGTAAAGAAACACTGTTTTATCATTTAATTCAGTCTCTGTCTCTACTCTTTGGTTTGTCTGGAAAGAGCACAGCCTCTGTATACACAGGTGATGATCCGTTTTTGCCTATTGCTAGTTTATTTAAAGTTCATAATTCCCCAGTATTAATAACTAATTAAGGCAATTGGGCTAACAGCTTCAGAAGGAAGAACTTCTCCACACTACTTTAAGAATTTGCTTATACCCCAACTTGGTCCCCACTATCTCATGACAAGGAGTATATACATTTAGTCAGGGGTTATTTTGTAGAAAAAGGGGTGCAGGAGCTCATTAGCATAACTTATTTGCATATGCCACACCCCCTGACATCACTGGAAGTATGTCAGAAGGCAAGAAAGAAGAAAGAAAGAAGGAAAGAAAGAGATGGGAAGAAAGGAGGGAGGGAAGGAGGGTAGGGAGGGGAAAGAAAGCAAATAGGGAGAGAGGAATGGAAGAGAGGGAAGGAAGGAGGGGAGAGCTGGAAAGAAGGCAAACTGAAGGAGAGAACACTGAACCTGCTGCTGGAGGGAAGGGGAAGCAATTTAAACCACCTTCCCTTCCCTTGGCTTGCTCCAGTTTCCCGTGGCTGTGGAGAGTCTGAGCAAGCCGGCTGCTGGAGGGAAGGGGGGTGGTTTAACTGCTGCTGGAAGGGGGTGCTGCTGCTGGAAAAAGAGAGCTGTTGCCAAGGGTGTAGACTTTCCAATTTCCAGGGGGTGGGGCTGGACTGCCAGCTCCCTCCATTTCCCTCCTCCCCTGCTGGCAGGGCAGCCATTGAGTTCTGCCCAAGCTGCAGCTTCTGTGCTCTGGGGCGAGTGACCCATCTGCTGCTGGGGCTGAATGGCGGGAGGCCAGCAGTGGGTCCCCAGGTAGGTGGGCAGCAATGGAGCCAGTGGCAGGAGCACTGAGCACCCCAGTGTGGTTGGCGGCCTCCTGGCAGCACCTGTCTGGCTCAGAGGAGCAGCAGACATTGGAGCTGCTGAGCTACAGGCTGGCAGTGCTGGGGTGCACCTTCCATGTGCCATAGAGGTGAGCTCCTTACCTGCCTGGCCTCCCCCAGGCCAGAAGTGCTACTCCTTCCCTCCCCGGTGGGCCCCCTAAGTGTCAAAGAAGGTGGAGCTTGCGAGCCAGAAGAAGGTGTGCCTGGCCTGCTCGAGAACCCCCCCCCCCGCCCTCCCCTCTCGCACACCCATAGGCATAGTGGATGAGGAAGAGCCAGGAGGAGGTGGTTGGGCCAATGTTGGAGCTGGGTGCAATCACTGTGAAAGATGAGGAAAAGCGGCAGCAGCCAGGAAAGAGGGTACCTCCTGCACCACCCAGGACAGGCAGGCCGGCACTGGTTGCCCCGGGGGGGGGGTGTTCATTCACCCTTGATAAAATTCAGGAGGGGTGCGAGCTCCCAAGCCCCCCCAAAGTTGATGCCTATGGCTGTTGCCAAGGTGCTGGCTCTCTCAGTGTTATGCTGTCAACCCCCACAGATCAGTTGCAGTGACCAAAGCAGGCCAAATGCCTAAAGGAGCATGACCAATTGATGTAGGGGAGTGGGCGGCTGAAAGAGTAGCCAGGTTCCACGTGGATTGCAGCTGGGCTGACAATCAGCTGTTGTGAAGATCTGAGACCACAGGAAAGCTTGAGGAATTGGAGCAAGTCAGTAGCAATGGCCTGCTTAAATAGAGAAAAGGGGGTCTCAGGAGGATGCTACTGGCCGGGTCTGAGCTACAGCTTATGATGTGCCTCTCCTCCCTGGATAGCCATGCAGTCAATGAGAGGCTGACCAACCACCTTTCCCAGCTTGCCGCCAGCCCCAGGTTGCAAAAGTCTGTGATGCTGCTGCTTCCAACCCCCCTCCCCCAAAAGGCTTAAGTGGTTTGATCTGTGGTAGAACTCTGGTTTGGATCATGACATACACCTGTTTTGTTTCTGCTTTGCTGTACTTTAGACTATTCTTTTAGCACCAGTTACACTGCTATGTCATATTCTGCTCTTTACTGTTTAGGTTATTCATATATCTGACCTTTTCCCAAGGACCAGAATTACTTCACTTCACATAGGCAACATGAGCCCTTTTTTTAGGTCTTACATTTGACCACAACATGAGGAAACTTCAATTGGTACAGAATGCTGCAGTCAGGATGTTGACTTTAGTGGGCTGTAGGGACCGTATCACTCTGGTCTTGGCCCATCTGAGGTGACTTCCTGTTTCTTTCTATGCTCAATTCAAGGTGCTGGACTTGTCCTGCAAAGTTCTATATGGTTTGGCACTAACATACCTGAAGGACTGCCTACTCTTTTATGAACCTGCCCAACCACTATGGTAATCTTTTGAGGCCCTACTTTGGGTGCCCCAACTTTCTGAGGTTAGGCAAGTGGCAACCTGTAAGAGGGTCTTCTCAGTCATGGCATCAAAACTGTGGAACTGTCTCCATAGGGAGATCTGTATGTTCTCTTCTGTTGCCTTCTTGCATCGGTGGGTCTTTTTTTTTTCTCATTTGGCATTCCCTCGGTGATTCCTCCTTCGTGGCCAATGTTTTAATTCCTGTTTTCATGTCTTTGTATATATTTTAACTCTTTTTAATTCAGTGATTGTGTTGGGGGATTGATTTTAAGGGTTTTAAAATGTGATTTTATCATGTATGTTTTAAATTGTTATCCAACTTGGTGGCCTTTGGGAGGGCAAAAAAAAAAGCAAGCTATACATTTTGTAAATAAATAAACAAATAATAAATGAGGAAAACACACTATATGCAATTCTCCCAATATGCACAACTGCCATTTAATCTGAAAGAGGTGACACATAACTTTCCTTTCAGACTAAATGCTGATCACATATATTGGGAGGATTGCATTATTCTTATACACATATTCAAATGTAAGAACTAAAGAGGGCATATCTATTTTTGGGCTTAGGGTCAGTATTGGCATTAAATACACATGACATGATCACAGATAGGCTCACCTCACATTTCTTGAAGACTGAGAGAAAGAGGATGACCAAAGGCAGAACCCAAAGCCTTTGTTTCTTGTTTACAATCACATAAAGGCCCAGACAACAGGCTCTTTAACATGGGAGAAGGGCTAATACTGTGGTGACCACAGACACTTTATCTCAGGAGAAATATCTTCTCAATGACACAGGATTTAGCTTGCACTCCTTACCATGAAATTAATCCCCTCCAAATACCTGAGGCACAGAGTGAGGCTATATTAGAAGCTGAGCAAGTTAAGTCCCTAAGGCTGAAATCCTAAGAACACTTTTCTGGGAGTGAGCCTCATAGACTAAAATAGGATTTACTTCCAAGTAGACATGCTTAGGGTTGCTCCCCAAAAGTAAAACTGTAATACTATTATATATATTTAATTATATTAATGTATCTCAGTATAGCCATACATATACAAAAATCATTACATCTATTGTGCAGTCTTATGGTTATTTTAAGATATGAAATTATTTTTTATGGAACATGAAGTACTACCAGCTAGTATAAATCAATCAAAACTACAAGCAATAATTGACAACATAAAATCATGTATGCCTTGACAGAATTATCTTTTATTTAGTCTCATTCAATGACAGCCTAGTCCAGGGGTGGGCAAACTTGCTCAGTGTAAGAGCCACCTAGAACAGGAGTGGCCAAACTTGCTTAACGTAAGAGCCGCATAGAATAAACATCAGATGTTTGAGAGCCACAAGACATGAACAAATATTACCTGCTTTTATTGGAAAATAAGCAAATTTGCTTTTTATTAACATTAAATGAGACTGCCCATAACAAAAGGGCTAAAAGCAGATATTGATAATGATATTAATTTGTCCAATGATATTTGTTTGCTAATGTTATTTAGCTTCCCCAGCCACCCTGCCGAGAGCCACATAATATATGTGAAAGAGCCACATGCAGCTCCCGAGCCACAGTTTGCCCACCCCTGGCCTAGTCCATAAGATTATTAGGCCTGTGAACCAATTTCACATAATTAATTTCCATGGAACCTTGAGTGTATCCTCATTTGCATGTCATTTTTTAAAAAGAGAAAATTACCCATGAGGATAGCTATCTTGAGTAGACTGCTTTTTTGTTTGCAGCTACACGTGTCTACCTTTTCAATGGAAAATACATCCTACCTCTAGTATATGGTTTCCATCTTCTATTCTGTTGGATAAAATTGGGGACAAGTTTCCTTATATTGATGGGTTATTAGTGGGTCTTTATAATACCCTGTCATCCTTTTCCTTGTAAGAGATCCATGACTTGTAGTAAATAATGGATGTACTATGGAGACCTGCACAGCTCTGTTATCAGTGGGTTTTCTACTAGATATTCTGTAATTACTTTTCAGATTTATTGTGCAGTGTTTTACAGTAGCTTACCCAATTGTAAATTGTATCATGAATAAATCATAAACAATTGTGGACTCTCTCTAGTATTTATTTAAACATACCATGATGAGCCAGTGCTCTACTTTCTCTAAGAGACACTAATTATTTAGAGAGCTGATGATGTTACCCTCAGAGGATTTCTTTGCAGTGGGTATAATGTTGATAAATATAATCATAAGTGCTCATAAATTTGGAAATATAATATTGAATCATATTGAGTTCCTAAAATGTAAACCTCGGAATGAATAATTAGTCCAGCCAATCAAATTAAGGTGATGTGGAAAATACCCATTTGGTTCTGTTAATGACTTCAACACATATTGGAGTCCACTTTGCTGAAGATAGTAAAAAATTTCATTTTAATGGCAGATTTTATTCCAGGTGAAAACTAACCTAAGGGTGCTAAAGGTTTTTTTGCCAGGTTCATATGCTGAAGTGTGATTATTTTACAGTAATCCTTATTACCTTGAAACATTTTAAACTTTAATCTTTCATTTGCCTTGAGTGCAGCAGTATGAAAAAGTTAAGGCCTGCTTTACATTACATCAGCTGAAGTGGAATATAATTTGACAAAATTATTGGAATGTATTCATTTGAAAAAATAAATATTCAATATTGGTTCTAACTGTACTGCCTTGAGGTGCAAAATGGGAGGGGAGGAAGATTTCTCTAGTTGGATACAGTCTGGGTTGGGCAGCATAACTACATGAGATTATAATAAATTTCATATGAGTACTGTGCATGTATTTTTTTTTTAATCCTGCTTGCAACTTTTGGGTGGCTTCAATTCTAATGACACTTGTTTTTTTTTTTAATTGCACATTTATTTTTAAAGAAAAGTTTATCTTTCCTACATATAACATGTGTCCTTTGGGAAAGGGAAGAATGAATGAATGATGGCAGCTAGTTGAATGAATGAATGATGGCAGGCATGCAAAATTAATGTATGAAGGGAAATCAAGATCCCCTGCTGGATGACCTCCATGTTGACTGATTCATTTGCAGGAAACCATATGTGTGTACAAGGTTACCAATCTTTGGGTCTTAGCTGACAACAAGCAAGAGGTTTATTAGGGTGGTGGACAGGGCCGGGGGTGGGTGGGGTGGAGAGAAAGGTGAAAATGTCATCACACATGCTGTGACATCACTTCCAGTAAAAAAAAAAAACAGAAGTGAAATCACTGCAATATGGTGGTGTCATTTATGATTTTTGGCTGAAATGGCATTGTAGCATGCACAAGGCCAGTCCCCCCCCTCCAAATTTAACAATGACAGGCAACAGGTTCTTCTTCTGAATTCCAACTCTTCCTCCTTATCTATGGGTTATGTACTTTTTTTACTGACCTGTGTTCTGTATAGCAATTTGGTATTGCTTTGGAATCAAATACATATAAAGAAAGTCCCACAAGAATCCAGAGATAATTAAAAAAAATAGAATATAGAAGTCCATGCAAAAGGTCCAAAAGGATCCACCAGACTCAATGGTGAGAGTATGAAGTGGAAATTGTAAATTAATTCAAACAAGTCACGTTGCTAAAGAGGTTTCCAGATTTCTTATTCTTCTCTTTTCTATATAGTCTTTTTCAAATCAAAGCATTAGTCTATAATCAAAATAAACTTGTTACAAAACATACTTATTACAGAATAAAATGCCTTAAACCCCCCATATCAGGGCAACACCTTATACAAAATCCGTTATTATATCAACTGCATTTGCTACTGCTTAATCTCTGCTCCGGCACTGCATGTCAGACTCCCCTCAGGAAACAGCCTCAAGGACATTCTATTAGCACAAAATATTTTGCATAATGTTTGAGCTTTTTATGTATTTAGACTGAAGAGTTTTGCTTTCATACTTAATCAGGTCATCCCACGGATGGTTCTCTCTTTCTTTTTGGAATCAAATATAGTCATGTGGAAAGATAGATTCAGGTGGGTAGTTGTATTAGTCTGAAGCAGAAGAACAAAGTTTGAGTCCAGTGGCACCTTTAAGACCAACAAAGGTTTATTCAAGGTATTCAAATAAGAAATAAAATAAAGAGGATATATGGCCATACTTGGAATGATAGATTAGAATAGTAGATTGTAATGTAATGAATAGCAGAATGTAATGTAATTTGGAATGGTAGATTGGAAGGTATTTATCTGGTCTGAGGACAGGGGAGATTACTCTGCACAGCCAGTCACCCCACTTCAAAGAAGAATATGCTGTAAAGTCACTTCCATGCTTGAGAGGAGATGGATGGAGTGCAATTGCAGGGTCTCAGTTAATTACTCTCAGTATTCCACAATTAAGGATACATCTGCCCATCACTCTCCAGTTTTGACATAGTCAAAGTTCAAAGTTTATTTAGGTTTAATTGCCAATAGGCCATACACCATAAAAAAATTAAGAGTAAAAAAACCAGTAAAACAAAAATTTGCCACATCCATGATGCAATTGTGACAGAGGCTGCTCAGAACTAGTCTTAGTTTTGCTGCATCGGGAAAAGATGAATATTTCAACAGCCATTTTCTTAGGAATCTTTCTACTGCTGCTGCACCCTTTGGACAATAGAAGAAAACATGACAAGCCAAGTCAAGTTCTGTCAGTCACAATAGCGCTGGTGCAGAGGGGTCTTGAGAAAATAGCCCTTTATCTGGGCTGCTGGAAATGCATTGCAGCATGCAATCATGTATGACCAAAAAAGAGTGTCCCAATCTTTTTGGAGCAACTATTCTGTGAGTAAAGTTTGTTTTCTTTTGGTTAAGTTCTCTGTCTTCTCACTCCCTGGGACCTAGCTACTGTGACCCATGCAATGGTCACTTCCAGACTTGACTATTGTACCTCTCTCTACATATTTATTTCCTTCATTATCCCCCCCCCCTCAATTAAACCCAAATAAATGGTAACCATATAAACTAAGCTTGTTATTCCTGTTTGGTCCTTCAGTCTTCATGTCTTCATTATGCTGTATGCTAATTTACTGCTCACCCTCTACCTATATTTATGGACTGGTAATTTCCATTTCATTGTATTTGAAGACATGTGCATGCACATGAAAGCTTATACCTTGAATAAAACTTTGTTAGTCTTAAAGGTGCCACTGGACTCAAGCTTTAGTCATGTGAAGTGGGACTCTGCTTCTAACTCTCAGACAGAGTCTTCAGAAATGCACATGATCTGTGATATGATGGTATACTGTTGATTGCAGAGCAATTTACATTAACATTTTCCTCTTTATCACGAACTACAGTAGTGTTCACGAGTTGAAATGTTCAACAGATGTCTGTGATACTCTCTTCCCCCCAATTCCACAGAAAGCAATTCATATGTCATTTTTGTCAGGTTATATCTTTGCAAAAAAAAATCAGTCTAAAAAGGAATGCAACAAACAATAAATGGGTATTTATTTTTCAAAAACTGGATTGAGTAAAAAGGCCTTTATTTTATTTTATTTTTGCATTATGGTAAAAACAACTGCAGAGAAACAGAAGTACTTTGCTTTCAGACGCATACTGAAATCTTATGCTGCTCACCACTGACATGTTACTGCTTTTGTTCTGTTAACATTTGCTCATACCATGTTGGTAAAAGGAAAAGAAATTGGTTTGCACATTACAAAATTGTTTTTCCAAATCAGGCACTCCATCAATTAAAATGCTTTTACCCTCTTAAGCATTTTCTGCTGGGAATAAATTCTGGAAATCTTTAAAAGGTTTTCTCAGAGTTTTAGTACATAAAATGCCTTTTATAAGGATATATTTTCACTGCTGAGTAGAAGAAGGTTAGAGCTGTAAGAACTGTTGCATTTTATATGCCGAATCTAGAAACTCATTGGACTGAACATTGTTAAAGCTAATTCTTTAACAGAATGAAAGAATATTTCCAATCTGTACAGAATTCTTATACAAAGATTATTACTATGAATGAGAGCAGACAAAAAGCCATTGTGCTTTAGTAGCTGCAGTGCTGGACTATGAGCACTAAGCTCAATTTCAGCCACTTGGTCATGAAGACCTGGTTTGATCACCATCTCTTATAGAATTGTTGTGAGTATAATTTGTTGGAGAGGAGAACCATGTGTGCGGCCTTAAATTCCTTGGAGGAAGAGAGTGATAAAAAATGTGATAGCTTTATTCAAGTATTTACATCTCAATGGACCTGAAAGGGGAAAAAAAAAATCCTGGTGGATTGTATCAAACCCCTCTTCCCCCCACCACAATTTTCTTGCTCTTATTGCGTTGTCTACACTAGAAAATGAAGAACTAGAGGAAAAGACTTGTTCTCATCCACACAATGTTGGGGACAAGACGACTGTGTTTATTTACATTTATGCCTCCATGTGTAACTTCCCCCTTCCTCCACAGCAAACTGGTAACAGCTTTAACCTTGGGCACACCACTGCCATACTGGAGGCTGCTTGAGCATTTCTCATTATTGGCAGATGAAATGCATAACACCCGCATTTATGTGCAGGAATTTAAGGGTTCCCATAGAAAGTATGAGACTCGTGCTTCTATTTATATGCAAACAAGAATTATGCAATATTAAAAGAGGCAGTACAACAATAGTTCCGGTGACTTCAAGGACTAGGATGTGCAGTAGGGTGTTTTCTTTCTGTCACTTTTACTGTTGTTCCAACAGAGAGCTCTGATTTTCCATCCAACCCACTTAGTAGCAACATCTATAAGAGTTAAGTGTTGCGGAGAACATTTTCTTTCATCTAGCTAGATTGCATACTGCTTCCATCTGAAAATGAAGTGGAAAGGGTTGATTTTTTAATTATTATTAAATATTGACAGTAAATTCACAAAGCCTGTATTCCTTTATGTTAGGTGAGAGGAGTAGATCTAGCATTCTTATCACAAACAATTGGTTCCTTCAAGAAGATCAGGGTGAGGCACATGGTTCACGCTTCATTTTCTCTTACCTTACCCACTGAACTTCAAAGGCGGGGGGGGGGGGGATTTGAACTGGATTCTGCAGATCCATATTCATTCTCAGATGATGTATGTGAACAGTTTCAGCCCAGGCATGGATTAATGACTAGTTTCATGATTTGAAAACAAACACTTTTCTATTTTCTTTTCTTTAATAATCTTTAAATCTAAATTGGGTTACTTGCTTGTGAATTATTCTTCAGGTACCCCTTAAGACAACTCCCCCCCCCCCCCGGAGCATGTAACAGAAAACCAATTCCCGCATCTCCCTTATATATAATTCTATTTTTGAGTGGCAACATTCCATGCACTCCCAAATCAGATGGCTCCATAATATGTCACTCAAGCTGTTCCTATCCACTTGCACCCCTGCCAGACTCCAGGGCAAGTGAGGGCGGGGATGCCCAGCAGCCACAGCTTTTTCTCTCACCCAGAGCACTGCATACCTGCTCAAGTTGTGAAGCTAGGCAGGGAGAAGAGATCTGATGGAGGGAGTGGGAAGAGGCAGCAGGACACTCCCCAGCCCACTTACTCAGGCTAGCCCAGCAAGCCCACCTGCCCAACCACCACATCACTGAGCAAGCCAGGTACCTCCTGCTGCTTGAACTGCCGCTTTCGCTGTTCTGGATGTCACTGGCTGGGAGTGAAGCGAGGCCAGTGGGGAAGCAGCCAAAGTGCTCAGTTGTCTGGCAGCCAGGTCAGAGGCAGCACGGCACAGGCAGCAAGTTGAGGTACTTTGGTGCTAATCTGGGAGGGAGGGGCCCAAAAGAAATGCTAGGGGGCCGGGCCCTGTGGGCCCCATGTTAGCTACGAGCCTGACTGGAGTTGCCAGTCTCCCTGTGGGCCTGGAAATCTCTCAGAAATCACCGTGTTCCCCAGTCACAGCACATCATTTCCCCTGTTAGCCGAATTGCTTTAATTTATGTTTAGCAATTGGCGAAATACCGGGTTATAGCCAACTATACCCTCCCGGGAGTTCTCAAGGAAAGAGGCACGTGAGGCAGATAGCAAGTTCAATGCCGTTTACTGGGTAATGTTGTTCAAGCACACCAAAAACGTAATCACACACACACTCACACAGGCCTAAGAAATAAAGACAGAAAGTAGCACGTTTGCATGAGCAGGAATTCATTGGTGGGGAAGCAGTACAGTACCTTGAGATGCGTTGTCCGATCGATGGAAGAATTGGATGGGGAGAAAAATAGAAAGACTATGGGACACGAGGCTCGAACCTGTGAGACCACGTGGTTCTCTTGGATCGTGAGTCCAGAGAGAGGTTTAAAGATGGAGGTAAGGGTATGGGGACAGCAAGCTGGGCAGAAGGGGTAGTATAGCAGATAGGGGACGATGGCTCAAGAGACCAAATGCCTCTGTGCAGGGTCTTTTATTAGGTGGTCTAGAGGGTGGGCAGCGCTAACCACATCCCACTAACACACCTACTAGGTGGTCCGTCCCTCTTGGACCCTTCCATAGGTTAAAGGTGGGCAAAAGGAGGAGGGCCGGGGATGGACAATATTGCAAAACTATGATCTCACCAGGAAGTAGACACCTGGGCAGGGTCCGATGACTCACCTGGGCTACATCTTTTGTTAGTCAATGGCTCTGGCCGACTGGGTGATGGCCCGAACATTAGTTGCTAGGCAACTGCATTAGCATAACTATTCAGGTACGTTGGAGGGGGCAGGGGTTGACCAGTGTGCTGAAACAGCAAGAAACCTCATGGCAGAAGGAGTCTTTTGTCTCTGTCTCAGGTGAACTATTTAGGGTGTCAGCCTCCTGGCATGGGCTGGAGCTTACTCCTCTAATGAAGAAAGCACATGGTCCTTCCAATATGGGCAACCCAAGTTCAGGCTTATGAATATTACAATCCATAAGAGCACTGAAAGTGCCTTGCTGGCCAACACCCCTACAGAAAATTTCCCAGCTATTACAACTGATCTCCAGATGACCAGGATCAGTTCTCCTGGAGACAATGGCTGCTTTGGGCAGTGGACTCTATGGCACTATACCTTGTTGAAGTCCCTCCGCTCTCCAGGCTCTACCCCTCAAATCTACAGGTATTTCTCAACCCAGAGCTGGCAACCCTATAACTGGCTATGGAACCGCTTTCCAGACCCTTGGAACCCAGAAGACATGACATAGGAAGAGGTGCTTTTCTAACTTAGCTGCCACTGCATAACCCCAAATCAGCATAGGTCAGGGGTGGAGGGAACCATACTTGTTACCATGAGGCTGTCCTCCCATAGTACCCACTTGGGGCAGCAAAAGGACTTGAGACAGCCCTGCCTTATAGCTAAACAGAAGGAAATAAACATGACTTGCTTCCCTCTGTTTTCCCCTTCCCTCTGCCGCCCTACCAGCCATAGCATGGATACTCACCTGGAGCTTCCTTCTAGAGCCCATTGTATGTCTTCCCACAACGGGCCTTACTCCTAGTCTATATATATAAAAGAAAGTCCCCTCACCATAAAATCAATGCCCAGGCCAAACCCCTGGACCTAGAAGCATGAAATTTGGGGAGAGCACTCCTACCATGACATAGATGCTCACTGAGACGGGATTTTTAGAAACTCCACCCCTAAGGGGGTAAAAAGGGGTAAAAAGTGCTTCACCCATTGCTTCCTATGTGACTGCCAGGCTGCTGCCTCTTTGCACCTCCCACTCTCTAATTGGTCAGCTGCAGAGCTCAGTGTTCTGAGGTAAAAACAGTTACAGGAGACTACAGAGAGCTAACTACAGTTGAGGAAATCAAGAATGGCCAACCACCTGTGAGGTGCAGCAGTGTTGCTGGCCCAGCCTCCCTGATGGCTTCAAACATGTTCTCCCTACAACAGGTGGCTGTCAGGTGCAGCAGCAGGTGCAGGGTGCTTAAAGCCATTAGGGAGCCCACTCCAACAGTAACAACTTAGCAATCCTGCCGACCCAGCCTCCACAATGGCTTGCAATACCTCTTCCCCTCCTACACTGGACAGGCAGCTGCCTATCAGGTATAAGAGAGAGGGTGGGATGCTTACAGACATCGGGGAGGCTTGCTCAGCAAGATTAACTTGGGGCTGCTGCTGGCCCAGTCTTTCTGATGCTTTTAAACACATTCCTCCCAACACCAGACAGGTGTCTATTAGGTGTAAGAGCAGGGCCAGGGTACTTTAATCCATCAGGGAGGGTGCCCAAGCAAAAACACCTTAGCAATGCTGTTGGGCCAGTCTCCCCAGTGGCTTTAGACACACTCCCACCCACCCCTTCTCCACCTGACAGGCAGTTGTCTGTCAGGTTCAGAAGCAGGGGCAGAGTGTTGAAAACCATTGAGGAGGCTGATCAAGCAGCATTGCCTTAGCAGTCCTGCTGGCCCAGCCTCCCTGATGCCTTCAGACATGCTACCTCTCCTACACCTGACAGACAACTGCCTGTCAAGGGTTGGAAGGGGTGCAGAGTCCTTAAAGCCATCAAGGAAGCTTGCTCAGCAGAATTGCTTTAGTGCTGCTGCTGGCCCAACCTCTCTAATGCCTTTAAACACAATCCCCCCTTACACCAGACAGGCAGATGTTTGTCAGGTGTAGGAGCAGGGCCAGGGTATTTTAATCCATCAGGGAGGCCATTCCAGCAGGATCACCTTAACAATGCTGCTGGCCCAGCCTCTCCAATGGCTTTAGCCACACTCCCACCCACTATGGAAATATACCACACATTTATTTATTTATATTTTCTTTTATTGATTTTATTTGTATCCTGCACTCCCTGCCAAAGCAGGCTCATGGTGGCTCACATAATATTATAAAAAAGATAAAACAAGTAAAATCACAATAAATATAGATCTAAAACAATACATAAAGTACTAGCACAGTCAAGTAACGATGGCGGGCATAAACAGCATTGGACAGTCAGCATCAAAGGCTGGGTTGTATCGACAGAGCACAGGCTATTCAAATTGGTATAATATTAATACTGATATTGATGTTGGAGCCAGGGTCTCAGATTGATGGATGCAGCTCACTAATCAAAGGCCTGGTGAAAGAGCTCTGTTTTATAGGAAACTTCCAGAAAAGTGGTTTCTTGTATTAGGTTATTTAACTTCTCACAATGTGGGTTCTAGAAAATTGGTTCATATGAACTTGCTTGGATGTTGTTTTGAATACGTTTCATAGTTGATTGCTCGGATGTTGTTTTGAATACATAGTTATGTACCACTTCTTAAATGTAACATAAATGAGAAATATTTTTGTAAAAAAAAGTTTGCCCTGCACCCCTCCCCCCACAAAAATGTGATGCCCAAGCCAAACCCTGCACCAAGAAACCCAAACTAAGGGGAATGCCATTCCTACCATGATGTCAACCCTCACTATGAAGAGATTTCTGAGAAACATGACCCCTAAGGGGGTAAAAAGGGGAAAAATGTGTTTCCCCAATTGTTTTCTATGTATCTGGCAGGCTGCTGCCTCCTTGCCCCCCCCCTCTTCCACTGGTCAACTGTGTAGCTCTGAGGTAAAACCTGCCTGCTTGCATCCACCTCTCTTGATTGCTCAGCTGTGGATCTCAATGTCCTGAGGTAAAAACAGTTTAAAAAGACTGTAGACAGTTGAGGACAGTTACAGAAATCAGCGATTCAAGACTCCTGAATAGATATTTCTCATAACTGCCAGCATGACAATTGAGTTTATGAATGTTCATGGGGAGATTGTAAAGGATCTTTCTAGGAGACATTTCGAAGCATGGCTCCCTCATGAACCTGAAGAAATGTCCACCACATCACCACTCCCTCAGACCAACTCCCCCTCACAGCACTCACCTCTCACTGCCCCCAAGAAAGTTCCTGGCAAACCTCGAGCCAGATACACCAACACTACAAGGAGGAGGCATCTTAGGAATGCAGTAAAATTTAAGAGGCTGCAGTTTCCCCCCAAGGTCTGCTTTGCTATAACCATCAACAAGTCCCAAGACCAGACACTGAAGGGGGCAGAAATTGACTTAAGAAGAAGAAGAGGAGATTGGATTTATACCCTGCCCTTCACTACCCAAAGGAGTCTCAGAGCAGCTTACAATCTCCTGTCCCTTCCCCTCCCCACAACAGACACCCTGCGAGGTAGGTGGGGCTGAGAGAGCTCTGACAGAAACTGCTCTTTTTCAAGAACAGCTGTGCCAGAACTATGGCTTGCCCAAGATCATCCAGCAGGTGCAAGTGGAGGAGTGGGGAATCAAATCCAGTTCTCCCAGATTAGAGTCCACCCACTTAACCACTACACCAAACTGGCACCAGATGACTGCTTCTCACATGGACAGTTCTATGTTGCCTGCTCCAGAGTGAGCTCACCAAGCAGCTTAGTGATCCTAGCACCTGAGGACAGAACTACCAATGTGGTCTACAGAGAGTTCCTTCAGTAGAGGAAAAAACCCCAGTATGTATGTATCACTTTGTTTTTTACACTACAGTCTTCTCCATTAGAATTCCTACAACAAATGTTACATTTCCAACTTCACATAATCAGTATCCTAACTGGATTTACAGAACTTAAATACCGTAGCAAAGCATGGGTATCAGGGCAGTTTTTAAATAAGGACAATCTCATCATTCTCTGATTACCTTACAAATGTTCAAAGTTTTCTTAGATTGGGCTGGAAAACATCATGACATAGGGAACTCAGTTTGGTTCTGAACATTCTCCATTTCAGCCTAATACTAAGAATTGCCTTCCAGACTATGACTGTGGCAGAAATCAGAAGAGTCTCTGTTTTTGAAACTTAGCCTTGGTATGAACTGACCCTTGAGGCATATCTGTGCCACTAATTTAATATGCTTCTGCTGTGCCAGGGCATACCAGGAAATGTTAACTTTTTGGAAAGCAGTGATTGTCAGATCCTCACTAAACTGCAATTTTAGGGATTCTTTGTGAGGGGAGGCCTTGTCAGTCAAATGTGTATAGAATAGATACAAATTTATACCATAAATACATCCTTTATTGTTGTTATCTTCCAATGCGTGTTATTATTAACATCAGATAAATGACTACAATATCATTGCAGAACTTTTGGACTATCAAGTAAATATCCTGGTATGTAATGATATACTATACAAGTTCAGTCATGTTCCTATTTCCAGTGTATAACAGATACAAACTAGTGGGGGCCTGCAATGCTCACAGCGGGGATTCCACATCCCCCCTGCATCACTAAGCCTGGCAAGGCTCCAGCCCCACCATCTACCATGGAATCCAGCTGCCGGCATCCACTATCATGCATGGGCCTGCAGTGGCTGCCAGCTTTCACCACCATTGCATCCAGGCCCACAGCACCCACTGGCTTAGCACCTTGGCCTGTAGTGTTTGCTGGCCTCTGCCAGTGTCACACATGGGATTGGAGCAGCAGCCACCAGCCTCTACCTCCACCACACCCAGGCTTGGAGCAGCAGCTGGAATCCTCCTCTGACATGGCTGGGCCCACAGCAGGTGCCAGCATTCTCCTCCATCATGGCCAGGCCCACATCACCTGTCATCTTTCACCACCACTTGCCCAAAGCAGCTTCCAGTGTCTGCTGATGGCTGGAAGTGACTGCTGGTGTCAACTGCCACTGAATTGGAGTGACTCCCAAAATGTGTTCTCTGCACACAGAGAGAAAACAGAATCATGTTGGGGGGATTTAACTTCCCATATATTGTATTTAAGATTTTTTTATTTAAGTTTTTTTGGGGGAGTCCTTTCAATTTTGAAAAAAAAAACATCTGTTTAGCGTTCACATGGCCCTGATCTGCAGATTTAGATATCCGTAGATGGGACCACATGTTGCTATTAGTAGATTAAAATACTGAACCAGTGATTGATTTTCTAATTAAGATTTTAAATGTTGTAGTAGCTAAATGTTTACATAGTTATCCATGAGTATATCATCGAAGATTGTATGTTCAGGGGATCAGTAATGTGGCACAGATGCAAACTGTGTACTCTGGGAGTTGGACTGAAGATTAGGAACTTTGTGTGAGTGCAAATCTCATTAGTGCTGTACCATCAATGGACTTCCTTGGGCAAACAACTACTACTCACTTCTTCTGGTGAAAAATAAAAACCCAAATAATTATAAAGAAGCGAAGTGGGATAAATATAAAGCATTCTCAGGAAACTTCAGATAATAGGTAAGGGAGGGCCAATTCACACATTATGGAGTTACACACCATATGCAACTGTCAAATGTGAACTGCAGATTCAACTCACTTCCTGTGCATGCAGTCTGATTTGTATTTCAGGACCATGGCTTGTGTACAGCAGGGCTTCAGAAATGGACAAAGAGAGCTTTACTGCAACCATTGGGGAAAACACATGTTTCTCCAAACAGACTAAATAATGCTTCCCAGACCATTTCAGGTTGGAAAAATAATTTGTAGGAATGGTCTAATCCTGGGCTGGTGAGTTCACCTGGAAAAGCATTTAAAGGGACTCTGAGCCCTTTAAATGCTTTCAGAGTTCTCCAAGCTGTGGAGTTGCACAGTCTCTTTAAATGCCCTTTTTTCCTCCATTGTTTTCAGTGGAGCATGGGGGCACATTCTTTGAGGGTCTAGAGAATTGGACTCCCTGGTCCAATCTTTTTGAGACTTGGGGGCGGTTTTTTTTGAAAAAAGACACCAGCAGCTAAGCTGCAGATTTGGTGACTCAGCCTCAAAAAACAGTCCACCAGACCCACAGATACCCCTGGATTAATTCTCCATTATACCCTATGGGGACCATTGACAATAATGTTCCCCATAGGGTATAATGGAGCCAAAAACTTCAGGTTTCCCAACTATTTCCCAAATCCAAATACCATACCAGTATTGGGATTCAGGACTGTCGGGAAATACTGATATTTTTTGGGTTCAATATACCCAAATCCAAAAAATACTGGGTTTTCATTTGATTGTTATCCAGGGTGGACCCAGACTCAGCCTCTGTACTCTAATGTGTGAATTGGCTGACTGCTAACAAAAAAAAAAAAACTACTGAATAAGAACAGGAGAATGCTGATTGTTCTCTTTAATCAATGTTGTTTAAGCTCTCCACCACTGAATGGAAGCTCCTAATGAATGATCTGGCTAGAAGAACTGGTGGGAAGAAACTCCACTTATAAACATAACACTAGTTTATGTCCTAACACAGATACAGGGCTCATTTTGTAGCAGGAGCTCCTTTGCATATTAGGCCACACACCCCTAATGTAGCCAATCCTCCAAGAGCTTACAGTGCTATTCTTACACGGGCTACTGTAAGCTCTTAGAGGATTGGCTACATCAGGGGTGTGTGGCCTAATATGCAGAGGAGCTCCTGCTACAAAATGAGCCCTGCACAGATATGATATTTATATGAAAACACTGGTTTTAATTCCACTGTTAGGTCATTGTTTATAGAGCTAAAAATATGCTGCTTTCTAAAACATAATATGAGTGTATGCATGTGTGTAGGGGTTAAGAGAGTGACAATTTAATAATTATGTAAAAAATACATAAGGCAGCCTTATTTGAGAGGTAAATGACATTGCAAGTAGGTACCAAATTAGTTTGGGAATACTATGCAATAGTATAAAGTGGAGAAAAACATTTTAAAATGTATTTCCTCCTTTCCTTTGTATTAATACAATATATTTTACTTGTAAATTGGAAACCCATTTATTTTATTTCCATTAATTTATCCATAAATCCTATTGTGTTCTCTTTCAAGATCTTACTGTTTTATTAGGATGCTATTTTAATACACCCAGTGTGCATTCCCAGAATTTACATATTGAATTAACCTTTCAAACCAGCCAAAAAGCGGTTGCATGTGTTAGCTAAGCTTAATGAAACATTTAACCTGCATCCTAATTGCATAATGATTGTGATTTTAAAAGTTTGAGAAAGACTACGTTATTTTTCTGTAACAGCAAAAGCAGGGGCCAAATTAGGCAAAGCTTTAGAACTTATTCTCAGTGTCATATCTCAAACCTTGGACCTACAGAGCAATGACAAAACATATTTGAGCTCTGCACAGGGCCTTTCCCTTTCTAGTAGACTGCCACAAGTAATGTATCTCAGGGCCAAACTAGACCTTACAGTGTCCATGGTTCAGATCAATGGATGCCAGAAGGAGTAGCTTGGCCATGAGATAAGGTATAATTATTTCAGGATGATAAGACTTCCAGGCAGGCTTAAACTGGGGCACCACATACTGCTCTATAATCTATACAAGCATATACATAATTTGATTAGTCATTATCACACAGAAGGAGCCATTTAAAAAAAAATCTGTTTACAATATAATATTCTGGATGCAATCCAGCTCTCTTAAAATCAATGCCAGTTTTACCATTGCCTTCTATGGAAGAAAGACTGCATTCCCTAAATGTCCCTGCTAGTTGTATCTGATACAAAAATGAATTGACTTGAAGTTTCCCCTGAAAATTCCTAATACGAAGGTTATCTTACTACAAAATACTTTTGTTTATCTAAGACAGTTGGCAAGTGCTATTCTTGCGTGTTTTAATACGATAACCAGTATCTGATAGAAACTGCTTTGTATTGCTAACAAATTAGACCTTTAATCTGTCATGCTGTATTATCTATTTGAATAGTGTTCTGACTCTTACCTGCAGCATTCATCTATTACAAGCCTGCCATATTAAAGAACTTCTCACAACTGCTCACACAGAGCCCAACCATTGCTGATATCAATAGGATTCCCATGTGTCTCACTGGATACTGCAACATACTATTTTGCCATAGAAATATGGGAATTAGAACTACAATAGCATAAAGCAAGCCCTTTTGTCATGGGGATCTTACTATTCAAGAAGAGAGTGCATACTATGTACTGTCATTTCCTAAACATTCTGACTATGGAAATGCACACTTTATCCTGCATATAACTCCTGCTGGTCTCAGACATTTAGTGGAACATTTTAGATAACATTGTATAGTGTTTTGGTAGACATGGGATTAACAAATGCATTTTATAGTTTATAAATGTTGTGCAGAAATGGGACCTAGATATGTAACATGCCACCACCAAACTGAATCATAATGGCTAAGCTTACCTTTATGCCCTTCATCCCTATGGGTCGGGTAACAAAGACATGATGAGGTTTATTTTACCTGGGCTGCTCCTTCTGTCTTCCAGTGAGAAGTCTCAACTCTAGCTCTCTTCACTGGCATCTCCTCATTGAACATTGCTTGAACTGCCCTTAGAGGCCAGTGTAGGCTGAGCTAGCCCATCATAGGGAAGCCCTGGATGTCTCACAGGTATTCTCTGTTTCCCAGCTAGTATCTTTTGTCTTTTAGCAATACAAGCCAGTTTGGTGTAGTGGTTAAGTGCACAGACTCTAATCTGGGAGAACCGGGCTTGATTCCCCACTCCTCCACTTACATCTGCTGGATGACCTTAGGCAAGCCATAGTTCTGGCACAGTTGCTCTTGAAAAAGAGCAGTTTCTGTCATAGCTCTCTCAGCGCCACCTATCTCACAGGGTGTCTGTTGTGGGCAAGGGAAAGGAGTTTATAAGCCACTCTGAGACTCCCTTGGGTAGTGAAGGGCAGGGTATAAATCCAATCTTTTCTTCTCTTCTTTTGCTCAGCCAAGTAAAACTGTTTCTTTAGCTGTCATTGCCCTGCCAGTATCACTTTCTTCACTCTTCCCAGCCAATGCAGTCTCTCTATGTGTGGAAAGGCCTTGATTGGGTCTGTCTGGGAGTTGCCAGAGAGAAGCCAGATATTCTCTCTGATATTCCTTGTGTGTAGGGCTGCCAAGTCAGCCCGGGGGGCAGGGGATCCCCCGCTATAGAGGCTCCCGATCCGCCGGCCGGCATTCGGCCGGCGGGGGGAACCCCGCCCCAGAAGTCGTCCGGTGAGGACGACTTCCCCCATGTAATGATGTCACCTTTGGGTGACGTCATCACGTCGCCGTGGCGCACATGCAAAGCGCATGCGCCAGAAGAGCTCCCGGGGGGAGAACAACTCCCCCCCGCCGGTAAGTAGATCCTACTTGGCAACCCTACTTGTGTGACACTTTTAGCCTTAAAAGGATCATGTTAGTGGTCTTGGGATTGTGGATGCCCATTCAAAACCTGAACAGATGTTATATAGAGGTGGATATCAAGGCTGACCCTGCCTTGGTGCTGTAATGTAACCAAGCTGTACCTGGGTTTGGTCTCAGTAACTCCCCAAGTAACATATGCCATAAAGCAAATAAGGCTTTATTGAAGAAATTTAAGTTTGATTCAGAGTCCAGAGGTTAAAGAGACTTCCTTCTCTTTTCACAAACTCTAAGAAGACTCTTTTGCTCACAGTAACAGCAGGTGAAATCACATAAATATTCATGAGGAAAGGCCCACACTAGAAGATGGCCACTCTTCTGCCAAGTGTCTTTCTCTGTCTCCACAAGCTTTTCTCCTCTGGAACAGTGATGGCAGCTTCCTCCCTTGAAGATCCTGATTATTTAAGGGACATATGGAAGAAAATCAACTGATTCCACAACTGTGAAAATTCAGAGGGAAGGCAAACATGTGGAAAAACCTTGCCCAAACCTATTTCAATGCTTGTGGATTAACTGACAAGAGAATCAGGAGTAAGTCAAGTGTGTAGTAAGGCCCTTGGAGTCCACTTCCCTCCTTCTCTTGTCCTATTGCCAGGCAACTCCACATCCATCCTCCTTGTAGGAACCACCTCCCTCTAGTTGGCAGTGGATCCACTGTTCAGGTAAAAACATATCACAAGCTTTTTAATAATAGTAATAATTTTTACAAGGTTTACACTTTCGTAGATGTATTTATGTTGATGAAGTATACTAACACAAGTTGGTTGCTAAATTAGTGATTCTAAATTTTGGCACTGAAGATAACTTTTTGACTTTGGACCAGCACAAAGTCATATATTCAAACTATAATTTAGTAACACAGTGTGGGTTATAATTCAGTGTGGGTTGGGTTATAATCCAGCCAAGGCTTTTTGTATTAATTAATCATATTGATATCCAGACCCAGATATTGAGCTTATGAGGTAGGATAACTAGGCTGCAGTTGGCAATCTTGTGAGCATTTTGGGAGCAGGGACTGGTATGCCAGCATCAATATAAGGGTTTTGTAAATTCAGTTTTGCAAAAAGCGTAGAGGGTCCCCCCCCCCCCCCAAATGATAATGATGCCACTTCCAGTTTTCTTTGGAAGTGACTTTGCTGGTGGGATGCCAGAGTGCATCCCCCAATTTGACACCATTTTTTCCCTGCCAGCCTTTCAAGTGTTATCAGGCAAAATTGAAGTTATTAGGAATTAATAGGAGTGACAGGCCTAAATATGTATTAAATCATCAAGTCATCAAATTATTCCAAAATAACAACAGTATTCAGAAAGATAATCTTCAAACAAAAGTATTTACTATATTCATTTTTTAAACATTTTTTTAGACAATGGCTTTGACAAAGATAAAATAATGAATGATGTCACCATAATTGAAAGATCTACTCAATTTACTTTCTGTGTTCCAGAAGGCCAAACAGATGTTTTTGAGTCATGGTGATTTACTTTAGATGACATTTTTTCTTCCTTTTAGGTGAGAAAAGGAATGTTCTGAAATACAGTTAGTGATCATTAATGACAAATTCAGCAGCAAGGCAGATTCAACATTTGGGAAACATTCTGTCTTATTGGATTCAGTGATTACACAGTACATTCAAATAGGCTTTCATTGTCTTTCCATAAGATATCAAAAAGGACATGCATCCAATGAACTATTGAAATTCTTTAGAAAAATCTCTTAAGAAATATCTCTTGCACATTTCTTGCACAGATATTTTATATGCACACAGACTTGAAATATTTGGCAAAAAAAATCAGGAAACAAAATGTTTTCTAAATATCACATGAGGTATCCTTATACTTACCCAAATCATTGGTTTATCAAGTTCAATATTGTCTATTTTGACTGGCAGCTGCTCTCCAGGGATTCTTTCTGACAGAATTCTTTCACTTCAATTAATAGCTGTTCTGTTTAACTGGAAATGCTAGCAAGTGTATCCGGGACCTTCTGCATGGAAAGCAAGTGCCTTACCACTGAGAAACTGTGTTAGCCAAATTGCCTTATATTATTAATAAGCTTGGGGAATTATGAATACTAAAGGGCAATAAGCATATAGTGCAGGAACATAACTTTTGTATACCAGAGTCAGAATTCCCAGAGCCTGTGAATAGATGAGGAGACCAGGTTACTGAAATAATTGGTCTTTTTACTTAATAACTATCAAGCATACAATAGTAATAATAAACAAACATTCATGCGCACAATATAGGACTAAGAAAATAGAGTAGGAAAGATAGTGATGTTTGCTTGAGCAGGAGTATTGTTGGTGGGTGATACATTACCTGTCCAACGAGACAAGTAGATCATGCAGTGAAAAAGAAACACAATAGGGGGGTGGATCATGAGTTGGCCAGTGACATGTGTGGACTGATTCCAATCCAGCCGAGAATGGAACTGATAAAGTAGAAAGGGGCAAAGAGGAGAGAGCGAGCACAGGGAGAGCTCACCTTAAATAGCCAAACTGGGACCTGAGGCAATGGCCAGGTGGTCACTGGTTCCCAGGAAGTGTTAGAAAAAAACTATACTCTGGATGGGTGAGACAAAGGAAATGACAGTTTGGAAATTTAGAGTTGATGGTCAAGAGGGAGTTACACCTCTTGGGGAAGGGGGTGAGACAAAGGACAAGGTAGAGGGATCCAATCACATCGCTGGTCTGGTGCTTCATATTAACAATCCGATGCTTGGGAAAGGCATTATCTGGATCTGTGGCAGGAAGGCTTAATCACTTCTTTTGTCTTTAGCTGGGCAACAGTCTTTGTCTGAGAATGACTTGGAAGGGGGGAGAGGAATGTGCTACATGGTAGAGAAGAGATTCCTTCATGGCTTCTGTACAGGAATGCTGGTCCTCTGTCAGAACATGGCTTCTCTCTCTGGTCTGCTACTGTCTCTGTGCATATGGAGTCCAGGGATTTCGGTCTGCATTACAGTCCTTGCACTGATACAGAGGGGCAGGGGTAGAAGTCTTTTACAGTCTCTGGACCCTATCTGGCTTCGCATGCTTTTGGGCACATGGCTTCCCTTGGTCACAGTGTACAGTCCATAGTCCAGTATTTGGCACTTCACATGGCTCTGTCCATTGACCTGGCACACACTCTTCACAGTCCAATAATGCAGTGATATTATAGGAGTCTTTAATAGTGCCATCTGGGACAGCATCATGACAAGAGTCCCTCCTATCAAATATCAGTATCATTGTATGCCTTGATACAGTGTTCTAATGTTATATTTATTTTGTCAGTTATTGTAATGAAGTTACAATCTCTGAAGGCTTCCTTGTTACAGAATGTGCAGAAGGATTTGTTTATTCATTTGGAAAATGTTATGCCCCCTCTAGGAATTCTGCTTTTGGTGGTGTTCAGTTTTATTTATAGTCTTGGTTTGTCATCATTGCAGAAATCTTAGTCTTGTGAGCATCATAAATACCCCATATTTGGTCAGATAATGATTTTTGTTGCAGTACACATGCTTTATTAATTAAAAGTCATCACTTGGATTCTGGAATTCCTTTGGAATTTTCTGGAATTGTGAACGGATGTACTATTTGGATCATTAGAGAATGATTATGTACCAGTGGTATATTTCTCAGAGGAAATATACCTCTGAGAATGTTCTCAGAGGAGTGGGATGTGATAGCAGTTACAGAATTCAGCAGGTTCACTAATGCTGGATTTCACTAGGCGTTAGGCACTAAAATTAGGAGAAGCAATAAAACGTAGGTGAGAGGAAGTGCCTATCTGAGCTATATTTTGTCTACCATCCTTTTTTTGCCTACTTCTGTTTTTGCCTTCTTCCTTTTTCAACATGTTGATGATCAACAAAGTTCCGTATGCCAGTAAAATAAGTGTTCTAAGGCCTTTCACACACATTCAACAGTCTGAGCTACCAAATGCCTAATGGGGGCCCGGACCTATACTGCATGTGGTTGGACATGTTTTAATACTCCCCCATATTAATAACAAAAATCCTTCCTATATTAATTAACTAGAAAACAAATACAGCAGGGATAAAAGGTTTAATGTTTTATAGTTTCAGGATGTTTAAAATAAGTACAGGGAATATTCACAATCATTTTTTTTTTAAAAAAACAACAGCCCTACCTTACTTCTGGGGCGGAAGAGTATCGAGTATCTTCTTTCAGCACCATCCCAAAGAAAAAGAAATGCAAGAAAGCAAAGTGGCTGTCTGATGAGGCTTTACAAATAGCAGAGGAAAGAAGGAAAGCGAAAGACAAAGGTGAAAAGGAAAGATTTACCCAACTGAATGCAGATTTCCAGAGAACAGCAAGGAGAGATAAAGAGGCTTTCCTGAATGAACAATGTAAAGTAATAGAAGAAAACAATAGAATGGGAAGGACTAGAAATCTCTTCAAGAAAATTGGAGAAATCAAGGGAATGTTCCATGCAAAACTGGCCACGATAAAGGACAAAAATGGTAGGGACCTAACAGAAGCAGAAGAATCAGGAAAAGATGGCAACAATACACAGAAGAACTATACAAGAAGGACCTCAATGTCCTTGACAACCACAATGATGTAATCACTGACCTTGAGCCAGACATCCTGGAATGCAAAGTCAAATGGGCCTTAGAAAGCATTACAAACAACAAAGCTAGCAGAGGTGATGGTATCCCACCTGAGCTGTTCAAAGTCTTAAAAGAAGTTGCTGTTAAAGTGCTGCACTCAGTTTCCCAGCAAATTTGGAAAACACAACAGTGACCACAGAATTGGAAAAGGTCAGTTTACATTCCAATCCCAAAGAAGGGCAATGCCAAGGAATGTTCAAACTATCACACAATTGTACTCATTTCACACGCTAGCAAGTTCATGCTCAAGATCCTACAAGCTAGGCTTCAGCAGTGCGTGGATAGAGAACTGCCAGAAGTACAAGCTGGATTTCAAAGAGGTAGAGGAACTAGAGATCAAATTGTCAACATTCACTGGATTATGGAGAAAGCAAAAGAGTATCAGAAAAAAATCTACTTCTTCATTGACTATGCTAAAGTCTTTGATTGTGTGGATCACAACAAACTATGGCAAGTCCTTAAAGAGATGAGAGTACCAGACCACCTCACATGTCTCTTGAGAAACTTGTTTAAGGGTCAAGAAGTGACAGTTAGAACCAGATATGGAACAACTGATTGTTTAGCATAGGAAAAGGAGTACAACAAGGATGTATATTGTCACCTTGCTTATTTAATTTATATGCAGAGTACATCATGCAGAATGCTGGCCTGGATGAATAACAAGCTGGAATTAAGATTGCTGGGAGAAACATGAATAACCTCAGATATGCAGATGATACCACTCTAATGGCAGAAAGGGAAGAGGGCCTCAATAGCCTCTTTTTGAGGGTAAAAGAGGAAAGTGCAAAAGTTGGCTTGAAACTCAACATCAAAAAAACTAAGATCATGGCATCCGGCCCCATCACTCCTTGGCAAATAGGAGGGGAAGTCATGGAAGCAGTGACAGACTTTACCATCCTGGGATCCAACTGTAGACGGTGACTGCAGCCATGAAATTAAAAGATGCTTGCTCCTTGGAAGAAAATCAATAGCAAACCTAGGCAGTATAACAAAAAGTAGAGACATCACTCTGCCAACAAAAGTTCGTATGGTCAAAGCCCTGGTATTCCCAGTAGTGATGTATGGCTGCACGAGTTGGACTATAAGGAAGGTTGAGCACCAAAGAATAGATTCTTTTGAGTTATGATGCTGGAGAAGACTCTTGAGAGTCCCTTGGACTCCAAGGAGATCAAATCAGTTAATCCTAAAAGAAATCAACTCTGACTACTTCCTGGAAGGCCAGATACTGAAGCTGAAGCTCAAATACTTTGGCCACCAAATGAGAAGGGAGTACTCACTGGAGAAGACCCTGATGCTGGGAAAGACTGAAGGTCAGGTCAAGTCAAGTCAGGTCAAGTCAGCCTTTATTGGCATAAATTAGGAAAACAATTTATACATATTAAAACCTGTTAAAAACACATATGTAAAAATTCTAAAAGAACCTTTGGCGCAACTTTAAAACCAAACAAAAAAACTTGGCCACCTTCTCCGTGGTGTCCGGACTGGAATCTCTTAAAAGTCTATGCACCTTGAGTGCATCAGAACAAGCACCCATACTAGTTAACAAAGAATGTAAATGTGTGCTCCTTAGATCTACATACAAGTTACAGTGCAAGAGAACATGAGTAATTGATTCCACACAGCTCTTTCTGCATGGGCAATAACTGGCCAAATGCGAGACCTTGTTAAATCTGCCATATAAGATGGCTGATGGCATAGCATTGCATCTGGCCAGGGTAAACGCTCTGCGTTGCTGAGGTACCTGCAGAGATGTTAGGTATGAAGCTATCAGCCCTGTTGGAAGGGGTATCTCAAAATTCAGAGGGGAGCAAGTTCTATTATCTATGCTGCAAAAATTTTGTTGCTCCGAATCTAACAGCCTGGATTTAATCTGTTGAAATGTGGCAGCAAAAGGCATCACGGACAGGGATTCCAAGGAAAGACCCAGTTCGTTGATTTTCCCTTCAATGTACGCTGACCAGTTAGAAAGGTTAAGCTCGGGGAGCATATGGTGTATAACAGTGTTTTTCAACCACTGTGCCGTGGCACACTGGTGTGCCGCGAGATATTGTCAGGTGTGCCGTGGGATTTTTTCAATGAAAGGAATGTGCCTTCTGGGCTGACCTTCTGGGACGCGTTTGCTCATGCGAGAAAGAATAGTGGCGCTCTCTCGCTGATTCCGCTCGCACGCTCTGTGGCCGGCCTGAGGTAGGAGGGAGCTGCCGTTGAGGTGCAGCTCCCCTTGGCCTTGCGAGATGGTTTTAAATGAATGAGGAGGACTCATGTGCTGAATCAGAGTCATGCTAGACCTGTGGATGTTAATACAGAGGACAGGAACATTCGGTACCAAGGGCATTCACTCCTCCAGCAGAGTAAGCTGGTTTCTTCCAGTGTGTGTGTGTGTGTTTGGGGGGGGGGTGATTTGCACCAAGACATTCCAGTAAACATGAATATGTTTGATGGTAACAGCTAGCTGTTTCTGTCAGGGTGGGGTTCAAATCAGTAACTGTCCCTCAGCGAAGAATGGGTGTACTGTGTTTCTCTTCAAATCACTTATGGTCAGCGGAATGCCATTCACATAAGAGTAAGAGTTTAAACTCTCTATTTGAAAAACTTTAGCAGAATCGCAGTATTAAAATACATCCACATTATATTTCTTCTGAAACTCAGGTCAATGTTATGGGAAGGAGCCATTACACTTTGGATCTGTAACTTACGATTTCAAGTTGAGTGGCTATTACGTGTATTTGTAATACTGTCATAGTTAATACTTGAGCTGAGGCAACTAATGACCCATTTATCTTGTATTTCAGTGTTTTTCAACTACTGTGCCGTGAGATATTGTCAGGTGTGCCGCAGGATTTTTTCAATGAAAGAAATGTGCCTTAGCTTGAAAAAGGTTGAAAAACACTGGTGTATAAGGCTCCCCTGTTCAAAGTTATAATGAAGGCTGAATATTTGAATGTTAAAAGCCACGCCAAAGTCTCCATCAGGGATGAACCAGTTTCCAAATATATAACAGCATTCGGTACACAATTTGGTAGGGCCATAATTTTCCGCAAAAATTTGGATTGAACACGTTCAATGGTGAGGTCGAAGGCTCTAATCCAAATTGGGATAACTGAAGGTCAAAGAAGAAGGGGACAGCAAAGAATGAGGTGGTTAGACAGTGTTACTGATGCAATGATCATAAAATAAAACAAACTCTGGAGCACAACAGAAGACAGAAGGGCTTGGCATAATGTGGTCCATGTGGTCGCAAAGAGTCGGACTCGACTGTGCGACTGAACAACAACAACAACAACAATAAATTGGGGAGGGCGGGAGGGGAGGGCGGGATATAAATACGAAATAATAAATAAATAAATAAATAATAAATTGACCTCAGTCATTAGGACATTTTAAATTTGTGATGTGTCTGAGATGTCACATGATGCAGAATGTATGGTTTTGTGCCTATTATGACATTCTGCGTATAAATAGAGTTCACTTGATTTGAAAGTTATTGATGCCAAGTCTCTCAAGCATCATCATCCTTTCTGTATCCAAAAGGGAAAAAACCAGCCAAATCATCTGCTCTGTATTTTGCATATAAATCCTTTGCTGCTATACAAGAAATGTATTTTTTTTCCAAATTGCATTAAATCTACACTGAGATTACAGTATGCTGAGGAATTAGGGTTTAGATAACTTTTATGAACCTTAATGTAGCTGAAGGGTCAATATTTATTTATTGGTTGATCCAGCCTCTCTTATGTCTGCATCTTACCTCCCTCAGGCCTTTCTTTTTAATTGCATGTTCAGCTTCCCCCCTTCCCTCCCATGCAATGATCTCTTTTCATTTTCCTCTTTTGGCTTGCTCATTTTTAGACATCTGGTTTTAAAATTGATACTATTATAAGTAAAGTCAATATACCGCTCCATCAGCCCCTGGCACCAGTTGCACCACAAGCAACTGTCTGCCTTCTTTTTATATTCTTTCCCCTAAAGACAGCTTGACTTAACTTTGAAACCTGTTCACTCCTCAGGCCTGAGGTCTGCAGTTCTGTTTCTGTTTTGCCACCAGTGCTTTGCACGTTAGCATCCCAATGAGCCACAGTTCTTGGTGGAATACATATGGATCCTCTATCTATGCTGTATGAATGTAAACTCTTATTTGCTCCAACTTTCCCCATCTACAAGGGATAGTCTTTGTTTTCTGGTATCAACCAATGTCCGTATTTGGTTCTCTTTTTTTTCATTTGAGGAACACCTTCTTAAATTTTTGCTGTTGAGTAGTGTTAGGATTTGAATAATTCAATACTATTTATCTACTTCATTTATACACAGTAAAGTGGCTTACATGAGAGAAGGTGGCATGATATAGTCCGATTTTGTCAGGGTCAGTACTTGGAAGGGAGACCACCAAGAAAGACAATGGTGAAAAAACTCTGCTTCTCACTTGCCTTGAAAGCTTCTTGCGGGGGTTGCTTTGTAAATCGCCTGTGACTTGACAGCAGTTTACCCATTCAAAAAGTGTCTTACCTTGTTCTCCTCTCTTGCATTTTACCTTCATAACAACCCTGTGAAGAAGGTTAGACTGTGTGTGACAGATCCCAGATCACCCAGCAAGCTTCCATGGCAAAACTGGGATTTGAACCTGGGTATCTAGGTTCTTTTCCCAACAATCTAACCAGTATGCCACACTGGCTGAAAATTAAAGAACAACCTGACACACAAACACACATTGTGGTTACTGAGGTATATTTTTTACTGCTAATAACTCACTGTAGGACAATTTTGTTTTCCTGTAATACCTTTACCAGAAGAAATACCAGCCTCTTAGCTTGTAGATCATTGTGGAGCAAATTAATACAACATGCAGAGAAGAACCTTTAGCAATATTTGATAATAAGGATGGGTTTCCTGAAGTGATCTAGGGTATGAGAGCAGGGATATGCCCCCATTTTTATCTGTGAACGTTTGGAAGGCATGCGCCTGCACTATCTTTAGATGCAGCTTTTCAGAAAGTGACTGTAGCCAAAGATCCAACATTTTATTACAAATCAATATGTGGATTTTAGTTTTCCTTGATGCTTTTCTTTCTTACTTGAGGCCCCTCTCCTCTATATTAATTCACTTTTCTAGGTTTCCTTCACTCTCAAGTCAAATCGACGCATGCAGCAGGGTGGTGTGAGCTCTGAGATGGTAAAGAGCAGGGCTTTTTTTTGTAGAAAAAGCCCAGCAGGAACACATTAGCATAATAGGCCACACCCAACAGCAAAAACTCATTAGCATATTAGGCCACACACACACCTTGACAGCACAGCTCCCTCCCAGGATTGGCTTCCCCAGGTGTCCCGCGGTTTGCAGGGCGCATGGGGAACCCAAGGGAAGGAAAGCAGTTTCTGGATTGGCTTCCCCAGACACCCTGGGGGGGGGGAAGCTGTAGGTTTGGCCAACTCAGAAGCCCCCGGAACTCCATTCCTGTGCATTCCTGCCCAAAAATAGCCCTGTTAAAGAGGACTGTACCACTTCAGACTGTGTCTGACAGGAGTTGTAGTTTTGAAAGCTCCCCTATTATGCTGATTACAGTTAGTGCTGAGAGAAATACATGTTTAAAGGTAATACGTTCATTCAGGTATTTCAGGGAAGATAGGTATGACCAAAAGGGGGGGGGGGCAAACCCTATACAGGAACGGTAACCTGATTATTTTTATATTGCAGCTGAGTATTTTATCTGGATTTTGAATATTGCAGATTGAGCCTATACTATGAAATAAAATAAACTTGGATGAGTGGTCCATGTTGCATTTTAAGAATATTTATTCCCACTCACTCCACAGGTGAATATCTCTGTGTGAGTCAGGCCTACACTGTATTTGATAATTGTTGGTTTTCAGGGCCATTCTATACATGATGGTTTTAAAATATATTGATGCTTAACTTATGGAGTGCTCAGCTTTTATTTTACTACCGAGGAAGGCTTTTTAGCTGAAATATGTTTGGTTGTTGTATTTGGATACATTTTGTACCTTTTAACCTGTATTTATATATTCTGACATTTGTCCTCATATTATCTATATGTACTTATAAACAGAACAGTAGATATGTGGTTCTATCATGATTTTAACATTTCTTACGCATAATTAAAATATATTGTATATTTTTATGTTAGTCTTGTGTGTTTAGCAATATTTTTTTCTGATTAAATGATGTAACTTTATTATATTATGTTTAAATTTAATTTAATTACCTACATTTTAACTCATTGTGTTAGTTGCCAGCCAAGACAGGGCAGCTGACAAATGAAGAGAGTGAAGAGAAGGTGAAAAACCTGTGTCCATCAGGCTGATTTGGTGAGGTTCAGCCACAGAAGGAGGATTTTTTCAGGAGGGGGTATCAGGGTGTGCTAATTCAAATAATTGAACCCTGTAAATTATATTATTACATTACATTATTAAACCCTGTAAAAGAAACTTTTTCTAACCCAATTACACTCAACTAGAGGATTGGGGGGGGGGGAAGAGTTCCAATTGAACTGTAAAGATAAAAAAGAGATGGGCTTGCAAAGAGGATAGGGGAAAGTTGCCCATCTGGGCAAGTGTGGAGACAGGAAGAGGAAAGAATGGGGGAAGAGTGGCGAAGCAGCAGTGGGGCAAGTGAGGCACCCAGATCCAAGCCCCCCCCCCCCCCCAGACAGTTGAGAGAAGTGTGCTAGCACTGGAATTGGGGCTGAAGGCAGGCAGACGAGAGAGCACCCGGGTGCAGCACCTGGCTAAGGAGTCATGAATGGAAAATTGGTGGAAAGAACCTTTATTTTTTATTTATTTTATTTCTTCATATTTATACCCTCCCCTCCCCACGAACCTTGACAATTTGAGATATGCAGATGACACCACATTACTGGCAGAAAAATAGTGAAGAGTTCAATTGACTCCTGAGGGTAAAGCAGAAAGTTCCAAAGCAGGATTACAGCTGATAATTAAGAAGGGAGAGGTAATGACTTCTGAGGAATTGCACAACTTTAAGATGACAATGAAGAATTTAAAATTGCTCAAGATTTTCCATTCCTTGGCTGCATTATCAACCAAAAGGGAGGCTGCAACCAAGAAATCAGAAGGAGACTGAGATTGGGAAGGCCAGCCATCAAAGAGCTAAAACCTTAAAACCAGGGTTTGTTGCTGGCAACCAAGATCAAGATAATTCATACTATAGTATTCCCCATTACGCTATATGGGTGTGAAAGTCAGACAATGAAGACAGCTGATAGAAAGTAGACTTATTTGAAATGTGGTGTAGGAGGAGAATATCACAGATATAAAAGGAAAAAATAAGTGCTTTCTAGATCAAATCAAGCCTGAACTTCCCCTTGAAGCTAAAATGACTGCACTGAGGCTATCTATCCTACTTTATCACACACACGCATGATTATAGATGAAAATTTTTGAAATGTGCACATAATATTGAACAAAGGAGTTACATAAGGGCTGAAAGTATTAAGGGGTTAGGTTTTAGTGCCCCCATATCTTTATTCTAACTTCTTTTTCCTGCTATTTATCATCCTGGTGGTTCCAACTGACCATATAAGATAACTCTCCATTTCCCTTTCTTCATTCCCAGCTCATTAAAAACATTTTTTTAACTCTGCTGGTGAATTCATAATGTATGAATGGCAAAGTCTAATGAGAACTTTTATGGGTAAACAGATTCACCGATCAAATATCATAGAACTTGCATTTTACTTTGCACCTCAGACACAGTACTTTCCAATGGAATTAGCCTCTTCAATTAATCAAAACTATTAAGTGACACAAATGATAAGGTTATTGTTTGGCTCTTTATCTAGCAGAGGAGCAAGCTACAATCTATCTTATTATAGCCCCCAACAGAGCAGGAATCAGGTGTTACAAGGCACTGAGATCTATGGAATACTGCCCATGCAGCTCCAGACTGGGGCATCCCTAGGACTGCTGTGGCCTGGGAAAACTGTGCTAGCAGAAACAGATGTCCTTGAGCTGGATTTTACTTGAGCCACTGTGGTACTTTAAAAATTAGTCCCGATTTCACCCCTGCAGCGAAAGCCAATTGTGTCCTGAGAACTTGGACCCAACTCAATTAAAAACATCATGTCTAGCTTAGCCCCTAATTTTATGTACCTGGTGATGACTGGCATTCATTTTCATGATACCTGGCTAGGCAATGCTAGATTCATAATACTTGTCTACATGGATACTTGGCAATTCTTAAACATTTATTTCAGTGGCTCTTGCCCAGAAGTACATCTGAGAAGAGCACTCTATGTGAACACCTGCAAAACTAGCCACATATAAGAATTTTAGGATGAAGTGATTTGATTGAACATAACCTTTAAAAAGAAAATGCAAACAACAATGTTTGCAAGAACCATCCCTAATAGTTCTTATCATGATTTGTTGAATAAAGATAATTTTCTATTAACCTAAACCTCTAAAATATTATTGTCTTGAAAAAATGCCCTATGGATTAAAATTAAATCCTTCTTTAAAGACAGATGCAATCTTGTAAACCCTTCCAGCTTCTCTGAACACAGCTCTTGATGGAAGGGAGGATTCATCACTGATCTTCCTTTCTTGGCTGATTGAAGTCAGTGAAGAGATAACTCTTCACTGATGTAGCCATTTCCAACCTATTCGTTGCTTCATAAACAGTGATGTTTTACATAATTTTCCTGCTTTTACTAAACAACAAATGCTAGCAGAGCATAATCAGGGCAATATTTGCTTACATTTTTTTGTGTTTGTTTTCATTCAGTCTTCTTTCAGCTAAAACTAGAGCATGTATTGATTCTCAATTTATTTTTTTGCAAATATAAATGGAGAAAGAATGCTTGTCCTGTTTAGCAATTGAGCTGGAAAAGGATTTAACATCCCAAACTATTGATTCAAATCTGCTTGCTTATGTGCCATTGATTGTGAACCGCTGCTAAATCCTATTTTCTGAAATACTGTGGTTTCTTTGTATAAAATCCCCAAGACTTGCATACTAATAATTGTTCAATAATGATTTCATGTCCTTTATACATTTCAAGCATGAACAAAAAACCCTGACAGAACAAAAGAAGTTCATTTAATCTATTCTTAAGGTAGACTTTTCTTTTTAAATTCAATCTGAAAATAAATTGTTGGTTGGAAGTATGAGAGTGCAGCAGAACCTAAAGCTTTACATGGTATAGTTTGCATTACTCAAGCTAAAGCTGTACTGGCAGGTGTCAGTTGCTGCAGTTGTAAATACTTGCTAGTAGGCTCCTAGCAATATATCTACTCTGTCTTCAAAGTAAGGTTAGAACAAGGGAGCACAGAAAGAGTCGGGGAACACAGTAAATTACACCATGGTAATCTGATGAAATATTGATCAAATAAAAAGTGCCTTCTCAGTACTGATGCACATAATAGACCCAAGATGGGCACTATGGGAACATGAACAGGGAAGCACAATGTCAATTCACAAGTTTACCAATATTCTATTTTAGTTACAGTTTGCAGCATTCCTTGTTTAAGTGAGTGAGCCTGAAGCGTGATATTTTTCTCTGACAGATAATTGTGATGATCAACTGGTGACAGCCTTGCCGCAGTCATCATTCAGCAGTTCATCAGAGCTGTCCAGTAGTCACAGCCCAGGATTTGCAAGGCTTAATCGAAGAGATGGTAAGTCTTCCCTCTGTTTTTAACCTGAATTTCTGTATGTTTGCTGAAAAACATCTCATTATGCTGAAAACATATTAGGATAAATGATGACTTCTACAGAATGCTAATTTGGAAATATGCACCTATGAATATTTTATTCTTTTTTCATGCTTGAGGGAAATACCGATACAAATTGCTAGGGCCAGGTTCCTATTAACCAGAGTTAGACCATTTTGTCATGTACAGTGAAACTGAGAATACTGATTTATGAATATATGTTTTCAGACACAGAGGATCAGTAGCCCAGTTTGATTTAGATGATCAGGCTATAGGAAAACTCCTGGGGTACATATGCCTCTGACTTAATCTGAGCTGAGAAACATGTGTATACATGCACACTGTCCTCCACTTCATCCAGGGAGTTAATGTCAGTAGACATTCATAGTTGGTTTGGATTTGAATCCAGGTTTGAACTCAGGGCAGACCACTCTACTATGGTGACTTTTATTATTATTGTCAATTTGGGTAGCATAGTCTGGGAGTATGTATTTGAAAAACTATTGTCTTAATTCCACATCATAATTTCAGAAAGGGTAGGACTATAACTGTCATTAAATGGTGGGAGTCTATTTATTGTATTGGAAGAGCAGATAAGGGAAATTTTCATTAATGTCAGACATTATGTCTGACCATTATTTTCTACTGGGGAAAAGGAGGGGAGGAATTAGATGTTTTCTGGAGCACCTGTTTGTTCACCAAATGGTACCAAAATTTCAACAAAGCAAGTTCTACTTCTTTGCTAAAGATCTTCCAAGTTTTAAGTGGATTGGACAAAGAGATCTGATTTTATAACCCCTTGAAGAAGGTACCCCAGCTATTTCCCCCCCCCCATTGTTCCCAGTGGGTAAAAATGGCAGGAAAATAGGTTTTCCAGAAAACCTGTATTTTTTTAAGCAAATGACACCAAAATTTCATCAAACCTAGTTCTCCTTTCTAGTAAAGACACACCCAGGTTTCAAGTGAATTGGAGAAAGGGGTCCATTTTTACAGCCCACAGAATAAGGTGCCCTGAATTCTTATCCCTATATGAGGAAAATGATTTCTGGAGCAGCTAGTTTTAACTAAATGCCACAACTATTTTTAATTAAACTATTTGTGACTAAAGACACAACAAATGAACACCAGTTAAAATATGACTAGTATATTAAAATATGACTAGTATAACAGAACCCCCCACCACAGAACAAAAGTATGTCCCCTGCATAACTAACCACTCTCAGGAAAAAAGCTGCTATTAATCAAAATAGTCTGTAGTCAACTCCAGGGAAAGGTCCAGCAGAGGAGTTCAAGGAGGGAGGAAAGATATCAAATATTTCCCCCCTTCTATTCTGCTTGCCTTGAGAGCTGCAGTCAGCAGAAAGATCTTGGATCTCTTTAGGAGCCACGGCCAGCAGGAAGGAGGCAGCGAAGATCTCAGATCTTCCCTTCTACCCTTCTGCTCACCTTGGGAGCTGCAGCCAATAGAAAGGAGGCAGGGAAGACCATTTAAATGTCTCAGTTCACTTAGTGAGTTGCACTGCCATGGCTGCAATGGCATGGGCTGGATTGGAGAAGGGATTTAAAGAAAACCCTTCACTCTTTACTGCTTCACTCTGTGTACTGTACACAGTCTCTGGACTCTCCTGCTCCTCGGCCTAAGCATCTCTAGCCCCTCTTATCCTTCTCCCCCTCTCTCCTGCCCCCTGAGTGGGTCTTCCCCCTGTCACTTTGTTCTCCCCCCTTCCCATTGGCTAACCAAGGGCCAGTTTATGAGCCAGGCCCGTGTCCAAGGCTTATGCTGGTAGGGGTCATGGAGTTTGGATTAACTTCCCCTCTTCCTCTTCTGCATATGTCTCCTGGATGTGCAGTCTATAACCCGATGTCTCTCCTTGGGGCCTCCCCTTGCCAGCCCAACCCATGTTATCAGGGTTGATATTGAGGGGCCCCAAGAGGCAATTTGCCATTGTCATGTGAGTGGCGGGGCTGCAGTGGTTCAGGTTTGGGTCCATCAAGCTGTGCCTGCTTGGCCTGAGTCGGCTTTGTAATGACCATGTCTGCCTTTCTGCTGGTTCTGCTGGGGGGGGGGGGGGCAAGCCTGGACACACTTGGTGTAATCTTTATTTTGTCAACAATGGTGCATGTCAGAGCTCGATTCAAATCCTTGATTCAAATCTCAGAGAACAACAAGATTTTTGGGGTGTAAGCTTTTAAGTCCAAGCTCCTTTCATCAGTTGGCTGTCAGCTAGTGTGCATTGTTTGAATTCTAGATTCTGGATTCATTTGGAAAATGTTTTTTTCTGTTGATATGATTGATTGCTGCTTTGGAGAGGGTTTATATTGTTGTATGTTGCTTCTAATGTGGTTGTATTTTTATGCTGATATCTTTACCTTATTTAAGGGTTTAAATTGGTAGTTTTATTTTAATGTACTCTTAGTTATTATTGTTATCTGCCATTGACATTTTATTGGAGAAGTGGAATAAAACTATTTTAAACACATGCCATTTTTATACTGTTAAAATGTAAGTCATATGCAACAAACAACATGGGGAAATGTACACATTTTAATGGGGAAAATTGATCACCCAAAAAGAGAAAATAGTGTAAAAAAAGAGGGTTCATTTCACACATGGGAGAAATGCAATCTAAGGTTCATATTTAAATTCAGCTAACAAGTTTGCAAAATTCAGACATCCCTAAGCATGAAATATCTGCTTCCTGCCTCCCTTTGCTGTTATCACCACTTGGGTGAATTACAGAGAACTGAATGAAATAGGTGTGGATGTGACAATTCAAGAACAGGGGTTAGGGTTGGGCTAGAACATTATAGTCCCACAGCAACATAAATTTATCCTATCCTTTATGCATTAACCCTCACTAACCAATAATTCAGTTCTATAAATGTATATGTATATATAATATATAATCCTACTGTATTGAATTCCTCAAGTGCTCAAGAAAATGTCCCCAGATGTAATCCAGTCCTGGTCAGAGGATAAATAATGAGTTATAGGGTTTTGAAGACATGGTGTATAAGAACCAGTTGCTCTGTTCACCAATTTAAAGATGCAATTAATTGGCCTCTTGATAACATAAAAAAATTAAAGCTTCTCTGCCCAACACTCAAACATTATTTCTATAGAAAAATCATTGATGCGTATTTAGGACAGACAATTTCCAGTAAGGAATCCTTTTCCTTATTGGATGTTGTATATGGTATTTTAAGTAAATAACTGAATCAATTAGCATTTGATCTTGAAATATTCTGTAGGAAGAAAGAAAAAAAACAGAACAGAATATAAGGCGAAAGAAGCTGAAGTACACATGCAATTTTTAAAATATAAACAAAGTAGCCAATAATACATGCATGTACTCTTCTAAAATGCTGCACTCAGTTTGCCAGCAAATTTGGAAAACACAACAGTGGCCACAGGAATGGAAAAAGTCAGTTTACATTCCAGTCTCAAATAGGGCAAGGTCATGCTCAGTATCCTACAAGCTAAGCTTCAGCAGTACGTGGATAGAGAACTGCCAGAAGTACAAGCTGGGTTTCAAAGAGGTAGAGGAACTAAAGATCAAATTGCCAACATTCACTGGATTATGGAGAAAGCAAGAAAGTATCAGAAAAACATCTACTTCTGCTTCACTGATTATTCTAAAGCCTTTGATTGTGTGGATCACAACAAACTATGGCAAGTCCTTAAAGAGATGAGAGTACCAGACCACCTCACATGTCTCTTGAGAAACCTGTTTAAGGGTCAAGAAGTGACAGTTAGAACCAGATATGGAACAACTGATTGGTTAAGCATAGGAAAAGGAGTACGACAAGGATGTATATTGGCACCTTGCTTATTTAATTTATATGCAGAGTACATCATGCAAAATGCTGGCCTGGATGAATCACAAGCCGGAATTAAGATTGCTGGAAAAAAACATCAACAACCGCAGACGATACCACTCTAATGGCAAAAAGTGAAGAGGGCCTCAAGAGCCTCTTTTTGAGAGTGAAAGAGGAAAGTGCAAAAGTTGGCTTGAAACTCAACATCAAAAAAACTAAGATCATGGCATCCAGCCCCATCACTCCTTGGCAAATAGAAGGGGAAGTCATGGAAGCAGTGACAGACTTCACCATCCTGGGATCCAAGATCACTGCAGATGGTGACTGCAGCCATGAAATTAAAAGATGCCTGCTCCTTGGAAGAAAATCAATAGCAAACCTAGACAGTATAACAAAAAGTCTGCCAAATCTGCCAACAAAAGTTCGTATGGTCAAAGCCCTGGTATTCCCTGTAGTGATGTATGGCTGCAAGAGTTGGACTATAAGGAAGGTTGAGTGCCAGAGAATAGATTCTTTTGAATTATGGTGCTGGAGAAGACTCTTGAGAATCCCTTGGACTCCAAGGAGATCAAATCAATCCTGAAAGAAATCAACCCTGACTGTTCCCTGGAAAGCCAGATACTGAAGCTGAAGCTCTAATACTTTGGCCACCAGATGAGAAGGGAGCACTCACTGGAGAAGACCCTGATGTTGGGAAAGACTGAAGGTCAAAGAAGAAGGGGACAGCAAAGGGTAAGATGGTTAGACAGTGTCATCGATGCAACAAACATGAAATTAAGCAAACTCCGGAACATGACAGAAGACAGGTGGGCCTGGAATGATGTGGTTCATGTGATTGCAAAGAGTCAGACTCAACTGTGCGACTGAACAAAAACTCTTCTGCTGGCAAGAGACCCAAAAATTCTGGTTATTGATGAAAGAAATGATCATGGAAATTTTGGGTTTGGATATATTGCTAGCTCCGGAGACTTTTTTGTTAAACATTTTTCTGGAGGGTTTATCTGGATATGAACAAAGACTGCTAGCCTATATTCTGACACTAGCACGGATTGCTAGGGCTAAATGTTGGAAGTCGTCATTTTTGCCGGGAAAAGAAGCTATAGTGGTTAGGCTACTTGATTGGGCAGAGATCAGTAAACTGAGTTTTCTTTTGAATGTGGATGTAAAAGCTGAGAAGAAACTAGTATGGTCCAAGTTCTATGATTGGATAAATCAATCAGGCTTCTAAAAGTATGAATTAGGTATTTATAGTGTGCAAAAATTATTGTAAAAAATTGACTGTAAATAAAAATTTTAAAAAAACCTCTTCTGCTGGCTATTGAATTGCTTACAGTGACAATTTTAAAAGAAAGCCACTGAGATCCAGTTATTTTTCAGTACTAAAAATATTATTTTTTTGTGCTAGCATCATTGCTGCCTGAGAGCAGTCTGAGGAGATATTGACTGATACCTAGGCAGTAGTTTGGGGAGGTAAGAAATTGTGTAGTACTACACAAAAGAAAGAAGAAATTGTGTAGTACTACACGAAAGAAAGAAGAAATTGTGTAGTACTACACGAATGCTGAAACTGTATAAAAGAGTACTATATTATGATTGTAGTTGTGGACATGTCTGGTTTTCAACTGTTGGCAAAATAAAAAAATAAAAGAGAGAGATATAGGAGTTATTGAGTATTATGCAGATATTAAAAATATTTAACTTTGATTGCACAACTTTGATTGCACCATTTGCCCTTAAAGAATTTGCATTGGCAAGAAGTGAATAGCTGAATGAAATCAGGCAAGATGTTTACTTTGCTGGAATGCATGCAGCCCAGGGAATGTGGCTTCCAGTCCAGGACAGCCACACACAACCAGCACCTGGTATATGGACTGACACATGTCTCGATGCGGACAGAGGCACTGAGCCGTGTGAAGTGTGGTGCTGCCCAGACAACAGGCTGACTCTCTCTCCCTCCCTCTTTTTTGGGGGAGGTAGGGTGGGAGGGACACTTTTCCAAGGCCATTTTCCCCCTCGAGGTCCACCCCTGATAAATAATAAATGTTACTGGACAAGGTACACCAATTATTTGACTTGGTATACAACACTTTTATTATGTTGACTGATCTTTTAAAAAAAGGTATGGTTTTCAATTACTACTATAGTTTTACTTAGAAGACCATTTCAGATTATCACTAATTGTACACTGGATATATAAAAAGTTTATCATGTACAAGTTCTCATGGTTTTGAGTTTCTGTTTCCTGCTTGTTTCTGGCCACATGATAAGCATATACAGGCTCTCATAACCGTTCAGAAATCTAAAGAAGATTAGACAATTGTTAAGATCATTGTGTGGCAGTGCATAACATATGGCTGGAGATCCTCTAAATCTTAATATCTTCTATAGGGGTGGAAATAACAGAAAACTAAATATAAAAATACTTAAATGGGTTTTCATAATATCTTTGCCCTTCATTGAATTGCCATTAATTGTGAAAAATACCACATTGCTAAATACAGAACTCTGAAATAAGGCCATAAGCAAATGAACAAGATACCAGGAAATCTTCCCGAATAATCAAATGGTATGTTCAACTATTTGTCATATGGAATCAGCTGTGACAGCCTTGGCTTCTTCTTTTAGAGGAAGATTTCTTATGCCAGAGGAAGGTTTCAAACTGCACCAAATGGAGCTATTACTTATGAAAGCATCTTCTGGACCTATAATATCTACATAAATTGGGTTGTCCCTATCTAAAATAGCCTTGCAAATACCTTCACAATAGTACCTAGCTGGCTAGGTGGGATATAAATCTCGATGAATAAATATAAATAAATAAATAAATATTTTTATTACCTCAATTGTCTATATATATCTATTTTAGTTATTTGTCCTGCTGGTTAATAATAAAAAAGAATAAACACTCTATTCACCAATGATGATCAAGTGTGTGGCCTAAAATACTTGACCTAAAATACCAAGGGGTCATTCATAACTTTTTAAATTAAAACCTTTTTCTCTTTGTAAGAAATTTTATTTTAAAGCATAATTCATGAAAATATATCACATCCTCCTTTATCCACTTTAAATCTGTACTAAAATTATATAATTTGTAGTAAATCACTAAGAATTTGAGGTGGGTTTAAGGCCGTGTTTATACATAAAGGTATCCTATGAGATGCCTACCCTCCATTATTTAATTTGCTGTTAAAAAATTTTTTTTCAGTTCTGTTTAGCTAAAAGGTTTTTCCCTAAATTATCTTTCCAACCTTAACGGTTGCAGAATATCTATTTGACTCAGTTTAATAAATGTAGGAAACTTGTTGGATTCTATCTTTATGTTTAATTAAATCTCTTGAGCACCCCCAGGCCTGTTGAAAGAACAGTAGTATTTAATCTATGTGAAATTCTAGACATATACCATACTTTATTTCCAAGAAGTGTGAATTCAAATAAAAAATACTTCAGACCAAATAGCTAGAAGTGTATGCATCTAAATGTAGTGCTGCCCTATTTCTTTAAAGTGGTGACCATTTGACACAGAGAGAGATTTCTTCCATTCTGTTTAAAATGCAGTTGGGGAGTGCATCCACTCTCCCACAAACTTCAGTATATTTTTTTTTAAAAAAAACAAACCAAACTGGATTCTACTCCTTTGTACTACTGTACAGAAGACTTATGGTATGAGTCATTGCAGTGTCTGAAAGCATAGCACAGTAACCTTCTTCCAGAAAGGTAGCCATATTAGTAGCTAAACAGCAAAAAATCTTCTAACACCTTAGACAGTGGTCCAATGTATGTGTGGGGAAGACTGCTTTCCTCCCAGTTCTGAAGCATGGTGGCAGTGTACAGTAGGGCTGCCAAGTCAGCCCGGGGGGCGGGGGATCCCTCACTAAAGGGGTTCCCGATCCGCCGGCCAGCATTTGGCCGGCGGGGGGAACCCCACCCCCGACGTCGTCCAGCAAGGATGACATAATGACATCACCGGAAGTGACGCAGCACGTTGGGGGGCGATTGCCAGAGCGTCGCCCTGGCAACGCCCCCAACGTGCTGCGTCACTTCCAGTGACGTCAATGGGTGCACGCGCAAAGAGCGCACGCCAGAAGAAACTCCCGGCAGCAGGAGGACTCCCCCCCGCCGGTGAGTTTTCAATACTTGGCAGCCCTAGTGTACAGAGACTTCCCCAAAAGTTTTCCATTGTGAGGCCTACAGGTTTTTTTATGTGTGGCTCTTTAACAGTGCCATCCTAAGCAGAGTTATACCCTTCTGAGTCAATGGGTTGTAAGTTATCTTGTTTTATGCAAAGATATGGAGTTTGAACTTTTAATATCCTTTAAGCTCTCACCTAAGACTTTTGATGTCTTCATACCAGTTGACTGATCAAATGTGATGATTTTTTTTTTTTTACTGTTTCACTACCAGGCAGCAGCTATTGCTACTTCTCTTGCATATATTGAACCTTACTTGTGGGACCAATTTCATAAGCTTTGGGGGGGGGGGGTATTTTTCATATGTGCATGTGTGTATGCATGCATCTGGAAGTCATGGTGACCTCTGGTGACTGACCCCTACTGGGGGCCTGAGGGATACTCAGAAAGGTGGCTGAATAGGGCTTGCCCCTGCCTCCTACCTGATATTTCAAGGAGGTCTCCTGTACAAGTACTTGCCAGAGTTGACCCTGTTTATCTTCTGAGATCTGATGAGATTGGGTTTACCTGGGCTATTCAGGTCAGGGCCAATTTCATAAGATTGATGTTTCTTATGTGTAACCTTCACTCCCAACTTTGGCTACCATTTCATTTCACATGAATGTCATTCATGTTTATAGGCTTGCCAGCCTCCATGTGGAACCTGGGTATCTCCCACTTTTACAACTGATCTCCAGCTGACAAAGATCAGCTCCTCTGGAGAAAATGGCTGCTTTGAAGGATGGAGTCTATGGCATTGTACTATGCTGAAGCCCCTCCCTTCCCCAAACCTCGCCCTCTCTCAGCTCCACCCCCAAAGTCCCCAGTTATTTCCCAACCCAGACTTGGCAACCCTACATGTTTAGTATAAAGTAAACCAAGAAAATCAGTAGAACAAACATGTAAAAGTAATTTAGGAAGAACCAAGAAAGTAATGACAGAACAAACCTCTTTATTTCACATCTCACTGCACTATCTACTGTACCTCTTAAAATGACTGATTTCCTCTTATCAAATGAAAATGGTTCACTGTTGGTAAAGATTATGACAGAGAGGTATCTTTTCATAAGGAGAGTGGACTCTAATGGAGGTGTCAAACATAAGACCTGGGGGCAGGAACTGGCCCATCCAGGGCTCTTACTCAGCCAGCAAGCAACTGGTATGTACAGAAATGTAAGATACTCCCCCTTTTATGGTATCCCATGGAAAAAAACCTTTGTCTTACATATAATTAAATACACTTATTGGGACTTTATGGGTTCTTCAGTAAATCAAGTGCTTTCACTGCTAGGAATCAATTGTATTTTGAGTAAAAATATTATTGTTAATTGAGTTTGCCTGTATTCTGTATCAAATTTATATCTACGGTACCTGATGTTACATTTTATGGCACACATGGCCTGGCATGACAAAGTGACATTTATGTCACATTTGGCCCTTGTAACAAATGAGTTTGACATCTCTGAATCTAATAGGTACACAAAACTTTTCAACTCAATTGCATCCTGAAATATTTAAATCTCTCTTTAATTGGGAAATATTGTTGATGATATTTTGTTTCGAGTGTCACGGTCTGTCACAGTGAGCAGTATGGCCTCTTTCTTGCCCCATATTTCTCATATGTTGATTTCCTCTTTTGTCTCCAGAAGAGAACAATGCTGGATATGCATGTGGACAATAGTTTAGTGATTTGGATAATGATGTATGCCTTTAGAAAGTGAAAACATAGTGTATCTGGATGGTCATTCCCAATGATTATGCATCATCAATGCATGCTGTCTGCATAAAAATAGGAGTACAGATTCCCAGATGGGAGTTGTAACTTGTATTCAATTGCAGAATAATGTGAAATGGATGACTTGAGCTTTTCCTGGATCTCAGCCAAGTTAGTTCCAGTGTAGAGTGCTGTACATCAATTGTATGCATGTAAAACTATTAATACTATAAGGGTATTATCTCTGGGTGAAACAATGTAGTTTAATGTCGACATGCTATGCAGTTGCATAACAGGACCAAGAGGTTTTAATGGCAGCTGTATTGTTTTTTGAGACTGGTTCATAGATATGTTTTGTCTATTATAGTTTTAAAAGCTTCTAGTATCAAAGAGCTCCTGGAGCTATGCAAGAAAACTTAAATTCCCTGAAAACGTTGAATTCCCATCAATATCTCAGTTCTGCCTGCTAAGGCAGAACAAATACAAGGAAAGTTCAGTATCTAAGATAAGCTGGATCAAAATTGGATTGGAATAGTATGTGTAAAAATTTTCCTGGTATGTACAGTATCTTACATGGGAGCAGATATCAAATCAGCATAATGGAAATGTCACATCTCATAATGGAGCAAAAAAATTGATACATCCACATGATGGACCCAACAGCCATTTGTCCATGAGAACACCTGTAATATTTCCGAGCAGGGGTCCTTTTGTAAAAAAAGAGGTGCAGGAGCTCATTAGCATAACTTATTTGCATATGCCACACCCCCTGATGTCACCGGAAGTGTCGGAAGGCCACACACCCCTGATGTCACCGGAAGTGTGTCAGAAGGAAGGAAGGAAGGAAGGAAGGTAGGTAGGTAGGTGGGAGAGAGAGAGAGAGAAGAAAAGAAAGGAAGGAAGGAAGGAAGCAACAGGAAGGTAGATAGGTAGGTGGGGGAGAGAGAGAGAAGAAAAGAAAGGAAGGAAGGAAGGAAGGAAGGGAGGGGGAAGGAAGGAAGGAAAGGAACAGGAAAGAAGGTAGGTAGGTGGGGGGAGAAGAAAGAAAGAAAGAAAGAAAGAAAGAGAGAAAGAAAGAAAGAGAGAAAGAAAGAAAGAAAGAAAGAAAGAGACAGACAAGGCGCTTCACTCCCCCCCTCAGGCCCAGTGGCTGTCAGCCACTTGGCCCGGTGTTTCCCTCCCTTCCCCCCTCTTGCTTGGGCACTGGGGCCCAGCTTTTCCCTCCCTCCCTCATGCTCCCCTCCCGCCCGGGAATGGTGAGCGGGGAGGGATGGGGGCTTCTCCCCGGGCCAGCAGCCTGCTGTGGCCCGGGAAGAGCGAGAGGAGGGAGGGATGGGGGCTGAGCAAGAGGGGGGAGAGATGGGGGCTTCTCCCTGGGCTGGCAGCCTGCCGCAGCCCAGGAAGAGCAAGAGGGGGGAGGGATGGGGGCTTCTCCCTGGGCCAGCAGCCAGCCATGGCCCGGGAAGAGTGAGAGGGGGGAGGAATGGGAGCTGAGTGAGAGGGGGGAGGGATGGGGGTTTCTCCCCAGGCCAGCGGCCTCCCACGGCCTGGGAAGAGCAAGAGGAGGGAGGGTTGGGGGCTTCTCCCCGGGCCAGCAACCCGCCACGGCCCAGGAAGAGTGAGAGGGGGGAGGGATGGGGGCTGAGTGAGAGGGAGAAAGGATGGGGGCTTCTCTCTGGGCCGGCAGCCTGCTGCGGCCCAGGAAGAGCGAGAGGGGGGAGGGATGGGGGCTTCTCCCCGGGCCGGCGGCCTACTGCGGCCTGGGAAGGGTGAGCAGGGGGGAGGCTTTCCTCCGGCTCTGCACCAAAGCGCGGCCAGGGAAAGCGAGCTGGGGGGCAGGGCTTGGTTATGTGCCCACCCCCCCGGCCTCCTCTCTCCCAGAGCAGTACCCCGGCGTGCTTCAGCCCCAATGGAGCTCTGTTTCCGAGACTTGTTAGGCACACTACACAGTTGTGTAAATCATCTATAAAGTTTTTAAAAAAAAGATGGGAAAAATTTCTATGTTAACTTTTGATGCTTCAGTTAGAGATCTCTCCCTTGTCAGGCAAGCCTATAGGTCTGTAAACTCCAGTTTAGGAAATTCCTGGAGATGTGGGGGCAGTGTCTGGGGAGGGAAGGGTTCAGAGAAAGGAGGATGTGATGTCACAGAGTTTGTCCTCTGAAGCTGCAATTTCCTCCAGAGGAAGTGATCTCTGGAGTTCAGTTGTAAATTTTGAGGTAACCCCAGGACCCACCTGGAACTTGGTAACCCTACTCTATCAGACAAAAAACTGCAAGATTTAAAAATTAAAATCCTTGAATCTTTAAATGCAATGTATCAAGGCTCTGCAGTGTTCCTCTTTTTCTTTTGCTGGAAGTAATATTTAGCAAACAAATGTCAGGCATCTGCAGATCATGTAATATGCTGTAAACGTTACTTACAGTGTGTTTCACATTTCAGTCTTGCTGAGTACTGTCCATTATAATTTGTCATTAAGCCTAAAAGGCTGTAATAGTCCATGAAAAAGGATCCAAATATGCACACATGTACAGTTTTCAAATGCAACAGAGTTAAACATAGTCTGTTTACCAGAGCAGTAGTTACACACAGTTGCAGTAAAATTGGAACTATTTAACGCAAATATGAATCCTTGAAATCCTGATTTGGCTTTTGACGCTTCATAAACATAATGATAATCTGAGAAATGACAAATAGTATGATAATTATATGCTCTGAAAAATAATGCTTTGTTTTTCCAAAATGCGGTATGTTTTGCTTTGAGAAAAGTAACTTAATTTTGAGATTCATTATTGCTTCCTGCTAAAAAATAAGTTTTGTGGAATTATATGAAACAGAGATAAACACTCCTTTTCTTTATGGAAATTTAAACACCCTTCCTCCAAAAAAATAGTTTTGTTTGTTATGGAAATTGAACCACTTACAATTATGTTTGGCAATAGTGATCTATTACATTAGTCTAGCTCAATTACATTTTCTATTACACTTTTAGCATGATCTATCAATATAGTGACTGACGAGAATCATACCGTTGCCAATGGCAATCTAAAATTGGCTATCCAGAAGTACATTCTACTTATCCCATTTCTCAGCTTTTGGACTGCTTACTTTAATGCATTTTCTCAGCCAGAAGGGTTTCTTTATTAGCACTGCTGTAATGTTATATCAACTATAATCTGTGAATTCTGATCCATGAGGCATCCAGTGAGGTTCCAATTCCCTTTGCTTTGAAGAAAAAAATCACAGCCTATGGTAAACTTTGTTTTACCAATGCAAAGTTCAAAACATTATACTGTTTGTACTGAAATGCAGAATGAGAACTGGAGGAATGTATTTATGTAACTGGGTGTTTTCTATTTTAGAAATGTTTTGGATGAGAGGTTAATTTCTACATAATAAAAGTTTAAAAAAGGATTTAGATATACCCCAAACTTATATTATCACAGCACAGAGGCTTGCATTCTAATTCCATTTACTGCTGCACTATCAGTGGTTAGTGAATGGAGGAAAATAGTTTTGCCCATGTATAACCACTAAGGAAGTGTATTCTAGAATTCCCAACCTGAAAATATGCACAAAAATATCTGTTTTGGGGTCATTACGGTAATTTTGATGATGTTTTGATTGCCGGATCCTCCGAGTGTGAACTGGCTGCCCGAGTGCGGGAGGTCCTTTGTCGTCTACAGGACGCCGGTCTCCGCCTAAAAAAAGAAAAGTGTGAGTTTTTTGTCCCATCCGTCCAGTTCCTGGGCTACTGCCTGGATGCCAACAGCGTACACCCTGCCCCAGACAAGGTGGCCGTGATCCGCAACGCCCTGACACCAAGAAACAAAAAAGAGCTGCAGTCCTTTTTAGGGCTATTGAACTTCTATCACGCTTTCTTGCCCAACAAGGCAGCTCTCGCGGAGCCTCTCCATCAGCTGCTGGATAAGTCGGCTCCATGGGCATGGGGGCACCGAAAGCAATCATCCTTCCAGGCCGTCAAAGCCCTCCTCACTTCAGAGGTCGTCCTCGTCCATTATGATGAGAAGAAGCCCCTCGTTCTTGAGTGTGATTCATCGCCATATGGAATCGGGGCAGTGCTCAGCCATCGGCTGCCGTCCGGCCAGGAGGCCCCTATCGCTTTCTATTCACCCACTCTATCCTTGGCCGAGCGGAATTATGCACAAATAGACTGTGAAGCACTAGCCATCATAGCCGCCATCAAGAAATTTCACGATTTCATTTATGGGCGAGAGTTCGACATTGTGACCGACCACAAGCTGCTCCTGGGCATCTTCATAGTCGACCGCCCGATGCCCCACATCCTGTCCCCCAGGATGATGCGCTGGGCCATTCTCCTATCAGCCTACTCGTTCCACCTCATCCATAGGCCAGGAAAGACCATTGGGCATGCCGACACCCTTAGCCGTTTGCCGCTTCCAGTAGCAGGGGGACCCGAGACACCTCTCCAGGAGGTATTGCTGATCGAGGAACTTCCGCAGCCGCCACTCTCCGTCGCTGATGTGGCATTCCACACCAGCAGGGATCGAACCCTCGGCCATGTTTATAATTATGTGTGGAGGGGATGGCTGCAGGAGGCCCTCGATGCCGAGTTCCAGCCCTTCCAGTCTAGATCCTTGGAACTCTCTATTGAGAAGGGCTGCCTGTTGTGGGGAAATAGAGTCATCGTGCCTCCCCCACTACGCCAGCAAGTGCTCGACGCCCTGCATGAAGGACACCCAGGCATCGTCAAGATGAAGGCCATCGCTCGGAGTTATGTGTGGTGGCCCGGCATGGACCGTCAGATCGAACAATGGGTCCGCACCTGTCAGCCGTGTCAGGAGTCGAGGCCAGTGGATCCCGAAGGTCCTGTCCACTCGTGGAAGAAGCCAAGGGGTCCATGGTCCCGCATTCACGTGGACTCTGCGGGGCCGTTCCTGGGCCAGATGCTTCTTCTCGTTGTTGACGCCTACTCCAGGTGGCTGGAGGTTCTTCCAGTCACCTCCATGACCTTGGCTGTCGTTGTCCGGTGCCTGGATCGTCTCTTTGCCACAATCAGACTGCCGGACCTTCTCGTGTCCGACAATGGGACATAATTCATGTCCACAGAATTCCAGGTTTTTCTGGACGAGAGGGGCATCTGGCACGTCACCTCGGCTCCTTTCAACCCCACAACAAACGGCCAGGCCGAGCGCATGGTGCACACGGCAAAGGACTCGCTCCACCGCCTGAGGGAGGGAAATTTCACGGCCAAGCTCGCCAGCTTCTTGGCACAGCAGCATTCCTCACCGCACACCACCACTGGGAAGGCACCGGCAGAGCTGCTGATGGGCCTCAAGCTGTCCACTCGCCTGAGCCGCCTACACCCGGACCTGGCCCCAGATGTCCAACATGACCCTATTGCCACAGGGTCCACTCCGTCATTCCTGCCAGGGGATCTAGTATACGCCTGGAACTTTGGGATGGGTCCACACTGGGTCCCTGCCATCATGGAGAGAGCGACAGGACCAGTCTCCTACGAGATCAGGGACGACACGGGTCAGTTCCATCAACGGCATCTGTCACAACTGAGATGCTGGTGGCCAGCGCGGGACACTGTTCAACACCCCCAAGTCCCTGAGCCCACTCAATGACCCCCAGTTCCAGAACGTGAGCTGCCATTGCAACACTCCCCAGTTCCAGCATCGGAGCATCGTTTGCGATGCCCTCAAGTTCCTGAGGCCGGCCCGGGAAGTCTCCCGGCCCCGAGTGACATTGGCACCCGGGAGAGTCAGCTGGCAGTGACCAGTCCTTTGCCAGCTCCCGCTCGGGACATCAACCTGCCGGCACGGTCTGAGATAGGCCCCCCACCGGAGCTGGGCCTGTCCCCGGGCCGCATGGACCACCCAGTCTGCTTGGACTGCTCCCCCTTGAGTCCGCTGCCACAGCTGACACTGGCCCACTTAAGGTACCCAGGTTCTCCATCGGGTCTGCCATTGCTGCGATGGTCCCGGCATACCAGGCGACTGCCCCCTCATTTAAAAGACTACGTTGTTTGAACTTAGGGGGGAGGAGTGTTGGGTTTAAGTTATACTGCAGTTGCTTGATGCAGACTTGGGTATCCTGATACTCAACGTCTCATTGGTTGGGAGTTAGAGATTTCTCATTGGACCTTAAGCCACTCTGGTTACCCAACCAGAGGGTCCGGCTTGGGTCCAATAGAATTGCATGTTTATTGTTACTTTGTTGTTATTATGGTTGGAACAAGGTTCAGTGCTGCTCCCACAGGAGCTGTCTTGTGTTGAACTGAGTGTTGTCTTGAATAAAAGCCTGTTTTGATGATTCATCGCCTCCTGATCAATACTTTCTTTCTTTCCCTCTCTTTCTTTCTTTCCCTGCTTAAGCCCTGCCCCCCTCGGGTCAATCTTCTTGGGGCTACGCTCCTCCAAGGCTTGATTTCTGGCCAAAAGGCAGGGTGGTAAGGCCTCAGATATGACAAAGTGGGGATGTTGGTGCCACCTTATTCCCTGTCCTTTTCCCACATGCTCTCTTGGTGGCTCTCTCTGTCCTGCCATGGGCCCCTGAGAGAGTCTTGTACTCTTCCTCCAAAGCCTGTTTACATCTGCCCCTTTAAATTGAGTCCTAGATCCCACTTTCCCCCAGAATCCCCCAATCTTGTCCCTCCCTCAAGAAGCCTGGGAAGAGAGACAGTGTTGATCTCCAATGGGGAATGGCCCTGCAAACCCTGCCCCTGGACTCTCAGTGTGAGGTGGGGTCCACTGCTAGTCCTGCTTTTCCGCCCTTTCCTGAGCAGTTGCCTTGCACAACCAGTCTGCCCAGCCTCCCTGTTTCTCCAGGCTGGGCCCATGTGTCTTCCCAGCAGCTTGCTCCTCTTGCTGAGCAGGCTGTGGCCTGCCTGTGGCTCAGCCTTCCAGGTCCCACCCTTCCACCTGCACTATGCAGGAACCTGCCTCTCCTGGAGGTGCAGAGCTATGGCTCCCTGGCTTTTCATACAATCCTTTCACTTGGTCTCCTCCATTTGCATGGGTCCTAGTCTGTGTGGCCATTTGACTGGAGTGGGTCCCCCCCAGGAGGTAAGAAAACTTTGCTGGGTTTGGGGCAGCATGGGCCATTGTCACTGGGTCACTCACTGCTGCAGGGGCTACAGAGTCCAGGGCGGTCATCGCCTCCGAACACCCTGTATATCCATTTCTTTCCCTTTCTTTCCCTTTCTTTCTTTCTTTCTTTCTTTCTTTCTTTCTTTCTTTCTTTCTTTCTTTCTTTCTTTCTCTTTCTTTCCATTTCTTTTTTCCCCTTTCTTTTCATTTCTTTCTTTCTGGAAGTCTAGGTAAAGAAAATCTACTGCGTCACCCTTGTCCATATGTTTGTTCACCTCTTCAAGGAACTCCAAAAGTGATACAAGTGATACAAGATTTTCTCTTACAGAATCCATGCTGATTCTTCCTCAATAGTTTTGTTCATCAATGTGCCTACCAATCATATCTTTAATAACAGATTCCACCAATTTACGTGGTATTGACTTTAGTCTGACCAGCCTATAATTTCCTGGATGTCCTCAGGAACCATTTTTTAAAGATGGAAGTTACATTACATTCCAGTCCTCATAACGGAGGCAGATTTTAGAGACAGGCTGCATATTTTTGTCAGGGGATCCATACATTAACATCTGAGTTTCTTCAGAACTCTTGGACGTATGCCATCTGGGCCTGGTGATTTATTAGTTTTTAATTTGTTCATCAGTTGTAGGATCTCCTCACTCATCACCACAATCCGACTAAGGTCTTTTGTTACTAAAGACTCCCAGAACAATTGGGGTGCTCCTATTATAACTCCTCATAAAAAGAAGCTCGCTGAAAATGACCCACCTGAATACAAGCTGTGCATATACTTTAGAAAATTCAGTGAAATCACTGAGCTTGATCCATATTGGGCTATTTATGGGTTGATCAATTAGTTGAGCAACTAGTCCCAAGGGATGATCAACTGGATGAGTAACTATCCTGAGCTAAGTACATTTCTACCCTGAACTGCAGCAAAGGGTACTAACATGTGCCATTAATTCCTGAAGCCTCAAACAATTCCTGAAGCAAGATAATCTCTGAAGTCTCAGCCCTTGTGAGCCCCTTGGGATATTATCAATTTGTCAGTATGCCTTTCAGGCTGAATGGGGCCAATAAGACCTTTTTAGAGGCTCATGGACAGTTTTGAGTGAACTTCCTTTCTCTTGTGCCTATCAAAATGGCATTTCTATCATGTCAGCTACCTAGGAAGAGCATTTGTAGCATCTATGCATTGTTCTGCAGGGACTTCATGATGCAGGTTTTATTATCAGAGCCCAAAAGTTTCAGTTTGGCTGCAATGAAGTGATCTACCTAGGCCTAGTTGGCAGTGGCAAAATCAAGCCCCTAGAAGCTAAAGTAGCCTGTGTTCAAGAATGGCCTGTGCTCTCTACCAAAAAGCAAGTACACTGGCAAATTTTCATTGCAAATTTTAGCCATATTGTCGCTCCTCTCATAGGTCTGTGCAAGAAAAAAACAACTATCAACTAAAATGAACTGGACTCTATGTCAAGCAGCCTTTGACTTAGTCAAGGAAAAGCTCATGCATTCCTCTATCCTGATTGCTCCAGATTTCCAAAGGCCATTTGTTCTTCAAACTGATATGAATGAGTGAGGTCTCAGCATTGTTTTAGCTCAAAGAGCAAGTGATTAAGAATTACATCCTGTTGCATTCTTCAGCCAAATGTAATTGCCAACTGAAACAACCTATACTATGATCAAGAAGGAGTGTCTTGCCATCATCTGGACTATTAACAAGCTGCATTCTTATCTGAATGGGACTAAGTTTTACTTACAAAATGATCAGACTCCATTAATCTTCTTTAATAAAATTAAGTGTAACAATGTAATAATTCTTGGATGGGCTTTGAGTCCACAGGATGCCTACTTTGAGATTTCTCACATCAGGGGGAGGGAAAACTCAGTGGCTGATGGGTTATCCAGAATTTCAAAGTGAAAAAGTGGCTTCAGTTCTATTTGCACTGCTTCTTCTTTCTGTTTCCTGTTTCTGCCTATGCTGCTATAATGAATTTACAACTGCTACCTCATTTATATATGCTTAAGTAGCTCAGCATAGTGGCTTGGCTTAGATTTAATACAGTGCTTGTTTATGGAGTTTTGCTTTTAGGAAGCTAAAAATTCAACAACAGCCATAAATGTTAGCTTTTAGGAGGGTGTGTGTCAAGAGAGAGGCAATCAGAGGAATATTTCAGCTAAAATTCTCATCTTCGGACACTCTGAGTGCTTGCAGGTGTCAGCCAACACCCCCCCCCCCCATACACACACACATTGATGGTTACTTGCCAAGGTCACCTCAGAGACTGTTAGAGCTGTGAACCTGGTATGGGAAAGGGGAACTTACTCTCACCCCAGAAGGTTCCTTGGAGACAGCCCTGTGATTATTTGGGAAGAAGAAGTGGAGGAGGAGGAGAAGGAGGAGGAGATTGGATTTATACCCTGCCCTTCACTTGTAGTCTCAGAGTGGCTTACAAACTCCTTTCCCTTCCCCTCCCCACAACAGACACCTTGTGAGGTAGGTGGGGCTGAGAGAGTTCTGAGACAACTGTCCTTGAGAGAACAACTGGTACAGAACTATGACTTGCCCAAGCTCATCCAGCAGGTGCAAGTGGAGGAGTGGGGAATCAAACCCAGTTCTCCCAGATTATAGTCCACGCACTTAACCACTACACCAAACTGGAAGGTCAGGAGGTTAAGTCCAGCATTATCTATGTTATAGACTACTAGACTACTTGGAGAAGGCCCTGATGCTGGAAAAGACTGAACATCAAAGAAGAAGGGTGAGAGGGTTAGACAGTGTTATCGATGCAACGAACATGAAATTAAGCAAACTCTGGAACATGACAGAAGACAGGAGGGCCTGGCATGATATGGTCCATGGGGTCACGAAGAGTTGGACTCGACTGTGCGACTGAACAATAGCAATAGACTACTTGGAGAGAGTGTTCCCTTCTTATCCCCTTTCCTATACCCACCACTGTTGCTTGAAGATACTCTGTGTAAACTCTGGAATATCATACTTCAGCTTTAACAACCAGCAGTGCTGCTGTTACCATAAGTAAGTAGTACAGTCAGTCCTTTGTTATTTTGTATGCATTATGTCTCCATGGAACTATATGCCTTGCTTTTAATAACATTTGTTCAGTAAAGCTGTTTTGCTTCATCCCCGTGTGAGTTACTGGGAAGTCACTTGAACCTACCCAGGCCAGAGTTCAGTTACGCTGTTGCACCAAGGCAAGGTCACAAAAAACACCAATTTTCAGGTGAGGGAGCATTTCATAATGTCAAAGAATTCTGGATTTGTGTAGACATTCAGGAAAATTAGAGTAATTTTGTTTGCTGATATTTTACTTGGTTGACTGTATATAAAATCATGATTTTTGAATATGTGTCAGTTGCATGCTGATATCCAAATGGAATTGGCTAATGTTTCCAGATGCAAGGGGTATCAGTTTGCATCTATAATAATGGAAATTAAACTAAGTGTTCTGTTTTTAAATCTACATTCTGTACATGAGTTATCTCCCCTCCTCCACAGTTGGAACTGTCATGCTCCAACATTTTATGTTTTCCATCCTGTTCAAATGACTGCAGCATGTGGCATGTGCTGTGAAAGATTCCAAAGTCACCAAATCAGTTTTTCCATTATAATGCAAACATTTCCAGAAGTGTAACTATCTCAAAAAAGATCCACAACAGGCTCACTTTTACTTATTTGGATTTGAAATTTTGATTGGAGTTTTTTATTTAGCATATATAACTAAAAAGAAAAAAAGTTGCTCAAATATCTGATTATCATTGCTACCACCAGAGCTATTATTTTTCTTTAGAACTTGGCATTTGGGAAATTCAGTCATACACCAGCAGATTAAAGAGTTCTGGATTTATTTATTTCTGGTAGGGTACAGCCAGCCTCCTAGCCATCCTGTGGACTTTAAGTCCCAGTGACACATGGCCACATACTTGAGCATTCTTTTTTCTCAAATTGAGGCTACAATGAATGAAGAAGAAAGTCTGCCAGATCAGTTCCCCTTGTTTAAATAAGAATGCCTTAAGGGTAACATGCAGTAAATAAGAAGCAGTACAGAAGATAAAGCGCACAATCCACATCTGATTGAGGTCAAAAGGAAGGCTTCAGTTGATTTTAATGTACTGCAATAAGTGGAAACCATTCCAGTGTTATCCAAATAGACTCTACTATTGTAAATCTCAATGGCAGCTTAACAAATCACAAGTTTAACATTTTTACTTAATTTTAAACCTGTCGGGGTATGATTTAGAATATCTATCTAAAATTAAACAGTTGAGGGTATAAGGATGAAAGCCATCAGAGACTTGAATAGCCTAATCTACCTCAGAGCATTGTAAAAACAGGAGAACCTCACATGCACCGACCTTAATTCATTGGAAGTAAGTAAGAATATAAACGAGATCAACAGATGAAAGTGAGGTAAAAATTTGGCAGGCAAGGGTGAACATTTTGCTGACATACTATTGAAATTTTGTTGAGTTATTTTAAAATGTATAGACCGCAAAAACTGTTTCCACACATATAACTACACATGTAGTATTCAGCAGGGCAGTTTCAGTCTCACTTGAATACTACACTGAGATATGGGTGAAATGGTACTATCCAAGATGCTTTGCTTGTGAGTTGTGGAAGGCTTAATAGGTTAAAACCTTAACTGGACATGGAAGACAATAGAAGGGTAGTGGAGATGCCAGTGTCACTATCCTTTAACCAGCTAAAATATGTGAACCATTGGCAAGAACAGCCTCATACAGAGCTCACTTTAGTCCAGAGACTTGAGGTGATCAGTAACAGGTGCCAGTTTTTCATCTGATTAAAAGGGTCTCAGCCTTCTCACCAGATGGTACATATCTTTGCCAAGTACAAGCTTATTGTATCCCTTCTACATCAGAAGCCAAATTTGATAGTATAGTATTCACATTTGAGACATGAATAGGGATATTTTGGCTTCATTCTGAAACTGAATATGCAGCCTCCATTTCACATTACTTTACTATACTATACTGACAGAAAACCTGCCAAGAAGCACATCAGTCTTTACAGTGCTTTGTAATGTTGCCAGTGGTCTGTCCTTTTCATGCACTGCCATTGTTTAATATAATATCCTACTGTAAAGTATTCAACTAATATTTGTTTGGACAAGAATGTTGTCCAAAGGTCATGTTGAACTGATTCATTAACACTTACAATTAATTACTTAATTTTAATAAAATCGAAGAAAAATATGGAGGTATTTGCTCATTTGATTACTCATGTAAGAAGCTGCATTTTATCCTTAAAAGATTATCCAGATGTAAGAGAGAAACAAATGTTGATTCTTTTTGCTGTTGTTATTTTTAAAATTATTATCCAAAATCTTGCTCCCCCACTTTATGTGGAGCAAATTAAGAAGAAGAAAATGGCACCAACTATGCCTACAAATACTGTGACCTGTTTTTAATATATGATTTTAAACTGTTTTATTTGTTTTTATATTTAATAATGTATTGTAATTTCATGATGTCTTGATTTGTTCTGTGATCTGCCCTGAGCCCGCTTGCAGGGAGGGCGGAATATAAATTGAAACAAACAAACAAACAAGATACAATTGCAGATGTGAAAGTTTCTTGAATTCATGAAAGGATCATACTTTGACCCCACATTAGAGCATTGTGTAAGAAAACTGACATTAATGCAGAGATGGGCTTCCATGGCACACAAGCTTTTGTTCATGAAAACATCCTGTGGTTTATTTTTTTCCCCTCCCTTCATAGTAGAAGACTCTAGGGCGCAATCATATGCACCCATTTGCGACAGGAGAGGATGCTGTACCGGCGCTTCAAAGCAGCGCGATCAGATGAACACATCTGGGAAGTGTCATGCGGCCCTCGGGAATGTTGCAGAGGTCTGTTGAAGCGCTTCAAAAAGCTACCACTAAAACAGTCTTTTCCGGGAAAGCCAGGAGCAGGCGAGCATGGGATCGTGGCAGTGTACTTATGCCATTGCATCCGATGCCTGTTGGGCTCCCACATAAATGCCAGATTTTTTAAACACTACGTTGGATGCGTATGAATGGAGGTCCACACATGCGCAGTGGCAAAAGGTTGCCGAAATGCACAAGTGGCCATGTCACGTGATGGAGACTGGCGCCATGCTGCTAGGAGCACAAGCAGGTACCAGTGAAACTCCCCCCACTTCCATCTGCCCCTCATCCCCATACCCACAAATGCCAGGAGTACGATGGCCAAGGTGTGTGGCCACTCATGGACACGGCCAGAGGTGAGGGATCTGTTAGCTTTGTGGGGAGACGCCAGGGTCCAGCAGAGCCTGGGACAGTCCTGGCGGAACATGGAGGTGTTCACCGAGGTCGCCATGAGCATGGCAGCAAGAGGCCATAGGCGGGATGCTGAGGCATGTCACTGGAAAACTAAGGACATGCGCCTCAAGTACAGAAAGGTTGTAGCCAACAATTCCAAATCTGGCCAACCCAAAATCACCTGTCCCTATTATGAGGAGCTGGACAGGATCCTGCATAAGAGCAGAGATGTTGACCCTGGCATGGTGCTCCAGACCCTTGGATGGCGGCGGCACTGACGGCAGGCCCTGCAGGGGCCAAGCACCTCATCAGAAAAGGCAGCCCAGGGTCCTGTAACTGAGACATGTTGGAGTCATCCGAGTCCCTGTCATCAACCAGCAGCCAGACAGGTGAGTGCCTCCACAGACAGGACACACTCCTGAAGGTGGCAGCTACAGCTGTTTCGAGTGGAGCCCTTGAGTGGGGCACAGAGGTTCAGAAGCCATCTCCTGTGGAACCATCAGATGTATCCCAGCCCTCAGTGGCGTTGGACCATGTCTGGCCTGCTGCAGGGGTGACGTGGCCAGTCTCCCATCAAGGGGGGCTCCCACAACAGGGAAGCTGTGGGCTGGCAGTGCAAAGGCGTGAGGTCTACGGCATGCCAGGTTCTCTGTGCAGGAGACACTAACAGTAGACAGAACACCCCCGCACGTCATGGTGCTCAGGTGGTAGTCAAGGTGGCCACAGGATCCCGAAATGCATGTTGGGGTTGGAGAGGAGGGATACCAAGGAACGATGCATTCAGCAGGGAAGAGCGTGCCAGGGGGGACCAGCAAGCCACCATTGGACCCACCCAGCAATCCACAGGGGCACCCAATCACGATCCCCTCAGGGTGGGAAAGTAGGGCTGCCATCCACAGGGACATGGGCCACATGTGGGCCACCAAACATAAGCCATGGCAGGTGACCCGTCTGTTCCACGTGCAGGTTCGGAGTCTGTGGACCCAACACAGCCAGAGAGCAGTGATGAGGACGATGATGAAGAGGGCAACAGTGCCATGCTGCCTGGCCAAGGTAGGTGTCAGTCTGCAGTTGGCCACAGGTGGCACACCCATCCACCACTGCTATTGTGTGGACAAGAGCTACAGCCACAGGCCAGAGCTGGGTCATTGGGCACCATGGTCTCTGGTAATGGAAGTCTCTTCTCTCCAGGGACACGGGAATCAGCATTGGATGCAGATATGGAGGAGGAGGAGGAGGAACCCATGGAGGCCACTGGTCGGCAAGGAAGAAGCAGGTCTCTGCTCTCCAGAGTGTTGGGGATTACCTGGCAACACAGACTCGGGAGGACAACAGAGAGGCCAGGGCGGAAGATCGGAGAATGCATGACAAGCCAATTGCCAAAATTAGAGCCGATTGCCAAAATGAGGGCTGCCCGTGAGCAGGACCAGGCAGCGTATGCTGCCCAAGCAGCAGCGCAGGCGGCAATGCAAGCCACCATGGAGGCATCCAATACTGAAGTAGCTCGCCTGACAGAAGCAGTCACCATCCTAGTTGACACCTTGCGAGCCTGGGCCCTGGCCCAAGAGCCAGAGTGGCCAGGCCCCAGCACCGCAGTCCTCCAGGTAGGCCGGGATCGTGGCCATGGCCGGGCACTGCAGAAGCCAGCGGCACCATCAGGCAAGAGCCCTGTGCTTGGCGGTAAAGGCCTCCCCTGGGGGGGCTACCTGGGCACCAGCCCATCCCACCCCTCCCCTCCCCTGCGAGAGGCCCCTGGTCCTGGACACCCTCAGCTGATGTGGCCACAAATGTGTGAGCACTGTCCAGCAGTGGGGTAGTCAGACATATGGTGCTGACCACAGTGTGGGTGGGCATTGGCTGGCTCACATTGTGTGAGTGGGGGTGTCATGGGGGCCCTGCTTCTGCTGCTGCTGTCATGGGGGGGTGGTCCTCATACGAAAGTAGAGCAGTGGGTCACTGTACCAGACTCACCAGTGCTTCTGGCATGGCCACCGCTGACTGATAGGCCACATGCTGACTTTTGTACCCGGGGTGGGGACCATGTGGGCCAATAAAGACACATTGTATAATGCCAATACCCAAGTTGTTGTGGGGGGAGGGGCCAAAAACGGCAAGAACAATGGAGTACAAAAATATAATAAACTTTAATAACAGCATAAAACCCCTCAACAGTACAAAAAGCCACCCACCCACAAGCAGCAAACATGAAACAACAAAACAGTAGCCACCCCAGTGAGAGCTGTCATCCTCCTCTGCCCCCCCCCCATCATCCACCTCATCCCCCGGTATGGCCTCCTCCTTGTCAGAGGAGGCCACAAGGATGCTGCCCTCACACTCCTCCTTGGCCTCCCCCTGCACCTCCTCAGCTTCTCCCCCTCCATGGCCTCCTTCTCGGCCTTCTCCTCCCCTTCCAGGGTTGCAGCTTGTCCCTGGCCTCCTCCCAGCCTTCCCTTTGTGGTGCTGGCTGGTGTCGGGCCCGACGTCACCTGCCACCGCATGCCTCCTCGTGCTCCTGGGCTGCCACTGCATCATCCAGCTGCATCTGCTGCAGCAGTTGTTCCAGGCGGCCCATCCCCCGCTGGATGAACGAAAGCCGGTACCCGTAGCAGCCGACTATGGGGAAACACAGAGAGGGGTCGTGTTAGTGCACCCATGGCTGGAAGACTGCCCACAACGACATCCAAAGAGCGGGTGGGCTGGGATCCCACAGCTGCAGACAGCAGGCATCCAGTGGCCCCCTGTCCCGGCCCAGGTGGTCCCCTCCGCAGCCTGGCCACCCCCACCATGTTCCATAGTGTGTTCCCACTGGGATACTCATGGATGTTGATGACATTCCACATCTGTTCCTCCAGGGTGGCCAGCCACTGTAGGATGGTTCTGGCGGAGGGCCCTGGAGTGCCAGCAGACGTGGGCCGCTGCCCAGTAGGAACAAAGTAGTGGGTGAGGCCCCATTCCAACATGGTGGGAATGCATCCGTCTCGGGGGCAGAGCTGATGACCACAGCCACTCCCCCTTCAGTAGCTGCTGCAGCTTGCTCCGCAGGCTCCCCTGCAAGGGACAAAAGGGTGGGAGTGGGAATCCCATGGGAACCTATGGCAGCGGTCGAGCAAAGAAGTCTGCCGCTGGTACTGGGTGCAGATCCAGCCATGCGATGTGTGGAGCACAGCAGCCCAATGGGCCTGAGAATGTGATACAGTGCATCTGTTGCAGTCCCCCAAGGGCCTGGTGGCAGCTGCCAGGTGGCCCTAGTGGCCGAACCACCCACGGCCACACACTGCATGTGGCAGGTGTGCTCCCATGACAACCGGCATCCACCTGCATTGAGGTAGAGGTACCCACCACATGTGGGTGTGGCTGGTCCACTGCTGGCCTGACACCCAGGACCCCAGGTGATGCCAACACCCAGTGGGAACTCACTGGAGTCTTCCGATGCCATGCTTCCCATGCCCACCGCGGGAGAGCTCACCACCATGGGCCCTGCAGGCAGAGAGGCATGGCAGCCCAAAGGGACCAGGCTCAGGCCCTGTCCTTGCAGTGCACCATGTGGACTGGGTCTGCAGACCCATGCCATCCCCCCACCCACCACCAGTAGCGGCAACCCCCCAGACACCGCTGACCCCATGGGACAGCCACCCCACGCACCACAGCACCCTACGGATCCATGCTAGGAATCCATCTCCAGCTGGCAGTGCTGCACTCACCTCCTTGTGCTGGGTGGTGCTGGCATTCCCCATCGGCTCTGTGGCCCTCAGCTCTTGAGGTGCTCACCCTCTGCCTCTTTGCATGCGGACATCCTGTGGAAGGGCACCAATGAGCAGCCAGTGTGTGTGGGGGGAACTAGGGCCACCACCAGATAGGGAAGGGTACTACTTACTGTACGGCGTCCAGTACCTCCAGCCAGGCCACCCACCCTGTTCCCAAAGGTTCTGGAGCAGGCTAAAACAGGGAGGGCAGTGTCCTTGAGGCGGGAGGCCATTCCAGTCCTCCAGGGCCTCAAAGAACGCCGCTTTCTCCTGTTTGAATTTTGCTCCACACTAGTGTGCCAAGTGCCGGAACGCCCAGGCAGCAAGCAGACGGGTGGCTTCTTCAAAGAGGGAGAGGGTCTCCTCATGGGTCAACATGGGGGGGCATGTCACCCGCGATTCTGCACCCAGAAAACCAGTTGTATGGGGGTCTGACTGTGTCACGCTTCTGTGCATGGTTGGCGAATTGCATCCTTGTGCCGGTGACAGTCCGATCCCAAGGACGGTGCCCCCCCCACCCCTCTGACATGGTTTCTGGGCTTGTTCATCACCAGACGCCCGTCCCCACTACATTGGCTGCTGGTGATGCCATGGAAGGGGGATTGGCAGCGGAGCCAGGGAATTCCCCCCATCCAGCCTCTTTGTTCTGTTGGCAGAGGCCCTGCACCGAAGGGGGGGCATTTGATTCCCCACTCCTCCACTTGCTCCTCCTGCATGGCCTTTAGCGAGCTGTGATCATGCTGCTGCTACTCTAGAACAGGGCAGCCTTGGACCACCCTCACTGATGGCTGGTGGACTCACAACATGTATGTTGGGGAAGGTGAGGGACTAGCGTAGAAAAGGTCCTCTGGGGTCTCCCTTCCCTATTGTGTGATGGCTATGCATCATGTCTCCTCCCCCCCTCCTCTAGCAGAACTGCACCTCACATCTTATCCCAACACTAACCCGGGAAACACGCCGCACCATTGGCCTGGGGGGGGGGGGGGCTGTGGGATCCCTGCACATCGGCAGAACCATGTGGTAAGAGCCTCCCAAACCACCCGGCCTGAGGCTGCTTGAGTGTTATCCATGTACATCTGTGGCTGCCTCTTCTCCTCCTCTTCTGAGTCCTCCTCAAAGTCCCTCTCCTCCCCCTCCTCTAGCACTTCTGGGGCTTTGTGGCCACGGTCCTCACAGAGGTTGTGCAGGACAATGCAGGCAGCCACAGCGTACTTCACATTGTCCAGCTGCAGCAGCACCTGCAGAAGCAGACACCACCATCGTGCCTTCAGGCGACCAAAGGCACGCTTGACCACATTGCAGACTCGAGCATGCACCTTATTGAAGTGCCTCTGCCGGGGGATGGTGTGGCCTTTGTAGGGTACCATCAGCCAGCGATGCAGGAGATACGCCGTGTCTCCTGGGATCAGTGGCAGGAGCTCTACCCCCTTGATGATGCGGGTGGGATTTCTGGGGACAAACTGCCCTGCATCCATGGCATCCACGATGTTGGAACTTCACAGTACATGTGCGTCATGGCTCCTGCCACTGTGGCCCATGACAGCATCCACGAAATGAGCAGCATGATCCACGGTCCTCTGCAACAGGACTGAGCAGTAGTGCTTTCAGTTCATATAGTCCTCTGCTTGCTCAATGGGAATTGTGGTGCGGATATGGCATCCATCCATTGTGGCCACACACTGTGGGAAGCCCCAGACAGTGAAGGCTCTCACAACCTGTAGATGAGACAGCACCCAATGACTATAACTGGGCCCTGGACTGCTGCAGAACATGTCTCACAGAGTCTGGACAATGCACCCTCTCCTTGCAGTTGCAACTGCCCCCCCCATTCTCTCATTCACTCATCCTTTCCGGATTCCACATGTACACCACTCTATGGTAGAGCTCCTCTGTGATAGCGCATGTGACCTCTACAATGATGGCTGCCATGGTGGATCGCACTAGACTGAACTGCATGCCAACAGTTCTATAGGACATGGTGTTGACCATCCACCACACGGCCACTGCCACATGCTCCTCTACTGGCACAGGAACTCACATCACCGTCGTCTCCCGCTGGAGTCTATCCTTAAGCCCATCCACCAACCAGGTGAATGTGGCCCTGTGGACATACAGCGACACCTCAGTGCTGTTCTGCAATTCTGTATGTCATGAGACCCTCTGCCCCCCCCTCCTGAACCCCAGGCCACTGCAGGGGTTGCCCTTGAATATGGCACTGCAGCCACCCATGTGCTCTCCCCATGGGCAGGGCTCTGCTGCGAAACATGCAGGGCTGGGACAGGGGGTGTTCCGCACTGCCACCCATGTGTGTCTGGTTTCTGGACAGTAGGTCCTACCGCTTGCCGCATCATCAGTGCACCTTGCTCATGGGTTGGGGTCTGTGTGCCATCGGACATGGATCCCCCCGGCCTCTGGAGCCCAAAGTGCTCTCTCCAACTCCCACCTCAGCCCCAGTACCAGCCCCCCCATAGATGGTGTGCCTGCCTACGCTCTGTGCATTACCTGGACGTTTGAAATGCTTCACCCACTCCTCCTCTCCCAGACATGGGTGACGAAAATTGCCCACCACTCTGTAGACCGCAGATACACCCACCACCTTCAGCATGGGAGCTGCTGTGCTAGATAGATGAGCTGGATGACATGCCTGGCTCTACTCTCCTGGCGCCACCATGAGCAGCCTATACGGTGGATGCCACATCTCACATAACTGACAGTCCTCTGTCTCCTGTGGCCATGTCTCACCGTCTCCCACTGATGCCACAGTTCTCGGCTCCACTGGATCAGGACCTGCACAGCCTCACACACAGCCAGGATGGCTGTCCCCACAAGCTCTCCCTGTTTCCATGGTCACCTGTGGGGACCACATCCCAGTCCCCCTGTTGTCTGGGGACTGCTGTCCACGGTACTGCTGCAGCTGTGAATGGCAGTGAGGAGCTCCCGTTTGTGTGCATGCTCACAGGTCTACGCAATCGCTTCTCTGTACATACGCATCTCAGACACCGGCAATGAAAAAAATACAGAAACTCGTTTGCATCATCAGTGGCCGCCTGTGTGATTGCCCCACACCATTTCTTCCCCCCCTCCTTGACACGCTGGAATGACGCTGTGTGATCGCACAATGACACTCACCCTGCGATTCCTTGGAGTACCATGGGATCGCACTAACATGCCACTTTTTGCGCCATCGCAAAAAAGGTACGGTCACCATCTGTTTTATCTCACTCGTGTGGCCGTGACTCAATAATGCTGGTCCTGTACCAAAAAGTGCCCCCTGGAACTTATGTGCTGAATTGTATGGCACAAGTAAAGTGACCGAAATGTAACATACATGCATAGCAGCTGCATACTTCATTGTTGTGTTACAGACCTTTGCAAACCATAGGATTCACTATATACTGAAATTAGAATAAATCTTTTAAAACATACCATGCATTTCTTTACAAAACGTTTAATCTTTGAATAAAATGTTATGAATACGTAAAATCAATTTTTCTATGTAAAAACAAGTGTGAAACAACCTAAGAACACCTTTCAGTATGAAGAAAAATGTGTTGCAATCATTCATTCAGTTGTTGGCAATCTCTCAGATTGTAGGTCCTGTTCTGTGTCAGGAGCCATTTTGCTTGAGAGAAACAACACCAGCCTACTTAGAGTATGTGGAAAGTCTTAGTGGAAAGTTGTTGGAAATCTGCTGATCCATTGTCATTGCACTGAAAAAATATGGTTAATCATTCTTGTATAGCAAAACATAACAGACAACTGGTACAGTGAAAAAAAGTTAATTCACTCTGTGACCTCTACAAGTTTTGCATATGCTCCATCAGAAAATCTGAAATAAATGCAAGAACATATAAAAAATTTAAAACATTAATTTAAAAGTATATTTTTAAAAGACAGAATGATCTGAGCGTATAAAGAAAATAAAAATTTCAAAATTCAAATGTCAAAGCAGATAATATTGTGCTCAGGATTCACACACACACACAAATACAGGACAGAGGCAGTTTGAACATTTAGACATAATTAAGAACAACAAGGCTTTAGTAAACATATTACCTGTAAAATATTATAGTCTTACTTCCCACATCAACAGTGTTTGAGCAAAAAGTGTGCTGTTCTGGCATTTGCTTTTATCTCACACCAGCAATAGAAAACCATGCTTTTGCTTAATCTGCAAGGGACCAACATATTGAGTCTCAAAATCCACTCAGCTTCTCCCCTCCCACCATTAACATACTATCATTATCATGATCTTTGTATATAGCCCAAAATATGAAATCTGTGGGACCATGATTATGTTCTGCAAAAATTTGTACTAGAGCACCAGTTCTTTTATGATGAATATTGCTTTTATGTTCAGAGTTGAGAGTTGTTAATTTCCTCAAAGTTTTGCCAATAAAAACCTTATCACAAGAGTTTTTATTATGCAAATTACCCATTAAGAACTAGTTTAAAATACTAGTTAATACAGAAAACATGACCACATGCATATTGGCAGCTATGCTAAGAAGCCAAAATTAAGGCTCTTCAATTGTGTGTCCGTTTTTCATTTGCTCCTTATTCCTTTCTGAGCAAAATTCAGGTTATTAGTTCTAACCTTTAAAGCTCCCAATGGCCTGGCCCCAGGGTACTTGAAGGACTATTGTAACTGCCAAGCAAGTTGGTAAGTTTGACATTTAGACCACAGTCTGTGTTCCCACTATGGCTGAGGTACAGTTGGTGGCAAGAAGGCGTAGGGACAATTTGATGCCTGAGCCCTAGAATGCCTCTCCTACATCTAAGACCATAAGAAGAGTTCAGCATTCCATCTCACACAGTGGTCAACCCGTTCCTCTGGACACCCAGCAACAGGGAATAGAGGCTGAGGCCTTCCCCTGATGTTGCCTCCTTGATCTGGGATTCAGAGGTTTAGTGCCTCTGAAAGTGTTTCCCTCAGTCACCATGGCTAGTAGCCCTTGATCAGACTTATCCTCCATGAATCCATCTAATTCCTTTTTAAAGCTGTTTATTCCTGTGGCCATCACTACATCCTCTGGCAGCAAACTCCAAATTTTAATCACTCTCTGTGCAAAGTAGTATTTCATTTTGTCCATCCTGAAACTATTGCCCATCAGCTTCATTCTAATCCCTTAAATTCTAGTATTTTGGGAGAGGGAGAAAAATTCACTTTGTCAACTCTCTCCACCGCATGCATAATTTTACAAACTTCTATCATCCCCACCCTAGTTTTTCTAGTTTTCTAAAATGAAAATTCCCAGACTCTTCAGCCTTTTCTCATAAGAAAGGTGCTCCAACCCCCTAATCATCTTGGTTGCCCTCCTCTGTACTTTTTCCAGCTCTGCAATGTCCTTTTGGAGATATGGTCAGGGGTCCGTTGGGGCCGGAGCGAGGTGGAGCAAAGCTCCGCCAGCTCAGGAGTGGCCACTAGGGCAGCCACGGGCTGAATCAGATTCTCTAATCTGATTCAGCCCGCTGCCGAATTGCTGCCGAAATTTGGCAGCAACTTTAAAAGGAACTGGAGGGGAGGGGGTTTGAGGGAGATGCTCCAAACTTGCAGGGTAGCTGCTGGGACCTCTCCTAGAAATACCCACCAAGTTTCAAGAAGATTGGACCAGGGGGTCCAATTCTATGGGCCCCCAAACAGGTTGCCCCCATTCCCTCCATTGTTCTCTACGGGAGGAAAAAAGTTAACATTTTTTTCCCACCATAGAGAACAATGGAGGGGATGGGACAACCTGTTTGGGGGCCCATAGAATTGGACCCCCTGGTCCAATCTTCTTGAAACTTGGTGGGTATTTCGAGGAGAGGCCCCAGCAGCTACTCTGCAAGTTTGGAGCCTCTCCCTCAAACCCCCTTTCCTCCAGCCCCTCATATACCCTATGAGTTTTTGCCATTGATTTCAATGGCCCATAGGGTATAATGGGGCTGAAACTGACATTCCCTTTCTGACACACTTCCAGTGATGTCAGGGGACATGGCATATGCTAATGAGGTATGCTAATACGTTATGCTAATGAGCTCCTGCACCTGTTTTTCTACGAAAGGACCCCTGGATATGGTGACCAGAACTGTACACGGTATTCCAAATGAGGCCACACCATAGATCTATACAGGGGCATTAACAGTATTGGCTGTTGTATTCTCAATCACTTTCTTAATCATTCCAACCCTAATATATTATAGCAGTTATGAATAAATTAATAGGATCAATACTGATCCTAGTGGGACCCCATTGCTTACTTCCCTCCATTGTGAGAACCATCCATTTATTCCTACTCTTTGCTTCCTGTCATTTAACCAGTTTTTAATCCATAAGAGAACTTGTCCTCTTATCCCATAACTGCTAAGTTCACTCAGTAGTCATTGGTTCGGTACCTTGTTAAAAGACTTTTGAAAGTTGGAGAATACGATGTCTACTGGGTCGCCATTGTCTACATGCTTGTTCACTTTCTCAAAAAACTCCAAAAAGTTGGTGAGCCAGGACTTCCCTTTACAGAAGCCTTGCTGATTTCCCCTCAGCAGGCTTTGTCTTTCTATGTGACTAACAATTCTATCTTTGATTACAGTTTCTACTAATTTGCCCAGGACAGATGTTAAGCTGACTTGCCTGTAATTTCTTGGTTCCCCTCTGGATTCCTTTTTTTAAAAAAATGGTGTCACATTTGCTACTATCCAATTTTTTGGTACATTGGCTGAATGTAGTGATAAGGTTACATATATGGGTTAGTAGATCAACAATCTGACATCTGAGCTCCTTAAGAACTCTCGGGTGTATGCTATCATGACCTGGAGACTTATCATTTTTTAATTTCCCCAATAGGTCTAGAACTTCATTTCTGGTCACCTCAATTTGGCTCAGTTCTTCAGACTCCCTTCCTGAAAATAGGGGCTGTGGCATGGGTACATGCCCCACACTTTACACAGTGAACACAAAAGCAAAAAAAGTTATTGAGCTTCTCTGCCACTTCCCCATCTTCCTTTAGCAATCCTTTTATTTCTTTATTATCCAAAGGCCCCACTGCTTCTCTGGTTGGTTTCTGGCTCCTGATATATTTTAAAAAATGTTTATTATTTGTCTTGATGTTTTTATCAACCTCCTTCTCAAAATCTCTTTTTGCATGCCTAATTATTGATTTACATTTATTTTGCCAGAGCTTGTGGTGCTTCCTGTTCAATTCATTGGGGCAGACCTTCCACTTTTTAAAAGAAGTCTCTTTACTTTTTATCGTTTCCTTGATCTGCATTGTTAACCACACAGACGGTCTTTCAGACTTGGCAGTGCCTTTCCTAACCTTTGGGATGAATTCTATTTGGGCTTCAATTAATGTGATTTTAGTTTACAAGGGACGCGATCATATGCACCCATTTGCCATGAAAGGGAGATGATTCACTGACAGATCAAATGAGCATGATCACACCAGCACATCTAGGAAGCGTCCCACAACTATCGTCAAACCGTCACAAGCCGTTTTGATCTGGCAGGGAATCGGCGTAAAAAGCTACTAGTGAAAGGTCAGTCTCAAATAGTTTGCTGCAGCCCAGAGCTGGACTTTCCCCGTGTTATCACGCCAGTGCAAATGTGTGGTGTTGGGGATAAGTCTTTTTTTGTCTCCGTCCCAATATGTGCATCATCGGATGACCCCAAAGGTGAAGAGGCAATTCATCGATCCCATGTTTAAGCGAATAAGCGCATCGAAAACTGCCGGGAAAAAAATCCAACTTGCCCATGGTTGTGTGTGATCATGCAGCGGCAGTTTGCCCCTGCAAGTCCACAGACCTGTGTGATCATGCAACTGCAGTGCAAATTGCTCTGGCACAAATTTGCATTGATTCCTGTCCAGCTTTTCTCGCTCGTGTGGCTGTGACCAAGCATTCTCTAGGGATATGACTCTCTTGTGTTTCCCCTTTAACTTCCTTTTTACTATTCCCCTCATTTTTGTAAAAATTCTCTTTTGAAATCAAATGTTACAGTTTTGAACTTTAGGGGTAATTTTCCATTGACTGGAATGCTGAACTTAATAGCATTGTGGTCACTGTTTCCAATTGATGTAACAACCTCTATATTTGTCACCAGGTCTCAAGGCTTGTTCAGAACTAAGTCCAAGTTTACTACCCCTCTGGTTGGCTCTGTGATCAACTGTTCCAGTGCACATTCATTTATGATGTATAGGAATATCATTCCTACAGTATGACGAGCACATTTTTTCCAGTCAATGTGAGGGTAGTTAAAGTTTCCCAGAATAATAATATTATTTGCTTTAGTCACCTCCCTTATTTCCTTCTTCATGTGAAGACCGGCCTCAAGGGTTTGATCAGGTGGGTGACAGTATGCCCCCACTTTTAAATAACCCTTAGGGTCCAGTATTTCCCCCCATATCGCCTCTGTTGGGGAGTTAATTCCCCTGGGTTTTTAAAACTTATTTGTTTGGACAGTAAATCTTAATAAGAAAGTATTCACAATTCCTTCCAATTTCTCTAAGTAATGCCATTTGTAAATCCTTAAATCAGATCTTGTAAATATGGTTACCTATTTTTGTATTGACATAGCAATTTTAATTTGCAATGACAAAAACCCTGTGAGGGCAGTCCTTGAAATAAAAGCTCCTACTGATGTAAGCCAATAAGAGCTAGTATGGTGTAGTGATTAAGAGTGTTGGAGTAGGATCTGGGAGACCCAAGTATGAATTCTTGCTTGTGCCATGGAACCTTGCTGTTTGACCTTGGGCCAGTCACTGACTCTCAGCCTAACTTTTTTCATAGGGTAGTTGTGAAGATAAAATGGAGGAGAAGAGAATGATGTAAGCCACTTTGGATTCCCTTTGGGGAGAAATCTGAGGTATAAATGAACTAAATCTAAAAATAAATAAACAAATGAGATATACTACTTGCATGTCACCTATGCCTCTAAGTTTTAGATTCCAAATGGAACATGTGGTTGTTGGTTTAGCATTCTGGGTTTTTTTAATTACACTTCATTAAATTTTGGGGGTATACAAGGGTAGAGGAAAGAAAGGAAACAAAAATAGTAAATCTTCTGCATATAAATCTTTTCCAGTTATCATTTCACATCACAAAAAGACAGACTGAAATTTTAAGAGTTCATAAACTCTTCTTCAAATCATATTATCAAAAAATCCGTCTTTATGTTTCTTTCTTATCCAGTCGTAAAAAGGAGTCCATAGTCCAAAGAAATCTTCCATTTTCCCTTTTAGCATCAAAGTCAATTTATCCATTTCCAGACTTTCTATAGTCTTCACTATTAAGTCGTGTTCAGAAGGTATTGTTGGAAGTTTCCAAAGGGTTGCAAATAAGATTCTAACTGCTGTTACTACATGAATTATAAAGTATCTTTAATTTTTGCCAAAATCATCTGGTATACAATTCAATAAAAACAATTCTGGTCAGAAAGGTATTGAAGTCTGCAGAACTGTCTGTATAAATGTATGCATCATAACGCAGAACTTATGTACAATTTCACATGTCCACCACATATGGTAAAACATACCTACATGTTTTTTTATACTTCCAGCAACTATTTGGCATGCTTCTATATGTTTTAGCTGTTCTCTCTGGTGTTAAATACCATCTGTAAAACATATTATACAAATGTGAATTTTCACATTCACTTTCCACAGTTTACTGCACTGTGCAAGATCAATATCATAACCTAGATTTTGCATCCATTTAATCATGCAGTTATTAACCACCTTATCTTCCATTTTCATTTGCATTAAAATGCATACATTTTCTTAATCAACTTTATCATTAGATACACATAACAATTTTCAAATGCACATTGTTCTAAGTAAAAACCATATTTTTTGTCTTTAACATATCTAGATTCAATCTGAGCCCTTGCCCACCAGTCTAGATTAACACCTTGCCTTGTTAGTTCTTCCTTTGCTTTTATCATCTAAAAGATCTTCATATCTAAGAATTTTATGTAGTGAAATTAGGCTTGGTTGTGAAAAAGCTTCAGGAGATCCATCTTGGGATTTCAGAATATACCAATGGTAAGATCTTTTTTTAGGATGATAATATTTTCTTATCAGATTATTTTTAAAGTATTTATGCCCAGCTGCTTTCCCATACCAAATAAAAGCATGCCAACCTAACTTTAAACCATATCCTTCTAAGAGCCAGTTTGGTGTAGTGGTTAAGTGCGCAGACTCTAATCTGGGAGAACCGGGTTTGATTCCCCACTCCTCCACTTGCACCTGGCTGAATGACCTTGGGCAAGCCATAGCTCTGTACCAGCTGTTCTCTCAAGGACAGCTTGGGAAAGAGTTCTCTCAGCCCCACCTACTTCACAGGGTGCCTGTTGTGGGGAGGGGAAGGGGAAGGAGTTTGTAAGCCACTCTGAGACTCTTAAGTGAGTGGAGGGCGGGATATAAATCCAATCTCTTCTTCTTCTTCTTCTTCTTCTAAAGCTAAAAGTCTTTAGTTTTCAAGCAAAATCCAGTCTCTCATCCATACCAAGCCGGATGCTCTATAATATGTCCTCCAATTTAGTAGGGCAAAGCCAGCATTTTCAATTTAATTATTGGCTTTTTTCCTTGCCAAATAAAATTAGATGTTAGTTTATTCATATCTTCAAAGAAAGATCGATAATGCAAACAGGAATGGTCAGGTATAGAAAGATAATATGTGGCAATATGTTCATTTTAACAGCTGCAGTCCTTCCCATCAAAGATTTCCCATCTTAATTTCTTGGAGCAATTTCCAATAATTATCCATCATTAAAGAACTACACTTTGAAGTTAAATATATTCCCAAATACTTAACTCTTTCTCCAACTGGAATCCTGTTAATTATCTCCATTTTTTGAAAGTCATATTCTTTGTTATAACCTTTGTCTTCTGATAATTTATTTTCATCCCAGCCATTTCCCCATACTCTTTAATATTGTTCAGCAGTTGTTCTATAGAGTCTGCTATGCGTTCCAAGATAAATACTAAGTCGTCAGCAAAAGCTTGTAATTAAGAATCATACTTATGATTCTTAATTGTGACTCCTTTGATTGTGGGATCTTTTCTACTAGCTGTTGTCAAAACTTTCAAAGTTAGACTAAATAGAAGTGGTGATAGAGGACAAGCTTGTCTTGTCCCTTTTTCAATCAAAATAGTATTCATCAAATCACCATTTACCACTATCCTCGCTTTCTGTTTAGTATAAATAGCTTCAATTACTCTTGTAAATTCAGTCCCAAATTTCATTTCTTTCATCTGTTCAATAATAAATTGTCAACTAACATTATCAAAGGCTTTTTCAGCATCCAAGAACATCAGAGCCATCTGTTTCTCAGGATGGGCTTCATAGTATTCTAGTATATTTAAAATCATTCTAACATTGTTCCTTAATTGCCTTTTAGGTAAAAATCGTGTTTTATCTTGGTATATAACTTCTGATAAAACTTTTTTTCAGTCTCATAGATAAAATTAATGCAAAAATTTTATAGTCACAATTAAACAGAAAGATAGGTCAATAATTCTTAATTTCTTTTGAGTCCGTTTCTTCTTTATGAATCAATGTGATAGTTGCTTTCATCTAAGATTCAGGTAGAACCCTCTCTTCTATAACTGTCATAATCATATTCTTATATGGTAGAAGGATACTATCTTTTAGTGCTTTATAATATCCTGCAGGTATCCAATCCAGGCCCGGAGCTTTCCCCATATTTTACTTTTGTATAGCTTCCGTAATTTCCATTATTGTGATAGGTTCATTTGGGTATCTCCTGTTCTCTTCAGATAATATAGGGAGAGCCTGCTTTTGTAAATATTGTTTTTGATTTTCCTTTGGTATTTCCACTTCCCTATATAATTGCTTATAAAAAGATTGCATGGTTTTCTTTAGTTCTTCTTTATGGAGGTTTAGCATTCTGCATCATTTTTTAAACAGATAAAATTTTTATTATGGTTCATATTATTAGTTTTATCTCACAGTGTTATTGATACTGATTTAAAGTTTTATGGACCTTGAGCTTGTTTGGAGGTTCTAGCAGCTATTGTATACCCTTGACCAAAGAAAGGTACACTCCTTCTATCTGGGATGGTCATCCTCTTCAACCGAGCATGCAGCTTTGGGAGGGACACACATGGAGCAATGAGGGAGGTAGGGGACACCTGCCTAGCCAGCCAGATCAGCCAAATCAACCCTGGCAATCAATGGAGTGATAGATGTGACAGCCAGATTTCCCACACAGCTGCTTCAGACACCTCTGTGAAGAAGTGCCTAAAGATAACCCTCATCGATAAACCCCATCTATCCATCTTTCCCTACTGCAATTAACTGCAATACACTACACCATTTGGATCCCATCTTTTATCTTTTTTGTTCACCATGTTTTACATAATGTGCTAGAACTCCCGAGACATTGTTGCACCACATGAACTCTTCTGGTTAACATTTGTGTACCAATTTACAGAGCAGAGCATGTGTTGGGTTTCTTTGCTCACATTTTTTTTCCATTTTTTAAAAACCCTTATTCATACATTAACTTCAGAGGAAGGAAGATTAATTGAATTAATGAATACATTAAAAACAGGAAGGTCTTCATAGTTGCAAATCTTAGCTTTTGCAATATCTTTATAAATGAATACAGCAGAAACTATAACATCTTCTTTCTTTGTGAAGCAATATGGTCTTTGAGAAATGATCAATATAGTTGTTAAATATCTAGATATAATAGTTGTGTCTTGTTCTGTCATATGATTCTCAGTATTACTACAGTTTTGTGTTGAGCATTCAATGCACCACAGAAGCAGAAAAAGAGATAGCATCTTTTGCTGGGATGGAGTTAAATCCTACAGGGGATTTATACTGCTGAGTGCATGAACAAATCTGCTGGTGTTCAGTAAGGCAAAACAATTCTACAGAGAACTTGCATTAATTCTTGAGTTTAAAAGGCAAGTCAGCAACTGTCTTATGTACACTTAAATGGAATGGTTCTGGCATTAAGGCTTGAAGAAAATCCATACTAAGTAGCTGTTTTTCTGTTTTGGCATTGGGAATTGCCACTGATACTGCAATTTGATCAGTTTCATTAAGCACATGAAAAAAGACCTTTCTAAAACCTCAGCCTTCTCTTTTCCTTCAGTATTTTTTCATAAACTCTGGTGCCAGCATCATGTCCTGATGTCAACACTGTTTCATTTCACTGATGCTTTTCATATGGGAAATCCCAGAGTAAAAAGCAATATATGACTATGTTTAAAGGTTTGCTCCCTATTCATGATAGCTGTAGAAATGGCTCACAAAGGATTGCAATTTTTTTTAAAAAATAAAATACATACTTGTTTGAGAATGCTGCCGCCTTTCTAATGTTTTGTGTTTATCCAGATTTATGTTTTAATCTATTTAAACTTAAATGCAATTTTTCAGGCTATAAAATTTCAGGCACAAATGTTATACTGGCATTTCAGTACATGGAAGTAACTTTTTAGTCAATATCCAAGTAATGTGTGTTAGAAAATAATTTTGGAACATTTGTCCTAGTAGTATGGATGACTTTCTGTTAGTAAGGTATAATGGTGAACAAGCTGGTTAGAATAGTTGGCTGATCTTGATAACTGACATTCTTGTTATGTTGGTTGAGTACATCTGTGAGGCTGTAAATGTGTCCTGGAGGAACAAGGAAGTCTTTAGCTGACATGTCAGCTGTGGGTGTTCCTTGAAAAAAACACCCTCTCCCTTTCCATCAGTAGGGTTGTACTGATGAAAAAGACAATGCGGTTTCATTTCTCCCCTCCCAATGCAGCCTCAGATGATATGGGTCGTGTGACCTCAGAAATAAATTTTATCAAAGCTGGAAAAGTCTGCTTGGTTGAGAAGAATGTGGAAGAGATCTGCAGCTGTGAGTGCCTTTCTTTGACAGATCATGGCATTCAACACTATGGGTGTGGTCACACAAGCAGTTTGCCAGTTGCCCCAGCAGTATATTGGCTCTTAAATAAGCCACTTGAGTTTGGGATGCTTTGCATTGATCACACAATGCCCCCTAATGTGGCATCATAGTGCCACGGACCCGTGGTTGGTCATTCACATTTCTAACACACCACAACTACAGATCTGTGGCTGGATTGGGTTTTTCTCTAAGTCCCACTGTGTGTGTGCAGAAACAAACAAATGCACATGTGCTCCTGGCCATGTTCTATGGGGGCACTGAAGTACATGTAGGAGTGGGGTTGGGGAGAAAAGAATGCACTGGAAATGTAGTGGAATGATCACACTGCTCATGCATTTCCATGGCGTGCCCAGGTGATCAGATACCCAGAAACCTGCCATGGAAGCGCCTCACTCAGGTAGCCACTGGAATTTGCCAGTAGCTATTTAATCTGCATGGGAGTCATTTTAGCACAAGGTAGGGATGAGTGGGGCATGGAAGCCAAATGTGTGCATTTGATCATGTCCATTTGATCCAGAGAGGAGGGGTGGCTATGTCAGGCCAAACTGCTCATGTGATCACACCCAAAGTGTTCATCTGAAGTTTGAGCCAATCCCAGCCCAATAATTTAGTTTCAGTTACAGTATTTGAATGCATGGGTGGTAGAAGTACTGCTTTGAAGTATTAGTTAATAAATCAATATCTTTATCAATTGTTATTACTGTTAAGTATAACATTATAAGTGAGATACTTACAAGGGACAACTTTAAAGGTAATACAAGTTTCAGAATATTTTGAACACAAGGAAAAATTTTAAGAACATAAGAAGAGACCTGCTGGATCAGACCAGTGGTATAAAATCAATTACGTTGTTTCAAACAGCGGCCAACCAGTTGCTCTGGAGAGCCAACGAACAGGATATCTTCCCATCCTAGCATTGGTAAATGGATATTCTGTTTACTCACTGTGGCTAGTAGCCATTGATGGGCATATCCTCCATGATTCTATGTAATCTCCTTTAAAAGCCACCTTTGCTTGTAGCCATCATTACATCTGTTAACAGAGAATTCCACAATTTAATTATTCCTATTTGTAATCAAACTAAACATTGATTTACTGTGACAATTTTTATTATTTATCTGAGATGTTTTCTTCAAAATTCCACTTTTCAACAAACATACTTGAGCCTTCTTATGTTGACAGAAAACATTCTCAGAATCACAAAACACAGATGTCCAATACGTCTTCCAGAAGAATTAGTACTGGAAGACAGTACTAGGAACCATTGAAAGAAGTATACAGACCAAAGGTATCCAATTTTAACATCCAAGGGGAAGAAAACCTTTTCAATGAAGCTGGTATGCATTTAAATGGCAGAGAGGAGACAATAGCAAGTATTTGAATCCCTAAGGATGAACAGAATTTTAACTTTGCGTTTTTTAGTGCAGGGAAAGGGACATTTAATTTTTGGTTTAGAAATGTCCTATGTGCTTGAAAATATGCAAGCTTTTGCAATTGCTTATACTGATGGAGATAATTTTAAAATAATGAAAGATAACTGAAAATGTGTTTTGTTTAAAGTTTTGCTTCTGTTTTTGTGGAAGAGTTTCACTTCACTCCAGGTTCCATGTGAATGTTTTTTTAAAACCTGAGACATGGCAAAACACATTTGAAGAATATGGATAGATGGAAAGATGTGTTTACAGAAACAGCTTGAACTCTCTAAGGCTTCCTGAGGGTGCAACAGCTTCTTATCTGAGTGCAGTAAAGGATAAGCTTCAGCTATGAGTATTTTCTATTAAATGTGATCTTCTGAAGTGGTAATAAGGCTCAGGAATAGCTCATCAATTTTCTTTGCAAACAGAGCCACTGAGGCATTCTGAGCACACAGAAATGTCACTCTGTATTCTTTGATTACACACGTATAACTATGCAGATGAAAAAAATATCAGTACTTCTCATATTGTTATTTGATATTAATGATACATTTTAGCAAAACTTAGTTTTAGTAATACTTTCTACTTGTAACACAAGTCAGTTGGTCTTTTGTTCATTCTGTAATGGATGGACTCTGCCACCCCAGCTGGAATAACGAAACAAACAACAGTTTGGAATTAAACAAGGGCCACTTTATTAACTGTTTAACAGAACATTGCAGCAACGGGCAAAACTAAGCAAGCACAGGAACAGGCAAAACAGGCACAACCTCCCTGACACAACCTCCTTGCCCTTGATATGGGCGGGTCACCTAGCTCCGGTCTTGAGCCAGCCAAACTCTGGCTCGCAACCGGCAGCCCAGCATACTGATTGCCCCCCAGGAGCGCCTACCCCTGAGGCCACACAGACCTTCAGGGAGGAGCCTAGCTGGAGAGGTTCCCAGAGGCGATCACCATTCTCTACCCCAGACCGCACAGCCCTAGGGCAGTTCCTGATGACCTCCTGTTCCCAAATGGTATATGCTGTGAGGTGCTCACCAGTTCTGTTTTCCTGCTTGCACAAACCTGCCAAGTGACCAATCTGTTTAATGCTCATCCACCACCTATGGCCTTAATCCACTGCCCTCAGTGCAAGGTAGGCAAAAACATCTCCACCTACACAGCCAATCATGGTAAAGGCAAAAAATTCCTACCTGGCCCCCTTGGCAATCAGCAACAGCCTACACTGAATACAGGGTGGGCAGGTGGGTGAGCATGCAGAGCAACTGACAGAAGCGGGAGCGGGGCGCCGCCTCTTCAAGCGGCTAGCTTCACCCCCTGCCAGCTCTGTGCCATGTGACAGTACTAGAAAGTACTCGCCTCCCAGCACGGCAGCAAAGCGGCCCCCGGGCGCTACTGGCATTGCCAGGCACCTGGGAGCCCAGTTGCTACCCCAGCCGGAATAACGAAACAGACAACAGTTTGGAATTAAACAAGGGCCACTTTATTAACTCTTTAAACAGAACATTGCAGCAACGGGCAAAACTAAGCAAGCACAGGAACAGGCAAGGCAGGTGTCACTCCCTGACACAACCTCTTTGCCCTTGATATGGGCGGGTCACCTAGCTCCGGTCTTGAGCCAGCCAAACTCTGGCTCATAACCAGCAGCCCAGCATACTGGTTGCCCCCCAGGAGTGCCTACCCCTGAGGCCGCACAGACCTTCAAGGAGGAGCCTAGCCAGAGAGGTTCCCAGAGGCGATCACCATTCTCCACCCTGGGCTGCACAGCCCTAGGGCAGTTCCTGATGACCTCCTGTTCCCAAATGTGATATGCCATGAGGCGTTTACCAGTTCCATTTTCTTGCTTGCACCAACCTGCCACAACCAAGGCCAACCTTCTGCTTTGGCCTTTGCTACCCCATTCAGCAACCTAGGGCCAACCGGATCCCATGCTGCAAGTCCTCTAAAAATAACCCATTGCCCTTGTCTGACAGATGCACCCCGTCGGGCCTATACAGGTCTGGAAACTCAACCCGTATATTGGGGTGCAGCAAAAACAAACCCAACCCGGACTCCATGGCCTTCCTCATCTGACTGTTGGCCTTATGCCTGGCATGGCCAATACACCTGAGGTCCCCAACATTTCGCCACACCTGGTGGGGAAGCATGGCTGACCACACAACCTGCACACTGGGCCACCATGCTCTTATCCTCACAAGGTTGGCTCTGGCCTGCAACACAAGGGCCAGGCCCTTCATCAGTCTCAAATCATTGCCCTCCCAGGTGTATCACCAGGACGTGAGGAGGCAGCCCCCGTCTCTCCTCAAATAGCAGGAGAAGAAGCACAGGCCACCTCATGCCCCTCTTTCCCAGCCACTCAACCATTGCCTGTTCACTAAGGCCAAGATGAGAGCCAACGGGTGTCCTCCAAGCCTGATGAGCTGCCCAGAATATCATGCTGTGGCCACAGATTGTGACCCTTCGTCTCATCTCGTGGCCTGCAGCACCTGTAAGAGAAACTACATTAATAAACCAGGACAAACTTAAAGAACCTTAACAAGCTTAAACATTACAGATCCTAACATGACCTTTGTAACAATGGGATTTTCAATGCCTGATCCACTGGATTTCGCTGGTAAGTGCGGTCATGGATCTTTGGGTAACAACCAGAGCCCTAAAACTTCCAATTTAATTGGGCTGGGCCCCTTTATCAGGAGGGGGGTTGAAGTTCCCCCCTCCTCCTGAGCACTTGCCTCCTTGCCATTCCCCCAACCTTTTGGCCTAGGGCAGCTGGACAAGGTGTAAGGCCTGGTACACAGAGGGCACACGTGGCAAAACGAGCAGGACTTGCAGCCACAGGTTCCCTGCGAGGTAAACTCCCAGCAAAGCGGGTGTCGCTGAACCACCTGCCCCACCTGGGTGCGGGAACCCAACTGTACATGTGCTCTCTTCACTGAGTGACTGCTGTGCGACCTCTCACCCCAAAATGCCCTATTTGGCGACATAATTTGCAGCCATAAATTGGGGTTGAGCTTATTCCACCGCATGGACGGGTTCATGGCTACCCGCATTCTAAACTCTTCATCATACTGCAACCAAGCTGGGCTCAGGAAGTCTGTAAAAGCTTTATAGATGATGTCCATATACTGGATCATCACCAAAGCCCTCCAAGGCTGGTGCCACACTATGACAGCAGTGTATATAAGGAATCCAGGGTACCAGTTTGCCCATGTCCTGTCTGCTACATGTCGCTTTAAGCACTCTTTTTCTCATTCATCCAGGTTGTCCTTATCTTTTTTCTCCATCTCGCAATAGAGCAAACTAAAATCATCAATGTATTCACCTTTAAGGATTTTCTCCTTGGTGGCAATTGACAGATGATCGCCCAAAGGCAAATCCATGTCTCCACTAGGCAGAGCCCCTGCAGGAACTGCTTCATATGATGCCCCCCCTGGACATGGATAGCTGATGCCAGGCTGTGGGTAACCCCATGCCAGCCAAGAAACTTGGGGAATGGATGGAGGACATGATGGAGCATAGTGTGACCAGCTAGCCTGAACCATGTGTGAGGTGGCCTCACCCTGATAACCAGGGCCCCATGGCTACCAGGACCCATCCCCTCCTGTGCCAACCTCCTTACCTCCCTGCTCATGAGGCACCATATAAAGTGCCACCTGTTGGTCCCCCATGCCTTGTCCCTGCTGTCCAGATGCCGATCCTTCACCTTGCTCCAGAGCATCCGCCTCTCTTTTGTCCTCTAAGAAGGCTAGTCGTGCTAAAACCTGGGCTTGAAATGACACATTAGAATCCCCTTTTCCCTTAGTGCCCTTGGATGACAAACCCCACTCTTTCTCCAACACCTCAAGGATCATCATCTTCATCAGATGGAATCACTGATGCAGGCCACGCAGGAGGCCTTTTGGGAGCCGGTTGCTTACCTTTTCCTTTGCATTGCTCCTTCCTAGAAGCCATAGCAAGTAAATGTTATTTAAACAAAAATTGCAACCAGATTGAGAATAAGACTAAGAGGGGGGAAATTTAAGCTATCCAGAAACTATGCTTACTGCCTAAGCCTGTGCGATACCCCAATAGGCCAGACAGCTGAGAACAGATTGATCTAAAATGGCCACCACCCGGCTTCACAAAATGGCCGCCGAACCTGAGGTGACTGGACCTCAGCAAGATAGCTGCCAAGTGTGGGCCTGAAGTTACATCTAAAATGGCCACCACCAGAATGCCACACTCACAATGGCCACCCTGCAATACCTCCTCAAAATGGCCCCCAATGAGCTATGGCCCACTCAAAATGGCCAGCATAAGGCCCGACTGAAAGTCCCTCCCAAGATGGCCACCTCAAATTGCCTCACTCTACAATAGCCATTTCAATTTAAAATTGCCCTCTACAGGACGGAACATAAAGTGGAGGGGGGGTGCTAATGAGGAGGGTATTTTATTCCACCTCAAGCCAACTGCAAATCCGAATGGTTGCTGGGAATGGCCCCTCAAGGTGGCCTGCTGTGGTTGGGGGGGTGATTTTTTGCCTACCAACCCCTGGGGAGACCGCTCCCAAATGCCAGTCTACCCAGCTGCCCCCTCTAATGAACCATGGGGTGGGTGTACAGCCACATGCTGAACTGCAAGCCTTGGGGGGGAGAGGCCTCAAAAACCTGTCACCATAGCCCCCACAGATGCACTGACCCCTGGCCTCTCCTAAATTATCCCTCCCTTATCAACAAACCGGACTGTGGCCTTCACCCCGATGTGCTGTCATCGCCGCTGGAGTCGCTTCGTGCCGCCCTTCCGCCGCACCACGCACCCAGGAACTGCCAAACAGGGCAATCTGCCTATGTGCTGAGCACGCTGCCGCTCTTTTCGCTGCCGCCGCACGAGCTGAGGCTGCCATCGGCAATCGCACCACAAGAGTACAGGCCCAAGGTAGGCCCGTCCTCTGCTGCTCCCTCTGCATGCTGTATGCACCCTGAGCATGCGGAGCAACTGACAGAAGCGAGAGCAGGGCGCCGCCTCTTCAAGTAGCTAGCCCCGCCCCCCGCCAGCTCCATGCCATGCAACGTGCGCGGCTGTTGCTGCTCGCCTCCTGGCATGGCAGCAAAGCAGCCCCGGGCGCTACTGGTGTTGCCGGGCGCTCGGGAGCCCAGATGTCAGAGTTAATATTGATGTAATGTAATCACATTCCTGTGCATGCTGAGAACCATAACTAACAGTACAATAGTAGGTGCAGAAATAAAAATAAATATAGCAACAACAGCTAATCCTCCTCACCAGCAAATCAGGAAAAAAGGCAATACACACCAATCAGTAGAACTGGGGATAAGCAAATGTTCACTATTAAACATTTGCTAGGGATGGGCATGGACTGGGAAAATGCATTTTGTTTCAGTGCATGGTTTGTAGCATGCCTGGTTTGTTAGCCACTGGTTCAGTTCATGAGGTTTGTGGCATGGTAGAATTCCCCCCCCCCCCCGTGTGAGACCAAACGCACAAGGGATCTCCACCTTACTCTCCTCTATCTGCCATCCAAGTTTGGTGAGGATTGGGTTTATCGGGTCCAAGTTACAGCCCCCCCCCCAAAGAAGGTGTCCCCATCCTCCATTGTTTCCAATGGAGGAGGGAAACCAGGGGGAAAAAATCAAGAGCAGTAAAGCCCAGCAGAACATAATCAAAGTCCCAGAGAATCTCTGCAGTAGAAACTGAAGGTGGGGGGCATTTTTGCAAGCACAGCAGAACCAGTGCAACATACCCAGCAGAACCAGTTCTACTGCAGCAGTGGAAACCCAACAGGACTAAGGTCAGATCAGAGAATCTCTGCAGTAGAAACTAAAGGCGTATGTATGTGTGTGGGCATTTTTGCAAGCCCAGCAGAACCCAGTGCCAATGTGGCTATGATGTCAAGCACAGAATCACAGTCTAAGCAAGGGTGGTGGGATTTTGTAAGCTCTGTGCAAGAAAATGGGAAGTGAACACAAATGAACCCCAGGGGGAGGAGACCTTCTTGAAACTGACATGACTAATTTGAAACTGACAATGTTTCCAAGGTTGGAGAATTCCACCTCCCCCCACCACCACTTTGAAATTTGGTAAACTTTTTTTTTAGTTGAGATCTGTCTAGAAATGTATCCATTCAGGATCTGGCATAAACCTCCATGAACTGCTTTCAAGTTGGTGGAAAGTTCATGCTGGTTGACCTACCATGAGCTTCAGTTTACAAACCACAAGCTGCCCAAAAGTTGTCATGAGGTTCATGAGACAGTTCATGCCTATCCCTAATGTTGCTTACCTTTTGAAGTGCTCCACTTTTTCAGTTGGGTTTATAGACTTTTTCTGTTATACAGTTTTAATTCACAATTTATACACATCTAAAAATGCTGGGGGTGGATCCTACTACACTACTGAGCAAAGGATGAAACCTTTCTTTAACTTAAGTGGATCCAATAGAACAGCTAGTTAGGTTGAAGGAAGGCTCCTTAAGATGGAGGAAGGCTTCAGATGTTACTCAGTAGAATGCTAGAATCTACTCCACTACACATGGAACTATAATCCAGTAAAGCAGTAGAAATTCAATACAAAAATACCCATTTCCCAGCCATGGTCATACAAGGGAAAGGGCTGAGGACCCCCCCCCCCATATACAATTGAGTGAACAGAGGCAGTGCTTCAGTCTTGTTACTGTCAATGACTATATTCAAATAACTATCCAATGTCAATTTTAACTAAGCACTGCCCCCATTCTTTTGATGGATTTTCACCACACTGCATTACTAACCATGTCACCTCATGGCTGTTCTGCTATCTATCTATCTATCTATCTATCTATCTATCTATCTATCTATCTATCTATCTATCTATCTATTTATTGAGATTTATATCCCACCTAGCCAGTGTGAGCCGGCTCTAGGCGGCTTACAACATTGACCAGTATACATATACAATCACAGCTAAAAACATAAAAACAAGATTCACAGGATTCCACCAGATATGGCGCCCAACATTACTTCCAAAACGAAGCACAGCAAATTCCAGGCCCACGCCCAATAGACTTGTGCCCGTACATTATTTTGGCGCTAACCAAGGGCCCCCTTCCCCCCAGTGGCAGCTCCTAATTGAAAGCCTGGTGGAAGAGCTCTGCTTTGCAGGCCCTGCGGAACTGCATAAGGTCCCACAGGGCCCTGATGTCATCCGGGAGCTCATTCCACCAGTAGGGAGCCACCACTGAGAAGGCCCTGGTCCTGGTGGTCGTCAGCCTAGCCTCTCTAAGGCCAGGGAGGGCCAGGTGATGTTGAGTGCCTGAGCACAGTGGTCTCTGGGGTATGTACAGGGAAAGGCGGTCCCTTAGGTGGACAGGCTCCTGACCTTACAGGGCTTTAAAGGTTAAAACCAGCACCTTAAACTGGATCCGGTACACTATAGGCAGCCAGTGCAGTGTCCTTAGCACAGGCTGGATGTAGTCTCGCACTGAGAGACCCATCAACAGCCTGGCTGTGGCATTCTGCACTAGCTGCAGCCTCCGGAGCTGAGACAAGGGCAGCTCCTATAATGGGAGAGTTATCAGTGGCTACTCCCAGTCTTTGCTGCCATCCCATCGATGGCATGACATCATTTTTGGGATGAACACAAAGGTGACATTACCCCACTGACATGATGTTCTAATATTAATCAGGAACTCTATGACTGGAAGTTCTATCATCATTCACCAGAAACTATGGTCACACACCAGTGGCGTGATGTGTCCCTTTTGGGGTGAATCCAGACATGATGTCACATTGTCAACATGACATTTTAGTAATTACAAGACACTCTACGGTTTTACCACAGAGCATTACATTGACTATACAATGTCACTTCTGGATTGCCCCCAAAATGGTATCACACCCTCAATACAACAGTGTTCCATGCCGCTGCCCCCTCCAGTCTTTCTACTTGGTGCCAGCTACTCCTCTTTACCTCCTTATGCTGGTGGCAGTAATATTCCTTAGGACCTGCAAAAATGGTGGTGGAGAATTGTCATTGTTAGACAACTTGAGTCCTTCAATGAAGAAATTCTGCTGTCCCTGCATAGAAGTGATATAGAAACATGATAACTTATCTAATTTCAACTTCTTTTCTCCTGTCATGATCTGCTTTTTAAAATTAGAGGCAGTGTTAGTAGGTAAATGGCTGGGAGGGGAGAGGGAGTGGTTTTCTCATTGTTTGAGACAGTGGTATAATCATGTGAAGAGACAAACTTATATGTTCAATAATCAGCTCCCTGTTTATGACTGGTAAGGCAGATACTCTTGCCTAACCAGATCAGAAGAAGTCATAATCAAAGCTCTGCTCAATGAGGGGGGAAAAGAAATTTCAGAAGTTCTACATTGAAGAACTAATCAGAAAAGTATATTGAATTGAATGGCTGAAGCTGAATGCACCCAGATTTGTTTATTCATATGTCTGCCCATGCATGTATTGTGAAGCAGGTGATGAGGAACCTCATTTTTTACATCAAGAGTGCTGGCTGATGAAGGGAGTTACACTTTTGGACCCTGTATACACTCCCTCACCTCAGAAACTTTTGTACTCATCAAACTCCAATCCTGGAAAAGAGCCAGGTTTGGGGGCAGGGGGAGCCTGGAGCAGTAGACCACAAGGTTATATGGTGGTGGAGATCATATTTTATTCCTCTCACCCATGCAGCTCTTTGGTGTACAAATTAAATCTCCTCCCTTGCTTTATATGAATATTGCAGATGGGTGAATAAAACTAGTTTGGTGTCATTGACTGTGATGGATCAGATAGTTGGAATTGATATTGGGATACTGTATTCAGTAGTCATGCACTGATCTGTCTGATCAGCACCAGAAAGTGCTATTGGAACACTGCTGAACAACTCTGTGGTATTTGTGTCATGTAACCCCACAGGGTTTCACCTTATGCTATGCTATCTAGTACTGTTGCTAGGAGAGTTTGCCTGGAGATTTTGAGCTAAAATTATTATTCTGGTGACCATGACATTTTATTTCTCCTTTTCATCTGAATCAGGTGAGTAGGAAATGGTCTGAGGAATTGGTCAGGAATAGGCTGGATGACACCAGCAATTTAAATCTCTGTCCAAACAAGACTGAAGTGCTGTTTGTCAAACAAAAATAATGCTAATGAAGGAACAAGAGGTCAGCCTGTTATGAAAGACTGGGTTCATAGTTTAGATGTTTCACTACAGGTGAATATCAATGCCCCATCTGTAATTTGCAGAGACTTCAACTTTTCACTGGTCGGCTGGTCACTTCTTGAAAAAAAGAAACATCCAGTCACATCTATACTCAGATCACATCCAATTTATTGCAATGCATGCTATATTGGGCTACCTTTGAAGACTGTTAGAAAATATCAGTTGATAGAAAATATGGCTGTAGGGTGGGTGTCTGCTATATCTACATGGGAATATCTCTTACCAGTTTTGAAAGAGTTTCACTAGCTTTTTCTAACACAGTTCAGAGTACTGGCACTTACTTTTAGACCAAAGATGCCTTAAGGACTACCTCCTCCCACAAAATCCTTCCCAAACATTAAGATCTGTTTCAGAGGCTTTTTTATGTGTGTCCCTGCCTAATAGAATGTGGAAAGTGGCCACAAGACTCTAGAGCAGCCTTTTAAAAAGTTCCTTTATGTGGCCACCTTGTACCTACACATTATTAAGCTTTCAGACACCCAAATAAAACTTTCTGTTTATCTGTAAATTGGGCATTTAATTTTCTTGGGGACCATGCCCTTTGTCAGGAAGCCTGCTTTTTGGACCTTCCCTGCTTATCAGTCCTTGCAATATCTAGGTTGCAAGAGAGACTCCATGTCTGATATTAAGCCATGAAATTAAGATCAGGCTATGTACAATTAAAAGACTATTGCAAAATGAATTAGCCTGGTTCACATGGGAGCTCTGATACTGCTGGGTAAAGCTGCCTCAGATTGCCTATATACATATGCACTGCTACCTTTTACTGTAGGAGCCTGCAGTGTTGAGAAGGTGCCAGGGTGCATGTAAGGGGGGTACAGGGAGGTTGCAGACTGATGGGCCAAGTCTGTTGGATCACCACCTCTGTCCACCTGTCAGTATATGATTGCTCTCAGTGTGCATCTCCAGATATGGGCTACCTGCAAGGGTTCTGAAATGAGACGTGTCAGTCCCACAACAAAGAGATTTACTCTCCTCCTTAGGTGTAACTGCTAAGTGTCCCTTCTGTGATGTAATGTGCCCTCTCTGTGGGTGATTCGCACTTATGTTTGCCCTGGGTTTGCCCTGATGCTTGCTCAGGAGCTTCTGGTTGATTTCCCACCAGTTGCTCCGGGCTCACGGTTTGATCAGGAGTATCACAGCTGTTATGTATTGACCATGCAGTTGCCATGTGCTCCCATAATTGCGACCGCATGGCCAGAGCACATGGCCAGAGCATGGCCAGAACACATGGCCAAGAAACTACCTGAGCTTCAGCCAGGTAGAACAAAGGCCAGGTGGATTCAAACCGGCCACCAATCCTGTACCTGGGTTTCTCCCAGGGAACCTATGAAATGTAAATAGACTTCTAATAGCCTATCAGGCCAGTTGGGTGAGGTCAGGGGATTTTCCCTGACCAGCATAAAAGGAGGGCTTCGAGCCCTGGGTTGTATGCTTCATCCGGACCAGCAATAAAGATCATGCTGTTTCACTGTTCCACGGACTCCCGACTCCAATACTTATCAACAGCACTGCTCTGGAGCTTCCCTGGAGCAAGAAAATCCTGTTTTTAGAAAAAACGAAAACATGCCCACTCGCCCACCCTCCATCTGGCTCGCCCTGTGGTGGGCGTTTCTTCAATTTTTTTTTTTAATGAGCCCTCCTAACGTTATATCAAAATGATGAGGCAGTGAGACAAGAACCCACTACAGGGACTGCATCAGTGAGGAGGATTTGCTGGGCTTTTCGGTAGCAGGAGCTGGGTGCCATTGGCCCGAGAGCCCCCGGGCTCGCGGATGACTGCTGCCCTGTGTCTGGGATGCCCTGGCCACAGCCCCTGCAGAGCAGGCGGGGGGTGTTTCCCTCCAGAAACCCGCAGAGGAGGGGCGGTGAGTGACTCTTCTGCCCCACTCTCTGGGTGCACTCCTCTGGGCCTGAGGCTAGACTGTCTCCCCCCCTTTTTTAAAAAAGAACCCCTTATTTCATTATATCGAAATAACAAAATAGTGATGCAGCAAGGGAAGACCGCACCATTGTTTTCTTTGTATAATATACACACGCTCACATTTATTTATTATGGGGGGAACTTTTTCTTCGGGGCTCCAATTCAGTGTGTGGACTGGGGAGACTGGGCTGCCATTGCTGCCACTCCTCCTCAGCTGCTGCCTCTACCACCACCACTGGAGAAGAAGCCCTGAAGGAACCGTGACTCCCCCACCCGGCTTGTGCTCGCATCCAGCATCCAGCACCCCAAGTGCTGCTGCTTCTGCAGCCGGCGGCAGGATGGATGGAGGACAGCAGCCAGAGCATGTGGGAGGGAGACGGGAGGCCAGTCCACATGCTGCTCCGTGGCTGAGGAGCTCCGCCAAGGAAGTTTTTCTAGCAAAAAAACCTTCATAAGTTTCATAACACAATTTTAAAATAAAATTGCAGAGAAAGTATCCTTGGTGGAGGGAACTGCACGAATGGCGTGGCGTGGCAAAAGATTTTTCAAGTGGCATGGCGAAAGATTTTTTTGATCTGTAAAGTAAAGCAGTATACAAATAAACAAGGGAAAACCATCTTACTGGTGCTGGTATTTTATCTTGCAAATGGGCCACATTTCGTTATAACAAAATTGCAATGCATATAGGGCACCATGGCTGTGAAGGCTTTATCCACCATTTTGTGCCTGAGATCCCGCTGGCAATGCACCTGACACTTTGATGATAGAGCAGACATGCCACCAATCACAGCGCCAGGCCGTATGGTCGACCAATCATTGTGTGGCAAGCAACAGTGGTGGGAAAATTTGAATAGGAAGGAGGGAAGTTTTGAATTCTGGGAAGAGTAAGGCAACTACAGACATCTTAATCCAGACACCATTAGGTGCATATCAGCTCGCAACAGCAAAATAGTTTAAATTTCAGTAGCAAATAGCGTTCCCTCTACAACTCACATGACCATTGCTCACACTATCCATGTCCACCATCATTGCATTATTATAAAATAACGCAATCGTGCTTGCATTTAAACAAAAATCAAGGGAGGGGGGAGGAGTCAGTGGGATGATGGGAGGGGGAGACTGGAAGCCTCATTTCATCATAACAAAATAACACAATCGTGCATGCATTTTTAAAAAAAAAATGAGGGAGGAGGGAAGGGGGGAGGGGAATGGGAATGGAAGCCACATGGCAGTTGGTATGTGCGAAATGGACGCTGCGGGGCAGATGAGGGGCTTCAGCTCCAAGTGTGAACATGAAGAATATACTCTGGAGGAAAAAACCCTGGAGAGAATGAGAGGCAAACGGCAAGTGCGAAATCGCCCTGTGAGTTTCCACCACCAGGGTAAAACACGATGCACTGCAAGTGTGCAAGTCAGAGACCTCAGAGACAGAGTACCATGCCATTCATCCAATCATCTGAGCCATAGGGTATCTTAGCTTCAATTTATATAGTGTGGGGAAGAGGTGGAGATTCGGTCTAGAGGAATAGATTTGGCTGCTGCTGGAGAGGTGTGTGATTGATTGCAGCATTAGTAAGCATCCTGTGATACTCTGGGACTTGTGAGCAGACTACACCAGTGTGTATGTGTGTGTGAAGTTGTCTTTTCCATTGCATGGCATCTATGAGCTACACTGTGATTTTTGATAGCATAATTTTATGACAGTTCTGGAAGGCATTCCCAGGCTGGGGCAAGTTAGGAAGCTAACTACTGCCATGCTCCTCAGCCCACCCATTTCTCTGCCAGTGTGGAGGGTTACACCAGTGGAGCTTCAGTGGTGGTCAGCAGTAAAGCTGCACTTGTGGCCACCTGTGGTGCAGCAGATGCAAGCCCTGCAATGGCTTTCCTCTTTTCTCTGCAGTTGAGGACAGAGGGTAGCCCTGGGGGGAGAGACATCTTCTAGGTACCCACTAATATGTGGGGTTCCTCAGGGGGCAGTCTTTTCCCAGTGTTGTTTAACATCTATATGCACCCCCTTGCCCAACTGGCTCAGAGTTTTGGGCTTGGATGTCACCAATGTGCAGATGACACCCAGCTGTATCTGCTCTTGGATAGCCACCCAGATACTGCCCCACAACATCTGGCTGAGGGTTTGGAGGCTGTGCCAGGATGGTTACAGTTAGAGGCTGAATCCAGGGAAGATGGAGGTTCTTTGGCTGGGGAATGAGGCTTTGGGGTTGGGTCTCAGGCTCCCGGGTTTTGATGGGGTGCCGCTGATACCAGTGCACTACGTCAGGAGACTGGGTGTGACCCTGGATGCCTCCTTGTCTATGGAGGCACTGGTCACATCTACAGCCAGATTGGCATATTAACACCTACACCAAGCATGGCTGCTGGCCCCTTTCCTGTTGTGTCCTGACCTAGCCACAGTAATCCATGCAATAGTCACCTCCAGACTGGACTACTGTAACTCACTCTATGCTGGCCTGCCTTTGAGACTGACCCAGAGGCTCCAACTAGTACAGAACACAGTGGCATGAGTCCTGGTGGGAACACCATAGACAGCACATATACAGCCTGTGCTGTGCCAGTTACACTGGTTACTGGTGGAGTACAAAGTCAGGTTTAAGGTGTTAGTATTGACTTTCAAGGTCTTAAGCAGTCAGAGACCCACATACCTTCAGGACCATCTCCTCCAGTATGTCCCCAGAAGAATGCTGAAATCAGCTGATAACAACTTGCTGGTGATCCCTGGCCTTAGGGAGGTCCAGCTGTCCTTGACTAAGGCCAGGGCCTTCTCAGTCCTGCCCCTGACCTGGTAGAATGCTCTGCCAAATAATATCAGGGCCCTGCAGGCTTTGATGCAATTCCACAGGGCCTGCAAGGCAAAGATGTTTTGCCAGGCTTTTTGTTGAGGGCAGCAATGGGAGATTAAGACTGGCACCCTCTCTCCTTTTTCTTCTATGGCCCTCACATACCCTTCCCTGCCCTACTATGTGGGGACAACAGTATGACCAGCAATGGAGGTTTACATCACCATCTTGATGGGTTTTAATTTCTGTTACTATTAATTAGTAATTTTAATAGTATTTTTAAATGTCTCAAATGTTGTTAATCATCCAGAGCCTGCTTGCAGGGTGGGCAATTCATAAATTTTATAAAATAAATAATAAATAAATATATCAGTGTACCTCTAAGATATGCCATTGCAGTGACTGGTCAGCTCCCTGAGTGCTTCCCCTCCCTCCAGCATTGTGCTGCTAGTGATTTTGCAAATTTTATCATCACATGTTGCCTCAAGAAACATATGACTATGAAATACCATAGAAATCCTGTAAATGCATGGGAGGGGGGGGGAGTGACAGCGAGCTGTGCAGTCACACCCAATACAGCATCTGCATCAGGCTCCTACAAAAGAATTAAAATTTTAAAAAGTGCTGCAATTTAAATATCACAGCTTTACTAAAACAATGGGGAAGAACAGAGAAGCAAAAAGTGGCAAGAATTCTTTCAAAACAATTCCTAGAGCAATGCAAGAAAGCCAAAACTCTTTGGACGAAGACTCTCCTCCCCCATTGGAAATGTAGGAAGCAGAAGCTCATGTAAGTAAAAGGAAAAGAGAAAACTCTTTAGCCAAAAAGCATTTACAGGCGATGCTGACAGATTTAAAACAAGATTTAAAAGAAGAGATAAGAAACAGCCTTACTCTTGTTATAAATAAGTTGGACGAAGTAAAAAAAAAAAAAAAAAGCTACAGGATGTACAGGAGAAGGTGGAGTCAGCAGCTGCCAGCACCCAAAAGAACTCTAAAGAAAAAGCTGAACTGAAAACTTTTGAAGGATGGGAAAAAGTAAGCTAATGTTGTTGGAATGCAAATCAGGGAAATCAAAAAAAAATTTTTGTGGAATTTATTTGAACTTTGAGCTAAACAAGGACTTTACTGTTGCTTTAAATGAATGATTAGAAGGAATTATACAGCTTCCAGGGCCAGTGGTAAACAATGCTTCTGCTTAAACCCCTCCCCCCCAAACAGGCTCACCAGCATTAATACCTGACATTGTGGCAGATCTTAAGGATGTAAAAGACTAAGCAGAACCTCTTGGAAATTGCCAGGTAGAACAGAGGTTTGAAGCTTGAAGACACTGTACCCTGATATTCCCTCTGAAAAATTAAATGCTAGGAAAAATATGTGCCCAATTGCACAAAAGCTGGCAGAGAAGAACTACAGGTACCGTTGGCTTGCACTCGGACGTATATTGGTCACACACCAAGGATGTATATTCACAGCCCATGATTTAGCATCCGGTGAAGAGCTTCTGAAAGCATTGGACTTGAACTCAGGCTAGGAAATCAAGAACTGGTAACCAAAGAAGAGGAATGTACTATAAGATTGCAAAGAACTATATTAGAGGAGATAGCAGCTATAGAGTCATCATTTTTGTTCTTTTGTTTTTCATATTTTCCCCAAGCAAAGTAGCCTGGAATATAAAGCATAGGGGACATGTGGGAAGGGCCATTGGGATCCCCCCCATCTCCCCAGTGAGCAAGACTCAGATTTTCTGAGTCTGCTTCAGAACTGTTCTGGAGTCCTGGGAGGAGGGAACACCGATTAGAAGAGCTCCAGTTAAAGAGGAAGAACAGAATTTAGTAAAAAAATCTTAAGAGAGCAGAGTAGCGAAATGGAGTATTATTTTATTGTGAATCATCTTAGTATATTAGTTTTGAAATGAAAATGAAATATATATAGAACATATGGTTATAAACATAAGAAGATCTAATGGAAACTATGGGAAACAGAGTTTATAATTGCAGATATCCTGGAGTAATTTTGAGAGGCAGAAATATTTATTTAGGCATGCCAACATCTGACTTAATTAATGATTATAATTTACAAATGAAATAGTAGCAGAATAGAGTTGGCAACTTGTAGTAGAAAATGTTTAAAGAATTTTAATTTCATTTCCTGCTGTAAAAATTGTAATTAATTTGTAAGATTTTGAAATTAATAAAAAATTTAATTGAAAAAAGTTATCCTGTAAATGCATAAATTAATTTGCGGTCCTAAGGGCATGTAAAGATGTTAGGAAGTGAAAGGAAGTTTAATACATAATCAAACCTTCACATGAGACATTTATGGGATAAAACAGGCCATAGCTTTATTGATTACATCACATAGGAGCATTGGCGTGGCAAAGAGAATGGATCCAGGATTCAGGTGCCTGCCTGGCAACCAATGACCCTGTCCCCAACCTGCCTGTTGGGGGAACCAAGAATGGCAAGCTGGAGGTCTCACATGAGGCACAAGCCTCTGCGTGGCACCCTTGCCATATGTCGAGGGAGAAGGTGTTGCCAAATAGCAACCCTGTTAAAGTTGGACAGGAATGCGAGCAAAACATTCAAATCAGCCTTAATGCCCTCAGTGATCTGGATACGATGATAAGGGCACAGGCCCTTGCAGTGGACATAGATAACTGAGTGCACAAGGCCCACACAGGGACAAGGACCTTGCGAGCAAAATTGTTGTGGCCCAGTAGGGCCTGAATCTCCCTTAAGGTACATTTGCTATGTGACAATACAAGCATTATAAGGGCGTGCAGGGCAGCCAATTTTTCCTCAGGTAGACTGGAAGTTCCAGCTACAGACTCCAGCAAAATAGACCAGATGTGAGCAGGGACTCTTCATTTTTTCTTGAGCTAAGGGGCCTGAAAACTGCCAAGCAGGTAGCACAGGGAGGGCTCCCTGCCAGACCTGCAAACAGGATGTCATCCAATGAATGACAGGGGGACAGGACTGGGACAGTCTTTAACAACCCATTCTAAAAAGGAACGAAAAGGTTTAAACACAGTGCAAGTCACAGAGCAATCAATGGACATAGCCATATCAAGACACCACTTGTTCAATTTGAAACCCAATAAGCCATAATTACTGGGGTGAACTGGCTAGAGTCGAAAGGCAGGCTTGAAACAATGGTCCTGCTTTGTCTCCTGATGTTACTGTCTGATCTAATTTCAGCATGAATCATCCATTTAAACAGATATTCTTTATAAGATTAAGATACAGTGCAATCCTAAACAGAATCACACCCTTCTAATGAGGTTGGTGTCAATGGGTTTAGGATTCTTTGTTTAGGATTACACTGTAAATGTCTTTCTGACTCTGAATGAGCCTTGATGGTGCTTTTGAGTTGCAAAACCTTCTTTGTTTTTGTGGTTTGAGAAGCATATAATACTCCTCTGATTGACCTAGAAGATGCTGATGCTGCACAGCTCAATATATTCTGCTTGGTCAAACATCTTTAATTTAGACACTTGTACATTGATTTTCCATTATCTGGAGGTGGATTTGGGCCACCACCATGTTCAGCACATTGGGCAAAGTGACTTTGAATAGTTGATTTGAGGAATGCTTTGCAATTTGTATTAGCACAAAAAAATCCATGACATACCCATGAGAATTTCCCTAAAGAGAATCTGATCTAAATCAGGAGCAAAGTTAAATAAACATTTTCTGTGGAAAGAAACCAAAACATTCTCATTGTAGTTCTTCTGGTACATCTTGAAATGAAAAGTTTTTGCTGTGACTTGCCATTAATCTAAAAGGTACTATATTTACAGAGGAGTGCAAAAAGGTTGAAAATATTTATAACTTTGCCTCTATTTAATAATTTGGCTTTAAAACACTTTTTTATCCTTGATGTATTCTTTTCTGACCTTAGTTTCCAACGAGACCTAAAATAAACCCTTATCTGTCTTTTTTATGTAGACATGTTTTCAGCTCTGTTTATTGTGTAATCAGGAGGGGAAACTCATATTTGTATATTCAATTTAACAGCTGAAGCAAACACACACCCCATCCAACAAACTAATACAAAATAATAGTTGCTGAAAATGGGCTGAAATCAACATATGTCAGTCAGCAGATTAAAGGCGTAGTTCACTCCCACCATGTCTTTCCCTCTACCTCCAACCAACTCCTTTCTCTAATACCACTTCTTAAGTACATAGACCTATTTATTTATCTATTAAAACATTTTTATGCCACCTTTACACCCAATTAGGGTCAAGCAAGACAGTGAACATAAAAAAATAATAAACAATGTAAACAATTAAAATACAGTTAAAATTATAAAATATTTCAATTAAAAACACAAACAGCACTATAAAAATGGTAGGAGCCGTTATTGAGGGTATGCAAGATGAAACAAAAAAGTCTTCATCTGCTGGTTAAAGGCATCAATAGAGAGAGTCAGATGAATCCCCCTGGGAATGGATTTTCAGTGTTTTGGTGCTAAGTCTGAAAAAGACCTTTCTTAGATTGCCATCAATGTTCCCTCTAAGCTCCACAGTGTTATGAGCAAAAATTCTACCTCGTGAGATAAAAATGTTAGTAGCATTAAAGTTGCAAACAAGTATACATTTGCATAAATTAGTTTTTTAGAAGATTATATCCAGGGCTATTTTGGGGGCAAAACACACCAGAATGGTGTTCCGGCTGCCTCCAAGCCCACCCCTCTCCCACCAAAAGTCCTGCTCTGCTCATCTGAGCAGGCAAGCTGGAATGCATGGGGAGGCATTTAGATGCCTCCCTGCACCACCCCCTTGGTTTTTCCTGGCTCCCCCATTGAGGCAGGTGAGCTCGGAAAGGCAGGGGGTGGGCTCTGCCGGGCTTCTCCTGCTCGCCCACTTCAGTGGGTGAACAGGGGAAGCTGCAGGAGGCATTTAAATGCCTCCAAACACACACCCTGGGCCGCCTCCACACACACACCCTGGGCCTTTCCTGGCTCTCCCATTGAATGCTGAGCAGTGACATTAGTGGTCGCTTGGTGGCATCCTGCAAACCCGGGCATGGCACCCAAAATTCCCTTTTGGAACACTGAACTGGTAACAACCACTCCTCTGCAATATCTTCCCCCCCTTCCCCCTGTTGATCTAGCTTTGCCCCCCAGGTTCCCCAGGCACCCCACAGCTGCAGGGTTCCTGGGGAACCCAATCCAGAGAGGGTAGACAGTTTAAACTGCCTCTCCCCCCCTTGGGGTCCCCAGGTGCTCAGCAGCTGTAGGGTGCCAGGTGAAGCCAATCCACAGAGGGGAGGCAGTTTAAACTGCCCCCCTCGGGTTCCCTAGGCACCCAGCAACTGCACCCCACTGGCGAGAAAGTGCCCTGCTCGCCCGGTGCAGTTCCCTTTAACTGCAGGGAGCCAGCTGGAAAGCGCCTCACATGCCGGTCTCTGCACAGGAGCCAGTGGGAAAGGGCCCCTTTGGGGTTCACCATGCCTCCTTCTCTGCTCCGCTCTCCCTGCTCCTGGTAAGTGCTGGTGTAGGGTGGTGGTGGTGGGGCTTGAGGGGGGGTGCAGGGGGCGATGGAGCTTTGATGGGGGGAAAGCCTTCCTCCCCCATCTCTTTGCCCTCTTTCTTTCCCTCCTTTCCTTCCTTCTCTCTTTTCCTCTTTTTCTCTCTTTATCTCCTTCTTTTCTTCTCTCTCACTTTCCTCCTTCTTTTTTTCTCTCTTTCTTTTTTCCCTCATTTCCTTCCCTCTCTCTTTCTTTCCCTCCTTCTTTCCTTTTCTCTCTCTTTCCCCCTTTTCTTCCTTCTTCTCTCTCTCTCTCTCTGTGCTATCAGGAGTGTGGCCTGATATGCTTTCTCCTTCAGGGTGCTCTCATCACCAAAGATCACAGGCACTGAGTGTGCTGGCCTGGTTTGGGAGGCTGGGGAGAGTTTGGCAATTTGGCTGGTGTACCGACCACCTAACGCACTGGCCGGTAGCCTGCCACCTCTTATGGAGGCTGTTTCAGGCTGGGCACTGGAACACCCTAGACTGATAGTCTTGGGTGATTTCAATGTCCATGCTGATGATGTGACCTCTACTCAGGCAGCGGATCTAGTGTCATCCATGGCGACACTGGGACTCTCCCAATATGTAACAACCCCCACTCACCGAGCTGGGCACATGCTTGATTTGATTTTCATGGTGGGGGTAACATGGTGGGAGTTGCTGCTTTGGCCATCCCATTGGAAGTTGGCTGCAAGGCAGAGGTCCGTTCTCTGACATCAGAGGAGGAGGAGAGTAGGGGGGTCCTTGCGTGTCTTTGAGTGTGTGTGTGGAGCTGGCGTCAGAGAAGGAGGAGAGTGGGGGTGCTTGCATGTCTTTTTTTTTTCCATAGAAATTTTATTTTTTCCAAACATCAAAGTTGATACATTGTATTATACAAATCCCTTTTTCTATATTATGTAACATTTTGTTCTCTTTGTACATTCTTGTTCTTATCTTGTATTGGTGGTTTCCCACCACATCTGAAGCATAACACATTTTCCACTTTATCCAAAATAGTAATATTTATATCTATGTTTACATTTCTGGTAACGGTTATATATCTTTAAAATACTTATATACCAATTCTTACTTTCTATATTCTTATATAATTCTAAAAAAACAACTTCATTATCTAATTATCCTTAGTACATTCATATACTCTAATTCTATTCCTTTATGCTATTATAACCATGTATAAATGTAGTTTTTCATGTCCCAATATTTTTCAACATATTCTTTGAAATCCTTCCAATCCTCTAAAAAGGTCTCTGAGTACAGATTGTTCAATTTTCTAGTCCATTTATCCATTTCAGCCATATATAACAATTTTTTCAACCATTCCCACACTTCTGGTATTTTTTCATTTTTCCAATTTTGTGCATACACCATTCTTGCTGTTGTTATCGTATACCATATTATTGTCCTTTTCTTTACATTTATCTCCTCTAGTTTAAGTCCAAGCAATAACATTTCAGGTAAATTCTTAAATGTGCATTTCAAATTTTTTTCCATTTCTGCATGTATTATAGACCAATAAGTCTTCGCTTTATCACAAGTCCACCACATATGATAAAAAGAACCTTCTTTCTTTTTACATTCCAACATTTGTTAGACATATTTTGATTAATGTTTGCAATTTTTTTTGGTGTCATATACCATCTGTACATCATTTTAAAACAGTTCTCTTTTAAATTATAACATGTAGAAATACTCATAGCATTTTTCCATAAAAATTCCCAAGATTCCATTTCAATGTCTTTGTTTAAGTTTATCGCCCATTTTACCATTTGTTCCTTTACCATTTCATCAGCATTAAACCATTTTAACAATACTTTATACATTTTAGAAATCATTTTTTTCCCATCTTCCTCCCAAATTTTTTTCTCTAAAACCAGATTTTTTATCACTTCTGTACATATCATATATTTGTCTGTACCTTAACCAGCCATAATCAAAGTCCATTTGCTGCTGCTCCTTCAATTTAAAATCTTTACCATGTCTTGTTAACAGGTCTCTATATTTCAACCAGTCTTGTCCTTTGTAGTGAGATGATGGATTTAAGACTTCTGCAGGTACAATCCACATAGGTATTTCTTCTGGAAAAAAAGTTTTTATATCTTGTCCACGTATCGATTAATGTTCTTCTCAAATAATGATGCTTCAACATATTGTCCATTTTTGTTTTACCATAATACAAATATGCGTGCCACCCAAACCTACAGTCATGACCTTCCAGGGACAATAACTTTCTATCTTGTAACATAGTCCATGTCCCTACCCAAGTCAAACATACTGCATCATGATATAGCCTTAAGTTTGGTAACTGGAACCCACCTCTCTCTTTAGCATCACACATTATTTTCATCTTAATTCTTGGTTTTTTCCCTCCCCACACAAACTTAGTCAATTCCTTCTGCCAGCATTTGAATGTTTTTACATCTTTCACAATCGGAATAGTTTGAAACAGAAACATTATTCTTGGTAACACATTCATTTTAACCACTGCAATTCTACCCAACAGTGACAAATTTAAAACATTCCACCTTTTAATATCTTGCATAATTTGCTGCCATAATTTCTCATAATTATTCTTATACAAATCAATGTTTTTCATTGTTAGGTTTACACCTAGATATTTTGTCTTTTTCACCACTTCACATTCTATAAGATTTTGTAATTCAGTTTGCTTATTATTTGACATATTTTTACACATCATTTTCAATTTGTTCTTATTTACATAAAACTCAGCCAAATCACCAAACTCTCTTACTCTCTGCAACAAATATGGTAATGTAGTCATAGGGTCTTCGGCTATAAACATCACGTCGTCTGCAAAGGCTCTGTATTTAAAAGAAAAACCTTTTATTGTTAAGCCTTTAATTTCTTTATCTTCTTTCAGATTTAGTAGCAAGACTTCCAAAATCCAAATAAATAGCAACGGCGAAAGTGGGCATCCTTGTCGTATTCCTTTTTCCACTTTAAAATAATCCGTTTTTTCAGTATTAATTATTAAAGAGGATTTCTGTTCTCTATATATTGACTTAATAAGATTAAGCATATAGTCTCCAGTTTCAAGATGTTCCAGCACTTCAAACATAAAATCCCAATTTAAATTGTCAAACGCTTTCTCCGCGTCTAAAAAAAGAAAGCCCACTTCCTTCTCCGGATGTTTATCATAGTACTCTATAGCATCCACTACTACTCTTAAATTGTCTCTTATTTGGCGATTAGGTAAAAATCCTGCTTGTTCTGTTTGTATAGTCTCTTTAAGATGTTCCTTAAGCCTATCAGCTATAATCTTGGCAAAAATCTTATAGTCATTGTTTAACAAAGAAATTGGTCTATAATTTTTAACATTGGTTAAATCTTGACTTTCTTTCGGAATTAGTGAGATGGTTGCTTCTTTCCAAGTCTCCGGGACCTCACCTGTCACTCCTATGTCATTCATTAATAGCAATAACACTGGTGAGATCGATTCCTGTAGTGATTTATAAAACTTAGCTGTAAATCCATCTGATCCAGGTGCTTTCCCTAATTTTGAGTCATTTATTGCATTTTTAATCTCTTGTAGTGATATTGGGCTGTTAAGTAGCTCTTTAATTTTCTCTGTTGGTTTTGGTAATTTTAATGACTGTAGGTATTCTTTAATCCTTCTTCTGTCTTTATTTTCCTTCTTAAAAAGCTTTGCATAGTATTTTAAAAATTCTCTTTTTATTCCCTTATTGTCTATTATCTCAATATTGTCCCGTATCACTTTAGTAATAAATTTATTTTCATTTTATTTATTTTATTTTCATTTATTTAAAGTTTTTTCTTTAATTGCCATGCTAAGTACTTTCCAGGTTTGTTTGCACCTTCAAATGCTTTTTGTTGCAGTTTTTTCAGGTTCCAGTAAGTCTCTTGATTCAAAATAGCTTTTGCTTGGTCTTGTAACATCCAAATTTCCTTTTGCAGTCTCTTTTTTCCTGGTCTGTTCTTCAGTTCCTTTTCTTTTATTTTAATGGCTTGTACAATGTTTTCATATTGTTCTCTTTTCTTTTTATTGTCTTTAGCATTCAGTGATATCAATAATCCTCTCATCACTGCTTTATACACATCCCACACAGTTTGAATTTTTACTTCCTTTTGTATGTTCGCTTGGAAATATAAATCTGTCTCTTCATGTAATTTTTTAACTATTTCTTGGTTGTCTAATAAGTCCTCATTTATTCTCCATCTCCCTTGTCTTTTTGTCTGCCCAGAAGTCCATAGACAAGGATTATGGTCTGAGATTATTCTAGGTAGAATTTCAACTTTTTTTGTCTTAAATGTTAGATTAGTAGACATCCAGATCATATCAATTCTTGAATGTGAATCGTGTCTATTAGAGTAAAAAGTGTAGTCTTTCCCTTGTGGGTTAACCTTCCTCCAAATATTCTCCAGCTTTTCCTGTTTTATCAGTTCAAAAAAGTTTTTTGGAAGTTTCCCTAGTGTGTCGTCTTTTCTCTTTGAGCGCCTATCTATTTTATTATTCACAGTCCCATTAAAGTCTCCCAACATCATGATTTGATCATACTTTACACTGTCCAGTTCCATTTGTAGTTCTTTAAAAAAATTTCTTTAGCTCCGTTGGGGGCGTAAATATTCACAATCAAAGTCTTCTGTCCATGTAAAAAAATTTCAATAGCTAAGTATCTTCCTTCTTTATCTTTAAATATTAGTTTGGGTTCCAAGTCTTTTTTGGGGGTGCTTGCATGTCTTTGAATGTGTGTGTGGAGCTGGCGTCGGAGGAGGAGGAGAGCGGGGGTTGCTTGCATGTCTTCGAGTGTGTGTGTGGAGCTGGCATCGGAGGAGGAGGAGGAGAGTAGGGGGGTCCTTGCGTGTCTTTGAGTGTGTGTGTGGAGCTGGCGTCAGAGAAGGAGGAGAGTGGGGGTGCTTGCATGTCTTTGAGTGTGTGTGTGTGGAGCTGGCGTCGTAGGAGGAGGAGAGCGAGGGTGCTTGTGTGTCCTTTTGTGTGTGTGTGGAGCTGGCATCGGAGGAGGAGATCGGGTGTGTATGTGTGTTTGTGGGGGGGGGGGAAGGTTCCAGGCCCTCCTTTCCCCCTTTAGCGGCTGTTTTTTTCTGCATGCAGTATTGGAGGGTATGTGGTCTCCATTTCAGACCTAACAAACATGTTATACTAGCAATAAAGAGATTTTCTTCTACATAGTTGAGCCATTTGCTTCTTTATTACGGTATCTTATTACAGGATGATCCAGGGGTTATTCACAAAATTGGTCTTGTTGCAAGTTCAAATCATATGCTAAGTGTCCCTGTTTTCTGATATTTGCTCCTGATTTGTCCCTGTTTTGCCTTTTGGGGTGAAACTAAGTCTGAAGATCTGCTCCAAATTAAGAATGTATAATTTGCGAGGCTCGATCCCACGGCGTTACTGAGAAAACAAAAGCTCCTACGAACTGCTTGCAGGCAGTATCGCATACTTGAAGGCATAAGCTTGAAAACAATTTTAGTGCCATTAAGAAAACTGCTTTCTTTGCGCATCTTATCTAATCGTAAACAACAGCGTAGTCTCAACAATGGCGGGGAAACCGAAACCTTCCCCCAAACTAGGAAGTACAGCTCCGAGTGCAAAGGTCGATACCACAGAGATGACCACGGTGTTCTCCTCGTTATTGCGACCTCTAGTGGACCAAATGACGTCTCTCAACACTAAGATGGATAAAATGCAGATGGAACTGAAAGAATCAAATAAGGCCACAGAGAAGCTGCAGCTGGACCTCATGGAAGTTAAAAAGTCAGTTAAAAATCAAGACTCAAGGCTACAAAAAGCGGAAAAAGAGAAGGCTCTTCAACAAGATTCGATCCTAAAAATGCAGATGGAACGATCAAATTTCTTCCTAAGACTTCAGAATGTACCAGAAAAAAAAGGAGAAGACCTCAAAACCATGCTAAGTGAAGCACTGGAACCAGTAACAGGCTTAAAAGCAGCAGATATAAAAAACGACATGGATATGGTTTATAGGACCTATCCTGAATATATTAAAAAGAAAAGCCTGCCTGGTGAAATAATGATAAGGTTCTCCAAAAAATCTACAAGGGATGTGGTTTTAAGAACCACAAACAAAGCTGTTCTGAAGATCCAAGAAGAAGAGGTGAAAGTTTTGAAGGACATACCGTTTGAAATAAGGAAAAGACGAAAAGCCTACAGAAAGTTAACAACGTGGCTTCAGTCTGAGTCTATTGTGTATCATTGGAATATTCCAGAGGGACTAAGCTTCAGCATCAAAGACAAGAAATATAAGATTGACTCTGTTGAACAAGCGAAAAAATTTCTGGAAATTGATAAAGGAAATAAAAAAGACAGAGACTCAGATGACTCGCTAGTTTCGCAAGAAAGCATGTACGGTTTCGATGGATCTAAAAGCGATGAAGATATTTCAGACTCGGAAAAAGGGGCGGCAGCCCCAAAAGTACAAGTTGAGACCAAGAAGACAAGAAGAGGACAAAGGAAGAAATGATTTTTTAAAAATCATTATATTAAGCATGTGCACTAATATGATGTATAAGCCATGTTATTAAGTGCTTTCTTTAAAGTATGCATACTTGCCAAATAGCTTTTATAGTAGAAACAGTAACAATGTAACCTGTAGTTAACCATGGTTTTTATTAATGCTTCAGTTTTTTTATATAATCAGATATAATTAAGCATTTTTAAAGTATTCTCTGTATAAGATATATGTAGCATAGTAAATAGTGTTTAGATGTAGATATTAAAAAAGCAATAAAAAAATTAAAAAAAAGAATGTATAATTTGCAGCCATCGTTACAGCTTTTAGGAGTAGAAAAGTGTTATTAGGTAACACTTGTTCTTTATGAAGAGCTACAACCCTATACACAGGGTTTTTAAATAAATAAATAAATATGGAAAGGATCATGCTGTAAGTATTCACTTTAGGAAGGATTCTTAATTCCTATGCTCTGCTCCTGATGCCATTACTAAGTCAGGCTATTACAAAGTAAGTTAAGATGGAATAGAGCACAGAGAGAAGAACCAGCCCTATGGGCAGTTGTCTAGGGAGTGATCTTTGCTCTGAGGATAGGGAGACTGCAAGTATAACAGATGTCCATATTTTTATCTACGAGCTATTCAAAGGAATGGCAATTTTGGCTACTATTCTTGGCTTAGCACTTTTTTTTGTCAGTTACTGGCTCAGTTTAGGGTTCTAGCTACCACCTTCCAAGTCCTTAATGGCATTTGACCAGTATGCTTGCAGGACCGGCTCTCCTGCTATGTTCCACCACAACAGCTGCACTCATTTCACAAAGCCTTCTAAAGCCTGCAAATAGGTAAAACCTGATAGCCTTCCTTCTCCCCCCCCCCCTCGTGCATTTTACTGTATATCCAGGCTCTTCTCCTTACCCACCCCTCAGTTTTTATGTTCCCCTATAGGTTCCGTCTAAGCTGAGTTAGTGTGAGCTAGCTCACAGTTTTTTCGCCTCCAGCTCATGCATTTTTGTCTTTGCTCAAAAAGGATGGCTCCAGAGCAAACTAATTTATGCAGCAGCCAAATCGCTTGCTCACAACTTTAATGCCAGTAGCTTGACAACAAGGTAAACAAACCCTGGATATGGTGGGGTGTACTGTCATGTGACAGAAAGAGGCGGAGCTGGACCATAACCAACAGACCGAAAGGGCCAAGGATAAGAAACAAAAACCAGTCATCAAGAGGTTTATTTTAGTGAAAAATGAACCAATGGTTGGCACCCCGAAGGTGACCTCACCCTGCCATCCTGCTCTTCTTCATGTGCATCCAAAGAGAAGTAAGAGCTATGGCACACTTGCTGTGTCTATACATGTGTGGGGACTTCCAAATGGCTTGGGGGGAGTGGCTCTGTCTGCCAACTCCTAGTTGAAGACCACAACTCTAGATCATTGGGTTTTGTTTAGGCAAAAATTAGCAGATGTGATTTCATTGTTCTGGATCCAGACTTGGCAACATTATTTATTTAAAAATGGATAACCTGCTTTTCCTCTCTGAAAGTGACCTTGTTGTGGCTGACAAAAATGATACTAAATGGCAGTGATATAAAATCCACAGTCAACTGTAACAGAGAGGAAGGCTGCCAAACAGAAAAGGAACACTAAAAGCACCTCAGCCATCAATGCCAAGGAGAATAAAAATATATTGACCTGGTATCCTTGTATCCCCCCCTCTTTACCTGACATGGGTGGTTTGTTTGTTTGCCCCCACGTGTGCCATCAGATAGGCTTGCCAGCTCTGAGTTGGGAAATACCTTGGAGAATTTTGGGGTGGAGCCTGAGTGGTGGGTGTGGCCTTCTGACACACTTCTGGTGATTTCAGGGAGTGTGGCATATGCTAATGACTTATGCTAATGAGCTCTTGCACCTCTTTTTCTATGAAAGGACCCCTGCTGCAAGGCATTTGCAAGCTATTTTGCGGATAAAGTCTTGGCGCTCCGCCGTGACCTCCCCGCCACAATTGAAACAGTGAGTGAGCTCGAGGCTCCATGCATGTCTTTGAATTCGATTCTGGATCGGTTCAATTCACTCAACTTAGAGAAAGTTGACAGATTGCTCGACTATATGCCCAACCACATGCATCCTTGATCTGTACCCTTCCTGGTTGATTTAAGTTGGCCATGAGGGGTTCCATGTTGCCCTTAGGGATATTATCAACATGTTCCTCTCTGAGGGGCTGTTCCTGGGGGCACTCAAGGAAGTGATGGTCCACCTGCTCCTGAAGAAACCATCTCTGGATCCGGCCAAATTGGCTAATGGCTTACTGGCTTACTGGCTTATGGCTTACTGGCTAATGGCTTACTGGCTTACCAGCCAGTTTCCAATTTGCCCTATTTGGGCAAATTAATTGAGAGGGCAATGGCGATACAGGATGACACTTTATGGATGACACTTCCACGCTAGATACTTTCCAGTCCGGCTTTCACCTGGGACACGGGACAGAGACAGCATTGGTCGCCCTCACAGATGACCTCTGGAGGCATCTGGATCAGGGCGGGTCAGCAGTACTATTGCTGTTAGTTCTGTCAGCCATGTTTGACACGGTTGACCATTGGTTACTTGCCCACCACCTCACTGACATGGGAATTCCAGGACTTGCCTTGCAATGGCTTGTTTCCTTTCTCCAAGGTCGGGGACAAAGGATAGCACTGGGGGAGCAGCAGTCCAGGAGGCACCCACAGATGCGTGGGGTGCTCCAAGGGGCAGTGCTCTCCCCAGTGCTATTTAACATCTATATGTGCCCCCTTGCCCAGATTCCCCAGAGGTATGCTGATGATACCCAGCTCTATCTGATGTTGGGTGGCCAGTGAGACTCCAAACCGGAAGATCTGGACCAAGCCTTGAAGACTATGACTGGTTGGTTAAGGCTGAGCCGGCTGAAACTGAATCCTACAAAGACTGAGGTCTTGTGCTTGAGTTGGGGCAATCTGGGGGTGGGGATCCCACTCCTGACCTTTAATGGGGCACCATTGGTGCCAGCACCAGAGGTTAGGAGTTTGGGAGGTCCAGGTAGCAGCCACTGCCAGGTGGGCCTTCTACCATCTGTGGCTGGTCAGGCAGCTGGCCCCCTTTCTGGACCATGATGACTTGACTACAATGATCCTTGCTATGGTCACCCTGAGACTAGACTATTGTAACAGTGTCTACATGGGGCTACCCTTGTTGCAAATTTGGAAGCTGCAGCTAATGCAGAATGCAGTGGCCAGGCTGTTGATGGGCCTCCCTAGATGGGAGCACATCCAGCCTGTGCTGAGGACATTGCACTGGCTGCCAATAGCATACCAAATTTACTTCAAGGTGCTGGTGCTTATCTTTAAAGCCCTATATGGCCAGGGTCCAGCATACCTGAGGGACTGCCTTTCCCCATACATACCCCCATACAGAGAGCACTACGGTCAGGATCTTAACACCAGCTGACCCTCCCTGGCCCTAAGGTTGCGAGGCTCGCTGTCACTAGGGCTATGTTTTTTTCAGTGGTGGCTTCATACTGGTGGAATGAGCTCCCAGAAAAGATCAGGGCCCTGTGGGACCTATCGCAGTTCTGCAGGGTCTGCAAGATGGAGCTCTTCCACCAGGCTTTCAACTAGAAGCTGCCCCATTATTACCACCACCAATCCCAGCTCAGATAGTCGGCTTGAAAGTATAACATCGTGATGCTGAGATATCTACAAAATCACATGCTGTATTTGAAATTGTGAATCAGCACTTTTATTATTATTATTATTATCTGCTTGTATTGTTTGTAGGATGTTATGGGTTTTTTATAATGTTATTTAAGCACATTTATGTGCCTTGTAGTATGTTTTATTAGTGTGAGCCACCCTGAGCCTGCATGCAGGGTGGGCGGGATATAAATATGACATTCAATCAATCAATCAATAAGCCAATAAGTTCCTGCTGTTGGGTGTGTCCTATTACGCTAATGAGTTCCTGCTGGGTTTTTTCTACAAAAAGAGCCCTGATGATATCTATAACCTTGTAAAAAATGTCAAAATGAATTCTTTTAAACTATATTTTAAGAGTAATTCAAACATCATAAAAGAAAACTGAATCAAGTCAAATTTCTTTACAGAAAATGTCCTCTACAGCAGTAGACCAGGCCTTTGGAGAATGAGTCTACCCACCCTTTTCCAGTATACTGGTAGGCCTGTCCTCCAGAGAACGGGTCTACCCACCCTAGTCCATTGTATTGGTAGATCTGGCCTCTGGAGAACAGATCTACCCACTCCTTTCCACTATATTGGTAGACCTGGTCGCCAGAGAACTGGTCTACCTACCCGTTTTCTCTATATTGGTAGACTTGGCCTCCAGAGAACACTATATTGGTAGACATGGCCTTGGACCATCACCCTGCACTGAACCTTAGAAAACATACCAGCACTTGGGAGGGGGGGAGGAACTCTTGCAGTCTACTTTGTTTTTTGGGGGGCAGGGTGGTTTAGTGAAATATGACAACCAACATTACAGGTCAAGTACAGCAGAGATGGAACAACCGCTGTCAGAACTCTGCTGAACCTAACAAACAGGAAGTTGCTTAAGCGTTATCAAACTGCCCAAATTATTTATTTATTCAAATATTTATATCGCACTTTTCCCTGTTACTCAAGGCAGCTTACAAATTATATGGAAAAGCATAATAGGGGTGTGGAGGGAAATTGATCTTTCCCAGCTCTATTATACCCTATGGGGACCATTATAGTCAATGGGCCCCTTAGGGTATAATGGAGAATCAATCCAGGGATATCTTGGGCTGGGGGGGGGGGCTGTTTCTTGAGATAGATGCACCCAGGGGTCCTTTTGTAGAAAAAGAGGTGCAGGAGCTCATTAGCATACCTCATTAGCATATGCCACGTCCCCTGACATCACCAGAAGTGTGTCAGAAAGGGAATGTCAGTTTCAGCCCCATTATACCCTATAGGCCATTGAAATCAATGGCAAAAACCCATAGGGTATATGAGGGGCTGGAGGAAAGGGGGTTTGAGAGAGAGGCTTCAAACTTGCAGGATAGCTGCTGGGGCCTCTTCTCGAAATACCCACCAAGTTTCAAGAAGATTGGACCAGGGGGTCCAATTCTATGGGCCCCCAAACAGGTTGTCCCATCCCCTCCATTGTTCTCTATGGTGGGAAAAAAGTTAACTTTTTTCCTCCCATAGAGAACAATGGAGGGAATGGGGGCCACCTGTTTGGGGGCCCGTAGAATTGGACCCCCTGGTCCAATCTTCTTGAAACTTGGTGGGTATTTCAAGAAGAGGCCCCAGCAGCTACCATGCAAGTTTGGAGCCTCTCCCTCAAATTGCCTCCCCTCCAGTTGCTTTTAAAATTGCTGCCGAATTTTGGCAGCAATTCGGCAGCAGGCTGAATCAGATTAGAGAATCTGATTCGGCCTGTGGCTGTCCTAGTGGCCAATCCTGAGCTGGCGGAGCTTTGCTCCGCCTCGCTCCGGCCCCAACGGACCCCTGGATGCACCAGATTTGCAGCATTGCTGCTGTTGCCCCTCCTCAACCCCCTCAAGTTTAAAAAAGATTGGGCTGGGGGTCCAATTCTATGGGCCTCAGAAGGTGGTGCCCCCGCCCTCCTTTGTTTCCAATGGAGGAGGAAATGCCTTCTCAGTTCACTTGTGAGCTGAAGCAAAAATCCCTGTGCTGCCGGCTAAAATTCTGTGTCAGTGACCCCTAGCACAGCTTAGAGGGAACTTTGTCACCCATCTATCTTCAGATGGTGGTAGCAACTGAAGGAAGGCCCCCAAAATGACTGAGGTGTATGGGTATGTTCATATGGGAGAAGGCAGTCCTTAAGGTATGTTGGTCCCAGGCCATACAGGTCTTTAAAGGTCAGTACCAGCACCTTGATTTGTGGCTGGAAACAAATTGGAAGCCAGTCTAGATGGAACAAGACTGAACTGATATAGTAGCTATGACCCATTCCAGTTAAAACTCATTAGTAGTAGTAGTATAGTAGCTATGACTCATTCCAGTCAAAAGTTTTGGACAGTCTTTAAGGGCAGCTCTACATAGAGTGTGTTGAATCTAATCTAGATGTTACCAGGGTACACATCACAATGGCAATATTTTACCTTTTCAGAAAGGACTCCACCTAGCTCACCAGCTAAAGATGGTGAAAGACACCCCTGGCCACCATTGTGATCTGTGTATCCAACAGGAGGACCTGGTCCAACAGCACCCCCAGTCTAGGAACCTGCTCCTTTAGGGCACTGCAACCACATCCAGAACAGTGGATCTCCCATTTCCTAGGTCAGACTCTCTCCAAATCCAGTAGCACACAGAGAGCTTTCATATTCTTGAGCCAACATCATCAGAGGCATGTAGGATGTAGGAAAATCCCCCCTATCATTTCTTCATGTTTTCATATGTTGTCACTGTGGGCTAAACTTAGTATATGGACTAGCCACATGCTTGGAGACTAAGATGTTTGAAGATATCTCCTACAATTGTCCTGAGCAGCTGAATTAAGGAGGTCTCAACATAGATATCAGTTCCCAAGGATTCAGAGTTCATATTTGTCAACACTAATCTAAGATCACTTCCAGTAGCAATGGTGGGAAAGTTGTTAGGCAGGTGCTTGGACTCTATAGAATCCTCAATCTGTCCTACATGTCCGACACCAGATACATTCAAAACTGAACATGAAAAAAAAAGCTGGAGAGGTCAATGGTATTGTGAAAAACCATGGAGATTCCCATTTTATAACTGTCAGTCTGAGGGTAATGCTGCACCAAGAAGCCTAGTGAACACATTTTGAAGAGTTCTGTTCATTGTTGCTCCTTGGCACTCAGCAACAGCACTTTCAGATCCAACAGTTTGCTAATAAGGCAATCAGGATGTTGGATGAGAGTGAGGGGGATCAAAACAAGGTAACAGGCACCATATTTCTGATCCCTTTCCCTGGCTATTCTCTTTCCTGATACCATTTCTCCCACTTCCAGAAAGAGGCAAGTTAGGGAGCCTACTTCCCTCCCTGCCCATTAAAACCCAGACACATAAAGCAATAAGCAGCAATAAAACTACATTCAGTGATGTCATTAATAAACATCAAGCTGGGAGGTGTTATTTATGGTTATATGAAAGCTGCTCATTGTTTGGGCTGTGTTCATTGATTAAACCATTATTTAACCCTCTACTGTAGTTTTATTAATTTCTATGAAACTCCGTCACCCTGAACTAGCTAATGTTATCTGAATTCTGAAAGAAGTACCACACATACTAGTTAGGGAAGGGGAATGAATATTACATACTCATGGAGCTCTGTCTGTCATTGTTGGCAGTTTAGTGTATGGGTCCTCAGATCAACACCTATAAATATAACATGAATCTCAGTTGTGATCAAAGTTTGTGTTACAGGAAGCTCAATCAAATATGACTCACTGACTGTTGGCCACATTTCAACTCAGTGAAGAGTGGGGGATTAAATATAAATAGCCTGGGTGCAGTAATAAATCTAATAAGAAATCTAGGATTTCACATCATTCTGTGTAGTAGAAATGCTAAATCTCTGAGGAGTCCTAAGTGACTGTTAAATATATTTAAAATTACCTTCAAAATAATAGCAGTACAATCAATCTGTGCTTTGAATTACAAACTTTTTGATTTGAATGCATGATATGTAAATGCTTCTTCCTTTACTTGCTGACTAGGGCTGCCAAGTCCCCCGGTAGGGCGGGGGAAACACCGATTTTTCATGCTTCCCCCCCCGCGCTTTTTCAAAACTGGCCACCGAGGGGAGGCAATGGCTGCCAACAGGAGGGGAACGTCGGAGCCTGCCGGGCCCTCTCCCTTCCAGGCCTCTTAAAGGGAAATGTCTGAAGAGCCTGCAGTGAAAAGCCTCACCAGACATTTCCCCTTTAAGAGTTAGCAAGAGAGCCCCGCCCAGAGATTAACGAGGGACTAAGCTCTTACTGAAGGGCCTGCTTTTGCATGCGGCTGGTGTAAGATTGAAAGGTTGCTGCTGCTGGGCCTGGGGTAAATCGATCTGCCAGCTCTTTTCCTTCTCTCTCTCTCCCCCTCCCCCTTTCTTTCTTTTTTCTGTCTCTCTCTCTCTCTGTCCCCATCCAGCAGAGGTCTATCAGTGGCTATTATTAGCCACAAGGTCTAAATGGAAGTAAGTGCCTGTGCCAGCTCTTTTCCTTCTCTCTCTCTCCTTCTTTCTTTTTTTCTGTCTGTCTGTCTGTCTGTCTGTCTGTCTCTCTCTCTCTGTCCCCATCCAGCAGAGGTCTGTCAGTGGCTATTATTAGCCACAAGGTCTAAATGGAACACTTTGTCCGGGGCAGTGATGCTCTGCATTCTTGGTGCTTGGGGGGGGCAACAGTGGGAGGGCTTCTGGAGTTCTGGCCCCGCTGCTGGACCTCCTGAGGGCACCTGGTATTTTTGGCCACTGTTGTGACACAGAGTGTTGTACTGGATGGGCTGTACTGGATGGGCCGATCCACTGTGGCTTCTCTCCTGTTCTTATGATATGAAAATCATATTCTGCCGAGATGAGGAAGGATTCAGTAGGGCCGTTGCTCAGTGATAGAGCATCTGCTTGACATGCAGGAGGTATCAGCCTCTTCAGCTAAAAAAGGATCAGGTAATAGATGATATTAAAGATCTCAGCCTGAGACCCTGGAGAGCCACTACCAGTCTGAGTAGTCAGTACTGACCTTGATGGACCAATGGCCTGATTCAGTATTAGGAAACTTCATGAGTTAATGTGGAAGCATGTGGAAGCAACATCACAGGATGTGACATCACAAAATGATGTCACTTCCTTTCTCCTGGCTCCACCCCCAAAGTCTCCTGGCTCCACCCCCAAAGTCCCCAGATATTTCCCAAGTTGGACTTGGCAGCCCTATTGCTGACTCATATTCTCTCTGAATTATTTAATGTAAATGAGCAGAGCACACTCAAGGGGAACATGACAAACTAAGTAGCAATATAATTACTTTTGTAAAAGAAAGCCTTGTGCCATATTTTAAAGACAAAATATCTTCTATAGCTGCAATTTTTTTTAAAAAATGAAGCATTTATGTGAACTACATTGTTAATGTTAGAACCATACAGTATACTTAAGATATTTAGAAAGAACTCATAAACAGGTCTACTAAGAATTCTACTTAGCTCTAGGGTTGCCAACTCTGAGCTGGGAAATTCCCGGAGATTTTCGTGCAGAGCCTGTGGATGGCAGAATTTGGGGAGGGAGAATATGATGATCTTGCCCTCTTCCCTCCCTCACATGCAGGATTCTCCTTTTTTCTTCTTTTTTCTTGCTGAGCAGCCCCTATATCTGTTTTCTTATTATTTGTTTGTCTACAGCTGTCCTACCCAGTCACTTTAATATGTATATTTTGATGCTGGTCCAGCCCAGAGAATTGAGGGAAAAGACAAAATTATGTTCTTATATTCAGCTTCTAAAATGGCACAGAAGAGCCTTTTGAAAGTTCAAAATAAACAAAATAAACAACTTGGAGGAGAAAAGGTCAGGTGGTATATCAGGGGTAAGATGTATGAGGTGAACCAATAATAAAACTGAGGAAACTTTGTAATCACACTAACTCCAGATAATTTATTGCCAACAAGTAAGTGGTTAAGACGCTGAACTGCAGACCAGAAGATCGGTAGTTCGGCAGTTCGAGACCCGAGTGCTGCATGATGGAGTGAGCTCCCATCTCTAGTCCCAGCTCCTGCCAACCTAGTAGTTCGAAAGGAAGAAATTGCAAATAGATAAATAGGTACTGCTTCAGTGGAAAGATAACAGTGTTCCGTGCACCTTGGTGTCTAGTCATGCCAGCCACATGACCATGGAAATGTCTTTGGACAGTGCTGCTCTTTGACTTGGAAATGGAGATAAGCACTGCCCCCTAGAGTCAGATTCAACTGGCTTTCGAGCAAGGGAAACCTTTACCTTTACCTTAAGTGTTTCTGATATTCAAAAAGGATTTTTAAAACTTTGAGGAGAGAGGCTTTCTTTTCCGTTTCTGCTTAAACACTCAAGCATGGATTTCTGAGTTTCTCTGACTCTTAAAGTCTAGAAGGCAGGAACATATAACCAAGTTCCCAGAATCCTTCTATATACACAGACCAACAACATTATAGGTTGTTGTTGTTGTTATATACACAAGACCAGGAATCATTCCTCTTTTAAGAGCTATCTCCCCTTTCAATGGGTAAGGATTACTTCTCGTAACTAGAAGCAATTTCTCTTTTTGGCTTCATTGGAGATCCTCTCTGTTCCTCTCACTTCTTTTTCCTCCTTTCCAGACCATAGTTAGTGCTTAACTGTATCTTCTTCAACTGTCAGTTCCCAATTATCATTTCTTCTGACTCTCTTCACAGAATTCTCTTTGAACAGCCTGCCACTCAAAGGCTCTCAGGCTCTGGCTGTGGTCACACACACTAAATAATCCACTTTCAATACACTTTCAGTGTACTTTCCAACTAGATTTTACTGTGTGAACTGGCAAAACGCAGTTGGAAAGTGGATTGAAAGTGGACTGAAAGTGGATTATTTAGTGTGTGTAACCACAGCATCTGTTAAGCCTTGACAGTCCATCACATGGGAGCTCAGTAGGGATGTGATGCCAAAGAAGCCACCCTCTGAAGCTACAGTTGTCTTCAGGGGAATTGATCTCTGTAGTTTGGAGATCAGTTGTAATTCTGAGAGAACTCTAGCCCCAGACTGGAGGTTGGCAACCTTCTTCAAGTCTGTTCAGTGGGCTCATTTTCAAGAAAATGTTCTTTGGGTTTCATGGTTCCTCTTACTGAATAGATGTGAGATTAATTAATCTATTTTGTGACATTTTGGGTACCTTTCATTGGATTCTCAAGCCTTTCCCCTACTTTCCTCCAGGATTCTCAGGCTGCGGTCACATGGCCCTTTCATGTGGGAGGAACTGCTGTTTCCTCCCACATTTAAAGGGATCGTCCACAACAGCTGCGGCTAGTCCTGCACTGAAGCGGGCTCAAATGCATGTTCCTCCTGCGTTTTCCAACCCTGGGAAAATTGAGTGTTTTCCTGGTGTTCGTTTAAGGAACCCACAATTGAGCTATCTGGACAGCCCTCTCTAGCAATCATTTATCTATTCATTTATTTATTTATTAAATTTTTATCCCACCCTCCCCACCACACAGCAGGGCAGCTACCAACATTTTATTTAATACAATAAAATTCTATAAAACCATATTAAAACATCCAGTATAAACCTTAAAACTACATTACAAGATGGTGCTTCATCATCTCTGTTCCAGCAGCATCAACGGGCACCTTTCAGATCTCCTTTGGTGCAGATGGACCATTGGCGGACTGCAGTAGTTGGGAGAGGGGGCTGTCCAGATGCCCCCTCCCCGTTTTTTCCCCTTTTGCACTTGGGCACTTGGACACTCAAGCGCCCAAGTGCAAAAGGGGGGGGAAAGCCTGCTGAACTTACCAGGTGGCCGGCTGGGCTCGGGGAAGGGTTCCTCCCCCAGCCAATGCTGCTGCCCGCTGTCTCCTCCTCTGTCGATGATGACCACCTCCTCTGCCACCGATCGCCTCCTCTTCCACCACCACCGCTGCCCACTTCCTCCGCCACTACAGCTGCTGCCGACAGCCTCCACCACCATCAGCCTCCTTCTCCACTGCTGCCCACTGCCACCAGCCTCCTTCTCCGCCACTGCTGCCATCTGCTGCAGCTGCCACTGGTGGGGGTTGGGATGTATAAACATCCCAGCCTGAACTTAAAGAAGCAGATCCTTTAAATCCGGGAGGAGTCCCGGATTTAAAGGGCCGTGTGACCACAGCCTCAGTTTCTGTATAGGCTACAAGAGGAAGTGTCTAAAACTGGAAAGTGTCTAAAACTTTTGTGCTCTTACTGTCTCCTAATCTTTTTTTTAAGCACAAAAATCTTAAAAGCACCACTGGGCATTTGTGTGGAGGCAGACCTCAAACACTTTCTGTGTCAAAGTATATCTACATATCAGCATCTATAATTTCTCTGACTGATACTTTGAAAAATCATATGACAATGACACTAAAGCTGGGGAAATATCCTCTTAGCTTTTTATATAGCCTTGTTGGTGGAGAGGCAAGAAACTGCTATTCTGCCCCTAAAGCTAAGTAATAACAATGTGAGGGATGGTTCAGGGCACTTTGAGGTTGACCTCATGGTATGCATCTCTCAGTCCTAATTTAAATTTTCCATTCCAGCATGCTATAAACTATTAGGACTTGTGCTGCCTTTGTAGTATAAAGAATCCATGAAGGTGGGATTAATTAAGATCAGGTGAGATGTCTTCATCCAAGCCAGGATGCTTCCATCTTCAAAGTAGAATCCTGAACTGTGATGAGGTGATGAGGATATGTGTGGCTCTTGCTAGGCATTCCTGATCCTAGTCTCTACTTACAGGTAAAAGCAGGCAGGGACTCAAGTCTGCTAATTCCCCTTTCTTTCCAATTTTAACCTCCCCCCAACTGGTTCTCAACTGCCTTCCTTATTCCATGCTTTTTGAAGTCAATACAATTTTTACTGGGCTATTGTGAGGGTACCCCCCCCCCCTTCCCTACAAATTATTATTCCTTGGTACAGTTTGGGAGTCCCCTGCGTTGCCAGTGAGTGGCCCTATTATCCTGCCCTACAGATAAGCCTAGAACCATTGGAGTTGCTGTTAGAAGGAGTAGTTGTTAACAACTCATTATCTATCTCTGACATAATGGGTGTGTTCAGATGGCATGCTGGAGCCGGCTGGAGCCAGCTTGAAACGCCATGTTCCGGACCGGCGCGAAGCACACGCAAGCAGCTCCCCAGCATCTACACGGGAGCATGCGTTGGGCTTTTAAAAATTTTTTGCTGCTTGTGCATGTGCATAAGCAATCACCTGAAAATACAATCTAGCACATGCACAAAAGCAGGAAAGCAAAGCCTCTCACTCACCCAAGCTCCGTGGCTTCCTTGCGCTGAGAGAACACTTCCCTTTAAACTTTTACCCCAAAACTGGCCTCCATGGCATCCGGAACGGAGAAGTAGTGGCCATTTTTTAAAACATTTATTTTTTGGAAAAGTGTAGAAGCGCTCATGCGCATATTGCTGAAGGTAAAAAAAAAATGATGGTCAAAAAGTGGAAGCCAGAGGCTTCCACGGGGGGAGGCCCTTAAAGACTCGGAAGTAGCTCGGTGACAGCTCTGCGATCACACGGGGAGAAGGCGGCTTGAGCCGGAAGAGGATGAGAGAAACCACCTTGGGACCTGGTCTCAAAAATGCGATGCTTTGAGACGGCATTTGGTCCGGTAGGTGACGGTTGGGGATGAGAGGCAGCTGTGGCTGTCTGAACACACAGATTTGAGCCAGCTCAAAGTGTTTCAAACCAGCTCAAATCTGTGCATCTAAACACACCCAATGTGTATTAACAGACACATATTTTTAAAAAGGCCTTGTCAACAGTTTTGTGTGTTTTTTTAATTGTGCAGACTCATGCATATAGATGTACTTCTGTATGTTGGGAGATTTTTGTTCAGATTTAGAAGCAGCAACTATTCAAGATATGAAAAGTCTTGATTGCACTGTTAACCTGCAAAATCAACGATCAAGACAAGGGAGATGAGATGTCTTTAGCTTACATGAAGTAGATGCCAGGAGACAGCTTTGATTCAAATGAGCCACCAGTCAAGAGCCCAACCACTTGTGTTTGTTAAAAGGACAAAGAAGGACTCCTTTGACCAGTGGGATCTCTAGTAATGATTGGCCTAGCCTTGCCCAGTCATAGTTATTACTCTTTTGATTTAGTATTGTTTTAAATTGATCTTCCCTCGCCTCCCAGTTTTCTGTTGTTTGCAGTTCTGACTATAAATACTTATGGCTGATGGATGAATACTTCATGCATCTCAGAAAATTAGCTCTTATTCACAAAAAATTATGCTGGAATACATGTTGTAGCTCTCTAAGGTGTCATTGCACTCCTGCTTTATTTGGCAGTGACTATGTTTCTACTCTGAATTAATTTCTTTCTTTTCTCCCTGTTTTATCTTCACCACTAAAGGTGCTGGTGGCTGGACTCCATTTGTGTCAAATAAATATCAGTGGCTTCAGATTGATCTTGGTGAAAGAACTGAAATCACTGCTGTAGCTACACAAGGTGGATATGGGAGTTCTGACTGGGTAACAAGCTACCTCCTGATGTTCAGTGACAGTGGAAGAAACTGGAAGCAATATTGTCAAGAAGAAAGCATTTGGGTATGTTGGGGATCTTGTTTTCAGTATGAGGTCATATTATATTTGTACATTGCTAAAACATATTTTATCAAATTAAATTACAAAAATTTAAGTAGTAGGGGTTGAAATCTCTTATATTTTTAAAATCTTTCCTATCAATAGGATTGATCAATTACTTTTCAAATGTCTTAGTATTACTTTAATATTGAGTTAGAGCTGGCAAACTACTGTCATAGAGCTGAGTGTACATTATGGATCACAGTCCACCAGGAAATTCTCTTGCACTTAATCCATTGAAATGAACAAGACCTATGACCATGTACATTTTAATCTACAGGCATGTTACATGTAATGCATTTGTTAAAATAGTTTTCTCATAGATACAATATAAGAAATATTTCTTCTTCCTTTTGATATGTCAGACTTCACTAGATGTATGAAATAATTTTGACAATCTTCAGACAGACAGGTGGCAGGAATCAAGGTGAGCAGACAGGCCAGAAGCAGGCAGGTGAGAGTCTGGGCTGGTACAAGGCAGGCAGGATTAGGCCATAATAGGCATGAGGCAGGGTATGGAGGCAAGCAGTCAGAAGCCCAGGCAATGATTGCAAGCTCTATGGGAGCTGTTGAGGCGCTCAAACTCCCAAGCTTCTGCAGTCTTCTATAAGAAGCTGGGGTACTTGTTCTTTCCAATGACCTGGCTAAAGTCCTGTCTCCTGTCAAGAGTTACTACACTTTATCTCCCACCTGGGACAGACTGGAGAGAGGCCAACTCTAGGCTACTTGTCATGTGCTCCATCACTGAGTCGCTGTCTCTGCCTTGGTCCTCCTTCATTTCTGATTCCGAGGTTCTGGGAGGACCTTTGTAGGTATAGGACCTTGGCAGGCGGCTTCAGGTCATCAGAGGCTGTCAATGGGGTACAGAGCTTTCTGGTTGGTTCCTGCTCTCTTGGCTCACCAGAAGTGGGATCCACAACTGGTTGCTGTTGCAGGATCACGGGATCTGCTGTGGAACATTCAGAGGGGCCTGCATCTCAGAGATTTCAGGGCCTGAGAGGAACAAGGAGTCATCTGAAGAGTCTGCACCAGGGGAACTGGGGCAAACTATGACAGCTAGCTTGACTCAAACTTCGATAGTTCAAGTAAGTTGTTTTGCTCTGTGACAGAATCATAACTGCTGTTTAAGGTGCAGCACAAAATTGTAGCTACCAGACATATTCAAGTTACAACCTATTTCAAAAGAAAAAGATCCTTAATGTCTGTTATTCAGGATTATGAGATTAAGTAGCCTCCCCCCATTTGCAGTTACTGGCAGGTTGTTCTTTTGGCAGTGCTGATGATTCAGAGTGGTCTGCTTATGTTTCTCACAAGATATTAAACTATTATGAGAGAGATTAAGGTTTTAAAGAAATTGGCGGATGATTCAAGAAAGGAATGAAGGGATATAACACTTTGGAAAATTTTAAAAAATTATAGTCAGTTTGGGATTTTGTTCCTCCTAAATAATTTGGTGTCATCTGCAAACGTCTCTCTCTCTCTCTCTCTCTCTTACTTTCACTATTCCCCTGACTTACAAACTTTTCTCTCTGGCAGTGCCCCCAATCTACCCTGCCCTCCCTACCCTGCCATTCTCTGGCCTGGAATAAGCAAGAGGAGGGGAGCACACCAGAGTGAGGCCCTCCATTTATGCAGATCCACGTGTGGAGGTCACCCCACTGCTCTCCCCCCACATGCTTTTGCAGCAAACTGCCACCTGAGCACAGATGCGGGACTCTTGCTTCTGCCAAAGGTTCCATCTGGCTCATTGGGAAAATTAGGCACAGCAGTCCTGTGGCTGGAGCCCACATCCAGGAGGAAAAGTAGCAGCTGACTGAGCCTCCCCTCCAAGTGTGGGTGGGCTGGGCTGGGCTGCAACTGTGGCATATACTGGCAGGCAGGCAGCTCCTTTGAGCCTGCCCAGGCTCTGCTTTGGAACCTTCATCTGCTGGTTGAGGCTGCTGGAGAGGGGGACTGAGAAGTGATGAATGTTTTATGGGCTCATGTGGTTTGACATGAAAGGAACTGGCCTAGAGTGGATTTACTGGCTGGAAGACAGAGCGAGAGCGAGAGAGCGATGGGATAGAAGGGGAAGGAGGGAAGGGGGGAAAGGCCAGGTAGGGGTGCAGAGAAGCTGCATGAAATGACATCAGAAGTGGCATAAGTACGTGGCAGCAGTGCCCCCCTATCAAGAATGTTCTAGCTACAGGGCTGTCAGGAAATATATAGAGGAAAAGTTGAAGCTTTTTAGCCTAAAAAGTTCTGTTGACCATTCTTTTGTTATATTGTTAGCTTCTTGATGGTTGTAAATTAAGAGTTAATCCGATAAAGCTGCAGAGATTCAGCAGTCTGAAAAGCAAACTTTGCTGACACAGTTTATAAATCAGGAAACATTACAGTGACTTGGAACAGTACTGAACTTTAAAAGTAGGTATAAAATGGCATAAACAGATGGAATTTATTCAACAACAAAACAATCCATGCAGTAAGAATTGGGTCTTCTTAAATACAGAGATATCCTAAAAGACCCACAAACATTTATTCCCAGTCTTTAGAACACTTTGATCCACTTCAATCTAGTCTCAAATAAGAAGCATTGGGCAGCATCAATTTTCTACTTTAAGCAACATTAATTTGCCTTTTTAAGATTTGTCCCCCAATCCTTTGACTTTCCCCATAATGTACTTATTTGTTTGTCTTTACATGTTACAGCTAAAACCTTCATTTGTATCCATTTTCTCTTTAATTTATTTTGTAAATAAAATATAGATTCTAAATAAGGTCAAGTGGGCTTGAAAGTTCTTCTTTCTACATCTTTTTTTTTTTTGGCCTGCTTTTGGTCTGTTTTGAAATATTGTGATTTAAGCTTCTTGAGCCACTAGTTACTATACAGATGGATACCAGCAAAATAAGACAGGAGCCAGTGGCACCTTGAGACTCAGAATTAATTCCACATTAACTTTTCTGTGTTGGAGCTCACTTCATCAATTCTGGCTGTGGTCACACAGCCCTTTAAATCCGGGAGCCCTCCTGGATTTAAAGGGGCCACGTTTTTTTACTTCAGGTTGGGATGTACACACATCCCAACCCTGGTGGTGGTGGGTGGTGGCTGATGGAGGAGGAGGTGGTGGCGGGTGGCCATGGCAGGCAGCAGAGGCGGTGGCGATGGAGGTGGCGGAAGAAGTGGGCAGTGGCGGGTGGTGGCGTTAAAGGTGTGTGACAGCGGCGGAGGCAGCTGGTGGCAGCTTTTGTGGGGGAGGCACCCTTTCCCGAGCCTCGCTGGCCACCTGGTAAGTTTGGGTTCCCCCCCTTTTATACTTGGGCACTTGAATGCCTAAATGTAAAAGGGGGGGGAATGGAGGAGGGACGATCTGGACAGCCCTCTCTCACAATGATTGCGAGAGAGGGCTGTCCAGATAGGCGCAATTGCAGGTTACTTGTGCGACCACCAGGAAAATACTCAATTTTCCCGGGGTCAGAAAATGTGGGAGGATCCCACAATTGAGCCTGCTTCAGTGCGGGTCTAGCTGCGGCTGTTGTGAACGGTTCCTTTAAATGCGGGAGGAAACAGTGCTTCCTCCCACATTAAAGGGCCATGTGGCCGCAGCCTCTGACTCACAAATCTTTTTGCTGTAATAAATTATCTCAGTCTCTAAAATGCTAGTGGTGTTCTGCTTTATTTTAGTTATTGCATAGTATACAAGAGGACAATGAGCCAAGAAATTTTAACCTGAACATATAATTCAAATGTCTCACTATCCACATTTAGGCATTTACAAGTTTTCAGATTTTCCACCATGTTCCCATCACTAGCTGAAAGTGTTCAACTTTGACTGGATCGTTCACACGCTTGTTTTTATACAGCTGTGAAACAGACACAGAATAATTTAGTAACTATAAAGCTGGTATTATTTTTGAAGATAACCTGAGGGAAAAGCAGACTAAATACATAAAATTGACTTGTTAAGAATATAAAATGTAAATATTAAAGCAGCACACTTTAAAAAAATACCGTTATATACCACACTCCTCCAACTAGTTACTTTGCTGAAGTAATTAATTTGTTAAGTATTTACTTCTGATTTAGGATTAAAGTATTTTAGGTCTGAATATACTTTACTATTGTACTTTTTGTAAAAGTTCTGAAATACGTTGACCATAAAAGTTTACTTAAATCGATTTTTGAAAATGACAGAAACAGGAAAGCATAACTGATGAAGCAGTTAGTTAATCTCAGAGTAAAGATTGAGGTAATTTATATTCAGGCAACTCATGTCAGTCAGGGAATTGAACTTTAGACAACAAAGGCTATAATGTGTATCTAAGTCCACTGTGTTCCACAGTTTATGGAAGTGGATGCTTTAAAGGAATTAAAAGGTCATAGATCAAACATATCAGTGCATTCTTTCTCTCCACAATTACATTGCTTTCAAGGTAATCAGGAGCGCTGGGAATGAAATCTATCTTTGAGAATAATGAGGTCAATGTAATTTGTTGCTGGGTATGTAGAATATTTTGCAAATAGGTGTACAGTGTAGTATATGGAACCTGTGTCTTTAAGAGACAGGCTTAGTTCCGAAGTGGAACTCCCTCTCTTCACATGAATGGATGTGTCTTCTGGAATATGCTAGTTAGAACTGGGTGGTTAGTAGTTAGGACTAGGGGTGTGTGCCTGGTATATACCAAGCTGAATAAAGATGCAAAAAAATATCTTATTTATTCAGCCGAATCAGCTTTTCCAATATTATTCAGCTTTCATTTGGGCTCAGCTGAAGCAGCGTGAGTTCACCCACCGTTCGGGTTCCTTGCGCTGCTTCCAGATTCCTCATGCGTGGCTTAGCTTTGCAAAAGCTATTTACAGGGAAAGTTTAGATACCTTCTATAACGAAGTCGACCCCTCACCTATTCACCAACCAGTCCCCTAACTCTGACCGACAGCGAGCGAGTGGATCTCCTGTCTTACTTTGGGTGATGGGGTCCCTGAGGTAACCTGGATCAGCCTCTCTCTAAATAATAATAAACCCGCTGACCAGTTTCCTCCAATTAAAGTAGCTACAGTTTTACAATATAGTCTCTTCGGGGTTTGTTGATATTTGGTCTCTGCGTTTAGTATCTGAGGTAAATATTTGGGACCCTGTGTACTTTGGTCTGAAATCCCTTTTCAAAAGGCACCACAGCTTTTCTTTTACTGAATACAACTTTATTGGTACAATTGAGTATAAGTGGGGGGATATTGCGGAGATTGCTTATATTGTCACGATGTTACTGTTTCTGATGTCACATTAAGCTTTACTGTTTTACAGACTCATGGTTACTTTGTTGCAGAGGGTATGTTTTGATTCACTTTGCACACACTCGCTAAACACTCAGACTTCACCCTCCTGTCCTGCTGCGTGGAGATGTACAGTTTCTTGGCTTGGTACCCCGGTCTCACACTAGCCCCAGTTGGCTCTTGACCGTCCTGCCCCTCAGCCTCACTAATCTCCCTTTCAGTCAGGATCCTTTGGTTGACAGTACTGAATAGCATTTGTGTGTATTCTTAAGTTCACTTGTCTGCTCCCACTCTGGCAAGTCAGACACCTTAGCTCTTCTCACTGAGCTTTCACACGCTGTTCGCTCCCACAGACCACCGAGGGACACGGACTGCCCTTCTGCTCTCTCTGACGTCCCAGGCTGGACTCCCTCTCCACCTCACAGTTCTCTGACTGTCCATTCCTAACTGACCACTCCGACAGTTATCTGTCTATCAACAGTGGGTTCCGAGCCCTTGGGCCCCCACCTTTTCAAGTCATGTGACTTTCCAGGCATTCTACTCTGCCCCTTTAAGTTCCATTTCATCACACCTTCCCTTCCCTCCCTGAGTCATGTCACAGTGGTAGCACACCTCAGAAAGAGAAATTAAGGTATTTAAAGAAACATACCTTCACTTTCCTTGCTGAGGCATGCTGCTGCTGCAGCGTGACTCAGGGAGCTAAAGGGAAGGTATTTAAACTTAAATACCTTCCATTCCCTGAGTCATGCAGAAGCAGCGGCAAGCCTCAACAAGGGAAGGGGAGGTATTTAAAGAGTTGGAAGTTGCATCACAGTAGCAGCACATTTCAGCAAGGGAAGGGAACGTATTTAAAGAGACCACAGTCTCTTTAAATGACTTCCCTACAGTTGGTGAGGCATGCCACCACTGTGGTGTGACTCGGGGATTGAAGGTAAGGTATGAAGCTTAAAAAATTCAGCAATACCAATTATTTCCCGAATCCCAATATCACACCAATATTTGGATTTGGGAATACCAGTATATACCAATATTGTTGGGGGTTGGTATACCTGAAACTGAAAAATACCTTTTTTTTAATGCACACCCTTAAGTAGGAATCCAGCTTTTGTTAATTCTAAGTTGTCCCCTGCCTCCCTGTTCTGCACATTAAAGAAGGTTTTGAAGACATCCTGCCTGCTATGTCTCTCTGGCCTTAGGGCAGATCTTTTACTCACCTCCACAATGAACACACTTTACAGAAGAGCCAAACACCACATACAAACCATGATCTGAGTATGAGGATAAAGTACCTCTGTAAGCATTCACATTCTTGCTTAGTCAGTTTTGATTTTGATGATGAATTATCACCAAACTACTATAGCAATTACAAGCTTTGTTTGAGTGTATTACCAATTTTCTAGTGTTTTCAGTTCTTGAATATAGTTGACTAGGAATAAGGCCCATTGTGGAAATAAATACAAGGGGCTCTAGAAAGAGGCTCTGGGAGACTGCCAAAGCCCTGGGCATTCAGTGTCAATTTGCTGTGGCAACCTCACCAGGGTATAATGACACAGAGTCCACCATTTTCTCCAGGGGAACTGATCTCTGCTACCTGAAGAGCAGTTGTAATTCTGAGTAATCTCCATCCCGCATCTGGAGATTGGCAACAGTGGTTCCCCAAGAGGGAATAGCTGGTTTGGAGGGCAGAGTCCATGGCATTGTATCTGTCTGAGGCCCCACCCCTCCTCAAACCTCACCCTCGCCAGGCTCCATCCCTCAAATCTCCAGGAATTCCCCATCTGGAGTTGGCAACCCTATTTCTCTCCCAGCCAAGCCTCAACCTACCTTTATTTCCCCCTCACTCTTCATCTTTCTATCTCTTCTCCCCACACACACACACACTTTACCGTGCTCTGAAGCCCTGACAGCCATGTCACCTTCTTTTCCTGCACTTTTTGGCCTTGGGGCAGCTGGGAACTGTGGGCCAGCAGATGAGGAAGCCCCATTCAACCCAGTGAGTAATACTTCTGCAGGCCCCTCTCTGGAACTACAGCTCAATTGAACCTTATGGAGGAACATTTTACCACAGATAGCAGCCATCTTACAAACACAGGTAACTGCCATTTCGTTACACCTGCCAACAGCCACTGAGGTAACAGTTGGTCCCACACAGGAGGCAAGCAGAAGAAGCATCTTCATCAAGAGAAAAAGCCATCTGCCAGAAATTCTGACAGGGCACAGAGGCTGAAAGAATGGGCAGGGAAAAGGAGCAGACTTAGCACCCAGTCCTGTGAGTGTTGCACTATATGCCCGCTGTGTGACCAAGCCCCTACATTGGGCCATGCTGGAGACATAGTCTGCAGCCAGAGATGTTGATGGATCTGATCTCACAGGAGCACTGGATGCATGGTGGTCATCATTTGGAATTCCTCATCATATTGGAGCCAAGCCGAGCCAGTAAAGCCAGGATAGGCCTTGCATATAATATCTAAATATTGGAACAGTGACGCAATCTTCCAGTGTTACGCCCATGAGATCACCCCAGCATGTTGGATTCACTGGACTAGCTACTGCCAGTGAACCACGAGAATATAGCAGAGTGCACACAGGCTTAAATGCAGGAAAACTTGGGACTTGGTGTGGCAACACACAGAGTCACATGGAGTCAGCAGTCAGTCTAAAAACTAATAAGTATTTATTAAAGGAAATACATGCTTGAGAGTGCAGGTAAGAGATAAATATAGATTACCTATTCTAACTAGCTGGATGCTGTTGGATGCTGGATGCATGTCCAGCCTCCATCTTCTTGTGTGCAAGAGAGAGAGAGAATGGAGACAGAGAGGAAGACTGAAGCAGAGGAAATTGCCCCTAAGAGTAGTATTCTACTTCAAAGGAAAGTATCAGATAGCAGGAAGGAAAGGATGCTCTGTGTGTCCTGACCTCTCTATCTGTCTAAACTCTCTGGTGCCATCTTCTCAAGTCTGAGACAGGAGACAGTGCCAAGTCCTCCACTTCTAACACAGCATAAATGAGAAAACCCGGCAACCAATTGGCCCAGATCCGATCTACCTTTCTCCTCTTCAAAATCTCCTTATCCCTGTCATCCAGCTCATCTTTGTCCTTCTTTTCCATCTCCTAATAAAGAAGGCTAAAGAAATCTACACACTTCCATTTACAAATCTTTTCCCATGTTGCAGGTAAAAGATGGTCCCCCAGAGGCAAAGCCACATCATGGTGTACAGAGAAGAAGACCTTGCAGGGGGCAACAAGAAGACAATTAGATAGGATAGTGAGGTCAGCACCTTCTCTCCTGTTGTCTAGTTCCTTGTCTGTCTCCAGAGATTGCTACTTTTAGGGCAAATTTCCCCCTTCTTCTCAGAAGACACTCAGTCTTAGCTTCTCTCTCAGCTAGAGATATAGTTAGGAACCTATCTCTGTCTCTCCTCTTTCCTATCAAGTATATTAACTCCTAAATAAAACTTTATCTACTCTTTAATCAGGTTGTGAACCACTGCTATGTTAATTACTCTGGTAACATAAAAGGACCAGGGAAGTAGAATAAATGCCTTTGCAGTATATCTTGGGATTGGGTAAAAGTAGCATTGGCTACCATAATACTAGCTGTGGAACAAAGTAACCCCTTGTCAGACAACCAAACTATATGCTGAATGTGCAAAGAGGAAGGGAACACAGTAAGATCCCACTGCAGCTTCTCTGCTAGTGAATGTAGATGCTCTCATGTCTGATTCAGTGCTGCTTTGGTCGCACACAGCTTATAGACATGTAGTGCTGGTTACGTTGCAGTATTTAAAATTTTAAGATGAAGATAATCATATATCCAGCTTCCAGAGGAATGTTTGGCATTGTAGTGTTCCATTTAGCAGAAAAAGCAATTTCCAATCTGTCCCAAACTTGCTGTGTGAGGCCATTTCTTGTGTGTTCAGGAAACTGTGAAAACATAGCTGGTTTATGTACAGCCTCTGGGTTGGATTTATGAGGGTCAAGGAGGGGAGTGATTTTTACTGATCTCTCCTCCCATTAAACTCCCCCATCCCATTACTGGTGGGATGGGGAAACCCTAGGAAATCAGATGTGTCCAAAGGAGGCAGATTCAGAGAAAATCCATCTCACTTTCTTGTGTCCATAGAAATCTAGGAAGAATAGAAGTTAGAATGTCCATAGGTTCTATACATGCAGGGGGGAACTCTGCAGAAACCAATATCTTTAACTGCACATGCAAGTCCATGCCCAGACAATCTGTTCTGACAGTCTCCTGAACAGGCTAGGGGAAGAGGATGCACACTGGCATGAACCTGTTCTCTCCCCGTATGTGTTCAATATTTATTTATTTATTTATTTATTTATTTATTTATTAAACTTATATCCCGCTCTCTCCACCCAAAGGCAGACTCAGAGCGGCTTACAACAGAGGTTAAAATACAATTCATTTAAAATAACAATTAAAATTAAAACTTCCCTTACTCTATATATCCTCCACTGGCGGCATGTCAAATCTACTCACAGGTGGGTCCCAGCAGGTAGGTCATATGTATTTCCTGTATAACAGGTTGGTAGATGTAATTACCAGTAGACAAAACTGGCAGATATTTGCAGTTTGATTGTCTTAATGGGCTTTAACTTGTCTCCTATGATCAAATTAGTGCAGAGTGCAGACCAGTGACTCTTTAGAGAGGGGTATTTGAAAATAAGGACAGTGTTTAGATGATGGCAGGAGACAGAGACAGAGACAGGAGCAGACAGCCTGCTGGAGTGCAAGAGCTCTCTCTTTCTCTGGGGATCTATTGAGAGTGCCTCTGTGTCTCTTCTTGTGCTCTGTGTGTATATTTGTAAATTAATCAAATACTAGAGACATAAGTCTCCTTTTCTCTCTCTTCCCCCTTCCCCCCAGTAAACATTGGTTCATGGAACTTTTCACCATGCAGGGAACTGGGTATACATAACAGTAAATTTGCTCATATACTCAGTAGATGGCTTTACACAAGCTATTATAATCACCTGACCTACCTTACAAGTTGCTTTTCATTATCAGTGATATATTTGAAGCACTTTCTGTACTCTAAACCACTGTATAAAAAACTAGATTGTGGACCCTCATAGTGTTGTGTGGCTCAAGGAAGGCACTGCATTTCCAGAACAGCAGAACGGTCAAATTCTCAGGTTGTTACTTCCAACTAGAACCCCTGTTTCAACTGATGTGCTGTTCTGGGGAGTCCACTGATCCATGGGGGCATGATTTTGGAGGGCACGGAAGGAGGGGGTTGGTGGGAATTTTGCTCTTTTGTAGTGCATTTACAGTTGCCACTACATAGGATATAAGCCTAGGTATTCCTTAACATGATGTGAATAAGAGTAGTACTATTAATATCATGTCGCCCTACTGTAGTTTCATAAAGTAATAATCAGGCATGACTTTCCTCTATCTTAATGCACTTACAAAAATGAATATATTTTTTGCTTGTTTCACTGACTGATCCAGAGCATGGAGAGGACAGTAGGGGGTTACTGTATTGTTTTTGTTTTGATTGTTATTTGCACAAGCCAGGGACCCACAAGAGTCATCGGGGAATCCCATTATTTTTGGCATGCCATGCTGGGTAGCCCTCTCTCTAGGCCACCTATTCATTGGCCAGTCCACCCACCTGCAATGCCCCTGCTTGTGTAGCTCACACAGTGATGTGGGGCAGCTGCAAATCCTGCTGCCCCCTCCTCCCTTTGCCCTCCTTCCCCTCCTGTCTCCCACATGCACCCTCCTTGCAGCTGCCACTGGTACAAAAATGGCTTTTTAAAGCAGCCTAGCCTCACTTGTCTTGCCAAACCTGCTACCTCTGCTACATGTGGCTGACAGCAGTAACAGACAAGAAGGAGACATACATGAAGGACAAGGTTTTCCTACCCACAGAATGGCAAAAAATAAAAATTAAAAATCAGAACCTTAATTTCAACAGCTACATACCATCCTTGACAGGACCTAATGACACTAACACACCTGCTGTGGATGGCAGTGTTATGCCAAGAGGTGATCTCTTGGACCAGGTTCCCTGCAAAGCCCCTGAAAAATTGTTTTTCTCCTCTCCAAATGTAGATTGCTAGGAGAGAGTGTTGCTTTCTGACCCTTACTCAGGGTCTCCAAAAGGAATTGGACTGGTGAAAACAAACAGGCTGTCCCTCTGATGCCCCCTCCAGGACTCCCACAGAATTTGACTCCATGGATGAGGAGCCCAATACCAGAGTCAGCTAGTCCAGGAAACTAGGGACACGGTGAAAAACAGCATCAATAGCCTTGAGCTGAGGGTCATAAGATGGGGCTTGATCTCCTTCCAAACTGAACTGGATGAAAGAGATGCAGGTGTCTTCAACTTCACGGCAGACTGTTTAAACAGATGCAGATTAGATCAAACAGAATGGTGGTTACACCAGGAAGTGTTCCAACAAATATGTATCCAATTCAGATTTTGCATCCTAGGAAAACTATCAGATTCCAGCCCTCCCTACCCCCTAGACATGATGTCATTAAGCATTCATATATAAATGGCCCTCCCAGAAGATGTCCCCAAAGTAATATAAAAAGTAGTGAACCAAGGGGCAGAAATCCCCTTTGTAACCCCTCATTGGCCCAGGAGGGTGTGGTTTCAGGATCTGCTCAGGTTGTTCATTCTTTGAGTTTTTACATATGCTAAAAAAATTATCTAAATGGTTCAAAATGAGCTGCAAAAACTCTGTCTGTCTCTCTGATTTAACTTTTGGAGACAGTAGAGCAACAGTCAAATCCTGGAGAGTAACAATTCAAGCTATCTACACTAATGTTTTAATGTGGCATGCCAAATGACTATAGCAGGACAAAATTGGGACAGTGGTTTGCCAGAGATAGCAACTAGGAAGCTTGTGTTGGAAGTTGGAAAGTATATTTAAAATGTACTGGAAGTAGGGTCCCTGTCCCTTGGAGCTTACAATTTAAACATAGAGAAATAGAAGATAATGAAGGGAGGGGAGGGGAGGGGAGGGGAAGGGAGGGGGAGATAAACCAGGAAAGAATATGTGCCACTTCTAGTTGCATGTATTTAGGCTTAGTTTCAATAGGATGGGGGCCTAGAAAGTAGAATTAATCCTACTTCAACACCTGAAACACATTGCACAACTGGACGGAAACTGCTGCGGTTAGCTTTCAGTGCTGACTCTAGCTTTTTATTTTTGGCACCTCAAACTGTGAACACCTTGAATCCTATTCATTTCTAAATAATATTTTCCAAGTAGGTCTGCTTGGCATCACAAGTTCTGCTAAAATTTGGTTCAAACAGCCCCCAGCCCTTGCGGCTCAAACAGCCCCCAGCAAGGAGAGACAGATCATTAGTTTGGGCAGCAAAAAAGTGCCGCATATGGGCCTTCATGTGTGGGCAGGGCCAAGGGGCTTATATTCCAGCCCCCACCTCCCGGCCACATTCATCAGTAGGCTTTCGGCCCACCCTCCTGCCCTGTTGGTAGTACAGGCTTTGGCTGGTCTCCCAGTTTAGAGGCCCAGTAGGAATTTTTCACCTACTCCTAATTGGCTTTATGACAGGGGTGTTTTTGCCTACCTTGTACTGTGGCAGTGGCGCAGGGAACTGTTGGGGTGGGCTGTATCCATTAGGTTGGGCACTTTGCAGGTGGGCAGGGTTCTGTGTGGATACAGATTGTGGTCTGGTGAGCACCAGCTGACACCCCTTTTGGGGGGTTAAGGGGTCTTGTGAGTACAGTCCTTGGGCCCCATGGCCTGGGGTGGGGAAAGCAGACTGCCTTAATGACTGCCCTGGATAGGTCATCCCTTTGAGCCTTGTGGCCTGGGGGATGGAGTTCCAGGGCTGTCTTCCAATTGCTAGCTGGCCGGGCGTGAGCCACAGCCTAATGGCTCCTGCTCAGGGTAGGGTGGCTTACTCTATTTCACATGGCAGGGGAGGGGTCTTTGGACCCCTGGCCTTGACCATACTGCAAGCATGTTTTGACCGTACTGTTTTCCAGGTTAATGTTGACAGTTAATAAAGTGGCCCTTTAGTTAACTCAACACTGGTGTCTGTCTTTTTATTCTGGCTTGGGGGGGGTGAAATTTATATAAACAATCTTTAAAAGTGAGATAGTGTTAGGTAACTGTACAAAATAGATTTAAGGTGTACATTTCCACATCACAGTCTTTAATGCAGAACATGTTATAGTGATTGGCAATTCTCAGTTTTAAGAGGATCTTATTGTTGTTTGATCTTTATATATAAGATAACTTTTTAAAGAGAAATTCTGCATGACTGTCAATGTTTTCCAGTTTAATGGTTTAACAGAAACAGAAATAGCTATTTCTGGTGCATGTCATAAGAAATTGATATTGGTTAATAATTCTGAATGGTGATGCTTCAAGCTTCATATTCACATAGCCAGTATAGCAGAAATCCATTGTTTCTTAATAATTGAGAAACAATCCTTAGTGATTTTGGAGATTAATAATACAATCCAAAAATCGATTTCAGGTTTTATTTCAAATATATGTGGGCAGGGAACTAAAGATGCACACAGGACTATAGAAATCCATCTATGCATGCACCTCTGCAGTGTCTTTTCCTCACTGTAATTTTTTTGTGTTGAACTGAATGCTTTTCTGCCGGCTTCTCCATCATTCAGAAGTACTGTATGTACTCAAAAGGAAGATGACCCTAAATGTAAGATGATGTTATACACTACCCTAAAATGTTATACACAACAAATATTATTACTGGACATAACTGTAACTTGTATGCAAATTTAAAATGATTCCTCCCAGGAAAACACTAGTCTTGCATTTGAGTAAATAGTATACCTTTTGAGCCAAGGTGGCTGAGGAAAAGAACGGTGATAGGAAGAAGGCCTCAGGGATCCACATATGGCTCTAGAGTTACTTGTAGGTTTTCTCTAAAGGCTCCAAAGTTTTCTGTAAGTAGGTTTGCCAGGTCCCAACTGGCAATTGGCAGGGGACAGGGGGACTTACTGGGAGCAGGAGGAAGGCCCAGCCAATGTTGCAGTAACGTGTCTACGTCACTTTTGACATGACTCAGAAGTGATATCATCACACAGTGACCTTGGGTGACACTCTGGTATTTGGGCAAAAGCTCTGTGGTAAATTTGGCTTCCTGGCAACATGACTTCCGGGTCATGTTGGAAGTGATGTTGACATGTCACTGCAACATCTACTGAGCCTTGTTCTTTTTGGGGGGTATAACACCAATGACCTCTCCCCGGCTGTTGGCTGTGACTGAGCTGTAGTGCCCCTGCCTACATGTATATTTCTTTATACTGGATTCAGTTATTGTGTTGTGAGGTAACTGATCAATCCCAATTTTCTATATCTGACCAGTTCCCTATTTCAGTAGTCTCTTCGGGGTTTGCTTTATAAGTCATCTCTTCTGGGTTTGCTTTATAAGTCGTCTCTTTGGGGGTTTTCTATCTATGTTCTAGATATATAATGAGGACCTCTGTCCAGTATACTCTTTACCACAGACTTCAGGCACCAGTGCTTGTAGACATCAAACAGCACTGATCTTTATAAGAAAACACAACAGGGGGATGGGGTTTATATACTAAGGATAGTTTGTTTCGATGTTCACTAAACCAGTTACTTTGTTTTCACTTTCACTTTCACAGAGGCTGTATGCTTGTCACTTTCAGTTAATTCAGATGTTACTTGATTCACAAAACCCTTCTACTGACTCCACTTTCCAGTCACTTTTCAGTGGTTAACCTTTTGGGCTTTTTCTGGTCTTCTGAGTCTACTGGTTCAACATCCCAGCTCTCCCAGACTCCTCTAGACCCTTTTGCCCTTCTTTAGCCACCCTTTTAAGTTCCCTTGGAGTAGTGTGTTTGGTGTTTATGACCCTTGAGATCTTAAACTTGCCCACTCTCTGGTAACTCTCTTCTCACTGTTTGAAAATATCAGTTAAGAGTGTTATTCAGCCACAGTTCTTTCACATAAACTGTTCCCTGGCTGATTTCACTGAGCTCAGAGGCTCCATGTTTCCCCTTAGAGCTCACTCAGTTAACTCTATGCTTCAGTAAAAGCTCTTCCAACTGCTTCTTCCAACTCACTCCCTCAACTGTCCATTCTCAACTGTCCGCTCTGACAGTTATCTGTCACTCAACCTGAGAATTCCGAGCTCTCTGGCCCCCTCCTTTCTCAGTCATGTGATTCTGCAGCTTCTCTGTTTACCTGCTACATTCCACAACTCCAATTCCATCACAGGGAGTAAGTCCTCCCTGCCAGCCAGCTGACCGGTAGCAGGGTGATAGGCCTGGAGGTGGTATGGGAAACCCCCATCTCTACTGGGGGGTCAGGCAACCCTATCTGTAAGTTTTCAATATATCATTCCCCCTTATTAGCCACTCCTACCACAACTTCACAGTTTTGATGCAGAAATTCCTGTTTTGTTTTAGCTTGTCACTTGTACAAATTGAATCAATAATTATTGACTTTTCAGATGTAAAATGTTAAAAAGCAGAACAAATTAAAAACAATAGCAAGAAGAGAGGCAAAATTAACAGACTCAAAATAACGCATAGAAAAAAGACATATTCACACATCTGTATCTAAAGCTGCCTGCTGAAAAAGTGGTGTTGCAGAAGACAGAGCAGGAGATATACTGGGAATGTGGATTTTTTTTTTTTTTTTTTAAAAAGGTAACTGATGCAAACTGAAAATGGAAGTGGCTCCTAATTTTATCCATTGCTCTGCCTTCTCATGCATTCCTGAGTTGCCTTCTTCCCTCCCTTTACTGAATTGGAAACCATACTAATGCCACAACTCAGGTGGGTTTAGGATACCCAATCACTATAGATCTTAGTTGAGCAAAAATCTGCTCATGAAATGGACCTCCCAGTTAATCAGAAGCATACAAGTGCAGTAGTGAACTACCACCGAAAAAGAAGACTCCACCAAATTACAAGAACTTTGCTGGATTTAGACCCACCTAAAATCTCTACAGGACTGGTTTTCAGAGCTCTGTTGACTATTGGTTGAGGCATGATGTACATGATGTTCCCTGTAGCAACTTTTATGAATAAAATATTTTTATTCCTGCAACATTTTTTGATATTGTTAGATTTGGTGTTTGGGACATGGCTCCATCTAGGCAAAGGAAATGATTGCAGCTTTAATGGGAGATGCCTAACCATGCTGGCACTTTTCAGTTAAAATGTGTCAGTTATAGTGGTTAGTGATAGGAGGTGTTAGGCAACATTGGGAGTGTCTGATTTTACCTTCAATATGGGTAGTTTGGGATTTTCCCTAAATGGGCTCAAAGCAGCTCACAAAAGGAATGCTAAGTGGCATCGACAACAATAAAATAAATAACAATAAAAGATTCACTTCAAACAAATCACACCATCCAAAGAATAGTCTTCAAAAAAGCATCACTGAAAATTCCTGGCAAATAGGCCAGATTTACATCTTTTGTGAAACTATAACAATTAAGGAGCCCTCCTTACATTCTCTGGTAATACAGTACAACTTTGAACCGAGAGATAGTATATGCACCTGGTTAGACATGCTTTTTACTTTGGATGAAGCCTTGAGCTCACTATGAGAGACTTTTTGCAGCGTTCCGTAGTGAAAAATTGGAATAAATATTTGGGTATTTAGCAACCCTGAGCTTGAAAGAATTTTTAGAACTCCCTGAAGAAGACCTGGAAACAGGAGGAAATCTGGACCTCTGTTGGAGGAGGAAGAATAACAAATACATTTTTGGACTTAAAGGAGTCCTCCTTCAAAAACACCTTTGTACTATTTAGGAGGACTGGAACTTATAGAGGGGTTGTGCAATATCTGCTGTTATATGTTATATTTTTGGATGGTATTTTGGGATTTATACTTTTTGAGTGTGATAATTAATGTAATAGTGAATTATTTAAAAAGAGTAAATTATTTTATATATATATATATATATATATGTGTGATATTTTGTTAATTGTCTTTAGCACGGAAGTTTTTGATTTTTGATTCCTGGTTAGAGGAGTACAGATGAGATACACATAGAAATCTGAAGGAAATGATCTGATATGGTATAAGTACTTTGTTGTGTTGGGCAAGATGTTGGCATTCACTGTTTTATTGTTTCCATCTCTGATATACTCACAGAACTGGAAATAAAAGTGTGGTCTTATTATTAAACTCAATACAGTTATAGAAAAGAGTAAAAGTCCAGTAGCACCTTAAAGACTAACAAAATTTGTGGTAGGGTATGAGCTTTTGTGAGTAACTGTTCTGTATCTGAAGAAGTGAGCAGTGATTCATGACAGCTTATACCCTGTCACAAATTTTGTTAGTCTTTCAGGGTGCTATTGGACTCTTCTTCTACAGACAGACTAACATGGCTACCTATCTTGATCTATCTTCAATACAGTTATGTATATAAAGAAGCTGTATTAAGTGCTGATAATACTAATACACCATTCTCAAGGTTAGAAACACAGTCCTTGTTACCTTACCTTTGGTCTGAACACTTAAAAAAATTAAATTGATTTATCCAGATTGCTGTTCCTTAGAGCTGTCTCCTGGCAATCTTAAAAAAAAAACTTACCTCATATTTAGATTTGAAATATATCCTCTGTTTTGTTAGCAATCAATGACAATGTTGACACATTATCCTTCCAATTAGCTGTGATGCTATAGATATGTGCAGATCTTGTATATCTGCAAAGAAAACACTAATTTGAACCATATATGTTAATATAATCCATAACTAGCTAGTAGTTATTAATTGTACTTGTTGGGTTGAATCTTATAAACCAGAAGAAGTCCACAAAAAGAAAGAAATTACATATGCATGTCATCAAGTTGCAACCAACTTATGGATACCCCAGCAAGGGGCTTTCAAGGCAAGTGAGAAGCACAGGTGGTTTGCCATTGTCTTCCTTGGCATTCTTCCATCCAAGTACCAATTCTGAATAGCTTCTGAGATCTGATCAGGGCCTGCCCACCCGCTAGGCAAACTAGTCAACGGCCTAGGGTGCCCCCTGGTGGTGAGCACTGAACTGGCCTTCTGTCCATCTCCACCACCCTCCCACATTGCCACCTGCCTGCCCACTGGAGTGCTGGCTCTCGCTGGTCCTATTTATTCGAGCACCACACCAGCTGCCACCTGGGTGCCCTCTTGACCAATGTGGCAGTGGTGCTGTACACCTCATCTGTGTCTTGCTGCTTCTGGGCTTGAGCACCGCCATCCAGTACTGCCCAGGGCTGGGCATCTAGTAGGCAGGGATCTTGTGGTGCCCCCTCCCCTTGAAGTGGACAGGGAAGCTCCTCCCTCCCCCCAAAAGCCACTTTTGTTTTCCCTCCCCTCCCTGGGGCTTGCCTTGCTCGCCAAAAGCAGGGGCAGCTGTGGGGGCAGCTCCTGATCTCCCCCACCTCTTCACTCCCTCCTCCTTCAGGGCGGCAAGGCAATGCCACTGTAAATGCCCGGCTCTGCAAGCCCTGAGCTGCCTCCATGGCAGGGCATGGATGCCGCAGCCGGCCAGCAGCTCCTGGTGGAATGGGGAGGGATGGATGCATTGAACTAGGGCTGCTGCTGGCTGGAGGGCTTCCCCGCTCTCAGCTCTTCTTCCTTCTCTGGCCATCCTTTTCTTTTCAACCCCCCTGCCCTGCCCCTCCCCTCCCTTCCCCTGCACTGATCTTCTCTGAGGTTTTGCATGGCACCTTGCTTTCTTTGTGTGAGGAGCAGGACGAAGTGCCCCTGGTGGCTGCCCAAAGGTGTTCTTCATGGCGACCCAGGCCCTGGCACTGGAAATACTACCCAGGGGTCGAAGGAAGGGAAGGGCTGCTGTGGTGGCCTCAGAATGCACCTTTTCTCCTCTCCCTCCCCACCCCTGTCGCCCTTTCCATTCGCCAAGCAGCCCTCTCAAGACCCAGCCCAGCCAGCGCACAGAGGGCTTGGGGCTTGTTGAGAGAGTGTGACTGGCCCAAGGTCAGCCAGAAATCTTCCATTGCAGAGTGGGGGTTTGAATCTGTGTCTCCCAGCTGGTGAGTCTGACACTCTAGCTGCTAGCCCACACTAGAAGCCAACTCCAGCCCCTGGGATAGCTTTGGTGGAAATCCGCCTTGATTGCTTTTGTCCAGTTTAAAAAATAAAATAAAAATAAATCTCGAAGGAGAAACCAGAAAGGGGTGTGTGTGTGTGTGTGTGTGTGAAAGAGCTCAGTAGTAGAGCATCTGCTTGGCATGCAGAAGGTCCCAGGTTCAATCCCCAGCATCTCCAGCTGAAAAGACCAGGCAGTAAGTGATGTGAAAGACCTCAGCCTGAGACCCTGGAGATCCACTGCCAGTCTGAGCAGACAGTACTGAATTGATGGAACAAGGTCTGATTCAGTATAAGGCAGCTTCATGTGTTCATTCATTACTTTGGTTTTGGTATCTAGTATTCTGGCTAAGGTCATCTACCTTTCTATGGCTTTAAGCAAAATAAATGAATCAGGTTGTTTTTTTCTATTTCCCTTCTGTCAGCCAGAAAATGATAGTCTATAAATTCTCACCCTGTACAGAGTACAAACCCTATTTTTATCCCTTTGGGGCTGTAAACTTGGACACAAAATCTGAAAGGCATTTCATTGCAGATATCCACCAAATAGTCTTATGTTCTAGCAATGCACACTATTCCTGCCATTCCTAGTTATGGTCTAATTAGTCTTATGGACCAGACCTAATCAATATTAACTCTTAATAGTGACATAAACAGGTGGGGGGAAGGTGGTTTTACATGCCAGTTTGAAGGAACCCCATAACATGTTGATTGACCCTATTAGGCTACTGGCTAATCCTAGATAATAATTATATGGCAATGTGTGTAGTATAGCCAGGAGATCCAAAGATTGTCTAGCAGCCTTAAGTTCTAGCTCTTTAGCCTTATGCACCAATAAAGTGGTGAGCTAAACTTGGGGGGGGGGCTGAGTGAGCTCTGAAAGAGCTGTGACTGACCCAAGGTCACCCAGCTGGCTTCATGTGAAGGAGTGTGGAATCTTAGATTATTCCATAGAAAAGATGAGAGGTCTAGCCTGTGGCAAATGCCTTAGGCAAAGTCATCTTAAATAGCCACCAACAGTTCAACAAGGCGAGAAAGCCCAGCCATTGCCAAATAGGAACCAAATTTTACATTTGGACATTGTGGCACACATAATGAGGAATTTCACACAGCTAATATGTTCCATTTCAGGAACTCTTCAGTAACGGTTTCTGTCAGGCATTTCACACAGAACCGTATTAGTACCGGTTCCCTAATGGAACATATTGGCCCTTTCACACAGGAATGTGCCTCTCGCATTGGGGAAGTGTTCCTGAGCCGGTTTACCTGGAAACCTTCTCCCAAGCATTCTTCAGTTGTTGTACTGGTCCTAAAGTGCTATGGGGTGCTGTGTGAAATGCCCCCGAAGCGCTTCCTCTGATGACAAGTGTTTCAGCACCTCCTTTCCCCCGTGCCGGTGATCTCTGCCATTTTTTTTAAAGAGCCGATTTAGAGTGCTATAGTGTTATAGCGGCCCCATTGGAATGCCTGGGCTCCAGTTGGCTCTCAGTGGAGCCCAGATATTCCAATGGGGTCGCTATAGCGTTCTAAATTAGCTCTTTAAAAAATGATGAAGATCGCCCACACGGGTGAAAAGAGGCATGAAAAGGAAGTGGCAGTCTGAAATGGCAAACCGCTTTGAAGACGGCTCCAGAATGGTAGGGGAAGAGCTGTCTGAAACGGCCCCCACTGTACCAGTTTATTCCAAGCCAGTTCAGTAACGTTTTTAAAGGTCTAGTATGAAATTCCCCATCGACAACTTTGTGTTCCATGAGCAGGAAAGAGACTTGTGATACTTTAAAGATTAACTAGCAAATTTATTATGGCATGAGCTTTTATGAGTTAGAGCCCTCTTCATTAGATGCATGATAACTTATTTCAAAATAAATCTGTTAGTCTTTGTAGCGCCAAAAGGCTCTGTTGTGGTTGTGTCTTGAGCAGATTGGGACAGCCACCTCCTGATTAGTTTAGAAGTCTCAATTAACATTTCTTGTAGCACATCCAGCTTTCTTACATGGCATTTGCTATCAACCATTGGAGGCTGTAAATAAAAACAACAACAACAACTCTAGTGCTCGGCTTTTTGACACGCAGGAACAGTTGGAGACCAGATGAAAGAAGCCTGATAGATCTCTTCTCCTTTCTTGATCACAAAGGTGGTAGCATCTAGCATGTCATAGATCTTCCCTAAGGTGATAGCATGTACCTTCTTTTGTAGTCAAGTTGACACAAAGTGTGAGACTTGTTCTTGTTTTCACTAAATAAACTTGCAATCTAGTTCTTTGTTATTAATCAAATCATTTTGTGAATTCAGTATTTAATTAGATTAGGTGAAAAAGCATGGAATTCTCTCCAGAATTAATCCATCTCCCAATGGTGAGATATGTGGGCTATTTCCAAAGAGAGATGGGTGAGTTTTGATTCAATATTATTTGAAGTGAAGGTTACTTGCTGCTCTGGTTTATCGTGCCAGTGCTCCACATTATCTATCTCTAATGTTTCTGACTTAGCAGCATTGAAAGCAGTTTAAAACAGCTTCACAAAAACAGATTCCTGAAGCTAATAGCTATTAGACACAAAAGTTATATGGTACATTCATATCTAGAGGCATTATGCTTCTGAATACTAGTTTCTAGGATGCAAAAAATAGGGAAGGGCTAACACTCTGCATGTGGACTTCTAGGAATCATTTGGTTAGCCTCTGACTGAAACAGGAACTTTGATTAGATTATCCCTTGGTCTGTAGGAAAATTTCTTATGTTCTCATGTTTGTGTAAAAGGTTTGATTCAAATTTGTCTGCAACAAATAGATACTAGAAGGATCATTTCCTTCTATATGTCCCTGTGTGCCATTTATTTATTTATTTATTTTATTTCCTGAGATTTATATCCCGCCCTCCCCGCCAAAATGGCAGGCTCAGAGCGGCTCACAACAAGAGTTAAAATTACTATCAATTTAAAATAAACACACATTCCACACAAGATCGGCAGCATTACAAATTTACCCACAGGAGGATCCAAACATTATTCGTATATAATCCCTGTGTGAATATACACAGGCTGGCAGATAGAATTGCCGGCAGATGGAACTGGGCCAGGGCTAAGATAATTATGGTCATTAGGTAGCCATAAGTTGGCTATCCCACCATTTTAGGTGGCGTGTCTGGTATTGATCAGTGCCTGGGCCTTTCCCATCATGACTCCTGCTCTATGGAATGGGTTCCCTGAAGAGTTGAGGGGCACCCCTCCTTGGAGATCTTCAGGAGGTGCTTTTTGTTGGGACTTTTGAAGGAGTCTGAATTGGCAGGCATTTTTAAGGGGGAGGGAGAGATTTGGAAGTTGTCATTTTATTTTTGGTTTTAAACTGAAAATGTTTTTACTATTATTGTCAGTTGCCTTGAACTGCAAAGAAAGGTGGGATATAAATGTTTAAATAAGTAAAGACATGTAAAGACATCAGCAGCAAATCTTAGCTTGTATGTCTGTTTGTGTGTGTGTGTGCTGTCAAGTCAATTAGAAAAACACAAGAGATGGGACCTGTGGTACTTGCGGGAGGGGGAGAGAGAAGGAGCTCCATGTCTTCCTCCTCCCAATCCTTCCCCCCCCCCCAACTCCTGCAGTGAGGTCCCAGCTCTGAAGCTCCGGGCTCTGAAGTTCAGCGGCAGCATTGCCCTGCAGGGGCTGCTGCTCCCGGGTGCCAGTGCATGCAGGAGGTGAGGGGGAGGCAGTGGCGGCACTGGGCTTGCCAGGGTGGCATCCTTCCCATGCCTGGCGGGTGCCCTAGTTTTGGCAGCTCCCTCTTGTCCCTGCGGGACGCTGCCTCAGTGGGTCCGCCGCACCAGAGCTGCCTTCTCTAGTTGCTTGCCTCCCACCGGGAGCCTGGGTGTGCCTCCCTGATGGAAGGAGATCCCCGCCGCAAACTCCTCACCAGGCAGGACAACTTGTGGGAATGGCAGCGAGGAAGAAGCCTCCTCTCCCCCACCTGCCTCGACTCTTCCCAAGACAACCTGCTGCTGCTGCTCCCTCCCTCTTTCTTTCCCTGTCCCATCGCCTCTGACCTGTGCACGTACTTCCCCAGGCGACTGAATACCTCACAGGCAGCTACCGGCATGGTTGCTCTTGCCGACGGGGACATTTTCTACCCATGCATTGAGGCTGCTGATTCCCCCCCCTCCTTTCCTAGTAAGTACCAGCACAGAGATTGAAGAAGAAGAAGAAGAAGAAGAAGAAGAGATTAGATTTATACCCCGCCCTTCACTAACTTGGAGTCTCAGAGCGGCTTACAAACTCCTTTCCCTTCCCCTCCCCACAACAGACACCCTGTGAGGTAGGTGGGGCTGAGAGAGCTTTTTCCCAAGCTGTCCTTGAGAGAACAGCTGGTACAGAGCTATGGCTTGCCCAAGGTCATCCAGCCAGGTGCAAGTGGGGGAATGGGGAATCAAACCCGGTTCTCCCAGATTAGAGTCCGCACACTTAACCACTACACCAAACTGGCTCTCTTGAAGAGAAAGAAAGAACTCACGAAGGGGCAGCTTTTAACCTGAGGGGGAGAGAGGTAGGGAAGGATGGAGGGCTCTGCAGACTCCCACTGCACAAATAAGTTAGGGGTTTTCCTTTGTCAGTCATTTCCCTGGGAAGCGCGGCATGGCTCCGTCCCTTCCCGTCCACCTTCTGATTTTGCACAGCATTGCTTTAGAGGTGAGAATGCCTCTGCGTGATACTGGAAAGTCTTCTCCCTCCTCCTCCTGGCACTGGCAGCAGCGAGACCTGAGCAGCTCATAGCCACTGGGCCCGCCGAGCCTTCCCCCCCCCCAACAGCCAAAGCATTCTCTGCGCATGCGCAGGGAATACTTTTACTTTTGGGGGGATTTAAACATCCCCCCAAAGTTTTTTTTTAACTTTTAGGATTTTTGTGCACTCCTGGGGAGTCCCCCAAGTGTGCAAAAAAATGTCCCTGCCCCCACGTGCCCCCCCAGCACATTTAGATATCCACACAGAGGGATCCACTTGGTTCTTAGTATATAGATATGGAGCAGAGGGCCATCAGTGGCTATTATCCACAAGGTATAGATAGGAACTCTTGGTCTGGAGCAAGTGATGCTCTGTATTCTTGGTGCTTGGGGGGGCAACAGTGGGAGTGTCCTGGCCCCACTGGTGGACCTCCAGATGGCACCTTGTACTTTTAGCCACTGTGTGACAGAGTGTTGGACTGGATGGGCCATTGGCGGGATCTGACATTGGCTTCTCTTATGTTCACAGCTTACTTATGGTGACCCCATAGGGTTTTCAAGGTAAGAGGCATTCAGAGGTGGCTTGCCATTGCCTGCCTCCATGTCATGAGCCTGGTATCTGACCAGCGCTGGTGGCACTGCACTGGCTGCCCATAGCATACCGAATTCGCTTCAAGGTGCTGGTACTTGCCTTTAAAACCCTAAATGGCCAGGGTCCAACCTACCTGTGGGACCGCCTTTCCACGTATGTACCCCAGAGAGCACTTTGGTCTGGGGCCCAACATCATCTTGTAGTACCTGGCCCCAGAGAAGCCAGGTTCGCTGCTATCAGGGGGAGAGCTTTTTTGGTGGCGGCCCCTTCCTGGTGGAATGAGCTCCCAGAAGAGATCAGGGCACTGCGGGACCTGATGCAGTTCCACAGGGCTGGCAAGATGGAGCTCTTCTGCCAGGCTTTTGAATAGGGGCCACCACCCCTCCTTTCCCCCTCCCCATGTTTTTACCAGCGGTAAGGAGCCTCAGTGAATACCATCTGGCCCCTGACATTGTTATTGCCATTGGGGCCTGGAAGGCTGGGATAGACGGTCGCCATTTAATGTGACTGAGTGGTATTGAACACTGTTGTGATATTTTATAATGTTTTAATTTGTTAAATGTATTGTATTTATAGTATTTGAATCTTGGTACGTCCAAGTCTTGTAAACTGCTCTGGGCCTGCAAAAGCGGGAAGAGCGGCCTAGAGATTCAGTAAATAAAATAAAATAAAAATAATATTCCTTGAAAGTCTCCCATCTAAATACTAGCCAGGACCGACCCTGCCCAGCTTCCAAAATCTGATGAGATCAGGGTAGCTTGGGCTATCCAGGTCAGGGATTCAGGGTTGCCAGATCCCGTGGAGAGAGTTGCCTGCTTTAGGGACCCTCGATCCATCAGCTCGGATCTGGCCAGTGGGAGGAACCCTGCCCCCAAAGTGCCTGGATTGGGCCAATGTGCTCAGCACAATTATGTCACCTGGATGTGACATCACCACACCGGACATGTCACCAGGGGGACTCTCTACAGTATCATAGAGTTTCTAGCCAAATGCTAGCACATCCTCCTAGCAACATGCCTAGTGTGATGATGTCACTTCTGGGTGACATCATTGTGGCATGCACGCATACTTCGCATGCCAGAAGATCCCAGAAGAGGAGCTTCTCCCCCACCCCCGGCAAAAGGTAGGGACCTGGCAACCCTACAGGGATTAAAAACTAAGAAATAAACTCTCTTTTGCTATATTCAAGCTAGCATCTAGAGTTGCTGCCAGTTTTACTGTTCCTGCCTAGTGCTTTTTTGGGAAACCTTAACCAGAGGAAATAAGCAGCTCACACTTTTTGCCAGTTGATGTTTATTTTGGAGATAAATGGTGTCAATTCTGTGTGTCTGACTTTGGTGAAAAGCTGAGGAGCAGGGTCAGCAAAAACATGCCAATTATCCAAGCCTAAAGATATGTGCATGGGAAGACATTATCTAGAAGATTATTTTAAATGACTTAAAATGACTTCTATATGGTCAGTCTCGTAGAGAAAGAACAGATTTCTGTGGACTTTTAGGAAGAGATAATTTAATTGTAGTATTTTCATTGTATTTTTTTATGTATTTCCAAACATGTCTTTAAAAGTACTCATGTCCTTTAAAAATAGCAGTTATATATTTTGGATATTTCAGTGAACAGATTTCCCCCCTCCATATTCAGGACTGGAGTGGTCAAATTTTTTTAGCATTAAGTAAATTCCCCCGCAGGACAAATTGGCCTAAAAAAGACTCCCCCCCCCCCCCCCGTCTTGGTTTGTTTTTCTTGTTTGAGTAATTAAACCTACTGACATCTTAATGCAAGATAAGTAGACCTACAGTGGGTATGATGATGAACTCTCAGCCTCTTCTCCCATCTCAAGAGACTTTCGTGATTTCTGGAAGCATTTTCTTCTTTAGGAACACCCTTATTTTGAACTGGCCTGTTTTTGGTTCTCTGTCAGAATTACAATGTTCTATGTCTTTTGTTGTGATTATTTTTTAGTGCAAACTGTAAACAGTAACAATAGAGGAATATAAAGAATAGTAAGAAAGGTTGGTTACTATGGGAAAACTACTCAGATATTGGGCTTTCAGTTTATATTGAATTACTTATGTTTGGTCCTGGCTCTTAAGAACATGTATGGGCAACCTCTACATTCATTGTGTTCAAATAGCCAAACAGAACTAAGATCTTATCCTGATTAATATTTGTGCCATCAGTTCGTTTGGCAGTCCAGTGACCTAAAACAATCTTTATCCATTTGTATGCAACTTTGGATATGCTAATTTAATTAAGGAAATGTCCAGCTTCACTGTGAGAAACAGTGAGAAAATCAGCAAAGTGTATAGGTCCAAATAAAAGGCAAACGTAAAGGTTTTGTAGTTAATTCTGGAGTATGCTTTTATGCCAGCACATATGCATTCTGTTTTATACACTGTAGCATATTGGCTTACCATACTAGAAAGTCCTGGAATGCAACTTCTTAGCAAGAACCGTTTCATTTTCCAGTTACAGTTCATTTTTGCTGTTGATTGCAGCCAGTCCAGTTAAAGTTTTTTTTTTCCTCCAGAAGTTTCTCCAGTGCTTAAAGAAAAATTCTTGATTGGATATGTAACTTCTACATTACTCTTCAAAGGACTTAACAAGTTTGCAAACCTTATGTGCAACAGGTTAACTGTTGCATTGATTAATGCAACTGAAATGGTTGCATTCAGGGCTTCTTTTTCCGGGGGAATGCACCGGAATGGTGTTCTGGAACCTCTTCAACAAAATTCTTTTTAGAATATTTAAAAGCTCATGAGTTTTTAGTATGCATACTGAAAACTTCATTTCACTCTTGAGAGTTCCAGCACTTCTTTTTTAAAAAAAGTGCTGGTTGTGTTACACACTATTTGGAATCATAGGGTGACATATGATGATAGCTTTTTTTGTGTGTAATAAAAAATACCAGGATTAAGTCTCAAAGCAGTAATTGAGAATGATGAGCAATTCAGTTTTGCTTAATTATGTTTGACAACCACTTTTTGATATGAGGGATATAACCTTTAGTCCTGATCCTCATATGCAACAATAATGGGTTGTATAGCAATGTCCTATAATTACAATTTAAACTTCAAACAGGAAGCACTTAAAATTCTCAGTTATGACTCTGAGGTCATAAATTACTAAAAGAGTAAATTACTGTTTCTGTATTCTGGCATTAACAAAGTTTTCTGCAAGAAGTTGTATGATCAGAACATAGATTAAGGAGCCAATGGTCTGCCAACTGTAACACTTTAGTTGCAAAATTTTGCAGAAGGATTTTATGAGCCATAAAAATTACATAAAATTAGATTGTTAAGTAGAACTGTTTACCTATAATTCTGCCTTACAGAAGCACCGCATGAGTGGTACATTATTTTTCATGAAGATTCTCCTGCAGTAATTATTTGTCTAAGTGCTGTGCTACCACTGCAGGAGTGTGAAAACTGGCTTTCAATAAATATGAATTGAGATGGAAAACTCAACAGTACCTGACACCACGCAATTATGCTGTTAAATTCGGACCACATTGATGATATGTTTAGTTGGAGATTATATTATGGAGAACACATGTGTTTATTAATTACAGTGTATGGACCTTAGGGCATATTTACAACACATAAGAATAATGCATATTAATATATCTAATTTTCAACATGGCCCCATCTGTGGATACATAAATCTGGATACATAAATGTGGAGACTGAAACCATTTGTATCTTAAGAAACAAATGTTCACTTCAGTGGCCATTGTGGGTGTTGCTAGCAACCACACCAGTATTGCCAGCCTTCAAACCTTGGTTTCTGTCAGCAAAAGGTGAGGGGGGACCTTTTCTGGACTATTGTGACATTTGAGGGGAAGCTTATCAGGGCCAGGCTTGGTAACACCACCAGACTGCTTGCTATATGAAATCTTTTTTTAAAGGGTTAAAGCTCTCCAAAATGATAGAAGCAGCATTTGTAGCAAGAAAATTCCTGAGTGGTCATTGCTAGGAAACCACAGCAGGATTGCCATCCTTCATAGCCTGGTTTCTGTCAGTAAAAGGCAGGTGGAAGGGGCAGGGCCTTTTGCTGGTGTGACTGCTGGTGAGTAGGGAGGACAGAAGGAAGCAGGAAAAGTGAAGTGGCTACTGGGGCTTTCAGAAAAGGAAAAGAGAGAATAGGTAGGGAGCAAAGGGAACCCCCCCCCCTCAAGTCTTTGTGGCTCTCCTGCTTCCACTAATCTAACATAGTGTAATTCCTCAAGAATACAATTCAGGGACCAGTTCAGTTCCATTTTTTCAGTCTCTGTCCCCAAAGGCTGCTAGTTACATAATTCATAACATAGGGGTTTAAGTATTTGTTTAAGTCATAATGCATGAAATGACCTTCAGAGTTGCTGTAAAGTTGTCTGGCCTGGCAAGAATATTTTGGTTGCTGCAATAACACAAAACTAAGATTAAACTTTTATGTGGACCTTACTCTTGATGGCTGATTAAACAAAAGATGAGTCTCATTTGTATAGGGAATGATCTCTTATGCATTAGAATAAAGAGCTGGGACTATATTGATTGCAGGCTGCCTGAGAAGAATTATATTTCAAGGAAGCCATCTGAAAAATATCTAGACTGCTGTCATCTTTTGATCCACTTGATCTGTGTGCATTACAGAGTTCTGGATTGGTAAAGGAAATTTCCCTATCTCAGTTTTTAGAAACAGTGCTTCAGCACATGTGGAAACATTATTCAAAAGAGTGTCCAAGAACAAGAGCAAATTTGCTTATCAGTGTCTTTGCAGAAGCAATATTAAAATTTCAATAAAAGGGAGGATCTCCTCCCCTTTCATCTTTAGGCAGAATGTCAGAAGCATAGAATGAGAACAGCAAGATACAATCTGGGAATGGTTGAAACTAAAGATGCATGACTAGAAGGCTTTGGAGTGGTGAGAAATAGTCTGGAGTACAGAATACAGTAGAAAACTGGTGATCCTTGATGTGAGTCAAAGTGCCTTCTGCATGTGCATACAGATCTTTGGATCCATACTGAAAGGAAGAAAAATCTATTTTACATTGGGACATGTATTACTATCATGGAAGCACTATGTATGGATTACAAAACACATATGTATATGGATACAAACTCTCTCTCTCTCTCTCTCTCTCTCTCACACACACACACACACACACACATATATACTGAAAACTGCATTATGTATGCACCCTTATAAATGAAGTTCAGAGAAATTCAAAGACAATCATCAAAAAGATGCAGGATGTATGCAACACAGTAAAACCATGAGAGATTAGTGCCTAGTAGCATCTTAGAGACTAAGATTTTCAGGGTATAAACTTTCAAGAGTCAAAGCTCCCTTTGTCAGAGAAGAGTTGGAATGGAGATCTCTCTGTTCTGAGCTTGTGAGAACACTATAAGTTCAAATTTATAGACAGGGACTTAACAGCAAATTAACATGTAACAATGATTTTTAAGCTATGCAAAGTCAGAACTAAGGGCCCGTCCACACAAGTGCGATGAAGCGGACGGGAAGCATACCTGCGTTGCGTCGCTGCATAAAGAGGCGCGTTAATGCGATCCCACGGAACGGCACAGAATCGCACAGCCAACGTCGTTGCGCGATCACACAGCGTCGCTCAAGCGTCCCACTGAGAGAGCGGACGAAGAGACGCCGTGGTGCGACCAGACATAAGCGCGCTGTATGCGGCAAACGTTCTTCCGGCGTGCCGTTTGCGCGTCAGAAGCGTTGCGTTCGCTTACACTTCCGCGCATGCGCACATTCGGTCCCTTCGCTCGCTCGCTCGCTCGGCCGATCGCAGCCGCAGGAGTACCGTGGACAGCAGTCTTGAGGTCACAGGGAGACTACAAAACACAGTTGCCACAGCGAACCATGGAAACGGAGGAAGAGCTTGTCGGGACATCCGTCCTGGCTGTGTGTGGGACTGTGCAGATCCTGAGGCAGCGTCAGCAACAACTGTGGTATCCAGGGGAGACAATGAGACATGGCCTCCGGAGACAACGGGCTGCCAGCTATGTGAGATGTGGCATCCGCCGTATAGGTCGCTCACGCTGGCACAGGGAGAGTACAGCACGGCACGTCGTGCAGCTTACCTACCTTGCACAGCAGCTGCCACACCGCCGGTGGTGGGTGTACCCCCGGTCTACAGAGTGGTGGACGACATTTGTCACCCACGTCTGGGGAGAAGAAGAGTGGGTGAAACACTTCAGAATGTCCAGGTGAAGCGCAGAGAGGGGCGGGGGAGGAGGGTATTGTGGTCCATAGACACACAGGGGTGGCAGACCGGAACACCTGTCCATGGCAGACCCGTACGCCACGTGACACAGGCCTGCATATGGGTGGAGTAGTTTGGCACCGTGCCTCAGGGCTACCTGAACCCCACAGCTCGGGCCAGTGGAGTCAGGGGGAGAGGAGGAGGAGGGGTCGTGGGTGTCATGACATGTTGTGTTGGAGGGCGACCCCCGAGTTGATGTGTTATGTCCACAGGGCCACATTCACCTGGCTGGTGGACGGGCTGCGGGACAGACTCCAAAGGGAGACGACGGTGATGCGGGTTCCCGTGCCAGTGGAGGAGCGTGTGGCAGTGGCTGTGTGGTGGATGGCCAACACCATGTCCTACAGAACCGTCGGCATGCAGTTTGGCCTTGCCCGATCCACCGTGGCGGCCATTGTCGTGGAGGTCACGCGTGCCATTGTGGAGGAGCTGTTTCGTCGAGTGGTGTACCTACGGAACCCAGACAGGGTGAGTGCGCAAGTACATGAGGAGCACCGTGTAGTAGCAAGGGGAGGGGCCACGGGCAGACCCCGGAAGGCATGCTGGCGAGCAGGCACGGACACGTGTTTACAAGTTGCCCGTTACCTTGCCCACAGGTCATGCGTGCATTTTCCGCCCGGGGCTTTCCGCAGTGTGTCGCCGCCATCGATGGATGCCACATCCGGACCACGATCCCTGTGGACCAGGCGGAGGACTATATGAATCGAAAGCACTACTGCTCATTGCTGCTGCAGGGCACCGTCGACCATGCCACTCGTTTTGTGGATGCCGTGGTGGGCCATAGTGGGCGGAGCCACGATGCACACGTGTTGCGCAGCTCCAACATCGTGGATGCCATGGATGCGGGCCAGTTCGTGCCGGGAAATCCCACCCGCACCATCGAGGGAGTGGAGGTGCCTCCATTAATCCTGGGTGATGTGGCCTATCCCCTGCGGCGGTGGCTGATGGTGCCCTACAAGGGCCACATGACCCCCAGGCAGCGGCACTTCAATAAGGTGCATGCGCGCGTGCGCAATGTCGTGGAGCGTGCCTTCGGCCGTTTGAAGGCACGATGGCGGTGCCTGCTTCTACAGGTGCCGCTGCAGCTGGATAACGTGAAGTATGCCGTGGCTGCCTGCGTGGTCCTGCACAACCTCTGCGAGGACCGTGGCCACGAAGCTCCTGAGGCGCTGGAGGAGGGAGAGGAGAGGGACTTCGAGGAGGACTGGGACGAGGCCGAGCAGAGGCACCCACAGATGGATGCGGACGAGAGGCAGGCAGCTGCGGGTCGGGTGGTGCGGGAGGCCCTCACCACATGGTTCTGTCGCCGCGCAGGGATCCTCTAGGTCCCTCTCCCTGCCGTCGCCGTGGTGTGCGCCGCTCCCTGTCCCTGGGGTGCTGAGGCAACAAGATTGTGGTGGAGTTCTGCCCTCCCTCAAATAAAGCAGCTTACAACCAGATGCTAGTCCGTCTCCTATTGTGGGAGCTATGGAGGGTGGGAGTCAGAATTCATGGGGCTGTCACGCAGAGGGGTGCGGGTCTGGCATGGCATCTCCCGTACGGCATGTCTCCCCTGTTCCAGACCCCTGAGCTGCCAGGAGGGGGGGGCAGCTGGGGACCACAGACAGCACATTGGGAATGCATGGACAGCTAGGCTATGGGGTCAGCTGGAAAGGAGCCCCCCTGCCGTTGTCTGCAAACCATGGTGATGGCCCTGGTGCCTCTCCCCTTCCCTGCCACACACATAGCGTAAGGTTGGGCGTTCGCTGACAAGTGCGTCCTGGGAACAGAGGGCTTGCCCGTGTGTTCTGACATCGGGACGAACATGCGCAGTGGCGCTCGGGCAAAGGCTCGTTCGTTCGCGGGTGCGACGCACCGGCCACCGAACGATCCGCATCGCCGAGCCAGTGGATGCGGACCGGCAGCCACATGTCACCTGTTCGCTTTGTAGAATAACATGTTCACTGTACAGATTCATCTCCCCGTTTCCCTCCCTTCCCCCCCACGGAGGTGCGAAGCCTCAGCCCTTTGCGTTTTCGTATTTTCGCCCAAACAGCGGGCAAAAGGGGGCGCGTGTCAGCGCATGCGCAGAACGCAGAGGCCTCCTCATTCAGGCAGCATGGCTTTCCCCACCAAGGGTGTGCTATGGCTGCCTGAGGAGGTGGAGAGTCTGCTGGAGGCTCTTTATGAGCTGCAGGCTGGGTCCAGGGTCATGCCCTCGACCCATGAGGAGACCCTCTCCCTCTTTGAGCAGGCTGCCAGCCGCCTGGCAGCCCAGGGGTTCCGGCGCTCGGCACAGCAGTGCCGGGCGAAGTTCAAACGGGAGAAGGCGGCATTCTTCGAGGCGCTGGAGGACTGGGATGGTCTCCCGCCTCAAGGACACTGCCCTCCCCGTTTTGGACTGCTCCAGAACCTCTGGGAGCAGGCTGGGCGGCCTGGATGGAGGTACCGGACGCCATACCGTAAGTACCGCCCTACCCCCTTCCCCTTGGATCTTAGTGGCCCCCCCCCTCATGGCTGTCATTTCACAGGGCATCCACGGGCGAAGAGGCAGAGGGGGGCCACCTCAGAGGCTGAGGGCCAGGGATCCCTGCAGGAGGGCCAGCGGCACCCTGCAGCACAAGGTGAGCATCATGACAGCATGCCCACACAGGCTCCCAGCATGGGGCTGCCAGGTGCCATGACATGTAGAGTGCCTGTGGTGGTGGTTCCCCGGGGTCAGGGGGAGCAGACAGCGCTGGAGGAGGCCAGCATGGCTGACTTGGGCCTAGGGTGGCTGGTCACTCGGTGGTCTGCACAGCTGGGGCAGGAGCCCAGCTCCTGACGACTGCCATGTGCCTCTGCCTGCAGGGCCCGTGGTGGTGAGCTATCCGGAGCCACATTTGGGGAGGGGCCGATCAGGGGATGCGGGTGAGTACCCACTGGCCATGGCCATCGGCTGTGGCCACGCATATGGGGTGGCTCCCGCAGCACATACACATGGGGCCGGTGCCTCCACCTCGCAGCAAGGTGGAGCCTGGGTGGCCTGGCAGGATGTGGTTGGGTCACCCTCCACGCACGCCTGGCAGCCATCAGTCGACTGCAGGGCTAGCTACGTGGGCACCGGCCCTCCACAAAATCCTGTCTTTGGTCGCCCACGTAGTTTCCCCTTGGGTTCTCACCCCCACCCTTGTTTCACATGCAGGGGAGCCAATGCAGATGGCTGCCACTCCCAAGGAAGCTGGACCTGTGGTCATCAGCTCCGCCCCTGAGACAGACTCAGGTAGGTGTGCATATGGATGGGGCCCAGGGACCACGGTCGCCCCCTGCCAATATGGTTCTGACCCCCTTCCTCTTCCCACAGCAGAGCGGGCCCCATCTGCACCCGAGGCGGGACCGTCTTCCGGCACCACCTTGGGAAGGCTAGCCATCCTAGAGGGAAAGATGGAGAACGTCATAGACACCCGTGAGTATCCCGCTTGGCATGTTCGAAGAACTTTGCCGTGGGTGGACTGTAGACGGTGGTGAGCAACTGGCACATGTGCTCCCATCCATGGCATGGCAGCTCAGCCGCCAGCCAAATGTCCTTGTGGGCCGGTGGCTGGCCATGTGGCCACTGACGGGACACCCGCCCTTGTTTCCCCACAGTCGGTTGATACGGATACCGACTCTCCTTCCTGCAGCGGGGTATGCGCAGAATCGAGCAGCTGCTGACTGAGATGCGCCTGGATGACGCCATGGCAGCCCAGGTGGCGGAGGCTGCGTCTCCCGGGCCATCCCCCCTCCGGACACACCGCACCTCGCGCCGGCGACCCCACATCCTCGAGGACTCTGACGAGGAGCCACCGGGCCAGGAAGGGGAGGAGCCGTCTGAAGAGGGGGTGACGGGGCCGGCCCCAGATGAGGGGGCAGCAGCGGGACGGGGGGGGCAGAGGTGGCAGGCCAGGCCGCGATTCTCGTGGCCTCCTCTGGTGAGGAGGGGGCAGAGGGGCCACAGAGTGCTCGGCAGCATACCCTGGAGGGTGCGAGGGAGTGAGGGTGGGACACCGGGTCGGGTTAGGGGGGTGCGGGTTGGTTGATTCATGTTTCTTGTAGTTGTTTACATAGTTCTGTTTATTAAAGTTTGTTATATTTTTCCAAAACCATAGTAGTGTTGTCCTTCCCCCCCCCCCATACCCCCCTCCCCGGGGGACCTCTGCTGGTTGCCCTGGGCCAGTGTCCCTATGATGCTCCCGGCTTCTTCCGTGCCCGCCCACGGCCTCTACCCCGGCCCCGCCCTACCTGCGTAGCCACCCCACTAGGGCCGGGCCGCTGAGGCTCTGTTGCCACAGCCCGGGCACGCATGGTGTCCACTAGGGCAGAGACCACATCTGTTAGACGAGCCATCTGAGTGTTGGAGGCCTCTATGCTGGCCTGCATGGTGGCCTGTGCTGCAGCTTGGGCGGCGTGTGCTGCCTGATCTTGCTCACGGGCAGCCCGCATTTCGGCAATCAGCTCGTCATGCATCCGCCGGTCCTCAGCCATGGCTTCTCTGTTGTCTTCCCGGGCCTGGGTGGCCAGGTGCTCCCCAACACTTTGTAGGGCAGAGAGCCGCTTCTTCTTTGTCTTGCAGAGGGCTGCTCTCTCTGCAGGGGTCAGGTCTCCCATGGTGACGTCTGGTGGAAGGCCTGTTGGGGTATGGGCAGTGAACACCAGGCCCATCCCCCTCACACCGGCCACCTCTACCCTACCCAGACAGGAACATAGGCCATGCCCCAGCCTATCCCCTAGTGTGACTCACGGTCCGGGTGGCGGCCGGAGCCCTCCATGGGTTCTTCCTCCTCCTCCTCCTCCTCTGCCTCCTCCTCCGCTTCCATGTCCGCATCCGAGACCAGCTCTTGTGTCCCTAGGAAGGAAGGTTGTGGTCACTGTGATCCACAGTGGCTGGCAACGCCAGTAGTGGAGCAGTGTGCAGTCGGAGGCCCGCTGCTGCCCTTCACCAACCTTGGCCGGGCGGCATGAGACTGTCCTCGTCAGTGTCATCATCCTCGTCGCTGCTGTCCTGCTGGGTATTGCTCACTGACTCTGTACCTGTACGTGGGACAGACAGGGAATCACCAGCCGTAGTTTGCGCGACACAGCCCCCATATACCCCCTCTCCCACTGGATGCCCCAGCAGCTCTTCTTCCACGGGGTGCTCCCTTGTGGAGGGCATTGTGCCTTCCCACACAGCTCCCAGGATCCCCCTGGCACTGTGGCCTGTGCGTTTCTCTGTCCCTGGGGACACTCACCGGTGTGGCTGCTGGTCGAGGGTAGGGACTCGGCTGACTCCAACTCGTCCTCTGCCCTGGGGCGGCGGGCACTCTCTTCTGATGAGGTGCTCGGCCCCTGGGTTGCCTGGCGTCTCCGCCGGCGCCGGCCAAGGGTCTGGAGCACCATGCCGGGGTCCACATCTCTGCTCTTATGCAGGATCTGGTGCAACTCCTCATAATAGGGGCACGTGATCCTGGGCTGGCCTGATTTGGAATTGTTAGCCACTACTTTCCGGTACTTGAGGCGCATGGCCTTAGTTCTGCGCCGACAAGCAAGAGCATCCCGGTCGTGTCCCCTAGCCACCATGCCCCTAGCCACCTCGGCAAACACCTCAATGTTCTGGCGGGACTGTCCCAGGGTCCGCTGGACCCTGGCGTCTCCCCATAATGCTAGGAGGTCCCTCACTTCTGGGCGTGTCCAGGAACGGCCACGTGGCTTAGCCATTGCACTGGTGCCTGTTCTGGATACAAGGGGGATCGGGAGCAGAGGGAGGTGTGGGGAACGTGTCTCTGGCCCTTTACTGTTTTTTCCGGCTGCGCGGCAACAGTCCGTGCAGCCCGTACGCCCGTACAGCCCCCCTTCTGCTTTTCGCCGACTTTTCGCTACTGCGCATGCGCGGACCTCCGGTCTTACGCTTTTCACGCAGCTCGGAAGAAAAACATCCGTTATTTACGCAGAAGCGCGACGGTGGCCGGATGCGACGGCATAGGTGCGCTGCTGCGATCCCACGCACACCTGCTTCCGGCTCTTCCGGAAAGGACTTCTGTTTTAGCGGTCCCTTTTTGAAGCGCATCAACGGGCGCTCGCGACGTTGTTATGCCGGTAGCACGACGCTTTGCAGATGTGCTCGTCTGATCCCGTCGGTTTGCGCCGTCGCTTCATCGCACCGCTTGCGTCGTGAATGGGTACGTATGATCGCGCCCTAAATAACAAGCTAACAAGTTAGAAAAGGCTTATCTGCTATTTTAACATATTTATTGCTTTTCAACTGTTGACCTTATAACCTTAACTTGTTATAACCCTGTCTATAAGTTTGAACCTTACCTACCATTCCAATGTATTTGAAAAAGTGTGACTTGTACAAAAAAGCTCATACCTTGAATAAACCTTTGTTGGTCTTAAAGGTGCCCCTGGACCCTAAGGTCAAATCTACATCTGATTTTTCCAGCTGGAATCATTCTAGTTTCAAAAAAACCCATCTATACCTGTTTCTGGTTTCAAACCATACTTGTTCTAGTTTAAAAATTACTGTCTACATTCATTAATTGCCCTCCTGTGGTCAAGCTAGCATTATACTGCTTTAAACAGATCCTGTTGCTTACTGTTCTTCAGACCCGGGGGGGGGGGGGGAGTGAAATTTGACACCAGTGTGAAATGAGTATAGGAAAAGACAGCAGTCAAACTATTTCAGAGGGGAAGTGTAGATTTGACCAAAATTTGTTCTACTTTCTAGTTCAGTTTGGCTCTTGCTAGCACCCAGCTCATTTAAAGGATTCCTTTTTATTTTGCTTCTAGTTACAATGAAGTTGCCACTTGGATATAAGCCTGCTGTGTGGCCTTCCATTCCTGATACATGATAGAGGGGATGACAAAGTCATCTTCAGTATTAATCTTTCAATGGGCATGTAAATAAATATGTTTATTGTAGAACAAGTGAATAATGCCATCATTTCCTTGAATGAATATGTGAGCCTATATATATATATATATAAAATTCCTCTTTCCAAAGCATCTGTTTTGTTGCTATGATATAAACAGTAAATTACTATTTCCCTATCATCTTTAAAATGTTTTTTGTAGTTTGTTTGCCAACAAAAGCATTTGAAATTCTATTAGCACTTCAACTAGTTTCCTTTGAACTCCAAATGATATGTGTGACACTCCTACAGCTGAGACAAAGGCACAGTTTAGTACTTTATATGTGGCACAGAAGTGATAGTTCTCATTCTTTCTTTGCTATTGTCCTTTGGAACCAGGCAGGTGGCAGGCACCGTGTCACACAAAAAAACTTTTTGGGGAAGCCTAATTTGCCAGTTCTCCTCCCACATTATAAATTTCTTCTAGTTTTGGTAAAAAAAAAAAAAGAAGAGTATTAGCAAATGTACCAACCATCTCCATCATGCTTACATTGTATAACAGCTATAAAATGGAAGGAGAATCATTACATTCAGTACAGCACAGTGTACTGCTTCTGTGCACAGCATAGGATTTTTGTGTATTGCTCTGGCATGGTTATTTATCATTTGAATCAAGCAGAGAGCAAACAGATAACACAATACAAGATATTTAACCACAATATGTGCTAGATTTCTATATCAACCCCAAATCCATCAACAAGAAAAAAACACACCAAAAAACTCCCCAATGCAATAGTGAAGTCAGCAAAGGCATTTTCAGTAAGTGCCACTGAAGATATTTGCCTCATTTCTGAATTCTTCTTTTATTCTCCTTTTTGTCCTTCTATACTGGGAGTGTTTTCTGCTATTCTTATCACTATTACTTCTAATAAATTGCCTTAATCCAATGGTATCTATTGGAAATTGTTTTTCTGTTTGAAAACACAAGCATTACCAAGAAGATATGTATAACAGAAAAGATGGGGGACAAACAAGGCTATGCAGACATCCCATCATTAATGCACTTCACCCCACACTCACCCTGTGGAGAACCAATTAGATGGCAGCTGCAGAGTGGGATCTTTTCTTTATTATTTGTCCTTTGAGCATGCACATGAGTGCTTACAGGAAGTATTTCTTCAAACTCCTGGCAGCTGGTAGCCAATGGGATTAGAGGAGGAGGCTGCTGGGATTTATAGTACAGCTGTGAGTGCAGTTTTTTTTAACTGTGCTTTTTAAACATTAAATGTTTCAAAAGTTTCAGAGCCAGGGGAGAGAAAAGAGAGGCTTCATCCTGCATGCTGATATTTTTATTTAAAAGCTTGGAGTGAAACTGGAGTCACAGCATCATTCTCAGACTTCCTCCCTCCCTAGGGTTGCCAGGTCTGGGTTGGAAAATACCTGGAGACTTTGGGGTGGAGCCAAGAGAGGGCGGGGTTTGGGGAGGGGAAGGGCCTCAACATAGTACAATGCCATAAAGTCCACCCTTCAAGGCAGCCATTTTCTCCAGGGGAGCTGATTTCTATCAGCTGGGGATCAGTTGTAAAAGCGGGAGATCCCCAGGCCCCACCTGGAGTCTGGCAACCCTATCCCTCCCCCTCCTCTCTAAAAAAAACCTTAACTTTTTATTTATTTATTTATTTAATTAATTAATTAATCAATCCCTTTTGTCAACCATGTGTGCTGCAAAGCTGTAGGCAGAAAACAGCTTAAACACATAGACACCTTTCTTTGGGAAGTTTTAAAAGGTTTTTAAAAGAGAAAAACATGGGGGGAAGATCTGTTTAAGCACACACTGCTAAATAAAATTTTAAATGGCACCGACTCAACTGTGCTCTCTAACTTCCCAAATGCCTTGATTTTGCAAGAGAATGTCTAGTCATCAGGAACTGCTTGGTGAGACCAATTCAATACATATAGGTCTGCTCTTTCCCAGTGTCAAGAAAGTCAGCTGTGAGTATGGGCTACCAAAAACTGCAGAATGGGTGACAGATGTCACTGTCTGAATGATCATTTTTTATCCATAAGGGAGAAGTGATGAAATTGGATCAAATAGCTTCTCTGATCAGAGCCAATGTTTCAGGCTTTCTATACAAGTAGTTTTGAACTTTGAACTATCCAGTTTCCTTGCTTATTAGTACAATACTGAGCAACTGTCTCTTCCATTCTGTAAGAAGTAATGACTGATGGGTATCCATCAATACAATAAACCACACACCCCTCCATTTAGGGTCCTCCCTTTTGACTCTACATTTTCTTTCTTTTTAACCACATTCTTTTCCATTTCAACTAGCTTATTCTGGTAAAGAGAAGTCATGTAAAATTTTACTTTCTTGGTTGCATGAAAGCAACACAGAAAATTGTCACCCTGGGAATGCAGCCATAGTGTAAGTGCTTGGTTTGCAGAGGAAAAGTGGTGTAGTATATTACTAAACAGTATCATTAACATGAGAAAAGAACACATTTTTCCCTTGTCAGGTGAGTCCCACAGTTGGCAGTCTGTTTAAAATTCCAGAGAAACAATCCAAGATGCTAAGAAAAGAAGAGCCATTTGTACCTTCATCACTCACCTTCTGATTCATAACTTAGGTTCATAAGCCATCTATGGCCGTGGTCACACAGTCATTTTGATCGGATTTCACTGCTGTTCCCTTTCACATTTAAAATTACTGATCAAATGCCCGCATCCATCTCCCGCACCAAAGTGGGCTCACTCATGCAATCCTCCCAGTTCCCTAGTGACTTTTCTAAGACATGGAAAATCAAGTACTTTCCGGATATTTGCATTTTGAATCTGTGATTTTGCTGATCTGGACAGCCATCTCTCACAATGATCGTGATTAGGTCATCTAAACGTCCTTCTTGCAATGTTTTTTTTTTTTCCCCTCCCAGGCTTCTGCTGTTGTGCACATGAGCAATCCTGCACTGAATAAATTCAACGTATAAACGTTCAAGTGCAAATCTAGACTCCAGTGCTCAGTTGAACGTCGCCGGTTAATTTTGTTCACTGTTGGGGGGGGGGGGCCTGCAAAAACAAGGGAGTACGGCGAGTCCCATTGGAAGTGGTGATTCAGCCATGTGCATATGCACAGACACAATTCCATTAAAAAACAAAAACAAGCCACGCCGCCGCTTGGGCAGCACAGCTATCTGGATGGTGCCCAGAGCCTCATCGCATGATGCAAGTGGTTCGGGGATGAATGTGTGATCATCCCAAAACCCCCCCCCCAAAATATTCCTGATCAAATCTATAGGGGGAACAAATCGGGATAAGCTTGCCATGTAACCACAGCCTCAAACTAAAAAATAATTCTGACCACTCTATGAAAAAGTTGGCTATTACTTTTCATTGTAAGCCCTTCAGCTATTCGAACTCATTAGTCTTTATATTACTGTTCCCAGTAGTACTGCTTACACCGTGAGCTACGGAACAGCAGCAGAGCCTTGTGTCTCTATAAAGACAGCAGGGTTCTCTGCCTTGCTTGCAAGGAAACTGCTAAGTTGTATTTGTTCCTCTCCTTGTATGAGGCACAGCCAGCACATATTAGTAAAAGCTTCTTTGGTTCCAATCAAGCTTTAAAAAACACACTGAATTTTGTTCAGGAGCCAATATGAACAAGATCATGTTTCTCTGAGTGCTGTTTAATGTTAGTGAACTAAAAAGACTAAAAGAATGTGTTGGTGCATAAATATATTTAGTTCACCATAAATAGGGAGCCAAGGCAATGATTTCAGGTAGATAGACATTTGGCAGAACCTCTCCATCCCACATAAGAACTGGAGCCACAAAGAATATGACCAGATTTGACTGGTTGTTAAGGGCTGTTAATCAAATATTAAATAATAGGCTTTCTGCAAATTTTATGACCTCTAGCTCAGGGCTGGCCATCTTCTTTAGGGGTTCCAGACAGTGGTCCATAATATATTTGTGAATCAATAGCTCGGTATCCGAGCCAGGGTTTTGTGCTGCTTGAGGCTGTGATCCAGGAGCCAAAGCATGAATTAGAGCCAACAGTATTTCACAGATGTTGTTCCAGCAAAGGCTGTGACCGATTTCGCACATGCTACCTGCTTCTTATTCCATCCGGAGTTTTCTTGTAAAGATTGCCCCAGATCATTTTATTCAATTTCTCACTTGAAGCTGCAGTTCGTCATCTGCCCTGCATGTTTCTTTTCACATTTCGGGCTGCTGCAAGGCTTCCTGCTGCTTCCCCCTCCCATTCCTCTCAGTTCGCCCTCCTAGCCCCTCCCTTTTTTTACATTCATGTGTGATCACGTTAATTTGATAAGATGCAATAACAGGATTATGGTGTCCACACTAGCCTTCCTCTTCCCAGAATTCAATACCTCCCTCCTTCCTATTCAATTTTTCCCACTGCTCTTGCTTGCTGCAAAATGATTGGTCAACTATAAAGTCTGCTACTGTGACTGGTGGAGTCTCTGATCTAGCATCAAAATGTCGGGTGCATTGCCAGCGGGATTCCAGGCAGAAAATGGTGGATGAAGCCACAGCAGCCTATCAAGGAACTCATATTTTGCTGCCACACAATTTTGTTGTAATGTAAATAGGTCTCTTTAAAAAAACAAAATCAGTCGTCATGAAGAGAGTTGGCCCTTTTTAATTTCTACACATTACAGGATTACTGTAGGAAACCTACAGAGCACAAAAGAGAAGTACCAGTCCTCTTGAATCAACCCTACTATCCCCTCAAATCTAGGCTCCTACTCCAGATAATTTTTTTCACCCACGGAGGATGATTCCCTGGAAAACTTTTTTTAAAATTATGTTATAGAAGTTAAAAAAACCCTAAATAAATGACAACTGGAACACATGTGTATTATATACAGAAAGCAATGGTGAGGACTTGTTTTGCTGCCTAATTATTTAGATATAACGTAATGAGGGTGTTTTTTTTAAAAAAAAGAAACTCCCACCACGGGGTGGGCCAGATGGAAGGTGGGCAAGTGGGCATGGAAAAGGGAGTGTGCATTTTGGCTTCTCCCCGGGGCAAATAGAAAACTTCTCAGAAACAAGGATTTCTTTGACCCGGGGAAAAACGTGTGATTATCCGGGGCAAAAGGTGAGTGTAGGTCTACTGGTGGGAAATTGACCAGAAGACCCAGGCCAAGCATACCGGTGAGCACAGGGCAAATGCTAATGTGAAATCGGTCTCTGTGTGAACTGAGGCTTTAAATACTATTGCAAGGAAGTGGTGATACAGACCCTCTCCTACAGGAGAGGGCTACTGATACTCAGTGGTGCTGTGCCTGATTACGGTGGTGAAGACTGTCATGGAGCTGAGGTGGTTCAGGGACCAAGTCTGAAGTTAGGGCTGTTTCTCAGAATGAGCAGGCTGACTAAATTTCCTAGTTCCTGATGTCAGGAGTGCCTTTGAAGACCTGCCTCCTGCAGACCTAAGTGCGGTGGAGGATCAGTCCCTAGCTCCAGAGGAGACCCACCTGAACCAGAGGAGACTCAAGTAAGCACCTCTCAGGGCATTACCCCAGCACCAGCAGCAGTTGAGCCACAGCCATGCTCAAGTCCACCTGATTCACCTCCTCGGGTGGAACGGCTAAGGTCACGATCCAGGCAAGACTTAGCTGCTAGGAGAAAAGAGGCACACATGCGTAGTCGTAGATCACTCAGCCCTGAGTTTTAGAGGGAGCTGGGACCTCACTGCCAGCTGCTAACAAGCACAGGAAGTGGCTGGGTATTTAGGCACAGCACAAAGACCAACAACTTATGCTAGCAACAAGTCATTCTGACTAAGCTCTGCACTCACTCGGCTTGCATCAGCTAAACCTGATTCTGGACCTTCTGGCTCGTGACTCCGGCTCTGTCTGACTTCAGCTTGATTCTGTACCCTCTGGCTCGTGACTTCGGCTCTGTTTGACTTTAGCTTTTGGTTGACTCCTTGGACCGGTTTGCTCTTGAGTTTCCCTCTCTGAACTCAGCTTGGACTGACTCTGCTTTCGGCTTTTGGACTTGGTAATTTGTTCCTGATTTGGCTTGATCTTGGACTGTCTTGGACTTCGACTTGGCTCCTGACCTACTGGCACCCAGCCCGTGACAGATTGCTAGCACCCCCAAACTCACTCCACCTCAATGGATGCGGATGGAGTGGAAGCTCTGCTGCAGCTTATGGATGTCACTCACCAAGTCCAACAGCTGACACAGTTGGTTGTGCAGCTTCAGCAGCAGCAGCAACCACCGCAGCCACCCGCCACACCCATTGTCATGCCTGCTCCTGACCCTGCTCCTGACCCAGCCCCTGCAGAGCAAGATCAGGCTCCTTTAACGGACCTGGACGTAAGTCCAGAGGAGTTAAGCCAGCAACAGGAGCCACCAGGGACTAGTCAAGCACCTGAGACCCATCAGGCTCCTCCTGGAGAAAACCATAGCCCCGAGTCATCACCTCCACCTGTCAGGCGTCTCCGTGAAAGGAGACGCCAGGAATTAAGAGACAGAAGGAGTGAGGCACGCATGAGGGCCAGGAGATCTATCAGTCCAGAGTACTAGCAGACGCTGGGCCATGGCCGGCAGCTGCTAATTGGTTAATGAGTCGGCAAACGTTATCAGCAGCCTGTCAACGGCCAACAGATTGTGCTGGCAAAGAACGCTCGTCATCGACGTGGCCTCGCCCTGCACCCTTCTGAACTCTGTTCCTGAACCCGGCTGCTGGACTCTCGGACTTCTGACCCTGGACTTGGCATTTTGGACTACGGACTGGTATTTGGACTTTGGCTTGTCTTTCTGTTGTGATCCCTGCTACCCCCGACTCCTGGCTTTCATACTCTCCGGCTCTGACTTCTGGCATTCCTGCTGACGATTCGTCTGTTTAATCCTTCGGCTGACTGATTTATGGTTGTGACTCCCGGACTGTTGATAACGCTTGTCTTGTAACCCGAGAACTCTGATCTGCACGCCTGCCGGCTGCAAGCTCTGTCTCAAGCCAGAGGCTCAGTCATGACATCCATCATCATTCCACCAAAATGCCCAGTAAGCCCTCCAGAAAAATTTGGTGGAAATGTGGAGGAGTTCCCAGCCTTCTTGGCACAATGAGAGTTGTATATGGAACTGTGTGCTTGGGACTTTCCAAATGATAAAACCAAAGTTTGTTTCATTATCAGCCTCTTAAAGGGCCAGGCAGCCAAGTGGGCCACCCCTCTGTTAGTGGAAGCATCGCCGCTCCTGTCGGATTTTCGGGCATTTCGCACCCATTTGTCCACTATTTTTGCTACACCCCTGCAAGCGGAGGCAGCTAATCATAAGATCAGAGCGCTGAAATAGAAGAGAGGCACAGTTGCTAACTATACCACCGAGTTCCAGTTCATAGCCCAGGACTTAAAGTGGACTGAGGTTGCCTGCATGGACCAGTACGTGGAAGGACTTGCGGACGAATTGTTAGATGAGTTGGCCCGGGTTGAGCAGCCCAGCTCCTTGCAAGCACTCATAACCATTTGTCTTCGGATCAATGGGCGCTTGGCAGGGCAACGGCAGGCCTGTGCCACCTCCCGCTCTGGACCACCGGTTGGTCATTCTACGTCCCGGCAGATGCCCAGCAACCCTCAGGCAAGCCCAGCTGAAGGTGAGCCAATACAGCTTGGAGGAGCCTGACCCCACCTGACTCCTGAGGAAAAATCTCGTTGATGTGCCCTCAACCTCTGTCTCTACTGTGGTGGGGCGGGGCACTTTTCCTCCGGTTGTCCCGCCAAGCAAACTCCTCCCACACCACTGGCACAGTTACCACTGCCAGTAAAAGATCAGCCTCATGCTTGAATGGGCCCATCAGCATGGAGTACTTAGCTGGGTCCTCGGAAGTAGCTCCTCTGGACCCCGGCCTGTTCCTGGTGCCCATCAAACTCAGCCTCCTGGATTACTGGTGGCTTTTCGTCTTTGCCATGTTGGACTCTGGGGCGGCCACCAGCTTCATCGATGCTGTGTTTATGAAACAGCACCAGATCCTGGTACGGCCTAAAGAAATGCCGACACTTGTGGAGGCCATTGATGGACGCCTCCTACTCTCTGGTCTGGTAACCGAGAAAACCTGCGACCTGCTCCTCTGTATTCACCAACACCAGGAGCAGGCGAACTTCAACATCGTCCGGATGCCCCAGTTCCCGATTATCCTGGGTCTCTCCTGGTTACAGACTCACAACCCCAGGGTAGATTGGGTAAGGCAAGAACTCAAATTTCCTGCTCCCTGCCCACATCTGCGCCCAGTCACCACACTGGCCATCACCACGTCAGCCACCGCCCTGTGCCTCCCACAACTGTACACCAAGTTTTCAGATGTGTTTGAGGAAAAAGGGGCTGACAACCTTCCTCTGCATCGGCCCTATGATTGCACAATTAACTTGGAACCTGGAGCCATGCTGCCTGCCAGACGTCTGTACCCCATGTCAGAACCAAAACTGGCAGCTTTCTGGGATTTCTTGGACAAGAACCTTGCCCGGGGGTTCATTCGTCCCTCTACCTCTCCACTCTCTGCTCCTGTGCTCTTTGTCAAGAAGAAGAGCGGATAGCTGAGGCTGTGCAATGACTTCTGAGCACTGAACAAGATCACCATCTGTGACTGGTATCCCTTGCCACTGATCCCAGAACTGTTGGACCAGTTCAAGGGGGCTCATATATATACCAAACTCGACCTCCAAGGAGCCTATAACCTAGTACAGATTCAGGCAGGCGATGAGTGGAAAATGGTGTTTGGGACCCGCTATGGACAATATGAGTACCTAGTGATGCCCTTTGGCCTTACCAGTGCCCCTGCTGTCTTCCAACGCTTCATGAATGATGTGTTCCAGGACCTGCTAGACCGCATCGTGATCATTTATTTAGATGATCTGTTGATTTACTCGGACAATGAGGTGCAACATACTGAGCATGTGCGCCAACATCTTTGCTCCCAGGGCCTCTATGCCAAGCTCGAAAAATGTGCCTTCCACCTGTCCACTGTGGAGTTCCTCGGGCACATCATGTCCCCAAAGGGGATCCTCATGGACCCCAAGAAGGTAGAGGCCATTCTAATGTGGCAGACCCCGCAGAACCGCAAAGACATTTAACTCCTCCTTGGCTTCACGAACTACTACCACAAATTCATCTCCAGGTTCGCAGAGTTGACCGTGCCACTCACTAAGCTCCTCCGACCCAAGGAACCATTTCGCTGGACCCCGGAGGCCGCTCAAGCTTTTGCCATGCTAAAGACCTGTTTTGCCACCAGCCCACTTCTCCGGTACCCAGACCCTGAGCTGCTCTTCACAGTTGAAGCCGATGCCTCTGGTGTGGCCCTCGGAGCCGTCTTGTCCCAGTGCGATGACCCATCCCAGACTCTCCAGCCCTGCACCTATTACTTCCTCCAACTAACTGTGGCCGAGAGAAACTACACCATCTGGGAGAGGGAGTTACTCGCCATCAAAACGGCCTTTGAGGTATGGAGACATCACCTAGAGGGAGCGTGCCACCCAGTACAAGTCCACACTGACCACCAAAACCTGGAGCACCTTCAGACAACCCGAAATCTGAACCAGAGACAAATTTGCTGGTCCTTGTTCTTCTCCCGTTTCAACTTCAAAATAACCTATGTCCCCCATGCCCAGAACCAAAAAGCGGCTGCTCTCTCACGCAAGCCAGAATATGCACCGGCTACAAGGGCACCGCAATGCCTGCAGGAACTGCAACAGGGACTAATTTCAGACTTAACTGCACACAACGGACTGCTGTTGCACCACGACTGCGTGTACATGCCACTGGGGCCTCTGCAGTCGCAGGTTCTCTGTCTGTCCCATGACGTCCCACCTGCTGGGCACTTCGGATTCCACTTACTCATGAGGGAATTTTGGTGGCCACGGATCCGCTCGGATGTAAGCCAGTACGTTGCCTCTTGTGAAGTGTGCAGACACACCAAGGATGTTCCTGCCAAGCCATCTGGGCTGCTACACCCACTACCCATACCTGCAGGGCCATGGGATACCATCTCGATGGACTTTATCTCTGAACTTCCCCAGTCTCATGGCCAGACCTGCATCCTGGTGGTGGTAAACCTGTTTACCAAAATGGCACATTTCGTACCCTGTCCCAAGCTCCCGTCCACCCAAGAGACCACCCACCTGTACATACAGAACATCTTCTGGCTACACGATCTCCAGGCCCATGTGATTTCAGACCATGGATCCCAGTTCTCCTCCCGGTTCTGGCAAGCCCTGCACTCTGGTCTAGGGACCCAGGTGCATCTGTCCACTGCCAATCACCCACAAACTGACAGCCAGACTGAGGGCATGAATGGTACCTTGGAGCAGTACTTAAGGTGTTACACTTGCTACCAGCAGGACAATTGATCTGGCCTGTTGGCAGTGGCAGAGTTCGCCTACAACAATGCCATCCATTCCTCCACACAAACCACCCCCTTCGCTGCCATTTATGGGTACCACCCTTGCTACATCCTGGCAGTACACCCACTGACCCAGGTCCCCACTGCCGATGCACACCTTCAGGAACTCCATGCTCTACAGGTTCTGCTAAAGGACCAACTGCAGCAGGCCAAGGATGCCTACAAATGAGCCGCTGATCGAAAACAGCAAGAAGGACCTCCATTATGGGTCGGAGATTGCATCTGGTTGTCGACCCAGTATCTGCAGCGATCAGGCTGGTCCCCCAAGCTGGATGCCCAATTCATCGGACCCTACCCCATTGAAGCCCAGATTAACCCCGTCGCTTTCCAGCTCCAGTTACCGGTGCACCTGCGGATCTACCCCGTATTCCACCTCTCCCTGCTGGTCCCCACCACGCCATGGACCCCCTGCACCCACGCCTTCTGCACCACCACCACCTGTACTCATGGATAACCAGGAAGAGTACGAGGTATGACAGATCCTGGACTCACATCTCCATCATGGCACACTCCAGTATTTGGTGGATTGGGAGGGCTATAGGCCCAAGGATCGGTCCTGGGAACCAGTGCACCATCTCCATTCCTCGGACCTCATCCACCAGTTCCATATAGACTATCTGACCAAACCCGGCCCTTTGGACGGGAGGACCCTGGGGAGGGGGATAGTGTCAGGAGTAGCCTCTGAAGACCTGCCTCCTGCGGACCTAAGTGCGGTGGAGGATCAGTCCCTGGCTTGCATCAGCTAAACCTGATTCTGGACCTCTGTCTGACTTTGGCTTGATTCTGGACCCTCTGGCTCGTGACTTCGGCTCTGTTTGACTTCAGCTTTTGGTTGACTCCTTGGACTGGTTTGCTCGTGAGTTTCCCTCTCTGACCTCAGCTTGGACTGACTCTGCTTTCGGCTTGTGTTTTGGACTTGGTAATTCATTCCTGATTTGGATTGACCTTGGACTGTCTCGGACTTTGACTTGGCTCCTGACCTACTGGCACCCAGCCCATGACACTTGAGAAAGATAGAGTTTGGGCAGGGGCAGATGCTCAGCAGGGATGTGATGTCACAGAGTCCATCTTCTGGAGCTGCCACTATCACCAGGAGAACTGATCTGTGTATTCTGTTGATAAATTATAATTCTAGGAGAATCCCAGCCCGCCCACCCCTTGGAGGCTGGCAACTCTAATACTGGCCTCCTGTATATAAAAAGGGGCTCCTGAAGCCCAGCTACCACAGTTGTTGTTGTTGTTGGTAAGTGTTCAGCCTCATCTCCTCTGAGTCTTCTGTCTCCTCATCTAAGGAGGAGTCTGGATCTGGTTCATGACTGGTTTGTACTTTGCATTCCCCATTCTCTATCCTCATTGTGTTTTGTTTTTCCTTATCTTATCACAGTTCATCTCCCTTTAATGGAAAGGTAATGACACACTAGACTGGCTCATTAGACAATGACTGGCTTGGTCTAAAAGACTAAATTGTTTATCTGATAGCACAAGTGCTTTTGGGATTTCTTCCAGAAGTTATAATACTGAAGTGATTGCAACTTTAAGACACTGAGCTAATTAAGAGTAATGCTCCTTACCAGTCTATTGCTTATAGAGACATGGATGTCTCTTTCTAAATGCCAAAACCCATCTACTCAAATTATAAAAAATATTAAACTATATGGTGTAGAAAATGTATGGCAGTAAAGCAAGTTCAATATTTCTTGTAAAAATGGGCATGAGTGCTTGATCAGGATATACCTGTGGCTGACTTGTAAGATTCATACAGCTCTGAATCATGTATAGAGTGTGTTTAGGATGTCAGATTTAAAAGATTACAAAGACATTGTGATGGACAGAAGGTTGTCCTGCCCCTGAAGTGGAACATAGCCACTCACGTGAGCCTATGGGAGTGCTGCTCCAGCGTCCAATCACATTTGAGAAGGGGGATGAAGTGTTGGAGGGAAGCACAGCAGGAGTTCAATCCAGTTCTGTCTCAGGGAGAGAGCAGTGAGAACTGAGGTCTGGCTCAGGAAAAGAGCAGACAGAGAGAAAGATAGCTTTGCTTGGTAGTGTGGCAGAGTGGTTTGGCTCTACTTCTGACAGAGAATAGTGTACTCAGTTGTTAGGCCGGTCTCTGGCAAAGAGCAGACCTCCTGCCATTTAGTCTGACTTTTGGGAAAGGGTAGACTGGTGAGGAATCCTGTGAGTGTGTGTGTTAGGATCCAACCTAGTAGCTAGTGGGTAAAAGCCTGTTTATGCTGGAAAGTATTAGAGACAATTAAAAGTACTCTTTAAATTAACGTGCTTCAGTCAGGTTTCTTTTTTATCTGTCTGGAGACCTGTGCTGCTGATCTGTTCCTGGAAACCAATCTGTAAGTAAATCAATTTTCTTTCTTTCTTTCTTTATTTTTCAGATTTATATCCCACCCTCCCCGCGAACAGGCTTACACAGGCACAAGGCCAATTCAGTACATTAAAACAAATAAAATCAACTAAAAACAGTACCAATAAATAACACAATTTACCATAAAATGCTTCCAGATATCTTATATTCAGATGGCTACCCAATGGTGGGCCCGAGCCCCCCTGCCACCAGGACTGGTTACACTAGAGCCAGCTACATCACAGGTATCATTCGTGATGGGTGGTATCACTGGTGGCAGCTCCTATTCAAAGGCCTGGTGGAAGAGCTTTGTCTTGCAGGCCCTGTGGAACTGCATTAAGTCCCACAGGGCCCTGATCCCCTCCAAGAGCTCATTCCACCAGACAGGAGCCACCACCGAAAAAGCCCTCGCCCTAGTTCTGGCGAGCCTGACGTCTCTAGGACCTGGGTTAATATACAATTCCTGCCTCAGTGACTTCCATAATCTACTTGTGCGCTGCAAAACTTACCTCATAGTGGTGAACCAGAAGCCTAGACACTCGCTACTTTTAGAACACCTGGTAACTGAGGAGAAGCTTTATGGTTTATAATAAAACTGGTTCCACCAAATCACAAGAGGCTGTGTGGGTCCCCTCAGTTGACAGAAATGGTTGTTACAGGTGTATTCCTTGAGGAAGTGACCTATCATGTATCTTGTCCAGTACTACCTCCCCATCTGTCTGGTTTGAACGAATAATACAGTGTGCTTGATTTTAGCCAAGACTTTTCTGAGCTCAGTGGAGCATTTTAAGTGGACCTAGTCAGAAGGCATATTTTACAGGTCTCATTCCATGCCATGGAGAAGGACGCTGCAGATAACATGGTCCTGGCATTGTTTCTGGGAAGTACATTGCAGCATTTTGATTAGTGCAGAGAGAAATGTATTGTCTGATCTTGAGCCATGTCAGCTGCTGGAAAATTAAAGGGAAAATTGGGATATTTGTGTGCTTACTTTTGCAGCACTTTTTTATTGTTATCTATGTGTGGTGACATAGACTTCCTTTAGCTGTTGTTTCCCACATTGTGTCATGCAAGGTCCACTTGCACTGTTTTCCCTTCTGTTTATCTGTGTCCTTGGTAAGATTGTAAGGCCTTCTATTTGTTGTTGGTACTTGTGCAGTTTCTTGCATTGAATCTTTGACCCTCCAATTGTACTTGATTTCTCACTGTGTTAGAACATTGCCAGCATGTCACCAGACACTGTGGAAGTGGATCTGACATGTGGCTTGTTTCCTATTAAACTTTTCATTTGGCCTATTAAACTTTTTGTAAAACTGGAACTTGTACATACATATATTAACCTTTAGTTTCATTGCACTCCTCTTTCCTCATCAAACCTCTTCTATATATATAAAAGAAAGAGCCCTCGCCGTAAAACCAATGCCTGGGCCAAACCGCTGGACCTAAAACCACCAAATTCGGGGAGAGCACTCCTACCATGGCGTAGGTACTCACTAAGAAGGGATTTTTAGAAATTTGTCCCCTAAGTAGGTCAAAAGGGGAAAATGTGCTCCCCCCATTGATTTCTATGATGCTGCCAGGCTGCTGCCTACTTGCACCCCCCACTCTGTGATTGGTCAGCTGCAGAGCTCAGCATTCTGAGGTAAAATAAAACAGTTACGGGAGACTGCAGAGAGCTAATGGCAGTTGAGGAAATCAGGAATTGCCAACAACCACCTGTGAGGTGCAGTAATACTGCTGGCCCAGCCTCTCAGATGGCTTCCAACACACTCCCACCACCTCCTACACCTGACAGGCAGCTGTCTGTCAGGTGCAGCAGTGGTTGCAGGTTGCCTAAAGCCACGAGGGAGCCCACCCCAGCAGTGACATTTTAGTGATCCTGTCAACCCCCTCTCTGCAGTGGCTTCTAATACTCCTCCTCCTCCCACACTGAACAGGCAGCTAGCTGTTAGGTGTAGGAGAGGAGGAGGGATACTTACAGCCGCTGGGGAGGTTTGCTCAGCAGGATTGCCTTAGCCCTGCTGCTGGCACAGCCTTCCCAATGCTTTTAAACATAATCCCCCCCAACACCAGACAGGCGAGTGTCTGTCAGGTATAGGAGCAGGGCCAGGGTACTTTAATCCATCAGGCATGCCACCCCAGCAGGAGCACCTTAGCAATGCTGCTGGCCTAGCCTCTCTGATGGCTTCCAACACACTCCCAACACCTCCTACACCTGACAGGCAGCTATCTGTCAGGTGCAGCAGTGGTTGCAGGGTGCCTAAAGCCACGGAGGAGCCCGCCCCAGCAGTAACAACTTAGTGATCCTGCCAGCCCCACCTCCACAGTGGCCTCTAATACTCCTCCCTCTCCTACACTGGACAGGCAGCTGCCTGTCAGGTGTAGGAGAGGAGGCGGGATGCTTACAGCAAAACAATCCAGGAACTCCAGTAGAAAGGCCATCACTTTCATGGAAGGTGGCAGGAGTTGACTTAACAGATGACTGCTTCTTAAATGGACAGTTCTATGTTGCCTGCTCCAGAGTGAGCTCACCAAGCAACCTGGTGATCTTAGCACCTGAGGGCAGAACCACTAATGTGGTCTACAGAGAGGTCCTTCAGTAAAGGAAAAAACCCAGTATATATGTATGTATCACTTCATTTTTTACCCTACAATCTTTTCCATTAGTATTCCTACAACAAATCTTACATTCCAGACTTCACATCATCAGTATTATAATCAGGGTTATTTTTCAGCCGAAACATGCTGGAACAGCATTCTGGCTGGCTTCCAAGACTGCCCCTCCCCTCCCCTCCCCTCCCCTCCCCTCCCCTCCCCTCCCTGCCACCACTGCCCGGCTCTTACCTCCTCCTCCACTGCTGTTTCTCCTGGGACCGGCTGAGCCAAGGGGAGGCAGGGGCTATGTTTGCTGCCTCTTCCTCTCCCTTTTGGCAGCTGGAAAGGTAAGGGGGGACCAGTCCACTCGGTGTTACTTGGCTTCATTTTTTGGGGGGTCTGAGTGTGCTCAGGTCCACTGTGACCTCCTCAAGCCAGCTGCCCAGCTCGGAGAGGCTGCAGGCGATTGAGCCACTCCATGGAGGGTGGTGAGGGTTTGTTTTGTCTCTCTCTGTGTGGGGGGTCTGAGCGTGTCGGGGAAGGCAGGAGGGGGTGTTTGTGTGTGTGCAAGTTGGGGAGGAGGAGGCCATTCAAACCCTCCTTCCCCCCTCGGCGACACAGCCCAGCCCTCCTGGGTCTGCTGCAGCCAGCACCATCAAGGGAGGCAGGAAGGTGTGTGTGTGTTTGTGTGCGCGCGTAAAAGCTGGGGTGGGAGGAAGGCCATTCGCACCCTCCTCCCTCCCTTGGCGATGCGTTTCAGCAGCCCTTGTGGGTCTGCCAGAGCCATCTGGGCAGGCAGGAGTATGTGTGTGTGTGCTTGTATGTGTGCGCGTGCATGCAAGCTGGGGTGGAAGGGAGGCCATTCATGCCCTCCTTCCTCCTTTGGCAACACATTCCAGCAGCCCTCATGGGTCTGCTGCAGCCAGCATCATTGGGGCAGGCAGGAGGGTGTGTGTGTGCAAGCTGGGGTGGGAGGGAGGTCATTCATGCTCTCCTTCCTCCCTCGGTGATGCATTCCAGCAGCCCTCATGGGTCTGCCATGGCCAGTGCCCTCGGGGCAGGCAAGGGTGTGTGTGTGTTTGTGTGTGTGCAAGCTGGAGTGGGAGGGAGGCCATTCGCACCCTCCTTCCTCCCTCAACAACGTGTTCCAGCAGCCCTCATGGGTCTGCCATGGCCAGCACCATCAGGGCAGGCAGGAGGGTATGTGTGTGTGTTTGTGTGTGCAAGCTGGGATGGGAGGGAGGCCATTCATGCCCTCCTTCCTCCCTCTGCGATGCGTTCCAGCAGCCCTTGTAGGTCTGCCGCGGCCAGAACCATCGGGGGAGGCAGGATGCTGTGTGTTTGTGTGCGTGTGTGCAAGCTGGGGTGGGAAGGAAGGTCATTCACACCCTCCTTCCCCCCTCTGCAATGCATTCCAGCAGCCCTCATGGGCCTGCCACAGCCCGTGCCTTCAGGGCAGGCAGGAGAGTGTGGGCGGGTGCACATGAGCCGGGGTCGTGGTGGGAAGGATGTGGGCATCCTCCTTCTACCTGTCTCTCTCTTTCTCTCTCTTACTGTCTTCATTTCTCTCTCTCCCCCATCCCCCTTCTGTCTCTCTCTGTTCCCTCCCTCTCTCTTTCTCTCAGTCTCCCCCCTCTTCTCTTTCCCCTCTTTTTTCTTTCTCCCTCTGTCTCTCCCCCCCCTAGCCGATTCTGCACCAGCCGCTGCTACACTCTGGCTCTTCCCTTTTCCCCGACTGTACGCATCAATTTCCTACTATGTGCTGCGCAGCTGCTTTTTGACCCGCAGCTTCACCCGATTCCCCACCCCACCCCTGGTCTTTGCAATCCTGGTTTTTTTGCCCACAAGTTTTTGTATTGTGAGAAAGGAAGAAGAACACTTCTTTCTCTACCTGCTCTATCCCATACATAATCTTGTAAACCTCGATCATGTCACCCCTCAGTCGTCCTTTCTCCAAGCTAAAGAGCCCCAAGCGCTTCAACCTTTCTTCATATGGAAAGTGTTCCAACCCTTTTATCATTCTAGTTGCCCTCCTCTGCACTTTTTCTAATTCTATAATATCCTTTTGAGGTGTGGTGACCAGAACTGTACACAGTACTCCAAATGATGTTGCATCGTTGATTTATACAGGGGCATTATGATACTGGCTGATTTGTTTTCAGTTCCCTTCCTAAACACACACACATCCAGCATAGTATTGGCCTTTGCCCCCTGAACCGGCAAGAAAGAGACAGACACCAAAGTTTTTGGGTTTGAACAAAGGCCACTTTTATTAATTAATTTTGCATTCATTTGTTATGATGAGGGGTTGGGTCTTGCGTACCAGATAGGTGTCCATATTCCTGACCACCTTTTTATGCTATTGGGCAATGCACCTGCCCTGATCTCGAGCCTTTTTACCAAGACTCTTGACCAGCAGCCCGGCAATTGTAGCCGATATACCTGGTCAACCACCCCGAGGCCCCAAAGCCTGCTAGGATAGCCGAACCAGGTTGTTCTCAAGCAGGACCTCCTTTCCCATTCCCAAGCCGCAGGGCTCGATAGCCATTCCGGGATGCCTGCTTAATTATCATAACAATGCTTAGGTGCTCACCATTTTTATTTCCCTGGTCGCTCTACCCCGCCACAGCAAAGGCCACGCCTCTGCTTAGGCCTTTGCCCCCATCAAGCGATCCAGGGCCAAGAGCACACCTCACCTTAAATCAGCTAGGAAGATATCATTGCCCTTGTCTGAAAGGTGCACCCCATCATCCCTGTACAGATCTGGTAGCTCTACCCGTATTCCAGGGTGTGGTAGGAAGAGGCCCAAGCCACTTTCCATGGCTACACACAGCTGCCTGTTAGCCTTTCTTCGCACCCTATCCAAGCTCCTCAGGTCCCCCAGACCCCGCCACACTTGCCTTGGCAGCATTGCCAACCAAACGATCAGCACCCTGGGCCAGCGGCCAGCAATCACAGCCATGTCAGCCTTCACTTGCAAGATCAGTGTGACTCCTTTCATGAGTCCCAAGTTGTTCCCACCCAGGTGGACCACCAACACATCCAGGGGAGGCCCATACCATTCCCCAAACAGAAGCAGTAGCAGTGCAGGCCAGTGCATGCCTCTGCAGCCCAGCCACTCGACCTCTGCACGCTCACTGCATCCCAACTGGGACTCCATAGGCATTCGCCTGGCCCGATGGGCAGCCCAAAAAACCATGCTGTGTTCACACATGAGCACACGTCTCCTGCTTCGGTAGTCAACTGGACCTGGGCCCGACGCTGAGTTCCGTCCCCTGCCATTTGCCATCACTGGAACAAACAGCCCATACACCCTTTCACCCCCTGGAACAACAGTGGATCACAAAAAACATGTTAGAATGGGCGGCCGTGCGCCCGCTCCCAAGGACGTAGCGCAGACTAGCCTCTATGCGAATGCAGGCATGCTGTAAAACCACCAACGTGCAAGGCCCAGAGGCCAGACCAGCACCTGCCCCCACAGACGTAGCACCAACCCTTCAAATCAAACATGGGCAAACATATGATTTATAACGTGCAGACCTCCACCGACCCAACTTCTGAATGGCTTGCAGTTGATAATCCAAGGTCGCAACTGTAGATGCAGCGCCAATTCTGAACGAGTGGGTACCAAAACAGTAGCCTCCCAGACCAAGCACATCCAACGCCCGCTTGGTCACTGCCCAAAATTGATATTTGGTTAAGGGAGAGCCATCTTTATGCAAAAAAAGAAAACCTTGTGTTTCCCCTCGCAGTACTAAATAGGATCGAACTGCTGCCAGCAGGCACAGGTCCTGATCTGTGCACCTGCCCAGGGACACCCGCACTCCCCGCCGTCCTTGGTCCATCTTCGACCGTCTCACTGTGATATGCAGTGTCTCCTGGTTCACCTGAACGTCCCAGAAGTACAGTGCCCTCTCAGACCCATCGTTACGTGAGCGGGCCACCAATTCACTAATCCTAAGGGCCCCAAAGAAAGCTACCAAGGTAGCAGCGTGAAACAAAGCTTCCTCAAAGGCATCTGTGCATAAGGATGCCCACTGAAGCTTCAAACCCTTTAAAATGGTTGGGGTGACTGGTGCCCTGTCGTCCACTGGTGTGCCTTCCTCCCTGGTACACCCCTCTAGCATCTTCCTAACCCTAAAATCATTGGAGTTATCCTTGAAACCCCCAGCTTTGCTCGCGAAAGCAAGTGCCGAGAGTTTCCCACGAATGGTACGGACCGACAGCCCCTTACCTTTGAGGTACACACAAAACTGCCGGAAGTCAGACACCGGGTTAGGCCAGCAGTGTTGGAGACCCACCTGACTCCTAAATGCCACAAATTCCTGTCCTGCCCTCATATAGGAACGACGAGTGCTAGGGGCCAGGGCTAATCCCATTGCCCTGTCTGCTTCGGCCCTCCAATGTCCCATAGGCACTCGGGCATCCTTACTGGGAATGGATCCACATCTGGGGCCAACTGGTGGAATTTCTCCATCTGTTTCTGAGACAGAGCGTCTGTGATTCCATTACTAACCCCTGGTACATGCCTAGCCTTGAACAAAATATTAAATTGGAGGCACTGCAAGGTAAATGCCCGCACAAGGGCCATCACCTGAGGTGATCTAGATGTTAGGGAGTTGATGACCTGAACGGCAGCCATGTTATCGCACCAAAAATACACTGTGTGGTTAGCTAATGCCTCAGCCCAGATATGGACTGCCACTACAATGGGGAAGAATTCCAGAAAGGTCATATCCCGTGTCCAACCCACTGAGATCCACCTAGCTGGCCAGTCCTCTGCGCACCACTGCTTCCTGAAGTAGATGCCGAAGCCCAAAGAGCCCACCACATCCAAGGTGACCTGAAGCTCTGCTTCCAGCCGCAGGTCATCCCTCCAGAAGGAAATCCCATTGTAAGAGGCCAAAAATTTACTCCAGACTGACAGGTCCTCCCGCATCCCCTGGGTAATGCGTGTACGGTGATTGGGAAGCCTCAACCCCACAGTCGAATTGGACAGGCAGCACAGAAAAGCACGCCCAGGTGCCATGACCCAGCATGCAAAATTGAGGTGCCCAATCAGCTGTTGCAACTCCCGAAGCATAACCTTGGACTTCCCTTCCAGCCCTTTCAGTAAACCCAACAAATTCACCACTTTATCTTACTGTAGCTTATTGTACCAGAATTCATACAGGCAGGGAAGAAAATTTTGAATGGGTTCCCCTCACCCACACATTTTGATTATGGTTAAAATTAGACCTTCCCTCAACATGTTCCTGCTAGAGAAAACAGGAAAAAAACTATTAACATTATGTTGTAGTGCCTTCCTCTGTCCAACCTGCAAGTGTTGTGATTACTTATAAAAAGAGATTTTTAAAAATTCTGTTTTCCTGAAAATTAGCTGGAAGGGTCCCTTGGTAAGGGATTGCAGTCCTTGAAGATTTCATCCCAGATAAATAGGAGGAAAACATGGAAACAAAACTTCAGTATAATAAAGGATCTGAATGGGTGCAATGAAAAAGATAAATATGAAGAATTTAAAAATTCCAGTGAGCTGAAAACAAGTCAGCTGAAATTTTCTGTCCTCACTAGTGAAGGGAACACACCTGACTGGGTGAAGTCATTAAGAAGATATGGATATGCACTGTACCTCTTAAAAATACATATCCTTGAAACCAAAGTCTTCTAATACAGATTTCAGATTCAAAGAAAAAGTTGTGAAAATTGTGTTCTAGTTCACTGTTTACCACCATAAATACACAAAATTGCATGTCCCTAGGTTCTAGAATGATTAAATGAAAGACCCATGTTTTAATTATTAAAAAGTTAAAGCTCCTCCTTTATTCTGACTTTCCTGTGCCCACATTCATGGCTATAGCCATGCTGCACTGCAAGGGCATAGACTTTTTCAATCCCCGGGGGGGGGGGGGGCTTTGCTGTGCGCGCGCGCGCGCTCGGGACCATGTCCCCGCCGCTTTCCCCCCCCGCCCCAGGGAGCCGCCGCTGCTTCCCTCCCCCAGGCCGTGCCCGCCCACCCGCCGCGCTCCCCGCCCCCCTCCCTCCCTCCCTCTCCCCGCTCACCTCCGGCGGCATAGAATCGCTGCTGCCTGCAGCCGGGGGCCAGCACGTCACCCTTGCGGGTCCCCGGCTCCCGCTCCGCCTCGCATTTCCCGGGGGGCTCAGCCACCCTGGCAAAATGAACGCCCGCCGATGGCCGGTCAGTCGGCCGTCGCTGCCTCTCTTCCCCCCCCCGCCCCGCCCCAGGGAGGCAGGAGGGCAGGCCAGGGGTGGGAGGGGAAGGAGAGGCAGCGACGGCCGGCTGACTGACCACCGGCGGGTGTTTATTTTGCCGGGGGTGGCTGAGCCCCCCCGGGAAATTTCGAGGGGGGGGCTCGAGCCCTCGAGCCCCCCCGTAGTTGACGCCCATGCTGCACTGTCATAACTGCACATTTTTAAATAAAAAAAGTTCCCTGTCTTCAGAAGATTTAGAACCTCATAATACGGGAGAAAGAATTAGTATTATATTACAGTTATTCACTTGAAAGATGATGTAAATTATTTGACTTAATTCCTTATTATAAATTACCAAAAGTACCAAATCCCTGTATAAATATACTATCAAATAGAGTTCTGCTTAAAATGATCTGCAGTAAAACTCAGTTCTAATGAAACCATTTCAGTCCTTACAAAACATTCACTGTCAGAGAAAGGCATTGTAAGTGAGGAAGGCATATGGAGAGTTTTGCCATGAGCAACATTTCACTCTTCAAGAGTCTTATGTGCTACTAAAATTTTCCTTTGATCAGGTTTGCATTTAAGTTGCATTTATTACTTTTATTACAGCCTCAAGTAACTGAGACCAGAGAATATCATCCCCACCCCCAGTTGTGATCTCAAATAAACTATGACCAACATTATTAAACTCTGGGACTCACAAAGGGTTAAAAAAAAGAACATTATAACAACAGAAATTTAAACAATGAATAATGTGGACAGCAACATTTTGTGAAGAAAGTTTAAATGCAGTGTTGCAAGCCACAACTTGCATTGCTGCAGCAAGACTCTAATTTTATTCTTTCCTAGGGAGCAGACACAGGCGATACCAGGGACAAGGGCTATACCTTTAACTGCTCCAAGACATGACATACAGTTAACCTTTCCCCCATCACATTTCATCACTAGTTTCCTGCCAATGAACTGCAAAAGGAATCTGAGGACAGGAAATAACTAGGGTAGGTGAAATGACTATATCCTCATCATGCATTGCAATGTTTGAAGTGCCTTTATATTGAGTCAGATCATTGGACCATATGTCTGCTTTGACTGGCATCAATTCTTTAACATCTCTGGCCCAGATCTTTCTCTAGCCCTGCTTTTTTTTTTAAATGTTTTTATTGAATTTTTACAAAAGCGAAGGGGAAAAAAAGAAAGAACAAGAAAAAACATACAAAGATATAAAAAAACATACTAACAGATATGGAGTCTGTACTATTTATTTATTTATTTATTGAATTTGTATCCCACCCTCCCTGCCTCTCGGAATATGTATCCACATTAACATTTCTAGTAAAATCAGTATCTAATTCACCAAATCAGCTTATCCTCATTTTATAGGAGCATATAATTAGAGTTGATTCATTTTTTATAGTGTTCATCCAACCATTCATAGAATGTTGACCAATTATTTTCAAAGATTTCCTCTCTTTTATCTGCTAATTTCAAGGTTAAGTTGTCCATTTCTGCAGTCTCCAATAGTTTATAGATTATTTCCTCCTTGGAAGAAACTTCTTCTCTTTTCCAGTGCTTTGCATTAAGAATTCTAGCAGAAGCTATAACATGGATAATCAGATATTTAACTAATTTGTTAAAAGTTTCTGGAATCATATTCAACAAAAAGATTTCTGGCATAAATGGTATTGTCAAATGCAACATATTTTGCAATATTTCCTGAATCCAAGTCCAATATTTCTTTACACATTTACTTGCCTACCACATGTGAAAGAAGGAACCAACAGTTTGTTTACACTTCCAACATTCATTCAACATACTTGGATACCACCTTGCTATCCTCCCAGAATAGTGGTATTTCTGAGGCTTGGATTAGTAGCTGTTCCCTCCCTCCCTCCCTCCCTTCCTTCCTTCCTTCCTTCCTTCCTTCCTTCTGACATACTTCTGGTGATGTCAGGTGGTGTAGCATATACAAATAAGTTATGCTAATGAGCTCCTGCACCTCTTTTTCTACAAAATGACCCCTGACTCAACCATTGCTCTAATTGAATATTATGCCCTATATTTTGTGCCCATTTAATCATAGCAGTTTTTACTATCTCATCCTGCATTCTCATTTCTAATAATAGTGTATAAAATGCTTTTATATATTTAACATCATTTGCCAACAATATTTTATCTAGCCCATTCAGTTTCTCAGCAAAACCAATTGGTTTATCTTTTACATATCTAGAGTCAAGTTGCAATCTTTCCCACCAGTTTAGATTAATACCTTGTCATTGTAGTGTGACTTGCGATTTCCAAGAGTTATTTTTTTGTAAAAGTTCTTGATATCTCCAAAGTTGTTCTTTAGTAAAAACTGTGGGATATATGAATGCTTCCAACCAGGGGTCATTTCTTAGAAAAAGAGGTGCAGGAGCTCATTAGCATAACTCATTTGCATATGCCACACCCCCTAACATACGGGAAGTGTGTCAGAAGGCAACACCCACCCCTCAGGCTCCACTCCACAGGTGAGTGAAACTGACCTGCTCTTCCTCCATTCCCTTCCCCATCCAATACTTTGTGCAATAAAAATAAGCGTAAAGAACACACCCTCATTCTCTTCCTGCTCCCTTGAAACCACCAGGTTTCAAGTAGACTTGAAATACCCAGGACATGTGCACCACCCATCCCTTTCCCTTCCCCTCCCCACAACAAGACACCCTGTGAGGTAGGTGGGGCTGAGAGAGGTCTTTTGAGAACTGCTCATGAGAGAACAGCTCGGAGAGAACTTGTGACTGGCCCAAGGTCACACCAGCAGCTGCATGTGGAGGAGTGGGGAATCAAACCCCGTTCTCCCAGATTAGAGTCCAACTCCTGACCGCTACACCAAACTGATGGGGTGGAAGCTGCTGAAGGGTTGGTGAAATTTCTCCAGTACTTATGTGCCATGTGCCCAGATAAAAAATGGTCTACTTAGAAAATTTATATGCCACCTTGAGCAAGTCTCTGGAAAAGCAGCACACAGTCATAAAAGGAACAATGATAAAATTATCAATATTAATACAAAACATTAAAAACAATAAAGACCCTAGCAGGGCTTTCCCTGGGGCGCTGCGCCTCTGCACTGCTCGGGGAAGCCGAGGAGGGGGCGGGGCTTGGTCATGTGCCCACCCCCTGGGCTCCTCACTCCCGAAGCTGCGCTCCTGTGCGCTCCCGCTCCAACAGACCCCTGCTTCCAACAGTGAAATCCATTTAGGAATTTTTGTATAAAATGAAGCCTTGCTAAGTCTGTAGTCACTTCTGGAATTTTGAGCACAGATGCTGGGCACCACCACAAAATGAGTGCCATAGGATGTGGTACTAATTTCAAAGGGCATTTGCAGAATGGTGGAAGATTCCAAACTTAGTATTGCTCTATGATTGGGGTAGTTATTTCTGACTGGACAAATTTTGCAGACTGGAAAGAAAGACTGGCTTCCAGAGGGCTTCTGAAGAACTGTGTGCACCAGTGAGATGAAACAAAAGAAGGATGGCATTTTAGTTTTAGGAAAGATATGCTATGTTGAAGAAGCAAGGGAACACAAGGAAACAGATTGATGGGCACCATGATGCTCATGAGTGCTGCACTGGGGACCCCTGCTTTAAAGAAAGATGCTAAGAACTGAACTCAGACATTAAATTGTATAGATCCAGGACTCCGTTGGGGCCGGGGCGTGCCGAAGCGCCGCTCTGGGAGAGAGGAGGGCAGGGGGCAGGGCCAGCGAGGGCGTTTGGGGCAGTCCAGGCGGGGCTCTGCTGCTGCCACTCGCTCCGCTCCCGCCCTCCCTCTACCCCCCCGCACAGGGCCCGATCCGCCCGTGCGGCTTCTGCGAGGGGAGGCGGGCGGCAACTAGGGGATGGAGGCGCATAGAGCCCCGCCTCGCTGGCTGGCTCGCTGCACCTGGGCTGGGCCGGCCTCTCCCTGGCAGGCGGGGGCTGGCGGGTGCGGTGCGTCCGGGGCTGCCTTGGGGGGGTGGGGGGAAGGAGCAACGGGGCCGCCTGGGCCACCGCATGCGCCGGACTGCGCCCAAGACCATGCCGCCACCGGAGGAGCTGTGCCCGCCACGCGCACTGCCGCCTTCTCGATGGGCAGCTCCCACCTGCTGAACAAGGGCCTGCTGCTCGGTGAGTCTCACCCGCTCCTCCCCTCCCTCCCTTCCCGATGGAAGAAGGCCAGCTCAGCCCGGCCCGGCCCCCACACAGAGCCCTCCTCCCGGGGAGGGAAGGGGAAGGGAAGGCCCTCCTGCAGCAGCGGCGGCCCATGGCTGGCTGGGGGGGAGGGGAGAACCCGGCCCTTGGCACCTCCCCTCTTGCACAAGGCTCGGCGTCCGGGGCGCAGAAGCTGCCGGGGCCTCCAGGCAAGCCAGGCAATGGGCCACTGATAGGTGCATCTTGGAAGAGCCACAGGGAGCAACCCTGACCGGGTGTCCCTGAGAGGAAGTCCAACAGCATTCAATGGGTTTCTGCCCAGCAAGGGGCTATTCTAGCTGTCTTCCCCCTCCCGCCTCTCCCCCCCTTTTGAAAAGTGTGCAGGCAGCCCTTCCTCGCCAGGCCAGCAGGGGGCCAGCAGGAGGAGCGCCACAGGCGGCCGGGGAGGTGCAGGCACGCGGGCCGGGGGTCCCTCCTCCCCCCCACTCACGCTCTCGGGGCCGCGGCAAGCGCTGCCGGCCCGGGGAGAAGCCCCCTCGTTCCCTCCCTCCCCCACTCACACTCCCGGGGCCGTGGCAAGTGCCGTCGGCCCCGGGAGAAGCCCCCTCCTTCCCTCCCCCCGCTCACACTCCTGGGGCCAAGGGGGGTGCAAGGGAGGGAGAAGCCAGGCCCCAGCGGCATGAAGCCCCTGGGGCCCAAGCAAGAGGGGGGAGGGAGGGAAACGCTGGCCCCAGTGGGGGGAGAAGCACCCCTTCCTTCCTTCCTTCCTTCCTTCCTTCCTTCCTTCCTTCCTTCCTTCCTTCCTTCCTTCCTTCTCTCTTTCTCTCTCCCCCCACCTACCTACCTACCTTTCTGTTCCTTCCTTTCCCCCTTCCTTCCCCTCTCCCTTCCTTCCTTCCTTCTCTCTCTCTCCCCCCCACCTACCTACCTACCTTACTGTTCCTCTTTCTTCCTTCCTTCCCCCCTTCCTCCCTCCTTCCTTCCTTCCTTTCTTCTCTCTCTCTCTCCCACCTACCTACCTACCTACCTTCCTGTTCCTTTCCTTCCTTCCCCCTCCCTCCCTCCCTTCTTGCCTTCTGACACACTGCCGATGACGTCATCACTTCCAGTGACATCAGGGGGTGTGGCATATGCAAATAAGTTATGCTAATGAGCTCCTGCACCTCTTTTTTTACGAAAGTACCCCTGTATAGATCATAGGCTCTACCTCTGAGCTATGCCCTCCCCCTTTCACAGGCAACATCTCTGAATGAGAACATGACATCTGTATATGCCAGGAAACCCACATTCATATTTCTGTTTCTTAAAATGCCACAATGAATACTTCAGATGCATGGTGAGCAAATGGTCATGTGTCTTGACTGCATCCTGCCCTTACCAAGAAGGGTAAGAAAAGCTTTTCTGAAGTGAAAGAAGGGTGTTCATTTCCAAGTTTCCCTTGGAGATCCTTGGTCTGAAGAGCAAAGTTATTGGGTTGAAGAGGAAATGATAATATGTTGAACCAGGATTCAAGAGAGGGACCCTGGATTTTAATGCATGCTCTGTTTGTTGAAATTGTTTACCATTATGGTTTGAACAATTGCCTGCAAATTTCTGTTGCTATAAATCAGTGCATATATACACTTCTGATAAATGGATATTTTAATATTTTTTAAAGTGAATCCCTAAACTTTTCCTGATGATATAAAAGAGTAAAGATAAAATGCTGAGCCACTCAGATTCTATGGATGGGAATGGTTATGAGTAAAACCTATTAAGTTGCTTCTTGTCAAGAATGCTAGTGATTAACTATAGGGGTCTTCCTTACATGGATTTAGATGTGCTTTAATACAGTTCCCTCATGTTTATTATTAGAAAAAAAATACAGAAGGTTAATGAGACTAAGTTGTAGCAGCTGTTGTCCTTTATAACTGGTCTCAGCTGTGGATCAGCCACAGTGGAATAGTACAAGTTTAGCCTGAAAATATCCAGTTCATTTTTACCTGTCATCCATGTGGAACAAAACAACTGATTTGTTTTAATATGGTAGCTTGTTTCCCTTTCTTTCCCCCTCTTCTCCCTGCCCTTTAAATAATGGCTTGGTTACTCCCTTTAGTCCAGAACTTTATAGCTTTTTTGACTTGCTTGGGCCTCTCTCAAATCATGACAGGTCCAACACATGAAAGAGGCCACACTTTGGACTTAATCTTTTGCTCTGAGCCTTTAAAGGAAGGTCTGACTCTAGGGTTGGAGATTCAGCCTGAATAATGGACTGACCACTACCTACTCAAGGCAAGGGTGAACATGGCCCCAACGCTCTGCAGTGAAGGAAGTCTGGTTAAAATGGTCCACTCATGGAGGCTCATGAATCCTACTGGATTCCAGAATGCTCTGGAGGATTTTAGGATTACAGATACATGATCTGTTGAGACTGCTTTAGGGTATGGTATATGAAGCTCCTTGGAACTATCTACAAGAGTGTCGTGGGTCAGTCAGAGCTCTGTGAGAGTGTGGGCTCCTCAGGAGAAGAGGAGCCCTGTGCAGCCATCCCTGAATCACCAGAAGCTGGCAAGCAAGGAGATGAGCTGTCAGAGTTCACAGCCAACAGCTGGTGCAGAGCCACCAACACCCTCTAGCCCTGATTCAACAGGTGAAACTCAGCTGGCCATTTCCAGCCTTCCAGTGGCACCTACACCATTAGAGTGTTGCCGATGGAGGCTAAGATTAGAGCTATAGGAGAGATAATAAAGTGAATGCCTCCTGGCCTGACACCACCTGCTTGATGATAGCTAAGATGAGTAACTGCAGGATTACTCTTGAACAGCTGGCTGTAATCATGACCCTTCAGCATATGGCTATACAACTGTTCAAGGGAGGCTGTGAGGCATGGAAGCAACAATTCACTATACCTCTGTGACTGCTGCACTCTTACTCCTGTGACTTTTGGACTGACTCTTGACTGACTTCTGGACCTGCCTCAGCCTTGTTTGTGAATGACTTTGGACTGCTAGACCTTGCCTCTCAGATGACCCTCTAGACTCAGCCTTTTGTCATCCTGGTAATCGACCTGTGGATTGAACTCTCAGATGATACTTGGGACCAGAACCTCTGTCAGTCTGCACCCCTGGACAAAGAGTTTCCCTTGTTGCCCTATTTCATCCTGGAAGTGGAACAAGACTCCCTGATTTTCTATGTGTTGGGTAACAATAAGAGATCCAGGAGACATCTATAATCCTGTTGGCAGAAAATTCACATTGAATCTGATAGAACATGCTATAGAGCCTGTTGAAATATTTATGAAGTGGTGGTGACAGTGGCACAGAAATGTTACTTATTTGCTACTACTGCATCAGCTGGGGCATGACCATCCTGATGGTTTAAGGTATCTTGGCATCTGTTTACTTCTAAACCTGAGCCTTTCTTCTCTCAGGAATAAACAATTAATTGTGATACTTTTGCAAAGGTTTTTGTTGTTGATAAAATATTGCAAATACACACTTATCTGGGTATTGGTTGTAATATATTTGGAGGAAATGTATGATATATTGTCTGGACCATTTATGGATCATTTTGACCCAATTACTGTGATGGATGTGGGCAGGGTCCTGAGATCTGTGAAGGCCACTACTTATGACATGGTCCTATACTCATCATTGCTTCTAAAATAATGCAAGGACCACATCAATGAGCTCTTGGGGTTCATTGCAAATCAATCACTGTCAGGGCATCTTCCTTCAGCCACTCAAACAGGTGGCTATCTATCCCTTACTTTTTAAAAAATCTCCCCTGTAGAAAAGTGTCATGGCCAATCATCGTTCTTTTTCTAATTCACCCTTTCTGGGCAAAACAATTGAAAGAGCAACAGCTGAAAAACTCCAGGTCTTCATGGATAACACATCTGCTCTGGACCCTTTTCATTCTGGCTTCAGACTGGCCTACAGGACAGAGACAGCCCTGTTGGCTTTGGCAAATGACCTCTCTCTAAATTTAGTCAATGGCCATGCCTCTTTTTTGCTCCTACTAGAGTTATCTGTAGCCTTTTGATACAGCGGAACATGGAATCTTGTTGAAGCTTTTCGAGACAGAAGTAGGTATCATGGGGTACGCTCTGGACTGGGTGAAATAATTTCTCACAGACCACACTCAAAGAGTTGCCATCTTTTGTTTCCCTCCTTTTTATAGCTCTTATTCCCTCAATTTATATATAGAACCATTCATTTATTTTTAGCATTTAGTAACTGACCCTTCCCTTCACTGATTCAAATGTTCATGAATATTTCAGAACATCTTAGCAGTAGTTCCACCAGTGGTGGCGGTTTGATTGTAGGAAAGAATAATTTTAATTGCCCAGTTTTAACATGTTCAAATATTTACCTGTACAAAATAAGTGAAAAATGGTGTATGGACTTTTTTCTTTGTTGTATATTCTACTTAATGTATTAATTTACTTTCTAAGTTGAGGGTTGCCTTGCAATTTCAGAAAAACGATGAGAAACAGGTGTGTGGGCAACGTGTTCATCTGCTTTTCATGCTTCTAGGTAACATGTAAAAGGGTAAATCAGTGTATCTCCCCTGAAGAGATGTGCATTAATTACACAATCAGGGGTAGATCAAGATGGGTAGTCATATTAGTCTGTCTGTAGCAGTAGAAAATAGTCCAGTAGCACCTTAAAGATTAACAAAATTTGTGTTAGGGTATGAGTTTTCGTGAGTCACTGCTCTGTATCTGAAGAAGTGAGCAATGACTCACAAAAGCTCATACCCTAACACAAATGGTGTTAGTCTTTAAGGTGCCACTGGTCTCTTTTCTTCTACAAACAAGGATACATTTATTTGGAAGTATGAAACACAAAAGTACAATATGGCAATTTAAGAAGTAAGACTCTAACAGTAACTGAATAGTGTTACATTACATGTTCTTTTCTTCTTTTCCTCATACAGTAGTTTCCTTACTTTATATTCCCTTCTGGGTTCTTATAGATTCAGCTACCAAATTATAATGGTCATTGTTGACTCTGCTTTATGAAATTCCAGCTGTGGCACAATTGTTGCTGAGCAATCTATTTATGATGTCAGAATAGCTTCAAATGGCCTGAATGTAAAAATATGATAGTCCATACCTAGTGTAGAGTTCCAGAGAATCTATTACATTTTGTTCCATTCTTCATCGTAGGAGCATAAGGGTCATCTCCTTATCTGTTAGATTCTCACAACAGTTCTATGAGGTAGGTTAAGCTACCTCATAGAACAACATCCAACAACATCCAAAACAATCTGTCTGATCCCAGGTGCCTTTATGAGATTCCCCAAGTTTCAGATCCCCAGGCACTTAGGCTGTAAAAGGAGGTGCCTATTAAAACAACTAAGTCCAAAATAAAAATGGGACCATGCTGTCCAAGGGAATCTCAGATGGAGGAAGGGGCGGGGTCATCACAGCAGGTACTAGCCTCCAGAAGATTCAGTGTCGGCATGGTAAATCTGGGCATGACTTCCTCTCTTTCCCTCCATGTTTCTCATGCAAGGGAGTGTTACAAAAATAAGGGTCCCAGATTTTCAGCAGTGCCCCTCCATGTACCAGTAGTAACAAAGAATGACATGAACAGTCCTAACCCAAAATATGGATCTGAACTTATTACAAAAAAATTTCAAGGGCATACCCCTACATGCTAACACACTGAATTGTCTAATGGATGTATCAAAATTACACTGTCTCTTTGGTTAAAGTGTTAAAGTTGCAGCAAATTACAACTATAGGCCACTTTAGCACTTTAAGAAATATTTGAGAAGGGACCTGGTTACTCAGCAGTCATTTCTTCACTGTTTCTATTTTTGTAATAACATAGTGTTCCAATGTTCAAAAGCCTAAAACATCTTATCTTGCACTCAGTGTGATGTTTTCAGTACAAGAAGGTATGTTGAAACCTGCAGAAGGCAGAAACATTTTTGTTACGGTCAATTTACATTACTTTCATTTTGCTTCATAAAGAGCTTTGCTGGCTTGAACACTTACTACAGGGATTTCAGGCTGAGCAAGTAAAAAAAGTGTTAATGCTTTTATTTTTTTATTTCTATTATTACTGGAAGGTCTTTGTAGAGTGAATAATTTATTCTTCATACTAAATGAGTGTGTGGGCCTTATAAAATGCTCATTTACTAAGGGCATCATCTTTTTAATGTATTTCCCCCCCTCTCCCCCATCTATCCATATGCTGGCTTTAAAATAACACACTCATCCATTTAGTGAAGCAATATAGTCATTAATATAGTCATTAATAAAAGCTTAATCATTTGTATTTTGAATAATTCATAGTCTGACTACTTTAGGGTTTTCAGACCCACCAGTGGAGGTGGCGGACCCCTACTGCCAGGTCCTACCTCCCCACTGCCAATCAGCTGGCCATCAGGGGAAACTTATCCCCCCCCCAAAAAAACAGATCCAGCTGACATGCAGCAACATGTCTGTCACTGCCCATGTGACCCAGAAGTGATGTCATCACATTGGGATGTCAGGATGATGCTCTGGTGTTTGGGCAAAAAGTCAAATTTACTATAGAGTTTTTGGCTAAATACCAGAGTGTCGCCTGACATCTCCAATGTGATGATGTCACTTCTGGGTCACATGAGCAGTGATGCAGTAGGCATGTCACTGCATGTCGGCTGAGCCTCCCTCTTTTGTATTTTGAATAATTATAGTCTGACTACCTTGTTTTTCCTCCACACTATAAAGAATGCTGAAGGTCAGTAGTCATAAAATGTTTTTCATTTAATCATTGGCTTCATACAACTTTTAGTTTTCCTTCATAAAAACAGGTAGTGATTTGTTGTTGATTTATTCATAAAAATAAAGGGACACAATATAGTAAATAGAAACCACAAGATGAATATTATGTATGAATCATTCACCTCAACTAGCATACAATGAAGTTCAAATTTTAAATTAAAAGTCTATTGTTGTATTTCTTATTTGTAACATCATAATTTTGCAACAACTTCCAAATTTTTATTTGGAATTCCATTAATACACATATGTACCATTAATACACTAGTGGGAAGCAAAATACTCATCATTCAATGATGCTTCCACCGCTTAACAATATTCCTACATACAAAGAAGTGAATCAAATATCCAGGACCAATACTATTCTTGCCACAAAAATTTAATTCCATACAATCACATAATAGTTGACCTTCCAATTGAGGAACCACTTGTTGTAAGTTAATAATGTGCCCAAAAGACCACTGTCGAGATTCCTAGGTTTCTTTCTCATTGCAAACTGTTTTCTTCAGAGTGTGTCAAAATCAATAGCACATCTCAATATCACTGAAATTAATTTTAAAAATATTATAATTTAATATTTTAATATTGCTGATTTATAGTAGGTAAATACCTGCCAGGGAAATGAGTAAGTAAGTCCATATCACCTCTTGGCTCTTGTAAAGTACTGGGTTCAGAGACTCATTGAGTGATCAAAGCTCATAGTTTATTTGAAGGCTGGAACAAGGCTGTTGAACTGGACTTGGAGGTCTGCTTATATTCCCCTTCTAGACCACACCCATGTGGTGATTGGTTATTTACAATACCCCTGCCACCTATAGGTCTACCTACACATGTGGGCTTCCCCATTGGTCCCTCAGCTAGGATCCTCTGGGTCTATTGTCCTGGAAGTGAAGCTTGACGACTTTGCCTGGCCATGTGTTTGGCCGACCGTGTGTGCAGTTTAACAGTTGGGACATAACACCCCTCCCTCCATAGTTCAGATTCCCCCTGGCGTACATAGTCCCAGAGGTAAGAGGGTTGCTTCCGCTCTCGGGTGGACCAGTGTACTGCTGGAGTTGGGGTTTCCCGATCCGGTGTTGGTTCAGGTCTTTTTGGTCCTAGTTGAGCTGGGGATGCATTCCTTGGATCAGTTGGTGGGGGGTCCCTGTGTGGAGGAGAGCTGTCTTCTTTGGCTGGGGTTGTGTCATCTCATGCTGGGACGTCCACGATGGGGGTATTGTACATGTACGGCAAAGACTCCAGTGGCAACTTCCTGTCGTCTGCATCCTCTGGGTCCTCAGGCAGTACCTGGTGTCTGAGGTGGTCGATGTGCCATTGCCATGCCTGTCCATCCTCTGTGGAGACCTCATAGGACAAGGGGCCTGTTACTCGAACTACTCTGTCTGGGACCCATTGGGGCCCCTTCACGAAGTTCCAGGTGAAGACTGGGTCTCCCAGGAAGAACCCTCTTGGAGTGGGTTGTGTTTCCAGAGTGGCGCTATGCTCCAGGGCCAGGTCAGGGTGTAGGCAATCCAAATGAGTGGTGAGGCACCAGCCCATCAGGAGTTCCACTGGGCTGCAACCGGTTGTGGTGTGGGGGTTGTCCATTGGCCAAAGAGGAAGGCAGCTAGCTTGTGGTGCCAATCCCCTTTGTCTAAATGGTGCAGGGCTTCTTTTGCAGTGCGGACCATGTGTTTGGCCTAGTCATTGGTGGTGGGGTGGAATGGTGCTGAGCAGATGTGCCAGATCCCATAATACTGGACAGACTCCAGGAACTCTGCTGTAGTGAAAGTAGTGCCATTGTCCAAGACTAGGGTGTCAGGGATGCCATGTGTGAAGAAGATTTTCCACATGGCCCAGATGGCCGCTTGCGAGGATGTGGAAAACTATTAATGTGGATTGAACAAAGTCCAGAAATTGAAGCGGACATACAGCAGATTGCTATCAGTGCCCAAGATCACTGAATGAGTTTCATGGCTGAGTGAGGATTTGCACCTATGTCCACTCAAACTACTGCACCACACTAGTTCTCCTTTTTTATATGTGTAAAATATGACTAATTCTAAGTGCAGGTGTCAAAGAAATTTGATGTGCTTGTTTTTATAGCCAGTAATTTTAGAGAGATTTGAGAAATATGCAAACAATGTTTGTGGCCCTACTCAATTCTTTTTACCAAATTTAAAATTGGGGAGAACTACAGACAATCATTTATTATTCACTTTGACAGCAAATATGGGTGGTTTGTGCCAATCACTATGCTCCCCAAATGGAGTCACCCACTAGGAGGTATGTATGGAGGGAAAGCACCAGGTATGCAGAAAAAAGGGTGCTTTCCACTTTATCCAGAAAATGAGTAGCCTCTGAAAAAAGGATTATGTGTTTCCACTGCCTTCCCACTGATACCATTAGGGAAGAACTCAGACACATGCAGAGAGTCTGTTTTGTGATTGCTAGGTTAGGGAAAACACTGTGAACTGATCCTAATTTATACTCTCCAATGGACCATTTAAGCTGCAAAATGGGTAGTGTTCCAAAACATTTTAGAGAGTTCTGTGAGGTGTAGAAATTGGGATGTCTTAGTGATTGGCATAGGCCACCCACTTTGTTATTTGAGGGAATATGGGCTGTGGGAATGCACATATGATGCACCTCTCACCCAGGTCCAGTTTCAATGTTCTTATTTTGCTATAGCTAAGCAAACCATTGCCTCCTGTTATCCTTTGGATGTATATTCAGAACGATCATGGAGTATGGGAGGGGAAAAAGCCATGAATTTTCTATGCTGCTTCTCCCAGAATTCTTCTCAGGTCACATTAGTGTGACTAATATGCAAACTCTAAGATATCATCAGTAGTATCCCGTGCACACTTTCTGTAAATGAGTTCCTCTGATATTAGTAGAACTTACTTCCCAATAAACATGCAGAGACACAAACCATTGCTGTGTTTTAAACAAAACAATACCCCAAACAGTGGGCAGGATGGATAAACAGGTTTTTTTTAAGAAAAGTCAGATTTCTTTATTCAAATCAGATTTAAAAAGACAACTTTTAGAGGTTTAGGTATAAGTGAAATCTGGATTTACTATATCCCTAAAGCTGGACTTCTGACTCTCTTGACCTAATGAAAAAAAATATTTGTAAAGAAAGTATAGTACTGTGGAGAAAACATCTGTAAAATCAGGTGGTATAATAGTTTATATTCTTTTGACTTGATACTGGAAGCCATGGAATAGCAAGTCACTCAAACTGTTTGTCCATTGATCCATCTGGGTGACTGCTTACTCCTCTTTTATGCCTAGTTGCTACCTCATCTCTGCAACTAAACTTTATATATTTACTAGTTTGATACCCATGCTGATGATGTGAAGTTTGAAATGTAAGATTTGTTGTAGGAATTCTAATGGAAAGACTGTAGTGTAAAAAATGAAGTAAGATATGCGTACTTCATGTGGAGGAGTGGGGAACTGAACCCTTTTCTTCATATTATAGTCTGCCACTCTTCTGCCAGCTGGGTGACCTTGGGCCAGTCACAGTTCTTGGAGCTCTCTCAGCCCCTAATAAAAGTTTACCTCACCACTAGCATTAACACTAAGAGCTAGAACTTGGGGCTGTCAGACAATCATCAGATCTTTTGGCTATTCTACATACAATGCCACACAATTTAATTTAGTTCTTGGGTAGATGAGTGTTTTATGAGTCAGCTATATATATAAAAGAAAGTCCCCTCACCGTAAATCAATGCCCAAGCCAAACCGCTGGACCTAGAAACACCATTTTTTTTGGGGGGGGGGGGCTTAGGGTAGAGCAACACTGTTGGCTCTTTGTTCTATTTAGAGTTGTTTTTGGAAGATTTGGGCTAGGAACATGAAATGAAGCAAGAGAGTGACTCAGAGAATTCTGTGAAGAAAACAATTTGTTCATTCTAAACACTTGCTTCAGGCAACCCAATAGACAATAGTATATGTAGACATCACCAGGCGGCCAGTATAGAAATCAAATTTCATCACTGGAAGTAGAAGATGGAGAAGCTCTATTCTCTCTGCTAAAACAAGACCAGAAACTGATTGTGGTACAGATCATGAATTGTTAATATTGAAAATTAGAATAAAGCTTAAGAAAAACTCCCAAACAGCCATGATGCCAAAATACAATCTACACAACATTCCTGAAGAGTTTAAATACCTGTGTAAACAAAAGGTTTGCATTACTAAGTTCAAATGAATGTGAACCAGAAGAAACCAGAGATATTATCAAGGAAGAATGCATAAAGATTATGCATCTGTATCTAAAAGAAAAGAAAAGCCTTGATGGATGACTTATGAAACACTTAAAATGGTTAAAGATAAATGAGAAGCAAAAGTAAAAGGTAACAGAAACAGAATCAAAACCCTAAATAGAGCATTCCAGTGACTCAGATGTAGAGACAAAGAGAACTATTATAATGACCAGTGTAAAGAAATAGAACAAAAAAAAGAGGAAGAAAAAGCGATTTGTTCCATAAGATTAAAAAATCAATGGGAAATTTAAATCACAGTTAGGCATGCTGAAAGATCCTCACAGAAATGCATTAACTGAACAGGACAAAAATAAGGAAAATATGGGAACAATACACTGAAGAAGTATACAAAAGAGACAAAAGGATGACAGATTCCTTCCAAAAAGTATATTTTGAAGAAAAACCTATAGTTTTAGAAAGTGAAGTTGAGAGCTGCACTGAAAGCAGTTAGGAGAAATAAGTCACCAGGAGTAGATGGGATAGCAATAGAGCTATTCCAAGCCCCAGAAATGGAGTCCATCAAAATCGTAACAACATTGTGTCAACAAATATGGAAAACAAACCAGTGGCCCACAGACTGGAAATGTCCAATCTAATTGCAATTCCAAAAAAAGGAGACATCAAAGACTGCAAAATTATTGGACTGTCACAAGTAAAGTGATGCTCAAAATCTTACAACAAAAACTGTTACCATATATGGAATGAGAAATGCCAGATGTTCAAGCTGGATTCAGAGAAGGAAGAGGCACTAGATGTCATATTGCAGATTTACGTAGGTTACTGGAACATGAGAGAATTTCAGAAGAAAATCAGCTTGTGTTTCATAGATTACAGCAAAGCTGTTGACTGCGTGGACCATGCAAAGCTATGGTTGGCTTTAAAGGAAACTGATGTGCCAAAGCATTTGATTGCTTTGATGCACAATCTCTGGACAAGAAGCTGCTGTTATGACAGAATATGAAGAAATAGAATGGTTTCCAATTGGCAAAGGTATCAGACAAAGATGCATTTTATCTTACTATCTTTTCTATTGGTATACAAAACATATAAGGAAAACTGGATTGGATTCAGATGAAGGTGGAGTGTATACAAGGAACAGTAACGATTTGAGATATGCAGGTGACACATTATTGGCAGAAAATAGTGAAGACTTGAAACTACTACTGATTAAGGTTAAAACAGAAAGTGCCAGAGCAGGATGACAGCTCAACATCAAGAAGACAAAAGTAATGACTACTGGGAGTTGGACAACTTTAAGGTTGACAATGAAGAAACTGAAATTGTTCAGTATTTTCTATTCATTGGCTCCATCATCAACTAAAAGGGAGACAGCACGCAAAAAGTCAGATAGAGATTGAAACTGGGGAGGGCAGCCATGAAGAAGCTAGAAAAGATCCTTAAGCATAAGGATGCATTGTTGGTGACCAAGATCAAGTAAATTCATGCCATAGTATTCCTGATTACTATGTATGGGTGTGAAAGTTGAACAATGAAGAAAGCTGACAGGAAGAAAGATTCCTTTGAAATGTGGTGTTGGAGGGGAACTTTACAGATACCGTGGACCACTAAAAAGACAAATAAGTCAGTCCTAGGTCAAATGAAGCCTGAATGCTCCCTAGAAGCTAAAATGGCTAAACTGAGGCTATTGTACTTTGGTCGCATTATGAGAAGTCAAGAGTCACTGGAAAAGACATAATGCTAGAAAAAGTTGAAGGCAGCAGGAAAAGAGGAGGACCCAACATGAGATGGATTGACTCAGTCAAGGAAGCCATGGCCCTCAGTTTGCAAGACCTAAGAATGGCTGCTAACGATAGGACATTTTGGAGAACATTAATTCATAGGATTGCCATAGGTCAGAAGCAAATTGATGGCACTCACACATACACACAAACACACACACACAGAGCCATGAGACCTAAGTGGGTCAAGGTTCAGAAGCATAATAAGAATTCCAACTGCCTGGGTCATTGTGAGGGTTCAATAGGAAGAAAGAATGAGGTATGCCAAAGGTGTCGAACTCATTCATTACAAGGGCTAGATCTGACATAAATGTCACTTTGTCAGGCCGGGCCATGTGTGCCATAAATTGTAATGCCAGGTACCAGAGATATAAACTGTGTAAAGGACAGCAGCTGATAAGCTCCCAGTTGGTGTATTCTGACTGCAAGGCCTCATAGCTGGGAGGGGGGTGCAGAGGAAAACCCACATGGGCAGACTGGAGAGCCAGCAGTGCAGTACTTGGCAGATGCTCTCATGCTACTTGACTGCTCTAGAAGAGGTTGTTCTGCCATGCTGAAACCATAATCAGAGTGGCTCCGCCCACTTCCCTGAGCAGTTTTCTGTTCTTTCCCTTGCCCTGGTTGTAAACGGGCAGCATAAGAGCCCTGGACAGGACTGTTCTGGCCCTCGGGCCTTATGTTTGACACTGTTGGTATATGCCAGGGGTCATTTTGTAGAAAAAGAGGTGTAGGAGCTCATTAGTATAACTCATTAGCATAACTTATTTGTATATGCTACACCACCTGACATCACTAGAAGTATGTCAGAAAAAGAAAGAAAGAAAGAAAGAAAGAAAGAAAGAAAGAAAGAAAGAAAGAAAGAAAGAAAGAAAGAAAGCGAGCGAGCGAGCGAGCTGGCAGAGGGGACAGCTACTAATCCAAGCCTCAGAAATACGACTATTCTGGGAGGATAGCTTCAGTGGTGGCTGAAGCCTTCAGAAGGCTGGTCGGAGGAACAAGGACCTTTCCAGGGGACAGGATCATTTTGCTGCAGCCACATGACGCAAGCAGGCATTCCCCCACGGTGGGGGGCTGGTATCAACTCCCAAAGCTGCGCTCCCCCGAGCTCCTGCTCGAAACGACCCCTGGTATATGCCATGCTTAGCTCCTTTTAGGCAGGGTGAGATAAAATGTGCTAAATATGTAAATAGTTAAACTATAATTGCATCAAGATTTAAGATCCCATACAGATGAATGGAGGAAATATGCACCTAATTTAAGCTCTGCAGAGGCATTAATACCATAGCTCCTTTTACTGAAAGGTTTCCTTGAAACACAGATACACAAACTATTTTTTAAAAGTAATTTCTTCCCATAGCCTGTTAATGAACTGTACACTTTTGGTCAGTCTGAAGCTACCAGAGATGCAAATTACTGTTATGATTACTATTAATATTATGAGTAGTACAACTTTGCAGGTTCAGCATAATGAATTAAAAGATTCATACATTGCTGTTTGCTTGGAAGCTCAACTTTTGCATTATAAATGTTAGGTTACAGCAATAAATTGAATATGAAACCTTTTTATTGCATTGTTTCATTGCCTGTGACCCTCTGGATGTAAGAATTACAAACCATCTCCATCACAATTTTGTGTTGCATAGTTGATGAGATTCTTCTCTCTGGTCATTTAATTCCATTTTCTGAATGAAGCATGAAACAGTGTGCAATACAATGTACTCCAGTAATTTTCAAATATTTGTTTATATTCCTATCAAGAAATAAGCATTCCAATCACTATTTGGTGCTGTTGCAGACACTTCATTAGCATTACATTACTCAAACACACACACACACACTACAAAGAGCGTGTTGCTATCTTAAGTCAATTTATTACTTCTTTTCATCTACATTGCATTGAATGTATCACTGGTAGGCTATAGGACAAAAGCTTATCAAGGAAAACCATTGTAGAAGAAATTGAGATGAATACAAAATAGGGTAATAATGACTAGGACACCATATGCAGCAGGTAATACATTTTGTATTGGAACTTTTCATACTATCAACCAAAACAGTTGTGCAAGAAAAGTGGAGGGCTGTTTACTTCCTCATTACCCTAATCTGTCTCCTTCATATCCCATCTTTGTGCTTGCCTTTCTGCTGATTCTAAAGTTTCCTCTATATTTTGACCTTTAAATACCTAATGCAATCAGAGACAAGGAAGCCTCAAGTACTCTTCTGCAGCTCCTCAACAATATTGTTATCTGGAGTCATAAGGACCACAACAAGTGAGACAGAGGACACAGCAGGGATTAGGTATCAGTACTGCAGTTGTTGTCCCCTGCTGTACAACCCTAAACAGGTTCACTCTACTCTCAGTTCACTATGCAGTCTGTCTCTGAGTTGTAAAAGTGGACCTTACATAACCCCCTTAATTTACTGGCTGTTTACATAGACCTACATTTTCTTTGGTGACCTGAAGGCCAATTGGGGAAAGTACTTTGGCATAGTACTCATTTGTTTATAAAATAAAGTAACATCTTCCTTAATTATAAACAAAACATCTGGATGAGTTGCCAGTTTTATACCTGTTGAATTGATTTTATAAATCAAAGTTGTCACATTTGCAGAGTATTTCATATGTCACACACATATTGGGTGGAAGAGATATTTGATTCATTTAAATAAGTAATTATACCTTTCTGTTTCTACTTGGAATTTGAAACAAATACATATACAATTGCTAGCAGGTCTGTTTAAATCACTCTTTGTTGTCAAAATCATAGTATGAGAAAAGGGACCCCTGCAGGACTTGTGGGGCTCACTTCATTCCCGCCCCCCATATCCCCTTCCAAATTCTATTTCTTCTTTCTCTGCAAACTAAAGTTTTTCTCAGGTTGGAGAAAGATTTGTCTGTTTATGGCATCATTCTGTGTATTTAAGTATCCACAGATTTGGGCTTGTTGAGAATTAGATATATTGATGTATCCTAAGTTTGCTACACAAATAGGGACAATTTACAATTCAGTTGAAAAAGAGACAACTAAGTTTCTTGGGAAGCATGTCGTCCAAGCCCCATACTTTCCTTCACTATCCTATAAGCAATGGGGAGTAAAGTCCCTCTCTGTGTGTGTGTCTATGTTAGGGATGAGCACAAACCAAGAAAATGCAGTTTGGTTCATGGCTGAACCACAAACTGAACTGGGAGGTTGATTCATGAACTGAACTGGGAGGTTGGTTCATGAACTGAACCAGTTTGTGGCCCTGAAAGTTCCATTGAAAGGACTGAAGTCCCTTTAAATGGGGTTTTCAGAAAGCCTGAAAAACAACTGAGCAGAAGACAGCCCAAAACAGCTGAGTGGTGGGGATTGCCTCCCCACTGCTCAGCTGTTTCTGCAGCTTTCACAGGGAACAGAAAGCAGAGGTTTAAAGGAACTCAGAGTCCCTTTAACCCTCCCCCCACCCTCTTTCTGCTGCAGCCATGGACCACCACAAACTGTTCTAAAAGTTCATGGAAGATCATGATGGTGAACCTATCACGAACTTCTGTTCATGAAACACGAACAGGGCAAAATGTGTTAGAAATTTTGCTTAGTGGTTCAGTTCACACCCATCCCCTGTGTGATTGTGTGTGAGTGTGTGAGAGAAAGAGAGAGAGAGAGAGAGAGAGAATAGGGCTCAATGGGCCTCTTATCCCAGTGCACTTTACTACTTACTGACTTCAGTGCTGAATGGTATGTATCTTACCATGAACATCTCTATTTTTGGTAGACTTCTCCAATGCATGTTTTGGCTCTGGAATGTCTGCAAGTGTCATACCTAATTTAAAAACTGGATAGGGATTAGCTGGGATCCAGAGAAGAGTGAAGGGCTCAGCTCGCTGAAGTGAATCAATCATTCTGCCAGTTTCCCTTCTATTCTTTTTTACAATGATGGCTACCTAGAAAGAGACTTTGTCTTTTCTACATTGGGGACTTCTACAAAGAAGAGAAGAAGAGAAGAGATTGGATTTATATCCCGCCCTTCACTCATTTGGAGTCTCAGAGCGGCTTACAAACTCCTTTCCCTTCCCCTCCCCACAACAGACACCCTGTAAGGTAGGTGGGGCTGAGAGAGCTCTGAGACAACTGCCCTTGAGAGAACAGCTGGTACAAAGCTATGGCTATGGCAGGTGCAAGTGGAGGCGTGGGGAATCAAACCCGGTTCTCCCAGATTAGAGTCCACACACTTAACCACTACACCAAACTGGCTCTCTTTGGGGACTACATTGGGGACTTCTACAAAGAAAACAGCAAGGAAATTTTGACTGTTTTCAATATTCTGTCCTGCACTCATGTGGATTGATTGTCTGGGTCTCTTCCATAATAATATGGTAAGGCAATAAGATGATATTTTTTGCTATTGATGTGACTATTCAGGAAGGTTTATTTAGTTAAAAGATAAATTTGTGAAACAGAATTTTTAGTAATACAAAACCATGTTGTATTAGTGCCAGAATGACCTCTAGTGGTGACAGATCATTTTACTTTGTATCTCATTGCTATGTTTTGATGAACATTGTAATGTAAAAATTAGAAGAGTAGCCAAATTAGTTAGTTGCTGCAGAATCACAAGATACAGTCTATTGCTCTTAAGATGCCATAAATCAGTAAGCAAATGGTTTTTGTTTGGAAACAATGATTCCAAAGAGTAAGCTTAATAATCAATGTCACCACACTTTCACATTGAGGTCTAGCAGAGCCTTCTGACATTACAGTCTATGTTCCCTCTAATTCCCCCCCCCCCCCCGAGTGGAGCAGTTCACATCCTGAACAGAATATAACTGCTGTAATATTTAAATGGGCAATGGTTGGTGCAAGACCCTGTGTGGCTCCAGACTGCTGCTGAGTGGGTCTTCCTGTGTTAATGAGCGGCAACTCATGCACACACCTTAGATGGAACATGCTTACAATATCTATTGATGTCTCCTTTCTCTATTAAATTATTTGTGAATCAACAGGGATGGATCCAAGTGGCTGTTGCGTGGACAAATTAACACATTTAGTAGGATTTTTAAAGGCTTCTTTATCACATTTTTCATCTATCTGTCCTCATTCGGAGACTCGGGATGGTTTACAAATCGTTAAAAAACTGTACATATTCTAAAGCCATCCTTGTTTAAAATGTTAAAAATATCTCAATATAAAAAGCCACAGATCTAACTCTATATTCAGCACTAAATCAGCTTCTAAACATCCAGCCCATTAACACCTGTATAAACAATTAGAGTCACACAGTTTCTCAAAAGGTTAACAGAGTTAGAGTCTTTCTAGCGATCTCTGGCAAATCATTCCACTAAAGAGTAACTGGCATTGAGAGTGCTCTAACCCAGACAGTCACTGATTTCACCTGCCTGCCCAATGGAATCATCAGCAGTGTGTGAGGTGAAGAGCCATGCAGGGAAATATATTGGGACAAGTGTAAGGGCTCCAGGCTGTGAAGTGTTCTAAAGGTAGTAGCCAGTGCCTTGAACTGAAGCTGGAAACCAGAGGTGTAAGATATAAACCTTGATTAGCTGAACTGCTGCATTTTGTACTAGCTAAAGTTTATAAATTGGCTTTAATTACACATCTAATTATCCAGACACTTCAGCTGGTCCAAAAAAGTGGCAATCAGGCTACTGTTGGGGGCTGGATACTGGGATCTTATCACCTCAGTACTGAAAGATCTGCATAAGCTGCCCATCTGTTTCTGGGCACAATTCAAAAGTACTGGTTCTTACCTATAAGGCCCTAAACAATTTGGGATCAGGGTACTCCTCATGTACCATCCCGCCCCATGACAAAATCCTGTTTACAAGCCCCTACCTGCAGAGGCAAAGCAAATGGCAAGCAGCATTGGAGATTTTCAGTGGTGGCACTTCACCCCTGGAACACTTTCCACTTTGAAACTCAGCTGGCACACCCTTCTTTCTTTTAGGTACCAGACCAAAATGTTTGTTTCTACTTAGCCAATATCATTTCTGTCTGGAACTAGCCACTCTGACACAGGGTTTGCAGGACTGCTAGTTTGACCTGATAAGGTTGCTTGAATCTTCAGGTTACATGCTTTCATGTATTTGGAGAGATGTGCAAACGTTTGCTTGACTAATGCTTCCAATGTCCATCACTATTGATCTATATACACTGTTTGAGATTTTGTCTCTCTCTGTCTCTTTGGGATCATAAATAAAGGCATGCCTGAATTTAGCTTACCAACTATGTTTAAGTAGGCTGACAGCACAAGGGTATATCTGGGAGAACCTAAACAATTCCTTCTCTTCTTTCCCCTAAATCATTGGAAGTGATTATTGCCCTCCACAAAAAAAGGATGCTCAGGATTCCCATGAGAAATTTGGCTAGTCTCTTCAAAATTACTTTTTCCCTTTGAAATTCCTTGGATGGATTCAAGAACAGAAACCTTCAAAGTTGCATTGTAATTTTTCTTTAGAAGGCTCTATTTAGGAATCTACAGTTTTATTTTTTACCTCTTATTATGGAAGAGCTGTTAGTACTTTAAGCCCTGTACTTGAAGAGCATGAATATCATTCTCATGGCTTTACTCATTTCAGAAGCTACAACCCTCTGCACAATTAGACTGCTTAGCCATCTGAATCCATTGGATAAATACCTTCCCTGCACACAAAATGGCTGCTGAACTCACAATTTATATATATAATATGAAGACAGTGACAAGGGAATTAAGGATGTGTGTGTGTGTGTGTGTGTGTGTGTGTGTGTGTACAAGGGGATAAAATGAAAACAGGCAATCGGAAATCTTATTAGCATATTTTAGGATAGATAATAGAGGGTACAAGTGGAGACCTGAAAGAAACTTGTAGGATGGTTATCCCATTCCTCACACCTTCACTTCCTACCTTCTCACCCTGCCTCTCTCACACTCTTTCTCCTTTCTGCCCCCTTTCTTACTCTCTATCACTCCTCCATGCATGTTACTTCCTCTCTCTTTCTGCCCCCTTATCATTCTGTTTTTCTGCCTCTCCACCTCATCACTCTTTCTCTCTTCCTGCTTCCCACCTCATCACTCTCTCTTTTTGCCCCATCACTATCCCAGCCTCTTGCCTGCTTCCTCCCCCACCTTGCACAGCAGCAGCAGAGGTGGCGGTGATCCCAGCCACCTACTTACTTATTCTCCCCCCACAGTATCAGTGGCAGCTCTCCAGGAATCACAACGTATCTCCCAGCTACAGAGAGCAATTCACTTTAGTGCTGCCAGTTCCAGGTTGGGAAATTCCTGGATATTTGAGGTATCCCTGGAGCTTTGAGACAGTGAGGCTTGGTGAGGCAAGCAGCCTCAGCAAAGTATAATGCCATAGATTCAACCCTCCTAAGCCATTTTATCCAGGGTAACTGATCTCTGTCACCTGGACTACAGTTGTAATTCTGGGTGATCTCCATCCCTTACCGGGAGGTTGGCAATGGTAGTTCTCATAGAAGAAATAGCTGCTTTGGAGGGTGGAGTCTATGGCATTATACTAGTCTGAAGTTCCTCCCCTCCTCAAATGCACACTCCCCAGGCTCCACACCTCAAATGTCCAGAAATTTCCCAACCTGGAGTTGGCAACCCTATTTCCTTTTCACCCAATAGCCAATCTACCTTTATCTGCCCCTCTGTCTTCAGCTTTCCATCTCAACCCCCCTCCCCCACAGCCTCTATCTAGGAAAATTACAATCTTTCTCTACAGTGGAGACCAAAGCAGCTAACAGTATTCTTTCCTCCTTTTTATCTGCACAACAACCCTGTGAGGTTGGTTAGGCTGAAAAGTATGTGACTGGTTCAAAAATCCCCAGTCAGCTTCCTCCACAAGATGGGGATCTGAACCTGGGTCTCGCAGATGCTAATCTGATCTGTTACATCACACTGGCTAGGGTTGCCAAGTCCAGATTGGAAAATACCTGGGGATTTTGGGGGTGGAGCCAGGAGAAGGTGGGGTTTGTGGAGGGGAAGGGCCTCAGCATGGTACGATGCCAGAGTCCACCCTTCAAAGCAGCCATTTTCTCCAGGGGAGCTGATCTCTTTCAGCTGGGGATCAGTTATAAAAGCTGGAGATCCCCAGGCCCTACCTGGAGGCTGGCAACCCTAACACTGGCTGTCATAGGGTGGCTGCTGATGAACAGTAGCAAGCAGCTGGGCCTACTTGAGTCATGAAAATAAGATGGCATTAAGTTGCTGCCAAGCTTAGGGTTGCCAATTGCCAAGTAGGTCCTAGAGATTACAACTGAACTCTAGACAGCAGAGATCTGTCTCCCTGGAAAAAATGGCTGCTTTGGAGGGTGGACTCTGTGGCATTATACCCAGGTGAGGCCTCTCCCTTCCCCAAACCCAACCCTTCTTAGAATCCACCACAAAACCTCTAGGAATCCCCCAGCCTGGCACTGGCAACCCTTGTCAGGCCTGGCTTCAAGGCTCCCTCCTTCAAAGGCCAAAATAGGCCTGGAAAGGCCCTTCCCCATCCCCCTGCCTTTTACTGACAAAGCCAGTTAGAAGCCTTCCACCTAGGGCTGCCAGATCCCCCAAGAGGGCAAGAGTTTGCCTGCTCTAAGGGTCCCCATCCACTGGCCCGGATCTGGCCAGTGGGGAGAACCCCACCCCCAAAGTGCCTGGATCGGGCCGACATCCCCAGGGCAATGACATCACCCAGAGGTGACATCATTGCACCAGGCATGTCTTGAGGAGGGGGAGACACTCTAGTATTTGGCCTGAAAACTCTATGATATCAAGAGTTTTCAGGCCAAATGCTAGAGCATCCCTCGGCAACGTGCCTAGTGCAATGATGTCACTTCCAGGGGATGTTATTGTGGCACAAGGAAGTCCCAGACCAGGAGCTTCTCTTCTCCCCACCCCCCACTGGAAAGAGGTAGGAGACCTGGAAACTCTACTCCCCCCTTCTCAAAGGTTCTAATCTCTCACCATTGTGCCCTGTAGTTAGTTCCCTGTGGAGGCCATTTCAACAGGTATTCAGGGGGATTCAACTGTCCCTGAAGGTTTTTTTTTAACTTTTTCGATTTTTCTCTAGACCCAGGAAGTCCCCTGAGTTTGTAGAAAAAGCTGTTGGGGGAGAGTGAGTCCTCTGTTGGTGGAAATAAGTATCTGCACAGAGAACAGAGTTTGGCTGTTAGATATATAGCTGGTACGATGGGGATGTATAAGTATCAATGTACTAAGTACAGATCTTGCTGAAGTACTATATAAATGACTAGGACCTGTGTGCAGGCAGAGGTGAATCAATTGCATAAAGACATTTCAGAATTTAGTATTCAAAAAGTATTTGTGAAAAGCAACAGACAGATTTAAGTAATTTGTATATTTACAGATTGAGTCAGTCTTTGGAGCTAGACTATAACGGAATGTCAAACCCTGTTTCCTTGTGACAGCTGAGTGATGCATTCAGCTTCTTTATAGGTATCCAGAAGTGCTATTAAAATAATAAATGTTCTACATTATATAAATACATTGGTCCATTGCAAAATGGATAGTATTCTATCACTCTATCAATGATCTGTTTGTACAGTTTAGTGGAATTCCAGTCTGAGTATAGGGATATGCAATAGCCCTAATAGCAGGTGCAAGGACTTTTTCTTTGAGAAAAGAGCATTAGCATTCCCATTAGGTTTGGTCTTACTGTGAAACACCCCCCCCCCCCCCAATTTTCATGGTATATAGTATTTTAATGGGAAAAAATATGTTAAGAAAACAGTAAATTTAAGGTAAGAATGTAAAGTGTGCTCCTATCCCCAATTCTAATAAGGTAAGAATGCAGCAAAAATTAAAATTATAAATGTAGCTTTCCTTCCCTGGTAAGAGTTACCACCTTGGATACGTTCAGGTTGGTAGCCATGTTGGTCTGAAGTAGCAGAACAAAGTTTGAGCAATGGCACCTTTAAGACCACCAAAGTTTTATTCAAAGTGTATCTTGGATAAGATAAGGAATAAATTGTCATACTGGTTGAAATAAATCTGGGTTCTGTTAAGTGTTTGCTAGTTCTTTTCAGCAGTTTAGTTCTAAATGCTGTAAAATCAATTTATCTACTTCTTTTCTGCTTTTTCACTTTGCATTTCTATTAGTGTAATAGAAATCATAAAGATTTATTCTCTTGACCCTCTCAAAAAGTTAATTAGGTTTTATCTCCCCAGTCTATGAAATTACTAAAGCTTGCTTCTTAACCAGATAGACATAGAACCAAGGACACAATACTCTGTCACATGTGCCTTGTGTAACAGCGATGAGATGTCTTATATTCATAGAAGCTGTATGTGGGTTAGTCTGATGCCAACTAAACAACAAAAATCAGGAATGTATTTAAAACATCAAAATATAAATGCTCTCTCTAGGAATTTTAATGCTCTAATTTGTGGGCAAAATCAAGGTGTAATGAAAAGCAAAGGGGTAGCATCATCCATCTTCTAATATGAGATAGGGAATATGTTGAAATAGGTCACTGGCTGCCTTTAATCTTATCCCTGGTATATCATTGGCTTTCAGTCTCATTTATTATTGTAATTCAATATAGTTCACATTTGTTATGGAGAAGGCTATATCTAATGGTTGGAGTAGGTCACTGTTGATCTGTGTACTGGCCTGGCAACCATCAGGAGACTGGTGCAGTGGTGACATGGGAGCACCATCAGCAATGGTGTATTTCACTTCTGGGGGAAATTTGGAAGTGATGTCATGCCTTTCCAGGAATCGCAATTCCAAGAAAAGAAAGGCATCACTTCTTGGTTTTCTCCAGAAGTGATATGCCATTGGCCTGACAGAAAATTTGTTTATTTTTCTCCCTCTACCTTTAGGAGCAGTGGCAGGAAACGGAAGTGGGGGCTGAAGAATATTCCCCCCATTGTGAGCTTGGCAGCCCTAGCATTCATGCCTACTTTGCTGATTTGCTGGTTGGGATCCTGGTTGCTAGACTAGATAGATCTTTAGTCTGATCCATCAACATTCTAATCGTAAATTGTAATAGACCACTTTGCCCTTATTGGTGGATACTTATATTTGTTAATTGAGGCAATTTACACAAAAGGAAGATTTTCCTAAAAACCCGAGGGATCTCTCCCCCCCCACAGTTGCAGTAAAATGTGAACCTTTTTAAAAAAAAAATGGAGGGGGAGTTAAATCCCCTGAAATGGAGGATTATTGTTTGCACTTGCGTGCACACAATATACTTCTGCAGTGTCCACTGTCCTCACTGCATGCAGCAGGTGGTAAAGGAGTGGGAGCTGCTGCATGAATTTTGGGAGGAGGAAGGCAGGAGCACTGTGGGTGGGAGAGCAAGTGGGAAACTTTTTTGAGGGTGGCTCAGGCAGCAGTTATGAAGGTGGGAATGAGGAGGAGACTTCTCACCCACCTACCAGCCTACAGCACCATGGAATCATGGAGCACTGGAACTGTGTGGCGAGACACTGAAGCACTGCTACAGAGGCAGCAAAGCTGCTGGAAGCCTGGTGGGCAGGCAGCTGGGTGGAGGAAGAGGACTTGTGGCTCACTGACTGGCAGAAGGGCAGCAATGTGCAAGGATGGAGAGGAGTTGGGGGGGGCATGCCACTAAACCATGGGCACACATCCTCCTCCTATCCTGACTAGCCTTACGAAGCTGCCCCACTCCAGGCTAGCATACTGTCCCTTCAGACACAGAAGTATGGGGCATGTGGTAAGGGGGGATTCTTGCCCACTTTGGCTGCCTAGTGACTTAGCCAGGCAGCTTTGGCCAGAGCAGCAGCCAGCAGCACGCTCCATTACCCCACGAGTTCCTGCAGCAGTAGCCTCAGCTTTCAAGGCAGGGAGGACAGCTGGCCACCTCCTGTTGACTGACAGTGCATCCAACTACCCGCAGCCATCACCTTCTCTCCCCCCCCCCCACTGCTGAGGAGCATTGGGTGATGGGATTCTACCCTTAACCTGAGCTTTCCTTCTAAAGTAAATGGACAAACCGGGGTGTGTCTGTGTCAGATGTCTGAAAGAAGATAGTGGATAGCCAAGCTAGCAAAAGCTGGGGGTGGGGAGATAGAATCCCACCACAAGACTTCCAGGTTCCCATTTGTGTTCTTATATTTACTGCTTTTTTTGTGAAAAGTTGTTATTGGTTTGTTGCACTTTTATCCAATGCCTCTCCCAAGGAACTCAGGACAGCACACATAGTTCTTCCTCCTCCATTTTATCTTCACAACTGGCCTGTGAGATAAATTAGGCTGAGCGCAAATGACTAGCAGGAGATCATCCACGAACTTCACTGACCCTGGGTCTCATCTCAGATGTTCTATTTATTTATTTTTATTTATTTACTGAGATTTTTATTTTGCCCTCCAAACCAAGGCAATCATATTGCATTGGATTCATCTGGTTGGAAACAATCTCATTTTAAAATCCATGCATGGCTTTCTCCTCTGATACAATATTCATGCTGTTGTGCTTTAAAAAAAAACCCAAATCCACATTTAAATCTTAAATTTGTACACCCATTACCATAGGTCAGAATAAGCTCTGGTCAGAAATAGGGGTGTGCAAAAAAACCCAGAATTTTTTAGGTTTGGGAATATTGAATCCCCAAAATATCAGTATTTCCTTATATTCCCAAATCCCAATACCAGTATGATATTTGGAGTCATGATTTTTCAGAAATCCTGATTTTTTTTCAAACTTCTTTGTACACTATGAGGACCATTATAGTCAATAGTCCCCATAGGGTACAATGGGCTATCTATCTGAGGGTATCCATGGGTCTGGGGAGATGTTTTATGAGGTAAAAGCCTTTCCTCAAAAGAACCCCCAAATTTCAAAAAAATTGTACTGGGGTGCAATTCTATGAGCCCCTAGAGAAGGTACCCCCATTCTCCATTGTTTTCAGTGAAGGGGGCAAAGGGCATTCAAGGGGATTGTCATCCCTTTAAAGGTCTTCCACAAGGTGAACATTCACTCTGAAGGCATTTAAAGGGCTTGCTGTCCCTTTAAATGCCTTCTCCAAGCTGCGACTTCACGAGGAAGGCATTTAAAGGGACTGCAATCCTTTTAAATGTCTTTTATATTCAGCTATCCGAGGTTAGCCAAAAAGATACTTAAATGTGTATTTGGCTGAAAGAAGAGCTGAAAAATACTGATGTTTTTTCAGCTTGTATATAGCCGCATACACACTCCTAGTCAGAAAACAAGCTGTTTCTTTATTAACAGCTTGTGAACCAGACAGTGTATGGAAATTTGAAGCCTTCTTTTTAGACATTACAAATAAGGCATATCCTGTTAGATGTGCTTATTAACTTCTAAAGTCGCTATCAGTAAGCATCCAGATGGCAGAATGATTTGGATGAAAACAAAAGGTACATACTTGTCACCCGCATACTAAGAACACAAGAGTGATGTCTCTTTAGTACCTTTCTAAATACAGGCTGAATAGTAAGGGCATCAGAGAATGACTATACACAGAGGTCCGTTGGGGCCGGAGCAAAGCTCCGCCAGCTCAGGATTGGCCACTAGGGCAGCCACAGGCTGAATCAGATTCTCTAATCTGATTCAGCCCGCTGCCGAATTGCCACCGAAATTCAGCGGCAAATTTAAAAGCAAATGGAGGGGAGGGGATTTGAGGGAGAGGCTCCAAACTTGCAGGGTAGCTGCTGGGGCCTCTTCTCGAAATACCCACCAAGTTTCAAGAAGATTGGACCAGGGGGTCCAATTCTATGGGCCCCCAAACAGGTTGCCCCCATTTCCTCCATTGTTCTCTATGGGAGGAAAAAAGTTAACATTTTTTCCCACCATAGAGAACAATGGAGGGGATGGGACAACCTGTTTGGGGGCCCATAGAATTGGACCCCCTGGTCCAATCTTTTTGAAACTTGGTGGGTATTTCAAGGAGAGGCTCCAGCAGCTACTCTGCAAGTTTGGAGCCTCTCCCTCAAACCCCCTTTCCTCCAGCCCCTCATATACCCTATGAGTTTTTGCCATTGATTTCAATGGCCCGTAGGGTATAATGGGGCTGAAACTGACATTCCCTTTCTGACACACTTCTGGTGATGTCAGGGGACGTGGCATATGCTAATGAGGTATGCTAATAAGTTATGCTAATGAGCTCCTGCACCTCTTTGTCTACGAAAGGACCCCTGACTATACAGTGAGCAACTTAGAGGGCTAATAAGCAGTCTCCAACTTCATCTGTTAGGAACAGTCAGAACCATTTTATACTAGTTTCCTGAATACCTCCTGCTTCATTAAGCAATTAAGTTGTGAAGTCATATCACACTATTTATGCCTCTCTATTTAGAATTGTGTTCTGGCTTACTGTAACTATTTGCCATTCTTTGCCATGAGTGTGTCGGATCAGGCCCCCGAACTGTTTTCTGCATACAGTCATACAGAAAATTCCCTGGGCAATCATTAGAGGTAGAACAGATCCCTGTCCCCTAATTCATCTAAAGTAAAGAAGTAATGGGGGGGGGGGTGGAAATCAGTCTCAAATTTCCTTCATCTTTATTAAATTTATTTAATAGGACTGTATGTGTAGCTTTTAATAGGCTTGCATTTAATTGACTCAGTTTATATTCTTTAAAATCTGTCATTTCCAGATAAATGTTTGAATCCAAACTTTCATGACTGGAGCTTATTGAGGGGATTTCCCCTCCCCTTTCTACTCTATCCAGTCCACTTGAAAAAAGAAACTCCTGGAGGGTGTCATGACCCTTGAGAACATTATAAAGGTATGCATAGGGGCTGCACTGAGAAGAGTTTGTTGGATGTCCCATCCTATTTTTGTGTGAATGTTTTCACAAATGGCATAAGAGTTCATGAAAAGATTGCATAGAACAATTTCCATCAATACTCCTTCCCACTGCAACCTATCCCGGTATCAAAGCTCACACTATTTTCAAGGGTCTCCAGCCATCAGAGGCTGCTTTTAAGGGACATGGGTGAGAAGAGAAAGACCCTTTCTAAGAACTCCACTGAACTCAGAGAAGTTCAGTTCCGACATGTTTTTCTTTGAAAATAACAGCTGGACAATCCTGATTTTGAAACAAATAGCAGAATAATTTAAAAGAGAAAATACAAACAAACATTGGGAAATGCTGGCTAACACATTTAGTAAAACATTTTACAATCAAATTATAAATCTTATGTCACATTATAGAGAAGAACATCCAGTTTGGTTTAATGGTTAGGAATGTGGACTCTAATCTGGGAGAACTAGGTTTCATTTTTTCCCACTCTTGTGCATGCAACTGCTGGTGTAACCTTGGGTCAGTCACAAGTTATTTCAGAGCTGTTCTCCCAATAGCAGTTCACAAAGAGCTCTTTCAGCCCCACCTACTTCACAGGATGTCTGTTGTGGGGGAAAGGAGATTGTAAGCTGCCCTGAGACTCCTTTGGGTAGTGAAGGGTGAAGTATAAATCCAATCTCTTCTTCTCTTCTTATAATATTACAAAGAGAAGCCTATCCTCATGATGTTTCATCCTCATGATGTCACTGCGAGCACCTGGGTGTAAGCTTGTCTCATCAAGGTCTTCCTCAGGAATTTTCCTATTGTCTTCAAAGTTATCAGCCTCTTGTTATAATTCAGTGTTTATATTGGGAGCAAGCCAGTCTTTAACCTCTTCTCTAAACACATGCAAAAGCCTTCTGAATTTGGCTGGCAAAACACTCTCTGCAAACCTCAAGACTATTTTGTTTTCTTCAAAAATATTATCCTGGAATAAATCATGGTTATTGAAATGAAAAACAACACAAAGCTGAATTGTAATGAGAGGCTGATAACTTTGATGACAATAGGAATACTCCTGAGGAAGACCTTGATGAAACATCCAGGTGCTCATAGTCAGGGCTATTTTTGGGCAGGAATGCACAGGAACGGAGTTCCGGCTGGTTTCCAAGTTGGCCACACCCACAACCCCCCCCCCGGGTTTCCCCAGGTGCCTCGCAAGCCGCGGAGCACCTGAAGAAGCCAATCCTGGGAGGGAGCTGTGCTGTCAGGGGTGTGGCCTAATATGCTAATGAGTTTCTGCTGTTGGGTGTGACCTATTATGCTAATAAGTTTCTGCTGGGCTTTTTCTACAAAAAAAGCCCTGCTCATAGTAACATCATGAGGATGGACTTCTCTTTGTAATATTGCAAAGTTGGCAATGAAATTTCTGTAAAAATTAGCAAATCCTAAGAATGATTGGTGCCTGGTTCTGGGTGCCTCCCACCCCACCACATCCAGATGTGGATATTGCACCCTGGATTAACAAAACACACCACTCTTTTGCTCCACTGGATGTATAGATCATGCCCACGTAACCAGGGGCTCCCCAACACCATTGGAAATTGAGCCATGGGGTTAATCGCAAATGATTGAAGTTCCCATTGAGTTCCTGCCCCCATCAGTAATGGGACCATCTGGTATTTACACAACTCTTGCATGGATGAGCCGTCCGTCTGGATGAAAACTAACAGCTCTGGTAGTCTCTGAACTAGGGCCCCCAGCCCCATAACCAGAGATGGGCTGATTAAGTCTTTTGCGCAAACCGAGTCAATCCATGCCTGACTCAGATTTGCATGCCCAAATCCCTATTTAAAATTGTCACAGTCACAAAACAAGATGGGATCAGAGCTGCTCACCAAATGAGGCACCAACTGTTCTCGGACCTGCTGTTTTGCACCACTTACAACAGGTCCTGGCCTTTTCCCACTGGCTCGTAGGTCTCCTCACTGCTAGACGAGGTGCCTTCCACTTGAGCTCCCAGCTGCAGTGCCCTCAGAAACTCCTTTTCTGCTGCTCGGTCGTGATGGGGTCTCTGTGGCTTTCTTCTCGCTGGCCTTCTGAGTGGTTGGGGCTGGGGATGTCAGGCAAGCTGCGGTGAAATGGCCGGCTTCGTCACACCAGAGACAGAGCCCTTGACACATTCACTGCTCCTTGATGGGGTCTTTTCCTCTGAACTAGGGTGTCTTCTGGGCAGCCTCCGGGGTTTTAGGGTACACCCATGAGGCAAACATCTTAATCATCTGCAGGCGATTCTCCAAATCTTCCACCTCCTGCATCCAAGTGGCCAAGGAGATCGGTTGCACATTATGCAGGACCATGTCCAGGATCTGGTGACTGAGCCCCGGCTGGAGCTGTTCCACTAGCATGGGTTCTGGCCACCCCTGGATCTTTGCCGCTATCATTTTGAACTCTTCTAAGTACTCACACACTGTATGGTTGCCTTGCTTCAAAGTGCAGAGGCGTGCCCTCACCTTTTCTCCTGCCAGCGGGTCCTTGTACTGCCTCCACAGTGCCCACATGAAAGCTTGCACATCTTTCAGTTTGGGGCCCTGGATCTTGTGTAGACCCACATACCAATCTGCCACTCAATCTCTCAGCTTACCACTGTTGTAGTCAACTCAGTGCTCATCATCAGGGTATAAGTGGCCCCAATCCCATAGAAATCTTCATACTTGTACCAGAAAAAATGCCAACTTCTGGGGGATTCTATCAAACGCGGCCTCAAGCAACTCCTTGGGCTCTTGCAGTCCCAGGCCCCCCAGGCCCTGGAGTTGTACTGGCTGCCCCGGGCTAGCTGGTGCTGCGGGCACTCCTGGACCAGCTGGAACCACTGGTGGGCCTGCAGGTGGCCCTGCCAGGGGCCTTGCCAGAGCCACAAGTATTCCCAGCCCGGGAGGTGCCTGCTGCCTTAGTTCATCCTGCACTGTGGTAGCTATCATCTGGGGCAGTCTGATCATCAGCTCAAAGACTTCTTGTTGTACTTGTTCCCACAAGCATTCTCCCATGTGCTCGACCAGTGCCTCAGTCTCACTACTTCCCCCATGGGGTGTAGGGCCTGGCCATCGAGGGGCCACTTGGTCATAACAGCTTGTCATAGTCACCTGAGGAGTCAGCATCCATGACTCCCTTGGGGTGGTGAAAAAGTGCACCTGGGAGTACTGGTCCCCTCTGTGGGGCCATGCACCCCTGACTGACTCCATACCTGGAACAGGGGTAGTCACCACCGTCACTGGGGCCTCTGCCATCATGGTGGGGATCCCCTCCACCAAAGTAACTGGTGGGTCTCTACCATACCCTGCACTCATGGTGAGGTTCAGGGGTTGGAGGATCCATCCAGGAAATCAGGAGTCTTAACACTCTGTCAGAGTCCCCAGATATCAGAAACCAACAACGTTCCTTAAGCAGGATCAGTTTATTGATTACAGCATTCTGTATTGCTCCAAACACTTCTTGTGTTAAGACTGCTGTAACAAAGGAGGGAAAGGGTAGATATACCAGGTTCAAACAAGGGTCATCTGGTGGATACAAGCCAATAAGCAGCAGGTTACATTCGCGCTAAAACTAACAGCTTTTAGTTCCCAGCGGGAAAGCAGTGAGCGTCTCCCAATTCTCCAAGGTCAAGCAGGAGATAAAGGATGCAGGATAATCATAACTTAGAATACCAGAGGCAAGGCTAAGAACTCCCTCCTCCCACACTCTCCATGGCAGCATGACACTACCTTCACAAGCTTAAGTATTTTTGAGATGGAGAAGTTTATGCTTGCTTATTTAAGAAGTGACTGCCAAGAGACCTCTCTCCACAGTTTTAAAGACCTGTCTGTATAACAAAACAACTACCTGATTGTGACATATTTATTTATAATTATTTATTACGTTCACTTTTACCCTACCCTCCCTGCCAAAGTGGGCTGAGGGCAGCTCACATAACCAATAAAACCATACATTTCGATATAAAGTATATTGACATACTATCTATTGTTTATATTTATACAAAAACACCTGCCACATTCCAAACCTGATACCTACTTGACCTTTCCCCCACAAAAACGAAATAAAGCAGTTTGTTTTGAATTACTATCAGGGTCTCATGTGCCATAATCTGACATACACAAATGAAGGATTTTTATTTATTTATTCCTTTGTGGTTCCTCAGTTCCCTAGGCTGGATCAGTATATATTGATATACATTTAAACAACTGGGTGGGAAAAACAGAGAAACAAAGAAGAAGAAAAAGTGACTGTTTAGCCAAGAAAAAAAATAATGGAAGTGGGGAAAATCATTAAAATAACATTTAATTTTCATGAGATACAATTACTCCAAATGAGTGTTAATGGAACACTTTGTTTTTCTCAGTGCTTCAACTGCTGGGGCCTGGGTTCTGGTTCAGTCAGCAAATTGATTGGTGAAGTCAACAGCTGTTACATATGTGAGTTACTGCAAACAAGGATTGCAAGAGATGAAAAAGTTGGGTCAGGGTTGTAGCAGTTTTCCTCTATTGGTTTTGTTTTCACCTACACTAATAAGCATGATTATAAAGTTTGACACTGAATGCATTTAAGCATTTAGAGCTGCAAGACCTAGTGTCATTACAAGTTAGTTCTAATGAGTCTAGATGGGAGCCAGTTTGGTGTAGTGGTTAAGTGCACGGACTCTAATCTGGGAGAACCGGGTTTGATTCCCCACTCCTTCACTGGCACCTGGCTGGATGACCTTGGGCAAGCCATAGCTCTGTACCAGCTGTTCTCTCAAGGACAGCTTGGGAAAGAGCTCTCTCAGCCCCACCTACCTCACAGGGTGTCTGTTGTGGGGAGGGGAAGGGAAAGGAGTCTGTAAACCGCTCTGCGTCTCCAAGTGAGTGAAGGGCAGGGTATAAATCTAATCTCTTCTTCTTCTTCTATTCAGAAACTGTTCATTGATATTAAGTGCCCTGAAATGAGGGAGAAGGATCATATCACAATGTAGACACTTATGTGATTAGAATTAAACAGTCCAGCACTGCTACCATATAAAGACAGAATCAGACATGTAAGCACCAAATTCATTAGCAAAATATCCTTCTGTTTTCATTTTTTATGTGTTGCATAGTCTGATATTAAGTGGCTTTTAGGTGATCCAAATATATTGCAGATTTAAATTTAAATCACAGGTTGGTTTAAATATGGAAAAAAAACTGTTTCCTGCAATTCAGTGCTGGAGCAAAACTCTTGAATAGTAGACTGTTCTGATTCTAAATGATAGAACCAATTAAAGTGGATGTTGTTTCCTTTATGCCAGACATGAGCTGTGATTGTGAGGGACTTGGCAGACCATTTGGCTTTAAAAAATATTTTTAAAATGGAGTTATATTTTCTTTTAAGGATCAGGGGGATTTTTTGGATCCCATGCTTCTGAAATATCAAGTCGTGATTATGACTAGGACTACTTCTCATCTATTTTATTTGATGTTCTTTATCTGCTTCTGGCCCACGGAAACCTGTCCATTGTTTCCTGTGTCCTAATTAATTAATTAATTAAAATATATCCCTCATTTCCTCTTGGTCTTGGACATGTGAATCTGGTTTATACTGAGTCAGATCATTGATTTATTGAGTCAGCATATTGTATACTATGATGGATTGTGCTTTAAAAGCTCATAAGTCCTGTATGTGACAGACTGTGAAGGGTTAATGTCTCACAGAGCCAGAGTGCCTTCACGTGACAGGCTGCTAAAAATGAATTTTGTTGCATCAACTGAGAAAAAAGAGTTGGGAACTGACTGCTGAAGAGAATTCAGTTTAACTTTGACTGAGGACTGGGAAGTTTGGCAAGGAGTAATGGGAGGATCACTGAAGACCCCCATTTGGGCCAGAAAAGGGACAGAGCTTCTAGGTTAGAGACGTGATTTCCTACCCAGTTGAAAAGGGAGATAGCTCTAAAGAGTGGAGTGATCCCTGGTGTTACTAGAGAAGGATTTTAAGTACTTGGTTGTGTATCCCTGTCTTTTGAAACTTAAAGAGTCAGTTAAACTAAACAATGTATACTGGAGTGTGTAGCAGACCAAAGCTTCTCATCTCAAAAATTCTAAGACTCTGTAAAAAGCTAAAAAACCTTACTTGCTGGAAACTGAATATGAATGGGAGTTTGTGAATTTACTCAGTTACCTCAGAACTATTATTGATTCACCTCAGACATTTTAACCCTGATTTTACCTGACCTCCCCCCCATGTGTTGAATAAAATATTATGTTTATTTTTGAACTTTCAAAAGCCTCTCATGTGCCATTTTCATAAGCATGAGTTTAAGGGGATCTTGTCTCTTCCCTCAAATTCCTGGGCTGAGCCAGCATCAAAATATAATAACATGACAGGGTGGGACAGCCATAAACCTTCAGATAAGAAGAAAATAGATAAAAGGGGCTGCTAAGCCAGAAAAGAAGGGGAAATGAAGGGAAAATCCTGTGTGTGATGGAGAGAAAAAGGTGATTTCACCAAATCTACTTTGACTGGTAGAGGATCTCCAGGATATTAGGCTGAAGTCTTTAACAAGATGAGAGCCAGTTTGGTGTAGTGGTTAAGTGAGCGGACTCTAATCTGGGAGAACCTGGTTTGATTCCCCACTCCTCCACTTGCACCTGGCTGGATGACCTTGGGCAAGCCATAGCTTTGTACCAGCTGTTCTCTCAAGGACAGCTTGGGAAACAGCTCTCTCAGCCCCACCTACCTCACAGGGTGTCTGTTGTGGGAAGGGGAAGGGAAAGGAGTTTGTGAGCCGCTCTGAGACTCCAAGTGAGTGAAGGGTGGGGTATAAATCCAATCTCTTCTTCTTCTTCTTCTTCTTACCCTGTTACCATTTTTGTGGTCCTGGGGCTCTGGGGGAGCTGGCATAGTGAACATGCAGCTGGTGTCTCCCCAGGCTGCACAACCAGGCCGGGGACTGGGTCTGCAGCAATGGCTACATGTGCACCATAAGAGAATACAAGGGAACATAAGAGAAGCCAACGTTGGATCAGTCCAATGGCCCATCCTGTCCAACACTCTCACACAGTGGCCAACATACCAGGTGCCATCAGGAGGTCTACCAGTGAGGCCAGGATACAAGAAGCCCTCCCACTGTTGCCCCCCCCCCAAGCACCAAGAATACAGAGCATCACTTGCCCCAGACCAAGAGTGCCTATTTATATCTTGTGGCTAATAGCCACTGATGGACCTCTGCTCCATATGAAGCTTGTGAAGGTAGTGTCATGCTGCCATGGAGAGTGTGGGAGGAGGGAGTTCTTAGCCTTGCCTCTGGTATTCTAAGTTATGATTATCCTGCATCCTTTATCTCCTGCTTGACCTTGGAGAATTGGGAGACGCTCACTGCTTTCCCGCTGGGAACTAAAAGCTGTTAGTTTTAGCGCGAATGTAACCTGCTGCTTATTGGCTTGTATCCACCAGATGACCCTTGTTTGAACCTGGTATATCTACCCTTTCCCTCCTTTGTTACAGCAGTCTTAACACAAGAAGTGTTTGGAGCAATACAGAATGCTGTAATCAATAAACTGATCCTGCTTAAGGAACGTTGTTGGTTTCTGATATCTGGGGACTCTGACAGAGTGTTAAGACTCCTGATTTCCTGGATGGATCCTCCAACCCCTGAACCTCACCATGAGTGCAGGGTATGGTAGAGACCCACCAGTTACTTTGGTGGAGGGGATCCCCACCATGATGGCAGAGGCCCCAGTGACGGTGGTGACTACCCCTGTTCCAGGTATGGAGTCAGTCAGGGGTGCTCCATATCATTTCTGAGGTGTGGTGACCAGAATTGCACACAATATTCCAAATATGGTCGCACCATCGATTTATACAGGGGCATTATGATACTGGCTGATTTGTTTTCAAAATCCTTCCTAAGAATCCTTAGCATAGTTCTGGCCTTTTTTATTGCAGTCACACACTGTCTCAACATTTTCAGTGAATTATCTACTACAACTCCAAGATCTCTCTCTTGGTCAGTCACTGCCAGTTCGGACTGCATCAATGTGTATTTATAGTCAGGATTTTTGGCCCCACTGTGCATCATTTTGCACTTGGCCACATTGAACCCCATTTGCTACATTTATGCCCACTTGCCCATCTTCAACAGATCCCTTTGGAGCACCTAACAATCCTCCCTGGTTTTCACCACTCTGAACAATTTTGTATCATCCTCAGATTTAGCCACCTCACTGCTTTCTCCCAACTCAAAACAATAAATGAACAACTTAAAAAGCATTGGACCCAGTACTGTGCCCTGTGGTACTCCACTGCTTACCACCCTCCACTGAAAAAATTGCCCATTTATATTCACCCTCTATTTCCTATTAATTAGTCAGTTTTTGATCCACAAGAAGACTTGTCCTTTTATCCAGTGACTATTGAGCTTACTTAGGAGCCTTTGATGAGGAACTTTATCAAAAGCTTTCTGGAAGTCAAGGTAAACAACATCTATTGGGTCCCCCTTGTCCACATGTTTGTTCACCCCTCAAAGAACACTAACAGCTTAGTGAGACAAGATCTTCCCTAACAGAACCCATGCTGAGTCTGCCTCAGTAGTTTTTGTTCATCAGCATTCCTGCTAATTCTTTCCTTAAGAACAGTTTCCACCAACTTACCTAGTATCGATGTCAGACTGACTGGCCTGTAATTTTCCAGATCTCCTCTAGAACCCTTTTTAAAGATGGAGGTGACATTAGCTACCTTCCAGTTCTCAGGAATGGAGGCAAATTTTAATGAAAGATTACATATTTTTGTCAGGAGATCCACAAGTTCACATTTGAGTTCTTTCAGAACTCTTGGATGCAATGTTCCCTCTAAGCTGTGGAGTCCTGTGAGTAAAAATTTTACTTTGTGAGCTGCTGGCATTAAAGTTGTGAGCAAGCAATTTGCCTACTTCATAAATTAAGTTGCTCTGGAGCCATCCTTCCTGAGCTAAAACAAAAATGTAATTGCTGGAGGCTAGAAAACTGTTAGCTAGCTCACACTAACTCAGCTTAGGGGGAAGATTGCTTGGATGTATGCCATCCAGGCCTGATGATTTATCAGTTTTTAAGTTGTCTATCAGTCGTAGGACTTCCTCTCTCATCATCTCAATCTGACTCAGGTCTTTAAACACTCCTCCCAAAATCAGTGGCTCTGGAGAGGGCAAGCACATCTCATATTCCACAGTGACGATAGAGGCAAAAAATGCATTCAGCTTCTCAGCCATTTCCTTATCATCCTTCAGTACTCCTTTTACCCCTCGGTCATCCAAGGGACCCACTGCCTCCCTGGCTGGTTTCCTGCTTCTAATGTATTTGAAAAAAGTTTTATTGTTGGTCTTTATGTTTTTTTTGCAATATGCTCCTCATATTCCTTTTTAACCTGCCTGATCACAGATTTGCATTTTATTTGCCACAGCCTGTGTTCCCTTTTATCAGTCTCACTGACACTAGCTTTCCACCGCTTAAAGGAATCCTTCTGATCTTTTACAGCTTCCATTACTTTGTTTGTTAACATGGGCGTCAACTACGGGGGGGCTCGAGGGCTCGAGCCTCCCCCGAAATTTCCCGGGGGGGGGCTCAGCCACCCCCAGCAAAATGCTCGCCCAGCCGGCATCGCCGCCTCTCCTTCCCCCCCACCCCCGGCTTGCCCTCCTGCCTCCCTGGGCCGGGGGGGGGGGACGGAGCGGCGAAGAGATAGTCGCACGTGCTTGTGCGCTTCGTGCGGGCGGCAGTCAGCTGGCCAGCTGGCTGCCGCCGCCGCGGGTCTGCCTCCCTGGGCCGGGGGGGGGACGGAGCAGCGAAGAGATAGTCACGCGCGCGCGCTTTGTGCGGGCGGCAGTCAGCCGGCCAGCTGGCTGCCGCCGCCGCGGGTCTGCCTCCCTGGGCCCGGGGGAGGGAGTGGCAGAGGCATGGTCCCATGCGCGCGCGCACGTGCACGAGAGAGCCCCTGCTTCCCCCGGGGATTTAGAAAGTTGACGCCCCTGTTTGTTAACCATGCAGGCCTTTTTCTATACTTATTTGTGCCTTTCCTAACCTGCAGCATATATTTTATCTGACTTTATAGGATTGTAGTTTTAAATAATCTGCAAGCTTCCCCAATGGTTTTGACCCTTTTTACTTTTATTTTCAGTTTCCTTTTCACATGTCCCCTCATTTCAGAGAAGTTACCTCTTTTAAAGTTAAAAAGTGGTTGTGTTGGTCTTTTGGGGCAACTCCCTATCTATACAAATGTTGAACTAAATAACATTATGGTCCCTATTCCCAGGTGGTGCAATCACTTTTACATCTCTCATCAGATCTTGGGCATTACTTAGGACCAAATCCAGGATCACCTCTCCCCTGCTAGGTTCTGTGACCATCTGCTCCATCATGCAGTCATTGAGAGCATCTAGAAATTCAGTCTCTTTTTCCTGACTTGAACACATATTGACCCAATCAATATGTGGGTAGTTAAAATCACCTATTATGACACAGTTATTTTGTCTAGCCACTATCTTTATTTTTATAATCCTCCTCTATCTTTTGATCTGGTGGGCGATAACAAACTCCCAGTGTTAAGCTTCCTTTTGGGCACACTATTTTGACTCATAGCATTTCCAGAAACAAATCCAATTCTTTTACTTCGTTAGTCTTACTGGACTGTATATCCACTCTAACATACAGAGCCATCCCACCTCCAACCTTTCCCCTCCTATCCTTCTGATATAATTTATAACCAGGATTCACTGTATCCCGCTGATTTTCCTCATCCCACCAAGTTTCTGAAATACCCACATCTATTTTTCCCTTCAACACCAAGCATTTGAACTCCCTGGTTTTACCTCAGACACTTCTAGCATTTGTATATAAACATCTATAATTTCCCAGACATGTTCACCCTGCAAGCTTCCCCCTGCTGCCTTCGGACCTTGCCAGGCAGTCCATATTGTTTGCCACAGTCTCAGCGGACAAACCTAATCCATTTCCCTGTAGAAAAGTAACAGCTATTCCTTCATCTCTTTGCAATGACCCATCCTGAACCAGAGACTTTTCATCTCCTGTTGGCTTTCCCCCAATATTCAGTTTAAAAACTGCTCTGCCACCTTTTTGATTTTAAGCACCAGCAGCCTGGTTTCTTCTCAGGACAAGTGGCGATTGTCTCTCTTGTACAGCTTCCTCTTGTTCCAAAAAGCATCCCAGGCCGCGGTCACACGGCCCCTTTAAATCCGGGAGGGCTCCTGGATTTAAAGGGGCCACATTTTTCTGCTGCGGGTTGGGATGTCTATACATCCCAACCCCTGCGGCAGTGTTGGTGGCCGCGGCCGCGAAGAGCCAGCCGCGGCGGGAACGATGGCTGTGGCTGCGGTGGAAGTGTCGGCCGTGGCGGCGGCCGTGGTGGAAACGATGGCAGCGCCCGTGGCGGCGGCTGCCGCTGAAGAGGCGGCGCCTGCCGCTGAAGAGGCGGCGGCTGCCGCTGAAGAGGCGGCACCCGCGGCCGCGGCGGAGGCAGCCCCAGCATCGGGAGAGGCGGCGGTGGCGGCCAAGGACCACCAGCCACCTGGGTGAGTTGGGTTCCCCCCCCCTTTTACACTTGGGCGCATGAGTGGCCATGCGCCCAAGTGTAAATAGGGGGGGGAAATGGCGGGGGGAGGCCATCTGGACAGCCCTACTCTCACAATGCTTGCGAGAGAGGGCTGTCCAGATGACCTCCAATGCGAATTCCTCCCCCAACTCCTGGAAAAACACTAGTTTTTCCCGGGGTCGGTAAAAGCGAGAGCAACCCGCATTGGAGCCCGCTTCGCTGCGGGACTCAATGTGGGCCTATGTAGACGGCCCCTTTAAATGTGGGAGGAAGCAGGACTTCCTCCCGCATTAAGGGGCCGTGTGACTGCGGCCCCAGTGCCTAACAAACTTGAACACTTCCTTTCTACCCCATTGTTTCACCCACACATTGAGACTCCTGATTTGTGCCTGTCTCTTTGGCAGGGGCGTTGAGTTTTAAAATTCCCAGGGGGGGCGGGGGCTCTTGTGTGTATGCGTGTGCTGGGACCTTGTCCCTGCTGCCACTGCCTCTCCCCCCCCCCCCCCGCCTGGCCACTCCTGCTTCCATCCCTCCCTCCATCTGTCCAGGGGCCAGCTGGGCATTTGCTTAGCTGGCCCCTGGACGGACAGAGGGAGGGAGGGACGGAGGCAGCCAGGCCGAGGGGAGAGAGAGAGGCAGTGGCGGGTACTCCATTTTCCTTGGGGGGGCTCAGTCCCCCCCAGGAAATTTTGGGGGAGGCTTGAGCCCTTGAGCCCCCCCGTAGTTGATGCCTATGCTCTTTGGCCCTGTGCGTGGAACAGGTAGCACTTCTGAGAAGGCTACCTTGGAGGTCCTGTTCTTGAGTTTCCTGCCTAGCAGCCTTAATTTTTCTTCCAGAACCTCATGACTGCAGTTCCCCACATCATTGGTGCCAACATGTACCACGACCACTGGCTCCTCCCCTGCACTGTCTACCAGCCTATTTAGGACATGCATAATGTCCACTACCTTTGCACCGGGCAGGAAAGTCACCATATGGTCAGTACGCGGGTTTGTCACCCAGCCGTCTACCTGCCTAAGGCTCAAATCACCAACTACCAAGAGTCCCCCTCCCTCCCTGCCCTGAGATGGTTCCTTGGTGCGAAAGGATATCTGTTCACCAACTGAAGAAGAGGTCCCTTCTGAGGGTACATTCCCCTTATCCTCAGCACAGTGCCCTGTTTCCTCTTGACCCTCATGCTCCCTGACAGCAGCGGTGCTGCCATTTTCAGAGTGGGACATATCTAACAAGTCCCCAAGAGTCTTCTCCAGTGTTCCCTTTAAGATGTGGAGTCTTATGAGCAAAAATTCAACTTTGTGAGCTGCTGGCATTAAAGTTGTAAGCAAGTGATTTGACTGCTGCATAAATCAGTTTGCTCTGGAGCCATCCTTCCTGAGCTAAGGCAAAAATGTGTGAGCTGGAGGCTAAGAAACTGTGAGGTAGCTCACATTAACTCAGCTTAGAGGGAACACTGGACTCTTCTCCATGTGCCTGACTGTCTCTGCTTCTCTAGGTCAGCCATCTTGGCCTCAAGGGTACAAATTCATTCTCTGAGACCAGGAGCTCCTTGCACTGGACACCCCCCCAAGACCAGTGGATAGTTAGGCATACATGTGGATAGCCCCCAACTCCCTTCTGGCATTCTGCCTTCATAATTGTTTTTTTTTTTAATTATATATAACCCCTCTTTTAAAACTTGTGTTTATGTATTCTGCTTACCTTACTGGGAACACGAGACTAGGGCCTTGGCTTTTTTGTCCTTCCTGGCTTCTTACAGAGCCCCTGGTCTCAGAGTCACTTGGCTAAGAGCCTCTGACAAGGTGCAGCCTTAAGTAGAAGCCTCACCCAGCAGAGGGCAGGGCCAGCAGCTATTCAAATTACTCCCAGGCATTCCAATGACAGTATTTGTAGGGACACAGCATTTCCTCCCAGCAACACTAGGTCAGGAGTCTGGGCATTGGGGTGGTTTGAGACCTTCATCCACCCTAGTCAGCTGTGGTCTGGCTGTACGGGCAGTAATGACTTGAGGGATCAGAGGTTTGATTCAGTAACAGTTCGCCCTTTTCAGAGGGTTGCTTAATAACCTTAATGGCTGCTAATATTGGAGGGAGGGGGCTTCATCTATCACCTTACAGGCAAGGAGGGGCAGAGGCTCCTTCCATTCCTAAAGCTAATACCTTACTTATTATGTATGGTGGTGGGTCTTACTTAATGTTTATTGTGTTGCTTTATAAGCAGGAGGGTGTTAAGGCACCATGCCTTTCAAGAAGGCTGCATCATGGAAAAACCAATCATCTTAGGCCAGAGAGGGATGAACTCCCCCGGCTCTTGTTGTGATTTGGGCATGGGGCAGATCCTTTTGATTGGGTTGCCCAACACAGGATCTGTCCCTATGCTGCACCCATGCTTCTATGGTGTAATCAGTAAAGCTGTGGCCAATAAAGTCAAGATGTTGGTGTCAGTTCCTTGCCTGTGCCCCCTCCATGCCCCTGGAACCCACAATGCTTATTACCTCATCCTTTTAAGTGAAAATGCCAGGAAGTAAACCTGAGACCTTTTGCATGAAAGCAGTGACTTTGCCACTGAGCCAAGTTATTATAATGCACTTCAGTTGGTCAAAAGTGCTGCTCTCTTTTTGACTGGTATGGCTGGAAGGAGCCCATTTCACTAATTCCGACTACTGGGAATTTTGAAGCTTCCTTAAAGACAGGTAAATACGGATTGCTGGTAAACCCACAGTGAAGGAAGCATAATTTGCCAACTTTCTCTGCCTTTGCACTTTCTTCCCACTGTATCCCAGGAACAATCAATTCCCAATGGAGAAGCAAGTCAAGAGGCAATGGTTATTGCCCCCCCTAGACAGCAATCTGTCCGAGTTTTAGAATTCTCTAAGTTTGGCTTCTATCTGGTCACATTTGATGTAACAGATACTAATATTTTCCTAATATATCCCTACAGCCTCTGAGAAATAATGAGCATAAATGGTACTGAACATAAATATGCATACATCTGTCTGAATCTGCTATACCTTGTATCCATAGCATTAATTTGTTGCAGCAACAAGTCTTGGTATAAACAAGTACAAAAACTGTGTAATTTCTTGCCCAAAAAAATTAAATTAAGGAGACAACTTAAATGAAAGCAAGTATAGTTGTCCTGATCCCGTTGCCATAATGCACATTTTCGAAGAGTGAACCAAGTCAGAATTAACTTTTCCTGCCTCATTTTGTAGGTGTGTCTTATGTTGTCATAAGTCTGCTTCCATATGTATTCAATGTTGAGCTTTTTGCATGGAATCTTAAAGCATAAAGAAAAAAAAAGTTTTGATTTACAGGAGAGAGGTAATACCATAATTAAAACCACACAGCAAAAGTTGACTTTTAAAAATATCCCTTTTAGGCTTTTTCAGGAAACACAAATGCAGACAGCGTGGTGTATTATAAGCTCCAGCATTCCATCAAAGCGAGATTTCTACGGTTTATCCCTTTGGATTGGAACCCTAATGGCAGGATTGGAATGCGGATTGAGGTCTATGGTTGTGCTTATAGTAAGTAACAGCTCTTTTTTTAATAAGCTGAATTACTTATTCAGTTATAGAAGCTTTTCAAAATGAAAATGAAATTCAATTTGTCATATTAATTGGCTTTGTCTGTTACAAAGACATTTTATACGAGTTATGTATTTTTGTATTCTGTAGCAGCGTTTCAGTTTTCTTTATTATCTTGCTGTTTGCATATGGAGGTCAATGGTACCATGTAATGAACTAAAATATTTCTCAATCATACTAATTTAAGGGAAAACTTCACTTATACATTTTTTTTTGCAAATTTAGATTTTGGCTGCATAATAGATTCCTCCTCCCCTGCCCAATTAGTTTTAATGTAACACTTTGGCCACATTTGTCACACAGAAAAATCCCCAGTCTTGGTTTCATAAAGTAATTTTAATGGAATGTTGGCTACCAAAAATAAATAAACAATAAATAACTGCTGCTTTGCAATATCATACATACTTCTTATTATAGAAGAAAATGACTATTGCGCTAACAGTATAAGCCAGTGTTAGCGATACTGTGGATGAAATGGATTTTTGTACCAATTTCAAAAATCATTGTTCCAGAAACTGAATTGTCTTTGATTTCCAGCATGATTACATTTTGGTAGACTTCAGGAACATTTCTGACCAAAGCATAGCTTTTAGTAAATTTTAAAGCACTATAGGCACAACGGGATTTCCTGGTCCCAGTTTAATAATTTAATCTATATACTAATAGCCAAGTCACCCCTTCCGTGCAGATATCTAAATCCATGTGGGGGGCACTTGGGGGGCAGGGAGATTTTCCTGCCCACTTGGGGGACTCCCCACATGTGCAGAAAAATCTAAAAAGTTTTAAAAACTTTCAGGGGGATATTTAAATCCCCCCAAAAGTAAAAGACTGTTCCCTGAGCATGCACAGGGAACACTCTGGGAACTGCCACGGCCTGGCAGTTGGGAGGCATCCAAGCCTTGCCACTGGTGCCGGGGGTGGGTGGGAGGGAGATTGGCCGGCCCAGCAAGAGCCACTCAGGCCTCGCCGGTGCCCGCAGTGGGGGGGGGGGGGAGAAAAGCACAGCGTTGGCAGGAGCAAGATGCCTCCCCTGATGTGCAGGCAGGGGCTGCCTAGCTTTGTCTGGGGGAGCAAGAGGCACAGCAGCTACTGCCTGCTGCCCAGGTGCAGTGTTGGCTCCAGCAGCAGCAGCAGCAGCAGCCCCAGCAGCAGTAACAGTACCGACGCCAGGTTGGCTTTCCTTTTCTCTTCGGCAGAGCAGCCTGAGGCAGCCAAAGAAGCAGCGGATGCTTGCGGGACTCCTCGATGGCTGAGCAGCCCAAGCCATGCGAACCACTTACAGCCAGGGCCGCAAGCCATCTCCCCAAGCTGCTCCCCCTCCCCTGGCTTGGCATGGAGCCTCCAGTGAGAGCTGCAGAATGTGCAGGTGACCCAGAAAGTGGGGCTTTTTGAGGCACACATCCAGGCGCAGAGCTCCGGGGCTGCCATGCTCCTCCTTAAAAGCCCCCATCCCAGCAGGAGGAGGCCACCTTTGCTCAGCCCACCCTGGCTAACCCAGCTACCAGTCGGCATCCCAGCCAGGAAGACCCAGAAGCAGGTGAAGGAAGAGAAGATGAAAGGTCCTGGGAGTCCCATGTCAATATATAATTGGAACATGCTCAGTTTGGTGCAGTGTTCAAGTCTCTGTAGCTCCTTTTCAAGTCCCTCCTCCTTCCATTACTACTATTTATACTTTGATTGCATTAGTATTAGTGTGTGCATGTTTACTGAAACAAACGTACAGTCCTGTTTGCTGGCAAAATAGTATGGATAAAGAATCTTGATATATCAAGCTTCATGAACACATTCAGACTGCTTCTTTGCCGTGACAATCTTCAAATGAAGGCACAAGACATTAAGCGTGGGTTCACCTAATTTATTATTTTCACTGTATCCATTTTATGTAAATGTCTTATGATTTTCAGGGCAGGCTGTTCTAGTTATCCCCATGGTCTGTCTTCTGGGCAGATCCACCCCAGCTCACAACGTGACTGGCATTTCTACTGGCCTTGCTTATCACTGTTTGCACAACCTTATGTGCAGCGAGGTGCCCAGCTTTATCCCTTTCCCCTGATATACCATAAGGCTACTATCAGGTTTAAAAGACGCTGCTCAGCAGCAAGGGTGCTCCTTGCCAGCACACCCTGCTGCAAGGCATGTGATGGCCTGTTTCAGATGCACCTTCAGAGTACTTGCTGATTAACCCTACCTATCTATAGCAACCCATCCTATTCCTGCCACACAAGGGGGTTAGCCTAGCTTAACACCCCTTGCTCCACTTGCTAACTATTATGTCATGCAGGCCTTGATGAAGACCAGCTGGGTAAATGCCACACCCATCCTCAGATAAGTGGACCCCATCATTTCTATACATATATGGCATATTATGGTGAATGGAAGGAAGGGGTACAAAAGCTCCCCCATCCCCAACACTGCATTTTTGATGGACATGTTGGCATTAAGCTCAGCCTTCTCAATGGCTAGAAGTAATGAGGTTTAATGAGGTCCGTCCAGATTTACTTTGGGAGGAGCTCCAACCAAACCAGTAACACTCTGGGGCAGTCTTCCTGAATTCTTCTGAGGTTCCTAATCATTCTTATTACTAGTACAACACCCTTGGTCTGAACTAAATCACCTAAATGTATTACTAGAATTTTGGGATGACTGCCCTCTCTCAGTACCTGGTGGAGAGAGGGCAGGAGATGGCCCTATAACATACCCCTCTTGCCAGTAGGGGAAGACCAAGCAGAGTTCCTCCAGTTCTGATTTCTGCCTTTCTCTTCACCCAGAAAGCAACAGAGTGGCCCAGGATGAGCACTCTAACTGGGCTATGTGATATGCCTGAACCTCTAAGAAACAACATGTGCTGTGTTATCTAATGTAGCCCCTAAGGCACTAGACTGCCATCAGCCAATATGCTGTATTTTTTGAATTGCTGTATGTCTTGGCCAGACAGGCTCAAGCTAGCTGCCATCATGCAGCCCCAATAAAAAACTGAGTGCATCCCAAACTCATGTGCTGGCTATCCAGCCTCCACCGAAACCCTGCAGGTCACTGTCCCAAACTGAAACTGTGTCAGCGGCCTTCCATTGTCAAGCTGAGACAAGCATCCAGGGTTATTTCCCTGTGCCTCCAGATAAAGGTCCAAAGCCCCAGTGGGGCACAGATGGGATCCCTTGCAATCTTCAGCACCATGCAATACCCCTTGCCCTTCTGGGGTGCCTTGGACCTATGGATCGTTAGCTTTATCTTACTGGATAACAGCCTTAGGCCTGTACCGGCAGTTTTGTGTGGACGCATCCCAGCAAGATCTTAGTGTGGCCAGCCTGGATCAATCTATACCTGGACATTTCCCATCACTGCCCCTACTCTTTGGAATGGAGATCTTCAGAAGATGTTGCACAGCTTGTTTGTCTCCCCAGCCTTTTGATGGGGTATGAATCAGCAGGCATCTTGTATGGGGTGGAGGGAGGGACTAGCTGTTTTTATTTCATACAGGTTGACTCTGTTTTATTAATTACCAGTAAACTGCCTTGAGGGAAGAGGAAAATGGAGTAGAAAGTATTTTAATAAAGAAATAAAATTTAGGTAAGTGGTTCCCATAGAGTTTTCAGGTCTCTGGATGACGTCGTTACACTGGGCACATCGGCCCTGTCCAGGCACTTTGGGGGCAGAGTTCCCCCCACTGGCCAGATCCGGGCTGGCAGATTGGGGTCCCCTAAAGCAGGCAACCCCTCCTGGATCTGACAGCTCTAATGATTCCTAATGTATCCATTTCCTGTTAGAGACAAAACTAGGCAATTCAGAACTCCACATCCTTAAAAGTAATTCAGTTTGAAAGAATTTCAGAACCATTCATAAAGCAATCATGTTATATATTTGCTTAACACATTTTACAACATGAAACACAATCCAACAGTAACCATAACTAGAAATGATGAAACAATGGATTTAATGCAAGCAAATTCAAACTAAAAGAATCTGACTTAGCCTTTTTCTCTCTCAATTTATTTTAATTCTATGCATTAGTTCATATGTTCAGCTAGGAAGATACTGAAATAGCTGGTGTGAAAGACCATCACAAGTCCACTTCATTTCTGTGCTTCCAGGTGAACAGGTCCTCCATCTGATTACCTGATTGTGGAGAATCCCTGTTTACTCAAAAAAGGAAGGAAGAATCCAAAAGATCAGGCACTCTCACAGAGGGCCTGATTCATACTGAACACTATTTCACAGTGAACAAAGGGGTTGATTGCACTCCTGCTCCTTCATTATGGGAATTTCAACATGACACCAGCTGCATGCATGAATCAAGGCAGTATTCCAGAGTGCTTGGAGGAGAACCCTGTGCACACTAAAACTGCTAACTTTTAAAAGGCAGTTGTCTCTTTTGAAGACTGTGAATCCATTTACAGTTGCCTTTGAGAGGGAATTTAGATCACATCACACAACAGGCCCAAGACAGTGGTACAGAGGAAGGAAGCCAAGGAAGGCAGATTCAGGAGAACAGAGCATTTAAGGATGCTGAAGGAGGTCTGAACAAGAGCTTGGAGCCACTCTAGCAACAGCCTTCTTTGACAGGAGATGCTGTGGCACATGAGTAGGGCTGCCAATTCTGGGATGGGAAATTCTTAAAGATTTGAGGGTGTAGCCCGGGAACAGTGGCGTTTGGGAGGGGACATCCTCAGAAGGTTACAATGCCATAAAGCACCTTCTCCAAAGCATATATTTTCTCCAGGAGAATTGATATCTGGTCTTTTGTGATGATATGTATTTGCAATGAAAATCACAGCAGAATCTTTTTTGCTAATTTCTTTGCACTCCAAAATGGAATATGCTCCATGCAGTTGTGGTTCAAGGAGCCATCACTCTAGTTAGAGCAAACATGAATTGGGCCTCAAGCATAGTTGGAACTGAATTGTCGGACTTGGCCTCAAGTCCCTTGGGTAGGGTTGCTAATCTCCAGGTGGAGCCTGGAGTTGTCCCAGAATTACAACTGATTTTTCAGGCCACAGAGATCAGTTCCCCTGGATAAAATGGTAACTTCAGAGGGTGGATTCTATAGCACAACATCCCTACTAGTCTTCCTTCATTCCCAAAACTGTCCTTCCCAGGCTCCATCCCAAATATACAGGAATTACCCAACCCAGAGTTGGTAAATAAGAGTAGGTGTATCTAACTATGCAGTTCCTCTGAGTGAATGGCATTTCAGTTTGCAGAAGAGCGGATGGAATTCCTCTGCCTCTGCACACCCTCACTTTGCCTCCTATGCTGTTCTTGAGGGTCCACTGACCCACTATGGCCAAAATTTCAGTAGGCTTAGTGGGCTGCAGCAGGAGGGGAAATCAGGAAGAAGAGGAGAAGAAGAAGAGATTAGATTTATACCCCGCCCTTCACTCACTTGGAGTCTCAGAGCGGCTTACAAACTCCTTTCCCTTCCCCTCCCCACAACAGACACCCTGTGAGGTAGGTGGGGCTGAGAGAGCTCTTTCCCAAGCTGTCCTTGAGAGAACAGCTGGTACAGAGCTATGGCTTGCCCAAAGTCATCCAGCCAGGTGCAAGTGGAGGAGTGGGGAATCAAACCCGGTTCTCCCAGAGTCCACACACTTAACCACTACACCAAACTGGCTCCAGGAAAGTCCTGTTCGACAAAGTTCACACATGGTTGGATATACCCCACTGTCCTCTTGTAAATTATACTTCATAAAGTAGCCCTGTGTTATTTTCTTTTTATTTCAGATGGGTGGTTGAAGGTGACAGAGAGTTGTTTGCCTAAAGTGTCTTAATAAGTTTGGGCAGAAGCAAGTCTTGAATTGAGAACTTTATGGAACACAGCTGTACCAAATTCCTGGAATATTATGCAGTCTTTTTAGAAATAAAATAATCTAACAAGCTTACATTTGTCCATATTGCAAACACAGCTCAAGTGAAGCTGTTGGCTAGGACTCTACCATTCAGCTCAGCAAAGTCTGAAGACTTCTTTCATACTAAGGAGACTTCCTGCAGCTTGAGCTGCTTTTCATCAACAGAAGAATTACTTAAACAGGATGAAGATTCCAGGGCTGGAGGAAAGCTTCAAACTTTGCTGAGTAGTGTAGTAATATTAATGGGATTTCTTTTAATAAATTAAGTTCACATTTTGGCTCACTTTTGTCCTTTTTTTTAAGTGTGAAGGTCAACAAACAGAAAATCCAAGGATAATGTACAAGAGAGCACAGATAGTTTCATTTTATCACTAGTGGTGATTGTAGAGGCACAAACAGTAATGCTAATTAATTCATTAATTGATTTTTATTTATCTGCTGCCCTGTGCCAAGGATGGATGGCAACATATTAAAAATAGATTGAACTTGTAATTTGTTACTGACTTGATGTCCCAGTTTTAATGGTCTAATTTTCTTGGTGGAAATGTGCTGATTAAAAAAAAAAGTGATGGATGCACTGAGAGTTTCAGTGTCCTCCTTTGAACTGTCCTTACTAAAGTAAAACTTCCTCATTTTACTAGCAGAAGGGGGGATTCCTAGTAGGATTCTGCTGAATATTAATGGCTGGTTAAAAGGTAGGGATGTAAAATCTATCACATTCAATTCTGACTTGGACTCTACATCAGCAGTGACAGGGTCAGATGGTGCCAGGGTGCCGATTTGTCTCTTTCTGATACTTTTTAGTGTATTCAGGCTGAGGATGTGGACAGTTTTCTTGGAAGTTTTAGGCCTACCATAGGCTTACATGATCATTGCCCTTCTGACTACTTAAATTTGCTGACTGAGTTCAAAATAAGGCTATCTTGGACCCAGAAGATCTCAATAACTAAAGACTGCTTTTAAATGTTCCATTCCTGAGCATGGGGATTGAACTGATGATGGCTAGACAACTTCAAGCTTTCCTGGATGAAGCAGATTGTTTGGATCCTTTCCAATTTGATTTTAGGTCTGGGACTGAAACAGCATTGGTTGCCTGGTAGATGACCTACACCGGAAGATGGGCAGAGGGAGTGTGACTTGGTTGATTCCCTTGAACCTCTCAGTGGTATTCAATACCATTGATCATGATATCCTTCTGGGCTGCCTTTCTGTGCTTGGTTGGGAGTAGGGTTGCCAGCTCCCCCTCCCCAGTGGGAGTGGGGGAATCCCTGCTTTTTCAGGCTCTTGCCCACCACCAGTCAGCTGGCTGGCAAGGGGACTTCCCACCCCTAACTGACCTTTTTGGACCTATTTCTGGTTTCAAGACTACTTCCAGTTTCAGGCCTACTTTTGGTTTGGGATAGCACTCTGTTTTTTGGGTAAAACTCTATGGTTTGAAGGCAAATTTACCATAGAGTTGTGCGCAAAAACCCGAAAGTCACCCCCAACCAGAAGTAGGCCTGAAACTGGAAGTAGGCCTGAAAATACCCAACATCTGGTCTCCCAGAAGGATGTCGGGAGACCCCAACTGGCCAGGTAAATTGATCTGGCAACTCTAATTGGGAGGCACTGTTTTGTAGTGGTTCTGGGTCTACCTTTAGTTAGTGCTAGGGGGACTACTGTTTAGCCCCTAGATCTTTTGCCTGTGAGGTCCTGTCCCCTAGGCTTTTCAAAATCTATATGAAACTGCTGGGGATCATCTGGAGATTTGGGCTGGCCTTTCACCAATATGTGGAAGAAACTCAGTTCTATCTCATTCTTCTGGCTGATCCCAGGAAGGCTGTAAAAATCCTGAACTGGTGTCTGGAGGCACTTTTGGAGTGGATGCAGGCTAAGACACTGAAGCTTAATCCCATCAAGATGGTGAGTGGAAGGTTTGACCCAAGATTTAAAATCTCACCTATTCTGGTTGGGGTTGTACTGCCCTTGAAGAAACAAGTCCTTAGTCTGGGGGTGCTCTTTACCCAGGTCTACTGCTGTATATTCAGGTGGCAGCCATGACTAGCTTCAGCTGGTGAGCTAGCTGCAGCCTTTCCTCAGCAGAAAAGATACGACCACAGTGGTGCATTTCCTGGTTATATCTGGATTAGATTATTGCAATGTGCTCTACAAGGCATTGACAGATGTTCAGAATCTTGAGTTGGTGTAGAATGTTGCAGCCAGGATGTTGACTGGAATGGGTTGTATGGACCATATCACTCCAGTCTTGGCCTACCTACACAGGTTTGCAATCTGTTTCCATGGACAATTCAAAGTGCTGGTGTTGAACTTTAAAGTCTTATAAAATTTGGGACCAATATACCTGAAGGATCTTCTGCTCCCTTATGAAGCTATCTAACCACGGAGGTATTTTCTGAGGCCCTACTTTTCCCATCTTCTAAGATTAGGCAGTGGCAACCTGGGAGATGGACTTCTTGGTCATGGCACCAAAACTTTGGAACTGTCTCCCCAAGACTTGTGTGTTCCCTTTCCAGGACTTGTATGTTGCATTATGTTGTCTTCCACCAGCAGGTGATGAACTTTTTTGTTTTGATTGACATTCCATCAGCAGTCCCTCCTTCTTGCCCAATGTTTCATTGTGTTTATGTTTTTTTTGTGTGTGTTAGCTCTGTCTTTATTGTTTTAATGATATGTTTTGTTGTTTTTTAATGGTTTTTAAGATGTGATTTTATTATATATCTTTTTAATGTGTTAGCTGTCTTTGTTACCATTACAAGGTCAGAAAAGCAGGACACAAATTTTGAAAAATGAAATTAAAAATGAAATGAAATGAAAATGAAAAAAATCCCAGGATTATCAGCTTAACTGGGATAATGGAACTTCAAATGGTTTTGTTTATAATACAATACAGGCAAGATGAAATTGAATTTATTCAATTGCTTGCTGCAGTTTTACTGGATTAATTTGGGGAAGAGGCTGTGGTTCAACTGTAGACCATATTCCAAATTCAATCCGCAGCATCTCCATTCAAAAGTGAAAGACTCTGAGACTGCATGAGATGCAGAAGAGTAGCTGCCAGTCAGAGTAGACAATGGCATTCTTGATAGACCAGTGATCTAAGAGTATACAGTGGTCCATGTGAACAGAAGCATATTTCTGTTCTAGATGGTTTAGCCATTTTAAACTCTTTTCTTTCTGGTTGTTTCAGTCCCCCCCCCCCCATTTTTTTTCTTTATTGGAATGTTGTGGTCTCCTGTGGTGAAAACTTGCTAAACAGTTCACACCATATGCCCCATAGTGATGTAAATGGACTGATCACGCCATTGTTGGGACACTGACTCTGAATGGTTGATTTGTGTTTTCACAGTGGCTGATCTTTGTTCAGAGATAGCACTCTGTGTTAAGTATCCTTAGCAGTTTGTGTAAGGTGACACCAAGGTACAGGAAAAAGGAATGTGCTTGCGAAAAGATTGATTAAAATAAAAGCAGTAAATTTAAACACTGGTGAATTAAAAATTGCTGGTGACTGTCAAGAATCAACTTGATTTTTGCGGTGGGGGTTATGGTGGACCGGATTACGACCATGGTTGTACCATGGTCAGACCATCATGCCCTGAAGGCCTGGGTGAGCATGTCACTTCAACCCCGTTTGGGTGGCGAGCAGATTTTAGCTCGCCACAGAGCCTAATGGATCCAGTGTGATTCCAGGTGGCTCTCCGAGATCCAATGGCCCCGGCGGCTCACTGGATGAGCTAGTCAAGGACTGGGACAACCGGCTCTCAGCAGCCATTGACGAGACCGCTCCCCAATGCCCTCTGTCACCTCGCTCATGATTCACCCCGTAGTATACATGGGAGTTGAGGACAATGAAACAGGAACTCAGATGGCTAGAGAGACAGTGGCGGCGTACTCCTGACGAGGCAGTAAGAACATCCTATAGGACGTTTATAAAATCCTATGAGGTGGCGGACAAGGCTGCGAAGAAAGCATTCTACGCGGCCACGACCAAATCCGCGAATTCCCACCCAGCCCAATTATTTAGTATAATTCAGTCCTTGATGACATTACTGCAATGCAGCTCAAATGAGAGAAAATTGGAGATTGGCTGTGAGGCTTTTGGGAACTATTTCGCAGACAAAATCTTACTGCTCCACCAGGACCTCCCTGCCACAGTTGACACAGTAATGGAACTTGAGCCTCCACGCACATCTTCTAGTCATATTTTGGATTATTTCGATCCACTCTGCCTAGAGGAGGTCGACAAGTTGCTCCTCTCAGTTCATCCAACCACCTGTAGTCTCAATCCGTGCCCATCATGGCTGGTGAAAGCCAGTCGGGATGGTTGCGAGGGGCCTTAATGGACATCATCAACACATCCCTCATTGAGGGTGTGTTTCTGAGGGCCCTGAAGGAAGCAGTTATATGCCCCCTAAAAAAGACATCATTGGATCCGGTCGAATTGGCCAACTATCAGCCGGTATCCAACTTACCCTATTTGGGTAAGTTAATCTAGAAAGTGGCAAACCGGTTGCAGGGCTTCTTGGATGACGCCTCCATTTTAGTTCCCTTCCAGTCCAGCTTCCAGCCAGGCCAGTCCGGAGGCATCTGGATCAAGATGGAATGGCAGTGTTGGTGTTGTTGGACCTGTTGGCAGCATTCAACACGGTCGACCACCAACTACTGGCCCACCACCTCGCCGACATTGGGATTCAGGGGTTGGCCTTACAGTGGCTTTCCTCGTTTCTCCAAGATTGGGGACAGAGGGTGGCAATAGGAGAGCAACTGTCCCAAAGACACTCACTGGTGTGCAGGGTGCCACAGGGTACAGTGCTCTCCCTGATGTTGTTTAACACCTACATGTGCCCCCTCACCCAGATTGCTCAGAGGCATGGGCTGGGTTGCCATCAATATGCTGATGACATTCAGCTCTATCTGTTGTTGGGTGGCCAGTCAGACTCTAGTCCAGTAGATCTGGACCTGGTGCTGAAGGCCATGGCTGGTTGGCTTAGGCAGAGTCAACTGAAATTGAATCCAATGAAGATGGAGGTCCTATGCCTGAGTCGGAGCGGACTGAGATTAGGGATCCCTCTCCCGACCTTCGATGGGGCACCATTGGTGCCAGTGCCAGAGGTTAGGAGTCTGGGAGTGCTCCTGGACCCCGCGTTAACAATGGAGGCCCAGGTAGCAGCCACTGCAAGGTCAGCCTTTTACCAACTATGGCTGATTAAGCAGTTGGTTCCCTTTATCGAATGCAGTGACCTGGCCATGGCAATCCATGCATTGGTCACCTCAAGACTGGATTACTGTAATGCTCTCTACTTGGGGCTGCCCTTGTACCAGATCCGGAAGCTGCAGCTAGTACAGAACGCAGTGGCCAGACTGACGTTGGGACTCCCTATGGGGGAACACATTCAGCCAGCCCTGAAGCCACTGCACTGGCTGCCTATAGCATACTGGATCCGGTTCAAGGTGCTGGTGCTTGCCTATAAAGCCCTATATAGCCAGGGACCTATTTACCTGAGGAACTGCCTCTCCCCGTATGTGTCCCAGCGAGCACTTTGATTGGGTTCTCAAAACTGCCTTGTTCTACCAGGGCCCAGGGAGGCCCGACTGGTGGCAACAAGGGCCAGGGCTTTTTCGGTGGTGGCTCCGTACTGGTGGAATGAGCTCCCAGAGAACATCAGGGCCCTGCAGGACCTACTACAGTTCCGCAGGGCCTGAAAGAGCTCTTCCACCAGGCTTTTAAGTAGGAGCTGCCGCCATGATCTTACAGCCTTGGCCCAAGTAATAAACACTGCCATCTAGACCAGCTGCACCTGCCAATGTTGCTGGGATGGGATGAAGTAGCACAATCTAGTAAGGATACTGTTTAACTGTTTGTATGATGTATGTTTTTAAATTGTATTTTATTATTTTAATGTTTATGCCTCATGCTGTTAGCTGCGTTGAGCCTGCCAAGAGGCGGGGAGGGAGGGATATAAGCTCAATAAATAAATAAAGAAAATAAAGAAAAGACAGTGCTGTGTGTATGTGTGTGAGAGAGACAGACAGACAGACAGAGACACAGAGGCTGCGGACAGACTTGCAGCTTGCAGCGATATACTGCCTCCTCTAATTGACCCAGTTTAAAATGTTGTGGGACATAATAGCTACATAGCACACCCTACTGCAGGTTACCCATGGAGACACTCCATGGGAAAGCATCCACACCATTGTAGTGCATCAGCCACGAATACACTGCAAAAATGGCCAGAATTCATGCATGCACATAAGCCATTCTGCATGCGCTCTCCTATATTCAGACAGCTGGCCATGCACGATGAATGCACGAGGAAACAAAAACTCCACTTCAGAGGTAGTGGCTTTTTAACCCGGCTCCAAGTCATCCTCTGATGGGGTGAGTATGCCCAGGGAACACCTGACAGCTGTGGCTGTGTGAATGGGCCCATTTAATCTGTTTGTGAAAGGTGCCTATATCGGGCCAAACTGCCAGTCTGAACGTAGCCAGAGAGAAAACTAGAAAAAATTGTTCTGGATCAAAAGTAGAAACTCAGTCTGCATCCCACTCTGTCAGGGAATGGGCATAATCAACCATACATTGTGGATTCATTTCAGTGGAATTTGCACAGGATTCTAGTGGACTGTGCTCAAACTGTGCAATTTAAAAATATATATATTTTAGGTAAAGTTAGATAGCAGACTTAGAAGTCAGTCAATGAGTTAAAATGACTTTATATATTATTGGTTTTTGTTACATCTTCATTTATTTCATAAATGTATCTTTCAAGAACGATTACCTCTTTTGTCTTCTTTACTTAGGAAGTGTGAATACTCTATGAACTTTATTCTACCATTATCAGTTCTTTTATACATTTCTAAGTCAGGATCTAATGGATTGTGGCAGATGCTATTGTATATTATTGGTCTCAAAAATATTTTCTTTTTGGTGAAGTGAATACATATGACCTTGAAAGAGACAAGATAATGCATCATGAGACTGAAACTGTATTTCTGTTGGTGAAATGCTGACACCTATTGAAGCTATAAATTTTTTATATATTGTGGTGTCCTATTGTGGTGGGGGCAGTCGCTCTAGATGGATAGATGGATGCAAGCCTCTCTCTCCCTGTCTCTCATCCCTTAAACAGTACCCTTAAACAGTAGGGCTCTGAGGTTACTGCAGATTACCCCTCCATGGGAAGCAGCAGGGGCCTCCTGTGCTGTGTCCCATGCTGATTCCAAGGGTCTCAGGAACAGTTTTAGGGTGCCATGGTGGGAACCTGTAGATGTCAAGGGAAGGTAGGAAGGGTTATTTCTGTAAAACGATTCCATACTTGTGCTTCTTTAGATGCAACTTATGGTTACCAGAAGTATAAATAGTAACCATACCAAATTAAAATAGTCTTTTTAAATGCAAATTGGTTAGATCCAAGGGATGCCACTGAACCTGAAATAGCTTTCCTCCTATACCACCACCACCACCACCACCACTGATAACTGTTTTTCCTCTGAAATGTCTCCTGACCTAAAGCACAGGTCATTGCTTTTTGATCAATCTGTATATGACAAATCTGGAAACAGCCGTGACAGACACATTAGGAGAGCAACTTTGATTTTGTTGTTTATAGAGTGGAATGGGAAAATGTATTAAACTTTCACAATGATTATCTCAAAAGGAAAAAAATGCAATATTTGTTGTCTTCTTGTAAGAGAGCCTTTATTTATGTTGCTTCTAGGGTCTGAGGTGGCAGATTTTGATGGGAAAAGTTTGCTGATCTTCAGATTTAATCCCAAATCCACAACAGCACTGAAAGATGTAATTTCTCTGAAATTTAAAACTATCCAGAGAGATGGGGTCCTGCTCCACAGAGAAGGACAGAATGGAGACCATATCACCTTGGCTTTAGCTAATGGAAAGCTTTCTTTACTCATCAACATAGGTACCATTAGATGGTTTATCTAATTCATAATTTTAAAAATGTATGCATTGACTATGCAAGTTCCACTGTCCTCTTTGTTTATTACCACAGACCTAACAGTTTGTTTTTCTCCTCTTGAAGGTGATGCTAAAATGTATTCTGCTGATGCCCAGATTAATATCACTCTGGGTAGCCTTTTGGACGATCAGCATTGGCATTCAGTCCTCATTGAACATTTCAATAATCAAGTGAATTTTACAGTTGATAAACACACTCACCATTTTCATGCAAAGGGAGAATTCAATTATTTGGACCTTGATTATGAGGTGTGAAAATTATCTTTCATTTATTAGAATTTGTTGTGAAAATGCAATTTGCAATTATTCAATTGAAAAGGGTCATGAGCTGTTTGATGGAGTACTTTAAAATCCAGACTCTTATTGGACCTTCCATTCTGCCAATATAATTAATTAATTAATCAATCAATCAATCAATCAATCAAACCAGGTTCTCCAGATTAGCATTCACCTCTCTTAACCACTACACCAAACTGGCTCTCTCTACCAATAATTAGTAGTAGTAGTAGTATGCAAATTTGCTGCTGTGCAGATTACAAGTGGAAGCTGCTGACATTTCTATAATAATTACCAGCCAGATATTTATTTTGTAACTGTAATGTTTCTATTGTACAGTCTATGGGGGGTGTCCTTGTGGTCCTTGTGTAATACAGCAGTACCATGTAGGACTAGGTGCTGGGAAGAAGCAAAGATATAGCAGCAGCATGAATGTAAGATTTTCATCTTGAAGATCAGCCCTGTACCACTGAATTTCCTGACAATGGGATGCAAGGCATCTGGGCCTTCTCCAGACTTCTTCCATATCAAGTTTATGTTATCTATGCTTATCACCTATCTACAGGCAGACAGGGATAAGGTGAGTGACAAGTTTGGGAACAGGAAGGGGCAGGAAAAGTGTGGTCACCTGCAGTACTGAGCAATTAAATGCTCCACTGTTGACCTTTGAACGGCAACCTGGCAACCAATGCTCCCTCTAAGCTGTGAAGTCTTGTGAGCAAGAATTCTACTTTGTACACTACAGGCATTAAAGTTGTGAGCGAGCAATTTGGCTGCTGCATAAATTAGTTTGCTCTGGAGCCATCCTTCCTGAGCTAAGACAAAAATGTGTGAGCCAGAGGCTAAAAAGCTGTGAGCTGGATCACACTAACTCACCTTAGAGGGAACACTGCTGGCAACCACAGGCTGAGGTGCTGAGGTGTTATTGCTGGCTTGCCCCTTGCACTGGTGTAAACAACTTTATATTGGATTTACTAGGGGAGTTTGTCAGTGTAGTGAGCCACATAATCATGCCCAATTCAACATTATTATAAGGGTGTTGAAGGCTGCATACAGTTCTTCCACCTGCAACCACTTTATTTCAAATGGCTTCTGTTTGTACAAATAGAGATGTCCCATGGAAGCTCACTCTCTACAGCATGTTCTTCCTGCAAGGTGGCCAACCCACTCTCTGTATGAATAATGTGGGAATGTCTGGTCACCTTTTGAGTGGTTGAGCAGGAATTTTTTGTTCAAATTGGTTGGGAAGGGGACCTTTCCTTACCTGCTCCACAGTATCTTAGAGAGAGATGGTATTCTATTACTGTGTGTGTAAAGAGCCATCAAATCACAGCCCCATAGGGTCTTTAGGGCAAGTGTTTAAGCAGAGATGGTTTGGCATTGCCTTTCTCTGCAGAGTCTTCCTTGTGGGGTACCTATCCAAGTACCAATCCTGCTTAGCTTCCAAGGCCTGAAGAAATCAGGCTACACTATACCAATCCATATGCCAATGCTCTAACTAGGCCTAGTCTTTTGACTAGTTAGGCTGCAACTAGTTTTGGCAGGAAAGGTGTAAGTTGCTACAGTATAGGTAGGGATACCTGGCAAGCATCCTGAGCCATCTAAGGATATGGAGCTGTTCCAAACTAACCATCAAATCATTCAATTGGCTGAGAACACCCTTGTTGATTGACCTTAGTTGCAGAAGCAAATTGTGGATGAATAAGGCTTAACAGATCTTTGGACTGTTTTACATGCAGTTATAATGCTGGCTGAGTTTGGAGCCAGGGTAGGGTTGCTAGGTCTTACCTGGCTGCCAGTGTGCGTGTGGGGGTCCTGGTCCTTCTCTGGGGCTTCTTTGGCATGCACGCTGTGATGACATCACCTGGAAATGATGTCATCATGCAGGGCACATTGTGGGGGATGCTCTATCATTCAAGGAAAAACTCTATGGTAAACATAAAGTTTTTTCTTGAGTGATAGAGCATCCTTCCTGCAACATGCCCTGTGCAAAGACATCACCTCTGGGTGACATCATTGTGCCGGATGCATCGGCAGGAAAAGGATGCTTTGGGGGCAGGGTTCCCCCACCAGCTGGATTGGAGTCAGCGGATCTGGGGGCCCAAAAGCCGGCAAACCCCACCCTCATTGGGGGAATGGCAGCCCTAAGCCAGGGTGAGTTTGCCCCAAACACTAGTAGCTGTGGTAGGCTGCCTGTTAGTGGCAACTCACACTAATTTCAGTGATGTAAATCAGCTATTAATAAACTGATTAACTCACATAGTGGTGTTTTGTGTCATTATTTGGGGTACTGGTACAAGAACAATAAATATATGCTAAAATGCATTGCATTTCATTGATCAGTTGCAATGATCACAAGGACCTCTTAATTGCGAACTCTTAATGCAGTGTAAACATTTTATATAACATGCTGAAGCAGAAAAAAATGAAAAAAAAACCCTGCATAATATTTTATATAAATTCTAATGTACTAAATTAAGGTATATTTCCTTGCTCAAAACAGCTGATTTTTTTTTTTTTTAGAATTAAGGCATATATATTTAATAGATTGTTTCTTGCCTTCTTAGTTTATTTGTTCTCCTGTGGTCTGAATTTTAAACTATATTTTAAATTAATGCATTGACAGTTTTAAAAAAGATAGAAAATAGATTCATTCTAAATTGTCCAATATGTGGCTGTTGCTGTACCATTGTTGACATTTTTATCGTCAACACTGCAACCAAATTGTCTGAAAATTACTTAATACTGTTATTGATTTTTCTTCTCTTTCTAAGCTCAGCTTTGGAGGTATTCCAATGCCAGGAAAACCAGGGATACTACCATGGAAAACATTCCAGGGATGCTTTGAAAATCTTTATTACAATGGTGTGAATGTTATTGATTTGGTCAAGAGACATAAACCTCAAATCAACATAATGGTAAGAGAAATATAAAAGAGGGCACTTTAAATTGTTAACTGATTTATAAGGACATTTAAATCACAGCATAAGATTGCAATCCACAAAGCAGTTAGCCAACTGGATTTAAGGCAACTGTGTCCCATTAATTTCACTGGAATGAAACTGGCTTAAATTTAAGTACTCTTGTTTAATTGGTTTATGGATCAAGCCATAAGTCATGCAGCAGAAGCTAGTATTACTGAATCTCTGCATGAAGGATCTGCTGAAAAGACTGGAGTTGAGAATTATAAATGATTAGGAATAATGCCTGTTGTAGGAAGAAATACCACAGGCTCTAGAAAGAGGCTCCAGGTGAGTGTCCCAGCTGTGGCTGGGGGGGGGTGGCGGAGGGAAAGGGAAAATAGAGGAAGGCAAGCCATGTTTATTTCCTTCTGCTTAGCTATAAGGCAGGGCTGTCTCAAGCCATTTTGCTGTCCTAGTGGGTAGTATGGGAGGAGAGATGCATGGTAATAGGCATGATTCCCTCCACCCCTGACTTATGTTGATTTGGGGCTATGCAGTGGCAGCTAAGGTACAAAAGCACCTCCTCCTATGCCATGTTTCCTCAGTTCCAAGGGACTAGAAAGCAGTTCTGTAGCCAGTTACAGGGTTGCCAAATCTGGATTGGGAAATATCTGTAGATTTGAGAGCCTGGGGAGGGCAGGATTTGGGGTTGGTAGGGACCTCAGAAGGGTATAATGGCATAGATTCTGTTAGCCGAATTGCTTTAATTTACGTTTAGCAATTGGCAAAATACACAGGTTCTTGCCAACTATACCAGGGTCCCACCCCTCCCGGGAGTTCTCAAGGAAAGAGGCACGTGAGGCAGATATCCAATTGAATGTTGTTTACTTAATAATGTGTCTCAAGCATACCAAAAACGTAATCACTTGCACACTCATACAGGCCCAAGAAGCAAAGACAGAAAATAGCACGTTTGCATGAGCAGGTAATCATTGGTGCGGAAGCAGTGCCTTACCTTAGATGCATTGTCCGAACGATGGCAGAATTGGATGGGGAGAAAATTAGAAAGGCTATGGGGACACGAGGCTCGAACCTGCGAGACCACGTGGTTCTCCTGGATCGCAAGTCCAGAGAGAGAGGATTAAAGATGGAGGCAAGGGTTGGGTACAGCAAGCTGGACTGAAGGGTTAAAGCAGACAGGGGATGACAGCTCAAGAGAGTGAATGCCTCTGGGTTTGGTCTTTTATTAGGGGTCTTGGGGCGGGCTGATCAGGCCGCATCCCACTAACACACCTACTAGGCGGTCCGTCCCTTCTGGACCCTTGGATAGGTGAAAGGTGGACAAAGGGAGGAGGGCCAGGGGATGGACCATGTTGCAAGACTATGATCTCACCAGGAAGTGGACTTTGGACAGGGGTCCGATGACTCACCTGGCCACATCTATTGTTAGTCAATGACTTTGGCCGACTGGGCGATGGCCCGAACATTAGCTGCTAAGCACTTGCGTTAGCATAATTATGCAGGTATGTTGGAGGGAGCAGGGGTTGACCAGCGTACTGAGATAGAGAGAGAGAAACCTCATGGCAAGAGGAGTCCTTTGTCTCTGTTCCAGGTGAACTGTCTAGGGTGTCAGCCTCCTGGCGTGGGCTGGAGCTGGCTCCTATCATGAAGAAAGCACAGGGCCCTTCCATTAAAGGCAGTCCAAAGTTCATGCTTATGAATATCACAATTCATAAGAGCACTAGCAGTGTCTTGCTGGCCAACAAGTCTACTACCCAAAGCAGCCATTATCTCCAGGAGAACTGATCTTGGTCATCTTGAGATCAGTTGTAATAGCTGGAGATCTCCAGGTGCCACCTGAAGGTCAGCAATATTTAGTGGAGGGCCAGGTTTGTTGAAGGACTTCAGTGAAATATACTGCCATAGAGCTCACCCTCCAAAGCAACCATTTTCTCCAAGGGGACTGATCTCTGTTGTCTGGAGATCAGTTGTAATTCAGGGAGATGCCCCTCCCCACCTCTGTTTTGTTGGAAATATGAGAGTTGCAAGGTCTAGATTCCAGTCATTATAGGGTTAATCTGTTTACCTTGTGGGCTATTTAGACTGACATGGAAGGGAAACCTGGGACAGAACCAATGGGTAGAAAGCCCAGGAAATATGTGTGTTTACTAGCAATCATTGGTTAATGTAATCAGGTGATTTCTTTCTAGGGGTCAAGGAGAAGAAGATTCTCCATTGTTGTTGCTGTGTTGTTGTTATGACATTGTGTGGTTGGTCTTTTGTAGCTCTGAAGATGTACTCTTAGTCTTCATTATTTTCTAGCTCTTCCTGCGTACCTCACCCTTTAGAAATAAAAATTTTAAACCGAAAGAAATGCCTCCTCTTCACTGAAGCAAAGACCCATTGCAACCTCTAAGTATTTAAGTATTTTTGCCATTTTTTCCAACATATTGAACAGTGTAACTGACTAACACTTCAGCTGACTCCCTGCAAATGCCCCATGGCCTCCTGAGGCTCCCAACTTGGGAGCTGTAGTTCTAATGCCCTTTGTTATGGTTGCAGTAAGGCCAGCTGAGAACTACAACTCCTAAGGTGCAATGTGTCAAAAATGGGGGTGTAAGAATGGAGGAGCCAGTGGGACAGGCCAATAGGATGCCAAGGCAGCTTCCCCATTGGCCAATGGTAGAATAGGTGAGTCGTCACCAGCATGACTTAGCTTTTATATTTTAAAGATGAGAGCTTGTTCAGGTCCTTCGCCACCATGTGTTCCGCATCTGTATATATAATAATTCTGTTTTTGGATAGCCACATTCGATGTGCTCCCTAATCAGTTGGCTGCAAGAACTGCCACTCAGAACAGGGTCCCTGTCCACTGGCTGCATTCTCTGACTCCAGCCCACAGAGGGTTGCCTCAGAAGACAGTTGCTTTGCTCTGGTGAACACACCTACTGTCTTCGCTCTTGCGACAGCTCTGTCAGTCCTCGGGGGAGGGTTTGCCACACCACTTGCCAGCAGTCTTTGACAGGCCTCAGTGGCCCTGCCATTCTGCCCGCTCCCTCAGCAACACTCGCCACAACCTCAGTGCTCTCGATGCCCGTGGCCCATCCAGCCCAAAGCAGTGCTGCACCTCTCCAGTGCCTCGCCATTCTCTGCGGGGGTTATGTGGCTGCTTCTTCCTGGATCGATGCCCAGTGCAGAGGAGAGCCCAGCGGGTGGCCTTGGCCCTCTAAGCTGTCTGCAAGGCCCAGCCTCACACCCAGAGGCTCCAGTGGAGAGGCCCTGCTGCCATTACAGGAGGGGAGAGGCCCTGCCTGGGACAGGCCAGCTTGGCCACTCTGAGGTCAGGCAGCTTGGCCTGCTGGGCCCTCGAACAGGTGGGGGGAGGGACGAGGTTGGGCAGCTTGGCCTGCCAGGGCCTTGAATGGGGGGGGCAATGCCAGGTGGTTTGGCCTGCCAGGTCCTCGAATGGGCAAGGGGAGGGAGGAGGCTGAGTGGTTTGGCCCACTGGGGCCTTGATTGGATGGGGGGAAAGGCCATGTGGCTTTGCCCGCCAGGGCCTCAAACAGGTGGGGAGAGGGATGAGGCCAGGCAGCTTGGCCCACCAGGCCTTGAATGGGTGGGGGGAGGGATGAGGCCAGGTGGCTTGGCCCACTGGGGCCTCGAATGGGCAGGGGGGAGGGATGATGCGGGGTGGCTTAGCCCACCAGGGCCTCAACTGGGTGGGGGGAGGGACAAGGCTGGGTGACCTGGCTTGCCAGGGCCTCAAATGGGCAGGGGGGAGGGATGAAGCCAGGCGACCTGGCTTGCTGGGGCCTTGAACGGGTGGGGTGGGTGGGAGAAGAGATGAGGGAGGCTGCAGCTGGGTGGCCAAGCTAGAGCCCATTGTATTTATTTTGCCACAACGGGCCTTATTACTAGTAATAACATAAGGGAGGAAAGCTGCAGCCCCAAACAGTCTCCCATAATAACCAAGAACTAGTTCAAAAATACAGTTGTTGTGTCATGTCACTTCAGCCTGTAATAAAGGGTTGCATTTTGGATGCTTCTTGATGTTAAAAAAAAAAAATCTTGCATGTGAGTTCTTACCTAAGCTTTACTGTTGCACTAATGTACAAACTTTACACATATATAGAAAATTTTAAGTTGGAGATTTGTCAGTTCTGATGGATCAACAGTTTCAAAGGAATGTAGGGTGCCAGGCCAGCTTGAGAAGTGGCAGAAGGATGGGAGCAGGAACATTGTCGGGGGGGGGGGGGGCAGCAATTCCTAGAGCTGCTACTGTCGCTTCCAAGTATTCCACAGAAGTGATGCCATTATGTAGGAGACTCTGGAGAGTTTAATTGTTATTTGATTTATTACAATTTTTAATTTTCCATCCAAGCAGTCAGGGGGAACAGGAACTTGAGGGCAGAGAATCTGACCAGGGGCTTAGCGTTTTGAAGTTTCTACATCTAGCCATAGGAAGTTAGGAGTGCCACAAACTTTGTGGTACCCTGATCTGACTTACCCACTATTTATATGTTCTGTGTCAATACTCCCATATACAAGCAGATTACAGTGCCATCCTAAAATATAAAGAAGTCCATGGAAATTCTACCTTTAATTATAAATACAATTGCATCTATAATTTCTGTATTTAATTTATAGACTGCCCCCTCCCTGTACATAGGGCTCAGGGTAGTAAAATACATTTCAACAATACATTCAATAAACCACATTTCAATAAAAACATTTGTGGTGAATTAAAACAGTTAAAACAATAACGAATCTAAGACTATTTCAGACTATTAGATGGCGCTTCAAGGACCAGTTTATGTCCTTACCCCGTTGGAGAGGAAAGATGGGGGAGGCCAGGCTCACTGAAAAAATCATTGCTGTCCTCAACTACAGGCCTGGCAAAACATCTGTCTTACAGACCCTACGGAACTGCACTGGTCCTGCAGGCCATGGATTTCATTAGGCAGAGAGCTCCACCAGGCCAGTGCCAGGGCCAAAGAAGCCCTGGCTCTGGTTGAGGACAGTGGGTATTCTTTGGGCCAGGGATCACCAGGAGGTTCTTCTCCCCAGAGTGTAATGCTCCTCTGAGGACATATTACATAAGGACCCATACATAGGTTCTACAGGCATTGGGAAACGGATGCAAATCTTAGCACTGTGCTTCCCAACTGGCACACGGACCTTTCAATTTACACAATATGCTTATGTGAGTATGCCTTTTTTCTACTTCATCTGTTATTCCTGAGATTTACCCATGCCACCCTTCCTTCACATAGAATCTAAAGTTCTAGACATTGGGGCTATGTGTAAACTATACCCAAGTGTTTTCATTAGCTATAGTAAAAATATTTCATATTTTTTAAAAGTTGTAAATTTAAATAACCTAAAGTGGTATAGTAAATTAGAACCAGAATTACTTCATCAATATTTATTAGAACTCTTTACATGGCCATATTACTTTCATTATTAAATATTTAGAAAATGTATTTGGAATGTAAAGCTGCCAAGTTTTGTTTCACTATGAAATCTGTTGTTAAATAGGTAGCTACCAGGCAGTTATCCAAAAGATGTGAACAGGGGAATCCACAGATGGTAGAATGCTCAGGTTTTTTAAAAGGCAAATTAGCCTTCTTGCCTTTTCACTGTGGGTCAGTTCAGTTTAATATTAATCTTGTGGTTTTATTTATAAAGGATTATTTTATAAAATCCTGGTAATAAAACAAATACACAAATGACGTATGTTACTCTTCCAAGGCCATGGCCAAGTGTTCACTTTTTTTCTGAATTGTTTTAGGGAAACATTTTGGGTTTTATTCTAACCATTGAGTTGGATCCAAAGGTATCTTTCCATTCACAGAAGGATTCTTTCTTGTCTCAAATGGGTGCCCTTCTTCACATAGAATGAACTGTATGCTCACAGTTAAACTTGCATTTCTTCCAGTTTGTTAAAAAAAAAAATCTTCCTTTTCGTTTCCCCAAGGCACTTGTCTTGGGAGCTTCAGTAGTGTCAACAAACCTTATGTTTCTCATGATTTTACTTGGAAAATCATTGGCTGTTATCATCAGAACAGATCATTACACTGATATTTCTCAAAATGTCTGGTAATTGGATGTTGTTATTTGTCTGTTCTTATCTGTCTCATGGATTGAAACAGCCAAACCAAGCCAAAATTATCCTTAAATTTTGCCCAGTTACTCATACAGGCAGGCTGACATGAATAGATAAAATTTTCTTTCTCTGCTTTTATCTAATGTTTTCTTCATTTCCTTTGTTTCTAGGGCAATATATCCTTCTCTTGTGCAGAGCCCCCAATTGTTCCTGTCACCTTTTTGAACTCCAATAGCTATCTTGCATTGCCTGGCACATCAGGAAAAGATGAAATTTCAGTTGGTTTTCATTTTCGGACTTGGAACAATGAAGGGCTTTTGCTTTCAAGCAAACTCTTCCAATCTACAAGTGGCCTCCTCTTGTATCTTAGTGATGGAAAGGTTAAACTCAGCATCTATAAACCAGGAAAGGCACAGAGTGACATCACTGCAGGTAATAGAAAGCAAATGATTTCTATATGAAGATAATTGTGTGGAATTGCTTTTATTCATGTTTGAAATGCAGGCTTATGAAAGCAATGTGGAGAACTGCTTATCTTGGTGTCTTTCTTTCGTCTGTTCTATTCCAGATATGGCCTGTTTCAAATTCCAGTGTAACATTGTCTGAATGTATTGTATTTCCTCACATGTTCCCATATATGTCTATACCTAACACAGGCAAACCTCCTGATTAGCTAATTATTTTGAAATCCAGCCAGGATGGAAGTTGTGATGTTCTATAAACATTGTCACAGTTCCAGGCTCAGAATGCTGCCCAGATGCTTACTCTTTCTCAGGCGGTTCTGGTTGGCCACATGGAGAAGTAGAAAGCTACAAATATAACTTTGGGTTATATTCTGCAAAGCCATTCATGTGTCTGACAAGGAATACCCAAAACAATATAAGTAAATATGTTAGTAGTCATGCACAAGACAAACTCTGAAAGGCAGAAGTCAGCAACATTTCCTAACTCCTGTATAAGCTCCTATTTAGAGTCTGGATTTGTCTTCTTATTCAGAACATCTGTAACACACAAAAAGCATGCTTACAGTCCTGTTTTTCCATGTCTGCATATGAAAAATGCCTTACAAGTTTCAGTAATAAACAGTAACAACAGTATAAAATTTGAAATAATTGAATGGTTGCCAACAGCAATCTGATGTTAGGCTGATGATTTGCATAAATGGTTCTGCCCGGAATTGAAGCTTTGACATTGATTTTAGTAACAACAAGATCAACTGCAATGCATGCTAACAAACTCAAATAAATAATGCAACGAGTGTGCCAATTTATGACTAAGAGGTTTCCTAGGGCTCAGTATCTGTAAATGTTAATTCCATGGTAAGAGTGTCACTGATGTGCTGTTTTCTGTGATGTATCTGACTTCCTCCAGAGCAGTTTAAATCACAGCGCAATTACACACAAGTTAATGACACGACCTTAGTTTAGTGTCTCTTTAACAGGTTTGCAGAATGCGCTGTCATTTCTAACTGGCTTACTGACGTACTTTCATGACAAACTACTTAAGCTACAAACACAAATCTAAAGCTCTAAAATATTCTCCAACAAGAAAATCTTCCCAACAAAAAAAATCAAAGTGGTATGTTAAAGCAGAATTTATTTTATTGCATATAAGTGAAATGAACATCAAGTGTGGTTGGAAATTTAAGTATATCTTTTGTACAGTGTTAAATCTTTCAGTATGGTTTCTGCTTTGCTTTCTGCAACAGCAAGCTATCTAGCCAAACCATACAACTTTTCTTTGCATATGTTTGAAGTGTTTGTTGTTGCTACATTCATTGGAGCAAATCAAGTCTGCATTTGGAGATTGCATAATTAAATTATGGATGGTTGGACAAGTTTGTTCCCCTACAGGCAAAGACTTATGACCTGGCTTTCACACATACAATATGTGATAATTAAATCAGAGCATATTAGTTTGAACACAGCTCAGAGACTTCATTATCAGAGATTTATAAAGTTTTCTTTGTTCACGCACAAAGGCAGAAAGTACTATGTAAATTCATGACTGGTTAATGTACAATAAATCAAGATTTCCTGTTCTGAGGGGGGTTGTATATTTCTCCTATGTATCCTCTTTTGCAAGTTGGTCATCAGCTACCTAGATGATAGTTATGAGGAGGCTGAACCACTTTGTTTGCTATCCAGGTTCTTCATTAAGCTTTAAAACTTTACATATTGAAGTTCTGAGTCTCCCATTGGAATATGATTTCACATTTCAATATCTATAATTTACTCTAGTATGTTTTTGAAGGAGATTCAACACTTGATGGCATAGGCTCATCATCAGGAACTGACAGCTAAACAGTAGAACAAAAAAGCATCTAGTAGAGTCAAGTAACTTGAACCAAGTAAAAGCAACTCAAGTATTAATCTGTTGAATGGCACTGTCGTTGGAAATGGCAAACCTGTTTATTTATTTTCTTCATTTATGCCCCACCTTTGTCCCCAGTGGGAACCGAAAGCAGTCTGGGATTATTTGTTTCAGCAGTCATGAGTCTTTATATTTCTGTATAACCTTGAATACATGGCATATTTTTGCTGTTATCATTATATTGTACTGTAGATTATTTTACATGTTTGGGCCATTTTTTTGCTTGCTTTATATATGTTTGATTATGATTCCAGTCAGTTGTCTTTGGGTTGGATGTTTTCCAGTTTGAGTGGAGCTGAACTAGCAAAAGTGCCATTAAAGCAGACATTTGGGGCAAAAATCCAAAGCCCCACTCAGCTGGGCCTTGCTATAGATTATGCCCACAGTTAGAAAGATACCAGTGGGGAACACACATGGACTTGCAGGGGGCATCTCATTTCCCCTTCTCCCACTATTTTGTCTTTCCCTTCCTTGAAACTCCTGTAGCTCTTTCCCTTTTCCTGCTTCCCTCTCTTCTTCCTACCCATCAGCCAACTTATCTTTATATACATCCCTGTCTTCAGTTTTTCCTCACGCTTATCACCCTTCTCCCACGAAAACTGAGGCCTAGTAGTGCAGTGCCAGCTGCCTGAGCAGGCCCACTTATGCAGTGCCAGCAGCCAGTCTAGTCCTAGTTGTGTGGTGGGGAACTTGCAAGAACTTGTGGGGAGCACCTCATTTTTCCTGTATCCCCCCTTGCCACATTAATTGCTCTTTCTCCCCCTCCTGGCAACCCTCATATACTAACTTTCCTTGCTTCCTTCTCTTTTTCCCACCCACTAACTTTTAAGTATTGAGCAGGAGGCGATGAATTCAAACAAACAGGCTTTTATTCAGTGACATTGTTCAGCTCAAAAGACAGCTCTATGAGAGCAGCACTTTCATTTATACTGTTCCAACACATAACCTTCAACAATGTAACTATATACAAGCAATACTATTGGACCCAACCAGGGCTCAGTGATTGGGTATCTAGATTGGCTTCAGGACCAATGGGAGTCTTTATTAATCAGCCAATAGGAATTGGAGCTTTAGGATACCAGAGCCCTTTTCAAGCTGTTACTGCTTCATATTCTAAACAAACACAACACTAACCTACCTTTTATGCGCTCTTCATCTTCAGCTACATTTATAATTCATTCATTCATTTGTAGTCCACCTTTCTGCATAAGAGGGATAGTACCTGACATCATTTTCTTGTCCATTTTGTCCTCACAATAATACAGCAAGTTAGGTTAGACTGAAACTGTGTAATTGGCCCAAGGTCACCCAAAGACCTTTCTTGGCAGAGTGGTAATTTGAAGCTGAGTGTCCCAGATCCTACTCTCAAACTCTAGCCACTAAACCATATTGGCATTTTTTGTGGGGGGAGGGTGTTAACGCCCACATTTTTCTTTTAATCAGATTTTTTTTCTGCAAACCTGGGGCATCTTTCAGGTTTGTAGAAACAAGGGTATTGTCTGGTCATGGCTCCAAGCTCTGGATTTGAGTATCCACAGATCTGGCCATGTTAAGAATTAAATACACTGATGATGCTTCTCATGCAAGGAAACATTACCTTTACAGTCCTTCCTCCTGCATCTCTTGTTCTTTGTTATAAAATAGAGAAGTATCCCCGCTCCCAAATGTGATATTTGACACCAGCTGGAATGAATTTTTTTTTAGTAATTCCTCTAATTTTCTCAGTATTAAAAGGCTTCAGAATATGTTGCTGATATGTTTATTTAATCAGTTCTGTTAACTTGATTTTTTTTCTTTTTCTTCCAGGTGCTGGATTACATAATGGGCAGTGGCATTCTGTTCTTTTGTCAGCTAAAAGAAACCGTGTAAGCTTAATAATAGATAATGATGCAGCCTCTTCCTCTCATGCTTCGGTACCTATGCAGATATTTTCTGGAGACACTTATTACTTCGGAGGTTAGTGGCCTTTTTGTATCTTGCTGCTTGGAATCTGAATTTCAAAGCAGCAGTAAAACTCTTTAGTGACAAAAGATTGATATGAACATCAGTGACATTCAGTTCACCTTCATTTCAAAAGCAAGCTATTAGTATATTCTGAAATTCTAAGATTTACATGGAACCCTGAAATGGTAATTTTGTTGTTGACTTTAATAGGATGCTAACTGCACCCTCAGACTCTTTAAGGAAGATTCAACTTTATTTTACTTACAATAGCATAGTTACAATAGTATGCCAAGGCTGATTCAGTTGCTGTTGCTCATATGAGGCCTGACTGTATTTAATAGAAGGATTATATTCAGAACAATACAAAAAAATTCACAAAGTTTTAGTGTTACTTTCTATTTTCCAAAGATACTGCAGCTTTCACATTGCTCTGAGAGGCAGAATGTCAATTTGCATTGCATGAAAATGTCATTAATTTCAAATGTGATTCACTTCAGCTTTCCCCATATATTTTTAGAAGTTAAAAATGAGTCCCTGTATCTTTTTTGATGAGAAGATTCATATACTGTCTCCACTTTTAGTGTACGTAGCAACCCCTATGACAGGCAATATGTATGCTCCACTTTGGACATTCAAAACCAGCAATGAAAAAAGAGTATATTTCATTTGTGTTTCATCTGTTTTAGATTGATAAAAAAGATTTAAAGCTACTTTAAAGGCTATGTCACATTCTGCTAATATTATGTAATATGGATTTCCAGATTAAATTTAGCACTACAATATCCTGAATCTGGATATGATCATTTTGAATACCAATTTATCATGGTACCTTTGATTCCTGAAGAGTAACTAGCTGTGTTATGCTGAGTTTGTTGCAGCTTCTTGTTGTTTAAGGAAGGGGCTATAGGTTAACAGCAGAACATATACTTACATTTATAACATTTATGACTAAATCCCTTCAGTTAAAGGGAATATGCTTATATGTGCCTAGTTTCCTTGTCTCACTCAAAGTCACATGAGAACTTGGAGTAAGCTCTGATTTTGTGGCACGTTGGGTGAGATGTCACAAAAGCTTTTTAGCATACATTAGAGAATTGATCTTTTGTCACCAGTTTAATGCCAGGAACACTGAAAACCAAATTGCTTATTGGAGGAAGGGATATCAACAATCTTTGATATGCTGACAACACAACCCTCCTCTCAGAAACTAAAGAACGCCTAGAATTCCTGATAAAGAAGATCAAAGAGGAAAATGAGAAGTTTGGCCTTTTCCTAAACATCAAAAAGACCAAGTTCATGACCACTGAGAAGAAGAGAAACGTCAAAATAATAGTTGACAACGAAGAGATCGAATGCGTGGAACAATTCACTTTCTTAGGATTACAGATTAACCAAAATGGCAAATGCTGTGTATGGCATTCCCAGTTTTTCATAAAGTTTACTAGGTTTGCAGAGACCTGTTTTGTATCAGAAATATGATTGCAGGGGGCTAAGGCATTGGGGCCTGCTGCCATTTTTTGTCTGATCTGAAACGGACCCAGGAAGCTGCTGATTCCCTTGTGGGGAAATCATAAGTAACAGAACAAAAATAGCCTCCCAAGGGGCCATTTTTCATACAAAAAATGCTGCAGGAGGGAAGAGGGAGGGAAAACCTTTCCTCTCTTCAGGCCATGATGAGAGAGCTTAAGACAACACTTGGAGCTGTAAACTCAGAACTCTCAGCATGCTGTCTGGTTCAGCCCAAAATGTAACAGCTTTACAATGTGATAGAAATATAATCTGTCCTATTATTTCTCCAGAAATTGTTCCAAGTTTGGCCTTGTAAAATACAAGGTTTTATGTAGTTTGATTTCTTTGCTTGTAAACTGGAAGGCAGAATACTAAAAAGGTGTGGGATTTGCAGTTCGCTGGAGGGTGGAAATAGATATTATTAGTAGGGGAATTCTTAAACTTTTTGAAGCCAGTGTTCCTGAGAAGATTTTGTTAGATTAGTTACTGTGTTTTTGAGAAGTATAAAGAGGGAGATAAATGGAAAAGCAAATATACCAATTTTCTAAATTTTATTGAACCACATATTTAACTTTGCTATCTGAATTTAGTAGACTGACCAGAAATTTGCTAGTAGTTCTGTTAATAATACTGTGAATTATTTATTCTTTAGCAGAATAATAAGACTGAATTTTTTAAAAGGCAGAGGCATATAGAAGAATCTTAGACAGTATAGGATCCATGGTTACAAACAAGTTCTTCGACCAATATGACCCAAGAAGCAGTATCTTTTGATTAAATCAAAGTATTTTAGTATTGATGCAATATTGCCCTGTGAGAAAAATGGAGTATAAATTGTTATGTTTCATAACCTATTTTTACGTATAGTTCAAGCTGATTGAAATAACAGTGATTATATAAAGATCATTACTGACTTTAGGGGAAAAGGTTGTTATAAACAAATTACTGGATTAAATCCAGCAAACTGTCAGTGGAATGCACTGTCAGTCACAGAATATCCCTGTTCCCACCCACACACCAGTCCTTTACTCCCTGGGAAAATTTATTCTTAGGGCATTTTCTCACTAGCTTTCCCCCGCGGTTTACACCGAAGCTAGCACCAGAGCTTCTGGTCAGTTTCCCACCATTTGCTCCGTGCTCACAATTTCCTCCAGAGTATCACTGCACTGCTCCGGAGCTTCCCTGGAGCAAGAAAATCCTGTTCCTAGCGGTGTTTCCTGTTTACTCCGGTGGAGAAGCCTAGATGAGAACACACCCACTCGCCCGCCCTCCATGTGGCCCACCCCGTGGTGGGCGTTTCTTGAATTTTTTTTTTTTTGAAACAAGCCCTCCTAACGTTATATCGAAATAAGGAGTCAGGGAGGCAAGATCGCACCACAGGGACTGCGTTGGTGAGGTGGATTTGCCGTTTCTTGGTAGCAGGAGCCGGGCGCCATTGGCCCGAGAGCTCCCTGTGCTTGCTCCCAGGTAACTGCTGCCCTTTGTTTGGGCTACCCCGGCAACAGCCCATGCAGAGCTGGCAGTGGGTGCTTTCCTCTAGAAACCCGTGGAGAAGCCACGGCAAGCAAGCGGGCGGGCGGGCTGGGGACGCGAGTCTTCCTTCCCGCTCCCTGTGTGCGGTCCTACGATCCTGAAGCAACATTTCTCCCCTCCCTTTTTTTTTTTTTTAAAAAGGCCCTTATAACGTTATAACATCATAATGAAATTTTGATGCAGCAAGGGAAGACGGCACAATTGTTGTCTTTTTATAATACACACACGTTCACATCTATTATGGGGGGGGTTAATTTGCCATTTATTGGTAGCCTTCCATTGGCCATTTGGGAGCTGGGTGCCATTGGGCCCCAGCAGCAGCCCCTGCGGAGCAGGCTGGGTGCGCTTCTTTGCAGAAAAGTCACAGAAATGGGTTGAACTGTTTTCTAGGGGCTATAACTATTCCTGTGGAGCGGGGAGACTGGTCTGCGTGTCATGCTGCTCCTCCTCAGCTGCCGCCACCACCACCACCATTTATGTAATTTTTTTTTTACTTTACACGGATCAGCTGAAGCCATGTTGCCCATCCTCCATTTTGTTGCCTTGATCGGGTTAAGCACACGACATTTCAGTTCACATCGGAGAATCCACCCATGGGGGGGGGGGTCCTCCAGTGACACTGGAAGTCCATGTAGCCTGCCAATCGTTTTGCACCAACCTAGACCGGTGGGAAAATTTGAATACTGAGGAGGGACTTGATGAATTCTGGGAAGAGGAAGGTGGGTGATGCACTGTCGTCATTCCACTATGACGTTATAACGTTACCACGCATGCGTTTTAAAAAAAAAAAAGGAAAAGCGGGGAACAAGGGAGGAGCAGGGGGGAGGGAAGGGGAGGGGAAATGGACGGGGCAGCAGCAGAAAGCCTCGCAGCAACCACTACTGTGAACAGAAAACTGCGGGAGGGAAAGAGGAGCTGATTGCTGTAGTGGAAAATTGGAGACGGTTGCTCAGGAGGAGTCTCACGGGGAAATGAGGAGGAAATGAGAGGCTAATGGCATGTGCGAAAACGCCCTTAGAGTTGCAGTCCCACATGGGTTAATAATGATCACGGTCAGGAGGGTACAGTAGTGAGGGGGGGATAATACCCCCTTTCTGCTTCTTCCATCAGTGAAGCTCCAAAGATGGGAAAGAGAAGAAGAAAATGATTTTGCCCCTTCCTCACTTCTGCCTCCTGGCTTGCATCACTGTTACTTCACACAGGTCCTACAAGCACAGGAATAAAGTCTCCCAGAGTCGGAAACTGCTTGGGGACAGAACATGGGAAAGATGTGTCCCATGCACCCACAAACTGCTGGATCTATCCAGCTGTGTTCTTTCTTTTCTTTTCCTTCCTTCTGTTAAAAAGCTACATGGGCTGAGGACAACCAAACTTATATTATCAAAACAAAGTTGCAAAAAACCTCACCAGCTGTGTTGTTCTGATGCCTCCTCACAATCATTAGCAGGAAGGCTTGGACACACCCTTCCCCAACATACCTGTGTTCTGGGTTATGATATGCTTAGCACTTGTGCAAATGTTTTATACTTCTGGTCTATTTTTATTTGGATTTGGATTCTGCCCTCACTGTGAGCGGACTCAGAGCGGATCACATCATAAGTAGGTAAAAGCATACATTAATAAATATAACAATGTTTAAAATAACTAAGTAAGACAATTTAAAACAACTGTGTATAACCACAAACACAGTTTCAGCTGGAGTGGTTGGATCCAGAGCTCTTCTTAATCCAGATCAAATAATGATGACAAACTTCAGTGAGGGAGGCCAACTTCGTTGGACCCCCCCTGCTTCAACCAAAGGCCTGGCAGAACAGCTCCATCTTACAGTCCCTGGAGAACAATAATAAGTCCTCCAAGGCCCTGATTTCAAGTGGGAGCAAACAACTACTGCTGCACAAATTTGCCAACACTGATGCAAACAGCAAGAGAATTCACAGAAGCTCATTGCCTGTTATCATCTCATCATTTCTATTACGTTAATATCCTTGCAATCTCCTAGCTGACATCTGTTAATATTACTCTAATAACAGTTTCCAACAGAACCAGTGAATGTTGCATGACCATGTAATAGCCCTGATCTTGCCAAAATATGAATTACACTTCTTTGTTTAATCCTTTTTTCTACAAAGTACTAATTTTAAAAATTATTATATTTCTAGGATGCCCTGCTAATGACAGCAGCATGGAATGTAAAAATCCATCTAGTAGTTTCCTTGGATGTATGAAACTAATTTCTATTGATAACAACGCAGTAGATTTAATTTCAGTTCAACAAAATTCAGTAGGAAATCTCAGTGACCTACAGATAGATTTGTGTGGTATTATAGACAGGTAAGTTTACCCCCCCCTCCACCAATATTGCATTTTTAATGCTGTTTTTGTGGATACTGAGTGACAGTGTCTTTTTCCAGAGCTTTCAGCAGTGTTTATGTTCTAGACCAAAGTGTTTTGGAGGGGATTAGTTTGGGTTACATAAACTACTGTCTTTGCTTTTAATTTCTCTGTTTGTAAATTTAATGTGTTTAAATGTGCCATATATCAGAACTGTTTTCCTTCTGTTGCTAAACAATATGTTATAATGCAGTTAAATACACCATTGTGTTGTATTAATAATTGTGGCATGGATCCAACCATCCAAGAATGGAAGGCACACCAAGGTTTCCCATGTTCCTTCCATCATTGCAGCAGTTTCCATCCCCCAGAAAAATCAGCTCCTCACCTTCTGTGGCTATTCTTCCATGCAGGTCTCACAACCCTAGGAATAATCTTTCTGGGCGTCTGAAGGGGCTGCACAGAAAGGACTGCAAGGCCATTTTTGTGTTCTATGGAATTATAGATCCACAACAGTAGATGTTGTTTGTTAAGACATTTGAGAGAATAGCCCACATGACAAACTTTTATGGTAGACCATCTTGTTTTGCAGCCACACCTTCCTCCACCCTGGAACAATTAATCCTCCTTGTCTCTTCATCCCCCAGTCCTCTTTAAAAAAACAGTACAGCAAGCTGCACATACATAGTGCTTTCCAAATTCTTCTGACAGCCCTACTTTTTGCAAGGATTTGGCCTTTATTCTTATTGCCCTGGCAACCTAGCAGATGACTGTAGTTGCCTAGGCAAGCAAAATGATGGGTGAACTCTTGCCAGAGGTTACTTACTAGAATTTGGGGTACAGCACAGGACACGAAGAGCTTGCTGTGCTGCTTTTAAAGAAGAAAGAGAAAGGATTAGCTGCTCTGGTTACAAAGTACAGGAGAGGTGACAGGTGTCAATGAGTGAGTAGGAGGCTGGATGGAACAGGTGCCACCCTCTATCCACTGTCTAAAGTCACTACCTCTATTGGTCTCATTGTAAAGCTGGCCCTGGCTGCAATTCACTTTGCAGCCACCTCCATCCCCGGCCATGAGTGTAAAATAAAATCTACTGACTCATATACCACAACTGTTACCCAGTATGTTCTCTTTCTCTCCCTCATTACATTTTCTTTTACCCATTGGTGTCTACTGTATCACAGGTGCCTATACTTGCAAGTACAGCTATTATTTCATCAATATATTCATGTGTTTCCTTTTGTCCATATAGATGTCTGCCCAATTACTGTGAACATGGTGGTGAATGTTCACAGTCCTGGAATAGTTTCTACTGCAACTGTGCAAACACAGGTTATACAGGGGCTACATGTCATTCCTGTAAGTCTTAGAAACTTCCTTATATCTTTTTAAACTGTTATTTTAGAGACAGGAGATTTGGCTATGATTTTGTTGTTTGGTTGAAATGTGCCTTGAACTCTAGATTGAAATGAAAATGAAGGAGGTTGGCCTTATTCCAAGTCTTCTGAGCATTCCCATATATGAGTTTCCCATATTAAAAGAAGAGGAGATTGGATTTATACCCCACCCTTCACTTGTAGTCTCAGAGCAGCTTACAAACTCCTTTCCCTGTCCCTCCCCACAACAGACACCCTGTGAGGTAGGTGGGGCTGAGAGAACTCTGAGACAACTGTCCTTGAGAGAACAGCTGGCACAGAGCTATGGCTTGCCCAAGGTCATCCAGCAGGTGCAAGTGGAGGAGTGGGGAATCAAACCCGGTTCTGCCAGATTAGAGTCCACACACTTAACCACTACACCAAATTGGCTCATTAGAGGCATATGTAGAGCTGCCTGTCCACTGAGGCAAATGAGAAAGGTGCATACAGTTGGGGGATCTGCATCCTATAAAAACTGGAGCCACTGTGAGCATATAGAAATGTCTTAATTGGTGTATAGATGTAAATCTGCCTCCAGTTTCAAAACAATGTCTTGTTGATTGCAGTTATTTCACTGAGGTATCTGGAGAGGCTACTGAGGATTATGAATGTTTAAATGCTATGTGTACTGAGAATTATTTGTGGCACAATGTATTTCAGCCTCATGTCTTCCCCTGCAATGCTGACAAGAGCTAAATGTGCCTGAAATCCTTCTGTGAAGAAATCTTTGGGGCTTTTGCAGTGTGCTGCAACAAAGGACAATTAAACAAAGAAAGAGTCTGAAATAAAACAGTTTGTAGTGTACCTATATTTTTCATCCTGTACTACTTAGGGAGTGATCATCCTCCTTATGAAGAAAGATTTAAGAAGTAGTTTAGGGGAGGAAAGTGGCTTTATAACTAAATGGGGAAACATGAGACAGGTTTACAAATCATAAACTGTTCAAAGGGAATGCATGGAAAGAAAGACTAAAACTTGAAATCATCCAATCACTTATTGAATTCTGGAGGGAAAACATTATGGGGCAAAGTTAAGAAAAGGTTTACTGGGAGCCAGTGTGGTGTAGTGGTTAGAATGTAGGATTAGGATCTGGGAAACCCAGATTCAAACAGAGTAGAGAAAGATGTAGGTAACTTTGGGTCCCCATTGGGGAGAAAAGTGGGGTGTAAATAAATATCAAATTTGTGGGACCAACATCTTTTTCAATCAAGTTTAGCACTGCATTTGAACTCAAACCTCTTCTAGAGTTCAGACTTATTCCAAATTTATTTTACCAATCTCTATGGCAGGTCCTCCTTCCAAGCTTGACAAAGAGGCCTCAAATGTGGCCCCATGAGCCTTAGTGTGAGACCTGGATGTTATGTTGGTGTTCACAGCATGGGACATGCAGTTTCTGTACTTTCTGGCATACATGGATGTTGCTGCTAGGCTGCTGGCAGTGTTCAGAGCTACTTGGAAACAGGAACTACTTTGTGGTATATGGATATATAGAAATAGAACTTAATGTCTCAGATGTTGCTAAAGACAGTGTCCTAGAAAGCTTTATAAAAATGGCTACATTCATGAAAGCTAGTTCTGCAGTAGCTGATAGCCATAAGAGCCAACAGTAATACATGGTTAGAAGGATGATATCTTCGGTTACAGGATGGGTGCCAATGGCTGGCAGTAGATGTGAAGCTCCTGGAGCAGCTGTTGCCTATCAGTCAAGACCAGCCTTTGATCTGATGAAACATTCTTGTATTCAGTCTTAGAATAATGAGATCAAATAGTCAGTGAATGCCCATCTATCTTGAAGAAATATAGGCTCTGGTGAAATTTAGACCCTGTACTGTAAATAATGCCATTGATCCTGTTCTTTACTTTCTATGTCATGAAACCACCATCATTATTTATATCAGATGGTACAGTGTTCAGACTCATCTCTCAGTATCATAATTCGGTACTACTAACCTTGCTGAATTTTCCATGCAGAGCACTATTGCTCTGAACCAATATTTATCATAAGCTCTAATTGCATAGAAACCTAGCAGAAGAAAATCCCAAGAAATTACATTTCTATAGATTAGCAGCTCAGGCAATAGCTTCCTTCAATGTTAGGAACCTCTGCATTGTCCTTATGGATGAAACATTTCAAGAAAGTGTGTGTGTGTGTGTGGGGGGGGGGTGTCTTCTTGACCATTGTTTTGTGATTTCCTCCCCCCACCCCACTCCCCGTTTTCTCCTTTTAGAAACATTTTTCATTTATTTTGAAGGAAAGTTTCCATTTGATACTGTACATTTAAGATTTTTTAAAAAAATGGTATTTAAAGCAAACAGCATCTTTAAAAAAAAAAAATATGCAGTCTTGAACAGCATGATTACTGAAATGAAATGGATAATTTTAGGAGGTTGAACTAAATGCATTTTTGATACAGAAATTTTACCCTGCTGTATTTAAGTAAGTGATTTTATGCTGTTTAATTGAGGGGTGGCTAAAGAAGTCCTTTCCCCAAACTTTCTATCATAGACTTTTTCAAACTTCTTCAGCTTGACTGCCACAATAGAGGCTAGATGCTGGAGTGAGAAGCCAGAATTGCTGGAGCGTATTTTACTTTGAAATGAGAGATTTAACAATTAGTTTGTCCAGCTGCCCAGAAAACAGAAACAAATCCTTCTAATCAACTAGGAACATGAACAGAAAATGTCAAGTACTGTGTACTTCATTTTAAGTTTGAAGCATTTCCATAAGTTCCATATTGTTGGTCCAATCAAATGCGTCACTGCACAGGTAAAGCAGATGAGTAGATTGGCACTAAGGTCTCAGCGCTGCCTCAAAGGAACAGCTCATCTCACTGAACTGGTGCTGGAAGCTAGCACTGCCCCCTATGGAACAAAATAGCAATCAACAGTGCTTATTGTGCCAACACTCTGTTGAAGCACTTACACAACAGAGTAGTTCCTTACAAGAATTTTTCATTTTCTGAATAATGATAAGTTTCATGTGCAACATTATATTAGATATTGGAATGGCCCTATCTCTTAACACAAGTATATGTTTGTACTGCCAAATACAGTAGGCCAGTGGTTCTCAGATCTTCTGAGTTGAGGATTCATTTTAAACTTTATATATTTCCTGAAACTCAACCACTGCCAGACATTGGAATGCATTAGCCAGATGAGCACATGGAATGGATGCTTGTTGTATCCAGTTTGGTATAGTGGTTAAGTGCACAGACTCTAATCTGGAAGAATTGGGTTTGATTTCCCACTTGCAACTGCTGGATGACCTTGGGCAAGCCATAGTTCTGTATCAGCTGTTCTTTCAAGGACAGTTGTCTCACAGCTCTCTCAGCCCCATCTACCTCTCAAGGGTGTCTGTTGTGGGAAGGGAAAGGGAAAGGAGTTTGTAAGCAGCTCTGAGACTACAAGTGAAGAGCGGGATATAAATCCAATCTCCTCTTCTTCTTTGCACTGGTATAGAAGCAGAGGCAAATCGATTTTAAAGGCTCCACATAGTTCGGTCTTGATCAGCCTGAATAACCTTGACTAGCCCAATCTCCTGAGAGCCTGGAAGCTAAGCAGGCCTGGCCATGGTTAGTACTTGGATGGGATACTACCAAGGAAAACCAGGGTTGCTATGCAGAGCCAGTTTGGTGTAGTGGTTAAGAGCAGTGGACTCTAATCTAGTGAATTGACTTTGATTCCCCACTCCTCCACATGCAGCTGCTAGGTGCCCTTGGGTCAGTTACAAGTTCTATCAGAGCTGTACTCTTAAGAGCAGTTCTCACAGAGCTCTCATCCCCACATACCTCACAACGTATCTGGGGAGAGGAAGGAAAGGAGATTGTAAACCACTCTGAGACTATGAGTGAAAGGCAGGATATAAATCCAATCTCTTTTTCATCTTCAGAGGAAGGCAATGACAAACAACTTCTGCTCATCTTTTGCCTTTAAACCCTGTGAAGTTCATGGGGTTGCCACGAGTCAGTTGCAACTCAGTGGCACACTTTACCTTTATAGCACTGTCCTACTTGTCCAATGTGCAGTGGTAGGATATAGAATTGGGGAAAATGGATGTTGTGTTGACCAATCTTAAGATCAAGATCAACTGAAATGGTTAAGAGTCCCAGTTCTCCACAATTCCATGATAAAACCAGTTTCTTAATATTACTGTCTTTGACAGGACATGATTGTGTAATATAGCCATGAACTCCATCATTACAGAAACAAAGATAGACACCCACTCAGTCATTTTCTTATGATAGAAGTAAATGCTGTTTACTTATACCAGGAGGACTGCCGTTTTTATTGTGCAATTTTCTTCTGTTTCCCTGAGCTTTGAATGAATGTGTTGTATATTTTAACCCTCCCATTGTTCATGCCCCAAATAAAATGCAAAATGATGCCATTATGCTTGTGATGGAAGATGTTCTTTTACAGCCATTTATGAGCAATCTTGTGAAGCCTATAAGCACAGAGGGAACACTTCAGGCTTTTACTACATCGATTCAGATGGGAGTGGCCCCTTGGGGCCATTTCTTGTATACTGCAATATGACAGGTAAGGTGATAAACTCCCTTAACTCCTGGTTCTGTCTCCATGCATGTTCATTATATTATATTGAAACACAATCTATCAAGTAGGAAATGTACCTGTTCTGGAGCTTGTCAATTTAAAGTACAAGCAGATGAAGGTGACTTCTTAGCTCAGAATATAGAAACTGAATTAGAATGGAAAATTGCAATAACAATAAGACTCAGACAGTGAAGCTATGATGGTGTTCTTGTTGTGCATAAATGGGTTATGTGTGCTTTGTTTTCATATTCTGCACATTTTAAAGATTTCTCTACAACTATGCAAGGAACTTAAAACTGAATTTCATTTTACTGAAAAATGAGCTAATTATGAAATACTTTAATTCATTCGGACTTTCATTTTTAAAGTTAATGGTATTTATTTTTTATCCCACTTTGTTTTTTTAAAGTTATTTACCGAGGATTCCCCCCACACATGCTTTTTTACAACTGCATTTTAAAATTAGGACTGCTTCTTTTGAGACTGTAGTTTCAGGGCATCATCTAGTCTGAGTTAAGCATGTTTTAAGTTCTGTGGAGAGCTAGGGTGTGGCCACATGGCCTTTTAATGCTGGAGGAATTGCTTTTCCTCCCACATTTGAGGGGCCGTCCACAACGGCTGGGACAAATCCCGCACCAAAGCGGGCTCAATGGTGGGTTCCTCCCGCATTTTCCGACCCCAGGAAAATTAAGTGTTTTCACAGTATTTGCGCGAGGAACCCGCAATTGAGCCTATCTGGACAGCCCTCTCTCAGAACGATTGCAAGAGAAGGCTGTCCAGATTATCCCCCCGTTTCCCCCTCCCCCTTTTGCACTTGGGCACTTGGGCAGTCAAGAGCCCAAGTGCAAAAGTGGAAAAAAACACCTCAAACTTACCAGGTGGCTGGTGGGGCTCAGGGAAGGGTGCCTCCCCCAGCCGCTGCTGCCAGCAGCTGCCACCGCATGCCTCTTCCACCACTGCCCGCCACCACCCACCTCCTCCTCCACTGCTGCATGCCTCTTACAGCGCTACCGCCGACTCTGCTACCGTATACACATCCCAACCCAAAATTAAAAAATGCAGTCCCTTTAAATCCAGGAGGACTCCCAGATTTAAAGAGCCATGTGACCACAGCCTTAAACACATGCTTTTAAAGCAGTAGTCCTATGTAGGCTGGCTGGGAATTGTCATTCAACAAAACAGGTTTTACTTCTGAGTAGACCTGGCTAAGGTTGGCATCATGCTGCATGCCACTGTCATTTAATTCAGTGAGTCTTATCTCTGTCTATCTGGATGAAAAATAATCATTGCCTTTATACTGGAATATTCCATTGTGATTAAGTTCAGTTCTGTGCAAGCTGTTGTGCTTTTTTAACTGCTGCAGATAAACAACTGCAAAATGTGCAATGAAAAAGTGATCAATGCAATCATTTGCACACAGATTTTCCTGCAATCTATTTAATGTAATATTTATTTATTTGATTTGTATGCCACCCTCCCCCAAAGGGCACAGGGTGGTGCACAACTTTTCAATAAATATATATGAATTTCAGGCCATAGTTGCCCTATAAAGAAAGCTTATCTATATTCCTACCCAGCACAAGCACGGCAACCATGTACAATAGAATCCAAACAGAATTATTGCCCTATTCTTCCTGTCCCCCCTTGGCACATGTAGAACTAGAAGTTTGTATAATTTGAAGGAGCTCCTGTAACTTGATGGAGTGGAAGAGGAGGGCTAGACAGTGATAGAGAAGTTGCATACAGACCATTGGTTCTGTGGACTTTCAAGGCATGTTTCCTGTACATGTGGGTCATAAGGAGAGAAACAAGAATCTAGTTGCTTCCCAGCTGTCTCTCTGTATATACCCACTGCATGCACATGGGGAAGCATCATACTGATAACATATTATTTTACTTGATTCCATTGCAAAAATGTGTTGCCATACAAACCATATAAATTAAATTATGAAAATATAAGCAAATGTAAAATAGGAATATTTACAGCGGGCCAGTGTGTAACTAAAAATATAAATATTTTACTGTTGTAATGTCTCAAATGTGTTGATTTGTTATGAAATGGGGGAGAAATTAACAATTTCCTATTCTTTTTCTGAAAATAGTTTCTCATATATTACAAACAGAGACCTTTTATTCACAAAAGCTTATCCTCCCTCCCCCCCAAAAATCTGGTTGGTCTCTTAGTTGCTGCTGGACTTGAATCTAGCTGTTCTTTCCCTGTGTTCTTTGGATAATATTCAAGGAAAACAGCTAACCCAGTGATGAGGACCAAAGAAAGTGTCAGCAGCAGATTTCCTATTCACAGTGTTTTTCATTTGTGATGCATTTAATCCTCCTCATTAGAGTCCTGCAAAGTAATGTCATCAAAGTCAGTATCATAATTAATTAAGAAAGCACATTTCTTAAAGAAGTAGTCATATGATAGTATTTGACCATGTTTACATTTGATAATTACAATTGCTAGCTATATCTTAACTGAAGTACCAAAATGATATTGTGGATTTTCCTGGATATAAAGAAAAGGAAAAGAATAATGATTCATTCAGGATAATTTACAATCTAACTTTAAACACCCTAGGAATGATCCAGCCAAATTTGTTTAAATTTCCTGCCTAGCAGCCTGAAGCCAAAGAATTCCAATCAATTAAATGAAATTTAATCCCCAATAATTCATCTTGTCCTTCTTAGGGTTGCTGTGACAGGCCTTTACTGGCTACCGTGAGAACCCACATGGCCTTTTTATGATTTTAGGGAACTAGGTTTGTTTTAAACTGGAAACATTCCCCTCAGTTAACAGATGTTTTACAAGAGGCAAATGTAAGATTTTGAGTTCACTGCCATGAAGTAAGCTTTGTGGTGAGCAAGTAGAACATAGAGATTACTGAGACAGGAGTTGTATATAAATAACAAAGAATATATTTACAGGTTGGTTTCAAAGAACAAAACAGCATCACAGATCTCCAAAGGAGAAACCTGACTGGGCACATAAATTTAAGCTTGTTATGGTCTCTGAGTGTGATTTGACTACTCTTTTACAGCTTACAGGTACAAATAGGTTTTTACTGGCTAGCCACTAAGTTGGATCCTCACACACACATACAGGATTCCACCCACACCAGCCTGCCCTTTCCTAAGAATCAGTCTAAATGGTATAAGGTCTGCTCATTACTAGAGACAGGCCTAACAACCAGGTACTCTGTTCTCTCTCACTCTGCCACCCGACCAGGAAGAGCTACACTTCAAACTGCCTACTCTTTTGCGGAGCCAGATCTGAGCTACCACTGCTTTAGCCCCTGAGACAGACCTGAACTCTCTCCTCCTATGTTTTCCTCCAGCATTCCATCCTCCTTCTGAAAAGTGACTGGATGCTGGCTCAGCTGAGTGGCTGTTTTTCCCTTCAGGAGCAGGACAGCCTCCTGTCTATCACAGTTACCCTTTCACAATGCTACAATAACAGTAAAAGGTATAGATCACAGAATTCTTCTGCTCTAAATAATTTAAATGATCTATAATCTATATTTAGCACCTCTATCTTTTTGTTGTATATAAACCAGACATCTAAACCTACCTGTCTTTCCACTTCTTTTCTGACAATAGTCATGGTGTTCTTGTCCCTAGGAATTCCCTCCTTTCCTACCTTATAATAGGGTCTCCTTTTTCACCTCTGTATCTCTATGCATACTGTTTCCTTGTATTCCTTCTTCTGTGTTCTGAACTCACTGTCTGCTTTACCCCTCTTCTTTTAGCCATGCTAAGGCCATTTTTTCCAACCTTCTTAGCTTTTCTTTAGTTCCTTCACTCTCTTCCTATAGCTTCTCCTGAAGTGCTTTTATTTTATTTTCTGTACTATTATCTACTTCTTGACTCAGTTTGCTGATTTCTTTGCCATTTTCCTAGGGTTTCCAACCTCCAGGTGGACCTAGAGTTTTGGAATTACAACTGATCCTCAGACTATAGGTATCAGTTCTCTTGAAGGAAATGGCAGCTCTGTAGGGTGGAGTCTATGGTACTGCAACCCTGCTGAGCTCACTTCCCTCCCCAAACTCTACATTTCTGAGGCATCACCCCTAAATCCCTAGGAATTTCACAAATCAGATTTGGCAACCCTACCTTTTCTTCAGCTATATTTTGCCCTCATTTGCCCTTCTCTTAGGTTCCAGTTTCTGGTTCTGTTGACTGCTGTGCACCACCTCTGAATTTCTGGCACTTAGCTTCCTGGAACTCTTGCTTCCTTATCTTCCTGGGAGTTTTCCTACAGTTTTCCTGGGCCCATGGGATATTTCATGCCAGGTAAGCCTAATCAAGGCTTTTACCTCCACAAGTGCAACAGTATATCCACTATGAGAGAAATTCATTCTTTTCAATGCAACCTAATTCCATACAAATGTGTTTAGGGCTCTGGCTCTTCTAGAGCTTTAGGCCTGCCTACCACACATTAAAATTATGAATGTTTCTTAAATTCTTAGGCTTACTTTATATGAAGTTGGGTTAAGAACCAGGCTGCAATCACATGCGACTTTAGATCAGCTGCAAATGCCTGACAGATTTAAGGGCGCAATCAGACAGCAACATCTGGGAAGCATCCTGCAGTCATCAGCAATCCGTGATGCTCTGCCACAGAATCGGTGTTAAAAGACACCGGGAAAAATCCAGCTCTAACAGGTTCCGATGGGCCAAGGATGGACTTTTCCCTGTCATATCGCACAAGCGTGCTCTCATGCTGTCAGGATGGTTTGATCATTCCATTCCAGCTCGGTGCCATTTCCCCTCTCCCTTCGCAGTATGTGCATCATTACATACTCCATAGGGAGCCCTCAGTATGGAGGTGCATTTCCTCATTTATGCACATGCGAAACAAACAGCCAAATAAAAAAAAACCCAACTCACCTGCGGTTGCATCTGATCACACAGTGATGGGCTGAGCCCACAGCTACAAAGGGATGTATGATCTTGGAACTGCATGTCAAATTCCTCTGGAGGAAATAGCCTCGCTTCTCCTTGGATTTAGTTTTATCATAATTTTTAAAGCATGTGCCTAATGTATAGCAACTTTCATAAGCACTAATTTCCACCAGGACTTGGGAGAGCTGGTACTTAGCTGGCACAATACAAGGTGCCAGTACTCAGTACCTGTGAGTACTGTACACACACACACACACACACACACACACACACACACACACATCAAAGCCCTGGATATAGGTATCTATGTTCCCAGAGACTTACCTGAAGGCATTTCAGTTACAAAGCACTTCCAGGACCCTAAAGGATCCTGCTTATATTGAACTCTATACATTCATTGCTGCAGCAATCATGATGCTACTTATAAAGGAAGAGACACAACTATTCATTAATCTTTGACCAAATTAAAGGGGGGAAAGAGGTGCAGTTTATACACTCCAGTGATTTTTAAACTGTGTCAGAAGGTGTCCAGGCCTCTGAGGTAAAATGCAGTTTCATTTATCCTTGAGCATCCAGGAACAGCTGCTAGAGTTCTCATCAGTCACTCCTTATTCAACACATTAAGCAAATCTCATTGATCAGTTCCTCATCAAGAAATGCAATCTGACAGCATGAATCTTCAGTATTTGCTTTGTTCCCTGTTTCCTCATGCTTGGTATTCCCTTTTCCCACCAGAGGCAATGGAGGCAGATGCCCACATTTTGTCTGCTGCTATCTTGTCATTGATAATGATGTGGCTTTCTTCTTGAGGCATCTGGAAATGAGGGAATGCTATCCTGCCTTATTTTTGGAGGTCACTTTCAAATTTGCAAGGCCGTGAGCCAAAGCCTCAAATCATATGGCAACATTTTCCATAGAAACATTGTCATTTTGTTCTTCTAGGATTGTGGAGGCAATTTTAGAAGGTTGCAAATGTGTTCCAAGTAGTTTTGCATTTAAACACAGTCAGAAAATCTGCCCAGCTAACGTTGCTGAATGCACTTTCAAAATATTGACCCAAACCCATGTTCTAATGGATAAACGTTAGAGATGTATTTTATTATCAGAGACATGAATCTCTGTATTTCATTCTCCTGCCATAACTGATTTACCTGTCATTAAAAATCTTCTTGCTGCCAGTCATTCCTAGGCTTTCATAAATAAGGGAAGTTGAAGGCAAGGTGTCCTGTTCTGCAGCACACTTAAAAGACTTAACTGTAAAATATTGATTCAGTTTCTCAGGAGACTCTACGCCTATAAATACATTCACTGAATGGATTGGCCAATATTATACCAGTGAGTGCTTACATAAGGTAGGAATCTAGCAAGGGCAAAGAATGATTAAGTAATAAAATAAAGTTGGACAAAATGTATCCAAAAACATGCTGAGCAGCTGGTTCTAAATTTGACTGTCCTGCCTAGCAAGCTGCCAGTTCCCTGTCATTGTTTTCTAGAAAATAGGATTATAATTTATATTACACTGTTATAAATCATTATTTGGAGAGCACGGAGGGTCAGTTTCTCCCAGCACACAGGCTTTTAGCTGACAAAATGGAGAGGACAATAAATGTCATTGCAATACAGGGGGCAAATTATCAGTCCAACACTACTATAAAATAAGATAGAAGTTAGTCTGGGTGTCCCAAGAGCAGGTTTGCTTGATTGTTTGCTCAGCAAGGAAAGAAGCATTTTTTAAAGTTGGAAAGCATTTAATATCCATGCATCTAGTTTATTAGAATGATCTATTTGATGTCATGCATTTTTATTTCCTGACATTCTGATGTCAAAATGAAGCAAATCACATCAGGAACATATTTCTGTATATCCCCTTATTTGAAGTGGGGCAGTGTTTGAGTAACAACACCAAATATGGAATCAATATATGTAAAAAAAAAATGATTCTCAGAATGTAGTGGGTATAGTTTTTCCATCTAACATTCTGACGTACAGTTTTCAAGCTACTGTTTTTAGAGAGAGTTTTTTTTAATCATTAGCTGCAGTTCTGGCTTAATTTGTTTGCATGCCAAAGTCTACACTGATCATCTGCAAATGTTTACTTTTATTTAGAAATGGTCTCAATTAAACAATTTTATGCTGGTTATTCCGAATATATATAGGATTTGTGTGCAGGGAAGACTTGAGAGACATTGACAAACTCTTGTAAACTCTTGTAATTCCATTGTTTAGGGCACCGTTGACCATTTTTTGTTTGAAGGAGGCAGCAAAAAGAGATATTTGGCCATTGGAATAAAGTCTTCAATGTATTTTTCATGTCTTTAAAGCATGGCTAATGTAAAGAGCAGACTACTAGTGTGTGTTCACACATTCAAATTAACGTATAGTCTTCATAGAGTATGCCAGGGGTGTCAATCTTATTTGTTATGAGGGCTGCATCTGACACAACTATTACTTCGTTGGGCCGGGCCATGTTTCCTCAGGAGGAGGAGGGGGTCTGAATCAGGCTCTTTCAGATCACCCCACCTCCTGTTCTTATATCTCCTACATTTCTCACAGAAGCTGTGGGGCTGAGGGAAGGCCTGACAGAGAGGTTGTTCCTGCAACCTCCAGAGAGTGCTTTTTGACATCCTGCAACCCCTTTCCCTTCATGGCCTTAGAATAGGAGGAGGGGAGAGAAGGGAGGTTTGAAAAATGCAAAGCCAGTTGATGTAGCAGTGGCAGCACTGTCCACTTGGCTCCACCCCCATGTAGTGGCTTTACAAATCCTCACTGATCTGCGGTCAGAGGATGGGGGAGGGAAAAAACACTACATCTCATCTTTCTCTGCCTTTACTTCCATTTCCCCCCTACTTTTTTAAACTTAGCCCCACCCTTTAGCCATTTCCTGTCTATTTCTTGACAGCTTCAACCACACACAAACCTCACAACGTGTGTCTGTTCGCACCCCCAAGCAGCCTCCTGCCTTCCCTCACACCAGTTGCTCACAGGCCAGGTAAGAGCATTGGATGGGCCAAATCTGACACCCCTGGATCATACCTTTTAATCACATTTTTGGTCTTCTAGAGTATTTATTCTAGAGTATTCACACAAGGAAATAAGAAGCCATGATGTGTGGCTGACCGACACACATTGATTGGGATGAATTCATCATTACCATTCATGATCCTGGCATAAGATTCATCCTATCTTGTTATTTACAATACCGTGACCAAAAAAAAAAAGCTTTCTGTTTTTTAGTGCTATCACCGGATGAGGACATTGATTGTATTCCTAAAGACCACTTCTTGGCAGTATGTGCCACTGAATAACATTGGACTTACTTATGAATAGATCTTCTTGGGTAGAATCCTATCAGTTCCACTCACTGTTGGACCTTTGTCCAACATATAGAACTTTTCTCTGGTAAAAAGAGTGGGTTATGCTAGAGCAAAGTTCCTTGTGCTGGTGAAAATTTCCTAGCACCAGAGAAATAATCCACCATTAGCAAAATTGATTCTTAGGAACAAATCCATACTCACAAGACTAATTTACCTAGTGCAAATAGTAAGGGGAAATATTTTCATGCACTTTTAAACAAACTCTTTTGAAAACCTTCAGAAACTAACAAATATATGGCATGCCAGGAATTAATAAGGGAGGGGGAATCTTATGTGTTGAAGGAATATCTCAAAGTCAACAGGATTACTCCTGCAGTCCTGCTATGACTTCCCTATGTATCTCTCTCAGGTATGACTTAGAAATGGTTTGCCACATATTTCCTACAATGTCAAAATTCACCTTTGATTTTCATTTGCAAAGAAGGTACAAAGTTGTTGTTTTTATTCATTTCACAGTGAGTTATGGTGACATTTTATAGAACAGAGCAATTCCTTTAGACTAATTATGACTAATTTTGTCAGATAATCCTATCCTACATCCAGATAACTCAGTAAATAAATAGCTCCAATACACAGCCTGTGGGTTTTTTTGGATAAAAGCCCAACAAAACTACCTTGTGATGTGACCTGGGGCTCCGGGGGGGGGGGGGGAGGGAGAAATACTCAGTGTGCACAGAAATACTTGGATATACTTAAAGTAGTTCCAGGTTTTCATCCCTTTACATCTCAGGAGACGGCAAAAGGACAATATTCTTACAGGTGTGATTATAGTGCATTGCTGTGCACACATTTGACATTCATTGTGCTTCTGTGTTTTCTGTCTTTTTCTTTTACAAGACACCACTTGGACAATTATACAGCACAACAATACAGAGTTAACCAGAGTCAAAAGTGCGAATCGGGAGAACCCACATACTGTGTTTTTCAAATATGCTGCCAACCTAGAACAGCTTCAGGCTACAATTAACCATGCAGAACATTGTGAGCAGGAGCTTGCTTACCACTGCAAAAAGTCACGCCTTTCAAATAAGCGAGGTAAGTAATGCAGACAAATCTTATTATGCTGTGTAATGTGTGATAGCAAACAAACACCTGTAGATGTTTAATTCTGCCAAGGTTATGGCACCTTGCCATTATAGTTTGTCTTTTTTAAAAGATTTAGCAGACAAATCCCAACCCTGCAAGTTGCTGAATAGCTTCTGAATGAGAAAACCACCAAGGTCAGTTTATAATGAGCTTCACTCGAAGCATTAAGTACTTTCAAACTCAATTTCTCGTTTAATGCTACAGTTTAACAGAAATTATAACAAAGCTCCTTTCTGACCTGCATGTAAAGGACTACAAATTTTAGCTAAGAGCAAAAGTAAATATAGATTGAATCTTAGATAAAACAATCCCAAAGCACCTTAAAAAAACCCTCCTAGTGCTTATAATTCTACTCTGTTTTACTCATGTAATGCAGGGAGAGTTTAAAATATTAGTACTACAAAATGACATGGATACGAAAGCTGTCCTCCACAAAGTAAGGAACTTTGCTGTCACACAGAAAACCTTCCTCCAGTGAGCAAATCTCCTTCCACAGCAGCAAAATTCATCATTTAGTGGAAGGGAATAATACGATCCAATCCAACCTTTTTTAAAAAGGAACAAAATGATACTGTAGTGATTAAAAAAGAATAGCATGCAGTTCCTTAGGATGAATTTACAGTATTTGGAAGAGGCAAGAGAGAACAGCCAATTTTGGAGCTGTCATTGAATGCTAAGGAGTCCATCAGTGCAAGTACAATTGGAAAAGGGTTTTATTTATTTAGGGATAATGGATCCATTAATGGCTTTTAAATACATGTTAGTACATGTTAAATTTTTCAATAAGGCTGGGGTTTGACCAGTGGCATACTAAGGGTGGTGTGGGGGTGTGGTCCACCTTGGACATATCTTGAGGAAGGCCCTTGAAGCCAGCATCATTCTTCCTGCCCTACAGTTTTCCTTTTATTTTTAAAATCCAGTTCTGGCTGCAGCCACTAGGAGCACAAGAAAGTCTGAGCATAACAAAAAGCATTCTAGGATGGGCTAGACTCTCTAAGACTGAAGCAAACTTGTTTAATAAATTGTACAACCAAGCCAGTATGCTGAGAGCTGCTACAGTAATTGCCAGCCTGCAGATTATTTTGTCCAACAGTCTCTTCTTGTCCTCACACCCAGGTCAGCCAGATCTTGCAAAGCAGATAGTAAGGGTGTTGCAGCAAGATAAAGCAACCTTTCCCTCTCTTAATTCCTCTCCCCCTTTTCCACATGTTTCTCATTCATTTCTGTCTCCCTTCACCTAATTTTTCCATGTCCCTCCCCTTTATTTCCACTTCTTGTCCCAAGACCTTCTCATCCCCATCCTGCTAGATGACCAAATGTATATAAGAGTAGTATAATAGCAAACCTTTGTTAATATTATGAACAGAAGACACTGGGTTTGCTGGACACTATACCTTGTGCTAGTTCTGCTGGGCTTCCAACCCCTGTCCCTTGCTTAGACTGTGATTTTGTGCTTGCAATCAGCTGGCATTGCCACAATGGCATTGAATTTGCTGGGCACTGTACATTGCGCTGGTTCTGCTGGGCTTCCAACTCCCCCCTCCCTGGCTTGGACTGTGATTCTGTGCTTGCAATCAACTGGCATTGCCACAATGGCACTGGGTTCTGCTGGGCACTCTGTGATTGTGCTTGTACTGCTGGTTACACTGTACACTACACTGGCTTTTCCTGGGCTCAAAAAAATGCCCTCACCTTCAGTTTCTATTGCAGAGATTCTCTTGTTTGACTTTAGTCCTTTGGAAACAATGGAGGATGGGGGCACCTACTGGGTGTGGGGGGTAGTGTGTTTATTAACATCCAGTCTGGTAAAGCTTGCAATCACTATTTTTTTATGCTTTGGCTAGTGTTAGTAAAAGTTAGTACAAAGGCAGTCTCCTAGCTCTCAAAAATGCCTCGCAGATATATGGGATGGTCAGCTGTTGGGCTTCAAGATGGAGAACAGAAGCCCTCCCAAGTGCCTGCTCAGAACATGAATGGTGTGATGGTTTTTTTTTTGTTATTGTCAAGTCACAGCTGACTTATGGCAGCCTTATAGGGTATTCAAGGTAGGAGATGTTTGGAGGTGGTTTGCCATTGCCTGCCTCCACATGGGCCCTGCTTAGCTTCTGAGATTGGACAAGATCAGGCTATTCTGGGGCTATCCAGGTCAGGGCTAGGCTGAGAGCAATGTGATTGGCCCAAGGTCACCCAGCAAGCTTCCATAGCATGAGTACTGATTCAAACACTTTAAGCACTGCACCGCACTTGCATTTGTGATGGACTAGTGTATTGGAATTGGAATTTTTCTTTTTTACTGACATGATTATATATACAAAGTTAAATAAAATAAATTTTTCACTGTCTGCATTTTTTTTCTGGCCATTGAAACAAAGTTTGGGTCCAGTGGCACACCAAACTTTGTTCTGCTGCTTCAGACTGCCCCAGCTACCCACCTGAATCTATTTTCTGGCCTTTTTTAAAAGAAATATTTTTTTAATTGAGTTTTTTTAAAAATAACTTGTTTACAAATATCAACCATAAAATAACATTCTTGGCATTCTCTTCATACATCACACAGCAATTACTTCATTTTACTTCATTGAAGTGTTTACCCTTACATCTTATATTTTCTGGCCATTTTTAGTATTCATTTTATTTCATGATTATTACTGAAAATAATTTGATCGTATCGAGGAGGGGCCCAACCTAGCCTGATCTCATCAGATCTCAGAAGGTAAGCAGGGCCAACACAAAGGCAAGCAATGGCAACCCACCTCTGAATGTCTCTTGCCTTGAAAACCCTACAGGGTTGCCAAAAGTCAGCTGTAATTTGATGGCAAAAAAAATTGAGGAGGAGGTGTTAAAAATGATCCACTCCAGGCACCAAATAGGATAGGCTGCTTTAGGTGACCTTGGGCTAGTCACACACTCTCAGCATAATCTACCTCATAAGGGTGATATGAGGATAAAATGGAGGAGAGAAGAATGACGGAAGCTGCTTTGGGTCCCCAGTGGGGAGAAAGGTGGGGTATCCTTTACGTAAATAAAATAAATAAATAGCACTGTGACAGGGCTGCTTCTGCATATGCATGTGTATACCCACAATGATAATGCCTATTCAGTCTTTACACTTGTAAAAGAACACATGAAGTGTTCTAGGGCTCTCTCCAGTGGAAATTCCTTCTTCACACACTGCTCTGACCTTCCTATCACTTCATTAAGTGGGGAATATAATATTACAAGATTTGTTCACATCACTTATCACCAGCAGAAATTATACAATGGACATTAGTCAATAGTAAGTAATGATTAAAATAGATGAAACTGACAGCAGAAACAGAAATCTGTTAAACTCAAGTAACAGAACACTTCCCTGGGAGCAAGACCCATTTAATAACATGGGACTTATGAAGAGAAGCTGCTTGGAATTGCTCCCTCAGTTTCTATATGAAGAAAAATTTAAAAAAACCCCATCAACTCCAGAAGAAGTCACAGGCTACTATTTTTTTGCATAGTCAGGGTTTTCACTTCTTTTCTCAGAGGTTGTATCAGATCTGTCATTTGTCTTTCATCTGATTATTGGCATTCAGGAACAAAGCAGAGCTCTGGCTAATCACTGCTACATTATAATCCTTTAATAGTATTACTGATCTCACATCAATATATAAACAACACTTCAGGTTTTCTGTTAACTTGATGAATTCATCTAAAAGCCCATTTATTTACAGCTAATGAATATTATTCTGAACTTTTCTCTGTGGTATTAAAGCAGATAAAATAAAGCCTTAGGCATCAGAGCCACAGAGATATCATTGTATGTTGATGCTTAAATCCTGATCAAGGTCTAAACAAATGAACTAAAAATATTAAGATGTATTTCTTCAAGAATATATACAAAGCTATTAACCAGCTTCATAGCTGGAGTATTATAGGTGAAACTGAAAACAGAAAGTTATTACATTCATTATTTATTATAGGGAATCATGAAATAAAAAACTTCTTTTTTCACCTAGGCTCTACACTACTTTAAACCTCCACCCAGGGTTTCCAGGGAGACACAAATACAGTAACAATAAGCACAACAATAAGTAGAGGCAAGGTCTACAAACCAGTCTGGAATCAGAGTTCACAGGTCCAGTCCAAGGGTCAGGAGTAAGGATGGTCAAGGGTTAGGTTCCAGGGCTAGGGAACAGGTGCAGGATGCAAGGTCTGGGTCCCAGGATGTAGGAGCAAGCACAGGTTACAAGGTACAAGGCAGCAAGTCAGGGTCGAGCTCTGTTTGCTAAGCAGGTCAGCTTCATAGAAGTATAGGAAGCAAAGTTGTTTGCACACCAATCCTTGCTCAGTGTGTTTCTTTTATTTGCCTCCTTTGCTGACTCATCCCCCAAGGCCAGGTGTCAATCAGGAATTAACACTGATTGTTGCTGAGCGCTTCATCTTCTCTCTAGAGCTGTCAAGTGCTCTCTCCTCCTATGCTCTACTGGTTTGGGAGAGACTGAAGGAGATGGAGGCACTGGCTTCTGTGGCATCTCTTTCTTCTCCTGGAAGACTGAGCAGCCTGGTCATGACTGGGAAACATTCTGGTAATGGATAATTACCATAATGGATAATGGATGCTTCCTCCATTGAGTCTGCAGCTGGATCCAGCTGCTCAGATTGGGATTCCATTAGTGCAGGGCCTGATTCTTCCGATTCCTCTGAGAAGGAGAAGGTGGCAGCTGGCTGGTCCATGACACCTTAAAATGAAAGTAATACAGCTTGTTAAAGTTTTATTACAGGTCCATATTACCATATAGAACAGCTAGTCTAGATTTTCAGATAAAGAACCATCTTGGTTTGCTTTCTCAACATAAGAGGACTAGTTACAACTTTGGTTTGTGAAACGCAAACTGGATTACATTTCAAAGATTTGATTCATCCCTGTTCTGGAATCCTTTTTTTGTGTAACTCCCTAGTCATCTGAGGATTACGACTTTATAAGTCTATGAAGATAGTTTCAGAGGGCAGCCATGTTGGTCTGCAGTAGAAGAGCTAGTTTTGAGTCCAGTATCACTATAGAGACAACAAGATTTCCAGAGTATAAGCTTTCAAGAATCAAAGTTCCCTTTGGCAGATGATCATCTGAAGAACAGAGATTTGACTCCCAAAAGCTTTATGCAATAAAAATCTTGTTGGTCTATAAGGTGCTAGACTCAGATCTATCTCTTCATAAATTCTTTTGCTGTTAGCCAATCTGCATTTTCTCCAGTGCCCAACTAGAACAATTAGTCAATATTATCCCACTTCCTCTTCTGGTTTTTGGTGGCTTGATGGTGGGCACGCTCCAATGGAGCTCTGTATGGAGTGGCCCGCAAACCTGGTGAACGGGAGGGGTACCAGCTGGATTCTGGTCACCCCCCTGGAGTCCTTGTAGGGGACTCCCAGCCTGGGGCATGAGAGGTGCCTCTCCCAAAGCATCAGCCAAGGGATTGAGGTGCCCCTTTGCCCCATAAGGTCCCGTTGCCGCAGAGCCTTTGGGCATGGAAAGCGGCACACCGGCCAGTGAGCAAGGAATACAGCAGGGAAATGAAATACTCCTACCTGTGGTGTAAAGCTGTCAAAACAAGAGTTAGTGGGTCCACTCAATTGGACATCCAGGCACCCTGTAGCCCCGAAGAAAGCAGAGGAGGGGGAGGAGAAGTGTTTGCTCCCCCTTCTATATCTTCAAAAGTTTGTAAGTGGAGGGCTGGGACAGTTGGTGCTGCATATGCAACTCAAGTGATGTGGAATCCTGTTTAAAACATATTTTTTAAAGGACTTTTTGTGAAATTGTGACTCCTCTGGGAAGTAAGCAATGGCTGGCAGGGGAGAAAAAATGGAGCTCAGAGGGAAACCCTCTCCAAAAGCTACAGGTCTTTCTATTCCAGTTCCTAAACAGGAAGCTGCTATGGACTTTCCAAACATGTTGTCAGTAGCACTGTACCCTCTGCTGGACCAGATGACTACAATGAATCAAAGCATTGATGCTCTCCAGAAAGAGATTAAAGAATCCAATGTTAGGATAGAAGATGTGATTAAATCAACCAAATCAGTTGAAACCCAAACAAAAATACTGAATCAAAGGCTACAAGTGGTGGAGAAAAAACAAACAACTGACAAGGATCAACTTTTGAGACTGCAAATGGAACAAGCATCTTATATTCTGCGATTTCAAGGTGTCCTAGAACAAAAAATAGAGAATTTAAAAGAAATGTTAAGTGAAGCTTTGGCTCCAATAACAGGTTTACAAGCAGATTATCTACAATGTGACATGGATATTGTCTATAGGACATATCCTGATTTTGTAAAGAAGAACAACCTGCCTGGAGAAATTATGGTGAAATTCTCTAAGAGAACAACAAGAGATGTGGTGCTCAAGGCCACTAATGGGGACAATCCTAAAAATCAAAGATGTGGAAATTAGGGTTCTAAAAGACATTCCATTTGAGATAAGAAAAAGAAGGAAGCAATACAAAAAATTGATTAAATTCCTGCAAGAGAACTCAACCCCTTATAGATAGATTTTTCCGGAAGGCTTGGCTTTCAACTACAATGAGAAAAAAGAAAAGATCACCTCTCCTAAAAGTGCAGAGACTTTTTTGGATTTGCATCAAAAGCTATCAAAAGAGAAGAAGGCAGCAGAGGAAGAAGAAGAGGAAGAAGACATCATACGTGATTTGGAAAGTTCATAAACTTCATTGAATAGCTCTTCAGAGGGCTCTGACTCAGCAAAAGGGGCAGCAGCCCCTAAGTAACTGGCAGCTCCAAGAGAACCGGTTAAACCAAAAAGAAGAGGGAGGAGGGGGAAATAGTGTTTTTTTTAACTCTTTAAGCTAAAAGTTTTAGTTATGTATCTTACCACATGCTTGAATATGCACATGCATAGCCAACATTACTTTAAATTTAATATCATGTTTCAGTAGTTTGTAACTTATTATAAGGGGAATCTCATTTATATGTATTTGAAAAGCGGTTTTATATTCTTTGCTTTAATGTAGGGATAGTTTTGTAGTTTTAGGGATAGTCTTTTATAGTTTTAGGAAATGCGATACAAAATTATTCAAAAAATATTATCCCACTTCCTTTACATAAGGAAGTATTTGAGTTTGCTAAATTTGGTGGCTATTTGGTCAAAGAATTAATTTCTATTTTTCTGAACAGTGAAGAAAGAAACTACTTATCCTTATCACACTCTTGATTTCAGAGACAGTGATGATCCAGACTTATAGTATGATATGTAAAGGATTGTATTTCTTTCTTTTCAACCCCCCCCCCCAAATATTCCCTAACTCAAAAAAGAAGGAGCAGAGCTCTGTATATACAACTCTATTTGTGTCCATCTATCTGATATGGCACATCAGTGCTGGATCCACTGGATTATGGAGGTTTTTTTATAAGTGTATGAGGGATATTAGAATGATCTTTCATGAATTATGTATGCAAGTTAACTGCCTTTCATCCCCCCCCCCCCCCGATAAATTGCAAAACCAAAACCCCGACTTCACTGATGTCATCATGGATTTTACTTTAAAAAAAATGGAATTGTGCTATTTTGTTTTGAAGGACTGCTGGGCTGCCAGTTGTGTAGTATGAAAGAGACAATATGTTGCAAGCTGAGAAACTGCCGGGGTAGCAGAAGTCTTGTCTAACAGTGAACTGCATTAAGTACTGGCAGTTGCTGGTCAGAAAAATGAGGTGTAAGTTCCATATTCTTGGGGGAAGGGGTATTTCTTAATGCTTGAATGTTCTTAGCAACTAAAAGCAGAATCCAGCTATGTCTTGCAGTACATTATTTTCCTCTGGTGCCTTGACTTTGCATTCCTTGCAAATTTCCCCTTTCCTTCTGCCCTTCTTTAAAATGGATTATCTTCATGCTTCAGATCTTTTAGTAATTACCCCTCTCTGTATATTTTGTGCATTTACTGCTCTGCTTAGCTGGCAGCATATTTTGCCTTAATGTACAGTCCTGTAGCATTAAGGAGATATCCAGATCTCTATCTTACTGTGAATGGTACTGAGGAGGAGGTTGGCTATAAGTAGTCGCTTTCTGTCACTGGGTGCAACAGACCAGTTATGGAGCACAGTAATTAACATGGTTCCTCCCTCACTGAGGACTGCATATACTTTCTTGCATGATATTTACTGCTAACATTTCTCATTCTACCAGCACAAAATTATTCCAGATGCTTAGCATATGGAAGAGATGTGTTTTTGTTACAAGATGCTCTTCTCATTTTCTCCCTAGTCGATCCATGATATTCTGTTGAGCTTTCTTTACATTTTAAATTACCTGAGGTGTTTGGGCTGAGAGCATCTCTTTTTTATATATGCTATCTTATAAGTAGTCTGTTTAAGATAAATGATTTTAATATCATGCCCGGCTGGCTTAGAAACTACTGGTTCTCTCTTTTCTGTATTATAAGCAAAACCTTGACAGTCATTTGCTTCATGATAATAAAATATTAAAATGAAAAAACCTGTTAGCATTTTATTTAAAATTTAAAATAATCGGGGTTTTTTTAGTTTATAATAAATTTTCTTGAGCTGAAGAGAAACAGGTGGAACATGAAATTACAAAGAAAGATCATCAGTGTTCTTAATGTCTTTCTAGAAGGGATTCCATTCAGCTGGTGGATTGGAAAAATCAATGAGACACAGACATACTGGGGAGGTTCTGTGCCAGATGTTCAAAAATGTGCTTGTGGAATACAAGGAAGCTGCATTGATTCTCAGCATGATTGCAACTGTGATGCTGACAGAAATGAATGGTGACTTTTTTTCATTATTTCCTTTGAACATTACATGTTAAATGTTAAAATATGTTACCATGATTTCTGACTGTTACTAGTTATCTGAATATCACAGACATTTCTATTTTCTCCTCCTTGTCAAAATGTAACCTGCATTAGAGTAAATTCTTTAAAATTAACTTTCTCAATTTTTATTTTAATCCCTACTTAAACAGCCATTTTAAGTGTTAAACTTCACATTCTGTTGCAGTTATAGCAAGATGCTTTATTTTGTTTGTATGAATTTGGCAGTGAACACATATTTGAAAATTTGTCCTAGATATATTGTATCTTAAAGGGTACATTGTTGTTAAGTCATAATTTACTTTCAAATTGTTCCCTGTACAAGTGGAAAATCTTGAATAGTTTTGTCAGAAAAGGTTTGGTTAGGCACACAAATATGCATTGGAACTGTAATAGTACCAATAATAGTAATAACTTTGGACTCTATATATATTCTATAGCAAAACAATCTTCATCCAAAAGATTGGAATACAGAAAGCATTGAAAACATCCAGCACTTGTGATGAGTTTGTGACAGATGGATAAGGAACATGATGCATAGAGAAATTCACATTCACATCCTGTTTCATCAGTCCCATTATCTTTAAAATAAGCATCAAATTGTGTCTGCAGTGGGGAGAAGAAGAAGAGAAAAGGCTGGGAAAACAAAAACACAGCACTCTGCTGAAACTGGTCACAGCTTTGTATTACATAGAGCTTCACAGGAAACTATGAGCAGAAACATTCCAATGTTGATCTTGGTCCCTGTGCTGACAGTGCCAATGACAAGTTTTGCTCTTGGGTGATCCAGAGAGAAGGATGGTTCAAGATAGAAAGCATCATGAAAGGCAGGGGCTCTTAGGTTGTGGTCACACGGTCATTTTGATTGGGTTTCACCGCTGTTCCCACTCGCATTTAAAATTGCTGATCAGACGGCCATTTCCGCCTCCCGCACCGAAGTGGGCTCACTGCAAAATCCTCCTGGTTCCCTAGCGAGTTTTCCAAAACCGGGAAAATCAAGTACATTCTAGGTATTTGCGCTTTGAATCAGCAATTTCGCCAATCTGGACAGCTATCTCTCACAATGATTACGATTAGGTTGTCTGGCTGTCTTTCATGCAATGAGTCCCTCCCCCCACCCAGCTTCCACCTTTGTGCGCATGAGCAATCCTTCACTGAATAAATTCAATGTTTAAACATTCAAGTGCACATATAATAGACTCCAGGGCTTGGTAGTACATCACCAGTTCATTTTGTTTGCTGTTGGAGGGGGGGAGACACCTGTAAAAACAAGGGAGTATGGCAAGTCCAGGTGGGGGTGGTGATTCGGCCATGTGCATATGGGCATGCACAAAGCATATATATATGTGTGTGTGTGTGTGTGTATGTGTGTGTGTGTGTGTGTATGTATATATATATATATGTGTGTGTGTATATATGTATGTATATATGTGTATGGATGTATGGATGTATGCATGCTGTGCTGCCCAAGCGGCAGCATGGCTATCTAGATGGTGCCAAAAGCCTTGTTGTGCAATGCTTGCAGTTCGGGAAGGGATGTATGATCATCCCAACCCGAAATAAAATGTTGCCGATCAAATCTATAGTGAGAACAAATTTCAATAAGCTTGCCATGTGACCACAGCCTTAGACTAGGGGCTCTGTAAGAAGCCCAGGAAGGACCAGGAAGCCAGGGCCCTAGTCTCCTTGTGTTCCCAGTAAGGCAAGTAGACTTTCCACAAGGAGAGCCACACAAATATGAAGGGTACTAAAGAGGGGATTATATAAAATTATTTATTTTGTTAAGAAAACCAATTATGAAGGTAGAATGCCAGCAGGGGATTGGGGGCTATCCAGTGTTTTCCATGGAGTGTCACATGTATGACTATCTGCCACTCGACACCAAGGAACCATCCCTGGGCAGGGAGGGAGGGGGTGCTCTTTGTAGTTGGTGATTCGATCCTTAGGCAGGTAGACAGCTGGGTGGCAACCCTGCATACTGATTGTATGATGACTTGCCTGCCTGTTGTGAAGACAGCAGACATTACACATTTTCTAGATAGGCTGGTAGACAGTGCTGGGGAGGAGCCAGTGGTCGGGGTATATGTTGGCACCAACAGTGTGGGGAAATGCAGTTGTGAGGTCCTGGAGGAAAAATTTAGGCTGCTAGGCAGGAAACTCAAGGCTAGGACCTCCAAGGTAGCCTTCTCGGAAGTGCTGCGTGTTCTACGTGCAGGGCCAGAGAGACAGGCACAGATCAGGAGTCTCAATGCATTGATGAGACGATGGTGTAGGGGGGGAAAGGGTTCAAGTTTCTTAAGCTCTGGGATGCTTTTTGGAACAAGAGAGAACTGTACAAGAGAGACGGTCTCCACTTGTCCCAAGAAGAAACTAGGCTTCTGGTGCTTAAAATCAAAAAAGGTGGCAGAGCTGTTTTTAAACTGAATATTGGGGGGAAGCTAACAGGACATGAAAAGTCTCTGTTTTGGGGTGGCTCATCTCAAAGAGGTGAAGGGGTAGCTATTACTTTTCTACAGAGAAATAGTTTAGAATTGTCCACTGAGACTGTGACAAACCACATGGACTGCCTGGCAAGATCTAGAGGCAGCAGGAGGAAGATTGCAGGCCTAACATGCCTGGGAAATTATAGCTGGGTTATATACAAACTAGGAGTAAGGCTCTGGGAGAGTGCCAAGGCCTTGGGCACTCAGCATCAATTGACTGTGGTGACTTCAGCAGGGTATAATGACACAGAGTCCACCATTTTCTCCAAAGGAACTGATCTCTGCTACCTGAATAACAGTTGTAATTCTGAGTGATCTCCAGCCCCCACCTGGAGATTGGCAACAATGGTTCCCAAAAGGAAATGGCTGGTTTGGAGGGTAGAGTCTGTGGCATTGTACCTGTCTGAGATTCCACCCCTCCTCAAGCCTCACTCTCTCCAGGCTCCACCCCTCAAATCTCCAGGAATTTTCTAACCTGGAGGTGGCAACCCTATCTCCTTCCCATCCAACCATCAACCTACCTTTATTTCCCCCTCTGACTTCAGCTTTCCATCTCCCCCCCCGAACACACACACACCTGCAGCCTCTACCATGATCTGAAGATCTGACTGCTATGTTACACTGGCTGTCATAGGCGGGCCATCTCAGCAGGGTATAACACAGAGTCCACCATTTTTCCCAGGGGAACTGATCTCTGCCATCTGGAAAGCAGTTGTAATTCTGAGTGAGCTCCACCCCTCACCTGGAGATTGGCAACAATGGTTCCCCAGGAGGAAAAGTAGTCTTTCTCCACAGTGGGGACCAAACAACTTATATCATTCTCCTCTCCCCCTTTGACTTGCGCAACAACGCTGTGAGGTAGGTTAGGCTGAAAGTCTGTGACTCGTCCAAAATCACCCACTCAGCTTCCATAGCAAGAACCTGGGTCTGGCAGACCCTGCTCTGAAGCACTAACTGCCATGCCACACTGGCTGTGGTATTGCCAGACAACAGATCTCTCTCTCTCTCTGGAGAAAATAACTGCTTTGGAAGGTGGCCTCTATGGCATTCTGTTCAGCTGAGGCTGCTCACCTCCCTAAACTCTGGCTTCTGTGGACTCCACCACAAAAATCTCCAGGAATTTCCCTTGTCAGGACTGGCCCCAATGAGTTTTCTCCCAAAGGCCAAAGTAGGTGTGGAAAAGGTCTCCTCCCCCCACCTTTTACTGACAGAACCAAGCTTGGTTGCCTAGCAATAGGTGCTGAGGGGAAAGTAGGGTTGCCAGCTCTGCGTGGGGAAAAACCTGGAAATTTTGGGGGTGGATCCTGTGCGATGTAGCATTTGGGAAGAGGAAAGACTCGGCAGGGTATACTGCCATAGGGTCTACTCTCCAAAGCAGCCATTTTCTCCAGGGGAACTGATCTCTGTCATCTGGAGATTAGCTGTAACAGCTGGAGATCTCTAGATCCCATCTGGAGATTGGCAACCCTGGGAGAAAGTCAGCCACACAGCAGGACATTGAAGAGAATGGTTTGACAGCCGCTGGCCCTCCTCAGTAGCCATCCAGCCATGGATGAGCCAAGCAGGAGAGAGAGCCATTTCTGCAGTTTATTCTGTGAAGGAAGAGCATCCAGGCTGGCAGTGGGTGGGGGAGAGGAGCTGACCCAGCACCCAGTCAATGGCACGCTAGTACTCTTGAATGGCAGTTAATGGGCCATTGGCTGATGGAGCACACAGCACAGCCAATGGGAGGGCTGGAAATGGCCAATACATAAGGGAATTATATATATATAGGATTTATTCATTTGATTTATAGCCTGCTCTCCCCTGTATAACAGGGCCCAGGGCGGGTGACAGCATTCATAAAAATTACATACAGTTAAAATATTAAAACTATATATATGTGTTTGTGTGTGTATAAAATAACAGCCAATAATACTAATAGATGGCATATAAAAGGGGCACACCTAGTGCTCCTTATCCCAGGAGGGATATAAATGTCTTAAAAAATAATGGTTCCATGGGATGTTTTAGCTGTGGAACCCCTCCACTCCTCATGCTGTGGTTCTAGTATAAACCAGATCTCCACATACCTGGTAAGTGAAGTATAAAAATAACAACACTGGGACCTTTAGGCATGGAACTGAGGCTGTAATGCCCTCAATTAAAGATCAAACCTTCTTCCAAGGCATGGACAGGTTTCACAGTAAGTCATAATTTCTTATGGACAAACACTCTAACCTATTTTAAGAGGCCAGTTAGTTTTCTAATAGTGCTGAAAATTTCATACTTAGCTAAACTGAGTGCAATTTGAAACCTAGCTGCTGCAGTTTTATTTTAGTGCATAATGTATTTTCATGCTGGTAAGAAACAGGGTTTCAGTACTGTAAATGTGATGCCACTTACATAAATATTTGTGTGTACTGCTCTTCAGAATGAAGCTGTTCCTGTTTCTGATGAAGAAAAATGTAGCATATGAAGCATTATTTGATAACTGCTTTGTTTGCACATTTTAGGACTAATGACACAGGACTACTTTCATATAAAGACCACCTTCCAGTAACAGAACTTGTCATCACAGATACACACCGACCAAATTCTGAAGCAGAGTACAAACTTGGACCTTTGCTTTGCCGGGGTGACAGTAAGCAATTCAGTTTTATCAATTGTGTCATCTGTCCTATGCTGCCCATGAGAGTGTGGTTAATATGGGACCTTCAGAGCTTAATTTGAGCCAGAGTTTGTCAGGCCAAAGGATTTTTTAAAAAAAATTAATGACACTAAAAGGGCTTTTTTGCATTTGCCTTATCCATGGATTGAATAGCACAAGAAAACATATTTGCTGTACCTGTTATTTAATTAAAATATTAATAACACATCTTCCCTCCTGGGGAAAAAAACCCTACAGCTGCCCCTCTCTCTTGCAGGAGGCAAGGGAAGTGAGGGAGAGGGGGGGCTGCCAGCCAATCTCCTTCCCTAATCTCCAAGCTTCCCAGAGCTTGGTAAAGCGTGCCTGTCCAGCACTACATTCGTCCCCCTCCTCCTCAACCCTGGGGCACAGGCGGAGGGCGCTGCTCCTGCTTCGCTTTGGGCAGGGCAGGGGGTTTCTCTCTTTGGCTCACCCAGAGGTTGCTTCTCAGCTCATCTCAGTTCCCCTCTTGACTCTGTTGGGGAGAGGCTGGGCTGGAGGCAGTTGGTGGAGGAATTTGAAGAGCAGGAACCTTCCTAGCCTGGCCCCCGAGCCACAGCTGCTTATTTTCTCCTTGTAGGGATCCTGCCACTGTCTCCCCCCCCCCCCCATGTCATGCTGCACCTCCTGCTCTTGGGTGCAGCCTGCAGCTCTGCCAGGGAGAGATCAGGGAAAGTGTGCCCCCCTAGAAAAACAGCATTTAAAATGCTGTTTTTCTGATGGAGTGGCTGCAAGGTTTCAAGGGCCCTCCAGCTGATTGGCAGGACAGCTGGAGGGCCCTTTTAATGCCACAGGAGGGGAGGGAGGGGGGAGGGGTAGAGGGGCAATAGCTTTTGTGGGGCATGCCTCCCCTTTGAGGGGGTGGAGCCCCAAAATGCCCCATCATAGCTACAGGCCAGAGCCCAACACAGAGTGCTTTAATTTAATATAACTCTAAGGGCGTTTTCACACTGGTTTTTTCCGGGCGAGCACTGGAGTGAGCACCGGAGTTTCTGGTCAGTTTCACATCAGTTGCTCCATGCTCACAAACTCCTCCGGAGTTTCACCGCACTGCTCAGGAGTATCCCTGGAGCAAGAAAATCCTGTTCCTGGCGGTGTTTCCTGTTTACTCCATTGGAGAAACCTAGATGAGAACACACCCACTCGCCCGCCCTCCATCTGGCCTGCCCCGCGGTGGGCGTTTCTTGATTTTTTTTTTTTAAAACGAGCCTTCCTAACGTTATATCGAAATAAGGAGGCAGGGAGGCAAGATCGCACCACAGGGACTGCGTTGGCGAGGTGGATTTGCCGTTTCTTGGGAGCAGGAGCCGGGCGCCATTGGCCCAAGAGCTCCATGTGCTTGCTCCCCGGTAACTGCTGCCCTTTGTTTGGGCTTCCCCGGCAACAGCCCGTGCAGAGCTGGTGGTGGGTGCTTTCCTCTAGCAATCCGTGGAGAAGCCGCGGCAAGCGGGCGGGCGGGCTGGGTAAACTTGCCTTCCTTTCCGCTCCCTGTGTGTGGTCCCACGATCCTGAAGCAACACTTCCCCCCCTCCTTTTTTTTTTTTTTTAAAAAGGCCCTTATCACGTTATAACATCATAATGAAATTTTGATGCAGCAAGGGAAGACGGCACAATTGTTGTCTTTATATAATAAACACACGTTCACATCTACTATGGGGGGGGGTTAATTTGCTGTTTATTGGCAGCCCCTGCAGAGCAGGCTGGGCGCGCTTCTTTGCAGAAAAGTCACAGAAATGGATTGAACTGTTTTCAAGGGGCTATAACTATTCCTGCGGAGCGGGGAGACTGCTGTGCGTGTCATGCTGCTCCTCCTCAGCTGCCGCCACCACCACCACCACCATTTATGTATTTTTTTTTTCTTAACACGGGCCAGCTGACGCCATGTTGCCCATCCTCCATTTTGTTGCCTTGATCGGGTTAAGCACACGACATTTCAGTTCACATCGGAGAATCCACCAATGGGGGGGGGGTCCTCCTTGTAGCCCGCCAATCGTTTTGCATCAACCCAGAATGGCGGGAAAATTTGAATACTGAGGAGGGACTTGATGAATTCTGGGAAGAGGAAGGCGGGTGATGCACTGTCGTCATTCCACTATGACGTTATAACATTACCACGCATGCGTTTTAAAAAAAAAAGGAAAAGCGGGGAACGAGGGAGGAGCTGGGGGGGAGGAAGGGGAGGGAAGGGGAGGGGAAATGCAAGGGGCGGGCACAGAGAGCATTGAAGCAACCCAAATGGGAACAGAAAACTTGGGGGGGGGGGAGAGGAGCAGATTGCTATAGTGCGAAAATGGCAGGTTTGCTCAGGAGGAGTCGCAGAGGGGGAAATGAGGAGGAAGTGAGAGGCAACTGGCCAGTCTGAAAAAGCCCTAAGTGACAGTCGCATGGATCAATGAGGCCACAGCACCTTAATTTAGAAGGCTATTTAAAATACCCACTTCATTTTTTTCTTTTGTTCTGAGTGAAGAAATGCATTTTTCTTTTGGGGTTTGAACTGAACCAAACCTGCACCTGGCATTTTTAAAAGTTTTTTTCTCGCTTGGCTGAGAATAGACAGGAGGTAGGAAGTCAGTTCAATTGCTTTCCAGCCTCACCTCAATCACCCTTTTAGAAATACTAATAGGTCTAGCTAGAGACAATGAGATGGTCCAGCTCTCCCCATTTCCAGCTAGACAGGTGATAGCTAGCAGGGAACAGAGATTTGGAGGAATTGTGCTAGAAAGACTTCAGGAAAAATCTCCTGGAGGCTTCAGGATAAGCTTCTTTGACCTGACCTGACCTGTTGAGTGGGAGGAGAGAGACTGCTGGGAGCAAGGAAGAGCTCTCTTTTATGCTGATTCAATCAAGGCAAACAGAACTCTTAACTAAGGTCTGTAGGAGGCAGCCATTGCCATGTACTGGCCTGCACACCTGAAAGAGGAGGAGGAGATTGGATTTATACCCTGCCCTTCACTTGGAGTCTCAGAGCAGTTCACAAGTTCCTTTCCCTCCCCACAACAAATACCTTATGAGGTAGGTGGAGCTGAGAGAGCTCTTTCCAGAACTGCCCTTGAGAGAACAGCTCTGACAGACCTATGGCTTGCCCAAGGTCATCCAGCAGCTGCAAGTGGAGGAGTGGGAAATCAAACCTGGTTCTCCCAGATTAGAGTCCACACACTTAACCACTGCACTAAACTGGCTCTCCAAAGAGGCTGTAAGGTCATGGAAACTCTATAGAACATCTGGAACTTTCTAAGCTAAGGAGCCTGCCTTATATTCAACAACTGCTAGGGCATATATAGAGGGTGGGATAGAGGAATTCTGTTTTATACTTTTCTTTTAAATCCCTTGCTGAAACAGGTGCTGTGCTGAGAGTATGCTTATGGACATTTTCTTTTTCATAAATGCTTTATAACTTTTGATGGTGGTAGTGGTTTTCTGTACCACACAAACCTCACCTGTCTTGGACATCCTATTTTAAAGGAGTACCAGAAGGAAGAGGAGGGGCACTCAGTTGGCAAGTGGCTACTCCCCCAGTGGTGCACAAGGCAGTAAGCTGGTTCCATGATAACTAGATGCTGGATAGTGGGAGACACAGAGACAAGGCATCAGAATTTGGAAGGGAAGCTGGGAGTCCTGGCCCTCCCAGTGGTCAATTTCTACAAAGGCCAGATCGTGGTGGAACAAAAAGCTCTTCCAGGTGCTGGGAAAACCTTGAAAGGCATGGTGTAATAGAACCTGCAGGTGAGAGCAGAAATGTTCCGCCACATCCTTCACTAACAGTTTTCACACATGTGCCTCAATGGAAGAGATTTTCAAATGTACTTGTGTAGCCCAAATCTATTCATGTTTTCTTTGAAGTAAGTTTCACAGCATACAGTGGGACTGTTCCCTAAGATAAGTTTGCACAACATAATATTTCACCATTGTCTGGAGCTGGCACCAGGCCTGAACTTCACATACACCCCACAACCACAGCAAGACTCTCTCTGAAGCCAGGAGGCCTAGACCCAAAGTTAGGACTGCCAGCCTCTTACCTGAGGCCAGAAGAAGTGCTGCTGCTGCAGCAGCTGGAGATAGGGAATCTGGTTGGCATGGTGAGCAGGAGAAAGCTTGGGATTTCCCTGATGACACAATCTGTTGCCTGCTGCCTTAGGAAATCTGATGAGGCATCAGACTGATGATGACAGCAAGGAAAAGTCTGCAATAGCCAAGGATGGGCCCCAGCAAATCCCATGGCCACCTGGAAGGTAGGAACACCCTGAGGGAGTGCAACAACTCCCCCAACAGACAACAAAGCCAAGGACTGGGATGGGCCAAGTTGGGCCATGAGTGGGGTCAGAGACGATCCTCTAGCCAAGATGGAGTTGGGAGGGGCCAATGGGAGAAGAAGGGGGGAATTGAGGCAGGAGGAGACAAGTCCTGAAGCTGGTCAGAGACTTGTTAATCAAGTGGGGAAATCAGCAAGGGGGAGGGGTAAGGATTGGTCTGAAAGGGAGGCTGGCTGAGTAATTAAAAGGAAGGCTTCTCAGCCAAGCCATGGAGGGAGCAGGTACTTCCCGAAGGAAGGAAGAGCCATACCAAAGAAGGGAAAGGAAAGGTGGTATAGTCACCTCCCCTTCTGAGGCTTTGAGATGCCTACTTTGGTTGACCACAGCATGGTTGAAGGCGGAAGTGCAGGGACAGCGGGGGAGGAGCCTCACAACCATGAATGCTATGCTGACAATTGGATTGCAAGTATTCTAATTTATGGGATCTGTTTATGAGTAGCAACCAGTGTTCCCTCTAAGCTGAGTTAGTGTGAGCTAGCTCAGTTTTTTAGCCACTGGCTCCCACATTTTTGCCTTAGCTCAGGAAGGATGGCTCCAAAGCAAACTAATTTATGCAGTAGTCAAATTGCTCACTCACAACTTTAATGCCGGTAGCTTGCAAAGCAGAATTTTTTCTCACAAAACTCCACAGCTTAGAGTGAGCATTGGTAGCAACACAATGGTAATAAACCTGGAATTGTATATAAACTCATGATATGAGGAAATGAACTTGCAAACTCACAAACTCTGTTCCCTTGGGTTCCAGGAGCTTGCAGAGTTTTGCACCTGTCTAGAGTTCCAACTACTGATACATTTCTTTCTCTCTCTCTCTCTCTCCCAGAGGGTTTTGTCCAACTTCTCTCTGGATATTACCCACTGCCACCAATTTATCTTGAAGAGTATCTACTGCTAGAAGGATTAGTACTTCTAGCACTGTTTACTGCATTGCTGTTAGAAGGCTCTGTCTCTTTGCCACGTATCCCATTTTGCTCATTTTCACAACTTCCTACTTTGGGGTTAGTGCACTTATGCATGACCCCTCCCTTTTACTCCTTTTTGGAAAGTTTGACTGAATCAGGCATGATATGGGCAGGGAAATCAGACTTTCAGCATTCAAATTATAAGAAAGTTTAATAAGCAAACAACACACACACACATGATATATATAAGCTGGGCAAGCTTACCAAGAAAAGGAAAGAATACATGATCTCTGTGTGTTAAGTAAAGTCACTTCCAACTTATGCTGACCTTATGATTTAATAACTTCCAAAACTTTTTAAAATCATCAACAGCCTTGCTCAGGGCTTGCAAACTGAAGGCTGTGGCTTCCTTGACTGAAACAATCCATCTCATGTTGGGTCGTCCTTTTTTTCTGCTGCCTTCAATTTTTCCTAGCCCTAACGCAAGACTAGATGTGTGTACCGAACCAAATAAATACCCAAAAATATTTTTTGAGTAATTTATTCAGTCAAATACAGATCAGAGATCTGTATTCAGCTACTGAAATATTCCCGCTCAAATAAAAACTAATATTATTCAGCTTTTATTCGGACTTCCTGAGTGAAGGGAAGAAGTTTAAAGTATAAACCCCCCCTCCTCCTGGAGTCAGGCTGCAGCTACGATATGACTCCAGAGAGAAGGAGTTTAAAATTTAAACCCATCCCTATCTTTTCCCTGGAGTCCTGAATGCCCTTTCCATTCCCTGTCCCAGCTGAGTCTGTGTGGCAGGGAGGGAGAGCCCTTATCCTGATAATTATTCAAGCCAAGTGAAAGCATGTGTATTGATGGCTCCATTAAATGATTTGGAACTGAAATATCTTAGCTCAAGTAAACAGTTTCCTATTTACTGAAAATGGAAAAGCTAAAAAGTTCTATAAATAATGTGTTAATTTTTACTACTAAAACCAGGCCTAATTAGTTCTACCATGTCCTTGATAAGGTAGTATGGAGCAGAAGAAACTCTTGGCCAGTTTGACAGAAATCCCAAGTATTTCTGCTGGGCCTGAAATGACCATCTGATCCCATTCTCAAGGGTGAAAGGGTGAGAAAATGGCTAAAAAAATGCTTGTCTGTGAAAGATGGCATGGTTCTAAATAGCCATTTCTCAGACTTTTGCCATAGGGTAGGGCCTATGAGGTATCCTGTAACTACTCTGCCCCCAATGATGCCTTGGTCTTATAATGGAGAGAGAAAATCCACCCCCCCCCCCCCAGAATGTGGGCTGGGCTTGTATTTGGCTTAAAAATTAAAAACAAATGAAAATAAAACTTTCATAGCACCTACAATTTTCTAATAAATTGAATATACTGTTCCAAACATAATCCTGAAGCTTCTAATTACTACTACTTGGAATTCTCTCTTGCTTTCACTGAATTCTGGTTGCCCGTGTATGTTGTCTATATTCTTACAACAGCCTTTTATGTGCATTTTTCTCCTTAAATTGGGAATGTGCAAAATATTTTTCTGCATTATACCTGTTGTCCTGTTCTTGGTTACTACTAAGGAAGCAGTATTGCCAAAATACAGAATATTTAATCAGCCAGGCTTTGCACACATTTGACATCTTATTTGTATGTGTGTGTATTTGTATGCATGTGTAAAGTGCTATCAAGTTGCAACTGATTTATGGTAATCCTTGCAAAGGACTTTCAAAGCAAGTGGAAAGCACAGGTGGCTTGCCATTGCCTTCCTCTGCAGAATCTTCCTTGGTGGTCTTCCTTCCAAGTACCAATCCTGCTTAACATCTAATATCTGATAAGTTTGTGTTATACCATGCTGTCTTTCCTCTGTCTAGAGTACATCTGGGGGGGGGGGGCTTATTCTAGCAAGCTTATTCTGCTTCTTCCCCCTTGCCTTTTATTCAAATTGCTGTTGCTGCCTAATTTCATATGGGTGTTACAACTTGCCATCCTAAACTGGTTAGTGGGGGGAAATTCCAGAACAGAAGGTCAGAACTAGGGCTGTAATGTCAGCTCTGGAGGAAGCCAAAAGCACAACTGAAATTCTTCAGGCAAATTTAAGTAAGCTCTGATAATTTTGCAATATTGAAACATTCAATAATTGCTATAATATGTGTCCTTGGATTATAGCCAAATCATATGGAACTCAAAAACAAAACTTTCCCTTGGTTTTATTTATTTATTTAATTTATATTTCATATTTATACCCCGCCCTCCCCACAAGCGGGCTCAGGGTGGTTTTTAGGATTCTATATGTGCTGGTGTAGGTAGGAAGATCAAATAGTTTACATCATTCTCATCCGAAATAAATAATGTTCAGTTTACATAGAAGAAAATGGACAAGGTGTGGAATAGAACTTCTTTAGTATTGTAGATGTCAGCTGTAGATCTTGCAAAACAGAACTTGGAAATTATGATCCTTTCATGCTCCTTGACAGCATAATGTTACATGTGATTTTGCTTTGTTTTCACTCTTTTGGCGAAATGATCTGCCAGAAATAATTTGCCAGTTGATCTTCAATCTAAAGACTGCAACTTGTTTTCCAAAACAAGCTGTGCAGTTCCATTTATTAACTGCCACCATCATTTTTATCCCCTATGGAGTTCTACATGTAGAAAGTTTATGATTAATTACATAATGGTATTTATAATAGCACTTTTGCAAATGAGAAACAAACAAATTTGTGTTGTGATTCAAACACTGGAGTACTGTAATGCCTTTTTACAGATACGAGGTTGTAATGAAAGACTCCTTTGTAAAGGATTGGACAGCATTCAGAAACACTAATTTTTCTGACTCATCTTTCCTTTGTATCCTTTTCTGTTTGCATTTTATATCCAAATTGTCAAGAAAAAAATATGAGAATTAATGTTATTTTTCTACTGAGCCTTTGAAATCATGAAAGCAAATGGTTTTGTTGCATATAAATGGCAAATTATTTCTTATTGGTTTAGACATGGGTGTAATGCTATTTATAGCAAATTGGACTTCTTTGTTTGCATTCTTTTTAATAGGAAAGTAAAGTCTAACTACCTTAAATAAGATTTTTCATAAAAACAGACAAAAATGCTGAACTTTTTTTTATAACTTTCTTTTTATTTCAAACAAATTTCCATAACACAATTATTACAACTCATCTTCTTTTCTTAGTAAAATACAAAATCCACAAACTTTTCAGGTAAGGCTGTGTAACAATCCTTGGTTTTTGTTGCATAGTCAAAAAATTTAAACCATTTTGTTACAAAACACTCCTTGTTTGTAGAGTTCTCCATTTTCACAATTTGCAAGGCCAGTTTATCATTTGCTACAGTATCCCACTCTTTTACAAACCATTGTCTGAGCGTTGGTAAATGATCTGTTTTCCATTTCTGGGCAAGTACTGTCTTTGCAGTGATGAGGAGTAGCGCCGCAAGTTCTCTATCAGTGCCTGTAAGTTGTTGATCCTCCCAGTGGTTGAGCAAAATGCTCTCTGGAGTAAATGGTAGTTTTATTGTTAGAATTTCTTCTATTTTGCTCACCACTGTGACCCAATAACGTTGAACCCTGGGGCATGACCACCAACAGTGAAACAGTGAGCCCGTGTGTCCACATCCCTTCCAACACAATAGGTCTTTCTTAATCTTAGCGTGGTATAGCTTTAATGGAGTTATGTACCACCTTGAGAAGAGCTTATAGTTTTGAAGTCTGATTTGTAATGCTTTTGATGTATAAAGTTTAGATGACCACAGCTGCTCCCATTGCTTTTGAGAAAGAGTTATATTGCGCTCTTTGTGCCATTGTACTTGCTGTGTTGACAAATGGTGCCATTGCTTAGAGGCTAGTGCTTTGTAAATTTTTGATATAATACCCCTCTGTTCTACTATCCCTTTATCTACTAGACTTTCAAACACTAGTAGTGGTCGTTCATTCGCCGATTGTAAGTCATTACTCTACTGCTTTGGCAAGTTGGCAGGCCTGAAACCATGGTATTTCTATGCTGTGAGCATATTGTAATTGGTCTACTTCCCAGTTGCCTCCTTTGACATATAAGTCTTTTATTCTAAACTTTCCAGCCTCTCTCCAGTTCTTAAATGATGTGGCTTGGGTCCCCGGTGGGAACCAGGATTGGCCTAAGAAGGAGGCCACTAGTGAAGTCCCTGGGGCCAGTAGATTTCTGTTTTTGTCCCAAACTTTCAAGGTATTTTTAAGATATGGGTTATCTAATGTAGCCGTTAGCCGCTGCTTAGGGTTCTCCCAAAAAATTTCATGTAGTAAACTAGGATGAACACTGTCTTTTTCTATTTGTACCCACGCCTTGGTTGTCTCACTTTTTGTGTAGTATAGTGCATGTTTTAATTGAGCTGCTACATAATATAATTGTAAGTTCGGTAGCCCTTGCCTCGCCTCCTTTAGTGGTCTAGTTAGTAGAGTCCAACTTATATGGGATTTTTTTCCCATTCCATAGGAATTTTATAAGCATCATTTGCCATTTGTGTATGGTGTGCACCTGGACCTCTATGGGAAGGTTTTGAAATAGAAATAAAAACTTTGGAAAGATTATCATTTTTATTATTTCTAGTCTTTCCATGAAGGATAAGTTTACTTTTTCCCATGATTTTATTGAGTTAGTTGTAGAGTTAAGGATAGGTGTATAGTTGTAGAGAAATGGGAAAAACTATAAGCTCTTCTCAAGGTGGTACATAACTCCATTAAAGAGAAATAGGTCTTCTAATTTAGTTGGGATAAAGATTCCCAGATGTCTCCATGCTTTCAGCACCAGTTTAAAAGGAAACTTTAATGTAACTTGGTGTGATTCCTCTGATGACATATAAATAGGATATAAGTCAGTTTTTGTGTAGTTAATTGTAAACCCTCATATCAGATAAAATTCCTGCAGCACCTCCTTAATTTTCGTAAGTGATGCTATCGGATCACTAAAATATATTACCGCGTCAGCAAATAGACTGATTTTATGTGTCTCGGATCCTATTTGCACTTCCTGTATCAGGCGGTTAGTTCGTATCGCATGCACTAATGGTTCCAGGGAGTTGGCAAAAAGGGTGGGAGATAGGGGGCAGCCCTGTCTGGCTCCTCTCAAAATTTGCAAATCCTCTGATCTAAAATGGTTAATACACAGTTGTGCCACCAGGGATGCATACAAAGATGCAATAGACCTTAAAAAGTTGACACCGAAACTCATATGTTCTAAAACTGTTTTTATATATTTTACCTCCAATTTGTCAAAGGCCTTTTCGGCATCAAGTGCCAAAATTGCTGAATTTATTTTATTTTTCCTACCATAGTGGATTATATTTAGAGTTCTCCTAATATTATCTAAGAGGGTCCGCCCTGAATAAAGCCTGCCTGGTCCGAATGAATGTATTGTGGCATTATTTTGTTTAAACATTGGGCCAAAATAGTAGAGGATATTTTAAAGTCGTGGTTGAGGATGAAGATTGGTCTATATGATTCTGGTTGCCTTTTGTCTTTTCCTTCCTTGGGAATCACTATTACTCTAGCTTCCTTCCAGGTATGTTGCATCCTACCAGTGGTCAGGAAGTGATTACAAGTCAGCGTAATATGCTTGACCAGTGAGGATTTAAATCTCTTATAGAATTCAATGGGGAAGCCATCCCTTCCTGGGGCCTTATTACTTTTTATTTTTGCTATGGCTTCCGTAACCTCTTTTTCCGTTATCGTCTGGTCAATATATGCCTTATGGTCCTCTGAGAGTTTGGTCCTATAACCTGTTTTTTGTAAAATAGTGTTGGATATCTATTGCTTTGGGTTCCTCTGAAATGTATATTTTTTATAGTAGTCATAAAAAAATTCTTGTTGTGTCTCTGGATATAGTGGCTGTCTCCCCTTGCGGGGAATTTAAGGAATAGATTTGTGAAGAGGCCTGGTGTTGTTTTACTTTGTGCTTCAGTCTCTGAATTGTTTTTGGGCTTTTAGAGACATATTTTTGTTTTAAAAAACATTAGGGGTTTTTTTTCACAGCAGTGATTTTCAGAGTATCTAATATTTTCTTTTCTAAATTTAGCTTCTTCAATGTTTTTTTGCCACCATATTTCATATGTTTTCTAACCTCGTTATGTTGTCTTTTATTTCCGTTGTTAGCCTGTTTCTTTCCTTTTTGTAGGAAGATGCCAGCAACATCAGTTTGCCGTACATTACCGCCTTGAAGGCATCCCAAATTGTGTCTTGTTGTACCTCTCCATCTGTATTAAAACAAAAGTATTCATCAATGTCTTTAGAGATGATTTCTGCAAATGATTCCTTCTATATTAAAAGTTTGCTAAGGTCCAATTTGGCCCTTTGTTGTCTTGTGTGACCTCCGTCATGAGGCATGACACCCATGCATGATCAGAAATTATTCTATTACCAATGTCAGCGGCCCTTATGGTATTGATGGCTGATTTGGAAACCAAAATATAGTCTATTCTTGAATAAATATAATGCACTGCAGAATAGTAGGTATATTCTTTTACCCCAGGGCTCAACGTCCTCCACACATCCACTAAATTATAGGCTTCTAGTATTTGCGCCAGTTCGGTTGCCCCCTTCCCCTTCTCCCTAGCTGTCTTTAACTTGTAGGTTTTATGTATTGAGTTGTCTACTATTTGATTAAGATCACATCCTATTATCACCCCTCCTTGTTGGAATTTAGACAGCTGTTCCATTGCTGTTCTGAGAAACCTCATCTGATCAACATTGGGGGCATATATTGATGCTACTGTGATTGGTTTACCTTCCAGTTTACCTCTGATAAAGATAAATCTGCCCATGGAGTCTGTTAATGTGTCTTCACACATAAACGGAATGCTCTTGGAGATAAGTATAGCTACTCCTCTCGCCTTAGAGGAACCTGAGGATTGATAAGCATGTTGGAACCAAGAGAATTTCAATACATTATTGACCTTAGACTTGGAATGAGTTTCCTTGAGACACATAATATTAGGTTTTTCTCTAGTAACCACAGTTGACAGTCTACTCTTCTTGATATTCAGGCTTCCACAATTCCAAGTGAGTATTTTATATTTATTCATTGTTACACAAATGCAGCCTATAAGAAAGCCTTACCCCCTAAATATATTGCTAACCAAAACAACAACTTCTAGAGCCACAGCTCCAACTACTGTTGCACATCAGGCAACCACTAAGAAAATAAAAATAACTACCTACTACACAGAAAGGAAACTTATTTTCACTATAAACAACAAACCTCATATAAACAACCTGCTCCTCCAGGAGCTGGGTAGGGAATACCGTCTGATCCCCTTGTCCGTGAATCTTTCACACCACACTGGTGCACCCTTAAAGCTTTATATTTTCCTGTCACCCCTCCCCCCACCTCCCAGCTTTATGTTTGTGTCCTACTTTATATTTGAAGTAACCCTCCATCAGTGCAAAAATAACCTATATTTTTAATCAAAAATATCTTGTCACGCCAAACAATGATTATTGCTATCCTAGGTTAACCTGTCTTATTTTTATACTACTCTGGTTCTTAATCATTAATATCTAAGGTTTTCTGTATATTTGCTATAAGTTTGGACCTTTCATCTTTATTTGTACTATGACAGCATCTTGCTCATGGTGCCAAGTTAGCTTTTTACTCGCTTCTACTCTAAACAAACTCTTGACCTGTATAATCTAAAATTTTCTATGTTCTATGAGTATAACAGTTTCATTTTTACTTTTCCTTAGAATTTTATCCAACATTCTCTTATCATTCCAAACCATGGGTATTTCTATTCTAGATTAGCCTTACTTATTCACATACTCCACTAGCTCCTAACCACTAATATCTAAAGTTTTCTGTCCATTTTCTGTTGGTTTAGACCTTTCATCATTATTTGTCCTAAAACAGCATCTTGCTCATGGTGCTTATCTTAATACTTCAAGTGTAATCAGTAATCTTTGCAAGGAAACATTAATTCAGATCCCATCTCCCAGCTAGCATTTAAGCCATCTTCCCTTACAAAAGCAGCCTATATTTTAATTGAAAATGTCTTCTCCTTCCAAAAAATAAACATTCTTATCTGAAGTTAACTTTTACTTACTTCTACATTAAACTAACGCTTAACCAGTGGTATCTGTGGTTTTCCATCTATGACCCGTTGGTTTAAAGCTTTTGTTTTTACTTTTCCTGAGTCCACCTCCTTCTCCCCACTCACATTATAGCAGCTTCAATTTAGCCATAAACACTACAAAGAAAGTTAGTCAGTTCAGCTGTCCTCTCCCTGCTGGCGTTTATATATCGGGTGTGCCTTTATTTCTTCTTCCTCCTCTGGTGTGAGTTTAAGCTGAAGAAAGGAGAGTAGCAGGAGGCCTGTTCTGATGTCCGATGCATGATAAAGAGTTCCATCCCTGTAGACTGTGATGTCCGAAGATGGGGTCCATCTGAATCTAATGTTTGCTTTAAACAGTTTGGTAGAGATAAGTTTTACTTGGTGCCTCTTTTCCAAGGTCTCAAATGGAAGGTCTAAAAGCACCAGGACCTTTTTCCCTTTATAAAATAAAGTTTTAGCCTGTTGTGCTTCTCTTAAGATCTTGTCCCTCGTCTGGGTATACAGGAATCATACTAAGATGTCCCAGGGTCTATGCCGTTGGTGGACCTAGTCTTTGTGCTCCAGCTATAGCTGGTGCTCCCCCATCCTCCATTTTTAGGGAATCAGCCAGCCACGTAGACATAAAGGAAGCCAGGTCCATGGTCCCTTCCTCACCCTCCTCTATCCTGTGAAATTTCAAGTTGGAATGCCACCATTTGCCCTCCAAGAGGAGTACTTTCATTTGCAGAGATTTGTCGGCTGCGCACAGCTCCTTGATATCTGTTTGGAGCACCGCCGCCATTTCTAGTGCAGTCTCTGCTGTTTTAAAGGCGTTTCCCAGCCCCTCCATTAATTCCTCCAATCTTTCCCTTACCGGTTGCATAAGGTCAGTCATAAAGTCAGTCATAAATTATTTAATACTTTGGATTTCATCACGGAGATCCTGGAGATCCTTCCTTGTAATTGGAGCTGGCTCAGAGTTTCCCTGCGTTTGGGCTGCCGCCATTTTGGGGCTCGGCTGCTCCTGCTCCTCTGGGGATTTTTCTTTAGAGAAGTAAGCTGTTTCTGTCACTGTCGCTCTGGGCGTTTGTTTTGTTTTAGGTCCCGATCTTCCCATGGTTTGCTGATGTGAAATCGTCCTGTTTGTTGAGTTTTTAGCTGGGGGGGGGGGGTGAGTCGATGCAGAGCGGCTCTATCTTGCATCCTCCATCTCGGCGACACTCCGTCCCTCCTCCCCCCCAAAAATGCTGAACTTCTATGGAAGTTTGGGAGCACTTTTTATTTTAAATGTAGGTCCTTAAAATGAAGAATCTAATTGGATCCAATGATTTCCTTTTGCTAAGTGAACAATTAGAGTAATATTCCTATTTCTTGCTTAACATCAATGGACCACTGAATCCATCTAATCTATTGATGAAACAATATAAAGAGATCAAATTTTGTTGGAATAATCTAGATTGTAATCTCAGAATAATCTTATACTATTTTAGCTCACCTCTAGTTGCCATATATCCTTTTGTAGATGGACAGATTTAACCTATGGTCTTGTGACTAGCTTTATCCTGTGGTCTTGTGACTCCAGCAGCTACAGAGCTATCACCAGTGTGGCCCGTTTGCAATGCTATACAATTCCATAATCAAAAGTACAGTATAAGAAGTAACATACCACATTTGACTCATTAAAAGCCTTCAAAGTTGGTTTGACCAGACTGCATAGTGAGACATAAGAAATGAACATGCTCACCATAGATAGTAGTTTAGCTATCTTACCTCATTCTACCCTCTTAAAAATTATTGCCTGTCTCTAGCCCAAGACATCCTTAAAATGTGTATGATTTAAAATAGAGAGGTTTTCATGCACTCAGTTCATCAGTACCCTTATGTAGGGATACTGGGTAAACCAAATGTTATCCATTGCTAAACAGATAAGAGAATATGTCTCACTGAGCAGTATGAGAACATGTGCATAGCATGGATAGGAACATATTTCTGTAAGAGACATATTTTAGTCTGTAAACCACAGATTTTTTTTACCTGTAATTTATAGTAATCAGAATTGCTGGTAAAGTTGATGTGAGCATTGTATAGCTGTCAGGTGCACAATCTAAGACAGCTTTCCCCTGCAGGTAAAAGGTTAGAATCTTCGGCTTTCCTGTTCAGATACTCTGCTTGAGACAAAAGAATCCTTTTTGCATCCTATTTATAAGAGAAGAGTTGGAGGCATTCAATATATTGATAGCTAAAAAATGGGCAAGATCCCATTGGTTGTTTCATTGTTAATGCTTTGCATGCAGAATGTTAGTAAATAACACCAATGAAACGACTTGTAATTTATGTTTGTAAACTTTCATTTCAGCTTTGCCCTACTATATACATATACACAGTTCTTAGAGCAGCATTTGTTAGCTTCACAGGTGCTAAAAGAAACAGGTATATAAAGGTATGACATCTACTCTTTAAGAAACAATAGTGTAGTGAAGGAATATCCAAGCAATCATAATGTATAGAACCACTCTGGCAGTATGAAGGTGCAGATGGGTTTTTGAAAACCAAGTTTGAGAAAAATGAAGGCCTAAATCCATATGGGGACATGGAAGCATGCTTGGCACTATGTTTGTTGTTTTCTTGTGTTATGATTGCTTTTTCTGCCTTTTTATTAAATATTGTCCAAGTTCTTTCATATTTTATAACTGATGTTGATGGTCTTTAACTACTAATTTAACTACTGTTTCATGCTGAAAGCTGCATTTTTTTTAAAAAAATCATGGAATTAGCTGGAGAAAATGCATTTGGCATTCACTGGAAGGTACTAAGTGGCTAATTTGATTTAGAAAGCAGTAGAGTTTATGAAAGTGACAGAACAGTAAGGATTTAGCAGAAATAACAAGGTATATTTAAATATGCACAGTGTCAAACATTTCCTCCTTGGGGCTGAATTCTATTAAAAATATATGAGGACAATCAATGTTCCCTAATATTAGATGCCTACTAAATAGGAAATAGGCTATCTACAAAGTGATTAGCCTTTTTTATATAGCATAGCTAAGCAGGCAGTTATATCACTGAAGCAGATGGCCTGATCCAAGTGTTTAGAATGGGGAAAGGGTGTGGTATTCACAGCTGTATTGGTACAGTGGCATGAAACATGATAGCATAGCAGGAATGCATACTGAATCTGTTTTCTCCATCAAAATTAACAGAAATGATTGGACACATGGACAGATTATCCTGAGGGGGAGAGAGAGAGAGAGAGAGAGAGAGAGAGAGATTGCAGTACTAATGCAGATCAGGAGTAAGCGCTATATATGGTTGGAAGAGCAGAGGGACACAGAAGCTATAGTCTTGTTAGTAACTATTAAAGTTTACTTTTTCACTTTACAGCAAATGTGGAAACTTTTTTTCTTTTCTATAATTAGGAGAGTTTTGGAATGCAGCCTCCTTCAACACTGAGGCCTCTTATCTTCATTTCCCCACTTTTCATCAAGAACTTAGTGCAGATGTGTCATTTTTCTTTAAGACAACAGCTTCCTCTGGTGTGTTTTTAGAAAATCTGGGAATTAAAGACTTCATAAGGATAGAACTGCTCTGTAAGTCCTGTTTAATTAAGATCTTTCTGTCCTTTTGTTTTAAGTGTTTGGATTATTCATTCTGCATAACTTTATAGTGGCAAGATTCTTACAACTGCACAGAACTGGAAAGATGGATTTGGAAATTAAAGTAGCAGAACACAGCTGAGCAGTTAGAAACATTCTTTTTTTACATAGCCCAGGTAACCCATTCCTATCTGGCTGCAAGTCTAAAAATAATCCAGTTGTGATGAATGCAAGGGACCTAACAAATATCTACCTGGACTCAGATGTCTGCATGCCTGGCCTCTGGTGCTTACATTAAAGTACCTTGATGCAGTTGCCTCAGAGAGTCATGGAATCTGGAACAACAGGACATTGAGTTTTCTAATACTTCCACATGGAAACTTTGAAGTTATAAAGACAGCCTTATGGGATGTCAGTGTTCAAAATTCAAGGCTGACACAGCAAATAAACAGTAGCGATAGGAACTGGAAAAGATATCTGAGTAAATAATCTACTTGAGTATTTTAGAAATGGGGAAAGGAGAATCCAAGCAACTTATTTCTCACATCCAAGTTGTATTTCATCCCTGATAGTTTCCCATGGTGGCAACCTGTGGTCTATTTAACTCTGGATAAGGCTAGATTTTTAGAAATTAATTCTGAGCCTTCCTCTGAGCAAAGAGCCCTTGAATTGGCTTTAAGGTGGAGAAAAGGTTCTTGTCCCAGTGGAAGGCTCAGTCCTTAATGAAATGTAACCCTGTAGTAAAATACTTCCAATACATCCTAAGTCAACCTACTTGGACTCTTACTCAGGTCTATTCAGTTGGGCTCACTCCCATGAAAGTCATTGTAGGATTATTCTCTAATTGCTTTTTTCCCCTAAGGTTTTCACTATAATAATTCAGGCAAAAACTTGTGCTTTACAAACAGGTAATATTTGCCACTTTGCTTTATATTACATGTCTTGTATAACACTGTTCTGAGACTCTGCTGTGTTACATTACAATTGTGTTTGTTCAGGGTCTGATGAAAGCAGTTAACTCACCTTTCTACTACAACCCTAACATCTGGAAGAATATCAGTATAAGAAAATAGGCTGTTCACATGTACTGCTATTTCCCAGCACTGATTTACTCGCAGTGTGCTTCAGCTGCTGCCACCAATTTAACTCCTTATCAATCTGAACTCTAGAGCTGAACTACCCTCCCACAACACTAAACTAATTGTTTAACTATGAGAACAAACCCCACCCCACTCAAACAAAGCAGACTGTTATAAGTATACAACAGTGTTACAGATCTAGAGAAAAATCATATGAGAGTTAACAATGAATCAGATAACTTTGACTTTAGTAAAATACAAAATACGTATACAATTCTTGCACTACTTTTGTTTGATAGTACAGTTTACATAAGTGACATAAGACTAGTTTCATGTTTAAATCTTTTAACTAGCCAAGGTTAATTTCAGAAAGCTACTCTGGTTTTATTTGGACTGAGGAAACAGCTACAGTTTTTTTGTAAAGAAATCTTCATCTTTGGTTGGTTAGAATAAAAAATTACGTTATTGTTTTTCTGTCTTCCACTCACCCAAGGCTATTGCGGTGTTACCCGCTCTTTTAAGTCAAAATGCTAATGATCCTATGTACAGTCATAAAACCTAATGGCTTCCCAGCATCCAATTAGAATATGCTAATTTGAGAATGTAGCCAACCCTGTCTACTTCCATTGGGAGGCTATTAATGCAGGTTACCTACTTGTTCTCAACAAGAAGGCATCAAAACCAAAAAGGATAGCATTTCCTTGTTACATTATCAAGAGAGAAGGGGAAATAACAGAGAGCACCAAGAAGTGTTAACTTTTCATCTGTCAACCAATAAAAGGCATAATTTATGTATCCTCCACCTTCAAACCAGAAAGGTACATCAAAGAAAAGGCTTGAAAGGACCATACTTGAAAGACCACAATGGTGATGCATTTGTGAATTCTGATAGCTGCTAAAAGTATGAGTTGTCATAATTTTCTTTTTTGTTCTGTACAAGGCAGCTGGATACATTATGAGCTCGATTTTTTTTGTCTGTAGCCCTATTTTGATCAGTTGAACTTTAAAGTGATACAAACTATTCTATAGGTATATCCCATAGATTTGATACAAGAGATAGTAAATTTACAGACTTTGATATGTAAATCTCTACATGCCCATATTTCAAATTTTTGCATGAATAAAACTGATATTAAACTCAGATTTAATGTATCTGGTGCTTAAAATACAGATTTTAAAACACTTTAGTACTGGTGTTATTGTTCGAGGCCTTTTAGATGGATCATACACTCATTTCTAATACATCTGAATGTAAATTGCCAATTAACTCTTGACTGCTTATTAATTGTTCAAAGTCATTTAACATAATGCGATTGAAAATTTGAAATGTTAATAAATAATAATTAATATGTCGAGTTCAGGATACCATTCAATATGATAATACACTAAAATGATTTAATACTCATTATGTCATTAATTATTGACATTAAATTGTTGTTAACAGTGAAACCATTTCATTTTGCTATTTTTATTTTTTACATCTGGCCTCTTAAAACTTCCTTATCCCATTATATGTTCCTTGGAGATTTATTTAGGGGCCAATCACTTTATGTACAATCCCCAGGTATATAGCTGATAGGAGTGGGACGTTAGCAAAATACTTGTAATCAGTTTCTGTAAGAAGAAACAATGGGCTGGATCCAGATTATTTTTTTATTTACAGAATTGAACTTTTCTGCCCCCCTCCCGCAACATGAGGTTCTGCAGCAGGAAGGGGGATATGGTGTAATGGTAGTTTGAGCTGGATCCAACCCAATGTATTATGAAAACAAAAGATGCAAACTATTCAAACCTTTTCTGTAACCTGAGCAAGAAACTTACACGCTTCATTGCAATACTTCTCAGCAATTCAGATTAAATAGTATCATATCCTGAACTGGTCATACCTACTACTGGATACAAAGTTATAGACAACAGTAACATTTTTTCTATAATTCCTTAGACTTCAGAACAAATTTGCTTCCACCTTACCCAGTACACTGAATGTCATTTTCCCCAGCTGAACTTTTTCAACTGTCATTCTTTCACTGTCTCTCCTTCCCTAAGATTTTAAAAAGAGTCTTCCTCCCTGGTTGTGGGGCTACCCAACTGACCCTTTCTAGACCAGTTCCTTTCTAACCCATAGAATCTTGAATAATAATTTCATGCAGCAGAACTTAATTTTCACTCTACATATTCAAAAAAGCTAAAATATGAATTTAAAATGTTTAAAACGTCTATAAAACTGTGTGCTGAAGTTACTTTGCCACAGTGTCATCATCACAGCAATGTCAGGAGCCATTTGGATAATATCATTTAGATGCCTAATATTTAAGTTAACCCCTGCAAAAGATCAAATCTTATAGAACTCTATAGGATAAGTCCTGCAGTCTAGGATTTAGAATATTTTACCTTTGTGTAAACGTATGTTTACATACATATTTGAATGTGAATAAAGAGTAAACCCTGTTCATAAATAGGAGGACTAGGTTCCACATGAAAATGTTTAGGAGAGAGCTGTTAGGCTGCAATTCTTTGTGCTGCACTTCACTTTTTCGTTGGTACCTGTTCACCTCAGCAGAAAGCCTCCTCACAAAGCCTCTTTGTATTTGCAAGAAGTTTAATAATGTTCTCTTCCTTGTATGTTCCTTTCAAATCCCCATATAGGTTTTTTTTCTGACCTGTGTCTGCAATAACACGGACCGTTTGTATCAACCCAATATGTCATAAAAAGTCACGGGCAATTTCACAGTTTCAGGACATGACTCTGACAATGCAGGCATTTACAGACAATACAATGAGCCAAACTAGATGATGCTACATCCTCAAGTCTACCACAGGGACACAATACCATTTTAGCGTCTTTCTTCTACTATTAAAATTGTTGCAAGGGCCTGTTCCTGCCAGGGCCTGTGGTGCAAGAGAATGATAGGCTGCTGTCTCTTCACATCATTTTCAGCAGCCCAAATGGTTACCTGTTTTGGTTCTTGAAGAAGGCACAGGGAGGACAGGAGCCCCTTGTTCCCTCACACTGTGGTATGCAGCAGAATTGGACCCCCGTGGTGACTTTAAAAGTTAAGAAAAAAGGCTCTAACATGATGCCACATTCCTGTGGCAGATTCAGCAATCCATGGATGCTAACACCACAGATCTTTCTCATATTCTCTTCTTCCCAGCAATCAAATCTGACTTTCTGAAAGTTGATTGACCCAGTGACTGGACCCCGTTGACTAGTAGTCATGTGGATTGTGGAGGTTGTGCTGAAGACCTTAAAATCTAAAAGTGGTTGCAGCACAGTAGAGGTATAAATTGAAGAAGACAATTGTTCTCTCATCCTCAAGTAGAGCACTCTAAGACATCTCCCCTGGTACACCAGCAAAAAAAAAAAAAAAGACATAGGTGACTTCCACATGTCTACTTTCATGTGTTGAATGCTGTTATAAAGTGAATGTTTTTCCTGCTTCTTCATAGCATCATCTACCTCCCAGGGTTCCCCTGGCTTTTATCTAATGTTTCTCAAACTTGTTTTGCTCAGAAGTTTGAGGAAAGATGGCAGTAAAGCCTGGATGGTTGCTGTGATGGTCAAACTGGGATTTTCCCACATGCATAGCAGCCATTTCCCATGATTCTGTTCCAGTAGGGGCTATTTCCTTTCCTGGGCCACTGGCAGGATTTTTTTATTTTTATTTTTTGAAAAAAGCAACACTAGAAAGTGTTATATTAATATACCAATGCAAAAACATGTGTAGCAGGTTCTCTGAATTACCAGCTTTCATTCTGTTAAAAAAGCAAGTCTCTAACCTTTACCTTTGCCGAAATATAAGGGGAAAGGCATATCCCCACAACAGAGGTATGCTTCCACCACAAGGCATGTGTAAGTCTAGCTATAGATGGACAGAATCTAGCAAAACTTTTTTCATTCATCCCATGTACACATGTACACAGCTATACTGGAATGCAGAAGATATTTCAAATTCAGAAACTTTTCAAATATCCTTCTATGAGATAGGCGTACTAAGACAATATGGTGGCCCACAAAGCGCAGCAAACCACAGTCTGGTTGACATTTGAGAGAGAATTGGTGTAGGCAGTTGAGTACATGCATATACTGGATTTGGGCAAAATAATAAAAACCAAAACTGTTCAAAGTAGCCTTATATATTTTTAATTGACCACAGTGAGTTGCAATTGAATTGTGTGGTGAATAAGTTTTTCTTACTTGCTTAATTCAAATAACAATATTTTAACTGAATTTACTCTGTTTTTGACAGCCAATTATATCAATAAGTATTGTCTTTTGCTAATACTAAAAAATAAAGCTGTCAATTAAGTATTCGTATTTGCATATATTTACTACAAAGTGCTGCATATTTCTATTAAACTTCATGAATCTTTCCATTGTTTCACAAGCAGAAGAAAAATGAAATCACTTCTCTGATGAAATATTGTTCTGTGCAATATTTGGAAGCATTTTGGTGACTCCCAGATCCTAAATTGTCTTAGTTTTTTTTTTTACTTTTTCTAGCTCCAACTGAAGTGACATTTTCATTTGATGTGGGTAATGGGCCAGATGAAATTACAGTGAAGTCACCCAGTCCCTTAAATGACAACCGATGGCACTATGTGAAGACTGAAAGAAATGTCAAAGAGGCATCATTGCAAGTGGATCAGCTCCCTCAAAGGACTCATGCAGCTCCATCTGATGGGCATATTCGTTTGCAGCTCAACAGTCAGCTCTTTGTTGGTAAGCCTACTTTTATTTAAATGTTTCCTGATCACTGATGGTCCATGTAAGGACTTTTTTTGCAGTAAAGAATTAATGCCTACCCATTAGAATTTTTTTTAAAATTCAGGCTTATGCTAGAAGAAATTGATGAGGTGTCATTAACCACACTCAGGGTTGCCAGCCTTCAGGTGGTAGCTGTAGATCTTCTACTATTACAACTGATCTCTAGGTGACAGAGGTCAGTTCACCTGGAGAAAATGGCCACTTTGAAAGGTGGATTGTATGGATTACTCCATTGAATGGATTACTCCATTGAAACCCCTCCCCAAACCATGCTCTGCTCAGGCTCCACCCCTAAAATCTTCAGGAATTTCCCAACCTGGAGCTGGCAGCCTTATGCCACAATGTGGGCTAAAAATGAACACCTAACAAAAGTAGGCAAAAAGTGGAAAACTGCATCTCCTGGTATACTTCCAAGTACCAGCTATATTTTGTGTCTATCTGACAAAGGGAGCTTTGACTCGGGCTCATACCCCGAAAATCTTGTTGGTCTCTAAGGTGCCACTGCCCTCAAATATATGTTCTTCAGGCGACTGTCTCCTTATGGCACTCTCTGTGTTAGTGTCGTCCATATGGCAACAGTTTAGATCAGAGGTTTTTCCTAAGGTAGACCTAGTTCTCTGGAGGTAGATCAAGATGGGTAGCCATGTTAGGCTCTCCGTAGCAGTAGAATAGAGCAAGAGTCCAGGAGCACCTTAAGGACCAGCAAAATTTGGGGCAGGGTATGAACAGGGTATGAGTCACTGCTCTTTGGTTTCTGAAGAAGTAAGCAGTGACTCATGAAAGCTCATAACAACATCCAAAAGAACACTTAGTAGAACAACATCCAAGCTTCACTGTGAAGCTTGCTCAGTTATTTGTAACTTTGTATGAATACTCTGTGTATGATGCCAGTATGAAAAACTGATGTTGATGGATTAGTCTGATCTTAAAGGATTGTTCTCTTGGATGTTGTTCTACTAAGTCATATATGAAGTCATATGATGGTCCTCGCCTGATGAAGATTGCCAGAAATGAATATACTTACTGGATGCTTCGTTGATTTACTCTTGGACCTTTGTTTATTGTCTATTGTATTAAATTGATACTTTTGCATTGCTTTTTCATATGGTTTATTGGTTCAGTGTACATTTCAGCTATAAGTTCCCTTAGCTTTTGACCTATCATATAGCTGTTGTTCTGTCTATTGCCTGATTATGTTTTGAGGTTTTTGGCCACACTCTTCCCCAACAGGTTTTTCTCCAGACTGAGGAAACTCCATAGGTCTGCAGAAAAATCCAAAATGTTTTTTAAAAAACTTTGGGAGGGTTGATTCCCGCCCCCCATTACCTTTTGAAAAGGCCACCACAGGGATCTACTCCAGGCTCTGCCACACCGACAGTGAGAGAGAGACTGATAGCCGGGGTGTGGGACAGGAAGCAAAAAGCAAACTGGATCTGGGATTGGGAAGGATCCTCCTGCAGTATGAATGGCTAAATATAGCAGGGGGTTGTAGCCAGTCCTGAGGCTAGGATTGCCCACTCCAGGTTGGGAAATTTATGGAGATTCTGTGGTGAAGTCTGAGGAGTGCAAAGTTTGGGGAGAGGAGAAGCCTCAGCTGGATATAATGCTACAGAGTCCACCTATTTTCTCCAGGGGAACAGATCTCTGTTGTCTTCAGTTCAGTTGTAATTCTGGGAGATCTCCTAGGCCTAGCAGCATCCTCTGGGTGCCTTGATACCACCTGACCAGCATGATTCAACTAGGCCTGGCTGGTTGCTACTGTTCAACAGCAGCCACCCTATGAAAGTCAGTGTCAGATCATGGTTAGAGCTTGTAAGACCCAGGTTTAGATCCCCATCTTGTGGAAGCTCACTGGGTGATTTTGCATCAGTCATGTACTTTCAGCCTAACCTACCCCAAGGGGTTGTTGTGTGGATAAAAAGGAGGAAAGAATAATGTAAACTGCTTTAGTCCTCACTGTGGAGAAAAAACAGTTTTCCTCAGTAGAAGCTATGGGGGAGGGGAGGAGGAGATGGAAAGCTGAAGACAGTAGGGCAGATAAAGGTAGTTTGGCCGTTGGGTAAGAAAGAGATAGGGATGCAAACTCCAGGTTGGAAAATCCCTGGATATTTGAGGGGTGGATCCTGGGGATGGTGAAGATTGAGGTGGAGAGGGACTTCAGAGAGTTATACTGTCATAGACTCCAGCCTCCAAAGCAGTTATTTCCCCCAAGGAAACTAATGTTACCAACCTCCAGATGAGGGCTGGAGTTCTCCTGGAATTACAACTGATCCTCAGATAACAGAGATCAGTTCCCCCAGAGAAAATGGCTGCTTTGAAGGGTGGAGTTTATGGTATTATACCCCACTTAGGTCACTTCCAAGCTCAAACCGCATCCTCCTAAGGTTCTACCCCCAAATCTCCAGGAATTTCCCAACATGGAGCTGGCCACTCTAAGAAGAACTGATCTCTGTATCTGGGCAATACATTGTGATTCCTGGAAAGTGGCTGCTGCCACTTATGCTGTGGGTGGTGGGAGGAAGTAAGTGGGAGACTGGGAGAGTGACAGGGGCAGAAAGAGTGATGGGGTGGGGGCAAAAAGGAAGTAACAGGCTGTGGTCACACGGCCCCTTTAAATTCGGGAGGGCTCCCGGATTTAAAGAGGCTGCATTTTTCAACCGCGGGTTGGGATGTCTATACATCCCAACCCCTGCAGCAGCGTCGGCGGCTGCATTGGCAACGGCGGCGAAAACGGCAGCCGCGGCTGTGGCAGCCCCAGCAGCGGGAGAAGCGCCTGGGTGAGTTGGGTTCCCCCCCCCCTCTTTTACACTTGGGCACATGAGTGGGCATGTGCCCAAGTGTAAAAGGGGGGGGGGGAAATGGCCGGCGGGGCTATCTGGACAGCCCTGCTCTCGCAATGCTTGCGAGAGAGGGCTGTCCAGATACCTCCAATGCGGGTTCCTCCCGCAACACCTGGGAAAATACTTGATTTTCCCGGGGTCGGAAAATGCGGGAGGAACCCGCATTGGAGCCCGCTTCGGCACAGGACTTAGGGCGGGCGGTCTGGTCAGCCCCTTTAAATGTGGGAGGAAATAGCCCTTCCTCCCGCATTTAAGGCCCGTGTGGCCGCAGCCACAGGCATAGGGGGGAAAGACAGAGGCCACGGTTACACGACCCTTTAATGCAGGAGGAAGGGCTGTTTCCTCCCGCATTTAAAGGGACCATCTAAAAAGGCCGGGGCTTTTCCCACGCTGAAGCGGGCTCAAATGCGGGTTCCTCTCGCATTTTTCGACCCCAGGAAAATCAACTGTTTTCCCGGGAGTTGCGGGAGGAACCCGCATTTGGACCATCTGGACAGTCCTCTCTCGCAATCATTTCGAGAGCAGGGCTGTCCAGATGGTCCTGCCCGCCATTTTTTCCCCTTTTACACTTGGGCACTTGGCCACTCAAGTGCCCAAGTGTAAAAGGTGGGGGGGAACCCAAACTTACCAGGCGGCCGGCAGGGCTCGGGGAAGGGTGCCACTCCTGGCCGCTGCTGAAAAAGCCGCTGCATGCTTCAGGGCCGGCTGGCCGCCGCTTCTGCCGTCACCTCCTTCAGCAGCCTCCTCTGTCCACCACCGTCGCCTGCCACTGCCTCCTCCTCCTCCCACCACCGCCCACCGCCTCAGGGGTTGACCCGAGGTAAAGAAAATGCAGCCCCTTTAATCCGGGAGGGCTCCCGGATTTAAAGGGGCAGTGTGACCACAGCCAGAGAGAGAAAATAAGAAAAGGGGTGGCAGGAAGGAGAAAGAGTGTGAGATAAGTAGGGGGAGAAGCAGAGGTGGGAGGAATGGGGTAGGAATGGGAAGTATTTGGAAGCAAGTTTCTTGTGGGTCCCCATTTGTCCTTTATATTAGGGAACATTTTATATATGACTTATAACTCAAAGCATGCGGCTGCATTTAATTGGTTTTCTAACATGAGTTTACTAGGAAGGAAGCTCTCCATTTTTTCTCAGTGATCAGGTTATTTAAAACATCTAAGTGTTGCTAGAAGCTTATGGTGACAATAGAATTATTCCAGCCATTTGTAGAATCATGCCATGCATAAATCAGTTCTTTAATTGTGTGCATAGTTTAAACTCATCTAAAGCTGTGATCCTAAATACACTTATTTGGAATTAATTGCCATAGAAACTTTTGGAACTTATTTCCTAAGAAAAGTTTTCAAAAACTTAATGAAGATACATTTGTAAGAAAAGTATTTGGAAGCAATGGCCAGATTGTTCAGGAGTGTTGAGTGAGAGCCCCACTGAATACCCCCACCCACAGCTTCTCCCCTATGGCTGGACATATTTCCTTTGTTCCATTTTCCAAGTCTTTGATTCTGTCCCTGCAGTAGCGAAAACATTAGGTTTTATCCAGCACAATAGTTTGATTGTTAGGTACCTGCAGTGTAATTGTTGTTCTGTGTGCTAGGATTCATTGTTGGTGCCAGAGAGGGTGTTGACAGTAGCTGTTCACTGGCTAACCAAGATTGTTGCAGGATTGTATAAAAGATAGTACAAAAGGGGCACACAAACACCAGAGACAAAGAGGATATATGAGGTATATATGTGGGTCACTTGCTATTTCCTTATCATGGCAAGGAATTCAAGCAACACTACGATTTAACAAGCCTTTGGTTTAAAAAAAAAGTAGTAGTTCTGGAAGTCCAAATCCTTTATAAATTCAGTACAATTAGTATTATTAATTATTAATCTTGAATAGCATATTCCAAATATTTTATAGATAGTAAAAACTGTGCAAATCTTCAGAGGAGAAGATATAACCAAAAGTATTTCCAAATACCTAGATGCAGATAACAATTACAACACTCACAAACAGTTTCCGAAAACAACAGTATTCTCTGTATTATATATCCCAATAATCTACAAATACAGTAAAGAACATTTTAATTCCCTTAGCAAACAAACTGAAAATAATCTCAGTACATGGTAAAGTGGCTTACAATAAATCAGACCCAACAGACATGAGAATAATAGGAACAATCCTGATTTCTTAGTCTCTTTGAAAGGCAGAAATTCTTAAAGTGCTTTGGATACAGGGGAAGGCAGGACTGAGCAAATAGTCTTACTCAGTCCCCTCCCCAGTTAGAACACACACACTCTTCATTGAGAGCAGATTCTAAGACAGAAGCTCATATATAGGAATGGGCATGAACCTCGTCACAAACCTAATTCCATGACTAACACAGCTGATTAGTGGTTTGTGAACCGAGGTTCATGCCTGTCCCTATCCATGTCCTTCCCACGACCCTCTACATGGTTTTTGGAGATTTCTGGGGTTCATGGTGAGAAGCGGGGGAGTGAGAGGGATAGCTGAAATGGCTTGCATCCATTTCAGCCTAACAGTAGGGCTGGTGCGCCATTCAACTGTTAGGCAGGAAAAGATGCAAGCCATTTTAGCAATCCCTTTCACTTCCCCTACCCACTTACAAGCATTCCCTTTACATGGTGTTTGCAAGTGGTGCCACATTCAGGTGAAGTTCAAGCACAAGTTCACCCAGAAGTGGTGAGCTCACCACTTGGACTTCACTCTCATGCAGAGCCACTTGCAAAAGCCATTTCAAGGGAACATTCCCTTGAAATGGCTTTTGCAAGATCCCCCCCCCCTTTCTATTCTACTGGCCTCAGGGAGCTGCCACCCACAGAAAGTAAGGAGGGAATATCTTTCCATTGCATTACAAACCTCACAAAACAAACCAGTTCATTAAATGAGGAGGTTCATCAGTGGCTATTAGCACCAAAGTATAGAGAGGAACTCTCAGTCTGGGGCAAATGAGGCTCTGTATTCTTGGTGCTTGAGGGGGGGCAACAGTGGGAGGGCTTCTAGTGTCCTGGCTCCACTACTGGACCTCCTGAGGGCACCTGGTGTTTTTGGCCACTCTGTGACAGAGTGTTGGACTGGATGGGCAATTGGCCTGATCCAACATTGGCTTCTCTTATGTTCTTATGTTCATGGTTTGTGTTTCATGTGACCCACATCAACCATGAACCAGGACAAACCTCCATTTTCCTAGTTCATGCCCATCCTTACTCATATATCCCATCAGTCCACTAAGCTTTCCCACTGCAGCAAACAGCAGTTCCTTGACACTGTTTTAAGTCAGGAAAATGTTATTGGGAGACAGGAGACAACTCTTCTCTTTTCATGTCTGTGTTCCAAATCAGGTGCTCCCAGTTAGTCACCATGTATAGAGGGCAGTTCAGCACAGCAGATAGCCCTGAATGGACATACCACATCCCTTGGAATCAGCAGTGTTTCTTATAGTGCCTTTGGCATAAGAGGGTAAATCTGAGCCTTCGCCTAGCTGTAACACACCATTTCCTCTAGAAACAGAAAAGTTAATAAGATTAAACTTAATATCCCTAACACTGTATTAATGTTGAATTCCATCCCTGTTTACATGTTCATATCCTATAACCCACATTGACAAAATGTTGCAGTCTTTTCTGTTGAATTTTTAGAATATTGTTTTAAGCCTTTTTATTTCCCCCAGATGTGTAATAACTTCCATATTCAACTGGGGATTAGTACATGAGTCAGTCTTACCTTGCCTTTCCCCCCCAGTATGAATTCACTCCCCTCCCAAATATGGCACAATATGGACTTTGTACAGTCTGATTCAGACATATTACTATTTCTTACATATTCATTGATACCAGTGTCCTGTATAATACTGGTGTCTTGTATAAACTAGCCACTGACAGAAAAAAAAATCCTGAGTCCTGGGTGATTCTCTATTCCAGAATTGATTTGCATAGTTTACACATGTGTTTTATCTGTTTGAATAGATATTTATTGTGATGAATAGGGAGAGCTACAACAAAGACTGTATCATCAGTAAGGAACTGGAAATGCAGCTTTTGGTTAGAGTACTAAGGACGGAGTTATGCTTATTGTTAGTTTGTTCCACAGTTGCTTGTAATAAATCCTGAGTAACTGATGCTTGGCCTAGTCTTTAAATGATTGTTGTCTGTCCACTGTTTGATTTTGCTAGTGATTGTTAAAGATCACCGATCCTGAGTTAGAAAGGGCTGGCGTTTTCAAAGATCCAACTTTTTTCCTCCTGATTGCTTTCCAGATCTCTGAAAGATGCAGTCCTGTGAAACTAAGGGAAGCCCCCCCCCCCGCATTATTGCATACTCCATAGGGGGCCCTCAGTTGTTGCCAGCATTCTCAGCACTGAACCTGGGGTGGTCTTTCCCGAGAGAGAGACATCCCAAAGCGACCTCTGAACCTCCATAAGCAGTGCTCTATGAAGCCAGGCTTGTCTTAAACAGTGGCTTTTGCTGGGAGGCTAGAAGAACGATATTTTGGCTAAGAAAGCTCAGGCCAAAGAGAATTCTCCACGCAAGCAACCCCCCCCCCCCAATTTCCTGTCAGCCTAGTCCAAAAAGGACTAAGAATGGGCAAGTTTCTGCCCTTGCCTCAGGCATCTTCTGCTGACCAAATGGCTAGTATTTTGTCTGACAAATGTACAGGCAGGGAGGGACAAAAAGCCTCTGGTCTGTGCTATTGTCATGAATGAAGTACGTTGCATGTTTCCACCACCCTCTCCTGTTTCCCCCATGTCAGGAAGCATCTTCGGAATAATCCTCTTATCCCTGTCTCCATATATTTGTCTAAGATATCTGCATTCTTACACCTATGCCAGACCCATCAAGGTAAATATTAACTCTCCATGTATAGTGAATGGTCACTTATTCAGGATCATCCTGCCACACATTAAGAAACATCATTCGTTTTGTCTGGCACCAGGGAAACGCCAGACCACTCTATTGTTCCATAATGGACACCCCCAGCACAGTCATCCAACACCTGGTTTTTATTGTTAACGCCTGACTCTGCCACCTGTGGAAGCTCATTGCCACATCTAGGCTATGCCCATCCTGATGCCACACACCTCTGGGACTCATCATTGGTCCAGATGATCTATTGTTCTCACCTGAGACCAGCCCCCAAGACCTTCCATTGGTCTGCATTGTTTTCCAAAGCCTATATCTGTGACCATGTGGTTTTAGACTGTGTGCTTCTACCCTGATGCCAACTGGCAGTCCACCCCTAAACCCTTTGGGTTTAGGCCACAATCCCTTCTTCATGGACCTCTGTACATCTGGACAGGTAGTATCACCCCATAACCCCTCCATTAGCTATTAATCACTTCTGCTTCCTTCGTTCTCTATTGTGTGTGTGAATGCTTGAGTTTGTGTTTGTATGTTTTAAGAATCCTTTAGTAAAGAAATCACTGCTTTAGTAATCTAGTGTCTGTGTCTATTTCTGGGTTCTTAGGAAGAACAGCTCCTGTATACACAGGTCTGATCCTATAGTTATGCCAATTGCATATTAATATCATAATTCCCCATCTTAATTAAAGAACAGAGCAATTTGGCCCCACTCATCTAGAGCTTCCTTCTAGAGCCCACTATATTTCTTCCCACAATGGGCCTTACTCCCAGTTTACTATATTACTGGTCTTTCCCTACACCCCCCTATTCTCCCATCTAGCAATCTGTACAGGGCACTTGACTTTCCATAATGCTTTCTCCACTTATTCAGAGAGTATGCAGATCTGCTTTTATCACTAAAATTAATCAAGATACATTAAAAATTGCATATTGATATACTGGACATTTAATCCAGTTGATCAGTAATGAGAGTTACTTGGCTAGAGTAATCCATGCAATGATCACTTCCAAGATTGATTATTGTAACTCACTCTATGCTGGCTTACCCTTGAGGCTGATCCGGAAACTCTAGCTAGCACAAAATGTGGTGACATGCCTGCTGACTGCAACATTTTGCAGGGTATGTAAAATGGAACTGTTCCGCCGGGCCTTTGGCTAACAGCTGGTCTCCCTACTGCTGTTACATGAGACCATCATGGGTCGGCGTCGACCCACTTATTTTCCTGGCTGTAGGAACTGGAATTAAATGTACTGCACTGCCCACTCTGAACATTTTAAATTGGTTTTATTGTATTATTTGATTGTATTATTTTAGATTGTATTATATTTATTGTTGTGAGCTGCCCTGAGCCTGTCCGTGGAAAGGGTGGGATGTAAATTGAAATAATAAATAATATTTTCCTTTTCCCCCTCCCTCTCTCTTTAGTTTATTTCTTTTTAGGTTGGGACAGTGCAATAGAATTCCTCAGTGTTAAAGTATCCAATCTATGGGAACTGAGGGAATATAAATAATAATTAAGAATATACAATAATATTATTCTATATTATTAATGGAACATTCTGCTGGAGGAGTCATTGTGACTAGATATGATTTCCTAAATTGAGATATATGATTATTTTTCAGAATCTTAAAAGTAGACATTAGGAAGTCAAGAACACTGAAAGATATTCAGAGAGATGAATAATAATAGATTTGTGGCATTGCTAATTTGTTACCTACCTTACTATATCCCACTGCTATAAGATGATATAAGTATATGCTTTTAACTTGCTAACCACTATTGTATAAAATCCTTACCTTTCATAAATACCATTAAGAGCCACACTTTTCAAGTTTTGCATCTGAACAGCTGTTATTTCAAAATGATTTTCAGATCTTCTCACAGTCATAGAAATGGGTAAGAATTTAAATTGTGAAGGTTTTTACACATCAGTTTCTCGAACTGTGCATGAATTTATTTCCTTTCCAGGTGGGACAGCATCCAGACAGAAAGGATTTCTGGGCTGTATTCGTTCTTTGCAGCTAAATGGAGGCGCACTTGACTTGGAAGAGAGAGCAAAGATAACCCCAGGTGTAGAACCAGGTTGCCCTGGACATTGTAGCAGCTACGGTAGCTTATGCCACAATGGAGGAAAATGCAAAGAGAGATACAGTGGATTCTCTTGTGACTGCACTTTGTCTGCCTATGAGGGGTCATTCTGTAAGAAAGGCAAGCATAAACTGTACATTTATTTGTTAAAATATTGATCTAATAATATAAATGGATTTACATGATTTAGTTCAGATTTTAATTTTCTTAAATTGTTATTGATTTCTATTAAATACTGTGATTTTATTTCTATTTTTTAAAGTTTGTTGAAGATTTTTCCTCATCTTTATTTAACATCAGTAACTCTGGAGGTGGTAGCTATCTTGTTGGACTGCAGATAAGCTTCTTATGTGGGTCTTCCACAGGACCGCGTTTTTTAAAGCTGACAGCTACAGTAATCTGTAGCATAAGAGTTCCCTGTATGATGCAACTCTACTACTATTTAGGGCATGTTGCTAAAACCTCTGTAAGCAGGTATATCCAGAGTAGTCCTATTGACGTTAATGAACTTAATGACTTCAGGGCTATGTTTGAACTATCTTTAAGGTTATTTTAAAACTTGGGAGTGTCTTACCTATCTAGAATCTTAAATGAAGAAGTGAGCAGTGACTCGTGAAAGCTCATTCCCTGCCACATATTTTGTTAGTTTTTAAGGCGCTACTGGACTCTTGCTCTTTTTTACTGCTACAGACAGACTAACATGGCTACCAGTGTTTCCTCTAAACTGAGTTAGTGTGAGCCAGCCTCTGGCTCATATATTTTAGTCTTAGCTCAGGAAGGATGGCTCCAGAGCAAACTGATTTATGCAGTAGCCAGATCACCTGCTCACAACTTTAATGCTGGTAGTTCAGAAAGTAGAATTTTTGCTCACAGGACTCCACAGCTTAGAGGGAGCATTGATGGCTACTCATCTTGATCTATTACCTATCTGAAGTCCACTCTAAGATGATTCTTTTATGTCAGTATTTCACTTCTTTTAATATACAACTCTCTCTCTAACTAACTCTAATTGGCTTTTCAGCAGGTCAGACATTAAATTTAGGTCTGAAAAGATTAGGTGTGGAGAGATGGTTGTATTTGTGTTTATTGAAATTTTCATTTTATTTTTGCTTAGTAAAATATAAATGGAAATGTGCCCTAAACTTAAAGGAGATAAAATACTTAAAGTTCAGTTCTGAATACTCAATTGAACTGCCTGCCATTACAGGCAAACTGTGATGGTCCCAGCATCTTTTTCTGTACCCAGTCAACAGGTGAGGCAAAGCAGGGATGAAGCTGAAGTGCTTTGTGTTAAGATGAGATGGATATGAGGTGGAGAAACCAAAGTGAGGTCTTTTCCAGAAAAACAGTCTGAGGAGTATGTAACCAAACTTGCAGGTCTGGAAATCAGAAAAAAAGATCTGGCTAAACATAAGCAAAACAGAGCGCTAGTGAAACTTCTCAGTGGTAAGAATGTCTGTGATTTGAATGGAGCAAGACTCCAAGCCAATCTCAGAAGTTTTTCTCCTTGGCTAGCTGGCTTGATCTATATTTAAATGCAAACACTTATCCAGTGAAAACTGTTACTAGCTTTGTTACACTCTAACTATAAATAAGAATAGATATGCCTCAAATATTAAACTAGCAAGCTCTACAGGATCACCACTGCTAAGTGGCAACTTAGGAGAGAAGAGTGCTCCACACAGTAGCAGAAGCATATGGCATCTGGGTCACAATGAAGGTACATGGTTGATGTTTTGTTAACCAGCCTACAGTTTTAAGAAAACAAAGCATACACTTCTTATTTTCAGAGTACATCCAAAGAAAAAAGAAAAAAAGACACTTCAGTGTCTTCCACAGGGGAAAAGATATTGTGATTTTCGCTTTGCTGGTGCAGCTGCAGATGAAGCACAGCAGCAACAGGGCCTCAACATGGCATGTTTCCCTGCAATTCCCCTGCCCTAATCCCCTGAAAGTGGCTACTCCCCCCCCCCCCAACTTCCCTGGGCCACCAGGGATTTTGCATTTTTTTTTTTAAAAAAGGCACTATAATGTTATTATGTTGATATACAGTAAAATAGGTGTAGCATGTTCTCTGAATTCCCAGTTTTCATGTTGTTGTTTTAAAAAAGTAAGTCACTATCCCTGACCTGAATAGCCCAGCCTAGCCCAATCCTGTCAGATCTTGGAAGCTAAGCAAGGTTGGCCTTGGTCAGTATTTGGGTGGAAGACCACCAAGGAATGCCAGGATTGTGATGCAGAAGCAGACAATGGGCAAAATGCCTCTGCATGTCTGTTGCCTTGAAAACCCCGCACAGGGCTGCCATGTTGGTTGTGACTTGACAGCAAAAAGAAGTATCTAGCCCATTCCCTTGCAAAGATATGCCTTTTTCCTTATAGCTCCTTACATACAATCTGCTAGTACTATTTTAAAAAAGCAAAAAGTCCTCTTGAGATAGGAGGTCAAAATGGCTGCCACAGGGTCATGGAAAATGGCTACCATGTGGACCAGAAAATCTAAATTTATCCACCCATACAGCTGCCATCCAGGTTTTACTATGATCTTTCACAAACTTCATAGCAAAGCAAGCTTGAGAAAAGCTGGAGAAACTCTTGGAGGTGCATGAATGCATCATGATATTGTAGGGAAGGAGGAAAAGTGCTTCCCAAAAGCTTTGAATTTGGGTCAAATGACCAGAGGAGGCAACCAAGCTGCCTCCCTCCAGTCATATCTGGCTGTCAAATTTGAGGTAAGCTGTCAGGGTATGTCTTACTTCCCCTTATCTGACTGTAATATGGTACTAATATGGCTGGAAATTGGCTTGTTCTTAGAATTTCCCTATAGCCATCAACAGGAGTGGCTCTTAAGAATAAGCACTGATAAATCATGACTAATTTCTTAACTATTGTGCTGATCAGTAGTGCTGAATAGAGACTCTAAGTTTTGGTGTTGTGTTACTTTTTTTAAAAAAAAATGGGTTTATTTCAGGATTATATTAACTAAATAAAACTGAAATTGTTTCAGAGATCTCTGCGTATTTTAGAGCCGGCTCTTCAGTAACATACAATTTTCAAGAATCATATACCTTGGCTAAGAACTCAAGTTCTCATGCAGCTTCATTTCATCCTGATATGCCACTAACTAGAGAAGCTATCACATTTACCTTTCGAACCACATTGGCTCCAAGCTTACTTCTTTATGTAAGCTCCTTCTATAAGGAATATCTTTCAATTATTCTTGCCAAAAATGGTGAGTATGCCCTTTTTAATGATCTGTCAAAAGTACCATTGCAATCAGTGTTCATGTTTATAATACTTTCAGTTAGCAGGCTACTTTCCAATCCTTATCTTGTTTATTTTATTATTAAATTCCCTTGTTATCAAAAGACAAGCTAGGCTAAAAATTGCTTCTTACAGTATAGCATCTTACCTTCAGGTCTGGAGGTTGTATGAAGATGTATATTCATAATATGGAAATGGCCTCATTGGTGAATGCTATATATTTTGGCCAAAAAGAAAGACTGAAGCATAATTATCTTCATGTCCAGACACCTACAAATCTTTAAAAAATGCCCTGTCCAACTTGCTAAAGTCTAGGAAGAGGACTGCTTCTTGCCCCTCCAATAGTTTTATTAAATAGGCTGTGGGGCAAAATCCTTCATGATTGAAAATATAATATTAAGATGTTCTCTCTCCAGAGAAGTCTGTTAGAGCTTGATAATTTTAAAAGAAACAAGTTAATTAAAAAAATTAAGTGGACATTCTACATCAGACCTAATTTCATCTATCTGGTTTTAGTATGTTGATCATATTGTCATTGTGATGATTTTCAGTGTTGTTAACTTATGATTTTCCTTACCAAGAACAGCATGATGGATTTTTTTACAATGAATGAAAAAGTACCATATGTATGGCCTTATCAAATATGCAGACATGAAGACAAGTAAATACAATCCTAGTATGGACCATAGCCACAAGAGATAAAGAAATTGTTGAAAGGTCACAGTAACTTTGTGCCTGGGGATGGAAATAGTTGTAGATTATATATGTATATTTGCAATCACAACAGCTCTTTTTAGAATCTCCCCAATTTTGGCTATATAGAATATAGATGCATACTTGTGAAAAGGACAAGGGTGAGCTCAAGAACATTTGTGTGTAGGAAATTTGGTGCCACTGTGAGGCATCCATTAAACTATTAGGATTTTTAGTCTTAAATCCATGCTGAAAAAGATCAGTTTTGACAAGGAGCTCTGTGGTAATTGATCCACATCTGTACAGAATATAACTTTGAACTAACTGGTTTACCAGACAAACACAATTGGCAAACTGGAACTTGAAATCTACTGATTTTGTAGGAGTGGCTACCTAGAAAATCCATTAATTATTTCACTCCTTTGTAATTAATTGTACACTTTATTTGACCTTTTTTTAAAAAAAAAACACACCTTATAGTGTAATAACATAGATGTATCAAGAGAAGGAAAATATGGCTAAGTACAGGCTTAATGTGAATCCAAGTATAACAGACAAGTTAAGTTCTGCCTCTCTCTAAGAGTGAGCAATGGGAGCAGAAGGAATATTGGTGAGAGACTGACAGTTAAAGCCATTATTTCAGTGAGAGGAGAGTTAGAACTGACTGACTAAGGAACTGAAAGCTTAAGCCAGCATGTGGCAGAACAGCAGCCTGATGCTGGCTGGGAGAAAGTCAACTTGTAACAAAGAATCCTGAATGCCTGACTAGATCTGTGGTTCAAAAGTTCAAGTACAGAGAAACTTTATAAGTGACTATCTGAATTGCTTTTAAGCCTTAAATAAAAGTTAGCTCCTTGTTTAATCCCGTGGACTGGATGTGTGTGGTCTCAGGGAAAGAAACAAACAAGCACATATACAAAACATCTTGAGGGGGGGGGGGGAGAGAGAGAGAGAGAGAGAAATGGTGGCAGTGTGTGATTGAAGAAGCATTGGCATCACAGTGCTGGAGTCTCTGTGAAGTGTCTGATTGAGGTATGATTCTTAAAGTGGCCGGAGCTACCCTGTCTGGTGGTGTCACTGAAACTGGGAGAGAGGACCTGGTATGTGAAAGGGTCATGGTTCTCTATATGTTTAAAAGACATGGGATAATGAGTGAACCGTGACTGCCTAACCTACCTGTAACCCAGAAGATCAGTTGTGGAAAATGGTAAGGTTTGTGAGTAGGGGGGTCACACCGTAGTTTAATTTAATTATGGTTAGTTTGTAAAAACAGGATTTAGTTTGTAAATGATCACTCAAACATGAGTTTGTCTTAACACATGCTGCTTTCATTTCCTTTGGTCTATAGCTGGGAGGACAGTGCTTGAATGTAAAACCATAGCTAAGACTAACTGTAGTTAATAAATCAACTTCAAACCATGGTTTCAGATTCTGGTTTGATACACCCAAACTAAAAGTATTTAGTGGGGTGGCCTGTATTCAGACTAACCATAGACAGTGAAGAGTAATGGACTCAGGAGACCAGGAATGGTGAAATCATGAAGCCTTTATTGAATGATTCAGCATGCCCAGTAGATGGTCAGAACAAGCATGCTTCCAGGGCTCCAGGGCCCTCATTATATGCTGGCTGGAGCCACACCTCCAGCCGCACCCAAAAGACCTGATAGGGGCTTAACATATGCACGTTTGTCATAGGTTCCCTGGAGGAGCCTTTGATTGCATTGGCTCTCCAGGGTGAACCTAGGTCCCACATTCGTGGAAGCTTTGAATCCAGATGTCTATTGTTCCTCCAGATTCAAGCTCCCCTCTCTGCCTGACCATGTGCGCTGGCTGTGCGGCGGGCGCCATTACCTGGGAGCACATGGCAGGCTGGTTAGAACACAGAGCATACTACATTACAGATAGTTAAGTAGTTTAATTAAACAATGATTTTCACTGATATCTGTGACTGAACCTGAAAGCACTTTATGTAGAGTTTATAAAGATAGATTAGATTCTGCTGTTGTACCCCAGGACATGTCTCTACCTAGCATTTTCCTTATCTGAGCTGTGAATTGATCTTGGAATTAATATTAGAGATCCCCAGATTTCAGGGGACTTCAGTATCCACTTCAAGTCTCCTTTGTCTAGTGTACAGAACACTGTGGTCTCCATAATGACCATAAGACTGTCTCAATTTCTTTCCAAACACACAGACAGGAAGAAATGCTATTTGTGGAAGTAATGACAATTAAAAAAAAAAAAAAGATCATCTTCAAGCCCCAAAGCAAACTGAAACATCTGATTTGATGTTCTTTTTTTATATAGCGATTTGTGGTGGGGAAGTTTATAACTACTATACTGTTGTGGACATCACTAGCTGATAAGGTATTGACTATAGGAGTGGACTCAAGATATTAAACAGTGGAGGAGTGTCCTTTAAATTCAGTTGGTTGTTCTGTCAGTGCTTTGGCATGCCCCTGGAATGAAGAGACAACCAGCCTGTGAACATGATTACCCAAAGGCTTCCTCTCACACTCGGGAGAACTCATTCAGCTCACTGGTTTACTGGGAAGACAAGGGTGGTGAAACAGCCAGGACACAGTCCTCTTTTCAACTGCCCAACAAATATCACATAGCAGAATGAGGCCATGGTCACACAGTCATTTTGATCAGGTTTCACCACTGTTCCCTCAAGCATTTAAAATTGCTGATCAGACACCTGCATCCATCTCCCGCACCAAAGTGGGCTCACTTGCACAATCCTCCCAGTTCCCTAGCAAGTTTTCCTACACCTGGAAATTCAAATACAGATATTTGCACTTTAAACCTACGATTTTGCTGATCTAGACAGCCATCTCTAGCAATGATCGTGATTAGGTTGTCTGAACGTCCTTCTCGCAATGTTCCCCCTCCCCAAGCTTCTGCCATTGTGCACATGAGCAATCCTGCGCTGAATAAATTCAGTGTATAAACATTCAAGCACACATCTAGACTCTAGTGCTCGGTTGTATGTTGTCGGTTAATTTTGTTCGCTGGGGGGGGGGGGGACCTGCAAAAACAAGGGACTATGGTGAGTTCCAGTGGGAGCAGTGATTCAGCCATGTGCATATGTGCATGTGCAAAGCCAAATAAAAAAAAAAAAACACAAACTACACCACCGCTTGGGCAGCACGACTAGCTGAATGGTGCCCAGAGCCTCATCATGCAATGAAAGTGGTTCAGGGAGGGATGTGTGATCATCCCAACCCGGAAAAAAACCAACACATTCCTGATCAACTCTATAGCAAGAACAAATTGGGATAAGCTTGCCATGTAACCACAGCCTTAGTTACAGTTTAATTCTGGGAATAAACTTTTGTGTGCATGCGCACTTCTTCAGATACATTGAAACAGACTTCACCAACCATTACATATAGGTTGAAAGGGGGGGGGGGGTTAGTTGCCAGGAAGACCTAATTAGAGTCAAGACGCATAAGTAACTGAGCAATAAGTTTAGCTAAAATTGGATTAAAGCAGTTGGTAAAACCTGTGGATAGCAGCAAATTAGCATACAGATAATACTGTATTGTCCCTTTTATAGGAATATTCGATCTCATTTTATTACTCCATTTTTAGATGATTGATATATCTTGGTATTTTGCTGTTTTCCATAATGTTTTGTGCTCCCAATGCCAATAAAGGTTTGTTGTTGTTGTAATAAAAGAGTTAACAAACAGATGCAAGAACTGAATGACTTATCATGTATAGTGAGATAAGAATACAATATCTCTTTTAAACCCTGGGGGTTCCATTATCCTGAGTGTTGTAATAACACTCTGCCCTGAGCCTGCTTCGGTGGGGAGGTGGGATTTAAGTAAAATACAATGAATAAATAAATTATAACTCAGCAATCTCCTATTCTAGTCTGTTTCTGAACTTCCTTTGCAATAAAACAGCTACTTTGAGGTCCCCCACTGAGTGCCCACTCCATGAGGTTGAAATGTTCTCCTACAAGCTTCTCCATTTTGCATCTTGACTTTAATTAGCCCTTCCTGGCAACTAACCCCACCCCCACTCTCTACCAGTTTGTGAAGTCTGTTTCAATGTATCTGAAGAAGTCTGCATGCACAAGAAAGTTTATACCCAGAATTAAACTTCATTGGTCTTAAAGGTGCCACTGGATTCAAACTTGGGCTGAGGACAGACTCAGGAAGTAGAGTGGGAGAGCTCCACTTGTGAAGCAGGGGAAGGGAGCCCATTCAAACAGCCGCAGCTGTTCCCCAGCTCCCTTCTGTACTTACCTGCTTCCCTGCTGCTTCAGAAGGACACCAGCAGAAACTGGTGTCCAGGGGGCATCTGCCGCTTGTCTCCCACTTCTTGGTAGTGCAGACTGGAAGAAGTGGGAGTCAAGCGGAGGTAGCAGTGTGAACGCGCCATTGTGGAGATATGTGCATGAGTGCTCATGCACCCATGCCCCAATACAGGAGGTGGGGAGATTTTAAATTTCTAGACTGCTGATGTGGCCATGCGCATAGGCGCACATGCGCATATTGCCGAAACAGCCCCACCACGAGCTGTGGAGGCTGGCCCACCTGGGGCTGCTCCACGGCAGTCTGAACACTCCCTAATGGCATGCTCCCACAATACACTGGCCAGTGTGAATGGCCAGCCCTGGAGCACTTTCCCCCCGCAGCTTTTGGCCCTGGTTTCCTCCCACTCCAGATTGCCAGTCTGTCCTCAGCCTTTGTTCTGTTGCTTTAGACCAACACGGCTACCCATCAAAATTGCTTAGAAACTTGAAAAGAAGTTAGACTAAAAGGGTCAAGTTCATCCATGTTATCCAAAACCATAGAAGCCAGATATAGCTTTATGAGTACTTGTAATCATTCTTTCAGCAAGGATTTCACATTTAAGAATTTGGAAAATTGGGCTGCTACCCAGTATGACTGAACTTTGGTTAGTTTAATTTGTTTAATCTAATAAATTGTTGCAATAGTTTTCTTCCTTTCTTTTATTTTATGATAGTTTTTCCATCTCTTCTCTGTACATCTGTTATTTAAGATGTTCTTTTTAGAAAAAAATGAAATGCCATTTTCCAATAGTTTTTTTAATGTATTTCAGAAAATGAAAATATTATGTAGATATTGTACATGCATCTGTCTTGAAACTAAAATACCATTTTCTCAATTTCTTCAGGAAGTTTACAGATCAGGTACAAGTTAGATAGCCATCAAGATCCTAACATCTTTAGCATCAATTTCAAAAACATGGCTGATGGGCAGCTTCACCGTGTGAAGATTAACAGACAAGAAGAAATGCTATTTATGGAGGTAATGCAAAAAATGTAGATGGTCATCAAAGGGAACAAGCCCCAAAGCAAACTGAAATAAATGAATACAATATAGCATGTGCTCATGGATATTTACCAAAACAAAAAAAAGCACAGCAAAATACACCAGGCTTCCACTGTACAGGGCGAATCTTATTTAAGTGGAGTCTTTGAAGTTCACCTTTCCCCATTTAATAAAAAAAATTAAAATTCTCTTTCACAGTTCTTTATAAAAATGACAAAAAACAAAATAATTCCAGTTCCAGTCTGCCTACTAACAAATATCTATGACTGTATACAGGCAATAGTAGAAGTAGAACAGTGGGGTACATAGAAGTATGAGGCAGTATCCCCTATCAACAACTGAAAATTAATGGAAATGGAAAGGCTTGCTTTGGAGGGGAAAAACTTATTTTGCTTCATTTTCATAATATTGAGTTTTCTTTATAGTCAAGGTGAACATTTTTCCTGACATAAAATGGGAGGCACATTTAACTCTTAGTTGAAAAAGTTATATTTTCAGTGTGGAAGGATTACTTTCAAAGGAGATTTCCTTTATATTTCTACATGGATTATAGCATGCCTTCTTATTTGAGGATATAAGTGCTAACTCATCAAAGAATGCAACAGCCAGGCATCTTTCTCAGAGGGAAGGCAGTTCTGTGTCTGCATTAGCAATGGTAGAGCTCCCTTGGTTCTAATCATAATTGGCTACCAACAAGAAAACGCCTACTTCTAAAATTCACTAACTTTTTTTTAATATGGGTGTGCACGCATGTGTGTGTACATGTATGTATCTCTGCATATGTGTAAGTACATGCATGTTCTTAAACTATTGCTTCAAGATTTTGATGAACTGGCCAGTTACAGGAAACAACACTTTTTATAGGCAACAGTGTGACGCTCCATTTCTTTCTCTTTTTGCATTTTTAAAAGTTATAGTTATGTTATATAAATGATGCATGTGCCTGTGCATCCTTTTTTTTTTGGTACTTGAAAATTCCTGGCCAAGTCAGAAAGTAGGGTATTGTCTTATTGTTTTTAATTTCAAATTCCATTTAGTGATTAATTGACATGTACCGATGCATGAGCTACTTATTTTAGCACATACACTGAGAAATTAGAAGATGTGCAGGTGCAGTATCAACACACAACTTTGTAATATTATCAATTTAAATTAAGACCAGAAGACCATTTTCAGGGGCAAGTAATTTTTTCTTTAAATAAGCTGGCTAAATTTGTACATCAAAATTGTTGTTGTTGTTGTTTTACTTTTGGTGGCATACTAATTCTGCATCCGGGTATAAAGAAGAATTACCTGTCCATGGAAGTAGACTGGATACATTTATTTATTTAAAATATTTATTGTCTGTCTTTTTTCCTTATAAAGCTTAAGGCGGCATACAATATTACTAAAATACATAAAATAGATTACATAAAACAGAAAAACAAAATTTAAATCCATACTTTAGGACTACTATAATCAAATGAAGTCCTGAAAAAAAAATCTTCAGCTGGCTTCTGAAGATCGAAAGTGAGGGGGCCAGGCACAGCAACTTGGTAAGGTTGTTCCATAATTGGGGGGCTGCCACTGAAAAGGACCTCTCATGTACCCACGAGAATGAACTTCTTTAATTCATGGTTCAGTCAGGAGAGCCTCTCCCTGTGATCTTAATTCCTGGGCAGGAACATATGAGAGAAGACAGCCTTTCAGGTACCCTGGTCTCAAGCCATGTAGGGCTTTAAAGATCAAAACTAACATGAATTGGTCTGGAGAATGAAACAATAGCCACTGTAATTGCTGTAATATCAGGGTCACATGACATAGTATTCCCCATCACTATGTATGGGTGTGAAAGTTGGACAGTTAAGAAAGTTGACAAGAAGAAAATTGGTTCATTTGAAATGTGGTGTTGGAGGAGACTTTTGGGTAACTTGGACCACCAAAAAGACAAATAAGTGGTTTCTAGGTAAATTCAAGCCTGATCTCTCCTTAGAAGCTAAAATAACTAAACTGAGGCTATTGTACTTCAACAAAAGTCAGTGGAAAAGACAATAATACTAGGAAAAGCTGAAGGCAGCAGGAAAAGAGGAAGACCCAACTTGAGATCGATTGATTCAATAAAAGAAGCCACAGCCCTTAGTTTGCAAGACCTGAGCAAGGCTGTTAACAATAAGCCATTTTGGAGGTCATTAATTCATAGGATTGCCATAAGTCAAAAGCAACTTGATGGCACTTAGGCCGAGGACAGACTGGGGATCTGGAGCACCCTGCCTCCACTTTAGAAGCAGAGACAGAGAGGGCGTCCAGACAGCTGCAGCTATCCCCTGTCGCCAGCGCGGACTCACCCGTCCGCGAGGCACCCTGGTGCCGCTTCAGCCGGAGAAGCCTGGGAACTGGTCCCCAGGCGTCTCTACATGCATCCCCGGCGCTTCCCGCGGGTGTGAACGCGCCAATGGCGCATCACATCCACCGCCAGAAGTCTGAACGGTGGCCACAGCTGCACATAGCTGCGGCTCGCCCAGGCAGCTGGCAGCCGCACACCTCCGCCCCTCGCAGTCAGCGCGAACGGAGCGCCACGGGCTGCTTTTCCCGCAGGGCTTTTGGCCCCACGGCTGTTCCGGGGAGACCTTCAGTCTGTCCTCGGCCCTAAACACACACACACACACACACACACACACAATAAGGTTGCTATAGAAATTTTTTAAAAAATTAATTCCCCCCCCCCCACAACACACTAGCTCTTTCCTTGTGGCATTTAGTGTGCTTTGAGACAATTTTGGACATGAGAGCTTGTCCTTTCTGTACTTGGAGGTCATCCCTGGTTTTATCAGAGTTCAAGTTGTGACACAATACCTTGTGTTTATGCCTGGTTATAACAGCATCTGTTTATCCCAGGACAAGTGTGGGGTGAAACTGGGGTGACCTCAATGTAATGTGGAAACAAAAAATACCCTGAGATAATTACAGGGGTGAACTTAAATGTAGTATAGAAAGTAAGTTTGGGGACAGGGTTGAACCAGGATTTAAGGTCTAGAGCAGAATCACCCTTAGGGAGTTTTTGTCCTGGTCAATTTCACTCCTGAAGGATTTTTTTAATCCTACTTTACAGTCTTAGAGAGCAAGAACAGTATACTGTTCAAGGAAAAATAGATTGTAAAATGTTATTCAAATAACAAGGCATTGCTGTGCTGATCAAGTAGTGTTGGAGTTCCTGTGCTGTGTAGCAGGGTAGACATGTGGACTAGAAGATAAGAGATCTGGGTTCAAATCTCTGAGCTCCCCTAAAACTCCCAGGGTGATTATAGACCAGGCACATTCTATCTGCCTAACCTACCTTGTTGTGAAGATAAAATGGGGAAGAAAGAACCATGTACTTTGAGGTCCTCGAAGGATGGGTGGGATAAAAATATATTTGATAGATTGATTGCATTACTATTTTTTATTTTCAAGGGCATAAATGCTCATGCAGATAATTAAATATATACAACCTTCCCTAGTGTTTTTTTTTTTAAAGAGATTATTCAGAGCTTTTCCTGGGCATTGCTTAAAAGCTTGCCAAACCAGTCAGGCAAGTTACCATAGTGAAACAGAAATAATGAACATGTATACTACTATAGCTAGGGATGATTCTGTAAAGCTAGCTCCACATCTCAAACGTTTAATGTGTGCACCAAAGCCTATTATGTGCAGTTGGGAAGTGCATACATTTTATTACAGTGGTTATGAAAGAAAATATAAATTGATTGTGCCTGATTTTTAAATGTGTTACTACTTAAAACTTCTATACATGTGTAGAATTTGCACTTCTGCAAGGATGAATGAAAAAGATATCCAGAAAATATTTTTATGCCTACCTTGTTACACATTTTTCTGAAGGGACTGAAAAACTAGCTTGTATAAATCATATCTAAATGCAGTGGCATTGTTTAGACTATACTGTGCAAAAGCCACAGTCCAAAAATGTATAGAGCTATTAGCTGATGGAACATGGATACATACTGTCATAAGCATTTGAATGCAAGTAATGTATGTAATGATACAGGACTCTCATAGAATAGTATGTAATTGTTTCAATTTTAAAGTTCATTCTGAAATAAGGGAGCTCTTTTTTGTTTGGTAAGAAAACATTTGATGAGGCTTACAATTGATTACAAATGAATAAAAAGGAACTATCTGCACAGATTATAACAACAGCTGTCCATTGCTTAAATATCATATTGGACCCAATAACTGTGTTCAAAAGAGGCGTGTACTAAGTTCATTGTAAAACAGTTATATGTGTTTTAACCAATGGCACAATATTTGAGTATTGCTCTCTTAAATATTATGATGTCATTAATGAGTTTTTTCTTGTTGTTCCCCTGCCTCTATTTGACCCTTGCCTTATGGTACATATTCCCATTGAATTGTCTCCCATTATGCTACTGTTTGTGTCTTGCTGCACAATTGTGAAGGTTAACCAGAATGAAAGGATGAGATTCAGATTGTCTTCAGATACGCAGTTCAATGCAATCAAATCCCTCATACTTGGCAAGATCTTAGGTAAGTACAGTTCTGCACTTTCCCCCTCAAGGCATGAATCATAAATGTCATCACACCATGTAAAAAAATAACCCTAATCTTGTTGAAAAACATTTCTTTTTAGCATTTGATTAGGCAGTGAGTGACAATCAAGGTGTAAGTTTCATTCTTGTCAGAGTGCATTGATAATCACTGGTAAGTGCTTCTAGCAAGATGAGCAAGTGGATTCCATTAAAATAATTTCATACTTATCTTTTCCATTTTGCAATCAGACATAATGAAACATGGCATTTTCAATACAGACTAACAAAGAAAAGGCTAAATCACACTCAAATCATAGGTAAAGACAATGAATTAGTCACTAATCAGTTGCCTAAGCTGCAAATGTTCCTTCTTTTTTAACAGTGCAGAATTGAGAATGTCGTCACAGAAGTTCAGTGTTCAAATGAATTAATCTATAGATGGTGATCAAGGATTTGATTCAACAGGCCCCAACACAGTCATCATCATATCATATTAGAGTGATATTCTCTTGCAGTAAGAACAATCAGAGTGCATCATGGCTCCTCCTAGTGCATATCTATTGGGAAAAGATGGATTTGTCTCTGACATTTACATGCTATAGACCAAAAGTACAACTGAGTTTCTACTAAGTTTATAAACTGTAATGCAACTTTAATGTTCTTCACTTAATATCATCTCGAGTTCCCTACTAATCAACTAAGAATCAAAGTATGTTATGAGAGAGGGAGAGTAAACGGGGAAGATAACTGACTTGATAAACACTAAGGGTTTGCTCCCTAGATGCTGCAGTGACCTTGTCCTGGGTGACTCTGGTCAGGCCTCATTCAGGTACAGGCATACACTTAAGAAACCCTAGGCATCTAGTTAGCTTTCCTATACCAGATCACTGAACTCCAGGAATGCGATAGGTTCATTCTGTGTATAGTACACAAATAAATAGTATTAAAGAATCTCTATTTCCATTCTAAGCATTTCATTAAAGCAAAAGTATTGTGTTCTTAACATAGACTAAACCATTATACCTTCATCCATCACTGTTACATAAATAATTAAAGGAGTGCGGTTACATGAGTCCATAAAAGTTTCTTACCCCAAAAGTAAGCAGGTCACAGGCAAGGTACTTTTTCTGAGAAGTTCTTGATCAATGCAACTTCCCATATTTATAGACTTCTAAAATCATCTCCTAACAATAGCTAACTGTCCCCACGGTCACATTCTTGGCTAACTTATAATTTCAAACACCATAAATGGTTATTTACACTTAAAATGTCTTCCTAGAATATATTTAAAATGTTAATTCATTCTCTCTACATTTGTTCTTAACAGAATCTATTTAAAAGTAATGGTTACAAATTTCTCATACATATGACTCTCTCTGGCCATTAACCAATCCTCTCATCCTTGAATCATCTCTTCACTTCTGTGAAGCTGGACATTCTTGCAGTTCTTAGAAGCTTCTGCACCAGGACCAGCACAAATTGTATCTATTGATAGATAATGTGTTAGACAGCATCTAATCTACACAAGGCCATATAGATGTTAGTGGTAACTTTGTAATCTTCTTACTGATCTTCAAGACTATTCTATTCTGGGTCTCTAGACTCCCTTCTTGGCACACTTCCCTAAGAGGCCAGGTTTGTTATGTTTATATGTGCCACAACATCCTCTATGATCTTTTGGTCAAGTCCAGCAATTATGAAGAAGCTTAATTGAGTAGTACATGAGGCATGCTACAAATTTCCATCATGGATGAAAAACCAATGAGATGGATATTGTGAATGTTACTGGTACCTGAATGGAGTAGCTTTTTTTGTTATTGTTTCACTTTCCCAATATAGATTCTGATATCAAATCTTGTCTGTGCCTCCTCTGCCAAACTAGCAAACTTTAGCATAAAGTGCCTAAGCAATCTTGAGTGGAAAGCTACTCATTTACAGTATTATCAATAGTCCTCTTATGTTTGGTGCTGCATTGGTACTGCTCCACTTTATCAAAGTTTAATATAGGAGTATCAAAAATGTCTTTTATGCATAGCCATTAGTAGATAACATACACTTATGATCCATACATGAGAGAGAAATCAGACAACATTGATATGGGGCACAATGATGCTTATGAATTTGTCTTCATGTGAATTCTTACAAAATCTGTGAGTTCTGAATTGCCTGATCTAATTTTTGAAATGGCAGTGATGCTGTGGTGATCTAACATTTCCATTTTTAATTTCCAGGTTTGGTTCAGATTGCTAGGCATGCATAGCTTCCCACAGTTTTCAGTTCGCAGCTTGTTTTGTTTCTTTACAGGATACTGATGAGCATGCACACCTGAATAGATGCATATTCATTCTGTCATATCAAAGAATCACAAGTCAATAGGCAATCCAGTTTAACAAAATTTCCAGTGCTTGCTCCAGAGCCAACCTGGTCCATAGCACCTGCAGCCACACTTACAGACACACAAAGGCAAAATCAAACTCTAGATCTATAACCAAAAGTTCTGTGTTTTAGCAACATAGCAGCAAATGTAGCTTCTCTGTTGTGATTCATCTTCAAGAGCCCTGTATTTATAGTAAACATTATTCCAGGTATAGGATTGCAACACATGTTGTTTATGACTTTTGAAATAGCTTGTGGCAAAGATATATCCACTTTAATGTTAGCAAGCATTCAAAATCTTTGTGTGGAGGAGAATTGCACCAGTCATTTGTGCAAGGTGGGAGCTGTAGCTGTAGCTGTAGAAAACAACAGATAAAACTATGCTGCTTAGAATAGATTATTAATGTTGCACCAAACATAGATAATCAGTCTATTAATGAAAATAATTGAGCAATATAATTTTATATGGCATGGAATATGTTAAAAATAGATTGAACCAAGATATAATACATCAAGTGTTTGATACACATACATACACAATAACATTGCATTTTACGTTTCTGTTCTTGAATGCACTGATCTGGAATTTGGCATAGACTGTTGAAATATGCCTCTCTGATCTTTTGGATCATTGAAATATGAAGGCACAGGAGCATGAATAGTCTGAAGGAGTCTTTTGTAACAAAAAATGACATCATACTGGTTACTCAGTGACAGATGGAAAACTACTTGTTTTCTTTTGCAAAACTGAGAGCACAATTCTGGGGGGAGACACAGTCAGCACAGGGAGTTGACTGACCCCCACACTGGCATAACTCAGAGTTACACTGGCATATGGAGCATTTAGGCAAGTGCAGGGCATGAGTGGTGCTACACCATGCACTTCCACTGGCACAGCTGCACCACAGCCACACACCGGCAGAGTGATGGCATGAACTTTTGTGCAGGTGTAAATGTGCATGTTCCATGGGTGTGGTGCCATTTAGGCAGCTTCTTAAGATTATTCAGCATGGGAACGCCCCCAGAACAGGCACAAAATTGCACCAGCAAAAATGCCAGCACAGCCCATTGGCAGCCATGAATACTCTTAATTGACCACACACACACACACATGCACACATACGCAGCTGCAGCCATGTCCACAGGAACCCAAGCAGCTCAGGATACTGACCAAGTGCGCATCCAGTCAGCACATACATCCCATGCTGCACCCTACCCTCTTTGGCACCTAATCATTCCCCTCACCCTACAAATGGTTCCAGAAGCTCGCCTCATAACTCCAGAAATAGGGCACACAGCATGGAATGCTGTCTGACAGCTCCCTGCCATGCCGACTTAGATCAAGTGCACATACAGACCTCAATGGTGGGCAAAACAGACAGGGCACCTAGCACCACTGAGAGAGCACTTGAGGGAAATACACCACAGGGAGTGCAAAGTCTCCCAGATTTCAGCCCTCACAGGTACACCAGCTCATCCACCCAAGGGGCACCCATGCACAAACAGGTAAGCAAGGCACCCCTTCCTGAACTCCCATTTCCCCTCCAGGCCAACAACAGTGGCAATGAGCGACACTGGACACAGTGTCTCCTACTCCCAAAACTAGTGCAGGGGACAAAGAGTGAACCCAGATGCACATGGACCCTGTGTATCAGACATGTAGGTGTTTCAGGAGCCACTGAAGGCAGCTGCTAGGGAAGGTGGCAAAGATAGCGCCAGTGTACTAGCCTGCTTGGCAGCACTAGCCAGTTGGCAGCACTCCCCCTGCACAAAACACAGCAGCAGATGGGGAGCCCCCTCTTGTCAGTCTGGCTGAGGAGTGACCACACCACTCGTAACCCAGCAATAGTGCCAGCATCCCCCAATGGTGTGTGTGTGTGTGTGGGGGGGGTGCCAGCAGGCCCACATGGCCTTTCCCCTCCCAGGACCAGGGCTGTCCATCCCTAGCCTATGTCTTTCATTGGCAGTCTATCAAGCTGTTCAAGGAGGGCAGCATCCACCTCCTCATCCTCATCAGGAGGTCTGTAGCAGACTCCAACCACAATGCTGTTCGTCCTTCCTTCCCTTAACCTCATCCAGATACTTTCCTTCCAGTATTTCCTGAAAAACAAACCCTCTCCTCATATACAGTGGCACCACCTCCTCTTCAACCCTTTTGGGTATTTTTTTAACAACTCATATCCATCCACTACTACATTACAGTCATGGGAATCATCCCACCAAGTCTCTGTAATGCCTACTAAATCATATCCCTCTGTCTGCATTAGAAGCTGAAGCTCTTCTTTCTAATTGCCCACGCTTTGGGCACTTGTACATAGACACCTGAAAACTTGCACCTTTGACTCCATTAGACCTGGCCCTCTCAGGTGGGCCTCTGTTGCCTGCTCTCCTTCATTTAAATCCCTGTGTTGGTTGTCTCCTTCCCCTTGGCCATGCGGTCCATGAATTAATTAATTTATTTATTACTTCTGCTTTTACCCCACCCTCCCCGCTGAAGCAGGCTCAGGGTGGCTCACATAAAACCAATAAAACAATATATATCTCAATTAAAAAAAAACATATATATACAGACTACATAATAAACAATTTTAAGCCATTGATATTGATGGTGGTTCACTGAATAAAGTGCATTACACAGTCAGCTGTACTACCGCTCTAGATAACTTTGCACTCTAGGTCGGCCCAGAGCATAGCTGATACGGCGCTGCTCCTATTGGAAAGCCTGCCAGAAAGCCTCTACATTCAGGCTGTAGAAGTGGTGATGAGGGGGGCAATGCGGGCTATGTGGGTGCAGGCCATGGTCTCCGCAATCTCGGGGAAGCCACCAAATGCTGCAAACCCTGCCCTGATTGGCACCAGCTCACCCTCTTAGGTGGGAAACTGTACATGCTCCTGAAGATGGGCAAATATGGCATCCAGAAAGCTGCTAGCTGAGTATGGGATACCTCAAGGACCTCTATCACAATCCCCTGGAAGGATCTGGTGGCCAGGAAACTCAGGGAGAGCAGAACCTTCTTCAACATGGTGATGGCACAGGAAGCGTGAGCTTGGCCCTGGAAGGCAGGGACCTGGATGGAGGTTGCTGATGTGAGGTCAGTACTGGTGGACACAGCACCTCCTCCGCTGTTGCTGTGCTGGTAGCAAGTGGATATGGCAGATACCTAGCATGGGTGGCAAGAGCAGAAGCACCATCCCACCTGCAGCTGGCCAGGCTCTGTGGAAAGTGGGAACAGTGTTCATAAGAACATAAGAGAAGCCAATGTTGGATCAGGCCAGTGGCCCATCCAGTCCAACACTCTGTCACACAGTGGCCAAAAATACCAGGTGCCATCAGGAGGTCCACCAGTGGGGCCAGGGCACTAGAAGCCCTCCCACTGTTGCCCCCTTATGTTGTGAAGGGCAGCCAGGGCCACGTTCTTCCATGCTCCCAACACCCACCCGTCACTACATCCCCCCCACTATGTACCCCATCTCTCAGCAGCTTGGTGCCCATTGCCTACAGTCCCCTCTTGTCTGGTGATGGCCATGATGGAAGCATTTGGGTTGGTACAGGAAGGCATCACCAGTTTCCCACAGTGGACTGGCCACATTCCCCTGTGTGTGGGTGGCATGGCTGCTGCAACATCTGATGGCAATGTTCCCAGCACCATGCCTTCTGTTTGTAATGACAGGAATTGTACTTATTCTTCTCTGTATGTTTTTAAAAATAAAATTGCAATATCTGCATGAAAAACATGTGTCATTATTGAGAAAGTAGTATATATATTTTTATTTCGTCCATCTTTTTTACCTAAGGGTATGTAATTTTATAGAACTTACAACTATCTCATCAGCATCCAGCATAACTCACAGGTTTGTTTGGAATCATGCAAAGATTGATTGATAAAAACACGAGTCTGACATTTTGCCATAACCTAGCACAATCTTCACTTGACAAGTTAAAAGAGCTCTGTGTGCCATTATCCTGTAGATAGGAACAAATTAGCATACAGGTGTTTACTAAAACAATAGCAGTGATTATCATTGCCAGAAAGGCATTGGCTCAAAAATATTCTAGAATATTTGCTAGGTCTGATATAGTAATAGATTATGGGATAAGAAATGGATTTGACTTTATAAAATGAAGTTTTTCATTATTTTGCAAGGAAATGTGCCTCCTGAGGGCTTATCTTTTGTGCAGTGAATATTACATGCCTTATACTTCATATAGAGTAGCTTTAGATACAGAAATTTCTCACAGTTCAAAACTTCCCTTATTGAATAATGTCATGTAAAGAGTATACATCTAATTGATGAAAAATTCAGATCTAGAAATCAATTATATGAATAAATCTTTTTTTTTTCAGTGTGAAAAGATTTGGGGTTATACAGAGTAATGAATGTATTCATGGTTAAAATTATTTTCCATGAAAATCTGATTGTTATGACAAATAGGATATGTAGTAATTTGAATTATCTGAAATGGGTTCTATATTTTTGCTTTGAAACTTGCTGTAGTTAGAGAAAAATACATCCCTCAGTAGGCTAGTGGCTTTCATTCATAGTATTTTTTTTAAAAAATGGAATAGATTTGACGATATTTATTAAAGGCAGACAAAAATGGAATATAGCAAATTTGCACGTTGCCATAGTATATAGACTCTGAGGAATACAGGTTAATTATTCAATGATTCTCCTGTCTCTTTGTTTTGTACATTTGCTGTATGATTAATTGTGTTCTGTTTCTTTTGATTAGTGGAGAATAGTGATGTAGACCCAGATACTCTGAAGGCTAGCTCTCAGGGATTTGTTGGATGTCTTTCTTCAGTGCAATTCAACCATATTGCTCCTTTGAAGGCTGCACTGTACGATTCCAGCTCAGCTCCGGTTACTGTAAAGGGACATTTCACTGAATCCAAATGTGGCACTTTAACAAGCATTGACTCAGCATCAAGCGAAACAACCCATTCATTTGCAGGTATCAAGCATATGAGTGTCATTTGTTTTATTTTCTGTAACAGAACATATAAATAGGTTCACAATGTCAGTGTTGTAATGTTACCTAGCACTATCAAGGATAATATGCATGGGTACCAGGTTTTTCTAATCTCCCCCCCCCCCCCCCCAAGAAACCTTTGCATTTTCTCCTCTAAATGTTTTCTGTTTTATTAAGTAACACATAGTGTGATTATTTCTTTTAAAAAAACAAACTTTGACCTAGATAGCATTACATTGACAGTATTGTTTATGTACTCCTTATTTATGACTATGTGCAGTACAAGCTTTGTTGCCCAGCACTCTTGAGGATGGAAGTTGCCAGTTAATTAAATGTACCATATATTTAAGCTTATTGCTCTGAACCGCCACAATGTAGAAGAATTCACGGTGACCAAACCCCATCCCGATGGGAACACGTTGGCAACACTTGGAAAGGACCCTTCCCTTTCCACCAAACCATGGAACTATCCTATACAGCTGGCAGAGAAGCAGGCCAGCTTCCTGATAGCCCTCAAGCAAACCTGGATTCAGTGGGGGGGGGGGGTGCCGGGGTGGAGAGAAGGAAGCACCCAGGCAGAACTGGAAGCTATGGCTCGAGTGGCAAAGATGCAGGGGTAGTGGGGTTCAGAGGGAGGAGCTTGCCTGCAGGTGAGCTTGGTTAACTGAACATCCTGGATAATCAAGTCCCCTAAAACAAAACTGTTACTATAATTACATCCAGTATGTTGTCCTTAACTATGTATGTGGATTTCTTGAGAACTCTTGTGTCTGCTTGTCTCTGTCATTTTCCTTATTTTTGTTTCTTCTACAGATCATTCAGGACCAATAGATGAAGGAAAACCTTTAGCTAATGCACTAACAAATGACTCTGCAATTATTGGAGGTAATTGGGACTATAACAGCCCTGCTGATACTATTTTTAAAGAACTTTTTATCACAAGCACCAGTATACACAACTGTGTTTTAAAAACAACAACAACAATGTAATTATTTCAATAATCATTAGCACAAGCAATTTGTCTTACATTTTTTGGCATTTCACAAATTGTACACTTTATAGAAGGTTGGACACAATTTTTTTGTAACATTGAAAAGCATTCACACTGTTGAAAACTTATGTTCTGTGAAGCATTATTGGCCATATCTCCCATACACATACTGAATACATATTCAAGTATGGCAGTGTGGCTTGAAATTTTACAGAAAAGATGGGGTTAATGTATTATAAAAACCCAGAGCCCATCTTTCCTACGTGAAATGCCTTTTAGTGTTTTTAGGACACATTTATTTGATCACTGTATTGTATCATAGTTAATCATTTCTGTAGCAAAGTATAAAAGGTAGAAAAAGAGGTGTAGAAGTTCATTAGTATAACTCAGCATAACTTATTTGCATGTCACACCCCCTGTCATTTAAAGATGCCTCCACCTGTCATTTAAAGATGCCTCCACCTGCTAAAGTGGGCCAGCTGGGAAAGCAAAAAAAAAAAAAGATGGGTAGGCATCTTTAAATACCTCTCCTTTGCTTCCCCAGCCAGCCTGACAAGGCGCACTGGTTGGGGAAGTAAAGGGAAGGCTCTTAAAGGTGCCTCCCCAACCTTTCTTAGCTTCCCCAGCCAGACCGCCTTGGCTCCTTCAAGGGTTTCCCCAGCCAGCCTGCAGCGGCGGCACAATCACTCCATTGTACCCTATGGGGCCATAGGATACAATAGGAAATCATACCACTGCAGCAGCACGACTCTAGAAAGGAGGGGTTTAAACTTTAAAACACTTCTGTCTTCACTTCCCCAGCCAGTGCGCCTTGGCAGGCCACCTGGGGAAGAGAAGGGGAGGCTTTTGAGGATGCCTCCCCCCCTTTCCCAGCCAGCCTGCCAAGGCACATTTTGGCAGGCGGGCTGGGGAAGGGTCTTCCCCAGCTTGCCCACTTAGGTGGGCAGGCCAGGGAAGGCACGGGGGGGGGGGCGCTCCAAGCCTTTGCCAGCTTGCCTGCTTAGGTGGGTGAGCCAGGGAAGGCATGGGAAGGCATTTAAATGCCTCCCTGCTCCTTCAAGGGCGTTCCCTGGCTTGCCTGCCTAGGCGGGGGGACAGGGAACGTGGGGGGGCTGATGGGGGGGCTGATGGGAGTTGGGGGCATGGCTTGCCGCTCCTGGGCTTGTTACTGCCAAAACAGTGTTCCTTCTCATTCTGGCTGGAAATGAGCCCTGATCACAACAATCCTGGACATTAGACTAGGCTGGATTATTTTAAGAAACTTTCTTGCTGAGCAGAAAATGTGATTCTCTCAGCTAGGGATGGGCGTGAACTGGCTCACAAACCAAAGTTCATGATGAATTTTGGGCAGTTCATGGTTTGTGAAATCAAGTTTGTGGAAGATCAACTGGCATGGACTTTCCATGAAGCTGAACGTGGAGGCTTGTACCAGTTCATGAGAGGAGACATTTCCAGACAGACTGTTTCTGCTCCATCAATATGTTGACATAACGTCAAACCAACAATTGGAGAGCATGTAGAGGAGTATCTGAGGGAAGTCCACTGCAACTTTAATATATCTTGCTTGCACAGGATCCATTCTGTAGACTCCTGAATCTGCGCCTGACAAAATGACTGGCATTTTGACAGGTGCAGGTTCAGGAGTGTATCAAAAGGACTCTTTGCAAGTTAAAGACACCAAATTTGCAGGGGATCTCTAGCTGTCCTTCCTCTACCTGCCCCCCAGGTTTGGTGAGGATTGAATTTACAGGGTTTGAGTTATGCCCCCCCCCCAGAAGGTGCCCCAGGAAAGTGCTTTTTGGAGAAATGACCGCCTGTTATTTCCCCAGAAAGCATTTTCCTCGCGGCGCCTTCTGTGTGGGGCCATAACTTTGAACCTGTAAATCCAGTCCTCACCAAACTTGGAGGGCAGGTAGAGGAGAGTCAGCCAGAGATCTCCTGCAAATTTGGTGTCTTTAGCATGCTGGGGGGGAGTCTGCCTCCTTATGAACCTCATGAACTGAACCAGTTCATGAGATGGCTAAACATTCATGACGGTCCATGCTTTGTGAACGGGGCATGCCATGAACCAAACTGCAATTTCCTGGTTCATGCCCATTTGGTACAAAAAATGCCAAATTATTATTATTTTAATCCTGCCTTCGTATTGCAAAAATGAAACTGCCAAAATAATACTTAGAGTATTTTAATTGTGTTATGCAACAAGATCTAAAATCTTACTAGATTTCTTATGGAACGCAGAATGTTTAGAAGAAAGACTATTTCTTGTCTCATTAGATCTAAAACTTTGCCATAGCATGGAACATACCTGAGAAAGGTCCAGGACTGCTTTACAGAATACAAGGAAGAGAGGATGTGTTAGTAATTTCAGGAAGTGTTTCTGTGCTTCCAGGTACTGGAGTGTATACAGTGAAAGAATCATGGATGTTCCCAGCTTTTGTATTCTGCCAACTGTACTTTCTGACCTAGGAAAGTTTATTTCTTGAGACATGGGACTCATGGGGGTAATAGTCACATGGTTCAGAAGGCTGCATTGGGAAGGGTCTGAAATTTCTCCCTTCTTCCTCTTCCCCCAAGAGAACTCTGCTCATAGAAGAGCCAGGAGGGCCCACTTCTCCCTCTCCAGTGCAGCCTTCTAGTCTACATATGATAGCATGTAGCTACCACAATCCTGAGAATGAACTTTTCCAGGCAGACTGCAGTATCTAACACACTATGTGAAATGGAAACTTGCACATCTCCATAGCAGAGTTAATAATCTGCATTTAGAGCACACGATTCCCTACAAGGAGGTTTGTTCATGCACTGGATTTGTATTCTGCCTTCCCATCAACGTTATCAAGGCAGCTAACAAAATCACAATTGCAAAGAATTTGCAATTCTCATGAAGAATCATTGTCAGCAAAATGAAAAATTGAGAGGGGGAGTTCCCTTGTGATTTCCTTCTTTGGCTACTAGTTAGTACTCTGTGGTAGGAGTGATGTAAAATAAGGGACTGAATAATTTTTCCATACTGGTACAAGCTTTCTGCAGTGTCAAAAGCATGGAAAGAAGGTATGCAAACCTCCTGTATTATCATTTCTCCATAGTATCTGAAACAGCCCAAAGTTCTGATGGATTAGTTTAAACAAAAATACTTAAGTTTCTGTGGTTCATTGATAGTGGTGAATACTAGGAGGTGATAAACTAGAAGTATAGTCATGGGCCTGAGATGCATGAACAAGTTTGGGAAGCCTGGCCAGATTCCATTTATTCCTGCTTTTAAGAACCATATTGTTTTAACTCAGTTCAGAATGAATGAAGAGGTCGAGTATACCTGAACAATATGTGTTTGGGGACTCAGAGTTCTCAAGAGAATTGCAGTTTCTGTGACTAGAATACAAACCAGTGTAAGTCTATAAGCTTCAGTGATAATTTTTAAGGAGTTATTCCATGATACTCAGAGTTTCTGATGGCATTATTTTCCCTTGGGAACAAGAGTGGAGAAAAAGCATTCTTTGCTGCAAATAGTTCCTCTACAATATAATTCATCCATCTAATTTCGATTGATTTTTTTCAAGAAGAAGAAAGAAAAGAAACCACATTGTATCCTTGATAGCCTCTAGTTAACTTCTGAATGGGATTCTTTGGTAAGGTCACAAGAGACGACATAAATAAGTGACCAACAAAGGAATTCAGTGGAATAAAACTACCAATTCCCACTGTGAGCTTAGTACTTACAACTGAAGAAGGTTAAAATAATGTTGTGCTCAAACAGGAACATGTGCTCACCTACACAGCTGCTGAAATAATAGTATCTTCTGCTCATCAGGCATTTCATTAAGGGCTTATTATCTTCATTAATCATTATCTTATAGTAACCCGAGCAATAGGTGATCAAAACTGTTCTTTGTGTTTCGCTGACAGGCCATTCCTTGCCTTTACATGACTGACAACCCAATCCTAAGACCCTAGGACTCTTAGCTGGCATCCTATGCACACTGCAGAGAAGAGAAAAGCATACAAATGGCCTGATGCTAAAATGCAAAGACCATAACAATTGTATTGGAGTCCATGGGGACCCCCCACCACAGCCCAGTAACCATAATGCAGTGTTCCAGCTATGTTCCTGTTACTGGCGAAGATGGAAACAGCCAACCAGTGCACATTTTTGTAGCCATGTCACCCCCCGCCCTTGTCAGTATAATCTTTGTGTGACAGTGCAGTGATATCCTGCTGGCACATCTACAAGTCCACCCTTTTCTGCACTGAATATATTTACTGCTAGAAACTGTTGAGGAGGGAGAGGTTGCTGAAGCATAGATACTTGGAAGGACAGGGTGAACAACTGTAGCTGTCATAGCCTGAGTCAGGAGCTCCTCCTCCCATGCTTACCTGAGTGGGATCCATTGTCCTTCCAACCCCAGCTGAGAGGCTTCTGTTAGTGTCCTGAAATACAGCCCCTGTAAAGGTTCCAACCAGAGCACTGTTAGGCAATAGCCTATAGAATGTTTGTCCTCTTCCTTGACTTTTTGTGCAAAGTGCTTCTTTTTAATACAAAATGCATCACCAAAGTCCTTCCATATAAATGTGTACAAAATCTTAGGGATCTACCAGCATAGAGGTTTAGTCACCATCCAAAGCCCTTTAGAGATGGAGGATTGGAATTGCTCTGTCCATCTCAAATACTTCCTCAAAAAATAGTCATGAGAAAACAGAAAGAGTCTTTACAACTGAGGTAAGAGTAATTCTATATTAAAAAGTCTATTTTGGATGAAATAAGGTAAGACCCTATTTATTAATTATATTGTTTTCAGTAAGCTCCTCTTTGAGAGAAGCTGAAAATATTATACTTAGATGGGATATAATATGACACCTGTAATATTGTGTAACATTTTTGGAACAAACAGTTTCCACTGCTTGAAATGTTAGTCAGCTTGCAAACTTTTGCTCTCTACGGTACAGATACCCTTTGGGACAACATATTGGACTCTACATTAAGTGATATATCCAATGACAGCGGTTAAGGTGAAATTTGATACGTTAACATCAGTTTTAAATTGCTTTGACAATAATGTTGAAAAGCTTGTTGCAAAATCTTTTTGCCACAGGAAAAAAATGTTTTAGTGAGACATTGAAAATCTACTTTATGCCCCAGGATAATGGAGTGACTATTAAAAGTTCTTGAGATTGCAGAAAAGGATACGTCCATTGAAAGGCTGAAAACCCAATTTCCCATTTGACTGGAGAAAAAAATGGAATATTTTATTATATATGGAAATTTGCACTGTATTGCAGTTGTATTTAACAGTTTAGGTAAAAAGAAAAACCTGTGATCACAATAGACAGTCTTGCTAGATCAGTCCAAGGGTCCATTTAGTCCAGCAACCTGTTTCCAACAGTGGCCAGGTGATCAAAACCACAGTGGAATGTGTGAGAAACACAGCCATCTCCCTTCCATTTGGGGTCTTCTGAAGTACAGTTTCCACATGCAGATTCCTCTGCATTATAATAAGTAGCTATTGATAGAGCTATCTTCCTTTTCACAAACATCTGAAACACTACTACATTACTACTCCATCTTGTAGTAATGAAATCTTTAGGATTATGCATTGTGAAAATAATATTTTTAACTGGAATCTGCTACTGCAACTATCAATTTCATAGTGATCCCAAGATCCAGTAAAATTAAAGAGGAAGAAAAAAGTTCTAGCTTGCCATTTATTTTCTTCACTTTGGGGCTTTTTTTTTTTTAAAGAGGAACTGGAACTCTCAAGAGGGAAATAAAGTTTTTAATCTGTACACTGAAAACACTTGAACTTTTGAACATTTTAAAAAGAATTTAGTTGAAGAGGTTCCCCCAGAAAAAAAGCCTTGCTCCACACCATACATAATTTTATAAATCTCTTGTCATTTTCTCAATTAGAGTGTTAATGAACAAAGGCCCAAATGCTTTAGCCTCATAATAAGTGTTTTCCAAGCACTGATCATTTTGGTTGTCCTTCTCTGCCACATTTTCACCTCTACTGTGTTATTTAATGGCCAAAATTGTGTACATTCTATGAAACACTAATGGAAGATTGAGGTGGAAGTGGATTTTTCGTGCCTTCCTCTTTTCACAGTACCATCTCACCTCTTCCGTCAGTGGAGCCCTTGTAACATAGCTGGCAGAACAGGTGGAGGAGACCATTTTGCCCAGTGCAGCTGCATGGGAGTTCACCAACACTTTGCACCACTCTGTCATGGCTCGCTGACAGCTGACCAAGGGAAGGGGAGATGGGAAAACCCACTTCTAACAGTATGAGTTTTGCCTAATGTGCATCACTTTATATATATTTAGACTTAAATCTCATTAGCCATTTTGTTACACAGTTAGCTCCTTTTTGAGCCATTTATAGTATGTTTGGATTTTTTTCAGCATCCTGAGTAAATTGTGTCATTCACTAGTGTTTATCCCACTGCCCAGCATCTTTCACTTGTGGTGAAGACCAACATAAAGACCAAAAGTGAATTCATTCATCTTCCCTGCCGTCATTCTTTTACACCATTGCAATCTAAGAGCCCATGCATCTTCTTCACTGTTTTCCTGATCCTTAGGTATATAAAAAGACTGTTTTTATTGTGTAACATCTTCAACACATACAAGCTGGTGGTGAAGGATGCTCTGGGGCTGGGGAGCACTGTCAAAGCCACCTGGGATGCTGCCTCCCTTGAGATGCAGTCCTTGTTTGAGACTTCTTGCGCAGCATCAGCTGCTGTGCGAGAGGCAGGGGGAGGGGGATGAGGAACTCCACCTATGCCATGATTGCGCATTTGGTGGAGCAGAAGAGTCCCACGCAGGATGTCATCTTCTCCTGAACAGGGAAGAGGAGCTCAGCATCGGCTCCAACAACTGACTGACCCTCTTCCGAATGATGCATGTCCTCAAGCCCTTCCAGGGCACCACCAATGACATGCAGTGCACCCATGTTAGCTGAATTGCTTTAATTTAAGCTTAGCAATTGGCAAAATACTGGGTTCTTGCCAGCTATACCAAGGTCCCGCCCCTTCCGGGAGTTCCCAGTAAATAGGCAGTGAGGCTGTTGTTCAGTTTAAATGGTATTTACTGAAAATATCTTTTTCAAGCATACAAAAACAGAATCACACACACACACACACACACACACACACACACACACACACACAGGCCTAAGAAAATAAAGACAGAAAACAGCACTGTTGCATTAGCAGGGTTTTCGATGAGGGGTGATACGTTACCTATCCTGGAGATGGATCCTGGTTCCAAAATGGAGGGGTTAGAAGGGAAGAAAATGGGGAGCGTGTTCTGAACTGGCAGAAGCACACTTTTCTCTCTATAGCTGATCAGGCCCAGAGATCAAAAGATGGAGGGAGGATACTGGGATAGAAAGCTGGACTAGAGAGAATATGGAAGCAGACAGGGGTTGATGGGATGCTCAAGAGACCGATTGCAGGCTGCGCAAGGTCTTTTATTAGGTGGTCTTTGGGGGTGGTCTGCGCAAACCACATCCCCTTGACATACCTCTCAGGTAGTCCGTCCCTTCAAACCCTATCATTGGTTAAGGTAAAAAGAGGAGTGGTGGCAGAGGGGTGGCCAGTATTGAAAAACTATGACCTCAACAGGAACAGACACCTGGGCAAAGTCTGATGACTGGGGCCACTTCATTGTCTCTTAATGGCCCTAGCCGGCTGGCTGATGGCCTGACCATTAGTTGCTAGGTAACCCCGTTTAGCATAATCCTTGCAGGTATGTTGGAGGGGGGCAGGGGTTGACCAGCGTGATGTGACAGAAAGAAACTTCATGGCAGAAGGAGTCTTTGTCTCTGTCTTGGTGAACTATAGAGGTTGCCAGCCCCCAGGACTAGACTGAAGCTTCTCCCAGCAATGGAGAATGCCTGTAGCCCTTACAGCATAGCAACATAAGTTCAAACTTATGAATATTACGATCCATAAGAGCACTAGCAGTGCCTTGCTGGCCAACAACCATATGGCCAGTCTTTGGGCAAATCATCCCCCTGATTTGAGGGCTGTACTATGCACTGTCCTCTGCACTGGAGCCAGCTGTTCTTCCACAGGTCAGGGCTTTGACAGGTGGGCATCAGCACCAGGTTGCATCCTCTCTACAATAAAAGAGAGTACAAGCTTGCCTGGATAGACTTTGACCCCCAGATAAAAGGCAGCATTGCTCTCCTGAATACAGAGGTCTAGCAATGAAAGTGTGAGCTCTGCAAAAATTGTGAAGGCTACAGGCCAACAGATGTGGTCAGAAGAAACAGTGGGTGGAAGAATCTGTGGAGGAGTAGCCTCAAAGAGCTTTACCAGGAGAAGCCCCTCTACTGGTTGTCAGTAGTGAACTGGGAGGGCAGCAGCAGTGGGGATGCTAGTGCAATGGTGCAATGTGCAGTGGTGGAGGATTTGGCATATAATGGTGATGGAGTACCTCATCAAGTCCCCTGAGACTGCCAACAGCAATCCCCTGAAGTACTGGTCATGCAAGGCTGTCATCTGTTCTGACCTCTGTTGCATGGCCATGAGCCTTGAGTCCACCCCAAACCCCAACCCCAACAGGGGAGAAGAATCACAATCAAAAGTCACCCAGTAGCTAAGCCTTACCGCTCGGTATGAGCAGAGAGATGGGGTGGGTCTGAGCCTTGAGTCCACCTGACACCCAGCAGGGAAGAAGAGTTCACAATCAGAAGCAAATAAATGAATGTGTTCTGCGTCAGCTTTTAACAAGTTCCCTCCCTTTCTGCAAACAGCCAACAAACAACAGGATGTGGAGGTGACTGGGTGTGTGTGTATACACAGACAGACAGACAGACAGACAGACAGATAGATAGATAGCTTTCTGACCCCATAGAGCAGAATGGTAATTAGGCTGTTGGCAGCCAGCAGTGCCTGTTAAGCTTTGGAGGGCTCCAATTGAAGTTTCCAAGGCTGGAGAATTCTGCCTCCCCCCCCCCCCCCCCAAAAATTGCCTTGGAGTTTTGTAAACATTTTAATTGAGAGGAGACAGTCTGTCTGGAAATGTACCAACTCACGAACCACTACGAACTGCCATAAACAGCACCAAAGTTTGCGGGCACCCTTCCATGAACATCACTACTCAAACCATGAATTCATGCCGAACTTTAGTTCATGAGCTGGATCATGCCCATCCGTACTCTTGAACTGTGTTGACTTCCTGGGAACTGTTCCACTTGCATAGCATATAAAATGTTAGCACCATGCTCACTGTGCCTACTCAGTTCAACATCAGCTTCATCTCACACCAGATCATGGGTGCCATTTAGGATTAAATTTGGGTCACCTCCACTCTAATTGGCTCCATGAATTACTGCTCAGAATCACTTACTGTATTTGGATAGTTTGTTCCTTTAATATAATTTGAATGTTCAGTCACGCAATTAATGTGAAAACTGGAGTCACTATTAAAATTTTCTGCTTTGGCTGTTTCTGATTTTTTGCTTTGCCAAGCTCACTACCAGAATTAGGTCAGAGAGGTGATAGGTTTGCTGTTCTGAATTGTTTTTGGATCCTAGTACTTCAATCCAGAGTGATTCTATGGAAATGCCATAAGCCCATTAATTATATACCAGTAATACAAATTCCCAATGCTTGTATTACCCAGATATTTGGGGGCTTCTCCATACTCTAAAATTATTACTCTTAAAGGGGGATATATTTTGGATTCCTAAGCATTCATTTTCATACAACATCTTTTTTTAAACACATCGTTTATTTTCCTTTAAACTCTTACTTATTCTCCTTAGTGAAATGGGTTTAATGAAAATATTATCATTGTTTAACAGTGCAGTCCAAAGCAAAGTTTTGAGTGTGTTTATTAAGTGTTATCAGCTCACTTCTGAATTACGGCGACCCTATGAATTAGTGATCCCCAAGCACCTTATCATTAACAGCCTTGCCCAGGTCTTGCAAAGTGAGGGCTTTGGCTTCCTTGATTCAGTCAAACCACCTCATGTTGGGTTAGGGCTGCCAAGTCCCCCGGAAGAGCGGGGGAAACACCGATTTTGAAAGCTTTCCCCCGCTTTTCCAAGATTGGCCACCGGGGGGACAAAATGGCTGCCAGCAGGGGAACCTCGGAGCCTGCCCTGGCCAGCCTCTTGAACTTCTTAAAAGGGAAATTTCCCCTTTAAGAGCTGAGCCAGCTAGAGAGCCCCGCCCAGAGATTAAGGAGGGACTAAGCTCTTTCTACTGCGTGCAAGGTTGCTGCTAAGTAAACTGCTCCAGTAAGCTGGGGTCTGCGAGCTCTTTTCCTTCTCTGTCTCTCCCCCTCCCCCTCTTTCTTTTTGCTGTCTGTCTGTCCACTGTGGTTTTGTCAAAGGAATAAACTGTCACTTCCAAAGAGGTAAACATCACAAGGAGAGGTTGCCTGTAGAAGGTCTGGGAGTGGGATTGTTTAAAATGTCTTGTCGTGGCTGCTTGGGTCCCACCAATCCTCATTTCCCTTCTGCAAATAAAAGTTGGGATTCCTCATTTTTATGCCAATTTTCTGTTTCTTTCAACCGTGTCCCCCCCTCCAGCAGTAAAAATCTGCATTTTTAAAAGCATTTGTACATCAAGTAACCGGTATTTTAAATTAGGGATGGATCCAACTAGCTTTTCTGCTGGCGAAAAGGGGAGGACAAAGGTCCTCTTTAGCCACCAAAAAGCCTATGCTGGGGGGGGGGGAGAGAAGTTATGGGACTTACATGGACAACAGCTGGGTGAAACAAGGGCCAGAAATAAAACCTGGGAATTGGGCAAGAGTAAGTGAAAAAGCTGGCTGTCTGTCTCTCTCTCTCTCTCTCTGTCCCCATCCAGCAGAGGTCTATCAGTGGCTATTATGAGCCACAAGGTCTAAATGGAACCCTTTGTCTGGGGCAGTGATGCTCTGCATTCTTGGTGCTTGGGGGGTAACAGTGGGAGGGCTTCTGGAGTTCTGGCCCCGCTGCTGGACCTCCTGAGGGCACCTGGTATTTTTGGCCACTGTTGTGACACAGAGTGTTGTACTGGATGGGCTGTACTGGATGGGCCGATCCACTGTGGCTTCTCTCCTGTTCTTATGATATGAAAATCATATTTAGCACTTGTGTAGCACTTAGGGCTTCATATTCTGCCGAGATGAGGAAGGATTCAGTAGGGCCGTTGCTCAGTGATAGAGCATCTGCTTGACATGCAGGAGGTATCAGCCTCTTCAGCTAAAAAAGGATCAGGTAATAGGTGACATTAAAGATCTCAGCCTGAGACCCTGGAGAGCCACTACCAGTCTGAGTAGTCAATACTGACCTTGATGGACCAATGGCCTGATTCAGTATTAGGAAACTTCATGAGTTCATGTGGAAGCATGTGGAAGCAACATCACAGGATGTGACTTCACAAAATGATGTCACTTCCTTTCTCCTGGCTCCATCCCCAAAGTCTCCTGGCTCCACCCCCAAAGTCCCCAGATATTTCCCAAGTTGGACTTGGCAGCCCTATGTTGGGTCTTCCTCTTTTCCTGCTGCCTTCAACTTTTCCTAGCATTATTGTATTTCCCAGTGATTCTTGTCTTTTCATAATGTAATCAAAGCCAAGACCACAGCCATACAGCCGGGAAAATCTACAGCTATTATAGCCTCAGTTTAGTTATTTTAGCTTCTAGGGAGAATTCAGGCTTTATTTAATATAGAAGCAAAGATACATCTTTTTAAGTCCATTGAAGTCAGTGGGCTTAGAATTGTGTAATTATGTAAAAGGTATGTAATTTACAGAACAATATGTACTTTGGTTCTCCCCAAAGACCAGAGTGATTAATATGAACAATGCAAACTCATGTAAATAGGGGCAGCACACACATCATGTAAATGTGCAACCTTTGCAAAAACAAATGAAGTGGTTGAAAACAAATTCCTTATCTGATCATCAAATCCTTCCTCAACAATATCAGTTTACTGAAAATGTCAATTACAAAACAGTCAACTGTTTAAACCCATGCTTTGAATTGAATTGTTTTCATTCCAGTCTTGCACAGTTCCTGTAATTTCTACAGTGTGAGGAATTCACTTGATAAAATCAGGTTGTTGCTTTTGCTTCTGAGAGGAAGACTGGGAGAAAACTGCAGTAGTTGAGCCTGGGTGGCAGGTATTATTCTTAGTTAGTGATTACCAATCACTTCAAAATTACATGCTGCCACCAATTAAGTTTCAGTAATCTCCTCCTCACCTATGCTGCTTTGTGGTAAATGTTACATAATAACCAGTAGTATCATCCATCGCGAGCAACACCTGTGATGTGGGCTGGCCCTCAACGCAGCCTTCATGAAGCCATCCATGCTCAAATGGGAGCTTGTGGATCTCCTGACAAAAATATGTAACATTTCCTTAAAATCTGCCTCCATTCCTGAGCAGTGTTCCCTCTAAGCTGAGTTAGTGTAAGCTAGCTCACAGTTTTTTAGCCTCCAGCTCACACGTTTTTGTCTTAGCTCAGGAAGGATGGCTCCAGAGCTAACTAATGTATGCAGTAGCCAAATCGTTCGCTCAGAACTTTAATACCAGTAGCTCACAAAGTAGAATTTTTTGCTCACAAGACTCCACAGCTTAGAGGGATCATTGTTCCTGAGGACTGGAAGGTAGCAAATGTCACTCCTATCTTTAAAAAGGGTTCCAGAGGAGATCTGGGAAATTACAGGCCAGTCAGTTTGATGTTGATACTGGGTAAATTGGTGGAAACTGTTATTAAGGAAAAAATTAGCATAATAGGCCACACCCAACAGCAGAAATGCATTAGCATATTAGGACACACCCCTGACAGTGCAGCTCCCTCCCAGGATCAGCTTCCCCACGTGCCCCGTGGCTTGCAGGGTGCATGGGGACCCTGAAGGAAGGATGACAATTTCTGGATCAGCTTCATCAGGTGCCCCGCAGTTTAAACTGCCTTCCCTCCCTGGATCGGCTTGGCTTCCCTAGGCACCCCACAGCTTGTGAGGCACCTGGGGGGGGGGGGAGGCTGTAGGCATGGCAAACTCAGAAGCCAGCCGGAACTCCGTTCCTGTGTGTTCCTGCCCCAAAATAGCCCCACCCTCTCCCGTCCCCTCCCCCACTCTCAGAGCCGCCCCACATCTGCAGAACAACCTCCCTGCCCCCCATGTGCCCCCCGTGTGGATTTAGGGCCACTTGGGAATTAGATATATAGATATGGAGCAGAAGTCCATCAGTGGCTATTAGTCACAAAGTATAGAAAGGAACTCTCAATCTGGGGCAAGTGATGCTCTGTATTCTTGGTGTTTTTTGGGGGGGCAACAGTGGGAGGGCTTCCTGCCCCCACTGCTGGACCTCCTGAGGCACCTGGTGTTTTTGGCCACTGTGTGACAGAGTGTTGGACTGGATGGGCCATTGGCCTGATCCAACATTGGCTTCTCTTATTTTCTTATGTTCTAAATGCTGAACTTTTATCAAGTGTTCCACAACATCAGTAGCAATTTGCAAGCAAATTACAGTTTTAACAGAGGATAAATCACTACTCTTAGATATTCTAATCTTGGGTCTCTTTGCCTTCTCTGTCATATATTGAAACCTTTAGCCATAACCCATCCTTTCCCACACTTTCTACTGCTTTCATATGAAGACTTCTCATTTGACTTTTTTGTTCCATCACTTTGCCTTTAGTGCTTCTGCTGTTAGCATGGAGATACATGAAATACCTAGAACAAATCCCTTTTACTTTTGTTCAGTTCTTCCTAGGACTCATGATCCCTTCAGTGTCTGTTTCTGTATGTTCATTGTCAAATTCTACCCTATACCCACTTTTAGAATCTGAAACATTTTGCAACATCATCTGTATGGGACAAGTCATCCCAAACAAAATGCTTCTTAGCTGCTCTCAGCTTTCTCCTACATGTCAGTTTAAAATATGTGTTTCAGTCCTTTTATTATTAAGCAGCAGCACTCTTGTCAGTTTACACTGCACTTCAAGTGGAACCCAGTCCTTTTGTAACAGGCAAACCACTCTACACTCACCTCTTACGTCCTAATTCTCAAACCTCCAGTTGATACTGGACTCCCCCCCTCCTCCACTGCCATTCCTGGGGATGTATCTATGGCATGAAAGAGAATCACTGTTTTCTCTCAGTGTGACCTGAATTTTGAGCAAAACCAGGGGTCATTTCAAGCAGAAAGGCGCAAGAACACTGTTCCGGAAGTAACAAGCCCAGGAGAGGGCACATATGGCGATGCACTGTGGAAAAAAAGCAAAAGCATACTAACTTGATCTGTATGCGTGTTGTAGGGTAGCTTCCCTGCAAGAGCAAAGGGTACCTAAAGTGTCTTTAGTCAAAGTGTAAAGCTGGCTCACCAGCTCTGAGTTATGAAACACCTGCAGATTTTTGGGATGGAGCCTGAGTGGTGGGTGTTGCCTTCTGACACACTTCCGGTGATGTCAGGGGGTGTGGCATATGCAAATACATTATGCTAATGAGTTATGCTAATAAGCTCCTGCACCTCTTTTTCTGCGAAATGACCCGATTACTCTGGGAATTATCCAGTCATTATGGGGCATGTAGTGACACAAACTGATTCAAACTCCTGCTTAGCCCTGAAATTCACTGTATTGCTTTGGACAAGTTTAATCTTTCATCTAGCTCACAGGGATGTGTGAATAAAAGAACTTGGAAGCATGTTGTATACTGTTATTATTGATGTCTGACAACTGCTCACTTTCTAATCTTTCTTCCCCAGGTGTCATTGCCGTTGTGATATTCATTCTGCTTTGCATTGCTGCCATAGCTGTACGGATTTATAGAAAGAAAAGTGTCTATAAAAAAAAGGAGGTGAAAGGATCAGAAAATGAGGACTGTGCTGAGACTGCCCTGAAAAGTGAGCACAGTGTGCAAAATACAGTAAATGAAAATCAAAAGGAGTACTTCTTCTGATTTACCTGTTGGCTTAGTTTAATAATAACATGACAGTTTGACTCTCTTGCTAAGCCAGGAGCGCTTGATGGACAAAAAATGAACCAATAAAAGCTGTTGCACTTGAAGAACATGCAGAATGGATTTGAGACCTGTTAAAACTGCATATGTTTGGTCTTGTTGATTGCTATTGGCCTCTTTAAATAACATGCATTTCTTAGCTATTATAACATAAATGCATTTTATGTAACAGTGACTTAGATATTGTAACCAATTTCATTGTTGGTAGTTTCCGACTGTTCTGCTGTGACTTTCTAAGGTGGAAGTTTAATGTGCAAACTGAACATGGGTTTTAAAGGGGGGGGGGGGGAATCATAATGCAGTGGTTGTTCTGGCCAATTCCCCTTCCAGTTGCTCTCTTTAGAGATCTACCGAGGAATGCTGTTCAAGATAAATGGTGGGTTGTAATGTTATGTTCTGAACACTTGATCCATGATCCAATACACCATTAAGCATGCCTGAAAAATTGAAACCAAAAGATTGTGGAATGCTTACTTATGCTGAACTTGGATCCTGTGATGTTCCCAGGTAACCTGTTCAGATAAGTGATGCTAAAAACGTTATTTTCATTCACAGTTGGCCAGTTTCAGAGCTTGGAGCTAAAACAAGCAAATAATCTGATAAAGCTTTTTCTTTCTATAACTTTACCCTACAAGATAATCCACCTGTATTTCTATGTGATGCCTATTTAAGCTGATGCACAACACATGTTATTTTATAGACTTGTTCCTGACAGACTTTGCTGTGTTGGATGACAGTTCAGTAGCTAAACTGTGTATACCACTTCCTTTATAATATAACTACATGCATATAGGTGGTAGCCAATATGAAACTTGCATATATATTTATGTGCGCAAAAACCATAAGCACAAAAGGCAGACTTAAATATAACTGAAATCCCCCCACCACGTAGGAAGGATGTCAGGCTGTAGTTGCACAATGCACTGGAACTGTTGGAACTCATCTCTGGGGCAAGATCCCCACACTGCTGCAATGTCTGCCTGGATACAAATACCACCATGAGGTCTTTTCCATCATTCCTCCTGACCAAGGACAACTTGGTGGGAGGAGCCTGTACAGTTGGCTGCACTCTTATGGTGTGACCATTTGGGAACATATGCCATTAATATGAGATCTCACAGTTGAAAAGAGGAAACAATTCATATACCACTAGAAATAAGTATGAATGGGCCCCCTGGCTCTATAAGAAAAGGAAATGTATTGCAAGATTTCTTGAGGTGTTTAAACTTTTGCAGCAGCCAAAACAGGATGCTTGCTGCCCTTTCGCCCCTTGCTTCCCCATCTCCAGGTACCTGCACCAGTAACAGCCAGGATTTTGTGGCTTGTGGAACAATTTTTTTTCTGGTGGGGCTGAAATTCTCAGTGCAGAAAGAAAAGTAATTTAGCCAGTAGTTTAAAAGTAATTTATCCTGTTACCAGGCTAGCTCTCTAAATTGCAAGCTGTTAACCACTTTAGATGACACTTCTCAACTGCTGCAAGTTAATCACTTCTGCCAGCCTAAGCAACAATTCTGATAACAAGCTGGAAGGTGGGGATGATGACAAGAAAGTTAACACTTAGGCAGAAAAATTCTCTTAAATGAGACCAATTTATTGACACAGAGTTAGAAGGGGTCCTAGAAGTCACCTACTCCAACACCCTTGCTCAGTTTGGGAATTAATCAGCTACAGCAACCCACTCTTCTTAAAGGAGTGCATGTCTTTTAAAAATGCTTTAAAATGATTGGGAAAAAAGCATCTACAGCAGAAATTCCTATGTGGCTGTGCCTTTAAGAAAGAGGCAGAGCTCCCAAAAGCCCCACCATAGCTATAGGCTTGATCTGGGCTATATTGTTAGCATAGCCTTGGACTTTCCCTTCAGTGTAGTTTCTTTTTTTTCTAAAGTAAATCATAAATATATGGATTCCAGATCTATAGTGAATTTCCCAAATTTACTCAGGTATTACCATGAGCAACATTTCTCAAAGTTAAACAAAACACTTTGAATTTGGAGATGGGTAAGTATTTCTTGACAACATGTGTGCTGTTATACCCATCTTCATTTAATATCTTGAATTCCGCATGCATAGATTTGTCCATATAGTTGAAATATATACATGAAATACAACCCCTTGATGCTACTTCCTTGTTTCATATTGCCCATTATCCAAAGCTCTTGTGATTGTCCAGTGCATTCTTGCTAAGAGGACCTGCTTTCTCTTCTTCCTGTGTGTGGTTTATCTCTCTCTTATTTCCTTATAAGTTTCCCTCAACTCTTTGCTTCCCCCTCTTTTGGTTTCTGATGCTCCCTCCCCACCTACTCCTTTCCAAGCCCTGTTTCTCAGCCTTGTTCTATGTATTCTTGTCTGCACCTCCCACTTTCCTTCCTTCAGGGCCTTGTCACAGCTCAGCTCCTGACACACATCCTTCCTGCTTGATCAGCACTCCTGCCTACATCTACATTTTCTGAGAGTAGTATAATGCTCCTCCTGCTGCTCTACCCTACATAAGGATTTATCTCCCAGCCAAAAAGATTTTTCACTTTCTTTACAGATGCTTCTCTGTCATTATCATTGGCAGAACATTTCTGATATTTCAATATCACAGCAACTCAGATATGGGGGGGGGGGGTTCATAGCCAACAGACTTATAATAGCCAGTTTATAATGAAATAAATGTGTTGTGTACATTTATTCAGAAGCTCCACTATATTTGATAGGACATACTCCCAGATAAGTGTGCATAGGACTGCAGCGTCGATTGTTCGGCTGATACAAGACCCTTTGTTATTTGTGCTGTATAAGACCTAACATGGCTAACTCTCTGCATATGGAACCTGGAGTGCATGCTAAAATTTACTGACTTCAGAAGAATCAAATGGTGTCCTCAAGAATGATCAAAACTATAAATTTGTAGCCAATACCTGGGTTTTTTTTTTTTTTAGAAATGTCAGTAATTTGTTCCTTTTGGTTGTTAAATCTGATATCTTTGATTATGAACCTACTGCACTGCTTTCAGTTTCATTTGATCATGTAAAGTGCTCTGTATCTGATCTAATTCTTTTCCCATATATTAACAAACTCAGAAATGCTGAAACCACTGTGCCAGCCCCATATAGGGATGTCAGCCTCAGGTGGAACTTGGGGATCCCCCAGAATTACTGCTCATCTCCAGACTACAGAGACCAGTTCCCCCTGGAGAAAATGGGTGCTTTGGAGGGTGGACTCTATGACATTGCACCCCACTGAGGTCCCTGTCCTCCCTAGGTTCCACCCCCTGTCGCCAGGAGTTTTCCTGGCAAACCTACGTCCCCTGCCAGTGTCCAGGGCCAACCTGGCAACCCTCCCCATTCATTTAAATTGATTGTTTTCCTCTAAGTATGTCCTAAAACATTATCATTCACATCTACTTTGTTGTAACAAAGTGCTAAATCAATACCACCTCTTTGGGGGATGCATGTATTATTAAAAAGAACAAATGACATTTGCTGCCCATTAGAGACCTAACTGATGGCCTTTTCAATAACATTGTTATGAAATCATACCCAAATGATACAGCCATGAACTGGTGCAAGTTAGGCATATGCAGATGATATGTTATAGTTTCCTCTGTTTCCTCATGTTAAATCCCATGCCAATTGTTTGTTTGTTTGTTTGTTTATACACACACACACACACACACACACACACACACACACACCTTAAGGAATGATGAAGTGTCTTCTGAGTGCTTTTCAAACCAGGAAGACAATAGTTCAAGAGTGTCCTTCATCTATTTTATACTATATATTTGAAAAAGATAAAAGGAATAATTGATCATTGCATCACACATTTTGGGAGAGGCCTTTATAGTTTTGCTGGAAGGAATTTGGAAGATATAGTTTGGTTGAAAGGTTATTTGTCTATAGATGTAAAGTATAAAATAACTGAATTTCTTACAGGGAGCTGATGCCCATTTTCAATTTTGAACAGGGGACCATAAACACATAAGCATGCATAGGTATGCATATGTGAGAGGCCAGTCCTAAAATATGGACATGTTTAGATGGGCCCAGGCAAATCTAGAAGTACCTGTTTCTTTGGGCATATATTAATGCAAAGACTGTAAATAATGTTCTTCTCCATTGACCCAGGGAAACTCACTACATGCCTGACAGGGCCCTTCTATAAATATCCTGTCAAATGGCAAAGTCTGACACAAACACCAATTTGTCTTATTCATTTGAATTGATTTTTGTTTTGTTGGAAAGATGTCAATTCCATATTTGCCCACTTGTAAGATGACTGCAATTTGTTATGAGTTTGTCTGTAAGACACATTCAAATGCAGAAGCAGTAAAGCAGCAATTATCCTTATTTGCTGGTTCCTATGTGGTCTAGTTCCAATTCAGCTAGTAAACCTGTGTCTGGGCCATTTTACTTCATACTGTAGCTGGGATGGAGGGGTGCAGCTCATGTGACTGAAAGCTCCTCTGTGCAAAGAAATTCTCTGTACGTAGAAAGCTGGAATGTCATAAATCAGGATTTCGGCTTAGCCCCTTTTTTTGACATGCTAGCTTTCCAAATAGAGACAACTGTTTTGTAATGACATGGGCTGAGGACAGACTGGCAGTCTCGGCCGCTCTGCCTCCGCTTCAAAAGAGGAGGCAGAGCGGCTGTTCAGACGGCCGCATCTGCCCTGAGGAGGCGGCCTGGACGCATCGCGTCTGGCGCTGCGCTCCTCCCGCAGCAGCCGAGCACCACTTCAAAGTGGTGCTCCGGCTGCTGTGGCGTGAGTTCCACCCACCGGAGCGGGTGTGAACGCGCGCCGGGAGGGGGAGCTGCGTGGCATCCGCATGCCGCCATAGGAAGCCGCCCGCAGTCTAAATGCTGCGGGCAGCTTACTTCCGGCGGCGTGCAAACGCCGTGCCACGGGGGAAATTCCTCCCGCCTTAGTCTGCCGCGCTGCAGACTAAGTCTGTCTTCAGCCATGGATTCAGTTATTTGAATTCTTGTTTGTTGTCTGAAGTGGCTGTGAATGAGCAGATTTGCCCAGTGCTGTTTCATGCTACAAGTATCTCTCCTTCATTTCAGTTCAACTAAAAATATTTGTAAAATTAATTCCAAGTTTGTAGCATTTACATATCTTTTTATCTTCCATGTTATCAAATGTGTGCAAGTGTACTGATAAAAACCAAAAGCAGTCTTAATTTGATCATGTGTGTCCATTGGTTATACAGAATCTCAGTACAGCTTTACATATGATGGTATCAGGATTGCTTTGTTGTACCATTTCATCAAAGTGTATGTGCACATTGGTAATGTAGAAAAGTGGGAGAGATACAGCAAAGCACACATGAACAGCATGTTGTACACATTTCAAAAAATAAAGCCCAAAACAAGGGTTTGTAATAGTTCCAATTTGGTAATTTAGATCTTCAAAAACTTCAATATACTTGGATAAGAAGTTCAGAAACATCTCCAGAAATAGCACAGATCACATACAAGGTTTACAAGCTCTGGGAACTGGCCCTATGAAATGGTAGTCTCAAATTGTACTGACCCATCATATTCCATTGCTATCTTTCCCTGGATCCTTTTGCTCCAGTTTATAACCTATCACCTCCCTGTTAATAAACAATCAATTTTTTAAAATAAACTAGGAAAAAGTTGTTGTTTTTCAAAAAACAAAAACAAAACACTTTGTATTAAAATGTGGGGGACAATATGATATTTTCCTCAGAGAGTAAAAACAAATGGAAGACTACATGAGATTCTGGTAAGTGTGGTTCTTTCTAAACTTCAGCCAGTTAAAATGGAATTAGTATGATTTTACATAATCAAAAACTATTGTGCCACTTTTTAATGCTGGAGCAGATAAAGAAGAGAACTGAAGATTTCCCCAATCAAACCAAGGAACCCAATCAATTTGTAACTGGTCTGAGAAAATGTAGAATTTTTAAAAAGGGGGCTCTGGGAAAACTATATTTACTAGAATTCCCAATATTTTGTATGCTGCCAGGTTGGATGCCTTGAATGCCAGGGTAGTGGTGGAAGGGATTATGAGTTCTTCTTTAGCGTGGATTACAATTTGAACTGGAAAATAATGCTGGGGTAATATTTCTTGCTTCATACGGGATGACAACCATGCTAGTTCTCCAAGGTGTACTGTGTACAGGAAATTACATATTTCAGGAATATCAGTACATATATCATACAGCCAAACTGTTCTGCTAAAGGTTTTTTTTAAAAAATTATATACTAATAGCCATACAGAGGCTAAACAGATTTGTCTTAAAACTTGGGGCACTCCCCAGGTTAAATTCAAGAGGGGTTAAATCCCCCCCCCCCAATACATTTGTATCATCTGTGCTTGCACAAGATGAGGAGCTGCTCCAGCCTGGCCTGGCAGCAGATCCTGGCAGCCGGTCTGGACCTGGCCTCAAAGTCAAAGGAGGAGGACACTGGCAGCCAGGCCCAGTGGCGGAGGAAGATGCTGGCAGCTGTGCCTAGCCATGGAGGACACCAGCAGCCACACTGTCCTCAGCATGGCTACAGAAGATGACAGCAGCCACACCAGGTCCAGTGGTGGTGGCAGGAGACTCCAGATCATTAGTAGACCTTCCAGGCTTAGTGCTGGGGGGGAATATGGGATTCCGCACCTATGAGTCTCTCCCCCCACTGAGCCACGTGGGGGAATAGTAATGATGGGGTAGAGATCCCCACTGCAGGTATTGTGGGTCCCCACATTCCAGGCTGGGTTTATGTGATGAAAAAGGCAGGGCCCTATTTTGGCCTTTGAGGGGGACTCATTTGGGCCCGGCTTGACTAGGGCTGCCAGCTCCAAGTTGGAGATTTTGTGATGGAGTCTGAGGAGTACAGGGTTTGGGGAGGGGAGAGGCCTCAGTCAGATATTATGGTATAGAGTTCATCCTCCAAAGCAGTCTCCAAGGGGACAGATCTCTGCATCTAGAGTTCAGATGTCATTCTGGGAGATCTCCAGGTCACATCTAGAGACTGGAAACCCTAAGCCTGGAAGCAACCTCTGGTGACTTGATACCACCCAGCTTGCATGACTCAATTAGGCCTGGCTACCTGCTATTGTTCAACAGCAGCCACCCTATGAAAGCCAGTGTACTTAGCAATTAGAACTTCAGAGTAGGGTCTGGGAACCCAGGTTCAAATTTCCATATTGCTTTGGAAGCTTAGTGGGTGATTTTGGACCAGTCACATGCTTTCAGCCTAACCTTCGTCACAGGGTTGTTCTGCAGATAAAAAGGAAGAGAGAATAATGTAAGCTGCTTTGGTCCCCATTGTCAAGAAAGACAGTAGTTTTCTTAGGTAGAGGCTGCAAGGGAGGAGGAGAGAGAAAGCTGAAGACAGAGGGGCAGATAAAGGTAAGTTGGCTTTTGGGTGGGAAGGGGATAGGGTTGCCAACTCCAGGTTGGGAAATCCTGGAGATTTAAGGGGTGGAACCTCAATAATCAGGGCTTCTTTTAAAAAAATGAGGTGCTGGAACTCTCAAGAGGGAAATGAAGTTTTCTATATGCAGGGCTCTTTTTCAGCAGGAATGCACTGGAATGCCCTTCCAGCTGGCGTCCGAGCCTGTCCCACCCCCTCCCTGCCAGACCTGAGCTGTTTATACTTAAAGGGAAAGTTCCTGCAGACAGCACTGGGGACTTTCCCTTTAAGTGCAGACAGCCTACAGGAGAAAGCCCCGCCCAGAGATTAAGCAGGGGGCTAGGCTCATTACAGGAAAGGCGTGGCTCTGGACTTGGCTTGCGGACCTCGCGTTGCTCTCCCTGCTCCAGTAAGTGCCTCCCCCATCTATTTTCCTTCTCTCTCTCCCCCCCCCACCTTTCTTTCTTTCTGTCTGGCTTTCTTTCTGTCTTTTGTGCTCTCTCTCTCTGTCCCCACCTTGCTTTATTTCCTTCTCTTTCTCTCTCTCTCCTCCAACTTCCTTCCTTCATCTTTCTCTCTCTCCCTTTCTTTCTCCCTCTCCCCCACCTCTTTCTTCCTTCCTTCCTTCCTTTTTGTTTTATTTTGTTCTTTGTGTTTTTATTTTAAAAAATTATTGGAAAGGGGGGGATGTAAAAAAGCAGAGAGCCTGGGAAATGCTGCTTGTGACAATATCTTTAATTTTTGAGAATCTCTTTAGTTTTCTCATGGCATCTTCTGCTTAAAAGTCAGTTTGAAGCCTGAGTTCATTGTTGTGTCTTGTTGGGAATGGCTTGCAAATATGTGTGTGTCTAAAGTCTGTATTAAAGTGGTTTGGTGCTTACTGCCATGCAAGAGAAAACATCTGAAAAAATAGCTTCATTGTTGTGTGTGTTAGGAGAACACTTGACTGTTGCATGGGGGGACTTTGGGGGACATATGCAGGGAAACATAGATGTAACTAAAAATGAGCATGGCCAGCAGCACTTTGGAGATTGCCTGTTTTGTGAAATTGAAAAAGTGGGCAGAGTTTCTGATGAAGATGATTGTCCCTCTTCTCCTGCCACTGGGCTGACATCTGCCTTTAATGGGCCAGCAAAGTTGATGTTCTTAAACCCCCTAATAACAGAGATTTCTGCTTCTGAGGAGTTGACTTCCAACGAATGGTGATCCAACGAATGGTGATGGTAATGATACTTTTATGTGGTAAAGACCACCTGTTCACAGGATAATTTTACCTGTGGGACAGACTCTGCATGGTAACCACTCCACTGGTACATAATTGCTTGTAAAAAGTATTATAGTGTAATAATTCAGATGGGTAGCCGTGTTGGTCTGAAGCAGCAGAACAAAGTTGGAGTCCAAAGTTTCATCCAAGGTATAAGCTTTTGTGTGCATGCACACTTCTTCCATCTGAAGAAGTGTGGGTGGCACATGAAATCTTATACCTTGAATAAAATTTTGTACCTTGAATAAAATAGTCCACAAACTACTCCCGTCCACTGCACCCTCAAACCAAGAAGAAGAAGAGATTGGATTTATACCCTGCCCTTCACTACCCAAGGGAGTCTCAGAGCATCTTACAAACTCCTTTCCCTTCCCCTCCCCACAACAGACACCCTGTGAGGTTGGTGGGGCTGAGAGAGCTCTGAGACAACAGCTGGTACAGCTTGCCCAAGGTCTGGCTTGCCCAAGGTCATCCAGCAGGTGCAAGGGGGGAGTGGGGAATCAAACCCGGTTCTCCCAGATTAGAGTCCGTGCACTTAACCACTACACCAAACTGGCTCCTAGGGTTGTTCTGCCAGTGAGCTAGGGTTGCCAACTCCAGGTTGAGGAAATTCCTAGAGATTTGGGAGTGGAGGGTGGGGTTTAGGGGAATGAGGGACCTAAGCAAGGCATAATGCCTTGGACTCCACTTCCCAAAGCAGCCATTGGCCTGATCTCTTTAGTTTGGAGCTCAGTTGTAATTCCAGGAGATCTCCAGACCCCACCTGTAGATTGGCAACTCTAAAAATTCATATTCAGCATACTAGTTTTGCAGGAAGGCAAGCTGATTTCCATGGGAACCTAACCTTTAGGAATTGATTCCAATCCAGTGTGGGAATAAGATATTGGTTCAGGCAAGATTTTGTCTAGATGGGACAGAAAATAATGTTTTAATTGGTTTTGTCAAAACTGTTTTAACAACAACATAAACAGAATAAGAAGCAAAAGGTGGATGTGGCTGGATGACCCCACTTCTGGTAACATCGGGTGTGGCCTAATATGTTAATGAACTGTGCTGTCAGGGGTGTGGCCTAATATGCTAATGAGGTCCTGCTGGGCTTTTTCTACAAAAAGAGCCCTGTCTATATGTATACTAAAAACTCATGAACTTTTAAACATTTTTAAAATAATTTTGTCAAAGAGGTTCTGAAACTCCATTCTGGTGTGTTCCCCCAGAGAAAAAAGCCCTGGTGATAGTGATGAGACTGGGTATAGAAACAGAGAAAGAGTGCTGCGGGCAGACAGCGAAAGAGTGGTGAGGTGGCATGGCAGAAAAAGAAAAAGTGATGGGTTGGGAGCAGAAAGAAGTGACAGGCATGGAGGAGATAGAGTAAGAAAAGATGTGGCAAGAGAGTGGAAGAGTGTGAGAAAAGTAGGGGGAGAGGGGAGGAAGCAAAGGTGGGGGTAATGGGATAATCGCTCCCACAAGTTTCTTGTGGTCCCCACTTGTCATCTATATATTCCAAACCAGAAAGGATGCACGTGTAAACAGAATTCTGATTTCTAAAGTAAGAGTAAAGGAGACAATCACATATATTAATGATATAACTCAAGTTTATTTGATATTCATATTTAGTACAATTGGAATAACTTCATAGGATTGCACTGTCAGTTTTGGTTCAATCAGACTGCAAAAGAATAATATTGATTTATACATCACAAATTCAAGCATCTTAAGTAATGGAAGAGAGCAGGGCTATTTTTGGTCAGGAACGCACAGGAACGGAGTTCCGGCTGGCTCCTGAGTTGACCATGCCCAGCAAGAACTCATTAGCATAATATGCCACACCCAACAGCAGAAAGTCATAAGGATTGGCTACATTAGGGATATGTGGCCTAACATGCAAATTAATTCCTGCTACAAAAAAAGCCCTGGGTTTTGACAACAAACAATGTAAATAGAATAAGAAGCAAAAGGTGGGTGTGGCTGGATGATCACTCTTCTGGAAACATGGGGGTGTAGCCTAATATGCTAATGAATTTCTGCTGTTGGATGTGGCTTATTATGCTAATGAGTTCCTGCCGGGCTTTTTCTACAAAAAAAGCCCTGGAAGAGAGCAAGATTCAGTGATGGAGTATATGATTTGCCTGCAGAAGATCCCAGGTTCAATCCCTGGCACCACCAATTAAAAGAATGCAATTGTTAGGAAAGGCTCTTCTCAGCCTGAGACACCCCTGGAGGACCTTTGGCATATATAGTATTGGGCTAAGTGGGCTCATGGTCTAAACTGGTATAATATTGTTTTCATTTCTATTTTTATTTGCTTTCATTTCTATTTTTATAATATTGCTTTCATTTCTATTTTTATTTGTTCACATTGTATCCTGCTTTTCACCCCCAATGGATACCCAAAGCAGTTTACATCAGCAGTTTACATTACAATACTCTCAGATTAGGCTGAGAATATGTGACTGGCCCAAGGTCACCCAACAAGCTTTCGTGGTATTCAAACAGGATAGTAATAAATAATCCATCAGAGAAGAAGAAGAGACTGGATTTATACCCCGCCCTTCATTCCCCTAAAGAGTCTCAGAGCAGCTTACAATCTCTTGTCCCTTCCCCTCCCCACAACAGACACCCTGTGAGGTAGGTGGGACTGAGAAAGCTGACAGAAACTGCTCTTTCAAGAACAGCTGTGCCAGAACCATGGCTTGCCCAAGGTCATCCAGCAGGTGCAAGTGGAGGAGTGGGGAATCAAACCCAGTTCTCCCAGATTAGAGTCCGCACACTTAACCACTACACCAAACTGGCTGAGATAACAATAGTTCACTTGTTTGTTTAGAGGGTTATTAGCTTAATGTTTCAAAAAGGCTCAAAGCAGCATGGAAGTACAAAAATCAGAACTAAAACATTTAAACAATAATAAAGTGTGCATTTGTTACAAGTTAGGGGCACAATTATATACAATTTCCTTGCTGTATTTTTTTTTTTAGTTATCTGTGGTGATGCACATGCAATGGGATACTTAGATTTGATTCCAGATATAATACTATAATAATATTTATTTTTTTAGAATATTTTTATGTTGCCTCTTCAGAGTCCTCCTTGAGGCGGCTTATAATTAAAAACCACAGTATAAAAGGCAAGCCATTAAAAATACAAGGCATTAAGCATGCACAGTATAAAAACTGTCCATAAAACAGAACAGACCATTAAAAAGCAGGTAAGATAAAACCCTAATTAAAAGTCTAAGTAAAAAAAATGTGGTTTTTTGCCTGGCACTTAAAAGAAAGTAAGGTAGATGCTAGGTAAGCCTCAAGGGGAAGAGCTTTCCAATGGGAAGGACGATCAAAATTCACAGATGGAGTAAGGTATAACAGTTGTATAAATATGTTAAACCAGTATGTACTTCATTTCTCCCCAATGGGGATGCTACATTTCTCCCTAATGGAGACCAAAAGAGGCTTATATCATGCTCCTCTTCTGTATTTTATCCACAAAACCACCCTGTGATATAGGTTAGGCTGAGCGTGTGTGACTCGCCAAAATATACCCAGGAAACCTCCATGTAAGAGTGGAGATTTGGATCTGGGTCTCCCAGATGCTAGTCTGACACTCTAACCACTATACAACATTTTGTCTATAGCACAAATCTCCTGCCTTCCGGGAAAATATATATAAACCTTTAGTCATGCAGTTTTTTCCCATATGAATATTAGTAACCATGACAGTACCTACCAATTATTCATCTTCATTGTCCTGTACCATCCCACATGGGTATTGCACAGGTGCAGACCAGCTGCTGGAAGACTTTTTTCTGAGCATAGCAACAGAGCAGGAGGAGCCCCTCCCTGCTGGAGACACTGTTTCCTGTCTAACAATCACATGCTCCAGGGAGGGGCTCTGAACACTTCCTTAGTTCTTCTTTTACCACTGCTTGAGAAGAACAGCTCACAGCGTGCTTTTTCTTCGATGAGGACATGTCTTCGTTCAAAAAATGCTCCATGTACTCCACAAAGATGATGAAGATGGATGACCATGAGGTCTACTTAATCTATTTGGGGGAGGGTCACAGTGTGGTGGCATGTACAATCTGCCAGAGCTTCACCCCAAAAGCCAGAGCCAATCAAGTGCCCCACCTAGAGGTGGCATTGTGGGAAAAAGCACTCTCAGCAGATTCTAACGTGACAGTGAACTCATCTGCCCAGGTGAACCAGTCGCCATCTGCAGCTGTGCACCAGAACTCTGACCATACTTTTGAGCCCCATCAGTGATATCAGCACACTTAGTTTCACAGTCAGATCCATCTCAAAAATGATCAGTGGAACCAAACCCTGTGACAAGTAGTTCAACCTCGGAACCACCTCCAAAACAGCTTAAGGCTAAAACAAAGCATAAATCCCACCAGTCTGCATCTGTGTCTTGCACTGACCACAAATCTGCAGAACCAAGACAGTAGGAGCCAAGTACTCCATCACTGGTTTATGCTGTGCCATCAAGATCTTCGTCAGTCATATATGGAACCAATGACATCATATATGGAACCAATGCCCCAGTGGGCCCACAAAGAAGCATGGCATTCAAATTCATATGAACTACCCTTACAGTCCAGTCCAGTAGGATCCAGGGATCTAGCTCCAGGTGTAGAACTGTTCAGCCATTATATGAAGTCACCATGCCAATGGGATCTTCTCACTGAACCAATACCCTACAGTTCTGAGGAAAATGACCCGAGGTCTATAGTGAGTCTCAGTCTCGCATTGGGACCGTCTCCCAATGACACAGGTGGAGATCAGGACCTAGTATCACCTACCGATAATCTTTGCCTTTATGCTGAGCAAATGATGCACATGGCACTATCCTTGGACATAAAAGTCACACCTATAGAGGCAAAACCAAAAGACAAGATCCTCAGTAGGCTCTGTCAGGACATTCCTGTTGCTGTGGCTTTCCCTCCAATTAAGGGTATTGTTGATATGGCTAAGGGTATTTTGAACAAACCAGCCTTGATTCCACCTACATCCAGAAGGGTAGAAAACATGTACAGGGTTCAACAAGAGACCTGCCCATTTTTATTCACCCACCCTGCTCCTTTTTCCCTGACTGATGAAGAGATGCAGGCAAAATATAGAACTGGCTCTCATTCTGCACTAGCTGACAAGGAAGGGAGAAAAAACTGATGTCCTATGTACAAAAGTTTACATGTCTTCTTACTTCAATTTAGGATAGCCAATTATCAGGTGATCATATCTGCCTATCAGCTATTCCTCTGGAAGAAGCTGGCTCCATATTTCGACCATCTGCCTGAAGACCAAACCGTTTTAGTTAATTCAAAGAAACCCGCCACTAGGAAATCTAAATGGAGACATTTTCAATGTTGGCTGGGTCCTAGGCAGTTATTACCTAATTCTTGCCCCCAGCCATAATTCTGAAATATTTACTATCACTGAAGCAGACAGGGCTGTCTAATTCAGCCATTAAAGTTCACTTAGCCACACTTTTAGCATTTCATGTTGCAGTGGATGGAAATCCCTTGTTTTGCTATGAGTTGGCGAGGAAATTCCTCAAGAGCCTTAATAATTTATATCCACCCAGGGCCCCTGTGGTTCAACAGTGGTCTCTGTCTTTAGTTTTGTCTCAGCTGATGAAGCCACCATTCAAACCACTTACCTCATGCTTGGTAGAGAATTTGTCACTGAACAGCTTTTTTAGTGGCTATTACTATTACGGCCTGCAAGATGGAGCTCTTCTGCCAGGCATATGAATAGGGGCCACCACCTTTCTCTGCTCCCCCCCATTCTATGACCATCTATGAGGGACCTCAGATACTACCATCTGGTTCCTGTGCTATTGGACATTGGGGCCTGGAAACGTGGGGGTATACGGTACACCATCTAATTTTACTGAGCACTTTATGCAAATTGTTACCTCTTAATTATGAATGTTTTATAATGTTTTAACTGTTTTAATCATTTGTATTTATGAATCTTGGCTCCGCCAAGTCTTGTAAGCCGCTCTGAGCCTGCAAATAGCAGGGAGAGCGGCCTATAAATTGAATGAATGAATGGATACTTCAGTGAGATGGGTAAGGGGGAGATCATGGCTCTTGGGGCTGACTACACTTTTATAAAGTTTCACAACCAGAGGGTAGTCCTCAGACCGAGTATAATGTTCGTGCCCAAAGTAGTTTCCAAGTTTCATCTGGCTCAAGTTTTATCCCTGCCCACCTTCTTCCCACACCCGTCATCAGCAGCAGAAAAACAGCTCCACACTTTAGATGTTAAACGAGCATTACTGATTTATTTAAAGAGGACACAAGATTTCAGGAAAATGACTCAGCTATTTGTTTGTTTTGCTGATCATTCCAGGGGAAAGGCCACATGATCTCAAACCATACCCAGATGGATAGTGTCTACAATTTAAAAAAGCTTATAGCCAAGTGTCTGTTGAGTGCTGCTTGGCAATAAATTTATTTATTTCAATTTATATGCCACTCTTCCCATTGTTGAGGGCCCAGAGCGGCTATATACTTGGCAAGCCAAGATTCATAGATTCATCCGCAATTTAAAACCATTTAACCTTAAAACATTCATAAGTCACAATAAAATTTAAATAATTTAAATAATTTAAATAAAATGCTCAATATAGTAGATGGCGTACCATGCACCCCCAACATTTTCAGGCTCCCAGTGTCCATAACACTGGGGCCAGATGGTAGTTTCTAGCAGTACATTGGTGGTATAGAGTGGGGGGAGAAAGAGACGCGGTGGCCCCTATTCGTATGCCTGGTGGAAGAGCTCTGTCATACAGGACCTGCAGAACTGCATCAGGTTCCACAGGGCCCTGATCTCTTCCGGGAGCTCATTCCACCAGGAAGGGGCTGCAACCAAAAAGGCTCTCCCCCTCGTGGCAGTGAGCCTGGCCTCTCTGGGGCCTGGTATAACTAGGCACATTCTACAAGGTCTGCGGCAGCTTCAGCTGCATTTCAAGGAGGTGTTAGGTTAACCAAAATCTGCAAAGCAGCCTCTTGGTCTTCAGCTAACACTGTCATCAAACATTACTCAGTGGAAGTTTTATGCAGCAGTTTCCCTTCCACAGTGAGCCATCTCTGAAGCACTATGGACATTTCAAACAGTGCCGCTTGTGCATATGATCTTCCTCTGCACTCCCCCCCCTTTTGAACTTTCTAATGAGAAATAAATCAATATAAATCAATAAATCTAAATCTTTCTAAATCAATATAACAGTTCAGTGCCATAGCAGCTTCATAGAGATGCCCCACTGGAGACAGAGCCACATTTTTAAAGGCTTTCTGAGCTGGGGGAGGGGGAGGCAGCATGGGGGGGGAGCCAAAGGAATGTTTGTTATTTATTTTAAAAGAATGCTTGTGCAAATGTGTGCTTTTGCAAACCTTGGTGGGTAGAGTGAATAAAATGGAGAGACTTAAAAGCTTGTTGTGCTATCTGTCTCAGAACCCCCCCCCCCTCCATTTGGAAAAAAGAGAGAGAGAGAGAGGTGTTTGTGCTCCCGCCTTCCTCTCTGCTCCCAGCAGCTGGGGCTGCCTTATTCTAGTAGGCTTAAAAATGGGGCTCAGACTGAAGCTGGAGCACAGACACAGAGAGCGTGGTTTTTAAAGTGTAACCTCTCCAAAAAGCCTTCCATTTTTTCTCCTCCTGACGCTGAGCTGAGAAGTCTTTACAAAATAAATCATCCAGCAAAAAAAAAGTCCCAGTGTGTGACCTGAGAGAGTTACCAGCCGTTTGCAACAACACACTCCTGCACAGCTGCCAGGGGAGAGGGGGATGCCTCAGCCAATCACCACATGTCTTTAAAGCAGTAAGGAGAGGGGAGGAGGAAGTGAGGTGCAGTTTTTCTTTGGCATTAAAAAAGGGGCAGATGAAGATCTCACACATATGCACACATTTCAGGAAGCCCTATTGCCAGCCATTTCACAGAGTACAGCTCAGCGATTCAGAAGCTCAAGGAAGTGTTTGATAATGGATAAAACCAGTTTTCTTTTTTCTCTTTTTAAAATTTTTTATTAGGTTTTAACACATTACAGGACAGGAAAATATAAGGGCAGGAAGGGTACAGGGTATGGGATAAGACATAAAGGAAAGTTTGTATAATAGCTGTTACACATTTTCAGTCTTAATTCTTAGTTTCCAGTTCTCTTTCTTTGTAGAGTTACTAAAGTTGGTGTCGCTTAGTCAAAGTGCTAAAGTCTTCTATTTGGATTCCTGACAAGAAGAGAAGAGATTGGATTTATATCCTGCCCTTCACTACCCAAAGGAGTCTCAGAGCAGTTTACAATCTCCTTTCCCCTCCCCTCCCCTCCCCTCCCCTCCCCACAACAGACACCCTGTGAGGTAGCGTCAGATTCTGTATAGTTCAGGTTGGAGTCTCTCCAAACTTATATTGTATATATTCATTGTTCTTGGTCTTCGGAAGAAACCAGTTTTCATCAACAACAGCTCAACCATGCTCTGCTAATGGGACATAAACAGGTTTATGTGACAGGTAAATATATTCCATTAGCAGCTGGCTACAAAAATGAATCTGTCTGAAATGACAGGAAAAGTCCGTTAGTAAGCAGTTACTAAAACAGAATACGTAGGCTGTCTGAAAAGGGTATATGTTTAAACCAGAAATAAAAGTTAACTTCTTGTTTGTTTAATCCTGTGGGCTGGTTGTCTCAGGGAAAGACACACACACATGGACACACAAGCTAAGATCTCAGTATATACTTTAGGATTTAAATAAATGGTGGCAGCATGTGAACAAAGCAGTGTTTGAGTCCCCAACCCCAATGACTCTGTCCAGTGTCTGAGAGAGGGGTGATTATTAAAAACTTTGGAGTCTGTGACTTAGCTTGCCTGAACACTGGTGGCACTACATCACTCTAAGTGTGTGTAGGTGTTATCTCCTTGAATGAGATGCCTCTCTTTGTCTAAGGGTCATTTTACACCTCGCCTCTAAAGTAGTTTGACTGCTGTCTTTTCCTGTGCTGATTTCACAGTGGTGTGAAATTTCACTCCAGGGGGTCTAAGTGCACTAATCAACAGCAATTGTTTAAAGCAGAATAAAGCCGGTTGAATACTAGCTTGACCACATGAGGGCAATTAGTAGATGTGGACATTTCAGTAGCAGCACAGTTTCACACCGCACAGAGGTGTGGGCAGGTTTTTTTGGAACTAGAATGATTCCAGCGGGAAAGTCAGATGTAAAAACAGCCTTAATCTGGAAGCTGCCCTCTGACCCCCTTTTCTTTCTCTTTGTCCTCACACTCTCTCCTCACATGGCCTTCTATGGAGACTCATGTCTCTGCTGGTCTCTCCTGTAGATACAATGCCCTCATACTCCCACACACATGATGCTGGACAAGCTGGCCATTTGTGATAGGGAAAGTACTCTTTAGATTAGGCTTCTTTCTCTTCTTTTGACTGTAACCTGAATGTGAACTGGATCTATCTGAATAAATGTAAATTTAGCTTTCTTTCTTTTCGTTTTTTTGCAATATGCTTCTTGGGGGACTTATTTACTGTGCTCAGTATCATGCTCTATGACTGGGCAAACTCTGCTATATTTTCCCAATATCCCAATAAAAAGGGTACTGGGCTACCCTGTCTGGTAATGTCCTGATGAGAGAGAGAGAGGACCTGAGATGTGAAAGGGTCATGGCTTTTTATATATTTTTTTAAAAGGCAAGAAAAGTAGCAACATGTGACTGCTTGTGATAATGAAGCTCAATGCACCCTCCTGGGCTGAATTGAAACCTAGGTTTCTTCTCTCATTACCAATAGCTGCTATTGTTATTTGGCATCTGAAATCACTCCACTCTCCAAGACATAAGAACAGATGCATTCTACCTGTATCTGAAGAAGTGAGCAGTGACTCATGAAAGCTTATGTCATGCCACAAATTTTGTTAGTCATTAAAGTGCTACTGGACTCTTGCTTCTTTCCACTAATAAAGATTGCAAGATGTGCTGTTAGATTTTGATGATGATGATGATGATGATGTTAGAACTGTAAAGGGGGCTCTCCAAGTGAAATAATGTGTGCTTTCAGACTGGACAAAATCCAATCACTGCTAATGATGATAATAAAAAGTTTAAGGGGGGGGGGGTTAATGTGAAGAAAGGCAGCCAGTGAGGTGGGAGGGGAGGAGAGGGAGACCACTTGTCGAACTGGAATATATGGAATGATAAATGTATTTTTAAATACTTAGCCATCTATTTCCAGTCATTAAAATGTGGAATCCAATCCAAGTGTTGTAATTCCTAATCAGGGTCTTTTTGAAGGAAAATCCCAGATAGATAAAGAGAAATCTATTTTTTTTAACTTTTCAGAATAAGCCAAAATAATGTCCCCTTAATTCCCCTTATCCCAAATGCATCTCTTTCCTGCCCCTCTTCCTTTTTTTAGTGTTTGTTTGTGCGTGTCTGGTTGTGGTTGTGTGTGAGAGAGATCAGGTCTCAAAGTAAACACCAGAGCAGGACTTGTCAGAAAAATCTCCCTCCCTTTCTCTAAAGAAGTGTGCATGCACTGTCAGGAGTGCCTCTGAAGACCTGCCTCCTGCGGACCTAAGTGCGGCGGAGGATCAGTCCCCAGCTCCAGAGGAACCTCCACCTGAATCAGAGGAGGCTCAAGCAAGCACCTCTCAGGGCATTACCCCAGCACCAGCAGCAGCTGAGCCACAGCCAAGCTCAAGCCCACCTGATTCACCTCCTCAGGTGGAACAGCTAAGGTCACAATACAGGCAAGACTTAGCTGCTAGGAGAAAAGAGGCATGCATGCATAGTTGCAGATCACTCAGCCCAGAGTTTTAGAGGAAGCCAGGACCTCTCTGCCAGCTGCTAACAAGCACAGGAAGTGACTGGGTATTTAGGCACAGCACAAAGACCAACAACTTGTGCTAGCAACAAGTCATTCTGGCTAAGCTCTGCACCCTCTTAGTTCGCATCAGCTAAATCTGATTCTGGACCTTCTGGCTTGTGACTCTTGCTCTGTTTGACTTCAGCTTGATTCTGGACCCTCTGGCTTGTGACTTCAGCTCTGTTTGACTTTGGCTTTTGGTTGACTCCTTGGAGTCAAAGTCAAACAGCCAAAAGCCAAAGTCAAACAGAGCTGAAGTCACAAGCCAGAGGGTCCAGAATCAAGCTGAAGTCAAACAGAGCAAGAGTTTGCTCGTGAGTTTCCCGCTCTGAGAGACTGGTTTGCTCGTGAGTTTCCCTCTCTGACCTTGGCTTGGACTGACTCTGCATTCGGCTTGTGTTTTGGACTTGGTAATTCATTCCTGGTTTGGCTTGACCTTGGACTGTCTCGGACTTTGACTTGGCTCCTGACCTACTGGCACCCAGCCCGTGACGGATTGCTAGCACCCCTAAACTCATTCCACCTCGATTGATGCAGACGGAGTGGAAGCTCCGCTGCAGCTTATGGACATCGCTCACCAACTCTAACAGCTGTCACAGTTGATCGTGCAGCTCCAGCAACAGCAGCAGCACCCGCTGCCACCACCCACCGCACCCGTCGTCATTCCACCAAAATGCTCGGTAAGCCCTCCAGAAAAATTTGGTGGAAATGTGGAGGAGTTCCTGGCCTTCTTGGCACAATGCGAGTTGTATATGGAACTGTGTGCTCAGGACTTTCCGAACGATAAAACCAAAGTTTGTTTTGTTATCAGCCTCTTAAAGGGCCAGGCAGCCAAGTGGGCCACTCCTCTGTTAGTGGAAGCGTCACAGCTCCTGTTGGACTTTCAGGGGGTTTGCACCCATTTATCCTCTACTTTTGCTACACCCCTGCAAGCTGAGACAGCTAATTGTAAGATCAGAGCGCTGAAACAGGGGAAAGGCACGGTTGCTAACTACACCACTGAGTTCCAGCTCATAGCCCAGGACTTAAAGTGGAATGAGGCTGCCCACATGGACCTGCGCCTCCCACAACCATACGCCAAGTTTTCGGATGTGTTTGAGGGAAAAGGGGCTGACAACCTTCCTCTGCATCAGCCCTATGATTGCACCATTAACTTGGAACCTGGAGCCACGCTGCCTGCCAGACGTCTGTACCCCATGTCAGAACCAAAACTGGCAACTTTCTGGGATTTCTTGGACAAGAATCTCGCCCGGGGGTTCATTCATCCCTCTACCTCTCCACTCTCTGCTCCTGTGCTCTTTGTCAAGAAGAAAAGCGGAGAGCTGAGGCTGTGCAGCGACTTTCGAGCACTGAACAAGATCACTATCCGTGACCAGTATCCCTTGCCACTGATCCCAGAACTGTTGGACCGGCTCAAGGGTGCTTGGATATATACCAAACTCGATCTCCGATGAGCCTTTAACCTGGTATGGCTTCGGGCAGGCAATGAGTGGAAAACGGCATTTGGGACCCGCTACGGATAATATGGGTATCTAGTGATGCCCTTTGGCTTTACCAACACCCCCACCATCTTCCAATACTTCATGGATGACATGTTCCGGGACCTGCTAGACTGCATCATGATCATTTATTTAGATGATCTGTTGATCTACTCAGACAATGAGGTGCAACATATTGAGCATGTGCGCCAAGTCCTACAACACCTTTGTTCCCATGGCCTCTATGCCAAGCTCGAAAAATGTGCCTTCCACCTGTCCTCTGTGGAGTTCCTTGGGCACATCGTGTCCCCAAAGGGGATCCTCATGGACCCCAAGAAGGTAGAGGCCATTCTGATGTGGCAGACCCCACAGAACTACAAAGATATTCAACACCTCCTTGGCTTTGCGAACTACTACTGCGAATTCATCTCCAGGTATGAGGAGTTGACCATGCCACTCACTAAGCTCCTCTGACCCAAGGAACCGTTTCGCTGGACCCCGGAGGCCACTCAAGCTTTTGCCACGCTAAAGATCTGTTTTGCCACTGGCCCACTTCTCTGGTACCAAGACTCTGAGCTGCCCTTCACAGTGGAAGCCGATGCCTCCAGTGTGGCCCTTGGAGCCATCTTGTCACAGTGCGATGACCCATCCCAGCCTCTCCAGCCCTGCACCTATTACTCCCACCAACTAACTGTGGCCGAGAGAAACTACACCATCTGGGAGAGAGAATTACTCGCCATCAAAACAGCCTTTGAAGTATGGAGACATCACCTAGAGGGAGCGCGCCACCCAGTACAAGTCCACACTGACCACTGAAACCTGGAGCACCTTCAGACAACCCAAAATCTGAACCAGAGACAAATTTGCTGGTCCTTGTTCTTCTCCTAGTTCAACTTCAAAATAACTTACGTCCCCTACGCCCAGAACCAAAAAGTGGACGCTCTCTCACAGAAGCTGGAATATGCACCGGCTGCAACCAAGAAAACCCCCACTACATCCATCTTGCCGCCCTCGGTGTTTGCTGCCGCCACCACCGTTTCCACCCCGCTCACTGAGGACCTTTGGGACAGTCAGGCATCAGACCCTTGGGCATAGCAGCATCTGCAGGAACTGCAACAGGGACTAATTTCGGACTTCACTGCACACAATGGACTGCTGTTGCACTGCGACCATGTGTACGTGCCACCGGGGCCACTGTGGTCGCAGGTTCTCCATCTGTCCCATGACGTCCTGCCCACTGGGCACTTTGGACTCCACAAGACCCTGCACTTACTCATGAGGGAATTTTGTTGGCCATGGATCCGCTCGGATGTAAGCCAGTACGTCGCCTTGTGTGAAGTTTGCAGATGCGCCAAGGACATTCCCACTAAGCTGTCTGGGCTGCAGGGCCGTGGGATACCATCTCAATGGACTTTATCTCCAAAATTCCCCAGTCTCATGACCATACCTGCTTCCTGGTGGTGATAGACCTGTTTACCAAAATGGCACATTTTGTTCCCTGTCCCAAGCTCCCATCTGCCCAAGAGACCACCCCCCTATACATACAGAACATCTTCAGGCTACACGGTCTCCCGGACCATGTGATTTCAGACCGCAGACCCCAGTGCTCCTCCCAGTTCTGACAAGCCCTGCACTCTGGTCTAGGGACCCAGGTGCATCTGTCCACTGCCAATCACCCACAAACTGACGGCCAGACCGAGCACATGAATGCTACCTTGGCTTTTGGTTGACTCCTTGGACTGGTTTGCTCGTGAGTTTCCCTCTCTGACCTCGGCTTGGACTGACTCTGCTTTCGGCTTGTGTTTTGGACTTGGTAATTCATTCCTGGTTTGGCTTGACCTTGGACTGTCTCGGACTTCAATTTGGCTCCTGACCTACTGGCACCCAGCCCGTGACATGCACAGGAAAGCTTTGACCTGGAATAATACTTTGTTGGTTCTGAAGGTGCCATGGGACTCCCTCTCCAAATGAGGGAAGCGAGGCTTGGGAATGCAGCAGCAGCCCAAGAGGAGGAAGCAGGAGAAAGCAGAGGGAGCTTTTCTCTGGTGCACATGTGTGCACTCTCTTTTTCCTCCTCCCCCCACTTTCTCCCTAATGGAGAAAGAAAAACTTGGCAATGCAGCAGCAGCCCCAGAGGGGGAAGCAGGAGAGAGCAGAGGGAACTTTTAACTGGTGCACACACATGCACTCTCTTTTTCCTTCCTCCTTTGCAGCAGCTGTAGTGAGCAGCAGAGAGAAGGAAGCAATTGTTCGTGGATCTGGCCACAGGTTTGACTGTCGGTGTGTGACATGCTCAACCGCACGGCACCAGCTTAGGAGACTCCAGTCTACGAGACCACACAACTGCACAACACCATATACAGTGTATACACAGTTTATTTACAAGGTGAAGTATATCCTGACACACACCAGCAAAGAGCTTCGCCAAACACACGTTACAGAGAGAAGAAAAACTTGTGTTGTACACATCCAGATATAAATATAACTGAGCAGCCCATTAACTAATGAGCTTATGGCTGAGTCATTGTACAGACATTAATTATTGTCACTGCTCTGAGCATGCCCGTACATGTCCTTGCACAGGTCTACCAGCTCAGTCACATGACCCATTGCTTACAGTTACCTGTCACTTAAATCATCTAGATCTGACAGCTCCCATGTGCTCATTCAAAGCTGGGAGTCTCAATATGCCAACACTGACACCCCTGCTCTATTGGTTTAAATAGGGAAACTCCTGGAGAAAGGAACATCCAATGTGCAATGGAGCTTCCATGCCCAGATAACTGGATTAGAGTGCAAGACTCATGAGACGAGTGAAAGACTCATGAGATGTTCAAATCCAAAATACAGTAAAAAGTATTAACCAGACAAGTGTTATGTGACAATAGCAATATATGAAGTTGAGCATAAGTTACATATTTCTCACTATATCAGGGGCACAGATAAAGCTGTGTAAGCACTGCAGTTTAGTGATTTGAGGATGATACCTGGATACTAATAAATGGAACTGCAGAAACCTGTCATACTTAATGTCGATAATAGCATTCACCATACATTGTTCATGTATGTGATAAATTTGTTGCACTGCAAAATGATATGTTCAGGTATAAAGTCTTGTTAAAAATATATCTCATCATCCTTATGTACAGTAATTCAGCATTCATGCAAAGTCCCACTTAATTGAACTGTTCAGTATTTTATTAAAGAAGACTTAATTTTTGCAGCAATAAGCACAAATGAATCCCTTGTGTTTCTGGTCACTTAATGAGATTGAGCATTACCAGGCACAAGATCTAAAAAAAGTTGAGAATCATCAAAATTAGTATTAAATAAAAGGATAAATGGTATGATGGCTCCGCAGAATTCTCAGAGGTCCCCCACCATTCTCATTGGCATTTTAGACACATGATTTAATAAGATAAAATAATACAGACAGCTAGAGGTGGAGAGAATAGGTCAATTAAATTCTGTTTAACTTATCCCTGAGAGGGTCATTTGTTTACTAATGTATTCCTTTTTATAAGTGGCTATCATGACCAATGTGTCATAGCAGAAAAATACTTCTATTCCTAAATATTACTGTGGATGTTCATGGAACAAACTTTATTTTCCTTACTAGATGATGATATGTTACAAAGGACGGTGGGTAATGATGCAGTCATATATCTTAGAATCATAGAGCTTGATGGGGCCATATAGGACATCTAGTCCAATCCCCAGCTCAATGAAAGATCAGCCTAAAGGATCTCTGACAAGTGTTCAGCCACTTTTTGAACACTGCCAGTGAGGGGGAGCACAGCACCCTCCTAGGCAGCCAATTCAACAGCTGAACTATTCTTCTTGTTTAAAAAAATTCCTAATATCTAGCTGGTATCTTTCCATCCATAATTTAAACTCATTATTGTGTCCTATCTTCTGATGCCAACAGGAACAGCTCCCTGCCCTGCTCCAAGTGACACTGTTTCAGATCCTTAAAGAAAGCAATCATGTTCCCCCTCAACCTCCTTTTCTCTAGATTAAACATTCCCAAGTCCCTCAGCCTTTCCTCACAGGGCTAGGTATCTAAGCCTTGATCATCTTCGTCAGTCTCCTCTGTATCGACTTTGTTCTATCCACATCTTTTTGAAAGGGAGGCCTCCAAAACTGCACATAGTACTCTAGGTGCAGCCTGACCAATGCAGTGTACAGTGGGACTATGACATCTTGTGATTTGGATGTTATGCCTCTGTTGATACACCCCAAGACCAGTGTTCCCTCTAAGCGGAGTTAGTGTGAGCTAGCTCACAGTCTTTTAGCCTCAGGCTCACACATTTTTAGCTAAGGAAAGATGGCTCCAGAGCAAACTAATTTATGCAGTAACCAAATCTCTCACTCACAACTTTAATGCCAGTAGCTCACAAAGCAAGCTTTGCATCGGTAAACAATAAACCATGAAGATTGTAATTTGGACCATCAGCCACTCAGGATCCTAGGGTCCTATGGGGACCTATGGTCAAAGGTGCCGTGTAAATAATGCTATCACAGGGATCGGATGTGACCGGGGGTGTAGTTTGTATCAGCATATAAGCAGACCCCCAAGTCCTGCTAGTTCGTTTGTGTTTACATGATTTAAATAAACTATGAGCTGAATTCACTACAACGTGTCTGGACCCAGTATATTATAGTCTGGCAGGACCTGTTGGGGGCAAATCCATGCTGACTTCCCCATGCTAACATGTGTTGTTTCTAGGCTAAACCTGTGTTTGTGAGAGGGATCTTTTGAATCTTACTCTGGGAGTGACACTTCCAGGAAAAGAAAGAATTTGGACACCAAGTTCATAAATTTCACGAGATTTTATTAGTACATAAGCTCTTGAAAGGATTTTCTCTTTTAATCACAGTAAGAATTTCCTGACCATACCCCAGCACAGAAAAATACACTGATGTAACTTAACTTAACTTCAAATATCCTTGCCTATAGTGAAGCACTAATTTTACTTGAAGCAGCATGAAGCATAAGGCAGCACGGAGCATAAAAAGCAGTGTAAGAACATAGCAAGCAGCATATGAATCTCACCAGTCCGCAAGGGAAAAGGTAGGGGAGCACATTCAAAATGTGCCCAAAGGTGTCTTGGTAGGAAAAGGTTTTACCTCTTTGAGGCTCTCCTTCAGATGGATAACTGAAAGACAGGAAGTGAGGGAGAGACACCCCAGGCTATGGCAGGAGAGAGACTTTGGATTCTTTCTGCCATACTTCATTTGCTATTCCCCTATTCTTATACTCTATTCAGCTCATCTGCCCACTTTTCTAACCCAATCAGATTCTTACAATTACTCTTGGATTTTTACCAACTTGGTGATCTACCATTATTGGTAAAAATTATCATACAGACATGAAAAATATGTGTGACCTGTTTGGATTTCCCCTTGTCAAGGACAGCCCAACTCTACTGGGTCAAGTTGTCCTGCGCTGGAATTGTTCATAAATCCACTTCTACTTTGGCCCAGCATTGTTAACGTGGCTTACCTCCTGACAGCATCCATCTCAGAATCAAGTCTTCTATGATGATCATCCTTCTTTATTGCTTTGTTACCCCCAAAAACCATCACTTCAGAAGTTCCTGGTCACTGCCAGTAATGGATACTATAGTGTATAGTATGAATAACTTAAGTGTGTAATATGCAAGTGTGTACAAGTGCATTCAGGATGTGCATTCCCCCAACCGAGAAGGAAAAGAAAGGCATTTAAAGTGTTTCCCCCGAACTTCTCCGCAAAAGCGAAGAGGCTCAGGGGATGAAGGGGGTATGTTTGCCTGCCTGCCTTTGCTTTCCCAGCCAACCTGTGGCAACAGGGAGCCCAAGCATGTTTAAAATGCCTTACTTTCCCTTCCCAATCTAGCATTTAAAGTGCGCCCCTTCCCCAGCCTCTCCAAAAAAAGCTGAGAGGCTCAGGGGATGAAAGGAAGAAAGAAAGGCATTTTAAACATGCCTGGGCTCCCTGCCGGTGCCGGATCTTCTCCAGCTACCCTATGTCAGCTGGAGAAGGGAAGGCAGAGAGGAAGGCTTTCCCTTTGTCAATTTCACTCACACCTGACTGGGGCAAGTGAAATTGACAATGAAATCTCCAGGGGCTACCAGAGGGAAAGAAGGCATTTTAACATGCCTACTTTCCCCCTGGTGATGTATATCAGACCCAAAAATATTCGGGAAATGCCGAATATTTCCCCAGTCCTGATACTTTACCGGTATTGAACTGGGGAAATTTGGCATTTACCGATATTTTCCGGGTCTGATATACCCGAAGCCAAAAAATACCGGATTTTTTTTTTTGCACACCCCTATTGTGAATCCTGCTAATAATTAACTAGTTCATACTTCCCAAAAAGCCTGTCTGATTTCTGTTAGGAGAATTAAGTTGTAGTTAAGCTATTATGATGGCTTGAGTGAGGTTCCTTCCTCCCACATTTCTCTGTTCATCTCTTCAAGGTGTTTGTTGAAACCTTAAGGGGTATTAGAAATGTATGTATATAAAACTATCATTCTTATTGTTCTCAGCCCCACCCCATCCCACTTCCCTTGTTCAGGGCTTTTGACACAGAGGCTGAGGACAGATTGGAAGTCTGCCGTGCCTCTGCAGCGCGGCAGACTAAGGCGGGGGGAATTTCCCCCATGGTGTGGCGTTTGCACGCCGCCGGAAGGAAGCCGCCTGCAGCATTCAGACTGCAGGCGGCTTCCTATGGCGGCAGGCGGACGCCACGCGGCTCCCCCTCCCCGCGCGTGTTCACACCCGCTCTGGCAGGTGGAACACGTGCCACAGCAGCCGAGCACCACTTTGAAGTGGTGCTCGGCTGCTGCGGGAGGAGCGCGGCGTCGGACGCAATGCGTCCGGGCCGCCTCCTGGGGGCAGATGCGGCCGAGACTGCCAGTCTGTCCTCAGCCAGATTCTGGTTGTCTGCATAGCTCAGAGCAGTTTGTTTGCAAGAGCTCTAGATTTCTAACTTTGCAGACATTTTGATCTTGGATCCTAGCCAATATTTATATTGCTGTTGCTGGTTGGGACAGCATAAAGTTTCACTCTGTTTCTCTTTATTAAATAGCTTTTATTTTATTTTTTTAGTAAATGATTTTAAGTCTGTCTCATTGGTTTTAGGCCTTCCTTAGTCTAACACCTGGATTACCAAATTGCCCTTCAAATGCTTACAGATTGATCTTTTTAAAATCTTCTCCAGTATCTTCTCTGGAACAGAGGTCAGACTGTAATTTCCTGGAATATTTTATTTATCCACTCTGGTTTCTTGGGTCTCCTACTATGTTTCCACCTTTTTGGAATAGTAATGGTTTGAGCTTGCAAGAACACCTATTTTAGGAGAATCCACCCTTCATTTGTTCCCTTCCCTTCCCACATTCTTGCCCATGGAATGACTCTCATCATCCTCCGAGTTCATTAAAATCTTGCCCTAAAATCTAATAAACACATCTAGCTATGACTTCCTTGATCCCTCACAGCAAAAGGAAATATAGGAGGAAATAGTCTCTTCCCCCACCACCTTTACCCCATCTCCCAACTTCTGCCTTTGGTTAATATTAATTCATGTATGGACCAGCCCTTCATAGCTTCCTCTACAATTTGAAAAAGGAGTTGTAGGCCAAACAAGTCAGGCAGTTGCACGACTCTGGACACTTAGCAGATCTTTTCTCCTAGTACACATCAAGGAAGTTGAAGTAACCCATAACTATAAGGTCACATACTTGAATGCACTGTCAAGCTGCTCGAGGAGGGCAGCATCCACCTCTTCACCCTGAACAAGCAGTCTGTAGCAGACTCCAACCACAATACTGTTTGTCCTTCCTTCCCTTATCTGTACCCAGATACTTTCCACAGGCTGTCACCTTCCTCCTTCAGTATTTCCTGACAAGCAAACTTGCTACTCACATGCAGTGCCACTTTGCCTCCTCTTTAATCCTTTCATTTTTTTCTTGAACAACTTATATCCATCCACGACTACATTCCAGTCATGGGAATCATCCCACCAAGTCTCTGTAATGCCTACTGAATCATATCCCTCTGTCTGCATTAGAAGTGCAAGCTCTTCCTTCTTATTGTCCAAGGTTTGGGCATTGGTACGCAGGCACCTGAAGCACTGCACCTTTGGCTCCATTTGACCTTCCCTTCCCATGTGGGCCTCTGCTGCTTGGTCTCCTTCACTGAATCCCCTGTGTTAGTCATCTCCTTCCCCTTTTGGTGTCAGTTTAAAGCCCTCCTGATGAATCTCTCCAGGTTTCTGCCAAACACATTCTTCCCCAACCTTTATAAGTGAAGTCCATCATATGCTAGTAGGCCATCTTCCAGAAAACCTAGCCTGTGGTCCCAGAATCCACATGCTCCTGTTGGCAGCACCAATGCCGCCATGGTTCATCTCCATTATCTTCTGTTCCCATCATATTCCTCTTCCTCTGATGGGAAGGACTGAAGAGAATACCACTTGTGTCCCCATTCCCTTCAGCTTTCTCTTAGTCATGGACAATTCATAATTTTCTTTTTGTAGTTACTTATGGATATCTAAGTTCTAAATATGTTTAGACAAATAAATGGTTATTGCTGTTTCTGCATTTGATTGTGTATGTTTTCTTGATGACCAGCAGAGACTAAGGCATCCGTTGTTACTACTGAGTGCTAGACAGCCCAGGGGATTTGGTTTCACCTGTGTTTTGGCTCTATCGTTTCATACTGATGATAGGAATATAACATCATCAAGCACTCCTCCCCCCCATCCATGACACAGATTGCTACCACAGCATGTAAAAGACAAACTGTATGGAAGAACATTCAGCCCCCACCTGTAGTCTGAAATGATGCAACCCAGATACAGGTTTACCAGATTAGTGAAAACTGGGCCCAGGACACTGAGCAAGATTGCCATCCTCTTGGAAGAAGTGGCTCTGATTGCCTTAAGGCAAAAATGATGTCTTAATGCAAAAATGAGGCATGATTGTCTCCTTATAAGAAATGAGGTGTCCTACATGATAATTTTAGAGGCTCTTCTTTCCATTTTAGTTCAGAACACAGAGGAGAAATACTCTCAAATCAAGATAACTCTGAGGTGCTTTCCAGCTATAAAATTGCAAGCTCACATGAGAAAAGGGTTGCAAATCAACTGCTGTAGGTCACCTGCCACAAATATGTAGTGTTTCTTTGCTTCTGTCACTTCTGCATTAATTCGGCTACAGCAAAAGTGTTGTGTGGTTACCAGTTTATTAACTCTGTCTGTGCTTCTTATCAGGCCCCATCATCATAGTGCTGCAGCCAGCACATCACATATTGCTATGCAGCTTGCCAAACCTCTGTGTCAAGACAAATAGATCAATAGTTAAAGAACCCTTGCTGAAATTCTTAAGACCAGCGTGGGTTTCTTTGTAAGTGGGAGAAAGAGAAAATAAGAATTTCTCAGTGTTTGTGCAAGCATAAAGATGACCAATGAATTCCACTTCAACAACATTCCTGCAGATTTTATGCCACTTTTTAAAAATCCCTAAACTGTAATGTTTGTTGTTGTTTTTTTAGAAAATGTATATACCATCTCTTCAGTCACCTGCTTAATCAATAGGTAGTAAAACTGATTGAACTACATATACACGTTTAGGATGGGACTATAAATCAGTGTCTTGGAAGAGAATCCAGTGTCAATCCTATGTGAAAGAAGCCATGTGAGAGAAGGGAATCCAAAGAGAAAAAAATGGAACTTCAGCTAGTGTAAATATTGTCACAGACAGCAAATGGTTTGGAGTAATGGTAGTAGTGCGTTCTGTGCCAAGCCACTTGTACTTAATGAAGCACACGCTATGTTGACTCTTTTTCCATGCTGTGTTGGAACAATGAGAAGATGTGTAATCACACAAGAACATAAGAAGAATCCTGCTGGATTAAACTAGTGGTCCATCTAATTCAGCCTTCTGTCTCACACAATGGCCAACCACTTCCTCTGGAGATCCAGCAACAGGGCATAGAGGACAAGGTCTTTCCCTGATGTTTCCTTCTGGCACTGGGATTCAGAGGTTGACTGCCACTGAATGTGGAGATTCCATTTAGTCATCATGGGTAGTAGCTGTGGATAGACCTGTCCTCCATGCCTAATCTCCATTTAAAGTCTGTGACTTTGGCCATTACTACATCCTCTGGCAGCAAACTTCACATTTTAATCACGTTATGTAAGGAAGTATTTCCTCTTGTCCATCCTCAATATATTGCCCATCAATATCATTTGACGTCCTTGAGTTGTATTCTACAAGCTTTGTAGTTCTGTTCTATAACCGACCAAAGATTTTCATATCAGAAGACAGCATCCAACTGCAGAATGCTTTTCTTTAGATACTATGAGGTTAGTAACTGAAAACAATGGTGTTTAATCCTCCTATCCCATAGCACTGCTCCAAACAACTGCTCAGAGGTGACAGTAATTGAAGTAGAAACCATCCAGCAAGCTTATTGTTTGCTGAACCACAAAGAAAGAGTTGTGAATAGGAAGCTCAAGACAGTCTAAGCATTGATGGCTTCCAAGTGTTTTAGTAATTACTGTGCCTTTTACAGGTTTTGAAGTGCATTTTGTACTTTAGAGTTTTTATCTTCCCCATGTATTATCTTGCAGCCTTGACAAAACTGTTTACCTTTTCGCTCTATCCTTTCTGGTCCTTCCAAATGACATGAAGAATAATACTTGTGATTTGTGAAGTTTAATGAATTAGTTCACTTTGTAGTGCAAAGCCTATATATCAATGCTAAACAGTATCACAGTAGCATACCACATCAATCTTCTAGACAATATTACTATGAATATGTGAGGGTCATTTCTAATCATAAATATTCTATCAGCACTTTTGAGTAAGGAAAAGCATGCAAATGCTATGTACAATGACATGTGGACTATTTCTCTGCGTGTATTAACACATGAAGAGATTAATAATGCATTATAATTATGTGTACACTAGTGGTGACTGATCTCCCCCCCCCTTTACCACCATGCTAATCAGCCAAAAATTCAGGAACTGTTAAGAATACTTGAACTAGAAGCTCACAACATACTGTTCCCTGCCAGTTGTCTCTCTTCTTGAGTAACATCCTTGATTTTACAAAGAGGTGAACTATTAATGGATGAAAGGTTATTAAATTTTCAGTTCCAATTAAAATCGTTCCTGACCTTTACTCCTTGCTTGGAAGCAATGAAAACTGTAGTTTTCTCAGCCTTCTGAAATGGAGGAAGAAGAGGAGGAGGAGATTGGATTTATACCCCACCCTTCACTCAGAGTGGCTTACAAACTCCTTCCCCTCCCCCTCCCCACAACAGACACCCTGTGAGGTAGGTGAAGCTGAGAGAGCTCTTTTGAGAACAGCTCTCTCAAGAACGGCTCATACCGAACTATGGGTTGCCCAAGGTCATCCAGCACCTGCAAGTGGAGGAGTGGGGAGGAATCCCACACTTTAACCACTACACCAAGAGGTCCCAAAACCTTACAATTCCATCAACACTTGCAAGAAGTTCTAGTTGGTGTAGATTTGGAATGGTGGTAATCGCAAGCCCCCTATTACAATATTAAAGCACTTCCCCTTGTAGTAAAACAGCCCCTTTGAGACAAGAGGAACCACACCAAAAATTCTGCAGTATCCAAAACTCCCTTGAGAAAAATCTTGATGTAGAACTCCTTGGAAACCTTTGTGACGTGGAGGACAGGTTGTCAGCCACTGAACTTTGCATTTTTAGCTGCAACTCTTTGGATAAAGACATAAAAGAAACCTCTGCCACATTAGTTCACCAAATAGCTGGGATTTCCAGATGAGAAGGTGTAGCATCACAATAAGTGACTGCAGTGCAAACCACAGCACTGCATTATTTGCATCATCAGTTTAAGGGATGGTTATTGGATAGTCATCAGTTCAGTTATGAGCATACAAGAGCCCATTTGAGATCTAGGCTTGATCAATGCAACATTCTTATTATAACAACCTGAACTGTCCCTGTGCTGAAATCCTGCAACCTAACCCTAGTAGTAGTTGTCCTGAAACTTGAGTCCTTCATCAACAGAGCTCATCCTGCTCTACACTTCCTCCCCATCCCCCACCCCGGTTATTCTGTTATGCTTCTCTGGCTGACCATTCAAACTTCTGGTCTCTGCCAACTGGATCCTGTCCCACCTGAGATATGATAAATAGGAATTTGCAAAGTAATGTATTTGGATTCAGGATTAGGTCATTCCTACTTTCGGTACAAGATAGGATATAGTTTACTGTATCTTTCTCTTTCATGAAAGACTACAACAACTGGTGTGGTCCTTTGTATTATATTTTGTCAGGTGTTTGTATGCTGCTTTAATATACTCCTTTCATAATTGCTTATAAACCCATTTAGTTAGAATTTAACTACAGGAACTTTAGTAAATGCTGATTATTGAGCAGCTTGTAATGGCTAAAATGGATCATTTTAAACCAAAAATGAAGCACATAATAGCAATATTACTGTCAATATTATCCTTGTAGAGTGTATACCGTAGTACATTGTGGTGATCAAAATTCCATTCTACATTACAGCATATATTTGATTTTCTAATATGCATTACAGATTAAGTTAAAATTGGAGCAAAGGGAAATCCTTGGAGAAAAGGGAAATCCTTTGTGCTGACCAGTCCTGTGTAGAAACTGCCTGTACATTGCACTTGTGGCTGTGACACCTCAGATATGTATTATCTGAACTGGTATGCTGTCACAGAAGGTTCCATTGTTCAGGGACTAAACTGTTCATAATTCAGATGATGTGAGTGAAGAGAAAGTTATCAATTTGACTTGCAGGAAAACATTACTTAGAGTGGTTATGAACAAAAGAACTAAGGGATTGGAACATCAAAGGCAAGGAAACTGAGGGAAGAGTATTTAGTAGGCAATAGACTAAGAAAGAAGAACTCAGATTAAGATCAATTGACCAAAAAGACTTGGGGGAAGGGTAATACAGATAAGTAATTTTAAACTATGCACTAAATGGTCTTCTGGGCTCCCACTGTGCTGAGCCTGTTAACCCAGGCTTGGACTTCCGCTCCAATGGCTGGCCATGATGGAACCCCTGGGCAGACAGAATGAAGGGAAGATGTAGTTTACCAGCAAAATATCTGATTAGAGGTTTGAAGAAATTTTTACAGCATTTAAGTTGGAACTAGCTTGGCTTTATGTAGAGAGAAGGAAAAGAGTGCTAGAAAGTGGTGTCAAAGGACAAGATGGTAGTGATTTCAGACTCTTCATCCCTGCTGCTTTTGTCCTGAAATTTCCATTTTGAATCCACTTCCATTTTATGAACTGAACTTGTGGTTCTTTGTTTCTGAACAATTTTCTGCTTTCTTGCAGCAAAATTTTCCCATAAGATGTGCAAGTTGTTCTGTGTTGGCAGGAAGAAAGTGGGTATACAAGGGAGGCAATGGGCAATATGGGAGTGGGAACCAAGATAATTGCTAAGTAAATTCTGCCTGTTGCATCTTCTACTTTAGTATTGTGCCTTCAGTATTGTGATCTGCCAACTCTAAGGTTCAGAGAAGACCAGGGTATTCAGGAAGTTTGCTTATGCCGATGACATGGTGATTTCAGAAAGGCACAAATCAATTAAAAGGACTGAGGAAATACTGATTAGGGACCTCAAAATTTTGGCTATTACCATAAATGGCAGCTTATCCCAAGTTTAAGAAAAACAGAATGCTCCTGTTTCCATCTTAATAACAACCTTTCCAACTGTGAACTGAATGTCTACCTGAATGGCACCCAAATTACAAACAACCATACACCTACATATCTTGGTATTACCGTGGACAGGACCTCGAGCTATAAATACCATCTTACCAATGTAGCAGCAAAAATACACAGGCGAAACAACATTCTCCAAAATTGATGTGGTTCAACTTGGTGTGCATCTGCTACAACACTTAGACGCTCAGCTTTGAGTTTGGTGTACAGTACTGCAGAATATGGTGCTTCAATGTGGCTCAACAGCTCCCATGCCAACACACTTGATGTCCAACTCAATACAACAATGAGAACCATCAGAGGATGTAATAAACCCACTCCAAATTATTGGCTACCCATGTTGTTCCACATTGCTTCCCCACATCTACAAAGACAAGATACTCTTCTTTGTGAATATAGAAAGATAATGAAAACAGAGAGTTGCACATCCACAAAGACATGGCTGATGCAGTTCTAGCCAGACTAAAATCCCAACACCCAGCAATAAGATTTGCACAAATCCTGCAATCACAAAATTTCGGTCTAGGGAATGAATGGCTGTGAACATGGATGCAATCAGTTCCATCTGTAACCTGACAAACACTAACAAGAAGACTGCAGAATTTGACTTGCAACATAAAGTATGGAAGATGGCTAATAGAATATGAATGGGTTTTGGCAGTTGTGTAGACCTGTTGTTTAAATGGGACAAATACCAGGACCTGAATGCAATTGTGGTACAGCCCATCAAACTATTTTCTATCTGTCACAGGAATGTGAGTCATGCTTTCCAGGGTAATGTGATGGAGCTCTTTGAACTCCCCCCAGCTGCGATTGAATGGATTGAAAATTTAGATATTAGTATTTAGGGGGAGTTGCCCAATTGGTCTGCATACCATTGTATCAACTTGGTTATGTATTTTATATTATTATATGTTTTATGCGTGTGACTGTCATATGATACATAATAATAGAGAAGACTACAAAAAGGGACTGAAAGATCCATGATTGTTGTATGTGATATTCATTTGAACTCAGCTAGGACCTATTGGTTCTACTTCTTGCTTCTACTTCAGTTTGGAAATTGGTACCAGTTTCCTATTGGTATTGCTGCTGCTAGTTTTCCTACCCATTTATTGATCTTACTGCTTAAGGTGAAAAGAGAATAACTTTGGAAATGATCCCTTGATGAGGCAAATTGCAGAATGCAAAGGGATCCACAGGAACTAAATAAATATTTCTTCATCTTGCACCCGTCTCTCTAAAAGTTGATGGAGGCCATGAAGTCCTCTGGCTGCAGGGCTTCCACAATGCTCTTCAAGGTCTCCATTTTGAATTTCCTGTATCTTACAAACCTGTTCAGGAATTGAGATTGAGGAAAGCCCTCCAGTCCCTATTCTTTTTCAGAACTATGGAAAAAATCGAATAGATGCCTGCGAACCTTTGAGATGATGGCACAGGTTCAATGGCAGCGTTTTCCAGCAGATATCTGATGGCATCCTGTGTAAGCTGTCACTTGATGGGGCAGTGAGGCACTGGTGAGCTCAGAAATCTGTCTTGAGGTGGGGTGACAAATTCTATTGAATAATCATGGGTTTTGATTTCTTTTACCCATTTGTCTGTGGCTAATAAGTTCCAGGTTTGATTGAATTTTTGAAGCCATCTCCCCACCGGAACTAGCCTGGTGTTACTTTTGTTGTTGCTGCTGTTTTCTTCCCTTACTGGAGGCTGGTGCTTGGGCTGAGCTGAACTGTAGTACTGACTTGTGGCTCTGAAGTTAGGCTTGGATTTGGTCCACAACTGCCACTTGGAGTCTGATCTAAATCATGGAAGTGTTATGTAAGAATGAAAGTACTGTGAACCATAATTTTTCTGCCATCTGTCCTCCCTTTTATAGGTGAATGGCATGACCTTCTTCTTGTCCTTGGTCTCAATTAAGACATCCTTTTGGCTATCCCCAAATAGCTTGCCACCGAGGAAAGGCCAAAATGCCACATGAGAATTAGAAAGGGAGTACATAGTTCCAGGACTTGAGACAGAGACAGTTTGGTGTAGTGATTAACTCTAATCTGGAAGAACTGGGTTTGATTCCCTACTCCTCCGCATGCAGCTGCTGGTATGACCTTGAGTCAGTTATAAGTTTTTTTCAGAACTGTTCTTTCAAGGGCAGTTCTCAACAGAGATCTCTCAGCCCCACCTACCTCACAGGGTGTCTGTGGTGGGGACGAGAAGAGAAAGGGATTTTAAGCCATTCTCAGACTCCTTTTGGTAGTGAAGGGCAGGGTACAAATCCAATTTCCTCCTCCTCCTCCTCTTCTTCTTCATCATCTTTGTCTTCTTCTTCTTCCTGGCTATCACTGTGGAAGCCCATGGCCCTTGATGAGAACTTGATCATGTCTAGGCTAGCATCAGATATGAAGGTTGCTGTCCTCTCCAGAATGTGCATGTAACTTGACAGGTGTTAATGATTTAAATCTGGGTATTTCTGGGACAATTTACGAAGCCACAAGTATGAGGCTCTTGCCATCAGAGAAGTGGCAGCAGAAGCTTTAATAGAGAAGACAATGGCTTTACGGGATCTGCAGAGAGCTGAGTCACTTTTTCAATCATTGGGATCTTCAAGAGTGCCCTCTCCCTCTTTTGGAAGAGCCACCTCTGATATTAAGCTAGCCTCAGGAGCATCTGCCCTTGGATCTTACAGTAAGCTGGTTACCTTGGGAGGAAAAGAGCCTGTCCAGAATGTAAACAGTTATTGGAAGGATCTGAACATTTCTCTTTTATCTCAGTTTTTAAAAAGGAAGGGAAAAGTTGAACCCAGCTCTCTAACGCTAGAGAAAATCTCATGGGGCCCTTTATCATCATCATCATCATCATCATCATCTTGTTCCTCCTCGGGGATTTCTACCTCAGGGGCAGAAAAGCTGTAGGATTTTTTAATGCTTTATGTAAGGGAACAGGAAGCTCCTCATGAGAAAAAAGGTGGTGAAAAAATCAAGAGGAGCCCTGGCATTTGTCTGTGTCTAGAGACCTTGAAGTAGCTAATGTTTTTGAAGGTGTTTGACTGGAAAGGGAGGGTGTGGGAGGAAAGCGGCCTCATGTCCTCTTATGTGGGAGGGTAAAGAAGCTCTTTTTTCTTTCTCTGTTTGGAGACAAATTGTTCTAGCCAGTCCTGGAAGCCTAGTGGGACCACGAGGACTCTGCTCTCTCCTGGCTTCCCCTGGTGGAGAGCTATTGTCCCCCCTTGACTCACCACTCTGACCGCCACAGAAGGCTGCATCAAGCAGGTCTGATGGACCTGTACAGGCCATCCCAGCTGACCAGTAGAGGATGCAGTTTTAGTGTCAAAAAACGAGACTGCTTCTTTATGATCCAAGCCAGGCAATTTGCAGGATATTTCTTTCTCCAGGAGCTCTGCCACAGTGGGATGGCTGGACAAGTGAGTTTGCAGGGATTTCCTACTCTACTGCCTGGGGATAACCTCCCCCGACTCCCTTGATCCCATGGGCAGAGACCTCAGCTGCAGACATCACTGTGACTGAAGCAGCAGGCAAAAGGCAAACAGCCCCAGAAAAGACAAGGCCAGAAAAACAAAGCTTTTTGGTTCTTTAGAACAAAGGAGAAGGCGCACATGTGGATAGAGGAAAAACAAAGTGCAACCAAAGTAACTCCTTAAAGGAAAATCTCAGCATATCAGAGTGTCCTCCTCTCCTCAAGAGAAAACCAGCAGAACTAGCAGGGTCACATCCCCCTGTCTAGTTCTCAATGGAGGTCATCAGCCAAGGTCATCAAAGGAGTCTCTCTTCCAAATCCTGGCCTGAAGCCAGATTGAAATGGGTCCAAATAATCAGTGTTTTCCAAGAACCCCTGGAGCCAAATCCCTGCCCCCTGCTCAGTCACCCATTCCAAGAATGGAAGACTGGAGACTGGCTGGAAAATCTCAAACTTAGTAGGACTTAGGGAGGGTGTTTTTTTGTTTTTTTGTTTGTTTTTTTGCAGAAAAGGTCTAACAGTTTCATTCTTATCATATATTCTTGAATGTGACTGGTCAAGAATCCTTTGTTTTATTTCTAGATAATCTGTTTTGCTTTCAGTGTCATAGTTACTCCACCATTTGGACTTTAGAATTTTAGCACTTATTATGTTTCATTAACTTGATGCTTTCCCTGAGCTTCTAAACTTGGCCTTGCTGGCTAGGCAGGGTATAAATCCAAATAAATAAATACTGTTGTTCTGTATTCTCTTGAGGGTTTTTTTTTGCGGGGGGAGGAGTATTAAAATATTTTCAATAAAAATTATGACAAAGAGGTAGTAATGAGTAAGGATATTTGAAACTAAAAGAAGAGCTTGTCATGGGGTGTACTAAATGGCTGAAATACTGAAAATGTTTCTTCCAGTACAGTCCCCAGAGTCTCAGAAGACTGCAATAAGAGCAGATTTTGTTTGCACAACAATCTAGCAAGACACTTGGTTCAGACTGCATTTGAGGACAGAACTTACTATTATTTATTTATTATATTTATATACTACCTTTCTTCCATTATAGACTCATGGTGGCATACAAATGAATTCTCTCATTCAGGAACTGACTAGGGGTATGAACTTGAAAAAATATATTTTAATTTTGTTTTGGCATTTCTGAAAGGGCAAAGTTAACATTATCCTGAAAATTTGGGAGCATTGATATTGGAGATTCAGATTGAGCTAACTGTGTGTGTGTGTGGGGGGGGGGGGGGGTATTGTGTATCATTTCCTTGTCTGGAGGCCAGGTCTACCACCACTGTTTTCAGTGGGCAGCAGACATCATGTCAGTGAACTGCCATAGCCTGGGGTGTCTGCTCCTCTCATTCGATTCGTACTCTGATTCTGTTGCATTGTTTTGGGTTTGCTTCGTTCCTTTCAGCTTTACATGTCCCGCCCGGGAGCTAGCATCGGGAACCCGACCCCTTCTGCTGGAATGCACAGTTAGCTTCGCCTCGCTCGCTTTGCTTTGCTTTGCACATGCTCATTACTCATCCACTGTTATCTCTAGCCTCCTCAACTAGCGACCTTGGAAGGAAGTGCCTCCTGTTATGTGTTACATGAACCACAGGTGTTAAGGTTTCTGTTTTCTTAGGAACAGTTCTCTTAGAATGTTCAACAGTAATTTTCCTTGAGGACCCATTTTGCTGCGCTTTCCTTGGGAACATTAATCCAGTATAATTGGTCACCAAATATGCTGCGTATTGAGTGGTAGAAGGTAGCTGGACCATATTTCATATCCAGTATAATTATGATTGTACTTCTAACCTTGGGCATTACTAACAGAAGAAGTGTCTGACCAACATGATCTTTTCTGCAAAATAAAGGACTATCTGTTTAAGGAGACCTGTTGTGGATTATATCTATTGGGACAGACTCACACATGACAGGACTCCAGAGGCCAGGTCTGCTTCCACTTAAAATGGTAGCAGTAGACCTCATTAAGAGCAGTAGACCTTTGGGACTTCCAGGTAGCACTGTGGAGGGATTGGCCACACTCAGGAACCTCTCCCGATGCTGTGGCCGAATTGATGAACTATTTAGGGGTTTAAAGGGCTCTCCAGTACCTTGGGATCCCCTGGAGAGGGACCCAATCCAAGAAGCTTGAACCAGGCACCTTGCAAGCAGCAGCAACTAGTTGCAGTTGGTTTGCTCTGATGGATGAGATCATCAAGAGCCTTCATGACAGTTCATGGAGGTGAAGCTGTGGCTCCCAATGATGCTGGGGCTACCTCCTTCTTACTTCTGCACTCTCCAACAAAGGCAAACCTTATGAGTACTTCTACCCACAAAGCAACCTTCAAATTCTCTGCTTTTACAAGAGCCCTTTAAATTTTAAATCACGATTATAGAGGAAGAAGAAGCCCCCCCCCCTTTCTTCTGCAGCTTCTGAAAGACTTTTGGACTTCTAAAATTGATCCAGTAGGCTCCTTAAAGGAACTGAATATTTGAACTTTGGAATATTCTCCTCTTTATGACCTACACTGGTGGATTTGTATACTTTCTGAATTGATTTGGATATTTAAACTTGATTTAAAAAAATTCCATCTACGATACTCCTGCAAACTCCTGACTGAATATATATTCTACTTATATGTACTTTCTTTCTGGAGTTTTTATGGATTTCTCCATAAAGACTTTGGATTACTTTTAAATTTTTTCCCTCCTTCTGCATGGAATAATTTTTATGTTTTGACTTTTTGGGGATTAGACTGGACTGAGCTGTTTTCTTATTTTCTTTTTATTAACTTTTCTTCTCTTTATGGATTGGCTTTCTGGGAACAAAGAAATTTGCTTCAATTGAAATGGAAAGACTTTACTTTTGAAACTTGGAAAATAAAATGGATTCTGCTCCTCTTCTCTCATAACAACTCTACTGAGAAAGATAAGAGCTTGTTCGGTTTTGGCTCTATCCTGTGTTCTTAAACAACTGATAACTCCTTATTAAGAACTTTTTATGGTGTTGTTTATATATGGCTTCCTAATCTGACATTCTAGCTTTCCTGTTACAAATGACCTTGAAACTTTTGTTTTGAAAACATTTCAGTGAGCCTCTTGTGTGAGCATACTTTTGAAAATGGATGACTCAGATAAACTGCAAATGTCATCAGAGGCTTTATTTCCAGATATAATGCCAATACCTGTGGACACTGACCTTATGCAACTTCCTGTAAAATATTCTTTGAATATCCTTCAACTGACAGTTAGAGCAGCAGTCCAGGAAAATTTTCAGTTGGATCAACCTGGAAATACATACTTCAATCAACAGGCTACTCTTGAGGAAGAGGATGAACAGATAAGAATTGAAGAGGAAGAAGAAATACTGGACTGTCTTGAGGGAACTCTGGATACTGACAATCAACTTAGAAGGTCTTACAGAAATAAATGGACACCTTTGAAATTGAAGATTTCTTTGAATGAACAACTCAGATCTTACCAAGAAAACATTTTTATGACGCTCCTGAAATAACTGCATTTTTTTTGTTTCAGAGAGTCCCAGAAATTCATCACATGAAACTACAACTCAGTCCCACAATTGACTACAAATGCCTGCTTTGGGAGAAATCCAACACATATAGAGGCAAAAGACACTGTATTAAGACCTTGAAACTCAAAGCCAGAAATCAGAAGATTAAGAAGGCAAAAAAATTAAACTAGATAATTAGGGAGATTCTTTAAGGACTCCTTGAGACTTTTGTTTGTATTGAGAGTACCCTTAAAGAATCTCCCTAATTATCTAAGGAGTGCTATAGTGCTAAACTGCTATAACACTTAAGTGCTACAGCAGTACTATTGAGGTATTAACTCAATGGAGTTAATGCATCTCAATGGTGATGCTATAGCACTTCAGTACTACTCCAAGTACTATAGCATTTTAGCACTACAGCACTCACATTAGAATGTTAAAAAAAGTCTGAGGAAAATCACACAGTGAAAAAGAGAGGGGGGAGCAGATTTGTTGAAAGAGCTATGAACATTTTAAACAGCACACCACAGCAATTCAGAACTGCAACAAAGGGGTTGAAAACAAGAAAAAAGCTGTTTCCCTCAAAAGCAGCTCAACCACACCTTGCTAACCTGACACAAATGGGTTTGTGTGAACAGGTAAATAAATTCTGCTAGCAGCTGGTTACTAAAATGGGTCTGTCTGAAAAATCTATTAGCAACCAGTTACTAACAGAATACAAAGGCAGTTTGAAAAGGGTCACTATTTCTGTCAAACAAGTTGTGACCTAAACAGACAAAAGACCAGGCCCAATTAAAGGATACCACAACTCCCTATGATGCTGTATGAAACCCCCATCCCTGTATCGCTTTACTCAGAACTGGGCCAACAATGACTAACATCCAGTTTAGAATGGAAATGTGAAAAGGGCCAGTGTGAGTTGCTACAGTGTAGCTAAGACTACTTGGCAAGCACCCTGATCCATCTATGATGCTGTGGAACAGGTTAAAAAAGGCCCCCTTCCCATCAATTTGAAGGATGCCCAAAATTCCTGCTCAGCCCCTCAAAAGGTGACCCACTACTCCTATGTTACCCACAGTGAGAGCGGATGAGCCAACTCACAACAAATGCTGCAGAGAGCAGAGCTGACTATAATAACTTTTCCAGCTCTCTTATAATTGGCTGCTCCATAAAAGTCAGCAAAACACTCAACATGAACTAATAGTGTTTTTGTGTATTATTTAAAATTGGGACTACCACAAACTGGTACCCAAGCCCAAGAGAGTAAAATATAATATATCATCTGAAAGCTATCAGAGTGGGGTTTGTCCTTATGCTATTAGAGCAGCTGTGCCACAAAAAGCAGGGTTGTAACAGGGAGGGCCCAAGAGGTCCTGCTGAATGAATTTTATCATAAGAGGGAAGAGAGAAAAGTTTCTGCACAGGTTCACACAGGGCATGGTAGTACTTCTTCCATCAGACTAAACTATTTTTTCCCATAAACATATGCATTTATTGGGGTAAAACAGCAGGTATTATTTTTATTTTAAAAAGCATAAATACTATAAATTGCATATAAACATAATGCAACATGTGTGCATAGTAGAAGCAAATCTACTAACAGCAAACTCCTATGACAAAATATAAAGCAATATAAAAAGGAATGAAATAGGAAATATTTATTCATCTCTACTCCAAGTACTACACCAGTGCAGCTAGAACATACACTTGTAGGGGTCAAAAGGAGAACTGTGTTGTCAGAGAGAGAGAGAGAGAGAGAGATGTGAAAGTCATCTAGTGTAATTTCCAAAGTAATACCAGCTTCACTAATTGTACTGTGACTTAAATTATAAAGGTTCTGTGAGCCAAATAAAGCAAGGGCTAGACAAATGCCATCTTTAGCCATTCTATTTTAGTGAGCAACATGTTTGAAAAACGTATGTGATCTTATTCGTCAGCTATTTCTTTCTCTGAGCAAAGTATCATAATTACAACCTGGCAATTTCAAGTAGCACAGTTGCTCTTATGTCCCACAACAATCTTTATTAAAACCCATTTTCCACGATTTCTTTAAAATGCTTTGCCTCCCTATTGCTTTTTGAAAGAGTTACACAGATGGAAGAGAAGCACATTCACCACAGGGGAAATGAAGAAAGAGACGAAAAGAAGCTTGCTGTCAAATGAATAGAGAGTAATAAAGGCCTCTTCGTCTTTTTTCACTAATTGCTTTGAAAAATAATAATAGATTTAGGTAGGTCCTGCAACAATCTCTGTGAAATGACATTCAGATTCAAACTGGTTTTTATTTTATATTGTATTAATTTGAATGCAAAAATGACAATCAATAAAAAGGTGTTTGAAATATGTATCTTCCTCCACCTCTGTTCTTTCCTTGCCTTCATTTTGTTCTTAGAATCAATTTCCACTGTCTTTCTTTTCCCCCTTGCTCTTTAAAACTGCTGTTTCTCTGAAATCCCTATTTTCTCCAGGTTTTGCACTGCTGATGATGGCAGCCTCTGGATCAGAGTTGTGTGTGGGAAGGAGGCCTTTATTCTTTATTTATTTGAAATATTTATATTTACCATTTAAATTTACTAGTACTCACTGATTGCTGCTCCTCTCAGTCACAAGGGCTGTACAGGCAAATCTTCTGACTTACTCCAATATATAGCATAGTTGAAGGGCTACCAAACTGCATCACTGACTGTACAAAACTGGGACTGAAGAACTAGGACTAGGCTGGAGAATGATAAGAGTCAAAGAAATGTTACTCACTTCTGGCATAGTTTTCCTCCTTTTCATTCATGAATCTTTGATCTCTGGAAACTTTTAGACAGCACACATAATTGCCTCTAAGGTGCAATAAAAATGGGACACACCTGTCATGTGCCAGGTAAGTACTCAAGGTCCAGAAAGAATCAGAGTAATAGCCAGTGAAGCATGCAGTCATTTGGAGTCATTACTCTGGAGTCATTACTCTGGAATCAGAGTAATAGCCAGTGAAGCATGCAGTCATTTCATTTTGTTCAGAAAAGCTAGAAAGATACCCATCTGTAGAGAGCAAAATAGTATGGTGACAGTGATCATGGCCTTCTCTGTGTCCAGTGATAGGGCTACTTCTGATACTGCCTTCTTTATAACCCATTTGATTAGACCCACAAGAAGTCTCCCATAGTCCTCTTTGTCTGTGAGAAACAAACCCTCCATGGTTAGCATGCATTAAAGATGGAGAGACTTTTTTTTTTCAATTTCCCAGCTGACACTGCTGAGAATATTTTATTATCACCACTAAGAAGTAAAATACGCCTACATTCATTGTTATATTACTACATCGCACACTGGTTCTTTATTTCAACACTGCCTTTTTCATTTCAGAAGACAGTATATTACATAATTATGTGTGCAGCATTTTGCAGCATCTCTCAAGTCACTTTAAGTCACAACTTGGTCTGATTACATTATGAAGGAATCTGTTGATAAAACATGCCCACAGGAAAAGGAAAGGACATATTAATGGTTTTAATGCATTGTGTTATATGGATTTTCACTGCTAAATGGAAGCCCAATGGACTTCACTATCTGATTAATGAAAGTGAAGATATATACTAAGTAAGCCTTGAGTTTGGGGCAAAACAGGTATATTTTACTGGTTGTGGAGTTCAGGGAGCCCTTATAATGATACAGACTATTTAATATTTATATTGAATCATGTGAAAACAGAAATATTTCTTTCATGACTCATGAGATGGTTCATGTGGGATCTGGGGTAGACATGGTACTAGCTGGTGCTAGGCACAGGAAAATAACTCTTATGGTGCAAGCCTAAGCACACTTTCCTGGGGGTCAGCTCCATTAACTGGACCTGAGTAGGATTCTGAATAGACATTCCACAATCATAACAATTATTTGTGTGCCATATAATCCACACATTATATTCTGTAGCTATTTTTGGGAGATGTGTGATGGGGGATTGTACAGAGAAGATAAGAAATAATTGATTCTGAAGGTGAGAAGGCCGAGACAGAAAAATTATGGAAACAGAACATGTTAGGTGAAAGAATAAAGATAAGTATCCCACCTCTGTCGAAGGCATTTATTAGGGATGTTCAGACACCTGCCAGCCACTATCTTTTTCCAGTGGTGATCAGCAATTAATTGATGGGCTGCTTGGTTGTTTGCAACCTGCTGGTGCATGTTTTCAGGAATAGACTACTTACAGTCATCAATACCTGACTTCCAGCTGATGAGGGATCAGCTGGGAGCTGACCTCTGATCTTCTACTGGGAAAATTTTGCTCTGTACCCAGTGAAGTTTTTTGGGGGGAGGGGGGACAATCAGGAGCTGACTTCCAGCTGAAACTCGAGTTTGTTTGATCTCCCATCCTGGAAACTTTGCTGTGATATAGAAAATTCAGTACAGGAGTGGGGTGGTGAGAATTCCAGCTGGTTTCCTTTCTCCCTCCTGAAGATGTCAGCTTGGGCTGCAAATAAAAGGAAAGACAATAGTTCTTTTTTTCCTCCTTTTTGCAAAGCAGAGATTAAAATAATTGTGTTGGAACCAGCCAGCATTTCTACCAGTGAAAAAGGGGGGAGAAGACTATTTTGACACATGGAATGGCCATTCTTGGAATCATGGGTCCTCTGTGGACATAATTCACATGAGATGGCAGCTGTAGTAAGGAGGACAAGTGAAGAAAACTGAACAAAAAAAGCTGGCTGGATCCAGCCCATTATGCCTAGCCTAACCCAACTGAGAATGGGGGGAATAATTTCTTTCTCCCTTCCCTTTAGCAATGCAGAGTCCCCACACAGTTTGGAAGAGAAACAAGCTCTTTCTTCTTGCAATTTCATTGTGAAACTATTTTGCTGGAGAGATAGCTGGATCACCACCTAGCTTCCACCTGATCCTTCAATCATCTGTGAGTCAGCTCCTGACAAACCACTGCAAATTTGTTTGGCAGCTGTTAAGAGTTGCTCCCTGCAATCTGAACATATCCCTGATTGGCTCACAGCTTGACTGTGAATAAACTAAGTTTGCCATCACTCAGGTTGGGTGGATAATACCTCAGCTTCCTCCCCCCCAGCAATATACTATCGCAAGTTTTCAGGAGCTAAAGAAATACCCAAACAACAAATCTGGGATACAGCTCTTCAAGCCAATAGAGCTCAGGCACATCTCTGTCCAGTGGTTGGGAGCTATAGCCAAAACTTTGTGCTGGTGAACTATTTTTATGGTTTAGAATTCCCCAAATACTGCAGAGCTTTCACCCTAGCCCATTTTAACTGCCTGCCCTCAGTGCTATTGGAAGGGAGATACTTACATATTACCTACCCTCAATGTCTATGTTCCTGCCAAGTGAAACAGTTGTACATGTGCTGTTATATTGTCCATTTTATAAGGACACCCTTTCAACTTTTCTTACTTACTTCTTATTCTATCCAAGTATGCAGGAAGATCTGAACAATTCTATATATAGTACCCTGGCAGTAGTAAAGTCTTTGTTGATTGTTATTAAATATAAAAATAAGAGAGTTGATATTTAGCTGATTTTAATTTATCTGGCATCAGTGTAAGCTGTTCAAAGCCACTGGGCTATAAGAACAGATTCATTAAAGAAAGAAAAGAAAAAGAAAAATTCTATGTATCTCCTCCTCTTTGCAGACCACTCCAACAAGATCACCTCTAAAGCAGCCAAATTCTGTGCTGAGACTCTTTCCATAAGAAAGCAGATATTCCTAACTTAAATTAAGTTTATGTATAATTAATTATGGCACAATAAGGTTATGAATGTAATGTTACCCTTTGGCTGTGGGTTCCCAGGTTAGAGTACTCACTCAGGTACCTTTTCTTAGGTCCATTTAGCAGAGACAAGCTGGCTCAAAACATTAACTGTTTATTTGCAAAGGGACAACTATCACAACCAACAACTACAGTTAATATACAAAACTGGAAAAAGAAACAAAAGCTCCACCCAATAGGACCAAATTAAATTACACAGATGGGGGGGGGGGATCAGACTGTTGCAGTACATAGATACAATAATTACACCACATCCACCTTATTTACTTTGGTGTGGCCGGTACAACCCAAATTCCACAAAAATGTGGAGTCATAGGTTGCTTGCACTTGACTCACCTTTGGGGTTTGCCTTTACCACTAACCCATCACACAGTCCTTAAATCTAGCAGGCAATCTGACCACCTGCCTACTCTTTGTTTGTACACCTTCAGCTGGGGGGGGGGGGGGTTATTAGGCTGTGGGAGCATATTGGGAGTGTTATGATCCTCTTCTCGAGGCAGGTCTAGAACATTAGCTGGAATCTGTTCTGAGATAGCATGATCAGGCACAGCAGCAGACTCTGGAGGTTTAGAGGAACAATCTTTTTTCAACTGTCTCCTATTCCTCCTATATGCATTTCCACTTGGCATTTCAACAGTATAGGAACATGTAACCAATACTGGTGCCCATCCCGTACATGTCTGTATCCACACACGCTCCCCCTCTTGCAGGGGTGGAAGTGACATGGCCTGTTTGTCAAAGCAGGCCTTTTGTTGACAGTGAAGGTCCTTCAACTTCTGCAGAACTGCAGATGGTAGTCTGGGTGTAAAGCTGTTGATGTAGCCGGTAGACTGCTGTGTAAAAGCCTTCCCATAAGGAGCTGTGCGGGGATGTACTCTAGACCCGAAACAGGTGTGTTCCTCAAGTTGAGTAAGGCCAAATGAAGATCTGAACCATCTAGTAAAGCTTTTTTTAATGTGTGTTTGACAGTTTGAGCCATGTGTTTAGCCTGACCATTGGATTGGGGATAGCCAGAACTAGAATGAGTGACAGAAATAGCCCATTCAAATGCAAATTGTTTTGTCACTGAACTTGCAAATGGGACATGGATGCAAATGAGCTCTTCAGGAATACCATGGTGCGTGAATGGTGCTTTCATTTTGGCCATAGCCATGTCAGCCATCTTGTGAGGTAGCAGCAAAATATCAGTTGCCAACTTGAACCAGGGCAATTCTGGGATTTCATGGAAGATCATTGGCTCCCTGCAGTCACTAGGCTGAAGTTACCTGCATGGTTTACAGTGTTCAACCCATTGCTCTATGAGCATTTATGTTAAGCCAATACATGATTTGACGAGCCCATGCTCATCATGTTCATTTGACGACCTCTGTGTACATTGAGGAAGAGAGTGAAGCAAGGCCAGCATGTGACACCATGTACCTTGGGGAATCAATATTTTAGGACCAATTATTCATGCGTAAACTCCACTATTGGCCAAAATAGCTTTTGTACAGCCAAGTCCACCTTGTGCTGCACTTTTCAATCCTTGGGGGTTCAATTGCCTTTCCAACTCTGCCTTTGTAATGCTCAGACCAAGTGATTATGACTCCCACTATTACTCCCTTACCCTGTTTAAATCCCTAGTTATTCTGTGCCTAAGCATGAATCCCTGGGTTTCACTAAATCATTCTCACTCAGTTGCAATACCAGGACTTCAGGACAACTGCCCTTTCTCAAAAACTGGTGGAGAGAGGGCAGGAGCTGGTTCCACAATAACCCACTTCTACCCCACCACAGCACACTGGTGAGGGGGTACAATCCCAGCTGCATCACAACTCTACTGCTGGCGACTATTCTGCTGGTCCAGAATATGATAGAATGCCACAGCACTAGCTCTCTGACTGGCTTCCTCAGTATTCCTGGCCCTGAAAAATAAAATTGAACTGCTTATCTAATATGTAACTTGTAACCTTTTGCTTCTGTCTCTCCATTATTTGAATAGCTTGATCCGACATTATAAAGCTGGCTGCCATATATGCTGTATCGTTGCAGAAAGAACAAGTACCATATTCAGCTGCCAGTAAGCCTGCTGCTGCCAAAATACCTCTGTCCAGCATTCATAACTGGAATTGAGTTAGTAGGGTACCATGGCTGGAAAGGATAGCCTGAGCCAGAACCCTTTAACACCAAAAACTCAGAAAACACTTGCACCAAACATACCTAGGTGTCACCTGTAGTCCCAAGGACCATAGTGGCGCCCATGCCATTTTGATCAGTTATGGATTTATGCATCAGCCCACAAACATCTCCCACAGCCAGCTTCAAATCCACCACTTGTGGAGCTGTCTGTTAAATATCCCACTGCAATACTGCCAGCAATTGACTGCTCCTCAGAGCTGCATAGAACACTAAGTGCCATGTAAGTATCTCTAAGATCTACTTTTCTAGCTGAATCCCAGTGCTGCTAGATAACCCTTGATAATTCTAGATGCCAACCCTTATACCTTAGACTCAATAGGCAAAGGCCAGTCCTGTGCTATACCCTCCTGGTCATGAACAGATTGGAAACCCCTTATGTTGCTTCCCCTAGGCCATCCTTGTGCAAGGTGCCAATGAGACCATTGTTGCCCACCTTACTTCAAGCTCCCAAGATGCCACAGCCTAATTGACATCGGCTTTGGGCCATGGTTTCCACCTGGTGCTAGCTCTTTAAAAAGCTCCTCCTGAAAATGAGATAGCATGTCAGCAATACTATTGTCAAGACTGGGTACATGCCTTGCCTTGAACAAACCAATAATTTAACCAACTGCATGACCCTCGAATTCCTGAAGGATGTGACTATTCAGTACCTGGACTATAGTGGTTCCCCTGCCAGTGAAGATTTTAGAAGCTGAATTGCTGCCTTCAGTTTCTGGGGGAAATTAGCTAAATGGCAGGCCTCAGAGAGAGGTGGGGTATTACTGAAGATCTTCCTACCTATGTTTATGGGAATTTTTTCCTTTATGAGACCTCTCAATAACCAGAGAGTTGTTTAACCAAAGTGTTGTTTTTATTAAACAGAAAAAAATCCTAATAAAAAGCACACATAAAGAAATAAACCACACGTTAAATCATACACACAAATAATGGAAGTACAGGGGTGAGTGGGAATAATAGGGGTGTGGGGGGGGGAATATGTTTTACCTATCCAGAAGATCAGGAGTCCATGGAGCAGAGACTGGAAAGATGGAAAATTACTCAAACAAATTTTGGGGTGACCTGCCAGTAGGCACCCGGGGCAGATATGAACACCGTAATGGAGTTGTGCTGGGCTAGTTATACCCAAAAATGTGTCCAGAGGGCTTGCTAATGCATGGGATCCCTCAGAACAAAGGCTTGGCAGGATTAATCGGGGCTAGAACAATGAAGTTTGGAAACTCTGTACAGAGTTCCCAGGAATGGACAAAAGAGGCTGGAGATTCTCTTCTCAATGCAAAGTACAATTTGGGTTGGGTTCTTGATTACTCCTCTGGTGGCTGAAGGACTAATGGATTTCTAAGTTAAATTAATCAAAACAGAAACAATACTGCTTGATAAGCCACCTTGGCTTGGAGTGTGGGAAAGGAGTAGAAGTCAGGACTTTTCATTTTCAAGGAAATATGAGGAGGAAAGATGGGATCAGATTGATAGGATTAGTGACTGAGATTGAAAGAAATAACTCTGGAGCAAGGTAAGTCTATTATTTGGAGTATGCAGATGTTGGTGGGGAGAGTTGCAGCTATCAGAGCAAGATCTCATGTGCTTTCCAGGGTCACCCTTTAGGGATGATTATGGAGGCTGCCAATCCAGGCATCCATCTTTGTGTCCACTTTTGTCAAGTTGTCTGGTATATGGACTCCTGGAGTACCCCCATGGGGTCTATTGCTGGTTGAAACGACCCCTTTTGAGAGTAATTGCACCAAAACACAACAATGGAATTCCTATACTGCTCCTCCCAGATGTGCACAGCCACAATGATGGCAAACAACCTCAAAAAGGTTAGGTCACTCAGGACACCCTCCTGTTCCCATCCCTATGTCCAAACTTATAGACTTTTAAGATATTTTGATTTTATGTTCATGCCATATTTTAAATTCACTGATTGCCTTTAAATTTAATGAAGGTCAGCTTAACCCTGTTTCATGTCTACCAGTCCACATGCATAAATATAAAATCAAAAAGCACTTTCCAAAAATATTTTACAAATATAAATATTTTGTAATGCTTCTTGTAGTGTAATTCCATTGACATTAATGGGTTAGAAGGGTAAAACTATTCTTAGCAGTTATTTATTTAGAAAAATTCTATGTGGCTCTCCATGGAACCTACTGAAGGTGGCTTACAAAGTAAAACATGATACAACATCAGAGTGTAAAAGCATTAAAAATTAAGAAAACCATTAAATATCCCACATAAAAACCCAGTGCAGTCTCAGATTTACTTATAATAAAATCCAAATGACTTACTAAATCTGAGTGTTTAGCTTTACTTCATATAAAAAGATAATGCAAAATAAAACAATCCAGTTTGCCTTGAACTATTGAACTGCTGGATCCTTTTTGTAGAAATAATAGCCCTTTTCAGATGTAGCCAGGAGAAGGTAAGGGGGGAGGAAAATAAGACAAGTTCCATTCCTAATGCATGTATATTCATTAGAACATAAATATTGCATCTATGTCTTTATATATGTAGGTGCATTTGTCTTTATCAATGTGACTGGGAATCCACCTGCCTTACTAGCAGAGTTGGTTTACATTTTTGATGGAAAATAAATTGATATAAAAAAGGGCTAGGTGCCTTCTATTACATGTACAATTTACACATGCAATCCTAAGCATAAGGATACACTTGTAAGTCCATGTTGGTTTAGAAGGGTGTAACTCCATTTATCATGTTTTGAGAGTTTTCTTTGGCAAATAAAAGCCATAGACCCATTCTGCATCTAGCATTTGCTTTGCTGTTTTACCAAACCCATGTTGGAACAGAAATTCCCCTCTACATTGCATGCCACTTTCACTTTCTTTGATTGTTGGATTTAATGGAAGCCTCCACACTGCATGCTGGTTTCACTTCCTTTGATCTTTCTGTTTTATGGTACTGTCTGCATAGATTTATGGCTGTTTTAGGGGCACTCAGGGGTGACTCTACAGTCAGTATCTTGTCACATCCTTTTTCTGTTCCTTGTTTGAGTTTGGTAAAACAACAGAGTGAATGCTAGATGCCAAATGGGCCATAGATGCTACAAGATGTAATGATAGATGCTGATTCCAATTTGTCCCAGGTTTTCAGGCAAGGTATCACCACTGGATCACACAACTTCATCCTTACTTTACTCAGTATTCATGACTGCTTATGGCTTAATTAAATATGTTTCTAATGCTGAGTAGAACCACCCAAAGGGACATTTTTTTCAGCTGGATACTAGGCCCAGCTAAGGGCAACAGGAAAACCGACAATTTTTTAAAGTCCAGGGAAGTCAGAAGAATAACATACTCATTCTGATCTAGAAGTGTTACCAAATTTCACTACACCATTTTGAGTCATAAATCTTTGTTTTCTCCTTTGTGCAAATTGACCCTGATTATTTTTGTGCCATCTTTGTTTCTTTGCATTGACTTTTTCCTATTAGGCCAGATAGGCTAGGTAGGCCAGGCTAGCTCAGTCATGTTAGATCTTGGAAGCTAAGCTGGGTCAGCTCTAGTTAATACTTGGATGGGGGAATACCAGGGTTGCTATGCAGAGGCAGGCAATGGCAAACTGCCTCTGAACACCTCATCCTTGAAAACCCTATGGAGTTGCTATAAGTCAGCTGAGACATTACTTTCCACCAGCACAGTTTAATGTTATCTTTATTGTTTGGGCATATAAATTGTATATAGTGAAATGGTATAAAAATGACATACACTATAAAACCACTGTAAAAAGGCATTAAGGGAAATGAATATAGGTAAAATGAAATAAAATATCAAATAATAAATACTTAAAAAAAAAAAGTCTCCCCAAAGAGCAGATTCATCACAGTCAATGTAGTGTTGTTATGGACTGTAAGACTACTAGCAGGTTACCCAGACCCAGAATCTCCACTCAGTCATCAAACTCCATGTATGCATAAGGCTGGAATCCCAAGGTACTTTCCAAGGAGTAAACCCTATTTAATGAGACTTAAATTTTAGTAGACCTGCTTAGGACTGCTCCCTTAGCTTAGCTTCTCTCACAGGGTTGCTGTGGAGATAGTGGAAGAAAAATATATATGCCCCTTGAGCTCCTGAGCTATTCTATCCCCATATGGCCAGTGCCTCACCCAAACTGAGTACATATTCCATAGTCCTTTGTATTGTTTGGGTGTTCCTCCTTCCAGAAGAGCACTAGCAAGGTCAGAAGCTATATGTACTGCATCCCCCCCACCTGTGTTAATGTGTTATATTCTAACCCTTCAGTGACTAGCAACATACAGTTAGATCCAGAATGTCCTCTTGGTGATCCTGCTGCCAAGATGGTTGGTTGATACACAGCCATAACAAGTTGTGTTTCCTGAATGTCTGCCTAGCTTGCTCAGGTGTTAACCACTCAGATTGGGGGGGGGGGGGGACAAAACCAACTCTTAAAATATCCATCTATGAAACAATATGAGCTGCTCCTCCCTGTGAAAAATATTATCCAGAGGCACCTCCAGTGTATAACATGTATAATGCTGAGATAGAGTGACCCACATTAGCCATTCATTTTCAGTAAAATTCCAGTCCAGTACATTCCAGTCCAGATTTCAGATTCAAATTTTCAAATTTCAAATGTTCAAGAATCAAATTTTCAAGATTCAAATTCAAAAATTTTCAAGATTCAAATTTTAAGATTCAAATCAAATTCAAGATTCAACTAAATTTTCAAGATTCAAATTCAAAATTCAAATTAGCATAAATTTTCAAGATTCAAATCAAGATTCAAATTTCAAGATTCAATTCAAATTTCAAGATTCAAATTAAAAATATTATCCAGAGGCACCTCCAGTGTATAACATGTATAATCCTGAGGTGGAGTGACCCACATTAGCCATTCATTTTCAGTAAAATTCCAGTCCAGTACATTCCAGTCCAGATTTCCACAGCATAAATTTTCAAGATTCAAATCTCCCTTCATCAGATATCTGGACTCTAATTTTGTTCTCCTGCAGACCAACATGGCTACCCATCTAAAATATCTTCATTTTCAATAGAAATTCTGACATTCATTGGTTGCTTTTCACTGACAAACTTGCTGACAGATCCTGCTTCAGAATCAAGTGTGGATATTGTTTTCCTCTTGATGTCTTTGGGAAGAATATTTAGCTATAATCAAAGATCTAGGTTTAAGTTATTTATTCATCTTATTGAACTATTCAGCAGTTTGGCTTCTCCAATTGTTTATTCTGCAGTGTAGCAGGCTGCCCTAAAATTTCAACATGCAGGCTATATCTGTGGTGCTGCTAAGGAAGGAGAGAATACCCCTTCACTCAGATAAAAATGTAAATTGCAACTCAGTTTTATAAACAAAATATACTGCATATATCTGAGCAATATAATAATTAATAATTATCACATGGCAGTGTGTGTAGAATAGCCAAGAGATTCTAGGATTGTCTGGCAGCCAGTAGTTCTAGCTCTTTTATCATCATGCACCACTAGATGGCAAGCTAGACTTTTTTTTAAGGCAAGAAATGTTTTAGAGTTGGTTTGCCATTGCCTGCCTCAGCGTCATGACCCTGGTATTCCTTGGAGATCACCCTTCTAAATACTAGCCAGGGCCGACCCTGCTTAGCTTCCAAGATCTGATGAGACTGGGCTCGCTTGAGCTATCCAGCAGTATATTGGAGTAATATATATCTGAGCAATATATTTGTATTAAACTATTTATTTATTTACTTATTTTGTGGTTTTTATCCTGCCCTACCCCACAAGTGGGCTCAGGGTGGCTTACATCATGTTGTAAAAACATAAATAATTCCATAAAACAGTAGTACATTAAGAAATTAATCGCAGCAACATTAGGCAAGTAATTTAAGATGTACCTATATCTAATGGCAGCTCAACAGTTGGTTCCATTCCCAGTGTATGCTAAACTCATGCCAGGAGGGATGCTGGATAACTCTTATGGAATTAAATTAACTGCGCCTGGCACCCATGGTATAAATGGTGCCATGGAGTGTTTGAAGCTGGGGAGGCCAATGTTATTTGGCATCTGCTGCCTCAACCAAAGGCCTGCTGGGACAGCTGTCTTATAGGCCCTGTGGAACTGTAAGAAATATTGCATGGCCTTGATCTCAATCAGGAGCATGTTTTACCAGGCCAAGACCAGGGCCAAAAAGGCCTAGGCCCTGGTTGAGGCAAGGCAGTTGTCTTTCAGGCCAGGGACTATTAAACGATGCTGGTCTGAAGAGTGCAAGGCTCTTTGGGGCACATACAGGGAAAGACAGTCCCAAAAGTATGCTGGTCTAGGGTTGACAGCCTCCAGGTGGGGCCTGGGGATCTCCCGCTTTTACAGCTGATCCCCAGCTGACAGAGATCAGCTCCCTTGGAGAAAATGACTGCTTTAAAAGGTAGACTCTATGGCATTGTACCATGCCGAGGCCCCTCCCCTCCCTAAACCCCACCCTCTCCTGGCTCTACCCCCAAAGTCCCCAGGTATTTTCCAACCCTGACTTGGCAACCCTATGCTGGTCCCTTGTCACATAGGGTCTTAAAGATTAATACCAATCTTAAACTTGACTCAGTACTCAACCGGCAACCAATGCATTTGGTGTAGCACTGGCTAAATGTGCGCCTGCACAGACATCCTAGTCAGCAGGCACACCACTGCATTTTGTAACAGCTGAAGCTTCCAGATCAAGTTTAAGGGTAGGCCCATCTAGAGTGAATTGCAGTAATCAAGCCTGAAAGTGACTATTGCATGGTTCACTGTCCGTAGATCATGGGAGAAATTTGGGAAGACCACATATTGCTTAAACAGACATGCCAATGGCTTCTGCAGTCTGTAGAAAGTGATAAATGTGGCTTAAGGGTTTTAAACTCTCCGATGTATTACTGAAAATTGAGAGCTGAAGTTCACTAGTAGCTTTATTAGTGACATGGTAAGGGGAAGAAGCTTTGAATAGTGCTTAAGCATAGATTTTATAGAGAAGTCTATGCATATCCCAATTTTGACTGGCTGTTGTCATTTTGAGGTACTTATCAAGAACAGACACACTAGATTTTGATGATGTTTGTAAATTCACAGATCAACTTCAGGGTCCAGACTCCACACTGACAATCCTATCCAAGAGAAATACCTCTCTCTCGAACTTTTGCCTGCACTACTCTTATAGCAGTTCAAGGTGGCAGTGAGGTAGCTGAGTATGGTGGAACACAACAGAACAATCTATAGGTAAGGTAGATAATTTTTCAAAATTTTCTCGCAGTAATAATTTTTTGTAAAAAAGAAAACTACTACAACATGTGAATAGATATGCTTTATTTGCTTTTTTTTACATGGGGAATCATAAAAATGTGACTTTTTCCAGATGCCATCTGAGGTGGTACAACTCCTTTGCTCTGTAGTACCTCATTGTGTTCTGAGATACAACTGATTGAAAGGATGTAGTATGGGAAGTGGATTTAGAAATAGGAATGAGCAAATGTTTCTTCTTCTGTTAATTTTTACAATTTTCAATGATTTAGGTTCTTTGATCTTGCTATTGGTTTTTGCAGACCTGTTTATATTGCTCATGCCTGTTGTATAGTTTTAATACCCAATTTATACAGCTTTCATACACCAGGTAACTAATACCTATCACATGTATGATGTGTAATTCTGATTGACTGGCACTTTGACAACATTAAAATGCATTCATTTCCATGTCAGGAAACATAAAATGTTATGGAAATATTGGGTTGGATCTCTTGATTTATGAGCAGGAATTGCTCACAGTCTTCCCTCTTTCCAGCTCTCCCCTTCCCACAGCAGCCATTTCTGACTCTAGGAAAGTTTGTTCTGAGGATTACAGGACATACAATTTAGGAGGCTGCAGTGGGGAGGGGGAAGGGACCAAAATGGTTCCATCCTGCCTCTTTTGTGAGTAGATCTTTGATGGCAAAAGAAGGCTGTGACTTCACCCCTTACCCACTGCAGTCCACCAGCCCACATGACTATTACTCCATGTGGGTCCTGTAACCATGGGAGCAAATTTCCCTAAGGTTGGAAATAGTTGCTGGGGGAGGAGAGAGCTGGGAAGATGAATACACATGAAGCTGCCTTATACTGAATCATACCATCAGTCCATCAAGGTCAGTATTATCTACTCAGACTGGTAGCAGATCTCAAGGCACAGGTCTTTCACATCACCTGCTACCTGGTTCTTTTATGTGAAGATTTTAGGTACTGAACCTGGTGCCTTTTGTATGCAAAGCAGATACTCTACCACTAAGCCATGGCCCCTTCCCAAGATCAGCAATCCTTGAGTGGTCTTCACTTGAGTGTTGGATTCAACCCAAAGAATCAAGGGCTTGCTTCATACAAGGTAGAAGCAAAATCAGAGCAGGAATTTTTGATTTGAAACAACAGGGATGAGAAACTCAAAATTATCCTGGGTGGGAAAGAAAATTGATGAGATTCAGGAAATCTCATTTGTGCATAAATGACTTGTGTTAATGGTGGGGACTTTTAGATCTAAGCATAGGCATCAACTATTGGGGGGGGGGCTCGAGGGCGCAAGCCACCCCCAAAATTTCCCGGGAATTATCAAAAATTATCAAAGACTGAGCCCCCCTGGGAAAATGGAGCGCCCACTGCCACGCGTCCCCGGGCCCTTCCTAGGGCCGCCTCCTCCTCTCTCTCTCCCCCCCCATGGGCCTGGCTGCCTCCGTCCCTCCCTCCCTCCAGGGGCCAGCTAAGCAAATGCCCAGCTGGCCCCTGGACGGATGGAGGGAGGGATGGAAGCAGGAGTGGCCAGGCAGGGGGGAGGCATTGGCGGTGGAGACATGGTCCCAGCGTGTGTGTGCGCTTCATGCACGCGCACGAGCCCCCCCCCTCCCGGATTTTAAAACTCGACGCCTCTGAATCCAAGCTGTTCTATTTCATGGTTAAGTTATCAAAGAAATTTTGATCACTGAAAAAATGACAATGCTGTCAATGTATGATTGTCTTCCCATCTGAAAGCTTAAATAATTTCTCTTTGGTTAAAAACCCAGTCTGAATGTGTTCATTTCATCCTTGGGCAGTGAGTTCTCTTTACAGCTTCTTTATCTAATAATCTTGCAGTTGCCTGCATTTTTATTGCCTTCACATATCTTCCCAGGAGATTCCCAAGCAACAGATTAATCTGTTCTTGATTTAAATACATCACAGGTAGTTGTCTTTTGCAGTCTTCATAGACAGGGAAAGAAAGGAAGACTAGAAATATCAGATGGCAGTGTATTGTTAGAATAGGTTTGCACTCTGTACTACCTTACAGGAGAGATCTGAAATTATGTTGTACACCATTGCCTATATCAAACTGCAATGTCAGATCTGATCTTTCCTTTACATGTTAATACTTATTATTATTAGTTCTGATATAAGGATCAATGGAATGCGAGAAGTGATAGCAGTATGATATGTGTACATCACAGAGCACAACAGGAGGAGAAAGATAAAGGTCTACCTCTATTGTGAATGAATGCTGCTTAAGGTAGCCAAATGCACGGTTAGATTAGACCATGAGAGTGAAGGCTTGTAGGTTTAGGAGTAGCATCAGCCAGTAGGAAAGCTTCTAGTTGTTACAAACATAATTCTGGGTAGGTGTTTGGATAGGCTTCAAAAACAATGGAGATGTGCATAGGACATAAATTAAAAGTTTCTTGTGGTCACTGTCTTGATGTTTCTCTGGTATTCTGAAACAGAACTTTTGCATTTCAGCTATGTCACGGTAGTGTGAACAAAGCATGAAGCACTGGTCTTTTCTGTTTTTCCATGTCTACCTAATGTTTAACTTCCCTCCCCCAATATTTTAAGGATTGTGCCTTTGGGGACTGAATTGTAGGCTATTTTGAATATCCCAATGTGTCAAGTGAGTGATACATGTAAATTTTAAAAAATGAAATGAATTAGTAAATCAGAAGGAGAAAGACTAAGAAAATTCTAAAGTGTCAAGAAGTGAAATGGCTTAGAAGTGTGTTTAGAGGAGGAATTCAGGAATGGGAATGAGATACTTCAATAAATTGGGTCAAACTGTCATTGAAATGGATGGTGCATGTACAACAGCAACCCTTGTCCTCTCCATTAATTAATCAGTCCAGAATAATTGTAAATCCATCATGGCAATGTAGTCACATTTGACCCTGTACTTACAGTCATACTATTGCAGATTAGAATCAATGACATTTTTTGACTCCCATAAGGTGTTTAATTGTAGGCATTTGGGAATTATTATTTTTTGCCCCTTAACACAGAATTCAACAGTAAAATAGATAATACTACACTAAATTGAGATATCATAGCAGTGTATTCTGACACTATCCAATTAGTTCTACATCTGGCCTGGATAGCCCAGCCTAGCCTGATCCTGTCAGATCTCAGAAGCTAAGCAGGGTGGCCTTGGCTGGTATTTGAAAGGGTAACCTCTTAAGGAATACAAGGGTTGTGATGCAGAGGCAGGCAATTGCAAACCACCTCTGAAACGTCTCTTGCCTTAAAAACAAATCTATTTCAACACTTAGTGGTGCATAATACTAAACAGCTAGAACTTCTGGCTGCCAGACAATCCTAGGATCTTTTGGCTATTCTACATACAATGCCACACAGTGAGGAGGATAGTCCTACAAACCCCTTTACTTAAAGATATAGAACTGCTAAATGTGCAAGCTCAGGTGTCATGGCTACTATTGGATACAAATGATCATGTCACCCTCTCAGTGGCAAAATTCATAGGTACAATAATCAAATATAAGAGAAATAATACTGAGTAAGGTCTTTTAAAATATTTTGGTTCTAATTTCTGCTTAAGGTGATAGCTGTATGAGCAGTACTAGACAGACAGACACACACAGAGAGAGATATGCTATATGATACATGATGATATACGATGCTGAGAAAACGAGGGAAATCTCAAAATGCTCATCTATATTGTTAACTAGGATAAACTGATAGGTATCATTGGCTTACATTGGCTTAAAAAATGTTTTCTGCTTGCCATATTGGGGCTGCTGCTGAAATGGCCTGTCACAGACATAGGTATTGACAGGGCTTTTTTTGTAGAAAAAGCCCAGCAGGAACTCATTAGCATAATAGGCCACACCCAACAAAAGAAACTCATTAGCATAATAAGCCACACCACTGACAGCACAGCTTATTAGCATATTAGGCCACACCCCCATGTTACCAGAAGAGTGGTCATCCAGCCACACCCACCTTTTGCTTCTTATTCTGTTTACCTTGTTTGTTGTCAGAACCCAGGGCTTTTTTTTGTAGCAGGAATTAATTTGCATGTTAGGCCACATACCCCTAATGTAGCTAATCCTAATAGGTTTCTGCTGTTGGGTGTGGCCTGTTATGCTAATGAGTTCCTGATGGGTGTGGTCAACTCTGGAGCCAGCCGGAACTCCGTTCCTGTGTGTTCCTACCCAAAAATAGCCCTTAAGATGACACATGCTCACAGATAGCAGTAAGAATATTTCTAAGTGACAGTAAAATCTTGTATTGTGAATATGGGAGCAATATGGTTCCTTCTCTTGCCTGGAATCCTGTCAGGGTTTTTGTTTTTTTTTTGTTTTAGTAAACAACAAACAGGGAAGTTGGAGTTTCTGGCTTGTCAGAAGTGCTGATAATTGCCATACAGGAAATGGAATAATGGTTGTCAGGTGGGCATCTTCAAGTTTAACTACAACTTTTGTTACTGGCAGTTTTGAATAAGTTTAGAGTGTTACCTGAAGGAACATAAGGCTGAAAAGGGACTCTAGACTTCTACTCCTTATTCACTCATTCAGTCTTTTGAAAAAGATGCATTACTGAAGACAGCTAGTGTGAACAAGGGGAAACAATTTCAAGGTGGTGGGCCAGAAGACATCAAATTATTTAAAATGGTGAGTCAAAAGTTGACACACACTTGTGTCATTAGAAAATTTGAACAGACGGACTTGGGGGGAGAGAGAAGAATAGTGAACCGAGAGTAAATACTGCCACAGAGTAAATGTTTTATCTGTCAGTTAGATTTTTATCCTGTGTCCAAGGAGCTTGGGGTGAGGTCCATAGTTATCTGTTCTTCCATATTATCCTCACAACAACTGTATTTGGTAGGTTAGACCAAGAGAATGTGGCTGACCCAAGATCAGCTAGTGAGCTTTATGAATGAAGGGGGATCTGAACCCAGATCTCCCTAGTCTTAATATCTACAGCACAATGTACACTAAATGGCAAAATTCAACCACTGAAAAATTGTTTCATATCATGATCAAATCATTCACATCCTGTTTAGGGCCCTACAGATAATTTCCAGATGGTCTAATTGAAGTACACTTTCGTGTCAAGGTGTTTCCATACTCCCTACCTTTGTGCAGATTAACAAATAAGGGGCCTATGTCATGGCTACAACTTTATCACCACATTTCATCTCTGCTTCCAAAGCATTTTTTCCCCCTGTGGAGTAAGAGGCTATACAATAGTTAAATGGAAACTGTCTCTAATACCCTAGGGCCAGCTTACCTGTCATGACCACCACCATGCATGTACTTTACATCTCTCCACATGGTGGCTGTTGTCATGGAGTGAACTATCTATGCACAGTGGCTCATACATCAGTGAAGAACATAAGAAGAGCCCTGCTAGCTTGGATGAAAGGCTCTTCTAATTAAGTATTCTCTTTCTAACAGTGGACAGCAAGAAAAGTCTTAGAAGCTGACAGGCAGGACACTCTCTCTTCTTATTACCTCTGGCTCTCTTAGTGAAGGCTAAGTGCATTGTACTAAGCTTAGGCAGAGGCTGGCAGGGAAAACTTTTTTTTTTTTTACAAGAAGGAAATGAATCAATGATTGCTGAATCCTATTGTCGCAAGAATTATTTAACACCATTTGGAAGAGAGAGTAGGGTGCCTTGCAGCAAGCAGGGAGACTTTAATATCTGGTCTGCTGTGTCTGATACCAACTATTAAAAATCCAAATAACTATCCTAACAAACAGTGTAATCCAAAGCAGAGTTACACTCATTGATTTAGAGAAGAATAATTCTGTTTAAGATTCCACTACCAGCCCCTGATGCAAGGACATTTTATGTGCACGCTTACACACAGTCTTTTCAAATAATCCCATGTGTTTCTTGGTTTCATAGTGTTTGTACTGGAAACCAGAAGACTGAATTGGTTGTAGACTTAGCATACCACAGTTTAAAAAACTGCAAATGCCAGGCACCATACCCTGCGGTTGTTTGCTATCGAGTCATAGCTGATTTATGGCAGCCCTATAGGGTTTTCAAGACAAGAGATGTTTGGATACCCTAGCGCAAGCGTACCTATCATGACCAACACCATGTTATGCCAGAGTAAGGGCAGTTTACTTTTGCACAAGGCACTAGCGCTTCAAATTAGGGTCTGCCAGACACAGGTTCTTGCTGTGGAAGTTGAGTGGGTGATTTTGGACCAGTCACAGACTTTCAGCCTAACCTACCTCACAGGGTTGTTGAGCAAGTCAAAAGGAGGAGAGGAGAATGATGTAAGCTGCTTTGGTCTCCACTGCAGAGAAAGACTGTACTTTTTCTCCTGAGGAACCATTGCTGCCAATCTCCAGGTGAGAGCTGGAGTTCACTCAGAATTAAAACTGCTCTCCAGATGGCAGAGATCAGCTCCCCTTTTTAAAAAAAAAACAGTTGTTTTGCAGGGTGGACTCTGAGTCATTATACCCTGCTGAGGTTGCTTCCCTCCTGCTTGGGTCCCCACAGCAGAGAAAGACTGTAGTTTTCCTAGGTAGAGGCTACAGGGAGGGGGGAAGAGATGGAAAGCTGAAGTCAGAGGGGCAGATAACAGTACATTGATGGTTGGCTGGGAAGGAAATAGGGTTGCCACCTCCTGGTTGGGAAATTCCTGGAGATTTGAGGGGTGGAGCCTGGAAAGAGTGGGTGGGACCTCAGACTGGTACAAAGCCAGAGACTCCACCCACCAAACCAGCCATTTCCTCTTGGGAAACCATTGTTGCCAATCTCCAGGGGAGGGCTGGAGATTACTCAGAATTACATCTGCTCTTCAGATCAAAGAGATCAGTTCTCCTGCAGAAAATGGTAATCTCTGTGTCATTATACCCTGCTGAGGTCACCACAGCAAATTGACGCTGAGTGCCCAAGGCCAGGGCTCCTGCCCAGAGCCTCTTTCTGGAGCCCGTTGTATATATTTCCACAATGGGTCTTATTCCTAATACTAACCTAAACACAAAGTGCAGGTTGCGTTTGGGTGCAGGCTATGATTCTCTACACACTAGGAACTGTGTGAAGTGCTCCCAAACAGCAGGTGTTATTTCCAGGAAAGATTAGAATTTTGGCATCTCTTGTTCTAAAAATTAAGTACATCACTTCTGATTTCTGCTCCTATATTTGTACTCTTTTAAATGTTCTAAAAATTAAGTACATCACTTCTGATTTCTGCTCCTATATTTGTACTCTTTTAAATGATGCTGAAACAAGGCTAAAATTCCACAAAAAGTACCTTCTAAAACAAGGTCAGGTCACAACCTTCTCAGTGTTGAATTGCATTTTTTTGGGATTACACCTCCATTAACCTTTTTTTAGAGAACTAATCAGTTTCACACTATAATGTTTCTAGGTATCCCTTGATGGAGAATGTGGCCCCTAAAGAGTTCCAAGTGCGTAGAGAAACTTAAAATGGCAAAAAATCTCTAATGAGACCTCTTGTAACAAACTTTAATTACTAATTGGGTTGCTAAACAGTCTTTTATATGCAGAGGACCTTAGGATAATGGACCTAGATTGATAGGTTTATAAGAAAGATAAATATAAATTACCTATAAAAGGGATTGTTTTTACTTGTATAAAGAGCAAAGTGAATGTTAAAACTGAACAGGGTAGTTCTGTTCAGTGTCAAGTGTATATAATTCTTTTCAAAATAAAAGTATTGGAAGGGCATCACTCTCCTGCATATTGCAAAATGACAAGATCCTTCTGCTTTAAAGGAAAGCCTTTTTCCCTGATGATGCTTTGTGGTATTTTTGAGAGTAGGGAATTGGACAAGACTGAAACTTCAGTCCCTTTCCACCTCCATTTCACACAAATCTTATCCCTGATAACTGATGATTTATCTGTGAAAAACTGGTACCTACTGTGGTGGTGGTGATATCCTGATGTACTAGAGTGTGCTGAGTGTGGCTCACAATGGGCATAACACAGAGAGTTACCAGAAGGGAGGTATTCAGTACTTGATTTTGCTTACACTGTGATGAAATGATTATATGTATCATGGGGAAAACATTGTTTTATTAATTGGATAGAGAATGTTACCTTGGTTTTTTCCCATTAACAAATCTTATTCATTTATTTATACACATACATATACACATTTATACACATACAAAAAGTTTATTTTCTTATTTTCAAAGTAAGAGAAAAAGCAAGGACATGGTAGGCCCATTGTGGGCACAGAAAAAGTGTAATTGTAACAGGTGATAAAGAGAGGGCAGAACTGTTCAATTCCTACTTTTCCTCAGTCTTCTCTTGCGAGGGAAATGGTGCACAACATGGCAAAAACAGTCCACAAGATGAGGGAAAGGAGTTGCAGCTTAGGATTGGTGTAGGGGTAGTACATAAAAACCTAGTTTCTTTAAATGAAACTAAGTCCTCAGGGCCAAATGAACTGCATCCAGGGGTACTAAAAGAACTCATGGATGAAAAGTCTGAGCCTCTGTCCATTATTTTTGAGAAGTCTTGGAGAACAGGGGAGATGCCAGAAGATTGGAGATGGGCAAATGTTGTCCACATCTTCAAGAAGGGGGAAAAGGAGGATCCAGGTAACTATTGACCCATCAGCTTGACATCTATACCTGGGAAAGTTTTAGAACAAATCATCAAACAGTCCTTGAGCATTTAGAAAGGACGACTGTGATTACTAAAAGCCAGCATGGGTTTCTCCAGAATAAGTCATGTCAGACTAGCCTTATCTCTTTTTTGTGAAAGTTGCTACCTTGCTGGATCAAGGGAATGCTGTAGACGTAGTGTATCTTGATTTTAGTAAGGCTTTTGATAAGGTTCCATATAATATTCTTGTTGACAAATTGGAAAAATGTGGTTTGGATCCTATGACTGTTAGGTGGATCTGTAACTGGTTGATAGATAGTACTCAAAGAGCGCTTGTTAATGGTTTCTCATCCTCTTGGAGAGGAGTGACAAGTGCTGTGCCTCAAGGATCTGTCCTGGGACCTGTTTTGTTCAATATCTTTATCAATGATTTGGATAAAGGAATAGAGGGAATACTTATTAAATTTGCAGATGATACTAAATTGGGAAGGGTATAGTAGAAGACAGAGTCAGGATACAGGATGGTGTTGACAGGCTGAAAAACTGGGCTAAAACAAATTTAATGAATGTCAATGGGGACAGATATAAAGTTCTGCATTTAGGTAGGAAAAATCAAATGCATAATTATAGGATGGGGGAGACTTGTCTTGGCAGTAGTATGTGCAAAAAGGATCCAGGGGTCCTAGTAGACCATATACTGAACATGAGTCAGCAGTGTGATGTGGTAGCTAAAAATGCAAATGAGATTTTGGGCTGTATCAACAGAAGTATAGTGTCCAGATTACACGAAGTAGTAGTATCACTGTACTCTGGCTAGACCTCACCTAGAGTACAGTGTTCAGTTTTGGGCACCACAATTTTAGAAGGATTTAGACTAGCTGGGACATGTCCAGAGGAGAGCAATGAAGATGGTGAGAGGTCTAGAGACGAAGTCCTATGAGGAAAGATTGAAGGAGCTAGGTATGTTTAGCCTGGAAAGGAGACAACTGAGAGGTGACATGATAACCATCTTCAAGTACGTGAAGGCCTGGCATATAGAGGATGGTAGGGAGTTGTTTTCTTTTGCCCAAGCTCAGACCAGAACCAATGGTTGAAATTAAATCAGAAGAGTTTTTGGCTAAACATTAGGAAGAACTTCCTGAAAATTAGAGTGGTTTCTCAGTGGAACAGACTTCCTTGGGAGCTGGTGGGCTCTCCCTTTTTTTGGAGGTTTTTAAGCAGCGGTTAGATGGTCATCTGACAGCAATGCTGATTCTGTGAACTTAGGCAGATCATGAAAGGAAGGGGCAGGAAGGATTGCCTCAGTGTTTAGTTCTTGTAGCCCTTTCTTACACACCCAGGGAAATGCTGATCACCACTATGGGGTCAGGAAGCAATTTTTATCCAGGCCAGTTAGTCTGGAGATCCTTGAAGGGTTTTTTTAATCATCTTCTGGGTGTGGAACAGCAGTCACTGGGGGTGTAGTCAGGACATATTTGTGAATTTTCTGCATTGTGCGGGGGTTGAACTAGATGACCCTGGGGGTCCCTTTCAACTCTATGGATCTATATATTTTAGAATTTCATGGGTATAAGTATATAGCAAAATTCAGCTTTCTAATCCATGTGGAAGTATCTTTTGATCCTCTGTCCCTGTGACTCAATTAAGTCCAACCAGAATAGAGAAAGATTCATACTGATATCTTGCTCAGCTAGAAGGAAAGGGAGAAAGATGTAGAGATACATAGATATAATATAGAAAGATACTAAGATACATTGGGAAGTAAAGTTGTATTATTTCATTAAATTAAGAAGTTGTCAAACAACTTTCTACCGGAAGAATTTCTAAAAGGCTTTGGTATGTGTCTTCTGTGGAGGATTAACTTTGATCTTCTCAGTTTCTAAGAGAATCCCTTTCACAGCTTTAAAGGGTTCAATATACTGTGTTACCTTTTATGAGCTTCCTTGAAGTATATCTCCTTAGAAAGTGGGCTCAAAGAAATAACAAGTACTTGTGGCATCCTGTCTCTGTATTCTTCCTTTGGAAATACCATTAAAAGAAGGGGGGAGTTGTGTTTTGGCCTCTTGAAACTCTGCTCTCAGCTCTGTGAATGCCATACAATTAATGCTAGCTGTACTGTTCTCTGAGGGATGGCTGAAATTTTTTTCACAGTTACAGCATGCTAACCCCATTATTTTGAAGCTCGTCATGGAAGGAAGGGCTGCAGGTCACACCCATAGCCAGTGTGGGTGTTCCATTCAGAGCTTTCCATTTGTGTATAATTCCTGCTGCTCAAAATCTCCCACCGCAGGTAGCCTGACTTTTCCAAATGACTCTAGCTATTATCCAATTAATCATAAATGCATGCCCACTCCTGTTCTAATCAAGCCACCTGCCATAGTTATATTGAAAAAAAAAGTGGTCGGTACAGACATATAGTGCCCCTCCTCTTGCACTGATCATCTGTAAAGTGTAGGGGGATTTTTTTTTCTTTGATTAGGTCATTGATTACAACAAAGGCATTGAGCAAGACAGTACTCAGTGCCATTAGAACTAAGGAATTGATTCCAGGCCCTTGCGGTGGAGGCAGAGATGGAAACACTGCCAGTGAAAGTATCACAAACACAAGGAAGACAGAAGGAGGAGGACAGGGAGTTATGAAGAAATTGCACTGGAAAGAAAAGGAAGGTGTTGGTCTTAGGTGACTCCCTGCTGAGGGGTATGGAGCATCATATGCCCAGGCCTGACCCCTTGGCATGAGTGGTGTGTTGCTTGTCAGGGGGGGAAATTAAAAAAAATATTACAGACAGGATCACGAAACTCATCAAAGCAATACCCATTTGTGATTGTCCATGTTGGAACCAATGACACGGCCATGAACAACATCAAAATAATTAAGGCTGATGATAAAGCTCTAGAGAGGAAGCTGAAGGGAATGGGGGCACAGGGTGTTTTCTTCAATCCTCCTGTTGGCCAGCAAGGCACTGCTAGTGCTCTTATGGATTTTAAGATTCATAAGCTTGAACTTGGGTTGCTAGTGTTGGAAGAGCTACGTGCATTCTCCATTGCTGGGAGAAGCTCCAGCCCACTCCAGGAGGCTGGCACCCTCGATAGTTCACCAAGACAGAGACAAAGATTCCTTTTGCAATAAGGTTTCTTTCTGTCACATTGTGCTGGTCAACCCCTGTCCCCCTCCAATATACCTGCAAGGATTATGCTAACAAGGTTACCTGGCAACTAATGGTCGGGCCATCTTCCAGCTGGCTAGGGCCATTAAAAGACAACGAAGTGGCTCCAGTGAGTCATCGGACTTTGCCCAGGTGTCTGTTCCTGTTGAGGTCATAGTTTTGCAATATAGGCCACCCCTCTGCCACCACTCCTCTTTTTACATTAACCAATGATAGGGTTTGAAGGGATGGACTACCTGAGAGGTGTGTCAAGGGGATGTAGTTTGCGCAGACTGCCCCCCAAGACCACCTAATAAAAGATCCTGCACAGAAGCAATCGGTCTCTTGAGCCATTGTCCCCTATCTGCTTTGCTACCCCTTATGCCCAGCTTCCTATACCAATACCCTTGCCTCCATCTTTAATTCTCTGGATTCCGGACCAGAGAAACCACGCGGTCTCACCAGTTCGAGCCATGTGCCCCATTTTCTATTTTTCTCTCCCCATCCAATTCTTCCTTTGGGCGGACAACTCCTCTACAGGACAGGTAACGTATCACCCCCCATTGAATACCCTGCTAATGCAACAGTGCTATTTTCTATCTTTATTTCCTTAGGCCTGTGTGTGTGTGTGTGAGATTCCATTTTTGTGTGCTTGAAAAACATATTTATAGTGAATATCATTTAAATTGAACTACAGCCTCACTGCCTATTTACTGGAAACTCCCGGAAGGGGTGGGACCTTGGTATAGCTGGCAAGAACACGGTATTTTGCCAATTGCTAAATGTAAATTAAAGCAATTCGGCTAACACTCCCTATCATAGGAAGGGGAATATGACAGGAACAGATGATAATGGAGGTGAGCCACTGGCTGTGTTGGTGGTGCCAGCAGGAGTGACTAGGATTCTGGGACTACATGCTAGGTTTTCTGGATGACAACTTACTATCATGCAATGGTCTTCACCTGTCAAAGTCAGGGAAGAATGTGTTTGATGGAAACCTGGGAAGATTAATAAAAAAAGGCTTTAAACTGACACTACAAAGGGAAGGAGATGACCAACATAGGGATTTAAATGAAGGAAAGCAAACAACAGAGACTCACCTGGGAGAACCAGGTTTAATGGAGCCAAAGGCAAGGGGCTTCAGGTATCTATGTACCAATGTCCAAAGCTTGGGCAATTAGAAGGAAGAGCTTGAGCTTCTAATGCAGACAGAGGGATATGGTGTAGTAGGCGTTACAGAGACTTGATGGGATGAATTCCAGGACTGAAATGTAATAGTGGATGGATATGAGTTGTTCAAGAAAAGCTGAAAGGGTTGAAGAGGAGGCAAAGTGACGCTGAACGTGAGGGGAGAGTTTGCTTGTCAGGAAATACTGGAGGAGGAAGGTGACAGCAGTGGAAAGTATCTGGGTATGGATAAAAGAAGGAAGGACAAACAGTATTGTGGTTGGAGACTGCTACAGACCTCCTGACCAGGATGAAGAGGTGGATGCTGCCCTCCTTGAACAGCTTGACAGGGTATCCAAGCAACATGATTTGGTAGTTATGGGTGATTTCAGCTTCCCTGATGTATGCTGGGAGACAAACTCTGCAAAGTGTCCACAGTCACACAACTTCCTGACCTGTCTGGCTGACAACTTCCTTCATCAAATAGTGTAGGAAGCTACAAGGGACTTAGCCATACTCAGCTTAATAGTTTTAAACATTGTTTTTATATTGTAAACCCTATGGTGTTTTATGACTGTTAGCCGCCTTGAGCCGGTTTGCTGGCAAGGCGGGATATAAATGTAATAAATAAATAAATAAATAAATATTGACCAACAGGCAAGAAATGGTAGATGGGGTGGTGGGAACCTTACGGGGAGATGACCATGTCCTGCAAGTATCCCTTTTGCTGTGGGGGACCAAGGAAGTTCGTGACCACACATGTATGTTAAATTTCAGTAAGGCAGGCTTTAATAGACTCAGAGGTATGATGAGAATCATTCCATGGGTGAGACTGCTGGAAGAGAAAGGAGCAAGTGATGGGTGGGCTGTCCTAAAACAAGAGCTCTTGCAAGGTCAAGACATCACTTTTTCCACAAGAAGGAAATATATTAGGCAATCCAAAAAGCCAAAGTGGATGACCAGACAATTGCATGGTTTGCTAAGGAAGAAAAACGAAATGTTCAAGAAGTGGAGGCATGGACATTGTTTTAAAGGTGAGTATCTGCAAGTTGCTAGGCACGGTAGATCAGCCATCATAGATACCAATGCTCATAGTGAGCTAAAGCTGGCCAGGGAGACTTGCTACAACCAGAAAATCTTTTTCAGATATGTGATGAGCAAACACAAGATAAAAGAGCTGATGGGCCCACTGTTGGGTAAAATGTAGAAACTCTGACAGAGGACAGAGAGAAAGCAGAAAGGGTCAGAGCCTATTTTGCCTCAGTTTTTCCTTTGAAGAAGAGAACAGGCTCATCTAGAAATGGTAACAGGCAAGGCCAACAGGAGATGGAAAGTCTCTGTTTCGGGTTGGCTCATCTCAAACAGATGAAGGGGTAGCTGTTACTTTTCTACAAGGAAATGGATTAGAATTCTCCACTGAAATTGTGTAAATGGTAGGGACAGCCTGGCAAGGTCTCGAGGCAGCAGGAGGAAGGTTGTGGGCTTAACATGTATGGGGAACTATAGATGTTTATATACTAATGCTAGAAGTGTCCCAGGTAAAATCAGGGAGTTGGAATACTTGGTGCTGGGGGAAAACATAGACATTGTGGGTATTTCAGAAACTTGGTAGGATGAGAAAAATTGGTGGGATATGGTGGTTATAAATTATATCGGAAGGATAAAGATGGAAGGGTTGGAGGTGAGGTGGCTCTATATGTCAGAGGGGGAATACAGTCCAGTAAGATTGAGAGGATTCGCTTCTGGAAATCCTATGGGTTGAATTAGTGGGCCCAAAAGGAAGCTTAACCCTGGAAGTGTGTTATCGCCCACCAGATCAAAAGATAGAGGTGGATTATAAAATGATGAATGAATTAAAGATAGCAGCTAGATGAAATAACTGTGTTGTAATAGGTGATTTGAACTACCCACGCATTGATTGGGTCAATATGTGTTCTAGTCGGGAAAAAGAGACTGAATTTCTAGACACTCTCAATGACTGTGCTATGGAGCAGAACCTACCAGGGGAGAGGTGATCCTGGATTTGGTCCTAAGTAACGCCCAAGACCTGGTGAGAGATGTAAAAGTGATTGCACCGCTTGGGAACAGTGACCATAATGTTATTGAGTTCAACAATTGTATAAATAGGGAGTTGCCCAAAAAGACTGACACAACCACTTTTAACTTTAAAAGGGGTAACTTCTCTGAAATGAGGGGACATGTGAAAAGGAAACTGAAAATAAAAGTAAAAAGGGTCAAAAGAATTTGGGAAGCTTGGAGATTATTTAAAACTACAATCCTATAAGGTCAGATAAAATATATATTGCAGGTTAGGAAAGCCACAAATAGGTATAGAAAAAGGCCTGCATGGTTAATAAACAAAGTAATGGAAGCTGTAAAAGGTCAGAAGGATTCCTTTAAGCGGTAGAAAGCTAGTGTCAGTGAGACTGATAAAAGGGAACACAGGCTGTGGCAAATAAAATGTAAGTCTGTGATCAGGCAGGCAAAAAGGGAATATGAAAAGTGTACTGCAAAAAAACATAACGACCAACAATAAAACTTTCTTCAAATACATTAGAAGTAGGAAACCAGCCAGGGAGGCAGTAGGGCCCTTGGATGACCATGGGGTAAAAGGAGTACTGTAGGATAATAGGGAAATGGCCGAGAAGCTGAATGTATTTTTTGCCTCTGTCTTCACTGTGGAAGATGAAAAGTGCTTGCCCACTCCAGAACCACTGATTTCAGGAGGGGCATTGAAGGACCTGAGTCAGATTTAGGTGACTAGAGAGGAGGTCCTATGACTGATAGACAACTTAAAAACTAATAAATCACCAGGCCCAGATGGCATACATCCAAGAGTTCTGAAAGAACTCAAATGTGAACTTGTGTATCTCTTGACAAAAATATGTAATCTTTCATTAAAATCTGCCTCCTTTCCCGAGGACTGGAAGGTAGCAAATGTCACTCCCATCTTTAAAAAGGGTTCCAGAGGAGATCCGGGAAATTACAGGCCAGTCAGTCTGACGTCAATACCGGGTAAGTTGGTGGAAACTGTTATTAAGGAAAGAACACTTGTCAGGGATGCTCTAGGCTGATCCTGTATTGAGCAGGGGGTTGGACTAGATGGCCTGTATGGCCCCTTCCAACTATGTGATTCTCATGAAGTAGTACAGATGACCCAAGTATCATGGATCATTGAAAGCAGAGGCAGCTCAATAATGGGTAATGGCTGAGGTTGCTTCTGGCACCACTTGCCTCCACCTGGAGGAGCTAATGTTCCTATCCCAGGCATCATTGAACAGCTTGCAAGGTATGCATTCTCAGTCAAGAGTCCAAGGTCTTGTACAAATCTTGCAGATCTTTGGGAAGTCATCTTGGTTATGTACAACTTGCCCCCTTCCTCCCTACCCAGGGATGGTTCCTTAGTGTGAAAGGTTACCTGTTCACCAACTTTAGAAGGGGTCTCTTCTGAGGGAACATTCCCCCTTCCTTCAGCATGGTGCCCTGTTCCTCTTGACCATCATGCTACCTGACAGCAGCGGAGCTGCAATTCTCAGAATGGGGAACATCTAACATGTCCCTCGAGAGTCTTATCCCTGTGCCTGACTGTTTCTGCTTCTCCAGGTTAGCCACCTTGGCCTCAAGGGTTCCTCTCAGAACCATGCACACCTAGCTGCTGTCTTGAGCAAAGATAGACTCCTTCCTTCTCTTGAATGGGTGTAAAATGCCCTCTTTTTTCAACAAGCGTTAATGTTTTGTTCTCTGCCTTTGTCCAACCACTGCCCATGCAATTTATCCTTATCTTTCTGTCTTTCACCATGGTCTACCAAGGCCGTTTGTCTTAGGTGTGACTTAGGCTGCCCATTGTCCTTTTCAGGCCAGAGTCGTTTTTATTTCTATGGCACTGAACAATTTTGCATGAGAGAAGTAAATCATCCCCACTTGTCCTTCAACTTTCCCCCTGCTAACCAGAAAAGAGTCCCTTGTAGCCTCTGAGCTGGCACTAAGTACAATCTCAATAATTATCCTTCAGGGCTTCAAACTTGTTGTAATGTCTTTAATGGTGACCACCATGCGGTCGCCAAAACACACATGGTCAGGCTAGCTGCCTGAGCTTCAGGCCAGCAGACAATAGCCCGACTGGATCGTAATTTAGACCAATCAGGGACTTAGGATCCGACGACGGTCCTATAGTGCACAACCGCGGGAAATCAAACCTATCTGCTACACTGGGCGAGGCCAGGGGCGTGGATTAAGTGTGAATATAATCAGGCCCCTGGACCTCAGTCCAGCATGTCATCTCCACTCAATAAACTTCACGAGTTGATTTCACTACAAGCGTCTCCGACTCCAGTACTTTATAACTGTATAAAAATGAGAGTTCTAATTCTGGGTAGAACTTGGAAAACATTTGACTACACCTTCCATATGCACCTATCCACTCATTTTTTTGCTTCCCCGGATCTTGGTCCACAAGCTATTCCTCTTAGAGGCTTAAGTAATTATGTTCCTGAGGAGGAGGGCAGGTTGTAGATCAGCAGATACTGGAGAAGAATACCATCCCCTAAGCAAGTCATGGCATCTGTGCTGTTCTGGCCATAAATTGAAGGTCTGTTGGGGCAGAAGAAAGGGGCAAGAAAGGGGTGTCTTTGCCATACATAGGCTGAGGACAGACTGGCAATCTGGAGTGGGATGAATCCAGAGGCAAAAGCTGCGGGGGAAAAATCCCCCGGGACTGGCTGTCCACATTGGCCAGGGTATTGCGCAAGGATGCCGTTATGGAGCATTCAGAGTGCTGCGGAGTGGCTCCAGGTGGGCCGGCCTCCACAGCTCGTGACAGGGCTGTTTTGGCATTTTGTGCATGTGCGCATGAGCGCTCGTGTGCAAACTGGCAAAATGCCGTGTTTGCACTGCCGCCTCCGCTTGCCTCCCGCCTTCTTCTGGTTCACACTGCCTGGAAGTGGGAGGCAAGCGCAAGACGGCCTCCGGACACCAGTTTCTCCCGGTGTCCTTCTAAAGCGCAATAAAACCAGCTTCAAAGCGGGTAAGTGCGGAAGGGAGCCGAGGGACAGCTGCACATGTCTGAACAGGCTCCCTTCCCCCGTTTCCCATGCGGACCTATCCCGGGGCAGATTGCCAGTCCTCAGCCATATTTTTAGTTTATTTGTTAATAATAAATGTGTATCCCACCAGTCCTAAAATACAAGATGGCTTCCACAACAAGACACAAAGAATAATGGCCAGTTCATATCAGTATGTGAAGTCCAAAACCTGCTGCCTCTACAGCCTCTTGGCCCTTATGGCAGAAAACCCACATTAATGGCATATTTGTTGCTGAGAAAAAGAACTTTCTCCACCTCCATTATATAATTCCACCTTCTCGGATACACATGGTAAATATACCTTAATATAATCATGCAGTCATACATTTGGATTGATAAATGAAATATCATTGAAATCCAGAGCTTTCAACCGGTGTGTGTATGCATGTGTGCACTTGCACATGCATGCATGCAGATGTACTATTAGAAAGGTAAGAATGATGAAAGAAAAGGGAAACAAAGTCCCATTTTTGTTTAAGGACCTATTGGTCACACAGGTGCCATATTAATATCTTTCTATTAACCTTAACCTTGACCTAAAGGCTGTTCTCTGTAGTCAGCATAACTTAATTATGGGCCTGCTAAATAATGCCCACAGGAAATTATGTCAAAGGGCACATACTTCTATTACAAAATGGCCCCTTGGGTGGTTACTGAAATCAGATTATTTCATTTTTGGCTCCATCCATGCATTTGCTATGTAGTACAATATATTACCACAGTAATAAAAAAATAATAGTGGGGTTTACCTTTTTCTACTAAAATCTTCAATGTGAACTGACACCTTCATTTTAAGGCCTAACAGGAAGAAATTTTGTAAAATCACAGGTACATAAATTGAACATCTTCTAGATAGCTAATTATTGTTTACAGCTCACTTGGGAGGAATATCATTTGGGGACTTGCTCAAGTGGAGATATTTATGCTAATTGGCTTCTATTCTTATAGTCCCCAAGAATTTTGCAGCTCTTAGTTTAGGCATCTATATACAGTTAGATATTTATATGGCTCTTATCAGAAACATTTTTCAAAATATTTTCTTTGAAGGTAATACAGGTAATGCCAGGTGATGAAATTTCTGCAAATCGTAGGTATAGTTGTAAGGGCATAATATGAGCTAAAACTGTGTTTTAAAAAAACCTCAAGCCACAATCTTAAAATATTACTTTTAATAAGGAAAGCAACTTTATTTTTACATATCTATAATTACAGTAATAGTATTATCAGTCCTTCATCCACTTCGAAGAAGAACTGCTGAGGGACAGACTGGGGGGAAATTTCCAGGGGTCTTCGTCATCTTTGTGGAGCCATCGAAATAGCCAAGTGATGAGCCAAGTGATGATGCTTGGAATGGGTATGGGTGGGATGAAGTGAATCTCTCTTTGGGCCCCATGATGAGTGTCACCAGCCCTGAATTAGAGTAACTCTTTAGAGTCTCAAATAGAGAAATGTGTTTTCCAACTTTTACAGCCTGAAGTCTTTCATTTTGCCAGTTATGGAAACCCATGTTTAGAAGACCTGCTAGGTAAAAAAATGAGGGTGAAATCTTTTAAATAAATAAATAGAAGCAGTAGTGCTATGAATAAGAGGTGTTAAGGCACAGAAGTGCTTGAAAATAGCAGGGGAGTGGGAAATGGGATATCCTCCTCAGCAAGTCCTAGTGGGTTCTGATAGCCAAGTCAGCCAAATCTGAGGATACTTAAATCCAGTAATTGGAGCTGTGAATGGACAAGACAGATCTTTCTACAAACCAGGTTTGCAGAAAAATGTGAAATCTAAAAAATTTCATTGGGACAAAAGGAGTGCCTGTAGCTTTAAGCAACAGATTGCCTCAGTGGCTGTTCCTAAATAAGCACAGTATTGCCACCTTGGTTCTGTCAGTAAAAGGCAGGGTGAGGGGGGCCTGCCTTTTACAGACTTTCCAGGCCTATTTTGGCCTTTAAGGGAGGACTCTTTGGGGTCAGGCTTAGGGTTGCCGACTCCAGGTTGGGAAATTCTTGGAGATTTTGATACCAAAATAAGACAGAGGGGCAGATTAAGTTAGGTTGGCTCTTGGGTGGGAAGGAGGTAGAATTGCCAAGTCCAGGTTGGGAAAATTCTAGATTTTTTGGAGGGGGAGCCTGGGGAGGGGGGCTGAGGAGGGGAGGGACCTAAGAGGGGTATACTGCCATAGATTCCTCCCTCCAAAGATGTAATTCCAGGAGATCTCCAGGACCCTATTGACAACCCTATTAAGACCCGAGGGCAGCTACTGATTCATTGGAATTGTGTAGTAACTTAGCCATATCTGCACTACAAACTTAAACTGGTTTTGCAAATTTTAACTGTCAAAAGTCCTCCTCCCCAACCCTGAAAACTATAGTTTGGGTAAAGTGCTGAACTACCAGTCATAAAGTTCCATGGGAACAAGAAATGGCTATTAAACCAGTTTGACTATACATTGTAGACTAGCCTTTTTGCCTTTGAATGGTAAAATGGTGGTGCTAGTGGTGTGCAATTTTTTCCCCTCAGTATTTTTTTATTTGGATCTATTAAACCCCTCAAATTGGGGATTCCACCCAAAAAAAACCTTGGTTCCTAATACTGGTAAAGTATTCAGATCCAGGATTTTTCGGGATTCCCAAAGGGTTTTTTTGGTCCAATAGACCTGAACTGTAAAATATGGAGGAAAAAAAGCAGTGCAAAGCCACAAAAAACAGCTGAGAGGTGGCTCAACTGGGGCTCTTTCAGGCAGTCCTTGTAAACCAGAGTGCGCCAGAGCCTGCAAAGCAGCTGATCCGATGGGGAGAGCTCTTCCTGCTGGCTCAGTTGGAGCTCTCATGGGCAGTCCCTTTAAACTGGACTGCTCAAGAGAGCCCCAACTGAGCCAACAGGAAGAGTTGTCCCCACGGGATCAGCTGCTTTACAGGCTCTTTTGGGCAGTCTGGTTTAAATTGAACTTTCCAAGAGAGCCCTTGTTTAAAGGGACTGCAGGAGAAAGCCTGAAAACAGCTGAGTGGTGGGAGCAATGTGCTCCAGCCCCTCAGCTGTTTTTTGGAGTTTGCCGGTAATCCCCAAATATATCAAGGATTTTGGGGGGGAATTTTTTGGGATGCTGAAATAGACCTGAAAAATACCAATAAGGTGTTTTTCAGGTATATCTTTGAATTGGGTAGATTTGAATGTGAATCCCTAGTGGCTGCTACTCTGCTTAGAGGAGGAAAGCTGCTACCACAGCCCAAACTTATACAGTGTTAGACAGGTTTAGACATGAATGGCCTTAAGTGTCTCAGATTTTGCAGATAATTTAATGTGTACAGTCATAGGAAGAGTTCTGATTTTTGGCAATTATTAAGCATAAGCATCAGAAAGAGCAATAAAGGTGAAAACTTAATATAGAGTACATTTTCACATTGCTGTTCTTTGACAAGGGATTGTAAACTGCAGTGCGCTGTTTTAGCAGACTTATGAACGATAATTTCATGTGTAAGGTCATGGACAATAATGATAAGTGTATGAGAGGACTTGTGTTGCTGAGTGTACAACAACAGATGCCAACTGCAGACAAACGCCATCCTATGCCAGGAGATGACAGTCCAGCAGAAACCATTGTTCCAGTTCCAAGAAGCCTCTCTGAGTACAGAAGCCAGTTTGTGGCTTTGGTTCATCCCTGCATGCAAAGAGATGTCCAAACATTGTCAAATCGAAGTCTCCTCATATCATGCTCCTTCCCCCCCCCTCCAACAGACATTGTTGCAGCTAAATAAAGGCTTAATTGCCCACTTCACATGGACTATGGAAGAAGTTAATGGACAATTGACTTGGCCAGGCCAAGAGGTTAATCCCTCTTGGGGTAGAACAATGGCCTCACCTATGAGTCATCTTTCCTCCAGACCAGGTGTCTCTAGATGTGATTAGGTCATTCTTAAACATTGTCCACTCCCATCCTATACCCTATTGGTTAGAACTTCAGAGGCGGATCAGCACAGAGGAGGTCCTTGGCAAGCCAGTCCCCAGTGACGCCCTCCCTTAAGAGCAGTCTCCCAAGCTCCAGATCTCAGTTCTCTTGCTTTTTCCTTCCTATCTTGTTCCCAGCCTCCCTCCTGGACCCTAAGTGCATTCTAGGGCCCGCCACGTGCTTCTGCAGGTTCAAAATACGTGTTCCCATTTTATTCCTTCCCAAATACCCTCTATTCTTCTAGCTGGATGGAAAACCAGACTTCTGAAAGGTAAGTATTTCCCTCTACAGGATACCATCAACTCCCTGCTCATGCAGCCGTCTCTGTAATTCTATCTTACTGCTTAGACCTGTATGTTTGAATGTATGATTTTTGCAACATCTGAATGATTCACTTTTATTATTATTAAGTAAACTAAAAACTCTTTACTATTAACACTGATTTAAGTCTCTGTGTCCCTTTTTTGGGAGGTCTGAGAGAGGCCCAGCCTCTGTAGACATAGGTGCTGGTCCATTAATGCCTACTGCTAATTATTAAGAGCTAATATTCCCCCAATTTTGATAACAGAAAAAAGCAGTCAGGCTAACAGGATGTTGCTTAGAAATGCAACAAGTTTGTTTTTCCTGGATGTCTAAAAAGTTACCAGTTTAACCAGAGGAGTAGCTTGTTTTCACTACCGTTTAGATTCCCTTCCCTTGCTGCCTTATTCGTGAAAGTTTTCAAAATCCGAACCCAAAGTATTAATTTTAAACTGGTTAAAAATAATACTAATAAGAGAGAAAGGGGGGAAAAGTAGAGAAGATGAAACTTAATGACTGGAGAATGGTTGACAAGATCTATGGCCAAAGCCACAGGAATAAATCTCTATTAGTGTCAAGCAACATGTTTTCACCTCTGAGACGAAATCTAAAGAGAAGGAAAATTAATCAGTATTTAGTAAATAAACTTTAGTAGGAATCATCTTTCCAAAAATGTATTATGAGGCATTGAAGAGGAGTACAGAGCAAATACAATAAGGGTGGAAACTCAGGCCAAACGGAAAGGGAAATCTTAATTTGAATAAATAAGATATCCTCTTTGGTAGAATAGTGAACTTGAAAGCTGCAATTTCAACATTATTAAGATGTTTTAGATAGACTTCAAGAATAATATCTGAGGAAATACTTTAAATAAGTATGTTATTAGCCCTTCACATCCACTATAGCAAAATATAGTTTGGTATGGCAAATACTAGTGATGCCAGGCCTCTACTTCCAGTCTCTTTGCTCTCCAGTGGCTTGGGTTCCAGTGGGATGAAATTGGGGGGGGGGGGCATGCAGAGGTGTAGCACTGGCACATTTAAATTATTTCTGGTGAAAACCAAAGAATTTTTGCGAAATGCTAGATGTTCTGCCATGTTGGAAGTGACATAAGTGTGCTGGTGTAACACTGGCACATCAGAACCCATTTTGGAATAGGCAATATCTGGTGTACAAAGAAGAGAAGAAGACCCTGCAGGGGGCTGGAAAAGACAGTTAGATTGAAAAGTAAGGTCAGTAGCTTTCTCTTCATAAGTATCATTCCTTGTCTGTCTCCAGGCTGCTACTGATTCACACATGCATGTATAAAATACTCCCAGCCTCAAAAGAAAATGGGTGAACTACCACCATTAAAGTGTGTTCTGGTGTGAGGTGGTGGGAAAGATTCATGTTCGAACTGCAGAGACTATTTTGTATATGTAGTTCATCACTTTATATTGCAGTCAAGAGACAAGCAGGCATGTGAAATCTTTCCTTCAGTATGAATAGCAAAATGCCCAGAGGTACCTTTGTTGTGGTTTGAGATTTTATAGGCCATGTTTGTCAGATTATGAAACTGACTGAAAGTCTAACTAGATGTTACAAACTGCATGAGTTCACCATTGGGATGTGTAGCTGTACCATTGCTGCTGTTACTGCTAGTTCTTGGTGGCAACTTTCGAGTAAATGTGCATTCAGTGCATCTACTGGTTCCCAAAGGAACAAATAATGCTCTCCCCCATGGTTTCTGGGCTTTTTCAGACACCAAAAACTGCACAGCAGAGATGCCAGGAATTCCCCCTTCTCTTGTGAAGTGGTCTGAATCCAAATTGGACTGTGCTTCATGTTTACACATGAATTACCACCAGGAACTAGTAGCTATCATATAGCTGTGAGTCTCCATGGCAAACTTATACAGTTTGGAATGTCTAGTTAGACTCTGAGAGCAAGTGAGACACTGTACAGTAAATGTTAAAAATCTGGCAAATGCTAGCATTTAATATTTATTTTTAGAAGTTTGATGGAGCAAGTGGGGGAACTTCTTCATTTGAAATTCATTGGCTGAGCTGAAAGGAGAGTGATTTTCACGAGCACGTTCTTTTGTTTTGAAAGGCATGCCTCAGTTCTGGCAATTTTTTTCAGGTATTTCTGTGGTAAAGGCCTATACAAGAAGCTCAATTTAGTCCCATTGATATCATCTCATTCACTACATGTTCTCTTACTGACTAGGAAATTTCTCAAGGAAGAAAAATAAGCCGTATTGGGGTGATGGGATGATGCTGAAGCAGCAGTAGATGGGGGAAAACCACAGTGAGTTCAATTAAGAGTAGGAATGCCAGACCTCCTGGTGTGGATGGGGGTCCCCCAGTTTCAGGTGCTTCACCCCCCAATTACCCCCCTTCCCAATGGGCAGGAAGCTGGAAATAAATGCAACATGCCTATGTGACCCAGAAATGACGTAGGCATATGGGGGAGGGGTGGCAGCAATGCTCTGGTTTTTGGTAGAAGCTAATTTTACCATAATAGTAGAAGCTAATTTTACCATAGAGTTTTGCCCAAAACCCAGAGTGTCTCTCCCTGACATCTCTGACATGCCTATGTCACTTCTGGGTCACATAGGCATGTCACATTTATTTTCAGTGTTACTCCCCACTCCCAGTAAGTTCACCCCCCATCCCCCAGTAGCATATCTGAGGGACCTGGTAACCATAATTAAGAGAGGGTTTTTTTAAATGTTTTTGATGTTTCAACAAAAATACTGGACACACTTGATAACAATTCGTCAACATAACTATCTGTCTTTCTGTACTCCTCCATTTTATCCTTACAACAAGGAGGGTTAGGCTGAGTGTGTATGACTGGCCCAAGGTTACTAAACAATCTTGCATGCCAGAATGGGAATTTGAGCCTTGGTCTCCCAAATTCTAGTCCTATATTCTACCCACTACACCCACAGTTCCCTTTAAGATGTGCTAGGGGGTGCTAGGGGGTACGATCCCTTACAAATTGTTCCAACATGGCACACAACATTTCAGATGCCAGGTTAGAGGATTTCTGCTTCAGCTCACAACCAAACTTCCATAGAAAACAATGGATGATGGGGGCACCTCTTTCTGGGGCCCATAGAATTGGACCCCCTGATCTAATCTTTTTGGAACTTGGGTTTGTTTTTTTGTTTTTTGAGGAGAGGCACCAGCCACTATGCTGAAAATTTGGTGCCTCTGCCTCAAAAAACAGTCCCCAGAGCCCCAGATACCCCCAGATTGATTCTCCATTATAGCCTATGGGGCCCATTGACTATAATGGTCCCTATGGGCTATAATTGAGGCAGAAAAAAATGATTTTTTTTGCACATCCCTATTATGCTTTTCAGTGTGATTTGTAAGCTTCCTTGAGTCACAGGGAAAAGTGGGATATAAATATTTGAATAAATAAGTAGTTTGGGCAAGTTGATAACATTTAAGTAACTTCCTGTTTGTTAGGTTAGGCAGCGTTCTGACAGTGAATGTTCCACCTCTGTTATATTTGACCTGTAATGCTGGTTGTCATATTTAACCAAAAAATACCCAAAGTAGACTGCAAGAGTCCCCCCCATCCTAAATGCTGGTATGGTCTCTAAGGGTCCATGCAGGGCAATGGTCCAAGGCCAGGTATACAAATACAGTGGCCTGGAGGTGAGTAGACCTGTTCTCCAGAGGCTAGGTCTACCAATATAGTGGATTGGGTCAGGTAGACCTGTTCTCCTAAGGCCTAATCTACCCCTGTAGAGGACAACATTTTGGGTAATGAAATTTGACTCAATTCTGTTTTCTCTTATAATGTTTAAATCATTCTTAAAATATAGTTTAAATATAGTTTGAAATAATTCATTCTGAGATTTTTACAAGGTTATGGAAATAATCTAAAAATTATTTAAGCAATAGTCAGATGTAGACTTGCTCACCACTTTAATGCTACCAGCTTTTTTCTGTCACAAGACAGAATTTCTGCTCACAACACTGTGGAGCTTACAGGGAACACTGAATACCACTTTGGCTCTATTTGCTGTTTCTTTTTGAATGGGAAAGTGTTCTTCTTTGAATCTGAAAGTGGTACAATCTAGACCCAGGTTTACCCTATCTGTGAGAAAGAAGCCAGAGAGTCCTACAACAACTTAAATCCTAATAAATCTATTGTAGCTTTGAAGTTGCCCATTTTTAACTTTTAAAAATAATAATAACATGATAACATGACTATATTTATAATAATAATAACATGACTATATTTAACATAATATACAGTGTAATCCTCTGCAGCTACTGGTCTAAACCCATTGAAATCAATGAAATAATTAGAAAGCTGCCATGACACACACACCCCAGATTTCTTTTTCATTTTCTTTAGAAGATTCAATCCTGCCACTATCTACCCCCACAGTAAGCTGGAAGCTACAGAGGAAGCTGATTGGTTGGCCACAAAAGTCCCTTTTCCACTTTCTTCGGTTGAGGCAAAGGATTTCTCTGAGATCATCCTGCATTACAGTGTATTACCATAATGGTTTATTGAGTTCTTTTCAGATCTTGAGGGCTGTGATGGAAAACAAGTGGATGGGAATATCACCACTTTATCAAGCCACAGCAAAACAAAAGAACACATCCATGGTATTGGGCTGTGGTGGCTGCTTTCCTAATTAAAAAGCACTGTCCAGTATTTTCTCAGTTTATTTACTGGACAAAAATGGCAAATACTGCACTGTCCAGTTCAAAACTGGATACCTGAAAACCCTGTAAATGAGTAAACATTAGGCTTAAACCTAGAAAAGACCAGGCACCAGTATAGGCCAATCATCTAATTGCACTGTCAATACTGCCGTGCAGTAAACGCTATGGCCATTTAGTATGGTGTTTCCAGAATTTTATCCAGATAATTTTCAGATCACTGAATTCTTAAATACCTTTAAATTAATTTTCTTTATTGTAGCTTTTGTCTCTTGTTGGATTTCTTTTTTCTATTGGTTTTAATGGGGAACCAACAAATTGGCTGTAACATTTTGTTTTCCACCAACTGGAATGAAATTTGCAGGGACTTTTCCACTGGAGGCAGTTAGAAGAGCACAGCTCAGTATCAGAGGCATGAATTGGCATCTGTGTGCTTTATCCCTTTCCTGGGATCCTCAAGAAGAGCAGTGTTCCACATAGCTGACTTCCAGTATTACAACCTGACTGGAAGAACAAGTACTAGAATAAGCAGGTTTTAGCACCCTTGCCTGTGCACTATGGCTTTGTCTAAAAATAAATCACATCTGCTTTATCGGTATATGAATAGAAGAAACCCAGTCTTTTTTTTCCTTGGGTTAATAGCAGCTGAGTTGATATTTCCACATCTATGAGCCTTTGCATTTCAGCAAATGACTCTTGCCTCACCCACACACCTCACCTCACCTGCCTGCCAGGAGAGGCCTCTCTTTCTCCCTCCCCATGCCAGCACAGAGGAGGCAGACAGGCAGGACAGTGTGCAAGCTCTCCTCTCCCCCTGCCTCCATCCCAGCATGGAGGAGCCAGCAGGGGCATAGACTTTTTAAATCCCGGGGGGGCGGGGGCTCTCTCGTGCACGCGTGCTCGGGACCATGTCCCCGCCACTCTCCCCCCCACCCCAGGGAGCCGCCGCCTCCCTCCCCCGGGCTGTGCCCACCCGCCGCGCTCCCCGCCCCCCTCCCTCCCTCTCCCCGCTCACCTCGGGTGCCGGCGGATTACTGCTGCTGCTGCCGCCTGCAGCCGGGGGCCGGTGTGTCGCCCTTACGGGCCCCTGGCTCCCACTCTGCCTCGTGCTCTCTCCACACCTCTCTCCCCCCATCCCAGGGAAGCAGGAGGGCAGGCCAGGGGTGGGGGGAAAGGAGAGGTGGCGACGGCCGGCTGACTGGCCACTGGGCGCTCCATTTTGCCGGGGGTGGCTGAGCCCCCCCCGGGAAATTTCGGGGGGGGGGGCTCAAGCCCTCGAGCCCCCCCGTAGTTGATGTCCATGGGAGCCAGGGAGGCAGAATGGCTCACATGACACCAGGTCACCTGACTGTGAGCTCCTTCCCTGCTGCCCTGGTGCAGGCACAGTGAGGCACTGAGGTGGGCCATTTTGCCTGCCTGCCTGCCTGCCTTCTCCATGCCATGGGACCTTCTTGGCCACTACAGGCCACAAGAGGAGAAGGAGAGCCCCACTGGCCTGCCCACCTGCCTTCTCCACAGGAATTTCTTCCTCCAGCAGGCAGGTAAGGTGAAGCGAAGCCCACTGCCCTGCCTGCCCGCCATCTCCACAGGACCTTTTCCCTCCAGTGGGTGGGCAAGGTGAGGTGAGCCTTGACAAGCCCAGACTCCTAGGAGGGATGAAGAGGGGAGAGTAGGGACCGGGAGATGAGAGGGAGTGAGGTGGGCAGGGAGATAAGAGGGAGTGAGGGGACAGGGCAAATTCAGTGAGGGGACCCCAGTTAGTTATGGCCCTACACAGCAGAGGCATATATGTTCAAAAAACAACATGTATTTATTACCAAAAAGATAGATGGGGGCATCTGGTTACAGTACAAAGGAATTAATGCAATCTACATTTCTAACTAACAAGCAGAACTAAGGAGCAGGGACTCCACCCCATGGGACTAAACCAACACACACAAATATCAGAGAGGGGAACAGTCTGTTCCATTATGATATATATAATAAATGCATCACTGAATCAAAGTGTTTGCTTCTGATGTGGGGGTTCTTTATTGCTGATGTACAAAACCTGGACCTCTGCTTTTATTTCCCCTTCCTAGATGATCCACCTCTCACAGGGAGGGGGGGAAACATACGTGACTGTATTTATTCCTCTTCTCCAGTTGGTACAGCTTTGTCTGAGTGTCAGTGATTATAGATGTCAGATTAATGCCAGAGACTCTGTGACTTCTTCAATAACTATTGCATACATACAAAGAGAACAACTTTCCTCACTGAGTTTCCATGTATGTAGAGGAGCCAGGAGAGCCTACAATTATCTGCCAGTCAGAAGTTCTAGCTCTTTAGCATTATCCAAGGTGCACCATGAAGAGGCAAGCTAGAATTGCACCCTAGAATTGTCCATGGCTTTTTTTTGTAGAAAAAGCCCAACAGGAACTCATTAGCATAATAGGCCATACCCAACAGGAAAAACTCATTACCATATTAGGCCACACCCCTGACTGTGCAGCTCCCTCCCAGGATTGGCCTCCCCAGGTACCCCACAGCTTGTGGGGCACATGGGAAACCCGAGGGAAGGAAGGCAGTTTCTGGATTGGGGGAACTCAAGGAGGGGAGGCAGTTTAAACTGCCTTCCCTCCCTGGATCGGCTTGGCTTCCCCAGGTGCCCAAGGGGGGGAGGGTGTAGGTGTGGCTAACTCAGAAGCCAGCCGGAACTCCATTCCTGTACGTTCCTACCCAAAAATAGCCCTGGAATTGTTGATGTATAGTACTGCAGAATATAGTGCTTCAGTATGGCTCAACAGCCCCCATGTCCACAAACTTGATGTCCAACTCAATACAACAATGAGAACCATCAGCAGATCTATTAAACCCACTCCAAACTATTGGCCACCCATGTTGTGCCACATCGCTTCCCTGTATCTCCAAAGACAAGATGCTCTTCTTTGTGAATATAGAAAGATGTGGGCCTATCCAGACTAAGATTCCAACACCCAGCAATAAGATTTGCACAAATCCTGCAATCACAAAATTTTGATCCAGGGAATGAATGGTTGTGAACATGAATGCAATCAGTCCCATCTGTAACCTGACAAACCATAAGAAGAGGCCGGCAGGATTTGACTTGCCATGTAAAGTATGGAAGATGGCTAATAGAATATGAACAGGCTTTGGCAGTTGTGCAGACCTGTTGTTTAAATGGGGCAAAATACCATGACCCGAATGAGATTGTGATGCAGCCCACCAAACTATTTTCCATCTGTCACACAAATGTGGGTGTTGTGCTTTCCAGGAAAATGTGATGGAGCTTTTTGAACTCTCCCCAGCTGTGATTGAGTGGATTGAAAATTTAGATATTAGTATTTAGGGAGATTGCCCAATCAGTCTGCATGCCCATTGCATCAACTTGGTTACATATTTTATATTATTATATGCTTCCTGTGTGTAACTGCCATACATAAATCCTCACTGAGTTTCTTTCCTGTGTCTCTGCTCCCACCCACCCACCCCCCAAAAATTTCCTCCTACAACTTCTGTCTCCTCTCTTATTTCTTGGGCCTAGTACAGGTTCACATTTCACAACAATAAGCAAAGCTATACTCCTGTAGGTGCATATCTAGGTAATGAAACAAATCTTACAACAGAACCTGTGGTCAGATAGAATCAGAAACCTCTCCCAAGCCCATTGCAATGGTGCAGTGTTTGGTGGAAAGTGTAAATGTTGTTCACATAAATGCCATTTTGGGAAGACTGTGTTTATCTAAACACAGGCAAAATATTCTGGTTGGATAATATATCTGGTAGTCATTTTTTTTATATATATAATTATTTGTATTGATTTTTTCCCTACACCTATACTAAAAACTACAAAAAACTAACTACCCTAAGGTATACAAGATGGACAATTTGTTACAAACTGTAAAAGTTAAAATGTCTAAAAAGCGATTTTACTTCTTGGTATCTACTCTTAAAAAAAAAATTGCTGATACAATTATAACATGTTGAAATTCCTGTCTCGCTAACAGATAAAAAGATTTTTACAAAACGTTTATATTAATACATGATGTGTAAATAAGGTTAATACAGTTACAACATTATTTTTTCTTTGGTTCTCTCCTTTTCTTCTGCCTTTTACTTAAAGCTTTTGGGGCAGCCGCCCTCGATATTTCACCACTTCCTGAGTCGTCAAAGCCATACATACTCTCCTGCAATGCCAGCGAATCTTCTTGTGCAGCTTCAGCTTCCTTCTTTTTATGTTCATCCAAAAATTTCTTTGCCTGCTCCACATTGTCAATTTTATATTTTTTATCTTTGTAGCCAAACTGCAGGCCTTCCAGAACTTGCCAACGATAAGAAATTGATTCAGATTGTAACCACAAAGTCAAATTTCTATATGCCTTTCTTCTCTTTCTGATTTCAAACAGAATGTCTTTCAATACTTTGATTTCCTCTTCTTGAATTTTCAAAGATGCTCTGTTGGTGGCTTTTAACACCACATCTCTAGTTGATCTTTTAGAGAATCTAATCATTACTTCCCCTGGCAGGTTTTTCTTCTTAATAAATTCTGGATATGTCCGGTAGGCCACATCCATATCGCTTTGTATTTTTTCTGCTTCCAAACCTGCCACTGGGGCCAATGCTTCACTCAACAGCTTATGTAGATTCTCTCCTTTTTGCTCTGGTACATTTTGAAACCTCAAGAAAAAGTTAGAACGTTCCATCTGAAGTTTTAGAACACAGTCTCCTTGTGTGGCCTTTTCTTTCTCCAGTTTTGCCAATCTTGAATCATGATTATGAACAACAGCTTTAAAGTCCGAAAATTCCTGCTTCAGCTCCTGTGAACTCTTATTTGACTCAGTTATTTCCTTTTGCATGGAATCTAGCTTAGTGTTGATTGCAGTTAGTTGATCCACTAGGGGTCGCAATAGCGCTGTGAATGCCACGTTCGACTCAGTGGTTTCACTCTTTGTCCCCAGAAGGTTTCCTCCGACTCTGGGTGAGGGGCGTCTCCCTGTCATTTTCTTTCATTTCGTCTTGTTGTTTACAGTTAGATAAGGGAACCCTTGAAAAAACAATTTCTATTCTTCAAATGCATATCATCTGGAAGCTCTCTTTTTCCTCTGCGCGATCTGGCAATTCAACACTGCCTAGGCGCTTTTACTTTCACAGCAAGACCGTGGGAAAGTCTTCTGTCTTAAGGTAAACAATGCCAGTAAAGGGTGGGTGGGGAATGAATCCTCCGTCCCTCACCCCCAACTCTTTAATTCCGAGATTAAACAGAGACTCACGCTTTAGCCCATTGTGTAGCTATTTAGTCATTGCTTCTCCGAGCAATTCTTCTTGCAGCTTCACGGCAGCGCTTTGTAGCCCGAAGGCTTCTCCAATGGGAGGAATCTATAGGGGTAAAGAGATGCCTCAATCCCGCGGTCGCCACCACCAGGAGAGGCAAACTCCAAGCACCCCAGACAGGTTCCCTTCACTAGGGTCCCTGGGGGCTCAGCACCGGTCCGTAGCCCCTTCCTTCCCACTGAGAGCGGCACACTTCTCCCACAGTGCGGGGAGATGCGGCCGCCATTACCGCACCCACCACAGGAAGTCTGGTAGTCATATATTTGCTGTCATTTTTTTCTTGGCATCACCCCTCCCTTTGCCAGGAAACTGAAATCCACATTAAGATGCTAGAATAATGGTTAGGTCTGAATATTTTGAATCTTAGGGTGCATTCAGATGGGCAGCTAATCCCACCATTGGCCTGGCTCAAATTTGATCTAGATCTTTTTTATCCAGTGTTGCATGACCAGATAGCTCCCCCGTGAAGTGCTTTACCGCGCGTGACTCTGTGGTGGATTGTCTAGACGGCATCTACCTTAAGGAGCTGTGCGGTTGGCTTTTTTAATATATATATATATATATATATCCTGTTTGCACATGCACTTATGTGCCTCACCATGTACTTGTTTTCCCATCCATGCATGGACTTAAATGGTAAAAGCACCGCCAGTGGTACCTTCCTCTAGGTACCATTTAAGTTAATAAAGTTGATTACGTTCACAGGACCATCAGAAACATAAAATTGTCCAGATCATTTCAGTGGAGCTCTGTGGACGTCACATGTTTAAGCAGTTATGCACGCATCACTATGACTTTTTTTTTTAATGGTGGCCATTTTGGATGGACTGGAGACCATCCCTATGGGCCGATTGCACACTGATGGAATGACCAGACAGGGGAAAGTCCACCATTGGCAAGCTTTGGACTGGACATTCACCACTATCTTTTAAGTACAGCTCCCCAGTACGGCTGATCACATAAGCTGCATGTTCCCCAGATGTTGCTGTCTGGACATACTCTTTGAATCCACCAGGCACTCCTGGCATGGCTAAAAGAGCCATCTAAACGTGACCTGAATTTGTTATAGAATTTCAGAAGTTATTGTCTATTTATATTAACTGTGTTAAAATGGATGTAATATGGATCAGACCTTGTTCATTATTACCTAAATTAATATCTCTAATACTGCAATACTAAGCAGAGTTATGCCCTCCTAAGACTGTTGACTTCAGTGGTTTTAGAAGAGTATAAATCTGTTTATCATTGTACTGCAAACTGCAGTGTTGTATATACAAAACTGCAGAAGGAACTCACAGCTTCTAGAAGTAAGTATGAACCACAGCTCATCCTGTCTTTTCTAAATAGTTTCAAATTACTCTAGATTAAAAAAAAAAATCCAAGACATTCAGAGGTGTTTCCATTTTCCTAATAATATCTCTTGGTGTTTAGTTCTCCATAGTTATCTGAATTAAATATTGTTTAATAGCTATAGATCTAATTCCTAAAGTCCCCTTTGTGTGAGGATACTTATTTCCACAGATTAGGGGCACATGGCTCAACAGAAATTCCTGCATACTTGGGGCACTCTCCAGGTGAGCAGAAAAATCTGACATGTCGAAAAAAAATACAGGTGATACTTAAATCCCCCCAAAAGTTCAGTGGTATTCTCTGCTTACTAATCCCTGTTAGAATGCCAGGATAAGCTGTTGGAGCCACGAGGACAAGTGCCCATAGCTACAGCCATTGGCACCGCAGCACAAACTACTGCCTCAGAAACCGTCACTGCAGCAGATATGTGTATGGTGAGGCTCTGCAGGCAGACTTGACTTGGCGAGAGGCTTCTGAGGCTGCATGTAGGTTTACCACACATTTCCTCAGAGGACTAGGAGCCTTCTCTCTCTCCCCTGCCCTCAAGGTACTGAGGGGAGGGGAAGAAATCAGTACCACAGAAACTTGAGGTCTCAGGAGCCAAAGTGGGAAGGGAGGGTGAGAAGCAAGTGAGTGTGCGCAGGGAAGGAAGCGTGGGACAGAGACCTGAGAAGTGGAAAGAGGGAGCATGTTTCCTACCTCCCCCTCAGGTTCCTGTAGCTGCAACACCCACCAGGTGGAGGAAAGGGAGAGAATCTGAGTTGGAAGGACAATGGGGGGCTGGCTCCTGTGGTTTCAGAGTAACCACATGCCCTCATCAGTTTGAAATGTGGAGATGGGGGGTGCCTCTCTTGACTCTGGTCCAGCAACACTCCAGGACTGCAGAGCAAGAGCAGAGATGTTGGGAAGAAGAGACTCGAAGCTGCCTTCTTGAGTTGCGTGCCAGCAAGCTGCCTGCCTGCCCTCTCCTCCTGAGGAGAACTTAGACCTAACCAAGTTGATGTTTTCTGCTTCTGCAGAAACCATTGCTTGCTCGCTTTCTTCCTCTCCAGTATTCAGAATAAGCTCACTCATCCAGCTTGCCTGCTTTTCTTCGAGCTCTTGCAAAAATCTGAATCTCAGCTGCTCCAAACCACCAGTGCATGCCTTGCCAGAGAAGCAGGGAGCCTTTGCAGTAACTATAGCAACTGCAAAGCATTGGGCCTATGGGGGGGGGGGGTGAGGAAGCTGGGGAGGGGGTTGGCATGAGCAGCTTTTTGGATGCCTCTGACACAGATAACAAATCCCATGGTTAGGTTAAAATCTCCCCTAACTCTTTTTCCTAAGTAGGGTCCAGAGATCTCATACTTTGTCTGCACTCTGCACTCATATTGAAAACATCTGAAGCAGCAGGCGATGACTTTTCCTTAAGCCATCCATGAGCCAGGAAGAGAAATTGTGTTTTAATATTTAGGCTTGGGGGGGGGGGAGTGAAAGAGAAAGAAGGAAGTTCTGGGTTGGGGAGGGAAAGAAGCAAAGGTGGGAGAATACCCCCTCCCTGCAGGTTTGTTGCGGGTCCTCACTTCTGCCAGCTCACCTCCTTCCTTCCCCTCCCCACTATAGCATACTTAACCTTTTAAATGCCAGGGTCGTGATACCGGCTGCAGTGGTCTCTGATGCACAGAGTCACTTTGATCATTATACTGCTGTGCCCAGTAATTCCCACCCCCTGAAGCCTGCAGGAGATGTTCTGTGATGCCCTCTTAATGTCTTCCATACCCCTTGGTTTTATAGGCTCTTGCTTATGGATGCCACATTATAGTACACTGATTGCTAAGTGGACATGCAAATCTGTCTGATAACTAAATTTCTTTAATACTGTCTTTTAGTGGTTAGGGATACCTTGACCTTGATGGGCCAGGCTGAGCTGCTCTAGGAAGCTAAGCAGGGTCAGCCCTATGTAGGATTTGGACGGGAGATCACCAAGGAACTCTGCAGGGAATGGCAAAACACCTCTGATCATCTCTTGGCAGATTGCTATGAATAGATTGCACCTTGACAGCATGTACCACCACCCTTGGTTAGGATGTGTATCTTACACTAGCATCTTGGCACCTGCATTCAAATCCCAGCTGTGCTATGAACCTTGCTGGGTGACCAAGTATATGTTCTTCTGTCTTGGTTCAGCCTACCTTACTGGATATTTGTGAGCCCCAGGACTGAAGGGGCAGCCAGCCAGAGAAAAGGAATAACACTGTATGTGACAGAGACTAACATTACACATGGCTAAAATGAAACAGAAAAGCCCAAATAGAAAAATAATGACAGTAACAGGGGTGGGGCTGGAGGTACAGGGGTGGGGCTGGAGGTAACAGGGGTGGGGCTGGAGGTTGGTCCAGGACAGTGCCCATAGGTGAAATGATGAAAACAAAGAGACATTACCAAAAAGAGAAGGACTGGAAGTTGGTACAGGTGGTACAGGCCTTTCTGAAATGGAATAAAACTGGCCACATCTGACAAGGGGAAACATATACAGAGACACAGAGACAGAAGTAATAACAGTAGCTTATTATGCAACATTATGTTGTGAGTCCCCTCTTGTGTTTTCCAAATATGCAATCATATTTAATTCCAGGCAATTTCAGAATTGAATTTAATAGTATCATTGAAGATTACTTAAAATCCTATTTCAATTAAGTAGTTTCATTACTAGTAACAAGTAATTCATTAGAAATCTTTGAACATTCAACCTGTGGATTTTTATTTATTTATTTATTTTGTTAAACTATTTCAGTTTATAAGGAACCAGTATGAAAACTAGCCATGGGGGTGGGGGGAAGTAATGCTTTAAATAGGACATACCATGTCAGTTAAAAAATAACATTATGCCTGATTTTCAGGTACTGTTAGTATTATAGAAATACATCAGAAGGAATGTAAAGTGTGTATTTATATACATTTCAGTCTACCCTTTGAAGACTACACCAGGATGCACTGCAATCACCAATAATCACACAAAAGAGTCTTGGAAATAATACCAGTGTAATCCAGGGTGACTCTGGCACTCATTAGTGGAACAACAAAATAATAAGACAAACTGTGTCTATAATCCTGTGAGGCCAAGGTACATGTATCGAGGTTCAAAACTCTAATTTAATGGTGGATTTTACCTTAGTTTTTTGAAAGGTTGGTCCAGGACAAAATTCTGTGAGAATATTTGAATTGTCATGTTAATTGTCAGCGTACAATCGTTATTACTATAGAATAGACTGCTTATGGATCTGTCTGTCTGTCTGTCTATGTATTTATCTATCTATCTATCTATCCATCATCTATCTATCTATCATCCTATCCTATCCTCATGAAGATTTGGAGTAAGCAAGGCTACAATTCCAACTAGATCCCCTTGGTTCATTGTTGGGCTATGAAGTCCACCTAAATAAAACATGACCATATTCTGTCTGCAGAGGCATACCTCAATGATGAGTCCATCCATAAATGTAGAAATCTAAAGACAGGTTTAAAAACTGGATTTCTCTCATACATATTTGATCAGAGTTAGAAGTCCCATTAGCTGAAGTCCAAACTCAAGAAAAAATAGCACTGTTCAGTTCACAATAGATCCTGTCTCCCAGGCCACATGTCATAACAGTTATTCCCAAAATGAATAAACAACCACAGAATGGCCAAGTTAATGTAAGTTAAGTTAACGTAATATAAGTTAATGTAAAGATGCTGATTTTGATGCAGTATAGTAACTATACTAAACTCATGTGGGTAGGAGAGGAAGATGAAGAAGACGAACATTCCGAAAGAGAGGAAGAGGTGGAAAAAGACAGAAACAAGAAAGGATCTAACCAAAAAGGAGGGGGAAAAGGCAGACTCCAGATACTAACACGGAAACAAGCAAAGAATAGACCTGGGGGACAGAATAATCAAAATGGATCTGAGTAGTAAGGAGTTTTAAATCCTATCAATAAACGTTAATGGTTTAAATGGTCCACAAAAATGGATACGGATATTTCTGCAAGCTAGTAAATTTAAGGCGGAGGTAACTTGTTTACAAGAATCGCATATCAGAAAAGACCACTTGAAATATTTACACCGTAAAAAATTAGGAACGTGTTTTGCAGCCGCGGATGAGACTGAAAAAAAAGAGGAGTGGTAATATATGTAAAAGATCAGTTATACCCTCAGCTTGTTTACTCCTCCACAGATGGCAGGATACTAGCTATCACTATAGTAAGGCAGGGGACAGAATATTTGATAATAAAAATCTACGTGCCTAATTCGAACCAAGATGCCTTCTACAAAGAATTGGCTGAGGTACTACAGTTTAAAAAAACATAATAAAGTATGTATAATTGGAGATTTCAATGTGGTGTTGGAAAGGGAGGTAGATAGGAAAACTTCTGGTGGAAGCAAAAAAAAAAAGGATTGACTTTACCCAATAGTTTTCTCCAAATTGCTGAGGAATATGATTTATTGGACATCTGGAGGGTAAAACATAGGCTTGAGAGGGGATATACCTACTACTCTTCTAGACATAAATCATGGTCACGTATAGACATGGTCTGGACCTCCAGATCAATGGCGATGGAGATGAAAGAAATAGATATTTTACCTTCAACATTTTCGGATCATAACCCTTTCTTAGTATCTTTTTTGGAGGTAAAGAAAAATAGGAGGTGGTCAATGAATAGGTTCGTGCTTAAAGACCAAATTTTTGTAGATAATCTGAAGAAGGATATAAGCGTCTTTTTTAAACAAAACATTCAAGAAAACATCTCAATTAATGTTGTTTGGGATGCTTTTGAAGCATTTATAAGAGGTAAGCTTATTAGCCACACAGCTTGGACTAAAAAACAGGAAAACAGAGAATATAATCAACTAGTTGAGCAGGTTAAAATAGAAGAGGAGAATGCACTAAAAATGGGCAATTTTGGGTGTTGGAAAAGACTGATCTTAACCCAACGTAAAATAAACTTATTACTAAGTAAAGAAGCTGCTAAAAAGGTTGAATGCAATAAAGTATTCTTCTTTGAAAATGCCAACAAACAGTCCAGGTGGTTAGCCTACAAGTTAAAAAAAGAAGAAGCTAAAAGACATATAATCTCATTAAAAAACCATAAGGGAGAAAACAAATTTATACTGGAGGATATAAAAAAAAAGTGGTAGATTACTTTAAGAAAATTTATAACAGGAAGAACCGAACGAGGATCAAATAAGGAAATACCTTGTTAATAATAAAGGACCAGGAAAATTTACAGATGATCAATGGAGAATATTGAGCCTATCACAATTTGCGAAGTGTAGAAGCTTTTAAGAGACAGAAAAACAATAAAGCACCTGGACTTGATGGACTACCAAGTGAGTTCTACTGGGTATTTGAAGATCAAATCTCTATAAGGTTTAAGGATCTTATTAAGAATATTGGAGAAACTGGTGCCATTCCAGATTCCTGGAATGGTGCGATTATAACACTGATTCCTAAAAGCCAAGAAAATCTTGACCTGATTGGAAATTACAGGCCGATCTCACTCTTAAATGCTGACTACAAAATCTTTGCAAGCATCTTGGCTGAAAGGTTTAAAAAGGTGTTAAATCAAGTTATTAGTAGAGATCAAGTCGGTTTCCTCCCAAAAAGACAGCTAAGAGAAAACATGAGGACCTTAATTAATACTCTGGAATATTATGAACTTCATTCGGAGAAATCTGCCGCACTGATGTTCATGGATGCCGAAAAAGCATTTGATAACCTCTCTTGGAGATTCCTATTGCTTAAATTAAAAACTTCCAATCCGGGAGATAGTTGCACATCAATGATTGAAGCTATATATAGATCACAATTCGCTAAACTGGTAATAAACAGGGACATATCTCAAGATTCAGAATCGACAGGGGCACAAGACAGGGCTGCCCACTCTCTCCACTGCTTTTCATTTTTGCACTGGAATCTCTTTGCAAGCAAGTAAGAAAAGATCCAGAAATTGTTGGTCTTCAATGCAAAGATCAAAATGATAAACTCTGTGCATATGCGGATGATGTTATGTTCATCCTCGAAAAACCTGAAGTCTCAATAGGTAGATTGCTAACGGTTATTAACGAATATGGTAATGTTGCAGGCTTAAAAATTAATATTCAAAAAACTAAAAATTGCAGCAAAGAAATAGAAAGTGCAATGCAATCCTCCTCCAAAATATCCGTTGTTAAGAAGGTAAAATATTTAGGAATTGTCTGCTCAAACAAGGTTAGTTCTTTAATTGTGGATAATTATAAAATTTGGTTAAATAAAGTTAAAGAAGATTTAAATAAATGGAAAAACTTGAAATTATCCTGGTTGGGCAAAGTAGCTGCTATAAAGATGAATATCCTTCCTAAATTTCTCTTCTTAGTTCAAACGATTCCATTACTAAACAATAAAGCTAACTTTTATAATGAACTTAATAAGATTATAAACCAATTTATATGGACCTCTGGGAAACCTAGGGTTAAAAGGAAAGTACTCCAGGATAGTAAAGAGAGAGGGGGGAATAGGCCTACCATATTAGGAAATCTATGGGAGTGCAGCAGCCTTAGCATGGATAAAAGAATGGGTGAAATTGGAAAATCCTAGAGTGCTGGCTCTAGAAGGCATGGGATGGCATGCCTATGTTTGGTATGGCATGGCATGCCTATGTTTGGTATGGCAAACAAAAAATACATCGGAATTTTGCATTACACTCGCTTAGAGCGGCACTCATGAAGATTTGGTTAAATATCAAAGAATTTTTTTTTTGGTAAAAATACCTAAGTGGGTTTCCCCTCTGGAGTCTTTTACTGAACCCTCTTTAATGTTTCCTAATAAAACCTTCAGTTATGAAGTATTATTAGATAAAGAGGAGAATATTAAAATGGATACTCAATTAAAAGATGAAGTGGGAGTCAATTTAACCTGGTTGGAAATTAATCAATTTAAATCAAGATATAAAGAGGACAAAAAGATTGGTTTTTGTAGAAACTCAAATATGTTAGTCACTGTTTGGTTAAATAACTATTCTAAAGTAATTAAAAAGCTATATGAGGTAATCTTGAAGTATGAAATGCAAGATGAAGAAATTAAATCTGATGGTAAAATGGATGGAGGATTTTGGTGATAATATAGATGCCAATAGATGGACAAAGATTTGGAAATCAACTAAATTTTTAAAAGCAGTAAATTATAAGGAAAATATCTATAAACTCTTCTACAGATGGCATTGGTCACCCGATACATTGAATAGATGTTTTAAATCTGTATCAAATCTATGCTGGGTTTGTGGGAAGAGCGAGGGGACATTTTACCATATGTGGTGGTCCTGTAAAGAAGTACAAAAATTTTGGGATTTGATTAAGGAACTGATTTTTGAAATTACGGATTATGATTGAGCCGGAACCAGAGCTCTTTCTACTGAATATGTTTGTTGATAATTTGCCATTATCAGACTCGAAACTTATAGCATACATTCTCACAGCAGCCCGTATACTACGGGCGAAATCGTGGAAGTCGTCATCTTTACCAAGAAGAGAAGATATAATCTGCAGACTATCGGAGTGGGTCGAATTGGACAGACTGAGTTACTTGTTAAACGCGGACTATAAAGTGGACCCTGTTAATATATGGTCCAAATTTCTTAATTGGTTGAAACAGAGTTAATGTTAATTTGGTTCAACTATACTTACCATTATTTTTGGTTATTTCATTTTACATATTGTCAGAAAAATAAATAAAACTTAAAAAAAAACAAAAACTCATGTGGGTAGTTTAAGGAGGGACATCTTGAGATAGCTGGTTGAATACCCTAAATTTACAAACTGAATAATCCTAGCTGCTACTACCTGAATTGCACCCTGACTAAATTTGACTCATACTAAAGAAGAGGAAGAGAAGGAGGAGGAGGAGGAGGAGGAGATTGGATTTATATCCCACCCTTCACTCACTTGGAGTCTCAGAGCAGCTTACAAACCTCTTTCCCTTCCCCTCCCCACAACAGACAACCTGTGAGGTAGGTGGGGCTGAGAGAGCTCTGAGACAACTGTCCTTGAGAGAACAGCTGGTACAAAACTATGACTTGCCCAAGGTCATCCAGCAAGTACAAGTGGAGGAGTGGGGAATCAAACCTGGTTCTCCCAGATTAGAGTCCACGCACTTAACCACTATACCAAACTGGCTCTCTTGTATCTGATTTATAATGGGTACTGATGGGAGATGTTTCCTAGACAACCAAACCAGTTCTGAGTTGTATCTGGCTTATATAAAATGTCAACATTTGTGAGGTCCTGGAATTAAGCCCATTACTTTAAAATGTTTATGCTGAAAAATTATTCCTTCTCAAAGGTCATTCGATAGTCAGTGTTGTCATCTATTTCTTTGTCTAAAGGACAACACATTTTTAGAAACTTACTGATTTGCTGGCTTCCCAACATACATTTAAAAGGAGACATCCATTAGCCTGCTTGAAGAAGCAACTATGAGGTGACACACTTTCTGTAATGAGTAAAACAATGGGACTGGAGCTTTAAATGTTTCCATGATGATACGTTTCTATCTAACTCCACAGTTTGTTGGAAATTGTGGCACTGACTGATCATTTTACATTATATATGTATGTATATATATATATGTATGTATGTGCAATCCAATTTATACTTCATTAAAACTGAGATCCAGCTTATTGTATTTCCTTTCAGAAAATATACATAATTAAATAAAGCAGATTCAAGAAAATCACTAGCTTTCTGCATTTCAAAACAGCAAGTTATGACTAAATGAATTATCCAAGACTGAACTGTATTGTTACCAATTTCAGACCATTCAGAGTTGCAGATGCTCAACAGAAAGGGTCAGGATGTGTGAGACATGTGTAGCACATTTCAGTGAGATAACCTTTTTTACCCTTTTGACCTTTTAGCTCTTCGTCATTTTTATGATATGCAATTATGTAGGTGAGTAGGAAAAAAAATCTACAATATTAGTAGCTGCATCAAAGTGGAACAAGACTTTGTTCACAACTGTAAAAGGAACATTCTATTGATTTGCAAAGACTGCAGTGCTAAAAAGACAGTTTTCCTGGAGTAAGCCCAATCAAATAACATCAAACATCCTTCTGAGGTGGAAGGCTTGCTTTACACTTGCTTCCAAAGTAAGAATATCATATTCCTCCTTTACTTTGTCCTAGGACAGTTTGGTGTAGTGGTTAAGTGCGCGGACTCTAATCTGGGAGAACCAAGTTTGATTCCCCACTCCTCCACTTGCACCTGCTGGATGATCTTGGGCAAGCCATAGTTCTGGCACAGCTGTTCTTGAAAAAGAGCAGTTTCTGCCAGAGCTCTCTCAGCCCCACCTACCTCACAGGTTGTCTGTTGTGGGGAGGGGAAGGGAAAGGAGTTTGTAAGCCACTCTGAGACTCCCTTGGGTAGTGAAGGGTGGGTTATAAATCCAATCTCTCCTCGTCCTCCTCCCCTTCTTCTTCTTCTTCTTCTTCTTCTTCGAAACTGAAGAAAGTCCTGGTTGCATCTTTTTTAATCATCTCCTCAATACCCCCACTTTTGTGTTGTTAATATAAATGAAGTGAAGGAAAGTTATTAGTTTACTGATGAGGATACTATAGTATCAAAGATGCACAGAGAGCTGAGTCACAGAATCAAAGTATGACCCTCAGTTTTGGTGATGCCATGCCAGGACAAGTGAATGTGTATTGCGGCTAACTGCACTGCAAAATATTCACTTTTTAAATCAGGAAACCAGTTTTCTGTTCAATACAGGATGAGGGCATTAAGTACGTCAGATGATATATCTCATTGTATATAAACTCACTTCCACCAAGATTGCATTACCAAGCTGAAGAGTTATGGCATTTGATGTGATCTGGAGGCGGAAAAGTTACCACACACAAACAGAAGAGAGAGAGAGAGAGAAACATGCTGTTGTATGTTCTGCTATTTCCATTTGGAAGTGATAACTCTGTCCATCACCACTGGAAGCTCCAGTGTCCATCTGTGAAAGAAAGGAGAAAAGGCCAGGCCAGCAAAACCACGCCTTCTGCTACTAACAGCTGTGATTAGCTTCTCCTCCCCAATGCAAATTGTAGCCATAATTTTTTCTACAGATATGTCTTTTTAAATTTAGTTTTCTATTCATCTCTTTCTTTTTTGTTTTCTAGGCTTATAGTAGAAGTCAGCTGGTATTTCTTTTATTCTTTTTTCTTTTCTTTTATAGCCTCCTAAGACTTTGGGTCAGGGCGACATAAACAGAAATGATTGACTGGCTCCGTCTGCATCTACACACTGGTTTAACATCCTGTATGCAATCCAGCTTCATTATATCTGGGAATGAGACCCATGCTGTGTCTTTAAGTTGATCCAATCAACCTTTCTGTACTGATGTTATTGTTACAATACCTTATAGGAGCAACAGCTCAGCTGGACTTCCAGATAGTCTTCACACACTTGGTGATGCAGTAGGAATTACAAATTGTTTTTTTCATTATGAAAAACAAAATCTTTTAAAAAAGTGCTCAATGAATGGTTCATTACATCTTGTCAAATCAATACTTCTAAGGCATATCCATTTGCAAGGTTTGACTCAAAACAACTTTCCTCATGGTTTTACCCTTGGCAAAGAAATTCTAGCAGACAACACTTGTCTGATTCATCTCTGTTTAAATCATCCTCATGCTGCTTATACAACATGCTCTTCTTAAATAAATGAGGACAGAAGCGATGAAGCTATACAGAAGTGATGAAGCTATACTATAATAGGAAAAGCTACAATGAGGATGCTGTACTGTTAAGTGTAGCCTCTTCTTCATTATAACTGTCAGTTTGCTTCAACCCAAAAGTGCCACTCAGCAGGTCAATTCTTTGTTCCCCACGGTGGAGAAAAGTTACTGGAATTAAAGTATAATTTGAACTGCATGAAAAAAACAGAAATTACTGATCTAATGTCTGAAACAGGACATATTGGCCTGGCACTGAGCTGAGTTTCTCCCCACAAGGAAAAAATACATGTGCGATAATGTTAAACAACTAAATAAACAGAGTTTTAGTAAGACCAGTAGGGAATCTGCAAGGACTTGTAATGGGAATCTCATTTTACTGTCCCCCATTACTACCTGAAAACCACTATAGCTTCTCCCATTTTCATGTTTCATTCTCTCCTTCCCATCCATCAGCCAGCCTTCTTTTATCTGCCCCCTATCTTCAGCTTTCCCTCCTTCCCTCTCCCAGCAGCCTCTTTTCAGGAAAACCATGGCTCATTGTGTGGTGCTGGCCACAAGGACAGGCACAGTTGCATCATGGGAACCTGCAAGGACTTCTGTCTGGGCACCTCATTTCCCCCATATGCCCTTCCTTACACACTTTCCTTCCTCTCAGCACTTCCATACTGGAAAGTACTGGAGTCGGGAGGCGAGTTGTAGGATGATCATAGCAAAGACTTTATTAAGTGAATCAGCATGTTCAGGAGATGGTCAGATCAAGCATGCTGCCAGGGCTCCAGGGCCCTGCTTATATGCCGGCCGGAGCCACACCTCTGGCCGCACCCAAAATACCTGATAGGGGCTTAGCATATGCGCATAGTTCTGATAGGGTCTTAAGTTGTAGTTCATAGGTCCCCCACGGAAGACCTAGGCTGGCTATTGGTGGTCGTTTTGGATCCGACTGTCTATTGTTCTACCTGGCTGAAGCTCAGGTAGAATTGGGCCATGTGCTCTGACCGCATGGTGGTCGCCATTTCGTGACTAGTACACAACACATACCTTCATCCTTCCATGCTTCTGTATCTCCTTCCCATTAACCCACCAACCTACCTTTTATCAGCTACCCATCATCAGCTATATTTATTATTTATTTACTTCATTTCCCCCATGATGGGACCAAAAAGCAGTTTAGATTATTCTCCTCTCCTCCATTTCATCTTCACAACAACCCTATGAGGTAGGTCAGGCTGGGAATGTGTAACTGGCCCAAGGTGACCAAGTAAGCTTTTATGGCAGACCAAAGATTCAAACCTGGATCTTTCAGATCCTAGTCTGAAACGTTAACCACTACACAACACTGGCTTGTGTCGGATGGCTGCTGTTGAAAAGTAGCAAACAACTGACCCTGAGTGAGTCATGGAAGTTACTGCCAGATTGCTGCCAGGCCTGGCCCTGATGAGTTCCCCTTCAAAGGCCAAAACAGCCCTAGAAAAGGCCCCGCCCATCTCCTTACCTTTTACTGGCAGAAATCATTGCTTTAAGGCTGGCAATATTATTTGGTTGTCTAGCAATGACTACTGAGGGCATTCATTTCTTAAACCTTTTCCCAAACGCAAACCTAAGAGTATTCCTAAATCTAACCGTAAGGTAAGCCTAACCCTAATGCTAACCCTGCCTAACTCTAAGCCTAACCCTAAACCTAACACTAACACTAACCATAACCTTTAGCTAAACCGAACCCTAACCTTAACCCTAATGCTAACCGTAAACCTAAGAGTATCCTTAACTCTTACCCTAAGCAAACCCTAAACCTAATGCTAACACTTGACTTAACCCTAACCATATGCTAACTGAAAGGTATTGGAGTCGGGAGTCCGGTAATGGTGAAATCAGCATTGTGGTTTATTGCGGGTCAAGATGGAGCATGGGGACAAAGGGATGGGGAAGCCACTTATATTTACAGGTAAACCACACCTTGACCATGTCCCCCCTTAAGAGGGTTGGTCCAACAGGGATTAGTCTCCCACCAGAGGCTGTCATAGGTCAATTCAGATATCCTAAGCCTCTGATAGCGGAACCATAACTCTAACCCTATCCTTAGTGCTAACTCAATCTCTAACCCAAATCTAAACAATAATCCTAACGTTAACCTGAACCCTAACTCTAACCGTAACCCAAACCTTAACCCTAACCCAAACCATAACCCTAACCCTTACCCTAATCCTAACCCTTAGCTAACTATAACCATAACCCTTGGCTAACCCTAACAATAACCCTAACCCTAGCTAATCCTAACCCTAACTTTTAGCAAAACCTAACTTAATCCCTAATTCTTACCCTAACCCTAATCTTAACTGTAACCCTAATCCCAATCCTAATGCTAACCCTAACTCAAACCCAAATGCTAAACCTAACCTTAAACCCAACCCTAAATCTAACCGTAAACCTAACCCTAACTGTAACCTAACCCTTACATTAACCCTAACCCCTAACCTTATGCTAAAACAAAACTCTAACCTTACGCTAACCAAAACCCCTAACCTTACGCTAACCAAAACCCTAAGTTAACCATAACCCTAAACTAACATTAACCCTAACCTTAAATATAAACCTAACCTTACACTAATCCTAAACTTAATCCTAAACCTATACTAACCCTAACCCTAAACCTAACTATAACCATAACACTATCCTAACCCTAACCCTGACCCTAATGCTAATCCTAACCCTGTACTAGCCCTAAACCTAACCGACCCTGATGCTAACCATAAACCTAGCTAACCTTAACCCTAACCCTAAGGCTAACCCTAACCCTTATTTTACCCTAACTGAAATGCTAACCCAAACCCTAACCCTAAATCTAACCCACAGCCTAATCCTAACTTTAAATCTAAATCTTACCCTAGCCCTATTCCAACCCTAACCCATCTGTTAACCCTAACCCTACCACTAACCTGAACCCTAACCCTAACCTTACACTAACCCTAACCCTATACCAACCCTCAGGGGTCCGTTGGAGCAAGAGTGCACAGGAGCACAGCTCCGGGAGTGAGGAGCCCAGGGGGTGGGCACATGACCAAGCCCCACCCCCTCCTCGGCTTTCCCGAGCAGTGCAGGCACAGCACCCTGGGGAAAGCCCTGCTAGGGTCTTAATTGTTTTTAATGTTTTGTTTTAATATTGATAATTTTATCATTGTTCCTTTTATGACTGTGTGCTGCTTTTCCAGAGACTTGCTCAAGGTGGCATATAAATTTTCTAAGTATTCCATTTTTTATCTGGGCACATGGCACATAAGTACTGGAGAAATTTCACCAACCCTTCAGCAGCTTCCACCCCATCCGTTTGGTGTAGTGGTCAGGAGTTGTACTCTAATCTGGGAGAACCGGGTTTGATTCCCCACTCCTCCACATGCAGCTGCTGGTGTGACCTTGGGCCAGTCACAAGTTCTCTCAGAGCTGTTCTCTCATGAGCAGTTCTCAAAAGACCTCTCTCAGCCCCACCTACCTCACAGGGTGTCTTGTTGTGGGGAGGGGAAGGGGAAGGGATGGGTGGTGCCCATGTCCTGGGTATCTCAAGTCTACTTGAAACCTGATGGTTTGAAGGGAGCAGGAAGAGAATGAGGGTGTGTTCTTTACACTTATTTTTATTGCACAAAGTATTGGATGGGGAAGGGAATGGAGGAAGAGCAGGTCAGTTTCACTCACCTGTGGATTGGAGCCTGAAGGGTGGGTGTTGCCTTCTGACACACTTCTGGTATGTTAGGGGGTGTGGCATATGCAAATGAGTTATGCAAATGAATTATGCTAATGAGCTCCTGCACCTCTTTTTCTACGAAATGACCCCTGCCAACCCTAATCCTAACCTTAGCCCTAACTAACCCTAACCCTATGTTATGGTTACTTTAGGGTTAGGATTGGGGTTAGGGTTAGCTAAGGGTTAGGGTTAGCATATGGATAGGGTTAAGTGTTTGCATTAGGGTTTGGGTTTCTTAGGGTAAGAGTTAGGGATAGTCTTAGGTTAAGGGTTAGCATTTGGATTAGGGTTAGAGTTAGCATTAGGGTTAGGATTAGGGTAAGAATTAGTTTAGGGTTAGAGTTAGGGATACTCAGGTTTAGGATTAGCATTTGTTTTAGGGTTAGCATTGCTTTAATGTTATGGTTAGGGTTTTCTTAGGGTTAGGATTATGATTAGTGTTAATTTTAAGGTTAGGTTAGGGTTAGGTTTAGAGTTACAGTTAGGGTTAGCTTTAGGTTAGGGTTAGCATATGGTTAGAATTACAGTTAGATTTAGGGTTGCATTAGGGTTAAGGTTAGGATTAGGTTAGGGTTAGGGTTAGCATCAGGGTTAGGGGTAGCATTAGTGTTAGGATTAGCATTAGGTTTATGGTTAGCATTAGGATTAGGGTTAAAGGCAGGGTTAGGGTTAGTTTAGGGTTAAAATTAGGTTTAGCTAAGGATTAGGGTAAGGATTTGAGTTTGGGTTAGATCTAGGGTTAGATTTAGAGTTAGGTTTAGGGTTTTGGATAGATTTAGGGTTAGGATTGTTTTAGGGTTAGGGTTAGCATTAGGGTTGGGGTTAATTTAGAGTTAGAGTTAGCTTTAAAGTTAATGTTAGGGTTATGGCTAGCTTATGGTTAGGGTTCAGGTTAATCTTAGGGTTGTGGTTAGCATTAGAATTAGGTTAAAGTTAGGGTTTGGGTTAGATTTAGGTTTAGGTTTAGAGTTAGGATTTGGGTTAGGTTTAGGGTTTTCTTAGGGTTAGGGTTAGGGTATTAGTTAGATTTAGGAAAATAGTTTTTTAAAGGAAAAGTTTTTTATTTTTTTAAAAACTTTCCACATATAAATCAAATTAAATAAATCAGACAAACTATGAACCATTTTTCAACTATCATTAACAAATGAACAGCTTTACAACATAACAATACAGCAATATAGTCTTATAAACTTGTTAAAATATGTATCTATATAATTGTATATAATATCTTGATACATCTTATTTCATCTGAAGCAGAGCAATCGTACTGACATAGAAGACTAGCATTTTATCATTATACCTGGTTTTAACATAGCATTTTAATGTTGTATTTCTTATATACTAGCCTGATCCTCATGCTTCGTTATGGTATTTAAGTTCTGTAAATCCAGTTATAATACTGATGATGTGATGTTTGAAATATAACATTTGTTGTAGGAATTCTAATGGAGAAGGTTGTAGTGTAAAGAATGAAGTGAGACATATGTACTGATTTTTCTCTCTCTACTGAAGGACCTCTCTTTAGACCACATTGGTGGCTCTGCCCTCAGGTGCTAGGATCACCAGGCTGCTTGGAGAGCTCCCTCTGGAGCAGGCATCATAGAACTGCCCATTTAAGAAGTGGTCATCTGTTAAGTCAACTCCTGCCACCTTCCACAAAACTGATGGCCTTTTACTGGTGTTCCTGGATTGTTTTGCTCATATGGAGACTGTGTTGTTCTGAGTGCCTTAGGGTGAACTTGCTGGTACTTGGCCTGTGCAGCTCAGTGCCCTGCAGGAGTACTATGTGCAAATGTTTTTGCTGCATTCCTAAGTTGCCACCTTCCCATAGCATTAAAGTACCCTGGCCCTGCTCCAACACCTGACAGACACCCACCTGTCTGGTGTGTGGGGGATTATGTTTAAAGGCATCCAGGAGGCTGGGCCAGCAGCAGGGCTAAGGCAATCCTGCCAAGCAAACCTTGCCATTAGCTGTAAGCATCCCACCTCCTCTCCTACACCTGACAGGCAGCTGCCTGTCCATTGTAGGAGGGGGAGGAGTATTAGAAGCCACTGTGGAGGTGGGGCCAGCAGGATCACTAAGGTGTTACTGCTGGGGTGGGCTCCCTCATGGCTTTAAGCACCCTGCAACTGCTGCTGCACCTGACAGACAACTGCCTGTTAGGTGTAGGAGGGGAGGGGGAGTGTGTTGGAAACCATGAGGAGGCTGGGCCAGCAGCATCACTGCACCTCACAAGTGGTTGTTGGCCATTCCTGATTTCCTCAACTGCCATTAGCTCTGTGAAGTCTCCTGTAACTTTTTTTTTTTTACCTCAGAATGCTGAGCTCTGCAGCTGACCAATCAGAGAGTGGGGGGTGCAAGGAGGCAGCCACATAGGAATCAATAGGGGAGCACATTTTCCCCCTTTTGACCGACTTAGGTGTCAATTTTTTTAAAAAAAATCCCTTCTTAGTGAGCACCTATGCCATGGTAGGAGTGCTATCCCTGAATTTGGTGTTTCTAGGTCCAATGGCCTTGGCATTGGTTTTATGGTGAGGGGACTTTCTTATATATATATAGTTGCATTTTGGAATTTTATCTCTTGTAAGATGCCCTGAGCTGGCCTTGGCTGGGAGGGTGGGATAAAAGTTTAAGGAAATAAATAAACAAACTGTATAGCCAAATTAAGTTAAATTAAATTAGATTAAACTAAACACTATAACATTGGAGTATTGTTATATAGTTAAGCGGTTTATTTGTTAACAATTGTTTTATTTATTTATTTATTTATTTATTTTGTGCAATTTATATCCCACCCTCCCCGCCATACGGCGGGCTCAGGGTGGCTAACAACAGATGAACATTATTACATACATAATTTTAAAACATTGAAACATATAAAACAACATAACATCATATAGATGGCATATCTTCAATTTGGTCACTCAATGCAGCACCCAAATGTAACCTTAGAACAGCCACAAACTGATGGATAAAATTGGTCCAGGGCCAGATATAGATATCAATATTAGGTGGCCCCTACCCAAAAGCCTGGTGGAAGAGCTCCGTCTTGCAGGCCCTGCGGAACTGTAAATAGTCCCGCAGGGCCCTAATGTCATCTGGGAGCTCATTCCACCAGTACAGGGCCGCCACAGAGAAGGCCCTGGACTTTGTACCCACCAGCCAAGCCTCCTTTGGCCCTGGGATGGTCAGACGATTTTGGGAACCAGACTGAAGTGCTCACTGGGGAACGTATGGGGAGAGGCGGTCCTTCAAGTAAATAGGTCCCAAGCCATATAGGGCTTTATAGGTAAGCACCAGCACCTTGAACCTTATCCAGTATGCTATAGGCAACCAGTGCAGTGCTTTTAACGCAGGCTGAATGTGCTCCCGCACAGGAAGGCCCATCAACAGCCATGCTGCTGCATTCTGCACTAGCTGCAGCTTCTGGATTTGGCATATGGGCAGCCCCATGTAGAGAGCATTACAGTAGTCCAATCTTGAGGTGACCAAAGAGTGGATCACTATAGCCAGTTTGTTGCGTTCAAGGAAGGGAACCAACTGCTTGACCAGCCGTAGATGATAGAAAGCTGACCTAGCAGCAGCTGCTACCTGGGCCTCCATCATTAACGAGGGGTCCAGGAGCACTCCCAGACTCCTGACCAATGGCGCTGGCACCAACGGCACCCCATTGAAGGCCGGGAGAGGGATCCCTACCCCTGGTCCACTTCAACTCAGGCATAGGACCTCTGTCTTCGTCGGATTCAATTTCAGTTGAAAAATGGTTAATAGTTTGTGTGATTTGTTTAGTTTAATTTGTATGTGGAAAGGTTTTTTAAAAATAAAAATCTATTTCCTTTAAAAAAAACCCAACTATTTTCCTAAATCTAACCAAAATGTGATACAACAATAGCAAGCTTGCAGGGCCATCAAATGGATACACAAGTGGCGAGAAGAGCTTTTTAAAAAAATGATTTATTTCATTTTTCATATGTTACAGTGCTCATGAAAGACATCCATATTTCATACAGTAAAGAAATTCCCTAACAGTGCATATCTTCTATATCATGTCATTACATGTATTGTAATTTCAGGTATCTAGGCAGGGCCCCTACAAACTGCTGCCTCTGACATTCAAGTTACATGTACATTATTCAACCTGTTATAGCAAACACATGCAATACACTGTATTACATTAAAATCTTATCCTATTTAAATTACATTCTCAAACTATTTTGAGTCTATGATTTAGTCATGGTCTGTATCCATATATATATATACCTTATTCCATCTGTCCCAAAATCTCACCTTTATTTACCCAAACTGCATTTAACCTATCTATCTCAGCTAGTTCCAACATTTTACTAATTATGTCCTCTCTTGTGGGGAGTGTCTCCAGTTTCCAATTTCTTGCAACTAGAATTCTTTCTGCTGTCAGAATATATGTTATTATATATGCGTTTGTCTTTGTTCAACCATCGATCACTGCTTGGTATTATCCCGACTCTTATATGGATCCCAAATGGGCTTGACTTCTAATGTTAAGATCTTTGAATTAGTTCAATCTAAGTTTCTCAGATCCCTATTTAATGCACCTAGATGTACCCCTAATGTTATACTCAGGCAGAAAGCTGGTCTTCCCAAAGTGGAACTAAAAATCTGGGAACATGCAATATCTTATTGGTTAAAAATTCATTTTGAACCAAAGGGTTTAATTCCTCTGTTAGCCTCTGACTTTTATCCAACCTGGTCTTCAAAGATTATTGATAAAATTAAACTGATTGGGCTGGAACCAGAAGCCCTGTTTGATATGGGGTTGAATAAAGCAAAAACTTTAGTAACTCAAAGGCTAACTGATATAGAGTCCCAAAATGATAAGGCAATACTTCCGTTAAGTTATAGGAGCTTGAAAAAGGAGCTGAGATACACAGTACCCTCTCAAACTGAGAGCCAGTTTGGTGTAGTGGTTAAGTGCATGGACTCTAATCTGGGAGAACTGGGTTTGATTCCCCACTCCTCCACTTGCACCTGGCTGGATGACCTTGGGCAAGCCATAGCTCTGGACCAGCTGTTCCCTCAAGGACAGCTTGGGAAAAAGCTCTCTCAGTCCCACCTACCTCCCAGGGTGTCTGTTGTGGGGAGGGGAAGGGAAAAGGAGTTTGTAAGCCGCTCTGAGGCCGAGGACAGACTGGCAATGTAAAGCGGGGCAGCCCCGCGTCGGAAGTGGAAGAAAAGAGCCCGTTCAGACATGCGCATCTGCCCCTCGGCTCCATTTCGCACTTACCTGTCTCCCAGTCGCTTTCCATCCGCTTTAACAGGACACCGGGTAAAACCGGTGTTCAGGGGCCGTCCTCCGCATGCCTCCCGCTTCCAAATAGTGTGAACCGGAAGAAGCGGGAGGCATCTGGAGGCGGCAGTTATGTGCATATGCGCATGTGCGCATGTGCGAAACACATCAAAGAAAAAACAAAAAAAGCGCAATGGCGCACGCGAGCCGCACGAGCCGTGCGCGCTGGCTCCGCGGCAGTCTGAACGCTCCATATCGGCACCACTGCGCATTGCTCTGGCCAGTATGAACGGCCAGCTCCATGGAGTTTTTCCCCCGCACCAGTTCCCTCCACTTTGCCCCCGCTTTACATTGCCAGTCTGTCCTCAGCCTGAGACTCCCTTGGGGAGTGGAGGGTGGGGTATAAATTCAATCTCTTCTTCTTCTTCTTCTTCTTCTTCTTCTTCTTCTTCTTACCTTTTGGTAAAGAGAGATATAGATGGGCATTTTCAAGAGAATGATTCGATGCATTTCCCTCTGCTGTGTTACAAGGCAGATTTTCCCATCTGCACATGCAGCTGCGCTGCTGCCCATGCTTTAGTAATGTGATTGAGTCTGAGACACACATCCTTCTGCACTGTGAATTTTATCACAAAGAAAGACTCCAAATACTTTTTCCTTTACTCTCCAGATTTAACCTGCTACAACATTATATTGATTTCAGCCCAGAAACTCTTCAGATCTTTCGGTTAGGAGATAGTCAGAAACGCATATCTTATGCAGTAGCAAAATTCTGTGTATTAGCCCTTAGGAAGCAAAACTGTTTGACTAAGGAAATGTTAAGTGCTGGAAAATGAATTAGAATCTTATAATTACTGTTAATGCTATTTTGTTTGATGAATTTTTAAAACTGTTTTTCTTTCTTTCTCCACTTTTTTATCTTTGCTGGTCTTTTGACCGTAATAAAGCTATGTATGTATGAAGTAAATTATAAACTTTGATGTTTGGACTTTTCACTTGAGGAATTTTATTTGGACTTTCTGAAGGTTATTTGAGTATTTTGATTGCATATTTTGACTGTACATTTCTGAGTTTTTGACCATTACATTATATTTTTGATAAACTACACTATTTATATAGATTCAGATTGTTATAAATGTTGACCTGTGAATGTTTTTCATTATTTCTGCATGGTTTGTTTCTTTTGTATTATTTACTCCCTTCCATGCTTCTCTGCTGTTTGGTTTCTTCTCACCTGGAGCTTGGCAACAATTGTTACCAAGGAGGAAATGGCTGGTTTGGAGAATGGAGTCTATGGCATAGTACCCGTCTGAGGTACAACCTTCTTCAAACCCCACTCTCTCCAGGCTCCACCCCTCAAATCCCCAGGAATTTTCCAACCTGGAGTTGGCAACCCCATCTCCTTTCCAGCTAACCACCAACCTACTGTTATCTGCCCCTCTGACCGTAGCTGACTTCTGCCTTCTCGCCTGGAGATCAGTTGTTATTTTGAGTGATTACCCCTCACCTGGAGATTGGCAAAAGTGGTTCCCCAGTTTGGAGGGTGGAGTCTATGGCACTGTACCTGTCTGAGGTCCTACCCCTCCTCAAACACTATCCTTTTCAGGCTCCACCCCTCAAATCTCCAGGAATTTCCCAGCCTGGAGTTGGCAAACCTATCTCCTTTCCAGCCAAGCATCAACCTGCCATTATCTGCCCCTCTGACTTCAGCTTTCCATCTCCTCCACCCTCCCTCCTGGAGATCAGTTGTAATCCTGAGTGATCTCCACTCCTCACCTGGAGATTGGCAGCCCTATCTCCTTCCCAGCCAATCAGCAACCTACCTTTATTTCCCCCTTACTGCTCAGCTTTCTGTCTTCCCCTTCCACCTGCAGCCTCTACCATGTTCTGAAGCCCTGACTGCCACGTCACATTGGCTGTCAGGGGGGTGGGATCTCAGCAGGACACAAAGACCAACATTTTCTCAGTTGTAATTCTGAGTGATCTCCAGCCCTCACCTGGAGATTGGCAGCAGTGATTTCCTTGGCCAGGAATAAATAAATAAATACATTTAAATAAATAAATTTCCCAGGAGGAAAAATAGTCTTTCTCTGCAATGGGGACCAAAGCAGCTTACATCATTCTCCTCTCCCCCTTTTGACTTGCACAACACCCCTGTGAGATAGGTTAGGCTGAAAGTCTGTGACTGGTCCAAAATCACTCACTCAGCTTCCACAGCAAGAACCTGGGTCTAGCAGACCATACTCTGAAGCACTGACTGCTACACCTAGGGTAGCCAACCTCCAGGTGGAACCTGAATATCACCAGGTATCACGACTAAACTCCAGACAACAGATCTCTCCCACCCAGAGAAACATAGGCATCAACTTCAGGGGGGTTTGGGAGCTCACATCCCCCCAAACTTAATGACCCCCCCCCAGTCTACCAGTGCCAATTCAAAACTTTCCTGCAGCTTGCTCAGTGCTCTGTGCTGTCTCCAGCCAGCTCCTATTTTTTGCTTGAGAAAAGGAGAGAAAGAAAGTCTTCCTTTGATTGGCCGAGGGCTCCTCCTGTGGGGAAGGAGGGGGAGGCTAAAAAACTGTGAGCTAGCTCACACTAACTCAGCTTAGAAGGAACACTGGTTGTGATCTGGATGCCAGTTGTAACAGGGGTCAGTCAGAAGAAATGTCTAAAACATTATCTGATCTATCTGTGGACCATTTTGACTCAGTTTCTATGATGGATGTTCACAGGATCCTGGGATCTGTGAAGGCCACTGCTTGTGCCCTTAATAGTTGCCCATCCTGGCTGTTAAAATCATGTAAGGACCACATTAATGAACCCTTTAAGTCAATCATAAACCAATCACGAATTCAGGGCACCTTCCCTTGGCTACTCAATGAGGTCATTATCTGTCTTCTATGGTAATTTCCTCCAGTGGATGGGTCCTTCTTCCTTTCCTTAATTTAGTCTATTTCTAAGTTAGAATGTTTTCCCTAAAATGTGCTGACTCCACTTATTTTTCAAAAGTTGAAAGTGTAGTACTGCTTTCTGAGTTTATTAGCTGGTAATTCCCATAAGCAATGAAATTACTTGTTTGGCGGTCTGAGACAAGCAGTTCTCAAGGACAGAAACATCCATCACAAATTAAGCAACTATGTCCATAATTTATGAAGTAATAGTGGTTTCCTAGATACACAACTGGAAGATAAATCACCTGTGCTTTAGAAACCATGAACTCTTATATTCTTGATTGTTTTAACATTTATGGAGCTGTTCCAGTGTCACATTCACTTGCCTACAAGTGAACCATGGGTGGCACGTTTAATGGCATATTGGAAGAAAAATATTCTCACAGAAACAATGATTGCTAAATGCCTTGCATCTTTCTAATACAAGAAACCAGTTTAAAGAGCAATACATTATGTATGAGTTAAATTTATAACTCAAAAGGACAATGGTCCATTGATGCGATAAGTTTTTGGGGCACCTTCTAGTGTTTATTTCAATGAAGGCAACATTGATCTAGAGCTGAAGAAAATGAATTTCCATGATTCCTTCTCTGTTCCAGGATTGATAATGTAGTTGCAATTACTGCATCAAATTGCTGCAGTCAAAGGACAATTTCTTACAGAAATGCTACATTCTTGTATTTTAATGGCTTGTGTGTTTAATATTGTGTTTTTTAATTATAAACCACTTTGAGCAGGACTCTGAACAGGCAGCATAGAACTATTATTAATAAAATTAATACATTCTTAAACAGAAGCCTGAATAGGCCTGAACAGCTGGCTCTCATCAAAACTTGAAAGCTAACCATGGTCAGCCACAGTTAGTACTTGGATAGAGACCACCAAGGAAGACTGAGGTTGCTATGGAGAGGAAAGCAATGACAAACCATCTCTGCCCATCCCTTGCCTTGAAAGTCTCATGGTCCCAGGGTTTTCATAAGTCAGTTTCAACTAGATGGCACAGAATATTACTATTGTTGTTGTTGTTGTTAAGCAGGGCTAAGCCAAAATAGGTGGTGAACTTTTCATAAAAAAATTAATTCCTCTCTCAAAAGGGACCTTGCAATCCTTTGAGAAGCAAACAGCTGAAAATTGCCACTTAAATAGGATATCTTTAGCACTGACAGCACATGCTGCAGTAGATTCCTTTTCTCTTGGCCAGCAACAGAGGGAAGATCAGGTTTTGTAAATTACAGAAGGAGACAATGGAAATGGAGTAGTCTTCAAGGACACATGGAACCTGATCCTTTCCTTCTCATTTCCACAGAGGAGTAGTATCTCACTTTGTATAATACTACAAAGTCCTTCTTCTAATGTAATTTATCACTGGATCCTATATGCTTCTTTGATATATCTGAATGGAATGATATAGCAAGTGAAAGGAATACAAATGTTTCATATATGCCACCATTAAAATAGCGGTAACTAAAAGTGTTGTGGTCACTAAAATATGAAAATTATTATTAACACATTTAGAAGTGTTACTCATGTGTAAGGATGCCAAAAATATTAATATAGTTGTGGAGAGATAGAAATGGTGGTAATGTTCCTGGAATAGTAGAGAGTTCTGAGAGAACTGTGATGGTTCCAAGGTCACCTAGCAGGCTTCATGTGGAGGAGTGGGGAATCAAACCCAGTTCTCCCAATTAAAGTCCACTACTCTTAACCACTATACCATACAGGCAGTCACCACTCAAAGGTGGTATCAACACTCATTGTCACACTTAAGATCTGAAATTAAATCATTCCTAAGATTTGAATTTGTAGCACATCCTTTCCCTTAAAACTGGTAGTTGAGACACAAAAGCTTGCCAGTTTTGAAGGCAATTCAGATCTTAGAAGGTACATACTAGAGAAAGAACTGTCCAGAGGAAAGATAATGGCTTACACATTAGCCATATATATATTACAACTCCATTCAATTACACTGAATGTATGGCTAGAAAATGTATAGATAAGCTTTTGAAACCTCCAGCTGTTGAAGTGTATGACAAATTCAACCTCAAGCGAACCACTAGTACCAGATATTCAGCTGGAAAATGTATTACAAAATATAACTGAAGTCTTGACATTCAAGCTCTACTCTTAATTATGGTAAAGTACAGTAAATCTCTTGGGTGGGTGGAGATAGAGACTAAGTAGTTCAGTTTAAAATGGATGAAACATTATTTTCAATTAAGTTTTACTGGTCAACTCCCATTCAACTTTCTCTTTTATAGAATATTATGAATACTTTAATTATCAGCAGATTGCAATCACTATTTTAATTTCAAAATGAATAAACTCTATTACTGAAATTCATTTGCTAAATTAAGGGACACCAAATTCAATACCATTTTTGTGCTTAAATAATGGTCTGTGTAATTATCTTCCAGGAGCAGAAAATGGTGGAGCATTTTGCAATAAAGAAAGGTGCGCTGTTTCAAACAGCCATTTAAAGGGTGACTAAAATATGTTGTCATATGCTTGTTTCCAACTGAGACAAATTTATTGTGCATTATTATGGGTCTATTAAATGCATTTAAATGATTAATACACTTCATTTTTGTGTATGACCTGTGAATGATTTTCAGGTTGTGAACATTTTTTAAAGTCTGTGAAATTTACAGATAGTATTGTGTCCATATATGCAGAAGAAATTCTGAAAACATCTGACTAAGCTGACTTTTCAATAGAACTTTACCTTTATTTGGGAAATGTATTTTTCAGAAATGTTGATGAAGCAGAAATTTTAAAAAATGAACATGAAACCCACATTTTATCTGGTGGATGTACAGCTCCTACCACAACACAGGGCACAATTCTCTGCAGTGTTAACTTTAGAAGTAACACTAATGGCAGGCAAGACATCTGTCATGCTGCTACCTTGGCTGGACCACTTCTTCGCCCAAAAAGCCAAAGGCACAGTCTATGTTTGGCTTGCAGCTCTCCTGCACATACACCATGACCTCCGCCATGTCCTTTCTCTCACAGAACCATGATAGCACCAACCAGGGACACTGAACTCTCTTCCCCCTCCATGCTTGTTGTCAGGATGTTTGGGGAATGTTTCAGTTTCCTTTCTCAAGAAGCCAGGCTAGGCTGTCTGAGGAATAGGTTTTCCTTTCCTTCTTTTGCAAAGTAGCCTAGCCTGGTTTCTATAAGAGTCCATGAGACTCCAAAAATATTAGGGGTTATTCTAAATATCCTGAACTATAGAATGTACATTCAGAAATACTCATATATTCCAAGTATAGCATTATTCAGTGTTTGAATATTTCTTAATCCCTAATTGCATATCATGCTTTGATTAATTTATTTCTTGCCCTTCCACCCAAAGGACCTGAATTGGTATACCTAGAAATCTGATTTTCAGATATCACCCTAAACACCAAAATGTCACTGGAATGCTCTACCAGTTGCCATTCTATTTAATACTTTGGCTAAAAATGTTAAATTGGTAACTTTGGAATAGTTTCACAAATTTTAAGAGAACTACTATAATATAATACTATATGCTATACTGTAATATATACTATAATATCTGAGAAAGTGTGTGTGCACACAAAAGCTCATACCTTGAATAAAACTTGTTGGTCTTGAAGATGCCACTGGACTCAAACTTTTTTCTACTGTAATGAAAATTATTTGTGATTCGTGCTTATGCTTCTGGCAGATTTCAGCCTTATCCCCCAGACAATTTATCTTGCCTCTTCTAATCTTTTATTCTTTCATTGAGTGTATTTTTAAGATCTCCAGGGTTTCTTGATTTATATCATTGTCCTCCTTGGTGTCTACACCTTTCTTAATTTAGTATAATCTGCAAATGAATCGTGCTGCTTACTCCTCTTTCACAGTATTAGTGAAGATATGAAATAAGAACTGAAGGGAAGCTGCCACTTTGCAGGTTGTTTCCTTTAGCTGCAGAGCTGTTTATTCTCATCTCTTCAGGACAAGTTCTGTGCAAATTCATCAGACATTTCCCCAGAAAGCACTTTCCTGGGAGCGCCTATTTTAAGGGGCCATAACTCAGATCCTGTAAATCCAATGCTCATCAGACTTGGAGGGCAGGTAAAGAAGAGTCAGCTGAAGATCCCCTGAAAGTTTAGTGTCTCTAGCACACTGAGGGGGAGCTTTGTACCAGGTCATAAACCTCACAAATTGAACCAGTTTGTTTGGCTGCCATGATGGTTTGTGGTTCATGAACACCATGAACCACAAACTGAGCCACATTTTCCTGGTTCATGCCCATCCCTTCTCATGCTTATGATCAGAGCTATTTTTGCACCAGAATGCACCAAAACAGCATTCTAGCTACCTTCCAATTTGGCCATGTCCAGGACTGCAAGCCCTGCCCCTAACTCCCAGCAGCAGGAAGCACCATGTGCTGGCTTCCACCACCACCAGCCAGGGTAAGTTCAGTGACGCCAGAAGGATTTGGCCTCTAGCCAATCCTCCACTCTCTCTCCTGGCCATCAAATCACCCACTGCTGAACTCCCCCTACCCAATATGCAGCACCCCCCAACTCCAAACTGCTCCAGCTCCAGTTGCTTGGCAAGGGTGCTTTGGGAGGGCTAACCCTGTGGGGCTGCAAAGGGAAACCTCTCCCCACCATCTGGGAAACCTCTCCCCACTGGTCACCTCAGTGCAGAGTTGGTGCCCTTGGTGGAGGAGGCCCCGGTGGCTCTGTTCCTCTCTGGCTTCTGCACGCCCTTTCTGGGCTTGGTGCACAGCAGGGCTGGTGCAGCTGTGCTCTGCTTGATGCATGGCCAGGGTGCCTTGGCAACCCAGTGGCTCCACCATTCAGCACAATGCTCCGGGGGGGGGGGACACGCCCAAGCGAGCAGCTGCAGTGGCAGCTCCAGCTGCACTGATCAGCCTGGCCTGGGGCCCAATGTCTGCCACTTAGTGGGGAGAAGCCAAGGGGCCTTTGGGGGCTCTGAACTGGGCGGGACTCTCTGGGCACCTGCAGTCCAGGCTTCTGCCGAGGTGGGTGGCCTTAAGTGCTGAGCTGGATTGGGACACTGGGGGAGGGGTCATTTAAAAGGTCTCCATGGTCCTGATCCAGATTGGTTCCTCGCACACCTGAAAACTTAAAAAAAAATCACAGGGAGCTCCCAACATGGAGCTCTTGGCACATGTGTGAATTGTAGATGGTGGATGCATGGTTGCGGGAGATGGGACTGTCATGCAGGCCCCAATGATGCTCTGGGAAGGGGGCTGCTGGTTACGCATGGTAGGTGGATCAGGGCAGAAGAAATCAATGTTTGAGATATATTTTTCAGCCTGGGCAGGGCAAAGATATGGGGTTGCCAGCCTCCAGGTGGCAGCTGGAAATCTCCCACTATTTGAACTGATCTCCAGGCAGCAGAAATCAGTTCATCTGGAGAAAATGGCCACTTTGGAAGGTAGGCTCTATGGCATTATACCCCATTAAAGTTCCTCCCCTCCACGAACCCCAACCTCCTCAGTCTCCACCCCCAAAATCTCCAGGTGTTTCTTCCCAACCCAGAGCTGACAACCCTAATAGGATCATCCACTTCTAATCTTTGTGTGCCTTTTTGACTGTGGCACTGCAATTTTGTGTTTCTCCACTGGTAAGGCCAAGTGCCTTCCCCACCTCAAAATGAATCCAGGGCAGGGTCTTCTGAGAAGTTCTCTGGCACATGCCTCATTGTGCTGAATGGGAGCCCCCCCCCCATGTGGCAGTGAGCATCCTCCACTGTCTTGTAATGCTGTTCACATCTGTTTGAATTTCCAAAAGACTGTACCTTCCATAGATGAGAACGTCCCATTCTGCCACCCTTAAGTATTAAGATGTCTACTGTCTCAGTTAGCTTCATAAGTAGGTTGGATTCAAAAGAGACTTAAATTGTCTTTACTCAAACACTGAGAAAATCCAGAGTGACAGCCTTGATCAGGGGGTGAGAGAGCCTCGCTCCCCACATCTCTTTGCCTTCTTTCTTTCTTTCCTTCCTTCCTTCTTTCCTTCTCTCTCTCTTTCGTTCTTTCCCTCTTTCCCTCCTTTCCTTCTCTCTTTCTTTCCCTCCTTTCCTCCTTTCCTTCTCTCTTTCTCCCTCTCTCGCCTCCCGAATCCAGTACTTTTTACCATCCTTCTTTCTTTCCCTGTTTTCCTCCTACTTTCCTTCTCTCTTTCTTTCCCCTGTTTTCCTCCTTCTTGCTTTCTCTCTTTCTCTTTCTCTCTTTCTGTATTGTTAGGGGTGTAATATGCTAATATGCTAATGAGTTTCTCTGTGCCCTATTGTGCTAATGCATTTCATTTTGTCCCTTACTAGCTCAGTCCTTATCTTCAAGCATTTCCAGTGGCTACTTATTCTAGGCATTGTGTGGCATGACCTTTTCTAGGTTAGATTCCCATCTCAGTACAGACACAATGCTAGATCCTCTTAACCTGAACCTTCTTATGAGAAATCTAACCAATATCTTCAGTCCCTCAGGATATAGCTGAGGAACACAACTGTTCTGCCAGTATCTACACACAAATTCAGATTGTTCAAAAAAAGTTGCATCATGTTTATATGCTTGAGGGTTCTGTTTGTTTCTGGAAACTAAAAATGATTCAGTGTTAATTATGTTTTCATTCTTTTATTAAGCTGTATCATTTTTATGGTTTTAATTTAGAAGTAGATAGCTCAATAACAGAAATTCCAAATAGAATTCTTAGTTTGTTATTATGTGTCTGTAGTTTCATCTACTAGAACAAATCCTTATTTTTTGACTTACAATGAAGGGAGAAGCTTGTCAACAGGGCAGATCTTCAGAAAATAAAAGCATAACACACTGCTGTTATGCATAGCAGCTCCATTGCTAGCATAGCAGGCAGCTATCGATCCATACTATTGACTTTTCTAATGTTTACAGCAATATTTCTGCACTAAAGTCTTTAGGCAGGAAAGTCTTTGTGCATTAAAATTTGGTAGCTAATTCGCTCCACTATTTTACTTGGCTCTTTGTCACTGTAAAAAGACCCTGACTTCCTGATATTTTGTTCAAGGTCTATGTCACAGGAATTTATCCAAAGCTGTCTAAAAAATAAAATTATGCCATTTATGACAATTACATGATAGCAAAATTATCATGGAATAGTTATGGACATATTGGTATTTTCTGATGAAATATTTGAATTGCCTACATTGATACTATGCATCTTCTTGGCAAATACGACCAAAATTATCCATGCTCTGATTGCATTTGCAGACTTGATGACCCAAGTTCAGTGTACCAGAGGCTATAACTGAAGAGTGGGAAATTCAGTTGGTGCAGAACACAGCAGTGTGGTTACTGAATGCTGTGTATGCAAGGGAACACATCTCATTAGTCTTGAAAGAGCTCCTGTGGCTGCCAGTTTGGCTGCACAATTCAAAAATGTTGGACCTTAACTTTTGTTTAGCTCTTTTGGAGTTCTTTTTGTTAGTGTTTGCTGTCATTGGGCTTTTAAAATTTAATTAATTGATTTTAGTGGTTTTTCTATATATTTTATTCCTGTTCAACACCTTGAAAACCTTATGGCTACTAGGAAATACAGCAGTTGCTCATATAAACACATCATGTGGGGGATGATAGAAAGAAAACATTTTTTTTTAAAAAAAGACAGACTTTTAACTGCGTAACTGTTACACAAACCTGGATCCAATGGAACAATTCGGGAGATTATCAACATGTCCTTCTTGGAAGGGCTGTTCCCGAGGGCACTCAAGGATGTGATGGTCCGTCCCCTCCTGAAAAAACCGTCTCTGGACCTGGCCGTATTGGCCGACTACCAACCGGTGTCCAACTTGCCTTACTTTTTTTTTTATTATTTTATTTATTGGGTTTTTTCATTTTTTTTAAATAGATAAACACAACAGAAACATATACAATCAAAATAAAATCAAATTCCAAAGACCTGTGTACAGTATATACTATCTATCATTTAAAGCAATGCTATAACATCTAAGTATCTCTCCGGAACAGTAGCCTGTATAGTAGGAAGGTTGACAGTAGCTTCTATGAAGGGGAACCATTTAGTATAAAAAAATTTATAGTACTTAGATGTATTATATGGAGGAGTTGTTGTAGTGAGTTTTTCCATGATGTAGAAATCCCAAATTTTTATGTACCACTGTTGGAGTGTTAATGAATTTGTGCTTTTCCAGTTACTTGTGATGACCGACTTGGCTGCCATGAATAGTGTCAACAGAAGGTGTTGATGCGACTCGCTGAAGACATCTTCAGGCCAGAAATCTAAGAGTATTATGTCTGGAGTGCATGGGACATTTATATTAGCAGATCTTTAGTAGTTTTAATAATCGTTGTCCAATATGTTTTAACTTTGGAACAGGTCCACCAGCAATGATAATATGACGCCGGCTGACCACATGAACGCCAGCACAACGGTGAGTATTGGTTGTTTATGTGATGTAATTTCATTGGAGTATAGTACCAACGTAGTACTAATTTAAGCTCTTGTGTCCTAATATTAATTGAGTTTGAAGTAAGGCTTGGTGAGTTCCATATGATGTCCCAGGTATCGTCCGAGACAGGGATGTTGCAGTCCTTGTTCCATGCTTGTTGGTAAGTCATTGTTTTATAAGTAGAGTTTAATAGCACTGAATAAATAATGGATATAGTTCCTTTATTTGAACTCTGTTTTGCCAATAAGCACTGTTCAAAGGTAGTGAGAGTAGGTTTCTTTGGGTTCTTAAGGTAGATGTTTTCCCATAAATGTGTAACTTGGTAGAATTCAAACCAGTTGAGCGGAGTAGAAATCTTTTCTTCTAGAGCAGTTTTACTTAGGAGCTGATGGTTTTTACTGATGTCATAAAATCTGTTGATGGATTTCTCTCTCCAGATAACGTATGAGGATGCTGAATAACCAGGGGAGAACCATGATTGTCTCGTAAAAGCAGACAGGGGTGAGTGCTTGCTCGATATGATCATTTTGAGTTTATCCCAAGTTCGAAGAGTATGTAATAAAAAGGGATTTTGTAAAGTAGATTTAGGTCGTTTAGCAGGTTTCTCCCATAAAAGTTCTGAGATGGAATGGTTGTCTGTAAATGTCTCTTCAATTATTTTCCAGTCTGCCAAATATTTGCTGTTATATGATTTGACCAGACTTGCAAGTGTCGTAGCTTGTTGATAAAGAAGGAGATCCGGTAATGCTAGTCCACCTTTTTTGGTTGAACATCGAAGAGTGGGAAAGTTAACCCTATGTAAGGATTTGTACCATATATATTGAGTTAGCGATTTTTGCCATGATTGTATGGTTGCAGGAGCTATAGCTATGGGGATAGCTCTATAGTAATACAATAGTTTTGGGGAAATGATTGATTTAACTAATTGTATTTTCTCAATCCAGGACAATAATGAGGACGTAGGCGCAGCTGGAAGATCCAAGAATGTTCGGGCTAGCTTTTGGTGATTATATTTAGGTAGGTTTGATAAGTTGAGTGGAATTGAGATTCCAAGAAATTTCCATGATTCCTTTGTCCAATTAAAGTTATAAGTTTGTTTGATGAAGGAGGTTTGTAAAGGTGTCAAATGCATGGGGTAGATAACAGTCTTAGATTTGTTTATTTGAAGGCCTGAGATATTGCCAAATTCTCGCAATAGGGACATCAGTTTTGGTAATGAGTATTCTGGCTTGGTTAAGGAAAGAGTCATATCGTCGGCAAACAAACTTAGTTTCATGTGTTGATTACCAATTGGGATTCTGTAAATTGAAGGGTCTTTCCGGATAGCATTAGTGAGTGGTTCGATCGCTATGGCGAATAATAAAGGCGAGATCGGACATCCTTGGCGTGTCCCTCGTAATAGGGGAAATTCTTTAGAGTATAGTCCATTTGTTGAGATAATTGCAGTCGGTGCTTTGTAGATTGTAGAGATAGCTCGTAAGATGTTTGGCCTGAAGTTCATAGTTTGCAGTACATGTTGAAGATAGGGTATTTCTACCCGATCAAATGCCTTTTTGATGTCTAAGGACACAATGAAGGAAGAGTCAATTGGGGCAGTTTTGCATTTGTGAATTATGTTTAGTATTTTCCTTGTATTGTCGGTGATCTCTCTGTGCGGTATGAATCCGGATTGGTCAAGATGAATATATGATTCAATAATTGAAATGAATCGCACAGTAAGGGTGGCAGTAAAGATTTTGTAGTCCTGGTTCAGAAGTGCAATAGGTCGATAAGAGCTAGGCAGAGTAGAGTCATGATCAGGTTTGGGGATTACTATAATTTTGGCTTGATTCCATGTTGGGGGCATAATACCGTCTTCCATGATTTGATTGCACACAACAGCTAGTGGATGAATAAGATTCGGCGTGAATCTTTTATAATATTCTGCGGTGAATCCGTCATGGCCTGGGGCTTTGTGTCTTTTAAGCGATTTGATGATCAGTTCGATCTCTTCTGGAGTTATAGGACGTTCTAACCACTGCTTGTGGTGCTGTGAAAGAAGGTTATCAAATGGATGTTGATCTAGAAATCTTTAAATGTATAACAGGTTGGGTTTATCTGACTTGTATAAAGTGGAGTAGTAGTCTAGAAAAATATTGGAAATATCTGTTGTGGTTGTTTTGTGGATCCCGTTTTTATTTTGAATTGAATGAATTGTATTTTCCGATTTCTTTTTCTTGTATTTCCATGATAACAATTTCAACAACTGAGGGGTCCGGATCCAGTACCTTTGTTTTAAATAAAGCAATTTTTTCTGGGTCTGTGTTACTTCAATGGATTCAATCTTTTTCCGTTCAAGGAGAAGTTTGCGGTATATCTTTTTATTTCCATGTTTAGCGTAATCTTGTTCAAGTTTTTTAATGTTATCTAATAAAGTTTGTCTCAATTGACGTTGTGCTTTCTTGTAGGTGGAAGAGATGGCCATGAGTTTCCCTCTAATAACGGCTTTGTGTGCGTCCCATACCAGATGCTGCACCACTCCACATGATGAATTGTTTTGAAAATATTCCTGGAGATCTTTGTCTATTGTGTCCGGTACAGATTGTGACAATAAAAGATTTGAATCTAAAGTCCACGAATATGAGTTATCTTTGGGGTTAGGTAGTGACATTGTGGAGTGGATCCATGAATGGTCAGACCACACCCTTGGTCCTATTGTGATGTCGGTAAATAGGTTGGCTATCGAAGATGAAGTCAAAATATAATCTATACGAGTATGTGTGTTGAATCTCGGTGAGTAATAAGTAAAATCTTTGGCTGAGGGGTTTCTGACTCTCCAAATGTCTGACAAATTGTATTGTTGGAAAATATTAATCAGTTTGTTAGATTTAGGAAATTTAGGAGCAAGACTGAATTTCTTCCCAACCTTTTTTTGTTGAGCTATATCTAGCACAGGATCAGCGGCATAATTTAGATCGCTTCCAATAATCCATGGATTAGTGCTGAAATTAAGTAGTTTGGTAAGGACTACGTCTATGAATTCTAATTGTCCATTGTTGGGGGCATATATTGATGCCATAGTGACCTCCATGCCTTCCAATGTACCACTAAGGAAAATGTATCCACCTAAGGGGTCAGCTTCCTGTTTTAATAGCTGAAATCTAACTGATTTGCAAATCAAGATGGCAACTCCTCGGGATTTTGAATTCCCTTGCGCTTGATATTGCTGGGCAAATTTTACCGATTTAAAAACAAAGTCTTTGTTGCCTTTCAAATGAGTCTCTTGCAAAAAGACTATGTCCGGGTTTTGCTTCAAGATAGCTGTTAAGGTTCTCCGTCTCTTAATAGGTGAATTAAGCCCTCTGCAGTTGAGTGACAAAAATTGGAGTTGAGAATTTACAGCCATTGTGACAGTAAAAGAACGAATATAAACCTGATGTCCACACTAATAATTCTACCCCTAGCATTGAGGATAAACCGTGGCCAGTGGTTATTGCTATTTATAAAGCAATTATAGTGAACCAAGTAGGTAATATAAATCCTACTACTAAAGGTTAACAGAAGGTAAAGTTGAGTATTGTTTTTATACATAAACAGGCTCTTCTCATATACATCCAAATAATATTCATTAAAATTAATTTGAGTTATTAAGATTTTTAACATCACACAATAGCTATAAGCTGCAGGCATGAAAAATACCCTCTTTACAACAGGTCTTTGTTTCCAAAAAATACCAAAATTACAGTATACATTTTTTTAACAATGTTTAACATTATCACAAATATAATAACTAAAACTAGAGCTACAGCTATGGCTCTAAAATCCCTTTCCTTCAGGGTAAAAATCATTTTTTAAACTTTGCAAATACTTTAAAAAAAATGCAATGGGGTATGTTCCAATACTCCAATTCCCATACGTCCCCTTAATGAAATAATAATGTATTAATAATGAACTAGTGGTTTATCTATAAAACAATTTTTTTTCTACCTTCAGCAATGTTTTTTATCAATGCACAATAAGTTGACAAGGTTAATACACATTTTCATATTGGACTTGCGTTTATAGGAATGCTTAAAGCAAAATAGTCAAGGGAGTTTCCTCCTTTTCTCCCTCTTGTCTTTAACTGTGTGCCATTTCTGCGCTTCCTTTGCTTGCTGTGGATAAACCTGTTCTGAGGGATCCTCTGTGGGAGTTGAAAGATTAAGGTCTTGGAGCAATTTGATTCCAGAATCGAAATCAGATGCTTGCAGTGCAACTCCTTGGTGCATAACATAAATTTTACTGTATGCAACCCATTTGAAACGAATATTGGCTGCGTTTAGTGCAGTGGTTATGGGTTTCAGTATTTTCCTTCTACTAAGTGTTTCTAGAGACAAGTCTTGAAGGGCTTGGACTTTAACATTGTTGAATGTGAGATGGCCATTGCTCCTAGCTAGTTGTAGGATTTTATTTTTAAAATGGGAGCTAGAGAGTTTTATGATGATATCACATGGGAGAGCATTGGGACGAAGTTTTTGTGGTCCTGTTCTATAGGCAAATTCAACTAAAGGCGGGATTGTGGCTTCTAATTGTAGTAATTCTGAAAGCCATTTAGTTAAGGTAGTTTTCAAATCAGGGGAAAGCTCTGCATTCCTCTGGAATCCCGTGAATTTTAACGTTGTTAATTTTAAGTTGGTTCTCTAACATCATAATTTTCTCCTCTTCCCACTCATCTTTTTTATAAAAATATGCTGCGTCGTCTTGTAAGGTCATTACAGACTCTGCCGTGGTGTCTGCTGTCTGAGCAATCTGTGCAACTGATTCCTTAAATTCTGTAATTTGGGAAGTGATTGGAAGTAGCAACTCTTTCATAGTCTCTGACATGTTTTTTTCTAAAGTCTTAACTGAGTCCCGGAATTCTTTTCTAAGTGCTGCGAGGCTGCCAGCTACGTCATTATCAGCCTCTGTCATCATTTTAGGAGTGGGGGAGGCAGCTTGTTCAGACTGGGCCCCAGGCGGGGATTTTGTAAAGAATGACGAAACGCCAGTACTCACGGCCGATTTTCTTTTAGATTTGGCTGCGGGGCCTTTTCCCATTCCTTTTGATGTTGTGATGAAGGTAGGTGAGGTTGTTTAGCAAGATTAAGGGGAACGGGAAGCAGGAGCTAAAGAATCAGGCGTCCTTCTCCATTCCCGTCGACGCCCCGCCCCCCCAACTTGCCTTACTTGAGTAAGGTATTGGAGAGGGTGGTGGAGATTTAGTTGCAAGGCTTTATGGATGACACTTCCATGCTGGATCCATTTCAGTTCGGCTTCTGGCCAGGCCATGGGACAGAGATGGCACTGGTCACCCTCACGGATGACCTCCAGAGACATCTGGATCGAGGTGGTATGGCAGCACTGGTGTTGTTAGATCTGTCGGCTGCGTTCGACATGGTCAGCCATCAGTTGTTGATCCACCACCTCGCCAACTCGGGAATACAGGGGCTTGCTTTACAGTGTCTTGCCTCTTTTCTCCAGGATCGGGGACAGAGGGTTGCACTCGGGGAACAGACCTCCCAGAGGTACCCACTGGTATGTGGGGTTCCTCAAGGGGTGGTGCTGTCCCCGATGTTACTCAACATCTATATGCGCTTCCTTGTCCAGGTTGCCTGGAGGCATAGGCTTGGATGTCATCAATATGCTGATGACACCCAGCTATATCTGTTGTTGGGTGGCTGGTCCAACTCTACCCCAGAGGACCTGGAACAGGCGCTTCAGGACATGGCGGACTAGCTCAGGCTGAATCCAATGAATCCAATGAAGACGGAGGACCTGTGCTTGAGTCTGAACGGATCGGGGGTAGGGATCCCACTTCCATCCTTCGGCGGGGCGCCCTTGGTGCCAGTGCCAAGGGTCAGGAGCTTGGAAGTGCTCCTGGATTCTTCCCTAACAATGGAGGCCCAGGTAGCAGCCACTGCCAAGGCAGCCTTTTACCATCTAGGGCTGATTAGGCAGTTGGTTCCCTTCCTTGAACGCAACAACTTAGCTACAGTGATCTATGCTATAGTCACTTTGAGATTAGACCATTGTAATGCTCTCTACATGGGGCTGCCCTTGTGCCAGATCCAGAAGCTGCAGCTGGTGCAGAATGCCGCAGCCAGGCTGTTGTTGGGTCTCTCTGTGTGAGACCATATCCAGCCTGTGCTGAGGCTACTGCACTGGCTGCCTATAGCATACCGGATCCAGTTCAAGGTGCTGGTATTGACCTTTAAAGCCCTATATGGTCAGGGGCCACCTTTCCCCATATGTGCCCCAGAGAGCACTGAGGTCAAGCTCTCAACATTGCTTGACTCTCCCCCATCCAAAAGACATTTGGCTGGCCAGTACCAGATCCAGGGCATTCTTGGTGGCAGCCCCATACTTGTGGAATGAGCTCCCAGAGAACATCAGGGCCCTGCGGGACCTATTACAGTTCCACAGGGCCTGCAAGACAGAGCTTTTCCACCAGGCTTTTGATTAGGGACCACCACCGGGGGAATTAGGATAACGTCTCCCTGGATCAGTGGGCCAAATCTTTTGCTGCTGCTTTCACGATTGAATTCAGACTGCCATCTGTATAAGCTGTGTACATGTTGTTTTAATTTTGTGTTATGTTAATCTTTTATTTAAATTGTAAACCATTTTATGGTATTTTATTGTTGTGAGCCACCTTGAACCAGTTGTCTGGGAAGGCGGGATAAAAATGTGAGTAAGAAATAATAAACAAAATAAATAAGTGGATGGGGATGTTCTGTGGATGTTCCCTCGCCTTGCTACTATGTCCATTTCCAAGATCCACCAATTCTCAGGAGATATTAAGATGACATTAAAAGCACAGTTTTTATAAGTTTGCTTTATATTAGTTGTGTATTTGGAGATATGAATACTTAAAATAAACCCATGAAGCCTCATGAGAATAATTTCCAAAAATCCTATGGTAATGCGGTTAAGAAGAAAGTTTTAATCTGTTTCCCTTTGAGTCAATAAAAGGCATAATTTATAATTATGAAAAACGTATCTTGCTCCAGGTGAAATTGTGTCATAACATTAATAAAATAATGAGCCTAAATCTAGCCATTATTAAAATTATTGAAAAGTATTTTTCAGGAAATTAATAAAGACAATAATGGACTATAACATTAACAGAGAACAGAACTATCATTACTCAGCTGCACTGGGAAATAAAAACAGTTTCCTAAGCTCTACATTATGAGGCACCACATGTGATATATTTGAATACACTTTCAACTGAGTAAAGATATAGTTAGCTAGAAAGATTTTAAAGTTCATTAAATAGATCAATAGCTACTGCCTATCATAAGGCTATCCAGGGGTCCGTTGGAGCAGGAGCGCACAGGAGCACAGCTCCGTGAGTGAGGAGCCCAGGGGGCGGGCACATGACCAAGCCCTGCCCCCTCCTCGGCTTCCCCGAGCAGTGCAGAGGCGCAGCGCCCCGAAGAAAGCCCTGCTAGGGTCTTTATTGTTTTTATTGTTTTTAATGTTTTGTTTTAATATTGATAATTTTATCATTCTTCCTTTTATGACTGTGTGCTGCTTTTCCAGAGACTTGCTCAAGGTGGCATATAAATTTTCTAAGTATACCATTTTTTATCTGGGCACATGGCACATAAGTACTGGCGAAATTTCACCAACCCTTCAGCAGCTTCCACCCGATCAGTTTGGTGTAGTGGTCAGGAGTTGTACTCTAATCTGGGAGAACCGGGTTTGATTCCCCACTCCTCTACATGCAGCTGCTGGTGTGACCTTGGGCCAGTCACAAGTTCTCTCTGAGCTGTTCTCTCATGAGCAGTTCTCAAAAGACCTCTCTCAGCCCCACCCACCTCATAGGGTGTCTTGTTATGGGGAGGGGAAGGGAAAGGGATGGGTGATGCACATGTCCTGGGTATCTCAAGTTTACTTGAAACCTGGTGGTTTCAAGGGAGCAGGAAGAGAATGAGGGTGTGTTCTTTATGCTTATTTTTATTGCACAAAGTATTGGATGGGGAAGGGAATGGAGGAAGAGCAGGTCACTCACCTGTGGAGTGGAGCCTGAGGGGTTGGTGTTGCCTTCTGACACACTTCTGGTATGTTAGGGGGTGTGGCATATGCAAATGAGTTATGCAAATGAATTATGCTAATGAGCTCCTGCACCTCTTTTTCTACGAAATGACCCCTGCCAACCCTAATCCTATTATCAGTGTGTTACCCACCTTGATCAGGTTCTCATGGCAAAAAAAAAGCAACTGTGGCAAAGTATAACACTCTATAACCCCTGCCCCCAAATCATTAGACTATTTTCTGTTCTCTGTATAATCTTATAATGGCCGAGGACAGACTGGTATTTTGGTCTGATATAGGTCCGCTTTTTAAGCGGATTAAGAGAGCCCATTCAGACAGCTGCAGCAGCCCAGCGTTGCCATGCCGCACTCACCAGGTCCTGAAGTGCTTTCATTGTGCTTCAAAAAAGTACCTGGTGAAACCGGTGTCAAGCCGTCTGGGTGCACATTCATCCCACTTCAGGGCAGTGTAGACACAAATAAGCCGCACATCAACAATCCACACAAACCCATGTGCCACCGCAGCTTCACTGCCAGGGGCCACCCCACAGTGTGAATGCTCCATTCTGCCTCCTCCCCAGGATGGTCCCGCATCAGTCTATGCAGTGCGAAGAGAAAGCCCCACAACAACTCGGCCCGGGTCTTTTTACCCCGCTTCCCTTGCGCTTCAGTTTGCCAGTCTGTCCTCGGCTGATATTTGATAATGGTAGTACCGTGATTATTTATCATTAGAACATAACAGAAAAATAATGCCATGGGATGTAGGTTTCTTCCATGTGTTTTTATCCTGTCACTGTAAAGGGCCAATTTCAGATGTGCCAAACTCATTCATTTGTTCTTCACATCTTGAAAAATCTAAATATGCCCAGAAAACAAGGATAAGTGCTGCTCACTATTTTTTTTTTTAAAAAATGTTTATATAGCGAACTTTTTTTTTTCATTTTTCACTGTTGGTATCGTAGTTTGATTTGTTTTATGTATTTATGTTGCACATTTTATGTACAGTTTATATTATATAAATACGTACAATGTATGTCATTTATATAGAGGGTATAATACTGTTTTCTTAAAGCACAAATATTTTACTGAGAGCCAGTTTGATGTGAGAGCCAGTTTAGTGTAGTGGTTAAGTGCGTGGACTCTAATCTGGGAGAACTGGGTTTGATACCCCACTCGTTCACTTGCACCTGCTGGATGACCTTGGGCAAGCCATAGTTCTGTCAGAGCTGTTCTCTCAAGGACAGTTTTGGAAAGAGCTCTCTCAGCCCCACCTACCTCACAGGGTGTCTGTTGTGGGGAGGGGAAGGGAAAGGAGATTGTAAGCCAGTCTGAGACTCCTTCGGGTAGTGAAGGGTGGGGTATAAATCCAATCTCTTCTTCTTCTTCTTTATAAAGATTGTGTAACAAGCAGTACAAAAAGAGTATGATTCATACAAGGGACAGATAAAGTCATTAAAGAGTTTTTCAGATTGAAATAGATGGAATGAGATTTCTAAGTCTTCCTTCCAAGAACTGATTATTTTTCCAACCTGATATTGTATGACTTGCCTATTATTTATTTATTTAATCAATTTATTCCCTGCCTTTCTCTCCAGTGAGGACCCAAAATTGATTACCTCATTCTCCTTTCCTCCATTTTATCCTTTTATGTTCCTGAGAGTAAGTAGGATTTTGAGTAGCGCTACTTAGGTTTATGCTCTGATTAGTGGTTTTATACTATTCACCATTTAAAAATATTATGGTATTTCTATTTTCAAAAAATATTTTAAGAAGATTTTACATATTTTTGAGTTAATGTTTTGTTTGTAATTATTACTTTTATTTATTTTTATTTTAAAAAAATGTTTTAGTGCACTGATGTGTTAACTTCTTTGTATGTTGTCCCAAGAACATATATGGTTGAATAATGGAGTATACATAATAAAAATTAGTAACAAAAAAATCTGCAGATCATAAAGAAGCCTGGCCAGATTCCATAAGGAGACCAGTAGTACATCAGAAGTTGTGGCATAACTATATTTTTCATGAATTTATGCTGCAAGTAGATGTTGGAACTAGTTTATAACTAACTCTGAACTCTTGACAAAATTGACAAAATTTGTCTTAGTCACTAAAACCCATGGGCAATTTCATTTTCAATACACTGGGTGAAAACTCTTTCAGTTCAATCCTAAGAACATTTCCCCATTGAATAGACTTAATAAGGATTCAGCATAGACCTGCTTAATATTGTTCTCCTTGTGTATTTGTATATTTGTAGTTTTAAAGCACAACTTGGAGCCTAGAAAATCTGAATGTGGATGACAGAGAAAGTGAAAAAAGGTAGTACTTGGAAAGGTAAGAAATGAAGGTAAGATTGGTATTAATGAGAGTATTTTTACAAAATATGATTCCAAGCAACTATTCATCAGGTCATCAAAGTCATGGGTATCTCTGATAGAACATTTTAATGTTTAAAGTTTAATTCTATGAATGTTTAACTAGAAGTAAGATGAATACATTTAATGAAAATTACTCCCAAAGTAGGGAATATAGGAGGTTTCATGAGTCCCTGTGGATAAATCAGCTTAAATTGATCTTTAGCCCACCAGCTGGGATATAAAGTAGTACCTTGAGGTAGATAATGTGGTAAAAGAGGCCAAGAAAAATGAACAGGACTGTTTAGCAGGCATTTGTTACAAAGACAATTAAATCAGTCACAAATAATAGAAATCCATCATAAATATTTGCTGTCAAATTCTATGCTTTGATATTTGTCTAATTAGTCCCTAACTGGTACATTCATGACTACCAATCGGTTTGCATTAGCAGTGTCTTTGGGCAGGTACAACTTTGCAAAAATCTGATGCAAATCTCTTTGCCAGGTTTTTGTAGCTGTTTGGCACTAACTGAACAGATTGAAAGATTGGTTCACATCTGATCGATCAATACCTTCAGGTCAACTGTCAAACACATTTGTGGTGAAATTTGCAACATCCCTAGCACCTGCTGAGTTTTATCTGGGATAAGTTTGACTGCCTCTCCCTGCAGGTAACTATACAGCTTGGGTATAACTAGACGTGGGAGGGAAGGTGGCATGGTGTAGCCTGGTCTCATCAGTGTGAGTACTTGGAAGAGAGACCTCCAAGGAAGACTCTGCAGAGGGAGGCAATAGCAAACTACTTCTGTTTCCTCACTGGTTTTTAAAGCCCCTTGCTGGGGTCTCTAGAAGTCATCTGTGACTCGATGGTGTTTTACACCCGTACATATGACTAGAGACAGTTCCCGGCAGGTGGGGAGGTAAATCTTGCTGGCAGCAATATATCAGCTGCTGAGTTCTCTCTGGGCTAAAATTGTCTTCTTCTCCTTGCAGATGCTATACATTTGGGACATGGTGCAAGGCACAAAACTTTGGACATGACCTAAAGGCCTTTGGCTCTTAGTCCATGATTCCCTGCCTGCTACCTTAAACAAACCAGCTGTTGAATCCTGATCAGCCCAAGAAGTTCTGTTCTTTGTTTGATTGGTTTATTTATTTTATGCTTTTCTTTATGCTGGTGTCAGTGCTTCAAGACCCATTGGGGAGAAAAATTGGATAAAAATATTTCAGTAAATAAATAGAATACAGTCATTTGGGTGAGTTAGGCAGTCAAAATGGACAGGTCTAGAATACCACAAAAGCAAGCTCCCCAGCCCCACAATAAGTCTGAGATAACAAAGGAAAGTGCTTCTTTTGTAAGTTTAAATGTATGTTTTTAGGTGGAGATGGAAGAGAACAGAGTGGGGGCAATTGTGGGGAAGCAGTGCAAGAATGTCTACATGCAAGTAATTTGCTTATTCGTTTAGAACAGGTCTAAGTGCTTGATAAAAAGCCAACTTTATATGGGTGTTCCAGGGTGCCACTCTCAATATGGGGTCCAATTGTGTGGTTCGAACACAGTAGTGATTGCACATCACTATGTTCCATTAGTGAGAGGGCCTTCCACAAAATAACACTTTGTCATGGAAGAAAAGCAGAGAAAATTAATCTGCCTCTCAACACCTCACTGATTTTCTAGAAGGGCTGTTTGTACACATCCTGTGGCAAATGAGATAAATTGCAATTCAAGTGCACACTCATGCACAGAATTCCTTACTCAGCTACAAATATGTCACACAAGATTTGGTACAAAGTGCCAGAAGCTACAATGTGCAAACACCCTCAATACACAATGTTAAAATTAACAAGGTAAAGGTTTCCCTTGCTTGAAAGCCAGTTGAATACGACTCTAGGGGTGCAGAGTTCATCTCCATTTCCAAGCCAAAGAGCCAGCACTGTCCAACAAAGTTTCTGTGGTCATGTGGCCGGCATAACTAGATGCTGAGGTGCATGGAACACTGTTACCTTCCAACCGAAGTGGTACCTATATATCTACTTGCAATTTCTTGCTTTCGAACTGCTAGGTTGGCAGGAGCTGGGACCAGAGATGGGAGCTCACTCTGTCATGCAGCGCTCAGGTCTCAAACTTCTGAACTACTGACCTTCCGGTCCGCAGGTCAGCGTCTTAACCACTTGAGCCACTGCAAGATTCAAATGCAATGCACAATCCTTAAAACTATAGGTTGACTTGCTACTGACTTCAGTAGGATAAGCTTTGCATCTGACATCTGTAACAGCAAAAAAAACACACCACCTCTTAGGGGGATACTCAAGTTCTAAGTTTTCCTGTAAAAAGGGTTTTTTATGAACTTGATGTAAGTAAATGAAAAGGTTAAGTGGTCATTATTATGAAGTTTTGATAATAGACATTCAATGCATCATTTTCAGGCTCAATGACCTTTCACAAGTTCCATTTCACATCATTTATGCAGTTGTCTGGAGGCTCTCTTGAAGATTTATTCCTTTAAAAAAAATTTCTCCTGCAGCCTGAAGCTGTGAGATTCTAGAAGACTAGTTGCATTCTCTTGTCCTATGTAATGGGCCTTGAAATTAAAACATACATAGATTTTACAGTATAATAAACAATTCAGTCTCCAGATATTAATGCTCTCTGTTTAAAAGCTGCCATGTAGAAAAAAATTATGACAAGTGATTTTTGTGTACGCAGATGTGCGTATACAAGTGCAAATGTATGACATTTATGAACCTTAGGGAATCTGAGCTTCCATTGTAAGAGGTGCTAATGGAATGCTTTTTCATTACTAGATATGTTTTAGTTGCTCTAACTATCTGAGACACAAATCTAACAAGCAATAGTCAATGCCAGTATCTGAATGCACAAGTAATTATTTCCAGAAGAGTTTGCTCCACTGAAGTAACATGATTGTCTATAATATAAAATATAATATAAAAGGTTAATTGAGAGGAATGGACAATGTATGCTGTGGCTGTGATCAGACGTGCAGTCAGATCCATTGCCATTGCTGTTCCCTTACAGATTTAAAGTGCACGATCAGTCAGCAACATCTGTCTGTTATGCCCCAGCCATCCCATCCCCCTCCCTTGCTGCGTGTTTCTTTGATACCTGAGAAAGTCTGGTCCTGTTGGTCTGAGCTGGTTCCAAAATGGATTTCCTGTTGTATGATCACTCTGTTGTACATGGAAGCCATCAAGCAGGTCTGACTGGTTTCTTGTTTTCCAGCTGCCATTTTTTTTTTACTAATCAGTGACATGTGCATAACTGCATATATGCACCTCCCCCCCCCCCCAGGGGCTGCTCAAAACTTTGTTTTCTTTTTAAAAACTCTCAAAGAAAGATGCCTCTGTTCTTCAGCTTTTTTCTGTCCTTTGGGAAAGGGGTAAATTGAAAAGATTAGAGGAGGATGGCAGTTAACTTCATATCCCAATGGTCTCAACAAGTGCTTGTGTGCTTGCTCAGTAGGTAAACTTTTTTTTAAAAAAAATGGCCGACAGCCCCATGAACTCCATATTCCAGCAGTCTTATCAGTGCTTATGGGCATGCTCCAAGGACAAACTTTAAAAAAATGGAGGATGAGCTGACTCCCTGACTGTTGTCATCTGATCACTCAAGAATGGGTAAAAGCACTTTGAAGAATGCTAAAAGGGGTGAGTCTGAAGATTCTCTGTCACAAAATAACCTGGCTCAATTAGAGGCAGGGCAACAATGGATTGAACTGCCCATCTGATGGCAGCCTCAGTTTATACACAAATGTTGAGGAGCAAAGGAACTTCATTTGACTGCTCTGTGCATGCTATAAGTTTCTACGTTCAGAGAACTTCTTGATTCTGAAATGAATAGGGATTTATGTCTGGAGCTTTATGGGGATATTTAGCTTTTAAACACAGAAATCATTGTACCAGAGTTCCAAATAGGGTTGTCTGCCAGTGCTTACTGATAAAAATGGGAGGGGGGTGCCATCAATACAATGCTGTTACATCACTTCCAGAGGAAGCCTGGATGTGGCATAATTTTGCTCTAGGAATCTCTGGAAACATTATGGTAAAACTATAGTACTGATACTTTCTAGCTTGTAGAGATGGCACTTCCAGGTTTCCCAAGGAAGTTATGTAACATCATCACACCACTGGTGATTTTTCAGTTTTTAAATTTAAATTTATACTTACATTTTAATATAATGCAATATAATTATACAACAGACAACCAAGGAAGATAATGCATTAGACTAACAACTATCTAGGTGTACTGGCTTGCATGCTCTGAGTATTAGGTGCCAGAAGTCAAGCAAGGCAGAGTTGATCACTCCAAGGTCAGAGGTCCAGAATTCAGGCAAGGCAGAGTCGGTGGTTTAGTTTCTATCATATGCATTGTGCCCATGCCTAACAGCCCTTCATGGCTGGTTTTATAGTCCCACACCTAGGGGTCATGCTTGCAACCAGTTGCTCAGAAGCAATCCTGCAACTACTGATCTTTGTTATCAGCAAGCAGCTGGCATTAGACCAGGAGGTGTATACTCTGTTGTCTTGTCTGTAGCTCTATTAGTAGTAAAAGGACCTACCTTGCATATTAATGAGGTGGGTGTGGCTTAAGTGCTGTGTCACCATGCATATTAATAAAAGGGCGTGGCAAAAGTGATGTCACCTTGCATACTTAATGAAGTGGGTGTGGTGGAAGTGACATTACCGGACATGATGTCAGCCTCCCCACCCCTTGCCACGTCACCGGAAGTGCCCCTGACCCCATCACCGAATATCACCTGACCACCCCCAGTGGAAGTGACATTACCGGACATGACGGCAGCCTTCTCACCCCTTGCCACATCACTGCAAGTGACCCCTGACCCCATCACTGGATATCACCTGACCACCCCCAGGGCCACCCACTGTAGCATCATTGAACTTCCGCCTGCTGCAGCCCACCCTGGAAATGGGGCAACCACCAGTGGGAATGCCCAAGTGCAGCCATGTGACCCCTCTAGTGACATGCCCCATCACCCCTGGCCAATGGCCAATGGCCTGGGACCTGCCCAGGAGGAGGTGATTGAGGAAAGAAGCCATTTGCACTAGCAGCAGACATGTGGTCAGGCTCTTGCTGAGGACATGGACACCCCTGTGAGACCCCTGGTACTTTCCAGTCCGCCACCATCATTGAGGCCTGCTTTTGGTGAGAACAGGGGCAACCCCATCAGGCGCCTGGTATTCAATGAGGTGAATCACTCCACGGACAAAGAAAACACAATGCTGCCAACATGGGGAGGCCATCATGGTGGGGAACTGAAGTTTTCCAGCTACCCTGCAGATGAGATGGACATGGATATACCCAACCCGCTGTGGTGTATTTACTGGGCCCCTGGTGAAACGTTTAAAGATAAGGAAACTCCTGAGGAGCATGAAAGTAAAATGGCTTTAAATGAATCCATGGAAGTTGAAAACAGAGTTTCAAACTCACAGGTAATGAGGTAATGGAGTGGCTGTGAATGGGTGTATAATGAAGGCAGAGAGGGTAGCAATTGAGGAGGCCTTTTTCACTGATTTTTATTATTATTCTGTTTGTGCAGTGTGATGAGGACTTTATCCAGGCTTTTGGCAATCTGCACATCGGTAACCCTGTTGACGTGAACCTCTCATGTGTATCATGTTTTTGTACCGACATTACCCTGGGTGACAAGAAGAAGAAAAAGAGGGGGGGAAAGAAGAAGAGGTAGTTTTGTAACAATAAAAACATTTGTTTTTTAACCTTGCGTGTTCATTTTGGGGCTAAGCAGTGTAATGATGGAGATGACTGACCAAGAGGAGGAGGTCTTAAGGCACATATATTATACACCGGGAGAAGCAGGGAGCTTTGGTGGGGTGAGGCCTCTCTTCCAGGCGGCCAAAAAGCAGTGTAAAACTCTCACTGGGGATAAGATTACTGTGTGGCTTTCAGAGCAAGATGCTTATACATTACATAAGCAGACCAGAGTCCACTTTAAGAGAAACCAGATCATAGTTTCTGGTCTGGATGCCCAGTGGCAAGCTGATTTAGTGGATATGCAGCAGTTATCCAAATATAATGATGGCTATAGCTACATTTTAACAGTGGTTGACATACTATCTAAATATGCCTGGGCCACAGCCTTAAAAGACAAGACAGGGAGGAGGGTGTCAGAAGCCTTTAAGGATATCTTCAGTCAAGGCAGAATACCCGCCAAGCTTCAGACTGATCTTGGTAAAGAGTTTCTAAACCAGTCTATAAGCAACGTGTTAAAACAGCACAGAGTTCACCATTTTTTCACCCATAATGAAGTCAAAGCTGCCATTGTGGGGCGCTTCAATCGTACTTTAAAAACCAAAATGTGGAGGTATTTTACCGCCAACAACACATTCAGATACATTGATGTGTTGCCACTGTTCATTCAAAGTTACAATCACAGTTTTCACAGGACAATCAGGGCCCACCCTGTGGATGTAAACTCCACCAATGCACAGGCAGTGTGGAAAATGGTTTACAGAGATGGTGTCAGGGCAAATGAAACTGAGGGGAAGAGTCCTTTCTTTAGAAAAGGGGACCATGTATGCATCTCCAAAATCAAAGGCATTTTTGTAAAAGGATATGAACAGAGCTACACAGATGAAATATTCATAGTGGAGCAGGTCATCCGTAGAGGCAAGAGGCCTGTATACCGGCTAAAAGATTATGCCGGAGACCCTGTCTTAGGGTCATTTTATCCTGAAGAGTTACAGAACGTTAAGAGTAAAGGAGACAGAGCATATCGAATTGAAAATTTTTTAGCTTCCAGAGGCAGAGGTAGGAGAGAATACCACTTGGTGAAGTGGTTAGGGTGGCCTGATAAATTTAACAGCTGGGTCCCAGCTTCTCAACTGTGTGATCCAGTATAGAAAAATGGCTGATAATGGCTTTTACATCACCCTTCCTAGCAACGCATGAGCAAGTGTTTTTCCACAGAACACTGCTTCTGTCTTTACCATCTGTCTAGCTCGACCATTGGACCTTCCAGGGGGATGGGATGTAGGGCTGGTGGAGATACAATATCCTCACAGCTGGAACACCCTCACTGAAGATGCCACCTTTGGAATCGTTGATGGGGAGAAGCAGTGGGGTTTCAAACTCCCCTGCGGGTATTACTCAAGCATTCCCGACATGCTAGGGAGAATGAAAAGCATCATGCAATCTCATCGGCACCCCCCTGAACTGAGCCGGAACTATGATCAAGTGTTTAGGAAGGTCATACTAACCGCTCCACCTACTTACAACTTTTCAGCTTCTACAGAATTAGCCCACATTTTAGGGGTGTTCCCACACATGGCTATTCAAAAAATGCCCTTTACAGCAGACATCACAGGGGGATTCAATACTTTATACATTTACACAGACATTGGGGAGCACCAAATTGTGAATGACGCGTATGTGCCATTACTGTGCTGTATCCCTTTGCGCGGGGAGACTAGTGACTATCAGTAGCATATATGACAAGCCACATTATATACCTGTGAATAAGCATCACATAGACACCATAACGATTGAAATTAAGACTGACCAGAACAAGAACGTGCCATTTCATTTTGGTAAGGTGATCGTGAAGCTTCACTTTCGTCCTCGGAAAGCCCTGGTCTTCTAAGGATGGTCATCTTAAAAAGCTATGGCGATCCAGACATCTGTAGGAATTGCTACAAGAACCAAGCTTGCTATGCTCTTCCTGGTTACCATAGAACCCCAGTTATGTATGGGGTGGGGGTGGGGGGCATATTCCGGAGCCTTTTCTGAAAAGCCATCCCTCTTTTGAGAAGGAGATTTGAACTCATAAGGCCCCATGTGAAAACCGCAGCCTGAAATATTGCTAAAGACATAGTAGGGCATGTTTCTGCAGCCGTTCTGGATAAAGTGAGCCCGCCTATGCCGCGACAGGGGTTAGGCCTCATGTACCTTAAAAGGCAGCGAGGGGTTAAAAGAAAGGCATCATGTGTGCAACTAACTGGCCCACCACAGCCCCTTAAAAGAAAAGCTGTGAAGCGCCAGCCACCTCAGAAGTGGAAGGCAAAGAGAAGGGCAGGAAGACATCCTCCAAGCCCAGGAGATATATATATTTTTTTTTAAAAAGGAATGGCTTTTATCCACAGCGGCTCAGAAGAATGCACCAAATCTGAACTAGACCTATTCCAAATAGCCCCAACGCAAACTAGCATTCAGAGATGCCTATATATGGAAGTCCCACCCCTAGCCGCCTTGTCAGAAACAGCTCTGCTTGACTTTTTCATAGCTGGAAATGGCCAAGATTACATGGATTTAAACAACACACTTCTTTACCTGTGTTGCAAAATAATCAAAGAAGATGGAACAAACCTTGACAGAAATGCAAGGGTAAGTCTGGTGAATTACCCTGTTGCCTCCATCTTTAGCCAACTGGATGTGACCCTGGGAGACCGGCTCATAAGCCAGAGTAACAATTGCTACCCGTACAGGGCCTTTATAGAAGCCATCCTTAATTATAGCAATGATGCCCTATCAACTCAGTTCTCTGCGGGCCTATTTTACAAAGACACACCTGGAGAACATGAGTCAACTGCCCTGGATGGGGATAACAAAGGGTTTGTTAAAAGAGCCACCCTCATGGCAGAAAGCAGAAAAATAGATTTGCTGAGGTGCCTCCACAGCGACCTCTTTTTCCAAGAAAAACTACTGTTAAATGGAGTGGATGTCAAAATTAAGCTGACACACAGCAAAAATGCCTTTTGCCTCATGACAGATGATCCAAACAGGGGATACAAACTACAAATCTTGTCTGCTTCCCTTTTCGTAAAGAAAGTAAGAGTAGCCCCTGGTGTCCGTTTAGGCCACACAGAGGCGCTCTTCACAGCTAACGCCAAATACCCTGTGGATCGCATGGGCATGAAAGTGTTAGCATCCCAGCAGGGAGCCACATCACCAACCAGGAGAATTTGTTCCTGGGCCAATTGCCCAAGCTGCTAGTGATTGGCCTAGTGGATAATGATTCCTTTAGTGGAACCCATAATAAAAACCCATTTAACTTTAAGCATTATGACATCAATTTTGTGGCTCTATACATGGACGGCGAGCAGATTCCAGAGAAGCCACTGCAACTGGACTTTGAAACTGGAAACAGCATGAGGGAATACATGCATCTGGTTCAGGTGACTGGCAAACATATGAAAGACAGATCTTTGCTAGTTAACTGTGAAAAGTTTGCACGGGGCTATGCACTCTTTGCTTTTGACCTTTCCCCGGACCAGGAATGTGCAGACCACTATTCCTTAATTAAAACTGAGAACCTGTGGGCTGAAGTATGCTTTACTAGAGCATTGCCCCACACTATAAACATGGTTGTCTATGGGGGTTTTGACAATGTGATAGAGATAAATCATAAGAGGAATGTTTTATTTGAATATATGTAACATGGATACCCTGCAGCTAACATCTGTGTTATCTACAAACCCCACACAAGAAAGACTTTCATGGGTGTATTTCCAAGTGACTGGCTACCCAAACAGAGATTGTATAGAAGACCAGTGGGGCTAGTTGTGAATACCCACCCCCACAACCTCCCTGGAGAACACTGGCTTGCCATATACTTGACAAGGGATGGACGTGGTGAGTTCTTTGACAGTTACAGACATCGTCCAGACAGTCCCTTATTTCCAAAAAATATTGTGAGATTTTTGAGAAAAAATGCCAGTGAGACTGTATTCCAGCCCCGACAACTGCACGCATCTGACTCTGTGGTCTGTGGATATCACTGTATATTTTTCCTGCAGCAGCGCTGTAAGGGGCTTTCTTTTGAACAGATTCAAGAACTGTATTCTGTTGATTTAGCCCAGAATGACCTAATGGTGGAGCAATTTGTAAAAAACAAGAGGGGCATGCCCAGACACGCTCCAAACCTCTTTGTGCAAACCCAGGCATGTGTATCCTGCAATGAGTTCCGCCACCACAACAACATTGTATCCCAATAAAGTGCCCCCTTGTGGGTTTAAAGCATGACTTTTTGTCTGTCTATTGTTTAAAACAAACAAACGCACAAATTCAATTTAAACACTAGTTTTATTTTACTTAATTACAAGTTTATCCAGCTGGGGGGTGTTGTAGTGTGGTGCTTTTTAGAAGCTCTGTGAGAAAGATGGAGGGGCATCTCTGTAACAGAAGTAAGGTTCTTTAGATGTTCCAAAGCTTGGTGAATAGTCGTGTTGCCCACAACAGAAGATGGCACATTCAGTTCAGCCACGGCCTTCAGGAAAACATTCCAGCCTTTAAGGGTGCAATGGCTAGGCATGTCACCTTCACCAAATAATCACCTTCACCAAATCCATTAAATGAGACCCCTTTATATTTTGTCCTCTCTATATAAAAGTTCCATGGTCATCCCAATAAGAAACACTTTTGTTTTGTTTCATTTTGTTTAACAGCACCTTTGCCCGGCCCTTATATCTTTCAGACAGGCTGTCTATTATTTCTTGGAAGACCAAATTAGAACGTGTAGGGCTTTCTACAGAGGCCTCCTCTGGCTGAGACAGAAACAGGCTCAGTTTAGATTTCCCAGTTTCTCCCTGCTTTACATGAGCAAAACATTTCTGAAGCAGCGCGTCAAAAACTTGGCCTTCTCATATTCAGTTAAGTCTTGCCTTTGGAGAACTCCCTTCATTTCAGTATCTAAGGAATTCATTGTGCGGGTTCTGATGTTTTCATTCTTAGGTGGAAAGGGGTTCCTTAAATGTTCAAGCTGATGGCTAGGAACAAGGTACATTTTTTCAGCATATTCCATCACTGGCTTGTTAAGAGGCCAGTTAAGAGAGGGATAGCAAAGCTTAACACAGGTGCGATAAAACCCCTGGATTGTTTCAGCAGCTGCTGCTTCTTTTGGAGAGCCAGTTTGGTGCAGTGGTTAAGTGTGCGGACTCTAATCTGGGAGAACCAGGTTTGATTCCCCACTCCTCCACTTGCACCTGGCTGGATGACCTTGGGCAAGCCACAGCTCTGTACCAGCTGTTCCCTCAAGGACAGCTTGAGAAAGAGCTCTCTCAGCCGCACCTACCTCACAGGGTGTCTGTTGTGGGGAGGGGAAGGGAAAAGGAGTTTGTAAGCCACTCTGAGACTCCCTTGGGGAGTGGTGGGTGGGGTATAAATCCAATCTCTTCTTCTTCTTCTTCTTTTTCAAAGTTATTCTTTTGTTACTCAAGTTTTTAATAAAATGTTGCCTTTTCCTCAGCACACGCACCTGGCGAGGCGAAAGGGGAATGTTCCCTTTTAAAGTATTGAGAGCAATTTCTGAGGTAGCTGCAACCAGATCATCCAAAGCTGAGCAGAGAATGGCTTTCCTCTGTTTTAGGGAGGCCTTGATAAGTATCTTTAGGAAAGCCAAATTTCCCTTTATACAGCTGGACACGTTCTCCTTTTGAGGTTAAGGGGGAAACAGGCTTTTTAGGGTGCCAGTTGTTTCCTTTTGTACCTAGCAGTTGCCTGCTTTGTTTTTAAGATGTATGCCACAGGCCACTTGAGTGGGAAAAGCCCAGATCTTAGCCTGTAAGTTTCTGGTGCAGAAGCATTTAAATTCACAACCAGATACCCATAAGGTTTTTGTGTGGCATCCTCAAAAGCCTCCAGAAAGAATTGGGACTTCCCAGGCCGGGCCAGGGTGGCAATCTGTAATTTGTCCCTGGGGTTTTTAAACAGCACTAGATATTTGGTATTTAAGCTGATGGTTCTGCTGCTTTTTCCACGACAGAAAATATTCAGAGTAATAAATAAAATGCTCAGATTCCGATGATGTACATATTTGGTAAAGGCTCTCTCAATCTCAGCATTCTCACAAGGGAAGTCCATAAGATCATCAAAAATAATCAAATTAATTTTATTATTCAGAAGTAACTGTCCATCACTAAGGGCTTCAGACAATCCTTCAACAAACTTTATAAAGGGATACTTACAGGGATACTTACAGTGGATTTCATTATACAGATTCTGCCAACAGCTGTAAAACCAAACAGTGTTTTCAGGCATGACAGAAAGCACAAGTTGAGCATTGTCCAAAATATTTTTTTACAAAGAAACTTTTGCCACAGTTGCTAGGACCGGCCAGTACTGCAGAAAATGGATGTCTCCAGCGTACATCCATCTTAAAAACCATATGGCAAAGTTTTGTAATCTTCCACAAGGACCCTCTTATCATAAACTACTTTCAACGTTTTCTTGAGCGGTCCTGTCTCAATGAGCCACTGGCTTTTGTCTCTGATGATGGAAGGCTGCTGAGCTCTGATCTCTTTAGACACCTGCTTAGCACTGTAGTCTAGGACCAGGTCCTTCAATATGTCAAAGTTAATTTTTTCAGAATTCGTAATGTTGAGAGTGATACCCATGATGGCTTTCATGCACGCCTTTCCCCCTGATAATTTGTAACCGTAAGTTTTGGGCCCAGCTGACATGAACTCTGTGATATGCTCATCTGGCAGGATTCCACTTGTGAGAATCCCTAAATAGTCACCCAACGGGGGATTCCAGTCCCCATCCCTACTCACAAAAATCACAGTCTGTATCATGATACAGGCAGAAATCTTGCAGCTTGTCCAGGATGTCATAAAGCTGCAGCTGGGCATATGTGGTTGTAAAACAGGCAATCAGAACATTTGTGTTGCCTGTTAAAGTAATAGAATCTTTTGCAAGTTTCCAGGCCACACTTGCTGTCTCATCATCAATGATGTCAAATCCTGAAACATCATATGCTGATGAGAAGGCATATTCTAAAAGTTTGGTTGCATCCCTCACTATGGTGGTATTTACCAAGTTTGAATGCTGGTTAAACTTGCCCCACAAAGAATTTAAAAATAATTTTGCGATTTGGCGCTTTGCGAGGTTGACAGCTATGTGTTCAGCATGAAGCTAAACACCTTCTTTTTCCAGGTAGTCCTCAATGTATTGGGCCTTTTTTTCATCATTTCTGCACCACCCTGGATAGCCTGACGCTTCCTGTTTTTGGCGGAGATGCATTTTAATATATTCTGAAAACAGATCTTCAGAACTTTCCTCAAAATGCCACACCTCACTAGTAGACATCACTGTGTAACCCAGGGGTCCTCAAACTATGGCCCATGGGCCACATGCAGCCCGCCGAGAGCATTTTTCTGGCCCACCAGGTGTGCCGCCAGGGGTCCGTTGGAGGGGGAGCTCACCAAAGTGCCGCTCCGGGAGTGATGAGCCTGGGGGGAGGACACATGATCAAGCCCCACCCCCTCCCCCCAGTCGGCCAGGAGGAGGCAGAAGAAAGAGGGTAAGTGTGCAAGGGCAGGCACTCCAGCCGGCCCCAAGTCCCCTAGCCAGCTCAGAGGCCTCTGAGCCGGCTAGGGGACCTGCACCAGTCCCAGGAGCCAGGTGGGGATGTTTTCCGGGGGGGAATGGGAAGCGGTGGTGGCAGGCGCTCTGGCTGGCCCCAAGTCCCCTAGCCAGCTCAGAGGCCTCTGAGCCGGCTAGGAGACCTGTGCCAGTCCCAGGAGCCAGGTGGGGATGTTTTCCGGGGGGGAATGGGAAGCGGCGGCGACAGGCACTCCGGCTGGTCCCAAGTTCTCTAGCCGGCTTAGAATTAGGAGACCTGAGCCAGTCCTGGGCACCCAGGAGCTGGGTGGGGATGTTTTCTGGGGGAAAGGGGGTGGGAAGCAGCCATCAGCATAGACTTCAGGGGCTGGGGAGCTGGCCCCCCTCCCAAACTTTTCTGTAGGGTACTGAGGCTTCAATCCTTCCCGGTAGGAAGCGTCCTCTGACCTCCCAGGAGGAGGAAGCAAGGACTGAATGCAGCTCTTGGAGCCCTCTCCTAGGACTCCTGAGGCTTGCCACCCCCTCTCCTGCTTTGAAAGCAGTGGGTTTTTCCTTTCCGAGAGCAGCCAGGGCCAGTTCACTACCGGCTAAGCCTCGCCCCCAGTAGTCCTCAGTCGGGCCAGGATGAGCTGGGGTTTTTTTAAAACTATAGTCCGGCCCTCCAATGGTCTGAGGGACAGTGAACTGGCCCCCTGTTTAAAAAGTTTGAGGACCCCTGGTGTAACCCTTCTCTAGAGCCTTCATCAGTTCTACGGAACACCACGTCCCTTCTAGAGTTCTTTCCTCTGCTGAATGCTCACAATGCATCTTCGGCTTAGCCTCTGAACATGTGCAACATAGGGGGATCAGAAGTTTGTTATCTATCTTATAGGGTAAAACAGGGAGAAAAAGACCTCGAGGTGGATGCACCCTAAGTTTGACAAGGCCAAAATATTCAGATAGGGGGGCAAAATCTTTATAAATAATTTGTGGGTGTCCAATAGGATATTTCTTGGTCTTGATCACAAAGGGGTACAGGCTGGTGAAGTCATAATAGTGTATTTTTTCACCTGCCTTAGGCTTGTAATAGAGACAAATAGCATTTGTCCGGCCCCCAAAGAGAGCCTCTCTAGGTTGCAGAGGGGTTGGGAATTTCATCTCCCTGAGAAAAGCCCCAAGATCCCTGTCAGTCTCCACCATCTCTTTCCACTAATGTTCCCATAGGGTCCTAACTGCAAACCCCAGGCTTTTCAGATAACTTTCTTTTCTTTGTGTTTTATAGTGTAATTCCCCAAAGGTAGAATCTGTCAGCGGGTTTCTCTCAGTTGGGGTGAAACAGGCGAAACATCCATCGAAAAAACATCCATTGTATTCGAATACTGTGGGTTGCCCTCCAACGACCGCATAACCATCCAAAAAAAAAGGCCCTATTTTAAGCTCACCACCTTTCAGGGCATGCTGTATCTCAATACCTTCTTTACGCTTGAGATATAGCCACTGTATGGAGGCTGTTGAAAATCTCTTTGTCTGTCTGTGGTAATGGTCATGTGTTAACAAGGCAATTGTATAGGGTTTTTAAAACATGTGTCTATACTTGGCCATACACACACCAGCAAGAGTGATAGACTTAAAAGGATCAATTCCTGACATGGAAATAATTTCCCCCCTGTACAGGAGACATGCCTTTCTCAGGATTTTAACATCCTGCTGACGATACTAAGACAGCTCTTTTTGGAGGTCAAACACCGTGTTTTGGTTTTCCTGGTACTAGGAAAGAAAGTCTGCTCTCTCGCCAGGCATCATGTTATCAATGCCGTAATCCTCCATCTTAGGTAAAGGACCAATATAGCCACTATTTGCGACAGTGTTAAAGAAATGGGGGAAGAACCCCTTACAACCCTGAAATCCCATGGCCTGGGACATTTTTGCAAGCTTCATGGGTAAAAAATTTAGGCTATCCAGAAACCTGATGCCCAGTTTCTTAACAGTAACACACATCAGTTTTCCACCCTGCATGATGAGACCCACCTCTAGCTTTTCCACTAACAGCTGTCTAATGATAAAGTAATTATCATAGCCTTTTGAATTGTGGGCTAGAAATGTGAAATCCTGGAACTTTTTGTTAATAAACTTTTTTAACAAAGTCTGAAACACAGTTGGTTTCTTTGAATTCCCAGGTATCACATTCCTCTAGACCCACTGCAAAAATGTAATTTGGTATATGTATGCCAGTTTCTTGCATACACTCAAAATCATAAAAGACATACTTGTTTGTTATTTCATTCTTTTTAAGAGGAGGCATGAAGCAGCAGTGAGTGTTTATATTTCCAACAGGGGCCTTACACTGCTTAAACCACCAAACCCGGCACGTGTGTTTCTCTGGAGCATAGGCAAGGCATGATTTGCAGTAGCTTTTAGTTTTGCAGATATTTGGCAAAAGCCATGTGCCTTTCTAAACAGGCTCTGGATTTGCAATATACTTTACAATTAGGACACCTTTCCTCCACCTCCTGCTGAGCACTGTGGGGCTCAAAACATAAGCGGCATCTATATTTGCACTTGTGTGAGTGGCTATAAACATTACCACATACAGCACAATAACTTTTCTTACCAAAAAATGCCTTTACATTCCTAATTCCACAATAGTGATCATCATGGAGCAGGAAGAAGTATGTTTGAGAGTATTCAGTGGCCCCACTTCTAAAAATTTCCCAGCCTTTTCCTCCATTCAACACAATGCCAATATTTACCTTTAAATATTTTTCAAATGTGGCCACATCAGATAGTAATATTTTCTGCTCATCATTAAAAATCTTAAGCTCCTTATACAACAAGCATGCACTTTCTGTCAATTCGGGAATGGGAACCAACTTTTCCGCCAAAATTCCCAGGAGGCTTATCCCAAAGCACAGGTTACCACTGGTATTACTAGGATTTAATAAGTGCTGTTTTTTTCTTATGGATAACCTCACTGTAAAGAATAGTGCTTATAATGCTCCTCCCCTTCCCGCCTCTGTTTCTGATTACTGTCATAACTAGATGCAGGGAACCATGAAGATGGATTTCTGCATTACTCTGCATAAGATTTGCCATCTGGTTGATAAAGTCATCAGCAGGGAAGCCCCCCCACCGGCCTTCTCACAGAATGCAAAGGGTCACTTAACCCTTGCAAATGAAGCTGAACTAAATCCCTCTGCTGGACTCTGCCTCTCATCTCATTGAGTAGCCCCTGAATAGATTTACGGATAGCCTCCTGTACTAGTAATGGGTGGGTTAACTGTTCCAAGTTTGCAAATCTAAAAACTTCCATATATTGATCCATTGGCAAGTGCTGCAATTGTCGTTCCCACCACCCTTCCCTTTCTAGATATACCCTTGGGGGTTCAGGGGATGGGGGAAGCTCTTGTAGTGGTAGTTCTAAGGGGCTTTCTTCTTCTTCAGGGATGGCACATACAGAGCATACAGTGGTGTTTCTTGCCAAATGGGAGGTAGTTGGAGCCTCTTCCTCTGAGCGGGGAGAATGGCCATCAACCACGCCATCATTTGTGCTCTTGGGCTTTCTAACTTTGCTAAGAAACTTTAAAAGAGATTCACTTCTTTTTTGGTGAGATTTAACAAGTCTAGTATTATTCAGTCACTTTAGTATAACTCTTTGCCACAGTTTTTTTCATTTTCAAGCGTTTGGCTTTTGTTTGGCATGTGAGTTGATGCCTTCTGACCTGCCCCGCACCCCTCTGCCTGAGTCCCCTTTCCCTTCCCCTGTTTATACAAGGGCTGTTCCTTATAATTTGTAGGTAGTTGTCAGTGAAAGACCCCATTATAGCTTGGAAAGCCTTGTGAGATACCCCTATGTTTGTAGAGTGCAAACTGGGAACTTGTCTAGCGGCAGCCATTAGCTGACTGCCTCTATGAACCATTAAGCTTGCCATGTTCTCTAACAATGATGTCAAAGTAGTAGTGGCAATGTCCATTTTCTGTTTCTTGCAGGGTGGCTCAAAGCCATTTTATTTTTGTTTACAGTCAGTTTGGTGTCTGTGTGCTGCATTTGATTTACCGCATTCTTTGGGCTTTGACGTTCGTTTCACGCAAGTCTGTTGTCAGGCATGCTGCTCTGTGGTTTTGCAGGCAGATTCAAAGGTCTTTACAGGTTGGAGCATCAGGTGGTTGCTCTGTTGCTGCTGGTGGTGGCTCTGGTTGGAGGTACTTTGAGGAGATTTGTGCTCTGTTCGGTAAGAAAAAGCAATGAAAATAAAATTTCCCAGCATGAACAACCCCCCCCCAGTCTACCCCCCCTTTATTTTGTCACAGAACATCATGCATTTCAAATATTTTGATATACCTCGCCATTCCTTTTTGTGCAATACAGCCCCCCAGAGTCTGTGGCGTGTTCTTTGCTATAAAATTGCTGCCATGTGGTTGTTTCAGGGCTTTTATCATCTGCTGGAATCCAGAAAAGCCAAAAGTAAAAATATTTCCTAAATAAAAGCCACTTTGCTAAAATAGACTGCAGTGGTTGGCTTCTTTAAAGGAAATAGCCCTCCCCCCAATATAAAATAAAATGAATTTGAAAATTATCCACAAAAATAGAAATACCCCCCCCCCCATTTCAAATATTTAAATATACCTGGGGAGGGTCTTTTGTGTTTCATCGTATTCCAAAGAGTATCTGGAGGGGGCTCATTTTCTAAATAAATAAAAAAGGCCACATTGGCTTACATTGAGTTAAGACCCCCCCCCACACACACACACAAAAAAAAACATTAGGCAGTTCAAATATTTTAATATACCTTTCCATTCCCTTTTTTTTTTTTTGGGGCTTCATTGAGTGCCACAGAGTCTGCAGAAATCTCTTTTTTTTTTCTTTAGAGGTCTTATTAGTGCCTCTTTGGGTGGCTGTTTCCCCCCCCCCCCATCTAATTAGGAGACAGCCAACAGTAAAAATCTGCTTTTGGTCAATAGCTGCACAGTTTTTAAAAATAAAGAACCCCCTTCCCCCCCCAACACAACCGCACTGGTCACTAGGGCTGCCAAGTCCCCCAATAGGGCGGGGGAAACACTGATTTTTAGTCCTTCCCTCCCGCTTTTCCAAAGTTGCCCACCGGGGGGACAAAATGGCTGCCTTAAAAGGGAAATGTCTGCAGAGAGCCTGCCCTGCAGTAGAAAGCCTCGCCAGACATTTCCCCTTTAAGAAGTCAGCAAGAGAGCTTCCACAGCAAGAGAGGTTCGCCCAGAGGGACTGAAGGAGCTGCTTTTGCATGTGGCTGGCAAGGTGAGTTTCTCTTCCAGCTCTTTTCATTCTCTCTCCCTCTTTCTTTTTTCTGTCTGTCTGTCTGTCTCTCTGTCTCTCTCTGTCCCCATCCAGCAGAGGTCTATCAGTGGCTATTATTAGCCACAAGGTCTAAATGGAACCCTTTGTCTGGGCAGTGAGGCTCTGAATTCTTGGTGCTTGGGGGGCAACAGTGGGAGGGCTTCTGGAGTTCTGGCCCCGCTGCTGGACCTCCTGAGGGCACCTGGTATTTTTGGCCACTGTTGTGACACAGAGTGTTGTACTGGATGGGCTGTACTGGATGGGCCGATCCACTGTGGCTTCTCTCCTGTTCTTATGAAATGAAAATCATATTTAGCACTTGTGTAGCACTTAGTGCTTCATATTCTGCCGAGATGAGGAAGGATCAGTAGGGCCGTTGCTCAGTGATAGAGCATCTGCTTGACATGCAGGAGGTATCAGCCTCTTCAGCTAAAAAAGGATCAGGTAATAGGTGACATTAAAGATCTCAGCCTGAGACCCTGGAGAGCCACTACCAGTCTGAGTAGTCAATACTGACCTTGATGGACCAATGGCCTGATTCAGTATTAGGAAACTTCATGAGTTCATGTGTCAGCATGTGGAAGCAACATCACAGGATGTGACATCACAAAATGATGTCACTTCCTTTCTCCTGGCTCCACCCCCAAAGTCTCCTGGCTCCACCCCCAAAGTCCCCAGATATTTCCCAAGTTGGACTTGGCAGCCCTACTGGTCACGCTGCTTAAATACATTCTAGAGAAATGTTGAATACCTGTTTGCTTTGAAGAACTTCCTGCAGACATAGTGATTTTTTAAAATTTTCCCCAACCCTACAAAATGAGAAACAGAATTTTGAAAAAAACATGGTTTTGTCCCATTCCCCCAGTATCTCTTTTAATTCCATCACCAAAAGGAGCTCAGCTAGATAAGAGATCTGGTCTTCTTCACTATCTGACTGAGGGGCCTCTGGAAAGGCTGGGGCCGCTCCCAGGCTAATCCATCCCTCTGTGGAAGCTGCCCCACTCCACTGCTTCTGAAGGAGCATATGGCTGGCTTGGGGATATTTGGTAAGCCCTTTTTTAATTTATTTTATTTTATTTACAAAAACAATTATACATATATATTTGTCTCCTCCCCCAAGTTTTGTTTGTGGATATCAGAGATCTAAATATTGGGGGGGGGGCTGTAACTATCCTTGCAGTTTAAGCAGGGCAAACCCCCCCTCCGCGAAAAAAGCAGCCAGGCTCCCTGCTACTACACACCACAAACATAGGCCCACATGTTTCAATAACCATGGTATTACAGGCAATTATCAGATAGGCAAAACATACAGAGCACATGGTCTCCCTCAAACTACCTTCTAAAGAATTACAAAGCAAGATATCTGGTTGCTTTGAAGATTTTCCTTCAGACATAGTTTTATTCCCCCCAAGCCTATAAATGAGAAACAGAATTTCAAAAGCCATGCTTTTGTCCCATTCCCCTGTCCCCCAGTATCTATTTGTTCTACCCATTAAAGTAAGGGACTTACCTTGAGAGACAGAGATCTAGTTTTTTTCAGTACCTGGGTGGAAAGAGACCGGGGCCCTCTGCCACTAATCCTTTTAAACCCTTTGGCCCATTGTGCAAGAGCTGATCCAGGATTGGTCATTCCCTCTAAACCCAGCCCTGATGGCCGCTAACACAGTGAAGCCCCTCCCCTCTGCAGAAGCTGACCCCTCCCAGCTGTTAGGACTTTTGTCCAATAATCAGAAAAATCAGAGTAATGAATCTTGCTTTTCTGGAAAGAAGAGATTGCTTCTTTTGGTTTAAAAGAAGTTTATTACTAAAGGGAAAAGGTAAACGGGATTAGCTACAAATAAACAAAACATGCTTTCTAAGGAGCTGCATTGTGCTCCGTCTTCACACTAAGACATGCTGATAGAGAGTGAGAGATTGTAATGGAGGATCTCTCCTTCTTCTTGACCCCTGAAAGGAAACACCTGATATCATTGACCAATTAGCAAGACAGTACACCTTTAGTTTTCCCGGGTCTACAGTCAATTGGCCAGCTGCCAGGTATTACTTCCAGGCTAACACAGGTAAACAAACAAGTTGCATAGTTAACCCTATAATGACTGAATTTCTCAGGCCTTGCATTACATGCTCATTTCTCCAACACCCCTTCTCAAGACCTGAAATGCAAGTCATTATACATGCATACACAAAACATTATCCAGCATTAGCATCAAGCATATTCAACATTTCACGAAGTCTTTCAAACTTGTCTTTGGTCAGTGGCTTAGTCAGAATATCAGCCACCATCTCTTCTGTACGACAATGCTTAATCTCTATCAGCTTTTTCTGGTACAAATCTTTAACTAATGCACATTTAATACCAATAGATCTACTTCTAGCAGTCGTGCTCTCTTCCTTACATATAGTTATACAAGCTTGATTATCCTCTAACATAAGTATAGGTACAGGTTCAATTATTCCAAAATCTTTCAACATCTCAAAGATCCATTCAAGTCTGCTGCAGGCACTTGCTGCTGAAATGCACTCAGCTTCTGCTGTGGATTGCGCTACAACAGTCTGTTTTCTACTAGTCCAGTCTATCAGTCCATCTCCATAAAAGAATAGGTATCCACTGGTAGACTTGTAGTTGTTCATCTCTTCTCCCCAACTGGCATCCATGTAGCCGACTAGTCTTGGTTGTTCAGTTGGTGCAATTTTTAGTTTTAAGTCCATTGTTCCTCTTAGGTAACGTGCCATCTTCTTTACTGCGCTCCAATCATGATGATTTGGCGAACTTACTTTTCTACTTAGAAATCCAACTGCCGCTGTAATATCTGGACGCGTTGATTTGCTCAGGTACAAGAGCTTTCCAACAGCCTCTATGTATCCTCCTATGTCCTTTAGTGGTGTGCCGTCCTTCTCCTTCAGATATCCAGGTTCAAGTGGGATTGTTGAAGCTTTGCAGTTCTTCATGCCAACAGATTCTATAAAGTCCATAATCTTTCTTTTCTGGCATAAAAGAAAAGTTCCATCCTCGAGTCTCTCAATTTGCATTCCGAGATATTGTTGAACATCTCCTAGCTGTTTGACTTCCACTTCCTTATTCAGTCCATCAGCTATTGCTTTGATGTCTCCTCTGTTTTGACAAGCCACGATCAAGTCATCAACGTAAACAAGGACATACTGGTATTGTCCATTTCTGATTCTAGTGTACAGACAAGGTTCAGCTTTCCCTTGCTTGAAGCCTTGCTTCTTTAAAAGTTCAGTAAGTTTGTCATACCAGGCCTTTGCTCCTTGCTTTAGGCCATAGAGTCCTTTATTGAGTTTGTAGACGTAGTTTTCTTGACCTTTGACCTTGAAACCTTCAGGTTGTTCCATGTAGATCTCCTCAGATAGTTCTCCATTGAGAAAAGCAGTCTTTACATCAAGATGCTCTACTATCATGTTCCTAGATGCTGCAACTCTTAGAAGTGTTCTGAATGTTGCTTGGTCAGTAACTGGAGCAAAAGTTTCAAAATAGTCAGTCCCATATTGCTGTGAGTAGCCTTTAGCTACTAGGCGTGCTTTGTATAGCTCCACAGTTCCATCTTCCTTGTGCTTTATTTTGAAGACCCATTTACATCCAACAGGGTTTCTGCCTTGAGGTAGTTGAGTGAGAGTCCAGGCCTCTTTTTCGCTAATGGATAGCAGCTCTTGTTCCATTGCTTCAAGCCATCTGCCTCTTTCACTCGCAGGTAAGTTGCAAACTTCCTTCCAGTTCTTGGGTTCCTTTGCAGGTTGCACAAGTTCACAAAATCCATACTTCATTGGAGGTTGTCCCTTAGTGCTCCTTTCTGATCGCCTCACACCGGGTGTGGGTTCTGCTGTGGGTTCTGCCGTGGGTTGAGCCGCTTCCTCTGGTGTGGCCCCTGCTTCCCCTTCTGTTTCAGTAGTTTCCTCAGAAGGTGGACCTGCTGCTTCACTTGCCAGTTCCCCGGCCAGTTCACCAGCAGTCACTACAGGTAGCCAAGCAACGAACTCATCAGGTGCAGTCCCAGGCATCTTTGGATCAGCTGCAGTGGAAACACTAGGCAATACAGTCTCATCAATAAAAACAACATTGCGTTCTTCTACTGTGTGGGTTTGGGGATTGTATATCCTGTACCCTTTCCCACCAACAGGATAGCCTACAATAAGTCCAGTTTCAGTTCTGGAATCAAGCTTTCCCCTCTTTTCCTTTGGTATGTGTGCATACCCTTTTGCTCCAAAAGCTTTGATATGCCTTAGACCAGGCTGTCTTCCAAACCAAGCCTGAAAAGGGGAGGTTCCAATAATCTTTGAGGGTAATCTGTTGTGTAAGTACACTGCTGTGTTCAGGGCTTCTGCCCATAAACCATTTGGCAGTCCAGAATGCATCAGCATAGCTCTGCACATCCCCTGCAGTGTTCTATTTAATCTCTCAGAAGCTCCATTTTGCTGGGGTGAATAGGCAATGGATACTTTATGTTGAATTCCTTGCTCTTGTAGAAATTGTTTGAATTCAGCATTACAATATTCACCACCTCCATCTGTGAGTAAGCTTTGAGGTGCTTTGCCAAATTTATTTTTAACAATAGCCACATAATTTTTAAATCTACGTAGTGTTTCATCCTTGCTTCTCAGCATATACACATAAGTGTATTTTGTTTTATTCTCTGTGAAAGTCACAAAATATTTGTTCCCACCTAGGGATGCAGGTAAAGGCCCAACAAGATCACTGTATACAGTTTCCAAAAATTCTTGATTTTGCGCTGGAGTTTTCCCAGAATAACTTGGGGCATCTCCCTTTGCTCTGAGGCATGTCTCACATCTAGTTTCACTCTTTTCACAATGCACAACAGGTATTCCACATTGCTTTAACAATTGCTCAACAGATTTCAAATTTCTATGTCCCATTTTAATATGCCACGAAAATAAACATTTTTCATGTTTACAAGCATCCTTAGTCTGGCAAATCTGTTCCTTATCATCAACAGTCTCTATTTCCTCATCAGGATCAACATCAAAAGTTTCTGTCTCCTCATCATCACAAGCTACAAAGTAATGAAAGCCATTTTTCTCTTCCACTTTAAATTCAAGCTCTCCATCCTTGGTAGAGACCTTGCTTCCTTGCTCTGGTTTGAGCAGGACAATATGGCCAGTATTCATAAGGCTTTTTGTTGAAATTAAGTTCTCAACAGCTTCAGGCACATAAGCTGTATTTCGCAATTCAACTTCAATTAATTGATTATCTGTAGTATACAATTGTAATTTTACAGTCCCAACGCCTTGTACATTCAATAATTCCCTGTTAGCTTGGTAAATTCTTGGTTTGTTCTCAACATCTATGTTACTAAACCAGGCTTTTTCTCTACACACGTGTGTACAAGTGCCAGAATCGATTAAAAATATTTTCTTATCATCTGTGTTAAAATCATCAGTGATCCTAAAAGCATTGCCTTTGCTCTGTGTCTGTGCTGCAAACTTCTTTCCTCTGTGCTGTGTGTGTGAAACGTGACCTCTGCTCCTCCCATAATGGCTTCCCCTTCCACTGGCTGGTTCTTTGTTACTGGAACCATGTGCTCCTGTGGCTCTTTGTTCTTGGGGCTCATTATTAGGTGCATACTTAGAAGAGCAGTACTTTGCAAGATGATTTTTCCCACATATAAAACACTCTATTTTCCTTTTAAATCTCTGTCCATGCTTTAGACTCAAAACAGACATCTCATCAGACAAACTTTCTTTCAAATTTCTAGAATCATATTCCTTAGTTAGTGCAGACAAAAGACCTTCTAAAGTCAGATCATCTTTCAGTCTAATCATACTGGTTACAGACTTATAGGAACCAGGCAGACCCTTGAGAATTGAAGAAATCATATCTGTATCAGAGGGTGCTTCATTCAGGTCTTTAAGCTGTGTGTAAATGCCCATTAATTTGTCCATCTCTTTGGGAAGGCAGTCTCCCTCCTTCATCCTGAAATCAAAAATCTTTCCCTTGAGGGAATAGATTTTACTCTTGCTGTGCTTATCAAATTTATTCTTTAAGTGTTTAATCATCAATCTGGACGTGGCTAGCCCTCTTAATCCTGGTACCTCTGTGTAGGGAATACTCCCTAAAATCAGGGCTTTAGCAAAACCATCCATCATAAGGAATTGTGTCTTATCAGGGTCAGTTTCTGGAGGATTTTCAGTTGTTAATACTTGAAGGGCATTGTGAGTCTGCAGGCGACTCTTCAAATACTCCTCCCACCACTGATAGTTAGCCTTTGTAAGTCTGAGATTTGGCATTTCCTGGGATGGGGCATTAAAAGCCATTTTTTTTTTTTACTCACGTCCCTTTGGATTTGAGGTAGAAGCACAGGTTCTGGCTCAGTCATCTACTTCTCCAGGAGCTGGCAGGGTTAATCTTTCCTTTCTCTGCAGCAGCAGCAGCAGCAGCACGAAGTTCAAAAGCTCCTTTGCCTCGCCTTCCTTTGTTCTCCCGGCAGCAGCGTCTCTTCAGTGCTCCAAGGCTCAGCTCCACTTACAGCAGGCAAAAATTAATCCAGTCAAAAAAGATCCTTTGCTCCTGGCAAACTACAATCCAGCATAGGTTTTCCCCTGATCAGCAAGGAAACAGGGTTGGGCCTTTCTGGCTGCAAGATTGCTCTGAGAGCAGGAAGGAAAAAAAGTGGTCGTTTTAAAAATCCAAGCCTCTAGCTCTTATTCCCTATTTCTCTTTCTCAATCAATCCAGAAAGCTTTTTTTTTTTTTAAGAGAAGAACCATCTGTTAAGAACCATCCTCTGCTACCATTTGTTAGGACTTTTGTCCAATAATCAGAAAAATCAGAGTAATGAATCTTGCTTTTCTGGAAAGAAGAGATTGCTTCTTTTGGTTTAAAAGAAGTTTATTACTAAAGGGAAAAGGTAAACGGGATTAGCTACAAATAAACAAAACATGCTTTCTAAGGAGCTGCATTGTGCTCCGTCTTCACATTAAGACATGCTGATAGAGAGTGAGAGATTGTAATGGAGGATCTCTCCTTCTTCTTGACCCCTGAAAGGAAACACCTGATATCATTGACCAATTAGCAAGACAGTACACCTTTAGTTTTCCCGGGTCTACAGTCAATTGGCCAGCTGCCAGGTATTACTTCCAGGCTAACACAGGTAAACAAACAAGTTGCATAGTTAACCCTATAATGACTGAATTTCTCAGGCCTTGCATTACATGCTCATTTCTCCAACACCAGCCATGCTTCTGAAGGAGCACATGATCAGCTTTTGGGATATCTTTTACTTTGTAAGTAACCCCATTTTTTATTTATTTTTTTATTTTATTTACAAAAACAATTATACATACATACATGTGTGTGTGTGTGTGTGTGTGTGTGTGTGTGTCCTCCCCAAGTTTTGTTTGTGAATATCAGAGATCTAAATATTTTTTTGGGGGGGGGCTGTAACAGGAGCACAGTAATTATCCTTGCAGTTTAATCAGAGCAACCCCCTTCCCTCCTCCCCCTTCCTTTCTGTGGATGAGACATGTCTGGGCAAGAAAAAACAACACTTAATTTCAAAAACCATTCCTTTATTTCCAGTTTTATTTACAACACTGAATTTCAAAATGTATATTTTATTTTACAAGCCGTAAAAAGGAGCAGCCATCTCTATTTTACAACACTGTGACACCATTTAATTTTTGAGCTTTCTGATTAGTAAAAAAGGACCTGTGATGGATGTCTTTAATATAGCCTCGAACATGTTTTAAAAACTCTATGTCAGAGGGCTGCAGGATTGTTTCAAGAGCCTGTTCTGATTTTGAAGATTCACTAATTGTGCTTAATAAATCAAGTATTAGGTCCATATGTTCTTGTGTAAGAAACAGACATTTCAACGCATAGGCAATTGATGTCACAAGAAGGAAGACAGGACTTGAACTCAGTTCATCACACACAAATTTAAGTTTTCTGTCCATCATTTCAGGAGACCACCCTAGACAATCATGAGAAGCTTGCTTTGGGGCCTGAACAGAACACCCCATACAGGTTTCATAACAATATTCATTGAAACAGTATTTTACAACACCATGCACAGTGGCCCTTATAATGCTCTTCATGGGGTCTTCTCGTTGCCGAGGTGGAATAAATGCTGTACCCACTTCCATCTTCATGTTTAGAAGCTTTCTAAGTGCCAAGACCCTTTCATTCTCAGTAATGCCAAAAAATAGGGGAGCTGCAGCTGTTGGTTGTTTCTGTTAGAAAGGTTTGAGAAGGTATTGTTTAAAGTAGCTTTTAAAACACTATGCAAAGGGTTTTTAAAAAATAGCATTCCCCCCAGACAATTAAAAAAAAAAACCCTTCCATTTTTCCCCTTCCAAATTACCTGTGTCTGGGAGTTCTCTGTTGGAATTGGATCTCGGTAATCTGGTACTTCTGCCATTACAGAATCCGGAATATCCCATATTTGGCTGTCTTCAGTGATAGATGACATGTTGGTACTCATATCTTCAACATTGCTGGCTGGGAACTAAAATTAAAGAGCCCATTTTACTTTTTTTAATCTTACAGAGCCTATGCATGTTTTGTGTTCCACACCACAGTTGCTTTCTCACCCTCCAATACATTTTCAAAATTACCTGTGCCTGGGAGTTCTCTGTGGGGATCAGTTCCCGGGAATCCAGCAGATCTTCCAGCAGCCTGTGCCATATTTGGGAAACCTTGCTTGTAGGCAGCATGCTCTCAGCATCCAAATAGAGCCGTGTTTCTTTGTCATGCACTGGTGCAGGAAAGTAAAGCTTCAAAGGAACAAAGTCTTCATCCTCGTCACTGCTCATATATATTCTTTTAAAGTTAGGTCTCACCAGTGGCGGTGGGCTGGAAAGTACCAGGGGCCTCATGGGGGTGTCCATGTCCTCAGCAAGAGCCTGACCGTGTGTCTGCTGCTAGCACAATGGCTTCTTTCCTCAATCACCTCCTCCTGGGTGGGTCCCAGGCCATTGGCCAGGGGTGACAGGGCATGTCGCTAGAGGGGTCACACGGCCACACTTGGGCATTCCCACTGGTGGTTGCCCCATTTCCAGGGTAAGCTGCAGCAGGCAGAAGTTCAATAACGCTACAGTGGGTGGCCCTGGGGGTGGTCAGGTGATATCCAGTGATGGGGTCAGGGGTCACTTGCGGTGATGTGGCAAGGGGTGGGGAGGCTGCCATCATGTCCAGTAATGTCCCTTCCGCTGGGGATAGTCAGGTGATATCTGGTGATGGGGTCAGGGGTCACTTCTGGTGATGTGGCAAGGGGTGGGGAGGCTGACATCATGTTCGGTAATGTCACTTCCACCATGCCCACTTCATTAAGTATGCAAGGTGACATCACTTCCGCCACGCCCCCTTCATTAATATAAATGGTATATGTCACTTCCACCATGCCCCCTCATTAATATGCATGGTGACACAGCACTTAAGCCACGCCCACCTCAATATGCAAGGTAGGTCCTTTTATTACTTCTGTTCTCAGTCTTTGTCTGCAGAGCTCTAAGAGTATAGGAGATACTGGTGGGCTGGAAATAGCCAACTGAGGTTTGCCTGCTGAATCAGGGCTATAGGCTGTCAGTGACTCTGCATCAGCTGTCGGCTGTGAATCCTGACAAGCCTGCAGCTCATTTTCCTGCCGGTCAGCTTCTGTTATCTCAAGGTTAGCTACATGAAGCTCCTCTTCTCCTCAGGAGTTCCCTTTTCCTGAGGAGACTTCGTGATCACTGAGCAGACTGACCCATGACACTACGTGTATTATTAAGCAAAACAAAGTACAGCTAGCTCATTTTTCTTTTTATAGATCAGTTACCTCTAATCCTTTTGTATCTCTTCTTCAGTCTTAAATACCACAGAATCCCAGGGTTTAGGTGTTCTATTATTTTTTGGTGTAGTGTATAGAGCCAGTTTGGTGTAGTGGTTAAGTGTGTGGACTCTAATCTGGGAGAACCAAGTTTGATTCCCCACTCATCTACTTAAACCTGCTGAATGACCTTGGGCAAGCCACAGTTCTGGCACAGCTGTTCTTGAAAAAGAGCAGTTTCTGTCAGAGCTCTCTCAGCCCCACCTATTTCACAGGGTGTCTGTTGTGGGGAGGGAAAGGGAAAGGAGATTGTAAGCCACTGAGACTTCCTTGGGTAGTGAAGGGCAGGGTATAAATCCAATCTCCTCCTCCTCCTCTTCTTCTCTCACCAGCTGCTGGAGTGATTGCAGACAATAGGATCTGGGGGCAAGAGATTTCTCTAATGTCAATAACATAAAAAATGAAGAAATAAAAGCCCTACTAAATCATCCTAGATCAGCTTCCTGCATCTCAGTGTTCAGCCAAGTGTCCACAGATGGGGCAGGAAGACAATATCTAAAAAGAATTCAAAATGTTTAGTTGTTAATACTTTTATTTTGAACTAAGTAAAGCATGAATGAAAAAGAATTACATAAGAACATTATCCCACATACAAATAGCAGATTTTAAAAATGGTAATTGAAATGTATGCATTTCTTAGATAAAGACCATAGCTCTATCTGACTGAGTATTATCTTCTGTGACTGGCAGCAGATCTTTCAAGCAAAAATCTCACCTAGCCCTGCTACCCAATACACTTTAAACTAAAGATGTCAGGCACTGAACTCAGGTCTTTCTGCTTGCAGAAAATGTGCTTCTGTACTGAGCTATATCCCTTTCCTGTAAAAAATGGTTAAGTTTATGTTAATGTAGTAGCACACAAAAATAGGTGGCAGGTTCCAACTAGGAAGCAATTTCTTTTGCAAATGCAAGGGGATGTCTGTTCTTAGGTGGTGCCTATTGTGTCACATGTTGATATCACCTAAAACAAAACTTGGATCCAGTGAAGCAAGGCTCTGTTTGCCACAATAAGACTGGTTCTATGAAAAAAGCCCACAGGAAAAGAGCCCACAGGAAAAAAAACCCATGGCCATAAATGTTTACAGGAAAAAAGCCTACACGGAAAAAATGCCCACATGGAAATAAGTCCACATGGAAAAAAGTCTACGGGGGGAAAAGCCTATACATAAAAAGCCCACATAGAAAAATACCATGTAAAGCGCCATAAATATTTATAGTTATGGATAACTACTCATCTCCAGTTATGAGAATGAACAGGTATTACCTATATTTTCTATTGTTATTTTAGGATTAAAACGTCATATTCACATGCAACAATTTGTGTTGTGATTTTATCAAATATAATTAAATAATAATTTTGCTATGTTATTAGTAAATGACTTCATTACTATACAAAAGTGGCCTGAATGAAGAGGGCTTTAATACTCTGGAGTGTAAAGGCTTGGAAGGCAAAATACAGGAAATAAAAGTGACCATTTAGTTATCAACAAACTTTATTAAGAAGGAAAAACAATAACAAAAATTAAACTATATAGAAATATTTTAAAATTAAATTAAATAGTTTAAATTTCTTAATTTACTATTTGTCAACATTTGTAATGTTGGTATGAAGTAATTTCTAAAGTACAGACAGAAAGATGTTAAATTGAAATATGTATGTACTATCTAGTATACACAGCTTTTGAACAACTATATGATTCAAATTCTTCAAATAATATTATTTACTTATTTTGTTATTAAAAATTAAAACCATAAGATAACATTAAAATAAGTTGTTTTCCTAGCTCGATTTCCCTTTACTTGTAAGATAAGAAGTTGATTGTGGTCAGAGACCATAATACAACCAATATAGTTAATATAAACAGCTATCAAAGCAATGATAAAATAATATGTCTTCAATTACATTTATAAACATTAAAATATTAAAAATATTTACAAATTCCAATACAGATCAAGTAAAAATTAAATCTAACCAGTTAATTATGGTCCCTCCACTCTCTCCTGATACAATAGGCTAACCAGCCAAATTTAGCCACCATATGAGTAATATTCAGATTTTTATCTGCCAACATAATTGAAAGGAAAGCCCCCCTGCTGTGCCTTGGATGTGATTTAAGGGCCCCGTCCACACGAGCGAGATAAGCCGGACAGGAAGTGACACAAATTTGTGCCGGCGCAATTTGAGCCGCTTTTGCAGGATCACACAGGTCCATGGACCTGTGAGGGCGAACTGCCGCTGCGTGATCACACACAGCCGTGGGCGAGTTGGTTTTTTTCCCCCGGACGTTTCCAGTGCGCTTATCTGCTTCTACAAGGATCGATGACTTGCCTCTCCACCCTCAGGGTCATCCGATGATGCGCATACTAGGATGGGAAGGAAAACCCCCCAAAAAGCCCGCTCCCCAAAGCCACTTGTTTGCGCTGGTGCGATCACACCAGGAAAGGTCAGTTCTGGGCCGTCGCAAACCATTTGAGACTGCCTTTTCACTGGTAGCTAAATAAGCCGATTCCCCACCAACTCAAAGCGGTTTGCAACACTTTGACACCGGCTGCAGAACGCTTCCCAGAGGTGCTTGTGTGATCGCGCCACTTTGAGCCGGTGGGGAATCGTCCTTCTTGTGTCGCAAATGGGTGCATATGATCGCGCCCAAGGATGGGATTTATAAATATCTCTATGTTGTGTTGATAAATTCTACAGTCAAAGAAGACATGTCCCAACCTTTACTTGTATTTTAACAAATACAGTGTGGTACGCACAAATCCAAATAAGGTGTGTGGGGGGGTGGCAAGTAAAGCACAGACAGTGTATGTACAGAGTGCCCAAAAGAACCAGTGCATGTACAGAGTGCTAATCAGTACCAGTCCAATGTCCTAGTGCCCAGCAAAGCCCAGTGCTTTCCCTTAAATGCTTTCTTTCCCCCCTCCATTGAAAACAATGGTGAATGGAGGAACCTTCTTTGGGCACTCTGTACATGCACTGGATCTTCTGGGCACTCTGCACATGCACTGGTTCTGCTGAGCACTCTGTACATCTGCTGGCTGTATTGGGCATGCAACCCTCCCTTGCTTGGATTTGTTGAACTGGCATTGCCACAGTGGCACTGGCTCTGCTGGCCATTCTGTACATGCACTGGTTCTGCTGGCCTTGGAAAAACCCCACTACCTTCAGTTTCTACTGCAGAGACTTTCTAGTTTCACATCAGTCCTTGGGTTTTTTGCTGGATTTTTTTCACCATTGGAACCAAGGAGAATGGGGGCATCTTTTTGGGAGCCAATAGAATTGGACCCTTGGTCCAACTTTTTGAAACTTGGGGGTCTTTTGAGGAGAGGCATCAGACACTATGCTGAAGTTTTGGTGCCTCTACCTCAAATCCCCCCCCCAATCCCTGGATACCCCAGATAGATTTCCCATTGACTATAATGATCCCATAGGGATCAGGATTTCTAGGGGGAAAATCCGAATCCAAATACCATACCGATATTGAAATTTCAGTTTTTTCAAGAATCCCAAATATATTTGAATCTGTACTTTGATCACATTATTAAAAGAGAAGAGTCACTGGAAAAGGCAATAATGCTAGGAAAAGCTGAAGGCAGCGGGAAAAGAGGAAGACCCAACTTGAGATTGATTGACTCAATAAAAGAAGCCATGGCCCTCAGTTTGCAAGGCTTAAGCAAGGCTGTTAACGGCAGGACATTTTGGAGAATGTTGATTCATTGGGTCTCCTTAAGTCAGAAGTGGCTTGACACAGCTTGACACAGCTTCACAAACACACACACACACACACACATACACACACACTTCACAGAAAATCATTAATGGATCTAACACAAGGATTTGTTTCTTCAGGACTACTTTTTTACTCATATCAAATGTATTCATATTTAATATATGGTTAAAACTCATATAAATTATTGCACTTATTTAATTAAATAGAAATCTTATTTTTTTTAAAAAAAAAGTTGTGACAACAATATGATAGGTTAGAATTTGGGCAGATTTGCAAGCATAGCATATTCATCATTGTGGCAGGTTTCATAACCCTGGTAACTATGTGCACATCTGGAATAGGTTGTAATGTTAGCCTTATTTTGTGATTAGGATTTTCAGTGACAATGGAAATATTTCTGATTTGCCATACTTAAAAATAATACTTGCAATTTTCTAAGGCATTTTCTGGAGCCTTTTTTTTTTTGCAGGATTACTCTGCATAACAATTATAATGCTTGCTTCACATCACATGCTTGCTTCATAGATTTTTCCAGGTGATGAATTACTTCTTTAATTGTATCTCTGAGTATTTCCTACTGCTTGTGGTATCCCAAACAGCCAATAGGCTTTTCCTAGAAAGGAAGCCAACCTGCTTCTACTCTCTAAGCCAGGGGTATCAAACTCATTTGTTTTGAGGTCCATATCTGACATAAATGAGACCTTGTTGGGCCGGACCAGGTGTGTCATGAAATGTAATGCTGGGTAGCAAAGATATAAACTTTATAAGGGACACAAACACAAAGGGTTTTTTTACTTAAAATAAAAACATGCTTAAAACATTAGCACCCTTGCAATAATTTGTTTATTTAACAATATCTGATAGCTGACACCTCTTGATCTGAATTACTGAGTCAAAATGCATGTTTGACACCCCTGTTCTAAGCAATAGATTATGCAGAACATTTACCACAATTACCTCCTGTTTTATTAATGAATTCTATCCACAGGTTATTGTCCTTCTTTAATAAATGATAAGTAACAATGAAGCTAGTAAATGTAATATAAAATGGATTCTACAAGTGGAAAAGATTGGATGCATTGGTGACCTCATTGGGGTCCAGGTTTTTTTCTTAAAAGAGTTGTTTCGCTTGCACCTGCCTCCCTTTCAACTCAGCTCTCAGCCTTTTTTCTGGCCAGCAATCTATCCCCTGTGCAGCTCTCAGTTGTGGGGACGTAGCAGAAGCCCTACTCTTGCATTTTCTGCCCAGCTCGGGGGCTGGTGTTGGGGGGGGGGGTCACTGTGGAGGTAACAGCAGCCAAGCACTCCCACAAATATAGACTATGTTGTTTTATTGTGCACCAAGGCTATCAGACACTTATTTTCTATCTCCACTCATTTGCCTGCCCCTCATCACTCCAAGAAATGGAGTCTTAAACATGGTACAGATGAATAGAAACTGAAAGCAGAGTGAGGCCACTGACATCTCACCACTACCAGAAAAGCTGTCAGATCTGGTATGTTTAGTCTGCATCTTAAAGTCACAATAAAATTTACAGGGATTAGTTACTCATATGATTAATAAATGAGGCATGTTAGAACTTAATTTTTTAATAGTTCTATTTTGGATGCACATCCCTAATGGCCACACTTTCATACTTGTTCCCATTTGATGAGAATTTCAATGGTAACTATTGGGGTTTAGCTGAAGCAAGGTGAGCATAATGTGTTTAATGAAATGCTTTCTTCCTCCATGTGAAATACACTTTTTTAAAAATGTTCCTGAAGTTACAGATCAGGGAAAGAAGCAGTGACAAAAAGATAGCAAATTCACCATGAAACACCAAGCAAGAGAAGCATGAATTTTGCAGCCCTTTCATTTCTTTTTTAGTGGGTAAAAATTCAGTACAACTCTTGTAGTAATAATCTGAATGTAGCTGAAAGTCACTTATTTGTCCAAACCAGATGGAAAAGAAATTAAATATTTGAATGAACCTCCAGGAAGCAAACCCACCATGTTTTAATAGCCTGCATTTATCTCTATATGTCACTCTGTGCTATTATTTGGATATGGACAGCCCGGTGATTATTTTCTCATGTTGCTGTTTTATTAAAACACATTAACTTGTATAACTTTATTAATGTCACTTGCAATCTGATGTTTAGGGGTTACCTAACAGCAGGTTAGGCTCTGATTTCTTTGTTAGAAGAAAAGGTCCAGGAGCAATAAATAAATAGCAGCATGTCCTAGTAAGGATTTTTTTTTGTCTCAGCTGGAGTGAATTCAATTGCCATGGCAGAGAAAAATTGTTGACTAAGGCTGAGGCTGGGGAAATTGACTAATCAGATAAAGTGGAACAGCAAGCCTATCTCACTTGTGAACTCCTTACAGGCAGGAGGGGGGGAGTAGCACCTCACAGGCACTTCAAATTAATTAATTTATTTCTCCACCAGCCACAATTCAGTGGTGTGCCTCTGACATATTTATTGATAGTGAACAGTCTACATCCTTTCAGTTTTCATAGCATTATGTAGAACCAGAAGTAAAAGGTATTTTCTTAAACTATGAACTGGTATTACCTTGGGGCTCAGACAAAAATAGCCTAGCTATTGATAGTATTGGAGAAAATATCTATAAATCCCATACTGTGGAAATGATATTATATTACCACTGTGAGACATAGAATATAGATTGGTGGTCCAGCACTGGTTGCTAATAGATCATGTTTTATGAAATGCTTCATTAAACGCTTATATAATTACTTCTCAGTCTACAAAGCAAAGAAAACCAGCTAATTTGGAAACTGCAACTGTTCCTGCAATGTTGCATGCTTTCAGCAACTACACAGCAGATCTTCTGTGTACTCCGCATTAGTGCTTATGCTTTCTTATGTATGTTTATAAATAGAGAATGCTTGCATGAATATGTGAAAATCTACAGTAGGCCAAAAATCAAGGATACCATACTCAGGCCCTAGGACAGCTAATCCCACTCCAATTTGATAAATATGATGTGCTTGAACCTCTCCATGTTGCCAGCCTCTTTCTTGCCTCCACACCTGTCACCACAGCAAAATAAAATGAAGCAACCCTGAAACAGCAGAGATGCATATGGCCAAAGAGCCCATCAAAAGGCAACAAAGTTGGCAAAAAGGGACCTTTGGTACCAAGCAAGTGCACCTGCAATTTGGAGGCTAAGGGGCGAAGAAGAGCAGAGAAAGGCCAAGGGGACCAAGATGTCATCAGCATTACAAAGAAGGGGGCCTAAGGCCCAATCTACACCTCTCCTCTGAAGTAGTTTGACTGGTGTTGTTTTCCTACACTCATTTCACACTGGTTTAAAATTTCACTTGGTTTTTTTCCCCCGGGTCTGAAGAACAGTAAGCAACAGGATCTGTTTAAAGCAGTGTAATGCTAGCCTGACCACAAAAGGACAATTAACGAATGTAGACAGTGATTTTTAAACTAGAACAAGTATGGTTTGAAACTAGAAACAGGTGTATATGGGTGGGGTTTTTTTTTAAACTAGAATGATTCCAGTGGGAAAATCAGATGCAGATTTGACCTAAGACAAGTCAGGGCAGAGTTCTACCTGCCATCAACAATGGAATTCTCCTACTCGTATGCAGGCTGTGTACACAGCTAAATCCAGGCACCTAACCTTGGTTGAGTGTGGAGTGTGAATGAGGCTAGCCTAGGATGCCTAAGTGAAATCTTACCTTGGACTCTCTGTATCTGTTCAGTGTTGGATATGGGCTCACACCCTGCAGCCTGGCTCTGTGGCCTGATTAATCCTGGGGCAAGGGGAAAAGGGGCCACATGTACAATTTTGCACCGGATGCCATCTTCCTGTTGGATGTTCCTTCCACTCCAAAGTAGATTTGCATGGTTTCTATAGCTTTTAATGCAATTTTAGGGCCAAAATTTAGATTGATTTTTGTTAAAAAAAACCCTCTTTCCCTGGGAATGTACTCTTGAATTGGGTGGAACTTACCTCTGAGTAAACCAGCTTGGGATTGCTTCCTAGGGTTGCCAGCCTCCAGGTGGGGCCTGGAGATCTCCCACTTTTACAACTGATCCCCAGCTAACAGAGATCAGCTCCCCTGGAGAAAATGGTTGCTATGAAGGGTGGACTCCATGGCATTGTATTATGCTGAGTCCTCTGCCCTCCACAGGCTCCACCGTCTCCCCAATCCACCCCCAGAATCTCCAGGTATTTTCCAACAATGACCTGGCAACCCTATTGCTTCCAAAATCAGTTAAACAACAGCCAGGACCCACAATACACGTGGGGGGGGGGGAGAAGGAGCTTCACAGAGTGGAGGCAGCAGCCACAGATGAGTCTTCTCCCCCACCCCACCCCGGCACCCACGGCAAGCCTGGGCCCACCAATCCTTCCCCCCCATCCCACCCTGCACCAACAGTGAGGCCTGAGGCTTCTAGCCACCAGGCCCACCAATTCCCCCCCATGGGCACTGGTGAGGCCTGAGTAGCTCTCTCCATGCCCACCGTTTCTCTCTCCCCCCCACAGGCACTGGTGAGGCCTGAGCGGCTCTCGCCAGGTCCGCTGCTTCTCTCCCCCCCAAGGGCACCGGCAAGGTCTGAGTGGCTCTCGTCATGCCTGCTTTTTCTCTCTCCCCCCTACAGGCACCGGCGAGGCCTGAGAGGGTCTTGCCAGGCCCGCCACTTCTCCCCCCCCCATGGGCACCAATGAATTTTACAGAAAGACACATTGAGATGAAAACAGCTTTACCATGTTCTGCCTTTCCTGTGCCCCTAGTGGCTGCAGTGCATAACTGCATTAGAAGGAAAATAAATGGAAATGAAGGCAGCATGGCTCTGACTTCAGGGACCCAGAAAATTTTGTCACCTCAGCCTTCCTTTGGTGGCCCTGGGGCAAACTATTTAGAGTGCATTACACTAGTCTAGTCTTGATGTTACCATGGTGTGGATCCAGGTGGCCAAATAAGACAAGTAGGCAGCCATTTTATGGGCTAGATTGAGTTTATTATTTATTATTTATTTATTATTTCATACTTTTACCCTGCTCTCCCTGCAAACGGGCTCAGGGCGGGTTACAATATGGGGGCACAGTTGGAAGTTGGAGGCCCAGGTAGCAGCCGCTGCCAAAGCAGCCTTTTTCCATCTACGGCTGACGAGGCAGTTGGCTCCCTTCCTCGAACGCGATGACCTAGCCACAGTGATCCATGCTATGGTCACCTCACGTCTTGATCACTGTAACACTCTCTACTTGGGGCTGCCCTTGTCCCAGATCCGGAAGCTGCAGCTGGTGCAGAATGCTGCGGCCAGGTTGCTGATGGGTCTCTCTTTGCGGGACCACATCCGACCTGTGCTGCAGTGGATGCACTGGCTGCCTATAGCATACCGGATCAGGTTCAAGGTGCTGGTGTTAACCTTTAAAGCCCTTTATGGTCAGGGGCCCACCTACTTGAGGGACCGCCTTTCCCCATATAGGCCCCAGTGGCTACTGAGGTCAGGAACTCAAAATCGCCTGACCTGCCCCGGGCCAAAAGAGGCTCGGTTGACTTGCACCAGGGCCAGGGCTTTTTCGGTGGCGGCTCCCCACTGGTGGAACGAGCTCCCGGATGACATCAGGGCCCTGCGGGATCTATTACAGTTCCGCAGGGCCTGCAAGACGGAGCTCTTCTGCCAGGCTTTCAAATAGGAGCTGCCATTGGAGAGAAAGCGGATGATACCATCACCCTGGCCCTGTTGGTTGCATCCTGCTGCCTATGCCCACATGAATGATCTGAAGTCGCCATCTTGTGTACTTGTAATGTAGTGTTGGTTTTAAAATGTTTTATATTATAAATCTGTTTTATCTGTTTTATGTTGTTAGCCGCCTTGAGCCGGTGAAAAACTGTCAAGGCGGTATATAAATTAATTAAATAAATAAATAAAATAAATAAATAAGTTGGAGTTGGAAGAAAGCATTTTTTTTAGTTGCACTAACTTGCTTCTTCAGCAGTAATGCTGGATCCAGTATAACCACAGGCTCTTAAGCAAGTCAGCAAGGATCAGCTAAATCCTCATCACAAGTGGGAAGCACAGTGTCCTTCAAGAGCTCTGCCTTCCCAACCAGCATCACTTCTGTCTTGTCTGGGCTCAGTTCCAATTTGTTCATTTTCAGCTATTTGACTGCAGCAATCATGCAGTAGCTCAAGACATCACTGGGGGATTTAGATAGAGAGATACAGAGCTCGGTTCAAAAAATGGAAACAAAACAAAGAAAGAATGTTTGCATTTAATTTGAAATAGACATTAGCTGGAAGGGTAGAATAGCAGTGAAGTTATACTTGTACCCTGATCATCCATCTTTCTTGTCTGGTAATGCCCATCCATACAGTGGAAAGTCAGATTTGCTCTAAAACACAAAGAAGCAGGACATTTCCAGGCAGCAAATGCTAGAGGATGTACTGATCCTATTATTTGGAGTGGATTATTTATTTATTTATTTATTTATTGCTTTGGAGCAAAAATGCCATTTATCTACTTAATGCTAGTCCTGCTTTGAACAGGAAAAGCAGAGATAGAAGCACAAATGTAGCAGCCATCAGGGACCATTTCAGGCTGCCTTCATCCTATCAGTTTGTGTTAGCAACTGGTCTGGCTCGCAAGTTGAATTTAATGCAAAAATATAAATGCAATGTTTTGATTGGATTCAGTGACAGAGGGAGAGAGAGATCAGAAAGATCCAATTATTTCTGGTTCTATTAGCCTTGGTTACTAAGTTCACCACTAGAAATGCAACCTTCTTCCCTGCCTCTGTCTTTCCTTTGTCACTAGCTGAGTCCATGGTATGTTCCATGCTTATGTAGGATCATTTATTTATTTAGCCATCTGTTTACCACACTTCCTCCAAAAAGCTCAGGGCAGCATCAGTGCTATACTCAGTGTTGGGCAGGATTGGCTATACCCTATACTGTCTTGTCTTGTCTTTTTTGTAATTCTTGATTAATTTGTTCCTTTTATGGCATTTTATGCCATTTTATCACTATTGAACATTACATGTCACTAGGATATTCTTTGCAGTACAAAGGTCCTGCATGAGGAGTCAGTTTTAATTGAAAGTATGCCTACCACATTTCAACAAGCTATAAACTTGTTCCACATAGGGACAGAAGTCAGAAACTGTAATTGAAGCAGCTGAATCATCATTCAGCAGTATGCCTAACTTCTCTTCACCTCTTTTGTCTGTAGTTCTATATCTTCTGATTTCTTTATTTCACTACACATCATGGAAATTGGATTATGAGACTGGCACATGGTTAAGTGGTTTATTAATCTAAATTACCACTGGACTGGGAAGAAAAAATGTATTTAAAAAAATATAGCTTTGCATTGTTTGAGCATTTCATGTTCACCCGCCAGCACTCCTAGCATATTGTCAAGGTAATGAGACCAATTTATGCTTAAGCACAAAAAATATTTGTATCATTATAGTAAATAAATGCCAAACAGTGAATCTTAAAATTAATCTTAAAATTTTAATGATTTTTGGTGATTAACTAAGAATACTACATTTTTTTAAAGGAGTTGTTCTAATTTACTGCTTCAACTAAATCTCAAATAATAAATATAATGTATTCATGCTCTTCCCTCCAGGGATTAAAAAGTAAAAAGCAATATTTTAGCAGAATATTGACTTGGTTTGTTTAAGAACTAAGTCACAGTGCACCTGAAGCTGCATATAACACTTGCATTATTAGTTATATAATTTTAACTCTAACAGTTGCCAAAATAGTTCTCTTTCAAATACTTCAAAGAAAAGAATTCCAGATACAATCTCAGTTTTACAGAATACCCAATTTCCCTGTTCCTTTAGAAAGCATAGATAAATGATGTACAGTCTAATCCTCACCATGCCCCCCCCCAACTAGGAGCGAGTCAAGCTAAGTAAAATGAAGGCAAAACAGAATCCTAGAGAAGTTGTCAAAGGTGATGCGGAAGGTCCCAGGTGCTGCCTCTGGCATATCCAGTTAAAGGAATCTGAGGTACAAGGCCAGGAAAGGCCTCAGAAACTTTGGAGAAACTGCTGGCACTCAGAGTAGACTCTACTGAACTATGAGGTCGATGTCTGATTCAAATATAAGGTACTTTCAAGTGTTTCACAGAAAGAAATAATAACCTCTGGTTTTATTTCAGTAAACTGTATAGTTTAACAGTAATGATGGTAAAGCTCCATGTCTCAGTCTATTTTTTGCATACACAGGACTCAACTGTACCAACAGGAATATAGAGACAATTGCCACCCCAGCCGGAATAACGAGACAGACAACAGTTTGGAGTTAAACAAGGACCACTTTATTAACTATTTAAACAGAACATTGCAGCAACGGGCAAAACTAAGCAAGCTCTGGAACAGGCAAGGCAGGCGTCACTCTCTGACACGGCCTCCTTGCCCTTGATAAGGGCGGGACACCTAGCTCCGGTCTGAAGCCCGATACTTCTGGCTCATAACCGGCAGCCCAGCATGCTGGCACTCCCCCCTCAGGAGCGCCTACCCCAGCGGCTGCACAGACCAACAGGGAGGAGCCTAGCCTGAGAGGTTCCCAGAGGTGATCCCCATTCATCACCCCAGACCGCAAGGCCCTAGGGCAGATCCTGAAGATCACCTGTTCCCAAAAGGGATATGCTGTGAGGCGCTCACCGGTTCCATTTTCTTGCTTGCACAACCTGCCATGGGCAAGGCCAAGCCTCTGCTTTGGCCCTTGCACCCCACTCAGCAACCCAGTGCCAATCGGATCCCGTGCTGCAAGTCTGCTAAAAATATCTCGTTGCCCCTGTCAGAAAGGTGAACCCCGTCAGGTCTATACAGATCCGGAAACTGAGTCCATATATTGGGGTGTTGCAAATACAGTCCCAACCCCGACTCTATGGCTGACCTAATCTGGCTATTGGCATTATGCCTAGCCCTGTCCATACACCTGGGGTCTTCGGTATGCCACCATCTCAGGTGGGGGAGCATGGCTGACCACACTATCTTTACGCCGGGCCACATGGCTCTTACCTTCGCAAGGTCAGCCTTGGCCTGCAACACAAGGGTGACACCCTTGATCAGACCCAAGTCATTGCCCCCCAGGTGTATGACTAAAACATGAGGGGGAGGCCCTCGCCTCTCTTTAAACAACAGTGGCAGAAGCGTGGGCCATCTCATACCCCTCCTACCCAGCCACTCCACAGTTGCCACTTTGCTGAGGCCGAGCTGGGAGCCGAGCCCGATGAGCAGCCCAGAAGACCATACTGTGGCCGCAGATCGTGACCCTCCGTCTCTCCTGGCATCCCGCAGAGCCTGTAAAAAGAGCTACATTAATGACTGAAGCGACAAGAGGATAGGCTGGCTTACACATTGCATGGCCTGACATAGCCCTTGTAACAACGGGACTTCCAACGCCCAATCCTCTGGATCTCCGATGCACGGTAACCCAGGGCAGAGGCCGTTGAAGCAGCCCCAATCCTAAAAGAGTGTGTGCCGAAGCGCACCCCGCCTAGACCGAGCTGGACCAAAGCCCTCTGTGTAACGGACCAAAACTGGAATTTGGTAAGAGGGGTGCCATCCTTATGCTGAAACAGATAACTGGGAGCGTCACCCCTAAGTGCCAAAAATCGACCCAAGGCAGTGACTGGACACAACCTGGCCTCTGAGCACCTATCCAATTTAATGAAGGACCCCTTGCCCCTCTGGTCAGTCTTTGACCTCCACAGCCTGATCGTAACCTGGTAATTAAGAATGGACACATCTCTTTGCTCCAGGGCCGTACCAGAGACATCCCTGCGAGAGCCTGCTACCAATTCGCTAATCCTAAGTGCCCCAAAAAAGGTAATCAGCAAAGCCACATGGAATAGCTCGGCCTCATAGCCGTCACTACAACATACGAGCCACTGTGACTCCAGCCCCTGCAATACAGCCGGGGTCAGGGGTTCCCTATTGTCAGCAGCCCTGCAGGTCTCCCGGGTCCAACCCTCGAGCATCTTCCTAATACGAAAGTCCCCTGTTGCGTCCTCATAGCCAGAAGCCTTACTGGCGAATGCCAATGAGGAAAGCTTACTACGAATAGTGTGCAGAGCCAAACCCCTATTCCTAAGTGTCACACAAAACTGCATTAAGTGTGACACCGGAATAGGCCAGACCTGCCTGAGGCCAACTTCCTCCCTGAAGGTCATGAATTGCTTACCTGCCTTCATGTAAGCACTTCGGGTGGAAGGGGCAAGGGCAAGGCTCATTGCCCTGTCGGCCTCAGCCCTCCAATCTGCCACACCTCGACTGGCATGGGTGTTGGGAGCAGGTCGGCTTCTGGAGCCAGCTGACGAAATCTCTGCATCTGTTTGCAAGAGAGAGCGTCAGCCACCCCATTATCAACCCCAGGCACATGTCGGGCCCTAAACGCAATGTTTTTCTGCAGACATTGTAGAGTGAAGACCCAAACCAGAGCCATAACCCTGGGAGACTTTGATGTGAGTGTGTTAATGACATGCACGGTGGACTGGTTGTTGCACCAAAAATGGACGGACCGATTAGCAAGTCATCGGACCAAATCCAAACTGCGGCAACAATCGGAAAAAATTCCAGAAAGGTGAGGTCCTTGACCCAACCTGCCTGAAACCAATCCGCTGGCCAGTCCCCCGTGCACCAATGCCCTCTGAAGTAAACTCCGAAGCCCGAGGAGCCTGCAGTGTCAGATGCAATCTGAAGCTCCGCCTCGAGCAGGAGTTCCTCACGCCAAAAGGATACCCCGTTGTATGTAGCTAAAAATTGTAGCCATACAAGAAGGTCATCCCGCATCCCCCTGGTGACTCTGGTCCTGTGGTGTGGAAGATGGAGACCCCCCATAGACTCGCAAAGCCTCCTTAGGAAAGGTCGGCTGGGTGCAACAACCCTGCAGGCAAAATTGAGGTGGCCCACCAACTGTTGCAGTTCCAACAGGGTAATCTTCGAAAGCAACCTCGCCTCTGCCAACCGTTCCTGCAACACCTCTAACTTTGCCAGGGGCAGCCTACAGCATTGCCCGACAGTATCTATCTCTATCCCCAGAAAGATTAACGTGGTTGTCGGGCCCTCAGTTTTTTCTAGAGCGAGCGGAACTCCTAGCTCCTGAGCTAGCTCAATAAAACTGGACAACAAAAAGCGACATTGGCCCAACCCTTGCCTGCCCACCAGAAGAAAATCATCGAGATAATGGGCGGTACTACGAAGCCCCGTCCTGAATCTCAAGGCCCATTCCAAAAAGGAACTAAACCTCTCAAAAGCAGAACAGGACACGGAGCAGCCCATGGGCAGGGCCCGGCCCATGTAAAACTTACCCTCAAAGGCAAATTTGAGCAGCTCAAAATCCTCTGGATGGACTGGGAGGAGGCGAAAGGCTGACTTTATGTTGCACTTTGCCAATTCAGCCCCCCTGCCACAGAGGCGAACTACCCGCATGGCCTGGTCGAAGGAAGTATATTTAACTGAACATAACTCTCCCAGTATGGCATCATTCAGCGACTCCCCACGAAGGTAGGAGAGGTGATAAATGAGGCGAAATTCACCCAGCACCTTCTTAGGCACAATTCCCAATGGGGAAACTCTTAGGTTAACAACTGGGGGTGAATTAAATGGTCCGAGGACCCGACCTTCCCTGCACTCCTTATCTATCTTTTCATGAACCACATGCTCTATACCCAGGACCGATTTCAAATTCGGCCCTAAATAAGGAGCCCTAGTTCCCTGAAAAGGAATTCGAAATCCAAAAGTAAAACCGTGCAAGAGGTAGACCTGATCTAAGGCCCTGGGGTAAATGCTCAGCCAATGCCCCAAAACATCCAAATTAATCGGGCTGGGTCCTTTTGTCAGGAGGGGGGAAGAATTTCCCTTTGCCTCCAGGGCGCTTTCCCCCCTTACCACCCCCCCAACCCTTGGGAAGAGGGCAATGGAACAATGCATGGGGCCCGGCGCAGAGTGGGCACTTGTGTCGGAAGGAACAAGATTTCCGGCTACAGGTCCCCTGGGAGATAAACTCCCAGCAAAGCGGGCGTCGCTGAACCGCCTGCCCCGCCTGAATGCGGGGACCTGACTGCACATTAGCCTTCTTAATGGAGTGGCCGCTGTGCGACCGCTCACCCCATGCTGACCGGTTAGGGGACATAATCTGAACTGGGATGAAGTTTATCCCAACGCATGGCTGGGTTCATGGCAGCCCTTTGCCTGAATTCTTCATCATACTGCAACCAAGCCGGGCTTGGATAGTCCACATAGGCTTTATAAATGATGTCCAAATACTGAATCATCGCCGATGCCCTCCAAGGCTGGTGTCGCACTATGATGGCAGCGTAAATAAGGTAGCCAGGAAACCAGTTGGCCCAAGTCCTATCTACCACCCGCCGCTTTAAACGTTCTTTTTCATGGTCTTCTAAATTGTCTTTGTCCTTCTCCATCTCATGATAGAGAAGACCAAAGACATCTACATATTCCCCTCTAATGATTTTTTCCCTCATGGTGGTAGACAAATGATCTCCGAGTGGTAAATCTGTATCCCCGCTTGGTATAGCTCCAGGTGGCACGGAGTCATAAGACAAACCACCCCAGCCAGAGTATCCTGCACTTGGCGCAGGGGAACCCCAAGCTGAAAAAGATGGAGCATGAGGTGAAGGGTATGGCCAAAGAGAAGGAACAGTGTGAGCCGCAGCAGAGCCCTGACCAGGGCCCCATGGCCATTGCCAGACAGCTACAGCCTCCTTACCTCCGTGCTCCGAAGGAGCGGTATACAATGCCATCTGCTGACTCCCAGAGCCTCGCCCAGGCCTCTCTGATGACGACTCCCCTCCATGTCCAAATGCGGCAGCCTCCTTGCTGTCTTCCAGAAAAGCCAGACAAGCAAGAACCTGGGCTTGAAAAGAGAAGTTAGATCCCCCGCCAGCCGTAATGTTGCTATGATGCACGCCACGCTCCCTTTCCAGAGCCGCAAGACGCTGCATGATAGCCACGTTTACAGGATCCTCGCCATCATCCTCATCAGATGGGATAACCGGATCTGGTTGAGCTGGAGGCCTTTTGGGAGCAGGATGCTTCCCCTTATCTTTTCCTTGTCCCTTCTTAGGAGCCATATGAACCTGTTATGTAAATTAAATACTGATAATTAATTTCAAAAAACAATTTACCGCCTAATACAAGAGAGAGAAAATGGCCGCCAAACAGCTTATATAAAATGGTCGCCACCGAAGGCAGCAGACACTCTCAAAATGGCCGCCCTAAGTTACTAGGCCCTTGTTACACCTAAGATGGCCGCCAAGCAGGGGCCCAGGGAATCCAAGGCCTGATTAATACACAAAATGGCTGCCAGCAATGAAGCACCGGAAACACAAGTTACCCCCAGGCAAAAGAAAAATGCCACGGAGACTGAGGCATGAAGAAAAAGACTGTGCATTTTGAATGTTTCCCCCAATGAAGCCTCAATGCCCCAGGGGACAAACACAGCTGGCACGCCGGAAGCCTCTATAGCACCCAGTAAGGCCGCCTCCACCACTCAGGCAAAAATTCTAGGTTGGGGGGGGGGCAGAGACGCGCACAATGCCCCAGCCTCAGTCACTAACTAATGACCAGAGACGAGAGGAGGGCTGCCGAGCCTCTGTCTACCCCGGTTGATGGGCCCGACGCTCCTCGGAGCAACCGCCGTGGCCGCACCCTAACGGGGCAACAAACTGGCCCGTTAAGAGGGGAGGGGGCGAAGACGCGTGCTCTCAACGCGGCGTGGGGGGGCACCAAGATCCAAAGGCACACAACGATCCCCTCGCCTCCACTGCTAAATGGCCGCAGGCCACAGAGGAAATCAACCGCTGAGCCACCAATTCCCGGGAGAACTCCCGCTGCGAGGGGGGAAGGGGGGTGCAGCGCTCCGAGCCGACGCAGCCCCGACCACACCTGACACTGCCCTCTGACACCCCAGAGGGAAAGGAGATCCAGGAGCAAACATCCACCGCCACTCTGGACTCAACCCGGGGGGGGGGGGACACCACTGCTGCCTCACCGGATCAAGGAAGCCAAAGATGGGGCCGGAGCTGTACTGCCAAAGGCCGCCCTTCTGTCAATGGTGGGGGGTGGAAGCTTTGAAACGCTCCGTACTCAGCCTCCCTGGCACGAAGGCTGCAGCCCCAGGCTCTTTAATCTCACTCTCTCCCGGCCTCGACGTCACTGCCGGGGAGATATCCACAAATGCGTGCTCCCTCAAGCGAGCACACGGAGCAACGGCCAAGGCAGGAGCGGGGCACAGGCTCTTATAGAGCAAGCCCCGCCCCCGCCTGCTCCGAGACGCGCGGTGGCGCATCAGTTGCTGCCTCACGTCCGGCGAGGCGGCAAAGCAGCCCCCGGGAGCCACGGCTTTGCCAGGTGCCTGGGAGCTCAGTATATATAGTTTAGAAACCCTGTGTGTGTGTGGGGGGGGGGAGTGTACACACCAGAGAATTTATGAATAAAGTGTTGCTTTGAGAACAAGCAGATCCAACCTTGCATCTTTTCCAAACTCACGTTCCTCATGTTCCATTCAGAACACCTGTGTATGCTGGAGAGAAATATAGAGTTCTTGTAAGTATGGGGTGGTTTACACCGAGCCACACCTTCCTTATAGAATAATAGGGTGTTAAAGGTAAAAAGTGTTTGGATTCAGGATACCATAAATTTCACAGCAAATGTGGTAAGGCAAACAAACTTCCAGTTTTTCAGCATCACAATCAGGATCGAGCCAAGGCTTGGCTATCCTCCCCTTAACCGCCGTTCAACTTGAATGCAGTAACTGTGGGGGCTAAATTTAGTTTCTTCACAATTGAATTGTGAGGCAGTTTTTGACCCTGACTGGGATACTTGCTTCTTAAAATTTCTTGTTCCTTGTTTGCATCATTGTTGCCATGCACTCGATTTTTAATTTAAATAGCTAGCAACCAAAAATAAAATCTTTTTTTAAAGATATGCAAGAGGTGCTGGTGGTGGAGGAAAGTGCAACTTTCATCAGCCTTTGAAAAAAAACAAAAAAAAACAGACACCTGCAACATGCTGATGATCCAAACAAGTTGGCAGCTATAAATATCATTATAGACTTAGAAGAACACTAAAATGTAATTTTTAAAAAAATAACCACCACACAGTGTCTGTTTATGAGTGGAATAACTGCTTTGCTTACATAATCAATTAGATGGGAGGGAAGGAGAAATACAGCTCCCATCAGGCTTTGCAAAATGCACCTGAGTAAAATGCAGCTGATTGCATTGTACTGTTCTGTTTGAAAAAAAACAAAACCCTATGCTCAAGTGCCAAACAACCCTTCCAAACCCTTCAACCGTTTTGCAACTGTTTAACAGAACGTAAGTCAAACCAGCAGGTGCCTGAATGTTCCTAATAGGAATGGAAGTGAAGAAGAGTAATGTTTGTGTAATTCTGTAAGCAATGCTTCTGCAATTCTCCTCATCTACACTTCTACCAAATTCTAAATTACCTGGTTTTCTCTTGAAGTGAAATTTATATACTGTTTTGGGTTTTATTTGGTGATCATGCATGGTTTGTACTAGCTTTCATTCTTGGTGTGATTATACATACAGTTGTATCAAGATTCTTTATCAATTCTCAGATGTGCATGTACAAATCAACAAAATGCAATAATTTTTTTGAACATTCAGACATATCATTTATTACATGGCTTTTTATGCATTTGTTACATAGAGGTAGGAGAAAGATGCAAATGAACAGAAGGAACTGAAAGCTGTACCGGTTCTAATTTCCAAATTAATTTAAAAAATCCCCTCCAGTTAAACTAGAATTTTTAAGCATGTAGCACTCAATGAACTTCTGGAATCATAAAGGAACAGAATTTGGGAAAACCACCGAATTCTAATTTCTATTCTTGTGACATAATAAAATGGCAGAATACTCTCTAAAGGAAAAGGCTATTCCCAGCACCTTAATGATATCACATCCTTGAATCTACTACCATGCAGCCATTTCAGCTCTTGAAAATGGTGCAAGGGGGAGCCAGAAGTCCTCATCCCCCTGTGCCACAGTCCTCAGCATGATTAGGCCCTAGCCCCAGGCACTCATTCAAAGAAGACATGAGACAATATCTTTGGGTTTAACTAGTTTATTTAATTGATTTAACCAATCTGTGCCATTTCAATATATTAACATGTTTACACATGTTAACGTATTTACATAGGCTGTGATAAGGCAGCCTGCTCATGGCTACCTTTCTGGCAGACCTACCGATTACTCCAAATACAGCCAGTGTCTTCTACTGGCTTTGTTTATCATCATCTGCACACAAAGTGCTGAAATGTGCCCATTCCCATCTCCTGCACCTGATGCACTGCACAGCCACTACCAGGGTTGGCAAGATTTTGCTCAGGACCAAGGTCTGCTCCTTCCCAGTCACATCCTGCTGCACAGCCAGGGATGCGCTGTTCTGGACACACCTTCCACCACTTGGATGTCTCAGGGTTCTTGCTGATTATCCCTATTTATTGTGATCAGCCTGCCCAAATCCTCACAAAATTAGTTATGGCCTACACAGTTAATGACCAAGAGATTAGATTTATACCCTGCCCTTCACTCAGAGTGGCTTAAAATCTCCTTCCCTTTCTCTCCCCACAATAGACAGCTGTTCTCTCAAGATTGGTTCTCTCAGAGCTCTCTCAGACCCACCTATCTCACTGGGTGTCTGTTGTAGGGAAGGGAAAGGGTGGTGATTCAGTTGCAGAGCTTCCTGGATGACAATTCTGTGCTAGAACCGTTTCAGTCCAGCTTCCAGCCAGGTCATGGGACGGAAATGGCACTGGTCACCCTCACGGATGACCTCCGGTGGCATCTGGATTGGGGCGGCATGGCGGGGCTGGTGTTGTTAGATCTGTCGGCCACATTTGATACAGTCAACCACCAGCTACTGATCCACCGCCTCGCCAACACAGGGATTCAGGGGCTTGCCTTGCAGTGGCTTGCCTCGTTTCTCCAAGGTCTTGGACAGAGAGTGGCACTGGGGGAGCAGATGTCCCAGAGGCACCCACTAGTGTGCGGTGTGCCACAGGGGACAGTGCTATCCCTGATGTTGTTTAACATCTACATGTGCCCTCTTGCCCAGATTGCCCGGAGGCATGGGCTGGGTTGTCATCAGTATGCTGATGACACCAGCTATATCTGTTGATGGGTGGCCAGTCCGTGGCTAACCCAGATGACTTGGAGCCGGCGCTTCAGAATGTGGCGGGCTTAGGCTGAGCCGACTGAAATTGAATCCAATGAAGACGGAGGTCCTGTGCCTGAGTCGGAGCGGATCAGGGGTAAGGATCCCATTGCTGGCCTTTGGGGGGCGCCATTGGTGCCAGCGCCAAAGGTCCAGAGTTTGGGAGTGCTCCTAGACCCCTCGTTAACGATGAAGGCCCAGGTAGCAGCCACTGCCAAGGCAGCCTTTTACCATCTGCGGCTGATTAGGCAGCTGGTTCCCTTCCTTGAACACAATGACCTTGGGACGGTGATATATGCAATGGTCACCTCAAGGCTGGACTACTGTAATGCTCTCTACTTGGGGCTGCCCTTGTCTCAGCTCCGGAGGCTGCAGCTAGTGCAGAATGCTGCAGCCAGGCTATTAATGGGTCTCTCAGTGCAGGACCACATCCAGCCTGTGCTAAGGACACTGCACTGGCTGCCTATAGCGTACCGGATCCGGTTCAAGGTGCTGGTTTTAACCTTTAAAGCCCTGTATGGTCAGGGGCCTGCCTACCTAAGGGACCACCTTTCCCCGTATATACCCCAGAGAGCACTGTGTTCAGGCACCCAACACTGCCTGGCTCTCCCTGGCCTTAGAGAGGCTAGGCTGATGACCACCAGGGCCTTCTCAGTGGCGGCTCCCTACTGGTGGAATAAGCTCCTGGAAGACATCAGGGCCCTGCGGGACCTTATGCATTTCCACAGGGCCTGCAAAGTGGAACTTTTCCACCAGGCTCTCAATTAGGAGCTGCCACTGGGGGGGAAGGGGGCCCTTGGTTAGCGCCAAAACAATCTACGCACACAAGCCTGTTGGTCGTGGGCCTGGAAACTGCTGGCTTGTATTGGAAGTAATATTGCCCGCCATATCTGGAGGATGTCTGTGACTCCTGTTTTAGGTTTTAGCTGTGATTTTATATGTATACCGATTAATGTTGTAAGCCGCCTAAAGCTGGCTCATGCTGGCTAGGCGGGATATAAATCCCAATAAATAAAATAAAATTAAATAAACTGTAAACTGCTCTGAGATTCCTTCAGGTAGTGAAGGGTGGTATATAAATCCAATCTCTTCTTCTTTCTTCTTCTATGGGGATGACACCCAGCTATTTCTGTTGATGGGCAGCTGACTAGATGCCACTCCTGTGAATTTAGCTGAGGGTTTGGAGGCTGCGGTTGGGTTGTTAAAGCAGAGCCAGCTGAAACTGAATCCAGGTAAGATGGAGGTTCTTTGGCTGGGTAGGGGAGAACTATGGTTAGATAGTCAACTCCTGGCTCTTGATGGGATGTCCTTATCACCAGCACCATCTGTCAAGTGCCTGAGTGTGACTCTAGATGCCATCTTGTCCATGAAGGCCCAGGTCACAAAGGTTGCCAAACTGGCATTTTCCCAACTTTGCCAGTTTAGGAAACTAGCTCCCTACCTGTCTTGCCCCAACCTAGCCACAGTAATCCATTCAACAGTTGTCTCCAGGATAGACTACTGTAATTCACTCTGAATGGGCCTACCCTTGAGCCTGACCCAGAAGCTCCAACTGATCCAGAATGCAGCCACCTGGATCTTTACAGGGACCCTATGGACAGCACACATTCAATCTGTGCTGCACAAACTGCACTGGCTTCCAGTGGAACACCAAATCCAATTCAAAGTCTTGATTTTGACCTTTAAAGCTATAAGTGGTCAGGGACCCACATACTCTCTCAATATGTCCCTGGAAGAGCATTATACTCTAGTAATAAGAGCCTCCTGGTGGTCCCCGGCCCTAAAGAGATCTGTCTGTCCTCAGCTAGGGCCAGGGCCTCCTCAGCCCTGGCCCCCACCTGGTGGAACTCTCTGCCAGGGAACATCCACGTCCTACAGGATTTACTACTTTTCTGTAGGGCTTGTAAGGCCTCTGCCCCACCAGACATGTTCCACCACACATTTGGTTGAGGACAGTGACAGTCTAGCACTCTCATACTTCAGTCTCCCCTTTTAGTCCTGCATATCCCCTCCACCCAGGGGGCTTGTGAAAATTACCGTCATCTTGGAGTTAGTGTTGTTTTTTTCTGACTGTTTTAAAGTATTTTAATGTTTTTAAGCTCAATTATATTGTACTTATTTATGATGTAAACCACCGTGAGCCCTGCTTGCAGGGAAAGGCAGCTGAAAAATTGAATGTAATAAATAAAATAAAGATTTTTCCTTTAGATTTATAAAAAATGTTCTTTTTTTAAATACATTTAATTCTCAATGGACCTTTGCAAAAAGTCAGAAAATTAAAAATGCTACAAGATTTCCTGTGACTGTTGAACAAGGAAAGTAGACATCTATGTTTTGGCAAATCCATCATTTCTATGCTTACTGAAAAATTAACCCAAGAACATCATAGGAGTCTTTTGCAAGGAAAGACCAAGGGATTACAGTAATTAATATGCACATTTTCCTAGGTTAGAATCACTGGCTAATTATAGTTTATTATCTGAAAGTAGATGGAACACATTGTGCAAAATATGAAAATGACTATTTCTGGCTTCATAAAACACAGCTTTTAAATCTATACAATGAATTAAGTTTAAGTCTCTGACGTTATTCATTTTAAGTAGATAAAACATAGGTTTTAATTATAATTTAGAGTTTTTTATTTATACTTGCATAATTCAAAAAGTATTTGGAAAAATGTGGATGAAGAGTAAAGAAAATTATTTTAAAAAAATGTTTTGAAGAAGGAAGACTCGACTAGAATTCTTCCTTGGTGGTCTCCCATCCAAGTACCAACCCTGCTCAGTTTCCAAAACCTTATGAGAGTAGGCTAAACTATACTATTCTACATCCCGTATGCATATGCACATATATATATATAACTATACACACACACATATAAACACACACACATCACACACATCTGTGTGTGTGTGAGAGAGAGAGACTGAACACTCTCTACTCAAGACAAGGCTGAACATGGCCATAGCACTCTGCAGGGAAAGGGGCCCTGTTAAAATGGTCTGTCCATGGAAGCTTGTGGATCCTATTGGATTCCAGCTTGCTTTGGGGGATTTTAGGATTTAAGACAGGTACTCTGTTGAGGCCTCTGTAGGATCATGGAATACAAAGCTCCTTGAATCTTTGAAGAAGGTTTTCCTTTATCAACCTCTTCCATCCTTGGGGCAGAACCAGGTTTCCTGAGTGACCTGAAGAGTGCTGGAAGATGTCTTGAATGGTACTGGTGGAAAACTCACACAGACACTGACAAAACATGCTGTAGAACCCATCTGAACATCTATGAAGTGGTGGTGAGAGCAGCAAAGAAATGTTCCTTCTATGCTGCTATTACATCAGCTAGTTCATGACTATCCTAATTTTTTAAGGTGTCTTGACATCTTTTGACTCCTAAACCTGAGCCTTTATTATCTCAGGAACAAGCAATTACTTTTGCAAAGTTTTTTTTGCTGATAAAGTATATCTGGAGTTCCCCAGCAAGTACTTCTAAGGTCTTCAACATCAAGCCTCAGTTTTTTTTTAAGTTGCTTGCTCACTGGTATCTCTCTCCTTAAAGACTCAGCCACTCTGATTCTATGAAAAGTCCTCTCTGCTGGAAGAAATGTGAATGTCTAGGAACCTATTATCATTGCTGGTGGGGTTGTGACCATGTTAAAAATTTTTGGCGAGAAATAGCACATCACATTAGTAAGATTACTTCACAAGAAATTTTTGTCACCCCTGAATTAATACTGCTGAACCTTCAGGGTAATTTGGGTCTGCAGAAACATGATACTCTTGGTGGCTGCTCGCCTTGCTATAGCCTCTAAATGAAAATCACAGTTGGATTGGTTGGATAAGATCTGGGACCAGTTTATTTTGGGCAAGTTAACTTTTAACACTTCTCAGTTCTCATCAGAGAACACACATTCTAAATTTGTTCAAATTTGGTTCCCTGCAGTACAATATCTGACTGCTCAGAAGGACTACCTGCCTTCAAGCCCTATCTATCTACACCACACTGGGTTTCATAGGGTGGCTGCTGTGGAACATTAGCAAGCAAACAGGCCTAGTTGAATCATGCAAGTCAAGTGATATCAAGTCATTCAGAGGTTGCTGCCAGGCCTAGGGTTGCCAGCCTCCAGATGGGATATGGAGATCTCCCAGAATTACAACTGAATTCAGACAACAGAACTCTGTCCGCTTGGAAAAAAGGACTGCTTTGGAGAGTGGATTCTATGGCATTATATTCAGCTGAGGCTTTCTCCCTCCCCAAACCCTGCCCTCCTCAAACTCCATTACAAAATCTCCAGGAATTTCCCAACCTGAAGCTGGCAACCCTAGCCTGGCCCCAATGACTCCTCCCTTAAAGGCCAAAATAGTCCTTAAAAGGACCCTGCCCTATCCTGCTCAGAACCCCAGACTGGAATACTGTGGTTGCATAGCAACAGCCAATGAAGGAATTCTTTGCTTAAAGCTACAGGCACCTCTTTAATCATTTTCAGGTTTTTAAACCCCTCAATGTAGGGTTGTTGGTTTTTTGTTTGTTTTCAGGTTTCACATTTTTATGCAAAGCTGGGGCTCTTTTCAGGTTTGTAGAAAGATGTGTCTTGGCCATCCACAGCTCCAGTCACTGGATTTAAGTATCCAAATATTTGGCCAACTTGGCTATTAGAATATAGACAACTGGCAACCTGCAATATCTGTAGGAGGGATCCCTTTCCCCTCTTAACCCATCACAGCTCCTGCTTTAAATTAAATCTAAATTAAAGCTAAGGGGGGAAGGGATCCCCCCATGAGGGGAAGGGATTCCACCTTCCATGGGGGAAAGGATCTCCCCTCAGCCTTCATGTTGGCCAGCACAGCATGGATCCTGGCCTTCATCTCTGGACCTGCTAAGGCTTCCAAAACTCCTCATTCTTACAGCTGTTGCCAGTGAGCTCAATGTAGTTCCCATCCTCTCACTCCCTCCACCAAAACTGATGCTGATGAGCCCAGCATGTCTTTGGACCTCCACTGCCAGGCCAGCTGCAACTCCCCAAATCCCACAACTTTCACAGCTGCCACAGGTGAGCCCCACATGGCTTCCACTCCCCCATCCATCAATGCCAGGAAGCCCAGCATGGTTTCTGGCCTCCAGCACTGGGCCTGTTGCAGCTCCCAGCATCCCCACCAGGCCCACCATGGCTCCTGCCCCCCATTGCTACTGAGAGTCCACCAACAGACAAGAGGAGGAGGAGGAATCAGAGACTGGACTTATACCCCTCCCTTCCCTGCCCAAAGATGTCTCAGAGCAGCTTAGAATCCCTTTCCTTTTCTATCCCCACAACAAACCCCTGTGACGTAGGTGGGGCTGAGAGAGCTCTCTTGAAAGCTGCTCTTGAGAGAACAACTCTGAAAGAACTTGTACTGACCCAAGGTCACAACAGCAGCTGCATGTGGAGGCTTGGGGAATCAAACCCAATTCTCTCAGATGAGAGTCATGCTCCTAACCACTACACCACACTGGCATTGTCTGTGCATGAGCAAGTAGAACTTTACTTTGGGGAAAATTTATTTCCCCCAATGAATTTTTTTTTTAATTTTAAGATTTTTCTGCAAACTTAGTGAGTCCCCCATGATTGGAGAAAAATCTCCTTTCTCTGTGAACCCGTTGCATGGATTTAAGTATGTGCAGATATACCAGTACTTGAGAAACAGATATATAGATTGTTCAGGAAGAATCTGTTGCTGTATGTATTATCTTTCTATGTTTTTTCTGCACAGTTTAACAGCTGGTTCCAGATTAGTACTTGGCAGTGGGGAAAAGAAAACTTCAACAGAGGCCCACAGGCAATCTGGTGAGCCCTGCAGCAGCTGACAGCAACCTGGCTTGGACAGCCTGGGTCAATACTGATCTGACCGCAGCCCAGCAGATCACCAAGAGGGCCAGGAGGAGAAAGCCAAGCAGAAGACTCTACAGGGGCAGGCCTGAGATGGTAGGGAAGAGGGCAGGCTAGACTAGGGAAGGCATCTAAAATGGGTTGTGCTTCAGCTTCTGGCCCAGGTACAGCTTGGGTAGTGGGGCTGAGTCTAGTTGGCAGGGCAGGGTTAGAGAATTTACCAGGCCAGGGAGGAGGTGTTGGCCTTAACCAAAGATCACAGTTCTGGGAAGGAGGAGGGCAGACTTGAGTGCTATAACCCTTGCTCTTACCACCTTCATAACTGTTCTGAGACTTGGAGAACCTCAAAGAGACACAGCACGATGGCAGATAAAAAGAACGTAGCCTCAGTGATGGAGGACCCTCTTACATATGTTCACATAGTTATTTTTCCTTAATAAAATCAGTCATTTTATTTATTTATTTATTTATTTATTTATGAAATTTGTTGATCACCCAGTCCCTACAGTGCAGGGCTCTGGATGCATCATTCATAGAAACATCAAAATAAAACAATTAAAACATTAATAACATATTTCAAGCCAGAAGATGGTGTATATTCATTGGTCCCATTTCAGACTGCTGGCTGCTTCGCAGGCAGGGGAGAGGAGGGAAAAACAAATGTGAAAAGCAGCTGGAGCAGAAAGGGTCTGATGGAGACTATTGCTGTCCTCAACCAAAGGCCTGGCGGAATATCTCTGCCTTACAGGCCCTGTGGAATTGCATAAGGTCCCTGATGGTATTTGGCAGAGAGTTGTTAAATCAATAATCCTATGAGACATTAGAAATGTTTGTTTTTGTTTCTGTACATTGCAGTTGTGAGCTTTTCCATTTTGCCTACTTTCGTAAGTGATGTTCCTAATTCATTTATTTCTTTTATTCATTTCTGTGCTAGTTTACAGCATTTTAATGCTATTTATCCATTACTTATTTTATTTATCTGCACAATCAGCGCCACCAAGGCAGCTTACGGTTGAAACAAAACATTATTAAAATATATTTTAAAAATTCATAAAAACAGATAAAACCAAAACTAAAATACATATTAAAAAGCACATAAAATATTTTTTTAAAAGCCATAGGAGAGAAAGAAGGATCATTTAGAGAAGGAGTGTCAAACATAAGGCCCAGTGGCTGGAACTGGCCCGTCCAGGGCTGTTATGCAGCCCACAAGCAACTGGTGCAAGGGAGGGAACAGGAGGCTGCTCAGGGGTGGGTGGGTGGAGCCACTCCAATTGTGGGGTCTGCAGCAGTCAAGCAGAACCCCTTCACTTCAGGTACAGCCTCATTGGTAAGTTGAGAGCCACTGCAGCTAGATTCATACTTCTCCACTTGGCCTGCAGCTCCAGGGATGCTGTCCCAGATGGCCTCAGGGATCAATGTTTCCACATGGGGGGGGGGTGCAGATGATCTTCTGTTGAGGCATGGGAGCATCTGTCCAGTGCTGTACTGCTGGGTCTCCAGTCTGCCCATGTGGGTTTTCCTCTGCACCCCTCTCCCAGCACATGGGGCCTTGCAGTGAGGACACACCAACTTAGAGCTTACCAGTTGCTATCTTTTATAAATTTTATATCTCTGGTACCTGGCATTATGTTTTAAGGCACACATGGCCCAGTATGACAAAGTGACATTTATGTCAGATCTGGCCCTCATAACAAATGTGTTCGACACTTCTGATTTAGAGAGAGAGAGAGAGACCAGATGGAATGAAGTAGTCTTCACCCACTGGTGGAAGACAGTGACAGAAGGGGATAGAGGAATATTTCTGTTAGGAGAGTTCTGTAGCTTTGCAATAGTGAAACAGAAAGTGGCAGAATGAAATGGGAGCTGAGACAGCTAGCGCAAGTATGATGGTGGACTCATGACAAAGCTGCAAGAACATCTTATTGGAGATTTATGAAAGCCTATGAAGTGGCAGTGAAAGTCTGAAAGAAAGAATTCTATGTGACTGCCATTGCATCCACTAGCTCTCGCCCAGATCAACTATTTAGAATAATTAGGTCTTTGACTTCCCTTTCACAGGGAACACAAAAAGTTTCTAATTTGACAATTAGCTGTGAGGCTTTCACAAGCTATTTTGTGGATAAAATCTAGTCGCTCCACCAAGACCTGCCTACCAATGTAGATACAGTACATGAACTGACAGGATCCTGTGTGCTGTGCAGCCCACCACTTGCCTCCTGGACCAGTGCCCATTGTGGTTGATGAAAGCCAGCAGTGATGGTATATGTCCCCCCGCAGTTGATATTATAAACTTGTCCATTAGTTCTGGGACTTTCCAAAAGACTCTAACGGAAGCAGTGGTGAGGCCACTCTTAAAGAAACCTTCTCTGGGTCCCATTAATCCAGCCAACTACTACCAGTCTCGAATCTTTTGTTTCAGAGTAAGGTAAGAACATAAGAACATAAGAGAAGCCAATGTTGGATCAGGCCAACGGCCCATCCAGTCCAACACTCTGTGTCACACAGTGGCCAAAAATACCAGGTGCCATCAGGAGGTCCAGCAGTGGGGCCAGGACACTAGAAGCCCTCCCACTGTTGCCCCCCTCCCCAAGCACCAAGAATTCAGAGCATCACTTCCCCCAGATTGAGAGTTCCTATTTATACCTTGTGGCTAATAGCCACTGATCAACCTCTGCTCCATATGTTTATCCAATTCCCTCTTGAAGCCATCCATGCTTGTAGCCACCACCACCTCCTGTGGCAGTGAATTCCATGTGTTAATCACTGTTTGGGTGAAGAACTACTTCCTTTTATCTGTTCTAACCTGACTGCTCAGCAATTGCCCACAAGTTCTTGTATTGTGAGAAAGGGAGAAAAGTACCTCTTTCTCTACCTGCTCTATCCCATGCATAATCTTATAAACCTCGATCATATCACCCCTCACCCCTCAGTAGCTGAGAGAGTGGCGACATAACAATTCCAGGCTTTTCTGAAAGATCCCTCTGTCCTAAACCTATTCCACTTCAGCTTCTGCCCTGGCTATGGGACAGAAATGGCACTGGTCACCCTCACAAATCACCTCTGTAGATACCTGGATCAAGGCGGGTCAGTGCTGCTGTTATTACTTGATCTGATGGAAGCGATTGACATTGTCAACTACAATCTGATGACCCACTGTCTTGCTGATGTGGGGATATGTAGGATAGCCTCGGAGTGGTTTGTCTCATTTCTCTATGGTCAGGGACAGAGAGTGGTGCTCAGGGAGAGGATTTCACCATGATACCCTTTGGTATGTGGTGTCCCTCAGTGGGGGGGGGGGGCAATCCTTTCCCAAATATTATTTAACATCTTCCCAGTGTGCCCCCTCATCTAGCTAGTCCAGAGTTTCAGCTATACCTGTTGATGGATGGATGGACAGATACTGCCCCAAATGTTCTGGCCAGGGATCTGGAGGCTGTGGTTGGTTTGTTGAAGCAGAACCACCTGAAATTAAATCCATCAAAGATGGGGGTTCTGTACCTGAGCTGGGGAAATGTGGGGCTAAGAATCCAACTCACATCTCTTGATTACTGACACCAACATGAACAGTGAAGAGTCTGAGGCTGTTTTTACATCTGACTTTCCCGCTGGAATCATTCTAGTTCACAAAAAACCTGCCCACACTTCTGTGCGGTGTGAAACCATGCTGCTACTGAAATGTCCACATCTACTAATTGCCCTCCTGTGGTCAAGCTAGTATTCAACCAGCTTGATTCTGCTTTAAACAATTGCTGTTATTAGGGCACTTAGACCCCCTGGAGTGAAATTTCACACCACTGTGAATTCAGCACAGGAAAAGACAGCAGTCAAACTACTTTAGAGGGGAGGTGTAAAATGACCCTAAGTGTGATTTTGGATGCCTCCCTTTCTATGGAGGCCCAAATCACAAATGTTGCCCAGCTGGCATTTTTTCACCTATACCAGGTCAGGCAACTGGTTCCCTTCTTCTCTTCCCCAGAATTCATACAAAGGTCACCTCCAGGCTAGATTACTGTAAACTGTTTTATGCAGGGCTATCCTTGAGACTGTCTCAGAAACTCCAGCTGGTTCAGAATTTAGTGGCTCATCTCCTCACTGGAACATCACTAAGAGCCCACATTATACCAGTGCTGTGCCAGCTGTAGTGGCTCCAGGTGGAGTATGGAATCGTTCAAGGTATTGGTTTTGACCTTCAAAGCCCTACACAGTCTGGGACTGACATATCTAAGGGTCCATATCTCCTGGTACATCCCCCAGAGAGCTCTACGTTCAATAGATCAAAACCTTTTGGCGATCCCTGATCCCAAGGATATCCACTTAGCCTCAACCACAGCCAGAGGTTTTTTGGCTCTGGCACCAGCCTGGTGAAATTGTTTCTCAAGTAAGATCCAGGCCCTGTGAGACTTAAAGTAGTTCCACAAGGCCTGTAAAACTGAGCTGTTCCACCAGGCCTATTGTAGAACTGAGCTGTTCCACCAGGCCTATCTAGCTTGGCCTCCCCCTGTGTTCTCTCTTCCTGTCCGGTCACTTTGTTTCTCTGTATTACTTTAATATCTACTATTGCACCTGGTTGTATTAACTTGTTCTAATGGGTTGGCTTCCATCTGATATTAATTGTTCATCTATACTTATTGTTTTAAGTGTTTTTATTGTTGTCACCCCACCCTGAGTCTACTTGCAGGGAAGGCAAGCTATAAATCAAACAAACTAAACTAAACAATGTTATATGTCCAGATTCACCATGAATTGGTTGGGAAGTAAAAACAACCCTGAGGAGAGGCTCCTGTGGTGCTACAGGCCAGCACTGCAGGGGTCACTCACCTTAGCAGTGTTGTTAGCCGAATTGCTTTAATTTAAAGCTAACAATCAGCAAAATACCGGGTTCTTGCCAACTATACCAGGGTCCCACCCCTCCCGGGAGTTCTCAAGGAAAGAGGCACGTGAGGCAGATAGCAAGTTCAATGCCGTTTACTGGATAATGTTGTTCAAGCACACCAAAAACAGAATCACACACACAAACACACAGGCCTAGGAAAAGATAGAAAATAGCACTGTTGCATTAGCAGGAGTTTTTGTTGTTTGGGTGATACTGTACCTGTCCTGAAGAGGAGTTGTCCGCTCAAAGGAAGAATTGGCTGGGGAGAGAAAAATAGAAAAATGCTATTTTAGGATGAAATAGAAAAATTTTAGGATGAAACAGGTGAAATAGAAAAATGGGGCACGTGGCTCGAACCGGCAAGACCACGTGGTTTCTCTGGTCCGGAATCCAGAGATTTAAAGATAGAGGCAAGGGTATTTGGATAGGAAGCTGGACATAAGGGGTAGCAAAGCAGATAGGGGATGATGGCTCAAGAGACCGTTTGCCTGCTGTGCAGGGTCTTTTATTAGGTGGTCTTGAGGGGCGGGCAGCGCTAACCACGTCCCACTAACACACCTACTAGGCGGTCCGTCCCTTTCTGACCCTACCATAGGTTAAAGGTAAACAAAGGAGGAGAGGCCGGGGAGTGGTCAATATTGTGAAACGGAAACTGAAACTGAACAGGAACTTGACACCTGGGCAAAGTCCGATGACTCTATTTGCCTCTATTGTCTGTTGATGGCCCTAGCCGGCTGGCTGATGGCCCGACCATTAGTTGCCAGGTAACCTCACTTAGCATAATCCTTGCAGGTATGTTGGAGGGGGCAGGGGTTGACCAGCGCAGTGTGACAGAAAGAAACCTTATTGCAAAAGGAGTCTTTGTCTCTGTCTTGTTGAACTATCCTGGAGTGGACTGGAGCTTCTCCCAGCAATGGAGAATACATGTAGCCCTTGCAGCACAGCAACCCAAGTTCGAACTTATGAATATTAGAATCCATAAGAGCACTAGCAGTGCCTTGCTGGCCAACAGTGTGAACAGTGGGCATTAGCTCACCCCTTGTTTCCTCCTGAAAACTGACAGCAGCGAAACACAATTGGATAACTGGTACCAATTCCCACTGCTGATGAAGGGTGCAAAACAAGTGGCCCCTGAAGTGCTGGTTGGGGCTTGGCTTGGCTTGTTTCTGGGCCTCTGGAGCAGTAGCCCACCAGGAAATTTCCCTGTAAGTTAAATGGCCAGTCCACCGTAATATTCACACTAAACAAAGACAAACATTGAAAGAGGGGAACGAGGTTGGAAACAACTTTGGTGGCTTTACAAGATCTGGACTGAACTTTTGTTTCTCCTTGGCTGAAGACATTTGTCCTTGGTATGACCAGAGCAACAAAATTTTGGCTCTTAGCCCATAAATGAGTCAGGCTGGTTGTTTGTTTAAATTGTATTTTGCATGTGTCTTGTAAACCACATTGAATCTCAAGATGTGGAACAAAAGTAAGCTGTAAATGTTTAAATAAATGAATAGATCATTTTAGTCTTTTAGAACTTGTTTCCACTGTGATGAGCAAAGTTGTCAGTCTCTTTTCCCACTCTGATGGAGAACTAAGTTAAAACACTCAGCGCTTGTTTCTTGAACTTGGGATGAATTTCTACAACAATAATAAATTACAACCAGAATTCCCTAAGGAAAATAGAAGTTTTAATATCAGTGTTTAGCTCTTAAATAGGATACAAAATAAGGAAATATTTTTATATGTAACAGATACGTTGGTTCTTTTTGTAAGTCCTCATTTTGCTTTCAAAGTTCATTTTGTTGGTTAAGTACTGAAAATCCTGGCTAGGATCCAAAAGCTACTCAGCTTGTTCCATATACCCAAGGGTGCACTTGACTTGTATTTATAGAACAGCAGACCCTCTACTGTGTTGCAAACAAGCTTTGAAACAGGGGGGAGTTGCAAAAGCATTTTGTGATATGGCCTTGGGGATCTGCTGTCCAAAGAAAACAGGCAACCCCCAGTGGGCAAACAGAAGCCCTTAGGCTCAGTTAAAGAAACTCTTTGGATTCAAGCCACTAATGTGTAAAATGACACATCCAAAAAATAAAAATACAGAAATATTTCTGTATGCTATTTTAGGATTCACTAAATAAGAAAAAGTACAGCTAATTTTTTTTAAAAAAAATCACTCTGTGTTTGATTTCTTTTTTTTAAGCATTGATCCAGTTTTGAGAACTGATTGACCAGTTACAAGTGGTTCATTGCTGACAGCAATAGGACATTACAACATAACACAAGATGTTAAAATAGAGAAGGGAAGAGTGTTGTAAGCCAATTTGCATCCCCATTTGGAAAAAAGTAGAGTATTAATCAAGTAAACAAATGAATGGAGTCTAGAAAAAAATAGTAAAACATAGTAAAGACCATGAGTTTGGTGGCTGGCCACATGAGACTCTACACATTCCTTCCTACATTCCTAGGCTTAATTGACAGGTCAGAGACTGGCCAGTGTGTTAATTTTGTAGAAAAACCTATATATCTACCTTTTCCTAAATTTGTAACATTTTGGCAAGCGCCATAATCCTTGTCTTTTGGTATGAATGTGACACATTGCTGCACTTGGCTGTAGTTTTTGGCACTATATGCCTGTGGCAGGGCCAAGAAAGCAAGCTGCAATTCCCAATTCCCAGCTTTCTTTCCTGTGTATCTAATGCCACTAAATATATGTAATATCCTGGGCAGCACAGATAACAGTCAACTATTACCACCAGCTTCTCCTTTAATTAGTGCTGTAAAACTCTGACAGCTCATGAAAGTTAATGAGACAGAAGGATACAAGAAAATGAAAGATTGTGATTTAGCTATAGCATGTGGATTGCAGCCCAGAAAGGCAGAAGTGCATCTGCAGGTCAGCCAAGCACCTCCCATGTGATGGTGAGCAAGGCTGTTGTAAAGATCCCAAAGAAAGAAGTAAATCAAGATAATACTTACAAGCTCAGTGATGGGATTCCCTTACTCTGTGGCACACACTGCTGCTTCAAAGGCATTATGTCGAAATGTTACTAGTATCACATTCCAAGATGCTCTTTAATAATAGGGTTTTCTATCTGGGTATCATGTGTCAAGACATTCTGTTGACAATCAGTTTTCCAGGACTTTGTATTGGCTTGCTTTGCTGGTTTTGCTTTGATTCTGTCCTTTCAGATTGGTTTTGTGAGTCTTGCAAAATTGTATATTTCGTGTAAGTTGCTTCATGTTGCATTTGCTTTTTGCAGTTGATTCTTGGGTTCAACATAACCTTTGATTCTTGGGTTGTATATTGGCTCAGATTCTCAGATTTTAAATTTGTTGGGCTTACATTCCCTTTGGCTTGGATGATTCTTTTGTTTGACATTGGGTTGGATTCCCAGGTTGTACATTTGTTGTGTTAGGCTTGCCACATTGTCCCACAGTTCTGCTGGGATTCCCTGCTTCTGCATTGGCTCTTTGAGCTTGTTGGTTCTGTCTGCTTTGAAAGGCTTCTGGTCAGGGGCTGCTTTGCTTGCTCTTGTATCTTTACCTATTCTTTGCCCTGAAGAAAGCATGGAATCTACCCTTCCATAATAAACAATGGAGGATGGCTGGAGGCACCTTGTTCAGGGGGCACCTTGTTCAGGTCCAATTCACTTGACATTTGGGAATGTTTTGAGTCATTGTAGATATCCCCAGACTAACCTGAAACATTTAATGTCCAGATTTTTTTTCACCAGGTATGCACACCTAATCACAAGAGTTAGCAAGTATGCCCACTAAAGAAGATTGTTCCCACTGATGTTTGCATATGTAGGTTTTTCATTTTTCACCCATCATTTCAAAGCAGGTTTTCTTGATTGTGTAATATATAAGCCTGTGTCTTTTATTTGCTAATATTCTGTTTTTTGCTCTGTTCTGGTTATGCATTTATTTGCCTTCCAGAGGAGAAAAGATAAAAAACAGAGGCTTCATGCTTTACCTTTTACCAGCATACTTAGAAGGAAGAGAAGAAAACATTTTCCTTTTAGGCTCTGGACAACAGGCACGGGCAGGACAGAAGCTGAGAACACAAAGCATCAAATTTCAGCATTTGGTCATTAGCTTAAAAAAAGAAGAAACAGAACAAAGAATCAAAGGTTTTGAAAATGCTACTGTGTAATAATAATAAATATATTAATAAATAAGGCTGTGATGCAAAATACAGTTCATTATTTAAAGTTTCCACAGACTTCTAAAGTTTTCCTTGACAAGGTTTTCCAGGATATGTACACTCGTTTCATCCCAAGAGGACTTCATCCAGACAGGAAAATCTTAAATATAAAATATAAAACAACTAGTCAAAAATACATCATGCAAAGTAATGGGAATATGAAAATTTCACAAATTCCATGCATACTTGTTGTGTTGCAAGATGCATACAGTAAGCATAATTATCAATACATCACTAGGTGCAAAATACTCAGTCTGCAAAATAATACAATACACACAAACACATTGCAGGTAAAACTTGTCAAGGAAAACTTTGGAAGTCTGTGGAAACTTTAAATAATAAACTGTATTTTGTATCACAGCCTTATTTATTGATATATTTATTATTATTACACAATAGCGTTTTCACAACCTTTGATTCCTTGGTCTGTTTCTGCTCTGCAGGGTTATGGTTTTCTTAGTTGCTTGTTCTCTATTAAAAAAAAAGAAGGAATCATACATTTTGTTTGCATCCTCTGGAATTCAAACAATTTATGTCAGAACAAACTGGATACTTCCTCCTCCAACAATAAAAGAGGAGATGCAAGTAGTCTACGATAAGGAAGTATCCAAGATCTTTGTACATGAAAAAACTCTGGACCAAACAACACTTGAAAACCTGCTTCATTTAAAGCTAAAATGCTGAGTAAATTGTTCTCTAATGAGGGAACACAGAAAACATCAGTAAAAGTGTGTTGGAGTGTGGGAAAATAAACACTCACTTGCGCAGTTACCTGTGCAGTCCGTCCGTCAGCTAAGCTGACACTAGGCACAGTAGGAGACCGTCTGTCCTGAAGCAAACACTCTGTATTGCAGAAAACTAAAGAGGCCCCACTATCCAATAACCACGGATGTTTTGGGTTGTCTTCCATTGCCACGACCAAAGAAACTGCCTGCTTAGCTGTCACTCTGCGTGCTGAAACAAATTGCTTTCCTGGTTTACGTCTTTGGGGGGCAGGCTCGCTGAAGATGTTTCTCTGAACCACAGGAGAAACATTTTCTGGTAATTTTCAAAGCTGTCTGTTGAACAAATCCTTGCTGTCTCTGACTGGAAACTGGAACGCTGCTGCAGCTGGCTCTGGGTGACTCCTCCACGCTGGGTCGCCACCAACTCGCAGAAGAAAGTGGCTCCGTCTGCCTTTTTTCTTCTTCCAGTAATCTGCCAGTGATATATTCCCAGGTTAAGGTTGCTGGGTCTGCTGTCTCAAGAGCCGTGACCAACATCTTTTAATCCTTAGAGAGTGAGATAAGCAAAATAAATACTCTGTCCTCTTGGCTCACAACCTTTCCTCATTGGTCTAATAGTTGAAAACATTCAGCCAGGTTGTTAAGATGCTGTCTCACTGACTGCTCCGGTAACATTAGAGTCCTATATAAATGATGTGTCAGGGTAATTAAAGAACCAGCTGTTTTAGCCACATAAACGGAACTCAAAGCGTCCCATGCCGCTTTGGTCGCGGTCTTAGCTGATAGATAAACAAGCTGACTATCAGAAACAGACAGTATTATACCTACCAAAGCCTCATCCTGAGTGGTGTTGGCAGCCGTCGGTGCTGCTGGAGGAGACTCTATGTACATCCACAAACCTTCACGCTTCAAATAGTGTTTCATCCGTAGAGACCACACATTATAGTTGGATGAGGTGAACTTCTCCACGACCTGGGTTACTGGAACCTGTGCCATCCTGGTTTCCTCAGGCTCACCAGTCTCTTGGTCACTTTCACTGGATAACTCTGTTTCGCTCTCCTCGGCTTCCTTCACCTCAGACTTGCTGGGCGACATTTACAGGACACTTCTAGGGTGCTCTGCCACTTACTCCACAATAGGGTACAGCCTGTGATGGGGGGCTGGGCCCATAACCCTGTTAAAGAGTGGTATCTGTTGGGCTGGTGTGTTAGCACCAGAGCAGAGTGTTCAGTAAAGTGCAGAGCCAAAATCCCACAGAGTCCAATGTCCACGCAGTCAAGTAGGGAAGGAATATATACAAGGTTTATTTACAAAGTTCTGTTGCTCAGTGCAGGTATACACAGTTCAGTAAACCAACTGACAAAGCGCTACGCCATACACTGCTATACACTGGAAAGAGAAAATGACTGTACAATGAATGCTTAAATACACAGACTGACCAATCAGCATTAGCTGCTGAGTCACTCTGACTGCTGTACAATGTGCTAGTCAGAACTGGTTTTCCCCAGCTAGGACTGCTAGCCTTGGAGCTGTTAGCTGTCATATTGATTGACACCATCTAGAATCAGAAACTCATATCTTCCTGCCTTGTCAGAGATCAGCTAAATCTGTCTCCTTGCATACCTTTCTCACTTTCCCAAAGCGTATTTCTTCCAGCCCAGTTCTGTTACTGGAAGTCAGCTGTATAGGAGAAAAATGTTGATCTCAATTGAGCACAGAGAGGTAAGATGAGGGAGGGAGGGTTTAGCTCCTCTACATGCCTTTGTTTAAAAAAAATAGACCTTGTCCACCCACTGCTTCAGGAGCCATGCAATAGAGGAAACACTTCAGTGTTTGCGGGGTTTTTAAAAAAAATACTACCTTATAATATTTTCCTTTGAAGAAGCATTCAGTTTAAATTTGGCATCCTTCTCTTACATATTTTACTACATTGTTTCTTTCCATTTCAAACAGTTTGATTTCCCATTCAGCTGAGTTTGCAGTTTCTTTCTAACTGAACTGTTTGTTTTTTTTTTGTCAGACGTAGATTTATTGTCATTTTTATTATGGAATATAATTAACAACAATTTTGCACTGTTCACATTTTAAGGCAATAGCATTTTAGTTCCTTCTTACAAAATGGGGAAATTATGGTTGACAACCATGAAAACTAAGTAAATACTTCAAGAATAAGTATAATCAGGTTTGAAGTAATGTGTGTTTTCTGGCATCCTTTACAGCAAAGAATGGTTTTTGCTTTTATTTTTAAGGGGGGGGGGTGTCTTGACTTACTCCAGGCCCCATTTTGCGATCCCACATGATGGGGAGAGCCAGTGCGGTAATGGGTGGCCATGGTGCCCATGTTCTTCAAGGCAGGGCAGGCTGCACAGGCAGCTTGGGGCCAGACAGCAGCAGCAGTGAGAAAATCTGGCCCTCCCCTTCCCCAGTGAGCCTATGATAGGGCCTGAACTGGGCCACATGGGATCATTTGCCGACCCATCCCTCCCTATATTTTGTGCTTGAAGGGAAGAAGGTTTCTGGGGTCTGTGGGTAGCCACACTGAGCGGTTTTACATTGTTGGAAGCGTGGGTTATGTTCTTATTCACAATGATTTCTACTTTATTCTGTCACAACTTGAGGTCAGATCAACATGGGGCCAGATCCATTTTAGGAAAACTGGCCTGTGTGCCCATTTTCCCTGCATGTGGAATCCCCTTAAGGAATCTTGGGGTGAGGGTTTTGGGGGACAAGCCCAGTTTGGGGTCTGCCAGCGGGTTACCCTCACACTCACATGGCAGGGGAGACCACTTAGTGACTGACCTTGTGGAATCCAGCAACATACTATCCCATGGTTCTCCCCACCAGCAGATGGACTGGGGGGACCAGGTACATTGACTTGCAGGTGGGTCAGTCAGGGCCAGGATTTGGTGGTCCCATGCTGTGCCAAGGCTTCTTACAGCTGTAAACAATAAAAGTTCCAATAAAAGTAACCAATTGGCAGGAAGTTGTAAAGAGGCTCTTGCAATCACTGCCCACTCCCCTTCTTTAGATGCTGGGGCTCCAAAAAGACTCATTAACAATGCCATCCTAAGCAAAATCAGTGAGCTTGCTCAATGAGTCCAGAAGGGCATAACTCTACACAGACTGGCACTGTCATTCTCACAAACTAATGTTCTAAAGCACTTTTGTGGAAGGCTTCTCTATGTGTGTATCCCCGGCTAGATCAGAAACCACACGTGTATATAGCCAGTTTACACAGTTCCCTTGAAAAAATGATAAACTTTCATCTGACTGCTGTATTTAGCTACACCTTCACTGCCAAAGTGTTGTTTGGTGGTATTTCTGCAAGGGGACTGGGGCAACTGTTTTCTACTTTGGCCTTTAAGGACCTGTGCTGTGAAGACTCAGATTAGTCCTATCTCATAGGTATCCATTTTGTTCTGGTCTGTTATAACTCTGCTCAATTGGGTTATGTGTCATGAAATTTCCATGAGTTTCATGGAATTTTCATACTTCCCATCCAAACTGCAAACAGAGAAACCATCCTTATAGAGATAATTAGATTTCTCCCTGGCAAAACAAGAACAGCTAGCCAGAACCCTCGTTTAAATTTATAAGAGACTGCAAAAAAGGACCAGTCTCTTGACAAGAATATTTTATAAAATAATATCAGGCAGCCTTCCAAAACCTTGAAATGTGAAATAATTGTTGAAAAGTAGAAATTAAGGGCATTTTAAAATATTGCGGTTGTTGGTGTAAACTGAACTGCGTTCATGCAGGTAGAAATTCAGATGCAGATTTGATGACTACACTGCATATATGCATACATAGCACAATTTTAATTAATATAAAAGATGAGCAGTTATTTCAATAGTTATGCTAATAAGAATCTGTGGAAGGTAGTATGATCACTATCCTCTGTTCTCAGAGGTCTTAAAATTAAAGTTTTCAACAAGATCTTCAGCAGTTTTTGATCAAGTCATGCTTAAATTATTGACTCTCAAATGATTTCTTCTACCTGATTTTGAAACAAAGATTACTGCATCATTTTATGGAGCAGCGTAGCATTTAGTTTTGGCTAGGACGAGAACATCAGAAGCTTTTATTGAAATTCTAGAATGTTAAGGAAATAGTGGGGTGTTGATCTTTTCAATCAAGACCCATTTGCTTTTTTTTTTTGCTAAAGAAGTCAACAAACTTGCAGAGCTAAAATCTATTCTGACAGATAAGACAAATCCCAGCACAGTATCAAACGTGCATGATGAGGCAGTTATTAATGGAAGCAGAAATGATCACAGCACACTGAAGTGCCCAAGAAAATGCAGAGGTAAGTATCATAATGCCTTATCTCTGTTGTTCAGCATGTCTCCTGCAGTGCTAACACAAGAAAAAGCTATTGTTTAAATTTTTCATCATAGTTAAAAGACAGAGGAAGCCAAAGAAACAAGAACATGGTCCAAAACCTCCCACCCACTGGGACTCTTAAACATGCTAATTATTAGGTAGAATGATCGCTTTTTTATTTAGATAAATAAAGATAGCTATTCCTAAACTGAGAAAAGTCAAGACAGACACAAAATGATTCATGACCAGATAATGACATTAAAGATTTGTTCAATAATAAAATTTGTGAAGCATGTTAATTTAATGTTTAGTGCAAAGTTTAGTTATCAAGATTTATAGCATTCTTTAGTGAATCTAGCAAACAAATACCAGATGCTAAAACTTCTTCATTAAATGCTATTAGGTTAAATCATCTCTTGGAATTATTTGTAAGCTTTCTGCTGAAAAACAGTAGATTGGAGACAAGTGGATGAAAAGAATTATTACCTCATGGGAAAAGGAAATTGCTTTAACCAGGGGAAAAATACACTCAGAAAAAGGTGATATTGATAAATTAAGATGACAATGTTAAATGATAGTTTAAAAAGTAAGTTTAACTTTGAACTGTTGCCTCTTTTTGTAATGTTAATTCAGATGCAATGCTGTTTATTAAGCAGAAGGCTTTAGAGTTTTCCCACCTTCAGATGTGTATGTCATTATATTCAGGTTGCTCCAGTATTATGGTGAAACACTGTGATCTTTCTGGAATCTCAGAAGATGAAGACAATGAACAGAAAATTAATGACAAAAACTTTTCATAGCATGCTCCTTTTAATATAATAGGGGGAGTGCTTAGTAATCTAAGTAATCTTAACCTCATTAGTAGCTGCTTTTCACACACAATTATTTCATTCTCAAACCAACCCTTAGGGCCTAGCACAGGTCCTTAAGAAGGTTTTAATGAAATACAAAAAGGAGTTAAAGCAGGGTGGGAGAAGGTATAGCAATATAAGGGGTGTAAGATAAAACAAAAGCAACTCAATATTAAGAAGGAACAAGCTCAAAAAGGCAAGTCAACCTGTCACCCCCAAAGTCCTCTTAAAATCCATAAGAATGAAAAGTTACAGTGCAGTCCTATGGACTTTTTCCTGGAAGTAACCCCCTGAATACACCTAAATAGGATTCTGAGTTGACTGGCTTAAGGTCAAACAAAACAAGATTGAGGGGGGCCCAAGTTTGCTTTGGGAACACACCACCATTTTAAAGAGTGAGGTTCCACCCAGGAACTCCTTTAAACAGCAGCATAGTGTTGGATTCCAGTGAGGATCATCATGGTGTGAGAAAAGGAGGGGATCCTGCCTTTCCCCCACACACAGACACCATTTTTCTAACTCAAAATGGCACTGTGGGTTATACAGGCAAATATTGCCTTCTGGTGCCAATTCAGGTCAGAAAGTGATGCTGGTGATTTTATTTGCAGGATTCCCTCCTCCCCCAAAATCATGGTGTTGCTGTCCAGAACTGGGCCCACATGGAGTCGTTTTAAAGAAATTCCTGGGTGGAAACTCATTATTTAAAATGGCATGTCTCATTTAGTTTGGCCCTCAGACAATGAATTCCATAAAGTGTACACCACCATAGAGAAAGTGCCTTGTAAATACCAGCCTCACTTCTGCAGGTCATGGCATCTGAAGTTCATCTGCATATATAAGCATATGCCCACAGCCTATCACATTTATTAAGAGGTCAACTGTAGTGCACATGTGCTCATTCACACACACAGACACAGACACACACACACACACACTTGAAAGACATAGATCTAAATGAATTTCTAAGACATAAACCATAATAGAGACTGTCAGTGCTGATCCCTGTGGGAAGGAGAAGCTGGGATGATTACCTAAATGTGTTAGAAAAAGAAACAGAGAAGTCTCTGTGTTTATACCGATACAGATATTTAACAGAATATACTAAATCAGTTTTTTTGGGGGAGGTATTCTGGGGATGTTCTCAAAATCAAAAATTATTGTGAGAATTGGGATGGAGCTGCAATCCTCATATATAATTCTGTTTTCACCATGGACTCTCCTAAACATTCCACACACTCCCAAATCAGTTGACTTCCTGATGTGTCACTCAAAAGCTGTCCCTATCCACTAGTTCTGAGTACTTGCGTGCCATTGGCTGGGTGCTGAATCTGCTCCTCTTCCCTGCCCTCTCTTTCAGCCACTGTGCCCTTTCAGAATTTCTGGCAAACGGCTTTTTCTCTTGATGAAGATGCTTCTCCTGCTTGCCTCCTATGTGGGACTAAGTGTTCCCTCAATGGCTGTTGGTAGGTACAATGAAATGGCAGTTTCCTGTGTTTGTGAGATGGCTGCTGTCTGTGGTTGTTTGTTTATTCCCCCATAAGGTTCAATTGAGGTGTAGTTCCAGAGAGAGGCCTGCAGGGGTATCACTCACTGGGTTGAATGGGGCTTTCTCATCTACTGGCCCACAGTACCCAGCTGCCCCAAGGCCAAAAAGTGTGGGGAAAGAGGGACCGTCCCAAGGGGCAGGAATGTAGACTCCAGTCAATCCATTCATTCTACAGGAGGTTAGGACAGGCTCCTGCTGCCTGTGCTGACCCAGGCTACAAGCTAGAGATGTGGGAGGAGGGAACCCTGGGAGGCAGCAGATATTCAGCCACTCCACAGTTGGCTAGTTTGGAAAATGAATGGAAGTTTCCCTGCTCTCTTGGGCAAGTGAGAGATGCTGAAGCAGAGCCGGAGGCAAGTCCAAGGAGAGATCCTATCTTGAGCACCACAACTTCCAGAGGCAGAGAGAGTATTGTGTGTAGGGAAAGAGGATTGCATTTAACCCCTGTTGATTTATGCCCTGTTGGTTCATAGTGTGTGCTTATTCCTACAGTTGTGTCTTTATTCATTTAGTGTGTGTGTGCTTCATAATTGTGTAAATAGTTAAATAAATTATTTTATTTAGGCTAATAATCTGTGTTGTACTCTGACCACATAGTCTTCCCCACTCTGCACAATACCAAAGGGAGGGGGTAGCCCAGGAAACAAGGAAAGGCCAGACTCTTGGGTTGCCAAGTTTCCAGGGATCCCCCAAAGATTGGAGATTCCATCTCCAAATAGGGAGATTCAGCCACAGGGGTCTCACTGCTCCTCTAAAAAGGCTGTGACAATTCAGTGAGTGGTGGCAGTGAACTTAAGGAGTGAGATCCGCCCACAGGACAAGGGTGGGAGGTGAACAGCTGAGTAGTAAACTTGAGCCCATTTTGTCACAGTAGGCAACCAAGCTTGGTTCGGACAAAAGAAGGAAACCCTTTGCAGGCCTTTGTGAGGAACTCATTGGGGCCTGTCCTAACTAGGGTTGCCAGCTCCAGGTAGGGATATTCCTAGAGATTTTCTGGTAGAGTCTATGGAAGCCAGGGTTTGGGGAGGGGAGAGGCCTCAGCTGAAAAGAATGCCATAAAGCCCACCTTCCAAGGCAGTTATTTTTTTCCAGGTGGGAAAGATCTGTTGTCTGGAGTTCAGTTGCGATACCTGGTGATCTTCAAGCTCCACCTGGAGGCTGGCCTACCCTAGGCATAGCAGTCAGTACTTCAGAGCAGGGTCTGCTAGATCCAGGTTCTTGCTGTAGAAGCTGAGAGGGTGATTTTGGACCAGTCACAGACTTTCAGCCTAACCTACCTCACAGGGTTGTTGTGCAAGTCAAAAGGGGGAGAGGAGAATGAGGTACACTGCTTTGGTTCCCATTGCAGAGAAAGACTACTTTTCCTCCTGGGAAATTTATTTATTTAAATTTTTATTCTGCCCTCCTGGCCAAGGAAACCATTGTTGCCAATCTCCAGGTGAGGGCTGGAGATCACTCAGAATTACAACTGATCTCCAGGAGGGAGGGGGGAGGAGATGGGAAGCTAAAATCAGAGGGGCAGATAATGGCAGGTTGATGCTTGGCTGGGAGGGAGATAGGGTTGCCAATTCCAGGTTGGGAAATTCCTGAAGAACAGAAGTGAAGAAGAAGAGATTGGATTTATACCCCACCCTTCACTACCTAAGGGAGTCTCAGAGTGGCTTACAAACTCCTTTCCCTTTCTCTCACCACAATAGACACCCTGTGAGGTGGGTGGGGCTGAGAGAGCTCTGAGACAACTGTCCTTGAGAGAACAGCTGGTACAGAGCTATGGCTTGCCCAAGGTAATCCAGCAGGTGCAAGTGGAGGAGTGGGGAATCAAACCCGGTTCTCCCAGATTAGAGTCCGCACACTTAACCACTACACCAAACTGGGGTGGGACCACAGACAGGTACAATGCCATAGACTCCACCCTCCAAACCAGCCATTTTCTCCTGGGTAACAATTTTTGCCAATCTCCAGGTGAGGGATGGAGATCACTCAGAAGTACAACTGATCTCCAAGAGGGAGGGCAGAAGTCAGTGGCAGTTAGAGGGGCATAGGTTGATGCTTAGCTGGGAAGGAGATGGGGTTGCCAACTCTAGGTTGGGAAATTCCTGGGAATTTGAGGAGTGGAGCCTGGAGAGGGTGGGGTTTGTGGAGGGGTTGGACCTCAGACAGGTACAATGCCATAGACTCTACCCTCCAAACCAGTCATTTCCTCCTTGGTTACAATTGTTACTAATCTCCAGGTGAGAAGAAACCAAACAGCAGAGAAGCACGGAAGGGAGTAAATAATACAAAAGAAACAAACCATGCAGAAATAACGAAAAACATTCATAGGTCAAAATTACAACTGCTCTTCAGGTAGCAGAGATCAGTTCCTCTGAAGAAAATGGTCGACTCTTTGTCATTATACCCTGCTGAGGTCGCCACAGCAAATTGACACTGAGTACCCAAGGCCTTGGCACTCTCCAAGAGCCTCTTTCTAGAGCCCGTTGTATTTATCTCCACAACAGGCCTTATTCCTAATAGTTCATATTTCCCCTGGAAATCTGCATATGGATGTCACAAACCAACATTATTTATGCATTGGTAATCTGAAATGCTTAGTGTAGGTCACAACATATGTAAAAAAAAAATCATTTTAAAATACAGCACATTGACCAAACATGAAAATCCATAGTGTAAGATAGCTATACCACAGTCCCAACCCATAACTGTTCACATGCAGTGTAGGACACGGATGGTAAGTGTTTCATTCAAGAATGAGATTTTTCACTGTACCCTTCTTAGCAATCTGTAGTATAAAATGCATGTGATGGCAAAGTCTATTCCACACTGGAACCTTTAGAATCATTACTGGTTTTTGCTGTCTCCATGGGCTAAACCTTCTTTTGGCTTCCAATCCGGAATGACGAGACAGACAACTGTGTTTGGTATCAAACAAGGGACACTTTATTAACTATTTAACTATCACAACAACGGCAAGGGAGCTAACGGGAGCAAAACAGGCCAGGCAGGTGTCAATCAGCAAACCTCCTGGGCCTTGGTATGGGCAAGTCACTGGCTCCAGTCTATGCCATTGCTCTGGCCCATGACTGGCAGCCCAGCACCCAGGTGCCCCCCTCAGGGGCACCTACCCCTGAAGCCCTAAAACCCCAGGGGGTGCTTACCAGGGAAGTTCCCCAGAGGAGATCACATTCCCAGCCCTGGACCCTAAAACCCGAGGGCTGTTCCTGATGACCCCCTATACCAAATGGGGATTGGCTGAAGTGCTTACCAGTTCTGCTCTCCTTACCCTATAACTCTGCCAGTTGCGAGGTCAAGCCTCTGCTTTGGCCGACGTGGCCATCTAACAGCCCAAGGCTGCCCTAATCCCTTACCGCAAGTCTTCTAAAACCAAATCATTGCCCTTGTTTGACAAGTGCACCCCATCATCCCTGTACAGGTTGGCAAACTCGACCCGTATCTCGGGGTGAGGCAAATAACGCTCCAGACCCCCTTCCATGGCCTTCTTTACCTGGCGATCAACCTTTCACATTCCTTGATCCAGACCCCGTGAGTCTCCCAAGCCGCGCCAAACATGGCGTGGCAACATTTCTGACCAGATAAAAAGTGTATCAGGCCATCGTGCCTGGATACGAGCCAAATCAGCTTTCACTTGAAGCACCAAGGTGATGCCTTTCAACAGGCCAAGGTCATTTCCCCCAAGGTGGAGGACCAACACATGCAGGGGGGGGGAACGCCTCACCCCAAAAAGTAGCGTGAGGAGACCAGGCCATCTCAAGCCTCTCCTACCCAGCCACTCAACTTCAGCCCATTCACTGAGCCCCAGCTGAGAACCAACAGGAGTTCTCTTGGCCCGATGAGATGCCCAAAAAACCATACTGTGGCCACAGATCAGGACTCTTCATCTCGCTCGCTGGCCACCTGAACCTGAAATGAGAACTACATAACTAAACCAATTTAAAACTTGCAATGCCTGACATAGCTTTTATAGCATTGAGAACGCCAATGGCCAATGTCTCGAATTGCGGCCAGAGAATAACCCATAGCAGCCACTGTGGATGTCGCCCCAATTCGAAAGGAATGTGTCCCAAAACGAAAGGCCCCTAGGCCCAACTCTTTCAGTGTCTTCTGGGTCACTGACCAGAACTATATGGTCCTATATGGTCTTGGCACAGGGACGGGGGGGGGTCTATGCTATTCACTAAGTCGCCATCAGAAGTGATACCATGGAAGCTTTTATATGTTTTAATTGTATTTATTATGAATGTTTTATTGATTTTATAGGTTTTAATGTTTTGATTGGCCATTGCCCATGTAAGCCACCCTGAGCCCGCTTGCAGGGAGGGCGGGATATAAATCGCAAAATTAAATAAATAAATAAATAAATAAACTGATATTTTGTAAGTGAAGAACCATCATGGTGGCAAAATAGGGCGCTGTCAGAAGACCCACACCAAGACAAGTAGTGTTGGACCGCCGAAACAGGGCAGAGCTCCTCATCCTCACACCGGCCCAGCTCCACCTCCAAACCTTTACCTTTCTGGTCCATCTTGGACTGGCAAATCAACAACTTAACCCTCTGCCCCATAAAGGAGAGATCGGCAACCAGAGGGCACGGCCAGAGCTGTCCCGTTTGGAGGTGTCCACAAGCTCACTGACTCGAAGCACTCCAAAAAAGGCAACCAATGCTGCCGCATGGAATAGGGCTGCTTCATAGGGATCAGAACAAAGGTGAGGCCATAAAGCCCGCAAACCTTTCATTACCGCAGGGGTCAGCGGCTCCCTGCTATCTCGCACAGGTGGGGACTCACATGACCAACCTTGCAATATCTTCCTAATCCTGAAATCGCATGTATGATCAACATGACCTGCTGCCTTGCTGGCAAAAGCCAGGAAGCCAGCTTGCCCCTTATAGAATTGACAGCCAAACCCTTCCTTCTTAAGAAAACACAAAACTGAATGATGTGGGAAACAGGAATAGACCAAACTGGTGCCAAACTCACTGAACGTCTAAAAAAGACAAAATCCTGACCTGCACGCTTATAAGCTTTTCGGGTTGATAGGGCCAGAGCTAAGTCAAGTGCCCTGTCTGCTTCAGTCTGCCAATCTCCCAAAAGCCCACTGGCATCCTTACCGGGAAGAGGTCTGCTTCTGGAGCCAACTGGCAGAACCGCTCTGTTTATGGGAAAGAGCGTCCGCAACCCCATTACTAACTCCTGGAATGTGTCGTGCTTTGAACAATATGTTATGCTTCAAACAAACCAAAGTGAAGACCCTAACCAGTGCCATAACCTGCGCCAATCTAGAAGTTAATGAATTAATAACTTAAACTGTGCCGAGATGGTCGCACCAAAAATGATCTGTGCGCCCTGCAAAGTCCAACATCCACAACCGAACAGCAACAACAATCAGGAAGAATTCCAAAAAGGTCAGGTCTTTAACCCAACCTGCCTGGAACCAACCCGCTGGCCAACCAATGTCCCCTGAAATAAACGCCAAAACCGGAGGACCCGGCCACATCAGAAACAACTTGCAGCTCAGTTTCAACCAATAAATCCTCCTGGATAAGTCAATACTCACCCACCGCCTTCTTTGGGACAACGCCCAAGGGGGACACCTGTAAATTAGGAACCGGAGGGGTCCCAAAAGCCCCCAAGACCCAACCTACTTCTCATTCTTTCCTTATCTTCAGCCGCACTACATGCTCCATCCCCACCAAAGACCTTAGGTTAGGAGTGAAATAAGGCTTCCTGTCCCCTTGATAGGGAATTCTAAAGCCAAAACTAAAACCCTCCAATAAATACTACCCATCGCTCTCATTGGGGTAATCTCTAAGCATGTGATCCAAAACAGCTATGTCAATGGGACTAGGCCCCTTTGTCAGCTGCATCCTGCTGCCCGCCACCGCCTGGTGGGTGCTTACCGCCCTGTGAGCCCAATCTGGCCTTGGGCAGCCTGAGAGGGGGTGGGGGCCTGAACACAAGGGACATTCGTGCCAAAGGAACACACTTTCCTGCTGCACACACCCTGGGAGGTAAATTCCCAGCAAAGAGGGCATTTTTGAAAACCCTGGCTAGCCGTTCCCTTGGCATCGGAAGGCCCTGGCAACCTGTGAACCCCATGGCCACTATCCAAATGATCACCCAGCACAGACTGCACTGGGGACACATGCTGGAGCCACAAGGAGGGGTGAAACTTGTCCCTCCTCAAAGATGGGTTCATGGCAGCCCTCATGTGAATACCTTTGTCATACTCCAACCAACCAAATCCCACAAACCCCGTGTAAGCTTTATATATTATATCCATATACTGCAACAAAGTAGAAGCCCTCCATGGCTGGGACTGGACAATAATGCCCGGCTACCAATTCAGCCAACACATATCAGCCCTGTGCTTTTTAATGCGCTCCTTGTCCTGCTCATCAAGATCCTCCTTATCTTTCTTTCCAATTCCCTAAATAAAAGGGTGAAGACGTCCACATAATCACCCCTTAGTATTCGAGCCCTGGTGGCAGAGGACAGATGGTCCCCAAGGGGCAAAACCAAATCCCCACTGGGCAGGGCCTGAGCCGGAACCTGTTCACACATCTGTCCCCCATGTGCTGGCACCAAGCACCCTGGCCACCCAGACCATGAGCACTGGCACGGCGCTGGGGGAATGCCCCACCCACACCCTAAAGTGTGTAGACACCACCCACTACCTCTGAGTGGGGATGAGCTCAGTGTGGATGCCTTTCCCAAGGCTCCAGGGAGAGCGGACCCCCACGGCCACCCTCAGGCCTCCTCTATGTGTTGCCCAGACTTACCAGGCCCAGGCGTCAGTCCCTTGAACTGCTCCAGCTGCTGGCCCAGAGCACCTTCCTCCTGATGGTCACCCGCATCTTGCGACGTGGATGCCCCTCTGCCTTGACCATCCTCCAGCATAGCCAGGCGAGCCAAGACTTTTGCCTGAAAAGAAGAGACCTGGTTGGGTGTACCTTTTTTGGCCCCCGAGGGGCTTGCATTAGCTTCAGAGGGCTGTTTTCACTGCTACTCAAGCGCTGCTAAATGAGCCAAAATGGCTGCATTAACCAGGTCTCCCTCATCATCTGATGATCCCGGCTCAACTGGTAAAACAGGGGTGGGTGGCGGAATTGGCCACTTAGGAGCAGGCCCCTTACCTTTAGGAGACCCTAGGCCTTTTTTAGGGGCCATAGCTATACTGCAGGGGGTTTGCCCTAAAACAAAAACTGCTCCTGGCAAAACCAAAGAAAGGAAAATGAAAGCTACTCCTGGCAAACCAGAAATGAAAACGAAAGCTACTCCTGGAAGGCAGGGAGAGGGTGGGGGGGAGGGGGTGGGGGGAGGGGCCTAATAATGGCCCAAATAAACTCCAACACCCCGCACCCCTGTCCCCAAGCACACAATCCTCTTCAAAATTAAATACCCGGGGGGGGGAACTCACCCCCAATCACCACCCCCGCACAAATAACAAGGATGTATGGCCAAAGGAGTCCCAATAGCCGGTACCCGGCCTATAATACCCTGGCCACCACAGGAAGCCAGCTATCTGTGGCATGGGGGGGAGCGCTGCTGCCGCTTGCACAAGGAGACAAGCCGCTGAATCACCCCCAATGGAGCATAATGGAAAAAACACCCCCACCGTGCTGACAAACTGCCAAACACCTATCACCCCCAGACCAGACCAATCCCAAGGGAGGGGGGATTCCCTCCAACCACCTCGCCGGGGAGGGGGGTGCTGCCGCCACCCACACACGGAGGCAAACTGCCTCAGCGCCCAGCAGAGGGGAGGGAGGGGAAGAACGCCGGCCCCACACTGAAGCCCTGTGACCCGCAGCCGGACTGTAGCCTGCTGGAACCACCACTGATGAAGCAGGCACGTGGCTGCACCTCCTAAAGTCTGCAAAGGAAGCCTCCTCCTTGCTTCAGCGGCCACCGGTGTGAAGCCCCCAAGGCTAGCAGGCCCGACTGGCTCCAGATGGAGCAGAACGGCCTGCCCTCAGCTGAGCTCAAGGAGCAACTGCAAAGGCGGGGGCGGGGCCGTGCCTATAAGGCTGGCGCCCGCCCCCACCATTGCAACACAAAGCATCGCAAGCAGTTGCCTGTCCTGCCCTCCTCCTGGGTGGCAAAAGGGCACCCAAGCCCCATGGCCTTGCCGAGGGCACGGGAACCTCAATCTGAGTGATATGGGTTGTCATCCTCTATAACATTGAAAGAGGCTTTGAGACTGTTGCTTCAGCACCCCTAAAATATTAAGCAAAAAGCTGGGCTTTGCTTTAGAATATTTCTATAAAGATTAAGATGCAGTGCTCATAAAAATCAGTCCCAAAATGTGTGTGGGGGGGGGGGGGTAGAATCTGAGTCAAGAAAAACACCAAAAGAAGCTTTTTCAGATAAGTATTAGGACAAGAAATCACTGTGATGGTGAAGATGTCATTTATTTAACTGGCTTTCCTTCTAGTAGAAATCAAGAATGAACGAACAACAACAACATATCTTTAGTCCAAACTTGCTATGATTTCGAGCCCACCACAAGCATTTTTCATTTTCATTGTTCTTTTGGTCAAAACAAGTGGTGGATAATGTAAGTCCATGAGTCATAAAAATATGGTTTATTGAACATTTGACATTTGTTTGATTTACCATGATCAAAGTTTATTCTCTCCATCTAAGGGGAAAAAAGATATATAACCATGGTGCACTTAATTTAAGCCTTTCTAGAAGATGATGGAGGAGATTCATGCCAAGCTGCTTTATTTTACCTGAACTATATACTCATAGTGAAATTTTTTATTGTGATTTGTATTTTATATGCTTCTGCAAATCATTTATATCACATATAGCCAATCATGCTTACCCTGAGGTGGTTAAGTAGGTCCCAGTGAAAGGGGTTTATGTTTTAGGACAGGAGTTTACCATCCAACTGCTTCCAAAACCAGACACTAACCATCCGTGTTTAAAAACTATTATTGCAAACTTTCATTGTTGCCACAGCCATGAAGATTCATAATGTCTGCAATTACCACCTAGAATTATGTGGATTCTCCCAGAACTTTCCCCTGCCTACACTACTTTGAAATGCTGCTATCTGTTCTTCATATCCAGACTTTCCCCCATATTTTTGAGATCTGCATTACTTAGGCTGAGGACAGACTGGCAATCTGGAGCGAGATGAATGCGGAGGAAACTGCTGCGGGGGAAAAACTCCCCGGGGCTGGCCGTTCACACTGGCCAGTGTATTGCTCAATGGTGCCGATACGAAGCATTCAGACTGCTGTGGAGTGGCCCCACGTGGGCCGGCCTCCGCAGCTCGTGATAGGGCTGTTTCGGCAATTTGCGCATGTGCACATGTGCACTCATGCGCAAACTGGCAAAATGCCACATTCACACTGCCGCCTCCTCTTGCCTCCCGCCTTCTTCTGGTTCACACTGCCTGGAAGTGGGAGGCAAGCGCAAGATGGCCCCTGGACACCAGTTTCTCCCGGTGTCCTGTTAAAGCGGATGGAAAGCGAGTGGGAGACGGGTAAGTGCGAAACAGAGCCGACAGACAGATGCACATGTCTGAACGCGCTCCCTTCTTCCACTTCCAACATGGGGCTGTCCTGCTTTATATTGCCAGTCTGTCCTCAGCCTTTGTCTTTGACTTACCAATGAACTTTGATTTTTTTTTAAAAAGCACCATAACTGATGCTAGTTATTTGGAAACTGGGGATTTAAGTAGGGTTCCATCCCCCGTCCAACATTTACCTTTGACAACTGCTAATTATGTCATTAGTTTGCTAAATCAGAATGTTTGGCTAATTTTTTGTTTGTAAGAAAACTGGAAGGCTACAGGAGAGAAAGGGATTTGTTCAACAAAAATATTTAATTGAAAGGAAAGCACTTTGTAGTCAGTTTATCTAAATAATTGGTTTATATCCTACTAGAAATAAAGCCTGCTGTGGAAATAAATACAACGGGCACTAGAAAGAGGTTCTGGGAGAGTGCCCTGGCCATGGGCACTCAGCATCAATTTGCTATGGCAACCTCAGCAGCATGTAATGGCACAAAGTCCACCATTTTTTCCAGGGGATCTGATCTCTGCCATCTGAATAACAGTGATCTCCAGCCCTCCCCTGGAAGAAATGGCTGATTTGGAGGGTACAGTCTCTGGCATCATACCTGTCTGAGGTGGCCAGGCTGGCAGTGGGCAGGAGAGAGGAGAGGACACAGCACCCAGCCAATGGCATGTGAGTACTCTTGGGTTGCAGTTGATGGGCCAGTGGGAGAGCTGGAAAGTGCCAGTACATTGGATATATATATATATATATATATATATATATATATATATATATATAAAATACTTTCCTGTCTTGTTGTTTCACTTTAACCTTTCATCTAATAGGGAAATGTTTGCTTCACTGTACTTTTAGAATTTGAAAACTATTAAAAAAAAATCGATAAAAATACGGTGTTTTTTTTCTCTTTTTGTAATTTCCATTTCTGCCAGATGGTCATTCTTTTTATTGCAAAGAACTTTGTAGTCTGTCAGTCTTTCTCACAAAAAATCTAATGATTGTTTAATTATGTAACAGTTGATGAAATTTACATACACCAAGAGAGATTACAATCAACTGGAAAAGTGAGATATATTACAATCAACTGGAAAAGTGCGAAATGCTAAACATGGCAGGTGTAAAATTATCATAAGCCCATCATCCAAAAAAGTCTGAAGCTTTTTTTGGAAGAAGACTTTGGAGGAGAATTTGGATTCCTTAAACATTAAGAAACCTCAGAAGAGTGGTCAGGTGAGGGAGCTACCTAGATAGTCTAATCTCCCCTCTGCAAAGGAAGAGGACCACTTCACTGTCATGAAATCATCACATGAGAATCAAAACTACTTAATGAAATAGCTGATTTTTGTTTCAGATTATTTATTTATTTTTAACAAAACGGACTCATCACTACATCCAGCTCGATCAGAATAAGCCAATGGTGACTGACACATTATCTTGGATATATTACTTTCTAAAAATGGTCTTTGAATCAGGAGCAATTCACCAAGATAAGAGCAATTCACCAATTCACCAAGATAAGAGCAAAGACTCTAAGTGGGGTTTCATATCTCTACACTGATCATCTTCCTGCCTGATGTCTTTATAAAGGAAACCGCTATAACTAGGGATGGGCACAAACTGGGGAAATGTGGTCCCTTTAAATGGGGTTGCAGAAAGAACAAAAAACAGCTGAGTGAAGGGGAGCAGCCTGCTCCCCACTGTATTGGGCTGTCTTGTGCAGTCCCTTTAAAGTTTAAATGAACTGCACAAGACAGCCTGCAAAACAGCTGAGCAGCCAGGAAAGCCTCCCCATCTCTCAGCTGTTTTTGGCTGTCTTGTGCAGTCCCTTTAAACATTAAAGGGACTGCAAAAGATAGCCCAAGACAGCTGAGAGGTAGAAGTGACTCCCCACGGCTCAGCTGCATTTGCAGCTTTCACAAGGAACTGAAAGCAGGGGAACTCGAAGTCCCTTTAAATCTTTGCTTTCTGCTCTATCCATGAACTGCCAGAAACTGCTTTCAGAGTTCATGGAAGTTCATGACTATACACCCATCATTAACTTCTGTCCATAAACCATGAACAGGGCAAAATTCATGATGAATTTTTCTTCATGGTTTGTTTTGTGCCCATCCATAGCTATAACCTTTTCCCTAGTTTATCTGCTTCATGGTCTCATAAGGCTGTCATTCACAAGTGTGAATTTCAAGTACATAATTCTATTTGATTACACTCAAAGCTGGATCAGACCTTTAAGGAGACACAAAATAAAAAGGATAGAGAATGAACCAAAGAATTGTCATGAGTTTCCATGTCTGCTGAGAACAGTAAAGGACTCTTAAAAAGTATCTTTGTATCTATCATATCATTACTCCATAAGCTTCTTGACAGAGTGTGCTACTGCTTGGTTGCTTTGTGTGTTTTAAAGTTCTTTTCCATAATTCAATAAGCAGTTTATTGTGCCAGAAAAAGTCTTGCATGTAATGTTCTTAATCAATGTATTTTACTATATTACTTTCTTTTATGATCCTATCACAGCATGTAGAGCACTTAATCAATGGAAGAATAGACAAAATGTGTAAACTTTTGCTGACCTGTGCTTGTGTCTAGACAATAGCGTTAATAATTCACAGTGAATTACAGGATATGCATCTATTAATACTTCAAACACTACAGGAGATAACTGGTTTCATTCCCCTACAAGCAGCATCATTAATTTAAATATGATATTTCAGTGGGAAATAATATAAACTTACGGCAAGACCATTAAAATCTCTCTTAATTATAAATAGAGTGGGGAAGATATATTGATACTATTTGCTTATAGAAATATTCTAATGATTTCACAAGTGTGCATCTGTAAGTAGTTCAGCTTATACAGCTGAAATATAAATAACCATTCCAAAATCACCCTAAAAGGGTAAGCAAGTTGAATATTTCTATTGTCAGCATATTTTTCTCTAGCAGGAAAATGTACCCAACAAGGCAATTTTTTTCAGGAAGAAATGCAGAAGTATATTTTTTCTGTGTAATTAAAACTGTAGAATAAAACAATTATAACAATGATAGCTATACACTTTATAGCATTATGATGCAAATAATTATTTTTTAAAGTCTGTGAACAGCTGGAACTGCTATTTGGGTTTGACTGTTCTTTGCAGGCTACTACATTTTGTTTATTGTCCACATGGGAGATTGCATAAAAGTTTTTCAAATTGAAGCTCAGCTTGACAAGAACATAAGAAGAGCCTGATGGATCAGACCAGTGGACCAGCATCCTGTCTCACATTCCTCCGGAGGGCCAACAACAGGGTATAGAAGTTGAGGCCTTTTCCTAATGTTGCCTCCTGATGCTGGTATTCAGAGATTTACTGCCTCTGAGCATGGAGGTTGCCACCCCAGCCAGAATAACGAGACAGACAACAGTTTGGAATTAAACAAGGGCCACTTTATTAACTATTTAAACAGAACATTGCAGCAACGGGCAACTAAGCAAGCACAGGAACAAGGCAGGCGTCACTCCCAGACACAACCTCCTTGCCCTTGATATGGGTGGGTCACCTAACTCTGGTCTTGAGCCAGCCAGATTCTGGCTCATAACCGGCAGCCCAGCATACTGGTTGCCCCCCAGGAGCGCCTGCCCCTGAGGCCGCACATACCTTCAGGGAGGAGCCTAGCCAGAGAGGTTCCCAGAGGCGATCACCATTCTCCACCCCAGACCGCACAGCCCTAGGGCAGTTCCTGATGACCTCCTGTTCCCGAACGGGATATGCTGTAAGGCGCTCACCAGTTCCATTTTCTTGCTTGCACAAACCTGCCACAGCCAAGGCCAAACTTCTGCTTTGGCCTTTGCTACCCCATTCAGCAACCGAGTGCCAACCAGATCCCGTGCTGCAAGTCCTCTAAAAATATCCCATTGCCCTTGTCTGAGAGGTGCACCCCATCAGGCCTATACAGGTCTGGAAACTCGATCCATATTTTGGGGTGCAGCAAAAACAAACCCAACCCAGACTCCATGGCCTTCCTTATCTGACTGTTGGCCTTACACCTGGCACGGTCAATATACCTGGGGTTCTCAACATGCTGCCACACCTGGTGGGGAAGCATGACTGACCACACTCTCTGCACACCAGGCCAGCATGCTCTTATCCTTGCAAGGTCAGCCCTGGCCTGCAACACAAGGACCAAGCCCTTTATCAGCCCCAAATCATTGCTCCCCAGGTGTATAACCAGAACACGAGGGGGAGGCCCCTGTCTTTCCTCAAATAACAAGGAAAGGAGCTCAGGCCACCTCATACCCCTCCTTCCCAACCACTTTACCGTTGCCACCTCACTGAGGCCAAGCTGAGAGCCAATGGGTGTCCTCCGTGCCCAGTGAGCTGCCCAGAATATCATGCTGTGGCCACAGACAGTGACCTTTCATCTTGTCTCACAGCCCACAGCACCTGTAAGAACTTCATTAATAACTGGAAAACAAACTTAAACAGCCTCGACAGGCTTACACGTTGCAAGACCTAACATAATCTCTACAGCAATGGGATTTCCATCACCCAATCCTCTGGATTTTGCTGATATGGTACCCCTTAGCAGAAGCTGTTGACGCAGCCCCAATCCTAAAGGAGTGCGTACCAAAGCGAACACCACCCAGTCCCAGCCGGACCAACGCCCTCTGCATCACAGTCCAAAACTGAAACTTTGTAAGGGGGGTGCCATCCCTATGTTAGAACAGATAACCAGGGCCATCGCCCCAAAGTGCCAAATATCAGTCAAGGGCGGCCACTGGGCACAACCCGGCCTCAGAACAGTGGTCCATTTCAATTACTGATCCCTTCCTGCATTGGTCCATTTTTGACTATGCAGTCAAATCATAATTCTGGAATTTATTTTATTTATTTATCTTTATTTTTATACCCTGCCCTCCCCGCGAACGGGCTCAGGGCGGCTTACAAGGGCATAAATGCCAAACATATCAAAACAATTTAAAATCACTATAAAACTCCATTACATAACAAGAATACTACAGCAATAACACTATAATTCCCACAAAAATGCTTCCAATCTCATTAATCAGATGGCTTCCTATAAAATTGGAGTCCTACCAGCCATAACCATCAGGCCTGGGCTGCTTTCAGGGCCAGTTCTCATTGTAGATGTTATTACAATGCTGGTGGCGGTTCCTAACCAAAGGCCTGGTGGAAGAGCTCTGTCTTACAGGCCCTGCGGAACTGCATTAGGTCCCGCAGGGCCCTGATCTCCTTCAGGAGCTCGTTCCACCAGGTTGGAGCCGCCACCGAAAATGCTCTGGCCCTGGTCCCAGTGAGCCTGGCTTCCCTGGGGCCCGGGACACAAAGTCGATGACACGACCCCGACCGAAGTGCTCACTGGGGTATGTGCAGGGAGAGGCGGTCCCTCAGGTATGTTGGACCCTGGCCATATAGGGCTTTAAAGGTAAGAACCAGCACCTTGAAGCAAACTCGGTATGCTATAGGCAGCCAGTGCAGCTTCGCTAGCACAGGTCGGATGTGGTCCTGTCTTGAGAGACCCATCAATAACCTGGCCGTGGCGTTCTGCACCAGCTGCAGCTTCTGGGTTTGCACCCGGATTCAGTATGGAAATGTCCTGTCCCTCTAGTGCCATGCCTGAGGCATCATTGCGAGAGCCGGCCACCAGCTCACTAATCCTGAGTGCCCTGAAAAGGGCAATCAATGATGCCGTATGAAACAGCCCAGCCTCATAGCCATCACTGCAACATGTGAGCCACTGAGTCTCGAGCCCCCACAGCACAGCCGGAGTCAGGGGTTCCCTGGTGTCAGCCACCCTGCCACTCTCACGGGACCACCCCTTGAGCATCTTTTGAATGCAGAAATCGCCCATCATGTCCTCATGGCCAGAAGCCTTGCTGGCAAAGGCCAAAGAGGACAGCTTGCCCCTAATGGTATGTGCTGACAGGTCCTCATTCCTCAGTGCCACACAGAAGTGCATTAAGTGTGACACCAGTATGGGCCAGACTTGCTTCAGGCCCGCTTCCTCCCTGACGGCCAGGAATTGCTTACCTGCCTTCATGTAAGCTCTTCGGGTAGAAGGGGCGAGGGCCAGACTCATTGCCCTGTCAGCCTCAGCCCTCCAATCTGCCACACCTCTTCGGGCATCTGTGCTGGGAACAAGTCGGTTTCTGGAGCCAGCTGACGGAATCTCTCCATCTGTTTGCAAGAGAGAGCGTCAGCGACCCTGTTATCGACCCCCGGGACATGCCTGGTCTTGAATGTGACATTGTTCTGCAAACACTGCAATGTGAAGGCCCTAACCAGCACCATAACCCTGGGAGACTTTTACATTAGGGAGTTAATTATGTGCACAGTGGACTGGTTGTCGCACCAGAAATGGACCATCTGGTTGGCCAGATCCTTGGACCAAATCCACACTGCCATGACAATTGGAAAAAATTCCAGGTCTTTGACCCACCCAGCCTGAAACCAATCTGGCGGCCAGTCCCCTGCACACCAATGTCCCCTAAAGGATACTCCGTAGCCAGAGGAGCCTGCCGCATCTGATGCAATCTGCAGCTCAGCCTCAATTGTATGAATCCAGCCTCAATTGTATGAATCCTCCCATTGTATGAATCCAAAAATTGTTGCCATACAAGGTCATCCCGCATCCCCCTGGTGACTCTGGTCCTATGGTGTGGAAGATGGAGGCCCCTCATTGATTCACAGAGTCTTCTTACAAAAGCCCTGCCAGGTGCCACAACCTTGCATGCAAAATTGAGGTGGCCCACCAGCTGCTGCAATTCCAGCAGTGTAATCTTAGAGTGGGATTTCACTATGTCCACCTACGTTTGCAAAACAGCTAATTTGTCTCAAGGCAACCTGCAGCACTGCCCCACTGTATCAATCTCTATCCCTAGAAAAGTTAATGTGGATGCCGGGCCATCTGTTTTTTCCTGAGCAAGAGGAATGCCCAGTTCCTCAGCTAGGATAACAAAACTGGACCACAAAAATTGACACTGTCCAGTACCCCTCCTTCCTGCTAAAAGGAAATCATCAAGGTAATGGGCCATACTGCAGAGTCCCATCCTCAGTCTCAATGCCCATTCCAAAAAGAAACTGAACCGCTTGAAAACAGCACAGGACACCAAGCATCCCATGGGAAGGGCCCAGTCCATATAGAACTCACCCTCAAAGGCAAATCCGAGTAGCTTGAAGTCCTCTGGGTGGACAGGAAGGAGGTGGAAGGCTGACTTAACGTCATACTTTGCCAATTCCACCCCCTTGCCACAGAGGCGGACTACCCGCATGCAATGCTCCCTCTAAGCTGTGGAGTCTTGTGAGCAAAAATTCTACTTTGTGCGCTCCTGGTATTAAAGTTGTGAGCGAGCCATTTGGCAAATGCATAGATTAGTTTGCTCTGGAGCCCTCCTTCCTGAGCTAAGGCGAAAATGTGTGAGCCGGAGGCTAAAAAACTGTGAGCTGGCTCACACTAACTCAGTTTAGAGGGAACACTGCCCGCATGGCCTGATCAAAAAAAGTATATTTTACCAAACATAACTGTTCTGGTATCGTGTTGTTCACTGACTCCCCACAAGGGTAGGAGAGGTGTTGAATGAGGCGGTATTCACCTGGTGCCTTCTTAGGCACAACTCCCAATGGGGAAACTCTCAAATTACCCACTGGAAGGGAATTAAATGGCCCTCAAACCCTGCCTTCCTTGCACTCCTTGGCAATCTTTTCCCTCCATACCCTGAACTGATTTTAAATTAGGAGCTAGGTAAGGTGCCCTCTTCCCTTGGAAAGGTATCCAAAAATCAAACATAAACCCCTTTAAGAGGTAAGTGCGGACAAGGACCTTTGGGTAAATACTTAACCAGAGCCCCAAAATTCCCAATTTAATTGGGCTGGGTCCTTTTATCAGGAGGGGGATTGTAGTTCCCCCCGTGCCCTGGGCGCTTGCCTCCCTTGCCTCTCCCCCGGCCTTTCGGCCTAGGGCAACTGGAGAAGGCATGAGGCTCGGCACACAGAAGGCACTCATGGCGAAACAAGCAGGACTTGCGGCCGCATGTTCCCTGGGAGGTAAACTCCCAACAAAGCGTGCGTCATTGAACCACCTGCCCTGCCTGCATGCGGTAACCTGACTGCACATGAGCTCTCTTCACTGAGTGACCGCTGTGCAACCTCTCACCCCAAGATGCCCTATTCGGTGACATAATTTGCAGCCACAGGTTAGGGTTAATTTTGTCCCACCGCATGGACGGGTTCATGGCTGCCCACATCCTAAACTCCTCATCATACTGTGGCCAAGCTGGGTTCGGGAAGTCTGTAAAAGCCTTATAGATGATGTTCATATATTGGATCATTGCCGAAGCCCTCCAAGGCTGGTGTCGCACAATGACAGCAGTGTATATTAGGAATTTGGGGTACCAGTTTGCCCATGTCCTGTCCACTACTCATCGCTTCAAGCGCTCTTTCTCTCGGTCATCCAAGTTATCCCTATCCTTCTTCTCCATCTAGTGATAGAGCAAACTAAAAACATCCACATATTCACCCTTGAGGATCTTTTCCTTGGTGGCAATGGAAAGATGATCACCCAAAGGCAAATCAGTGTCCTCACTTGGCACTGCCCCCACAGGGACTGCTTCATATGAAGGTCCCCCTAGGTACGGATAGCCCAAGCCAGGCTGAGGGTAACCCCATGCTGACCAAGACCCATGAGGAACAGACAGAGCACCCGATGTAATGTAGTGTGGCCAACTAGCCAGTGGCATGGGAGAGGCGGCCACACCCTGATAACCAGGGTCACAAGGCCACCTTGACCCATCCCCTCCTATTCCAGCCTCCTTACCTCCCTGATCATGAGGTGTCATATAGAATGCCACCTGCTGGTCCCCAGTGCCTTGTCCCTGTTGTCCCAATGCCAATCCTTCACCCTGTTCCATAGCATCTGCTTCTTTTCTGTCCTCCAGGAAGGCCAACCGTGCCAACACCTGGGCTTGAAAAGACACATTAGAACCCTTGCTCGCCTTAAGGCCCCTAGCAGGTAAACCCCAGTCTTTCTCCAGCCCCTCAAGCCATTGTAAAATAGCAGCTTTCACCGGATTCTCGTCATCATCGTCATTGGAAGGAATCACTGGTGCAGGCTGCGCCAGAGGTCTTTTATGGGCCAGTTGCTTACCTTTTCCTTTGCCTTTCCCCTTCCCAGAAGCCATAGCAAGCAACCTGCTACTGGATTCAAAGATTGCACTGATTAAAAATTAACTTCATTAAGTGTGGGAAAGAACACTATCCCAAAACAGAGCAGCCACCTAAGAAAAGAAATTTAAAATGGCTGCCACCTGAAAACCACAAAATGTCTGCCACCCAATTGAGCAGACCTCACCAATATGGCCGCCACTATGATAGCAGGGCTGAGTAGAGCTAAGGCAAGGCCTCCTATAGCTTATCCCACTTAAAATGGCCATTTTTGTGTTATAAAACAAAATGGCTACTGAGCATTCCCTACCCTCTAATCTATTACAAGGAAGGTTTTTGCGCTGGCCGATCTCTCAAAGATGTTGTCCTTGTACAAATCTTGAGACAGAGTTAGTCTCACATATCCTATTACATTGTAATTTTTATGTTATGGAGAGACAGTTGTTAATCTTCCCATTGTTGTCCAAATTTAAACCTTTGGATGTTCATTTGAAATTTGTGGAATTAAGGATTTTAACTGTTTTGTTGGAAGATCGGAAAGAGAGGATATCTTTAGCTGTGGCAAAATTTTGTTTCCTGGCATTAAAGAAGAGGAAACTTGTATCCTAGATAGTAAGTTAATGATAAATTAGCATCGTTCTGTTCCCGCTTTAATGATACATTGTGCTGCTCCCATTTTGTTTTAATGCCCTTTAAAATATCTACTTGAATTTTATGTATTTATTGTGTATTTTATATCAATATTCCCTTTGGAAATGTTTTATTTTGACTGGTCGCTTGACCGTACTAATAAACTTGACTAACTTGCTACTGAGCATGAGGCTAGGCAGACCTCACCAAAATGGCCACCCTGCTGGTAATTTTGAAATGGCTTGCAATGGCCTAGTGAAATGCCACTCACAAAATGGCCACCCCAGTTAGGGGCCTGCCACACCCCAACACCCTGAGAAAGATCTAAAATGGCCTTCAATGGCCTGCTCCAATGCCACTCTCAAAGTGGCCACTGCCATCAGGGGACCGCCACACCCCCGACCACCTCTCCTCGGAGACGAACAAGTCCCCCTGGACATTAGAAAGCATGGGAACTGGCCGTCGCCACCATGCATGGGCAGGCCCTGCCACCTCGCAGCAACCAGAGGCACAAGCCTAGCGGCTGCTACCCAACATGGGCCTCCACTAGTGGATCCCAGGTGCTGCCACCTGCCGACACCAAGGGTCCAGGGGAAAATACCGGCTGGGATGTAGCCGCCAGCAAGGAGTGTGCCGCCGCAGCTGCAAGGGTCCCTCGTGGCCAAGCTCCACACCCCCAGCCGCAAGCTACTGGAGAGGCTGGCCACATCCACCAAAACTCTGCCACCGCCGCTGCACTTCAGCCACCCACGTCAATCCAAGCGCTGCTGCGAAAATTGCACTGCTGCAGCCCGGGCTGCCTCCTCTGCCACACAGCATGTTGAGAATTCCGGACCGCCAGCAGGCCCCTCTCAAGCCTCTCTGTGTGCTCCATTCATTACGAGCATGCGGAGCCATTGACAAAGACAGGAGCGGGGTGCCACTTCTTAAAGGTAAGCCCCGCCCTGCCTGTTCTGATATGCACGTGAGTGTGAAAACCGTTGCTGCCTGCTCTCTTGCGCAGTGGCAAAATGGCCCCCGGGAGCCACGGGGTTGCCAGGTGCCCGGGCGCCCTGTTCTCTTCAGTCTATATGGCTTGTAACATCTGATAGACTTATCCTCCACGATCCCCTTTTAAAAGCATTTATGCCTCTGGCCATCACTACATCCTCTAGCGGTGAAGTCCACATTTTAATCACTCACTGTGAAAAGTAGTATTTCCTTTTGTCTGTCCTGAATCTACTGCCCATCAGCTTCATCAGATACCCTCGGGTTCTAAGATTTGGGGAGAGGAAGAAAGAGTTCTTTGTCAACTCACTCCACCCTGTGAGTGATTTTATAAACCTTCATCATGTTTCCCCCTTAGTTGTCTCTTTTCTAAACCAAAAAGTTTCTTCATTGGGAAAGTACTCCAACTCCCTAATCATCTTTGTTGCCCTCTTCTGTAGTTTTTCCAGCTCTCCAATTTGAGATATGGTGACCAGAACTACACACAGTATTCCAAATGAGGCTGCACCATAGATCAAAAGCAGTATAATATTAGCCATTTTATTTTCATAATAAAATTATTAGGTCATTTCATGACCTAATAATCCATAACATTGAGGCTGCAGTGCCACACACTAAATAATCCACTTTCAATCCACTTTCAGCATACTTTCCACCTGGATTCTTATGTGTGAACTGGCAAAATCCAATTCAAAAGTGCCTTGAAACTGGATTGAAACTGGATTGAAACTGGATTATTTAGTGTGTGTGACGGCAGCCTCAGTCTCAGCAAGTTTAGACCTCATTAGTCTATGCCAGAGTTTACCTTTTTTACCACTGCAGCACACTAGATTGACACTTTCATTCAGTTATCTATTGATTCCAAGATCCTTTTTGCTCTCAGGTTGTAGTCACACACACTAAATAATCCATTTTTAATCCACTTTCAATACACTTTCCAACTGGCTTTTTATTGTGTGAACTGGCAAAATCCAATTTGAAAGTGAATTGAAACTGGATTTAAACTGGATTATTTAGTGTGTGTGACTGCAGCCTCAGTCTCAGCAAGTTCAGACCCCATTACCCTATACCTGAAAGTGGGTTTTTTTTGTCCTAGTGTGTATTACCTTATGCTGCCAACTAGGGGTGTGCTTGGGTAGGGAAAGAAAGGCATTTAAACCCAACAGCTGACTAGTGGCTCAGGCTGTTAGGTTTAAATGAGACCTTGGTTTTGGTATAGCAAAATGAACCTGAAAAAAAGACAGACAACGTATTTTTGGGGTATTTTTTCAGTTCGGCTATAGCCAAATGCACACTCCTACTACAAACATTGAACTTCATTTGCTACATTGTTGCTCACTCACCCTATTTCTGAAGATCCTCCTGAAGTTATTCACAGTCATCTTTGGTTTTCACCATCCTGAATTATTTTGTGCATTCTGCAAACTTGGCAACTTCACTGCCTCTGCCCCCCCCCCCCCCAGTTCTAGATCGTTTATGAACAAATTAAACAGCACTGACCTCAACATCAATCTTTGTGGGACCCATTGTACACTTCCCTCCAAAGTTATTTATCCCTACTTTTTGCTCATTGCTTCCTGTCATTAACTAATTCCTGTCATTAGCCACAAAAGAATCCATCTTCTGATCCCATGATTGCTAATTTTTCTCATGAGTCTTTCATGAAGTACTGTCAAGGAGTCCAAAGCTGAACCCCAAAGCTGAACCCCAGGGCTGTTGTACACAAGTAACCAATCTTTACTTTGTTTAATTAAAATATTATAATGTTTTATTTGAAGTCTGTCAAAACAAAAGGATTTATTCTACAGGCAATATATTACTCTAAAATCATACAGCAGAAAAATAAGAAAACTAGCTTAACTAACTAACACATTTCCACAACCTGTGTTAGATAGCACAAACCTCAAGTCCAAGAGTGAAAGGCCACTGGTGATGCATTCTCTACATTGCTATCTATTGCAATATAAGCATGTCACAGTCCAGGCCTTCAATCCATCAGAATCCAAGCTAGGCTCTGTTTCCAGGCTCTTAGCTCAGTTATAGTTTTTTTTGGCTAAGCAGTGTCAGGTAATGATAACACCCAATCAGGACACAGCAGGGCTCATTTCATAGCAGGAGCTCCTTTGCATATTAGGCCACACACCCCTAATGTAGCCAATCCTCCAAGAGCTTACAGAGCTCTCCTTACAGGGGCTACTGCAAATTCTTGGAGGATTGGCTATATCAGGGGTGTGTGGCCTAATATGCAAAGGAGCTCCTGCTACGAAATGAGCCCTGGGACACAGTATTGCTGAAACCCCCTAGAAAATTACCTCATCACTCCTGTCCTGACCTTTTCCCTCCCGTGCTGTCAGTTCTCATGAGAAGCTAATTACCACATTCTAGCTCTGGCCTTGAAGATGATAAAGGCCATGGAGGCCAAGATGCCAGTTAGTAACACCTGTAGGATGGAACAAGCTTGTTGCCATTCACATTAACCCTTGAGGTGTAATGTAGCCTCACAGCTACCTTGTCAAAAACCTTTCGAAAGTTCAAGTAAATAATGTCTACAGGGTTACTGTTTATTTACATGCTTGTTCACTTTCTGAAAGAACTCCAAAAAAAATGGGTGAAGTGGGACTTCCCTTTACCGAAGCCATGCTGATGTTCCCTCAGCAGGCTTTGTTCCTCTATGTGCCTAATAATTTTATCTTTGATTATTGTTTCTAGTAATTTGTCTGCAACACACATTAGGCTAACGGGCCCAAGATTTCCTGATCCTTCTCTGGACCTCTTTTTAAAAAATTGGTGTAACATTTGCTACTTTCCAATCTTCTGGTATAGCAACAATTTAGTGATAGGTTACATATATGGGCCAAGGACAGACTGAAGCAGAAGGGAAGTGGGGCCAAAAGCTGTGGGGGAAAATTGCCCCGGGGCTGGCCGTTCACACTGGCCAGACTCCTGCATTAGCATGCCAGAATGGAGTGTTCAGACTGCTGCGGAGCAGCCCCGCGTGGGACGGCCTCCACAGCTCGTGGCGGGGCTGTTTCAGCAATAGGCACATGGGCACCTATGTGCATAGGCGCATGGCCACAGCAGCAGACTAAAAATTTTAAATCCCCCCACCTCCTGTATTGGAACTGCTTGTGCACATGAGTGCATGAGCGCTCATACACATCTCTCTGTGGTGGCGTGTTCACACTGCTGCCTCCGCTTGAATCCCACCTTCTCCCGTCCACACAGCCGGGAACCAGGATCCAAGCGGGAGATGGCCCCTGGACACCACTTTCTGCCAGTGTCCCTCTGAGGCAGAAGAGAAGCAGCTCCCAAGCAGATGAGTACAGAAGGGAGCCGGGGAACAGCTGCGGCTGTTTGAACAGGCTCCCTTCACAGTTTCTGAAGCGGAGCTCTCCCACCCCACATTGCCAGTCTGTCCTCAGCCATGGGTTAATAGATCAAAAACCTCACATTTGAGTTCCCTAAGAACTTTTATGTGTATTCCATCAGGGCCTGAAGACTCACTGGTTTCCCTTTCAGCTTTCTTTTAACTATTTCTGTCATTTTTGTAAAGTTCCCTCTTGTGAAATCAAATGTAACAGTTTTAGGCTTCAAGAATAACTTCCCTGGTGGGCTGAACAGTATGAGAGAAGGTACCCTGCTCACAAGCTATTTAGAGCTTGAAAGGTAAGAAAGATTAACACTGAATTGTGCCTGAAAATAGATGGGCAGCCAGTGTAGATCTTTAAAGGCAGGGGTGATATAATCCATGTATTTAGACCCTGATTTAGACCTGGCTGCTGAATTATAGGCCAACTGAAGTTTCCAAACTGTGTTCAGTGGCAGCCATATGTATAGCCCATTACAGTATTCTAAACTAGATGTGATCAGAGCATATATCACTATGGCCCAATTCAGCTTTGTGAAGAAGGGACAATCTCAGCCAAACTGAGAAAAAGTGCTACATCCCATGGAGGAAATCTGAGCTCCAACCATAGGCCAGTATCCAGGAGTACACCCAATTCCAAATCTGTTCCTTCAGTGGGAAGGACTGTCCCCTCCAGTACAGTCCAGGACAGGCTGATCAACTGCTGTTGGCCATTGACCAACAGAACCCTACTTTTCTGGATTGCTTCAGTTTATTGGCCTTCAACCATCCATACATTATTACCTTCTCCTAGGCAATTGCTCAGGTCCTCCCCAGACCCATAAGACTCAGATGATAAGGCCAAATAGAGCTGGGTACCATCTGCATATTGGTGGCAATCAATCTGCAGATGATCTCTCCCAGTACATCATGTGGATATTAAAAAGCATGGGATCTCATAATATAAGCATCACAGAGTTGAGTAGCAGTCTCCCAGCACTACCTTTTGAAATCATTCAACCAAGTAAGAGCAAAACTACTAACTAAGGTTGCCAGCCTTCAGGTGGCATCTGTAAATCTCTAGTGATTACAATTGATCTCCAGAAAACCAAGATCAGTTCCCCTGGAGAAAATGGCTGCTTTGGAGGGTGGGGTTTATTGCATTACACCCTACTGAGATCCTTTCCTTCCCCACACCCCACCATCCCCAGACTCCACCTCCAAAATTTCCAAATATTTCCCAACCCAGAGCTGTGCCTCTCACTCTCAGCCCATCTAGGCTTTCCAGAGGGATATTTTGGTTGATGGTGTTGAAAGCTGAATCTGAACTAAAATGAATCCAGATAATCCATCTCCTCAAGACTGCTTGAAGCTGAGTAGCCACCATATGCTCAAGCACTTTAACCAAAATTAGGATGTTGGCCGCTGTTGGTCATTTAGGTCCAGGGATGCCTTCTTCTGGAGGGGTCCTACAACCACCACTTTCATTTGTTGATTCCGGTCGCGGTCACACGGCCCCTTTAAATCCGGGAGGGCTCCTGGATTTAAAGGGGCCACATTATTCAACCGCGGGTTGGGATGTCCATACATCCCAACCCCTGCAGCAGCACCAGCGGCAAAAGCAGCAGCCGCAGCCGCTGAAGAGGCGGCCGCGGTGGGAACGACTGCCACGGCGGCTGTGGCTGCGGCGGAAGCGGCGGTGGCCGCTGAAAAGGTGGCAGAAGTGGCGGCGGCCGCGGAGCAAATGGCGGCCGCAGCGGAGGCGGCCCCAGCAGCAGGAGAGGCGGCTGTGGTGGCCAAGGACCGCCAGCCGCCTGGGTAAGTTTTGGGGTTTTTCCCCCCCTTTTACACTTGGGCGCATGAATAGCCATGCGCCCAAGTGTAAAAAGGGGGGGGAAATGGAATGCTTGCGAGAGAGGGCTGTCCAGATAACCTCCAATGCAGGTTCCTCCCGCGACTCCCGGGAAAACACTAGTTTTTCCCGGGGTCGGTAAAAGCGGGAGCAACCCGCATTGGAGCCCGCTTCGCTGCAGGACTCGCTGCGGGGCTATGTAGACGGCCCCTTTAAATGCGGGAGGAAGCAGCCCTTCCTCCCGCATTAAGGGGCCGTGTGACCGCGGCCTCCCTTTAGAAGTCCCTGAATTCACAGAAAATATGTGCAGATATATTTCAAAAGCCTAATTGTTTGCATTTTTACAGTGAACATGTCTAGTGCTTCCTCGCTAGGCAAAATAATTCCTTTCAGTTACTCCTATTGCTATATTTTCTCTTCCAATATACAAGAGGTAGTCAGTGTATAATTAGCAGTACATACAAGAGAACAATGAGGACATGCATTTATAAGCTAAAATTATCTTGCATTATACGTCTCAGTAATCAGCAGGTAGCAGATATCTTTATACATCATTTAATGTGTGAGGTATTTTTCTCTATTTCTTTTGTTCTTTATCCAACTAATATAAATGTTAGGAAATATATATTGTCACAGCTGATGCATCATGACCCCATCAGGTTTTCAAGGCAAAAGATTTCAGAGGTGGTTTTCCATTGCCTGCCTCTGTGTTACAACACTGGCCTTCCATCCAAATACTAACCAGAGCTGGTCCTACTTAGTTTCCAAGATATTGGGCTAGCCTTATTGTCTATAGCTATTTGTTAATCTCTTTAAAAAAAAAATTAAAAGCAGCAACGAGTATCAATTTCACCAGAATACTATATTGTTTTCCATTATAGTTCAACTACATAACAACATCTTAATTTTGAAATGATGACATAAATTGTAGGAGAAATGCAAACAATAAAAGACAGAAGACACTTTTTTTAAAAAAGCAAATACTGAGGCAGAGTGGGAAATGAATATATGTAAAATAGGGACTTGTGATGATACCTCTCATTTTGTGTGGTTAGGTGTGAAAGGCACTTGGGGGGCAGGGAGATTTTCCTACACACATGGGGGACTTCCCACGTGTGCAGAAAAATCCTAAAAGTTTAAAAAAACTTTGGGGGGATATTTAAATCCCCCAAAAAGTTAAAGAGCATTGGGAACTGCCGGGGCAAGCGGGGGCAGGGGAGAGAGAGATTGGTGAGGCCCGCAGCTCTGCACCACACGGGCCTTGCCGGGGCAAGCTGGGGCAGGGGGGAAGGATGGTGAGGCCCAGGGGTCATTTCGTAGAAAAAGAGGTGCAGGAGCTCATTAGCATAACTCATTTGCATAACTCATTTGCACAACTCATTTGCGTATGCCACACCCCCTAACATGCTGGAAGTGTGTCAGAAGGCAACACCCACCCCTCAGGTTCCACTCCACAGGTGAGTGAAACTGACCTGCTCTTCCTCCATTCCCTTCCCCATCCAATACTTTGTGCAATAAAAATAAGCGTAAAGAACACACCCTCATTCTCTTCCTGCTCCCTTGAAACCACCAGGTTTCAAGTAGACTTGAGATACCCAGGACTTGTACACCATCCATCCCTTCCCCTTCCCCTCCCCACAACAAGACATCCTGTGAGGTAGGTGGGGCTGAGAGAGGTCTTTTGAGAACTGCTCATGAGAGAACAGCTCTGAGAGAACTTGTGACTGGCCCAAGGTCACACCAGCAGCTGCATGTGGAGGAGTGGGTAATCAAACCTGGTTCTCCCAGATTAGAGTCCAACTCCTGACCACTACACCAAACTGATTGGGTGGAAGCTGCTGAAGGGTTGGTGAAATTTCTCCAGTACTTATGTGCCATGTGCCCAGATAAAAAATGGTATACTTAGAAAATTTATATGCCACCTTGAGCAAGTCTCTGGAAAAGCAGCACACAGTCATAAAAGGAACAATGATAAAATTATCAATATTAAAACAAAACATTAAAAACAATTAAGACCCTAGCAGGGCTTTCTCCGGGGCGCTGCGCCTCTGCACTGCTCGGGAAAGCTGAGGAGGGGGCGGGGCTTGGTCATGTGCCCACCCCCTGGGCTCCTCACTCCCAGAGCTGCGCTCCTGTGCGCTCCCACTCCAACGGACCCCTAGTGAGGCCTGTGCAGCACTGAGCCACGGATCTCGCCAGGGCAAGCTGGGGCGGGTGGGAGAAAGGATGGTGAGGCCCCATGGTGCTGAGCTGTGGGCCTCACCGGGGCAAGCTGGGGGGAGAAAGGATGGTGAGGCCCACGGCTCTGTGCCACACAGGCCTCGCCAGGGCAAGCCAGGGCAGGGGGGAGAAAGGATGGCTCCTTCTCTCCCCCCACCCCCCGCAGATCCTGCAGGTCCCACCTCTTGTATGATTCTATTTGGAAGACTGTTTCTCTGACTTTGTAGACTGATCACAATGGACAGCTACTGACTGCTGACTTCAGACTTTAGACTCAAACTGAACACTCTGCCTTCTCTCTCTCCACACACACACACTTCCTAGCTCCGCCTACACACCCTCCATCACCAACCAATCACCTCACTCACTCATCTCCTTCTTTCACGCTCCTTGTTCTTCTGACACTTACCAACCAGTTTAAAGGAACATACCCTTATAACTTATAATCATTACTGGGCTATTTGAGTAACGGTAACTGTTGCTGATTGTGAATATTTCAGGACAATTACAATTTGTTTAAAATCAATTTTGTTATAAACGAGCTTTGAGTAGCAGATTTGGATTGTGTCCACAGCCATGGAAATTAATTTTTTTCTCCCTACAGCAGATTTCTAATATATAATAGCATCTGAAGGGGGCCGTGCTTCAAAAATTTCCATAGCTTTCACTTACAAGTCTTTAGTCTCTTCTGTTGTGATAAGGTCTCCATAAGGGAAGAAGTTAGAGATGTAGTGGGTTTTTTTTCTCTTTTAATGAATGCTGTGGATTTAGAGAACTTGGTATTCATATTGCCATAGTTTTTTTCAGTATTAGTGTAATCAATTTCCATTTTTTAAAAATCAACACCCCTCCCCACGTTGGGAGCAGTGTTCCCTCTAAGCTGAGTTAGTGTGAGCTAGCTCATAGTTTTTAGCCTCTGGCTCACACATTTTTGTCTTAGCTTAGGAAGGATGGCTCCAGAGCAAACTAACTTATGCAGTAGCCAAATCACCTGCTCACAACTTTAATGCCAGTACTCCATAGTTTAGAGGGAGCATTGGTCGGGGGAGGAAATGGACTCTACAACTGCTGAGCCTGGTGGGAGTCCAGGAGCTTGCCAGTTCACCCACCATTTTCTGGCTGAGGGGGTGCACTCTACTGCCTCAGATGATTGGCAGTGGAAAGAATCCTCCAGTGTCACTATCACCGGGAAAATGGTGTGTAGGGAGATATTACATCCTCCACCTATACCTTGATGCCAGTGCAAACTGGAATTATGTGGCTACCCATCAGAGAATGTATCTGCATCAGATGAATGCATTAATGTATCCTCCATGCCTCAGAGAAAGGCAGAATGGAGCCCTTGGGCTCAACCTTCTGATCCCTGCAAGCATATGCTTTTCTTACAAACTATTTGGTGCCTTGCTTAAATTTTTGGATGAGGATGGCACAGTTGGTGAAGCATCTGGGATGACACCTTCCTTGATGGTTTCTTACAAACGGCATGGTAGCATGTTTAGCTAGATGCTCTGCCAGAGTGAGCACTCATGTCACTGAAGTCAGCTTGCTCATGACACAGATCACCATTTCAAAGAAAGAAAACAGCTTCAGCTAAGAAAATGTGCCTTCTGATCATTTGGACTCCCTGGAGGAAATGCATGAGAGAGGTGTAGGATGGTGAATAGCAAGCTAACAGGAAAAGTTTATGCTGCTCTTTTTACTGAAGCAGGCAGGGAATTTTCCATTTTTACCTAAACATCCCTTATTTTCCCAGTTTTTACATATGTTTGCATTTTGCTCTTTGCAGGCATCTTTCCTGCTGCTTCCACTTTTGAGGTTCATTCCCCTTTCCCAGGGCTCTTCTTGTAAAAAAAGCCCAGCAGGAACTCATTAGCATATTAGGCCACACCCCAGACAGCACAGCTCATTAACATATTAGGCCACACCCAATGTTCCCAGAAGTGTGGTCATCCAGCCACATCCACCTTTTGCTTCTTATTCTGTTTACCTTGTTGTCAAAACAGTTTTGACAAAACCAATAAAAACATTATTTTCTGTCCCATCTATAAAAAACCTTGCCTGAACCAATATCTTATGTCCAACAATTATTCCCACACTGGATTGGAATCAATTCCTAAGGATTAGGTTCCCATGGAAATCAGGTTGCCTTCCTGCAGAACTAGTACACTAAAATATGATTTTTTAGGGTTGCCAACCTACAGGTGGGGTCTGGAGATCTCCTGGAATTACAACTGAGCTCCAAACTACAGAGATCAGGTCAATGGCTGCTTTGGAAAGTAGAGTCCATGGCATTATGCCTTGCTTAGGTCCCTCCTTCCCCTAAACTGCACCCTCCACTCCCAAATCTCCAGGGATTTCCTTAACCTGGAGTTGGCAACCTAGTTCACTGGCAGAAAAATGCTAGGAGCCAGTTTGGTGTAGTGGTTAAGTGCGCAGACTCTAATCTGGGAGAACCTGGTTTGATTCCCCACTCCCCCCCTGCACCTGCTGGATGACCTTGGGCAAGCCATAGCTCTGTACAAGCTGTTGTCTCAGAGCTCTCTCAGACCCACCTACCTCACAGGGTGTCTGTTGTGGGGAGGGGAAGGGAAAGGAGTTTGAAAGACGCTCTGAGACTCCCTTGGGTAGTGAAGGGCGGGATATAAATCCAATCTCTTCTTCTTCTTGGTTTGTGGGTGCATTGGATGGGAGTAGTTTGTGGACTATTTTATTCAAGGTACAAAATTTTATTCAAAGTATAAGATTTCATGTGCCACCCACACTTCTTCAGATGGAAGACATGTGCATGCACACAAAAGCTTATACCTTGGATGAAACTTTGGACTCCAACTTTGTTCTGCTGCTTGAGACCAACACAGCTACCCACCTGAATTATTACACTATAATACTTTTTACAAGCAATTATGTACCAGTGGAGTGGTTACCATGCAGAGTCTGTCCCACAGGTAAAATTATCCTGTGAACAGGTCGTCTTTACCACATAAAAGTATCACTACCATCACAAGATCACCAATCGTTGGAACTCCTCAGAAGCAGAAATCTCTCTTATTAGGAGGTTTAAGAACATCAACTTTGCTGGCCCATTAAAGGCAAATGTCAGTCCAGTGGCAGGAGAAAAGGGACAATCATCTTCTTCAGAAACTCTGCCCACTTTTTTAAATTTCACAAAACAGGCAATCTCCAAAGTGCAGCTGACCATGCTCATTTTTAGTTACAACTCTGTTTCTCTGCAGATGTCCCCCAAAGTGCCCCATGCAACAGTCAAGTGTTCTGCCAACACTCACAACAATGAAGCTACTTTATCAGATTTTTCTCTTATATGGCAGTAAGCACCAAACCACTTTAATACAGACTTTAGACACACATATATTTGCAAGCCATTCCCAACAAGACACAACAATGAACTCAGGCTCCAAACTTACTTTTCTTAAGCAGAAGATGCCATGAGAAAACTAAAGAGATTCTCAAAAATTAAATATATTGTCAAAACCAGCATTTCCTGGGCTCTCTGCTTTTTTACATCCCCCCCCCCCCCCTTTTCAATAATTTTTTTATAAAAACAGAAAGAACAGAAGGAAGGAAGGAAGGAAGGAAGGAAGGAAGGAAGGAAGGAAGGAAGGAAGGAAGAGGTAGGTGGGGGAGAGAGAGAGAAAGGAAGGAAGAAAGGAAAAGGAAGGAAGGAAGAAGGAAGGTAGGTAGGTAGGTGGAGGAGAGAGAGAAAGAGAAAGGAAGAAAGAAAGGTGGGGACAGAGAGAGAGAGAGACAGACAGAAAGAAAGACAGAAAGGTGGGGGGAGAGAGAGAGAGAAAAAAGGAAAAGATATGGGGAGGCACTTACTGGAGCAGGGAAAGCCACCCCAGGTCTGGCAAGCCAAATGCAGAAAGCCTAGCCCCTGTGCTTAATCTCTGGGCGGGGCTTTCTCCTGCTTGCTGTTTGCTCTTAAAGGGAAAGCACCCGGTGGAGCTTTTTCCTGCCGGATCTCTGCAGGAACTTTCCCTTTAAGTGTAAACAGCTCAGGCCGGGCAGGGAGGGGGCGGGGCAGGCTCCGACGCCAGCTGGAATGGCATTCCTGTGTGTTCCTGCTGAAATCGAGCCCTGCCCTTTCCTCTATATTACTGAGGTACAGATGTACATAGATAAACTGTTATACCTTCTGGAAAAGTTTTGTTTGAAGTGTGATTGTGTATGCAGTTGAATCCCACAAAAATAATGGAGATAAGTAGGATGCCTGGGCCTGTAGAACTGGACCTCTTGGTCCAATTTGCTTGAAACTTGGGACACAGGGTTTTTAGTGGACAGGCCGCACTAGTTGTTCTGCAGATTTGGAGTCATTTAGTTGAAAAAGAGACATTCCAGCCTTCCTGAGTAATAATGCAACTAGAATAATTCTGAAACTCCCCTTAAAAAATCAAATCCCAAAACAGTACTAGGGCCCCCAAATATCCCTAAATACTGGTATATATGTTCTTCTCGAAAGCCTGTCTTTAAAAAAATATTTATTTATTTTATTTATTTATTTTGGAATTTATATCCCGCCCTCCTCGCGAGCGGGCTCAAGGCAGCTTACATGGGCCAACAGCCAATCAAAACATTAAAACCTATAAAATCAATAAAACATTCATAATTAATACAGTTAAAACATATAAAAGCTTCCATAATAACACTTCTGATGGCAATTTAGTGGGCGGCATAACCCCCCCCCCCCCGCTATGCCAAGACCGTACAGGACCAGGGTCATCATAGGTGTTACAATGATGGGTGGTATCTTTGGTGGCAGCTCCTATTCAAAAGCCTGGCGGAACAGCTCCATTTTACAGGCCCTGTGGAACTGCATCAGGTCCCACAGGGCCTTGATCTCCTCCGGGAGCTCATTCCACCAGATAGGAGCCACCACTGAAAACGCCCTGGTCCTTGTTCTGGCCAGCTTGGCGTCCCTGGGGCCAGGGACACATAGTCGATATTCAGACCCCGACCGTAGTGCTCTCTGGGGTATATACGGAGAAAGGCGGTCCCTAAGGTATGTTGGACCCTGGTCATATAGGGCTTTATAGGTAAGAACCAGCACTTTGAAGCAAACTCGGTATGCTATAGGCAGCCAGTGCAGTGCCGCCAGCACAGGCCCGATGTGGTCATGCCTCGCAAGGCCCATCAGCAGCCTGGCCGCGGCATTCTGCACCAGCTGCAGCCTCCGAATTTGCGCCAAAGGCAGCCCCATGTAGAGAGCGTTACAGTAGTCTAGCCTCGAGGTGACCGTCGCATGAATCACTGTGGCTAGGTCATCACGGTCGAGGTAGGGAACCAACTGCCTCGCCAGCCTCAGATGATAAAAGGCCGACTTACTACTTTTGGCTGCTACCTGGTCCTCCATTGATAAGGAGGGCTCCAGGAGCACTCCCAAACTCCTAACCCTCGATGCAGGCACCAACGGTGCCCCGTCGAAGCTCGGGAGTGGGACCCCCCACCCCAGGCCGCAGCGCCCCAGGCACAGGACATTTTTTAAGGTGCACATCTCTACTACCAACTTTGTGAAATGGAAAAGGTATAATTGCACACAGAATTATTGTGAAGATTGAATTATACGCAGGGAAATTATTTGAGTCATGAGAACAGGGAAGTCTTTAACAAATGAATTCAGCATTGAAGTTAACTACCCTATTTTTCGCTCCATAAAACGCACTTTTCCTCCCCAAAAAAGTGTGTGTGGGGGAAGTGTGTGCGTCTTATGGAGCGAATATGGAGCTTTTCTTACCTGTAACAGGACTCTTTCTTCAGCAGGAACGCAGGGGAACGCCATTCTGGCTGGCATCCCAGCCTTCCCCGCCCCTCCCTGCTGGGCCTGAGCTGTTAAGACTTAAAAGGGAAACGGCAGGAAAAACTCCACCAGGCTAAGTACTCTTTCCCTTTAAGTGCTTTTCCCCTTTAAGACAGCCAGCAGCAGAAAGCCCCGCCCACAGATTAAGCTCCGTGGTTACTTTGCACAGAAAGGCCTGGCTTTGCATGGCATGCCGACGTCTCTCTTCTTTCCTTTCTCTATCTTTCTTCCTTCCTTCCTTCCTTTCCTTTTTTCTGTCTGTCTTTCTGTCTCTCTCTCTGTCCCCACCTTTCTTTCTTTCATCCTTTCTCTTTCTCTCTCTCCTCCTCCTTCCTTCCTTTATCTCTCTCTCTTTCTTTCTGTTTCATTTTTTCCTGTTTTCCTCCTCTAAAAACAAGGTGCGTCTTATGATCAGGTGCATCTAATGGAACAAAAAATACGGCACTTACTGCTTCTGTTCTCAGTTTAGGGTTGCCAGCCTCCAGGTGTGGCCTGGGGATCTCCCGCTTTTACAACTCATTCCCAGCTGACAGAGATCAGCTCCCCAGGAGAAAATGGCTGCTTTGAAGGGTGGACTCTATGGTATTGTACCATGCTGAGGCCCCTCCCCTCCCCAAACCCCATCCTCTCCTGGATCTACCACCAAAGTCTCCAGGTATTTTTCAACTAGGGTTGCCAGTCCCCAGGTGGGGCCTGGGGATCTCCTGCTTTTACAACTGATCTCCAGCTGACAGAGATCTGCTCCCCTGGAGGAAATGGCTGCTTTGAAGGGTAGACGCTATGGCATTATACTGTGCTGAGACCCCTTCCCTCCCCAAACCCCGCCCTCTCCTGGCTCCACCCTCAAAGTCTCCAGGTATTTTCCAACCCAGACTTGGCAACCCTATTTTCAACCCAGACTTGGCAACCCTATCTCAGTTCTCTTCATGAAATATATGGCATTAGTTTCCTTTGTTAGAGAAAAAAACATCATTTCCTACTTTTTAAACAGGAAACAAAGTGTCTGTGCAGGCAGTGTCAATGTTTCTTCTTTTGCAGACACAAATACTTTATCCTAAATATTTTCATTGTAGTTATTTGATTTATGATTGTCTTTGGTCTTAAAGACTTGCTGGAACATTTCAGTAAAACACAAGAGCACAAGTTAAAGTGCCCCTGTCCCTGAGGAACTAAAGTACAAGACCTCAGATATTACTAGTACCACTCTTCTGTTCAATGGCGGATAGTAAACTGACGGTATCAGAAGGTATTTAAAATCCTTAAATAAAATGTTGCCAGTAAATTTTACCTCACTAACTATACTTTCCTCAGAGCCTTTCACCAGGAGCTATAAAAATGTTTCATAGTATCAAGTGTGGCCTTGTCATAAGTTTCCCATAGTTTGCCTATAGTTTAAGTGCTCATTCTTACTTTGCTTTTTACCTCAAATGAGTTTATCTGAGTTCAGTAAGCATTCATGCCCTGAAAAGGGTGAAAGGCATGAATATGTAAAATTAGGCATGTGTCTCTTTAAAAAAGCTGAAAGTGGCTTTAAATTAAAGGTTTTTAATGCGACATAAATGTAATCCTATATGCACATACTACTTATCAATTTTATACTTCCATGGAATTTACAGACCTACATGGAATAATTATATATATATATATATATATATATACTATTCACTTATTTTTCTTTCAGTGAATTTTGAGGCTGCAGGGTCCACACACATTTTATCCCATTGCAGGTGTTTTCATTAGAAGTGTGGTAGGCTGGGAGATGAAGGAGGAAACCTGTAGAGATGAAATATTCTCTTTGACATCAAAAATGATTGTCTTGAAAATGTCTGATACATACCACATCAGTTATATACTACAGCACATTGTACTTCTGTTGAGATGAATAGAGGACTCAGGGAATAATTACTTTCTGGTTACCTGCCATGTCGATCTCTACTGGCAAATTCTCAGAAGCACTCCTGAAGCCCTTAGTGGAATAGTCACACTTCACTACTGTAAATTGTCAAAATTAATAAATAAAAATCCTGAACTGTAATTTAGTAAGAGTCAGTTCAAAAAAAATCTCTCAAGACCGATTATACATCAAAGGTAAGAAGGCAATAAAGTGATGGAGGTGGTCAAACAATCTTGATCCTTTCTATTTCTTCCTTGGCTTTCTGTTTCTCCCCAAACTTATTTTAAATGAAATTAAGAACACATTCGTTCTGCTTAATCATTTAATTTCACCATAGTGGCTGCCAGTACCATAGGCATGGCCTACAAAAAACAGGTATTCCCCCCCCCCCCCCCGATATCTCCACAGGGGCACTAAATAATCATCAGCATAGATTGTTTAGCCTGTATAGGCCCAATAGGCACCATATCAGTCCTGTATCTCAGCAGGAAAAGGAGATGCATTCCATAAAGACATCCGATCACCCAATCAAGTACTGCACAGACATGCATTTATTGCCTAGTCCAGTCATTTGTTGAATTCCTCAGGGCCAGCAGGTCAGTTAGATGCATATACTTTAAAACTGAAATTAAACTGAATATCACAGAAATAGTGCATTAGAATACAAGATAAAGAAAAAGGATAGCAGGAGAGAAAATGATTCTTTCTGCAAGCCTGAAGAAATATGTTAATGGTAACCTGTCTTAGAAAGTCTGCACACAATGAGGGTTATTACCTTCCAATGCAATGATAGGCTTAAGTATTCATGGCTTTTATTTTTCGGTCTCTAATAACACAGCCTTTAAATGCCACTGTATCATCATTAAAAATCTCATTGTTGCATTTCTAATCTCTTAGTATTTCACATGAGCAGTATATAATAATACACAGTGTGTTTGCAGCATAAATAGTATTGATAGATGCTCAATAGCAATAAGTTGTGTAATAATTGTCAGCTAATTTGATTTTTGGACAAAAAAAGTTCTTTGTTCTCCAAATCAGATGCTATCCTCAATCACTGAAGGCTAGCTTATCTGCTATTGAATTTTTTTAGCACCTAATTAAAGACACACCTTGAATTATTCATATATTATGGCATTTCATGAATAATTTATTCCTTGGTTTCATTGGTAAAAGTTAATTTTGAAATTCAATAGAACTTTGAACTTCAATACACCTTTCGAGGTCTTCAGAAATCATTTCTTTCATGACCTTCTATAACCAGCAGTTGTTTATTAACATTGCCAAAAAAAACCTCACAGCAAAGCAGGTAAAGAAGATCAACTGAAAATTAGATCAGGCTTTTCTAATATTGCCTTGCCTTGAGAGCCAGTTTGGTATAGTGGTTAAGTGTGCGGACTCTAATCTGGGAGAACCGGGTTTGATTCCCCACTCCTCCACTTGCACCTGCTGGATGACCTTGGGCAAGCCATAGTTCTGTACCAGCTGTTCTCTCAAGGACAGCTTGGGAAAGAGCTCTCTCAGTGCCACCTACCTCACAGGGTGTCTGTTGTGGTGAGGGGAAGAGAAAGGAGTTTGTAAGCTGCTCTGAGACTCCAAGTGAGTGAAGGGCGGGATATAAATCCAATCTCTTCTCTTCTTCTTCTTGTATTGTTTCAGTCATCCATGTATTTACTTCACTTATGGTTCACCATTCTGAGAATCAGGGTAGAATGCAAAATATTTTGATTATTATATATTCTTGAATCACCTAATGTAGAAGATACAACATCATCAGACCAATACAACTGGGAAATATCTGACTTGCAATGTATTCTCAGTATTAATCACATACACTTTGAAACCACAAGGAGATAACCTACTAAATATGGCACGTAAATTGTCATACAGATGTACTCAATAGACAGCAATGATTCTGGTTCCTTGTCTTTTTAGTGGCAAACCTAGGTTTGCTTTCTTGTAATATGTAAAAAGGACTTGTCAGGCTTGGGATCATTTTCCGCATTGATCAGTTTACATGATAATTTCTGAATTTCTTCAAGGAAGCCATGTGTGTTATAGAGAATTCCAGGCTTAATTCCCATTCTTCACAGGTCCTAATGATCTCATAACACATAGTAAACTGTCTTTTTCATCGCACTTTGAAATAATAAGGAAACCCCCATGGAACTGGGGGGTCTGGCAACCCTTTTACACACATACACACACACTGCTGGGAAGCAGAGTGCTTCTGATATAGGGCAAACCATGCCCTCTAGGAATGACAGGTTTGCTAGTAAAACAATAACTTAATGGGCTTTTCTGAGGTAGACAATTATGTGTGAAAGGCTTGATGACCCTACAAGTTCATGACAGGAAGGGCTAATGGGTTAGGTGAGTAGAATTAAGTGTTGCTTAATTGCTGCCTAATTAGGGTAAATTGGCTCAGAGGAAGTAAGGTTGGACTTGATGAGATTATTCCAAGTGTAAATCAATAGGTTTGGGGGGACGCATTGCCCTAAACTATGCCTCTCTCCAGGGCATGGAGGGGTCAGGCATGGAGGGGACTAGGCTGCTAGGCAGGAGACTCAAGGCTAGGACCTCCAAGGTAGCCTTCTCGGAAGTACTACCTGTTCCACACACAGGGCCGGAGAGACAGGCACAGATCTGGAGTCTCAATGTGTGGATGAGGCGATGGTGTAGGGGGGAAGGATTCAAGTTTGTTAGGCACTGGGATGCTTTTTGGAACAAGAAAGAGCTGTACAGGAGAGATGGTCTCCACTTGTCCCGGGAAGGACCCAGGCTGCTGGCGCTTAATATCAAAAAGGTGGCAGAGCAATTTTTAAACTGAATATTGGGGGAAAGCCAACAGGAGATGAAAAATCTCTGGTTCGGGATGGCTCATCTCAAAGAGATGAAGGGGTAGCTGTTACTTTCCTACAAGGAAAGGGATTAGAATTGTTCTCTGAGAATGTGGCAAATGATAGAGACTGCCTGGCAAGGTCTTGAGGCAGCAAGAGGAAGGTTGTGGGCTTAACATGTATGGGAAACAATAGATGTTTATATACTAATGCTAGAAGTGTCCGAGGTAAAATTGGGGAGTTGGAATGCTTGGTGTTGGGGGAAAACAAGACATTGTGGGTATTTCAGAAACTTGGTGGGATAAGGAAAATCAGTGGGATACGGTGATTCCTGGTTATAAATTATATTGGAAGGATAGGGGGGAGAAAGTTGGAGATGGGGTGGCTCTTTATGTCAGAGAGGGTATACAGTCCAGTAAGATTGAGAGGGTAGGAGAATTGGATTCGCTTCTGGAAATGCTGTGGGTTGAATTAGTGGGCCCAAAAGGAAGCTTCACAATGGGAGTTTGTTATCGCCCACCAAATCAAAAGATAGAGGAGGATTATAAAATGATGAATGTATTCAAGATAGCGGCTAGACAAAATAACTGTGTTGTAATAGGTGACTTTAACTATCCACACATTGATTGGGTCAATATGTGTTCAGGTCGGGAAAAAGAGATTGCGTTTCTAGACACTCTCAATGACTGTACTATGGAGCAGATGGTTACAGAACCGACCAGGGGAGAGGCGATCCTGGATTTGGTCCTAAGTAACGCCCAAGACCTGGTGAGAGATGTTAAAGTGATTGTACCATTTGGGATCAGTGACCATAATGTTACTGAGTTCAACATTTGTATAAATAGGGAGTTGCCCAAAAAGACTGGCACAACCACTTTTAACTTTAAAAGGGATAACTTCTCTGATATGAGGGGATATGTGAGGAGAAAACTGAAAGGAAAAGTAGAAAGGGTCAAAACCATTGGGGAAGCTTGGAGACTATTTAAAATTACAATCCTAGAGGCTCAGAGAAAATATATACCACAGGTTAGGAAAGGCACAAATAGGTATAGAAAAAAGCGTGCATGGTTAACAAACAAAGTAATGGAAGCTGTAAAAGGTAAGAAGGATTCCCTTAAGCGGTGGAAAGCTAGTCTCAGTGAGGCTGATAAAAGGGAACACAGGCCATGACAAATAAAATGCAAGTCTGTGATCAGGCATGCACAAAGGGAATATGAGGAGCATATCACAAAAAACATAAAGACCAACAATAAAACTTTCTTCAAATACATTAGAAGTAGGAAACCAGCCAGGGAAGCAGTGGGGCCGTTGGATGACCATGGGGTAAAGGTGCAGTGAAGGATGATAGGGAAGAAGAAGAAGAAGAAGAGATTGGATTTATATCCCGCCCTTCACTCACTTAAGAGTCTCAGAGTGGCTTACAAACTCCTTTCCCTTTCCCCTCCCCACAACAGACACCCTGTGAGGTAGGTGGGGCTGAGAGAGCTCTTTCCCAAGCTGTCCTTGAGGGATCAGCTGGTACAGAGCTATGGCTTGCCCAAGGTCATCCAGCCAGGTGCAAGTGGAGGAGTGGGGAATCAAACCTGGTTCTCCCAGATTAGAGTCTGCGCACTTAACCACTGCACCAAACTGGCTCTGGAACTGGAAATGGCTGAGAAGCTGAATGCATTTTTTTGCCTCTGTCTTCACTGTGGAAGATGAGAAGTGCCTGCCCACTCCAGAACCATTGATTTCAGGAGGGGTGTTGAAAGACCTGAATCATATTGAGGTGACAAGAGAGGAGGTCCTATGACTGATAGACAATTTAAAAACAAACAAATCATTGGGCCTGGATGGCATACGTCCGAGAGTTCTGAAAGAACTCAAATGTGAACTTGTGGATCTCCTGACAAAAAATATATAATCTTTCCTTAAAATCTGCCTCCATTCCTGAGGACTGGAAGGTAGCAAATGTCACTCCCATCTTTAAAAAGGGATCCGGGAAATTACAGGCCAATCAGTCTGACGTCAATGCCAGGTAAGTTGGTGGAAACTGTTATTAAGGAAAAAATTAGTAGGCACATTGCTGAACAAAATCTATTGAAGAAGACTCAGCATGGGTTCTGTAAGGGAAGATCTTGTCTCACTAAACTATTAGTGTTCTTTGAGGGAGTAAACAAACATGTGGACAAGAGGGACCCAATAGATGTTGTTTACCTTGACTTCCAGAAAGCTTTTGATAAAGTTCCTCATCAAAGGCTCCGAAGTAAGCTCAATAGTCATGGGATAAAAGGACAAGTCCTTTTGTGGATCAAAAAATGGCTAATTAAAAGGAAACAGAGAGTGTGTATTAATGGGCAATTTTCTCAGTGGAGGGAGGTAAGCAGTGGGGTACCACAGGGATCAGTACTCGGTCTGATGCTTTTTAACTTATTTATTAATGATTTGGAGTTGGGAGTAAGCAGTGAAGTGGCTAAATTTGCAGATGACACAAAGTTGTTCAGGGTGGTGAGAACCAGGGAGGATTGTGAGGCACTCCAAAGGGATCTGTCAAGGATGGGCAAGTGGGCATCAACATGGCAAATGGGGTTTAATGTGGCCAAGTGCAAAGTGATGCACATTGGAGCTAAAAATCCTAACTATAAATACACATTGATGGGGTCCAAACTGGAGGAGACTGACCAAGAGCGAGATCTTGGAGTCTGATAAGTATTGGAGTCGGGAGTCCATGGAATAGTGAAACAGCTAGATCTTTATTGCTGGTCCGGATGAAGCATACAACCCAGGGCTCGAAGCCCTCCTTTTATGCTGGTCAGGGACAATCCCCTGACCTCACCCAACTGGCCTGATAGGCTATTAGAAGTCTATTTACATTTCATAGGTTCCCTGGGAGAAACCTAGGTACAGGATTGGTGGCCGGTTTGAATCCACCTGGCCTTTGTTCTACCTGGCTGAAGCTCAGGTAGTTTCTTGGCCATGTGCTCTGGCCATGCTCTGGCCATGTGCTCTGGCCATGCGGTTGCAATTAAGAGAGCACATGGCGACCACATGGTAAATACATAACACCCCTCCCCCCATAGTCCAGAACCCCTCTGCACACATAGTCTTTGAGATAGTCTGGGCGTCTGTGCTCACGTCCAGAGCGCCGGGGGGTTGTAAGGCGGGGCGTGTTGCTTGTGTCGGCAGGTTGCGGTGTGGGTAGTTGTTCTGCTGGCGGGGCCTGTCTGCTCGGGGGTTGTTCAGGTGTGGATGGTGCGATTGCTTCGTCCTTGGGCAGGAGCGGCATCTCCGCAGTCTCCGGATCAGGGTCTGGCGCTGCTTCTGGAGTCATGTTGATGTCACAGTCTGTTGGTGCAGGGAGTTCGGGGGCCTGGGTATCATCGTGGTTCTGGGTATGGCGTCGAATCTGGTCAATGTGCCGTTTCCAGATTACACCATCTTCCGTAAGGACCTCGTAGGAATAAGGCCCTGTGACTCGGACGATCCTCGCGGGGAGCCATGTCGGACCCCGCGCGAAGTTCTTTGCGTATACGGGGTCTTCGGGAGCGAATCCTCGGGCAGCTGGCCGGTCCTCCGTTGTCGGGTTCCCCTCAATTGCTCGGTCGGGATGTAGGCGGTCCAAGACGGTTCCCAGTCGTCTTCCCATCAGAAGTTCGGCTGGCCGGCGCCCGGTCCCTGAGTGGGGTGTTCCGTTGGCAGAACAGGAACTTGTACAGCTGCTCTTCCCAGTCGCCATGCTCCATCTTCTTTAACGCGTCCTTCGTTGTCCTCATCATGCGCTCGGCCTGGCCGTTGGTTGCGGGGTGGAATGGAGCGGAGCGGATGTGGCGCAGACCACAGGCTTCCACAAACCGTTGAAACTTGCCGGAGGTGAAGGCGGTCCCGTTGTCAGTCACGAGAATTTCTGGCATTCCGTGTGTCGCAAAGATCGGCCAGAGACTTCTTAAGGCAGCGTTGGTGGAGGTCGAAGCTACCGGCACTACCTCAAGCCACTTGCTGTAGCTGTCAACAACGATAAGAAACAACCGGCCCTGGACCGGTCCCGCGAAGTCTAGGTGCAGGCGGGACCAGGGCTTGTTAGTAGATTCCCAGGATCGGACAGGAGCGTGTGGCAGATCTGGCCGTGACTCCTGGCATTTGGTACACTTCTGGACCCGCCCCTCAATGTCTTTGTCCAGGCCTGGGGACGCCGGGCTCACCCTTCTTCGAGCGTGGTTTGATTTGGTGGGCGATAACAAACTCCCATTGTGAAGCTTCCTTTTGGGCCCACTAATTCAACCCACAGCATTTCCAGAAGCGAATCCAATTCTCCTACCCTCTCAATCTTACTGGACTGTATACCCTCTCTGACATAAAGAGCCACCCCATCTCCAACTTTCTCCCCCCTATCCTTCCAATATAATTTATAACCAGGAATCACCGTATCCCACTGATTTTCCTTATCCCACCAAGTTTCTGAAATACCCACAATGTCTTGTTTTCCCCCAACACCAAGCATTCCAACTCCCCAATTTTACCTCGGACACTTCTAGCATTAGTATATAAACATCTATTGTTTCCCATACATGTTAAGCCCACAACCTTCCTCTTGCTGCCTCAAGACCTTGCCAGACAGTCTCTATCATTTGCCACATTCTCAGAGAACAATTCTAATCCCTTTCCTTGTAGGAAGTAACAGCTACCCCTTCATCTCTTTGAGATGAGCCATCCCGAACCAGAGATTTTTCATCTCCTGTTGGCTTTCCCCCAATATTCAGTTTAAAAATTGCTCTGCCACCTTTATGATATTAAGCGCCAGCAGCCTGGGTCCTTCCCGGGACAAGTGGAGACCATCTCTCCTGTACAGCTCTTTCTTGTTCCAAAAAGCATCCCAGTGCCTAATAAACTTGAATCCTTCCCCCCTACACCATCGCCTCATCCACACATTGAGACTCCAGATCTGTGCCTGTCTCTCCGGCCCTGTGTGTGGAACAGGTAGTACTTCCGAGAAGGCTAATAAATTAATAAACGGTTTATTTTAACAAATAAAGTTTACGATCATATAACAGTAATATAACAGTAAGGAGCAATATCAGTGTTGATAACTGATGATGCTCAGCTAATCTCTGTACATTAAAAAAAAAACACCTCTGTGTCATTCTTTATGAGTAAAAAAACTTAATTGCTGTTAACACTTCCAGCACTAGGTGAATGTTCTGGTCAGTATTTGCTTCATATAATATATTTATTGTTTCATGTCCAATGTATATTTTATTCATCTTATATTGTATACTGATGAATATGTAGCATTTTTTGGAACTAACTTTGATCTTGTCTTTTTAATAAATATATTTATTAAATGTAAAATTATCTTTTAATAGATCCCCCCTGATGAGGTCTGCATGTTGAAATGCACAGGGACTTTGTACAATAATATATCAGTCAACTATCACCTGGCTTTCCACCCCCATTTTGTTATGTTACATATGCAGGGTATATCTTCTAGCTGGGAGAGAGGAGTGTGCAGATGGAAGTGAGGGGCTGGCAACAACTACAGTTGTAGCCTATCTATATATCTAATTCCCAAGGCACCCCCTGCATGCAGATATCTAAATCCGTCCAAGGGAGCACTTGGGGGGAGGAGGGAGATTTTTCTGCACATGTGGGGGACTCTCCACATGTGCAGAAAAATCCTAAATGTAAAAAAAAAACTTTGGGGGGATATTTAAATCCCCCCAAAAGTAAAAGTGTTCCCTGTGCACGTGCAGGGAATGCTTTGGCCGTTGGGGGGGAGGCTTGGCGGGCTGCAGGCCTCACTGCCACTGCTGTTGGGGAAAAGGCTTGGTCGGCAGTGGCCTTGCCACAGCAGCTGCTGTTGGGGAGGGGGAGAAGGCACAGTGGGTGGCAGGCCTCGATGCCACAACTGCTGTCAGGGAGGGGAGGGGGAGAAGTCTCGGAAGGCGGCAGGCCTCGCCGCCACTGCTGTTGGGGGGGAGAAGTCATGATGGGCGGCAGGCCTTGCCACCACCACTGCTGTTGGGGAGGGGAGGGGGAGAAGTTTCAGCAGGCGACGGGCCTCGCCACCACCACCACTGCTATCAGGGAGGGGGGAGAAGTTTTGATGGGTGGTGGGACTTGCCACTGCCACTGCTGTTGGGGGGAGGGGGAAGAGGCTCAGTGGGTGGCGGGCCTCATTGCCACAGCTGCTTTTGGGGGGAGGGGAGAAGTGTCAGCAGGCAGTGTGCCTTGCTGCCATTGCTGATATTGGGCGGGTAAGAGGCTCAGCGGAAGGCAGGCCTTGCCGCTGCTGCTGTCAGGGAGGGGAGGGGGCAGAAGGCTCAGCAGGCAGCAGGCCTCACCACCACTGCCACTGCTGTTGGGGAGGGGAGGGGGGAGAAGTCTCAGTGGGCGGCGAGCCTTGCTGCTGCTGCTGTCGGGGGGAGGGTGAAGAGGCACAGTGGGCAGTGGGCTTTGCCCCTGCTACTGCTGTTGGGGAGGGATGGGGGAGAAGTCTTGGTGGGCGGCGGGCTTCGCCACCACCACCACTGCTGTTGGGGAGGGGGGAGAAGTCTCAAAGGGTGGTGGGCCTTGCCGCTGCTGTTGAGGGGGAGGGGGAAGAGGTTCGGTGGGCCTTGTCACCACCACCACTGTTGGGAAGAGGAGTGGGGAGAAGTCTCAGTGAGCGGCGGGCCTCACTGCTGCTGCTGCTGTCGGGGGAGGGGGAAGAGGCTCGGCAGGTAGCAGGCCTCGCCACCACTGCTGCTGTTGGGGAGATGGGGGAGAAGTCTTGGCGGGTGGCAGGCCTCACTACTTCTGCTGCTGTCGGGAGGGAAGGGGGAAGAGGCTCAGGGGGTGGCAGGCTTCACCACCACCACTGGTGTTGGGGAGAGGAGGGGGGAGAAGTCTTGGTGGACAACAGGCCTCGCTGCCACCGCTGCTGTTGTTAGGGGGGAGATGTCTCGATGGGGGAGATGCCACCACTGCTGTCAGGGGGAGGGGGGAAGAAGCATGGCAGGCCATGCCACTGTCGCTGCTGTCAGGTAGGGGAGGGGAAGAAGGCCTCACCGCTGCCACTGTTGGGGGAAGGGGGGAGAAGGCTCAGCAGGCCTGCAGCTGTGAGCTGCTCAGCCTCACCAGTGCCAGGGGTGAGGGAGGAGGGAGAAGGCTTACCTGGTGCCACTTCTTCCTCCTGTGATAGTCCTCCTGCTTCTGCAGGGCGGGAGCTATGGGGAATACCCCCCCACATGAGTATCACGGGTCCCCCTTCTTGTTACTGAATGGAGGAAAAGCTTTTCCAGCCTAAGAAATTTCCTCCTTGTACTGGATTATCCAGTGCTGACACTGACACAGCTATAAGCACGTAGCATGAAGGATGGACTTGAGTCTTTCAGTTTTCCATATCGAAACAGTGTTAGTTCTGATTCCTGCTCAGTTGACTAAATGGCCTGTTCAAGGGTGGAAAGAAATTTAGTATGTAGTTACACTGGCTTGCTGTTGTGACACTAGGATATTTTGCTATCGTCTTATCTCCCCATTCCTTTGGCATAATTTCTTATGGCTTATGTAGTTCAGTCTGTGTGGTTTGATTGCATGGCATGAGCATAATAGAAATTCAGATAATTAATGCTATTTTTTTACTTTGATAACTGAGCCATTAGAAACTTCCATTAAATATGGCTGACTATAGTTCACAAAGCAACTCCCTCTCTGTTTTTATTTAACTATGATTCATTTATCAAAAGTTGCAGATTTCTTTTCAAAAGTCAGCCTATGTTAGTTTTCAAAATAACTTATTACTGCAGATGTGCAGTAATTGCAAAAACTTGATAGTAGCATAGCTAATTAGACTGTCAGGCTTATAGAATTGCTGCTTAAAACAATGTGTGAGAGAAGTCACATTCATAGGAGGCAAAACATTTTTCACCCACTGCAGTTTTAGCATAAGTTAATCTCAGAGTTGTATATCAAAGTGTTGACATGCAAGTGGAAGATTTCTGCTGAATTGCAAGCTGATGCATTTGAATCTTATCAGCACAGATCAAAAACACTCATCATCACATCAGGAAAGTTTAAATAGATAGAACTATGGTCCGAGATCTCTTGTTATAAAAATGGAAGAAGTTAGAAGGTACATACCCCATCAGAGACCAATCAGACGAAGCCAGAAACCTCCCCCAAATGTACTCCCTCCCCCCCTGTAAGTTTTTATTATCCTAGTGTGATGCTATAGCTACCCCCTTAGCTAGACTGTTCACATCCAGGAATCAGGATTCCCCATTTCTCTTCCCCCTCAAATAAAAGGATTTGAAAGCCTGGGGGAAAACATAAACCTCTGGGGAAACCTCCTTTTGCTCAAAGAAACCCCCCCCCCCAAAAAAAAAAATTGGGTGGACCAATTGGAAATCTGGGGAACTTTGGGGGACACTGAAAAAAGCCTCCTGTGATTTTTTTTCCTTTTGGAAGAATGAAATGCTTTTTAAGACCAGGCTTTCCTTATTCAGAATGTGTAACATTAAGACTGTGGTTTGATGAGAAGTATTACATATTTCCCAATTTCTCCATTTTCCACACACACACCATTCCACCCTCAGATGCTCTGACCTGGATGGCTCATGCTAGCCTGATTTCATCAGATCTCAGAAGCTAAGCAAGGTCAGCCCTGGGATGGGAGACCACCAAGGAAATCTAAGGTTGCTAAACAGAGGCAGCCAATGGCAAACTACCTCTGAATGCCTCTTGCCTTGGAAACCCTATGGCAGGGGTGGCCAAACTTGCTTAATGTAAGAGACACACAGAATATATGTCAGATGTTTGAAAGCTGCAAGACATAAACAAATATTACACACACATTTTAATTGAAAAATATGCAAATTTGCTTTTTATTAACATTAAACTAGATTGTGTGAAAGAGCCACATGTGCTCCTGACCTGCAGTTTGGCTACCCCTCCCTTATGGGGTCACTGTAAGTCAGCTGCAACTTGATGACACTTTTCACTACCACCACTCAGGATTTTCCCCATGGCTTCAAATTTTCCAGAGGTTTTGTTTGTTTGTTTTTAATCTCAAGCAGATATATATACAAACACACAAACCAAAAAAAGAACACATATTACATTTGAAATTCAGGCAAACACATCTATCTCTGATACTACCACCAAGATGCCATTTCATTTTGTATGAAAAAACAAGGGAGTTCCTCATGTATACAGCCAGAGTCACAACTAATCAACAAAACTAAGCTTTTCACAATATTAAAAATAAAGCAACGGGGGGTGGGGGGGGAGGGACTTCTTTAAAAAAACAACTCAGGAATAAACCATCACTATGATAGCAAATAATTGTCAACTATTTTGAAAGAAAGTTCAAGTCTGCTTGTAGATAATCTACACACTCTAAAAGCAAAATCCCACAAATTACTCATTACATTTCCCCCCATATTATTTCTCATAATCCTACATTTGGGGATGTGGGATTGAGTCAATTACTTTCTATTTTCACTGCCTGTTTAGTCAAGGTGCAAAGCTCCCTGGTAGAAGTACTGAGTCTGTGCCCTCTGTGGTCCTTGAAACTGATATGAATGTGTTTCTTATCAGTACCACTTGTAGTCTGGCCCTGAGAGTAATGGGAGTCAGCGTTTTCCTTCACCTTGTGTTGTTCCTAAAGTTTTTATGCAAACAAGAAATAGAATGCCAGAAGGCTTTTTCTCAAGGATGAAAATACCTTGCTCCATTTTTATGTGTAGGCTGATTACTATTACATTCATATATTTTATAGTTTCTTGCTTAAATTGCTTTTTTCCCCAAGACTACATAACTGCAGGCATTCTGTGTATGTTGCCAGCTAAGCATAAATTGGATTGTAGCCTTATTAATACTGAACTTAATGAGAATGACAAACCAGAACAGTATCTGTGACTGCTGTAGGCTGAGATCCAAGCATGGTTTTCATGGGTACTTGCATCAGTATGTAAGCAGCTATGATCTAGCCATGAATGGGCTGGCACATTTGGTACCACATGTATAAGCTTTGAAAGGAAAATCATCATGCCAGGATTTGCCAACTATCTAACAAAAAGAGTCATATACTATTACAGACAGGTGGACAATTATTTCATATATAATAGTTCAGACAGTGATATTCTCTATGTCAAGGGTCCTCCAACATGGCACCTGTGGTTGTCATGGCACCTACTGGCACTATTCCTGGCCAGGTGAGGTTTGTGACCAGATGGGCTTTTGAATCAGCTATGGAGAGCTGATTGGCTGGGCAGATTTTTTAAAAGCTGGTTCAGCAACAGCTGCCACCACAGCACAAGGATCTTTACTGTTACCGTGTGGGTATACAAAAAATATTTTTAAACAATATGGTTATTTCAAAAAGCATTCTGTTAAGCTGAGCTTCTGGGTGAAATGTTAAAGAGTTATCATTAGAGTTATGCATAACCTCACTGATCGACATTTTGTAGTTGGCTCTGTCTCCTGTAGCAACCATTTTGTGATTGTGCCCACCACCTTGTGTCAGAATTTTAAAGATGTCTGCAGGCCTAAAAGGCTGGTGACACCTGTTCTGCATCCAAGATATCAAAATAATAAATGCTAATAAAAACACAAGCTGGTTAACCTTTTAGCTCTATCTTGTAAAGTTTGGATCCCTGGCTTAAGCAAATTCTAGCGGCTTAGTTGGTTATAGCAAAACTGAGGAGGCATCTTTTGGCACCACAGAGACTAACAGATTTACTGGAACATAAACTTTCATGGGCTGACAAAATGGCATCTAGCCCATGAAAGCTGATATCTCAAAGTATTAGTCCTTGTTTGTTTGTTTGTTTTGTTTTGCTTAGGCAAAGAAATGCATACCAAAGAGAGGGAGAGAGAGCTATGGAAACAGAATAGATTTCCAGGTCTTTCTGGAAATGATGTTAGTAGAGTTATCACTTTTCCATGACCTCATTTTTGCCTCAATATGTAAGGGTCCAGTACCACTTGGGCAGAACCAATTATGTGGGTTCTTTTCACCTGATTGTTGCCATGCCATGAAGCTAACCAGCCAACACTGCTTGGAAAAGACCCTAATGTATGGTGCTGATCCTAAAATTTACAGGAATACCATGGAATGAAGTCTCCAAACAACAGCTCCCATCTCTCTCTCTCTCTCTCTTTCATGTATATGAAAGTGGCCCTCACCATAAAATCAACACCCAGGCCAAACCGCTGGACCTAGAAACACCAAATTTGGGGAGAGCTTTCCTACCATGGCATAGGTGCTCACTAAAAAGGGATTTTTAGAAATTAGACCCCTAGGTAGGTCAAAAGGGGGAAAATGTGCTCCTCCCATTGATTTCTATGAGGCTGCCAGGCTGCTGCCTACTTGTACCCCTCACTCTCTGATTGGTCAGCTGCAGAGCTCAGTGTTTTGAGGTAAAAAAGTCAACAGTTACAGGAGACTGCAGAGAGCTAACAGCAGTTGAAAAAATCAGGACTGGCCAACAACCACATGTGAGGTGCAGTAATGCTGCTGGCCCAGCCTCCTCATGGCTTCAAACACACCCACCCATCTCCTACACCTGACAGGCAGTTCTCTGTCAGGTGCAGCAGCAGCTGCAGGGTACTTAAAGCCAACAGAGAGCCCCCCCCCCAGCAGTAATGCCTTAGTGATCCTGCTGGCCCAGCCTCCACAGTGGCTTCTAATACTCCTCCCCCTCTCACACTGGACAGGCAGCTGCCTGTCAGGTGTAGGAGAGGAGGTGGGATGCTTACAGCTATCAGGGAGGTTTGCTCAGCAGGATTGCCTTAGCCCTGCTGCTGGCCCAGGCTCCCCGATGCCTTTAAACACAATCCCCCCCAACACCAGACAGGCAGGTGTCTGTCAGGTGTAGGAGCAGGGCCAGGGTACTTTTATCCATCGGGGATGCAACCCCAGCAGGATCACCTTAGCGATGCTGCTGGCCCAGCCTCACCAATGGCTTTAGCCACACTCTCACCCACTATGGAAATATACCCCAAATTTGTAGAAAAGTGGCTTCCTTTATTAGGTTATTTAACTTCTCATAATGTGGGTTCTAGAAAATTGGTTCATATAAACTTGCTTAGTACTTGATTGCTTGGATAGTGTTTTGAATACATAGTTATGTCCCACTTCTTAAATGTAATATAAATGAAAGACAATTTTGTACACACACATACATACACACACATACACAGACCTTTATTGACATAAGTCAGGTTACAAAAAGAAACATAAACAGATTAAAAGGTAACAAGGAGAAATGAATTAATCATATGCATCTATGCACTGCGCAATCGATCCTTATCATGAAACTTAGAAATAAGGCAACCTTTTTGGTTGTTTCAGGTGACAGTTCATTCAGGAGATGGCACACCTTCAGAGCATTCGGACAACCTATCATGTTGGATAAAACTGGGTCTAAAAGAGTAAATGTGTATCATCATAGTGAGGACAGTATAGGAGAATATGGAGACAGTTTTTTAAAGGGGGGGTATGCCCTCTCCCCCAATTCAATGCCCAGGCCAAAGGCCTGAAATACCACCCAAATTTAGGCTTGGAATTTCAGTTTTGTTGTCTTGAATTGCTCAGTACAAAGTGCCTTGAACAAACTTAGGTTGATTTGCATCATTAAGAAAAGAAGCATCATTAAGATTTTTTATATCTTGACTTCCGGTTTTGACACTCGCCAGGCAGACACACTTTCATTGGAGCTCCGATGATAGCGGCCCATGCCCACAGTGGCTGGGAGGGGTACCAGACAAATCCAGTCCCCCCTTGAGCCCTTAAATCTTAGCCTGGGGTGTGAGAGGTGCCTCTCCCAAGGTGAATGCCAAAGGAACGAGGCTTCTCTTTGCCCCAATAGGTCCCGCTGCCACACGACCAGAAATGGTGACAGAGATGCACACTGGGACAAGTGCGCAGGCAGGCAAACACATTTCTCTTACCTGGCAATAGATGCCTGATGAAGTGTGAGTTCTTTGTTGTTAATCCAGATGGCCAGATAAGCACATAAGCCCCCGATCTTTAACTTTAAAGTGGAGTAAGGGAGGGGAGGGAGCCTGTATTTAGGTAAAATTGTACTACCCAGCAAATTATGTTTGTTAGAAACTTGAATTTGGAGATTAGGAAGTGCAGGGTAGGGAAGTAGTAGTAAGGTGGAAATGGAACTTGGAAACATCTATGCTGGGTCAGGGATTCTGGTAATTGGGGGCAGAGGGAGGTATGGTGGTGGGAATAGGCTTTAAAAGGGAAGAAGACAGAGATATGGTCATGTTCAGTCCTCTTCCAACCTTTGTCCCTTCTCTGACACTGGTGTTGTATAATCCCAGGTCCATTAACAATAAGACCACAACTCTGCAGAATTATTCTGTAGAGCTTGATGTGGACTTGGTATTCATGACCGAGACCTGGGCCAAGGAGAGCAAAGCAGTCACCATGAAGCATCTTGCTCCCACAGGTTTCTTGGTCCTTCACCAGTCTCAGACAAAGGCTTGGCAGGGTGCTGCTTGTCTGAGAGGCTTTCTCCTTCAAGGCACTCCCCATTCCAAAGAACCCCAGCACTGAATGTGTTGGTCTTGTTTAGAGACTTACCATGTCTTAATCCAGACCTGTTCCAGAGAGAATTACAAGCAGGGATTATCATTACAATGCACTGTCGACTAAATATTACCTTATACTGGTATTCTGTTCTTCACAGTTATGACTAGTTATAATTGTCTAATCTTTTCATAAACCATGGTGCATATTCTGCCTCATATACATTAACTTCTAAATTAGTCAGTGAGACAAACACACAGTATTCCAAACAGAAGTCCCTTACAAAGAGACAAGATGAGAGCAGAACATCTCCAACAACCCAAGTGTCAGTTACTCTAAAATAAAATGCTTGAGCATTCTACCATGTCATAGGTTTTCAGGTGTGAGATTGTCCCAATAGATGTAGTCCACAACAGGTCTCCTTAAACAGAAGGTCCTTTATTTGCAGAAAAGATCTTGTTGGTCAAATACATTTCTTCTGTTAGTAATGCCCAAGCATAGTAATACAACTACAATTATACCTGATATGAAATAGGCCCCTCTCGACTTCCACTAATCAGTTGAGAGAATTATTGGCACCCAAATATACTGGCCCACTGTTCCCAGGAAAAGTGTGGCAACTTAGGTTCCCAAGACACTGTCAGGATCTGTGGGGCAGATGTTCCCAAGGGTAAAATCAAGCAAAGGAGCAATTTGCACCATTGAATAAAATAACATGTAGCAGGAGGATTCCAGCTCAAGGCCGTGAGCTAACAAGAAGCGAGAGAAAGATAAGAGCGAGGAAAAGCTTCTAAGTAACAAGCATGCACAAAGGGAGCAAGAAGCGCATTCTTGCGGTGGGAGTCACTCTACTGATACTATCTCCCATCCGGGACCTAGAAGAGCAGGTATGGAACTCAAAACAAAGGCAATGTTAAGCGATTGCAGGGAGGCAATAGAAATCATTGGCAGTGGTAACTGACATCAGGTGGCAGTCAGAATAACAGTAATAACTGCAGGTAGGGACAGCAGATCTAAATCTGTGTTTTTGATCCATTAAGCACAAGCAAAATTAGCAAAACCCTTCTAACCGATTTCCATTTCTGAAATGCCCTTTTAAAATGTACTTAAATTTCATAGTTAATGAGGTCTTAATGGCATTTTGGCTGAAGTCTAAATTATTTTTCTATGGGTAATACAGAACATTTATTCCAGCAGAAATGCAACACAGAACATTTTCTTGGGTTCTATGAATTAAAGCTTTATGAAATGAGAATTTACTCTAACAGGAACTTTTTATATATATAATTTTGTATTGCTTTTCTACAAAGACTACAGGAAAGGGGGGAAAACTAGAACTAACAAATACAACTACAGACTAAAGTAAGGATCATTGTTGCACAGACATATACATTTGTCATTCCTACAGTTTAGCAATAGGGCAAAAAAGAAACATAAGATGATACTTTTTGCCTTCTTGTTAAATGCTACTCCAAGCGTATATTTGAGAATTATAGTCTATAATTTTTAACATTTAACCTTTCAGAATTCCGAAGTGTTACAAAAACTGTTATTTTATCCTGTGTTTGCTTTTATTATAAGTCAGCTTAACTTTGAGAGCTGCAGCTTCTTTTTCAGAGTCTGTACCTTCTGGAGTACTACCATCCTCAGACTCACTATCACTTTGGGCTTCTTCCTGTGTATTGTCATCTGCCGTTCTTTTGTCCATTTTTGTTGTTATTCCAGAAAAACCTTTGGTTTCTGGGCAGAGTCAATCTTCATCTTTTTTGTCGCTATATGTGAATCCCTATTACAAACTACAAATATGATCAAGCAGACCCAGGGAATCCTTTTGGAAATGTCCATTTGAAGGAGATGGAATGATCATAAAGAAAAGAAGTTAAAAGGGTTCCGGGGGGGGGGGGGCTTGGAGACATCCAAGCCCTCTCCTGTCTGCTGCGATCCGGGGCACCCATATCAGAGCTCAGTGGGGTGCACCCAGTCTGGGAGTCGCTGAAACTGCCTCTAACAGGAACTTTTATTAGATAATGGTCAAGCTAATATATGCTTGTATAAAATAATATTCATTAATGAAATTTCATTTAGCAAAAAAAAACATTTAATTACTTGTTGGTATAGATTGTATTTTCCCTTTCTTCCCCTTATGGATAGGTAAATGGTGTACATGGGGGATGCTTTTAATTTATTTATAGTACAGGAAAAGAGCTAGAACCATAACTAAAAGAGTAGGTTATTTATTTATTGTTTTTATTGTTTTTGCAGCTGGGACATAAACAGCAAAAGAGTAGGTTAAGTACTAGTCAATGCCATTAAAGATGTTTTTTGTAAATTAATCTTACTGAGTTAAAAAAAAAAAAGAAATAAAAGGGGGGGGAGAAAAAGAAAAAAACAAAGGAAAGGAAAAAGAATCAGGTTATAACAATTGTGAAAAATAGAAAGGAATAATTTCTAATTTTCTCTGTGACAGATAGATATACATTTACTTGTTCCACCCTTACTTTAAAGTTACATAAAGAAAAATGCATCTCCTTTCCCTGTAATCTTATTATTTTTACCTCTTAATCTTCAAAACCACAAATCATCAGTTCATTCTTTTCCCATTTCACACAAAAAAAGTCTATAAAGGGTTTCCGTATAGTCATAAATTTAGATAATACAAGTGGGGACCCACAAGAAACTTGTAGGACAGTTATCCCATTCTTCACATCTTGTCTTGCTCCCCCTCTAGTCCTATCTGTCTCATATTCTTTCTTTCCTCTGTCCTCCCCCTTTACTCTCTGTCTCTCCTCCATGCATGTTGCTTCCTCTCTCTTTCTGCCTCCTCCTCATTCTCTTTGTTTTTCTGCCTCCCCACCTCATCATTCTTTATCTTTCTGCCCCTATCACTCTTCTAGCCTCCTCCCTCACCCCACACAGCAGCAGCAGCAGTGCTGGTGGTGCTCCCAGCCACACACCTGCTTCCTCTTTCACCACAGCAGCAGTGGCTGATCTCTGGGAACTACAACAGATATCCCAGCTACACAGATCAATTCACCTTAGGGCTACCAGCTCCAGGTTGGGAAATTCCTGTAGATTTGGGGGCACAGCCTTGGGACAGTGAGGCCTGGGGAGACAAGCAACCTTAGCAGGGTATAATGCCATAGACTCCAAAGCAGCCATTTTATCAAGGGTAACTGATCTCTGTCACCTGGACAACAGTTGTAATTCTTGGTGATCTCCAGAACCTGGAGGCTGGTTTTTGTGGAGGAAACGGCAGGTTTGGAGGGTGGAGTCTATGGCATTATACTGGTCTGAAGTTCCTTCCCTCCTCAAAATGTCCAGGAATTTCCCAATATGGAGTTGGCAGCCCTATTTCTTTCCCATCTAATAGCGAACCTACCTTTATCTGCCTGTCTGTCTTCAGTTTTCTGTCTCCACCCCCCTTCCCCACAGCCTCTACCTAGGAAAATTACAGTCTTTCTCTACAGTGGGGCCAAAGCAGCTTACAGTATTCTCTCCTCCTTTTTATCTGCACAACAAACCTGTGCGGTTGGTTAGGCTGAAAGTATGTGACTGGTCCAAAATCACCCAGTCAGCTTCCACCACAAGATAGGGATATCAACCTGAGTCTTTCAGATCGTACTTTGAAGCTCTAACTGCTCCACCACACTGGCTTTCACAGGATGGCTGCTGTTGAAAAGTAGCAAGCAGCCAGATCTAGTTGAGTCAAACATGCTATCAAGTCACAAAGAGTTTGCTGCCTAGGGATGCCAGCCTCCAGGTGGGACGTGGGGACCCCCTGGAATTACTGCTCATCTCCAGACTACAGGGATAACTTCCCTTGGAGAAAATGTATGCGTTAGAGGGTGGACTCTATGACATTGTACCTCACTGAGGTCCCTGTCCTCCCCAGGGTCCACCTCCAAATCTCCAGGAGTTTCCCAACCTAGATCTGGCAACCCTCCCACATCCATCACTTGCTGGTGGCCAGGGGGAACCAGACAACTGTTGCCAAGCTTTGGGATGCCAAACTCCAAGTGGCACCTGGAGACCCCCCAGAATTACAACTGAACTCTAGACAGCAAAGACCTGTCTCCCTGGAGGAAATGGCTGCTTTGGAGGCTGGACTCTGTGGTATTATATCCAGCTGAGGCCTTGCCTTCCCCAAACCCAGTTCTCCTTAGACTCCACCACAAAATCTCTATGAATTCCCCAGCCCGGCACTGGCAACCCTTGTCAGGCTTGGCCCCAAGGATCCCTCCCTAAAAGGACAAAATAGGCCTGGAAAGGGCTCTTCCCCCTTCCCCTGCCTTTTACTGACAGAACCAGTTAGAAGCCTCCTGCCCAAATGTTTTAGTCTCTCACTGTTGATGTGGTGGGGCCTGGAGTAGATCCCTGCGGTGGCCATTTCAAAAGGTATTGGGGGAAATTGAAACCTCCCCAAGATTTTTTTAAAAAACACTTTTTGGATTTTTCTGCAGACCCAGGGAGTCTTCTGATTCTGTAGAAAAACCTCTTGGGGGAAAGTGTGCCTTCTATTGGCAGAAATAAGTACCTGCACACCGAGGAGACTATTGAGAATTAGGTATATAGATCTTTTCCTTTATCAAAGAAGTAAGTTTGGCCATCTCTGCAAACTCCATCATCTTCATCAACTATTCCTCTACTGTTGGTAATGTTGATTTTCCATTTTTAGCATAAGCCAAAGCCAAATAAAATAAAGAAAAAGGAGAAATAATTCCCACTCGGCTCCTATCACACACAGCTGAATCCAGTCAAGAAACAGATGAAAAGAAACAAGCTACAGTCCACAAAAAGGAGATTAAAGGACAATAGCAGTTTATTAAAAAAAAAAACATTCACCAGAGCACAGCATGAGCAAAACATTACTCCTAGCCCAACCAGAACTGGAAACTCTCACTCTGGAGGTCTATCAATAGTACTAACTACGGTGAGTAAAGGGAACTTTCATATACAGAGGCAGCAAATTTCTTATGCTAGAAGGAAGCTTCAAGAGACAGGCTTGCCCTTCCAGGGTAACTGGTTTGCCTGCTGTGTGATACAGTATGCTGAACTAGAGAAACTACAAATATGATCCAGCAGAGCTCTCCCTATGTCCTTATAATAGGGAACTACACCAATTTGTAAACAAGCAGTTCATAATATGTTCAAATGCTGATTGCATCCTTGTTGAAGTTCACAGCATCTAATTGTCAGGAAAGCACTTGCAGATATTTATGGTAAGGGGTGCACATTTCTACATATGCAGCTTCTGGGATTCAAAGATACTACAAGTCTTGCCCTATTGAATACTGTCAGCTGTTTTCAAATGTAATACCTCTGTTTTCCCTCCATTTAGGAATGTCTTGGCAGTGATGATTTAGGGATAAGCTGCTTGCATCATTTAAGCATGATGATGATATGATAGCTAGATGGAATTATCTATTAACCAGGAATTATAATAATGTACTGAATTGAAATATAGCATCTTTATTATGTTATCACAATACATTCCTGTTGCATACACTTATAATATGTCTTGAGACATTTTCTTTTCAAATGGCTACATTAATGCAAGTCATTATTTTCCAATTTCATTCTAAAGGAAAATTATTTTCTACCAATACAAAGGCTATCTACCAGTAGGCAGCTATTTTTCACTTTAATAGAAATTTTGGGAACAAAATTTGATTAATACATTTTGACTCAAATGTTTGATTTGCACCTGGAAGCGTACCAGTCTTTGTGAGAACCTGGCTTTTACCCCACAAGTTTCAACCAGACTTTTCTGAATAAAAGAAGAAGAGAAGAAGAAGAGATTGGATTTATATCCCACCCTTCACTCACTTGGAGTCTCAGAGCAGCTTACAAACTCCTTTCCCTTCTCCTCCCCACAACAGACACCCTATGAAGTAGGTGGAGCTGAGAGAGCTCTGAGACAACTGTCCTTGAGAGAACAGCCGGTACAAAGCTATGGCTTGCCCAAGGTCATCCAGCAGGTGCAAGTGGAGGAATGGGGAATCAAACCCGGTTCTCCCAGTTTAGAGTCCGCACACTTAACCACTACACCAGACTCGCTCTCTAAAACTAATTGTCTTGCGGGGGGGGGGGTTGTATTTTTCATATGTCTCTGTGTGTGTGTGCACCTGGAAGGCATGGCAATCTCTGGTGACTGACTACGTGCACACCTGGAAGTCATGGCAACCTCTGGTGACTGACCCCTACTGGGGGCCTGGAGGATATTCAGAGAGGTGGCTGAATAAAGCCTTGCCCCTGTCTTCATAACTGCTGGTATTCCAAGGAGGTCTCCCATCCAAGCACTTGCCAGAATGGACCCTGCTTAACTTCTGAGATCTGATGAGATCAGGCTTGTCTGGGCTATCCAGGTCAGGGTGAAACTAATTGTCTTGAACCTTATCAGCTTAGCTTCAAACCTGGATTTGAGGCAGTAACAACCTTGGTTGCCCTCATAGATGACCTATATCAGGAAATGGAGGAGGAGAGTGCAATCCTGTTAATCTTCTGAACCTCAAAGTGGTGTTTGATGGTATATTTCTGCAGTGCTTTGACTGATTGCTGCCATATTTCAAAAGCTCAAACATTTCTTTAAGTCAGCTCTAGAAGCTGGTGCTAAAAAACTGATATTCCAGCCTGGGTCCCCCTGGGTTACTGTTCCTTGTCCCTTGAGCAACACCCAGCTCTGTGAGTCCTCAAGGTTAAATGCACACAAATAAAGCATACCATTTAAGATATATATAAAGGTTTATTCAAATATTTAAAAAGATATCACTACACAATACAGTTTCTATAGCAGCAACAGAGGGGAAAAAAAGAGCTAACCATTCTATCTAATGAGGCTTGCCAGTTCCCAAGTCAGGGCACAGGTTCCCCCACTTTTCAGGCTTCAGCCCACCCCCACACAGGGATGATGTGGTGCAACATCCTTGATATGATGACATCACCCGAAAGTGACATCATCACATCAGGAATGCTGCGGGGGATGCTCTGATTTGAGGGCAAAACTCTGTGGAAATTTGGCTACAAACCATAGAGTTTTGTCCTCAAACTAGAGCATCACTGGTGTGACATCACTGACATGATGACATCATCATGTCAGGGATGCCCCAGAATGCCCCCCAAATCCCCTCACTGACAAGAGGACCTAGAATCATAGATTTGGAAGGGAACTTCAGGGTCATCTAGTCCAACCCCCTGCACCATGCAAGAAGTTCACAGATACCTTCCTACCACACCCCCAGTGACCCCTGTTCCATGCCCAGATGATAACAAAAAATCTTCCAGATCCCCGGCCAAACTGGCCTGGAGAAAAATTATTTCCTGATCCCAAAGTGGTGATCAGCATTTCCATGGGTGTGTAAGAAAGGGCCACAAGAACTAAGCACTGATACAACTTTTCCTTCTCTCCCTTGCATGATCTGCCTAACCTCACAGAATCAGCATTGCTATCAGATCTTTAAAATCCTCCAGAGCCCACCACCTCCTGAGGAAGCCTGTTTCACTGAGTAACCATCTAACTGGCAACCCTGTATCTAATGCATTGGTTACTTAGTATTAGATGACATATATTCTCACAGCAGAAGAATCCGAGCTGTAGCATAAGAGCATATCCATTGCAGTCCATCGTGATGAAGCATAACATATCAAAGCATACTAGCATGGTATGAGCATGAAGTTAGCATACCTTCCCCCTGATCTATACCTTTATTATAGCATTTTGCCTTCTGGGATCAGGTGGTCCTTTGGATCCAATCAGAAATCTCTCTTGATTGAACTTTCTAAAGAATTTTAATGTCTGCTTCTAATTCCCCCTCCCATCGGATTATATAGTTGAGCACAGGTTCTCATGATTAACCAATTACCTCAATCCTGAGCGACCTTCAAAAGAGATAAGGATGGTAGCTGCAGGAAGGCTCAAATCATGAACACCTGCAAGCCAGACTAGGCCCTAAAATAATGATATTAACCCTTGAGGGAAGTTAGGGTGCTTTGCCTCACAAACCCTGTGGCCTGTGGTGTGTGTGGGGGGGAGGAGATAGGAATCCATCTTGTGCCCTACTTTATTTTATACCTACATTAAACTACTGAGTAGACAAATACACAGATGACACTAAACTCTATCTTACTTTTCCACAAAATTCTCAGGTGAATGTGAAACTTATGAAATAGTGTTTGAGAAAAGTAAAATAGGTTATGGTGTACATGTAGTAATATAAACTACATAAAATAGAGGTTCTCTTAGTTAATGATTCACTGATTTGGTGAACTGGATACAACCTGTTTTAGATGCCCTGGCACACCTTATCCTCCTTAATCACTTGCATCTTGGAATACACCTGTATCTATTGTGGCCACTAGATGCTCAGATTTTGTTGGCAGCTAGGAGTATCATTTATCAGCTTAGACTGGTTCATCTGCTGTACCATTTAACAAAAAGACAGTTTTAGCTACAGTTATCTGTATTCTAGTAACAAACAATTAGTATGACATGCTCTGTGTAGAGTGGCCATTGAAGAATATTAAAAACTGTAACTGGTTCAAATGTACTGCTAGGGCTGTAGTCCTAAAGGCCATTTTTGGGTGTAAACACTACTGAATAACATGAAACTTACTTTCAAGTGGACCATCTAAAGCACATCGAGTTGAAATGACTCTTCTGTGATGATACCACATATGCTGAATGCTCTCCCTGGGGAAATATGTTCCTCTTATTACTGCTTACAGTAAAAACCCAATTGTTTAGGAAGGCTTTTGAAGATTGTTGAATACGTTTGTAGGCAGGTTGATTTGTTTTTTTACCTCCCTCCCTCCCTTCTCTGTAATTTGAACATCTGTTCTGATTTTATACAAATTTGACTGTTGTGACTTTTACCAGGTTTAATTTAATTGTTACTTATTCATTTTGGATGTTTATTGTTTAATCCTTTTAATTTTTTGTTAATTTGTTGTTGATGTTTAATTTCTTAGCCAGTTCAGTTTGTTTTTTTTTAAGTACAAAATATTTTAAACATATAGAAATGAGAAGTGCATATAAGCATATATGGCAGCCACCTTTTAGGAACAAAATCCAGCTAGTAAGACCCTAGCTAGCATAGCTTGACACAACTTATATGATTCAGAAGCTCTTGAGAAATTAAGTCATTTTTACACCAGTTTTTCTTTCCTTGGAGACAAGTTTTTAACATAATTTTAAAATCAATTGTATATTAATGGCATACAACATGCATATGGTATCGCATAAAATGGTATAATAGTGTAAAATATTTGTAAATGATGTAAAATAGTAAATATATTTACATAGAATAAAATAGCTTGTAAATGACTTAAAACTATCATAAAAATCCATTTCATCAAAGAATATGATGTGAACTGAAAGTGATACAATGGCAACGTACCAAAGTGAAAAAAGAAACAAAAATGGTATTAACAGTTTATTCTCAGGAACAAGTTATGCTAGTATGGGCTACCAAAGATTCACAAGACAGGCAACCCACCCCTGGCCAAACCAATTGTGTCAGAATTGGTACTATCTTTGAACCATTGGCACAATATGTAGATTTTTTCTTACAGCCCTTTGTCAATAAAATTGAATCCTATATTAAAGACACCAGCCACTTCCAACAGATTATAGAAGGGCAAGAAATAGATGGTGATATGGCTCTTGAAACTATGGATGTAAGACCTCTCTTTACAAACATACTGCATGATGAAATTAGGGGGTGGGGGTGGCTATAGATGTCTTTATGCAAAGAACCAAACAGCACCCACCAACTTATTTTTTGACATAATTGTTGGATCTGATTCTTGAAAAAAAACACTTACCCGGCTATGACAGACCACCACACATTGGTTTCAGGAGCGATCGTAACCTCAGAAACCTGGTTAAAGCAGACATTATGACTTTAAGTGATGAAACTCCTAAAACTGCAAGTGGGTTTCACAGGTGCTGCAGATGTGCAGCATGCAAATTTATGGTTGAAGGAGGAACCTTTGAGAATCAGACTCAGGGAACACACATTAGCTGTTATAGCTTCTCCACGTGTTCCACTAAAAACATTGTCTACCTTTCAGTCTGTCCATGTGGGTGCCAATATGTGGGTACATCTACTAGATCAATTAGGACCTGTGTGTTAGAACACATATCTCACATTTATAATTCTGTAAACTTAGCTCCAGTGATGGAACGCTACCAGCAGGCAGGGCATTCAGCAGAAGTGAGATTTTTTTGTATTGTATGTACCCAAGAACAACGCACACAATAGACAAAACATAAACCAAATTTTATTACAGAAAGAGGCAAGATTCGTTTTTTAATTGAACACCTTAACACCAGTGGGCATGAATCAGGGTCTTGAGTTTTCAGCTTACCCTTAGGTGCCTGTCTGCTTAGGGTAAGATCAGCAGGCAATATGTACGGTTGGTACATATGGGCTCCCCTTCGCCCGGCAGCACCGTGGTGCGGGGGAGCCGGTTTGCCGCCTCGCAGGATGCGAGGCAGCAACAGTGAATGCTGTGTGCGTTCCTCAGGGAGCAGGAGGCGGGGCTTGCTCTGTGAGAGCCATTGCCCCGCTCCTGCTCTCTGCAGTCCGTTGGCATGCTCGCTTGTGGGAGCACGCGTTTGTGGCAGCTCTCTCCGGCCTGGCTGTTCGGTGCGACGGACATCGAGGCCAGGGAGCCGGGAGAGAGTGAGGCGAGGGGCCGACGGCTCGCTGGCTATAGAAACACTGATTGTGACTCCGAGACGCGCCGGGCCTTCCGGCCGCGTGAGGGAGCTTCGGCTGGGTGTTTGGGCGGCGTAGTCGACACGGGGCTTGGCAGCGCCCCCCTTGCCGTCATTAGGCGCGGCTCCGGCAGTCCCCATTGTTGTTTAGTTAGTTGTTAGTGAGCGCGGAGAGGGAGCTGGGAGTCGTGCTCTTGCTGTCGGGCACCCGGCGGATCGGGACACACCTCTCCTCTTCAGCTTGCTGGCCCATTTGTTTGTGGCTTGGTTCAGGGCGGCGACAAGGCTCCAACGTTCGGCGGCAGCTTGGCATGGGAGAGCAGGCAGCTGCGAGCTTCGCCCTGCACAGTACGCAACGGAGGAGGCAGCTTGGAAGAGAGCTCTGGCCTCCATATATGAGGCAGGGCAGTTGGTCCCTGGGTCTGCTTGGCGGCGGCGGCTGCACCCCCCCCCTTTGGCCTGCCGTTTCCTGAGGGCTGGCTGGCTCTGTTACGTGCGGTTTCCCCCCTTTTCAGTGGTGGCTTGAGGAAGTTTGGGGGTTGGTAGCTCGGGTCGGGAGCTACCCCCTCCACCCACATTTCATTTGAGGCGCCCATTTTGACGCCCAGCGGGATCCTGTGGCGGCTCTTGCCGTCATCTCTGCGGGGCCCTTCCCTCGGTGGCCATCCCTTCCGTTGGCCTGACAGTTGTCTGGGCAGCAGCAGTGGTGCACCCTCTGATCGCGACACCCCCCCTCCTCTCACTGTGGGGGTTGTCCTAGGAGCTGGCTGCCCAGCGGGCCCTTCCCCTCTCTTTATGAGATGGCCTGGTTTGCGGTGGCAGCAGAGATCGTTAGACTCCCCCCCAACGACGGATGTCTGCGTATTAAGGCCCTGGGGCTTTATTTCTGCAGCGGCAGTTAAGGAGTGGGAGGCGGAGAAATTAGAGCCACGTCAGCTACTTGAGGCGACGTTCAATGCCTAGGACCCTTCCTGTTAATTGGGCTGCCTGGCTCTGCGGCCTCGGGTGGCGTGTCCCCCCACTGTTTGTTTTCGGAAAAGAGTGGGTGGCGGGTAGTTCCGCTGGCTACGGCTGTGGTGTTTTTGTTCCTGTATAGGCCTTAGCAGCCATTTAGGTGGTTAGGGGGGCTCCAGTTCAGGCTGGTGAGGGGCCATTTTGTGGAGGCTTTCAAGCCGCATGGTCGGGTGCCATTTTGTTTGAAGGTGGTGGCGGCCATTTTGGGGGTTGATTACAATAGGCTTCCATTAGGTTTTGATATTGCAGTAACTGGATTGATCTCGGCTGCTTTTGATCTTAGATTTGCTCCTTGGACGGCTGTTTTTCCTTATAGGCATCCTTGATTACAATAAATTACTGACAAATTACTTTTAATTTATACAAATTACATTCGGTTGCTTTGTCTGAGGTAGGTTGCCATGGCTCCTGGTAAAGGAAAGAGTAAAGGTAAGGGGAAACACCCTGCACCCAAGAGACCTCCAGCACGGCCTGCACCTACAGTTCCATCGGATGAGGAGGAGGAGGGAGATATAGTAAATGCGGCAATTTTGCAGCGTCTGGAGGCGCTTGAGAGGGAGCGGGGAATGCCAACGGGGGGTTTGACATTTGGTAAACCATCTGACCAGTCTTTTCAAGCCCAGGTGCTGGCGAGGTTGGCCTTCCTAGAAGATAAGCGGGAAGCAGATGCCTCAGGAAGCGATGATGGAGTGGCGTGGGGACAACAGGGTCCTGGTGCTGGGGACAAGCAGTTGGCTGTATATACGGCTCCCCAGGGTTCCAGAGGTAAGGACGGGGCAATTGGTGGGCCTGGGACTATTTGGCCATGGGGCCCTAGCAGCCAAGTTCCTGGTGCACCTCCTATTCCACAGGCTAGTTGGCCACAGTGTCCATCAGCTGCCCAAGGGTCCGCTGCTTCTCCTATTATGCAAGCTACTTGGCCGCCACATCTTTCTCCTAGCTCTCCATCTCTTTATCACGGAGGCTGGCCAGCTTGGAGTTCTCCCCAGTCTGCCTTGGGCTACCCTTACAGCAGCGGTTCGGTATATGACACTGTCGCTGCAGGGGCTATGCCTAGTGGCAATGCTGACTTGCCTTTAGGCGATCATCTTTCCACCGCCACTAAGGAAAAGATATTAAAAGGGGAATTTGTAGATATATTTAGCTTGCTCTATTGTGAGATGGAGAAGGACAGGGACAATTTGGATGATCAGGAGAAGGAACGCTTGAAGCGTCGGGTGGTAGATAGAACATGGGCGAACTGGTTCCCCGGGTATCTAATTTACGCAGTTGTCATCGTGCGTCACCAGCCTTGGAGGGCTTCTGCGATGTTCCAGTACTTGGACATCATTTACAAGGCTTTCACAGACTTGCAGCCAGGTTCCCGCCCGACGGCGGGGCAGGCGGTTCAACGACGCCCGCTTTGCTGGGAATTTTCTGCCCAGGGGTCCTGTGGCCGAAAGTCCTGCTCTTTCCGGCATTAGTGCCCCTTGTGTGCCGGGCCCCAAGCCTTATCCAGCTGCCCACGGCCCAAAGGCCAGGTTGGAGGAAAGGGTGGTAAGCGCCCTGGGGGTGGGTCAAACTTCAACCCCCCTTCTGATAAAGGGACCTAGCCCAATTAAATTGGGGGGTTCTAAAATGCTGGTTGCGCAGTTACCCGAAGGTGGGTGATAGAAGTTATCTCTTGGAGGGCTTTTCGGTTGGTTTTCATATACCTTACTAGGGGATCAGGGCTCCTTACTTAGCATCTAACTTAAGGTCAATTGTGGGTATGGAAGCCATAGTTCGAGATAAGATAGCTAAGGAGTGTAAGGAGGGTAGGGTTTTGGGCCCATTTGATTATCCGCCTGTTGTTAATCTGAGAGTTTCCCCGTTTGGGAGTTGTGCCTAAGAAGGCACCGGGTTAGTTCCGCCTCATTCATCACCTGTCCTACCCTCGTGGGGAGTCGGTGAATGCTGCCATTCCAAGTGAATATTGTTCAGTTAGGTATACGTCTTTTGACCAGGCCATGCGGGTAGTTCGCCTCTGTGGCGAAGGGGCGGAATTGGCGAAGTGCGACATTAAGTCAGCCTTCCGCCTCCTTCCTGTGCACCCGGAGGAGTTTGAGCTGCTTGGATTTGCCTTTGAAGGTAAATTTTACATGGATTGGGCCCTGCCCATGGGCTGCTCGGTGTCTTGTTTGCTTTCAAAAGGTTCAGTTCCTTTTTGGAATGGGCCTTAAGGGTCAGGACAGGTCTCTGTAGCACCGCTCATTATCTTGACGATTTCCTTTTTGTAGGCAGGAAGGATTCAGGGCAGTGTAAATTTTTATTTTCCAGTTTTGTCTATCTGGCAGAGGAACTTGGTGTTCCTCTCGCTCCAGAGAAGACTGAGGGCCCTGCATCCATACTAACGTTTTTGGGGATTGAGATAGATACTGTTAATTTATGCTGTAGGTTGCCCCGGGAAAAGTTGGAGGCTTTGAGGTTGTATTTGTACAGTCCCTCTCAAAGGTGACTCTGTTAGAGTTACAGCACTTGGTTGGCCACCTCAACTTTGCATGTAAGGTGGTGGTGCCTGGCCATCCATTTGTGAGAAGGCTTTGTGACTCGATGAAGGGCCTCCATCTTCCACACCACAGGACTAGAGTCAGCCAGGGGATGAAGGAGGGCTTCTTTGTGTGGGAACAGTTCCTGGATTCATACAATGGGGTTTCTCTTTGGCGTGAAGACCTCCTGATTGAGGCCGAGCTGCAGATTGCTTCAGATGCAGCTGGCTCTTCGGGTTACGGAGTGTACTTCAGGGGTCATTGGTGTGCTGAGGATTGGCTATCGGATTGGTTTCGGGCTGGGTGGGTCAGAGACCTCACCTTCCTGGAATTTTTTCCGATTGTAGCAGCAGTTTGGATCTGGTCCACCGAGCTAACTAATCGGACGGTCCATTTCTGGTGTGATAACCAATCCACGGTACATGTCATCAACACCCTTACGTCAAAATCCCCCAGGGTTATGGCTCTGGTGTGGGCTTTCACGTTGCAGTATTTCAAGCTTAACATTTTGTTTAGAGCTAGACACGTTCCGGGGGTTGATAATGGGGTCGCTGACACTCTCTCTCGCAAACAGATGGAGAGATTTCATCAGCTGGCCCCGGAGGCAGACTTGCTCCCGGTGAGAATGCCCGATGAGGTGTGGGAGATTGGAGGGCTGAGGCCGATAGGGCACTGAGTTTGGCCCTTGCCCCTTCCACCAGGAGAGCTTACCTGAAGGCGGGTACACAGTTTCCGTCCTTCAGGGCTGCAGTGGGTGTACAGCAGGCGTGGCCTATTCCCGTGTCAATATTGTGTTAGGCAGTGTACAGTGTAAGTTTTATTGGCTTCAATCGGGTTATGGTTAATTAAGTTCTTTTTACAGGTGCTGCGGGCCGTGAGACGAGACGAAGGGTCATAGTCTGCGGCCACAGCATGGTCTTTTGGGCAGCTCATCGGGCGAGGCGGACGTCTGTCGGCTCCCAGCTTGGCTTCAGCGAAATGGCGATGGTTGAGTGGTGGGGGAGGAGGGGCATGAGATGGCCGGCACTCCTCCCATTATTGTTCGAGGAGAGGCACGGTCCTCCCCCTCATGTTTTAGTCATACACTTGGGGGGCAATGATTTGGGGCTGATCAAGGGTGTCGCCCTTGTGCTGCAGGCCAGGGCCGATCTTGCGCTGATAAGGTCATGGTGGCCTGGGGTGCAGATAGTGTGGTCAGCCATGCTACCTTGCCGGGTATGGCGGCATGCCGGTGACCCCAGGTGTATGGACAGGGCTAGGCGTAATGCTAATAACCACCTTTGCATGGCCATGGAGTCCAGGTTGGGTCTCTTTTTGCTGCACCCTTGCATATGGGTCGAGTTTCTGGACCTGTATCGCCCCGATGGGGTGCACCTCTCAGACAAGGGCAATGGGATATTTTTAGAGGACTTGCAGCACGGGATTCGGATGGCACTCGGTTGCCGTGTGGGGTAGCAAAGGCCATAGCAGAGGCTTGGCTTTGCATGTGGCAGGTTTGTGCAAGCAAGAAAATGGAACCAGTGAGTGCCTCACGGCATATCCCGATTGGGAACAGGAGGTCATCAGGAACCACCCTAGGGCCTTGCGGTCTGGGGAGGTGAATGGTGATTGCCTATGGGACCCTCTCAGACTAGGCTCCTCCCTGAAGGTCTGTGCAGCTTCAGGGGTAGGCGCCCCTGGGAGGGGGCGCCAGTATGCCGGGCCGCCGGTTACGAGCCAGAATCTGACTGGCTCAAGACTGGGGCTAGGTTACCCGCCCATTTCAAGGGCAAGGAGGCTGGGTCTGGGAATGACGCCTGCCTTGCCTGTTCCTGAGCTTACTTAGTTTGCCCGTTGCTGCATGTTCTGTTTAAATAGTTAATAAAGTGGCCCTTGTTTAATTCCATTCTGTTGTCTGTCTCGTTATTCCTGCTGGGGTGGCAAGAGTATTTTATAGGCTATTCATCTTTGAAACAGACATTTTTGAATATATTCCAATATCAGTAGGATCCATAGGGTCTGGATTTTACAGTTCAGAATCAGGTGCTTTCCCTTTAAACAATAAGATCAGTTGGTAGGATATTAAGTAGAAAATTGGGGTCTTTTATAAAACATAAAACAGATAAGGGAGAGGCTAGATTTATCTTTGAGCTTAAAACTTTAATACCACCTGAGCAATAGCCTATATTTAGATACTCTTCCTTTAAGGATTCAAACAGCAATTACAGTAGCTTGTGAAGTGAATTAGCAGCAGGAGGTGTGTGATCTTTGAGAACCACAGATTCCATTTGAGACATGAGCTGTGCCTAAATTATTGTGGAAATCAGGGTGAGTGTAAAGTGTTAGTGCATGATGTACTTTTTACATAGATGCACTGGAATATATATATATATATATATGAATCTCTCTTTGGTTTCATTGTTATTTTGTTATATTGTAGTTCAATTTTTCAGCTGTCTAACTGAGGAAGAATGCTTTGAAACATCTGGCATACCTAGGAAGGACATTTTTGGCTGCAGAAGTTTCCATGCTTTTTGAGACATCCTCTGCCTTCTTTGTGGGCTTTTGGACACTATTATACTGAAAGGATTTAGAGGACTCTACTGTTGGATTTTTTCTTGTCTATTTAATTGTTATACATATTCCTGTCAAATTCAGTATTCAATTGTTATCTGTGTTTTTTGAATTGCGACCACCAATTCTACTTTATTAACTGATTCATTGTAATTATGTTGCAATAGACTGATGTCTACTGGTAACTGGTAAAATTTGTGATTTTTTTGATGGTCTACCCTCACATTTTTTATTTCAGTATAAACCCTTTGACATCAAAATGGCACCTATAGACAGAGTAAGGGCCCCCACTCAGTGGTAAATCACATACCATGCACATAGAAGAGCCCACGTAGAAGGTCCCTAGTTCAATTTCTTCATTTTAAAATAGCAGGTGTAAGGGGACAAAAATGATATCTTAACTTTGCTGTGTACCAGCCTTGCCCAGACACAAAGATCTTTTCAGGAACAGAGATCAGAAGCTGATTCTCTGATAACTTGGGAGTCAGCTTCTGATTCCCCACTTCCCCAAATGGTCACTGTCTTCCAGGAAGTCTGGCAGATGCCAGAGATGAGAAGCTGAGTCTAGTCTGATCAAGGGAGCATCTGAGGGTTAGCTTCTGGGATGCAGCAACATTTTCCAAGGAGATCATGTTCACTGCAAAATTCATGGTACCCCTACTAGAGATGGCTGCTGCCACTCAGAGCAGACAATACTGAGCTCTGTTACCCAATGGCCTTACATGGTATAAGCCAGCTTTGTAAACTCAATAGTATCCCATCAAGGAAATCCTTTGCCAGTAATTCTGAAATACCAGGATGACTGTCTTAGATGGTTTTTAACAATAAAGTATACACAATCAATTTTCTAAGGCAAATAAACTTATCATACTAGTAAAAGAAGTTACTCATAAATCTCCATCTATAAAAGCACCTCAGAAGGAAATTAAAGTCTTTTTTTGCCTGGAAGTATATAAACTACAACAGAGGACCATGATAAATAAACTTTAAAAGGCTCTGTTGAACACACTGGGTTTTTTGTTTGTTTGTTTTACAAAGATGATCCAACTCAGAAACAATATTCAAGGTGAGAATGTAGGAGCTGATTCAGACAAATTGAAGGCTATTACAATATTTTCTGTCTTGTCTGCTGAACACTACCAGTCCCCACACTCATCCCCAGGGCATTCAGCTATTAACCTCTTTTCACAGTGTGAATTGGTTATTTATTCCTTCACTTAATGTCCTATCTCTTAAATACATTTTAATTCGTAACAGGATTTTACTTCTGACACTGTGCTTGTTGCCAAATTTTCCTAATGACCTCTTCTGTGAGACTTTATCAGGCAACCTTTAGAAGTTTAAGTAAATTAAATCCATGTGTTTTCCCCCTCATGTATTTATTCTCCCAGTTAGCTCTTTCAAAGCTTTCCAACACACTATCCCCTTTAGAAGTTGGATAAGCATTAAATCCATTAGCTTTCTTCTTCCATTTAGTTATTCTCTATGGTTGTGCTAGCATGGATGCATTAGAGTTGTTTATTTCCTATTCAGCAGCTTCAGCATGGAACTCTTAAACTATAAAGGGTATCCATTGTCCCTTCAGTAAAGTACATGACCTGTAAGTTCTGCCTGTTGGAATAGGAAGCTAATGCTTAGGTAGTGCCAGGGCTTTTTTTGTAGAAAAAGCCCAACAGGAACTCATTAGCATAATAGGCCACATTCAACAGCAGAAACTCATTAGCATATTAGACCACACCCTGACAGTGCAGCTCATTAGCATATTAGGCAGGGACTGGGAAAGCACAGGGCAGGCATGGAAGCTTGCCTCTCCCCCCCAGCTTCTCTGCCCCACTTCAGCATCACCTTTCTAGTCTCCTACCACCCCCAGCCAAATGGCCGGGGAAAGGCACTGCTGAAGTTCCTGGGATCTGAAAGATCCCTGGCACTTCAGCATCGCTTTTCTAGTCTCGTATCCCCACAAAAAAAAGATCGGGAAGGGAAGCAGCCATGTTTGCCTGGCTGCGCTCGGTCTCCCCAGCCAGCCCACCAAGGTGCAAATCCTGGGGAGACCGAGGGCAGCCAGGCAAGCATGCCCCATTCCTTCCCTGATCCTCTCTGCTTTTGCTTGGGGAAGTGGGGTGGGGGGCCTGGATAAATGCCTTTCTCTCCCTCCCTCAGATTAGGGAGGGAAAGAAAGGCATTTTCAACATTTTGCCCTTTTCCAGCTGCCATATGTCAGCTAGAGAAGGGAAGGCAGAGGGAGGCTTTTCCTTGTCAATTTCACTCTCAGTTGACTAGTGGGGAGTGAAATTGACAAGGAAATCCTGAGGGGTGACATTTTAACATGCCGCCTTTCCCTCTTATGTGTAATGGGGGGAGGGCATTGTGCTTTGTAGCAATGCATGCCAGAGGTTTTGGTTGTAGGCGTGGCCAACTCAGGAACCAGCCAGAACGCCATTCCTGTGCATTCCTGCCCAAAAATAGCCCTGGGTAGTGCTATACATGGACAGATGCCAATTCCCTGGAAATGAAGATGTGAAGCAAGGGATTAGAGACCTAGCCAGGTTCCTGTCAAACTACCTTGTGTGGCCTTGCAAATCAGAAGAGGTTACTAGCAGCAAACCTTTCGTTCTGTCAGTCTCTAGCAGTTCTACAAGGCAGAAGGAATGTACTTGGCTGCCAGTTTTTTATGCCCCAAGACCATTGGGGGAAGATTAGGTATCATTTAGAGACAGCGACATTTCAAAGATGCTTTTGTATTTGCACAGTCAACAATTTAACAGTGGCATTTATATCATGCTGGTGCATGATGCTTGGCGTAGTGTGATAATTGTCCTAATTTATAAAAGGAGGGATCTAATGGAGCCAACAAATTATTGTCCAATAAGCTTGTTGTCCACCATGGGAAAACTTTATGCTGCTATGCTCTTTGGAAAGCTTAGATCCTGGGTTAAGGAAAATAATATTCTTGGGAATGAGCAGGCCGGCTTCAGGAAAGGAGCAAGTACAATTGGTCATTGTCATACACTCCAATACTTAGTAGATAAATATACGAGCTCTGGAGAAGGTATATTGGCAGTTGCCTTTATGGATCTTAAATCAGCATTTGATACAATCTCCAGGGTCCGATTATAGGAAGAGCTGAAGAAGTATGGCATTGAATCTCATCTCCTTTATTTAATTCAACAGCTATATAGCTGTCCAACTGCCCGGCTCAGGTATGGGGAGCTGGGCCAGTTATCTGGGTTACTCTCCTTAGACAAAGGCATTAAACAGAGATGTATTCTTGTGCCCCTGTTGTTCAATTTATATATTAATAATCTCAGACCTTGCCTTTTGAGGAATGATTTCCATTTCCCATACCTATCTAAATGCAAAATTCCAATTTTTTAATATGCAGATGATGCAGTGCTAATATCCAGATCAGTTGTGGGCAATGCTCCCTCTAAGCTGCGGAGCCTTGCGAGCAAAAATTCTGCTCTGTGAGCTCCTGGCATTAAAGTGGTGAGCGAGCGATTTGGCTCCTGCATCAATTGGTTTGCTCTGGAGCCATCCTTTCTGAGCTGAAGACAAAAATGTGTGAGCTGGAGTCTAAGAAACTGTGCGCTAGCTTACACTAACTCAGCTTGGAGGGAACCCTGGTTGTGGGGCTTCACAAACTGCCAAAATATTTTTATCATTTGATAATACCAAAGCTCAGAAGAGCTTTTACTCTGGCAAGAATGAATGTCCTTCCATCAGTCGTTTTGGAGGGTAGATATAAAAACGTGCTATTTTCAAATATAACATGTAGATGCTTACATGATAAAATTGAAACAATTGAATATATGATTATGGAATATCCTATATTTAATGAGCTGAGGGCTAGATTAATTACTCCTTTACTTAGAAATAAGAAAATGCCCACTGAGGCATTTGACAGTATGAGGGCACAGGTGACATGGTTACCACTGGATATAAATTACTGTGTCACTCTCTCTGTGGCAAAATTTATGGGGGCAATAATTAAACAACAGAAGAATCACTAAGTAAGGTATTATCTTATTTTTATAATTCTATTTTCTGCTCAAGGTATTGCTATATGATGATGATGATGATGATGATGATGATAGATAGATAGATAGATAGATAGATAGATAGATAGATAGATGATAGATAGATGTTGGTGCATGTTCAGAAGTTACTGAACTGAAAAAAAATGTTCCTCTTTGTTAGCATATATAAAGTCTGGAGAGGGGATGTTGCATGGCTTGTCCCTCTGGCACTCCAAACTTTATACCCAACCCAGAAGCAGTCTTTCCCAAAGAGAATGTCTTTTGGACTGGGACTGCTTCTACAACAATAGTTTATGATGCAGTGGTCAAGAAACTGAGGTAGCTAATCCATCCCAATAGTGTTTTAGAATTTAAGAGAAGTGGAATTCCTGGCATTAAAGCTAGGAATCAGTTTGCCTCGGCCCCATGAGCTCAAGTGAGCCACAAGTCTCATTAGGTAATTTTTTGTGGGTCTAGCCAAGGGAAAGGTGCAACTTCTGAACAATTATTCTAACCACACCTCTTCCAGGCTTTTGACAGTGGCAGCAGAGGATAGCTGTTGTATTACCTCATGAAGTTTTCAAATCTTCTGAAGTGATTAGTGTTGGAAGTGAAGGACTGGGCACTGTCCCCTGCCTCAGCCTCCAGACTGCATGGCAAGAGAGTCAGAACAGCTAAACAGGCAGACTAAACTTTCTTCCTGTGTTTATTCTTTTGTCACTGGCCCTTTGATATGTAGAATGGGATTCTCAGGGAGCAACTTCCTTCCTTCCATTCACTCTCTCCCACAACACACTTCTCTTTGCACACACCAAGAAGGAGGACACCTTATCTCTGCCTTGGCACCATGATGCAGATGGCCCTCTCACCATTTGCATTCATCCATAGTAAATTAGATTAGTATACCATTCCTATCTCTAAGCTTTCCTGTATAGAATGTAATTCTCCTATGCTGGTCTTTGACCATACAATAAAATTGGATTAAAATGTAGTTCCTAAATAAAGAGACTATTATTAGTCTTCAAACTGAAGAGTAGTTCTGTATAACTCTGTAACTTGGATTGGATAACTGGACCAAAAGATGCCCCGTGTGTGTAGTTTAAAGCACACTGCTAAACTAATCAGTGGGAACTAGACTAACTATACCAGTTGACCCAACATTTTTTTTTAAGTTGACCCAACAATTAGTAGGGTTGTGAAGTGTTATGAAGGGCATGTTTGGGTACAAATTGGAATTTGTCTCTATGTGTGTGTTGAAGTGATAGTGGTGCCATTGAAAGAGATTTTCATGTATGCTTGGGTTAGTGCAGGATTAGGGGGTATCACAGGGTTTCTCCATTTTAGAAGTTTTCCCATTTCTCCCCACCCTTATCCCCCACAATTCCCTTTAATTTTCTTCAGCATTCTTTCCCATATTGATTTGCCCTTTGGGGGAGGTACCTCCCTTTTGTTTGCATTTGATAGGATTTACAAGTCCTGTCATTAAAAATTGAGTTTTAATATTGTTTTGTCCAACTGTTGCATCTGTGGCACACCTATTCAGGTTGCAGTTTAAGGTCTGTACTGTAACTGGTACTCTAATTGGGATCATATTAGTTAATGACATTGCTGCTGACTAATCTAAGTTGGTACTGCTGCCCAGAAGGGTTTGTACTACTGTTATGTTGAGTTGGTGATTCAGCCAAGCAGGTTTGGTATTACAGTTAAAACAGTGCACTAATGAAAGTCCATATTTTGAAATAATACACTGAGTTTGCATTATAGGTTAAGTAGTATTTGCACTGCAAGGATTTAGCATTCAAAGTCAAACAATAAGCAGAGTTGGCCTTGAATGGAGTTTGAGCATTGTAATTTCACATTGCAAGTTAGGTAATAAGCAATTGGTGGTACTGAAAGGAGTTGCAGTTTGAGGTAAACTCTGCCATGACTCACCAAACACCGGTGCCTGAAGATCTGTAGAAGGCTTTCCCACCCTGGCCAGTTGGCCAGTGAAGGTGGGAGCCTCAGGCCATTGCACTTGCTGGCTCCATGTCAGCAAGGGACTGGCTCTGATAGTCCCACTGGGGTTTTGGCAGGCTCTGATGTGATGGTGCCTTCCCCCCCTGAGTATGGCACCCACTTTTTTTGCATAGGCGTGGCCACCACTGCTTCCAACCTGGGTCTACCATCCACAAAAATCCAGGCTATTGTCCGCAGGTGCTCTGCTACCTTTTACTCTTACATCAACCGCAGTTTATCTAATGTTGTGTCCCATCTCTGTCTGTACAGGTTGGCTCATTGTTTTATGGGCTGGTTGGTATGTGGCCTCTTCTGGTTAGGGGATTGCTGGAGCTAAGTGACCACCTTCAGGTTACCTGGTTGGGCCATCAGGGAATGTGCTGGGCTTCTTTGCTCAAACTGTCTCACAGCAAGTTTGTTTGTTTTTTTTAATCACGGACCTCCTAGTTGTTCAACTGGGAGGAGAATGATCTACCTGACATGAAGGGTTCCAATTTATGTCATACAGTGGCTTAAGATTCTTGCAGCCTGCCTTCCCTGCACCAAGTTATTTTGATCAGAGCTTCTGGAACACTGTGAATGGAGGGGCGTTTTCAACCCAGAGAAAGTCAACCTGTCAAGAAGGAAGGTCTGCAAATGTGCAGGAAAGGTCATCATGTCATTGAGCAGCACCATCATTGTACACAGAGACATTTCTTACCACCATGAGGCCTTATATAGGAGTGACAGGGTTCACCTCTCCAAATGGAGAATGGACACATGGCTGTTTGGCATATGGTATGGCCTGTTGTTAGCTGCAGACTTAGGAGCTTTGGTGGGAGTGGCTGGGGGTTCCCCCCTGCTTTTTGGCAGTTTTGTGCATTGGGGCAGATCCTTTTGGGGTGAGATTGGCCCCTCCCCCATTTGGTGGACTCCCTTGTGGTGTCTTGGAGGTTTGAGCCACCACGCAGTATGTCCAGCTTGGGGGTTGCTCATGGGCTCACCCCAGGTGACAAACAGTACAACTCAGCAGCAGCCACCCTTGTGTTACCACCAAATATTGTCACTCCCTGGTTTCCCTAGCAGATGGGCTGTGGGATGTCCATTGGGTGACGTCCATTTGATCCCTGGATGCACCCCCATGCTTCGCCAATGCCCCTTGTCTGTAATCAACAAAAGCTGTGGCCTGCTTTCATTAAAAAAAATTATGTTGCATGTTTTGTTACTCTCCCTGGTCCTGCAAGCAATAGGCATACTTGGCATTGGGTGGTTTTGTGTATTGTATGGTTTTGTATTGCAAACTGGCATCAATCTAAGCCAGCGGCATTGCAAGGCTTTTATAATGATTTTGTATTGCATATCCAGGAAATAAGCAGATTGGTGTAGGTGCAAGGACTTTCTAAAGATTGTGCATTACTAACTGGGCAATAAGCAGAAGTGGTAGCACTGCAAGATTTTTACAAGTATTTTGGATTACAAGCAGGTCAGTAGGCAAAAGTGATAGTGTTGCAAGGTTTGTTTTTTTTTTTGTAAAGAAATTTTTATTTTTCAAAAAAAACACATCGAAAATAATACATTTAACCTTATACAAATCCCTTTTTCCATATTAAATAACATTTTGTTCTATTTGTACATTCTATTTTTATCTTGTTTTCTTGTTTTGGTGGTTTCCCACCACATCTGAAGCATAACACATTTTCCATTTTATTCAAAATAGTAATACTTATATCTATGTTTCGTTTCTGGTAACGGTTATATAGCTTTAAAATACTTATACTTATACACCAATTCTTATTTTCTATACTCTTATGTATTTCTAAATAAAAACAGTTTCATTGTCTAATTTTAACTAAAACATTCATATAATATATTTCTATTCCTTTATGCTATTATAACCATGTATATACCCTACCTGGGTAGGGGCATGGACTATGTTACAAGATAGAATGTTATTGTCCCTGGAAGGTCATGATTGTAGATTTGGGTGGCATGCATATTTGTATTATGGCAAAACAAAAATGGACAATATGTTTAAACATCATTATTTGAGAAGAACACTAATGGATACGTGGACAAGATATAAAAACTTTTTTTCAGAAGAGATACCCATGTGGATTGTACCCGCAGAAGTCTTACATCCAACATCAAGATATAAAGGACAAGATTGGCTGAAGTATAGAGACTTATTAATAAGACATGGCAAGGATTTCAAACTGAAGGAGCAGCATCAGATTGATTTTGATTATGGTTGGTTAAGATATAGACAAATATATGACTTGTATAGAAGTGATAAAAAACACGGTTTCAGGGAAAAAAATAATGAAATAGAACAAGTTTGGGAGGAAGGTGGGAAAAAAATGATTTCTAAAATGTATAAAGTCTTGCTAAAATGGTTTAATGCTGATGAAATGGTAAAAGAACAAATGGTAAAATGGGCGATAAACTTTAACAAAGACATTGAAATGGAATCTTGGGAATTTTTATGGAAAAATGCTATGAGTATATCTACGTGTTATAACTTAAAAGAAAATTGTTTTAAAATGATGTATAGATGGTATATGACACCAAAAAAAATTGCAAATATTGGTCAAAATATGTCTAACAAATGTTGGAAGTGTAAAAAGAAAGAAGGGTCTTTTTATCATATGTGGTGGACTTGTGATAAAGCAAAGACTTATTGGTCAAAAATACATGCAGAAATGGAAAAAATCTTGAAATGTACATTTAAGAAGTTGCCTGAAATGTTATTGCTAGGACTTAAACTAGAAGAGATAAATGTAAAGAAAAGGACAATAATATGGTATATGATTACAACAGCAAGAATGGTGTATGCACAAAACTGGAAAAATGAAAAAATACCAGAGGTGTGGGAATGGTTGAAAAAACTGTTATATATGGCTGAAATGGATAAGTGGACTAGAAAATTGAATAATCTTTACTCAGAGACCTTTCTGGAAGACTGGAAAGATTTGAAAGAATATGTTGAAAAGTATTGGGATATGAAAAACTATATATATACAGTGTTGCAAGGTTTTTGTAAAGCTTTTGGCTGAGGACAGACTGGCAATCTGGAGTGGGAGAGCTCCGCTTGTGAAGTGGGGGAAGGGAGCTTGTTCAAACAGCCACAGCTGTTCCCCAGCTCCCTTTCATACTTACCCACTTCCATGTTGCTTCCCTGCCGCTTCAGAAGGACACCAGGAGAAAGTGGTGTCCAGGAGCCGTCTGCCACTTGTTTCCCGCTTCCTGGCAGTGTGAACTGGAAGAAGGCGGGATTCAAGCAGAGGCGGCAGTGTGAACGTGCCATTTCGGCAATGTGCACCATGCGCACATTGGTGAAACAGTCCTGCCACAAGCTGCAGAGGCCAGCCCACCTGGGGCTGCTCTGCAGCAGTCTGAATGCTCCAGTTCAGTATGCTAACGCAGGAGTCTGGCCAGTGTGAATGGCCAGCCCAGGAGCAGTTTCCCCCCCGCAACTTTCAGCCCCACTTTCCTCCCACAGCAGATTGCCAGTCTGTCCTCAGCCTTTGTATTGCAAGCTGGCCAGTAACCAGAAGTAGTGGTGTTATAAGGATTTTGCAAGGACTGCTGTATTTTATGGTGGTCAACAAGCAGGAATGGTGGCGCTTCAAGTAGTTAAATGTTAAGTAATGGTTTGTGGGAGACAAAGGGATTTTTCTTGCAATTAAACTGAGTTGCTCTGCTCATTAGAGCTTTGTAGTAATTCATCAGAGATTCTGGATAGTTCTGAGCTTTGTTAGATTTCTGGCCAAGAGGAGCTTAGTGAGGTGGACAATGAATTCTGACTCTTGCCATTTGTTTGCAGTGTCAGGGCTCCAAGCCAACAAAGAAGCAAAAGTAACTTAATACTGTGGAAGTTTGGAATCTCCACCTCCCATAGGTGCCCACTGCACTGTTTTCTGATGAGCAATGCTCTAGTAACTGCATGTGGTGGCCAGAATAGAAATGATTAAGAAGCAGTACAGCAGCTGTGGTTCTGTGGGCAAAAGGACAAGCAGGGCATGTTGGCCCACAAAGGTAGCAAAGTGTTAAATTAACACCTTGTTTTCTGATTTGTTTGTCAGGGTGCCGGTTCTGAAGTATGGACCTCCGTGGGAAGTTGATAGACCTTCCTGAAGCAAGAACACGGTGCACTGCCATACAACCATTATTGTCACTGCATCTTTAGCAGTGGTGGTGGCCTCGGTGATGCAGCTGCTGACAGTCCAGCTCCTGTATTTCCAGGGGTGACATTTGAAATGGGGCTGCTTAATGAATGAATTAGTCTCTCTGTTGCGTAAGTGCTGCTTCTGAACTGCAGAGCCAAAGGGAGTATCAGTGACACAGGTACCTCCAGTGGTAGAGACCCCACCATCATAGCAGCCCATAAACATGATCCTGCTCCTGATCTCCCAATCTTTTCCAGTCTCTGCCTAGGGATTGTCACAGCAGACACCCCACACCTGGCAACAGGAAGGATATCTTCAGGGAATGACTGTGATGTGGAGTGAGGTAGGGGTGGACACTGTCACTCCCTGAGGTCAGTTTTCTTGCCCCCATCCTTGGGTCCATCAACAGAGGTGACTAGTAGTTTGGGGACTTGCAAGAAACTTGCGGGAGCAGCTATCCAATTCCCCCTACTTCTCCTCTCCTCCTACTTCTCTCACAATCTTGCTCCTTCCTGCCACCTCTTTTCTTACACACTCTCTGCCCACCATGCCCCCACCCCATCACTCTTTCTGCCCCTGTCAAGCTTCTGGCCTCCCACCTACCTCGTCCTCCTAACATCAGCAGTGGCAGCAGCTGCTCTCCAGGAATCTCAACGGATTGCCAAAATACAGAGATCAGTTCCTCTTAAGGTAGCCAGCTCCATGTTGGGAAATTCCTGGAGATTTGTGCATGGAGCCTTGGGAGGATGAGGTTTAAGCTTGGAAGTGACCTCAGCAGGGTATAATACCATAAGCTCCATCTGTCAAAGCAGCCATTTTCTCAGGGGGAACTGATCTCTGTCATCCTAGAAATCAGTTGTAATTCCAGGAGATCTCCAGCCCTCACCTAGAGATTGGCAACATTACTTCCCCTGGATGAAATGACGGCTTTGAGGGGTGGAGTCCATGACATTATATCTGTTTGAAGTCCCTCTCCACCTCAATCCTCACCATCCCCAGGCTCCACCCCTCAAATATTCAGGAATTTCCCAACCTGGAGTTGGCATCCCCATCTCCTTTCCACCTGTCAGCCAACCTACCTTTATATGCCCCTCTGTCTTTAGCTTTTCATATCCTTTCCCCCTGCAGCCTCTACTGAGGAAAACTATGGTCTTTCTCCACAGTGGGGACTAAAACAGTTTACATTATTACAGGATCATAGAGTGCATTCAGATGGCATGCTGACAGTGGTTTAAATGGCCCCCATCCCGATGCAATTATCTTTGATCTGGATAATCGTGATCACACTTACCTCCCTTTTTCTGCCTCACCGCAGAGTCACATTGCTCCCTGCTGTCTACACTACTAACACGCAGGAGCGTGTGTCGAGGTTTAATTTTTTTTTTCAGTTTGCACATGAGCATAAACACTCATCTGTAGAATTGAAAAAAAACCCTTTATCCTCGTGCATGCGCAGAACCAGCAGGGCAAATCACAGCTTTCATTTGATAGTTCCGCAGAGCACAGTGATTTCACCACTGTAACAGAAGACTTCCCTTTAAACTTTTCACCCAAAACTGACCTCTTTGAGATCCCGAACTCAAAACAAGTGACCGTTTAAACATTGGTTTTATAAATGCAGGAGCAGAGTTCCACTTATGTGCATACTGCTGATGTACCCCCAAAAAAATGCAGATGAAAAGCGGAAGCTTTGGGCTTACACAGCAGCTTTCAAGCAGGGAGGGGGCTTAAACACCCGGAAGTGGCTTGACACCTGAGGAGTAATCACACATGGAAAACTGCGGCTTTAAACAGGAGAACTGAGAAACCACCACTCAGGACCCAGTAACAAAATACTCCGGCTGAAGGGGGTTTTTGAGCAGGAAACCAACAGACCGGGATGGGAGGCAGATGTTGCTGTGTGATTATGCATATTGTGGGGAGGGATTTTCTCAGCTCCGTCTTAGGGTCGCCTCCTGGACCCACTTCTCCCACGACTGGGTTCATATAGTCATGGTGTCTGGCCTTGTTACTCACCAAGGGGGATCGGTGAGGAAAGGAAACGACAGACAGGGCCCCTCCTCCCTTGGATGTTTGACCCAGAGACACACTCACAGAATTCCTAAGCATGATAGAAAATTTATCAGTATCAAGAATAGTCCTTGCAAAAGTTACATTCCCCAAAGGTAATAAAAACACCTTAGACTGCGCATAACAGAAAACAAAGGATAGCATAGAAATGAAAGACCTTCACCAGTGGAGGCATGGGAAGGCTTCAGCCTCCTCCATTCCTCCGGGGCTCAGTGGTGCAGAGTAATGGAGTAAAGGATTCCAGGACACACTAACAGACAGACACCAGGTGTCCGTCTGAGGTGGGACAAAGAACCATTGGAAACAGGGATCTTTTATACCGGAAGATCAAAGGACTTGCTGAAGATTGACACTTTGAATCAGTACATCATTCTGACTTCAATAGAATGTTTGATGTGCAAGACAGGCTCATTTCTTGCTGACAGGAATTGCTAGAATATTGTTTATAGAATATCTTATAAAAACATCTGGCTTTCTAAGTTATGACACTGAGAGTTCTGGGTCAAACTATTTCCCAGTGTTCTCTTGCACTGAAATAACACATTCCCCTCCGGCATTATCTCTAAAGTGAAGGAGGGTGTGAAAGGTGACTGCCCTCTCATTCTATGGCTTAATTAGTCTAGGGGCTTCTAGGCAGGGGTCTTTCCTGACCAAGAACCTTATGTCTAGGGGTTTTAACTTTATAGCTCTTTAGTTGTCTATACAAAGGCTTCAAAGGTTTATGGGGCTCTGGTCTCTCAGAGACTTGCAGGCAAGTTACTACAGCAAGGCTTTCTGGGAATCCTGCTCTAACAGCCATAGGTGTCAACTGGGGGGGGGGGCTCGAGGGCTTGAGCCACCCCCGAAATTTCCCGGGGGGACTGAGCCCCCCTGGGAAAATGGAGCGCCTGCCGCCACGTGTCCCTGGGCCTTTCCTAGGGTTGCCACTGGTGCCATCTCTCTCTATCTCTCTCTTCCCCCCTCCCGGCCTGGCTGCCTCCATACCTCCCTCCATCAAGGGGCCAGCTAAGCAAATGCCCAGCTGGCCCCTGGATGGATGAATGGAGGGACGGAAGCAAGAGTGGCCAGGCCGAAGGGGGAGGCAGCAGTGGTGGGGACATGGTCCCAGTGTGTGCGTGCTCAAAGTGTGCACGCACGAGCCTCTACCCCCCCCCCCCCGGATTTTAAAACTCGACACCCCTGCTAACAGCAGAAGGAAAATTATAAGCTTGGCCCAGGCATAAATGTCTGGTTTGACTCATTCAGAAGGCAACCTTACATGTGTTGTGAGAACAGAGAAAATTTCTCAGAACACATATAAAATCCATTGTTGAACAGTCACGAAACCTGATTAAACAGAACGTCTGAATGCACCCACTGAATCACAAGAGAACAACCATGTCCCCCCACAACCTTCTCTTTTCCAGACTAAATATTCCCAAGTCCTTCAGCCTTTTCTCAGAGGGCTTGGTCTCCAAGCCCCCGATCATCCTTGTTGCTCTCCTCTGCACGTGCTCCATTCTGTCCACATCCTTTTTGAAGTAAGGCCTCCAGAACTGCACACAATGTATTTATTTCCACAATGGGCCTTATTCCTAGTGGGGATATAAACCTGGGTTTCACAAACCCTACTCTGAAGCTCTGACCATTATACTACACTGACTTTCATAGGGTGGCTGCTGTTGAACAGTAGCAAGCAGCCAGGCCTAGTTTAGTCATGCAAGGCAGGTGGTCTCATCATCCAGAGAGTGCTGCTAGGCCTAGGTTTGCCAGCCTCCAAGTGAGACCTGGAGATCCCCGGAATTACAACTGAACTCCAGACAACAGAGACCTATCCCCCTGGAGAACATGGGTAGTCTCTGTGGCATTATATCCACCTGAGGCCTCTCCCCTCCCCAAATTCTGCACCACAGAATGTCCAAGAATTTTCCAATCTGGAGCGGACAACCCTAATGGCTCCAAAATAGGCCTGGAAAATGCCCTGCCCCCTCCCCCTGTTAGCTGAATTGCTCTGGGTTAGTGATTTTAAGGTCAGCAATTGGCAAATAACTGGGTTACAGACAACTATACCAAGGTCCCGCCCCTTCCAGGAGTTCCCAGTAAATAGTCACTGAGGTGGAGGTCCATTTAAATGATTTTTACTGAAGAATATTCTCAGGCACACAATACAGATTCACACACACTAACACACAGTTCCTAAGAAACTTTAGATAGATAAATAGCACTTTCACATTAGTAGGAGGTTCAATAGTTGGGCAATACTTTACCTGTCCTGGAGATGGGTTGTCTATTCCAAAGGAAGAATTGAGGGATTGAAAGGAAAATAGGGAAAGTGTTCTGAACTGGCAGAAGCATGCTTACCTCTGGCTGCAGACCCAGAGATCAAAGATGGAGGGAGGGTATTGGGATAGCAAGCTGGACTTGAGAGGGGTAAAGACAGATAGGGGTCATGAAAGCTCAAGGGACTGGCCACATGGTAGGCAACCTCTTTTATTAGATGATCTGGGGGCGGGCAGCACTGACCACATCCCCCTAACACACCTACCAGGTAATCCATCCCTACAAACCCTACCATTGGTTAAAGGAGAAAGAGGAGGGGATGCTGGGGGGTGGTCAATATTGAGACTCTAGGAGCTAGACAGTAACTGACACCTGGACAAGCTTGTGATGAGTCACTGAGCCATCCTATTGTCTCTTGATGGCCCTAGCTCAGCCAGTTGATGGGTTGAGGATTAGTTGCCATCAACCTCATTCAGCATCTCTCTGGAATGTGTGGAATCTCACAGGTATGTTGGTGGGGGGTTGCCTAGTGTAAGTCAACAGGAACACCCTTGGGCAATGGGGTCCTCAGCTCCTTGACTCTGTCTTTGTGTGGACAATGGCGGGAGTGTGCTTCGTGGCAGTCAGGAATAGACTGGAACCTCTTGGAGCAGGTAAGAGGGCATGTGTGCAGTTTGTGGCTGGAGCACAGTCCAAAGTTCAAACTTATGAACATTAGGAGTGCCTTGCTAGGCAACAATTTCCCCCCCCCCCCTTGGGACCCTGAAAGCGTAAGATGAAAGGGTCCCAAAACAGGTACTGGAACACGGCATCAGCCGATCTGGAGGTCTGGTCAGCCGTCATCTGGAAACCATCTGGATGCTGGAGAACCCAGGTGTCACTGACTACTCTAACAAGGGATGGACTGTTAAAAGAACCCAACCTGATAAAAATGCCGAATTACCTTTGGAACGGCTCCAATCACCAGGGCAGATAAGCATGGCCCAAAGCATGGTTAAAGTATGAAACACACATTTTTCAATACTTAAGGCTATAAAACACATTCATAAGGGTAAAAGGCACTTATAAAGGCAATCCTATGAAAAGGGGGTTTAAAACTGCCCGAAAAACGTAACACTGCAATAAGGTAAAAGGGAAAATTCTATAGAAGTATAACACATCATGAAAAGGACGTTAATACATAATAAATAAAAGTCAAAAGTTCGTACAAGCATTTCTTTGCCCTTCCCTCCTTTGCGCCTTGGATTGTTTTGGGTGCTGGAGCACGATTCTGGGTATTACAGGACAGGAGGGAGGCTCACTATACATAGTAGCTAACTACAGCACCGTAACTCGTAGATCTTCGGCTCTTCTTGGGTTCTTCCCAGGCCCCGATAGTCTTCACACAATGTCTTCGGTCCTGCCCGTCACTTCTCAGCTCAAACATGAGTCAGTTTGGCTGGGAAGGAGGAGACCAGTTTGCATATTGGGAGAGTCTCCCCCCCTTGTCCCCTAAAGCATTGTAGGCACATATTATTCAGAAAGAAAAATGGTTTAAATCAAGCAACAAGCAAAAGGAATCTTGTACGAAAAACTTAAGTTCAGCAAGGGCATCTGCACTATCACATGAAGCATGTAAAATGGCCCCAAATATTAAAAGAAAGTTCAAGCATAGGCCCTTCTTCGGATCGGGAAGGCAAAACCATCTCCCCTTTGGGGGAGGGAGAGTCTCCCAGCTACGTCTCCCGAACCCTGGGGAGTATATATGAGAGAGAGAGAGTCTCTTTTGGACTCCGTGCAAACCGTGGGTTCGAGAGTTGTGACTGCGGAGGCCCTCACACCTTTTAATTGAGGTTGTATGTCCTCGCGGGGATGCTGACCAGGCGTACCCGTTTTAACCTGTTCAATGTGGCCTGGTCACTGGCCTGTTTTACCTTTAAAAGTTTCTCATGTAACTCAGGGTGCGTTAGCAGGTTACAAAGAGTTTCCAGGCCTAACCCTAGAGGCATTGGTGTGAGGAGTCGTAGAGCTCAGGAGCTACTGCCATCTCCTGCTGTGTCCAAAAGGGGGTAGAGAATGAGAAATCACATCCCTGGATGGATGTGACATTGCAAAAGCATCGATTGATCCTTGGTAGCATAGGTTGTATGTTTTGAGAGTTGATGTATGCATAGTTACAAGCAGTTCTGATGCAGACACAGGCCCTGTCCAAGTAGAGGACCGTGGAACCTGTTTCACTAACTGCATCAAATTGGCAGTGGTATTGCACATTCTTCCTAGGGGTCAAACATGGGTGATGTTTTTCTAATGCATCATCATCACAAATGAAGCCCAACCTTTCTTTGTGTATGCAGCCTTCCATATTAACAGTCTGCCAGCTAGATGGACTTGCTCTCAGGGGTGTAAACTTTTTAAATCCGGGGGGGGGGGCGGGGGCTCTCTTGTGCGCGCGCGCGCAGCACGCGCGCGCGCACAGGACCATGTCGGAAACTCTGCTGCTGCCTCCCTCCCTCCGTCCCGCCCTTCCTTTCCTTCTTCGGAGTGCGGCCGGTCTCCTTCAGCAGCTGCAAGCAGCAGACACAACTTTTGGCTCGCCTCGTCGCCGCCGCCTCCCCTCCCTTCCGGGTGCCACTCCGCTCCACTCTTTCATCAGAGGAGCGGCCGAGAGCGCCTGTGGCTCGCTTTTGTCCCTAGATGCTCTCCATACTACCGATGCTCCCGGCTTCACTCCTCTCGGGGCCTTTTTTAAAGATGGCGGCCGCAAGGCTGGCTCTGCGCGGCCGAGTTTCTGCAGCCGGGTAGCCGGTGACACTCTTTGACCCTGCCGCTCCTCCCCCCCGGCCCCAGGGAGGCAGACCCGCGCTCGCCTCGTGCTCGGTGCAGATGAGCGCAGTCTCGGCGGCGGCGGCGGCAGCCAGCTGGCCGGCTGATTGCCGTGCGCGTGAAGCATGGGACCATGTCCCCGCTGCCTCTCTCCCCCCCCCGCCACCCCAGGGAGGCAGGAGGGCAGACTGGGGGTGGGGGGGAAGGAGAGGTGGCGACGGCCAGCTGGCCAGCTGACTGGCCATGGGTGGGCGCTCGATTTTGCCGGGGGTGGCTGAGCCCCCCCCCGGGAAATTTTGGGGGAGGCTCGAGCCCTCGAGCCCCCCCGTAGTTGACGCCCATGCTTGCTCTAGCCCATCTGTTGCTGTCGCTGGCATATAGTACAGTATTAGCATCTACTTGTAGGCCCAACGGGACCACAGGATATACAGAGAATGTGTCCCTGGCAGTTACTGTGACAATCACTAGATGCAATGTCTGTGTGAAGTGGTCAAAAAAAGCATTGGCCAAAGACCACCATCGCTCCAAGGCTGCTTCACTTGTGGTGAAGTTCTTTTTGATCAGTTCCCTGATTTCCAGAGGTATGATGCCATCCATGGCTTGCTTAATCATGCCCATGGCAGTAACTACATTGATGGTTTGTGCCTGAGTGCAGGCCAAAGCCAGAGAAATATTTCTTTGCATAGACTGCATACCTCCAAGAAGAGTGCTAAAATCCTTTTTCCATAATCTGCTCCCATGTAACTAATAGGGGATTAGTGGAATGCTGAACATTTGCCAAGGCCTTGAGAGATTGAGTGATGGGAACACTCATCTTGGATATGTCTGAAGAGACTCTGGAAGCTTTGTTAGCAATTACTTCTATGTTGGCAGCATCCAGAACGGCCATTCCTGCTCCCACAGGTGCAACCCAGTCAGAAATTCCTCTTTTGGAGTGCCTGGAGAGTTCCCCTTTTCACCATAGCACTATCCAGTTGTCCCACCCCTGCTGAGTTGTCTGTGAGAAGGGAGCACAGAGGGCATGGTGGAAGGAAGTTCCCAGCCCTTTTAAACTTACATTTACCCTCTTAACAGACATTTGGGGTTGCAATAAAACTGTTTCTTTTTTATTGAACTTTAGGGTGTGGGATCCTACTACTGGGTATGTTAAATTGGTGAGAGATTCCACTTTTTGGATTAAAGGATCAAAACTAGGGGAGGTCTGATTCCTTGCACCCATGGTGAGGGTGAAGTTACCTTCCTGGTGTAGGACCTTAATAACTAGGGTCCCTATGTTAGTGAAATTAAGTGTCCCAGAAGCATTGGAACAGGGGGAACTATTCAAATTAATGGTCCAATCAGGGGGACCTTGCTGTAATAAGTTAGAGTAGTTCATTTGCCAATTCAGGGGTTCCCATGTTACAGCAGGGAAGCTGAGGTTGTGGCCGGAGGGGTCCATCAGGACAATAGGGAATTTGGCTACCCCGCTTAAGTTACAGCGGGTGCATATGGAAATGACAATATTCATAGGGTCACACTGCTGCAGATACTAGGGCCACTTCACAAGTAGGCGGTGGGAGATCTGTGTACTCAGGCCTTTTGCATAATAGAGCTACCATTTCCTCCATGGAGTTTCCTCTGAGGGGCATATGGTCGCTTTCTCTCCTGTGTGGCCACTGGTGCAGTACGTTAACCTTTGAGTTGGGCACAGTTCTATAGGAGTGATTTTAAATCTCCCCTCATGTCTCCTTGTCACACACGCAAAATATCTCAGAGGCATGTTAACTCCCACGCACCTCCATCTATGCAGCGTGACAGTGTGGTTAGCTATTTGAGTGTGGCTTAACATCAGTAGCCAAATTCCTAGAGTTCCTACTAGTCTTACCCTTCCAGAAGAAAAACATGAAGTCCAGTGGGGCATTCTGAAAGGGAAAGGAGTAAGGGGAAATTTGAGTGGGTCCCCTGAACACCATACTGTGGTTGACATACCAAAAACAGTCACAGTATGGGTCCCCATTTTAAAATTGTTCTAAAAATAGCTCTCTGCTTGAGCACAGCTATTTTGCCTGGTGAGAAGTTTTTCTTTTCTTAGCCTCCGCCCATTCTCCCCACTTGGGAGTCGAACCGGGTGCCTCTGTGTACCCAAGCCTGGTGTGCTAATGCTGTGTGCCACCATGGCTCTTGTCAGGAACTAGGCTTCTGGTAATAACAACTTGCCTCCCCTTGGGGTGAAAAGTGCACGGATTGTCATCTCTACCACTCCCCCCCTTGCTTCCTTCCTCACGGCGAAAGCCAGAAGGAAGCATTACTTAAATGACCAAACAGGTTTCTCCTAAGGAGAAAAGAGTGGAGGACTCAAAGACATCTGCGTGTGAGATTGGACGAACGGGGGGCAGATGAGGCAGTGGTGGGATGCTGCTGGGTGCCACCTGGGTTGGGAGGCAAGTCAGGAGGTTGCGGGACAGGGTTTCCCTTCCAGAGTTTCAACTGGGAGGAGTGGAAGAACTTATGGCATGTCTGTTTGTGTTTCCTGGGGATGGCTACCTTGTAGACTACTGTACTGACATGTTCTATGATGGGGACCGGGCCAGCCCATTTAGCCATGAGGGCATGCTGCTTACAGGAAATTTTGCGATACAGCACCTGCTGTCCTGCGTCCCAGACTTGCGGATTACGGACCCAGCCCAGTTTTTTTGTCCATAACAAGCTGGCTTTGCCCTTGCATCCTAGCCACTTGAATGTGGATAGCGAGGAGATCCTGCAGAAGGTTTTGGACCCATTCATTGTTGGCAACTTTAGGATCAAAGCTGGAGGGCATGTCAGCTTGCACCCAGAAAGCCTCTGGGAGGCACATTTTTCTCTCAGTCATGACCATGTGTGGGGAATAGCCATGCTTGGCCATGGTCAAGGATGATAGGGAGTTTGTCGTCCCAAGTCTTGCCCATGGAAGTGACTACCTTGCTCAGAGCTTTCTCCAGGGTGTGATTGGCACATTCAATGACCCCGGAGGATTGAGGGTGTGCCGCAATATGGAACCTTTGTTTGATCCCTAAGACTTCCCCCAGGAAATGAGGGCCCCTGTCACAATCTAAAACCTTCGGAATACCCCATCTGGAAAAGAGGTTGTTGAAAATGATCTTTGCAGTTGTGGCAGCTGTATTATCCCGGCAAGGGAAAGCTTCGATCCACTTTGAGAAGGGATCAATAACAGTAAGGCAATGTTTATTGCCTCTGTGAGTCTTGGGCAGGGGGCCAATAAAATCAATCTGAACATGAGCCCAGGGTCCTTCGATACACTGATGTTGAATGGGGGCTTTGGGACCAGAGGAGTCAAAATTCACCGTGGCACAGGACAGGCAATTGTCAACCCACTGTGCCACATCTTGGCATATGCCTGGCCACCACCCCGCATCCTTCACCCTTTCCAATGTCAGCTCTTTTTCCCTATGGCCCAGCTCGTGGATAAATTGGATGAGATCGGCCCGGACTTCTACCAGAACTACCCAATGCCGGGCTCCCGTGCTGTCGAAAGCCCAAATAATTCCCTCTTCCTCACGGATGGAGTATTTCCCAGTGGGATCCTTCCCCCTAGAGAAGAGATCCTGGACATCTGAGTCATTGGCCTGGAGTTCCCTTAGGTCCACAAATACTGGAGGGAGTGGGGGATGCGTGTGCTCTGCTGCCTTTTTGCTTCTAGTAGTAACTGCCTGCAGAGGGCAGGCAGGCTGCTCTTTGGGGGGAAGCATTCGAGTGGCTTCCTTCACCAGCAGGTCTGCCTGATCGTTCCAGTAAGCGACCTCAGAATTATTCTTCTGGTGCCCCTTGATATGCATGATCTGGGTGGCAGCAGAACGCTCATGGAGGAGGCTCACTACCTCTACCCAGAGATTCAGGTGGGCTATGGGCTTTCCCTCGGCATTCTTCCAGTCTTGCCTCTCCCAATGCAGAAGCCAGACGGTGGCTGCTTTGGCCGTCCAGTCTGAAACTGTGAAAATTGCCACGGGGCAATCTGCAGGCTCAAAGGCCAATACTGCTCCAAGGGCGGCCACTTCTGCAGCCTGGCTGGAATGGGGATGGACAGAATCTTGCAGCGTGTATCCATCATGGACTCTGACAGCACCATAGTCAGTGTGGGGGGTCCCAGCAACATGGAAGGAAGAGCCATCGCAGAACCAGCAGTGAAACCCTTGCTGCCTGGCTTCTTCCAATGGCACTCCCCATGTTGCGGACCATGGCATGTGTTCCACTTCAGGCAGTGGACATTCATGCTCTTCCCCCATGATTAGGAGACCATACGGGGCAGGATGCTCTTTTTGTTTCTTTTTATATTCCATACCCTTATTGACCAGGGCAAGAGTCCACTGGGCAATCTGAGCATTGGATACCTGACCGTCCTGGATTTCCCCCGATAAAAGGTACTTTAGGGGTGTGTGAGTGGTTTGTACCATGACTTTAGCGCCACCTATGATGAACTCCCAGTGGGTGAGGCTCCAAGCTAAAGCCAGGCAGACCTTCTTGCAGGGAGTGAATCTCATTTCTACTGGGGAAAGGTTTCGGGAGGCATATGCAATGACTCGTGGGGCGCTGGCATGGTGCTGGATAAGAGTGGCACCAATACTCTTATCTGACTGGGCCAGCTGAATATAAAATGGTTGGCCAGGGTCAGGGTGCACAAGGGCAGGAGTGGAGGCAATGCTTTGTTTCAGGCTAGCAAACGCTTGCTGCTGGTCCGGACCCCAGATCCAGGGTGTATTTTGCTTAAGCAGAGCATATAGGGGGCAAGCTTTCTCCGCAAAGCCATCAACGAAGTCTCAGGAGAAACTGAATGTGCCTAAGAGAGCCCTAAGAGAAGGCACATCAGTGGGGGCCGGTAGCTTGGAAATCACTTCCATCCGCTGCGTGTCAGGGGTCCTGCCTTCAGGCCCTAGTGCCAAGCCGAGGTATTTAACCCGGGTTTGGACTAGCTGTGCCTTATCCCAGCTTGCCTTGAATCCAGCAGCCCAGAGAAGGTTCAGGACCTCTTCTGTCACCTCTGTGACGTCCTCTTCGATGGGGGCATGGACAAGGATATCATCTACATGTGACAGTACGTGGGCTTTGGAAGCTGGCCTAAGATGGTCCCACATCCGCATCACGTGGGTGTGACATATGCTCAGGCTGGAGTTGAACCCCTGTGGAGTTCGCTTAAAGGCATACTGCTGGATGCGGAATGTGAAGGTAAATTTGTACCAGCACGATTCGTGGAGGTGGATCGAGTGGAACGCATTAGCCAAATCAATCAATCACACTGTAGTAGCGGGATCCTGCTGCAGTGGCGGCAATGATTTCATTGTATTTTGCTACTACAGGGGCCACTGGGGGAGTCACTGTGTTAAGGGCACGAAAGTCTATGGTCATCCGCCAGGTGACTCCATCTGCCTTAAGAACTGGCCATAATGGAGCATTGAAGATAGACTGCATTGGGAGAATAACATCCCACTTGAGAAGACCTTCGATTGTCTTGGCTACTCCTGCCTCGGCTTCCGCAGGGTACTTGTACTGCTTTTGTGGTGGTGGGTCCTGGCCTTCTATAAGCACACATGCATACTGTATGGTGCTGCACTCTGCCTTGTCTGTGATACAGACTTCGGGGAAGCCTTGGATCCAGTGGTCATTGCTAGAGAGAGGGGACGGGGTAGGGGCGCTTTTAATGCCACACAGCGATGGACTGCATTGATCTCACTAGGGCCCCCTGGAACTTGCCACAGGAAGCCATTAGCAAGGTCAATAGTCAGCCCATGGTCCTGGAAGAAAGGCGCCCCTAGAATGCTGTCATCTTCCCCCTGGTTGTCACAGGCAGACACACTGGTGGAAAGTCTTCCCACTGTTATGGGAACAGCTTTCCATACCTTTGCAGTGTGCGTGCCTCTGGCAAAGCCTGAGAGCGCAAGCGTGCTCTGGGATGGTCGGCCCTTTTGAGCGAGCTGGGGTTGGAGCACACTGGTGGATGCTCCCGTGTCTATTAAGAAGGTAGCAGGATTAGTATTCCCTGGAGTCCTGACCCCTGCTTTAACAGTCGGTCTCCCCCAAGCATCCGGCTTAAGTCGAACCAAGACACCCATCGGGAGAGCATGGGACTCCGGGCAGCCCTAGCCCTGAATATGTGGATTCACTAGCGTGGGAGGTAACTACTAGGCTGACAGGCTGGTTTCCCTGATCATTGCTGTCTGCCAGCGCACGAAGGAGGACTGTGTTGGGCTGTTTATGGAATCGCTCCATCTCATACCCCTGGTCTTTCAATTGCATCCATAGTTGCCACCGAAAAGGGCTTACTCTGTCATGGGGTGGGCCCCTCGAGTCTCGGCCATCCTGATAGCCTTGCTGTGAGAGGTAACTGGATGAAGGTCTATTCGCCGGCGGCTGGAAGGCCTGTGGCGGGTTATCGGGACCCTAAGGTGGCCCGTAGCAGCCTGCAGGGGTGTAACTCTGTTCTGGTGGGGGTGGCGGAGCAGAAGGCTGGAGGTGTGCCTGTGCAGGACTGGGACTATTTCAGTAGTCCTTATAGTCCTTCCTTCCCCGGTAGACGCCTCCACCCTTCTGTGATTTCTGCCAGTATTTGGGCTTATAGCTTTCCTGTCTGTCATTCTGATCATATTGGTCCTGCCTTGTATACCGGTCGTTCCCGCCTGAGGGTTGGTATTGTGAATGGGGGCCATGATTGGCGTACGTTATGGTCAGTATAGGTTCTTCCTCCTCTTTGTCCCTGGCCTTTTTAGTGCTTTTGGGAGGTTCTAAAATGCCAGTGCCACGCAACAGAGAAGCGATCCACTGGATCTTTTTCTCTAAACTAGCCCAGCTGCCTTTTGTGGGATTGGCTATATTTAAGGCGAGCTGCATTTGGCCTTGGAAGCCTTGTATCAAGGCCTCTCTGAACTCTTCCTCATCGTAGTCTGGGAGGCCAGTTGAGGTGTCTATAGTGACCTTGTCTGCCAAAAGCCCTAACAGTTGCTCCCAGGCCATATACATCTCAGGATCTTCATTAGGTCCTTGCCATTCTAGCACAAAAAGTGCATTAAGACTTGAGTTGGTGTGGAGATATGCTAAGACCTCCTTCATCCACCTGGTTTTGGATGCGCTGTTCAAGTTTCCACTGGAAACAGCTGCATTAAGGGCCACCAGGTTCATTCCAGTAGCACAGCTGTGGGCTACTAGGGTAAGGTCTTCCCCACTAATGGAGTTGTAGGCAGTATTGACGTTGGTCATCCACAGCATGGAATTTTCCTTTGTCAGAGGGCCCATCTGTTCAGCTATGGCCTTCACTTCATCCAGCTTCCAGAGATGTGTCTCTGTGACCGTTTGGGTCATGGTTTTAGTCCCAGCTTTTGTAATCATATGCCTCGGGCCGATAGGGTTCACTGGGGCAGAGGTCCCGGACTCAGGTGCATCGGGAACTTCCTCCTCAGAACCACTATCAGGGAGATTGATCAGACTCTCTGGGTGGACAGCTGATATGACCGCCCGCTGGAGTCCTAATTGCTTCTTAAGGGAGTCAGTTTCTTTGCGGCAAGCATCGTGGTTTGCCTGTTCTCTTTTAATTTGTTTTTGCTCAGCCAGGGACCGTGCTTCCTTCTGAGTCATAAGTAACTCATCAGTAGCTTTGGCTAATGCAGTCTCAGTGGCCTGAGCTCTGCTTTTGGCTTTTTCAACTGCCTGGTTCGCCTCTCTAATGGCTGTAGTGAGGCCCTGGTTTGCCAGGACTACACTGAGCTTCTCAGTTTTTAATTGGTAGACCTCTTCCTCATGGACCTTTTGCAGTCAGGAATAGACTGGAACCTCTTGCAGCAGGTAAGAGGGCATGTGCGGTTGGACACTTAGCACAGTCCAAAGTTCAAACTTATGAACATTAAGAGTCCATAAGAGCACGTAAAGTGCCTTGCTAGGCAACACCCCTGCCTTTTCAACCCAAGCCCCCTGCTATTTAGCGGTTCATACTGTAGGGGGAATCCTCTCCAGTCACAACTCCAGTTATGCTTTTGCTTCTTGCCCTCTCTGTCTGTCTGTCTCTCTCTCTCTCTAGGTATCAACCATTCTATCTTTCACTGTTGATGCGGTGAGGCCTGGAGTAGATCTCTGTTGTGACTGTTTCAAAAAGTATTGGGGAGCAATTCAACCCTCCCCAAGTTTTTTTATTTACTTTTTGGATTTTTGTGCTGACCCACAGAATTCCTTGAGTCTGTAGAAAAACCTGTTGGGGGAGTGAATGCCCCTTATCTGCAGAAATAATTATCCACACATAGGGGACTTTGGGGAATTAGATACATAGATAGATCCTAACTGGATGGCAATAGGTTTCCTTTTCTTTTGACTGATGTGACATTATCCAAAGAACAGGAAGATGTACTGAAGCTCTGGCCATTACCAGTGGAGTGTATTAGACAGTATTTAGTATATAGGGAGGGAGGGAGGGAGCCCGCAGCTGGGTTCTCCCAGCTGGCTCAGCATTCTTGGGCTCCTTCCTGCAGCCCACATACTTCTTCCCTATATACTAAATATAGTTCTGGTAATGGCCAGAAGTTCTGGTAATGGCCAGAACTTCACTACATCTTCCTGTTCTTTGGATAATATCACACCAGTCAAAAGGTCTGGTGGAAGAGCTTTGTCTTGCAGGCCCCGAGGAACTGTAACTATAAATCTCAGATACTGGCAGTTGAGGGATACTCATTCTTTCCAAATTGGAGCAGCTTCTATAGATTTGTAGTTAGGACTGCTGAGGCAGGCAATCCAGTGGATTGGAAGATGGTACTCTGAAGTCTTAACTCTTATATCAGATAATCCATAACCCTTTATGTCTTGCAGTTGCAGGCATAAAGGAACCCTATCAAGGCACTGGTGATGTACCATTCCTTCATCTTTTTGGTGAGCAAGAGGGTGACTTCCTGTGTGATGGGAACACAGATCAGCCAGTAGCCCCTGGCCAGCATTCAGTGATGTAGCCTGTGAAAAATATTATGGAACCAGCTCTTCCTTTCTCTCTACCAGGCTCCAAGAGAGGGCAGTCAACTCAACATCTTCATCCTGCATCTGGGTAAGAACTACCTGATGTGGATTAAGGCAATGGCATTGACTTGAAGAATTCATTGGGATTTTCTTTTTAAAATGAGAAAGATTAATGTCCAGGTTGGTTTGGACTGATTTCCTCCAGAGGAGATTTGGAGAGAAGCTCGGAGGCCCAACTGAATTGAGAGTACTAGGAGCAAGGTCAGTGGTACAGTATGTAGAGCAATTTTGAATAATGGAAATTTCTGTATACTCCACAGTTCCATCTGGTACAATATGCCTAATCTGGATAGGGATGTGTGCATCTTTCAACTGAAGTTTGTGACATCTATTTGGCTGATCTACATTAAGGCCTATGCAAAATTAGCATAATTAATAGTATGGCATAGATCAGTTTATTTATACAAACTAAACCCAAGCTGTCATCTCTGTCTTCATTTGTGGGGTGGCTGGGGCAATAGTTTGACTGAATTTCTTAATATTCAGAAGTGGTTTGAACCTTTCTGAAAAATAATATTTAATAAGTGACTAATGTTGCAAGTTAGGTACTTTCACTTACTGCAGAGCAAGACAATTTGGAGAACATTTTGGTTCCCTTCAGTAACGGATTCTTTTGTTAATTTCTTGATACTGTGCTAGGCAATTTTTGTTTTTCATTGATTTGACTTTTTAAAAGATAAGATCAGGGCTGGAAGCTGCCAAATAGGGTTCAGTTTCCCAGAAACTCCATTAGTTGGTTTTGAGGGGTTAGGTTCCTTTGCTGAAGGGAAGGATTATAGTAAGTACCAGGAAAATTACTAATGTTAAGGACCCATTTAATCCAAGCTATTTCTCACATGGCTAGATCCCTGGATCCAGAGGCAGAAATTATGTATTTATTTATTTTGATATTTATACCCTGCTTTTCCCCTCAAAGGAGAATCATATTGACTTACAACATACCCCCCCTTCCATTTTATCCTCACAATACCAATTATTTATGCTAGAACAAGCTGAAAGAGAATGAGTGGCCCAAGGTCACTGCAAGTTTCCATGGCAGAGTGGGGATTTGAACCTGCATTTCCCAAATCCCAGTCTGAAACTATATCACACTTCCTCTCACAGAGAATTGTATTAGCAAGTCCATAGGGCTAGGTTTGCTCTGTCATTTTGTTTCACATTATATCTAGAGCAGAAAATGATTTGTGACCTTCATCTCAAGGTCTATTTTTAGGCTGTCTATAAGAGATGTGATGTGGACAAAAAGTGTTCTTTATTCTGAAAATGCACCTTTAATTGAGGAATACTGCATGTTGCAGTCTGTGAAAATAACTAGTCTACGCAGAAAAGCTCAGAGTATGATGAACTGTGAAATGAAGTTTTGACAAGCTGCATACTCTACGCTTTAGCTGCAATCAATTGCAAATGACATAATCTTCAGACTGTTGCTGCAGAGGTTGAAATTAACTAGTCAAATCCATAATGAAATACAGTATTAAGTACCAACTGAGCAATGGGCAGCTTTTAAGGGGGAAAAGAAGACTGCAGCTTATTAGGACTGCAAAATATATTTCTATTGTCTTCAAGAATGTTTTGATACTGGCATGACTTTGCACATCCAGATAGTAGATACAGCTTCTATGATGGTTTTTAGTGCACTGTGGGCTATATGACATTGTATTCCACCATCCACTTGTGAAAGTATTTATTTCTTTGTGATCAGGGCTTTTTTTATAGAAAAAGCCCAGCAGGAACTCATTAGCATAATAGGCCACACCCAATGGCAGAAACTAATTAGCATATTAGGCCACAGCCCCTGACAGTGCAGTTCTTCCCCAGGTGCCCTGTGGCTTGTGGGGCATATGGGGAACCTGAAAGAAGGAAGGCAGTTTCTGGATCAGGCTTCCCCAGGCACCCCGCAGCTTGCAAGGCGCCTGGGGAACCCGAGGGGGGGGAGGCTGTAGGTGTGTCCAACTCAGAAGCCAGCCAGAACTCTGTTCCTGTGCGTTCCTGTCCAAAAATAGCCCTGTTTGTAATCATTGTAAAATAGTTCTCATGAAGTGCTCAAGGTCATAACACTGTCTGTAAAATCATGATGAGTTCACATATTTTGTTCACTTACCACATTTGTATCTCACCTTTCCACTTTAAAAAATTTAGTTAGTATAGCCTAACTTATTTTTTTTTAAGTTAAGTTAGACGAGGGGAGCAGTTGGGGTTCACTGCTAGAGCATCTGCTTGACATGCACAAGGTCCCAGTTTCAATCCCCAGCACCTCCAGTGGTTTTGTTTTGTTTTAAGGATCAGTTTTAGGTGATTTGAAAGAGCTCTTTGAATTCCTGGACAGCTGCAGCCATTCTGAGCAGGCAATACAAACCATGATGGACCAATCATATGTTTCTGTATAAGGCAGCTTCATGTGGCCATGTGTGATGTGAAACCTTCTACTTTTCACACTTGAGCAAAAATTAGCTAGTTTGAAATGGCAAAGATACAGTGATGCACTTCTGTTTAAATGGCAACATTCTCTACATTAACTAGAAAGGGTAGTTGGGATCTTTGCTTCCAAGGCACTTGTAACCTATGAATATGTACCCGTCAGCATGATGGAGGATACCCTTAGATTAAAAAAAATTCCTAAACAGCATGTAAGAATCTGTTCAAAAATTGCTTTATATCTGAATAATTAATAATATGAAATGCTGTGCCTTGCATCACAGAGCATGAGCTCACTCAAGCTTTTGTTACATTTAAGCAGAGAAGAACTTTTATCACTGTGGAGCAGTTACTGAATATGCCTGTCAAGTTCTTTCCGTGGTTGTTCATTTTGAAGGCACTATGAAGAGGTACTTTTTGATTGATCCTGATGAGGCAGTTGTACAGAAGACCAGAATGGTTTAAAGCTTGAGTAACAATCTACATGGAAAAGTCAGTGCAAATCCTGGAGTATTAGAAGAACTGCATTCTCAACAGCTCATTTCTTTCATCAGGAGGCTATGTTCTGCATTAGCTCAGCTGCCAAGCAGTTCTGAAGACCATTCCAATAAGATAATGTTTAGAGATGCTGCCTAGTGTAAAACAGTGCTAGGAACATAAGAGCTAGCAAAGGAACATAATCTAATACTGATAGCTTCTGTCCAATTGTAGTGGGGGATCACAGCCACTCTCTCTGCATTGGACTTGTTCCATTCTCATTCCTACTATCTTAATTTATCCAATCAGTTGCCTTTGAGTGCATACGATGTTAAAAGTTTAGAAGGATGAATGACTGTTTGACATCCAAGCCCACTTGTTTTTCAAAGAACTTGAGAAAAACTGAACTGCAGAATTGTTCGCTAAAAAGCTAATGTCATGAAAAATAACATTATGAAATATATGAAAATTCAGATAAAATCTTTCCTCATTATATAAAGCCATTTTCAAGTGGCAAGATTCCATGGGGAGCCAAAATCAGTTGGCTGGAAGGACTGCCACTCAAAAGGGGTCCCTGGCCACTGGCTGCATTCTCTCGCTGCTTTGCCTCAGTCCTGCTCACAGAGCTACCGGCCAGAGCTCTTGGCCTCAGTCTGGAGGGAGCCAGCGAAGGGTGTGTGCTAAGTCTACTCTTCTCCTCTGCCCACTGCCATGTGGGTCTAACTGTCCCCTCAGTGGCCTGCTTCTGTCAGTGAAAAGACAATGGACTTCCAGCATAACCCCCCTCCCCCGCCTGACTTTCCTGTCAGAATAAACAGAATATTCCTGACAGAATAAAGGCTCTCTCTCCTGCTTAGCTTCGCCATGGCTGGCTGGCTAATGAGGTGGGCCAGTAACCATCAAACCATTCCCTTCAACCTCCTGCTGTGTGGCTGACTTTCCCCCTAGGGTTGCCAATCTCCAGGTAGAACCTGGAGACCTCCTGCTGTTACAATTGATCTCCAGATGACAGAGATCAGTTCCCCTGGAGAAAATGGCTGCTTTGGAGGGTAGACATTATGGCATTATACCCTGCTGAGTCCTTCCATCCCCCCCAATGCTGCCCTCCATAGGATCCACCCCCCTAAATCTCCAAGTATTTCCCTAATCAGAGCAAGCTAGGTTGCCAAGCTGGCAGTGGGTGGGGGAGGGGGTTATGCTGAAAGTCCATTGTGTTTTAACTGACAGAAGCAGGCCACTGAGGGGACAGTTAGACCCACCTGGCAGTGGGCAGAGGAGAAGAGTTGCCAATCTCCAGGCGAGGGCTGGAGATCACTCAAAATTACAAGTGCTCTCCAGATGGCAGAGATAAGTTCCCCTGGAGAAAATGGCTGCTTTGGAGGGTAGACACTATAGCATTATACCCTGCTGAGTCCTTCCATTCCTCCCCAAAAAATACTGCCCTCCACAGGATCCACCCCCCAAATCACCAGGTATTTAGGGGCTGGCAACTTTCTCCTCAGTGCTTGTTGCTAGACAACAAAGTTTGCTTCTTTGAAAGCCCCTTTCCACACCTATGTTGGCCTCTGGGAGAAAACTCATTGGGGCAGCTGAACAGAAAGCCATAGAGGCCACCCTCCAAAGCAGTCATTTTTTCCCCGGGGGGGGGGAGAGATCTGCTGTCTGGAGTTCAATTGTGATATCTGGTGATCTTCAGGCTCCACCTGGAGGTTGGGTACCCTAGGCATAGCAGGCAGTGCTTCAGAGCAGGATCTGCTAGACCCAGGTTCTTGCTGAGTGGGTGATTTCGGGCCAGTCACAGACTTTATGCCTAACCTACCTCACAGGGTTGTTGTGCAAGTCAAAAGGGGGAGAGGAGAATGATGTCAGCTGCTTTGGTCCCCATTGCAGAGAAAGACTAAGGGTCATTTTACACCTCCCCTCTAAAGTAGTTTGACTGCTGTCTTTTCCTGTGCTGATTTCACAGTGGTGTGAAATTTCACTCCAGGGGGTCTAAGTGCACTAATCAACAGCAATTGTTTAAAGCAGAATGAAGCCGGTTGCATACTAGCTTCACCACAGGAGGGCAATTAGTAGATGTGGACATTTCAGTGGCAGCACGATTTCACACCGCACAGAAGTATGGACAGGGTTTTTTGGAACTAGAATGATTCCAGCGGGAAAGTCAGATGTAAAAACAGCCTAATTTTCCTCCAGGGGAACTAAGGTTGCCAATCTCCAGGCAAAGGCTGGAGATCACTTAGAATTACAAGTGCTCCCCAGATGGCAGAGATCAGTTCCCCTGGAGAAAAGGGTGGACTCTGTGTCCTTATACCGGGTTGAGATGGACCCCCTATGACAGCCAATGTGACATAGCAGTCAGGGCTTCAGAGCATGGTGAAGGCTGTGGGGGGAAGATGGAAAGTTGAAAAGTGATGTTGAAGATTGGCTGGGAAGGAGATAGGGTTGCTAACTCCAGGTGGAAAATTTCTGGAGATTTGAGGGATAGGGCCTGGAGACAGTGAGGTTGGAGGAGGGGGTGGAACCTCAGACAGGTACAATGCCATAGACTTCACCTTCCAAGCCAACCAGTCCCTCATGGAGAACCATTGTTGCCAATCTCAAGGTGGGGGCTGGAGATCACGCCAAATTACAACTGCTCTTCAGATGGCAGAGATCTTCCCTTGGAGAAAATGGTGGACTCTGTGTCATTATACCCTGCTGAGGTTGCCACAGCAATATGACGCTGAGTGCTGAAGGCTGGGGCACTCTCCCAGAGCCTCTTTCTAGAGCCCATTGTATTTATTTCCACAACGGGCCATATTCCTAGTATAAAAATAATAGCAATTCAAATAAACATTTCTAAATATATTTCACAGATCAATTGCAAGGGATAATATCAAACAAATGAAATGAGATTTTAAATATTCTTGTTTTTTTTTTAATAAGCACTTTTTCTAGACTGTGTTTTTTTTAGCTTAACTTATACTTCAACTTTATCCCCAAAGGGTACCCAAAGTGGCTTACACTGCTCTCATCTCCTCCATTTTATCCACACAACAATGCTGTGAGGTAGGTTAGGCCTCAGTGGCCTCATCAAGGTTTCATTGCAGAGTGGGAATTTGATGCTGGGTCTCCCAGATCTTAGTATGACATTCCGACTGCTACATGACACTGGTTTATACACTCTTTTGGCATACCCCCAGTAGTTGTTATTTGGACCTCCTCCCTGGCTATGTTATGTGTTTATGTGTTTTTATATTTTTGTTGAATTGTTCAAATGTGTTATTTATACTCCATTTTAAATGCTGTTTTAATAGCTTAAAATTTTCATATTGAAATGTTTTAACATTTTGATACTTGCCAACTTTGGGACCCTATCTGGACAGAAAAGTGGCAGAGAAATGTTATAAATAAATAAAATATAAGAATTACATAATTTTAGAAATATCCAAACAAAATATTCTGATTTTCAAGGCATAGTAATATCTAGGCAGACAAACAATTTATGGTCAGATATTAGTCTTAATTATGGAACTTAGTTAATGGAATATAAGCAAAGTATTAGTTTCAGCTAGCTTGCTGAAGTTTATAGATGTTGCATCTAAGTTGATCCAGTGGATCCAGCTTTGGTTTCTACAACCTCCCCAAAAATGGTAATTCAAATTAATCTCAGTTTTCCAAAGGGGCACTGCATGGCCATTATCTTACAAACACAGATGGCTGCCATTTACATAATTATGAGAAAAGCCAGAAAGGAAATAGAGCAATTTCATATAAATCCTAGTCATTAATCTTAATGAAAGAGTGCAAAACTATAAGAAGGGAGGAATTGCAATGTGACAAATGGGTATCCTATCTTCTGTTTATGAAAAGGTAGAAATAGGAAAGTATGATGGCCTCATCCATTTCCCTCCCTCAAAGGCAAATTTTTCTCTCTGTTTTTGTTGCCCTTCTATGACTGAGCCACCCTAGTTATCTGTTTTCTTCTTTCCTGAAGAGTTCTGGCTGTCCCACCCTGTCACAGTATAATATTTTGGCTGTTTGCTCAGCCCAGGAACCTGAGGGAAGGAATGGGAGCCCTCTTTAGCTTATACAACTTAAATGGCACTCAATAATTTTTTATATTCCAAATTAACAAATATTCTATTCAACATAGAGGGGAAAAGTCAGGTGAAATCAGGGGTACAATTCTTGTGGTAACTCAATATAGATAAGTCTGAGGTAAAATGAGTACTTTAGTGCTTACATTTCAGGCTAATGAGAGTTTCTTAAGCTATTTCTTAAGCATAAATAAATATTCACAGTTACTTAAAATCTTTATGTTGAGAGTCCTAAACACTCTAGTATACTTTCTTTAAGTATTCTCTGACTCTTTCGGTTTCCAGAAGGCTGGTACACTCTTTCAACTACCCATACCCCCTCTCTTGAAACACCAGGACTCATCTTGAGTTTTTAATTGACTCTTAAGGTCTCCAAAGGTAGTTTCTAACTACCCCAGAGCAGAAATCTCTGTACTCTTCAGAGCTAACTCCCTGTTTGACTGGGTAGGGAAATCCTCCTCTCACTAGAAGATCTATCCCCTTTCCTTGGCCTGAATGGGAGTATCTGTCTAACTACCCATTCATACTTGCCAACTTTCTCCAGTTCTCCATCTGTGTAAAACTGCTCTCAGGTAAGGCTGAAATCAGACTCAACTCAGTCAAGATAGAAATCTAACTTTCTCCTCAGCATGCAGCTCTCAAGTCTTTCTCCGCTCAGTTAATGCTAACCAATCAGGTTGCTTGGAGCAGCCTGTCACTCAAGGTACTCTGTTTCTGTGAAGAATTAACCCTTCATAGTTCTTTACTCTGTACAGCACTTCTAAGCTTTTCAAAAGTGCAGTCCTTCACAGAAGGTCAAAGAGAGAGATTTTAAACAGAAGACTTAGTGATGAGCCTTGAGTCAACCCCAAAGAAGGAGACATTAGGGAATTTACTGAATTTAGAAGACAGAAGTGCCCCATTCTCACCAGATTATATTTTGTCCATTTGCTATTATTTTAAGAACATCGATAACCTGGGGAAGTTCTGAATCTGAAAGTTAGATACTCAACAGCAATCATATAAGAAAAAGAAGAAAAGGAGATTGTCAGAGATTAATAGTTGATGTTGTCATGCATCTTTTTTTAGGATAGCACAGCAGAAAGAAAATTATTCTCAGAGACTTCTAGAGGACACATCACTTATCTGTTTGCCTGAATGTATATACCAGTTAATAAGGGTTTCATTGTCTGTCAGATACTAAAATAATTATAATAATTCTATTTTGTTAGATCTTAATGTATGTCTTTGTACAGTTATTTTGCAAACAGAGTAGTTACCACTTTCTATAATGCTTTCTCTTAATTGCAACTTTTCTGTTTTTGTTCTCTGTCTCTGAAATCTAAAAACATTAAACTGTGGAATCATATTTTTTTGTTTCAGTGCTGTCTCAGTTGCTATAATTAATGCATTAAGACAAAAGGGCCATTTTATTACCACTAAATATCAGCACATTGCATTTTGTTTTGGAGCTTATGATAAAAAGGCAAAAGTGAGTGTTATGTTGTCATAGAGAGGTTTGGCATTTTTAACTATTATTGTATTTCAAATGATTTGATGCTACTTTGTACAACAGATGTAATATTAAAATAATTATTGACTACAAAAATCAAAACATAGTTTAAAAAGAAAGATACCTACAGTGATAACAATACCATTTTTTTTAAAAAAAGAGAAAAAACAGGGTGGGGTACTTTCATAGTTCCCACAAATTCTGCCTTTTCTGCTACTTACTGCCAAAGCTTTCATAATATAAGTTTAAAATATATGATTAATTTATTGCACAAAATTATTGCCTACTTGTAACAGATATACGAACTATCCATGTATGCAGGCCAACATGGCCAGCAGAAATGCAATCGAACATTCAGCTGTCTTGTAATGATTCAATGAACTCATCCAATATGGGGCTGAATATCTGGCAACTCAGTTTGTGTTCATTTCTTAAAATAATAATTACGAAGACACTTGTTTCCAATCAATGACTTGACAACAATGGCAGCAATGGAAGATGGAAATGTTAAAAGGATTATCTATTTAAAAAATACATGTTCTGAAATTAGAAATTAAATGCCAATGAGGTGGAGAGATATCCTAAGTGGGTCCAGATGGCACAATCTAAAGAATCTGCAATTGCTCCAAAAGTGTCAAGCTATGTAACTAGATACCAATGTCAAATACCAAATAAAATAAGAAAAGCCATAAATAAATAAAAATTCTGACATTATTTGGAGTAAATCCACAGTTTCCTTTTGAGTGAGAAGCTGGTTAAATTGACTAGAGGAAAAAAAGTTCCACTGCGAAAGTCTGATACTATTCTTTTACATTGAGAGATATGGCCTCAAGAATGTTTGTGTTCAGCAGTTAATGAACTAGTATGTTTAATGGATGCAGGCCAGCAGTTGTCTTTTTGCCTGAAATTTCATTGTTGGTTTTCAACTCGGTCTTAAAATTAAAATTCTACTTCTGGTTTCATTCAAACTAGTTCCAGTAATGAAAAGGCCAAATGCATTTTGCAGAACCTCTTATATTTTTTCTGCTTTTTTAAACAGTACTGATCACAAGAGCAGGACATGACTGCAAAATCCAGTACAGGTATTCACCACTCTATGGGGATCTTCATTAATTTCCAAAAGAATGGGGGAAATGAACCAAACAGCACATCTATTCTACTGGTTTTAGATGCAAAGAAAAATTGAATAATGACCAAAGAATGTATACCTTTATTGATTTTAGTCCTTATCCTTATTTTCTGTTTCCTCCTGGTCTTTCTCCTCTACCACCTTTCTCCCTCTATCCCCTGCAATGTCACTTAGTGATATGAAAGACCCCTGCTTGAGACTCTGGAAAGCTGCTGCCAGAACACACAATACTGATCCTGACAGACCACTGATTTAACTCCACTATAAGGCAGCTTAGTGTCCATGTACCTTTGTAATGGGAACCTGGGGTCAAAGGCATGTGATGCCAGTTTTCCTTTGCTACATTGGCTCTTTTCCCCTTGCCATTGCAATTCGAGATTCTGAATTATCCTTTGAGGCTGAAATAGAGTGGGCTTAACCAGGGCTTTTTTTGTAGAAAAAGCCCAGCAGGAACTCATTAGCATAATATGCCACACCCCTGACAGCACAGCTCCCTCCCAGGATCAGCTTCCCCAGGTACCCTGCAGCTGCCTTCCCTCCCTGGATTGGCTTGGGTTCCTCAGGTGAGCCGCAGCTAGAGAGGTGCCTGGGGAACCCGGAGGGGGGAGGCTGTAGGTGTGGCCAACTCAGAAGCCAGCTGGAACTCTTAAAAGTGCATTAAGTCCATGATAATTTAGATGGGCCCTCAATTGTTTCTCTTATATTAGTGGTATATTCACAAATGCATATTCATTATTTAATGGCTGCAACATCAAGTGGAGGTTCACAAATGAGAACAGATTAATCAAATGTGTCCTCTTTCTGTCAGCCTGGAGAGAGTAGATGCATATCCTGTAGTTGGTGGTGAAGGGGTAGGCTTCTGATTCCTCACCTGCCTTCTCCTCCGGGGTGAGCAGCAGCCAGAAGCTTCAGGGAGCATCCCTCCCTTGGAACCAGCCCAGTCTTTCAGATTCACAATGTTCATCATGTGAAACTGCCATCACAAACAATACAATACAAACAGAGATTTGTGCAAGCTTTTATAACATCAAACAGTAAACTTAATGGAAGTTGAATTAAGGTCAGCTGCAGGTGATATGAACATGTTGTATACACAGTTGTGTGGAATCAAGTTTATTAGTACTCAGGACAATCAAAATCCAAGGCTGCAATCAGATGAGCTGTTTGATCAAATGTCACTGCTGTTACTCTGTGGATTAAAAATTAGGTTCAAACAGCATCATCAGTATCCCATTCCCCAGTCATCACCCCAACCCCCGGTCTCACCCCTTCTTGATTGTGAGTTTTACAACACCAGGGAAAGTCTGAGGTTTATGGATATAAGTAGTTTCACCCTGCACTTCTGGATGTCTGAACTCCCCTGTTGTGAAGTCAAGCAGTTTGGGAAGTCTGAACCTTCCCTTTCATTTCCACCTCTTTTTTGGGGGGGGGTGGGGGAGCAGTTAGCAATGTGCACATCATCAGATTTTCATGTAAGGGTTTTGACTCACTGCTTGCAAGCTTCTTCACTGCAATATTTTGTTGCGAATTTGTTTAGAGCAACAAATTCAAGAAAAATGACGTTTTCTGCGGTTTCTTGGGGTGAGATGGTGCTGGAAATAGTCCCCATTTAGGCTCCCGTATCAATGCACAGGATTCCACCTCTGGAATTTTACTCCAAGGCTCTTCATAATATTGCTCTGGTGGGAAAGCTCTGTGAGGATAGAAAAAGGAAAAACTTCCCTTTGAAATGAGTGGGAAAGGAAATAAGATCTGGCAGGAAAGGAAGTGATTTCTGATGGAGAAATAAAGTTCTATAGGAACCAATGACCACAGTACTTGGTGGAGTGATTGCAGAGCTGTCAAAAAAGGAACCAGTACTTGGGATACATGCTTGTGCTCATGCATGAAAAACAAACAAAAAAGGGACGTCACCTATCTGACCACTCCATGGTTACCACACAAAATTAATTTGAATGGTCAAGCACAAAATTCTCCTGCACAAAAAAAATCAGGATCAAATTAGAGGCAGAGCCAAAACATGCTAAGCCTGCCATCTGACCACAGCCCAAGCCTTCCTTTCAGAAGCTGTTTTTAATCTTGCCTGGGGTTTGACGGTCAGGGTTCAATTGTTACTGGGAATAGATTTTGCAACATGCACTCAACAGAATTTTAAAAAATCAAAATATTGAATAATTCATAGAGAGGAGATGAAAAATGCATACAAATTGTCTCCTTTTTGTTTTTATTTTAATATAACATTTACACTAATAAAAGTAAAAATCAAGGCAGCATAACTATTTTAAAATGGTATTTAATTATAGACAAACTTAGTTTAAATGCTGTGTAAAACTCTCAGTGTTTGAAAGCTCACTGTAAAATTAACTGCATCCATGTTTTATTTATCTGTATCTTTAATTGGCATTTTCTTGATCCTACTATAATCCCCTTTCTTTTTAAGGACCACTCAACCTACAAGTCCAAATGAATAACTAAGCAGCTTATTATTTGAATTATGACTGACAACAAAAGCCCTCAGAAATTTCATTAGAAGTTCTACTCAGGACAACCCATTATATTTCAATGGTTTTTGACACCACCATTCTCTTTGGAGAATGCTGCACATTCACAGTGCAGTTATTTGTGTAATATCACTTTACCAAACAGAATGAAGTAGCCTACAGAAACAGAAGACTTTCTATGTGAATGCCAGAACACAACAGAACCATAGAATCATGCTTCTCTGATTAATGAGTTTAGGCTTGAATTTTCCCCAGTAATTATTATAATCCTTTTAGACATAGGGTTCTGTCACACAGATTCTTTAACCCACTTTGGCTTCTGAAGCCAAATGATTCATTTTCACACACCTTAATGGTAAATCCTTTTCCTGCTGCAGTTAATGAAGTCTGGCCTTTTTTTCAAAGCCTGGTGTGTTCAGAGGTTTTGTTGTTGTTGTGTTGCAATGGACTTTTCATTGAAAGCTCTGTCATGATTTAAAAGGCACCACCTACTGTTTCCAAACTTTATTTTCTTCAGCTGTTTTCCCACCTTTTCCACTTTGGCAGATGGAAAGCCAACAGACCAATCAATGGGTCAAGTTCAGACTTGGGAAGCTGAGTTCACAGGAGGGAATGATACTGACCAGTCTTAGTTATTTTAAAAAAAGGTATGTTGATGTAGTATAAAAGTCTTTTAAAAAGAAAAAAAGTGGTGCACAGTGCAAGAAACTGTGCTTCAGTATGGAAAAGAAACACCAATTTACCACTTACAAAACAGATTAAATGCTATCTGAAATCAACAATAATCTACTCAATAGATTTTATCCACAAATAATTTCAGAACATCCAGATTTATCTGGGTTCTATTATTATTATTATTATTAGTAGTAGTAGTAGTAGTATTATTAGTATTACTATTAGTATTACTATTAGTGCTAGTATTAGTATTAGTATTACTATTATTACTAAGCCTAACAATTATTCCATGGGAGTCTTGAGAACTATTCCTGTAGGCTTATGTGCTGTTGTATTTATTGGAGGTGAGATTAACCATGGCACAATTCTCTTCACCATGACAAAACTTCTCAACTCAGCTATAAACCTCATTTATAATGAAAGACTCACAACCAAACCTCATAAATCCTGGAAACATTTGTGTCTCATTACAAATAAACTGTTCCCCATAGACTGGGTCCATTTATTTTTTGTCAAGTCAGTCTTGCAGATTCATCACTAATGTAGAAAAGGAAGAACTATACAATAAAGATCTCTGTTTCATTATATACACACATTCCAGGGAATACAAAGACCTATCTGAAGGACAAAATAACAAAGGCTTGAGGCATCCTAAAGACAAAATAATATATTACGGCATACATTTCATGACCCACAGCCTACTTTGTCAAATGAAGGAAGTATTACATTCATTGTGGAGTGGTCTGTGTTAATTACATCGCAAAGCACCAATGAAAACCAGATCCAGTAAAAAAAAAGAATAAGTGATTCAGTTAGGGAAGGTATTGACAATACTTTAGGCTTCGAATTCATAGCAACACTATTTAGGTCATCGAAGCTTAAAGCAACACCTTTTTTTTAGCATACCCAGAAAATAATTGAGAGCCAATGGGGTAAAGCTGCATATATAATTATAGTTAGCTGGCAAGACTACAAGCAATTTAAAGTCTGTATTAAGAGTGTAATATCTTTTCTGAATTATTACCTCAAAAGAGGATCAATATTGTGCTCTGCAACCTGCTTTGCATGGTATGTTTGCCTCCAATTCCTTAGAGGGTGAATGACAAATCATGAGACATAGGCACACTCTTAAGCTGGCTGCACTCCCTTTTCTCAGTGAATGCATTCTGAAGTGGCAAGGCAGCCAAAGTGAGGGACCTGGTATGTCAGCTATAGAATGATCTGGGACAGAGCAGAGATTCTGTAACAGAAGATAGATAAAAGATTATTCATTATACAACAAAACAATTTATGCTGATGGTTTGTGTTGATGTTCTGTGCCAAGCATGTAAAAGCAAAGCATGTGAACTAGGGGTGTGCGTTCAGCATACGGCATTTTTTGGGTATTTTCCAGTTTGGTTTATACCTTACTGGTATTTTTCAGGTGTTAGTTAAGCTGAATACAAATCAGAGATCTGTATTCAGCTACCAATACAGTTGACCCCCCCGCCAATTCCTCCCCCCAGTTTTTATTTGGGTATATTAGTGATGCCACAAGCCAGCCTCAGCTGGGGCTGTGAGGAGCTCACAGCACCATGCAACCTCAGCTGGAGCTGGCTGTCTCCTCTTTCAGCTCAGTTTAAAGCAAGCTACAGGATGAGCCAGCCTAGGATCAGCCAGGGCTTGTTTTTCCATCAACAGCAGCAGGAGAAGCAGTAGTGACTAGAATGGAAAGGAAAACCTTTACAGGAAAACAGGGCAAAAAAGAAACACTCAGTAGCAAGATGGCCTTCTTTCTTTGCTGGCGCTCCTGTTTTCATGGGCCCTTTCCATACTTGGACCTCACCCCGGGTTTTCTCTGGGTTCGACTCTCAGCCATTTACCTTGCTGTTATCTCTGTTTATCTGTTGTTTTCTGCACAAATTTTGTCCCGCTCCAATTTGCTTGCCTGTCCCAAGTTATAAATTCTGCATTGCAAACAGGAGTGTTTGTCCTAGGTATGGTGGGAAAGGAGCAGAAAGGATCAAAACCAAGTTAAAAATTCTACACTTAAACCTGCACAAGGGCCACTCCAGATCAAGGAAAAATTGGCGGCAAAACAGGATCCATATATCCCAGGGCCACAATGTTCCAAGCATGTGGTGACCACAGAGTAATGCAGAATTGACCCCCAAAAAAGGGATAAAAAGAGGGGTGAACTCAAGTGTAGTCCAGAATAGTTAGTAGGAGACAGTGTTGAACCAGGATTAAAAGTCTAGTGCAGAAAGGGCCTTGGTGCAAAATTGTCAACACAGGGAGAGGGAAAGAGGGCCAGCAATAATATCAGCTAGAAAGTCGGAATCAGTAGTGATGTCAGTTGGAACGTTGCCAGTTTTGATTCCCAGCATGCCATGATGCCTGTTAATGCATTTCCTAGTGCCTACTTGTTTCTTGACTGTTGATAATAAAATCTAAAGGTTATTGAATGATGCATAAAAAAATTGGAAGCCTTGTGCCACTTCATATGAAAAGTACAGGAGTCGGAGACACATTTTGGTGAAATCAGCACATGTAGTTTATTGGAAGGATCAGATGGCATGTCTGAGTTGGGCTCGGGGGTCTGCTTACATGCACACCTAAACCGCGCCCCCGGCCTCACCCACACACTCTGATAGGATTACAATTAATACAATTAAGTCTCCCCAGGTCATTGGCCCCTATTTGCATCCTGGCTGACCGATAGGTCTAAATTACAATCGGGCCAGTCTATTGTGTTCTGGAGCAAAGCTCTGACTGTGCCTGACCATGTGCTTGCCCGGACCACATAGCCTGACTGCATGGCCTGACCACATGGTGGTCGCCATTAGAACACAACACCATACTAACTGACAGTCAAGCAAAGCACTGAACTCATTAAAGCTGTGCACCATCAGTTTCTTTATAGGCACAGAGTTCCTTACATTTCTGGGCTTGGAAACCTCTCCCTGTGGCCGGGCAGTGCCCAACCCCCTCTTCTTTGGAAAGTGAAACCAAATAATACCTCTCCTCAAAGCAAAGGGCTATCTCAGCTTTTGTCTGCCATCAGTATAGAGATGCTTCAATCAAGTGCTGGAGGCACTGCCTTTGCATCTTTCGAGAGTACCCATTCAGAAGCAGCTGCTTCCATCACAGAGGGATACTTGGTTTGGAGTCTCCTAGCATTTTGTTACTGGTCGAATCACGTGGCAGCCATTTTGTAATAGTATCCACTACTCTTGCAAAATTCTAAAAGTGCTTAACAAATTTGGTGTACCCTATCTGCAAGTCAGACACTGATCTGATACATTCACACATTAATTACGTGCACAGTGCTAGCAGCCTCTATTGGCCTTACACTCCATTGTTATTGTAAAACTGCTTCTCAGCAGAGAACAGCAAGGCTCCTTGTCTGTCAGTGAAGGTGTTTAGAATCTGTGCTACCCTTACACAGAAAATAATAGTGTATTTTATTTGAAAGCCCCTATTATTCCTTACGGATAGGAGTTTAAAAGATATATGGTCCATCAACAATCACCACACTTCACAGATAAAATCAATGCCAGATCATTTTTCAAGCCACACTTCTCTATCTGAGAAGGATTCAGGCTCAAGCTATTTTCAGATAACCCAGAAGGAAGCACCAACATGTATTTGTCTAGTACATCTCTGTTGAAAAAGTGAAGCACCGTGGCTAGGTATGTGCAAGTAATGCCTGTCCCTTTATTTCCCTAGAATTTTCTGCTTCCCCTCTCCACACTCTCAGTATCCTTGGATAGTCCTGGGATAGCCTTATTTTTCTCTAAGCAATGTCTGCTCAAGCATTCCTCTTATTTTATCCCTGAAAGAGCAACTTTATAAATATATGTACATTTTAGCAGTGGGCTAGTCCATGTGTGTTGACTAGTTGCTCAAGCTGTAGATGCAGATCTGACTGAGAGTAACAGGACACTAATGAACATCTGCACTCAGATGCACTTTCCAATTTGCATTCCAATGTGTATTTCCATAGCCATAGCCTGCTTTTCATCCTCTCTCCTGAGCTTGCACAAGAGTGTATGCAAACAACTGTCAATTATTATATTTTCAACAGAAAGTAAATTGGGTAGAATTGGACATAAAACAGGTCTGGAATAACTGTCCATGCAAATATCTGTATTAAAAAATTTAACCTGGCCATTACGTCCAAAAAATGCCACCAAACCCACCATTTTATGCAAAACTGACCTTACAATAATCTATTTTTTTTAGCTGTTCAGATTTTTGGACTTTTATACTAAACAGAAATAATTTTTATACTTATATTCATATTCTGCCCCATCCCAGCTACCCTACAGTGAAGAGAAGTCAAGTTGATGGATCCAGAGTCACACAAGTGTAATGTTCTAAATTTAAAATGAAAAAGTCAGGATTAATAACATGATTTTATGGTTGCTCCCCTCTAACTTATACTTTATCATTCTATGATAAAGTAGTTAACATTAAATATAGTTTAAAGTTATACAAGGAAAACAAACAGGATGTTTGGGCAGACAGATATCATTTAATTAGAAAGACACATCCTTGATATGGGCCATCATTTGTGCCGGCAGGGGAGAAACAAGGATGACTTTGGGCAATTGGGCCTAGCACTGGCTGTCAGCCAGTCACCTCTCAAGTAGCTCCCTGCAGTCCTCCTCCAGGGCCATCATGGGATGGGTGAGGTGTGCAGACCTGCAGGCTTTAGGCTTCTCTCTGGTCCATGACTCAGGTAGAAAGGAACAGGCATGAAGAGGCACTGGACATTCAGCACAGAGTAAATGGGTATTGTTTTATCAGAACATACTCAAAATTATTTTGTGGATCACCTTTCTTTTTCCAGTACCAATAAGGAAATCATTCAGCCTAATATATTGTTTTAGAAGCATAGTTTCAAGTTCAAGAAAATCTATTCTTTGGTTCTGTGCATTTCCCTGTATACCTGTGTTCAACAAATTGGGTTCATTTTATCATCTTTACCAAGAGAGACTAATTTTAATAGTGATTAACACTTGCCTTCACCACTTGAAAGGCTTGGAAATATTTCCTTCCACCTGCAGATGGTAGATTTGGTAGCTGGAGTGAAGAAGGAAAATTTATTAGAATGGCTGGTATCAATTATTAATTATTTAATGAGCAAGTGATGGCAAGCTTAGCACTGCACACAACGTGGAAACGCAGAGAACAATGAAACTCTGAAAGCCAAGTGATCAGATGGGAGGCCAGCACCTAAGGTTCTTAAGTACTCCCTTTGTTTTAAACCATAGTCGTAAAGGCAGTATTGTTTGGTAGATTCTTGTTCTCAGTCACTACAGCTTAGGAGTGTCTTTGGCTTTAATAAAATCTTTTTTAAAAAACTACAGCTTAAGAATGAAGAGTGTCTCTTCCATAACTCTGTTTAACGTGTTTTAAAGATAAATTAAAACTGAGGAATACTTTAGCTTTGCTCTTCACAATGTATATTTTGTTCTGAATTGAATTTAGAGGAATTGTAAGAAGGCCCATAAAGGACAAGAGCATATCTTCTGTGGTCTTGGACACAATTGCCATTGTGGAGACTATGAACTAGCTTGGATGTGCAAGAATTCTCCCTTTATGAAAGCTCTTGCTAGTGTAAATCATGCTGAGTAATGTATATAGAAAACAGCAATCCCCTTGAGGTGTTACAATGCACCCAATGAATCTCCTGGAAACAGGACAATCCCACCCCCCACCCCACAAGGTATCACATCCAGTCCACATATTCTTTAGTTATACTGCCTATGCAGTCAGGATATGATGTCAATACTGACATGTCTTGCCCAAAGGCACACCAAGCAAGAAGAAGCTCTATACTTAACTCTTCAATACTATAGTTTTATTGCTTTTGTAGCCCATTTAGCAACTTCTAGGCATTATTTGCATGTATGCTTTATCTTTGGCATATAAAATGATCAATTTGAATGCCAGGATCTGGGGGGTAAAACTGCACTATGTACTGACATTGGGTAGACCAGTATTAAACAGTTTTAGAGGGTAGCCATGCTGAACTTCAGTAGTACAGCTAGATTAAAGTCCAGTAGAACCTTAGAGACCAACAAAATTTTGGGGGTATAAATTTTTGAGAGACAACACTCTTTGATGAAGGGAGCATTGACGCTCAAAAGATTGGTCCCAGGTGCTATGGGACTCATACCTACCAGTACTACATAGTGTTTCAGTCAGTGCAGGCAGTTACCCAATAAAGAGGAAAAGTTGATACTATTTGTTTCTGTTGCTGAGAGACAGTTAAGTGGATAGCCTGTGACAGACATGCTCTAAATCCACTACCAATCCATGTATTTGCCTGTCTAGTGTTGATCCACTTCTATTTTATATAATTCTCCAAACATGCAGCCAAAGTGTCAAACTGGAAGCTGAAGAGTTTCCAGAAGGGTAGCCATATTAGTTTAGTTCAACAAAAACAAGGAAGAGTCTACTGGTTTAAATATTACCAGATTTATTGTGACACTTCCATGAAAAAGAGTCCACTTACTTCTGTTACCATCAGGTAAACAAAACATTATCATTTTGAGGCCCTTGGGGTTCATAAAACTGAAGAGTAAGTAGCCACCATATCTCTGTCTCTCAGTGTGTGTAAAGTGCCATTAAGTAAAGTGCCATTAAGCCAACTTATGGCAACCCCAGCAAGGGGCTTCCAAGGCAAGTGAGAAGCAGAGGTGGTTTGCCATTGCCTTCCTCTACAGTGTATTTTTGGTGGTTTCCCATCCAAGTATTAACCCTGCTTAGCTTCTGAGAATTGACAAAACTAGGGATGGGCACAAACCTCATTTTTGCAGTTTGGTTTGGTTCATTGATACTTCCATAGTACATTACTGGCATGTAATAGTGCCCAACTTTTTTTGGGGGGGGGGGATAGTATTCCCTCTAAGCTGAGTTAATGTGAGCCAGCTCAGTTTTTTAGCCTCTGGCTCATACATTTTTGTCTTAGCTCAGGAAGGATGGCTCCAGACCAAACTAATTTATGCAGTAGCCAAATTGCTCACTCACAACTTTAATGTCAGTAGCTCACAAAGTAGAATTTTTGCTCACAAGACTCCACAGCTTAGAGGGAACATTGGTTAAGGTCAAGTCTCCCTCGGTTGTTTGGCTAGGTTTAATCTAAGCTACACTTAAATTAAAATTTCTCAAATATAACAGAAAAATCATTTTTCTTTGAATTCAGAATTGTACGGCTGTGTGCAGAAAGCAACAGTTAGAACTGGATATGGAACGACTGATTGGTTTAGCATAGGAAAAGGAGTACTACAAGGATGCATATTATCACCCTGCTTATTTAATTTATATGCCTGCCCTGTGCTTTTCCAACACCCTGCCTAATATGCTAATGAACTGTGCTGTCAGGGGTGTGGCCTAATATGCTAATGAGTTCCTGTTGTTGGGTGTTGCCTATTATGCTAGTGAGTTCCTGATGGGCTTTTTCTACAAAAAAAGCCCTGGTAGTCAGCATCCATGGAGCAGAACCATATTGTATCCTGGTGGCAGGATTGTCCTCTCCTGGGGTCTGGGCCATACCCTGACAGTCCAGACAGACAAGTCCTCTGGTTGCCACCAGTGGGGACTGAGGGAGATGTAGCCATGCTCCTGGCTGCTCCAGAGGTCTGCCATGAAGTGCACAGTTTTGCCATGTGCTCTGGAGAGCTCATCCTTGACCATCACCACCATTAAGGGTAGCATGTCTTGTCTCAACCAGAGCCCAGGCCTTTTCCATCATGGCTTCTGCTCTGTGTAAGGAGGCCTCCCTAAAGAGGTGAGGGGTGCTCCCTCCTCGGACATCTTTAGGAGGTGCTGCTTGTTTGCCAGGGCTTTTGCTAGGGTTTAAATGGAAAACATCTTTTAAGGGGGGGGGGGGGGGAGATTTAGGGTTTGTTGTTTTATTTTGGTTTTAATAGGAAATGTTTTAAAACTGTTGTAAACAGCCTTAAACCATGTGAAAAGGAAGGATAATGTGTTTTAATTAATTACATAAATACATAAATAATGCTGAAGATGAGGGACAGATTAAAGGTAGTTTTCCTGGTAGTGGAAGAAGAAAAAGAAGCAGGAAAAGATGAGGATATGACAGCTGCCAGGATGAAGGGAAAAGGAAATATTGTGAAAAGGAGGATACAGGAGAAAGTGAGAGCCCCCTCAAATCTTTGCAGGGTCCCTATTGCACAGCTGGTCCAGTTTGGCTATAGAACCATGCAACTCAACCAGAATTTTCTCTGGTAGGGGCTGAAGTGGGAGGGGAGACTGAAGATGGGGAGAAGTTAAAGGCAGGCTGCCTAGTGGGTGAGAATTAGATAAAGAAGCAGAGGAGGAGAAGAGGCTGTGAGTTTTCAGGGAAGAGAATATAGTGGGGAAGAGGGAATTAGATGCTCCCTTTAATCCTTGAGGATCTCCCACTTATATAGAATACAAGTGAGGGACCCACAAGGACTCACAAAATCTTCCACTAGCATTTTGTCATTCCCTTCCCCAGAAATAAAAACTGCAGCCTCTGTCCCTCACCTACTATTTGTCTCTCTTGATCATCTTCAGCTTTCCCTTCCTTGAGCAGCCTCTCTCTTTACATTTTCTCTCACCTATTTATTTGCATATTTGTTTTTTGTTTGTTTGCTGTCATGTTTCATCCAACTTATGGCAACCCCATAGGGTTTTCAAGGCAAAAAACATTCAGAGATGGTTTGGCATTGCCTGCCTCTGTGAATCAATGCTGGACTTCCTTGGTGGCCTCTCATACTAACCGGCTGCGGTCACACAGCCCCTTTAAATCCGGGAGCCCTCCTGGATTAAAGGGGCCACATTTTTTTACCTCAGGTTGGGATGTCTACACATCCCAACCCCTGCGGCAGCCAGCGACAGGGGGCGAAGGAGGCGGGGGGCAAAGGAGGCGGCAGCGGCAGAAGCAGTGGTGGTGGAAGAGGCGGCGGCGGTAGAAGGGCGGTGGCAGAAGCGGTGGAGGAGGAGGAGGTGGCAGCAGAAGAAGCAGCAGAAGAAGAAGAAGCGGCAAAGGATCCGCCAGCTGCCTGGTAAGTTTGGGGTTTCCCCCCCCCCTTTTACACTTGGGCGCTTGAGTGGCCAAGCGACCAAGTGTAAAAGGGGAAAAAAAGGTGTGTGGGGAGGGCCATCTGGACAGCCCTGCTCTCGCAATGACTGCAAGAGAGGGCTGGCCAGATGGCTCAAATGCAGGTTCCTCCCGCAACACCCGGGAAAACTGTTGATTTTCCCGGGGTCAGAAAATGCGGGAGGAACCCGCATTTGAGCCCGCTTCGGCACGGGACTTGCTGCGGCCTGTGTAGTTGGCCCCTTTAAATGCGGGAGGAAGCAGCCCTTCCTCCCACATTAAAGGGCCGTGTGCTCACACCCACCAAAACCAATCCTGCTTGATGTGGAAATTAGCTTGGCAAGGAGTATGCTGGATTTTAATCACTCTTCTATAGTGGTGGGGGTTTTGTGAGTATTTTTTACTTGTGTGGCACTTTTTCACACAGAGGGAATAATTAAAAATGGTACCTCCCATAAGAACATAACATAAGAACATAACAGAAGCCAATGTTGGTTCAGGCCAATGGCCCATCCAGTCCAACACTCTGTCACACAGTAGCCAAAAATACCAGGTGCCCTCAGAAGGTCCAGCAGTGGGGGCAGGAAGCCCTCCCACTGTTGCCTCCACAACACTAAGACTACAGAGCATCACTTGCCCCAGACTGAGAGTTCCTATCTATACTTTGTGGCTAATAGCCATTGATGGACTTCTGCTCGATATGTTTATCTAATTCCCTCTTGAAGCCGTCCATGCTTGTAGCCACCACCACCTCCTGTGGCAGTGAATTCCATGTGTTAATCACTCTTTGGGTGAAGAAGTACTTCCTTTTATCTGTTCTAACCCAACTGTTCAGCAATTTCATGGAGTGCCCACAAGTTCTTGTATTGTGAGAAAGGGGAAAAAAGGACTTCCTTCTCTACCTGCTCTATCCCATGCATAATCTTATAAACCTTGATCATGTCACCCCCTCAGCTGTCATTTCTCCAGCTAAAGAGTCCCAAAAGCTTCAACCTTATTTCATAGGAAAAGTGTGCCCACCCTTTTGTCATTTTAGCTGCCCTTTTCTGCACTTTTTCCAATGCTATAATATCTTTTTTGAGGTGTGGCGACCAGAACTGTACACTGTACTCCAAATGAGGTCGCACCATCGATTTATACAGGGGCATTATGATACTGGCTGATTTGTTTTCTATTCCCTTCCTAATAACCCCCAGCATAGCATTGGCCTTTTTCATTGCAGTCACACACTGTCTTGATATTTTCATTGAGTTATCTCCAAGATCTCTCGCTTGGTCAGTCTCTGCCAGTTCGGACCCCATCAACGTGTATTTATAGTTAGGATTTTTGGCTCCAATGTGCATCACTTTGCACTTGGCCACATTGAACCCCATTTGCCACATTGATGCCCACTCACCCATCCTTGACAGATCCCTTTGGAGTGCCTCACAATCCTCCCTGGTTGTCACCACCCTGAACAACTTTGTGTCATCTGCAAATTTAGCCACTTCACTGCTTACTCCCAACTCCAAATCATTAATAAACAAGTTAAAAAGCATCGGACCGAGTACTGATCCCTGTTATACCCCACTGCTTACCTCCCTCCACTGAGAAAATTGCCCGTTAATACTCACTTTCTGTTTCATTTTAATTAGCCAGTTTTTGATCCACAAAAGGGCTTGTCTTTTTATCCCATGACTATTGAGCTTACTTAGGAGCCTTTGATGAGGAATTTTATCAAAAGCTTTCTGGAAGTCAAGGTAAACAACATCTATTGGGTCCCCTTTGTCCACATGTTTCTTTACTCCCTCAAAGAACACTAACAGATTAGTGAGACAAGATCTTTCCTTACAGAGCCCATGCTGAGTCTTCCTCAATAGATTTGACATCTAAAATGATACAATCCATGCTGTCATATTAGAATTCTGTTGTGTGCATATATGGGGTTCCCAAAGCCACCTGCAGCAACATATTTCTTTAGGTCTTCACTCACATTTAGAAGAACACTCATAAAATGCTTGGACCGATTTTGCACAGGCGCTGCCCCGGTGTTCTTCCTCCGTTTGCCCTGGTGCTATGCTTGAATTTCACACTGTTTGCCACTGGGTGCATTTTGACCTGCGGCTCTGCCCGATCTAACCTGTGGCTTCAGTGATCCTCAAAAAACAGGATCACGGAAACCACAGGGAAGATCGAGTGGAGCCACGGGTCAAAATGCACCCTGCAGCAAATAGTGTGAAATTCAAGCACAGCACCAGGGCAAACAGAGGAAGAACACCGGGATAGCACTAGTGGGAAAGAAAGAATCAATGCATTACAGCTATCCCCAGGCTCTCTGTGACTCCAATTGCTAATCCTGTTCCCCAGAAATGGATCGAATGTGTATTCTTTCCCTGTAATTTGTAAAACTGAATTCTCTATACCTGTGTACAGGCCTAGTAAAATTGGAACACAAATGAAGAAAACAGAAGACAGGATTATACAGATAGAAAGTTGGCATGAGTTCTATAGGACAGGGTAAACAAACTGCAATCTGTGTTAGACCTGAGGGAAGGCAAACCATATTTCTCTCTCTAGATGCTGAAATCATGAGGAGGAAAAGGCAAATGTGACGATCTTTTCTTCAGATATCTGTTATAATGCTCTTGTGTATTTTTGAGTCTGCTCAGAGAAAAACAGTGTGAGGTAACTACTATTTATTTCAAAAGACTTAGACTGGCATAACTCCTCATAGGATTGCACTGTAAATACTGGAATCTGCCTCACATTTTACATGTTAGTTGATTCTAATTCTTAACTATTCTAGCTAATTGGCAGCCTGCTACTAATTGGCTAGACAAAGCCAAAAGGCCAGCTGGCTCCCCTTTACAGTTTGCTCTCTCCCTGGGTTTATAGATGAATTTGTGCTAAGGTGGGAGTAAGGTTTTACAGCCACAATTAGTTTATTCCTGGGGCAAACTACAAATAGAAGTGGGTATGTATATACAGCAAGAACCTTGTTTTCCATTCCACTGTGACTGAGAGAATGACACTGAGTTGGATGAAGGCCATGAAAATCCAAAATGCCAGCTGGAGTCTGTCAGGTTATGGGGGAATGTTAGCTTCATGGCTGGAGGTTGATGTGTTGGATGCAAAAGGAATAATTTATTAACTGAGTTCTAAATAGCATATTCTTTGATGTTTGTTTGAATTTTCAGTAGCTGACAACTGAAGTTCAAGCTGCTAAGAATTACAGCCCTTTATTTCTGTTATTACTATTCTTTCCTGATCTATCATGAACACAGCTTATTTACCCAGAACTAACGCCACACTGTTTTCTGGGGATTGTTTTCTCCAGAAGAACAACCTGAGCATTTTCTAGACTTCAAAAATGCATTTAGGTGAAAGTTTAAATAGATAAAGAAAGGTTAAACAACAGCCAGGAGCATTAGAGATAAAAGGTAGAAAACAAATACAGGCACTTGTAAGGGGGAAAAAACCCTAAACAAATCAGAAAATGCCACTTGGCTGAATAGAAGGATTATTCTTCAAGGTAAATAATACATTTAAAGATCTGTTATTTTGCTGTTGGCAGGACTCATGGGAACTGAACTAAGGGTGAGCTGTGTTTTTGTTTTGTTTTTTGGTACCCCATACTTTTGTGTTTCTACAAAAGAAAATATGATCTGTTGACAAAACCTATGTGGAACTTGTAATTCTGATCACCTCATTGAAAAGGCATCTCGACAATTTTGGAGGAGAAATCTAAGGAAAAGTTGGAAAAGGGAAATCCAGTCAAATTTGATTTGACAGTTGTTAACCTAAGAAATAGATCAAGATGGGTAGCTGTGTTAGTCTGTTTGTAGCAGCAGAAAAGAACAAGAGTCCAATAGTACCTTAAAGCTAATAAAATATGTGGCAGGGTATGAGCTTTCGTGAGTTACTACTCACTTCTTCAGATAACATATCTTCAGATATCTGAAGGTGCTACTGGACACTTGCTCTTTTCTACTAACCTAAAAATAGCTCAATATTTAATTCCATGGTATAAAAAAGCAGTCAAACTGATCCCATTATCATTTCTATATTTCAATGATCTAGAATGTTCTGCCTTTCTAAATATCTGTCAAAATGGCATTTCAAAGTTTCAGCCATTCAACAATAGTTGTTTCTGTTATGCAGACCTGCCAACTAGTCATAAAGCTTCTCAAGTGAATCCTGATATGAAAGTATGAATTAATATCTGATCCCTCCACTTTAGCCTCTGATAAATTAATATTTACATAGCTTTGCAAATATCAATTTCATTTGCCCTTAGAATTTTGTTACTAGTTTTATTCAGCATTAAACACATACAATTGTCTATTTTAATATCATAGTTGTCCCTGATCTCCAGGAATATGAAACTTTTATTCGCCATCCTCATCCCCAAAATAAAGATGCCACACATGTTTTATGGGTTCAGCTAGGATTTATTTATTGAAGTGATCTGAGGCTTGCTTATATCTAGCCTTATATACTGGGCTTCAAGAGGCATGCCAGTGTTAAGAGGAATCTTGCCCTGGCTGCAGGTTTAAAGTGGACCAAACACTACCAAACACTTTCCCTGGCCTGTATACTAAAGGTATGCTGAGAATAGCTATTACACCCCCCCCTTCCCCATGCTAGTGAACATTAGGATTCAAATTGGTGAAGCCCCAGCTCCAAGGAAGCCTACTCACCAAGCCTTGGGATTGCCACTTGCTTGGTGGTAGCAGTTCATGGCTTTTGATCCTTATTCTCATGGCAAAAATATGCTGATTAGCATCATTTGATTTGCATTTTTAATTGTGGGAGAAAAATAGGGGGAAATGATGTCAATGGTGATGCTGTAGGACAGGGTTCCTCAAGGTGGTGCCCATGGGCACTAAGTCACTCATTGACATTTTTCCTGGTGCCTCCCAACTGTTCTTAAAATGCAGTAGGGGCAGATGGGGCTTCTTCCCAGCAGGGGTTCTGATTGGCCATTGCAAATTTAATTGACTGTGCAGAAATATTACTGTTACCACAACACAGGGAGAGATCTTTACTGCGTGACTGAAGGTAAAATGTGGGTATGCAAGAAAACATTTTAAAGCAGTATGTTTGTTCAAAAAGGCATCCTATTAAACAGAGCTTCTTCTTGAAATGTTGAAGAGTTACAATTACAGTTATGCATAACCCAGCTCCCTGATATTTTGTGGTTGACTCCTGTGTAGGGTTGCCAACCCCTGGGTAGAGGGTGAACAGCAAATTAGCATACAGCATAATAAAGGCCCAACATCTTGATTATGCTGTATGCTAATTTGTATGGACTGGTAACTTCATCTCAATGGATCTGAAAAAGTGTGTGTGCACATGGAAGCGTATACCCTGAATAAAATGTTGTCGATTTTAGAGGTGCCACTGGATTTGAACTTTGTTCTTCAACAGATCAATGTGAATAGACAAAGTGAACAACAGCAGGAGAATGTTAGAAGACTTAACTAAATTTGGCACTCATATTCATAGTTGCTTGATGATTGCTCTGTCTTATTTATCCGTGTTTCATCTTTTTCCATCTTTGTACTTCAGTGGAACCAATTGCTCTGTTATTCAGTATCACACGTTAATGCAGTAGTTGCTAGCTGCTTGCCTTATCTTTACAGGTGAACATCCTTAATGTTATGGTAGATAAGCTCAGTTTACAAATGTGAAAAACTGTACACCTTGCATTAGTAATTCAGAAAGCATTTAACAAGGAGGGACAAACAATGAACTTGAATGAATCTCTCCTTTCTTACTACAATTTAATTTCATCTTATTTATTTACTATTCCAAACTGCATTTCATTTTGAAAAATTTATTGAACACTCTTAATTGAATTGCAGCACAACAAACTGCAGGCTGTCCAAACAGGAAGAAAGGTGCACACAAAGTGCTAGTACCATCAATCAAAGTCCCAGAAGAGCAAAACAAATAGTGTTAGACAAAAAGAATTTTATAGTGACTTCATTTTTGACACATCTTTTTCTTCAAATACTCTAAAAAGGTATTGACAATTTCCTGTGAGTGCAACTTTTATGAGATTAAAAAATGATGCACCATCCAATCTTTTTATAGGATGCCTTTGAATGCTGACGAGGAAAAGCATTTTACTGTAAGTGATGAGCTGCCTATAGTGCAGAGTAGGTTTATGGGATCATAACCCTAAGTACAGTGATTGGACAAGGAGGTCACAAGGCAGTAAAACTTAGCCATCATACGACCTGTTCTTCAATTTGTTCACAGTTGCCACAAAAGCTTCTTGTGCAGAATCTAGAACTGATTTATTGACTAATGTTGACACAGGAACACTTTTGTAACTAGTCATTGATAGCTTGAACTTTATTAATCTCTTAGAGAAAGAATTTTATGTCCTGTTTGTTACACTGGGGAAGAGGGGAAGAGAATGAGCTTGTGACTTTTTGATAAAGTTCAAAGGAGGCTGTTTCTGGGTGTCAGGGGGAAGAGACTGCAGAACTATGAATCTACCCATTTCTCACCTGGTGTGAATGTACAAGGCAAAATACAGGTGATACACTAACAGATTACTTCAGAAAGCAGCCCAGGTTACTAAGGGGGTGCCCACCTGAGCACAAAGTAGAGAATCCCCACCAGCCTTTCATTAACCCATCATCCAGGGAGGGGGTCTTTCAAAAGAGGCCTTTTTCGATCAACTGAAGAGACCCCACACAGCCTCTTATTATTTGGGGGGACCAGGTTTATTTTAAACTATAAAACTTCCCCTCAGTTTTGAGATGTTCTTAGGGTAGCAGGTGTAAAGGCTTTGGGTTCACTGCCATGGGTAAGTTTTGTGGCAAATGAGAAGAACACAGAGATCACTGAGGCAGGAGTTGTGTGTAAACAGCAAAGATTTATTCATTTACAGGTTGGTTTTCATGAGCAGATCAGCAGCACACATCTCCAAACAGTCAGAGAAACCTGGCTGAGCTAGTTTAAGCTTGCTATGGCTTCAGAGTGTGATCTGAATTCTCTTTAATGTTTTCAGGATGCAAACAGGGCTTCACTGACTAACCACTAGGTTGGATCCTACAATATACACAGGACTCCATCCACACCAGCCTGCTCTTTCCTGAGTCAGATTAAATTGTTAAATATCTCCTGTCCTGGAGATAGGTAAAAGTTGTTATCAGATTTGAAGTAGTTCTCAGCCATAAAAGCAGAATTTGGTGGCAAGGTCAGCTGTGGTGTTGTCAGAAATCATGTTCCTGTGGCTTGTAATCCATCTTTGTGTGGGATGTTGGTGTACAGAGATTCCACATCCATGGTGGCCAAAATAGTAATCTCTGGAAGGTTTTTCAAAGATCATATTTTCCTCAGGAAATCTGTGGTGTCACACACATAACTAGGAGCATTAAAGGCATGCGGTCTTAGAATAGAGTCTATGTATCCAGATACCCCCATGGTGAGAGTTCCTATGCATGAGACAATGGGATATCCTGGGTTGCCAGGTTTGTGTATTTTTGGTAGAAGGTAAAAGGTATCTGTTCGAGGTTTCTTAAATACTGCTAATTTAATTTAATACTGAATAAATCACTAAAGTGCTGTATGAGATGCTCAATTTAAGGAAAAAACACATTATGAACAGGGTAAATTTGATCTTTGAACATATTACTTGTGAAAATTGAAGTAGCCCTAATCTGACATTAAAGAAAAGTCACACTATTTAGATGGAACACTATGCTGAGTGTTCCAGAGACTGGTTAAAGGACTAGACATGAGAACAGGAGTTCATCATAAGGATATTTGGAGGTGTGGTCTCCTTCGTACCTCTCCTCCCTAATGGATCTATAGCAGGTAGAACTGATTCTGTCAGAAACAAATGAGGAATATAGACCTTTTAGTTTTCAGGCTTTTAGGAAAACCCAGAAAAAGGTCTTTATTTAAGACAAATATTCTGAACAACTCGATGCATTTTTGAAAGGTTAAGACAAATAGGATGGTCAGCCCTTCAGATGCTTGTTTTCCTTTTCTTGCTGAAGATTCATGATGAATGTTAGGCAAGAACACAAAATGAATACACAGAGAGAGAGTCCCACTTATTCAGAAATTTCAGTTCCTGCTAGGGTTGCTAACTTTGGGGCAATTCTGGGAAGTTTGGGGTTTGAGGGTGGGGAGGGGAGCGGAAGGTTTGGGGAGGGAGGGACCTCAGCAAGGTATAATGCCATAAAGTCCACCCTTGAAAAGTTCCAGTTTCTACAGGAGAACTGATCTTTGTAGTTTGGGGGTTAGTAGTAATTCTGGGAAAGGTGCAGACCCCACCAGGAGATTAGCGTGCTGGATCTAACCCAGTGTTGGATAAACTCCTAGCTACAAAGGGAGACATTTAAAAACAGCAGCCTAACTGCTTATTTACGCTAAACTAGAAAGCATGTGTATTGAAGCAGCAGAAATAATCAAATAAAGAAGGAATTTTTTGTAATTTGGTTGAGCCTGAACCACAGTAAAGCAGCTTACCAGTGCAGGATTTGACTGCTCCAGATATGAAGCACCAGCATGTCACATGTTATTTTTAGTGCAGAGAAGGAAGCAACGGGCTGTTGACTTCTGTGTGCAACAAAGAGATATGAGGTTTTCCTCACTTAAATGTTGGATTTGTGGGTGGGGGAACAGTACAACAGAGGCTTCTGTGACTTAAAACTGTTTGTGTGTCATCCACAGCAAGTACTGATTAATTAGACCACGTTTGGAAAGGCCTAGACTTTCCAAAACCCTGAATAAACATTTGCTATAAAAGCTTTTCATAGTCTGTCAGCTCATTAAAATGCCAGGTTTTATTTATTTTAATCAATCAGTCCAAGGTTTTAGCCTCTTTCTTAAGATTTCCAGAATGAGTTAGTCTCAGAGTGAGAAGTCAGGAGCAAAGTAGCAAGTTTATTTTACAGGGCCTGTGTGAGCCTCTTCCCCTGATCTAATCATTTTTTTTTGTTTGCTAGTATTTTTGTTTCCAGTTTCAGCATCCTCCCCCTTGTTTCTGTAAGGATGATGAATTAACAGTTGGATACCGATACCAATGCAGCCTGTCTATCTATCTATCTATCTATCTATCTATCTATCTATCTATCTATCTATCCATCCACACACACACACACAGGAAAGAAACATTTCTGTACTAAAGGCTACTTAGACATGTTTGAGATACCTTAAACAAATAAACACACCAGAGACTCTTAGATAACATTATGACTTCCATAAAATCAGGTGTCAGGGCAATGTCTACTTAATATAATACAGTAAACATCATATAGCATTCAGATTACTGTCATACCAGTGTATCTCATTCAAGTCATACAAAGAAGAAATGTAGCACAACTCAAACACACACACACACGTAAGGCAGATGGGGGCCTGGAGTTCTCCCAGAATTACAGTTGATCTCCGGTTGTGTGTGTGCGTGTGCATGTATAAAGTGCCATCAAGTTGCAGCTGACTTATGGTGACCCCAGAAAGTGAGTGGTTTGCCATTGCCTTCCTCTGCAAGCTTCCTCTGTGGTCTCCCTTCCAAGCCCTGACTCTGCTTAGCTTCTAAGATCTCCCCCGTGATTTTCAGTTGCCCTGGGCAGACTCTATGGTGCCACATCCCTCCCCAAACTCAGTTCTCGGCAGGCACCACCCCCAAAGCGGCAGGATTTTCCCAAGCCAGAACTGACAACTCTACATGCCTGTGAATGTGTAAGCATCCTTCTCAGTCAAAAAATTAGATTCCCTGGCAGAGATCTGAAAGAAGTTTGTAAGTGCTGTATAATTAAACGTATACAAAACAGACAGTGACTATGTACTGTGAAAGGAATGAAATTAAAACCTATGTACCTGAAGAACCGCCTCTCTCCATATATTCCCCAGCGAGCACTACGATCTGGATCCCAAAGCCGATTGGTCCTGCCAAGACCGAAAGAGGCGCGGTTGGCAACAACACGGGCCAGGGCCTTTTCAGTGGCAGCCCCGTACTGGTGGAACGAGCTCCTGGAGAACATCAGGGCCCTGTGGGATTTGATGCAATTCCGCAGGGCCTGTAAAACGGAGCTCTTCCACCAGGCTTTTAAGTAGGGGCCACCAAAGGTGAACATCTTAGCCCTGGCCCGGATAATGCCACTGGCCCTGACAACGTGCCCTGATAACATGCCCTGATAAGGATCATATGTGAGTGCTGCCTTGATCCACCCGGATGAAAATTTGTAATGCCACTGATTTTATGATAGAATATGTAACTGTTAACTATTTTTAACTGAGTGGATTATTTTATGTTGTGAGCCGCCCTGAGCCCACCTCGGTGGGGAGGGCGGAAAATAAATCTTAATAAATAAATAAAGAAAGAAAGAAAAGAGCACGTCAAAGGAAACATTTTTAAAAATCATAAAAATGGACCCACCAATATTTATTGCAATGGAGAACAAACACAGTTTTTTTTAATTAGGAGGGCTGACATAGCTAATAATTGATACCACATGAAACAGTGCAAAACTTAGAAAATATACCACTGGGTGCGTTCAGATGCGCCATTTAATCAGATTTAAATGGCCCCGCTCTGTTGCGATTATTTTTACTCTGGACAATCACGATGACATGGGAGTATGTGTTGGGGGTGTGTGGTTTTTTTCCCCCCTAAGTTTACACCTGCACATAACTGCTTGTCCATAGAATTGAAAAACTTAATCCTCATGCATGCGCAGAACCATTTGAGAATCCTGCAGAGAACCCTGATTTCACTGCTGTGACAGAAGACTTCCCTTTAAACTTTTCACCCGAGACTGCCCTCTTTGGAATCCTGAACTCAAAACTAGTGCCCATTTAAATGTTGGTTTTATAAACGCGGGAGTGAAGCTGTGCTTATGTGCATACCGCCAACGCACAAAAAAAAAAGAGGCAGCCGAAAAGCGGAAGGGGGTTTAAACTACTGGAAATGGCTTGACGCTGGAGGAGTGATCACACAGGGAAAAATGCGGCTTTAAACGGGAGAGCTGAGAAAACACCACTTGGGACACAGTAAAAAAATACTCCAACTGAAGGGGGGGTTTGAGCAGGAAACCAATGGATCGGGATGGGAGGCAGATGTTGCCATGTAAATGTGCACATAAAAACTGTTGTTGATCAGCCATGAAACCTGATTAAATGGCATGTCTGAATGCACCCCCTGTGTATCAAGCAGAGTTACACTCCTCTAAGTCAACTGAAGTCAATGGGCTTTAAAAGGTATACTTCTGCTTTGGATACTGCTGCTGAAAGCTCAGGCATGCTTGACACCAGTTCTTTTTCTTTCTTTCTTGGCACCAGTTCCATTACTCTTATAGGCCAGCAGTGTCATGCAGCCCCTAGCCTGATTCAGGCCTATGCCCTTTGGAGTCTTTAGGAACAAAAGAGAAGCCAGTGTTGGGTCAAGCCAATGGCCCATCCAGTCCAACGATCTGTCACACCATCAGGAGGTCCAGCAGTGGGGCCAGGACACTCGAAGCCCTCCCACTGTTGCCCCCCCAAGCACCAAGAATACAGTGCATCACTTGCCCCAGACTGAGAGTTCCTATCTATACCTTGTGGCTAATAGCCACTGATGGACCTCTGCTCCATATGTTTATCCAATTCCCTCTTGAAGCCGTCCATGTTTGTAGCTGCCACCACCTCCTGTGGAAGTGAATTTCATGTGTTTGTCACTCTTTGGGTGTAGAAGTACTTCCTTTAATCCATTCTAACCTGACTGCTCAGCAGTTTCATTGAGTGCTCATGAGTTCTTGTATTGTGAGAAAGGGAGAAAAGTACCTCTTTATTTACCTGGTCCATCCCATGCATAATCTTATAAACCTTGATCATGTCACCCCTTTAATTCTGTGCACATATGAATTACTCTAGTCCATGTGAATGGGGCTAGATGTTCATTAAATATTTCTCAAATCAATATAAACCTGTGATGAACAAGTACCACAGGCTTGCCTTATGCTTGGAAATACTACTGTTAGCAATAGAAACTTCTGAGGGGCTGCATCACATATACAATTCTGATGTGGGTACTTCACAGTGATATCATTTCTCTGTGTCAGTATTCCTATGAAGAAGTACTCTTGTGGGAGCAAGCCTTTGAGTTCTAAGACTTAGGGTGGTAGAGTATCTAAAAACATTCTCCACAAAAACTCCAACTGGATCATGGAATCTGGAATAGCTTCCACAATTCATTCCACTCACATAAATACAGGACTATTTTTGAGCCAGAATGCCCTGGAACAGCGTTCCGACTGGCTTCCTAGCCCGCCTCTCCCTTCCCCACTGCCAGCTTCTACCTCCTCCTCCACTGCTGCTTCTCCCAGGGCTGGCTGAGCCTAGAGGAGGCAGGGGCTATGTTTGCTGCCTCTTCTTCTCCCCTCTGCCAGCCGGAAAGGTAAGGGGGGGCAGTCCACTCGGGGGTGGGTATTACTTGGCTTTGTTTTGTGGGGTTGGTGGTCTGAGCATGCTCAGGTCGACTGTGATCTCCCCAAGCCAGCTGCCCAGCTTGGAGGTTTACAAGATTATGTATGGGATAGAGCAGGTAGAGAAAGAAGTCCTTTTCTCCCTTTCTCACAATACAAGAACTCCTGGGCAAAAAACAGGATCACAAAGATGGGGGAAATTGGGCAATGCTGCAGGTAAAAAGTGGCCATGCAGCACACAGTAGGAAATTGATGCGTGCAGTTGGGGGAAAGGGAAGAGCCGGGGCAGAGCAGCGGCTTGTGCAGAATAAGTCAGAGAGATGGGGGGCGGGGTGGGGAGAGACAGAGGAGGAGAGAGAGAGGCAGAGAGAAAGAGAGATGGAGGGACAGAGAGAGACAGAAGGGGGACAGAGAGAAATAAAGACAGTAAGAGAGCGAGAAAGACAGAGAGAGACAGAGAAATACAGAGAGAAGGAGGGTGCCCACGTCCTTCCCACCACAACCCCAGCTCGCTAGCATGTGCGCACACCCTCCTGCCTCCCCCGATGGTGCTGGCCATGGCAGACCCATGAGGGCTGCTGGAATGGGTCACCAAGAGAGGAAGGAGGGCACGAATGGCCTCCTTCGCACCCCAGCTTGCACGCATGCACACAAACACACACACACCCTCCTGCCTCTCTGATGGCGCTGGCCACAGCAGACTCCCATTTGCTACGTTGGCGCCCACTTGCTCATCCTCAACAGATCACTTTGGAGTGATGGGAAAGACCTCTGCCTGAGATCTGCAGCCAGTCTGAATGGAAAATAGTGAGTTTGATGGACCAATCACCTGATTCAGTAGCAGGAAGCTTCATGTATTCAAAAGCAGAATGCCTAGGAAAGTGTGCCTGATGAATGTGTCTGAGCCAAGATGTTGTTTTCTTGAGGGGCTCCCCTCCTCTCTGACAAGCAGCTCATCTGAACTCCAAAAAAGGCAGGAGTTCCTCAGGTGCATCACAGTTACGCTGGGGGTGGTGGTGGTGGTAAAGGAGGGGAATCGCAGAAAGCACCCAAGAGGGCAGGAGCAAGTGTGTAACAACAAGAGAGAGAGTGGTCCAAAGCCAGGGATGTATCAATTTATTTATTTATTTATTTATTTATTATTATTTATTATTATCAACTCAAGGAGAAGGCAAAAGGAAGACCTGTCCAGAGCACTGAAATCCAGGGATAGTAAACATGTGACCTGGATTGCCCAGGCTAGCTTGATCTCAGCAGATCTCAGAAGCTTAGTAGGGTCGGCCCTGGATGGGAGACCACCAAAGATATCCAAGGATGTGATGCAGAGACTTGCAAAAGCGGCATAGGCGAGCAAATTAGAATTACCACTGATCTCCAGACTACAGAAACTGCAGAGAGCAGTTTCCCTGGAGAAAATGGGTGCTTTGGAAGTTAAACTTTATGGCATTGTACCCTGCTGAGGTGATTAAGTGAGCTCTAATTCATGGAAATTTAATCTCTCTCTATAATAATGCTGATTTGGTAGTGGCACTCTCCAGAACATTACACATGCTCCAAAATCAGTTGGCCCCCTGACCTGTCCCTCAGAAGTTGTCCCTATCCACTGGCTGTGAGTACTCATGTGCCATTGGCTGGGTGTTGGGTCTGCTCCTCTTCCTCGCCCACTCCTTCAGCCACTGTGCCCTCTCAGAATTTCTGACAGATGACTTTCTCTCTTGATGAAGACACTTCTGCTTCCCTCCTGCGTGGAACTGTTACCTCAGTGGCTGTTGGTAGGTGTAACAAAATGGCAGTTACCTGGGTTTGTAAGATGGCTGCCATCTGTGGTTGGTTGTTTAAAATGTTCCCCCATCAGGTTCAATTGAGCTGTAGTTCCAGAGAGGGGCCTGCATGCGTATCACTCACTGGATGGAATGGGGCTTCCTCATCAGCTGGTCTACAGTTCCCAGCTGCCACAAGGCCAAAAAGTGTGGGAAAAGAGGACAGGGGCAAGGGGCAGGGCACCATCAATATAGACTTTAGCCTATCCGGGGAGGATAGTGTTTAACCCCTGTTGATTTATGCCCTGTTGGTTCATAGTGTATGCTTACTCCTACAGTTGTGCCTTATTCAGGGGTCCTTTCATAAAAAAAGAGGTGCAGGAGCTCATTAGCATAACTCATTTGCATATGCCACACCCCCTGACGTCACCAGAAGTGTCAAAAGGCCACACATCCCTGACGTCATGGGCAGTGTGTCAGAAGGCAAGACTGGAGGGAGGGAGGGGGAAGGAAGGAAGGAAGGAAGGGGGGAGAGAGGGAGGAAGGGGGGAAGGAAGGAACAGGAAGGTAGGTAGGTAGTTGTGGGGGAGAGAGAGAAGAAGGAAGGAAGGGGGGAGAGAGGGAGGAAGGGGGGGAAGGAAGGAACAGGAAGGTAGATAGGTAGTTGGGGGGAGAGAGGGAAGGAAGGAAGGAAGGAAGGAAGGAAGGAAGGAAGGAAGGAAGGAAGGAAGGGGAGAGGGAGGGAGGAAGGGAGAGGGGAAGGAAGGAACAGGTAGGTAGGTGGGGAGAGAGAGGGAAGGAAGGGAGGGGCGCTTCTCCCCCCCACTGGGGCTGGCGTTTCCCCCCCCCTTGCTTGGGCCTGAGTGGCATTAAGCCACTTAGACCCGGCTTCTCCCTCCCTTGGGCCCGGGGAACTGTTGAGTGGGGGAGGGAGGGGGGTTCTGGGGGTGACTGGGGGAGGGAGAGTTTTTTTCCCGGGGCCGGCGGCCAGCCGTGGCCCCTGGGAAGGCGACTGGGGGAGGGAGGGTTTTTTTCCCGGGGCCGGCGGCCGGCCGCGGCTTCTGGAAAGGCGACTGGGGGAGGGAGGTTTTTTTTCCCGGGGCCAGCGGCCAGCCGCGGCCCCTGGGAAGGCGACTGGGGGAGGGAGGGTTTTTTTCCCGGGGCCGGCGGCCGGCCGCGGCTTCTGGAAAGGCGACTGGGGGAGGGAGGGTTTTTTTCCCGGGGCCAGCGGCCAGCCGCGGCCCCTGGGAAGGTGACTGGGGGAGGGAGGGTTTTTTTTTTCCTGGGGCCGGCGGCCAGCCGCGGCCCCGGGGAAGGTGACTGGGGGAGGCAGGGTTTTTTTTCCCGGGGCCGGCGGCCAGCCGCGGCCCCGGGGAAGGCGACTGGGGGAGGGACGGGGCTCCTTGGCGGGGCCAGTCGTCGTTCCCCCGAGGGATGCTGAATGAAGATTCAGAGGACCGGCTGAATTCTCTGCAGCATCCTCTTCTTGCAAAGCCTTTGGTCCGGATTCTTCCGCCTGTGCTGGAAGCCTTGTCCCAGTATCCCCAGGGGACCCTTCGCTTACCGCGGCTGACATACTCAGTGGAACATCACGCACATCGCTCACGTTTTCTCTCTCGTTGGTTTCGTTTTGGAGTCGGGCCTCTTTGAGGCGTCCTTCCTGGGCGTCAGCAGACTGAGACGATCCTTCTTGAGATCGAGGTGCACTGGGAAGAAAGGCCCCAGCCGCGGCCCCGGAGAAGGTGACTAGGGGTGGGATGGGGCTCCTTGGCGGGGCCGGCGGCGGCCAGCCGCAGCCCCGGGGAAGGCGACTGGGGCGGGACGGGGCCCACCCGGCCCCGCCCCCCGGGCCCTTCTCTCCCAGAGCGGCGCTCCGGCTCGCTCCGGCCCCAATGGAGCCCTGGCCTTATTCATTTAGTGTGTGTGTGTATACTCCATAATTGTGTAAACAGTAAAATAAATTCTTCTGTTTGGGGTAATAATCTGTCTTGTGCTCTGACTCCATAGTCTCCCCCACTCTGCACAATACCAAAGGGAGGGGGTAGCCCAGGGAAGCAAGGAAAGGCCAGACCCTTGGGTTGCCAACTTTCCAGGGATCGCCCAAAGATTGGGGATTCCATCTCCAAATAGGGAGATTTGGCCACAGGGGTCTCACTGTCCCTCTAAAAAGGAAGTGACAGTTCAGTGACTGGTGGCAGGGAACTTAAGGAGTGAGATTCGCCCACGGGACGAGGGTGGGAGGCAAACAGCTGAGTTGTAAACTGGAGCCCGTTTCGCCACAGTAGGCGTCCAAGCTTGGTTTAGAAAAAGGAAGGAAACCCTTTGCAGGCTTTTGTGAAGAACTCATTGGGACCAGCCCTGACTAGGGTTGCCAGCTCCAGGTAGGGAGATTCCTGGAGATTTTCTGGTAGAGTCTATGGAAGCCAGGGTTTGGGGAGGGGAGAGGCCTCAGCTGAACAGAATGCCATAAAGTTTACCTTCCAAAGCAGTTATTTTCTCTGGGCAGGAGAGATCTGTTGTCTGGAGTTCAGTTGTAATACCTGGTGATCTTCAGCCCCTACCTGGAGGTTGGGTACCCTAGGCATGGCAATCAGTGTTTCAGAGCAGGGTCTGCTAGATCCATGTTCTTGCTGTAGAAGCTGAGTGGGTGATTTTGAACCAGTCGCAGACTTTCAGCCTAACCTACCTCACAGGATTGTTGTGCAAGTCAAAAGGGGGAGAGGAGAATGATGTAAGCTGCTTTAGTCCCCATTGCAGAGAAAAACAACTTTTCCTCCTGGGAAATTTATTTATTTAAATTTCTATCCCGCCCTCCCAGCCAAGGAAACTATTGTTACCAATCTCCAGGTGAGGGCTGGAGATCACTCAGAATTACAACTGCTCTCCAAATGGCAGAGGACAGTTCCCCTGGAGAAAATGGTAGACTCTGTGTCTTTATACCCTGCTGAGATGCCCCCCTCCATGACAGCCAATGTGACATGGCAGTCAAGGTTTCAAAGCATGGTAGAGGCTGCAGGTGGGGGGGGGGCAGAAATGGAAAGCTGAACAGTGAAGGGGAAATTAAGGTAGGTTGAGGCTTGGCTGGGAAGGAGATAGAGTTGCCAACTCTAGGTGGGGAATTCCTGGATATTTGAGGGGTGGAGCCTGGAGAGGATGAGGTTTGAGGAGAGGTGGGGCCTCAGACAGGTACAATGCCATAGACTCTGCCCTCCAAACCAGCTGTTCCCTCTTGGGGAACCACTGTTGCCAATCTCCAGGTGAGGGCAGGAGATCACTCAGAATTACAACTGCTCTTCAGATAGCGGAGATCAGTTCCCCTGGAGAAAATTGGTGGACTCTGTGTCATTATACCCTGCTGAAGTTGCCACAGCAAATTGACGCTGAGTCCCCAAGGCCTTGGCACTCTCCCAGAGCCTCTTTCTAGAGCCCGTTGTATTTATTTCCACAACGGGCCTTATTCCTAGTCTAGAATAAATTGGAAGAGGAGTGAGGAATCAAATCCAGTTCTCCAGATTAGAGTCTGCCACTCTTAAGCATACACCATGCTGGCTCTATGTGTGAGTGGAGGTGGATGCCATCTTTCAAGTAGCAATTCCTCCTGTAGAGAGAGGAAAGATGCCTCAAACAAGGTAAACAGAATAAGAAGCAAAAGGTGTGTGTCGCTGGATGACCACACTTCTGGTAACATGAGGGATGTGGCCTAATATGCTATTGAGCTGTGCTGTCAGGAGTGTGGCCTATTATGCTAATGAGTTCCTGCTGGGCTTCTACAAAAAGAGCCCTGGGAATATATATTAACTATGTCTTTACACATACAGAGTTAAAAAGCCACAGTGCATCCCAAGTCCCTTGGCACTGCGAGGACAAATAGAGAAAGAAGCAATTCCCTACTTGATGTACCAGAGACTTTGGAGATGAATAACAGAGGACCTGGGTTGCTGCAAAGGAGCATTGTTTCAACTGTTCCCTGTTTCATTCATAGATGAAGAATATTAGCAGTGCCTAGGGACTTGGGTTCGATTAGTGTTATGCAGTTCAGCATATAGACATCAGGGGAAGGATGATGTCAAGCATGGCAACCACTGCATTGGAGACTTTGAGATAAAGATGTGGGAATGCTATTTTCATAACTATGAAGGATGCAGGGGAAGTGTACCACTTTCCACTACTTGAGCCAGAATTGCTCCCCCCCCCCCCCACAAGCTGGCTAGAATTCTCAGGAAAGCAACAGGTCCTGGATCTTCATTGGAAATGGAGCCACCTTTACCAGGGGTCTTCCTTCCCTGATTTCAGTGGGGGCTGGATTTATTCAATAGTGTAAGTAAATTGTATGCCAGTGTTTGTGAAAAGAGACATTTGTATCAAAAAGAAGCCAAGTCATGGCAGTAGGGCTACAATTTCAACCATGCTTGCTTAGAAGCAGGACCTATTAAATTCCATGGAACTTATATTCCAGAAACATGGTTGGGCCTGCACTGTATGAGAAATTAGTCGGGTAGTTCCACTGGCAAGAAGTGATGAGGAATTCTTGCATGGGTGCACAAAGACCCCAATGCTTGATCTTACATGTTCAGTGAGTGGAGTGCTGTCAAGACTGGGCTAAGCATCATAATTTCTGCTTTACTAAGGCCCTGTCCACACGAGCGAGATAAGCCGGACGGGAAGTGACACAAATTTGTGCCAGGGCAATTTGTGCCGCTTTTGTGGGATCACACAGGTCCATGGACCTGTGAGGGTGAACCACTGCTGTGTGATCACACGCAGCCGCAGGCGAGTTGGGTTTTTTTTTTCCAGCTGTTTTCAGTGCACTTATCTGCTTCTACAAGGGATCAATGACTTGCCTCTCCACCCTCGGCGTCATCCGGTGATGCACATACCGAGATGGGAGGGGGAAAAAAAAACAAAAAGCCCGCTCCCCAACGCCACTTGTTTGCACTGGCGCGATCACACCAGGAAAGGTCAGTTCTGGGCTGTCGCAAACCATTTGAGACTGCCTTTTCACTGGTAGCTAAATAAGCCAATTCCCCACTGGCTCAAAGCAGTTTGTGACACTTTGACACCGGCTGCAGGATGCTTCCCAGATGTGCTTGTGTGATCGCGCCACTTTGAGCCGGTGGGGAATCGTCCTTCTTGTGTCACAAATGGGTGTGTATGATCGCGCCCCATATCTCCCACATTTTAACTGAGGTGAGAATTGCCCGTTTGGTTGCAGTGCTATGTCTATATTCACTTCTTATGATGATAACTAATTATGCCTTGTGTTTTTCTCCCACCTGATGTTCAGAGCTTGAGTGTTTTTCTAATTTCATACAGCATAAGTCTTGATGCATATAATGTTCTGCAGGTGGAAGCATATACACCATAAATGTTACTGAGCCATCAAATCAGGAAGTCTGTGCAGAGAGATAAGAATGGTTTGAGGGGGGAAATCTGTCATAAAAGTTTTTTTTAAATGCTGAGGGAGAAAGCAAAATAAGCATTTCTTTCCAGTTCCCCACAAGAACAATGAAGTAAAAGCATTTAGTATATTATATGAAGTGGCACAATATAGGAAGAAACACAGTTTGCAAATGTTTGGCCTATCAACATTAATTTATATAAGATTTTATAATGCATTATACTTTAAAGTCTTCAGAAGCTTTTTGCCAGCCAATGCTTACATCACACTTGTGTGAAACAGGAAATTATTTTCAGGATTGTTTGAATCACCTTGTAAAATATGTGAAACCCCAGACACACCATCACTGCTTGTGCTAACGGGGATGTTCTTATCAAGAAGACAACATAAGGTTACCATTGTGCACAATTTCAGGATAAAGTAGGGTAACACTTCAGTTATTTATTTTTTCCCCATAATACAAAAAAAGTATTAGAAATAGAAGTGGCATAACTGCAGAACATGATGGTGTCATTTACATTTGAATGACTCAAATATGTGTCTTCTTGTTTTGTTGTGCTACTGTATGTATTTTTGTATGTGTATGTGTGCAGGGTGTGTGCACCTGGAAGTCCTGGTGACCTCTGGTGACTGACCCACACTGGGGGACTGGAGGATATTCAGAGAGGTGGCTGAATAAAGCCTGCCCCTGCCTCCCATCTGCTGGTATTCCAAGGAGGTCTCCCATCCAAGTACTTGCCAGAGTTGACCCTGCTTAGCTTCTGAGATCTGATAAGATTGGGCTTGCCTGGGCTATCCAGGTCAGGACTCTGTGCTGCTATATGGTAAAGCAGATATAGGATTGATTACACAAAAGGGAGGGAAATTGTTACTGTTATCTACTTTATATACTAGCAGGAAGCAGAGATGGTGGAAAGGCTGTAGTTTTAGTGTAGTTTTATTTATATTTGATTTCACAATGGAATAAAACTACACTAAAACTACAGCCTTTCCACCATCTCTGCTTCCTTCTGGTATATAAAGTAGATACAGTGACAATTTTCCTCCCTTTTGTGTAATCACAACCCTATATCCACCTTACCATATAGCAGCACAGCAAAACAAGAAGTCATGTATGTGAATCATGCCTGATAGGGAGATCTTCTAGCAACCCCATGTACACTATCTTGAATTCCATTATAGAAGAATTAAATATATATTTTTTAAAAAAAATGGCATATGTATTTTTTCTATTTTCTGAGCTTAATCAACAGCCATGAATCAGTTGCAGAATTTCAGCACAAAGAGATAGATCTAAGACTCAAGAGTAAGAGATCCATAACTGTAGCCACCCAGAACATATGGAGCAATTCTGCATCTAGCATTCGCTCTGCATTTTCTCAACTGGGAGGAAAAGGTGCAGCTCAAGCCATATTCACATACCCTGGGGCAACACCATACTGGCTGCAAAGTCACCCCTGAATGGCCATAAATCTATGCAGAAGGTACCATAAAACCTGATGATCAAAGGAAGCGAAAGTGGCATGAAGTATGGAGGGTACCATAAAATCTGATGTTCAAAGAAAGTGAAAGCAGCATGAAACACAGAGGGAAATTTCTGTTTCAACATGGGTTTCGTAAAATAACAAAGGGAAAAGCAAATGCAGAATCGCCCCATGTCTTTGTATGCCCTTCCTGTCTAGCACAATACATACACAGTTTTGTCAGGGAGCTCTTGGTTGATTGGTGCTGGAAATTACAGTAGATGTAGCAAAGTTATTTCAGGAACAAAGAAATCAGTAAATTGTGGAACACAATCCAGGCAAAATGTCTGGAGCAATAAAGGGACTGATCTAGGAAATCTGTTTGCCCCTGCTCACAAGTGCATCACAATAATCAGCCTGATATTTGAACACATGACTTGATGGCAAACCCATGCCCTAATATCACTGAATTCACAAGAACTCAGAGTTACTCATAAATCATTTGTCTGATTAATTGTAACTATCACTAATTTCCAGGGCAAAAGATAGCACTTTTTAAAACGTAAAATTTCAATTGCTAAGGGAGAAACCCAGTAATTTTCCTTTCTAATGTATGCCAAAACACTGAAGAGAAAGAATATACTGCTGCGAAGACAAATTCTTTTGCCTTCTATCAGCATAAATGGGCTTTATGGGTAATGAGGGATAGCTGTCTCTTGTGCACAGACTGTCTTTTCACCATCCATGATGTCTTTATTCTAGGCACTGTATAACTATAACCTCAATAACACCAAGCTTCCAGATGTTTCTATGGCTATGGATTTTTTTTTAAGAAAAGGAAACATTTATAGTAGATACCTTAGCAAAATGTTTATTTCAAAGTGATGTACTGAATCCAGCATTCAAAACACTGAAAACTGAGAAGAAACAGTACAAATAGACAACCCCAGAAAGGCACAGTGAAAGCCTGCTCATATGGATGCAAATAGGAGGAAAATGTAAATTAACTAAAGGAGCTAAAAGCTACAGCAATCTGTAAATGTATAGCACTTTGTACAAAATTTTAATATACAGATTTTAAAAACTGAAGGTTCTTAATGCATCAGTTTATTTCAGGAAAAAGACCAGAAAATTCTGAATTCTAAAACTTACTGAAAATTGTTACCCAAACCCAAGCTGGGAGGGAAGTAGAACAGCAGTTACACTATTATTACCTATAAGGGATTGGGGGGCATGTGCTGGAATTTGGGAAAAAAAATATTTGTTTGTGTAAACATATAGTTACAAATTAAGATAGTTACAAATTAGATACAACTACAGAGAGAGTTTCAAGGGAATTGGACCAAGGTGTCCAATTCTAAAGGCCCTTGAATAAGGTACCCCTTAGGAGTATGCACAAAAAAAATCAGTATTTTTTGGATTCAAGTATATTGGACCTGAAAATTTTCAATATTTCTGATATCCCCAAATTCCAATACCAGAATGATATTTGGATTTGGGTTTTTTTTTGGGGGGGGGGGATCCAGATTTTTTCAGGTCCATTATAGCCTATGGGAAGGTGGGGGGGGGGCTGTTTTCCAAGCTACAGGCTCCAAATTTGCAGCATAGCTGCTGATGTCTGTCTTTTGAAGAAGATTAGATCTGGGGTGCAATTTTATGGGTCCCCAAGGAGGATGCCCCCATCATTTTTTCATTGTTTTTAATGGGGGAGGACAGTTTTTTTTCCATCCAGGGCAAAAGCAAAGAGGCAAGGCTGCAGCAAACACTGGCCAATGCTTCCCATGTTTAGAACCAACACAACCAAAGCAAAAGCCAGGAATCCATGCAGAACCATAAGGCAGTGTAGCAAGCCCTCTTGGTACTAACATCAAACCAGAGAATCTCAACACAACAAAATCAAGGAGGGGAATACTCTCGGATCAAAGAACAACTAACAAATAAGTAAAAAAACAAAATACAAGCTAAGCAAAGAACAAAACCAGAAACAACAACAAAAAGGCAGAGGCCCTTGGCCTCCCTCCCCCCCCCCCCCCACAATTTATTGTCAAACCCAAAGGACAACTAACAGTATAACTAAAACTTTTTAAAAGATGTTCAATCTTAAATTAGTCACTGTCTTTCCCAGGCAGGCAGATCAGGATGAAAACAAATGAAAAACAACAATTTTAAAGCAGCTCCACAAAAGCAAATAGCTGCATGCTAAAGCAAAAGTCCATTTGCTATTTGCTTGCAGAGATGCCTCATCCCCCTTTTCTCCTGTTGCCCTGGAAACCAGAGCAGAAGGTGGGAAAAGGCTAGAGACAAATTCTTCAGCCTTTTAAATGGCCTTTAACTGTTGCTATGTGGTATTGCCAAATATAGCCAGAAAAAAAAATTGGGTAGCCAAAAAAATTTCTGGAGTGTATTCAGCTGAGAAAATACCCCCCCCCCCCCAATACTGGTAAAGTACTTTTCATGTATTTGTTTTGGCTCGGATATACCCAAATACACATTTTTAGTGCCCACAGGCAGATCTGTATTTTGGGAGTGTTTTCGGAACTGAGGTATTGTTGGATAAGCAGGTGGTACCTGTGGCCAGGAGTGATTTTTTACCAGCTTCGACTGCTTAGCCAGCTTCAGCCTTTCCTAAGCAGGAAAGTTTTGGTCACTGTTATACACACCCTGGTTGATTGATTTATTCAATTTATAAACTGCCCTCCCCCAATTGGCAGATGTCATTCTAGTGCCTTTAGGAGTTATGTTCATAGGTTCCCAAACTTATTTGGCCTACTGCCCCCTTTTCAAAAAAAAAAAAATTACTCACCCTGGACATCCACCTTCAAGAAGTGGACAAAAAGATGTAGTCTGTGGATCTGCACCTGGATTGTTCCAGCCCACCTGGATCATTCCAGTACCCCTGAGGGGGTGGTAGTGCCCACTTTGGGAACCAGTACAATTCAGCATTGTTCATATTTTGGAAAGGTACAAGCATATTTTTTTTAAAGTTAGGGTTTTCCTACGGGGCCATTCCATCATCTTTGGGATGAAAAGGAGGGCTGCTTCTGGTGATAAAGGAATGCTGTTAGAATATCCAGACCCCTCCAGTGGAGGCAGAGATCCCCTACTCCCAGGCCCTGCTCCCCAGCCACTGATCAGCTGGCTGGCAGGAGGACTTACTAACAGAAAGAAGAAGGTCCAAGCCATGTTGCTGGCATTGCAGAGGAATGGCATTGCTGGTATTGCAGAGGAATGGCATTGCAGGCATTGCAGAGGAAGTGATGTCACCATACCAGCAACTCTCTGGTATTTGGGCAAAAACTCTATGGTAGAAGCCAGATTAACCATAGTTTTTTCCCAAATACCAGAGCATCATCCAGAAGTCACTGGCATGATGATGTCACTTCCTGTGAGACACCAGCAATGTGGCCTGGGCCTTTCACTTTCTCCTGGTAAGTCACCCCCATCTTCCGCCTGTTGCTGGCAACCCTAGATGCAGTGGGTTCACCTCTTTTGCCGGTGTTCAGTAGTGTGACATATGGGAAATGTTGTGGAACCAGCTCTGTTTTCCTTCCACCAGGTTTTGAGAGACTGTAGTTGTCATGAAATCTTGGTCCTACATCTGGTTGAGAATGATCTGATGCACTCAATAGGAACTGCAGATGCTAAAAAGCATGTAGGGACCAAAAGAAAATAAAGGAATTGTGCTTAGGCTGGTCCTGGTGTGGACTGAGTTCCTTCAGAGGAGGGGAGCCTTAAAGCCTGTTTGTATTGAGTGTCAACAGATTATTAAGGAAAGTGACTGGAAGGGTGGGCTTACCACTCTTTGAACTCTGATAAAACCAGGGATGAGATCCAAGTGTGGAAAGGACCAAAGAAGCATCCTTGTTGAACTTTTTTTTTTGCCTAAAGATAACTCACAATTGAAGGTGATAGTTGCTGGCAGGGGGTTGTTGTTGTTGTTTTGACAGATTTCAGGTCTAAATAAGGAAATATTTCCCAGTGTATGAAATTTCCTGCTGTTTTTGTGCTACCTGTGGCAGCACTGTTTAGCAGGACATGCAGAACCTTAAATTAAATATCAAGTATAATATGGTGCTGAAAACATTAGACAACCGAGCAAGCCTTAAAGAAAAATCCGTTTTTGCTCAGGAAGTTATCATAGGGCAACGTAATTCTAAGAAAAGGAGATATGGCAAAGATATAAGAAGACATATGTTTTAAATGTGGAAATGATATGAACTGAATTAGCCAAGCAGTGGCCATCTTGGCACGATGTTATATAATGCTGCCTACACAGCATGTACAAAGCCAAGCTTATTACAAGCAAGCATGGACTTGAAGATTCAAACTGCTTAAAAATGTTGTTACACAATCCCCAAGTAAGAAGCAATTCCATGGGTTCTTTTATCTAGGTTTGTTTTTCTTTGGAACAGAACATGGAGACCTTTTGTGCCTTTGTATATTTGCTTTATTCATGAATATACAAGTAGACCATAGGCAAAGAAGCACTCCTACAAGACAAGAGATCTGCTGCCCGGAACAGATCCCCATGAATCTATCTAGTGCATCTAAGAACTCAGAGTAGTATACATGGCTCTCTCTTCCTGCAGTACATTTCACAATGACTTGATGAGAGAGCTTCAGCTGAGAGTGACACCTTCCAGCTATGCAATTATTTCAAATGATCAGAGAGAAAGAAACTTTGTACCACCAAGGTGTTTCAGGCAGTTCTCTCTCATGTCTCTCTGTTCTTTCTAGCCTAAACCTTTCATATCTTCATACATACATGCATATACATCTCTGCCCCCATCCTCCTGCTGAAGGGATGTTATCTTCTCCAGGCTCTGATGAGTACTGAATTCAAATACAGAGATCCTTAATCTATATAGAAACAATCTTGTAACCTTTAATTGTCATTGATAAAACACCCAACAACCATTCTGACTTAAAGGAATGGTCAACCAGCAGCCATGACAATATTCATTGTATCATTTATCTTTTATTACACTGTCAAATTGATTGCTACTAGCATTATGGATTGTATATCTGTTTCACAGACAAGTTCATATATGCTTGAAGTCTGAAATCAAATATTATACAGATTTACCTGGGGATAAGTCCCATCAAAATTACTGCAAGTTTAAGTAAACAGAAATAAGATTGGCCTACAAATTTAAGAGCCAGCTTCTATATTAGATTTCTGTCCACATTATCCTTATTGAGATCCAAAATGGATGTTGCATAAAGTTGCAGAATTTCTTTTGACTGTAAGCAGTCTTAGGAATTGTAGTAGCAGTGGTGATGAATGATGAATGGCAGGGGACATAATTTCCCCCTTTTGCTATTCTTCTGCCCCACTATCCCTAAAATAAATAAAATAAAGACAGCACACACAAAGTTATGTTCACCTGGGATTTGTTGGCACCCACCTAATGAAATTAAGCAAACTCCAGAACACAGCAGAAGACAGGAGGGCCTGGCGTGACGTGGTCCATGGGGTCGTGAAGAGTCGGACTCGACTGTGTGACTGAACATTTAATGGACTGCCAGAAATATGCCAGTAATAACTACAGGCAAACTCACCCTGTCCCCAAGGGCAACTGTTGCCTTGCAAGGCGCTTATTGCGCTCTTATGGACTTGGGAGTTTGTAAGTGTTAAAAGGGACTTACATGTGCAAAAAGGAACTGAAATGTAAGGTGACCAGATAGTGATGCCAGCTGTAAACACAGGCCAGAAGGAGATGCTGCTTTCCCTGGGATGTTGTGCCAGTGGTTCCTGAGGTCACCCATTCTAAGATATATCCCTAGACACATGAAACACCCAGAACACCCACCATTGCTGTTCCAAGCAGAGGATTCCAGACACCATTAAGGAAGTCCTACTTCAGCATCAGGCAACCCCCCCCCCTTCCCCGCAGAAACTGTTTCTGCAATGAAGGCACAAAATGCCACCTTTGCCCGCCTTGAGTTAACAGAGAACTTTGCCCGGTGAGACCGGATTCACTTACCCTGAAACTAAGGATGAAACTGCCAAACAATGGGTGCTAGCCAGATGACCCCTTAATCCCTTCAGGGGTCTTTGCCACAGAAACCAGTTTAATATTGACCAAACCTTGAGCCCCCTTCCTGTAGACCCCATTTCAGAGAACGTGCTTTTTGCGACAGACCACAAGGAGGGCGTACCAGGAGAAGGCGACCAGCCAAACCCACCTCCAAAGCCCCCTTATAAAAGTAGCCACCATGTGCTCTCTCTCTCTCTCTCTCCTGACCTCTAGACTTACCCTACCCTCACGACTCTTGGTTTGCACAACCAGAGTCTCCATGTATTCTGCTGGTTCAGTACATGACCCCTCTAGTTCCCTCTAGTCACCTTTATTTTTCCAGTGGAAAGCTTCATCATGCTGAGGACAGGTAAATATTGCCCATCAACTAAGCATCCTGCTAATGCAAATGTAGCTATCCCTTTTCTCTCTAAGATTCCTAGATCTGTGTAACTGTGAGTACGCTTATGTATTGTTTGAAGTTCCATCAGTAAAGAAACCATTTTATACTGAAGCCAGCCTCCGTGTCTATTTCTGGTGCTTCTGGAAGAAGTGGGACCCCTGTATATAAAAGTGTTTGTTCCCTTATTGCCTATTGCTATATTTATATTATTTCAAATTTCCCAATATTAATAATAACTAAAGGCAATCAAGCTAACACAAGCCAGCCTTAATTCACCCATTTTCCCGGGCTTCATGCCAAGGTACGCTGAGAGAGGCTGTTACTTGATCACCCTCCTCCTATGCTGGCAAACACTAGCATTCAACTGGTGAAGCCCCAGCCCTGAGGGGACCCCATTGTCAACCCCCCTGACTGATAATCCATGAGAGGCTGGTTTGGGAAGACTCCCCCTCCCCTCACCAAATGCCTCAGAGTGTTCACCATAGTCCCATAGATTAAGCAAAAGCCCATACTGTTCCATTCATACCCTAGTAGGACCTAACAAGACTTAATGAGAACACCCCTCCTTGATAAAGTGGCAAAATAAAGCAGGGGAAAAGGAACCCTTTCTCAGACAATCTGAAAGAGTAACAATAAAAATACCAGGATGGGCCAGTAGGTAACTCTGAATGGCAAGTTCCATTAAAAGGAAGGTGCAAGTTTATAAAGGTCGCTTGCTTCTCACATGTGATCAACAGAGAGACAGCCTCCCAGCATATCCCTCCCCAAGCAAGCTTGGCATCTTCCTTAGTTGAAAAAGGAGGTGAGGCAAAAGCAGTTCCCAAAGCACTGGGGGTGGGAGCTGAAATTCTATCTGTTTCACTTCACCCAGAGGAAAATATATGGATACCAACTCAAGATATACATACTCTGTCCTCTTATCCCCCCCTCCCAAAGAACTTCAGGGACACATTTATGTTGTACACAAATGCTAATAACTAATACCACCAAAATATATGTGCCCCTCCATAATGTTGTCCAATGTATTCCCAAAGTAAACAAAGGTTGATGGCCCTAATTACATCTCATGATTTTTACCTACAAGCTAATTATATATTGATGAGTTCATGGATCTAAGCTGTAGCCTCCTTAGTTCTGGCTGGCAGTGCCAGATATGCTTGTTTTACATGTATAACTGACCTCCTATAATAGTGAAGGACTCTGGCTGCTTTATGTTTGACCTTTAGACCACTCTTCTGTACTACTGCAATGTAGTAGATTGTAAAATAGTCTTAAAAGGCATTCATAAATGATTAGCAACTGATATAGCATTTCATAGCCATTATATTGTAATTATGAGTGCAGAATTTCCTTTCCCTTTTAAATACAGATTTTACAGCGGGTATGAAAAAGTTATGCATCGTGACAGAATTCAAAAGTAGCACAATGTTATTTCATATAGTAATAGTTACTGATTTGCTTGCAGCTTAATGGACAGCAGGGTTATGCTACTTGTTAAGTGTCAAGACAGTAGAGTTAAGAGACACACTTTCCTTTTTCCTGCACAGAGTGGAACATATTGGTCACTTTATGAAATGTTGCTGGTTAAAGATGAAAAGTATAAGTTGCTAAATACATTAATATCTTCTCACAAAGTGTATTCCTTCAATAAAGATTATTTCAAAACAGAAGTGGCTTTCAAAATAGTAGTCATTGTCTATTTGACCCCTTCATTAACCTCAAAGATAGCCAATATATAAATTGATACTGGAGTACCTGAAAGTCATTAATGGATACAATGTCAAATGGAATGAAAATCATTTTTCTGGAAGAGGACTTTAATTATATTTGAGAGTGATGAGCATAGCATTCTGAGATCATTCTGATGTGTCATCCTGAATTGACTTAAATATTATACCCATTTAATTTCATATCAATGTTTATTAAATTCTGGAATCATTGAGTTACATATCAATGTTTATTAAATTTTGGAATCATTGAGTTACAGTAGCTGGATATGATTCACGAGTCACTCAGTTCTCACTAACTGTACTACAATGCAAGAATTTTACCATGATGCCCTCTGAGATTATGAATAGCAATTATGTATCGGATCAGGTTTCTAGGTAAATATAAAATTACTGGCAAAACAAATTCTATATTGCCCAAAACACATGGTCAGCAACATTAACCATTACAAATAAGTGGGGTCTAAGTAACGTTACAGGTTGTAACAAGTTTAAATTCAATAAAGCAGCAACTAGTCTGAAGCCAACAGATATTCCTTCAACTGTACTGACTGGGCAACTTCCGGACTGGTTGGCCACTACCACCACTGCAAGTCCTGGAGGTTTTTTTGTCATCTTCAGGGCATGGAACAGTGGTCACTAGGGGTGTGGAGGGGAAGTATTTGTGAATTTCCTGCATTGTGCAGGGGTTTGGACTAGATGACCCTGGAGTTCCCTTCCAACTCTATGATTCTGTTTCATCAGCAGCCAGTATTGCCAGCACAGAAGGCATGGAGAAAGGGGAGATGAGGAGGAAGACAATATTTCTCTAACAGGCATGGAAATCAAGAAAATGAACACATGTAACAGAGATCTGAATAGAAAGAAATCATTGAAATAAATGTGAACCACTTTTAAAAAGGATGCACAACAGAGTATGAATGAAAAAATCTTGACAAGCTATACAATACTGTTTCTTCTAGTCTAGCCTCATTAAATTAGTTGAAATTTGTTGACCTGATATCCCTGCTGGAAACTCTGCTTGTGTTAAGAACTGCAGGACTATGCTAAAGAAAGCTAGCATTCACATTAATTAGCATGCCATCTAGTAGAATCTTCTGAAACAGTTGGGCTTTGAGTTTTCTGTCAAAACAACACTCCTGTACATTCAGCTCATTTTTAATAACAACTCTGAAACAGATTCCTCCTCCACTTTGTTTCTGATGTTGTATTAAACATTCATACACAAAATTAATCAGATCCATAGGAACTGAATAAGAATATAGCTGGTGGTATTAGGCTTCTGAAGTAAACTATAAAGCTGTAACTTTGATATTGTAGCCTTTACAAATAATGTGTTTAGATACGGAACTTGTCTTGCTCACATTGCCTGTGTTTTCTTGAGTCAAGCACCTCGTATGCTCAAATTGATATCTGTTCACAGTTTTAAAACAAGCTGCATATTGAGTGGTTTTGCAATGCATCTGTATACTTAATGGCATCCAGCACAGCAGCTGGCCAGGTATCAGCTCTTGTCACAGGCCCAGAATTTACTGGATTGCTTGGATTGAATATGCTCAGGGCCATCACCGCATTGCAAATCATTTGAAATTAGCTGTGTGTTGAGAATAAGTTCTTGCTCACTACCATTTCAGGCAATGGTATTTATTGCATTTGTGCATGCAGAGAAATTACTGAGCATGAACAGATCATGAATTTAAAACCAGCTAAATTTTGAGTACATGCACTGCTTTTGTGCCTGCTCAATTAACAGCATGTACCAGTCAGTAGCATTTATCACAGCAGCAATGATCATAATGCAATGAATAAATCAGCATCTCCCAGCCAACAGTATGACACTGTGCATAGCATTGGCGATCCAATTTAGACTTGGAACACTTGACATTGAGAGGCTGGCAAAAATGGGCTAGACTGAAATACCAGAGAGTAGGTGTTAGCCGAATTGCTCTAATTTACGTTTAGCAATTGGCGAAATACACAGGTTCTTGCCAACTATACCAGGGTCCCACCCCTCCCGGGAGTTCTCAAGGAAAGAGGCACGTGAGGCAGATAGCCAGTTCAATGCAGTTTACTGGGTAATGTTGTTCAAGCACACCAAAAACATAATCACACACACAATCACACAGGCCTAAGGAATAAAGCTAGAAAGTAGCACATTTGCATGAGCAGGATTTCGATGAGGGGGAAGCAATACGTTACCTTCCTAGAGATGAGTTGTCCGACCGATGGAAGAATTGGATGGAGAGGAAAAATAGGAAAAATATGGGGCACGAGGCTCGAACCTGCGAGACCACGTGGTTCTCTCTGTTCCGGTATTCAGAGATTTAAAGAAGGAGGCAAGGGTATGGGTATAGCAAGCTGGGCATAAGGGGTAGTAAAGCAGATAGGGGACGATGGCTCAAGAGAACGATTGCCTCTGTACAGGGTCTTTTATTAGGTGGTCTTGGGGGCTGGCCACATCCCACTAACACACCTACTAGGCAGTCCGTTCCTTACTGATCCTACTATAGGTTAAAGGTAAAAAGTGGGTTGGTGACAGAGGGGTGGCCAATATTGCAGAAACTATTATCTCACCAGGAACACACCTTGTGTAAGGCCCGATGACTCACCTGGGCCACATCTATTGTTAGTTAATGGCTCTGGCCGACTGGGTGATGGCCCGACCATCAGTTGCTAAGTAACCGTGTTAGCATAACCATTCAGGTAAGTTGGAGGGGGCAGGGGTTGACCAGCGTGGTGCGACAGAAAGAACTTTCTAGGGTGTCAGCCTTCTGGCATGGGCTGGAGCTTTCCCCTATACTGGAGAATGCACATGACCCTTCCAATATTAGCAACCCAAGTTCAAGCTTATGAATCTCAAAATCCATAAGAGCACTAAAAGTGCCTTGCTGGCCAACATAGGGATGGGTATGAACTGAACCACAAAGCAAAATTCATCATGAATGTTGCCCTGTTCGTGGTTTGCAAATAGAAGTTTGTAACGGGTCTACCATCATGAACTTCAATGAACTTTCAAAGCAGTTCATGGCATGTCCGTAGCCAGGATTTTTAAAGTTGGGGGCATTTTAATTTCTTGGGGAGCACTGGCTAATTTAATTAAAGGCAATTTAAGTAACTCCCTCTGCCCCCCCCCCAATGGAGGCTGCACAGTTTTAAGTGAGTGTTTTCCGTTTTTCTGGGGGGGGGGGTTGGATTAGGCAAAGGGTGCTAAAGATCTCCCAGGATTATTCCTTGCTATGCACCCCCCCCCCCCCCCCAGCATGAAGCTGGCACCAAATGCCCCCGTGCTCGTTCAAAACAGCCCAAGCCAGCACTGACCTTCTTTGTGGAACTCTCAATGGCCAGAGGTTCCCTAGGCAGCTGCAGTGGCTCAAGGCTTCCCGCCTGTCTCCTCAGAGTGCTTCCTCTTTTACCCCGGCCAGCTCCTTGCTGGCTGCACTGACAAAATACCAGGCAGGTGAAGGAGGAGGAGTTTCAGATGCTCATCTAGGAGACTGGAGAAGTCGTTGGGGCCTTCCCAGCTCCCATACTGAACAGAGGATTGTACCAAAAATCCACAGTGTGGGATATGTGTGTGAGACAAAGTTTTGAGACTAGGCCAGAGGCACCTTTAAGACCAACAAAGTTTTAGGGTTGATAGGAAAGATTTAAAATAGCAGAAAGGATTTAAAATAGCAGATTGTGCCTCTTTCAAAGGGTGGCTGCATTTGGTTCTCTCAGGTCTCCCCCCCCCCCCTTTCTTAGAAATGGAATGTTCCAAAGGGCTTTTTCTTTACCCTGAGGAATATGACAACTTGCCTCAGCTGCCGAGTGTGGGGTGGCCGGGGGGGGGGGGTTGCATGGAGAAGAAAGATACCTGGCACTGTCTTTTTTTAAAAAAATAATTTTTTATTCATTTTTTAACCATTATGTACAACATTTCACATTCCCAAATCAACTCTTACCCAAACGAGGACAACAAACTATTCCAACCATGTAGTAAATTTGGACCATACTTCAACAAGATCAACTTTGTTTTCCATATTCATTAGATAACTTAACTTGTCCATTTCTGCCCATTCTGAGAGTTTGTTGATTATTTCTTCTCTTCTTGGTAAGGAAGATGCTTTCCAATATTTTGCCCATAGTATACGAGCTGCCATTAGTATATATGCCATTAACTTTTGATCTGTTTTCCTCAAATCTTCCGGTAATATGTTCAGCAAATATACTTCTGTGACCAGGTCCAAATCAAGTTCCAAAATTTCCAATACCCACCACATATGATACAGAGTCCCAATATTGCTCCCACATAGCCAACAGAGATTAGACACAGATTTAAAACATTTACTTAATCTATCTGGTGACCAAAACCCTGAGTTCTGGTTCCGCCCACCCCCAAAGCAGATGCTTGGAAGAGAGCTCCGGTGTTTGTGAATAAACCCTTCAGGGTTTCGAGGCAAAATATTTTTTGCTTCTTCCTACCTGAAGGGAAGGAAGAAGCAGAGGGCTTGTGAGAGCACTTCAGGGAGAAGGGCAATCTCTCTGGGGGAGTTTTTTATGCCCTAAGCAGTCCCTGAGGTGGTGTACTGCCAGCAACTATGGTTCAACAGGAAAGACAGGGAGCGGGACCCTGAGGAGCCAAAGAACACTCCGGACCAGTAAAGACATTGAAAAAGCTGAGTATATTTTTCTTTTCTTCTTATATTCTATTTTCTCCTTACCCTTGCATATGGGGAACCGGTTTGGCTGGTAAGTTCCGGCCGTGCCAGTCCCAGCTCCTTTGTTTAAAGCAGCCATTTGAGAGTGGTAGGTGAAGAGGTGGAGCAGTTAAAGAAAAAAGCTGCACTTACTTTTCTTTTGTATTTCTCTTTTTTTTGTTTTTTCAGAGCCTCCTGGGACCTGTTCAGAGTTTGGGTCTGCTCGAGAGTAGGTAGGCATTGGTGTCACGAAGGCCGGGGAGAAGTGCGCAGAAGTGAAGAGCGTGACAGGCAGAGTGGATGAGAGGAGACGAGGGAAGACATGAAGTTGGCGTGGCAGTGACATGAAGCATACAGAAGAAACATAGGGCTTACATAGTTCACGTAGCCTATGGAAGAAACTTCAGCTGAGAAGACTGGTTGTTGTGATTTCTTAAGACTTCTTAAGGAAAACATTAAGGAAATTACCTACAGGAGGCGTTAGAGTAGTGTTAATCACCCAAGAGGCTACGTAAAAAGCGTAAAAGAAGGAAGTACAGGCCGCACTAGTTAAACTCAGGAGAGACTGACAGAGGCAGTATATTCCACTGTGGAATTTATTTCTCTTAAATATTGTTTCACTTTTTGTACTTGCTTGGATTTTTGAGTTCTATTTGGTGACCAATTAGGGCAAACATAAAATAATTTGATCTACATAGTTGGTTAGTTTGGTTTAACATAGAACTTTAGTTAATAATTTAGATATTATTTAACAATTATTTAACAATTAATTAATTCAATCAATAACCCAATAATAAAATATTAAAATTTAAGTAATAAGTAATAAGCAAAATAATTATTTCATACTAAACTAAGAGTAGGTCAGTGCTTAATTGGATTGTAAATTAATTCATTAATGAATTGATTTGTAATTTATTTAAAACTTACAAAGTGTTTAAAGGGATAGTGCTGACTTACATCTAACCCAAAATTAATTGTTAATACAGAACTGAGGGGATTGCATAAAAGAAGCCTTTAAGGATATAGATTTACATAATTTAATTGCCAACTAATTAATCTAACTAAATTGTAAAATTTATAAGGGAACAACATCAGATTAACTTAAACCTAGCCTACAATAAATTTACAATCTAACCTATAAAATTTATAAAGGAACAACATCAGATCAAATTAAATCTTACCCACAATAAATTAATTGGGGGAAAGTTATAAAGAAATTAATTTAATAATTTAATTGTTTGGTCAAATGCTGCTTCTCCCTATTAAATAATTAAATAAATATAGACTACAAATTATAAATCTCCTTGTGTGGGTAAGTATTTGGACACCCATGACATCTGGTGGACCTAGGAAAAACTCCTTACCATCGCCATCACAACTAAGAGCAATGAGCCAGACAAAACCATCCTCGAGCAACCCAAGTCAGACAGTAAAGGACACAAAATCAATGACAGATGAATCAGTGGCTGCAGCCATTAAGGCTGTGATGGAAACAACGTTACCAGCCTTGATGGAGAAAGTAGAAGAAAGGTTCCCAGTGTTAATCCAGAGGGAGATGGCTCCAATTTATAATAAATTTGATGAGCTAGCCACTCAGATAAAGTCGGAGATGGAAGAGATCAAAACCCATGTGGCGACAAACAAACGTGACATACAAACTTTGATTACTGGAAGTAGACAAACCTGTGGTAAGGTTAGAGAATTGGAGCTTGATCTTCAAGACCTTAGGGCCAGAAATGAAAGTCTGGAAGATTCAATAATTAACCTGGAATTGGACAAAGCCTAAAGTGATTCTAAGGTGTCAAAACATACTGGAGAAGATTGGTTCCAATATAAAGGCAGAATTAGCCACCAGCTTGGTGGAACAGTTAGAAATTGGTACTAAATCAGAGGTGATGGCAGAAATCGATACGGTTTTCAGAAGGAACACGACGTACACAAGGAAATACAATGTCCCGAGAGAAGTCCACATTAAGTTTCATAAAAGAGATCTAAGAGATAAAATATTAAGAGTCTCCCAAGAAAATAAAGTAGTGATCCAGGGAGAGGAAATAAGATTTTTAAAAGAGACTCCGTGGTGTGTGAGAGAGAGACGACAAGCATATCAATGGTTGGTGGCCCTCCTAAGATAAAAAGATATTCAGTACAGGTGGAACAACCTGGAAGGTTTGCTTTTGAATATAAGGGAAGAAGATACAAGTTAGATTCAGTTTTCAAGTTAGAAATTTTTTTTGAAAACTTTGGAGAAGATTTTGGAGTGGAAAAAGAAAGAGAAGATGAGGAAGAAGAAGATGGGCAATCAGAGAAAGAAGAGGAGGAGGAAAAGGAAGAAACTAGGAAAGATATTAACGAAAAGGAGAGGAAAAAGGTGAACCTGCAATACCTCGCCAAATACTAATTAGGAAACAAGCAAAGAATAGGCCCAAGGAACAGAGAAACAAAGATGGATCTGAGCACTAAAGACTTCAATATCGTCTCGATAAATGTTGATGGTTTGAACAGTCCACAAAAGAGGAGGCGTATCATACAGCAGGCTAGTAAGTTGAGGGCAGATTTAGTCAGCTTTCAAGACACTCATGTCAAAAAAGATCACTTAAAACATTTACATTGTAAAAGATTGGGAACAGTGTTTGCTGCGGCAGACGAGAGAGAGAAGAAGAGAGGGGTGGCAATTTATGTGAAAGATCAGTTGCATCCACAATTAGTCTATTCATCTAAAGATGGAAGGATACTAGCTATAACTATAGTGAAACAGGGAATAGAATACTTAATTGTCAATATTTATGCCCTCAATTCAAATCAAAAAATTTTTTATAAAGAATTGTCCCAGGTATTACAATTGAAAAAATGTAATAATATTTGTTTAATTGGAGACTTTAATGCAGTGATGGAAAGGGACCTAGATAGGAGAACACAGGGAGATGGGGGGGAAATGGTTCAATCCTCCCAAATAGTTTTATTCAGATTATAGAAGAATATGATTTATTGGATGCGTGGAGAGTTAAACACATAAATGAGAAGGGCTATACTTCTTACTCACCAAGACACAAATCATGGTCATGAATTGATATGATTTGGGTGTCTAGGTCAGTGATGATGGAATTGAAAGAAGTAGATATTTTGCCATTGACGTTTGTGGACCATAATCCAGTGTCGCTGTCTATGGCGGAGGTGAAGAAAAACAGAAGATGGTCAATGAATAGATTTGTGTTAAAGGATCAGGGTTTTGTAGATAGATTGAAAGAAGATATAAAAGATTTCTTTAGGATAAATATCCAGCTGGAAATCCCAATTAATATTGTATGGGACACATTTAAGGCATATATAAGAGGAAAGATTATCAGTCACACATCTTGGGTAAGAAAGCAAGAGCACAGAGAATACGCTAACTTAGTTGATCAGGTAAAAATAGAGGAAGAGAACTTATTACGAAAGGGTAAGTTTAGTAGTAGGAAAAGGTTGATTTTACTTCAATATAAAATGAACTTACTTTTGAGTAAAGAAATTGCAAAAAAGGTAGAGTATAGGAAGGTGTTTTTTGTTTTTGTTTTTAAATGCTAACAAACCCTCAAGGTGGCTGGCCTATAGGTTAAAAAAGGAGGAAGCGAAAAGATCAATAATCACTTTAAAAAATGATAAAGGTGAAAATAAATACCGGCTAGATGAGTTGGAAAAAATAGCAGTTGATTACTTTAATAATCTATATAAACAAGGAGAGGAGAGTGATGAGCAAATAACGGATTATTTAAATAAAAATACAAGTTTAGGGAAATTCACAGACGAGCACAGGAGAATATTAAGTGAACCTGTTACAATATGTGAAATTATAGAAGCTTTAAGAAGACAAAGTGCCTGGCCCAGATGGCCTACCAGCTGAATTTTATTGGATATTTGAAGATCAAATTTCCATTAGATTTTAGGAGCTTATAACAAATATTGGAGAGACCGGCATTGTCCCAGATTCGTTGAATAGTGCCATTATAATATTAATTCCAAAAGATCAGGAGAAATCAGAATGGATTAGTAACTATAGACCAATTTCGTTGCTGAATGCTGATTATAAATTTTTTGCAAGCATTTTAGCAGAAAGATTTTAAAAAGTTTTAAAACAAATTATCAATAGAGATCAAGCGGGCTTTCTTCCCAAGAGACAGTTAAGGGAAAACTTGAGAACATTAATCAATGCCTTAGAATATTATGAAGCACACCCAGAAAAACCAGTGGCTCTGATGTTTATGGATGCAGCGAAGGCATTTGATAATCTTTCCTGGAAGTTTTTATTACTTAAACTAAAGATGCATAACCCGGGAGATAATTTTAGAACAATGATTGAAGCTATATATAGGAAACAGTGTGCTAGGTTAGTGGTTAATGGGGATGTTTCTCAAGAATTAAAAATAGAAAAAGGTACCAGACAAGGCTGCCCTCTCTCACCTCTGCTTTTCATTTTTGCATTGGAAACCCTTTTGTGAATTGATAAGGAAAGATCAGGAAATTGAAGGTCTTAAGTGTAAGGGCCAAGTGTATAAACTTTGCACATATGCAGATGATGTTATGTTTATTTTGGAAAACCCAGAGAGTTTATTACGTAGACTTCTAGCAAAAATTGATGAGTATGGTGAAGTGGCAGGATTTAAAATCAGCCTTCAGAAAACTAAATTAATTACTAAAAATAGTTCTAAAGAATTAGATCTAGATTTCAATCTCTTTTTAATATCTCAGTGGTTAAGAAAACAAAATATTTAGGAGTAATTTGCTCAAATAGAGTGAGCTTGTTAATTGAAGATAATTATAAAAAATGGTTAAATAAAGTTAGAGAAGACTTAAATAAGTGGAAAGATTTAAAATTATCATGGTTGGGTAAAACAGCTGCCATTAAAATGAATATCCTTCCCAAATTTCTGTTCTTGGCACAAACAATTCCACTGTTAAATGAGAGAGCCAGTCTATATAATGAGGTTAATAAGATTACGAAACAATTCATTTGGCATCCTAAGAAACCTAGGGTGAAATGGAAGGTACTTCAGGATAGAAAAGAAAGAGGGGGAGTTGGCCTCCCAAATTGGGAGATGTATGGTAAAGCTGTGGCCCTAGTTTGGATATGGGACTGGATAAAATTAGATAATCCAAAAGTATTAGCTTTGGAAGGCCATGATCTCTGTATGGGCTGGCATGCTTATGTATGGTACAACAAGCAAAAAATACATTCTAATTTTTCGGCATATCTCTTAAGAGCCGCCCTTATGAGAACTTGGCTAAACATCAAGGAAAAGTTTTATACAAAAATTCCAAAGTGGGTATCACCATTGGAGGCCTTCATTAAGCCATCTCTGTTAACTCAAAATAAAGTACTAAGTTATGAGTCACTATTAGATAGAGAGGAGAACATTAAATAGGAAACCCAATTAAAAATGAAGAGGGAATTCAATTAACTTGGTGGGAGAACATTCAACTTCATACTAGATATAAAGAGGATAAAAAGAGTGGATTTAGCAAAAGACCAAATGAATTAGATGAAATATGGTTAAATAATGATTTTAATTTAATAAAGAAATTTTATAATATAATTCTGAAATATGAAATACAGGATGAAGAAATTAAACAAGTTATGATAAAATGGATGGAGGATTTTGGATATAGCATCAACACTGATAAATGGTCAAAAATTTGGAAATCTATAAAATTCCTGAAGGTGGTAACTTATAAGGAAAACATTTATAAATTATGATACCTGGCACTGTCTTGTGAGGGTGCCTGGCCAGCTGGGGCCTCCAGTTTGGCTTCTGCCTGCTGACTTTGATGTGAGTCATCTCCCCCCACCCCATGCAGGTGTGCCTGCTGTGCACAACCAGGACAGACCCTAGCTTCACCCACATGGTTCAGGACCTCCTCTCCGGGGGAGGCGCCAGCAGCAGGGAGAGAGTGTGAGATGCGACAGCAGGGCCACAAGGTGGGCCAGCTCCCAACCATGGCAGCTGTCCCAGCTGGCTGGCCAACCCTGTGGACCCTGGGGGCGGGGGGACTGAATGCAACAGAGTCCTGCTCTGCACGGGGAGGGCCCCCGGCACTCCACCACATGCTCTGCTCAGAGGAAACAGCCACCAAAACAGCACCCCATGCACTGCCCCTCTGTAGCTGCTCCCGCACAGGAAGAGCCTCGCAGCTGCCGCCCACCTAAGAGGCACCTCTGTGCAACCGGGTGCACGCCATCACAGTGAGCTGAGTGACGAGAGCAACTCAGGGCAGGCCAGGAGCATGAGTGGCAGGGGATGGGGGCAGGGAGCATGGCTGACGCCACCTCTTCATTGGGGACAGAGTCAGGGGCATTTGAAGGGGCCTTTGATGTAAGTCAGGGGGCCTGCCTCCAAATGCCCCACTCTAGCTACGGTCCTTGTTTGTAAACAGAGCAAAAAGCTGGGGTTTAAAGGGACTTAGAGTTTACAAACAAGGACTTAGAGTCCCTTTAAACACCTGTTTTCTGTTCCCTGTGAAAGCTACCAAAAAAAAACTGCTGGGCAGCTGTTTCAGACTGTCTTGTGCAGTCCCTTTAAACTGCAGTCCCTTTAAACAAGGTTTGCAGAAAGCCAAAAAACAGCTGAGTGATGGGGAGCAGCCTGTTTTCCTTGATCAGCTATTTTGGGCTGTCTTGTGCAGTCCTTTTAAACTTAAACTGTGGTCCCTTTCAACAATGTTTGTGTGGTCACAAACCAGCTCTGTTCATGGTTTAGCCACAAACCAATATGAACCTCATTTTTCCAATACATGCCCATCCCTACTACGGAGGCAAACCTTGATGCTTTCTTTTATACATATATACATATGCCATAAACTCAGCAAAACTGAAACAACCAAGGATGGTACCTCTTTTGTAAGTGTAATGTATTTTTTTTCCTGCCAGGTGGAAGGTGTGAATGACAGATGGGGGAGATAAGGGGAGGAGATGAGGGGAAAGTTGTTAGCCGAATTGCTTTAATTTATGTTTAGCAATCAGCAAAATACACGGGTTCTTGCCAACTATACCAGGGTCCCACCCCTCCCGGAAGTTCTCAAGGAAAGAGGCACGTAAGGCAGATATCAAATTAAATGTTGTTTACTTAATGATGTGTCTCAAGCATACCAAAAACGTAACCACACACACACTCACACAGGCCTAAGAAACAAAGACAGAAAGTAGCACGTTTGCATGAGCAGGAATTCATTGTTGGGGAAGCAGTGCCTTACCTTAGATGAGTTGCCCGAACGATGGAAGAAGTGGATGGGGAGAAAATTAGAAAGGCTATGGGGACACGAGGCTCGAACCTGCGAGACCACGTGGTTCTCCTGGATCATGAGTCCAGAGAGAGAGGATTAAAGATGGAGGCAAGGGTTGGGGACAGCAAGCTGGACTGAAGAGGTATTTGAAAGCTGACAGGGGACGATGGCTCAAGAGACCAAATGCCTCTGCTCAAGGTGTCTTTTATTAGGTGGTCTTGGGGTGGGCTGCACATACCACATCCCACTAACACACCTACTAGGCGGTCCGTCCCTCTTGGACCCTTCCATAGGTTAAAGGTGGACAAAAGGAGGAGGGCAAGGGGATGGACAATATTGCAAAACTATGATCTCACCAGGAAGTGGACTTTGGACCGGGGTCTGATGACTCACCTGGCCACATCTATTGTTAGTCAATGACTTTGGCTGACTGGGTGATGGCCCGAACATTAGTTGCTAAGCAACTGCATTAGCATAACTATGCAAGTACGTTGGAGGGGGCAGGGGTTGACCAGCGTGCTGAAACAGAGAGAGAGAAACCTCATGGCAAGAGGAATCCTTTGTCTCTGTCCCAGGTGAACTGTCTAGGGTGTCAGCCTCCTGGCATGGGCTGGAGCTGGCTCCTATCATGAAGAAAGCACATGGCCCTTCCATTACGGGCAGCCCAAAGTTCAGGCTTATGAATATCACAATCCATAAGAGCACTAGCAGTGCCTTGCTGGCCAACAAGGTCACAGAAAAACAGTCTGAAAATGGATGTGCATAAAATATTCAAAATACAATTTAGAACAGTTGTCCTAATACTCTTAAATAAAAACACTCGACAGCAGTATGTGTGTTAGCTACTTTATCTACATCAGTTAAACATCCCTGAATTACCGTGAGTTGGTGCTAACAAGCATCCTACTGCAGCTACCAGCATTTTGGGCAAGGATATGGTGCAGTTTGCAATTTACAATCAAATTGATCACACATTTCTTTCGGGGGTAGGCGCTCTTCTAATTTAAAAAGATTATTTATTGAAATTCATTGGATATCACTGTTAACTGACCTCACAAACAGTTATTGAGATTTTTCAACAACTGAATCACATTTCTGCACAACTTGAACACCTCAGTCATAGTCTCAGAGCTCCTATGCAGGAGACTTTAAATTTTGTCCCTTCAAAAGGCTTACAGGGCAATATACTAAATAATTCTGAGAAGAACATAATCTCTTTATTCCAGAAGCTTCGGTCTACTAAGCTTATAGATGAAGAGAAACCTGAGCAGAAATCTGGCAGTGGAATGGCATATTGATCACTAAACAACCAGATAGCAATATATGTTCCAGAAAATGACCTAAACCATGGTTGCTGGCAAAATGGGGGCAATACCATATATCCTATCAGTCAGCTCTTGAAAACAGAGCTTCACCTTATAAATTTTACTAAAGTTGAAAAGCTGGCGAATTTGTGGTCAGGGGTGACACTGCTTCTCATTTTTTTTCCAACCAACTATTGCACAAATGTTATTAAAATGTGCAAATTTCTCTCACTGTTTGAAATTACAGTCACCAGAGTTTGTTGATGAGGCTGTCCATCCATTAATACAAAGCACAGGTGATAGGACATCTACTGGTGGTAGCTCAGGAACAGTTACCTCCAATAGAATCCTTACTGACTTGTCAAGATCTTTAAGACTACTCCATGCGTTACCTCATAAAATTGAAAAAGGTCCAGCAAAATTAAAATCCATTCTTATTACACCAAATTAAAATCTGTTCATATTACACCAAATGGAGAGGTAAGTTCAATAGAGAGTTCAACCAGGAAAATGGTCAGCAATAAAAGAGCAGTAAGAAGAATGGCTCAAACATCCTCTTACTCTTCAATGAGAAACATCTCCCAAAATACAGAGAACCAGCAGACTATTGATGAAACTAGGCAAATCCAGCAATCAGGTTTAGATCTCCACAAAGCAGAATCTACAGTATCCCTGACACCATGTGATTCAGTGGACTGGACTGCCTTCCACCATGAGATAAAATCTGAATTACTCTCTTGGTTATCATCAAGGAGAAATGTCAATGGCTGATAATGTGCTAGATCCTGTCCACAGTGTAAAAGGACACCATAACCCACAGAATAAAACAAAACCTACCATGAGTTCCATGAAGATGTTGCCATCTGAGAAAGCTGCTGCATATCTTCAAATGTTAGAACCAATCGACTTGTCATGACTGAGATGGATCAAAGATGGTATTCTCTGCAACATGACTATGATGATGGAAACCTTGTGATCCAGCAGCCTGGATTGTATTTCAGCTATTGCCATTTACACTTCTTCATCACCAGCTGCCCAAACAAGATGTCTGACCCAAAAGTAGAGATTTTTGTGAATCAGTCTTCTAAGAAACAAATTTTGTTCACATTGTGCAGCTGTGACAAGACAGCCAGTAGGATGTACCATGATCTCTTCCAGGTATTTCTGATTGAGCTGAAAAAGGGAAATGGAATAGCAGTGGACAGAAGTGAATGTCAAACAGTTTGAATATTGGACATATTTTTTCCCCCTCAAACAATGCTGTAGGAGCTTTCAAGTACAATGGTGAAGACTGGGGATATCCCTTGTTCAAGACAGTATCTCAGAATGGTCTTTAGCTAAACAATGAACAGCTTGTTGTCTTGTAGGTGTACCACATCCAGCCTCTCTTGGAGGGACTACACAATACTCAATTCTCATGCGGAAGTTGTTTCAGTTGCCATTATTTTTACAGAATAGGCTTTTGCTGCAAACATCCCTGATAAAAGGTACTCTTCTGGAATTGGGGGGGGGGGGGGGGGGGGAGATTCAACAAGAGACTGAATTGTCATTACAAGCAGAGTGGGACCAGAGGCATTTCCCAGTACAATGCCCTGATGCCTCCTATTCCATTTGCTGGGCCACTGACTTCAGGTGGAGGGACCTGCTTTTATTGCTGTTTGATCTGCAAATATAACCAACATATTGCCCATTTCCTCCTCCTCTTCACCATGTCCACAGGCAAACAGATACTTTGACTGTCTGACTGGACCATACAGCCATGACCCCAGCCCAGAGCAGCAAGAAAAACTTGCCAGTTCCAGGCCTGTAGCCAGGATTTTTTAATTAGGGGTCTTTTAAAAAGTCGGGGGGCATTGAAATTCTTCCCCGCTTCTCCTCCAGTGCATTTAAAGGAACCCTTGGAGTGCAAGGTACATGCAGCCTCCCCCTGCTTCTTCTGAAAAATCATGGGACCTTGGGAGGAAGTTGGAGGGCTGGGCCCTGTGAGGCTCCACCACAGCTATGGGCCTGGCCAGCTCAAGCTCTTGATAGGCTGCTGCTGCCAATTTTTTGTTTTCCAAATCCCACTAAGATTTAAATTCCACTAAAATAAGAAGAATCCATTTGCTGCATTTTGCAAATCAATATAATACTGTTGTATTATTTTATTATAATTTTGTATAAATTAATACCTTTACCTTTTAATTTTTGAAATATATTTTTTTATATTCAGCTGTATTAAATTCTGATGTTAAATAAAATGAAACAACAAGATATAATAACCAAGCAATAAAGTTATTTCATGAAAATGTTAACAGATTAAGAACACCATAATATGATTAATTCATTACTAACAGTATTGTTTACTGTAGGCCATAATATGCAATGCACTGGGAATTGGTGACCAGCTTTCTCAACTGCTTTTTAACCCCACAAAGCAATCACAGAGTAAAATAGAAATCCTAGGTGATCTGATCGCAGATACCAAAATTAATGTACTATTTAGCCTTTATGTTGGTGCTGTAGGGAATTATCCAGTCCCAATCAAAATGTGAGCTCTGCCAGGTCTCCACACATTGAACACCACAGGCATTAGGCATCCTTTTATTCTGGTATGCACTTTAATCCTTCTGAAGTAGTGTATGCATGAAAAGACACTGTAGCTGCTGGTGGCATTAACTTGTGAAGCATAACATTTCATGGCAAGGGAAGTTGCACATCCAATTCTCCCCTTTGCATGTAGCCATGAATGTCTGCACCAGCTCTTCTGTCCTGTTTTAGCATAGACCCAAGCCACATCTTTGTAGATTCAGGATTCTGCAGGTTCCAAGTCATTGACAAATCATAACATATTTGTACATCCTTTCCGTGATGTGTATATATTGAGCCATCGAATACACAGTTTCCTCAGTTCAAGTTTAAATATTGAATATGTTGTAGAATCATTTAAATGTAAATGTAGTGGACTCATTTTAGATGCCTCTGTCTGAATCTTAATCAAAATAAGCAGGAAAATAGCAGACAGGTGTGATCTGTCCAGTTCAGTAAATATTTGATGTAACATTTGGCATTTGAATTGACTGAATTATGGAACACTGTTTTGTTTGGAAAGCAACGGTGGATTAGTTCCTTTGAAGTCCCCCCCCCCCCTTTCAGGTTGTTAAATATTTGATTAAAAAGGACTGTAATTGCTAACTTACATAATAGTCCTTGGAAGCATGTAAAGAGTCTTTCAGTACTAATGACTGAATAAAATATGCCTTTTTGCAAGCTGAAATTGCATATTACTCTATAACTTGCAAGTCATTAGAAAATTATTTTGTAAAAGTAGCTTTACTTTAGCTTTGTTATTATAAATTCATATTTCTCTCCACTCATTTAAATATCTAAACAAAATTATTTCCCAATGCACTTTATATGGGATTATTTGATTAAAATATTTTGATCCACTGAAATTCAATTTGGACAGTAATTCCAGGCTTGGTTAGAAATTTCATCATATTAAACATCATTTTTTAAAGATAGCTGTAAATACTAAGAGTACTGAAATGGGGTGTTTTTCCCTCCTAATGCTAGAATGTATATCAGTAATATCTAGATATAATTTAAAATATAATTTGTTGCCAAATGCAATACTACATCAGGTTGCTGTGTAGTAAGAACTCTATAACATTGGATATGGCTTTCAAAAAGCATGGAAAAGGTGGTTAAACTATAATGTAGTCAATTAAAAAATGTGACTTCCTTTAGTCATTGACAAAAATTAGAGTATCTCCTAATTGTAGGTTCCTTCCCTTTTTTCTGCATACTGTCATTGTGATACTATGTTTTATTTTTAATGCAATTATTTAGTCATTCTTGGGCAACTAACAACTCCCCCCCCCCATTTTAAAAGTATTTCAATTCTTTCCTTCATACTATATAGGGACTTGAGGCAGCTTGAAAAAATGCACAACAAAACATATACAACACATAAAATATTGTAAACTCATAACTAAATTAGTAACACTAAAATACCAAAACCAAAAAGCACCCTTCAAAAGGAGTCTATCCAAGGAAACAATATATTTTTATCTCACCCTTTCCCCATTGAGCTCAGGGCAATATACATCATTTGACACAGGTTCAGCTAAAAGTGACTGACCCAAGGTCACCCTCACTAGTTTCATGGTTGAACAGGGCATTTAAACACAGGTCTCCAAGTCCTGGTCTGGTAAATCAAATATTGGCTCTCATCCCTGACACCAATGTTACTACCAAATTGCCTTCTTTTATTTCTGCCACCACCATCTGCAGTACTCTTATTCCTCACCCTGCAGGTGAAGAGAGAGAGAGAGAGAGAGAGAGAGAACTCTGCATTCATTAAGAAACATTAATGTTTTTGTCCAGTTCCTGACTGCTCATTCATAGTGATGAATCTCACAATATTTTCAATGTATACTACATAAAATATGTATTTTGCATCATAATATTTCTTTGAAATAGTTAATGCATCATTTCTGGGGGGGTTGCCTGCTAGCTACTTGGAAAATGAATAGTAGTCTTCAGACAGAAAGAATGCTTCAGTATATGATGTCAAACAGGATAACATTCTTAGTAGCCACCAATCATTTCTCGATATACTACTTTAGGTGATATATCCTTAAGAAGCTAAATTCTTAACAGAGAATATCAGTGATAGTATCAAACCTTCTTGAAAACTGAGGAAGAGCAAACTTCACATTTTTCTTGTCTGTGCCCTTCTAGCCTGATATAACCTGCCCTCCTGCAGCATGCTGATGCCCCAAATCAGCCCCTTAATACAATTATTTTCTCTATATCATGCCTATCATTGCTGAACTGAGAAAGAGCATGCATGCAACTGCTATGCTACTCAGTATCGTTTATCTTCTTAGAAACAGCTGTAGCAAAGAAACAGACAGAAATGCAATTTGGCACTCAGTTGCTACCCATACTAGGAAAAGTGGTGTCTGGCAAAGGCATACCTCTTGCAGTGGATGTTGACAGTCACCAGGATGGATGGATGGATGCCATTGCCATGTATTCTGCCACTCTGCTCTGGATGATCTGAAGCCTTCCTCCAAAAGAGCTGGTTGTGTTGGAGAAAAGCTCCTTAAGCTACAGAAAAGCTTCATACTTTCCTAAGCAGAGTTGTCACATGCATGCCAACATATTTTAATAGATATACTTTTAAATAAATCTCAAACATACAACAGAGAAGGATGAAATGGTGTGTCACGCCCCGCCGCATCATCCCCGGGCGGCACGCCTGTCACCGTGGCTTGTTTGGCAGGGGGAGGGGGTTGCCGCCCTTGGAAGTGGGAATGCAGGGACAGCTTGGGCCTCAGAATTGCAGGGGGTGTGGGTTAACAGCACCCTGGCTCACCCTCCTGCCCCTGGGAGCAAAGACCCACTTCGTCTCGGGCATTGTCTGACTTCTCTCTGAGAGCCCTTCGACAGCTCTCTCTCTCTGACCGCTCACTTTTCTCCTCAGGATCCTCCTCCCTGGCCCGGCTGAAAGCCCTGTCTTTTATTCCCTCTTCCCCTGTGCAGCCCTTCCTCCTCCAAACCCCGCCCCCCTTGAAATGTGTTGATGTGCAGCCGCTCCTCCCCTGGCCGCGGTGCCGCTAACCCGCCCTGGGCCGCGGTGGTCTTCACCTGTCTGCCTGCTCCTTCCCCGGCCTCCTCTGAGCACTCTGGGGCCAGCACTGTGCTCTCCGGCCAGCCGCCTCACCCCTGAGATGCTGGCGTGGCCATAGGTGCCATGTCTGGATGCGGGCTCCGAGTTCGGTTGTGGGCGTGCCCCGTTCCCAGTGGGTGTGGGGCACAAGGCTCCCATCCGATGCCGCCGCAATCTCTGGCGGCCCCGTCGACCAGCACCCCTCCTTCCCCGGGCTGGTAGGTGCTGGCTGCTTCTGCAGCACGACTCAGCTGCATGCCCGGGGGTTCCATCGGTGTGGCTGGGGTGGGGGGAGCAGACCTCGGGGGGTGAAAGTCCCGGGACGGGACATGGTGGATGTTACTTAGAACATGGAAACTATGACTTAGTGTTAGCTGCCTCATTCTGGGTCTAAGCCAGCCTTGGTAGTTATGAATTCTGACCAACAGGTCAATTTTGAGAGAGTAAAAAATGTACATTCTAAAAAAATTAGGAAATGATCTCCTTGAGAAAAGATAGTAATGTAGAGGAGTCCAGATTTCAGCTACACCCCAAGCCTAGGCTTACCATAGACCAGCTCTTCAAGTGAAATTACAGGGAATAGGGAAGTTACAGGGAAAAGGGTGAAATGCAGTGTTGAAGCTTCACGCCATTGTATGGATGAATTGCCTTAGAATGTGCCCTTTGCTTCAGGTTCTGCCCCCCCTCAATCAAATAACTGGTTCATATGTTGGAAGTTGAGCATAGACTCAACTCATTTTACTAGCAGACCTCACTGTTGCATTTCAGGTTACTTTTTTTTTTTTTTAAGTACTACCTATTTTAAATGCCTAACTTGAACTAGATACAATCAGTTAGGTCCCTGAGAATTTCTTTTGAAAATTGTGTTGATCAAGCACAAAATAGAAAAGCTTCCAGATCATGTTCTGACAGATTCTCATCCCAAAGCCCCTGTAATGAATTGGAATCTCTCCATTAACTTCAGTAGGTTTGGCTCAGTTCTCAAATATTGATTGCACTTTGGTGACAAATCAAAGAAAGCATTTTATTTTTTCAATCACAAAATCAAAGCTGACCCTGTAAATAGAACACTTGATTAAATGATGCTGTTTATTTATTTATTTAATTTATTTATTTATTTGTTTCAATTTATACCCCGCCTAGCCAGCGGGCCGGCTCTAGGCGGCTGACAACATAAAATCACTCTGTACAAGTTAAAACATAGAATAAAATAGATTCATTTAAAATTATAACAACATTCTAACAACATTATATAGAGTCAAGTCTGGAAAACTATAACTGCACTCTCATGATGGTTTTAATGTCAACTTAGTTTATCACTGTAGTGCATCTTTGCCCAGTACCCAAATGAAGACTCAAGTCAACAGTGTGGGCTGAACTAGTTTATTTAAATTTATTCAAATCTGCTGATCTAAATCATCAATTAATTATGCTAATATTTAATTGAGTATGGGCTGCACTAGGAAGCCTCTCCATGGCTGCCTTTGTTCTGGCAATTCCACCCTGGTTCCACACTCGGCCAGCAGCAACTGCCAGCCTTGTTTATCCTTGCCATGGAGTCTTGAGAGGCCCCAGCCCACTAACCTGATGCAGTTAAGCCACTACCAGGTTCGGGAAGATGTTGTTCAGTACTAAAAGCACTCTTTCCCAAGCCCCATCCTGCTGTCTAGCAAGTAATGGCCTGTTCAGGACATGCCCTCCATCAGGCCTTTCTTTTTAAAAGCCTCCCTGGGGCTTCCTCTGCCTGTCTGCTGAAGTGGGCGAACAGGAAAAGCCCTGCAGAGCCCCCTCTGCCCTATCCCTAGCTTGTGCATATGCAGCATCTTAACTATGTTGGGTAGTAGAATACCCTTATAATAATTATAAAGTTAAGGAAGATTGAATCATCCTTGGGTGGTGGGTTTGTGCAAGATATTTAAACTTACTTTGGGTCTTTTCCCTACCCACAGGAAGCACATCAGGGTATTTTGCCAACCTTTCAAGGTTGAAATGGAAATTTTTATTAGGATTGTGTGAAAAAAAGAAGATAAATTTGGGAAGAATGAATGATTTAATGAGATTGAATCTTTCTGTCCAATTTAAATTTAGTTTGTTCCATTCAATGATGGTCACCATCAGATCTTTATGCATACAATGATAATTAAGTTTTAAGAGAGCTAAAAGGTCCAGAGGTATCTTGATTTTTAGCCTGGTTGTGGGGAAAGTACATAAAGCTTTAATAACTGACATAAGTCTTTGACCGAAGTCCATTGAGTGCAATAAAGAAAATATATAAAGGAATTCCAACAAATCAAATGCCTTCTCCACATCTAGAGAGAGGAAAATTGCAGGGGGTTGTTTTTTTTTTTCCTTTACAGTGATTAAGAAGATTGATAGCTTTAAAGGTGTTATCTGCTAAATCTCTATTTGAGATAAATCCCACTTGGTTCAGTTGTATGTATGTTGAAATGACTGTGTTGAGAACTTTTGCCAGGGTAGAGATGAATATTTTTAGTTCTTGGTTTAAGAGAAATAGGATGGTAGGAGACTGGGGATAAGGGATCTTTGCCTTTCTTTGGTAGCACTATCGTTGAAGCTTGTTGCCAACAGGGGGTAAATTGCCCTAATCCAAAATATAATTGCAGGTGGAGGTTAAGGGGACCACCAGGCAAGGTGCAAAGAATTTGTTGAACTCAGAGGGGAAGCCATCTGGTCCATGCATTTTGTTGTTTTTAAGTGTTTTGATTGTGCCCAGAATGTCCTGTTCTGAGAATGGTTTGTCTAGAAAAAAGCTGTGAGCATCCTGTAGAGAAAGGGGTAGGAGATGATCTTGAAAGAATGAATGAAAAGAAGCTGGGTGAGGATTTTTGGAGGAATATAGAGTTTTATAGTACTCTTAAAAGACTGGGAAGATTCTGTGTCTGTATGGATGATTCCCTGAGTGCTTTTAATAGAAGTATTTTTCCTAGAAGCCATTTGTTCTTTTACTTTGTGAGCCAGGAGATTCAGGGATTGAGGTGTTTTTAGCCAATATTTTTATTTGGTGCACACTAGCTGTTTTTTTTAATTTTAAAGGTTTCCCATAATGCCAAATTTTTGCATTCATGTAGAAGTTGTTGGTAATTTTTTTTTGTTACCTCTTTTTTTCTGAAGAAGTTCTGGAGTTTGTATTATATCACTAATAGTGAGTTACAATTTCTGTCTTTGTCTTTTCAGATGCAAAGCCTTCAAGATCAAGATACCTCTGAGAACTTGCTTCAAGGCATCCCACCAAATAGAAGGTGACACTGTTTTGATTGTTTTTAGCAAAATAGTTTTTGACGTTGTGTTCAATTTCAGTTTGTATACATGAGTCAGACAATAAAGAAGTGTTTAAGGACAATTGTGTGTTTGTGCCTGTTGGTTCAGATGAGGTTGAGCAGTCTTATCAGAAGTGATCTGACCATTGGGAGGATTCTATGGATGATGAGAGTATCCTGTCATGTAGGGAGGATGAAACCAATACAAGATCTGTTCTGGTGTACACATTATGATGTGCTGAAATGTATGTATAATCCTTTACAGTTGGGTGTTGCAGGCACCAGGTATCTGTGTTTTGGAGAAGGCTAGCTAGGCCAATGAAGCAGTTTTTTGGCCAGTTTCATGTGGTGACTGTGATTTGACCTATCCTGTTCCAATCAGGAAATTAAAGTCACCCCCTAATATTTATCTTCATCAGCAAAGGTTTTTAGTTTAGCCAGGGTTGTCTTGTATGAAGAGCAATGAGCCATTGTTGGGAGCATATAGCAAGACCAATGTAACTGGGTGATTGTCTAAAAGATCAAGAAAAGGAATCTACCTTGAGAGTCACTGAGTTTTGTATGAAATGTGAAGCAGATGGTATTTATTTATTTATTTATATATACTTATTATCCCACCCTCCTGGCCAAGGCCAGCTTAGGGAGGCTTACAATTGATAAAATTCAACACATATATAGAGGAAAGAAGGATTGTGAGGTCTGTCACCTTCAAGGTACCTGGAGTCAGGTATTGGAAATGGAATTTGGAAGAACTGAATGCTTGTTGTGTGGATTTTTTGAGGTGAGTTTCTTGTAAAAGAATACCATCAGGATGCAATTTTAACAGATTAGAAAGAATTCTTTTTTATTTAATCACATTGTTGAGTCCCTGGACATTGGAAGAAATTATTTTGAGTGTTAAACATCTTGTAAATGCACTAACAAAACAATTGGAGACAATTTGTGCTGAGAGAGAAAATACATTATGAGATGTAAAAGTCTTTTGTCAGTATCAGTTCAAAGAGGTTGATGGGCCTGTAAGTCCTGAGAAGAACAGTAGGTGGAAGTGTAATCAGAACCAATCAAGTAATAGATGTTGTGAGAGACAGGCAATAACTCAATATGTGGGGAAGATGTTAGTAGTAACAAAATAGTAGGTCAGTTAAGGTTCCAACCTTTCCCAATAGTGCTAGTGATGAGCGGAGAAAAAGGGGTATAATGTGCAATGAGTTATGCTTGTCCCAAGTTCCACCATCCCTTACATTCTTCAATTGTCACAACATTCAAATATTTATATAAACCATGAGTGTAGATAGCAATACCAATTAATTAATTCAGTTACCAATGGATCAAATATATCAATTAATTATTTCAGTTCTTGAATAGATGAATAGATACATGTTAAAAGATCAAGAGTTTGTAAAGAGAACAAGCTCAGAAATTAAAGATTTTTTTCAGATAAATACACAACCAGATACACCTATTAACAGTTTGGGATGCGTTCAAGGCTTATGCTAGAGGGAAAATAATTAGTCATACAGCGTGGAAGAGGAAACAAGAGAGGAAAGAATATGAGTCTCTAGTGACTCAAACTAAGTTAGAAGAAGAAAAGATGAAAACTCCTGTGAGGGAAGTAGCTAGTAGAGGGAGGTTGAGAGTCATATAGCATAAAATAAATCTATTATTAAATAAAGAAATCGCAAAAAAATTGAATATAACAAAAAAAAATTTGAGAATGCAAATAGACCATCAAGGTGGCTGGCATATAAATTGAGAAAGGAAAAAGCTAAAAGATCCATAATCGCATTAAAAAATGATGAAGGAAACTAAATGGCTTATGTCTGACTTAAAGGAAATAGTTGAAAAGTATTATAGTAAATTGTATGAAAAAGGGGAAGAAATGGAGGAACAAATAGAAGAATATTTTTCAAAACATAAGGTATTAAACAAATTTACTAATTCGCAAAAGGGAATGTTGAATGACCCAACCTCAATGTGTGAAATTGTGGAGGCTTTTAGAAGACAAAAAAGAAATAAGGCTCCAGGACCAGACGGTCTTCCATCTGAGTTTTATTTAGCCTTTGAAGAACAACTCTCCCCTACTCCCCTATAAAGAATGTTGGAGATAAAGGTATTATGCCAGAATCATGGAAGCAAGCTTTCATTTCTTTAATTCCTAAAAGTCTAAACACAGAAGACTTAATTAGTAACTATAGACCAATATCATTATTAAATGTGGATTAAATTTTTGCTAGTATATTAGCTGAGAGACTGAAAAAAGTATTATTACAGATAATAAGGAGCAAACAGGGTTTTTGCCGCAGAGACAGATGAGAGATAACCTAAGAACTTTAATTAACATGTTGGAATACTATGAATCTCATCCAGATAAGTCAGTAATATTGATGTTCATGGATGCAGAAAAAGCTTTTGACAATTTGGCCTGGAATTTTCTAAAATGGAAATTGAAAGAATATGATGCGGGTGATCGGTTTCAATTAATGATAAATGCTATATATAATAATCAGAAGGCTAAGGTGAGTGTTAATGGTGATATGACAGGAGAGATAGTAATTGAAAAAGCACTAGGCAAGGTTGTCCATTGTCTCCCCTTTTATTTATCTTCGCATTAGAAACTCTTAATGACCAGGTCAGACTAGATAATCAGATAAAGGGACTCAAATGTAGAGGACAAGAATATAAATTATGTGCATTTGCAGATGATCTGATGTATATAATGGAAGAACCAGAAAACTCCCTCAATCAGCTATTAGGAGTGATAAATCAATATGGGAAGATAGCAGGATTAAAAATAAACTTTAAAAAGACTAAGTTATTAGCAAAGAATTGTGTAAGAGAGAGGGAAATTAAAATTCAAAAAACTTTTAATATAGAAATTGTTAAGAAGGTCAAATATTTGGGTATTGTTTGTTCAAATAGAGCTAGTTCATTAATCAAAGATAATTATCAGAGATTATTGAAGGAAATAAGGGCAGATTTAGAAAAATGGAAGAACTTGAATTTATCTTGGATGGGTAAAATTGCTGCTATAAAAATGAATATTTTGCCAAAATTTATATTTCTAGCTCAAAATATACCTCTATTAAATGATAATGCACCTTTTTACCGGGACATTAATAGAATGACTAGAAACTTTATTTGGTTCTCAAAAAAACCAAGGGTGAAATGGAAATTACTCCAAGATAGAAGAGAGAGAGGAGGATTAGTGGTTCCCTATTGGGAACTATATGGTAAGTCAGTGGCCTTAGTTTCGATTAATGATTGGGTGAAGTTGGAAAATGCAAGAATGCTAGCACTATAATATTTTGCCAAACACCAATTTGCATACACGCATGCATGTTCTCTCGGATGTTTTTCAAGTCTATTTATTTTTGTTTCACCTTCCAAACGCTACTTAGTACACGGACACAGACGCACCTCTTGCTCAATTTTTTTACTCTCATTTTTTTTTCTTTTTTGCCTTATCTCGTCCCCTCTTTTAATGGAGAGTCAGCTCTCCATGGAAAGTTTTTTTAAAATTCTATTCTTTAACCAGTATTGGGAGGGCCTAGGCCCTGACGAACCGTGAGGAGTATAGAGGCAGAGTCATTTAATGGGGCAGAGAATGCAGCTTCCTTGTCAAGGCTGCCAAGGGGCAAGGCGCAGGGCCTTCTGCCGTGACAGCAGTTATGGCACACATTTGCACTCTAGCATCCTGGGTACGCTGGACAACCACAGCTTCTGAGTGCCATCAGTGAATGCAGCCAGGCTCGCAGGCCCAAATTATCCGTAATCGTTATCACGAAGAGATGCCCTCTTAGCTTTTTCACTGAAGCCACCAGCAGTCTGCGGCGTGCCAGTTGAATACCCAGTGCGAGAAGTGCAGACAAGGGGTTCAGAAGTTGCACGGCGTTTTGCAGGTGGGCTAGCCTTCTCTGCGCTCGGCAGAGAAGAGTGCCTGAAAAGCCTCAGTGCTAACGAGCTCCCACTCTGACCGTCCTGGCCTGTCGTTTTTCACATCCTTCCATGTTACAGTGCGATCCACCAAGCCCTCCTCTCTATGCTGAATACCCAAGTCATTTATCCACGGGTCCCTCCTTCTTGTCTATCATTTTTAAGGAATTTTTGTTTTTCAAAACGTCTTCGCTCCCCATCATGCTCCCCTCGTACGTCCATTTGCATACTCATAGACCCCCGCCACCGAGTTCAGCCGAACCTCTTCGGCCCAGTAGTGACATCATCAGTATGCCCCGAAGGTCTGAATGCCCGAATGGCCCAGCCAAACGGGAACAAACCATTTGGACCCGAAGGAAGGGGGGGAGTCAAAAGTCTATTCTTTCACTGTGTTGAGAGGGAACCCCCAGAGGGGTCCCCAAAGTTAAAACGGGTACGCTTGGCAACATCCCCGCGGAGTCATCTGGCCCCAGTTTAAAGAATGAGAGCTTACGCAGTCACAACTCCCGAACCCATTGTTTGCACGGAGTCTATGAGAGACTCATTCTCTCTCACATATACTCCCCAGGGTTTGGCAGGCATGACTGGTAGTCTCGCCATGCCCCAAAGGGTGAATGGATCGATCCAATCTACTCAAGGAAGAGCCTTGCTCCCAACCACCTTTAGTGTTTTTGTGATTGTTTTTACACCTTTTCGAAGGATGCCCTTCAGTAAAGGAAACGTTTATTCTGCTACTGCTTGCTTTATGTGTGCGAGATGTGTTCTTTTGCTTTAACCATCTCTCTTCTTCTCTTCAATTAAGTACACCCACAATGCTTCTTGAAAGCAAGGGAGGGACGCTCCCTTTATGCAAACCGGTCTCCTCCTTCCTGGCTGAACTGACTCGTGCCGAGCCAGAAAGTAACAAAGCAGACCAAGGCATTGTGAGACATGATCAAGGCCCGCGAACTGCCTCTAAAGCCACAATCCGTGAGTCACCGTGTTAAGTTGCTATGTAGGATGCGCCTCCCTCCTGACTACTCCAAGCCATTCCTGCGCATACCAGCACCAGGGACAGCTCTAGTTGTGCAAGAGGGAAGAACAGAGGACTATTTGTATGAATTGTGGTTTTAACCCATGAATTGTGTTTTATTTATGGAGTGTGCCCGCACTAATGAATTGTGCTTTTACCTACCTCCAATGAATTTTGTTTTAACGGATGTATGAAATGCTGCTTCCATGAATTGTTATTTTAATGGTGTTTTTTTAGAGAGTTTTAGATGTTTTAACTGAATGAAATCTCAACCTTAAATGAATTTGCAGCTCCCCATGAATTAGCAGTTGCCTTTTATACCTACCATAAGCTTTGCTTATTTTTATACTGGATTTTAGCCCTCCATGTTTTGATACCATGAATTTCTTTGTGATTTTATATTGCCTGTCCCTCTATGTATATATATGTGTCAATCTATTCCTGTGGCCATGCCATGAATTAGCCCACATGCATAAACCCAAACCAAAGAATTCCTGGATTGCCATGAATCCCTCTGATGAAATACTTAATTGGCCAATATGAAATCCAATGGCCTCATGAATTCTTTGATCACCTACCATGAATTGAGATCACCCATTTATTTTATTGTCATTATCATGAATTACCATATCTGTGTATGTATATGAATTTAGTCCCTTTCCATGAATTTTGCCATTCTCCCATGAATTGATGTGTATCCATAAAGATATGAATTTCTATGTCTCATTAATTTTGCTTGTTTTTATACATTTTAGCCTTTTAAGGAAACTTTTAGTCCCCATGAATTTCTACAGCTTTATTCAATGAATTGCACCCTCTAGATTCTCAGCCATGAATTGCTGTGCCTTATGAATTGTTTATAAAATGAATTAGATGCTCTAGTGATACATGGAGCTACTACCTCATGAATTTCTTGCATGAATTGTCTTTAGCCTTGATGAATTAGTTTGAGAGTATGTATATATTGCAACTCTTTTATGGGCCTCCCTTATCTGCCATGTTAGTGGTGAGATCCTTCCACGAGTAATTCGGCATTTTTGATAGGTTCAGTTTTTTAGTGTGTCCGTCCCCTAACAGACAGAGTAGTAACACCTGGGGCCCAGAAGACCAGACATGACGAGACCAGATGAGTGACCAGACCTCCAGCAGTGCCAGCAACATGTTCCAGCTCCAGATGTGTGACTTCTTTCATCTCACGCCTCCAGAGTCACAAGGGGGGGGGGGAATTGTAAGCCAGCAAAGCATTTTATACACTCTTATGAACTTTGATAACATAAGTTTGACCTTTGGGGTTGGTTCTCTGCCCAAGGTGAAAGCACTCTCTACAGCCATGAGAGGCTCCAGCCCACAGCGGGAGACTTCCTTCAGAGCTCACATTTACATGAGAAATCGACCTACATTTCAAAGAAATCTCTCTTATGAAGAACATAAAAATACATCTCAAAGAACACTCTCATGAAGAACACGAAATGCATTTCAAAGAGCTCTTACATCTACTTCACATGAGAACCACCATTCTGGAGACCAAGACTCCATTTCAAAGAGTCCTTTTCTCCCTACACTGGCCCTCTTTCACACCTGCCCCCAACAATTCCAGTAAAGAGATTAGGTTGCTTGGCAATTAATCGTCGTACATCAAGTGTCCTGGCCGAAGCCATCACAAGACCAGAGATTGGTGCCAAGAAGACTGACCAGTTGGCCCAGGTGTTAGCTCCTGATTAGCATTTTAGTGTTGCAATATTGCCCACTCCTTCCTGCCCCCTCCTAGCTGTGACACTGACCAATAGAAAGACTAGAAAGGACGGACAACCTAGTGGGTGTGACAATGGGATGTGGTCAGCGCAGCCCTCCCAAATGCCACCTGTTAAAAGATCTTGCACAGAAGAAATAGATAGCCTTTTTCTTACACTCACCGACCTCTATCTCCTTGACCAACCTCTTATGTCCAGCTTTCTCTACCCAGTCCCTAGCCTCCATCTTTAATCCCTGGACTGGAGCGTGTGTCTGCAGGTTCAGAGCTTGCTCCCAAGATTTTCTAATCTCCCCTCCTCCATTCTTCTCGTGGAAGAGACTCAACCTCTATCAACCCAGGTAACGTGACTCCCCCTCAACGATACTCCTGCTCATGCAAACATGCTATTTTCTATCTGATTTCCCCTAGACCTTGTATGTATGTGGTTTTTATTATTATTTCTTGTATGCCTGCCTAATATTTTATAGTAAACATCATTTGTAGAAACCGCTTTGCTTCACGCCTATTTACTGAGAACTACCGGGGAGGTGGGACCTTGGTATAGTTGGCAAGAACCCGTTATAGTGCCGATTGCTACACGTAAACCAGAGCAGTCAGGCCAACACACTGACTTCAGCCTGAGACTCCCCCTCTGCAACTGATGGGGTCTCTACCTTATCCAGTGGGTCTTCTTGCGGTATCTGAGGGCTGGACCCAGCTTCCTCAATCTCTTCCTCATCCAAGGAAGTGTTGGTAGGCATTCCCACAACATGCTGTTTGAAGAACATGTCTCATTTGAGAACTGAACAGGTACCACATCTCTGGAGAGTCAAGTGACAGGGCCACTGGCGACAGGAGAGCTGGGGTGCTCTGGCCCAGGAGTCCACACCTGCCTCTCCTGTACCCCCAGGCAATCACTCTGGGTGCTGCCTTGACCTTGCAGGCTCCCTCATCCAACACTAATGGTGGGTGCACATGGAGGCAACCTGAGCCAGCCCCGTCCAGCAGTATGCACCCATGGCATGCAATGGGGCATTATTCCAGGGAGGGTGCTTTTTTGGAAAAAGAGATGCCAGAACTCTCAAGAGGGAAATGATGTCTGTATACTTAGTCTGTATACTTTAGTCTGTATACTTGAAAAGTACTGGAGTTAGGAGGCCGGTGGTAGTGATTTCAGCATAGCAAGTTTATTTCAGGTCCAGATGAAGCAGAAGGAAATGGAGGTCAGGGGGCCTGCTTATATACACAGGTAAGCTGCACCCCAGACATCGCCCAAACAAGGCAGTTGGATAAGGTAATTGAATAAGTTCCAAGGTAATTAAATAAGTTTCAAGGTAATCCCAGGATAATAATTGTATAATCCCAGGGGTGGATAAGTCTCAAGGTAATTAAATAAGGTTCAAGGTAATTGGATAATCACAGATTTAATCACAGAACATAACATCACTAAAATCTCATGAACTTTTAAACATTTTTAAAAGAATTCTGTTGAAGAGATTCTGGAACTCTTAAGAAAACACCGCCCAAGAAAAAAAGCCTGATTCCAGGAGAGTGTACTCATAGCTGACTATGATTCAGAGGAGGGAGGAAAGATACTAGAGAATCTAGAATCTCTGTCCATCTAGAGACTAGAGAATCTCTCTCTCCTCTTCCCTATCTAGAATAAACTCATCATCCTTTTATTAGTTTGCAAATATAAAGTGCCTCCATGTGACTTTTGTTTCCTGCTTGTACACATACACACACACATCATGACCAGATGAGCTCTGCTGCATTAAAGCCTAGAGCACTCTGCTAACCATATATACCAACACTAAGTGCTGGATTTGTTTGTTTAGGCTTTTTTCTTATGGCTCTTGTAAATCTTTCAGAATCTATCAAGGAACTAGCAGACATGTTTGGAGAAAATGAAAGGCTTCAAACAGCAAAGCACAGAGCATTATCACGATAAGGTGCTGGAGAGTACAGGCTTTAGCTCCCGTTACTCTTTGCTCCATTTTGTAAAAAACAAAAACAAACAAAAAACACCCACAATTCCACTTTGCATAGGAAAATGTGAGCCTGGGACCCACTCGGAGGCTTGGTAAACCAATCCAGAGCAACACTGTTCAAGACGTTCTTCTGATTCAAACATATCTGCTAACTACCCCCACCCCCCATCATGGAATTGTTCTGCATTAATGAGTCTCCAGGGTACTGAGGACCTCTGAACTTCTGTGAATGCTTCCAAATGTCATAGTTAATTTTATTTGGATTAATTACCTTCCAAGATAAATGAAAAGGGTACATTCAGGTCGTATTATATGTTTCACATGCACACCCATAATTTAGAATCATTGTGATAGGAATTGTATTAAACTCAGACAGCAAGCAGGTACTGGTCAGGATAAGTTTTACAATAGGCTCATTACAGAGATGTGAGAGAGGCCAGGACTTGAGGCAAGGTGGCAAACATTAAAACATTTGAGACATTAAAAAGCATTTGAAAAAGCATATATATATATATAATTTAAAACAAATGAAACAACATAGATACAAACACAAATAATGTGGGGTAGAACAGGCTAGCATAATCTGAACATACTGGTATGTCGAGAAGTAACTAATCATTGACAGGGAAGAGAAAAGGACATATTAGATAAAATGGTTATACCTGAACATAGAAGATAGGTATCCAGTCCAGGCATTGATTCCATATGGAACCACCAGCAGCTTTGGAGTTGCTTACTATTTCCAACAATGGTTTTGTAGTTCTACCAATTTGCAGTCTGCATGGCAGTGTTGTTCCTATTTAAGGCAAATTGAAACAATTTGTTGGGTGAGCTTTTGTTATATACTGTATGAATTGATTTAAAAAAAAATCAATATCATATTACCTTCCTTTCATCTTCTAGCTCTTAAATCTATTTTTATAAAATCAAATTTGGGAAGCTGTACTGGTATGATAATGAATGAAGCTCCTTATGGCTCTGCTTTTGTTATACAATTGGTGTTTTAAATATGGAAAATACTCAACATATTATTTATCAGTTGTTTATTTATCAAAATATTATAAACAAAAAATGCCCCAGCTGGCTCACAATCATATTGAAAACTATGGTCATAGAATTAAAGGCAGCATGCAATAATAATATACACAATGATCATCTGATTATACAACAAACATTATTTGGAACAAAGTCTCCTTTACCTGGCATAAGAAGGCAAACTAGGATTGGGCAAAGCAGTCGTATGTGGGGATGTCTGAAGCCACTACTGTAAAGGTCTGCCTCAAGTACTATCAACCACATCTCAGAAAATATCGGAGCATGTAGCATACACATATATTGTGTTTCTATAAATGATGGGTAGGTTTACATGGAGTCAGTGGTCTTCAATGTGTCTAACTGGGCCCAGGCCATTTTATGGCAGCACATTTTTTAGGGGGAAACAGAAACCAACAGGAAGTCAGTGAAAATGTAAAACTGGCATTACACATTTTCTCAATTCAATCCAGGCAATAATGAGGCAGTGACATTTTGAATCAGCTGAACTTTTCATATGTAGCCCAATCTATGGTGCATTAAAATCATGCCTAAAGTAACTCTCTAGATTATGATCTATATCAGTTATTGGAAGCAAGAGACATTTTGCATTATTTTTCTAAGCCACTGCAGTTTAGGGAAAACAAAGCTTACAAGAATAATTTCACTGTAGCAGCTTGCAGAGGAGAGCAGCTGAAGCATGTCATTAAAATTAGCTTATATTTCAAACCTTGATATTATATACACTCTCTTCTGCTTCCACCATCACCAAACATATCTTCTTTTGGAAAATCAATTTATTCTCAGTAAAACCAAAAACCATTAGCAAAAACATTTCAATAATTGGAAAACGTTTTTCATGTATTTTCTGCAAAATGCCTTTGATTAGAACTGGGTAAGTTACAAATGGGCAGCAAAAGCGTTTTCACAATAGAAGTCATTAAGGTTGTGTTGAACCAAAGAATGAAATATGGACTAAGTCTTATTAATGAAGCTAAATGAAAAAGTATCTTGAAGATCTTGCTGAATGAAACTGAGGGGTAAAAAGGTGGAATATGCCTGAGGAAATCTTTTTTGTTTCCAAAATAAAATCCCCTTTAATATATAGAAATACTGGGGTGCACAACACAAGTATAGCTTAATGAAAGGCAGAAACAATGACATTTTGGGGGATGAAAGTCTGAAATATATTATGTTCCTTTTCTCATTAATATTTCATTCACATTTATTCCAACCAGCAGCCCTTACCAGGAACTACTAAATATAGTATACCCTTCAGTTAATGGTCCTTTGTGTTGCCATATAAACCATTCTCATTTGAACTGAGCAATCCATATGTAGTTAAAATTAAATTAATAAATTTAATTTAACTTGATATTGCAAAAAAGTATCCTAATTTCATGCAAGAAAAATTATCCTATTTTTACGTAGAACAAACATTTGAATTACCATCACACAATATGGATCAGCAAATATTCCATGTTATGTTTCTTTTTATATCTGTCTATATTCTGTCAATTATTTCAGTCATCTTCTATGATTTCTAAGTCCCCCCTCCTTTCTTTCTCAAAGTTAGTCCTATGGGCCATCAGGGGGCCAAAGGGATCCTGAATGTCAGGAGCTAAGAATACTTCTGTTCTGTGAGAAAACTCACTCTTGCACAGTGGGCTCTTATGGGTACTGAAGAACCAGTGTAACCATGGAACCAACTTACCTATCCATGAGAGCTGCCATCTCTTTTCATTTCAAAGAAAATAGCAAACCTGTGCACCAACAGAATGTGCATACCGATTTCCTGTTTCCATTGGAATACCTGAGGTAGCTTCCTAAAATTCTTCCTAAAATTCTGTGGGCACACTGGTGAACATATGCAGGTTTGAATCAGGGCCAGAGTCCAAATACATTATTTGGGAGGCAAGAATGAATTTCTGCCAATTATTTTTCATCTTTCTAAATAGTGTCTAGCTAGGCTAGGGTTGCTAGTTGATGTGAATCAACTGAAAGTATTCCTTGTTCTATAAGATGTTGGCCTTTACTATACTCTCTATTGTGAGAGTCATTTTGCATAATTATTATTTTCAATGATAATTAACATTTTTAGTTACCAGATGGTGAAAATCAAGGAGAAGCAGATTGTCTGGAGCATAAAATGCACAACAAACTCCATAGTAACTTTATTTTGGACAAGCAAGCATAAGTGCAGATAATTAAACTCAGTAAATACCTTAATTTTAACTACACATCTCCATTAGAGGAATCTCAGAGATAGAAACATTGTCCTATAAGATGCTGCAATCAAATATGAGAATTCATTATTGTGCCTATAGTTTACCAGCACCCTGATCCAGAGTAGAATGAGCTCTCTGGTCTGAGGTCACATGGGCAGTTTGTGGTGATATTGTTGTGGTCTCTTTGCAGATTTGAAGAACAAGATCAGATGATATTTGCCTTCCTTGCCCCAGTCATGGCCATCCCCTTTTGCCCTGCTTCAGAAGCAAAGTAACCAGGCACTGGGAACATTTGGTTTTTCACTTACTTTTCCAGCTGTCTGAACTCCCCTATCATGAACAGAAGCCAGATGGGAAGTCTGAACTAGCAGATCCATTTCCACTGGGCTTTTTTTTTTGGGGGGGGGGGGGGTAGCTGCATGTGTATATGTGCATATGCCTGCCTGTTTTTTTAAGGAAACTGACTGGGCAGTGTTGCAGTGCTGCGGTAATGTGGACTCTTCACCGCCGGACAAGCATGCAGGAAAACCACCACAGGGTGTGCTGTCTGGTCAGTACTTCCCACAACAATTTGAATCAGTGCACTTAGAGACACACCGAGACTGCACCTAACCTTCAGTGTGACTGCAGACTGAATCTCATGTATGTATCTATGACATTTAGCTCTAATTGCTTAAAGCTAATATTGCTTGAAGAAGTGTCCAAGTTATTGTTGCCCATGAATTTTATTATTTTTTTTTGCTAGGGCTGAAATTATTTTTTTGCTAGGACTGAAAAAGTCACAAGTGCATCTGTAACATGAGGCAGTAAATTTTAAATGGTAGCTCATTAGTACATGATGACTTTGTGGACTAATGGTAAAATCCTAAACACAGTTACCCCTTTCTAAGCTCATGGAACTCAGTGCACTTAAAAGGGATAACTATGCTTAAAAATGCATTGTTTTTTTCCCCTCAAATTTGCACATATATGATCCCAAATAATCAAGGGGTGTTGCATATACAGTTCCAGATACACAGATCCAGCAGGCAAGGTACTTTATTGATCTGTTTGTGAGGAAGATATTCCAGAGGGAATTCCACTGAAGATTTTTTCCACACAGAGATCACCTTTGGTGGGTTGCGGTGCAAATATCTGTACATCTTCAAAAACCAGACAATTCTGTTTTCATTCTACTGGTTGGAGCCCTCAAATGTAGAGTAGGATGAAGTCCGCTCATCAGTATGGGGATGTATCAAAATATGGAAAGAATTTGAAATATGAGGAAAGTGTTATGTTTATTTAAATTGATAGACAGATGTGCAAGAAATGCTTCCTACTGCCTCACACCTTTAGGTTACATTTTTTCCCCCAGAGAGTCTTTTCAATCCAGTACTACCACAAATACAGTATACTATCAATTTATATATTTCAAAAGTTCCACAAACGCTCAGGGCAGATTACATTGTTTTCAAGAATGCAGGGGCTTAACCCTGGAGCATTTTGAATTAACCACTGGCTTCCTGCTACTTTGGGGGCTGTTCCCTAGAGGAGAAAACTACAGAAAATCCTTTTGGCCTGGTGAGTCAATTGGTACTGGCAAACCAAACTGTTGGCAGTAGCAAGTACAATAGCCAACTAGTTTTCTTTCTGTGACCAAACAACTGGTCTTCAGCCAGCCTGTCTTCAGACTGCACGCCTGTAGTCTTTCTTCAGGCTATAAAAACATAAGGGAAATGTACAACTGAGTACTGAATTATAAATTATATTTAGGAACTATATAATAAACAAAAAAATATGCAACAAATATAAAATCCATTCTTAAATAAAATCTCAATACTGGCCACCTAAACCAGTGCAAGTAGAAAAACCTCCAAACACTTCCAGAAGTAGAGATTTGATGGGTCTTCACAGAAATGTAAAGGAACTTCTAAGAATGCCCACTGCATCCTTTCTTTTCTAAAGTTCATACATAGACCGAATAATTTAGAAGGTATTCTCAAGATGAGAACATGATTGGATTTTTGCTATTGTTTTAGGACATTATTTTACATTTTTACCTTCCCTGAGTGGAAACTTGTTAATGTGACCAATAGTAGCTGGACTTCTTAATTTCTCTGCCCAGATTCTCTTGCAGAGGCCATCCCCCACTTCCTGGGCTAATGAGTCTTTTCAGGTTTAATTTAAATTGTCAGTTGAATATAATTATCTATATATCTAATAGCAAAGGGGGGCCCCCCTGTGCGGATATCTAAATCCGAGCTAGGGGGCCCTTGGGGGGGAGAGGTTTTCCTACACACAGGGGGCGCTCCCACCATGTGCAGAAAAATCCAAAAAGTTAAAAAAAAACCCTTCAGGGACCATAGAATCCCCCAAAATACCTTTTGAAATGGCCTCAGCTCCAGGCGTCAACTGTGAGGAGATTAGAATGTTCGGGGGAGGGGGGAGGTTCCAACTGTTTCTGTCAGTCAAAGGCAGGGAGTCTAGGGTTGCCAAGTATCCCCCCAGCCACCAGCAGCGGATCCAGATCCAGGCTGGGAAACTCCTGGAGATTTGGGGGTGGAGCCTGGGGAGGACAGGGACCTCAGTGAGGTACAATGCCATAAACTCCCCCCTCCAAAGCATCCATTTTCTCCATGGAAAGTTATCTCTGTAGTCTGGAGATGAGCAGTAACTCCAGGGGATCCCCAGGTCCCATCTGGAGGCTGGCATCCCTAGGCAGCACCCTCTGTGTGACTTGATACCACCTGATTTGCATGACTTAATTAGGCCCAGCTGTTTTGCTACAGTTCATCAGCAGCCACCGTATGAAAGCCATTGTGGTGCAACAGTTCGAGCTTCAGACTGGGATCTGCGAGACCCAGGTTCAGATCCCCATCTTGCAGTGGAAGCTGACTGGGAGATTTTGGACCAGTCACATACTTTCAGCCTAACCAACCTCACAGGGTTGTTGTGCAGATAACAAAGAGGAAATAATAATGTAAGCTGCTTCAGTCCCCATTGTGGAGAAAGACTGTGATTTTCCTAGGTAGAGGCTGCAGGGGAGGGGGGTGGAGATAGAAAGCTGAAGACAGATAAAGGTAGGTTGGCTGTTGGGTGGGAAGGAAATAGGGTTGCCAACTCCAGGTTGGGAAATTCCCAGACATTTGAGAGGTGGAGCCTGGGGAGGGTGGGATTTGAGGTGGGAGGCAGAAAGAGAGAGAAAGAGTGATGAGGTGGGGAGGCAGAAAAACAAAGGGAATGATGACAGGTCAGAAAGAGAGAGGAAGTAACATACATGGAGGAGAGCGAGAGAGTAAGAAAGGGGGGCAGAAGGGAGAAAGAGTGTGAGAGAGGTAGGGGGAGAAGGGAGGAAGCAAAGGTGTGAGGAATGGGATAACTATCCTGCAAGTTTCTTGCAGGTCTCCATTTGTATTATTATAACTGTTAGAAGGAATGGACTGTTGCTTAATGCTAGAACAGACTTTGGACCTCAAGGGAAGGCAGTAGAGTTATTATAAGGATTGAAAGTGTGCTCTCTAAGTTTTCTTTTGTCCACTCCTGCTGCTGTTTCTTTATTACCCAGAATGCTACTCTCAGGAGTTCCTAACTTCTGGTCACTTCCCATCTCTCTTTGGCCCTATCTGCATTTGCTACGTAAAGCTGTTTCATGTTGCTGTGGTGCCGGCTTCCCATTTGGCTCAGTATAAAGCTCTCCTCTGTCAGGAGAGCTTTATAACAACTTGTTAAGGGAGAGCACATGAGAGATGAGGGAGGAGTGGCCTCAGGAAATGGTCACTTCCCACCCACCCCCAAAAAATACAATCTCAGAAAAATGTTCCCCGGTTGCTTTTGAACACAGACAACTGGATTTTCAGCTAACTTGTCTTCTTTGTAACAATTTGAGTATCTCCTTAGAAAAGATGGGCAGGATTCAGCTCCAGTTGTCTCCTTTTTGCTCACAGCTCAAGGGTGGGGAGGAGCAATTGTAGAACCTTAAAACCAAATCCAGATAAGGTGATGAGACACCATAGTGACCTCGGAGTCACCACTAAATGGCAATAAAATGATGCAGACAGCTGATGCTGAGATGAAATAATAGGAGAGTGGATGCGGCATGAAATGTAGCCAGAAATTTGTGAGACGATGTGAGATCATTGGCACAATGGTGCGAAATACCAGTGCAAACTGGACCTTTCTCTGTCCACCATAAGGGCTGGACATGCTCTCTAAAATCTATCTCCTTCCTAGCTTAGATAGCTAGCTAGAAGTTTTTACTCTGCCTTTCCTCACTAGTATGGAGGTCTCTCACAATAAAGAACTTCTGTTTCTTTACTAAGTAACAAGCAAAAGTGTGAACTTATTCCTCATGCAGCCAGACTATAGAATTCCACTGTGCAGAGATATAGCTTTGCTTTCAATAACAACCTGTATACCAAGTTTCTGAATTCCCAATTTTCAGTCTTTTAAGTAACTCTTTTGCCCCATTCATTGTGGAGATGTAAGGGGAAAGGAATGTTCATGTAATGAAAGGGGTAAAATGCATACTTTTTAAAAAAAAAATGTGAAAGTTGAGAATTCAGAAAATCAGATACACTGCTCATTTATTTATTTTTATGCTGTATTTCCAGATAATCAGGGCTCCAAAGTGGTGCACATAAGAACATTAAAACAATTTGAACAATTAAAAACAATGTTTAAAATAATAAAATAATTCAATAAAAACAAATACCAAAACCAAGGAGGAGGGCCAATAACCATTATTGGGGGTAGACCAAATGAAACAAAGAAATCTCCACTCACTGATGGAAGACACTGCTAATGGGAATATCGATGAATCTCCCTGGGGACAAAGTTCCAAAGCTTTGGTGCCACAACTGAGAAAGCCCTTTCACTGGTTATCACCTCAGCCTTGGATGGCAAGGGCAACTGAAGCAGGGCCTCCAAGGATGACTGGAGTGAATGGGTATGTTCATAATGGTATAATGCTGATTGAAAAAAAGCCCTCCCAATAATGTGTATGTGTCGGAGGGGGGGAGCCACCAATGGAGAGTGAAAATGGCTGCCCTGTGGTGGGTGGGCAGGAAAATTCAAAATTTTCATCATACAACAGCCATTCAGGCTTCGCTGTGATCTTTCCCAGATTTAGAAGCAAACAGAGAAAAGCAAGGGAAAGGCCAGGAGGTACATGAATGCACCATGATTCTGTGAGGAAGGAGGGGGAAAACAGGTTCCTGACAGCCTTGAAACCATAGCCAATAATGCTGTGGGTGTTGATGAAGAAAATAGCAAAATGACTAAGGAGTCTCGCAACTTGTTAGCGAACACAACCTTCCAGTTTTCCATTCCAACATGCAAAGCATAATTTTATTGGGACCTCCCCATGGAGAAATATTAATTGTTAATTGGGAGAATGTGAAATTTGTTTTCAAGAAATTTCATGTATTGTAAAAATACCGTATAAGCTAATTAGGGTTGTTCTAGATATTCCTCTATAGAGTGATCAAGCAGTCTTTCGCCAGTAACTTATTTTTTTTTAATGTTTTTTAAAAATGTACACACAGCATTCAAAAACATTGTAAGGACAGAACCAGAGTGGTGTAGGCTAGGATTTGGAAGATCTAGTTTCAAACTCCCACTTTGCCATGGAAGCTGGCTAGGTGATCTTGGGCCAGTCACATACTCTCAGCCCAAACTATCACACAGGGTTGCTGTGAGAATAAAATGGAGGATAGGACAATGATGTAAATCACTTTGGGTCCCCACTGGGGATAAAGGAGGGTTATAGATGAAGTAAATAAATATTTCATTCTGGGGCACATATTTTTGAGCTTCTAATGATATAAAATGGTGTAACTACAACTATAAATAACAGCTTCTCCTAACATATCTATAGCAGCAACCTGCAATTGACATTAATTCTTTTAGAATACTTCTGCAAGTTCTGATTTTCTTGTCTTGTCTGATTTTATCCTCTTTTATCACAGATGAGTCCCCTTCAACTGATGTTACATAATTCACCTGAAATATTTCTTTAGCTTGCCAAATTATGTTTGAAATTCCCCTGGCTAGGGATTAGGTCTGCACTAAAGCCCTTGACTGTCATCTTTGTAATACACACATGTGCTGTATTTTATTTTATACAACCGAAAATGGAAGGATTTCTTGAATGAAGACTTCACTGCAAGTCTACAAGCTACTCAACCCAGCGAGGCTGAAATAATAAATTATAACCAAAAAATGACCCAAGTTTCAAAGTTCTTTAATAACATATTACATTGAGTTAGTTTTGTAGTTGACATGAGACTATGTTTTATATTTTATCATCCAACTTCTGCAGACTGTCATATTTCTCATCTAATTTTTAGGAGGAAGTTGGGCTCATCTGCATATAAAGTAGCAGTTACTGATTGAATATGTAAAATGAAACACTAAATTACGTCCCTACAATATTATGGTATCTCATCGTTTGAGCTATGTAGATTTTTAGACTACTGCTTTGATCTAGAAATTTCCAGTGGACATGGGTTGATGGCCATACCATTCAAACTGATGCAATGCATGATACCAGCAGTATGGGCCTGTGTTAGCCATGAATTACTTGTTTCTCATTATACCAAACACAGTCCACATTCTATATATGATGGGCCCAGGATCTTAATAAGCTTCCTGCTTTTGCTGCCTGCTTGGGATTGCAAAATCAGTATGGGGTAAGAAGGTATTAGGAACACAGTAGGCAACAAAGTATGGTGAGTGGTCTGCATCAGGTTATCTAAGGCAGTGTTTTTCAACCACTGTGTGCCGCGAGATATTGTCAGGTGTGCCACGGGATACCTTATCAAGAGGCGTGGGGGAGGAAAGGCAGGGGGGGTAATATATATTGCCCATGCACCTGGGGATCCTGTTTGCATGCTCCATGCTGGGGAGGCCAACTTTACCCAACCCCCGAGGTCTCATTCACACAATGCACAGCAACAACCCAGCTTTGCAAGGATGCTCACACACAGAGACTTCACAGTTTATTTTCGTTATCTGCCTATAACATCCTATGCAGGCACCAAAGCCTTTGCAGGCATACATATAACCATGCAACGGTTCTACAAAGGTGAAGCTGTTTCAGGGCATCCCACCCCAGCCTTCCTCAAGAGGCCACAGATTCAGATGGGACAGTCCTGTTGGTCTGAAATAGCCCTCCAACTTTGTGCCTCAAGACCAGAAACGCCAGCACGCCCTACAGTGTATTTGTGCCACGAGATATTGTCAGGTGTGCCGCGGGATTTTTTCAATGAAAGAAATGTGCCTTAGCTCGAAAAAGGTTGAAAAACACTGATCTAAGGCACAAGTTACACCTCCCCTCTGAAGTAGTTTGACTGCTGTCATTTCCCAAGCTCATTTCACACTGGTTTCAAATTTCACTCCAGGGGGTCTGAAGAGTACTAAGCAACAGCATTTGTTTAAAGTAGTATAATGCTAGCTTGACCACAGGAGGACAATTAATGAATGTAAACAGCAATTTATAAACTAGAACTAGTAAGGTTTGAAACTAGAAACAGGTATAGACAGTTTTTTTTAAAAAAATAGAATGATTCTAGTGGGAAAGTCAGATGTAAATTTGACCTAAGTCTAGTGATGTTCAGGTCTCTTCTTTATCACTTAATGAATGGCGCACACCAGGATCACATGAATTATATTAGTGATCCTGGTGTGCCTGACTTGTGGCCATGGATTAGTGGCCATGGATTAGTGGCCATGGATTAGTGGCCATGGATTAGTGCCTGACTTGTGGCCATGGATTTGGCTAAAGAACCTTCAGTCTCAGCAGTGTTCTGTGTTTTCAAAATGATTCTGATAATTTCCAATAGGGTCTGCTTTTAATCTGAAAAAAATAAAAAATAAAAACACAATAAGGTTTCTTAAATCCCTCTAATCTAAAAGAAGCGAACACCTGTAGTATTACTCTTGGACTTCCCACTAGGGATGGGCACAAACCAGGAAAATGGAGATTCATCCCAGTTCATGGTTCATGGGGTCTCATAAACCATGAATCTTCATGAACCAATGTGCAAGGATGTGGATCCTCAGCTGAGGAGCCCTGTAGCTAAGCTCCTCTGCTCAGCGTGAGCAGGACACCATATTATGCCATCAGCTAGATGTTGCTTGATGAGGTGGGTTGTGCTGTGAAGTAAATATCAGCCCTCTAGGTAGGAGTCAGGTGTTTCATTATGGGGTGGATGCTGCTTGGATGGGGGGGGGCAGCCCACCTACCATTGACAGAGGCCATCCTCCCACCCAAGCACAGAGAGTGCAACTTGTGGTCCACATGCTGGACTGGGGGGATGGGGGAAGAGAGAGAGAGATGGAGTCCTGGATCTTTACTGCCCAAGGTCCAGAGAGGGGTAGCCAAGCAGGGAGAGGTTGACATTGAGGAAGGCCAACTCATCCACGAGGGCCAGGGCCAGATATAAGTGGTGGAGGCTGAGAATGTTTCCCAAGTGGGAGCGCACCTGGTCACTCTGGACACTAGTGGGTGGGCAGAAGAAGAGGCTCATGGCCATGCAGGACAGATCAAGCCAAATTACAGCCATGTGTGATCAGTACTCCAGGAGACTGGAGTCAGTGGGCTTGGGGGGAGGGCTTCACAAGGTACTTCCTCATCATCACCTCCACCAAGTCCTCCACCAGGGCATGCCTGGGATCCCCAATGCTGCTGACCTTCCAGCTCACCACTGAGGACCAGTAATGGGCATCCTTCCTGGTTGTGCTCTTGGGGACTGAGGTGCTGAGCTGCTGCTGCTCCTTCTTTTCCTCCTCCTTCTCTTCCCTCCCAGACTCTTCCATTCCCTGTTCCCTCTGCCCACATTGGTTGGCCTGCGGTCTCTGCACTTCTCTGCAGAGGTTCTGCCACCAAAGCAGAAGTTTTGCATTACAGAGAGCGATGCTGCCCTTTATATGGGGGTCAGAAATGCAGGCCATTTTGTACTACCCCTCTTTGCAGAGAGGATGCAACTGGGTGACCACAACCACCCGCAACATCTCTGCCATCTCTGCCAAGGCCCATGGGAGAAGAGTTGCCCCCTGCTCCAGTGTGGAGGCCTGTGCCCGGTCCAGGCCTTGCCTCAGGTGACTTGCCTCAGGCTGGCCATATAGGAGCAGAGAACATCAGTGGTGTCCTGAAATGGCTTCAGGACACTGCACCATTTGGGAGAGGATCAGCCAGCCATTGAAACTTTTGCTGAGCTCCTGCAACCCATGCAAGATGGGCATAAAGAAGATGATGTCCTGCATTGCACTCCTCTGCTCCACCAGACATGCAGTCATTACATAAGTGGCATTTCAGTGGGTGGACATGTCCTGTATGAGCCATAGTTCAGGCTCCTCCATCCCTCTGCCTCTTGCACAGCTGGTGGGCAGACTTGCCCCTGTGAGAGATGTGGGCACCAGGTACCAGCATATCTCCAACAAGGAGCACGTCTTCAGTGTGGCCGTGTTCCAAGTAGACTTGACACTGCTCCCCAGTCTGAAAGCATCCCTCACCACCAGGTGCAGGTTATGTACCAGGCAGATGATGCCCTTGAGGAACACATCTTCATTGCCACCAGCATGATGGCACCAGTGTCCATGACCATGTAGCCATGGACGATGTCACCCATGTCCACCCACTCCATCAAGCTAGCCTGGATCACCATAGTTCTTTGCCCTGTGGTTTGCATCCATCCCCTGCACACAGAGCAGAACCACTTTGTATCCTGGCAGCAGGACTGTCCCCTCCTCCCAGTGTCCTGGTGTTGCCCTGGCAGTCCAGAGGTCCTCCAGTTGCCACCAGTGAGTGGTGAAGGAGAGGCAGCCATGCAGTTGGCTGTTCCACAGGTCTGCCGTGAAGTGCACAGTCCACCCTCATGCTCTGGATAGCTCAGCCTTGACCATCACCACCACAGAGCAGTGCATGGAAGGCAAGACTCACTGGCTCAGGGTCCTCTGCAAGGGGATGGAATACTATGGAGCAATGTAGTGCAGCAGCTGGTGAAAGGCCACATCTTTCACAATTAACAAAGGTTGGTCACCACCGAGGCAAGTTATTGCATCCTGGGCCTTCCCCCTAACCATTTTCCTTGGGAGTGCCAGCATCCCCATGGGAATTACCTCCACTCCCACCCACAGCACCCTCAGTGTGTCTTTTTGCCCTCAGTGTGCTCTTGCTTCCCCACTTCTCCCTGCCAAGACAAAGTGGGCCTCTTTCCCCTGCTGGGTGCCACTCTTTGCTCTGGAGCCCCTCCAGATCTGGATATTGCTCATCATGCATTTTGCCACAGAGGGGTCATTGGGGAGGGTGCAGAAATGCTCCCAAAGTGTGGCCTGAAAATGGGGACCCACAACTGGGGCAGGACAGAGGCTTAGCCACTGTGGTATGGTACTGGGCTGGGAGGACTGAAGGAAGGGTGGACTTGAGGTGGGAGCAGCACCAAGCAGTTGGGATATGGAGGGTCTGGATGTTTCCCCACTCCACCATCTAATTCACCACAGTCAGATTCCTCCTCTGCAAATAGTTTTAGCAACTGCTCTGGTTTTAGCAGTGCTAATAGCTCTTCTGCCTCCGAATGCATCCCCAAGAACACATCAGGCAAAAGAGGCTCTGCCTCTGAGACCCCTGGTGACACCCCAGTACAGCTGGGCACCAGTGGGCTGGCAGGATGAGCTTGTTCCACAGGGATGGGAGCATGTGAGATGGGGGTGGACTGTTTCTCCCCCACAATGAGCACCCCTGTCCTCCACTCCCACCAGCAAGGAACCCATTGGCTGAGCCCCTCTGCCTGGCTGTAGCAGAAGGACAGGAGGTGGCTCAGAGCCCTGAGCTCACCAGACACTGCCCCAGCTGGGGACAGATGTACAAAACCCCCACTGAGGATGAGTTTTTGTGTTTGGGGGACATCAGCCGAGGAGCCCACAGGCTGAGCCCCTCTGCCTGGCTGTAGCAGAAGGACAGGAGGTGGTTTAGAGCCCTGAGCCCACCATACCACCCCAGCCAGGGACAGGTGTGCAAAAAACCCACTGAGGGGAAGGTTTGGTGTGTGGATGTGGGTCCTCAGCCAAGGAATCCACTGGCTGAGCCCCTCTGCCTGGCGGTAGCAGAGGGACAGAAGGTGGCTCAGAGCCCTGAGCCCACTAGAAAATGCCACAGCCAGGGACAGGTGTGCAAAAATCCAACTGAGGGGGAGGTTTTGTGTGTGTGTGGGTTCTCAGCTGAGGAACCCACTGGCTGAGCCCCTCTGCCTGGCTGTAGCAGAGAGACAGGTGACTAAAAGAGCCCTGAAGCACCAACACTGTTCACAATACTCCTTCCCTCTCTGTCTCTAACAGTTATTCCCTCTCTGACTGCCTGCTGCCAAGTAAAAAGAGCTTTGTGTGAGCTGGGGGTATATATCCATTTTGCTCCCAAACTGCCCAGTTGCTTTGACAATTAATCAGTGCCAGCATGTTTGGTCATGAACCACTGTTATGAGTCTCACAAACCTCCATGAAAAACATGGCATTTTGTGGATGGTTCGTGAGAGAAGTGATCTCACAAACCAAGGCCTCATGACCCACTCATGACCCATAAACTGTTCATGCTGAAATTAGCTTCGTGGTGAGGTTCGTGCCCATCCCTACTTCCCACTACTCAACAGAAGTAGTGGCAATGAAAAGAATATCCATAAAAATGAGCAAAGGGAGCACAGGCATGTTTCTGATGCACACACCATATTATATCAACATAAAATTTATGCCTAAACCATTGCATTGTACTAAGCCATTATGGGATTACAACTCACAACATAGCAAAATAGACTGTTTTTTAGAGGATGCTGTTTTGACAGCAATGGCACAAGCCAATTTCTATTATAGCCATGAACCTGTCAAATAGTTCATGTAGTCTGTTCAAATACAAATGTATAATAAATCTCAGGCTATATAATTCCAATAAGCACTCACAAACCAGACGGGGGTGGGGGGGAAACTGCAACAAATTTTGCCACTTGCTTTTAATTATTGTATGATGCTGGATATGGTTTTATATGTTTTTATGGTTTTAGAATATTGTACATTGCCTAGAGCCCCACAGTTGTGGGGATTAGGTAATTAATAAATGTAATGAATAAATAAATAAATGTCTATTTGGAAAATATTGGTATTTGAGGTAAATATGTACTTATAATGTTTCTACTCAAGCTAAGAAATTCACAGTGTACTCTTAAAAAGACTTCCTGGGAGTAAGCCCCATTGAATAGATGCGAGTGGGCTTAGGGTGGTACTGTAAAAGATTAGTTTTTCCTTTCTAACATATTTTAGGATGCTGTATCATGACACCAAAAATCACTCAAGCATGTTCTACTGGTTTAATATGTTTAGAAAATTAATGTGCAGATTCTTTAAACAATTACAGTTCAATAATTAAAAGGCTGTTGCTAAAGAAGATTGATTTTATAAAATACTGGATAGGCAGTTATGTGCTGACACAGTCTTGTACCATACATATTGTGGGGGGAAATTCCATTGTGAATCAAATACATGCAGACAGAGCATTTTTTAAATTGCATTTACCATAAGTTTTAACCAATAAAGAAATCAAGTGACAAAATCACCTGAATAAATACTTTACTGTATTTTTACTTCTTGCATTTTTTAACCCAAACCATTGTCACTTTTAACCCAAACCATAATCACTTTTACTTTCCTTTATATTTGTATCCCAGTCTTTTCACAATAAATAGACATGTGCACTCCAGTATTTGAGAACCACTGTCCAGTTTTAGCTTTGAAGTAGTGATAGAATGTTATAAAACACAAAATCACAGAACTCTTGAGTTTAAAGAGGCAAACAAGCCATCAAGAAAGAAGAAAGGAAGAGAACTACCAGCCAATGTCCTTCAAGAAACTGAGGAATGAGAGGTTGAAGACAAGTTATATTTCCAGTCAAGGAAAAGACATTAGAAGGAGCATAGATAGCCTAAGAAGGTGCTAGGAAGTCAGTAACTGAGCTTGTCTAATGGGATGTTTGGGATGCCTCAGAAGAACCACAGGGGAGTCTGCAAGGCTGTGTGAGTCAACAATCTACAAGTATCACAACTTCACTGAAAGTTGCAAGGCTAATCTAGGCATCTTTAAATGATATACTGGCTAGAGTGGAGGAGTAGGGAAATGTGGTTCTATGCTCCAGTAGGGTGACTATCCAAGTAACACCACCAACATGAATCAATACTGATTCCTGCCTCAGCCCCCTATTGAAGCAGCCAAGTAATACGTGCTAATATACATTGGGTGAGGCTGTGTTTAAATAAATAAATCCAAGGTAAACAAAGTACTGCAGAGATAAATGCTGAAAGGTGTAAGACATTTTTTATTTTATGTGCATGTGATTTTCATAATCCAATGAAATGAGTATTTTCAATATAAGGAGCAGTCTCAGAATCTGAAATGTGGATAATGAAAAACATTGGATGAACCACGATTAATATGCTTCCTTTGACGCATGAGAAAAAATATTTTAATGTTTTTTCCAATAAGCTCCATGGTTGCTGAGTCACTGAAACTGTACAAATTATTTATGTGGGTTTCATTAGAACAGCTTGGTTTGGAAAAAAATGTTGAAGAGGTACATCCTGATTTATTGATGGGGAAATTTTATTAGATGTTGACTACAGAAGATGATAATACAATCAGGTATTTGAATAGAAATTGTTGTGGGAGATGATGTCTACAAACAGGTCAATACACAGTTTACTATCCCCATTTTCATAGCTGAGGAATCCTTACTGACAAAAAAGACATTTTAACATTTTGTTGCAATTTCTGTTTATGGAATTCAGTGGGTGATTATTGCTTTTAACATGGTCTATTACGGTTTATAGTTGTAATAACTGTTAAATATCTAAAACTGACATTTGAAAAGCTACATTTGCAAGTCCATGACACTTCAAAGATATCTGCCAAAACAATATGGTCTTGGCATTTAGGATTATATACTTAAAGCTTGCATTCTCCTTTACAACTAGGAACATACCTGCATATTTTGAAAAGAATAACAATGTTACAGTTTTTCTAGTTTATATACCTGATTAAAGTCACATACTAACTACAAAAAAAGTTAAGATGTCACAAAAAAAGGAGCTTTTGTGGCATGGTAGTATTATATATAAATTGATGTGCTTACATGTAAATAAAAGGATCCAAATTTCTGGGCTGTGCAATCACATAAGCCTTCATGTTAGCATTACACTTTGCACAGGAACATCAATGTTGTTTTTGAATATAGATAGTACCATTTTGTCATTGGTTCTCTCTACCCTGAAGCAGAGTGTCAGGGACAACAATATCGAAAACGTGAAAGTTGGGTAAGGACAGCAGCACTATAGGGAGGCACAGAATGTTTGTGGAAGAGTGTGCAGCTGAGGATGAACAGGCAGATGACTGACAATTGTAGTGCCATCCTAAACAGAGTTATACATCTGTAAGCTCATTGGTTTCAGTGGACTTGGAAGGATATAACTCTACTTACAGTTGCGCTTCTGGTTTGCAACTGAAAACAAAACAGGGAATGGATAGGGAGATCTTAGTCAGACCTACAGTGCTGCTCTCAAGTAAAAAAACAAACAAACAGGCAGATGGGAGTCACTGGAGTGACTAACATCTATCAAATGAGTTATGCTTCATTCTGCAATTTCCATTGCACAAGCAAGGGAAAGAGGGAAACAACAGGGAATTGCAAGAGTGTAAGGGTCTGTAGGCAGAGGAGGGGGACACAGGAAAGCAACACATTGACGTTTAGGAAATTCCTTTGCCATAAAATGGCATATGACCTACTGAACAAAACTGCTTTGCATCATTAGAAAAGCAGTTTCCTGCAACCATTCTAAAAACAGCTCAACTAAATCCAAACGTGAACTTCATAGTACTGTTTTAGATGATGGCTTGGATATTGGAGTCTACCTTAAAGATAGAGCACACTTTTCTTCACATTTTAATTAGGCCGATTTATAATTCCTCTAGATAATGAATATATCACCATTTCCTTTTAAGAACTGTAGAGGAGACTAAAAGGTGACTCTGGTAGTTTCAGTTCTGGAAAGGAACAAAGTGTATCACTTAGTTACCTGTCTTCTGTTATGTTATTCACTAGAATTCAGGCCAATAGCAGGCTGCTCTGAGACTGCACTTTCACCCTATCTTTGGTATGAGATGGGCCAAAGTAATTATTGAAAACATCATACTGCTAGGAAAGAAGCCAGAAATGTGACAGATTGCATTAAGTTCCCTTGCAATGACAAGGACTAGTTTAGCTTCATTTTCTGAGGCAAGTCTGATTATATTCTTCTTTCATTATGTAGTTTGTTGAGTTTCATCTTTCAAAAAAAGACAAAGTGGTTAAAGGAGTAATAGACTATAGAACAAAAGTTTAAACTGTTCAGACAAGCATATTAGAAAGTTTTTTTTCAAATGAGTGTCATATATGTCCTGCAAAATATTAGATGCCTTCATATGTCTGGAAAGTGATCAGCATTTTAGGTGCTTCAGACAATATTCAGATATTCAAAAACAGTATGTGATGCAATTCTTGCATGGCTGCTCTACCTCATATTGTACAGGGAGACATGCTTGTTTAACATAGCTCCCCTTTCAAAATTTTGTTACATGTACTAAGTCGAGGGACAGGCACAAACCAAGATAATGTGGTTCAGTTTGTGGTTTGTGACATGCCCAGTGCCCGAACCATGGACTGTTGCAAAATTTTAGCCACCTCACAAACCAGTTCAGTTTATAAGGATTGTGAGGTAGTAGAACTGCTTCCCCCAGGGTGCTAGAGACACCAAACTTGCAGGGGATCTCCAGCTGACTCTCCTCTATCTGCCCTCCATGTTTGGTAAGGATTGTATTTACAGAGTCTGAGTTATGGCCACCAAAGAAATTGCCCCCAGGAAAGTGCTTTCTGTAGAAATGACCACCACAAAGGAGTTCTGTAAACATTTTGATTGAGTCAAGACAGTCTGTCTGGGAAAGTCTCCCTTCATGAATCAGCACAAACATCCACAAACTGCTTGAAAGTTGGTAGAACGTTTGTGCTGGGTGACCTGCCATGAACTTGACTTCACGTAGCACAAACCAGCCAAAATTCAGCATGAACTTTAGTTTGTGAGCTGGTTCATACCAATCTCTAACTAAGTTATAGAGAAAGATGACTAGGAGTCTTCTGCCTTACGTGCAAATCTTCTACATGCTTTGGTGTGGGAACTTTTCCAAACAATAACCTGCAGCGGACTTGTAATGTCAAAAGCTCTTAGTAATAGAGGCCATTGTAGGTATTCAGGATTTAAACTTGGGAACTTCTAGTCCAGTTGCTAAAAATGATAGTAGTCTATAGCATCGTAAAGACTAGCAAAACTTTATTCCATCATTCTAGAGACCAATTTTTCTATGCATTTGAAGAACTACAAAAACTTATACTGGAATAAAACTTTGTTCATCTTTAAGATGTTGTAGGATGTTGTTTAGTTTTGCTGCAACAGACGACAATAGTGGAATTATGATCATGGAAGTGTGTACTAGTGCCTGGCAGTGAACTGTTCAAGGCTGCATAATGGATGGGAAACAGGTGGTATTATTATCTCCATATTGCAGCATGAATGTATTCCTAGGCAATCCATTGGTTGATCTTATCCTGCCCTACTTATAAATACTTCCATCTCAAACTTGGGTCTTTGTGGCAATGCCTCAGGTAAGCCTTGTTTGTTTTTCTTCCATTATACAGCAGCATTGTGCCTGAATGTTTCAGCCTGTTGGCAATTTCATAACATCTCAGTCTTCCATACAGATTGGCCCTGTAAAAGCATATTTGACAGTGCTGTGAGACAATCCTTAAAGAATGCTGAATCGTGAAATGGGTTGTTGGTGACTGATTTAGCAATGTGGAACATAACAAAATATTACTCTAAAAGGCATTAAGATAAAGCCTATTCAAACAAATTAAATAAGTAAATCATTTTATTTCTATGTTGGCTAAATGAGATTATTCCAATAGTAACTAAAGGTGTTATTCTATCAGTGACAGTTATAATAGCAAAAGAATAATAATGTTCATAACATTTTTTTCCCTTTGACAGTGATGGAAAACTTGCTTGTAATTTTTTCCCCTGTGTTGTATGTATCAATAATAAAAAAAAATCCTACAGTATCAAAGTGGGAATGATGCCTGTGGACATATTGGGAGGGAGTAAACATCAAGGAACATACTGACAGTGGGATAGGACAGAATCTCTACTGATGATGGAGATCATCTACTGTTGCAGAACAAATGGTGGGGGGAGAGTGGTCGAAATGACTCAATATCTTCCCCCAACTAACAGGAGCTGACAGTTATACACATGTTTGGTCCTTATTCCACCAGACAATAATAGAAGCAGGACTGTGTCTAAAGTTATTTGATGGGAACGGTTCCAAAAGGAAGAAGTTTTGGATATCCACTTCGAGTTATTATGATAAGTAGTTTTACGTCAGAATCTAATACATTTTAAAAACACAAAGCACTGTACATATTTTTTAAAAAATATTTAAAATTAGTTTATGCTATATATAAAACAGAGTATGAAGTAAGAAAAAGAATTTTGTCAAAAATCTCAAAAAGTAAGGAACATCAAAAATTACAGAACTATCAAAGGAAAGAATAAATGCATTCAATAACTGGAAAAGGGATTTAACCAGAAGTCCCCATCAGTATACAAAGGTACAAAGGTCTTTCTCCCTTTGTATTATGGGGCCATCAAATAGACATTCATCTGAAACTTAAATGGTACATTAACAATACTTGAAAACACAGTGATTATCATTTTTGCTCAGGCCTTAAAATGTTCAACCTCCAGTGAAAACAGGGCAACAAGACTCCAAGTAGTGTTTTGATTCTCTTCAGTTCCCCCAGTACATTGAGCTTTGTGTACCTCAGATGATTTCCATACTATGTTTCCTCAGCCTCCCAGGCTTTCTACAGAATCTCTTTTAAGTCCAGCTGTTGTCAATTACTGCATCACAGCAGGCACAGTTCTGAAACAGGTGATGCTGAACAACCAAAGTTCATTCTGCAATACAACAGCTTTAAGGCCAGCCATAGACTCCCAGCTAACTATTGTCAGAAAAAAAATACCTATGCCTTACTTCTTTTTTCATAACATCAAAATCAAATGGACTTTCAGCTTTTCACAGATAAAAGTGGTGACATCAAAATACATGACTGGTTGTTTCAGTAAGCACAATATGGAAGTCCCACACATTTCTTATAACCACCCTTACAAAGAATGCCTGGATAATGGGAGCAAAGTAGATGGCCTAATGAAATCAATAAGCACCATCTTCTGACTACCACAGACTTTAAGCCCTAATGCTAGTCCTCTTAAACCATAATTCTAGTTCTTTTTGTACAGCAAAAAGATTATATATACAAATGATCACCTTTTCTTTTCTCAGTATCCTTCTTTAGATGAAATTTTCAAGAAGAATACAAAGTGGACACAGTGTAGAGGGGGACTGGGAACAAGTGCTTCCAGTGCCACCCCTGGGCTCAGCCAAATGCCCTGGCCCTCACCTGTACATGATTATTGGACCAGCTGCATGCAGAAAGTCTCCATCCCCACGATGCAGAAGAATTGTGTTGTTATCTCTTTAGATATATTGTCTGAAGATGGCTCGGGTTCTGAATGAGAAGTCACTCCCAATTCTGAGTTCACCCAACAGAAAATCTCTCAGGGAAGATATACCAGCTGAGATATGTGATAGATAACACAGGATGGCTGTGATGTAAAGCATCTTTCACAATCAAACACAGCTTGACCAGTCAAATCTCCCTCTCTCTCCCCCCTGAATCACTGTCAGACACCTCTCCAAAGAGTGTTATCAACTGCTGGTCTTTGGGCAGTGCTAACAACTCTTTGACCTCTGTGCAGAGCCCCAGGAACAGATCAGAAAAAGGGGGCTCTAAGATCTCTAGTGATGCCTTGCTAGGGTCAGGCTCCTGCAGTATTAAGTACTGGGTCCAGAGACGCGTTGCAGTGAAATCAGCTCAGAAGTTTATTAGGAGGTCAGAACTAGACTGCTGAGCCAGACTCGCAGGCCCCCTTAAATCCCTGTTCTCGACCACACACACACACACCCAACATACATGATTCATTATTTACAGTGCTCCTACATCCTATAGGTCTGTTTAAGGATGCAGGTTTCCCCATTGGTCCCAACTTGGATCCTCTGGGTCTATTGTCCCTGGATATGAAGCTCAACTGCTTCTTCTGGCTACATGTTTGACTGACCATGTGCACGGTTCTTCGGTCGGAACATAACACCCCTCTCCCATAGTTCAGATCCCCCCTGGCATACGTAGTCTTTGACGTATATGGGCTTCATCTGCTCTTGGGTGGACCTGCGTAGTTCTGGAGTTGGTGTGTTCTGCTCTGGTGCTTGATCGGGCCGCTCGCGTTGTTCCGGGGCAGTGTCCAATATGACAGCCTGCTGTTCTGTGAGTTGAGGGGGGATGTCCTGAAGAGTTTTGACAACCTCTGCTGGAGCCGGGTGGTCGTGTGCTGGTACTTCAGCTTCAGCCCTTCTTAGTTCTGGCCACGATGGCCTCCTTATTGATTTGTGCATAGTTGCGATCCGCCACAGATAGGGTGTGGGAGTAATATGTGACTGAGACCTCCCTGCCATCCACCAAGCAATGACCCAGGACCACCCTCACCCCATAGGGAGAGGCATCGCATGCTAAGACCACCAGGAGGGTCTCATTGAAATGTGCCAACACTGCACTGGAGGGTAGCAAGTCCTTCATGGCCTGGAATGCCTCTGTGTGGCAGGGCCCCCAGACCCACGGTGCGTGTTTGTCCAAGAGGCAATTTAGGGGCTCTGCCACTGCTGCCTTGTGGGGCAGGAAGGAATGATAGAAGTTAAGAAGGCTGAGGAATGCCTGCAGTTCTGTCTTGGAGGACGCTGTCAGAGCTTGCGTGATGGTGCAAATCTTGTCTGGTGTCTTGTCTGGTGTTGGGTGGATGCCCTGCACATTGACTGTGAACCCCAGGAATTCTACTGATGGGACCCCTAGCTTGCACTTCTCCCACTTCACCTTCAACCCTGCCTCACTGAATCTTTGCAGGACAGACCACAGGCAGAAGGCAAAGATCGCTGAGTCCGGGGCCATGATCAGAACATCATCGAAGAAGGGCTGGACCCCGGGGATGCCTTTAAGCAAACAGTTCATTAGGTTCTGAAAGATCCCCAGAGCAACACTTACCCCAAATTGCAGACGCTGCCCCTTAAATGCCCCTTTATGTGTAACAATAGTCTGGGCCTCAGTGGTGGCATCATCTATGGGCAGTTGCTGGTAGGCCTGTGCCAGGTCCAGCTTGCAGAAAACCTTGGCCCTAGCCAGTGCTGCAAGGACACAGCTCACCATGGGGACTGGATACGCATGATCCTGGAGGACTTTGTTCAGGGTACACTTATAGTCTGCAAATATCCAGACGTCTCTGTTGGGTTTCACCAGAGTGACTATAGAGGTTTCCCATTTAGCATGGGGTATGGGCTCTAGCACTCGTTGGGCCACCAAGCAGTCTAGCTCCACGTCAATTATAGGACAGAGCATTAATGGGGGCTGCCGGGCTGTTAAGCAAATGGGGCGGGCCTGAGGGCTGAGGTCCAAGGTGACTGGTGGCCTTGTGTAGCAGCCTAGTGCACCATCGAACACTGTGGGGAATTCCTTGCAAATTGTGTCAAAGTTTCCCATACCTGGTTTACTCCAGTCCTTGTACTAGACATGGAACTTGCCCCACCCCTTGATGGCTACTGGGTTCGTTTGGAAATCCTGGAGCATTAGTCCAACGGGTTTCCGTAATGCCCCCCCCCCAAGCACAGAGTCTATACAGGGTATCCACCAAAATTATTGAAAATGAGGACCCAGTGTCCAGTTCCATTTCACAGGGGACCCTCCTACCAATACAGTTATGTGGATTTTGTTGGGGGTAGCCTGGGGCAAGTTCATTACCTGGTGGTGGGAAGACAACATGGAATGCAGATCTGCGGATTCCTGGTGTGCAGCTTGTGTGCAGCGAGAGCCCTTGGAACGATAGTCCCGGGTGATGTGTCCCATTTTGCCACAGGACCGGCAGGTCACTTCTCAGAACCGGCAGCTCCGGCATTCATGGGGGTTCCTGTAGCTGGCGCATGAGGTTGGTGCACCAGGGCACGGGTTGGCCTGTGTGGATGCAGTGGCTGGTCTTGGCAACCCATGACAGTCTGGTCAGTGAACCTGGAGGACATCCTCCTCATTGGATGTCTTGAGGCTGGTGGCGATCGCCATGCAGTGTGTTGTGGACCATTGGTGATCCTTCTGCACTTTCTCGTAGGTTGTGGCCTCTTTACAAGCTGAGTCAAGCTTGAAGTCCTTGATTGCCATGAACTTGCGGCGGAGTTTCGGCTTGTGGACACCCCAAATGAAATGGTTAAGGAGGGTGTCCTTGATGGACGGAAACTCACAGTTCATGGCCATTCGGCATAAGTCGGCCATGAAGTCCATGGTGGATTCTCTGGTCTTTTGGGAGCGTGTATAGAAGTCCATCTGCATCACCATCTTTGGCGAGAAGTAGCTGGTTAGCACAGTGATCAGCTCATCAAAAGAGGAGTTGGCTAGCATCTTGGGTGCATTGAGGCTTTGCACCAGGCGGATCGTTGAGACTCCGAACGTGCTCAGGAGCCACACTTTCTTTTTGCCTGTGTCTGTCGTCTCCTGGACCAGGAAAAAGTAGATCAGCTGCTCAACCCAGGATTCCCAGTGTACTGGGTCCGGAGACGTGTTGCAGTGAAATCAGCTTATAAGTTTATTAGGCGGTCAGAACTAGACTGCTGAGCTGGACTCGCAGGCCTGCTTAAATCCCTGTTCTCGACCACACCCACACACAACACCTGTGATTCACTATTTACAGTGCTCCTGCATCCTATAGGTCTGTTAAAGGATGCAGGTTTCCCCATTGGTCCCAACTTGGATCCTCTGGGTCTATTGTACCTGGATGTGAAGCCTGATGACTTTTTCTGGACACATGTTTGACCAACCACGTGTGCGGTTCTTTGGTTTGAACATAACATGTGGGCTGGCAGGATGGGTTTGGAGCCTGGCGACATGGGCCTGTGGTATGGGGGTGTTAGAGGTTTTCTTTCCCCCACAATGAGCACACTTTGCACCCACTTTAATCCTCATGGCACAAAGAGGCTGAGGAACCCACTAGCTAAGCCTCTTTGCTTGGTGGGATTAGAGAGACAAGGTTGCTCAGAGCCCTGAGTCCACCTAAGATCCCCAACCCCAGAAGAGGAAGAGTTTTCAATCAAAATGTGGGTCCTCAATTGAAGAACCCCTAGCTAAGCCCCTCTGCTCAGTGTGAGCAGAGAGATGGGTGACTCAGAGCCCTGAGTCCACCTAAGACCCCCCAAATCCCTGCAGGGGAAAGGAATCACAATCAAAATGTGGGTCCTCAGCCAAGGAACCCACTAGCTAAGCCCCTCTGCTTGACATGAGCAGAGACACAGGGTGACTCAGAGCCCTGAGTCCAACTAATACCAAAGCCCCAGCAGGGGAGATGTGTTCCCAATCATGAGGGAATGTGCTCTGCTACTTTGCTTTTAAGAAGTTCTCTGCCTCTCTATATATCTACAAACAACCAAGAGAAAAGAAGCTGCAGAGCTGAGCTGAGCATTCTGATCCCACAGAGCAAAATGGCAGCCAGCAATATCTGTTAATCTTTGGAAGGCTCCTACTGGTGTTTCCAAGGATGGAGAATTCCACCTCCCTGCTGTCCTGGAGTTTCGTAAACAGTTTAATTGAGCACAGACAGTCTGGAAAATGTATCAGTTCACAAACTGACACATACTGCCATGAACAGCACCAAAGTTTGTGCAGTGTTTATGCTGGATTCTCTTCCATGAACATTGCTCCATGAACTGCCCAAAATTTGTGGTGAACTTTAGTTTATGAGCTAGTTTGTGCCCATCCCTAGTCATATTCCTCACTAGGACCTTTCTCAGTCTTTATGGTGAAGATCATAGAGATGGTGGGGTTCCTAGAACATTGCTTGATACATGGACATCATTTCTAGATCTGCCAGAAGTGCTGTTGCCATGTCAAGCAATGATGATTTCCCCTTTCCCCCAATATGCCAGTCTAATGACCACTGGAAGTGGTTTTTCCTTCAATAGTAGGAAAATGACACCCTTAACTGCAACAAAGACTATATCTAGTCAGTTAAGATCTAAAAATGCAGCTCCTGGCCAGAGAATGAAGGAAGGGATTAAAAGCTTAAAACACTGACTCCTCAAGATTTTAAAAGGCAGTTTCTAAACCCACCAGACCAGGGATCTCTCCACTCTTCAGAGCTATCCTTTTTATAACTAAGTAGGGAAATTCTTCTCTCACTAGAAAATCTATCCCCTTTTCTGACCCAAAAGGGAGTCTTCACTTAACTACCCACTTCTCTTGCAAACCTTCCCAGTACTTCATTTGTATTAAACTGCTCTCAGTCAGGGTTAAACACAAACCCTGTCAGTACTAAACCCTTCTCTGTCAGGGCTAGTCTCAGCCTCATCAGTATTAGACTCTTGTCAGTCAGGACTGAATTCAGATTCCATCAGCACCCAACTCTTCTCCATCAGGGCTAGACTCAGACTGAATTCTTCTCAGTATTCAGTCTTGAAGTCTCTCTCTGCTCAACTGATGCTAACCAACCAGATCTCTTGGAGCAGCCTGTCACTCAAGGCTCTCTGGCTCTGTGAATAATAACCCTTCACAGTCCATTGCCTGTTTACACACCACTTATAAGATTTGCAGGTGCAGTCCGTCACAGCCATCCTTACCCATCTATGTCTACTTGGACAAACGCTATACCCCCTATGGAGAAGGGGACTCCCCATTTTCTCCAAATCAGATGAAGAAGGAACTGTCTCTCCATCAGAACAGAGCTCTGGTCCATTACCGGATGATACCATAGGCAGTATGGATCCAATCTCACCTAAAGAGGACTTGCAGCTGTATGCCGAGCAGATGATCAGAATGGCCAAGATACTAGAAATTCAGGTCACCTCACTGGTCCCTAGACCTAAGGATAAGATTTTGGGAAGGTTTTACTCGGATCCCCCCTCCTCAAGTGATTGCTTTCCCCATGCTAGAAGGGATTTTAGACATTTCCAAAATTGGGGAGAAACCGTCCACAGTTCCTGCCACTTCTAAGAGGGTTGAAAAGTTTTATAGACTGCAGCAGGAGGGTTGTCCTTACCTATTCATTCATCCAGCACCTTCATCCCTCATTGCAGAGGAAATGCAGACTTGTCACCATCCAGCTGTTGACTCTTCACCTGCTGACAGATAGAGGTGTAAGATTGATGCCATCAGTAGAAAGGCATATTCCTCTTTGGCTCTGAACCTCAGAATTGCCAATTATGCTGCAATAATGGTTGGATACCAACTTTTCCTGTGGGAAAGGATATCAGCCTATATAGATCTCTGACCTGACAGTAAGAAGTCACTGGCCAAGTTTTTTTTTCATGTGGAAGCTTTACACTTATCTAAACAACAGATCAATGCAGGGAGGCATGCAGCAGATTCCTCAGCTACAGCTATGGCCTCAGTGGTAGTTCTTGGCAGACATGCATGGCTCCGGTCTACTGCTCTACTGGTCAAAAGATTGAAGAGCCTATACACGTGCTACTCTTTTTTCTGCCAAGATGGATGAGGTCCTCTGGCAAATTAGGAAAAATAAGCAGACAGACCACTCATTTTGCATCTCTGCACCCCTGTTGCAGTCTCACCAGAGGTCCTTTGCAAAGCCTTAGTATCACCCATACAGCTGTTACCAGCCTTCACTGTCTTACCACTGTATACAGTATCCTCAGCTGAGAGTCTTTCAGTCACCTCAGCAGCAAGCTAGGTGTAGACCCCATCACAGGTCTAGACCCCAAAGTCAACAGTTGCAGCAACAGTCTTCCAAGGACACCTGTCTGGGTCAAAGAGCTCCCTTCTGACTAGAGGGCCAATTGTTTGGAGTTCAACCTTTCTTTTCAAATAGGTTGGCCAATTTCTACCTTAGCTGGCAGCACCTAACTTCCAATTCCTGTGTGTTAGCTCTTGTTCATTGGGGTTATTGCTTAGAATTTGTAGCGTTTCCTTTGTTAGAAAATCCTTCAGATGCCTTAGACAATACCATGCCAGTGCTTGGCTCTGAGTTGGAGACCCTTATTTCCATGGGAGTGATAGAGAGGCTTCCACTTTCTGACAGATCTAGTGGTTTTCATACCAGATTTTTTTCCTCATCCCTAAGAAGGCCAGAGGGCTCTGTCCAAGTCTAGACATAAGAGCTCTTAATCATTTCCCAGTGGTCAAAAAGTTTAAAATGTTAACCTTTTCTGCTGTGTTATCTTTCTTAGAATTAAATTCTTGGTTTGTTGTTTTAGATTTATGTGATGTGTATTTTCATTTGGATATTCACTCAGATCATTGCAAATTCCTGTACTTTAAGTTTCTGGGTACCACAAAGTTTCAGTCCAGTGGCACCTTTAAGACCAACAAAGTTTTATTTAAAATACGAGCTTTTGTGTGCATGCATACCTCCTTACTATTTACTGTGCTGCCCTTTGGACTCCCCACTGCTGCTCAGGAGTTTACAAGTGTATGACTGTGGTGGTAGCACACCTCAGATCTTGGAATTGTGTCATTTATCCCTACATCAATTATTGGCTGATCACTTCCAGGGACCGTGTTTTGTAAGATGCATCTTTGGTTTTTGAAACCTTAGGAGACCTAGACCTTATGGTTAATTTAAAAAAAATTCATGCTAATGCCTGCCTTTTTTTATTAGTTTCCTTCTGTAGTCCTCAGTGGGAAGAGTCTTTTTGCTCCAAGACAGAGCAGCCCACATAAAGACTACAATAGCATGTATATCCAAAAAATGCTACCAATCAGCTCTCTTTTTTCAAAAGTTGCTAGGCCTTGTGGCTTTGTCAGTAGCCAGAAGACAAATGTGGACAACCATCACCTGGTCTAGAAACAAATACTGACAAAACAGTCATGAGAGTCTGACCCACAAATCAAGATAGTCAGCAAGACTTACAAAGAAAATATTTTTCTGTATATTGTTGCCAATAAACACTACATAACAAGCGACAAATTCCATCAAATCATAAGAAAATCCTTGTGTAAAAATGCATCAACATCGTCTCCAGATTTTATAACATTTCAAAAAAAGGATCTTCCTCAGGATCTATCTGAAACGCCTGGGATCCATCAGAAACTAGTAGCATGTTTGCAACCTGAATACTTTTGAGATCAGTGTCCTACCTAAATGCATTATCTTTTCTGATTCTGTGTATAGCACTTTATGATCATGAAAGCTCTTGGACTACGTTGTAGAATATTTCCCAAGGAACATTCACTTGCAATATAAAAAAAATAAAACAAAAAAATCAAATAAAAGAGCCGGAGGACGAGAAGAGCTGGAGAAAGGGCCCCCTCCCCCGCCTTTCCTTGAGGAGGGGAATAAGAAATAGCAAGGGAACAGAGAATAGGAGGGGGAAAGGCTGCAGAGAGAGAGAGAAGGAGGGGAAAAAGCAAGAGGGAAAGGAAAATGGTGAGGTGTTGAAAATGAGAGGAAAAAAGTATGCAAGAGAGAGAGAGAAGGAGGAAGAGGGAAATGGTTTGTGTGTGGAGAAAAGACTGCAGAGAGAAAACAAGTGGGGAAATGTGGAGAAAGAAAAGCCTGAAGAAAAGCAGAGAAAAAGAGAGAAATGGGGTAGGGAGGAAAATGAGGTGGCATGGGAGAGAGAGAAGATGGTCTTTAACACCCCCACAATCATAAAAAGTTCTTAATGCATTAGGGTTGCCAACTCTAAGGTGGATCATTCCTGGAGATTTGGGGGCAGTGCTTAGGGAGGACTGAGGTTGGGGAGGAGTGGGAGATCAGTGGAGATGTGATCCCATACAGCCTATCCTCCAAAGCAGCCATTGCTCCAGGGGAACTCATCTCTGTAGTCTAGAGATCAGTTGTATTTCCATGAGAAATCCAGGCCCCACCTTTAGGTTGCTAACCCTATAAGGCTTTACAGTATTGGTTTTAAATATTTGCCTTCTATCAAGAGGAATGGTAAGATAAACAGAGTTAATTCCAGTGGTATTTTAGGAGACAATTTATGGTGGCTCATCTCTGTATAAATGGCATTGTGTAAATGCTGTTCTTTTTACTCATTTATAAGATGCAGTGGACAAAACAGTGAAACTAGCTTAGATTTATTATAGGTACATTTAAAAATGGATATATATTTTATCTGGCATTTTTGTGGAAAATTAATTACTGCCTTTTAAAACTATGAGATAAATTGTTCTTTTAATACATCCCCATAGCCCACTACACTGAGAAAATTTCAAAGCAATATTTAGGAATACTGGCACCTTCATTAAAGAATAAAAAAATCTGTTTGTTCATAGTGAAGGAAATGTGACAGCATTTTAAAGCTTAGTCATTGTCAGTATCCTGAAATTTGGTCCAGCCAGCTACAAAGAAGGCAGACAACAGCCCTTAATATTTTATGATAACTTGAACCAATAAAAGCTCAAGAACAGCCATGTCATGTTAACTCCTAAATATCCTATGCAAGGCTCATCGTGAGTAATTTCCATCAGTTTCATTTTGTACTTCTTAGGAAAAGCAAGCTGTTTAACTGGTTTTCAGGGTACCTTTCTGTCCTGTGGAATCCACATATGGATGTGAAGCCTAAAATGAGGGCTTGACTCTCATTTCCCACTGCCACTCAAAGTGGCAGTGGGAGAAAAAAAATTCAAAATGGCCACCATTTCAATGGCAAGACATCCCTTCAGGGGAAGACAAAACAAAACAGAAGTTATGTCAGTCCAGTCTTGGAATCACAGGAAACTACAACCATAGAGTTTCTGGTGATTCCTAAAAAGGACTGATTCCATTTTCAGATTTTCCCTGGAAATGACATCATGACATCACTGATGGTGGCCCCCATGTCCCTGCCCCCATCTCCTGCTGCTTCCACAGCCTATACATTTTGCCTTGATCCAACACCACCTGCTCCCTATGTATCTAGATAATTCTGTTACCTTCTCCAAGGCTACTTGCTGAAGTGGCTTCAAACTGGTGTCTCCCCAAACCTCCTACTGGAACTCCTCTTTGTCCCTGAGGCCACCAGCTATCTGATCCTCTGAGCCAACATTTGCATGGCTAACTTCAAAATCTTCCACTGAATTCACACTTTCTACCTGTGTTTCCTCAGTCTGTCCATTAGTCCCCACCTCCAGGGCTGAGCTACTGGATGATGAACTGTTTCCACTGGGCTGGGTGGTTTTACTTCCTCCCTCCCTCTCCTGGGATGATTCCTTCCCTGCTTCTGGGATGGATTGGTCTCCATCCTCCTAGGTTACCTTCCCCTTCTGGTATGCAACCTGAGCTATTTCCAAGTTGGCTGAAGTCTCAACAGGTTATTAAAAATCCTTCATGCAGCTGAAGACCTAGGATAACATATTCATACTGTTCTTTCTAAGTAAGATATATTTTACAATTAAAGCAGTTAATAATGTGTTTGTTGAAATATGTGCTGTTGTAAGAAATTTCACTAAAGCCAAACAAAGTCATGAAATGAAACATGTTATAGACTGGAAGTGCCTTAAAAGTGTGTCCTTAGATGTTAAGACTCAAACTCCATAATAAATGAATCTGTCATATTATCAATCTAGAATGTGCCACAATACACAATAAATAACTCAGTGTATTGAGTGAGACAAGGCAGCTCTTTTCATAACAACATGCTTCTTTACTGAACTTCCAAACCAAAGGACCAGGCTCAATAGGAGCCAATTTATACTTGTAAAAACCATACCCACCTTAAAAAAACAACCAATACCAAGTAGGCAGCCAAAATCCTTTATTTGCATGAACTATATACAATGTAACTAATTACAGTGCAGCTATTGGGTTATGGTCAACAAATATGATTGGCCATTACCAGTAATATAACCAATAGTCTTGAAGGCTTTTGGAGCCTTGCTCAGACTCAAGCTCCACCAATACATAACACTGTGTGTGTGTTGAGTGCCATCAAGTCGCTTCGGACTTATGGAAAGTTTGCAACCCTATGATTTAACGGCCTTCAAAATGCCCTATTGTTATCAGCCTTGCTCAGGTCTTGCAAACTGAGGGCTGTGGTTTCCTTTATTGAGTCAATCCATCATGTGTTGGGTCTTCCTCTTTTCCTCCTGCCTTCAATTTTTCCCAGCATTATTGTCTTTTCCAGTGACTCCTGTCTTCTTATAATATGACTAAAGTACGATAGCTTCAGTTTAGTCATTTTAGCTTTTAGGGAGAGTTCAGGCTTGAACCCACTTATTTGTCTTTTTGGTGGTCCACACTATCTATAAAACTCCAACACCATTTCAAATGCAATAAGTTATATATGTGTTATAAATTATTATATGTGTCAAACAGCTTTGGACTTTCCTTTTGCATGCATTCACATCAGCAGCTGAATGTCCTTTTGGCTTTAGATCAGTTGCATCATTAAGAACAGTGCTGCTCACACTTGTCCTCAGCTCTTCCCCAGTAGCTGATTGAGCCCTATCTGACCTGGGGTTCCATCTTCCAGCACTATATTTTTTCCCCATTTTGGATTGTATCATCATAGGGTTTTTGAGGTAAGAGATGATCAGAAATTTTCACCATTGCTTTCTTCTGTGCACTACTTACCAGGGTTAGCTGAAGTGGCACTGCCATTGTCTGTGATAGATCCTCTGCCAGTGTCACCTTACACTACTGCTGCAGCCCAGTAGCTAAACTTCAAGAATTCCTCTGCCCCCCATCACCACTGGAACTATCCATTCTCTTCTGCTGCTGCCCATTGATCCCTGAAAGGGGTGGATGCATCTTATTCTGGTGTCTCAGCTGTGACTATTCCCCTTGACAAAGTCTAAACTCCTTACAGTGCTGCTTTCAACTTCACTGACAAACACAAACCCCCTCATCACTTTAAGGTGGGTATCCAAGAAGGGGAATAAATAAGAAGATGATAATGAATATTCACTCTAATTACTACCAATGTGTTGCATTCATGATTGCACAGAATTTGAGAAAACTCAACCAAAGGGCCAATTCAGACAGTTACCATGGAAAAAGTACTTTAAATGTGTGGATCATAGCCCTGGATCTCAGTATTTCATTTTCCTGCCATTGTGCTTGGGAACTCCCAGACACAACCTGAAATATGCATGCATAGTTATCTAGTTTCTGCAGTTTCCAGTTATGCCTATTCTAGGGATGCTTTTCAATTTGCTATCCTTGCTCTTTCTGCCAAAATCCAAGTTTGCATTTGCTTTTCCCTTGTGCAAATGGATCTGATGATACTTTATTTTCATGCCATTTTCTGTACATATTTTTCAGCACTATGTTGTATATGAAAATCATACAATATGTTCACACAATACAAACCTAAATTACTGTTTTATACAGCTACTGTATGAGTCTAGGGCATGGTTTCAAGCATGTGAAAAAATGTCTAGAATAGTTTCTGTGTCCTCTTGATATATAACCATACAATAGTAAAAAATAATTTGCATTGTTTTTCCTGCTTTAGATATTACGCCACAAGGGAGATTTTTTATTGTAGGATGCAGCCCTTTAGAAATGTTTTGCACAACTAGCTCTATATCTGCAGGAACTGAGAAAAAATTGTGTGCTTATATAAATGTGAGAAGATGCACATAGCAGAAAACCTGTTGTTCTTTTCAAAACAGTGACTTATTTCAACCTCTTCATAAGAAATGTAGAGCAGCATAAGTGTTTCCTGTGGAGGTGCTGAAGCCCCTATTTGCTGAAAGAACTTACAAACAAAAAAAAAAACCCTCAAAGAATACATAGCAAAAATAATTCTGATAAGTTTCACATTTTCTTTACTTCAAGTTCAGACTGTTTTTAACAACACTTTGTTAAATGTCTGAATTATGAGGATAATTTAAAGATAGGGAAGTGCACCCACAGAGTTCTTTCTGAAGAACATGTTTTATCTTATTGTTATCATAAATAGAGTCCACCTTGTTTTGACACTTTTGTCTTGAATTCCACAATAGCTGTTGTACTTCCACTGTGAAGTACAAAGATGCTCAGTACTACCAAGATGTCTGTGTCAGGAGGACTATGGCCATCTTCATAGCAAATCACTACCTATCTTCTGCATGGTGACTCAGTAAGAACTGTCCCCCCCCCCCCCCCCCCCAGTATTATCTCCTCTGGAATCACAATAGAGCAATGCCAGTTCGGTGAGATGGAATATCACAAGGGACTAAGTTTTTCTCCTTACCTACATGGATCAATGAAGAAGTTAGGTAGAGTAGTCCAGGGATGCAGGGACTATTTGCTGTGGGGAAGAATTAGCACTGTTTTAAGTTTGGATGGGATTCCATTTTTAATATTAACACTTCCAGGGCTCTTTTTGTAGAAAAAGCCCAGCTGGAACTCATTATCATAATAGGCCATGCCCAACAGCAGAAACTCAGCATACTGGTCACACCACCATGTTACCAGAAGTGTGGTCATCCAGCCCCCTGGCCCAGCCCCCACTCCCCCAGAAAATTGGCCTTCAGGCTTTGGCCTGAAGGTGCCTGTGGGGGACAACCACCCTTACCCCCCAGGCCCCCACTGGCACCCCGCTACCTGCCTGGCTGGGTACAAGAGGGTGGCATGGGCTTCGGGCAGCTGGCTGAGGTTGGCCAGCAGGAGGCCAAGGGTGTGCTGGGGCATGGAGGTGCCAAGGGCCATCTCCACCAGCCATGCCAGCCTGCTGCCCTCCCCCTGCTGCTGCTGCAGGGCCCGCCAGAGGTGGTGGCAGGGGGCTTCCTTGTGGGAGAGGTTGTTGAGGGTGGTGCAGGCCAGGGTGGCCAGCAGGGGCTCATCCCCACAACCAGGCTCCTCCAGTGCATGGCTCAGTAGAATGGGCAGGCCAAGCACCAGGGCCCTGTGGGCAGCCGGCTCCATGGCCAGGTTGACCAGCACCCAAAGGGCATCTCTGGCCACGTCTGCACAGGGGTCACCCACCGAGGCTGGCAAGGTTGCCACCCCCTCTGCCCACCTGGCCAGCAGCAGCTGCTGCCCCTCCATGCTGCCCATCAGGCCACCATGCCCTGCACTGCTGCCCGCCTCAGCTTCAGCCAGCTCTTTGGGTGCAGGAAGGCCAGCAGCTCCTCCAGGCCGGCCATGCCGCTTCCTCCTCCTCCTCCTCCGAGGACCTGGGCAAGGGGAAAGCTGCAGCCCCCACATCAGCCTCAGCCTCTGCCCACCACCTGATGGCAGCCCCAGGCTGCTCAGCCCCCATACCTGGAGCTTGCTGGTGCCTGGGCAGGTGTGGTGGGAGCATTCAGCTGGCCTCAGGAGAAGCACCAGTGGAGGAGGAAGGAGCTGAGTGGTGGCGGCGTGGACAGGCGGGCTCAGAAGTCAGCTGGAACACCATTCCAGGGCATTCTGCCCCCAAAATAGCCCCGAACATTTCTATCTTGAGTTGTTCTCAAAGTATTCTGTGAGTCATGTTCTCCAGAGCTGTCTTTGATCTCAGGCCTCTATGCAGCCAGAGACACACAGATAACTTCATCTTGTATCAAAACAGTGAATCATGATTGGGCCTACATGTAATCAAGTGTATTCCCTGATGAGATAGCCAGATTCCTATTAGAAAGCGGCCACCATCCCCAATCAAGACTTTATTTGTTGACTCTCTGGGATCCTGCCACATCCTGAAATAAGCAACTGATGTTTGCAGGACCATAGCCCTACAGTATATTCCATTCAAAATTGCCCCTTACAATAGACACACAGCCAGTAGCCAAATTAAGCCATACTTCAGGAAGGTAACCTCATCTCTTGTTCCATGAGCATTACACACAGAGTACTCCAAGTTTCAATTTCTTGCCACTGCCATGAGCTAAGGAGCAACTTTGGGCTAGCTAGCACTTCAGGTCTAGTCTTACTCCAGATGGTTCTTTCTCCACCAAGACACCATCCTACTTCCCTATTTTTCATCTGCAGCAACCAGATTCTTGTCTCCCTCTCCGTCTCTCTGTCTCTTTCACTTTTGGGGACTTCACAGATACATCCATCATGGACGGGCTCCATTTTTAGACTACTTCATATATTTGCATATTTATAGTGAATCTGAATATGCACCACCGAGGGAAAGCAATGCATTACAAATGGATAAAAATTACCCATGGATGCAAATCCAGAAGGGACAGTATTACTTCCACTGTGATGAGCATCCCAGCCTCAGCCTTGATTAAGTCAACCACCCTTAATTGGATTGGGGAGCATTGGACTGGTAGCCTCAGCAAGAGGGATGGACACATTTTCTTTCCATGGATTTGGAAGGATATAATCCTACTTAGGATAGAATCGACGATATTCTAATTTTAAGTAATGTGGAGATTGATTAGTGAATGAAGTCATTTAAAACATATTGGCCTGCATAATATGAGTTATAATGAATTTATACCTGTCAAACCTTGGGCATAGCTCTGTCATTTATATGTACATTAGATGGCAAATAAATATTGGTGATTTAAAAAAAAAACCCACATGGATTTATAGGGTTTTACTATCATACAGAAAGTTGAATGTAAGAATAGAGTGATTTAGGAGTTTAATATAAAATGCTGAGACAGAGACACAAATAGAAATAGCAGCATAGCCCTGGACTCAGCATATGCAGGGCATTAGATACAAGATATAAACAAATAAAAGATGAAATATTGATCTCTTTAGAAGAGAGAGAAGTCTGACAGTTTTTTCCTCACCCATTAATGTTTTCTTTTTAATGTTAATTTATATAGCATTTCAGAGAATAGACATGATGCTGATCATGAAGAGATATGGAATGCCTCAGTTATTCCTGTAATGGGCAGAAGGTATAATCCTTTTAACAAAATGTTAATGGAAAGCAAACATTTAAATCTGAGTTTATATTTTCCTACCTAAATTGGTGGCTATTTAGACTTCTAGATATGTAAATAATAGCTATGTAGATATGTAGATAATCACTTTTTCTGTGACAGTTAGAGAAATCCGCATTCTAATGAAAAATTGCAAAATTTGGAACAATTAGAAACTAAGAGTTAGGAATTAAGAACACAAAGTCATGGATGTCTATGTTGGTGCACATCTGTATTAGGAGGATGTGAGATGTTCAACACAATTTCCAGCTATGATGCATTGGTTGGATGAGATTGTGCCTTTGTACCCACTGTGCAAATATAGACAAGAATGCAAACCCCATTTGTAGCAGTCTCTAGCTACTAGCTGCATATTGCACATTACAATATATGGTTATGACTATTGTTAGGTTTTTTGTCAACACCTAGAGGGGCTTTTCTTCCACTCTTGGGTAGCCCACCACCACCACCTGACCTTTGGCCAGAATTACCTACTGGGAGAGTCAGGACTCCCAGCTTCCCTTCCAAGTTTTTAGGCCTTGCCTCTGCATCCCCCACTTCCCAGTGCCTGGTCACCACAGAGACAGTTTACTGCTTTGCGTGCCCCTAGAGGAACAGCTACTTGTGAACTGCCTGCCTTCCCCCAGTGCTCCTTTTCAAAATAGCATGTCCAAGATGATGGAGGTCTATGTGGTACAGAGAATCACTGCTAGTGCCAGAAGTCATGAAGTATTTATTAAAAAGAAAATGTTTACAATCATACTTTTACCACAGCACCAGACTGAGCAAGGGGTACAAAAGAAATAGATAAAAATGCAATACTCTTTCCCTCAATCTATACATGCCCTATCAGATGTTAAAATATAGGACAAGCTCCTTTAGCTTAGGGTGTTACAGGTCTCTACAGAGTTAGCATTATCTTAAAGCTTGCTCCAGCTCTATAGGCAAGCACATAGGCTGAGGATAGACTGGCAGTCTGGCCCGCTCTGCCTCCGCATTAAAAGCGGAGGCAGAGCGGGCGTCCAGACTGCCACATTTGCCACATCACCTCGTCCGGCGGCGCACTCCTCCCGCAGCAGCTCCCGGCAGCTGCATGCACGTTCCACCCGCTTCCAGCGGGTGTGAACACGGGCGGGCGGGCAGAGCCATGCGGCGTTCTGCTGCCGCCACCAGAAGCCGCCCGCAATGTGGATGCTGCGGGTGGCTTCCTTGCGGCGGTGTCTGAGCGCCGCACTGTGGGGCAGTTCCCCCCCTGCCTTGTTCTGCCATGCTCCTGTAGTGCAGCAGAACAATAGTCTGTCTCTGCCATAGAGAGGACTCTCATGCAGATGTCCAAATTATATTGGCCTCCCCTTCTTGAACCTGCCTGTGCTGGACATGATGGCATTCCTATGTTCCTAACAGTGATTTGGTCCACCTGTTCAAGTTATTGCACCCTGGCACTTGCACACTTTGAGCATATGAAATTATCTGGGTTGCTATTATATTTTAAATATTTTGTATCTAAAATGGTATTAGATTTAAATGGAGTTTAAAATGTTTTTATATCTATTGTTTTTATGGTTGTAGCTCGCCCTGAGCCTGCTTGCGGGGTAGGGTGGGATAGCGATTATGATAGGTAGGTAGGTAGGTAGGTAGGTAGGTAGGTAGGTAGATAGATGGATAGACAGACAGACAGACAGACAGACAGACAGATGTCATACCTTTTATTAAGACCAACCAAAATTACAAAGCAGCATGAAAGCTAAGATCTCAAATTTTCTAGAATTCTTCAACAGGCTGCATGCTAAAGTGGGGTTGTTGTTGTTTTTTTTGCAGGTAAAGTCTTTTGAAAACATCATCTGTAGAATACCAAGCATATTTGAATATATACAATATATTGAATATATACATAAAATTAAACAGGAATAGCATAGGTTTTCATGACTTAGATTTCATTTCATCAGATGCATAAAGTGAACATTCATAGCAGATAACTGGTTAAAATTCTCTGATGTTTTGGAACACAGTTCTTTTGGGGGGGGGGGGGAGACCACACAGGAGGACATGCATTTTGATGGGAATGCCCCAGAAGTGACATCACAGGAGGAGGCATGACCTGGAAGTGACATCATGATATGTTGTCTGTTGATCTTTGATAGGATGTGACATCACAGCATGTGACATCACAGCATGTAATAACACAGCGTTGCTAAGCACCACTCCCCAAAATCTCCAAGTATTTCCCAAGGCAGACGTGGCAACCCTAAAGGGAAGGCAGAAGGCTGCTTGGGAAGAGTTTTGTATTTTATATCTCTGGTACCTGGCATTACATTTTATGACACACATGGCCCAGCCCAACAAAGTGACATTTGTATCAGATCTGGCCCTCATAACAAATATGTTTGACACCTCTGCCTTAGGGAGTTGCTATAAGTCAGCTGCAACTTGATGGCACTTCACACACATAGGAATGATGGTTGGCAGCTAATTAAAAGAGTTTGGAGCTTGATCTGAGAAACTGGGATCCAAGAAGCTAAACCGTAGAACTCATTGTAGGACTGATAAACCATGTAAAATAAGTGAACACTGTCACATATAAAGAAAGAGAAACTCTCAAGTCATGAATAGTTTTCCTTCTGGAATTTGGAATCTCTGTTGTTCTTTAATTTACTGCAAATGTGACTGGAGAAAAAAAGAAGCTCTTTTTAACCCACTGACTTCAGTGAAAAGGTCAAGTATACGTTAAGATTTCTCTCTCTCTCTCTCTCTCTCTCTCTCTCTCTCTCTCATAGAAATTCAGTGAGGCCAAAAGTGCTTAAATTTGGCAGTATGATGCTGAAAACATCTAATTTCTGGAAAGCTTAGGAACAGCGTTATAAAACAATTGAACTCATGCAAATAGAGGAATCAATGTCTTGCTAACTGTAAATACTGTTTAACAATTAGCATTGATTTAACATCACCTATTTATGGCCAACCATTATAAACACAGCACAAAGTAACACTGGGTTTTTTCAGACTGCAGCCGCCTTTCACATTTTTGCGCATATTGAGCTGCTTCTGATGATCGCGCCATCAGGGCAATCTATTCGGACTTCCCCTCAGGAGTTTCATCTGTTCTGGGTTGGGTGGTTTGGTGTAGTGGTTAAGTGCTCTAATCTGGGAGAACTGGGTTTGATTCCCCACTCCTCCACTTGCAGCAGCTCTCTCATCCCCAACTACCCCACAGGGTGGCTTTGTGGGGAGGGGAAGGGAAAGGAGTTTGTAAGCCACTCTGAGTGAAGGGTGGGGTATAAATCCAATCTCCTCCTCCTCCTTCTTCTTTGTGTTTTGCACATGCATTTAAGTGTTGGAGTATTTCAGCAGCCCCATTCACTCTGTCTTCTTTACATGAGTGTAGCCCCATTTACTCTTGTGTAAAGCATAGTAGCTGAAGCACAAAAGATTATTTATTTGCACCTTTATTGGCTTTGGTATTGAAGAGGGGGGCATGATCTCCGCTAAGGCTGGAGAGGTGGAGACCAGAAAGAGAGAGAGAGAGAGATGCACCCACAAGGCAGAGCAGAGAAAGCTGCCCCAAAACAGGAACCTTTGATTGCTGAAACGTTTTGCCATTGAGATGCAAATTTAAACACACACACACACACACACACACACACACCCCAGCCTGCCCTTTCTGGGCACATTTTGGTGAGATAGTGGGTTTGCTGGAAGTCACAATGCAAAAAACTTAGTTTAAATTACAGAGCAGAGGCTTTGTCATGAATACATTTTGCTTTCTCCCAAAAACATGTGGGAGAAACCAGTTTTATTAGGAACAGGGAAAAACCGGGGAAGAAATGAGAGAGTGGTGGGACGTTTACAAAGTTGGGTGAACACAAGAAAAAAGCATGTTTACATTAGGTGATGCAAGGGGATTTTTAAGTACTGTGAAAGTCCCTACTGTTTTCCTTATCTACAGTTTAAGTCACTGTTGAGTCAAGTTCTGTAAATCTGCTATTGGAAGCTTCAGATTATGACTGATGTACACTGTAACATGGTGGGCCGCGATGGCTCAGTGGTGTAGAGGTTAAGTGTGCGGACTCTAATCTGAGAGAACCAGGTTTGATTCCCCACTCCTCCACTTGCACCTGCTGGATGACCTTGGGCAAGCCATGGTTCTGGCACAGCTGTTTTTGAAAAAGAGTTTCGGTCAGAGCTCTCTCAGCCCCACCTACCTCACAGGGTGTGTGTTGTGGGGAGGGGAAAGGAAAGGAGTTTGTAAGCCACTCTGAGACTACAAGTGAAGGGCATGGTAAAAATCCAATCCCCTCATCCTCTTCTTCTTGTTCTTCTTCTTCTTGTTCTTCTTTGGCACTGAACTGCAGACTGGAAGGTCGGTAGTTTGGCAGTTTGAGACCCGAGTGTCACGTGTTGGAGTAAGCTCCCATCTCTGGCCCCAGTTCCTGTCAACCTAGCAGTTCAAAAGCAAAAAAATTGCAAGTAGATAAATAGGTACCACTTTGGTGGGAAGGTAACAGCATTCTGTGCACCTCAGCATCTAGTCATGCCAGCCACATGACCACAGAGACGTCTTTGGACAGTGCTGGCTCTTCAGCTTGGAAATGGATATGAGCACTGCCCCCTAGAGTTGAATTCGACTGGCTTTCAAGCAAGGGAAACCTTTACCTTTAGACTGTAACATAATTCCTGAAAGTTTATTGGAATCACATATTGTACAAGCAGTATGGGACCATATGAATATTTAACTTGTCATAGTTTCATAGGATCAGGGCTGGAATCCTATGCAGTCTTATTTAGAAGTAAAGCAATTGGCTGCAATAGGACTCACTTCTGTTAACCATGCCTATGGTTGAATTTTATGAACAGGTCCCATGCAGTGTTCCCTCTAAGCTAAGTTGGTGTGAGCTAGCTCATAATTTTTTAGCCTCCAGCTCACACATTTTTGTCTTAGCTCAGGAAGGATGGCTCTAGAGCAAACTAATTTATGCAGCAGCCAAATTGCTCACTCACAACTTTAATGCCAGTAGCTCACAAAGTAGAATTTTTGCTCACAAGACTCCACAGCTTAGAGTGAGCATTGGTCCCATGTAGCTTAATGGATACAAAGAAAAACTTAACATTGCTTCATGTTCATACTAGCATAGAGGTGATTCTTTTTCATGAAAGCAGTGACTCAAAGAACTCCAAGGATGTTCTTACAGTATATTTATAGGTAATCTTCTCTGTTTCACAGTATGGATGTGATAGATTCCAGATCAATTAAGCATAGGCAATAGAAAGCTGAAAAGTTGTGGCTTTGAAGAATACTGGATGTGATAAAAGAAACAAAATAGCTTGTTCATCCCCCTACTTACAAAGTACAAATAGAATAATCAAGAATTTGCCTGTCAAACTCCCTGTTGGTTCTCTTGTGTCCTTTTCAAACTAGCCCTCATTATACAGTTCAAGAAATGTGTGCTTCACTGTAGGATACTGTATTGAAGAAGCATTTTAAAAATAATTGGCATGTATTTATATATTTGAAGTGGAGTCAGTTCTTATCATTTGCTAAAACCTGAAGATAAGAGAAGAGAATTTCAGTACCACTAGAGTAAAGCATCCTCAAATAATTAGGACAGAAAATAAACCCCAACTCCTTTTCCTTCCAGAAGCACAAGTATTGTACAGTAGATTCAAAAGGACTAATGTGTGTGTTTGTGTGTGTGTTTGTTTGAAAGCCTGATTTTTTTAGACCAGGTAAAATGTTGTACAACTTTATGGCAGTTGTAACAAAGCAAAGTCCCCATATTATTAGCTTGGAAAAGTTTTGTTCTTATAACTGGCAAACAATCTATGTGGACACGTAATTGCTTATCTGGAAAACTAAACACCTCTCTGTAATGGTCTGATGGAGCTGTCCAAAACAGCTGGAGCTCTAGAACAAATCAGTACACCTGTGTAGGCAAACAGAATGCATCATTAGTACAAAGACCTCTGAAACTATCCCAGAGCTGACATTTTGTTATAAATTAACATCATTTCATTGTAAAGAAGAACCCCCAAGTTCAGCAAACAGAAACAGCACAGTTAATGACTTAGATGACCAGAAAGAACACTGAGTTTAAGAAATCTCTTTCAGATGCCCTCACTAGGGTTGCACTAGCAAGTGCCCCCACAAATCACAGAATATAGATTTTATTGATTGATTGATTTACATCACTTATAGTCCACCTTTCTTAATGAGACTCAAGACAGACCACACACCACAAGACAATTTAAACCAACAGGAATAGGACATCCTATGAAATATGAAAACAGATCTAAAGCCAACCTGAAAGAAAGCATTAGCATTAACATGAGATACTAAGATCATACGTATAGCAACAGACAGTGCACAGGAGTATAGACCACTGTCTCTATAACTTTACCAAAGCATCTTTCTGAAACATTTCATTACATTATAGTCCTATTACCTATGTAAAACAGCTCTTCTGAATAATTCAATTGTGTATAGTTTGCAGAGAGCTAGGAGGGTGGGACCCTTCCTAACCTCATCAAGCAGGCCACTCTACAAGATAGGGGGCATGACAGAGAATGCATGTGTACAGGCAGTTGTTGATTTTGCCCGTCTCAAGTGTGGCACATGCAGAATGCTTCACTCAAATAAGCGAAGCTTTCATGGTGGAGGATGGGGTAGTGGCAGTCCCACAGATATTATGGACCCAGGCCATGAAGGGCTTTGCATGTGTTGACCAATACCTTGAATTGAGCCTGGTAGCTGATAGGCAGTCAGTGAAGTGACTGCAAAATGGGACCAATATGCATGCTTTGCCTAGCTCTTGATAATAACTGAGCTGTGGCATTCTGCACCAATTGGAGTCTCCAAGTTGACTTTGAGAGGAGACCTCTGTAGAGTGCATCACAGTCTTCTAGTCTTGATGTTACCATAGAGTGAATCCAGGTGGTCAGATTGGCTGTGTCAAGGTAGGGTGTCATCTTCTGAGCTAGATTAAGTTGAGGGGGGGAGCATTTTTTTGCAGCTGCACTTGCTTACTTCTCCAGCAGAAATACTGTATTCAGTATAACTCGGCTCCCGGCGCGCTTGTCGCGCTGAGGGGCCGCTTTGCCGCCTTGCCCGAGTGTGAGGCAGCAACGATCCCTCGCGCTCTCGAACACTCTCGGAGCCGGTGGGGTGGGGCTGCCTATTTAAGGCAGTGCCCCGTCCCCGCCCGCGTCTTTGGCTCTGCGTGCTCGGACTTGGTAGAGCACGCTTCTGGAGCTGGGAGCGGTCAGTGGGCCCACCTTCTAGGGAGCCCCTGGGACTGCGGCGGTGACGGAGTTGGAGTGGCGGCTTCAGCCCTGAGGAGCTTGCTTTATCATCTGCTGGGTGACCTTTGGCAGGATTTAGCCTGACTGCTTCCTTGTTTGGCTTGGGGATGGTGTGTTTTTTGCCTACCTTACACTGCTGTCGGTGGTTGAGAGCATAGATGGTGGTCGGGTATTAAGTAGATTGATCACTTTGCAGGTTTATGCAAGCAAGAAAAGGGAACTGGTGAGTGCCTCACGGCGTATCCCGATTGGGAACAGGAGGTCATCAGGAACCACCCTAGGGCCTTGCAGTCTGGGGGGGTGAATGGTGATCACCTCTGGGAACCTCTCAGACTAGGCTCCTCCTGAAGGTCTGTGCAGCCTCAGGGGTAGGTGCCCCTGGGGGGCTACCAGTATGCTGGGCTGCCGGTTATGAGCCAGAATCTGACTGGCTCAAGACTGGAGCTAGGTTACCCGCCCATTACAAGGGCAAGAAGGTTGTGTCGTGGAGTGACGCCTGCCTTGCCTGTTCCTGTGCTTGCTTAGTTTGCCCATAGCTGCAATGTTCTGTTAAATAGTTAATAAAGTGGCCCTTGTTTAATTCCAGTCATTGTCTGTCTCATTATTTGGGCTGGGGTGGCAACTTGGCTCTCAGCGTGCTTGTCGCACCAAGGGGCAGCTTTGCTGCCTCGCCCGAGTGCGAGGCAGCAACGATCCCTCGCGCTCTCGAGCGCTCTTGGAGCCGGTGGGGCGGGGCTGCCTATTTAAGGCAGTGCCCCGTCCCCGCCCGCGTCTTTGGCTCTGCGTGCTCGCCCACCCGCCCGCCCTGTTTGCAGTGTAGGTTGTTCAACTGGTCGCCAATTGGGGCCAGGTAGGAATTTTTCGCCTCTACTTGGATTGGCCATTGGTAGAGGTGTTTTTGCCTACCTTACACTGTGACAGTTTTTAAGGGCCTAGGTGGTGGATGAGATTTAATAGTTTGGTCACTTGGCAGGTTTGTGCAAGCTAGAAAGGAACTGGTGAGCGCCTTACGGCATATCCCGTTTGGGAACAGGAGGTCATCAGGATACTGCCCCAGGGCTGTATGGTTCGGGGTGGAGAATGGTGGCCACCTCTGGGAACCTCTCCTGCTAGGCTCCTCCCTGAAGGTCTGTACGGTCTCAGGGGTAGGCGCTCCTGCGGGGCAACCAGTATGCTGGGCTGCTGGTTAAGAGCCAGACTTGGGGCTGGCTCAATACTGGAGTCAGGTGTCCCGCCCATATCAGAAGGCAAGGAGGCTGTGTCATGGAGTGACGCCTGCCTTGCCTGTTCCTGTGCTTGCTTAGTTTGCCCGTTGCTGCAATGTTCTGTTAAATAGTTAATAAAGTGGCCCTTGTTTAATTCCAATCGTTATCTGTCTCGTTATTTGGGCTGGGGTGGCAACATCTAGGTTCTTCACCAAATCAGTGAGGGTCAGCTGAATCCTATATATAAAAAAGGAAGCACAGTGTTTCAAGATCTCCACATTCACAACTAGCATCACTTCCAACTTGTCTGGGTTCAGTTTCAATTTGTTCACTTTCAGTTCCCATACTGAAGATAGCTGATCTCCAATGACAACCCTTAGAAACCGATTGATGGGGAACAATTTAAACCAGTCCAAGGCATGTCACCTGATACTTACTTCTGCCTCTAAACTGTGCTATTAGCCACAAAGTATAGATAGGAACTCTCAGTCTGGGGCAAGTGATGCACTGTATTCTTGGTGCTTGGGGGGGCAACAGTGGGAGGGCTTCTAATGTCCTGGTCCCACTGCTGGACCTCCAGAGGGCACCTGGTGTTTTTGGCCACTGTGTGACAGAGTGTTGGACTGGATGGGCCACTGGCCTGATCCAACATTGGCTTATGATAAACACCTCAACAGGATAGCATGATCTCCTGTACCAAAAACTGCAACTAGGAGAAACAAAGAAGCATGGCCTTTGTCTACATTCAAATGGAGGTATTCAGGCCACCAGATCCATCTCTATCCCGTAGCCTAGCCTGAAGCCAGAATGAAAAAGATCCAGAGCATGTGAGTTATCCAAGAAGAACTGGTGCTGTTCCACTACTGTTCTCTCAGTCACTTTTCCAATGAAAGGCAGATCAGAGGCTGGGCAATTATTGACCACATCGTTTTTCTGTAGGGCTGGGGGGGGGGGGTTAGCAGTGGATAGATAATCCCTTCTTTGACTGGTTGGACAAGGGTGCCATGAGTTAGTGACTGAATTTTGATGTACACCAAGGGCTTATTAATGTAGTTCTTACATGATTGTAGCAGCCAGAAAGGGCAAGAATCCCTTGCAGGAAGGGTGGCCTTTGCAGATTCTAGGATCCTGTCAGCATCCATCATGGTATTCGGGTCAAAATAGTCCATAAGCAGACCTGAAGTCTATTCTTCTGCTTGGCCTATATTATACAATAACAAACAAAATATACAATATTCCATGGAAACAACAAATAACTTGTTAAAGCACTATTGCTCAAGCCAAATGTACATAACCAAAAAACCTTCCCATGCAAGACCAAAAGGCAATACACAGTTCTTATATACACTGCAGTCTTCCTGGCTGTTTCTGAGTTGCCAGCTTCCAGGTCTGCAGGGAGGCTAAACACCAGGCTAACACCAGGCTGACGTCTCCTGTCGGCTGAGAGAGTTTCGATGTACTTCTTCAGAGCCAATATTCTGTGGAACTAATATAAAGCAAACAAAACATCCAGTATATAGACATTCACAACACTTCAAAACCTTGTTGTTTAACAATTTAAAACCTGACTTACCCACACAGTTTACATATTTTATATGCCTTATCTTGCTCCCACATGGGCTCGTTAGGCTCCTGTCGGCAAAGTGGTTCTTACTTACACAAACTCATCTTGCATATTTAAAGCTAGCCGTGCCTGAATCATTCCAGATTATATCTTTGCATTAAAAGTCGCAGAGTATATTAACCACAAAGTACAAAACTACAAATAAGAGGAAAAGTCAAGTTCACTATTCAAACCATAAGGTGAAAAAGTTCTATATTCAAAGATATACCTTGCTTCTTTCTGTAATAAAACTTTCTGTATGTCATGACAATTATATTTCTGTGGTGTATATTTGTAAATAAAAAAAAATTCAACTTCTCTGGGTCACGGCGAGTCATAACAAAGTGCTCAATGTGACTCTGTCTTCTTCTTCTTGTCAGTCTTCTTGTCAGTCTTCTTCTTCTCAGTCTTTTTCTTGTCAGTCTTCTTCTTGTCAGTCTTCTTGTTGTTGTCAGTCTTCTTCTTCTTGTCAGGCTTCTTGTTGTTGTTGTCAGGCTTCTTCTTGTTGTTGTCAGGCTTCTTCTTCTTCTTGTCAGGCTTCTTCTTGTCAGTCTTCTTCTTGTTGTTGTCAGGCTTCTTCTCAGTCTTCTTCTTTTTCTTGTCAGTCTTCTTCTTGCCAGTCTTCTTCTTCTTCTTGTCAGTCTTCTTCTTCTTGACAGTCTTCTTCTTGTCAATCTTCTTCTTCTTGTCAATCTTCTTCTTCTTGTCAGTCTTCTTTTTCTTGTCAGTCTTCTTTTTCTTCTTCTTCTTCTTGTCAGTCTTCTTGTCGTCAGTCTTCTTCTTTTTCTTGACAGTCTTCTTCTTGTCAGTCTTCTTGTCAGTCTTCTTCTTCTTCTTCTTGTCTGTCTTCTTCTTCTTCTTCTTCTTGTCAGTCTTCTTCTTGTCAGTCTTCTTCTTCTTGTTGTCAGGCTTATTCTTCTTGACAGTCTTATTTTTCTCAGTATTCTTCTTCTTGTCAGTCTTCTTCTTCTTGTCAGTCTTCTTCTTGTCAGTCTTCTTCTTGTCAGTCTTCTTCTTCTTCTTAGTCTTTTTCTTGTCAGTCTTCTTCTTCTCAGGTGTCTTCTTCTCAGTCTTCTTCTTCTTCTTCTCAATCTTCTTCTTCTTGTTGTCCTCCTCCTCCTCCTTCTTGTCAGTCTTCTTCTTCTTCTTGTCAGTCTTCTTCTTGTCAGTCTTCTTCTTCTTCTTGGTCTTCTTCTTCTCAGTCTTCTTCTTGTTTTCAGTCTTCTTCTTCTTGTCAGTCTTCTTCTTGTTGTTGTCAGTCTTCTTCTTCTTCTTCACAGTCGTCTTCTTCTTCTTTTTGTCAGTCTTCTTCTTGTCAGTCTTCTTCTTCTTGGGAGTCTTCTTCTTTTTCTTGTCAGTCTTCTTCTTGTCAGTCTTCTTCTTCTTCTTCTTGTTTGTCTTTTTCTTCTCAGCCTTCTTCTTCTCAGTTTTCTTCTTCTCAGTCTTCTTCTTCTTCTCAGTCTTCTTCTTCTTCTTGTCCTCCTCCTTCTTCTTCTTGACAGTCTTCTTCCTCTTCTTGTCAGTCGTCTTCTTCTTCTTGTCAGTCTTCTTCTTCTTCTAGTCCTTCTTCTTCTTTTTCTTTGTGAAGGTATTATAGTTAATTGTTCCTAAGACAAGGCTCAGATTCTAAAATTGTCGGTAGGATTTAATGGGAAAACTATTTACACTGTGATTTCTAATGATGAGTCTGCATTTGTGCTCATTTGTGCCCAAATCTCCAAAGGTTCTGCAGCTTTTCCATTGTAAAAGAAGATTCCAGGCCTAGCTCAGCACATCTCAAATCCAACCAGTTTCTCAAAGAAAGAGCAGTTATAAATATTCTTGCTGTGGAGAAATGCCATGGTTGATTTGTTTATGGAATATTCCATTGCCTTGTATAGGGCCATTAAGAGTCACCATGAGCATTCTTTTAGGGCTCTCTTCATACCACACAGAATTAACCCAGCCTCCTAGTGCCCCCACCCTGGGTATCACTGCCCATGTGACAAATATGGATTATCATTAGTGTTAGTGAAGTTATCTTTTTTTTTTAAAAAAAAATCAGTCTTACCAATGTGCAATTAAACTGAAGAGGCTTCCACATAAATAGCTTATTTGGGGGATTGAAATTTTTCACATGGAAAAAAAACTATCTCTAGCCTTACATCTAGAAGGCATTAGGATAAAAAAATGAATTACTCCTCTAATTCCAGGCATCCTGAATATGGCTTACTTTACTAGATATTTGCTGAAAGCAATATATTCTTTTTGAATGGGAAACAGTGTCAGACAGAAGCATCCCTTTGTGTAAGTTAGAAGAAAGAGATACAAAAAAGCTACATCTGGGATAAGCTTAACAAGTATCTTACAACCCACCTCTTTTTTTCCCCCTTTCTTTTACAAAATAGAATCAACCTCCAAGAAAGCAAAGCACTCAGTTAAGTAGTTGAGTTCACCGTCATATTTTGTCCTCATGTCTTGAAACCCAGGACTGAGTTTGATTTATTTCTTTTGCATTTATAATTTATTATTATTATATATTATTTATTATATATTATTTATATTTTTACTTACCAGTTCTCTATTTAAAGTTCTTTTTTTCTCTAAGCAAAAGGAACTGCAATCTATTTGGAGCAGCTATTTAGAGTTCCTACTCAAAATTCTTATTTTTTCAAGTTGACCTCTCCTTTAAGATTAGATGGTAATAAGCAAGTTGAGCAAATGCAGCAACAAAATGAAAAGAAACCCCAGTTTTTCATTACATGTACAACTTTGCTAGGGAAAAACACTCAGCATAAATAAGGCATAAAATATACCACGACTCCACAAAGGAAATGCATTAGGTCTTGTGGTGAACAGTGAGTTTTATTCCCTCATTAGGCTGACCCAGTTCCTGACCTGTGGCTCTGCTTCATTCTGAAACTAATGAGGAATGCAAAAGTCATCTTAACTCATGAAAATAAAATATGTTTTAAACCCCAAGGTGCTGTAGAATTTCTTTTTCTTAGACAAGGCACTTCAACTTTGTTATGTACTCTCCTTTTGCTAAACCAGCGTAGAGATGGAGGAATTGAATGAAAATTTCCTCTAGTACTTTTGAGCAAGGAAGTAAACAAGAATGCATTACACTTCATGTTGTAGTCTGGAAACAGCTCACTCCCCTGCTTTTTAGCAACACAAAGCACATATGCTTTCTTCATTGCAAAGTTTGTCAGAATCTACCCTCAAGGAACTTCCCTAATCCATAGCTCCTCTTTTCTTGATACTTGATCTTCTGGGGATTCAAAGCCAGGCTTTTCCAGTGGTGAGAAAAAAATCACTTTGTGAACCACCCCTCCCCACACCACAGTCAAAATGTCCCCATGGCTTCTTCTTTTGTCCTATTTTATCATTAGGCTAAATCCTTTTTATTTTGGATCACATTGCTATCTGCATATTAACTAAATGTCATCTTTTCTCATAGTGGTTTACTTTGATGGTCTTTGGGGGCAATTTTCTTGAATATTTTTAGACACTCATAAGCTTATATTAAAATGAGTGCATGTACCTTTATTAAAATCATAGGATTTTGTTATTATATTGTACAGTAAATATTATACTTCTCATGCTTGTTTTGTGTGAACTAATTAACACAATACAAATTGAATAGTTGTGGGGTATCTGTCTAAATACAAAGGAAATAAAATATATACTTAATACCCAGAGACAGCTATTAAGAGATTCAGACAAATAAGTCCATCATATAACCCTTGAGAGTCAGTAATCCCAAGCTTCGCATCAGAGCACACACTTCAAGAAATGAAAAGGGGCTAGCAGGAATTAGGACATTGGGTAAATCAAGCAGTGATTTCAGCTCAGTATCAGTTTATTATTTATGCTCTAAACAAAGCAGACTGAGATGACTAGAAAGTAGTCAGCCTTTGGAGTGGTTCAGAAAGGAACTATGATTTCCTTGGAGAAAAACCGAACTGAAATACAGTTTTGTATAATGAAGTGTTAATATTTGTAACTGTATATAGAGAACATTGCCTTGTTTATTTAAATAGAGTCTTATACTGTTACCCAAATGGTGTACATATGTAGGGTCCAATGCTCCCTCTAAGTTGTAGAGTCTTGTGGGCAAAAATTCTACTTTGTGAGCTGCCGGCATTAAAGTTGTGAGCAAGTGATTTGGCTACTGCATAAATCAGTTTGCTCTGGAGCCATCCTTCCTGAGCTAAGACAAAAATGTGTGAGCTGGAGGCTAAAAAAACTGTGAGCTAGCTCACACTAACTCAGCTTAGAGGGAACATTGGTAGGGTCCCCAGTAAACGCTTGCAGTTTTTTTTTTCTAAACAGATTTTGTGCAGAACATATTTATGTCATTTCCTTACTTCATTTAACTGGTGAAATTTCAAACCACCTTCTTTTGGATCCTATAAGATCTTATTGTTCACCTTATTTCTATAGTGGGGGGATGTTTCAGTAAAAAGTTACCACCACCTTTCTATGCCACCATTCATAATCAATGGATTGCTTGAGCAAAGCCACCCTTTGTGGTTTAGAACATGTGACTGGCTTTGCTCACTGCCTCTCCTACACACTCTTCTTATACCTACTTAAGAATTCTGCAAGGGTTAGCTGGTATATGACAATGAAAAATACATTCATATAGAATCAATCTTTAAAACTAATTTAAAGAGTAAAAGGATTTCTAAGTGGATAAATGTATTTATATTTCCCAGTATCATTGAAATCCATTTAGATCAGAGAAAGTTTATTTTCATTTTGCTACTATCCATTTATTTTTCAGAGAGGTGTTCTTTCTTTTCTTTTTGTTATGGTAAAACAGCCCCTTAAACACTTCTGAAGCCTGAAATCAGTCTAATAATAAATGGGTTTTATGAATGAAAAAATGACTGCCCATACAATCACTTTATTTACTTAAGTTGCGTATCTTCTCTCAATTTATCTTCTTAGTCTCAGATACAAAACCTATTTCATCATGTACCTGATGGTGATTTCAGCATTATCTTGAGAGTAAAGTTTAAAAAGAAAGAGGGGGAAAAAACCAACAGGTTAATATTGTCTGCCACTATATCATTGTCAGACACTGTGAAAGAAGAAAAAGTGGAAATCAATATATATATATATATATATATATATATATATATATATATATATATATATATAACTAAATTAAATATATTTAATAATAGCTCACTTGAGATGAAATAGTTTTTCTATGCATCTTTACAGGGTAAAATGAACAGTTTATGATGCCTCTGAAATAAATAGAACCTTCCAAAAGTGTGGAAGTTGCTCACTTTGAAACTTTAAAGTCATTACGTAGTAAAGGAAAGCAATCCAACTATATATATATACAGAGAGAGAGAGAGAGAGAGAGAGAGAAGAAACTATAGCAAGACCATGCACACACTTTTTTTCGGGGGGGGGGGGTCACTTGGAAAGCATTTATCTTTCCCCTATACAGTTGGGATGAATATGCCAAGATAAGAAGATAGAACCACACTCTCATATGTTAGCTGAAAGCCTGAAAGTACTAAATCATGCCTTAATGTTACAGTAGTTCATACTTTCTAAAGGATGTTTTTAAACAAAAAGGATGTAACTTAGGGCCTACTTCTGTGCATATGGAAATTAGAAAAAGAAAACCCTTCCAAATATTGACTACAGCACAAGGCGGCTCATAAATTGATGAGTGGCCTTGTGCCAAAAGCTGTTTGTAGCGCATGGAGGAAGGCACATGACAGGCTCAGCACATTTTGAGAACAAGTAGGAATAAACAAGCTAATTAAGATGGTTAATAGGGTTGCCATATTGCCAGAATGGTAAAGTTCCAACCAGCATCAGTGCATATCAGCTGGTTCCCATTTTGTCCACTAGTTGTCCTGGATTACCAGTTTTGTTTTGTTTTGTTTTGTTTTGTTTTGTGTTTTTTTCAAAGCAAGAACCTATATCTTCTAGATCTGGAGACAGAAGGCAAAATGTTCAGATAGTTTTCTGCCTGGTTTATTTAGTCAAAATAGGCCCATTCCACATTCTTTTTGTCTAGCCAATGATATGTCATGACTGTGATTGACAGTGTGGACAGTAGGGCTGCCAAGTCCAACTTGGGAAATATCTGGGGACTTTGGGGGTGGAGCCAGGAGACTTTGGGGGTGGAGCCAGGAGAAAGGAAGTGACATCATTTTGTGATGTCACATCCTGTGATGTTGCTTCCACATGCTGACACATGAACTCATGAAGTTTCCTAATACTGAATCAGGCCATTGGTCCATCAAGGTTAGTATTGACTACTCAGACTGGTAGTGGCTCTCCAGGGTCTCAGACTGAGATCTTTAATGTCACCTATTACCTGATCCTTTTTTAGCTGAAGAAGCTGATACCTCCTGCATGTCAAGCAGATGCTCTATCACTGAGCAACAGCCCTACTGAATCCTTCCTCATCTCGGCAGAATATGAAGCACTAAGTGCTACACAAGTGCTAAATATGATTTTCATATCATAAGAACAGGAGAGAAGCCACAGTGGATCGGCCCATCCAGTACAGCCCATCCAGTACAACACTCTGTGTCACAACAGTGGCCAAAAATACCAGGTGCCTTCAGGAGGTCCAGCAGCAGAGCCAGAACTCCAGAAGCCCTCCCACTGTTGCCCCCCAAGCACCAAGAATTCAGAGCATCACTGCCCCAGACAAAGTGTTCCATTTAGACCTTGTGGCTATAATAGCCACTGATAGACCTCTGCTGGATGGGGACAGAGAGAGACAGACAGACAGACAGACAGACAGAAAAAAGAAAGAGGGAGAGAGAGAAGGAAAAAAAACTGGCAGAGGCACTTACTTCCATTTAGACCTTGTGGCTAATAATAGCCACTGATAGACCTCTGCTGGATGGGGACAGAGAGAGACAGACAGACAGACAGACAGACAGACAGAAAAAAGAAAGAGGGAGAGAGAAGGAAAAGAGCTGGAAGAGAAACTTACTACAGCAACGTTGCCAGCCACATGCAAAAGCAGCTCCTTCAGTCCCTCCTTAATCTCTGGGCGGACCTCTCTTGCTGTGGAAGCTCTCTTGCTGACTTCTTAAAGGGGAAATGTCTGGTGAGGCTTTTTACTGCAGGGCAGGCTTTCTGCAGACATTTCCCTCTTAAGGTAGCCATTTTGTCCCCCCAGTGGCCAACTTGGAAAAAGCGGGGGAAAGCACTAAAAATCGGTGTTTCCCCCACCCTACCGGGGGACTTGGCAGCCCTAGTGGACAGCAAAAGCAATGAACTAATTGACGAGATTGCTTTAGTTGAGGGCCTACAGCATCAACTGCTAAGTCCACTTATTTCCTGCATTTTAGTCTGTAGCTAATTTAGGGTTGCCAGCTCCTGTCTTAGAAATTCCTGGAGATTTGGAAGTGAAGTCTGAGAAGGGCAGGTTTTGGGGAGGGGAGGGACCATAATGTCATAGAGTCCACCTTCTAAACCAGCCATTTTCTCCAAGGAAACTGATCTTTGTCATTTGGGGATCAATTGTAATTCAAGGGGGTCTCTAGGCCACACCTGGAGGTTGGCAACTCTACTTTTAAAATTAAGTAATTTCAAGTGAAAGTATCTTATAGGTTATTGTGAATTTCCAAATTATCAAAACAACAGTAATGTAGTAACAATTTAACCAATATCCTTAAAAATATAAAAGTATATCAGTCCCTTCCCTAGCCTTTTGTGAAACATTGAGAGCAGCAGAAAAAAAAACATGATCTTTATAGTTTCAAAACTGTAAAATAGATGATGCACTAACTAATCAAAAGCAGCCTATATTAAAAGCCATAACCTAGTGGATGGCGAATGTATAATTAGTGCAGTCTTTCAGAGAACTCAAACAAAAATCTTTACCCCTCCAACAATTCTGAAGGAAAAATATCACCATCCAATCTTCAAGTTACCAGAAGTAAGCCTGGGAACACCAACCCCCAACCCCCACCCTTTTCCTGCTCCTGGATTTTGGATCAGATATGAACATTGTTATAAAGATAGATTTGCATGCAATATTGTGAAGAAAGAGTGCTATACCTGTTATCTGACTGTCTTCCATATACTCATCTGTGCCACATGGTTTGATTGGGTTTTTCAAAACAAGCATATTATGCTTTGATAAAATTGGGGTGGAAGTATTATGTATTCTTATGTAGTATTATTAACTGTTGGCAAGAAATCTGTGATAACAGTTCTTTAGGTTCAGTTAACCAGCTAGGGTTGCCAAGTCTGGGTTGGAAAATACATGGAGACTTTAGGGGTAGATCCAGGAGAGGGCGGGGTTTGAGGAGAGGAGGGACTTCAGTATGGTATAGTGCCATAGAGTCCACCCTTCAAAGCAGCCATTTTCTCCAAGGGAGCTGATCTCTGTCAGCTGGGGATCAGTTGTAAAAGCGGGAGATCTTCAGGCCCCACCTGGAGGTTGGCAACCGTAGCTGAAGTCACGGAATAGCACAATAATGTTGAGATTTGTCATTAGTTTCTTAGTTGCTGATTTAGAGAAACATATAAGTGCAATATTTCTGTGGGCTGGGAGATAGATTTAAGATGCTTGAGGTTACAATACTGTACAAACTAGTTTGGAAATTAGCCCCATTTAAATGAACAGGATTTACTTCTTAGTAAGTAACTTTAAGATAGTGGTCATATTCATGCTTCATCAACTGTATGTTTCAGGAAGATCAATAAACCTTACTGGAACTGAAGTAAGTGTACACACAACAGCAACACAAATCTTACTTTAGCTGACCATCAGGCCTTTCTGTTTTTACTAACTAAAGATAAATGTTGCAAGCTCAAGTATGTGTATGCTTTGCAGGCCCATGGCCTATTTGTGGAGTGAGCATGTGGAAGAAAAACACAATCACAACTTTCATGAAGAAAAATTGGCCACAGCTTTTACTGGATACAAACAAAGAAGCATTGGTACAGCTTGGGGATGTATCCCACATCAGATGACCCACCTGCAATCCAATGAACCTATTCCCCCAGCTCACCTGGAGTGATAATCCTGTGGGGACCACATGGGCACCTGCTGCTGTGTGGTTTCCTTGCCACCTGGTGGTGAGAGGCAGACAACAGCCCCTGAGCTAGGCATGCTGCTTGGGAGCCCCACCCCAAGACCCCTTAAGTGAGTCCCCAAAAAGGACTCCCTAGCCCCCCCCAAAAAGGATGCCCAATGCCCAAACTGCCAGAGCTGTGATGAAAATACACTGAAACAATGAATATACAGAAACAAAGGTGGGCAGAGCAGGGTCTGCAAGTCAAAACTGGCCTGTTCTGTTTCATTTGTTGTCAGCGGTGGGATAAGGACAAACAGATAACTTAAGGCCAGGTGTTTTGAATTTGGTATGCACACGCACAGAGAGCAATGGAAGTTTTGATTCCCAACCCTGCCCCCCAGTCAACTGGAGTAGTGCCAGATCAGACTAGTTAGGATGGATCTTGAGGAGCAAGTAAAAATGCTTAAGATGACACAGAATAGAATACTATACGACATCAACAAACTGAAAACAACAGTAGGTAGTTATATATAAAACTTTTTTATTATTGTCATTATTTGATAACAATTTGAAGGGAAATATTTCTTATAATAATTTATTTGTAGAATTCTACATTTTTCTCAGTAAGACCTGATGAAGGCATCAGAAACAAGGCTACACTGGTTCTTGTCATCTCAGAGGCTTCTGTTTGGACTCATGTCATTTCAAAGGCTTCCATGTTGACTTATATGCCCTGAAGGGCATATGTTGTATAGTTGGTATAATTTACAATATTTAATTTGATATTTATAATTTGCATTATATTGACTTTATTTCATATTACAAAAATATCATAATAAAATACTATATATAAGTGACTGCAAAAGGTGTTAAAAGTAATAAGAGTTCATAACCCAATACACAGTGCTGTAGTTTTGTTCTTTGCCCCCAGTTACAAATAGAGGGCTTCAAACTCACTCCAAAAACACCAGATACCCAAAGGTAAAAGAGGAGCAAGTGGCTATAATTAACCACGAGTGCCTCTTTCCCACCACGGAGCCAGCAGAAACTTGGGGAGACTACAGAGAGCCAGTGAGGCTGAGAGAACAAGTTTTTGGGGGATATGCTGTTAACAGGTTCCTCTGTAACCCTAGTGTGGGTGGATCCAGTGTCCAAATCTGATATTTTGCCCAACACGGTATTCAGAATTAAGGGGGTTAGTGGGGAAGCCTTGATTGTTTCTGTAGCATGGATACCTGTGGAATGAAGAGGGCTGGTAGGCCTCACAGAAATGGCAGTTATGGAGAACCAGTCATATCCTGTGATAATTGGCTGGGATCTCCTTGTCGGCCAGCACTCAGTGAATGTGGTAATGGGCAGCCATACCCTAGAAGAGGGATGGGGGGAGGGAAGCATCTCTGAGGAGGCCAGCTATCCACCAGCCAGGGGGGAGGAAATGGCTCAGGTTATGGCAGGAGAAGAAAGGGGCCAGATTACCTAGGAGGGCCAGCCCATCTCAGACCCTACAGGAGGGATTTCCCAAGAGGGGAAGTGGTGCATTTCCTCCCAGGTGTAGTCGGAGGCTGTGGGTCTTCCTAGGGAGGAAGAGGCGCTGTCTCACTTCAGTGCAATGCAGGCTGAGGAACAGAGGAGGAAGGGTGCAGTTTCATCCAGATGCAGCAGGATGCTTTGGGTTTCCTGGTGACGAAGAAAATCTTTCTGGCTTCAGGGACATGCATGCTGAAGAGACAGTTGTAGAGGGTGAAGATTCCACAGGAGTTGAGTGCAGCAAGGCTAGTTTGGGGTTAGAGGAGCAAATAGCTGAATGCTTGGAGGAATGGGAGTAATTCCTGGAGGAGATTTGAGGTGACCTTAGGTTGGAACCAGTTCACCAAGTAGCCGTGGGTCAGAAAGTGGGATTTTCTGAGACTCTTTCAGATCAAGTTGTCTGGAAGAGGAGCAGACTGGAGTCCTAGGAAGCAGGTAGACAGCTTGTGGTTTCTGAGAAGGACTGGGAAAGAGCCATGGAGCTGGCATAGGACAGTTCAGGTATAGGACAGCTGGGAATCAATGAGTCTAGGCTGAGGCTTATGTTGGATTCTTACAAGCCCAAGTTAGCACTGGACATGAGAAACTGGTGTGAATCTGATGTGACTTGCAAGGGAGTGGGCAAGAGTAGGTTCAAGGTGCAGAACTCTGGGAGAGTTTGGGAGAACTGGCAGGAGACTGCTGGGTTGTGGAAGGGAGAGATGGGAAGAAAAGATTCCTGAGGCTAAGGAGTCAGTAGCAGACTGTGTGTTGTTTTTTAGAGACAAGCTGAAAAGAATGGTGAATGTTGCAAGGGAAAATCTGGCTGAAGCCAAAGTGAATCAGAGCAGCTGGCATGATGAAACAACCAGGTCTCTGACTTTTGAGCTTGATGAAAAGGTGATGGGTTTTTGACCTTTGTGCACTGGCAAGCTGCTAGCTGCATGGGCTGGGCCTCAGGTGCTTTTGGATTGGATAGAAAGTGTCAGGTGTATTGTCTCAAGAGAAAGGTCAGGGGAAAGGACCAAGGATGTTGCCACCCCAGCAGGAATAATGAGACAGACAACAGTTTGGAATCAAACAAGGGCCACTTTATTAACTATTTAAACAGAACATGCAGCAACGGACAAACTAAGCAAGCTCTGGAACAGGCAAGGCAGGCGTCACTCCACGACACAACCTCCTTGCCCTTGTAATGGGCGGGTAACCTAGCTCCAGTCTTGAGCCAGTCAGATTCTGGCTCATAACCGGCAGCCCAGCATACTGGTAGCCCCCCAGGGGCACCTACCCCTGAGGCTGCACAGACCTTCAGGAGGAGCCTAGTCTGAGAGGTTCCCAGAGGTGATCACCATTCACCCCCCCCAGACTGCAAGGCCCTAGGGTGGTTCCTGATGACCTCCTGTTCCCAATCGGGATACGCCGTGAGGCACTCACCAGTTCCCTTTTCTTGCTTGCATAAACCTGCAAAGTGATCGATCTACTTAATACCCGACCACCATCTATGCTCTCAACCACCGACAGCAGTGTAAGGTAGGCAAAAAACACGCCATCCCCAAGCCAAACAAGGAAGAGGTGCAAAAATTCCTACCTGGACCCGATTGGCAACCAGCAAAAGCCTACACTGCAACCAGGGCGGGCGGGTGGGCGAGCACGCCGACGAACTGCTAAGGCGGGAGTGGGGCAACGGCTCTTGATGGGCAAGCCCCACCCCCGCCTACAACACAACGCACAAAGCGCATCCCCTGTTGCTGTCTCGCGTCCTGCGAGGCAGCAAAACCAGCTCCCGCGCGCCACGGCGTTGCCGGGCAGCTGTAAGCCCATTGCCACCCCAGCAGGAATAACGAGACAGACAACAGTTTGGAATCAAACAAGGCCACTTTATTAACTATTTAAACAGAACATGCAGCAACGGGCAAAACTAAGCAAGCACAGGAACAGGCAAGGCAGGCGTCAATCCCAGACACAACCTCCTTGCCCTTGTAATGGGCGGGTAACCTAGCCCCAGTCTTGAGCCAGTCAGATTCTGGCTCATAACCGGCAGCCCAGCATACTGGTAGCCCCCCAGGGGCGCCTACCCCTGAGGCTGCACAGACCTTCAGGGAGGAGCCTAGTCTGAGAGGTTCCCAGAGGTGATCCCCATTCACCCCCCCCCCCCAGACTGCAAGGCCCTAGGGTGGTTCCTGATGACCTCCTGTTCCCAATCGGGATATGCTGTGAGGCACTCACCAGTTTCATTTTCTTGCTTGCATAAACCTGCCACATGCAAAGCCAAGCCTCTGCTTTGGCCTTTGCTACCCCACACAGCATCCGAGTGCCTTCCGAACCCTGTGCTGCAAGTCCTCTAAAAATATCCCATTGCCCTTGTCTGAGAGGTGCACCCCATCAGGGCGATACAGGTCAGGATACTCGACCTGTATGTTAGGGTGCGGCAAAAAGAGACCCAACCCGGACTCCATGGCCATACAAAGTTGGCTATTAGCATTATGCCTAGCCCTGTCCATACACCTGGGGTCACCGGCATGCCTCCACACCCAGCGGGGAAGCATGGCTGACCACACTATCTGCACCCCGGGCCACCTTGCTCTTATCAGTGCAAGATCGGCCCTGGCCTGCAACACAAGGGCCACATCCTTGATCAGCCCTAGATCGTTGCCCCCCAGGTGTATGACTAAAACATGAGGGGGAGGACCCTGCCTCTCCTCGAACAATAATGGGAGGAACGCCGACCATCTCATGCCCCTCCTCCTACACCACTCGACCATCGCCACTTCGCTGAGGCTGAGCTGGGAGCCGAAAGATGTCCTCCTTGCCTGATGAGCTGCCCAAAAGACCATGCTGCCCAAAAGACCATGCTGAAGTAATCTGCAGCTCAGCCTCAATCAGGAGGTCCTCACGCCAGAGAGAAACTCCATTGTATGAATCCAGGAACTGTTCCCATACAAGGAGGTCTTCCTTCATCCCCCTGCTGACTCTGGTCCTATGGTGTGGAAGATGGAGGCCCTTCATCGAGTCACAGAGCCTTCTCACAAATGCTCTGCCAGGCACCACAACTTTGCATGCAAATTTGAGGTGGCCAACTAACTGCTGCAATTCTAACAGAGTAACCTTCGAGAGGGACCTTACCAGTGCAACCCTCTCCCTTAAAGCCTCCAATTTTTCCCGGGGCAACCTGCAGCACAAATTAACAGTATCTATCTCAATCCCCAAAAACGTTAGTATGGATGCAGGGCTCTCAGTCTTCTCTGGAGCAAGAGGAACACCAAGTTCCTCTGCCAGATAGACAAAACTGGACAGTAAAAAATGACACTGCCCAGAATCCTTACTGCCCACAAAAAGGAAATCATCAAGATAATGGGCGGTACTACAGAGACCTGTCCTGACTCTCAAGGCCCATTCCAAAAAGGAACTGAACCTCTCGAACGCAGTACAGGACACAGAGTAGCCCATGGGAAGGGCCTGATCCATATAAAACTTCCCCTCAAAGGCAAATCCGAGCAGCTCAAAGTCCTTTAGGTGCACCGAAAGGAGACGAAAGGCAGACTTAATGTCACACTTAGCCAATTTGGCCCCTTCCCCGCAGAGGCGAACCACCCGCATGGCCTGGTCAAAAGACGTATATTTTACAGAACATAATTCACTTGGAATGGCATCATTCATCGACTCCCCATGAGGGTAGGACAGGTAATGAATGAGGCGAAATTCACCCGGTGCCTTCTTAGGCACAACTCCCAATGGGGAAACTCTCAAATTAACAACTGGCGGATACTCAAATGGGCCCCAAACCCTACCCTCCTTACACTCCTTAGCATTTTTTTCTCGAACTATGGCCTCCATACCCACAACTGATTTTAAATTAGGAGCTAAGTAAGGAGCTCTTATCCCTTGATAAGGTATCCGAAAACCAACTGTAAAGCCCTCAAAGAGGTAACCTCGATCACCCACCCTCGGGTAACTGTGCAACCAGTGCCTCAGAACACCCAATTTAATTGGGCTGGGTCCCTTTTTCAGAAGGGGGGTTATAGTTTGGCCCACCCCCAGGGCGCTTGCCACCCTTTCCTCCCCCTCGGCCTTTGACAACTGGAGAAGGCATGAGGCCCAGTGCACAGGGGGCACTCATGCCGGAAAGAGCAAGATTTTCAGCCACAGGTCCCCTGGGAAGAAAACTCCCAACAAAGTGGGCGTCATTGAACCACCTGCCCCGCCATCAGGCGGGAACCTGGCTGCACTTTTGCCCTCTTTACCGAGTGACCGCTGTGAGACAGCTCACCCCAAGCAGACCTTTTAGGCGACATAATTTGCAGCCACAGGTTAGGATTAATTTTATCCCACCGCATGGCTGGGTTAATGGCCGCCCTCATCCTGAACTCTTTGTCATATTGCGACCAGGCCAGGTTTGGAAAATCTGTGAAGGCCTTATAAATGATGTCCAAGTACTGGATCATTGCAGAAGCCCTCCAAGGCTGGTGTTGCACTATGACGGCTGTGTAAATCAAGAACCCAGGAAACCAGTTTGCCCACGTTCTGTCTACCACTCGACGCTTCAAGCGTTCTTTTCCCCGATCATCCAAATTGTCCTTGTCCTTTTTTTCCAGTTCCCTATAGAGCAAACTAAAAATATCAACATACTCCCCTTTAAGGATTTTCTCCTTAGTGGTGATGGAGAGGCAAGTCCTAAAGGCAAGTCTGCATCGCCGCTTGGCATGGTCCCTGCTGCAACGGTGTCAAATGATGAACCACCAAAATATGGGTAGCCCATACTAGACTGGGGGAAACCCCAAGCCGGCCAGACTCCATGGTAAGCGTGTGGGGAACTAGAAGTTGAATATTGAGGCCAACTAGTGTGTGGCAAGGGAGAGGCGACAGAACCCTGCTCAGATGTTGGGCCTTGAGGCCAGCCAGTGTGCGACATAGGGGAGACGACAGAACCTTATCCACCAGGGCCCCACGGCCACCATGATCCATGCCCACATAAAGCTGTCTCCTTACCTCCTGAACCCTGGGGAGTCGAATAGAGAGCCATCTGCTGCTCCCCCGCACAAAAACCTTGCTGTCCCGAAGCGGTTCCTTCACCGTAACCAGAAGCTGCCACTTCCTGCTTATCCTCAAGAAAGGCCAGTCTTGCCAGCACCTGGGCTTGAAAAGACACATTAAAGTTTTTTCCAACCACCAAACCCCCGGCTGGCAGACCCTGACATTTTTCAAGTGCTTCAAGCCGCTGTAAGATGGCCGCATTCACCATATCCCCTTCATCTTCCTCATCTGAAGGAACTACAGGCTCAGGCCGTGCCGGAGGTCTCTTTGGCGCTGGTTGTTTACCTTTGCCTTTGCCCTTTCCTTTCCCTGGCACCATGGCAAAGACCTACTACAGGAAACAAAACAACATGATTAAATTAGCAAAATTGGAAAACAGCAATTAAGCCTTTGTAGCCCTTGAAATATAACAGGACCACACCTGACCTACCAAACTCGGCTGCTGAAACCTGCCTAAAATGGCTGCCGCTCAGTAATGGGGGCTACCAAAATCAACTGCTGAAACCTCCCCAAATTGTCTGCTACTCTGAAATGGGGCTTGCTCAATTTCTATAAATGCCGCCCCTAAATGTGCCACCTAAAATGGCTGCCGAAACCCAACTCATAAAATGGCCAAAAGGTAAAGAGGACCTCACCAAAATGGCCGCCAGCCTAAAAGGCACACAGGAGCTACCCGGCCTTACAATAAAGGCAGCAGCGACCTCCCCAAAATGGCCACCAATCTAAACTAAATGAGGCCGAAAGGCCTAAGAGAGAAGAGATGGATCTATACCCCCGCCCTTCACTCACGTGGAGTCTCAGAGCAGCATACAACTCCTGTCCATTCCCCTCCAGAATTGATCCCCCTATCAATTACCATCTGAAGTGAAGGCCAGGGCCCCCCTTAGAAAGCAAGGCCTTACCCCCCCAACACTAAAAGAAAAACGCCGCCAAATGCGCACTTTGCCGTATGCCTGCGTTTGGCCCCGCTTCAGAACCAAGGCGCCCTCTGATCCCGCCGCCAAAGGGAGCCAAGGGCCAACAGCCTCCACTACCGCCTCTGCTGCCTCAAACCTGGAGCCACAGGCTCGACAACTCCGTGATCACTGCAGCCAGCCCCACCAGCAGCAATCCGCAAAAGAAGGTAAGCAGAGTGGGGGGGGGTGCTTCCAGCAACCACCTTCCCGAGAGCTCCGTCAAACCGTGGTGACAGGAGCTCTGAGCGGTGTGCTCACTTGGAGCAGCAGAAGTTCCACAAGAGATGCCCCAGAGCTCCCAGCAGCCAGTGACCCTTGAAAAAATGGCTGCAACGTGCCGCTGCTGCTGACAGCTGCGGCAAGCGCGCCCCCGGCCCGACCTGCCCACAAAAGGCCACTTCAAGGTGCGTCCACCCAGCTGCCGCGGCTCACGCAAGCCACAAAACATGACCCTCGGCTCTCTCCCTGCTTCCACCGAGCCGCGGCGGCACCCGAAAGCCGCAAAGCACGACCCTCGGCTCTCTCCTTCTGCATGCTCAGACCCAGTCAAGCATGCCGAAGAACTGCAAAGGCGGGAGCGGGGCAATGGCTCTTGAGGAGCAAGCCCCGCCCACAATGCAACACACAGAGTGCGTTCCCTGTTGCTGCCTTGCATCCTGCGAGATGGCAAAACCAGCTCCCGTGCGCCACGGCATTGCCGGGCGGCCATAAGCCCATTCATGTGAATGGGTAGAAACCCGATCTTAACAGGCAAATGGCAGTGCTGAGAATGACAGAAGAATGAGGAAAGGGAGAGCCAGGTGGAAGCTTATTAGTTGTCTTGGCTTAGTGTTTGGAATTGACTCAGCAAGGGAAGCTGAAATGACTAGCAACTTGGTCATTTCAGGGCAGAGAGAGAATCTCATCAGTTAACATCAGTGGGAGATAGGTTTCAGGAAGAAACTGGGGAAGTAGATTTGGTGAGGCCTGGAATAGATGCAGGGTCTCCCTTGCCTGTCAGGTGGCCCCTTATGGAGTAGATAGCAAGGGCTGTTGGCAGTGGGAATTGGGTGAAGAAGCCAGCGTTAAATCTGCCTTCATCACTCCTGAGGGTCTGCAGGAGGTTACTGGGTGGCATGTTGGATTTAGAAACACAAGTGCATTTTTTTCTGAAGCTGGAAAAGGACTTGTGGAGTGACAGGCCAGAATTTGCAGTGGCTTACAAGGATTACATCAGGGCTCTTTGTGGGGACTTGGGTTTGTACTTGGAGCAGTTAGCAAGAATGTGAGGTGCCATCCAGGGGGTGGGTCTCAACATCAACCTGGAAAAATGGCTGTTTGCAAAGTCAGAAGTGGTTTTCTGGGAATACAGAATGGGTAGAGGGAGCATTCCACCAATGAGGGACAAGGTAAATGTGATCCAGAGATGGGAAACTCTAAAGGCCAAGAGACAGATTGGAGCTTTTATGGGTTTGGCAATTGTCTGGGCACTAGAAAAAAACATAGAACTTGGTTGTGGGGGCAAGAGCTCACCCTCTTAACAGACCACTCATCCCTACACTGGCTGCAAACCGTGAAGCACTCAAACACCAAACTTCAGAGGTGGTCTTGGAGGACTGAGAAGTTCAACCTAAAAACTGAACATATTGCTGGAAGCCATAGGCATAGAATATGGGGGGGCTCGAGGCCTTGAACCTCCCCCGAAATTTCCAGGGGGGGACTGAGCCCCCCCCCCGGGGAAATGTAGTGCCTGCTGCCGCTCCTCCCGGGGCCCTTCCAAGGCCGGCAGCTACTGCTGCCGGTGCCTCTCCCCCCCCCCTGGCCTGGCCGCTCCTCCATCCTTCCCTCTCCCTCCCTCTTTTCCCGGCGAAGGGAGAGGGAAGGAGTGGGGGGAGAGAGAGAGGCCCCGGCAGCAGCGGCTGGCGAGCCTCGGAAGGGCCCGGGGAGGCGCAGAGGTTTCCCAGCGAGGGGGGGACATTGCCCCCGCCCCCCCGAATTTGCAAAAGATTTTTTGTCCAGAATGGACACAGCCTCTTGAAAGGGACTCAGAACTATGTATGAGTATAGGCTGAATGACCTGCATGGGCATTTTCTGGTGTGTACAATGCTTCTTGTAACTGATGTGTTTGGATTCCACTGCAGAGCCTTTTGGAAAAGAGGTGCTCTTCCACTGTAATCTGGGAAGGGGGAGGTGTGGAGAACCCCCTTCCTTTGAGTTTTAAGAGTGTGTGTGTTTTTTCACTCTGGAAATGGCAGGGAACCAAATCAATTGCCTGCTAGATTATATCTATACCTAAGGAATTTGGTGCTAAGAAATCTCCAGGCAATTCCTGGAGATTTCCCAGAATGCCTTCCAGGAGGGCTCCCAGGATGCACCTGCAACCTGGGTGGACCAGGTTAAGAGGGGGGAGGGAGTGATGTAAAGGGGGTAGAGAGGTTTGATAAAAGCCCTTGCTCTGAGAAGGAAGGGTCTCTTGTGGTGCTGATTCTTCGAAAGGACCAGACTTCTGAGTGATGGTCAGTCATGGATCTTTTGCTGACCATGCAGTTTCTCAGGTAATGGGATATAGATAGAAATGTTGTAACTTTGTAAGATCATGAGTGCCTGCCCTATTTTAACATCAGTTAGGGTATGTCTAGAAAAGGGAAAGAGAATTGTGTTTATGACCAGTTTTCTTCTGAAATCCATTTGCTGATTTAAGGATGCTTAAGGATGCTTGTAAATATTTTCTTTTCAATCAATATTTTTTTACTTCGGAGGTTAGTCCTTAGTCTCTGTACCACCTAGATTCCCCTACCATCTTGGACATGTTAATGTGGCCCCCAGGTTGGAGGAAAGCAATCAGTGTGCACATGGCTATTTCTCCAGGGAAGCCCCATAGTTGTAATTGTTTCTGTGATAACCAGGCTCTGGGTAATACAGGACATAGAGGCAGGGCCTCAGGTTGGAAAGGGGGGCTAGGATCCCTGTCCATCCTAGCAGAACCCCCCCACACACACACACACAAAAAGAGCAGGTGGTGGCAGTGAATTACCCTAGTGGAAGAAAGAAGGAACCCCCTCCATGAGTTGGCAATGCCAAGGAGGGGTGGGCAGAACAAGGTATGCAAGTCAAAGCAGGCCTGTTCCATCACAAATCCATTCTAGGAAGGTGCTGAAAGCCTCAAAGGCAGCACAAGCTACAGAGCAGCCCATAGGTATAGCCTTATCAATATACTATTAGGAATCACCCCTAAAGGAGAAATCCTGAGATTAGGAAAGGGGGATAAGTGAAAGGCCCAGCCACTCACCTTTCAGTACATTCCTTGGCTACTTTGTTCATAACAATGTCAGGCATATCCCTAGCAGACTTGAGGTTTCCTAATTCAGTTGATACTTGAGGGCCAGTAAATGGGATGTAAAAACCTATGATTAGTCCCTCCTCCAGGAACCTGGTGCCAGATCTGTTAGGGTATGAAGCTAGTAATGAAATAAGGATCTAAGCGCAGATGGGGATAGAGAAGAGAATAAGAGATTGGATTTATACCCTGCCTTTCACTACCTGAACAATTCTCAGAGTGGCTTATAAACTCCTTTCCCTTCCTCTCCCCATAACAGACACCCTATGAGGTAGGTGGGACTGTTGGCCAGCAAGGCACTTTAAGTGCTCTTATGGATTTTGAGATTCATAAGCTTGAACTTGGGTTGCTAGTATTGGAAGGGCCATGTGCATTCTCCATTGCTGGGGAAAGCTCCAGTCCATGCCAGGAGGCTGGCACCCTAGATAGTTCACTAAGACAGAGACAAAGACTCCTTCTGCCATGAGGTTTCTTTCTGTCACACTACGCTGGTCAACCCCTGCCCCCTCCAACATACCTGAGCGGATTATGCTAATGTGGTTACCTAGCAACTGATGGTCGGGCCATCACCCAGTCGGCCAGGGCCATTAAAAGACAATGAAGTGGCCCCAGTGAATCATCGGACTTTGCCCAGGTGTCTGCTTCCGTTGAGGTCATAGTTTTGCAATATTGGCCACCCCTCTGCCACCAGCCCCTTATTTACCTTCACCAATGATAGGGTTTGAAGGGACAGACTACCTGAGAGGTGTGTCAAGGGGATGTGGTCTGCGCAGACTGCCCCAAAGACCACCCCATAAAAGACCCTGCACAGAGGCAATCAGTCTCTTGAGCCATCATCCCCTATCTGCTTTGCTACCCCTTATGCCCAGCTTCCTATACCAAAACCCCTGCCTCCATCTTTAAATCTCTGTATTCCGGAACAGAGACAACCACGTGGTCTTGCAGGTTCAAGCCTTGTGTCCCCATTTTTCTATATTTTTCTCCCCACCCAATTCTTCCTTCGAGCGGACAACTCCTCTTCAGGAAGGTAACGTATCCCCCATCATCAAACTCCTGCTCGTGCAAACGTGCTATTTTCTGTCTTTATTTCCTAGGTCTGTGTGAGTGTGTGTGTGATTACAATTTCGTGTGCTTGAAATACATATTTTCAGTGAATCCCATTCAAACTGAACTACAGCCTCACTGCCTATTTACTGGAAACTCCCGGAAGGGGTGGGACCTTGGTATAGTTGGCAAGAACCCGGTATTTCTCCAATTGCACAGCTTAAATTAAAGCAATTCGGCTAACAGGACTGAGAGAGCTCTGACAGAAACTGCTCTTTTTCAAGAACAGCTGTACCAGAACTATGGCTTGCCCAAGATTATCCAGCAGGTGCAAGTGGAGGAGTGGGGAATCAAACCCAGTTCTCCCAGATTAGAGTCCGCACACTTAACCACTAGACCCATGTCCTGGCTACTTGGAGAGTCAGAGCTGTTTTGTGGTGATGAAGTAGAGGTGTTACCTGATCCACCTTCCTTTTTGCCACCAGAGGTGGAAGAGAAATGGGTTCCCACAAAAGTCTGTACCACTATGTGAGCAAGATGGTCTGGTGCGGTGGGGACCAAAACATGCATCACAGTTGTAGTCAAATTTACATTTTATGTGGTTGCATTTTTCCTGATTATACTCCCAGCTAACATGGCTGGGAGCATCACACTTGAATACCAGCTTAACCTTGAATAGGTCAGATCCAGGTCATATATATGGCCTGACTGTTATATGCCAGATTTTGTCATTGATGAGGTCCCATCTAGAAACTTCACTATGGGAAGCTGTCTTGTGAAAGGCCTCATCATATTCTATAGCAGCTGATTCCCCAGCCAAGGCACGTGTGCTTAAGAAATTAGACATGTGGTTAGATAGATGGCAACCACACACAGGGTAGGCTGGACTGTACCACACCCATAAAAACCACATGTGAGAGTTCTGCGCAAAGTAGTCAAGGATCAGATCTTGGTTGGTAAACCAGAGTTCTTTATTTCCAATCTCTACATTAGTACAGCTTCTCGGATTATTGTCAGAGATGAGACAGATAATACAGGAAGGTCTATTATACCTTTCCAAGGAGTTTGAATTACCCATAGGTAGCCAATCACTATAGGAGAAAAACGGCGGGCAAAAAGAGACCCTGACCGTTTGGTTCCCACAGGAAAGAAAGTGAGGTGTTAAGCAGTAAATTTCCGTCCCAACCAGACCCTTCAGATGTTACCAGTTCACATAACAATCCATGGCCTCAAGGCTTTTGCATGTGATAAGAGATGAAACGCATCCTCCCTTGAAGTCCCAGCCGGGTCTAAGGAATGCGGAGGCAAATGGTGTGAGAGGCTCATTGTTCCTATACAATGCAGGTGTCACCCTCCTGCTTTAACAGTTACAAAAACCCAGGCCTGGTCAGGCACTACAATATGGCATCTACAACTTCATACATGGTAACCTTACATAGTATATGGTAAGACATACATAATAAAAAGATATGATGAAGAGGGAAGGGACAAAGCACAACTGTCAGAATTGGGAAAATACTATGTCTGAATCAGCAGATTCTGACACACTGGCCCCTCGATAAATACCCCTACCCGGGCTTATCAAGAGCTTTTTTATGGAAAGCTTTAACTAATTTAGGAGCATGCACATGTTCAGAACGAACCTACTCATTGTGCTCCGGGCCAAAATCGAGCCATCTAACTAAATAATATAAGCGGCCCCGACGCACTTTGGAATCAAGAATATCAGATATTTCAAAATGGGGTGCCTCCCCCTTCATCAGTGGAGGAGGTACTGGAGGAACTGGATGCCACGCATTCGGCCCAGGATCCTTCTTCAGCAGGCTGAAATGAAAAACAGGGTGCACAGAACTCAGTGATTTAGGCAGTTCTAGTTCAAAAGACACATCTGAAATTTTACGCAACACTTTGTATGGGCCCACATATTTCCATCCTAATTTCCTGCTAGGTTGCAAACCGTGTATGTTTTTTGTGGAAAGATAGACTGAGTCCCCAGGTTGGAGGTCCCAACCCACCGCTCGACCACGATCCGCATATTTCTTGTAGTCCGCTTTGGCTTGGTCTAAAGTCTTAGCTATCAGAGGCCACGATTCTTGTAATGTCGCCCACCACTGCTTAAAATCCATGGGAGAAGCATCGGAAGCATTTTCGATTGTAGGCAGAGGCTTCCCCTCGAAGCCTCCGATGGCCATGAAAGGGGAGACGCCAGTCGAGGAGTGCACCGCATTATTGTAGCTATATTCTGCAAACGGCAGTAAGTCCACCCAATTGTCCTGGTGGTAGTTGGTGTAGCACCTCAAAAACTGTTCCAGGATCTGATTAGTTCGTTCGGACTGTCCATCGGTTTCTGGGTGGTAACCCGAACTTAGAGCAGGCTCTATGTCCATGAGCTTTAAAAGCTCCCACCAGAAGTTGGCAATGAATTGGCTACCCCTATCGGATACCACCCGCTTGGGAAAAGCATGTAATTTAATCACCTGATTGAAGAAAGCCTTGGCCATCCCCTTTGCCGTGGGCAGTTGCTTGAAAGGGGTGAAGTGGGCTTGCTTAGAGAACGTGTCTACCACCACCCAGATTACAGTTTTCCCCTTCGAGGGTGATAGATTAGTAATAAAGTCCATGGCTATCGCTTCCCAAGGGCGAGAAGGAGTAGGTAGGGGGTGCAGGAGCCCCGGGACTCCCCCCCCCGCTTTTTACACATCAAACAGGTCTGACAAGCAGAGACAAAATCTGAGACATCCCGGCGCATGCGCGGCCACCAAAACTGACGCTGAATTAAATTGAGCATTTTCAGGAACCCAAAGTGTCCAGCTAGTTTGGAGGAGTGACAAGTCAACAAAATGTCTTTCCGCTTACTTTTAGGCACCACCAACTTGTCTTCATGGTACCAACATTGATTTTCCCCCAGGGAGCACTCGGTCACAGTCTCTAACTCCTCAATTTCCTCGGGTGAGTATTCCCCTCCCCAATCACCCGATGCTACTTCCACTTTAGCTCGTTTGCTTTGGCTCCTGGTGGTTACCGCCCCTCCCAGCTGCTGGGGGGAGAACATGGAGTCGAACACCTCTTCTTTCAGACTCTCGTGTTGGGGCAAGCGGGAGAGTGCGTCTGCTAAGGAATTGGCCTTCCCAGGGAAATGTTTCAACACAAAGTTAAATTTTGAGAAGAAATCAGCCCACCGGACCTGTTTCGCATTCAGAGACCTCTGAGTGCACAAAGCTTCAAGGTTTTTATGATCAGTCCAAATCTCAAATGGGGTTTGCGCCCCCTCCAGCCAATGCCGCCAGGTAGTGAGAGCTAGCCAGATAGCCGCTGCTTCCTTGTCCCAAACTGACCAATTCCTTTCCGTCTCATTAAATTTTTTGGAAATGTACGCGAGGGGGTGCAATTCTCCATCTGATCCCTTCTGCAAAATGCCCCCCCCCCCATAGCTACATCGGATGCATCTACGTGGACTATAAATTCTTTAGTCTCATCCGGGTGAGCCAAAATGGGCTCGGAGGTGAAAAGGGTTTTTAGGGTTTCGAACGCCTTCTGGCAATCCCCATTCCAGGCAATTCTCTCCCCGGGCTTCCCCGCCTCCGAACCCCTCCCCTTAGTTTTTAGCAAGTCTGTTAGGGGAAGGGTGACTGTGGCAAAGTCTTTTATGAAGGTCCGGTAAAAGTTACAAAATCCTAAGAGGCTTTGGAGCTGCTTCCTCGTTCGGGGGGCTTCCCACTGGATCACCGCCTCCACTTTTGCAGGATCCATCTCTAAACCCCTCTGCGATATGTGATACCCCAGAAAGTCCACAGACTCACGATTGAACTTGCATTTAGACAATTTGGCATACAGTTGGTTTTTCAACAGGGTAGAAAGGACTTCCCGGACCAGTTTCACGTGTTCTTTCTTATCAGTAGAGTAGATCAAGATATCATCTAAGTAACATAACACCCCCTTGAATAAATGCTTGTGCAACACTTCATTGATCAAGCTCATAAAGACCCCCGGAGCGCCACTCAAACCGAACGGCATCACCAGGTATTCAAACTGTCCCAACGGGGTGTTGAACGCAGTCTTGAATTCATCCCCCTCCCTTATGCGCACCCGGAAGTAAGCGTCTCGGAGATCCAGTTTAGTGAACACTTTTCCCTTGGCCGCCTCCGTTAGCAAGTCTTTTATTAAGGGGAGGGGGTAGGCGTTAGAAGCGGAGACTGCGTTCAATCCTCTGTAGTCTGTGCACAAGCGTAATCCCCCGTCTTTCTTTTTCCGGAACAAAACGGGGGCAGCGAAGGGGGATTTAGCAGGGTGGATGAAACCGCGCTCCAAGTTCTTGTCTAGGAACTTCCTTAGCTCCTCCCGCTCTAGAGGGCTCATGGAGTAAAGCTTTCCCTTGGGAAGTTTCTCACCTGGGATCAGTTCTATGGCACAGTCCGACAGTCTGTGGGGGGGCAGCTCGTCTGCCTCGGTCTCGCTGAAGACCTCCATCAGATCCCTATACTCCCGAGGGACAGCAGAGGGTGCGAGGGCGAGGGCGGCCGTCCGGAGGGGTAGGGGTGGCCCCGGCACCCACTCTGGGTCCCACTTGTGGGTCTGGCACTTGTCGTCCACCCAGGAGATTTTCCCCTCACTCCACTTGATGTAGGGATCGTGCGAACTCAGCCAGGGACTCCCCAAAACCATGGGGAATTGGGTATTAGGGGTGATGACAAAAGCTCGCTTCTCCCAATGCTCCCCCGTTCCCACGATCAAACCCTCAGTCTCAGCCACGCACGCTTCTTTCATTTCCGAGCCATCCATCTGTGTGAATTTGAGCGGCTCGCTCAATGGGGTGACTTTCGGTCCCAACCCTTCCACCACTAAAGGGCTAATTAAGTCCCGAGCACACCCAGAGTCAATTAGGGCACGGACCCGAACGTGGGTTCCCGTCCCCGGGGTCATTACAGTCACTACCATATATAACAAGGGGCCAGGGATGCTCACCGGAGATGGCGCGTCTTGGCGGGGGACCTGCAGTTCTGCGCTGCCCACTGCAGGCCATTGGAGTTTCCCGACATCTGCGCTTCCGTCAGTTCCAGCTCCCCTTGCTCGCTCGCTGCTCCCTCCAGCTGCAACGCCCGGGGTTTGAACGGTGGTTTCCCTCTGCTGGGAGTGCTCCCGGCCACCGGGGTGGAGGTCTTCGGCCCTTTTCCTCCTCCTCTGGGGCACGCGGAGGCGAAGTGGCCGCTCTCCCCACATCTCATGCAAAGCCCCTGTTTAAAGCGGGCATCTCTGATATCTTGCACGTTGGGCTTCGGTTTTGCCCTCGGCATCGCCTTGCCTGCAGCTGTGGCCAACATTCCCATTTTAATGAGGGTGAAGTGCTCTTCCACATCTGCGGCTGCCCTCATCCAGGTGGCTAGCTTTCCCGGCTGACCCCCTAGTAAGACGGCCTCGTACACCTCGGGGTTGAGACCCTCGCGGTACTTTTCTATGAAGAGGTCTTGGGGCCAGCCGCGGATCTTGGCAGCGATGCGCCGGAACTTGTCGGTGTAGTCCCTCACCGTGGACCTCCCCTGGGTCAGCTTCCGCAGTTGGTTCCGGGCTTTCTCTTCCCCCAGGGGATCCTCGTATTGGTGTCGAAGGGCCCACATGAAATTATTCAGCGAACGCAGCTCAGGGCCGGGGGCATCGTGCAGGCTCACATACCAATCGCTGGCGGTGTCCTTCAGCTTGGACCCTATGTAGCCAATCCGCTTCCTCTCGGTGGGGTAGAGATGTCCCCAGCTGTCTAGGAACTGCTCGATCTCCAGCAGGAAAAACCGCAACTTCTCGGGGTCCCCATCGAAAGTAGCCGTCAACGGGTCGGCGGGGGCCGGGCGAACGATCGGCCCTACTGGCGCCGGGACGGGTGCGGGGATGGGGGCCGGCACCTGCGGAGGGACGACTGGGGGAGCTTGCTGCGGCTGCCTCGGCTGCCCGGGTGGCGGCGCTTGAGCCGGAACTCCTCCGGGAGGCACCGCCGGCTGCTGGACTCCTGTCGCGGGGGCTGGTAGGGCCTCTTGCATAGCCCTCATGGCGTCCCGAAACTGGTACTGGAGATCGAGGGCCAGCTCTCGCAGCTCGGTGGTAAGCTGGAACCGCAAATCTCCCATCATCCGGTCGAGGGATTGCATCTGGTCTTCCCGGTACGGATTGGGCCCATACGGTCCGGTCCTCTCTCCTTCCATGGACGGGCGACGCGGATCTCCTCCGTAGATCGGCTCGCGGTCTTCTCCCAGGTAGCTCGGCCTCCCACGGTCGAGTTGATCGCCCGGGAACGAAACCCGTGCCCCTTTCCGATCGTGCACCCAGGAATCGACGGTCCCACGACCGAACTGACTCCAGGCGTACTTTGGGGTCACGCTCTGAAGAGGAGGTAGGCGCGGGATGTAGTGAGCCCCCTGAATCGTAGTCACCGGTACTTCGGGCTCCCCTCCACCGCCTCCACCACCGTTCCCCTGGTCCACTGGGGTGGTTGGTGTATCCTCGGGGGTAGTAGGGGTGGGAACCGTGCCGTTGTCCGACATGGTCAGGAACGGCTAAGTCCCAGTCACAGATCTCTGACAATCTGTGAGAGTTCTGCGCAAAGTAGTCAAGGATCAGATCTTGGTTGGTAAACCAGAGTTCTTTATTTCCAATCTCTACATTAGTACAGCTTCTCGGATTATTGTCAGAGATGAGACAGATAATACAGGAAGGTCTATTATACCTTTCCAAGGAGTTTGAATTACCCATAGGTAGCCAATCACTATAGGAGAAAAACGGCGGGCAAAAAGAGACCCTGACCGTTTGGTTCCCACAGGAAAGAAAGTGAGGTGTTAAGCAGTAAATTTCCGTCCCAACCAGACCCTTCAGATGTTACCAGTTCACATAACAATCCATGGCCTCAAGGCTTTTGCATGTGATAAGAGATGAAACGCATCCTCCCTTGAAGTCCCAGCCGGGTCTAAGGAATGCGGAGGCAAATGGTGTGAGAGGCTCATTGTTCCCATACAATGCAGGTGTCACCCTCCTGCTTTAACAGTTACAAAAACCCAGGCCTGGTCAGGCACTACAATATGGCATCTACAACTTCATACATGGTAACCTTACATAGTATATGGTAAGACATACATAATAAAAAGATATGATGAAGAGGGAAGGGACAAAGCACAACTGTCAGAATTGGGAAAATACTATGTCTGAATCAGCAGATTCTGACACCACATAACACAAAAAAACAATGTTAAAAAGTATGCTCTGGTATGCCCTTAGCACCATTCTTTTGTTACTGCAAGGCCCCTTTTCTCCCTCATCCCCTTCTGGGTTTAGTAATGAAAAAAAATATCAATATAATAACCTTCTAGGATGCACTCCTGGATCTTACAGGGAAGGTGAATTCCCAGAGGGTCTTCAAAGTTGCTATAGGCTGTGGAAGCCCTGTTAGCACCGGATTGCTCTGAACTCGAGACCACACCCAGGCTAATGTACTCCCTTGCACCTTAGGACCCAGACCAGCAAACTTGGGATATGAGCCAATAACCCCAATAACTCCCAGATGCATGAATGGAATCTTTCTCAGAGCATGACTCACCCAATCCAGAATTGCTGCTGGAACTGGCATGATCCCTTATCATTCTATGGGACTTGTGATGCCTGGTGCATTGTCTCTTACATGGTGGACTGCTCTGTAGGATGTTGTCCCTGGAGTCACTGGATGAGACGGATTCTGCCAGACAGTGGGGCCTCCTGCCCCTTTAATTGGATCTGTTGTAGAAGGGCACCCAGAGGATGTGGAGTGTATGATCATTTGGTCAAAGTGTTAAGATAGGTGCTCCACAGTCTGGGCTATCCCCAGGTGCACAGCTGAATTATCTGGCAATTGGGCCACAGTGGGAACTGGGTTGTTTGGAGGTACCCTTGAACACTGTTGTTTAGTGGCTGCCATGGTAGGGGCCTGCAGGGCCTTTGCCCAGTGCGTTGGGTCACATATGTTTGCCAGTGTGCTGGAGGGAGTGCCCCAAGAAGACGCTTAGAAGTTTAGAAGTAGGGGATGCTCTGCTTGGACTTTGTTGTCCCTTTTTTTGGATGGCCTTGCCTGAGGGCCCATTTTGCCCTTGCCTGAGTTCACAGATCACTTGGGAGGCATGAAGTACTAAACACAAGAGACCTGCAGTGCCTTAAGTATAACAAAATTTAATTACTTTTATTTTTATTTTATTTCTTTTTAAAAAATTTATTTAATCATTTATTTAATCCAGACAAAATGTTATATATGATGACTTCAAACAAATTGGGTTAATAATAAACTACAAACTATAATTCAAAGACCTAAATGAAACTCGGTGGAGGGGAACTACATGGGGAACCTGAGGCAGGAGTTTAAAGAAACAGTGAAAGCAAGAGGGCTAAAGAGACTGTGTAGCAAGCACATGGCTGGTGAACGCACACCAGTTCCTACAAACCCTACCCAGTGTCAGTTAACTGCCATAAATTCTTCTCAATACCTGTATAACTGCTACTGAGTGTATTTACATGACCCCTGAAAAGGTTATTGGCTTTCATGTGTTTTTCCCTCCTGATTGGAGGGTCCTGCCCGGGAGTTCTCAACAGAGCCATGACTCCCTCCTCTGGAATGTGTGCTCTGCTTTGCTTGCTTGCTTAGCTGCTTCATTTGTGCATGCCCGCCTCAGTACTTTGCTTCTTCCCTGTTATCTCTGTGCCCTGTCCTTGAACAGGAGTGCTAGCAGTTATGTGTGAGCCACATACACCGGTATTTTGTATTCTTCTTATCCATGTCTTGAGAACTGAACTTTAGAGATGTTCAACATCACTATTCTCTGGGAACTCATTTTCCCGCGTTTTCTATGGGAACTCCTAGCCAGTATATTTGAGAGCCTAAAATCCTGCATAGTGATTGGTAGAATATTCTTAAGCCATATTTCATATCCAGTATATCAATACCTGTAATCCTTAATCCAAGTATTACTAACAGTGAAAGTGTTTGACTCCAATGATCTTCTCTACAAATAAAGGACTTACTGCTTAAGGATACCTGTTGCGGACTATATCTTTTGGGACATTCTCACACCTAGGATGGTACAAGTTGACAATAGCTGCTGATGCTGCCAAACTGCACAAAGTGAATCAAAATAAAAAGGACAAAATGACCACCCCCACAGGCAAAAGACCTCGCTGTACTGTACCATCTGCTTCTGTACCGTTGGATTCCTGAGCCACTCAAAGTGATGCTGGATGTGTAGCTAGCCGCTGCCTGAGGCAAACTTTTTGTAATCCAAATTCCCAGATGGCGCCACTGGCTGTAGAGAACAGAGACTTGCACTGCTGCAGAAAGGTCTCTGCTAATCAGCTGTTCTGCTGTCGATTAGCTGCTGGTCAGTGCCACATGGCTGGAGACAGAGCCTCAGCAGAGATGGGGGCAGCTGCAAACCAGCAAAAAGCACATGAATCACTGTCTATCCTTTGTTGATGCCTGCTGTCCCTGCAGACCTTTGTAGTTCCCACATGGAGTTTGATTCCCCACTCCTCCACATGCAGCTTCTGATGTGACCTTGGTTCAGTCACAAGTTCTTTCAGAGCTGTTCTCTTAAGAGCAGTTCTTGAAAGAGCTTTCTCAGCCCCACCTACCTCACAGGGTGTCTGTTGTGGGGAAGGCAAGGCGACTATAAGCCTCTCTAAGACTCTTTCAGGTAGTGAAGGGTGGGGTACCGTATAACTCCAATTTCCTTCTCCCCCTCTTCCCTTTTTTTAGACATTTAGAGACAGCTTCTAATCAATTCTGTTTCAACCAAAGAGAACTCTGAAGATGGGAGGGGCAAGAAGGGGGTGTGAAAAAATTCTGAATTTCACTGTGTAGATGCTCAGAGGAAAATGATCTTCTCTTCCCAAACCTTCTACCCTGCTGCCAAAGCACCCTATGGTGTGCAACATAAAACAATTGCAAGGGCTGAAGTTACAAAAGAGCGCATTTATTTCTCTTCAAAGAGAAATGAAAGAGAAGTGAAGGAGAAATCCCTCTCTTTTAAGAGGAAAAAAGAGAAAAAGAGGTATCAATGGGTATATTTTAAAAAGGAAATTTTGAAGTGGGGGGGGAGAGAAATTCTCCTCCCCATAACAACCTTAGTACTAAAGCAGGTTTTGGAAGATTTATAGTGGAGCCAGGGAAAATTCACAAGGGGATGATGAGAGGACAATGTCATGTAGAAGTCCCAAGAAGAACTGCTGCAGTTTACAAGGCAAGGTGAAGCAAGATGACCTTTGTCTCTCCCAGACAATCTTTGCTATAGCTACAGAAGAGAGCCTAAGCAAATCCTGACATGAGCTGAGGATCAGGTAAATATTTTTTCCCTATTATTTTCTGTAGTGATTCACAAGAGAAAACACAAAGCAACTAGTTGATAGCACAACAGTTAATGTGCTTGATTTGTATAATTGGCAAGCAGGTTGCACAATTTGTACCCCTCCTCCTGAGAGGGTAAACAGGACTTTAATAACAAGGAGAAGGAAGAGGATGGGAAGCCATAGACTTGCATTTCTCTTACAGTTCCATCCATGTACACAAAATAAGAGCAGGAAACTAGTCCAGATTATGAAACTCATTACCACATAAAATACAAACCCGTTACCTCACTCTACTTAGAGAATAATACAACATCTAAATCTCCCCTCAAGTCTTTCCATAATAGTATCTTATTCATACAAAATGATTCTTGTATTCAATCATAATAATTGGAAAAACCAAAAAACCTGAACAAACCTCCCTAGGCTGCTGCTTGTCAGGAATCATAAAACAGAAAGACGTATCTTAGTTATTTTTAACTTCGAGACAGTAGTCAGATCTTGTTTTGGCAGGAGCTAACTGTGCCCATATATAACGTTATGAACATTGTACAGAAAAATGCATGATTAGCGTCATGTGTGCCAAAGGGGATTTAATTTTTTTCCCCCCTGAGAATGAGCCCATGCCTTCTCTTTGCTTTTTATCACCAACTACTTCAGAAATGTCTAAAGTACTTTGCAGTGTGGCACAGGGGAAGGTGTGAGGTGGCAATTCTACAGAAACAAACAGGAATAAACCTCTGCAGCATGCATATGGGTATCTGTCCTCATGCCAAAATGAAATTTCTGATTTTGGCTTATGCGGCTTGTGTGTCTCTTCCCTCACCCTCACTTATTTTCAAGTGTTGGGAGTTGGTTCCCCAATCCCAAGTCGCCTCCCCCCCAGCCACAGAACCTCCATTTTAGTTGGATTCAACTTCAACTGGCTTTGCTTCAACCATCCTGCCATGGCCTCCAAACCCCTTGGCAAAACCCAATCAGCAGATATTGCTGGATGTCATCAGCATATTGGTGACACCCAAGCCCAATATTTAACAGATTCAAGGACCAAAAAGGAATAACAATGTGCGTAGCATCACCAACATCACACACACATGTCCTTTGTCCACTCCCCCATCCCTCCAGCCAATTCCAGCTTGGAAAATGCCTCGAAATTTGGGAGTAGAGCCTGGGATTATTCAGCTGGAGAGGGGAAGGACCTTAGAAGGGTATAATGCAATACAGTCTACCCTCCTAAGTGGCCCTTTTCTCCAGGGAAGCTGATCTCTGTCATCTGGATATCAGTTGTCATTCCAGGAGATCTCCAGGCCCCACCTGGAGGCTGGCATTTCAGTATTCTCTTTGTTTAAAACTGCAGCCTCCTAAAATCATTTTTCCATCTTATAATAGCTGTGAAACTACTCTGAAAACTTTGAGATGTTGCACATACCTGAGATGCCTTCATGGCCATAATTAGAGGAACTAGAAGCCTGTAATTCGGATACACAGCATGATATACCTCATGGCATGAAATTTAGGAATCCCGCTGACACATCCAGTGTATCTCTTTCCATCTTTGTGCCCTTTTTGAAGCCCTTCCTCTACCCCAGTAATCATATATGGGAAATCTATTGATATCTTTGTAAATTGAGTAGACTATTGATATTTTGAATTTGCCCACAGCAGAGAGCACAGTACCTGTCATTCCTTCATGTTAAAAAGGCATCTGCTCCCATACTTTGATTGTTGAGTAATTTATAGATACACAGACAGTAGCACAGGCACATAAACACACTGCATTAGTAATTGAACAGAAAAGCAGAAAATTTGGCTGGCAAAAGATTTTGTAATATATACCTGATACTACAGTTATGCCCACTCTTACTGCAAATAGCTGCTACTAAAAACATTTTTATTACAGTCCTAGGAATGGGAAGTGTTAAACCATGATTTTAAAAGCCTGGCAGACTGCCATTAGCCCACTCACCTGGGATTTAATAAATTTGTCTGGGTATGTAGCTTGCCAGCTGCACTGCCATATGACCAATTGGTGCATCCAGGCAGAAGAGGTGATGCATTTTTATATTATTTGCAAGGCTGATTTGAAAGTTGTCAGTTGTAAATGGCTCTGATAGCTATCACAAAGTGAAGGAATATATTATGAAGACTACAAATATTATCTATATTATTTTGCACTCTCAAGAAAGGAGCCTATCAATCAGCAATACATACAGCTGCAAAGTAGGTAAGCGAGATCAGAGAGTTCAATGCTTCCTGAGCACTCACTTCCTTCTTGAAGTCACACCATTTTAAAACAAATTATCTGTACTGCTCCCATGTTTAATGCTCTCCTATAAGCATTTTGGTCTCAGCTGAGATGCTTTTCTATCCAGCCCAAAGATAAAGAGCCATTGCCCTGCCCTCCCTTAGAGGCCATGTCTTCATTTTATGAAAAGCTACTGCAGGTGGAGAGAAGAGAGATGGATGAAAAACTGTTACTGAAATGTTTTGCTGTGAAGGGTTGTGTTCCTGATTGTACATTATTCTGGCCAAGGAAGTTCTCCATTTTTAAAAAGAGAAAGACATGTCAATGTCTAAAACTCTAATTCTAAGCATATGGGTGGAGCAAAAACTATATTTGTTTGGTCGTGAAGGGGTTGAATTCTGTGTATGCTCTGAAACACTTTTCTTTTCATATTGTAGAGCTTTTCCTAGTACAGAAAACAAATTCTACCCAGGAGTTATCTCTAGTAAGCCATATACTAGGAGGAAGCACTGTTTCTCCTTTGGGCTTTGAGAATTTTTTGCAGCAGGGACCAAAGGGGAGCATTTTTCTTAAAAGAAAAGAAACATATGCAATAAGCTCATATCCTGGGGGCAGCAGGAAGAAAACATTACATACTGGTGATGGCCTCTGTGGAACAGCATGGACAACAAGAGACTCTGAGATTTTGGGAAGAGGGAATCAAGATGTAACAGGAACTTGAAGCTGATTTTTATAAATCATATATTCAAAAGCCATCATACATTCATCAGCCATTGTGTAGATCAAAAAAATCTGGAAGGGGAGGCATACAGGACAAATGTTCCCAAAAAAGATAAAAACAAAAAGTGTGTGTGTGTGTCTAAGTAAAAAAAATATTCCTGCATGCAGACATAATGGAGGGGAAAACAAAACTGACATTCAGGTAGAATTTTGAGTTGCTGTAGCAACCATCTATGTACCCCATTTAAGCACCCTGCAATCTGAGAAAACCAGTATGGTACTAGATTCCCAGTAAGATAATAATGTACAAAGGATTTTTTTTTGTTTTACATATAAGAAATTTATTTAGTCTTTGATGTTCTCTTAACAAAAGAAATACTATTTTTGAAAATCTATGGAATAATGTCAAATTATTTTATAGCATATTTTAAGCAGAAGATTTGTCTTCAGACGAAATCCAGCAGATCATATCTACAAAGAAAGAAAGACTTGCATGCATGGAGTCATCCACCCCACCCCCCAGTTCAGCGCTTATGGCAATGTTGCAGTAAGTACAGTACATTGCACTACAGATTTCAGTCCCCTAAGCAACAGTAAAGTCTGCACAGCATCCATTAAAACAGGATGAATGGTGTATTTTATGATTACAAAGGTTCAGAATTGATGTTAAGCTCATCAGTGAGCTACGATGGGCGGCGGGGGGGGGGGGGGGGGATATCAACTACAGTATTATCTCAAATTGCTATTCCCCCCATTCAAAAAACTTATGTATAACCTTGTTAGAGGGACCTTACATCTGTGAAATAAATCTTGGAACAAATGAACATTTCTAGTTTTTCACAATACATTTGTATAAAGAATGAGAGAATATAAATTGTTCATTTTAAGAGATGTATCCTTCATGTGTATTTGTAGACAATAGTTGCCTGTTTTCAGTTATCAGATATTCTTCAAGGATAATATATTAAATTAAAATGCAAATGTGGAATATTAAATGTATATAAAGGTTTGTACTTAAGGTAGCTAATACTTAGACATATTTAAGTCATGTAGGTGAATTCCATATTAGTTTTCTGGAAAGGTATTATAATACAAAACAGTATTGATTGGTTTGGATGGTGGGGGTGGTGAATATACTTTCTCTATCCAGGGTAAAACATCTGTAGAGCAACATGATTTTTCATCTTTGCTCCTATGAAACAGAATGCTATACAGTAGAAGGTAAATCACTTAAATCTTTGATTTGTATTACCTATGGAACCCTCTGAAGGGAGATACTATGCCAGAATGAGTCAGATGTGATAGGCATTTGTCACAATTACAGTACATCAGGCATGTACGTACATACTGTACTCATTCTCTATTCTACATGCATACAGTAGATTCCAGTGAAGTTTGCATTCTTTGGAAAAGAACTTGGTCCTGTGGAAATGAACAAAAGAATGATGTCTGTTGGCTTCCTACCACTGACCCCTCCTGACTCTCAGTTAATGTGAAAAGAAGAAATAAAAGTTCACAGCTGTCAGAAAAGAGGGATTGTGCTTTAACAATTGAATTCTTTTCCCAAAATTGAATTCAGTGTTTGTGAAAGGTGCTAGATTGACAGCCCTTGAGGCTGAAATTCTTTCTCCAGAGGTGTAGTCTTAAGATTTCTCAACTTACTGTAGTTGTGATGTGCAGCAACCTCTAAAGGTGACAAGATCATTAAGTTTATGTACTAAATCACTCCTTGGTTTCCACTATGACATCAAAAATAAATTGCTCCAAACCAGGTCAATTAATACAGGTTCTTCTGGCAGTTTCCTGTGTGTGGACACCTGTTTTGGAATGGTGGACTAAGATCCTTAGTTTTCTAGCCAGTATACCATTAGTCCATATAAAGCTAAAAAAAAATAGTTATGGCAGTCTAGCTAGGTTTCTGTCATTCTCTCCATAACTTTAATGGCTTTAGATAAACTTTCTGAGCTCAAAATTCTTAATGACAGATTTAAAAGTGCACTCTAATGCATTCAATCTACCCACTGAACACAGATTTAATGGGCCACTAGCCCAAGTAGTGAGGTGTACTTGAAAAAATATATGACACATTTTTTGTTCCCCTTCTTTGACTGCTGGGGGAGGACCAATAACAAGATGATGTCATTAAAAATACACCCAACACTTCATTATCATGGAGACATGGATCTGTAGCACCCAAACTTCTCCCCATAACATGTAATTAGAGTACATACTATATATTTCTTCTGTACTTCACACAATAATAAAACATTCTCACTCACACAATTCAATTTTAATGTATCTTTTGAACTTATTTATTTTTTTAAAAAACCCAAAATGTAACATTCAGCTTTTCTATTAGGGTCTCCAAGGCAGCTGGAATTTCAATGTAAAAAGAAAAAAATCAGCATCATAAACAGCAAGTAGTTTAAAAAAACCATCATGAAATATAAATAACTACAGCTAACAAACTCACAGATACCAATGAAAGACAGTTGATGCTAACTATTATTAAAGGGTTGGACAAATATGATGGAATTTGCATGACCTGTAAAAGGTGAGCCTTCCTGGGGAAGGAACTTCCAACAGTTGTGGTTCTACCTGATAGCCTACACAGTTAACCTTCAAGGACAGGGGCACATGAAGATAGATCTCAGAAGGATATGTTAATTGACAGATATGCTCGTACACACTTTTTTCTGAATATTACATTTTTAATCTCGCCTGAGGAAATAAAAGCATGTTTTCAGCCATTAAATCATATATGAAGGTTGGTAGGGTTACATACTCAGTATTTTGAAAGAATCAGGACCCTTGGCATATCTTAGCAAGACACATATGTAAGTCTGAATCTGTTAAGAACAATCCCAAACCGTCTGCCCAAATGATGCTTGCCAGATGCAATTTGCCAGGAGTTAATTTTTCAAGTGAATCGCACTAACATAAACAGATGGATTTTTGCTCTTCCAGGAGCCAGTTGTAATAGTTTGTGGCTCTGGAACACAGAGGTCAATTTGTCTTTATATCAGAAGACAGACCTCGGGATTTGAGCTATTTCTCTACCAAATAAGGCTTTACAGAGTATCCCATCAGTGTTTCTCCTTTAAACTTGTTTGGAAAAGGTGATTTCTCTTTTACTCCTTTGTTTTATTTATTTATTTATTTATTTATTTATTTATTTATTTATTTATTTATTTGGACTTATATCCTGCCTAGCCAGCACAAAGCGGCTTTGTGAGGTTTATATCCCGCCTAGCCAGCACAAAGCGGCTTTGTAAGGTTCCTTTGCAACATTTCAGTGACACCATGCACATAGATATACATTTTCATAGTCTCAAGGTTTGCATGTTCACTTCCAATATATATCTCTAGATATAGATATGGATATAGATATAGATATTGCTGTGCATGTTCCTTCACCGCACCTAAGACACTTGTGTGAATAGGCCAACATTATATTAATTTATTTTGAAGAATTGTTTTAATTGATATTTTATAAATGGGCTAAATTATGGTGAGAAGTCCTTCATAATATGTTTTCATACCTTTCCTTTCTTTCAATACAAACTCAACAATGAGGGTTCCAAGATGCCAGCCAGGCATTGGCTATAGCCATTCCAGGTGACCAGAGGTAATTTCCAGGTTGTTTAAAAAAAAAAAAAAAAAACACCCACAGAAAGATCTGTTTTTCATGTCTTTCTACCCCAGAACTATTAAAACAGCTGCACTTGGTGTATATACTCGGAGGTAGAACTCTGTCATTAGATTTAATATAAAAAATGTGTCACTTGAGTGATAACATTTAGCATTTCTACAGAGAGCACTTTATGAGCATTCAAATCACTTACTATATCTACTAGTTCTTAAAATTGGTTTGTAAGAAAGAATGGTAGGACCAGAGATTACAAACAATGCAACAAATTCCTGACCCCCCCACACACATTAAGGAATTCATTTAAATTTAAATATAAACCATGAAACAAGATTTTAGAATGAGTCTCCAGACTCATGTGCTGCTAGAAATGCATTAAGAAATCATTAAATATCTTTTTTAAATGCATAAAATTTGAATACACTTACTCACATAAATTTGTTTGTTTGATTTGATTTATACCCCACCCTCCCTAACAAGGCAGGCTCAGGTTTCAGCGGTTTCACATATACTATTTTAGAGTTTTGAATGCCTCTGTTTAAATCAGTCACATTTTGATTCAGAAAGGTTTGGGTTCTCCTTCTCATTTCTGTGTTCTCCTGTGAGTCTCCTAGTATTCTTGGCAAAATGCTAGAATTCTAGACCAGGACTATACAACTTATGTCTTACCAAGCTGAAGGAAACCTGCTGGCCACATATGAGCTGTGGTCAGACTGGAAGGGTGCTGAGGTACAGTCACATCGCTAATCTCTCAATTTCATTTAGGAATGGAGAATCTCATTCAGACACCATATCCTTAGGCACCTTTACAGTGTGCAAAGTCTGCAGTCAGTTGTTCACAGTGTTACAGCAAGTCATTCATGCAGCATGGTTTGGGTTGTTGTTTTTAAAAGTTTTCCTGGCACATGTGCTTATGTGCATGTTGGGAGTAGGGAAAAACACCCACCTGAAATGGATTGGACGGTTCAGACTTCCCATTTGCTTTGTGTGCGCTCCTGTGCATTCAGCCATCTGGAAATGTGGGATGAATGCATGGACATCTGTAAGCACCGGGCTTTCTCTAGTGGCTGTTTACTCCACATCCAACTCATCATATGATGGGATGAATATGACTGGGGTATGGGCTCCAGATGTTGCTGTGTGAATGAGCCCATTTATTCCATAAGGGAACAGCAATTATATTGGGCCAAACTGCCCATCTGACTGCAGCCATGGTGAGCAATAACAACAAAATGAAGGGAGATTATTTTTTTCTGTTTATGCGGGAAATATATGTGTTGTCTCTCAGATGGAGGGACCAGTTAGGTAAACAAATGGATAAAATATTCCAAATGTGAAACATTAACCTACCATTATGAGAAAACGAGGGGGAAGACTACTTTTCATGAATGCACCCAATATAGTATAAATATGGAGTCTTGGTGGAGACAGACATAATTTTTTTTTAAAAAAAAAAGCCTTACTCTATACAAAATATTTTTAACTGGCATCCATAAGTATGGAGATTGGACCCCAGCCAGATGGGGAAGTAGTATCCCACAAGTGAGGAACCACTGCACAATTGATCCTATTTCTGATAAGCAACCACCTCACTTCTGAAGTTGGGATATATACAGATGGTTTAAGTTCTTGTGTACCATGTTGTTAGACAACTTGAAGATCACATATTTGACCAGCAAACTGCACTCAGCTTGGTAGAACAAAAAATATGTAGGCCTATTTTTATTTAATTAAAACATTTGTTAGCCATGGTTCTACATTACAGGCTCTCAAATAGGCTTATAATGTAAATAATAAAATACAATAAAATACATAAAAACATTAGTTAAAATCAATAATTTCAAACTGCCATTAGGCAGAAGAACTAATCAAATGCCATCATGAATCGAACTGTCTTGAACTGCCTCCTAAGGATCAAGAGTGAGTGGGCCGGGCACACCTCTCTGGGGAGGTTGTTCTATAACTATGGGGCTATTAGTGAAAAGGCCCTCTGTCTTCTAGCTACTAGACAATCTTTTTTGATCAATTGGATAATCAAGAGAGCCTCTCCCTGTGATCTTAGCTCCTGGACAGAAATGTATAGGAAAAGTCAGTCCTTTAGACACCTTGGTTCCTATCCATGTAAAAGAAGAAGAAGAGTCTCAGAGTGGCTTACAAACTCCTTCCCCTTCCCCTCCCCACAACAGACACCCTGTGAGGTAGGTGGGGCTGAGAGAGCTCTGACAGAACTAGGGCTTGCCCAAGGTCATCCAGCAGCTGCAAGTGGAGGAGTGGGAAATCAAACCCAGTTCTCCCAGATTAGAGTCCGTACACTTAACCACTACATCAAACTGGCTTTATGACTTTAAAGGTCAAAAACAAAATTTTGCATTTGGCTTGGGAGTGGATCAAAAGCCAGTATAATTGTTGTAGGATTGGGGGCACATGATCCTGGTAACTGGCCCCAATCAGCAGTGTCACTGCAGCATTTTGAACTAGCTGCAGCTTCTGAACACTATTCAAACACATATAGCATATTACAGTAGTCCAGTGTAGTTGTAACTAAGGCCTGGAGCACTGTTATCCACATCAGACTGAGCCATGAACAGTGCAGCTGACAGACTAGCAGAAGCTGGGTGCTTTCTACAGTGCTTTTCTACAGTGACTGCTGTGCTGAGCAGCACTCCCAAGCTGTGAACCTGGATTTTCAAGAGGAGTATAACCCCATCAAAAATGCAACAGTGGCCACAGGATTGGAAAAGGTAAGTTTACATTCCAGTCTCAAAAAAGGGCAATGCCAAGGATTGTTCAAACTATTGCACAACTACACTCATTTCATATGCTAGCAAGGTCATGCTCAAAATCCTACAGTCTAGGCTTCAGCCGTACGTGAATAGAGAACTGCCAGAAGTACAAGCTGGGTTTCAAAGAGGTAGAGGTGTTAGCCGAATTGCTTTAATTTAAAGCTAGCAATTGGCGAAATACCGGGTTCTTGCCAGCTATACCGAGGTCCCACCCCTTCCAGGAGTTCCCAGTAAATAGGCAGTGAGGCTGTAGTTCAGTTTGAATGGGATTTACTGAAAATATGTATTTCAAGCACACGAAATCGTAATCACACACACACTCACCCAGGCCTAGGAAATAAAGACAGAAAATAGCACGTTTGCATGAGCAGGAGTCTGATGATGGGTGATACGTTACCTTCCTGAAGAGGAGTTGTCCACTCAAAGGAAGAATTGGGTGGGGAGAGAAAAATAGAAAAATGGGACACGAGGCTTGAACCTGCAAGACCACGTGGTTCTCTCTGTTCCAGAATTCAGAGATTTAAAGATGGAGGCAAGGGTTGTGGTACAGGAAGCTGGGCATAAGGGGTAGCAAAGCAGATAGGGGATGATGGCTCAAGAGACCGATTGCCTCTGTGCAATGTCTTTTATTAGGTGGTCTTGGGGCGGGCTGCGCAGACCACATCCCCTTGACACACCTACTAGGCGGTCCGTCCCTTTCTGACCCTACCATAGGTTAAAGGTGAACAAAAGGAGGAGGGCCGAGGAGTGGACAATATTGCAGAAACTATGATCTCACCAGGAACTGACACTTTGGGCGAGGTCCGATGACTCACTGGGGCCACTGCATTGTCTTTTAATGGCCCTAGCTCGCTGGATGATAGCCCGGCCATTAGTTGCCAGGTTACCACGTTAGCATAATCCGTTCAGGTATGTTGGAGGGGGCAGGGGTTGATCAGCGTAGTGTGACAGAAAGAAACCTCATGGCAGAAGGAGTCTTTGTCTCTGTCTTAGTGAACTATCTAGGGTGCCAGCCTCCTGGCATGGACTGGAGCTTTCCCCAGCAATGGAGAATGCACGTGGCCCTTCCAATACTAGCAACCCAAGTTCAAGCTTATGAATCTCAAAATCCATAAGAGCACTTAAAGTGCCTTGCTGGCCAACGGATGAACTAGAGATCAAATTGCCAACGTTCGCTGGATTATGGAGAAAGCAAGAGAATACCAGAGTACTTCTGCTTCATTGACTACGCTAAAGCCTTTGATTGTGTGGATCACAACAAACTATGGCAAATCCTCAGAGATGGGACATGTTTCTTGAGAAACCTGAATAAGGGTCAAGAAGTGACAGTTAGAACCAGATATAATACAACTGATTGGTTTAGCAAAGGAAAAGGAGTATGACAAGGATGTATATTGTCACCCTACTTATTTATTTTATATGCAGAGTACATCATGCGAAATGCCAGCCTGGATGAATCACAAGCTGGAATTAAAATGTAATGTAAAAAATGAAGTGAGACACACATACTGTTTTTTTTTTCTCTACTGAAGGACCTCTCTGTAGACCACACTGTTTTGTTCATATGGAGTTATGTTGTTCTGAACACCTCAGGGTGAACTTGCTGGTACTTGACCAGTGCAACTCAGTGCACCTCAGGAGTACTATGTGCAAATGCCTTTGCCGCATTTCTAAGTTACCTCCTCCTTGTAGCACTGTTGTATCTGGCTCAGTGTTTGCCAGGAGCTTTCTTGGGGGCAGTGAGGGGGAGGTGAGAGGTGTGCGGGGGAGTTGGTCTGAGAGACTGGTGATGTGATGGACATTTCTTCAGGTTCATGAGGAAGGCACGCATCAATATGGCTCCTAGAAAAATCATTTACTATCTCCCCATGAACATTCATAAACTCAATTGCCATACTGGCTGTTATGAGAAATGTCTATTCAGGAGTCTTGAATCACTGATTTCTGTAACTGTCCTCAACTTTCTGCATTCTCTTTTAACTGCGTGTTTACTCCAGAACATTCAGATCCACAGCTGAGCAATCAGAGGGAGGTAGGGTGCCAACAGGCAGGTTTTACCTCAGAACTCTGAGCTTCACAGTTGACCAATCAGATTGGGGGGGTGGGGAGAAGGCAGCAGTCTGCCAGGCACATGGGAAACAATTTTGGGAACACATTTTGCCCCCCTTTGCCCCCTTAGGGGTTGTGTTTCTCAGAAATCTCTTTGTAGTGGGGGTTGATGTCATGGAAGGAATGCACTCCCCTTATTTTGGGTTTCTTGGTGCAGGGGTTTGGCCTGGGCATTTTTTTTTTTACAATATTGCCTCTCATTTACATTACATTTAAGTGAGACATAACTACATATTCAAAATATCATCCAAGCAATCAGATATTAAGCAAGTTCATATGGACTAATTTTCTAAAACCGACATTGTGAGAAGTTAAATAACCTAATTAAAAAAAAACAGTTTCCCACAAATTTGAGGTATATTTCCATTGTGGGTGGGAGTATGGCTAAGCTGGGCCAGCAGCACCACTAAGGTGATCCTGCTGGGGCAGCATCCCTGAAAGATTAAAGTACCCTGGTCCTGCTCCTACACCTGACAGACACCCACCTGTTTGGTGTTGGGGGGATTATGTTTAAAGGCATCAGGGAGGCTGGGCCAGCATCAGGGCTAAGGCAATCCTGCTGAGTAAACCTCCCCGGCGGCTGTAAGCTGCCTGTCCAGTGTAGGAGGGGGGGAGGAGTATTAGAAGCCACTGTGGAGGTGGGGCTGGCAGGATCACTAAGGCATTACAGCTGGGGTGGGCTCCCTCGTGGCTTCAAGCACCCTGCAACCACTGCTGCACCTGACAGACAACTGCCTGTTAGGTGTAGGAGGTGGGGGGGAGTGTGTTGGAAGCCATCAGAGAGGCTGTGCCAGCAGCATTACTGCACCTCACAAGTGGTTGTTGGCCATTTCTGATTTTCTAAACTGTCATTAGCTCTGTGCAATCTCCTGTAACTGGTTTTTTCCTTCAGAATGCTGAGCTCTGCAGCTGACCAATCAGAGAGTGGGGGGTACAAGGAGGCAGCCACATAGGAATCAATGGGGGATCACATTTTACCCCTTTTGACCCACTTAGGGTCGAATTTCTAAAAATCCCTTCTTAATGAGCACCTATGTCATGGTAGGAGCACTCTCCCTAGATTTGGTGTATCTAGGTCCAGTGGTTTGGCTTGGGTGTTGATTTTATGGTGAGGGGACTTATCTATCTATATCTATATCTATATCTATATCTATATCTATATATCTCCTCTACCAGTGGTTTCATGTAGATATTAAATAGCATGGAAAATGAGACTGAAACCTACAGAACCTTACAGACCCTAGGGCAAAGCAGGAATTCCCCAGTAACACCTTCAGGGACCAGCTTCCCAGACAGGACTTGAACCACCATAACACTATATTAGACAGTTCTCTGAGAAACCTGTGATATATTACATAAGTGCTACCTGTCTTTTTTCAGATGGCCAAAGGGGCAATGTGATATCAGCTCTATTCAGCACCATTTTATCTATTCAAACATACCTGGCATACTATGCAGGAGGGAGACAAGGAGGATTAAAATCATGACCTGAACTATTTCTCTTCTCTTCTCTTCTCTTCTCTTCTCTTCTCTTCTCTTCTCTTCCTTTTTTTTTTTTTTTTTTGAACATCAAAAGTAATGAAAAGTTTTGGAAAATTATTTTATGTTATCTTGGTTGGTGTAAATGAAAGATATTACATGGCTTTTTATTACTTTGCTTTGGACCAACATGGTTATTCGCAACCTTTTATGGTTATATGTGATTCTGAAACTGGATGAGGCAGATTAGAAAACTGTCCCATAACTTACAGCTACCATGCAATCTATAGCTTGATCTCTCATCTGGTTTCCGTCTGTGATGATAACACTCTTTAGTTTGCTATTGACATATATTGTATTACAGATCATGGCTTTATAGCACAAGGCAATAGCTTTTTTCAATACCAGCCGTATAAGAAAAATACAAAGTAAAGGGGGTCAGTGGCACTCAGGAATGGGTGGCTGAAAATCTCTTTAAATTGCCACATCAGTTCAAATATCTGTTTAGCAATTTTCCTATTCCCAGCCTTGGTGGGTAAATGATTTTCTATGTCACTTGTGTATAAAAGCTGGACCAAACTGATCATATTTGCTTTCACTAAAATTCATGAAAGTAAAATATATTCACAAAATATGCCCCAGCCTTGATGGAAGGAATAATGTGCTTCCAACTGTATATAATAGAACGGTAATTCCATCAGATGATTCCAGGGACTGATGATACACCAGCGTATTGAAGCTCAGGTGGTATTTTCATGTTATCAAAACTAGAAGATGGAATTACAACCTTCTAAAAGTACACTAGAGAGATCCATTGTAGTATTATAATAGTCCCTAACGATAAATGTTCTAAAACATGCTAAAGGGGTCTTTTAATAGAACCCAGAAAGCACCAAATCCCAGAGCAAGACTTTCTGAAGAATAGCTGAACTGTACGTAGAATTTTTTAAATCATCTGTTGAAAAACACCCCACATTGATAGTGTAGATAAGTAAGGCACAGGCGGCAGAAGATTCAGAGCTGGGGTACAGTACAACCCTTTGAATAAGTTGCAAAAGTAAGGTATAAATATTTTAATTAAATAAACAACACCTATTTGCTTCCCTACTTGTGTAATACTTTTTCATGCATCCTGATCCTTCTGTGCTCATACTATGTTTACATGTGTTTTTTGTTTGTTTTTCTGGCTTCTTAGAGAGTTCACTAAGTTCACCTCTTTGTCTCTCTCCAAATGTTTAAAAATTTCACAACATGCTAACAGAAACAATTGTTCACATTTTAATCTCGTTTTTAATAGCAGGTGCAAAGATTAATGGACAATCCAAGGTCTTTACAACAGATTTCATAAAAGTGTCTCAGAACAGAGATCATTAATTATCTCAGGATCAGTTCAAAGCAAGTAACCATGCACTTTTTAGGGTATGGGAAACTGTCAGAAATATACAGCAGTACATCAGATTATAGTTACAGACTTGGATCCAGTCAAGCGAGCAGAAACACAAACAGATTTGGTGTGGTTCCAGTTGCTCACAATCTTGTGCAGCACTTAGCACTTTCCTCTGTCTATATTATCATGCCAGGAACTGGTTGTACAAGATTTCGTACAAGGGAAAATGTAAGTGGGAATACAACAGGTTTGACTTCAAGCAAGCAGCAGATGTTGTCTTTTTGTTGCGTTTTCACTTGTGCAAGAGTTCTAGCACAAGTGGAAATTTGTGTGCTATATCCAACATAAAAAACCATCATGGCTTCACCTATAGCAATATGTGAAGGTGGATTCCAGTAGTTTGTAAGGATAAGTGAATGTTCTTTATATAATTTATTTTTATATTTGCATGTATTTTGTTATGGTTGTCCATTTTTCACTATTGGTTTTGGAGACTTGTTTATATTATGTACACAAACAGTACATTTGTATTGCATAATTCATATAATATTTAAAATCCATAAATGTAATGTTCATCAAATCCAGTATGATGTGTTGGGGCTTCCAGTTTCTGGAGCAGCTGCAGCACAGTCTCGAGGCTCTCCCATCTCATTTAAATTTATTATTATAATAGGGGTTGAAGCCTGTTGGAGCCATTTTCTTCTTCCTTGGCCTTATTTACAAAGGGTTTTTTTACAGTACCTTGAGTCTCCCTGAATGAGTTTAGAAAAACTGGAAGACTGGAAACGTCATTTGGTAAGACTTTCTGATTCTATTTTGCTTCAGTATGATTTGTTGATGCACAAATAATTTGGTGCAAGGAAAGAAACTAGCACAAAATTAAGAAGCATGGGTGCAATTCATGCAAGACACAAGCAAAATTGAAACAGTTACTTTGGGGCTGAGAGAGCAAGCATTAGAAATTTGAAGTCACCCCAAGTTATCTGTTATTTTTAAAAATTGAATGTAATCAAAATTAAAGCTGGTCATACAAAATCAATTTGATAGTCATTTCCATCAGCTTCAAAGGAAAACACAAAGGAAAAAATCCAAGGGAGAATAAAACAGGAAGATGATCTGATCCTTCTTCACTGATATCTCTTTCATCTTTTGAATGTGTTTGTTTTCTCTATACTATTATGTGGAAACAAAGATGTGGCATCTTGCTTCTGATCCTTTAAACTTTGCTACATTTATAAGCAAAGTTTTAGATTCTTTTTAGATCCTGCATAGCCCCAGAGAATGAAATAGTACACAAAAGTACAGGTCCTAAATTTACATGGGATTATAGATGTAAAAAAAAAATGAAACCATGGGGGAAATGGAAATTTTAACAAAAAATTGAAATATATGTAGTGTTCATTTTCTCTTCAACCCTGAACTTATTTTACTGCTTTACCAGCATAAAAGGCATTATGCAAAACTTAGTTTGCCAAATTGTACAATTTTATATTCTTGTTATTGCTTATCAGTATGAAGTATAAATGCCTTACAGTAAATCCTAAACAGGATTTCTGTCTCCAGTTGACTGAGACATTTGTAATTCGGCTTATAAATTTTGTGCAAGTAGAATTGTAAATATAGCCAGTACTCAAGAGAAAAAATATAAATTGCTATACTTATGCAACTTTAACATGTATATCTTAGTTTTGGTATCTGAGAGGCAGGAGAAAATAATACCTTAAAATAGAAAATACTTTTGTGTACAGGTATAATTTTTGAAGTACACAAAAGAATTTGTATTGTTTGGACAGAAACAATATAATCAAACCCCATTAGATCGAGCAGCATATTTGAATATAATGCTAAACTTTATAACACTGAAATTATTGAACTCTAAGAATACATTATTTTTGTAAACATTCCGATATGTTAATTGTGTACAAAATTAGTCACATTTAAGCAAACATATCCTTTGAAATATATTTTAGATGTCTACAATATGCACAGGAAATTACCATTCTCTAGTGCTATAGTCTTACATAAAAATCTGGACATTACACATTTTGTATGAGCATAATATTGTCTTAAAATATCTCATTCTGAAACAGAAAATGTATAATTAGAGGTTTTTATTTTAAAAAATTAAGTGTTCCTCCAAATTCTTTTTCAATTGTGTTTTCCCCCAGGCCTTCACATCTCTGTATAGAATTAAAAAGGTTTCTCAGTGTCTGAAACAAGTGGAGTAATTGGCAGGAAGTAGAAAGCTATGCACTGAAATGCCAGTTGGGTTGATCAACAACTGTTGTGTTGGACAACACTGCTTTCATACACAAATCCGTTGAGTCATTTTCTCCCTTGGCTGCCCTTCCTGCCTCCTGTTGCCTGGGAAAATGAAACCAGACAGTAACATGCCAGAATAAATGGTTAGACAGGAAAGTTTCACAAAAAATCATAAACAATTCTGTTTGTATTTGGAGCTTTTACAATATTGACAATGGTTCTGTTCACCTCTTAATTAGTAGATTCTAAAGGACTCTAGGTATTAAAATTTTAAGAGAGTAACAATAAGAATCCATGGTTTTAAAACTTTTTTTAAAAGTTAAGGTTACATTTGAGAAAGAACAAAGCATGATATGTTTGTGGATCTTTATTGGGAAGAGATTTAAGCAAATGATCCATAGCAAACTGGGTATTCTTGTTTATCTAACTTTTGATTCTCTAACTTTTGATTCTCTAACTTATTCCTACAATAAATTGCATGGAAATCAGGATGGCTCTGGCATGAAGTAGCTTTGGGCTTTAAACTCCAGATACTGAACACTTACCAGGGACTCCCAAAGACAGAAGAACAGGAAAGAAAGGGTCATATAGTGCAGTGGGAAAAGGAAGAGAAATAAAAGATGAATTGACATGATCAAATAAGTAGGGGAAGGGTAAAAGAGGCAGGGGAAGGGTACCAAGATGCAGAAAGGAAAGAATTGTAAAGGATTTAATATTATCTATATACTAATAGCGAAGTGCCCACCCCCATGCAGATACTTAAATCCACGTGGGGGGCCCTTGGGGGAGGGTTTTTTTTTCTACACATGGGGGGCACTCCCCCGTGTGCAGAAAAATCCTAAATGTTAAAAAAAACTTTTTGGGGGGATATTTAAATCCCCCCAAAAGTAAAAGCATTCTCTGCGCAGGCGCAGAAAACGCTTTGGCTGGGGGGGAGGACTCGGCGGGTGGCAGGCCTTGCCATCACCACTGTTTTTAGGGAGGGAGGAGGGAGGGAGGGGAGGAGGCTGAGTGCATGGCCGTTGCTGCCAATTTTTGGGCAGGGAGGGGTAGGGAAGAGGGAGGGAGGGGAGGAGGCTCAGTGTGTGGCTGCTGCGGCTGCCGATTTTTGGGAAGGTAGGGGAGGGAGGGGAGGAGGGGAGGCATGCGGCCACTGCTGCCGCTGATTTCCAGGGAGGGAGAGGGGAGGGAGAAGGGAGGGAGGGAGGGGAGGAGGCTCAGTGCGTGGCTTCCACTGCCACCACTGCTATTTTGGGGGAGGGAGGAGGGAGGGAGGAGAGAGAGGCTCACCTGTCCCCCATGAGTATCCTACTGCCGGGAGCTCGTGGGGGGGGGCAAGCAGCAGGCTCGGTGAGATGGGGGAAATGCCCCTTCCCCGCAAGCTTCTTGCGGGTCTCCCCTTGTCTATATTTTAATTCCGAGAGTTTTTTTTTCTGTGTGGATATTTATATCTGCCAAAAGAGAGCTCTCTCCCCCCCAACAGCTTTTCCTACATACAGCTTTTCCTTTCTCAGTCTGCAGGAAAATCCAAAAAGTTAAAAAAAAAAAAAACTTCAGAGACTGTTGAATTCCCTCCAATACCTTTTGAAATGGTATCAGCTCTTGACATCAACTGCGAGGAGATTAGAATGTTCGGGTGGCAGGGGGAGGTTCTAACTGTTTCTGTCAGTAAAAAGCAGTCTTGGGTTGCCAAGTACCCACCCACCCTCGACCACCACCAGCAGATCCAGATCCAGGCTGGGAAACTCCTGGAGATTAGGGTGTGGAACCTGTGGAAGACAGGGACCTGAGTGAGGTACAATGCCATAACCTCCACCCTCCAAAGCATCCATTTTCTCCATGGAAAGTTATCTCTGTAGTCTGGAGATAAGCAGTAACTCCAGAGGATCCCCAGGTCCCACCTGGAGGCTGGCATCCCTAGGCAGCACCCTCTGTGTGACTTGATACCACCTGATTTGCATGACTTAATTAGGCCCAGCTGCTTTGCTACTGTTCATCAGCAGCCACCCTATGAAAGCCAGTGTAAGGACAGATCCCTGCAGCTGTTGAAGGCCGGTGGGGGGGGGGGGGGGGACAAAGTTGCCTCCTTGTAAGGATGACTGATCAGACTGGCTGCACTTGCAGCCTGGTTTTGCTGGGGGGCGGGGCAGCCTCATTCGTGCATTGTGCTCGACTGAGAAGGAGCACGAGGCTTTTTTTTCATACCACCCTGAACACGCTCGATCTCGTCTGATCTCGGAAGCTAAGCAGGGTCGGGCCTGGTTAGTACTTGGTGACAGTGATGCCGGTTTCTGAGACATCTGCAGCAACGGCGGTGGCCGAGGTGGAAGTGCCTGGGCCCAGTGGTAAGGATGAGGTGAATGCACAGCCAGCCACGGTTTGGCCCTGGGGACCTTGGGTGCATAAACCTGGTTTTCTGCAGGACCCCTCGGGGTATAGGCAGTTGTGGGCTTGGGGCCCTCCTCATATGATGCAGGATTCACCTGGGACTACTCAGCTGTGGGTCTGGAGTCCTCTGCCTATGGGCTGGCAGTCACCTTGGGGCCCTGTGCCATTTTCGGGCATGATGTCGCCTCCTAGTTCATGGGGGGCATGGGGTTTTTCTCCCACTTATGGCAAACCCTATGGGGCAGCTTCTGCAAAGGCACCCTTTGGTGATGCAGCCTTGCCCCTTGGTGACCACCTTTTGCCAATCACTAGGAAAAAGATTTGCAAGGGTGAGTACATCAACCTCTTCAGCCTTCTTTACCGGGAATTGGAGAAGAAGGGTAAAGAGGAAATGGATGACAAGGACAAGGAAATTTTAAAGAAAAGGAGGGTTGATAGGGCATGGGCAAATTGGCTGGCAGGGTACACTGTCTATACAGGGGTGATTTCTTGGGCCCAGAGCTGGAAGGCTGTGGCACTATACCAGTATCTGGATATCATTTATAAAGCGTACACTGGTTTTGTGGGTTCAGCCTGGCTCAAATACGACAAGGAGTTTAGGATGAGGGCTGCTATGAACCCCAACCTTCCATGGAACCAGATACATCCGCATCTTTGGTTACAGTAGATGTCGCAGGCGCAGCCTAATGTTGGGAAACGCTAACATAGTGGGCACATGGTGCAGAACCTTCCGGCTGGTGCTAATACTGCTTCCCATGGGCCCATGGGGCAGGCGGTTCAACCCCACTTGCTCTGTTGGAAGTTTGGTTCACAGGGGGTCTGCAATAGGAAGGTGTGCACTTACAGGCACGAGTGCCCAATGTGCAGTGGACCGCATGCATTCACTGCATGCCCCAAAGGAAGGCCCAGGCGTAGCCAACAGCCCAGGAGAGGTGGCGGTCCTTCAGCAGCTACTGGAAAGGGGACCAAGCCAATTAAGCTTGGTCCATTGCAGAGTTGGTTGAAGCGGTATCCTAATAAAGAGGATGCCGTGTATTTGCTGGAGGGTTTTCAAAGGGGTTTTAGAATTCCGTTTTCGGGGTTGAGGGCTCCTTTTTTAGCCTGCAATTTAAAATCAGTTAATGGCATGGAGGCTGTGGTTGCTGCAAAGATTGCCAAAGAGGTTCAAGAAGGTAGGGTTCTAGGTCCATTTCCGGCACCACTGCTTCCTAATTTGCGGGTTTCACCTCTGGGTATAGTACCTAAGAAGGCACCTGGTGAGTTCCGTTTAATTCACCATCTTTTTTATCCCCAAGGTGGATCAGTAAATGTGCACAGTGAGGTACACCTCATTTGACCAAGCTGTGCATGTGGTGCGCTGCTGTGGTCATGGGGCAGAGTTGGCAAAGTGTGACATCAAATCCACATTTCATCATTTCTGGAATGGGCAACACGTTTTAAAACAGGATTACCAGAAGTGGTTCATTATTCAGATGACTTTCTTTTCGTGGGTCCTTGTGGGACAGGTAGATGCACCCAGCTGTTGCAGGGTTTTACACAACTAGCAGAGGAGCTGGGAGTTCCATTGGCCAGAGGGACCTTTTCAGAAGTTAGTATTTTTAGGCGTAGAATTGGACACAGTTGCCGGGACATCTCGGTTGCCGTTGAGCAAGATTCAGGACATGCAGGTCTGGCTTTCTATATTTCTTAAAAAGAAGAAGGCTTCTTTGCATGAACTTCAGCAGATTGCTGGGCACCTCAATTTTGCGAGCAAAGTAGTGGCTCCTGGGAGGGCTTTTGTTGGATGGCTCTGTGATGCAATGAGGGGGCTACAGCACCCACATCATAGAGTGTGCATTAATGCGGAAGTGTGGGCCGACCTTGGGATTTGGCAGGAGTTTTTAAGTTCTTTTAATGGTGTCTCCTTTTGGAGGGAGGAATTGAAGCTGGAGGCTGAGCTCCAAGTGTCATCTGATGCTGCCAGATTTCTGGGATTTGGTGTGTACTTTCGTGGACACTGGTGTACTGAGGAGTGGCCTCGGGAATGGGTTTCAGCAGGGTATGTTAGGAATCTCACCGTTTTAGAATTCTTTCCCATAGTAGTGATGGTTTGGTTGTAGGGTGAAGAACTGAAAGATCACACTGTCCACTTTTGGTGTGACAATTTGGCGGTTGTTCATGTGATCAATTCCCTCACATCTAGGTCTCCACGGGTCATGGGGCTTGTCCGGGCTTTCACCTTGCAGTACCTTAGACTTAACTTGTTAATTTTTGCCAGGCATGTGCTGGGTGTGGACAATGGTGTGGCTGATGCTCTCTCTCGCCAACAGATGGCGAGGTTTCATCAGCTTGCACCAGAAGCCGATCTTCATCCAGTTCAAATGCCTCAGGAACTATGGCAGGTTGGAGGGCTGAGGCTTGCAGGGCTGAGCCTGTTTCATGCAGCCTCTTTGCTTGCATGCTTTGGGGCTCTTCGGGTGAGTTGGTCGCTCAGTCTAAGACAGACCAGTCGAGAAAGGCTTTGCACGTGCAGGATGTTGATATTAACGGCAATAGGGAGGATTTTAACTTTATTAAAAGGCAATGGCCTAAGACTACAGTGGTTTGGTCGGCCATGGTTCTGCGAAGGGAATGGCGATGGGGCTTGGACCCTAAGTGGATTGAGTGGGCTAGGCGTAAGGTAAACGGGAAATTTAGGAGCATTTTAGTAATGCGTGGTGGCCACTTCATACCCCATCCGGCTATTAGGGCTACACACACCGAGTTATATAGGGGTGATGGCATTCATTTGTCAGAGCAGGGTATGGATATCTTCCTTAAAGATTTACAGCAAGGGCTGTTAACAGTGTTAGGGGTTTAGTGGGTGCAGAGGCCTAAGCGGAGGCTTGACCCTTGCTGTGGCGGAAGTTTAGTAAATACTTGTTGCGGCTTGGTAAGCACCTATCAACAACCGTGGTGGGAAAGGGGCCTGTTTGGATCATAACTGCAGCCTTGCGACCTGGGATGAGGGAAACAGGCTGCCTTTTGGAGTGCTGTTGAGGGATACTCAGCACTGACCTTGCAGCTGTGTGTGAGGGATCATCAAGGCATGTTCCAAGGCTGGGCTGCCTGGTTCGAACCCCTTATAGCAGGCTACGACTCGGGGGCCAGGTGTGTTGCCCATACTATGGCAAGGGTGGGGTTTATGGTAATCCCAGACCTTGGCCATGCCACTTGTTAGGTTAAGCCCTTGCCATGTTTTGTTAATAAATAAAGTGGCTGTTAATCCCATGTTTGTTGTCTGACTCTTTCTTCCATCTATGGGGGCAAGGACGGATCCCAGCAGCTGCCGAAGGCCGGCTGGGGGGACGAAGTTGCCTTCTTGTAAGGAGGACTGATCAGACTGGCTGTATTTGCAGCCTGGTTTTGCTGGGGGGGGGGGGGGGGCTAGCATGCTGAAGGACAGCCCTGGCCCCAGCAGCCTCATTCATGCCTTGTGCTCGACCCACCCTCCCGCCCTGTAGGTAATGCAGGCTTTTGGCTGGTTGTCCTGTTTCTTAGGGAGGCCGGATAGGAATTTTTTACCTCTGCTCTGATTGCCCTTGAGATGGGGGAGTTTTTCGCCTACCCTGCATTGCTAGCAGCAGATTGAGGAATTGGCCGGGGTGGCGTCTGCATTAATTTGTCACTTTATGGTTGGGCGGAAGTTTAGTAAATAGTTGTTGCAGCTTGGTAAGCACCTATCAGCAACCCTGGTGGGAAAGGGGCCTGTTCGGATCATAACTGCAGCCTTGTGGCCTGGGATGAGGGGAACAGGCTGCCTTTTGAAGTGCTGTTGAGGGATACTCAGCACTGACCTTGCAGCTGTGTGTGAGGGATCATCGAGGCATGTTCCAAGGCTGGGCTGCCTGGGGTTCGAGCCGCTTATAGCAGGATGTGACCCGGGGACCAGGTGCGTTGCCCATACTATGGCAAGGGTGGGGTTAATGGTAACCCCAAGCATGGCCATGCCGCTTGTTAGGTTAAGCCCTTGCCATGTTTTGTTAATAAATACAGTGGCTGTTAATCCCATGTTTGTTGTCTGACTCTTTCTTCCATCTATGGAGGCAACAGTTAGAGCTTCAGATTGGGATCTGCAAAACCCAGGTTCAGATTCCCATCTTTGGTGGAAGCTGACTGGGCAATTTTGGACCAGTCACATACTTTCAGCCTAACCAACCTCACAGGGTTGTTGTATGGATAACAAGGAGGAAATAATAATGTAAGCTGCTTTAGTCCCCACTGTGGAGAAAGACAGTAATTTCCCTAGGTAGAGGCTGCGGGGGAGGGGGGTGGAGATGGAAAGCTGAATACAGATAAAAGTAGGTTGGCTGTTGGGTGGGAAGAAATAGGGTTGCCAGCTCCAGGTTGTGAAATTCCTGGACATTTGAGAGGTAGAGCCTGGGGAGGGTGGGATTTGAGGTGGGAGGCAGAAAGAGAGAAAAAGAGTGATGAAGTGGGGAGGCAGAAAAACAAAGAGAATGATGACAGGTCAGAAAGAGAGAGGAAGTAACATACATGGAAGAGAGAGAGAGTGTGTAAGAAAGGGGGCAGAAGGGAGAAAGAGTGTCAGAGAGGTAGGGGGAAGGGAGGAAGCAAAGGTGTGAGAAATGGGATAACCATCCCACAAGTTTCTTGTGGGTCTCCACTTGTTACTATCTAAAGATCAGGAAAGGCCAGCAGTACTTAGTAAATCAGGTAAACTACATTGTTATTTGTCAAGTCCTTGCTGTGAGGCATAATAAAATTGGTTAAATTCCAGGCGTACTTAGTCCTTTCTGGCATGTAATTTGTCCAGCCTGGGAAGGGGAAGTGTCTTAAAATTAAAAAGTTCACCGCCCCCCTGAGAATGCTATTATTTTGCTGGGAATCACAACCAGAGAAAATTAAAGAAAACTATAACCACCAGGCTTCCATATAGGAAGCCAGGACAGATTAAATTGCTTGTGAAGATATGACCTTTGCTAATTATCCAGAGTTCCTCACCCGTAACAGCAAGTTTCATGGACATGAGAAACTCTTAGCTGAACAGATGGTTGGCACTGTGGGCTTTGACAATGCTGATATTTAAGAGAAGGGATACCTGATTCTGTTCCCTCCTCTTCCCAGGAGGTGATCAGCACTGTCAGAGTTGAGAGTACTGACCATCTGTTTGGCATTATGAGCATGGCCCTGATCCAGTAAAATGCAGCATTGTATCTGGTTAGACAGAAGAATGTCTACATGTGCACCCTGATCTGCCTTAGTTCTTTAATAAAATGGGGGGATTTGAATATTAAATGGCAATGGCTTTAAATAAGGGAGCAATAATCTGAGCAGAGTCCAACTTATCCAGATCCCCAGAAATAGACAGAGAAACTGGATTTAAAATAATTATTTCCTTTACTAAAATATTTCACACACATACAATATAAAAATAAAACAATCACAAACTCATACAATAGAGGGCTAGGAAGCTAGATAGAAAGATACAACAACAGTTGCATTAGCAGGAAGGTATCATTGATGTGGGCAATACTTTACCTGTCTGATGCGACAAGGTGATACTGCAGCGAAAATAGGGCGATACTAAGGACAAGGTCTTGTGTTGGCTGGCAATGTATGTGGAAGAATCCAAACTGCTCTAGGAATGGAGCCAGCAAGGTAGGGTGGGGTTAGGTAGGTAGGAAGCGAGAGAGAGAGAGAGAGCAATGGTGAGATGCTCTCTTTTATATCCTAAAGTGACTGGAAAGGGGGATGCTTCACAAATCACATAGTCCCAAGAAATCTAGAAAAATCCAGTTACTAATGGTCAGGAGATGACCAGGAGAATGAGATTAATGGTTGGGCAATTGTAGTAACATTCAACTAATGGTGACACCTTTAGAGAAACAAAAGAAAGGAAAAGGTAGTAATGACCCAGCTCCGTGGACGGTCATTAATCTTGATGGCTCAACGATCAACAGCTGCATTATCAGAATGGGCGTTGACAGCTGCTTAATCCTCTCATGGTGTAAAGGTTTTTTTTGTCTTACAATGAAGAGTATGTGCAGCATCTGGGAAAGGCAGGTGGGGTGGAAGGTGCCTACGTGATGGAGAAGAAGTCTCTATGGCTTCTTTGCAGGAATGCTCAGGTTTCTTTTGCAGAGCATGTTTTCTTCGTGGTGAACTGTTGCTGGTTTCTGCATGATTGTGGTGTCAGGAAGATTGGTTTACCTTCTGCAAGGATGCAGGGGTGAGAGGCATCAGATATGCCATGAACCCCTTTTCTGGTGCCTACAATCCAGGAGGTTGGCACCAACTTCTGGCTACCATACAGTCCAATATCCTGGCACACTTATTGTACAGTCCAGCTAACAGCTATAGTTTATAGCCTCATGGATCCTGAGCAAGGCTCTTGCAGGGCAACACACTCATGAACTTCACAGAAGGATAGTTTATTATTATCCCTATTTATTTTATTGCTTCTGCCTATGAAACTGATATTAAGTCAGTTATACAAGAACATAGGAGAAGAATAGCTTTGTCTTATCTGATTCACTGTCTTATTTGACTGCATTTGAAAACTTCATAAAAGACATAATTATGAGTGTTTTAGTCAAAAAGACATGATTAATTATAGATACAATCACATACCAAACATGCCACATGCTTTTAAGTATAAATCTTTAATGAGGTTTTCACCTTTTTTCAAAGTTACGACGAAGAAATTATTGATTGAAATATAAATATATACTATAAGTTTAAAAACATCTAGCATTTGCATAACATGTACTGAATTGATTTTGTGTCAATTAACACCATTCTTTTGATATCACATTTCAGCTGGCATCATTTAGCTGGATTCTGCTTTCCATTGTTTTCCTGGCTCATTCATACTGTGATTATTCCCCCCATACTCACATTGTCACATGTTCAACTGATATAAATGAAAGTCAGAAGAAGCTTTTACAAAATTCTAGCACATCTCTCTGTAGAAGAATGCAAATACTATTCTTCATTTTTAACTGAGTTGGACATTTAAAGAGCAAATATCACATTTCAGCTGGCACCATTTAGCTGGATTCTGCTTTCCATTGTTTTCCTGGCTCATTCATACTGTGATTATTCCCCCCCATACTCACATTGTCACATGCTCAACTGATATAAATGAAAGTCAGAAGAAGCTTTTACAAAATTCTAGCACATCTCTCTGTAGAAGAATGCAAATGCTATTCTTTGTTTTTAACAGAGTTGGACATTTAAAGAGCAAAGGTATTAACTCCTTTGAACCCTGATGAGCTATTTATTTATTTACAGTATTTATGGTCCACTTTTCTCACTTGAACTCAAGATGGATCACACAGTCAATGCAATTGATAGTATGGGACATTCAATAAACAATACAGTAGGATTAGGGGACTAGGATTGTAGAGCCAATCAGAAACCTAACAACAGAACAGATGCAAAGCATAAGTATTAACATGACACATTAAATGATGCAAAAATTACATAGTAGGATCCTAGTTTCAGCAAGCTATACGCAAAGGTATAGACCACAGTTTCAATAATTTATTCGTCTTGTGAATCACTTAATATAGTACAATTCTATTGCCTGTGTAGAAAAGCCCTCTTGGAGAATTCAGTTTTGCAAAGTTTGTGGAAAGCCAGGAGAGTGGGAGCCTTCCTGACCTCCATAGACAGGCCATTTCACAAGGTAGGGGCCACAATGGAGAAGGCATGTGTACAGGCCGTTGTTGATTTTGTCCATTTGCAGGTTGGCACCTGCAGAAGACCTTGCTCAGATGAGCAACCTATTGTGACAGTGCATAGGGAGGGAAGTGGTCTCACAAATATGAAGGTTCAAGGTCATGAGGGGCTTTGTATGTGATGGCCAATATCTTATTGTCCAGATGGACAGCATGCCACAGTGCAGTGTTTTAATGGTAATTTAATGTCCGTTTCATTTACTGAGAGCTTTTAAGCATTTCAAGCATTGTTGGGAGAGAAAACTTTGAATTAACTTTGTTTGTAACCTAGTATAGAAATCGTGTTATTGAGCCTGTCCATGTGTGGAGATTACTTCTGATGTCTTGTTCCATGCGTCTGTATTATCTGAAGGAAAGTGGATGGAATACAGCCTGTTCAACCATGGCCCCCCGACTGTGAAATGCCCTGACACCCAAGGTGCATCCAGCCCTTCCTTAGTGAACTTCCTAAGATTTACCAAGGCATTTTTATTCTTGAAAGGTTCTAATGTTCCTTTGGTATGAAGTGACATGTTCTGAAGTGATTTTTTTAAAGGAAAAAAATCTGTACTATTGACTTTTATCTTCCTGCTGACAGTAAACTGTTGGTGGTGGTCTTACTGTTAATAGGAATGGGCATGAACCACATTTTTGTGGTTCGAGTCAGTTCATGGTTTGTGGCTAAACCATGAACTAAACCATGAACCTATATGAACCGGAAGGCTGGTTTGATAACTAAACCAGTTTGTATGGGTTCATGATTCCTGCTTTCTGCTCCCTGCTGCCTTTAGCAGCTCCAAGCCATTTATACCACTGCTTTCTGCTCTCAGCAGCTTTCTGTGAGAAGCAGAAAGCACTGGTTCAAATGGCTCTGAACCCAAGAAAGCCTAATTAAAGAGCTGAGTGCAGGAGTAGTTTGCTCTGTGTAGCTCAGCTATTTAAAGGGGCTTTCACAGGCAGCAAGCCCTAAGGAGTAGCTGCCCAAGAAAGCCCCTTTAAAGAAGAAGAGAAGAGATTGGATTTATACCCCACCCTTCACTACCTAAGGGAGTCTCAGAGTGGCTTATAAACTCCCTTCCTTTCCCCTCCCCACAGCAGACACCCTGTGAGGTAGGTGGGGCTGGAGAGCTCTGACAAAAACTGCTTTTTTTCAAGAATAGCTGTGCCAGAACTATGGCTTGCCCAAGGTCATCCAGCAGGTGCAAGTGGAGAAGTGGGGAATCAAACCCGGTTCTCCCAGATTAGAGTCTGCGCACTTAACCACTACACCAAACTGGCTCTATGAGACTCTCTGAACCCCAATTGTGGCTTTTCAGGGTTTATGAGATTGTTGGGGGGAAGGGGAAGTGTCTTCTATTTGTTGTTTGTAGGATCAATACATTACTATGAAATTACATTAGAAGTTATTTTGGAAATTGATATGTCAGAATGAAACTTGGAATACATATTTGTTATATGACATAAATGTTTGCTGTAAATTCAAACACCTACTTGACCCTCACCCATTATTACTTGGAGGGAGTAAGAGATAGCTAATATGATATCTAAAATAAGTCCTTTCAAGTATTATGCTTAAGTAGACAATTTGTTATATTTGTTTTTCCTCATTCCTCCTTTATGTGACATCTCAGACAGGTAGTGAATTGTCCAAATCCACCCACTGTTCTTGACAACGGAGGATTTGAGTAGTTAAAAACTGAACTAAGTAAACCCTACCATAACAGATCAGCAAAAGTTTTCTGTCAGTGACTTTTTTTGAAATCATTTCCATAGAACAGAATGTTAAGAAGCAGAAGCAAAAACACAGGATTTCATTCTTGAAAGCTCTCCTGCTTTTTCATTATACTGAACAAAAAAAGGGAGACACATAGCTTAACACCCACATTTGTTTCAAGGCACCACTAAAACTGATGAGCAAATTTAGGAGGGTTAATGTAAATGCTTATCATAATGTCTTCAATCAGAAATTAAGCAGTACCTTTTAGAGCCTCCAGTTATCTTCAAATAATTGCAGTACTTCCTTGTATTTAGAACTGTCTCAGGCTGACCGATCTCACAGAAGATCAGAGGAGCTTTACAAATCTAGGCAAATGTGCATTAATCTTCTTAGATATGTGTTTCTGCATAATATTTCTAGCACAGCATCTTACCTGCACTTCATTCTCTGTGTCTCTAATTGGAAGGTAACAGTAAACATGTCCAAACCCCCCCAAAAATGAATAATCAGAGGAGAGAAAAAGAGGTCTTGCTTAAAGCCATGGCAAAATTATAAATATATCTGAGAAAGACAGATTCAGTTTAGACTGAACTGGCATCATTAGCCATGGGAAGGATCCCATTATAACAAAAGTGAAGGAGAGCTGATTTAAGTAGGATAATTAGACATCAAAAATGTTGCCGTCCCAAAGATTCCACTACTGGAAAAGGAAAGATGTTAGCAGACATCATTAGCAGATATCATTAAAATCTGGCACTGCTATACCCTCAAATGTACATCACAAGATGGGAAACAATCAGAGTTCAATTGGCTTGTCAGCCATTAAGGCACCATTACCATAATGAGCCATGGAGAAAGAAAATGTTAAAGTTCAAGTGGCTTCCTTGTAGAACCCCAATATATAAATCTCTACTGTAAGACTTTTCTGTCTTTGCATTTGAAGTTCTACTGTACCAGAGGAAGACAACTACTGTCGCTTTACAACTGGGCTAAAAATAACACCCTCACATGCACTTTTCATACAAATGAAACATACTTTTTTTCCTGATTCAGGCAGTTTAATACATAAAACTTATACATATTACATGGATATCTCCAGATGAGTTTTCTTCCTGATACTCAAAGAATCCATGCTCCCACCCCTCTATTACACAGTAAGGACGCACTTCATCCCTGAAGGTATGTATGTTTCAGGACCCTGGATGTTAAAATTCCTCAAAATTGTCCATGAGTATGATAAGGAAGGTTTTTTTAAAATTTGTTGTACATAATCGATGAAGTCTTAAAAAGCCTCATCCATAAGTCCTTCAAAAGCTGTAGATAAAGCAGAATTCAGTGGTAAAGAGCCCATACTTTGCATGCAGAAGGCCCCAGGATAAGATTGTATTTCTAAGAAATTGTTCCTGGGAATAGAACTTAAACTGTATGTATCTGTGTAGAACTGCTACCTAAATCTCTGGCATCTCCTGTCATTTATCCCATTTTTTAAATCTGTCCCTTCTTCTAAAGATCTCAGAGTAGTGTGCACACGCACATATGCACACTCTGTCTGTCTATCATCTATCTATCTATTTATCTATCTATCTATCTATCTATCTATCTATCTATCTATCTATCTATCTATTTATTTTCTTTCCTTCCCTTTAAGCAGGCAACAACCCAGTGCATTAGGTTAGACTGAGAGAGTATAATTGACCTAAGGTCAGTCAACCAGTTAACTTAATTGGCTGAGTAGGGATTCAGACCTGGCTGTTTCTACTCCTAGACTAACTCTAAATACTGAACCATACCAGCTCCATATTAGATGCAACTGTGTAGGATGAGCCACAAGTCTGATTCAGCATGAGACAGCTTCATATATTCTTATAAAGGGGTTCAAAAAATCAAGAAGGCAAGAGGGTTATAAAACAGTTTGAGTTCCATAATATGTCATAATTACAGATTACAGGCCTATGACATTCAAACAAAGAGAGAAAAATCACAGCTGCTAGTAGGTTAAAACAATAAAATAAATGCTTTTTTAAAGGAAATAAAGTATAACTCTGGTCTTACATGGAATAAAATCTACTGTATTTATTGCTTTCCCAAGGCTTCAATAATTGGAAATAAAACTAGAAATATTCTGACTACCACAGGTTAAGTGCTTACAAAAGCTTATTTTCAAAGTTACATTTTCCCCTAGGATTAAATTGTAATGGATGTTCAGGCCCATGTGGTTCTGCTTTCCATCACTGGATATGTATAATTTCCACTTACATTAAAAGGATTTAACATACCTCTAAATTATCACAGAATGTTTTTCAAAAATGCTTTTCTCAGCACTTTGTCACTCTTTGCTGCATATTCTTTTACCATCTCTGACAGCACTAAACATGATATAATGGAGTATGGAAAGAAAAATATCAAATAATCAGGAAAAAAATTAATTACCATGATGAAGGCTAGCATTTAAAATGGAAACCTGACTGGTTTCACTGTGTTTATACAGATATTAACTCTTAGACCCCCCACATAATTTACTTTATAAATTATACTGTGACTGGGTCTCACTTTACAGAACTACAGACTACAAACTATACAAGATGAAGATCAGAAATCTGGCATCCTTTAAAGGATGTATAGGGTAGGTAGAGAGGATTTAAAGTTGCACCCTTGAAGTGGTGTTGGAGGTGAGACTCCCTAGGTTATCATAAGTGGTCAGGCTGGGCCTATATTGGTACTTCAGTCTGAATGATGGTCCAGCCGCTTGGAGAGTGGCAAGCTTGGAGAAGGAGGGCATGTGCTTCTACTCATGAACACTCATGTTTCCTCATACATCAACCCCCCTCCCTGGACTAAGACTAAATCTACCTCTGCTTTGTGAAGAAGCTCATGGCAAAAAAGGATCATGTCACAAACTCCATTCTATCACTCTCAGCCCTCTCTACCTCATTTTATTCCATGATGAACATGTGAAACAGTCTTATGATGAGTAAGACCATTGGTCTATCAAAGTCAGAATTGTCTGTACTCTGTAGACTTACTTGACCTCCTGCTATAGCAGAAGACTTCCAGCCACCAGGTTCCCATTGCTGCCAAGTGCACAGCTGGTAAAACCATACAGATATGGGAGACAGCTGGGGCATTATGGTGATGCATGACACAACTTCTGGTTACATGACCAGAAATGATGATGCAGCATTGTACACCACCTAGACCCACCTCCGTGATCTCAGCAAGAGGTGGTAACCCTACTATTCTGACTGTCACTAAACAAAATATCATCAAGAATGTTTGTTGTCTGTGTTGTTTATATTTCTCTCAGGCCTCCCATATTAATAAATATTTTTAATGAGGAGACTGTTTTAAAAAAACCTTTTCCCATAAAAATGTGTACATGCTTATTTCTCAACAAAAAAAATAAAAAGAAACAAAGGAATGAATGCCTGTGGGAGTGGGGAGAAAGAGAAAGGGTGAGGGATAAAAAGAAGTAAAGGAAACCCTGAGGGGGCAGAGAGAATGAGAACATGAAATAAATAAGATAGAAAGCCTTCATGAGGGGAGAAAAAGAGATGGAGAAACAGAACCATATAGTGATTAAGGAAAGCCCAAATGCTTACCATGCCTCCCTATATTCCACTGGCTGCAGCTACTGCTACAGCCACTGCAAGCCCACTCTTTTGAATAAAAGCAGCCAATAACAAGCCTTGCCTTATGATGGTCCCCAACCACTTTCTGATAAGCTCAGTGCTACTGGTGGGCAACATGGCACCACGCTGGGTGCCATTTAAAGTAACAATATTGCTCCTTTCTTCCACACCAAAGGCAGACCCAAGGCAGGTAACAACATGGGGTACAACTGAACTACAATAAATCCAGTTACACAGTTTTCAGAAGGGGAAAAAGCAGTAAGGAAGGGAAGACAAGATTATTCTCCTAACCTGATGTTTCTACAGTGCCATGGTTACAGAAATGATCACAGGAGAAGGTGGGTGAGGAGAGACTGCTGGACCTGTGAGGGGGAGCTAGTTAGAGTAGCTCTGCTGGTAATAGCCATTAAGAGGGGAGGGGAGGGGAGGAGAGAGGAGAGGAGAGGAGAGGAGAGGAGAGGAGAGAAGCTGGAGAACGAAATATAGTTAAGTTGGGGCAAGTAGGAAGGGAAAGTATGTCCAAAACAGTGGTGGCAAAGGTAGAGGTGGGGAAAGTGAGAACTGGCAAGAAAGAAAAGCAAAGATAGCTTGAAGGGAAGGCCAGCACAGTGGACAGGATTTCCTCTCCACTGACAGCACTTCTAGATAATTGATAAACAAATCTTCTGATTTGTATAGCTAAAGAAAAGTACCTAAATAGATTATTCAGTAAGAAAATGCTCTGATCTGTTGCTGATGATCATTTCTACCACAAAAGATCAGCCTTTACCAGTTCCCATTTTCAAGTACAATCATTACACCTCGATCATAGGACTTTCTGAACACAGTTCATAAGAGGACAGCTGATTTCTTTTGATATAAGAAATTGACAGCCATAAAGATTTTATTGAGCTAATGAGAACTTGTACCAAAAGGTTACTACTATGACTACTTTAGTGAGACTTTTCTAAGACCTTTACATTTATTGTTAACACAATTCATTTGTTTTAAGCTTGAGCTTTAGTGAGATAAAGTTATTTGCAGCTCATTAATTGTTATTTTTTATCGATTCATTGATTCTCAACCTTATTTGGTTGCATGCTTCTATTGCACACCCCGAAATAAAGCTTGATTAACAGCTGAACAGTAGTTTTAAGTCTCCTAACCATTTTAGCGCAGGTTACTTAATTTTTTTTTTCCTTCACAGGGTTGCCAGCTTTTGGGCAATCTCACTGTGACTCCAAACTCACCCCATAACACAGCCACACATCATTTTTTTTTCCTAGACTGAACATTATTCATACTGAGAAATACTGAGCATTACTGCCCTCATGCCATGTCATAATGGTTTGAATGATGCTGTCCAACACCATGTGAGTTCTCTCTTCTGCTCCCTGGGTCCAGTCAGCCTCCCCATCTACTCACATGTCTCAAGGTGCTTGTTAGTCTACTTAAACTTCAAGCATCTAACCTGTGTTAATTCTTCTAATCTCTAGATAAAAGCTAACAAACAATAAGCCCTATTTAATAGTTTCACAAATAATGTGAAGTAGCTGAAAAAAAGTCATTTTCATGGCCAGATGAAGGGAACCGAAAAAGCCTGCTCAGATCCTGCTCAGGCCTGAAGTGATGATCTAATTTCACATTTTTTTTTTCTTTAAAATGGGTGCTGGGCAGTTAAGATCACACAACAAAAGCCTGTAGAAAAGAGCAGGAGTGCAGTAGCACCTTAAAGACTAACAAAATTTGTGGCAGGGGATGAACTTTTGTGAGTCACTTCTTCAGATACAGCTAGGGTGTAAGTCCATCTGCCCTATATATTGGAAAGTGGAGTAATTTCAGATGCTGAATGACAATAGATGGTGAATGACAATAGATGGTGAATGACAATAGCAAGAGTAATTGGATTAGGTGTGATATACAGAGGGGTAGTAGGCGTGGATAAACCAGCACTGGAAATGAGACAGGAAACCTAAGTCTCAGTTCAGTCCAGGTGAATGCATTGCCATGAGCTTTGTTATCAGTTGCAATTCAGCAGTCTCTCTTTCTAGTCTCTCTTTGAAATTCCTTTGTAAGAAACAGCTACACTTAGGTCAGCAGTTGAATGTCTTGGAAGGTTAAACTGTTCTCCCACTGGTTTTTGAATGTTGTGGTTTTTAATGAGAGACATGTTCATTTATTCTTTGCATCCTTCTGGCCTGAATCATCTTGGCCCAAACTGAGACCTACATCTCATTACCAATACTGATATCTCCACACTGGCCCATTTGTCCACTGTAGAGGGTGGAAGGGTATTGGTGACATGTGATGGCATAAATCTCATTAGAAGATGAGCAGGAGTATGAACCTGAAATGGTATGACTGATGTTGCAGGGTCCACTGATGGTGATGCTAGGATCTATATGAGAATCTAATCTAATAGCCTAAGCTAAATGCTGTATGCTTTTTTTTAGCAATAAATATTTGAAGAACAAGTCTAAGTGGGTTTTTTTGTTGTTGTATTATGAAATTTTCATAAGCATCCTAATATCCATTCTATTGTTTCATACATACACAATGAAAAGGAGAGCTTGAAACTATTTCTCATGGGTTTTTGACGTTTTGATGCTCCTCAGAGGTGTAAAGTGCTTTTGATTATTCATGAGAAGCTTGAATATAGAATTATCAAAGGAAGACTGCATGAACTATACTTTCTGATGAAGATATGAAAATCCTGAGACTACCTGGTATGCATTAGTAGTAGTTCAATTTAACAACATATTGTGGCGTTCTAAGCCTTGCCAAACCCATTTCAGCATTTAGTGGATGTTCCACAGTTTTTGAAAATATTGGTATGGTTCAATTGATACCATTGTTTAAAAAGGACCTTTTTCACTTCAGTGACTTTGTAAATACACACCCCAGTCTTGTTATTCATGAGCTTTCTATCTTGAGATTGGTTTATGTTATTGTATTTTTTCATTGTGTATGTATAAAACAATAGAAAAATGGATATTAGAATACTTATGAACATTTCATAATACAAAAAAACCCACTTAGACTTGTTATTTCAATATTTATTGTTAAAAAAGCATACAGGATTTAGCTTAGGCTATTAGATTAGATTCTTGCATCTGTATTCCTTTTCTATTAATTTGTTGACTTTTAAGAACTATATGAGAGCAAAGTTGGCATCCTGGTTAGTTGCAGGCCTTGGTATCAAAGTCCATGTTACTGTTAAGTAGTTTATCATTGTGGGTGAGAAGTTGTTTTAGTTTAGCAGCTTGTCTGTAAGCAAGAAAGGGTGCCACCCACAATAAGGCATTGAACTGATTTGAATAATGAGTTGTAGGTGACCACCAGTGGTTTTCTGTTGTCATTTTCTTCAGTCTTGTATTGTAGCAAGCTATCCCTGTGTATCATTCTGGCCTTCTCAAAAGCCTGTCATGGAGGGAGGGATGGCTTTAAATAGGTTCCTAGGGCTGCAGTCACACACACGAAATAATCCACTTTCACTCCACTTTCAATGCACTTTCCAACTGAATTTTGCCAGTTCATACAGTAAAATCCAGTTGGGAAGTGCACTGAAAGTGGATTGGAAGTGGATTATTTTGTGTGTGTGACTGCAGCCTTGTTCTCCCCTCCCATTGGCCAGGTTCTAGCTCTTTGGTCACATTTCAGATAGGCCAAGTACAGTCAATGCAACATGGGAGAGTGGAGATGGCATTAGTCATATGTTTTTGTGGATGAATTTTAAATGTAATTTATTTTAGTTAATTTATATATATGGTTTAAAGGAGTTTTTTAAAATACAAGGTGATTAGTATATGCAATAGGGTAAAACTGGGTGTGAAATCAATAGTGGTAAAACCTGGTAATAATTTGCTTTGTGATATTTGTACTCCATAAATTGTTACTGGGAAAAAAATGCATGCTACCAAGGACTAAACTATATGTGAGCTGAATATGAGATAATAGCACCTCAAGAAGTGGTTGAATTGAGACAGGGAAAGTTACATGGGTAAGGAAGGTTAAAATCTCCTCCCCCGTAGCACTATTTTGTTCAGAGTTGGCCTTACATTACTGCTATTTCTGCTTCAGCAGATTGTATAATGGAGATTCAAATGTCTCATCTAGTTTTGTCAAAAGTGTCTGGTCACATTGGAAGGTTTTTAGATAAAATAACTTCTGAAGCTGAATTGAACTGGAAAGGCCCACCCCATGTTTAAAGTGTTTCCTGGTATGATTGCCAGATCTTGATTAGGAAATACCTGGAGATTTGGGGGGGGGGGTGGAACTTGGGGAGGCAAGGTTTGGGGTGGGACCTCAGCAGGGTACAATGCCATAAAGTCCACCCTCCAAAGCAGCCATTTTCTTGAAGTGAACTGATGTCTGTTGCCTGGAGATCAACTGTAATAGTGGGGTACCTCCAGGCCCCACCTGGAGATTGGTAACTCTCTTCCTGTCACCACAATGGATAGGACAAAATTTCCAGCTGTTAAAGGGGAAAATGGAAATATTATATTGAGAAAGAGAAGCAACATAGTGAGAGTGACAACTCTAATCATATTATCAAAGAATTGTGCAGTATTGTGGTACATGTATAGATGTACGGATGTATATGTACATATATGTACCAATGTATGTGTACATATAGGTAAGACAGTGACCATTATTATGCCTCTGTCTTGTGAAATGTGTTCTTGCATTAATAGTCCTAGGCATGCCATGCCAGTTTCAGACAGGCAATCTCTAGGCTAAGAGTCCTGCCTCTCAGGCTGGTGGGAGAAACAGAGGTGGTAGACATGCTGTAAGATTCTGAAGTGTCAGTCAATGTGCTGACATCACTTCTGGGCAAAAAACATAGTCTGACATCATTCTAGCCCCTTGTTCTGCCCCTGAAGCTCCTAGGGAAGGTGGGCTACCATTTGCCATCCCTAACAAGCATCAGCCAAATCAAATAAAAACAAGCCATTTCATGAAAGAAATTCATTTGATTTTGGTTTTGCTTTACAGATAGGACTGTTTGTGTTTGCAACTAAACACTGCATCTAGTACTTGAAAAGAGTAGACCCAATCCAAAAGTAATCATGTACATAAATAGGCTGAATGGAAGTAGATCCCCTTCTTCTGATCCCATATTGCAGTCAAAGTGATAATCAGTGCTGCTGAAAAACTGCAGTGAGGGTCAGTAGAAGCAACCATTTTAAAACTGAATTGTTAAATGATAACACAAAAGATAAAATTTGATTACCAAAATAAGCATGACATATATCTTTATGGATAGGTAAATGTTTCATTTTACAAAAGAAGTTTACAGAACTTACACTATGGCTTCACCTTTGCTACACAAATGCATCTAGGTCAAAATTATTAAATGATTTGGAAAGCTTGAAATAACTTAGAAATATGGTTCAGGTTTTGCAGAGTTTCCCTATCCCTGAAATGTAAACATACCATGTTCACTGAAATTGTTCCATCTGTCCAGGTACCATGCAGTGGTTTGAAACTGTGCTGAGCAATACACTTTAATTAATACTATCACATCCTAACACAGCAATCACAAATATTTCCTCCAAAGTTACCCCATTAACTTCAATAGCTATAGCTTAGAGGCAGTAGCTTGTGGACTGCAGCCTGTGTTCTCTGTTTGTTATGTCTCTGTTGGAAACTGCTCAGAAATGCAGCTTGGATAAGTATCCCAAGTTAAAATGCTGACCTAGCTTCTCTAAGCATGCTGTGTGTTGGACTAGGAATGCTTAACTGGCACTTCAGTTTAAGAAGGATGAAATCCATGACTTTCTTAGTTTGAAATCTGTACCTGAAAGGGATTTTAAAAGAGCTAAAACTTTTGAAGAGAGAATGAGAAAAGCAAATGAAAATCTCTCTTTGTGCTATTTAAATTCATTATAGAAGAATGGCATATACTTTAAATAACTGGCCGTGGAGGTGCCAGTTTTCCAAAACAATTGCTTTTTAACAGTGTTGTAATTACAGTGAAATATGTTCCTGAAATGGTAACTCAGCAGGCATTTCAGTATTAGGGCCAGACCATACATGGCAAATGTGTTTGCTGGTGTTTTGACCACAGCAATAAGTTCCAAAAATAGAAGTTCAGCATAATTTTCTTCCATAAAGAACAACCCTAGGAGCCCCCTCAGATCAGGAACATGGTGCGGGGGAGACAGCAAAAATCCCTTCTCCAAATTTGCTCCATTTATGGAAGATTCACTGCAGTCCATAGATTCTAGTATTGGAGTGAATCCAACCTCTATCCTCTTATACCACAGAACAAAGTTTGAAGCTTTTCTCCAGCATAAGGAGCCTTCCTCCAACTTAGGCTAAAAGAAGGCTCCTTGGAGGTTGGTTGAATCCACCCCATAATGTAGAACTCATTTTAACACTTTCTTTGAGGTGGGAACCTGTCAATTAAATGAACAGACAAATGTTTGATAACCAGGCATCATCTCTTGCTGAAAGCATTTTCTGACTCAGTTTCATTTATATAAAAAATTACAATAATCATGAATCAACTACATCACAAAAATAACTTGCCACTTCCCCCCAACATTAAGGATTTCAGCTTTTCTAAGTACCTTGGTTATGAAAGCAAAAAGTTGGTATTTGTATATGTGCACACTTTCCCCTCATGCTACATAATAGATGATACCAGCTTTGAAAATGGACTTTATCTCCAGGACAAGCCTCTGAAATGTCCAGCAATGGTACATTAAAAGTCATGAGATTAAAGACAAAGAAATGTTGTCAAGGCATTAGATGCTATTACAGTGCTGGAATTGAATACACACAAGCTTGTGAAGCTCTGGAAACATTCAGCCAAACATAAACAAAAGGGAATTAGAGATTCAAAGGGAACAAACAAAAGGGATCTAAAAACAGGCCATAGTTACTTTGAGAATAACTAATGGCATGACTGAAAACATCCACAGGGTCTAACAAGGGGGGGGGGGGGGAACGGGACGTTTAATATCTCTGACTAGTCTGAGAACAAGTAGAGGAGAGGTCAGAGATATAAATGCAACAAATAAGCACAGCCTTCAATAATGCCGATAGGAAACATTAAAGCATCCTAACCGCTTTTCTTTGTTACTGGAGAGGACAGGGAGGATCCAGATCTTTAAAAGGAGTCAAGCTATATTCTCTAGCTGTCAACAAATTTAGTTGGGATTAAAGCCTTTCAAGGGCCATCAGGCTTTATTGTATTGAATAACAGCTTTAGTAACATTTTTTCAGTTACAATACTGAATTTCCTTCTACTTTGTCCCTTTTTTAGATCAATAGTGGTTTGGCTCTTGCTGTCTGGCAGGTACCCCGGTGGTTTGGCATATAATGCCAGCAGAGAATATATGCTGTTGCTTTTCTAGCAGCTTTTAAACTTTTCCTTCAAACTCATCAAAAATTCATTTAGAAAACAACAGATTCCTGTTATCAGTTGCCAACTTGAATAAAGCTTCCAAAATAACAGGACTGTACTGATTTCTATGTCCTTTTTCTATAACACAAGAAGAACCCTGTTGGACCAGACCAGACCTGTGGTCCATCTAGTCCAGCATCCTGTCTCACATAGTGGCCACCCAGTTATTCCTCAGCATAGAAGCTGAGGTCTGCCTCTGATGCTGCCTCCTGGCACTCGTATTCAGAGGTTTACTGCCTCTGAATGTGGAGGTTCCCTTTAGTCTCTATGGCTATCCTTCATGGACCTGTCTAATTCCCTTTTAAAGCTATCTGTGGCCATCATTTTGGCAGCACATTTTAATCACTCACTAAGTAAAAAAGTATTTTTGTCCCTCCTGAATCTACTGCTCATCAACTTAATTGGATGCCTCTGAGTTCTACAATTTTGGGAGAGAAAGAAAAAAGTTCTCTCTGTCCACTCTCTCTACCCTGCCCATAATTTTATAAACCTCTATCATGTCCCCACTTAGTTGTCTCTTTTCTAAACTCAAAAGTCCCAGTCTCTTCAGCCATTCCTTATAAGAATGGGCTCCCAATAGCCTGGCATAGCCGTGGCGTGAGGGAGCCGGTTTGCCGCCTCGCAGGACGCGAGGCAGCAACAGAGCTGCTGCGCGCATTACGCGCTAGGCGGGGGCGGGGCTTGCTTTATGAGAGCTGTTGCCCCGCTCCTGCCTGTTCAGTTCATTGGCATGCTCGCTGTCAGGGAGCACGCTTCTTCGGTGTCTCTCTCTCCGGCCTGCACAGTGCTGTGTGGTCGAGGCGGCGGCGAAAATGATTTCGGTGGTCGAGTTCCTTGCTGGCGAGGCTTGACGGGGTGACGGCGTAGTTGTAGCGGCGCGTACTTGAGCCCTCCCCCCCCTTTTCTGTGTGACAAGGCTTGCCAGGGGCGACAGCATTGTTGAAATGGTGCGTGTTTTAGCCCTCCCCCCTCTGTTCTGGGTGACGCTTTCAGTGGCCAGCCTTGGCAATACGCCATCCAGCCGTGGTCATTTTATTTCAGCCCCTGTGCTGGAGGCTTGAGCTGGGTATTGGGCATATGAAGGTGGAGGGTACATGGTTTAGTGCTCTTCAGCTCCTCCTTGCGTCCCAGCCATGCCTTGGGCGGGCTCTGGTGTTGGTCGTTGGGGCTGGTGGAGGCGCGGGCCCTTAAGACAGTTCCCAGGGGGCTTTTGGATAGGCAGCTGTACAAGAGAGGTGAGCAGGCAGCTGGAGCGTGGGCCTCTGCTGGCGGCTCGTTACCCCCCCCCTACTGTACGTAGGGCAGCCATTTAGTGTGGGGTGGGTGACCCCTCTACAGATAGTGCAGTCCCTTGCCTTAGGGCCATTTGTGGGCGGCAGTTGCCAGGTCTTTCAAGGCCACAGTGCCTCTATGACTGTTGGGCGGTGGCCATTTTGGGGAGGTCAGAACAGCCACTGGGCATGGCCTGTGGCTCCTGTTCATATTTCCAACAGGCAGTCATTTTGATGAGGTCTCCTAGCCTCATGTTCGGCGACCATCTTGTTAAGTAGAGGGTGGCGGCCATTTTAAGTTGCATGTTTTGAGGCCTCCCTGTGGCTCAGCTTTACTAGTTCCATTGAGTGGCATTAGCCCTATCCGATGGCGGATGTTATTTGGACTGCTGGGTTTTTTCTAGTTGTAGACATTATAATTCACTGGATTACTGTTAATTTATTTGTGTTGCTGTTTTTGGTAGAAGGTTGTTGGCATGGCTCCTGGAGAAGGAAAGAGAAAGGGTAAAGGTAAAGGTAAACAGCCGGCGCCTAAGAGACCTCCGGCGCGGCCTGCACCTGCAGTTCCCTCGGATGACGAAGATGAGGGGGATGTTGTGAATATGGCGATTTTGCAGCGTCTTGAAGCGCTTGAAAAGGAGTGGGGTATACCTGTAGGTGGTTTAACAGTTGGTAAACATTCTAATGTGTCTTTTCAAGCCCAGGTGCTGGCACGTTTGGCCTTTCTAGAAGATAAGCAGGAGGCAGCTGCTTCAGGCCTGGTGGGAGCAGTTTCTGGCCAGCAGGTTCCATGTGCTGGGGAGCAGCAGGTGGCTCTTTATTCGCCTTCCCAAGTTTCAGGAGGTAAGGAGATGGCATTGGGTGGGCATGGATCAATGTGGCCTTGGGGCCCTGGCGGCCAGAGTGCTGCTGCTTCCCCTATGCCTCACACTAGCTGGTCTCAGTGCACATCTGAGCAAGGTGTTGCCGCTTCTCCTTTACCCAGTGCTAATTGGCCTCTATATCCATATTCTAGCTCTCCTTCTGCATACCAGGGAGTTTGGCCAGCTGGGGTTTCCCTCAGCCTACCATGGGTTACCCCTATGGTGGTGGTTCAGCATATGATACGGTGGCTGCAGGGGCCGTGCCGTGTGGTGATGCAGACCTGCCTTTGGGAGATCACCTTTCTATAGCCACTAAAGAAAAGATTCTTAAAGGGGAATATGTAGACATATTTGGCTTGCTCTATCGCGAGATAGAGAAAAAGGATAGGGATAATTTGGATGAGCGGGAGAAAGAATGCTTGAAGCATCGTGTGATAGATAGAACGTGGGCAAACTGGTTTCCTGGTTTTCTCATCTATGCAGCCGTCATTGTGCGACACCAACCTTGGAGGGCTTCTGCGATGTTCCAGTACCTGGACATCATTTACAAGGCCTTTACAGACTTTCCAAGCCCAGCCTGGTCGCAATATGACGAAGAGTTTAGGATGAGGACGGCTATTAACCCAGCCATGCGGTGGGACAAAATTTGTTCCAACCTGTGGCTGCAAATTATGTCTCCCACCAGGTCTGCTTGGGGTGAGCGGTCTCATAGCGGCCACTCAGTTAAGAGGGCACTGGTGCAGTCAGGTTCCTGCCCTGTGGCGGGGCAGGTGGTTCAATGATGCCCGCTTTGTTGGGAGTTTTCTTCCCAGGGAACCTGCGGGCATAAGTCATGCACCTTTAGGCATGAGTGCCCCCTGTGCACAGGACCTCACAATTTATCCAGTTGTCCACAACCCAAGGGCCAGGGGGGAGGTAAAGGAGGCAAGCACTCCGGGGGAGGGGGGCCGCACAACCCCTCTTCTGACAAAGGGTCCCAGCCCAATTAAATTGGGAGTTCTGAGATGCTGGTTGCGTAGTTATCCAAGGGTTTGCGATCGGGCCTACCTCTTGGAAGGGTTTACTGTTGGTTTTCGCATACCCTTTCAGGGGGTGAGGGTCCCTTATTTGGCCCATAATTTAAAGTCAGTTTTGGGCATGGAGGCCATAGTTTGGGCCAAGATTGTTAAGGAGTGTAAGGAGGGTAGGGTTTTGGGCCCGTTTGTTAGTCCGCCAGTGGTCAATTTAAGAGTTTCCCCTTTGGGTGTAGTGCCTAAAAAGACACTGGGTGAGTTTCGTCTCATTCATCACCTGTCCTACCCTCGCGGGGAGTCGGTGAATGATGCCATCCCAGGTGAATTATGTTCTGTCAAATACACTTCTTTTGATCAGGCCATGTGGGTAATTCGCCTCTGCGGTGAAGGGGCCGAATTGGCTAAGTGTGATATTAAGTCTGCCTTTTGGCTCCTCCCGGTGCACCCAGAGGACTTTGAGCTGCTCGGATTTGCCTTTGAAGGAAAATCTTACATGGATCGGGCCCTGCCCATGGTCTGGTCTGTGTCCTGTTCTGCTTTCGAAAGGTTCAGTTCCTTTTTGGAATGGGCCTTGAGATCCAGGACGGGTCTTTGCAGTACCACCCATTATCTTGATGATTTTCTTTTCGTTGGCAAAAAGGGTTCAGGGCAGTGTCGTTTTCTGCTTGACAGTTTTGTCTACCTGGCTGATGAGCTGGGTGTCCCTCTTGCTCAGGAAAAGACTGAGGGCCCGACCTCTACTTTAACGTTTTTAGGGATTGAGATTGATACTGTTAGTTTGTGCTATAGGCTACCCCAGGACAAATTGGATGCATTAAGGATTCGGGTTAACTCTGTTAGATCCCTGTCACGGGTCACTCTCTTAGAACTGCAGCAGTTGGTAGGTCACCTCAACTTTGCATGCAAGGTTGTGGCGCCAGGTAGGGCATTCGTGAGGAGGCTCTGTGACTCAATGAGAGGCCTCTGTCTCCCACACCATAGAACCAAGGTCTCCAAGGGGATGAAGGAGGACCTCTTTGTATGGGAGCAGTTTCTGGGCTCATTCAGTGGGGTCTCTCTGTGGCTGGAGGAGCTCCTGCTTGAGGCAGAGCTTCAGATTGCATTGGATGCAGCTGGCTCATCAGGTTATGGGGTGTACTTTAGGGGGCATTGGTGCGCCGGGGACGGGCCTAGGGATTGGTTTCGGGCTGGGTGGGTCAAAGACCTTACCTTCCTGGAGTTCTTTCCAATTGTGCAGCAGTGTGGATTTGGTCCGCTGATTTAGCTAATAGGACTGTCCACTTCTGGTGTGACAACCAGTCCACGGTGCAGGTCATCAACACCCTTACGTCGAAATCTCCCAGGGTTATAGCCTTGGTACGGGCTTTCACTTTGCAGTGTCTCAAGCTTAACATCTTGTTTAGAGCAAGACACGTTCCGGGGGTCGCTAATGGGGTCGTTGATGCTCTCTCTCGCAAACAGATGGAGAGGTTTTGTCAGCTGGCTCCGGAAGCCGACCCGCTCCCGGCATGGATGCCTGATGAGGTGTGGGGGATTGGAGGACAGAGGCCAACAGAGCTATGAGTTTGGCCCTTGCCCCTTCCACCAGCTGCAGCCATGGGGTACCATGCTAGGGAGATACAGCGGATCGGGCGTTGGATATCCCAGTGTTATGAGTTATGTGAGGCATTGTACTGTGTAAATCTTTTTAGGCTTCATTCGGGATGTTGTTAATTGAGCTCTTTTTGCAGGTGCTGCGGGCCGAGAGACAAGACGAAGGGTCATAGTCTGCGGCCACAGCATGGTCTTTTGGGCAGCTTATCGGGCACGGAGGACATCTGTTGGTTCCCAGCTCGGCCTCAGCGAAGTGGCGATGGTCGAGTGGTGGGGGAGGAGGGGCATGAGATGGCCGGCGCTCCTCCCATTATTGTTCGAGGAGAGGCAGGGTCCTCCTCCTCATGTTTTAGTCATACACCTGGGGGGCAATGATCTAGGGCTGATCAAGGGTTTGGCCCTTGTGTTGCAGGCCAGGGCTGATCTTGCAATGATAAGAGCAAGGTGGTCCGGGGTGCAGATTGTGTGGTCAGCCATGTTCCCCCGCCGGGTGTGGAGGCATACCGGTGACCCCAGGTGTATGGATAGAGCTAGGCATAATGCTAACAGTCAACTTTGTACGGCCATGGAGTCCGGATTAGGTCTCATTTTACCGCACCCTAACATATGGGTCGAGTTCCCAGACCTGTATCGCCCTGATGGGGTGCACCTCTGAGAAAAGGGCAATGGGATATTTTTAGAGGACTTGCAGCACGGGGTTCAGATGGCACTCGGTTGCTGTGTGAGGTAGCAAAGGCCAAAGCAGAGGCTTGGCTTTGCATGTGGCAGGTTTATGCAAGCAAGAAAATGGAACTGGTGGGTGCCTCACGGCATATCCCGATTGGGAACAGGAGGTCATCAGGAACCACCCTAGGGCCTTGCGGTCTGGGGAGGTGAATGGTGATCACCTCTGGGAACCTCTCAGACTAGGCTCCTCCCTGAAGGTCTGTGCAGCCTCAGGGGTAGGTGCCCCTGGGGGGCAACCAGTATGCTGGGCCGCCGGTTACGAGCCAGAATCTGACTGGGTCAAGAGTGGGGCTAGGTTACCCGCCCATTTCAAGGGCAAGGAGGCTGTGTCTGGGAATGACGCCTGCCTTGCCTGTTCCAGTGCTTGCTTAGTTTACCCGTTGCTGCATGTTCTGTTTAAATAGTTAATAAAGTGACCCTTGTTTGATTCCAAACTGTTGTCTGTCTCGTTATTCGTGCTGAGGTGGCAAAGGAGCTCCAGCCCTTTAATCATCTTTGTTCCCCTCTTCTTTACTTTTTCCCCAGCTCTGTAAGGTCCTTTTTGAGATGTGGTGACTAGAACTGCATACAGTATTCCGAATGAGGCCACACCATAGATCTATATGGGGCCTTACAATATTGACTTTTATTTTCAGTCCCTTTCCTCTTATTGGTCCTCCTCCATGGTTGTGTCCATATTTATATGTTTTCATTATATTGTTTAAAATTATATGTGTACATTTAAAATGTTATTTTAATGTTTAAATGTTTTAATGCCTGATATTCACCACCTGAGGGACGCTATTTGGGTGGAATTGTCACACATAAAAGATTTACCGTATTTTTCGCTCCATAAGACACACTTTTCCTCCCCAAAAAAGTGGGGTGGGGGAAGTGTGTGCGTCTTATGGAGCGAATATGGAGCTTTTCTTACCTGTAACAGGGCTCTTTCTTCAGCAGGAACGCAGGGGAACGCCATTCAGGCTGGCATCCCAGCCTTCCCCGCCCCTCCCTGCTGGGCCTGAGCTGTTAAGACTTAAAAGGGAAACAGCAGGAAAAACCCCACCAGGCTAAGTACTCTTTCCCTTTAAGTGCTTTTCCCCTTTAAGACAGCCAGCAGCAGAAAGCCCCACCCACAGATTAAGCTCCATGGCTACTTTGCACAGAAAGGCCTGGCTTTGCATGGCATGCCAACATCTCTCTTCTTTCCTTTCTCTATCTTTCTTCCTTCCTTCCTTTCCTTTTTTCTGTCTGTCTGTCTGTCTGTCTCTCTCTCTGTCCCCACCTTTCTTTCTTCCTTTCTCTTTCTCTCTCTCTCTCTCTCCTCCTCCTTCCTTCCTTTCTCTCTCTCTCTCTCTCTTTCTTTCTGTTTCATTTTTTCCTGTTTTCCTCCTCTAAAAACAAGGTGTGTCTTATGATCAGATGCGTCTTATGGAGCGAAAAATACGGTAAATGAATAATCTTCAGTACAGAGTTTGCCTTGTTCACTGTTGCAACACACTGGGTTGACATTTTCATTGAACTATCCAGTATGACCTAAGGTTTCTTTCTCCTTCTGAGTCTTGGCAAGTTCTGTCCCCATTAACATGTACTTAAAATTGGGACTTCTTTTGTTCCAATATGACTACCTTACACTTATCTCAGGTGAACTTCATTTTCTACATGGTTGACCACCTTCCCTATTTGCAGAGATCCTCCTGGACCTCTTCACAGTCAGCCTTGCTTTTCACCATCCTGAATAATTTTATGCCCTCTGCAAATTTGTCCTCTACACTGCTCACCCTCAGTTTTAGATCATTTATTAGAAAATCAAATAGCACTGGCCCCAAAACTGATCCCTGTGGGACCCCACTGCTTACTTCCCTCCATCGAGAGAATTGTCCATTTATTCCTACTCTCTGCTTCCTTTCATTTAGCCAATTTTTAATCCATAAAAGGACTCATGCTCTTATCCTATGATTGCTAAGCTTACTCAGGAGTCTTTGGTGAAGTACCTTGTCAAAACACTTTGACAGTCCAAGCATATAATGTTTATTGAGTCACTGTTATCTACATGTTAATTTACTTTATCAAAAACTCCAAATGTTTGGTTAGATGGGACTTCCCTTTTCAGAAGCCATGCTGATTTTTCCTCAGCATGCTTTGTTCTTCTATGTGTCTAAGAATTCTATCTTTGATTACAATTTCTACTAATTTGCCTGGGACAAATACTAAACAGACTGGTTTCCCCCAGACCCTTTTTGAAAAAAATCAGTGTAATGTTTGCTGCTCTCCCATATTCTGGTACAGTGGTTGACTCTAGTGATTTTGGTCTCCCTCTTTGTTTACAACCTGTTTTACAATTACAGGGAACTTGTCAGTTTTGTTGTTATTTGCATAATCTCAAAGGAAAGTGTACATTATTAGTTAACAGTCATACACTTGAAATATAATTCACATATGGGATTGAAAGGCAGATTGTTGGAAAAAATCTACAAAATACATATGCATGAACATGCAGTGTGCTTTTAGTAATCAGTCACAAATTAATGAAAATGGGAAATTAAACTACCTAGCCTTTGTTAGTGATGTGTGATCATTTATAATACCATGAATAAAACAGTTTATGCAAAATCCCCCACAATGTAATGAAAATAATTGAGGCTGCAATTGCAATGCTGCATATTTTTTGTTCGGTTGGAAAGCATTTTAATGAGATCAGCATGACTACTGCTCAGAGGGAGTTCAAGTTTTCATACAACCAGAGTAGTTTGACTGTAAAACAGGATTCTGGTGACTAAGCAATGTTGACCAGCGGTAGTCAGGAAAACAGCCATTCCTAAATTCAAATCTGGATTATTTCCTAAAATTTCAGATTATCAGATGCTTCTTCTTAAGCATGCAAAGCCAATACTTCAGCTAAACTCTCATGTTTATTGGAAATTGGAATGTATAGTTCTTATATGAAGTTTGTGTTGATGTTTTAGAACCCAGCCAGACATCAAGATATTGCCCATTGCATTTTTGGCAACTGGTTGACATAAGAGAGAATGATGCATGAACTTAAATGTTTGTTGGTCAAATTGATATAATATCTGAATTGTGCAAAGGACCAACTGCAAATTATATAATCATGTCTCTGTCTGCTAATATATCATAAGTTATAATTGTCCTTAAAGGAGTACTTTTTTCTTGTTTTTCTTACTTGGATAAGAAGTGGTTTGTTTTGAAAAAGGCAGCAATAGAATTTCCTTCTCATACTCTATATGTTGCAGTTTGTATCTCTGATGGTTTTAGAACTTAAAGTATTTTTACTGCTGTTGTAAATGTCTTTGTGAACTTCCATTATGGCATACAACAGCAAGTTTATGATGTAAAAGGAACTGATTTTATAGCACATGTACTGGCCATCATGCTGTAAATATCACTAGAAGTGATAGTGGCTCCCCCCCCCCCCTCAGTTGTTATAGTTTTTGTGGGTGGTGTGTGAATAGATTCGGAAGTACAGCTTTCATAAATGTCTACAAAGCATTATAAAAAGAAAATGTCACTTTTCCCATGCTCTTAAGAGTACAGCCTGCATGTGACATTTTCTTTGATATCAGACATATACATATATAACTCATTTCAGCTGAAAGAAGACACATATCCTTCTACTTTTAATTGCAAAAAATACTGTACCCTGAATATCTTTTTACATATGTATTTATTTACATATTTAGGGCAAGTTCTATTCAGGGTAGTATCTAGATAAAGCATATTTGGGTTCTTTGTAACTAGAAGAGATTTACATGTATGATTAATTCCTGATTGAAATAAATAGCACTTATACATGCTTGGTTAAATCATGTCTAATATTATGCAATAATATCTTTAACTGGAGACAAGGACGCTTGCTGACTTTCTATACACTTAGATTCACTGCATCAAATGAACGGTTTTTAAATGAACACTTTTTAGAAAGATTTGGTGGGAGTACTCCACACACAGGAGCAAGTATGCATGATTGGATACTGAGACATTAAAATCTGAAAGGATATTACAGATGGTTTCCCTGTAATCACCAATCTAGCAATTAACATCAACACATCAAATCTATTATTTCCCTGCTCCCAAATGCAGTGCCTTTTTAGACCCCCCCCCCCCCAAATCTGGCTACAACAAGGGCTTATACACACAAGTGTATACTAACAATTTTAGATGACATAGTGAAGGAAACAAATGTTTTCTTATGTATATTTTTCCTCCAAAGGATGGACTACAGAGGAAAGTCATTAAAAAGATACTGCAGTGAAAAGAAGTGTATATATGATCCAACTGTTCTTTCTATGTTTGTTGTCACTGATGAAAACTGTACTTTTGGCATGCACTTTATCTGGGTCCATAGCCCTTTTGCTTCCCACAGTTATTTCTGACACTTCTCTCATGTTGTTCTAATGTTTTAAATTTGATAAAGCTAGCTGCTTTTCTTTCTGTCACTCAGAATCATGACTCACTGTCTTGTGTCATAATGCAACTTCCCCTTTAAAAAAATATTCTTGCTTTCTTGGCAAAAGTTCAAGCTTGTTGATACAGTTACCTGAGTCAGGAGGGAAAAATCAGCAGAATAGAGAAAGGCTTTAATACTTTGCCACATTCTTCTTTGTTATATCTTGCTTCATTGATGTGCCTGCCAGTACGGTGAGTAGAACTACCTGCTCCCCATTTGACTGCTAACTAAAAAATCCATTACATTACTAATACATAATTGGTGGCCAATATTCTTGTAATACTTCGTGTAAATAAGTCATAGAAGGAGGAGGGAGAAACATAGGTGCATAAATTGTGCTAATGGTACACCATTGTTTACTGGAAGGTAGAGCACAGAAGATCAATTGTAGCAATTAATAATCTTATACAGTTTCAGTTCAACATCCCTCTAAACTGGGAAGAAAACCTATTAATGACAATATATACTTCATACTGTTGTAACTGAGGTAACCGAAACTGTGACTCACACTTTAAAAAACAGCTTTGCTTTCTGTGACAAATTTTTAGAGATGTCACTGAAGCTTGCATTCCCTATTCTCAGAATACAAGCTACACCAGTTTGTAATGCTCACATCAATATACTGATGAAATATGAATGATGAGAGCACAGGTGATCATTGGATTCATGGTTGAACTGGAATTGTCTTTCTCCAGAAGTGTAAGACAGCCAAGCAGTTTGCACAAAGGATGTTTTCAACCCTCCCTTTCCAAATACAGTCTTCTGCATTATCATTATCATCATCACCATCATGAAAAGTTGCTCTTGTTGATTGGGACCCTGGGATAGGGTCCATGGGATGTGATGCACAGACTGCAGATCAAGGAAACTGACAAAAGTGTCTGTTACAAAAAAAAAAATGTTTGGATGATTTCTGCCATTCCTCTTCCTTGCTGCAGCCCTGCATGCCACAGCTCACATTATTCTAGCACCTCTGACTCTTAGGAGGTAGTTTCCCCCAGCACAGAGGTGGCTCAGTGTGTGTGGACAGCTTTGGCTTCATCCTCTTCCTCTCTCAGGAGTGAAAAGAGCTAATGCTGCTTCCCTCCTCGTTCCTTAAGCACGTTGAAACACAGCAAGGCAAGCAGCATATCCAGGATTACTAGAGTTGCCAGCACAAGAAGAAAAAGAAGCGATTGTATTTATAGCCCACCCATCACTACCCAGAGGAGTCTCAGAGCAGCTTACAAACTCCTTTCCTTTCCCCTCCCCACAACAGACACCCTGTGAGGTAGGTGGGGCTGAGAGAGCTCTGACAGAAACTGTTCTTTTTCATGATCAGCTGTGCCAAAACTATGCCTTGCCCTGGTCATCCAGCAGGTGCAAGTGGAGGAGTGGGGAATCAAACCTGGTTCTCCCAGATTAGAGTCCATGCACTTAACCACTACACCACAACTGGTGGAAGACTCACTGAGGCAATGGGCCCCCCTCGCTGGTGACATAATGATATCATTTCTGGTTTGACCAGAAGTGACATCAGTGTATTCCTGGGGGCATTCTAGCATTTTGGCAAATCTTGCATGGGAAATGACATCAATACCTCAGGATGCTGGCCATCACCCTCCTTTATTTTCTCCTTGACCTTTCTCCCACCATCTACCTGTGTGGTAATGGGAAGGGCCCATAGGGGTCAGGGCATCCCCCATTGCCAGCAGAAACTTGGAAAGCCTACCTATCCTAGTTCTCACTTCTTGTGAGAGTTCAGGCATGGTTAGATATGCAGGCTAGGAGCATTGTGTTTCAAAATACCTGGAGGATGAGGAGGGAAGGAGATTTAATTTTCCAAGCTCCTGACTGAAGGCTGGAGACAGGCTGAGGCAAGAGCAAAAGAAGAGCAGCAGCTGTGGAGGGAGATGCTGACACCAGCCTAAATCCATCACCCAAAGCCAATACCTCACCTCACCTCATTATAGAGTCAGACTTGCACAGAAAACTAATCTGGCAGGGGAAAAAAGACTAAACTATGGCCTTATAGATTCTCAGCTAATATTACATGTACAGCCCACTAGTATGATTTCAGTGGGTTTAAGCATATCTACTTTTAAGTATTGAGCGGGAGGCGATGAATCAAACAAACAGGCTATTATTCAAACAAATTGCTTCAGCTCTAAGACAGCTCTAAGAGAGCGGCACCTTAATTTATACTGTTTCCAACTCATAACTCCAAACAATGTAACTATGTACAAACAATCCTATTGGACCTAAGTAAGGCTCAGCAATTGGTTACCTAGAGTGGCTTAAGGACAATAAGAGTCTTTATTTGTTAGCCAATCAGAAAGGGCATTTTGCATCCCAAGCTGTGGCTGTAAAATAATAAGAATACAACACTCCTCCCCCTAAGTTCAAACAACATAGTCTTGTAAGTGTGGGGGCGGTCGTCTGGTCCATTCAGAGCGGTGCAGCAAAGGTGGACCCGTGCTGGGCGACCTGAGCTGTGACGCTGGACTCCCGGGGGAGTGGTCCACAATGTCTGGAAGCTCAGGGAACCCAGGGGCAAGACCCATTTCTGGCAGGGGGCTTACCACGGACCGGGCTGGCAGTGGCTCGGTAGACTGTCCCTGTGACAAACTGTCCTGGGCTGGAGTTGGCAGAGGGCTCCCCCCTGTCAAACGATTGTCCCGGGCGCCGGAGCCTTGCTGCACCGATCAATCTGCCGGTCTGGCCTTGGGAATTAGGGGGCGTTGTTTGGCTGCCGGAACTGGGGAGCGCAGCAAACTCTGCTCCAAGGCAGGAACTGGGGAATGCTGCAATTGACGTTCCAGCTCAGGAACTTGAGGGTGCTGCAAGTGCTCCTCGAGCGCTGGCCACTGACGTCTGAGCTGGTCCAGGTGCCTCCAATGGACCTGCCCTGACTCGTCCCTGACCTCGTAAGATATGGGGCCCGTGGCACGCAACACCATGGCCGGGACCTAGTGCAGACCTGCTCCAAAGTTCCTGGCATAGACGGTGTCGCCAGGCGCAAATGAGCGAGTGGACCCCATGGCGATAGGGTCACGGTGGACGTCCGGTGCCAGGTCTGGGTGTAGATGACTCAGGCAGGTGGATAGCTGGCGCCCCATTAGCAACTCCGCCAGCGATTTCCCAGTGGTGGTGTGTGGTGATGAGTGCTGCATTAGCAGGAACTTGGCGAACCTGGCTTGAAAGTTCCCATCACCCAGCTGGCGGAGTGAGTCTTTGGCTGTCCAAACCATTCACTCGGCCTGTCCATTTGTTGCCGGGTGAAAAGGGGCCGAGGTGACGTGCCAGATACCCCTCTCGTCCAGGAACAACTGGAACTCTGTCGATGTAAACTGGGTTCCGTTGTCGGACACAAGGAGGTCCGGCAGGCCAAAAGTTGCAAAAAGGCGGTCCAGGCAGCGGGTGACGACAGCCGATGTCATGGAGGTGACAGGCATGACCTCCAGCCACTTAGAGTATGCATCCATGACAATCAGCAGCGTTTGGCCCTGGAAAGGCCCAGCAAAGTCCACATGGATGCAAGACCATGGTCCCCTTGGCTTTTCCCATGGGTGAGCTGGAGTTTCTGGAGGAGCTGGTCGTGACTCCTGTCATGGTTGACACGTTCGGACCCACCGCTCGATCTGTTGGTCCATGCAAGGCCACCAAACATAGCTTCTCGCCATGGCCTTCATTTTGACGATGCCTGGGTGCCCTTCATGTAAGGTGTCCAGTACTCTCTGGCGAAGTGGGGGAGGGACGATGACCCTATTTCCCCACAGCAAGCACCCCTTGTTGACCAATAGCTCTGATGACCTCGATATGAATGGCTGGAATTCGGCATCGAGTGTCCCTGATGGCCATCCCCTCCATACATAGTTGTAGACTCTCCCGAGCGTACGATCCCGGCCAGTGTGGAATGCGATGTCGGCAATGGAGAGCGGAGGCTGCGGCAGTTCCTCTATCAACAAAATTTCCTGGAGTGGGGCCACGGGCGGTTCTGACGAAGGAAGCGGTAGCCAGCTCAGGGCGTCAGCGTGCCCGATGTGCTTGCCCGGCCTGTGGAGGAGACAGAAGGAGTATGCCGACAGAAGGACTGCCCAGAGCATCATCCGGGGAGACAGTATCTGGGGGGTTTGACAATCGGCCGTGAAGATGCCCAGCAACGGCTTGTGGTTGGTAACAATGTCAAAGTCCCGGCCATAGATAAATCATGAAACTTTTTCACTGCCGCGATGATCGCTAGGGCTTCCCGATCGATTTGGGCATAGTTCCTCTCAGCGGATGATAATGTTCTAGAATAGAAGGCGATGGGGGCCTCCCGGCCAGACGGTAGACGATGACTGAGCACAGCCCCGATTCCGTAGGGTGACGCGTCACAAGCAGATGAGGGGCTTCTTCTCGTCGTAGTGTACTAGGACGGCATCAGAGGCAAGGAGGGCTTTGACGGCTTGGAAAGAGGCATTTTCCCGCCGACCTTATGCCCATGGAGCTGACTTGTCCAGAAGCCGATGGAGTGGTTCCGCAAGAGCTGCTTTGTTGGGCAAGAACGCATAATAGAAGTTCAGTAGTCCTAAGAAGGACTGCAGCTCTTTCTTGGACCTTGGTGGGGGTGCGTTGTGGATTGCTGTAACCTTGTCTGGAGCAGGGTGGATGCCATCTGCATCTAGGCGGTAACCCAGGAACTGCATGGAAGGGACGAAGAACTCACATTTCTCCTTCTTCAGTTGAAGGCCGACATCCTGTAGCCGTCGAAGGACCTCTCGCACTCGAGCAGCTAGTTCTAAATCAGAGACTCCGGCGATTAAGATGTCATCAAAATACGGTATGATGCCAGGCAAACCTCGGAGAAGGCGCTCCATGAGCTCTTGAAAAATGCCGGGGGCGACGTTCACACCGAACTGCAACCGGTTAACTTTGAAGGCACCTCGATGCGTCACAATGGTTTGAGCTTCAGTGGTGGCGGCATCTACTGGCAACTGCTGATAAGCCTGGGTGAGGTCGATTTTGGCAAATACACGGCCCCCAGAGACTGAGGCCAGGAGGTGGCTCACCACGGGAACCGGGTATGCATGCGGCTGTAGAGCCCGGTTGATATAAATCCAATCTCTTCTCTTCTTCTTCTTCTTATAGTCAGCGCACAAACGGATGGAGCCATCGGGCTTGAGGGGAGTGACGATAGGTGTCTCCCACTTGGCATTGGGAACTGGCTCGAGGATCCCTTGGGCCAGCAACTTGTCGATCTGTTCATCAATCTTGGGCTTAAAAGCGACAGGGCAACGTCTGGGCTTGTGGCGGATTGGTGGCACAGCAGGATCCAGGTGAAATGACACGGGTGGACCCTTGTAACAGCCCAACTCCTTCTTGAAGACCTCCGGAAACTCAGTCTCAAAGTCCACTAAAGGCTGTGGCTCAACCTGGTTCACACCAACAACGTCTATGCCCAGGGCAGCAAACCAGTCCAGCCCTATCAAGCTTGTGCGGCGACCTTCTACCACGAGCAGGTTCAGATGGCCGGAGAATTTCTTATATTTGACTTAGACAGTTGCGATGCCCATGACCGGAACTCGGTTCCTCTGGAAGTCAAATAGCTGTAAGGTGCATCTTTGTAGGCAGTGTGCAGCGAAACGTGGGCAGACTTGTTGGAACATGCTCCATGAGACGATTGACAATGCTGAGCCCGAGTCTACCTCCATCTGGCACGCTCGACCTTTGATGAAAACGGTAGCCTTGATCTTTGGATGTGGATGTAGTCCCTGGCGTATATATAGGCGGTTGGTGTAGTCTTCGTACACGCTTGCTTCATGGCTGGAACTCTGTCTTTGCCCTGACGACCGTGATGATGTGGAACGATACGAGCAGCTGGGGGTAGTCACAGACCCTCGGGTCCGCTGGAACTCGTCTGTAGCCTCCCGTCCCTGAGACAAGCGACACACTTTGGCTAGGTGGCCCGCTTTCCCACATGCGTGACAGATGGTGTTTCGAAATTGACAGTCTCTGCGCACATGCGTGCCTCCGCAACCGGCACAGCTGTTTTTCTCAGGTTTTTTTGAGAGCGGCGTGGGCTATTTTTACGGCGACGCAGCTTCTGGTTGGCCGTTGCATAGAATACTCCATCATTGGATTGGTCGTTCTGGGTGTCATCGGACTCAGCGGTACCGCGCTGGTGAACAGCGTCAGAGCAGCCTGGTGTGTGGCTCTGGGGACCCAATCGCAGTTCATGGAGGGATAGGTTGGCAGCCTCTACTCGCAGGGCCTCTTTGAGGGCCAATTCAAAAGTGAGAGTCTTTAGCAAGAGTAGGGCTCGCTTGATGCTTTCATCTCGGAGTCCGCAGAGCAGTCGATTTAGGAGGACGGACTTCAAATCAGTGAAGTGACAGTCTCTAGCAGTCTGCCTCAATGTGGTAAGGTACTCTGTTACAGACTCGCCCTCCTTCTGGTTCCTCTGATGGAACGCGCATCAGTGTGCAGCAGCCGACGTCTTCGGGGTGAAGTACTTGGTTAGCCGGGCCTTGATGATGCTGAGAGGGGTCTCAAGTAACTTAGCGGGGGCAACTAGATTCCGAGCAATGTCGAATACAGCCTGGCCGCAGATACTCAGAAAAGTGGCACGGCAGACATTGTCCCCCTCAATACTGTTTGCTATGCGGTAGCATTCAAGACGCTCGAGGTATGAGTCCCAGTTCCCAACTTTTGGGTCGAACGGTTCGATATGGCCCTTGGATGCCATGCCCGTAGTGATTTAGCTCTGGGCGCCCTTAATGATTTCAGCTGGGCAGGCAGAGTGATTTCAGCTGTTCAGTTAGGACTAGGATCCCATCCTCGTTGCCAGTTTTACGTATTGAGCGGGAGGCGATGAATCAAACAAACAGGCTTTTATTCAAACAAATTGCTTTAGCTCTAAGACAGCTCTAAGAGAGCAGCACCTTAATTTATACTGTTTCCAACTCATAACTTCCAACAATGTAACTATGTACAAACAATCCTATTGGACCTAAGCGAGGCTCAGCAATTGGTTACCTAGAGTGGCTTAAGGATCAATGAGAGTCTTTATTTGTTAGCCAATCAGAAAGGGCCTTTTGCATCCCAAGGTCTCTGGAAGCTGTGGCTGTAAAATAATAAGAATACAACATCTACTTTCTTCTGCTGGAGTATTAAACAGTTTGCTGCTCAGAGCTGGGAAGACAGGGGAGGAGAAATGTTTAAGAGTAAAACTGAGAAATAATACTCTCAGAAAATGTTCAAAAGAAGTCGTGATTGTCACTTTCCAAAATTGACATAAAGCTATAAACAGCTTTAACACTGTTTTAACACTTTTATTTCAGATTAATTTGATCTTTCTCTCAGTTTGGTAGTGTTTGTCTTCTTGGTTCAACAGAAGTAGTTCAGCTGCTACACACATGATTTGCAAGTCAGAAAAAGGTGGCTTTGCTTCAGACCTATTAATATCAGTGGGAATGACAACTAAGTCACACATTCTGTTAAGGTGCTTATTAAAATCTTTTGTGATCCCACCCCCATTTTGATCAGTGCACAAATAATGTTTTTGTGAATACATTTGCCATGAGACTAAATGCCAGAAAAATACTGAGCAGCAATGTGGCAAAACTGCACTACTACCATGCACAGGCATTCTGGAACAGGGAACTAGGTGAATATATTCTTGTTACTGATAATTGTGTGTTTAGTCAGACAGATAAAAGAAGAATGTATAGTATATACATCACTGTGTGCAACTTCCTGAGGCATCACAGCCTCTGTTTGTGTTCTGGAATCTGTGGTTTGAGCAACGTGTGTGAGCAGTAGGGACAGGCATGAACCAGTTCACGAACAAAAGTTTGTGGTGCATTTTGGCTAGTTTGTGATTCAGAACTGAAGTTTGTAGGCTGAAAAGCCACCACAAACTTCCACAAATGTTTAGATAGTTCATGGCTGTCTGTGAAGAGCAGAAAGTAGGGGTTTAAATGGCTTGGAGACATTTAAACCCCTGCTTTCTGCTTTTCACAAAAAAACGGAGCAGTGGGGAACAGAAAGCAGGGGTTTAAATAGCTCCAGCCATTTAAACTTTTGCTTTCTGCTTCCTGCTGCTCAGCAGTTTTTTGTGAGCAGCAGAAAGCAAAGGTTTAAATGGCTTGGGACTGTTTAAAACCTTGCTTTCTGTTCCCCACAAAAAGCAGCGAGGAGCAGAAAGTAGGGATCAGGAACTGATATGACCTGGTTCATATATGGTATGTATTGTGTAATAGAAATAGCATGAATTGTAAAATGAGCCTGAGCTTCAGTCACAAGCTCCATAGACTCTCAGTAATGTGACATCAACAGCCTGACTGGCTGCCATTGTGCAATGGACCAATCAGGAAAGACTATGTCTTTTGGCGGGAACAAACCCTATTGGTCCTAAGCGCTCAATTATGATTGGACCTTACTGTCTAAGGGTGTAGTTTAGCCAGTTCCAAACTGTAGTTAAGTTGGGGTTGTTCTGTGTGTTTTCTGGTGTTGTTATGTGTTCTGTTCTAATAAACTAAAATTACTGATTAAAGAAAGAGCTCCCTCATCTTGAGTTACAACAGTATCGGTTAGTGGTTTGGTTCATGCCCATCCCTAGTGGACAACACAAGAAAAATCTGTAGAATTACCAGCACCTTTCCTCCCAGGGATACTGCAGTCTTTTGCATATAAATAAAGCTCCTTTTGTGACAAGGAAACTTGCTTTAAGAATTAAGCTCACACCCCTCCATATTCCTTGTCTCTCTATCTGATACCCTAGGACAGGGGTGGGCAATTGTTTTGGCTCGAGGGTCGCTTTGTGGGAGCGGAGGTTAGCGGAGGGCCGCATCTTTTAAAATGATTGCATTCATTAGTTAACTTTGCATTTCAGAAAAGGTATAAATTGTATTATAAAAATCAATAAATATAAATTAAATAAAATAGTGGTAGTTTTATTCAATTTATTTATTGTGCTAATTTCATATCATCTATAGCTGCAAGCACATTTAATTTTAGAATCAGTTTAATGAGACAAAAGTACCCTATCACACTTTTCTACAATTTTTTTGAAATCAAGAGTGAGAGGCCTGACTGAAACCATGTGGCCGACTGTCTTGGTGGGCCGCAAAAAACTCTGTGGCGGGCTGCATGTGGCCCACGGGCCGCAATTTGCCCAACCCTGCCCTAGGAGCTTTGACTAACTACAGTTGATCATCAGCACTGCACCATTAACAGATATATGGGTACTGCAGAGTTGGTATGCATAGGGTGAATAAAATGTTGTTTCCCTGTTGTATCTGTTTTAGACTAACTGAATGAACTTAGACATTATTTACTACAGATCTTGCCTCCTCCCACATAGCCCCATTTCACAGAGACCCTTTGCAGACAGTGTCTGTAGACAATGACTTTCACCGTATACTGTGTGTCTCTCCTCTGCTGTGCAATTATGCAAAGTAATTTAGTCAGTATGAAAAACTAAATTGGCTGTATCCACTTGAAAGCAAATGCTTCCAACTGTTGAGTGGGTTTGTCACATTATCTAGGGACATGATCCCTCTTATCCAGACAGCTATCTGACTTACAGTTTGGAGGCATGCCTGCCATTTTGATATGCAACACTGAGGATACAGACAGTGGCAGCTGCATGATAGTCAGTTTTCTTAAAAGTGTCAGGTGGCTTCATTTGTTATTCTTTTTTTTCCTCTAGCATACACCACAAAAAAGCACAAGCCCATTCCAGATGGTCTCTGTTTACTTAACTGAGAACTATTATTTTCAGTGTCATACTTCCCCCTGGAAGTTCATTTAGAATACTTCTAAATTCTATTATTTTAAGACAATCTTGTCAGAATTCTCTCTGTGCAGCTGGAATACAGTTTTGCACAGCAACCTAAAAGTAAAACTTGTCAGGTACAAAACTGCACAGTGTATATCGCACATCAGAAAAATCACTCTAGGAAAGATAAGTAAAAAGGGAAAAGGGATTAAATACAATTGTTCTCCCCAAGAAGCATTGTTTGGCTTAACAGTATAAATTGCTGAAGTGATTAAAGCATTACCCAAAACCACTGTATGAAAAAAAATTAATATTTATACACACGGATACAAAATATTATTATACTGTAGAGCCAGCCACTTGTGATACAGCTGTAGTAGTAGAATAGTAATTCTAAAATAAATTAAAATAAATTAGCAGTGCATATTGTTTAAGTGACCATTCTTAGTTTCTAGTCCATGGCAAAATTTCTTTTTGCATCTAGTGCCATACTTAAGATTCAGTTTTAAATTTGTCACTGTGAATGTTAAAAAAACTAAGGGTCAAACTATTGCAGCAACATTTTACATGGTGGGTTGCAGGGAGGATTATAGCTCCTACTACTGAAAGCCACTCTTATGCAATCACTGGATGATATCAAGAGGTGGCAACAGACACACGATGTACTGTACTAAATGGATAGCAGAATCGAGTATAACGGAGTAACATTATCTCCTGATACCGTTTGGTAAGGGCACTGCATCCCCTATCCCCTTCAGCAACGCTTGGTGATGAGATCTTTTCTATGACTCACCATATGAATCATCCATGAACTGGACATTAAAGAGATCACAGATCTCAATCAGTCTTTAAAACAAAAACCACTGATTTAAATAAAATGTGGATTAGGGCCATAGGGGGTGAGCAGAAGGTATTTAATCTGCCCATGCTACCAAGGTTATACTTACTGAAACTGGCCTGCCTTCATAATTAATCTATAAGGAGAAAAAATATATAGTCTTTTGTCTTTTTTTTTTTTTTTGAAAGGCCTGTTTCTGTGAAGGGTGGTAATGGTTTTGATTTATAAAGCATATTGGTGATAGCTTTAAGCTGTTCAACCCTCCACTAATGACAGGGCCCTGTGCAGCTCTAATTTAAGCTTTAAAAGGTGCAGGAACTATCTGACTGCAAATCTTCACCTTGATCCTAAGTGAAATTTGTAGTGGAACACCCAAAACTGAATGCACACAACTGGTTTGCTATTGGCTGTCGTTTAACATTATTTTTCTCTGTGGACAAGTACATGATCCAGTGCTCTAGGATATAATGGGGGGCTGAAACTAACATATGGTCCTGATAATTCCTGAATAGAAGACTTGCAGGAAACCTGCCAACAATGATAGAAAAAAGGCTGAATAGAAATAAAATAACAAATAGAACATTGTGTAATAGGTCCTAATTGAGGAAACAAAGTCAAGTATATATTCATGAAAAAGATGAAACAAGAGTGTGGGTGCAGGAGGCCACTGGGGTCTATGCCACCTCTGCTCTTCAGCTGACCTGCCTAGGGCTGAGGACAGACTGGCAATCTGGAGTGGGATGAATCCAGAGGCAAAAGCTGTGGGGGGAAAATCCCCCAGGGCTGGCTGTCCACATTGGCCAGGGTATTGTTACGGAGCGTTCAGACTGCTGCAGAGTGGCCCCAGGTGGACCGGCCTCCGCAGTTCGTGATAGGGCTGTTTCGGCAATTTGCGCATGTGCGCATGAGCGCTCATGCGCAAACTGGCAAAACGCTGCGTTCACACTGCCACCGCCGCTTGCCTCCCGCCTTCTTCCAGTTCACACTGCCTGGAAGCGGGAGGCAAGCGCAAGATGGCCTCCGGACACCGGTTTCTCCCGGTGTCCTTCTAAAGCACAAGAAAACCAGCTTCAAAGCAGGTAAGTGCGGAAGGGAGCCAAGGGACAGCTGCACATGTCTGAACAGGCTCCCTTCCCCCGCTTCCCATGCGGACCTATCCCAGGGCAGATTGCCAGTCTGTCCTCAGCCTAGAAGTGAACACAGCCAGGTGGAAAGTGTCATAGGGCTGCCACAGGCTGGGTGGCCTTCTATCCTCTGACCCAGGACCCAATAAAAACTCAGGGCTGGCTGAAAAGAGCAGGAAGGAGAAGGAAGTGTGGTGGAGCAGCACAAGATCTACCACTGGCCAGGTACAGCCACAAGGAACCTCAAAATCAGTGAAACAACAAGGTCAGCTGCAAGTTACAGCCCCATGAGGACACTGGGACAACAGAGAAGGGCTGTCTCCTAAGGAACACAACAACTGAAGTCTTGAAGTTGAGAGTAGGTGAAATGAAGCCTTGGCTCAAGCAGGCTCCAAGCCTAAGGAGGAAACAGAGGCAGCAATTAAATCTTCAGGAACTGTTGTTGTACAGCTCCTGACTAGAACAATAAAAAGTTATTTCCCTGGGGTGATGGTAATGGTTGGTGACCAGGAAGCATTCTTCCTCAACACCTGAGACTCAACCCTTGTAGATCTAAGATGATCCTGAGAAAGAACCCTTTGATTTTATGAAGCTGGTGCAGTAGCTGAACCAGCCGGAGGGGGGGGGTTGAGTATTTCCGTGTGTGTGTGTGAGTGCACGTGCACCTGGAAGTCAGGGTGAACTCTGGTGACTGACTGTGTGTGCACCTGGAAGTCATGGTGACTTCTGGTGACTGACCCCTACTGGGGACCTGGAGGATATTCAGAGAGATGGCTGAATAAAGCCTGCCCCACTTCTCAACTGCTGGTATTCCAAGGAGCTCTCCCATCCAAGTACTTGCCTTGTCAACCCTGTTTAGTTTCTGAGATCTGACATGATTGGCCTTGCCCGGGCTATCCAGGTTAGGTCCTCTAACAGGAATTTTATGAGGTGGTGCAAATAAAATTTTCAGGGCCCCTTTCCTGTTCCATTTGCATCCTTTTAAAAAAATCCACAATGGTTTTAAACATAAGGTCAAAAAAAGGTTAAAAAATAACCTTTACTAAAAATAAAAATAAAAAATAACCTTGTTATTTTTATAATAACTTTAAAATAATCTTTTCTTGTCTCTTTTTGTGAAAAATTTCTAATGACAGCATCAAAATTAATTGTTCTGGCAATCGTTGATTCAATACTCAGCCTGGCCAAATCCACAAGGCATTATTGAGACATTGTAGACCTTAAAAAATTCTTAATCATCTTGAGTTTGCTAAATGATCTCTTTGCAGAAGCTACTGTTGCTGGAATTGTTAAAAGAATTCATAAGCTGACACAAACATTTGGAAACAGGTCACCAAGTCTGTATTCTGTTAATATGCTCAACAGATCCAATGGATTTAACTGTGCATTTCCAAAAGCTGCCTTGTGTACTGAAGGTAAATGCTGCATTTCTTTAAAAAAAAAACCCTCATCTTTCCTTGAAAGAAAAGGTAAAGTGCAGTTCCCTTGGTACGAAAACTTACAAATAAAACACCTAATAGAACCATCTAATTTTAAGAAAAAAATGAACAGAGATCTGACAAAATTTGAATTGTTATTGGCAACAGATCTATGTCCCCCAAAAGGGTTAACTGCAAAAACCTACAATATACTAATGACATTGTAATGGTCCAAACCTATGTCATACCAATTTGCTTGGAAAAAAAGATTGCAAAGCCAATTTAACTTCTTCTCAATAGAAGGCAATATGGTCTTCAACATCATACACTTCCAAATCCTCTAAAATACAATTATTATCATATAAAGTGCTCACCCAATGATATCCGACACCCTCTTTACTACATAAAGGCAATAAAAGTATTTCATCTAATTTTTTGAAAACTTGTAGAAATTATGGATCATTGTTGCATTGCTGGTGGTTATGTAAAATAATTAAAAAAATGGGACCAGATTATACATCACATATGGCTCATCACTAATTGTACAATACCTAACACTCCTGAACTGATTCTTGTGAATTTGTGGCAAAATCCAGTAATATCTAAAATATGACAAAAGCTAATTAGAAAAGAGAGAGAAGAGATTGGATTTATACCCCACCCTTTACTACCCAAAGGACTCTCCGAGCGGCTTACAATCCCTTTCCTTTCTCCTCCCTAAAACAGATACCCTGTAAGGTAGGTGGGGCTGAGAAAGCTCTTTTGAGAACTGCCCTTGAGAGAACATCTCTGAAAGAATTTAGACAAATGGTTTCTCTTTATGGATTACTCAGCACAGTATCATTCTTTCAAATATCATAAGACAAACAAATGGTGTAATGAGATTTTGGCTTATCTTTAAATGTATTTTTAAATTGTTGCTTTTTACTTACTAGTTCTTCTATATGTATAATTTTTAAGGAATATATTTTTAAACAATCAACTATGTACAGTTTGACATAGTTCACAAATGTTGATGAAAAACAATTGCTGTTTATAATAACTTTCTTATAATAAAAGTTATTTTAAAAAATCCTCATTATGATGGTCATCAGGATATTATTTTGAAAAAAAAAATAAAGGTTTTCCTTTCAAGTCACTTTCAGGCATGGTGAGGTATTTTCACAAGAAATCAAACTTTTCAGCCAAATGCTTACAGTTAATCCTGATACAACGCCGTCTACCAAAACATAAAACACAGATTTTACAAAGTAGGCTTCTTCTGGTAAATCATCTGTGTCATTCATTTCCAGCAAGTTAGCATTGGGTCTGTTATCACGCATCCTTGCCCTCTTGTGCATAACTCCACCACATTCATGAGAGAATGTATTTTTATCTTAAGGGTCAATACAACAATTTTGCCTTCATTCTACATGCATTTCCAGTCATTTCAAAGTTTTGTAAGATCTGTGAGGAGTGTGTCAATGTTTTCTGCAATGTTTTCTGCAATGTTTTCTTTTATGTTATTAATATATTTGGGGAATATTAGCTCTTATCAATATGCAGCAGGCTTACAGGACCTTTAACCAGTGTATACAGAGGATGCACTAACCGATACTTCTGAGAAACTGACACGGATTCAATTTAAAGATGTAAAGTAGTTTGTTTACTAAAATATAATAAAAGATCATACAAGATTATGCTATTATATCATTCATACATTCATACAGTACTAGGAATCTAGATAGAAATTACAGGGACTTGTGCATGAGCAGGTAATTGATGGTTTCTGTTGAGGGTGATATTTACCTAGATAGATGCGATGGAATCCGGCTGGAAAAAGGGGATGAGGGAATCTCAGGAAGACGATATGGGTCGTGGCTCTAAACCTGCAGAGGACCATGAGGCAGATCCCAGTGGTGCACCCAGAGATCTGTGAGAGGGAGAGGGGGATCGGGGATTGGAAAAGGAGCTATAACTGGAACTCTCAAACTCTTGAACTCTCTCTAACCTTGGGGAGTATCTTTTATTGGGAGGTGGTATCTGGGAGGACCTGGGGGGGGACAGCATGATATGATGTCATCCCTAGAAAACCTATAGATGGTCCGTATGCTATCTCTAGCCACTAAGAGGGTGATAGGGGATGGGTCAATATTCAGATCTATCTGATGGTCAGGGCAGGATGTTGCTGCCAGCGGGATCTGGTGCCGATACTCTGGATCACAGGAACGCCGACCATGGTAACCGGTCCTCAGGAAGTATCCCAGTGTCTTCACGCCCAGGTGTGATGCTCTTTGATGTATCATATGGAGATGAAGGCTGGCATGAAAGGGGCGCCAGGAGGTGTACATGAAAGATGTATGCGTGTATAGAGTCGCAGATGTAAGTTTACAACCTCCTGTCTTTGTGTGTGAGAGTGTCTTTGCTTTCTGATATCAATCCTCCCACCTGGAGGTGGTAACCTCAGAAAATGGTGTTTTGTTCCTATAGTGTAGGCATCTCTTCCCATCTTCCCACTGGTCACCTAATGTACTCTCATGTCCCAGATAACTAATAGCATAGTTCATGTGTAGCTTTCATATCTTAGCAGAAGTCCATAATGTGCTGCACAGCCTTACAACATCCAATGTGGCATTTCTGGCTTGAATTACCTTATTGCAGTTGTCTATGTGAGCTAATATTTTGAACCACACAGCTGACATTAACACAGAGAGAAAAGATGTCACATAGAATAAAACTCCCTGGACTTCATTTCTTGTTTTGGATGTCAAATTTAGTTCTAGGAAGTCTTGCAGTGCTAATTTAATTCCAGGCAAGTGAGCTGCAAAAGGCTTTACACTTTCAACATGATCTGATCATCTTGTTTCAGACATACCATGAAGAGAACAACCTATGCAGTTTTCAAGTATTTCCCAACACTTGGGACTGGAACTAATCAAGTGGTAGATAGTTTGAACCAAAAAAGGTTATTGCTTCAGGTACGCATTCAGCAGCAGCATTTCCACACAAGTTAAGTGTGTGACAACTGCAAGGTGAAAAAAATGCTGTTGGGCACAGTTCTTGTATTTTTTCTTGTGTGCCATTGTATCTTCCAGCCATATTTGGTTCACTGTCATAAGCTTGAGCTCTAAAATGACTGAGAGGAATAGCATGTTCTTTCAAATTATCTGTTATCAATTGAGCAATTTCTTCCCCTCTTTTGTTGCTACAATCTGCAAACTTCAGAAATCTTTCTTGATTTTCATACTGTGTTTCTTTTAAAACTCTGTATCTCAGAAGCAATGTTGTTTGTTCCCTATGTGAGGAATCTGGTGTGGCATCTACTATTACTACAAAGTACTTTGCAGACTGCCTCTCAAGCAAAATATGTTGTTTCACAAAAGATTTGAGCATTCTGCAATAAATTCATTTTGTGAGTCAGGAGACAGATAATGAACTTGAAGTTGCTCACCCTTCTTCTGTGACTCCCATATATTTACCACATGCTCCTGAGGGGTGGGGACCACCTGGAGAGTAGTTCTATAAGTCCTAAAAAGTTTTCATTGTTTGAATCACCAATGTGATGGGATGGACCATTAAAAACCAGGCCACATTCTCCCAAGAAGAGTAAGGCTATTTTTACATCTGACTTTCCCGCTGGAATCATTCTAGTTCCAAAAAAATCTGCCCACACCTCTGTGCGGTGTGAAACCGTGCTGCTACTGAAATGTCCACATCTACTAATTGCCCTCCTGTGGTCTAGCTAGTATTCAATCGGCTTGATTCTGCTTTAAACAATTGCTGTTGATTAGAGCACTTAGACCCCCTGGAGTGAAATTTCACACCACTGTGAAATCAGCACAGGAAAAGACAGCAGTCAAACTACTTTAGAGGGGAGGTGTATGTCGGCATATGGAAACCAAATATGCAGGCAAGATGACAGATGAGTCAGCTGTTTAGATCATGAGGATCTAGGTGACAGCTAGGGAGGTCACCTGACAGGCAGATTGCATCAGCCAGAGGAGGTGCAAGATGATTCAGCACTTCTTGCTGATTGGCTGTACAAATGTATATATTGAACTCTGCTTATGCCTGTGTGTGCCAGTCTTGGTATCCCCTTGCCTTGCGAAGCACTTTGACCGACTGTCTGGCGAGTGCCTTGAGGACTGTGTATATAGCTGTAAATAAACCTTTGTATATACTCTACTTCACCACGGTGTTGAGGACGTTCTGTGTATCTTCGCCATCCTCTCTGCGACAACAGTGTAAAATGACCCTAAGGCATCAATGATGTGCTTTATAACATTGTAACATTTCACAGCTTCATTTTTGATTAATGCTTCTGATGGTGTTAACTCCTGTCCCAGACAGCAGGTGCCTGAACTATCTTGCCAAGCTAGGAAACATTCTCTGTGGCTATTGCTTTTTTCATGTTCTGGGTTCCTGTTGCATAGTTTCCGCCACTTCCCACTAAGTCATCCAGCCTTCAGCTCATGCCAGTGCAGATTTAAATGCAGAGCTGCTAGTTTTGTGCCAAAATAATCTACATGGAAAATAATATAATACTTGTTTCTATTGACTCCAGACAAGCCTGTCTCTTACATGCTGCTTTCCATTGGCACTTCAAAATTTCAGAATGCTTTGTGGAAAATTTTGATTGCTGGTGTCTTTTGGAAATGCTTGAGGCAATGAGATGTGACCATTGGTAACATCTATATTCTAATTCCGAGAGGGTGTTTTTTTTTCTGTGTGGATGCTTATATCTGCCAAAAGAGAGGCTGGGACATGTGCAGGCAGTGCGGGAAAGCCACACCACCCCTTGCCTCGCCTCTCCACTCCCTGCCACCACAGCCTTGCTGAGGCCAGAGGGTTCCCTGGAGGCAGCTGCTGCCACTGCCCAGCTTGTCCCCCTACCAGGCCCTGGAGCTGCAGCCCGCACGAGGAGCCTGGGGCAGTCCCAGGGCTCAGGAGTTTGGCAGGAGGCTCCTGGCGAGAGGGGCTTCTCCCGCCCGAGTGGCTGTGGAGTTGCTTGGTGGGGCAGGCAAGCCCACCCCCCCTCCTGGCCCACCACTCCCCCTGCCAGGCCCACCCCCCCATGAGTATTGCGGGGGCCCCTTCTTGTACTTTTCTATTTCTTTTTGAGAAGAAAACTCAGTTATGATGCAACCAATGTCAAGACCTACAGTATTCTTCTCATTTTCCAAAGTCACTTCCACCTGAACCTGTATTTCTGTTTCAGTTCATATTTGTTATTTTCTGCATGTGCCCCCTTATCAAAATCCTGTACATTATTTCCCAAATCAACTGCTCCTTATTTGGGGATGAGGTTTTCAAGTTTTTTCTTGTTCTAATTGCCCCCCAATCCGGAATGACGAGACAGACAACTGTATTGGTATCAAACATGGGCCACTTTATTAACTATTTAACTATTCACACAACCACAACGGCAAGGGAGCTAAAGGGAGCAGAACAGGCCAGGCAGGTGTCAATCAGCAAACCTCCTGACCTTGGTATGGGCAAGTCACCGCTCCAGCTTAAGGCCATCACACTGGCCCCCTGACTGGCAGCCCAGCTGACAGGTCCCCCCCCGCCCGCCAATCTCCCAATAACCCACTGGCATTCTTACCGGGTAAAGGTCCGCTTCTGGGGCCAACTGGCGGAACCGCTCTATCTGTTTACAGGAGAGAGCGTCCGCAACCCCATTACTAACGCCAGGGACATGGCGCGCCTTAAACAGTATATTATGCTGCAAACAAACCAACATAAAGACCCTGACCAGCGCCATAACCCGCACTGATTTAGAAGTCAACAAATTAATAACCTGAACTGTGGCAAGATTATCACACCAAAAATGGACAGTGCGTCCTGCAAAAGCCGACGTCCAGAGCCGAGCGGCCACTACAATTGGAAAAAATTCCAAAAAGGTCAGGTCCCTGACCCAGCCCGCCTGGACCCAATCCACTGGCCAGTCTTCCGCACACCAATGCCCCCTGAAATAAACACCAAAACCAGAGGACCCAGCTGCATCCGACACAACTTGCAGCTCCGCCTCCACCAAAAGATCCTCCCGCCAAAAAGAAACCCCATTATAAGATTCCAAAAACTGCAACCACACCATAAGGTCCTGCCTGATCCCTAAAGTCACTCTGGTTCTATGATGCGGCCGATGCAGGCCTGCCATAGCGTCACAAAGGCGAAGAACAAATGGCCTACTCGGGGGCACTACCTTGCAGGCAAAGGTGAGATGACCCACCAGGCGCTGCAACTCGACCAAGGAAATCTTCCTAAAGTGAATCACAGATGCAACTAGCCTCCGAAGTTCCCACAATTTTTCTACCAGCAACCTGCACAGCTGTCGCTCTGTGTCCAACTCAATTCCTAGAAACACCAGGACACAACTAGGGCCTTCAGTCTTCTCATGCACCAAAGGAACTCCCAACTCCTGGGTCAACTGCATAAAAGACTCTAAAAGAAACCTGCAATTGCCAGTACCTGCCCGCCCAGCAAACAAAAAATTATCCAAATAATGCACCGTGCTACTCCGACCAGTGCGAAAATGCAATACCCATTCCAAAAAGGAACTAAATTTCTCGAAGGCGGAACAGGACACCGAACACCCCATCGGGAGCGCCCGTTCCATATAAAAACCCCCCTCAAATGCAAAACCCAACAGAGAAAAATCGTCCGGGTGAACTGGAAGCAAGCGGAAGGCAGACTTAATGTCGCACTTTCCAAGCTCAGCACCACGACCACAACTGCGCACCACCTGCAAGTCCTGATCAAAAGATGTATACCGGACTGAACAAAGTTCATGAGGTATAGCATCATTCACCGAAGCCCCACGTGGGTAGGACAAATGGTGAATGAGGCGAAATTCTCCCTCGGCCTTCTTAGGAACAACACCTAATGGGGAAACCCGCAAATCAGGAACCGGTGGAACAGGAAAGGGGCCCAAAACTCTGCCCTCCATACACTCCTTCTGAATTTTTAACCGCACCACGTGCTCCATCCCTACCACAGACTTTAAGTTGGGGGCCAAAAATGGGCTCCTGTCTCCTTGATAAGGAATCCGAAAACCAAAATGAAAGCCGTCCAACAAATAACGCCTATCATCTTCCTTAGGGTAATCTTCCAACATGCGCACAAGCACCGGAATCTTAATAGGACTAGGCCCCTTTGTCAGAACCACCTTGCTGACCCCCTCCGGCAGGCGAACGCTTACCCCCCCCAAGAGGCTGACCTGGCCTTGGGCCTGGGGCAACTAGAGAGGGGGTGGGGGCCTGAACACAAGGGGCACTCATGCCAAAAGGAACAAACTGAGCCAATAAAACCCACAAAAAGGGGGGGGGAGGGGGGGAAATGGGGGGGAGCTACTGCAGCCCCACTCCACCTGACAAAAACTACTGCCCCACACCAACTCAGCTTAGAAGGAACACTGGCAGCCCAATCCAAGCAGCCAAACAGGCAATCCTGCCCCAGCCTCCAAAATTACCCAGGAATAAAGCACCAGCCCCTGCAGCCAAAACTCTAAAAAAAACCAAACCAACAGCACCCCCAAGGAACAGAAACAATGGGAGGGTAAAAATGCCAGGGGGGGGGCAGAACAGTCCCACTAAAGGGGCAAGCTACCAAAACACAAACAGGCAGACGCCGCCGCCTCCACACACAGCAGCCCCTGAGCTGCGTCCCCCGCAGGGTGCCCAGTGCTGCCGTACCAAAACACCGGTCAAGTGCCCGCCCCACAGCCCCAACAACGACAAAGGCGGGGAGGCACTTCAAGCCCCGAAACACCACGCCGCTAGCCTACACAATGAGGGCGCTCCCCCCAAGCTGCAGAGAAAAAAACCCGAAGGGGGGGGCTTCCCGCCCCGAAACCGCCCGCCGCTAGCACCAATTGACAAAAAGGGGGGGTGCCGAGACTGGGCCTAAAAATTAAGAGGGGGGAGGCTCCCAGCCCCGAAACCACTGCAGCGCCGCTCGCGCGAGCCAGCAAAGAACAATTGAGGCCCCAAGACCACCGGGCTGCCAGCTGCCAAGGCCAGAAGAGTCCGGTGAAGAGGCTTCCCGCCGCGCCGCCAAGGACCGCCCTGAATCCCGCCCGCAGGCCGACGCCAGCAGAGGCTGTTTGCTTAACAGCCTCCTCGCAACCTCCGAGCTTCGGCGCGAACTGAGGAGGCGGGGACGGGGCCGCGCCTTTAAGGGCTGCGCCCGCCCCCGCCGTTGCGACGCAAGCCTCGCAACGAGGCTGCCTGTCCCGCCCTCCTCCTGGGCGGCAACTCGGCCCCCGCGCCAACGGCTATGCCGAGGCGCGGGAACCCCATTCTATAGGTGGGTTGAATGAGAATTTTTTCAAGGTATAGCTTGAAAGAGGCTTTGTTGTCCCCTTTTTCATGTTCCTCTCATTCTTTTTTTTACTTTTCATTTCTGGGCTTCTGATTTGTGAGAATCAAACTTACAAAGTTTTAAAATGATTAAATAATGAAAATGTAGCCTGGTGTCACTAAAGTAATTAAGAAAAAGGATAAGAACATACCTTCAACTTATCTGTCCAAAGTTGCTCTTTAAACCCTTCCACTACAACAATGGCCACCCACCTAAACCTTCTATCTGCCTGGCTGGAGAGTGGAGAGTCACATGATCTTCTAACTAGTACAGGCTGTCCCTAGTGAAAGATCTTGAGAACATAATGTAACAACAATGTAAAGAATAAAACTATGCTATGTAGGCTAACAAGATATAAATACTAGTTTTCATATGCAAACTTTTTATGGGACTCCAGGAAACTCTCAGGCTCCCTTTGGGCTTGTTTGGGCCCCCTCTGGGCCTAAGGGCCCTGGTGTGATGCACCTGCTGACCCCCCCCCCCCCCCCCGGCCTGAAACTGGCTAGTGTTTTGAGGAGACATCTAGAACCACTAATTCAACACATTTTCATTACATTCATTTAAATATAATTAAGCCTTACATGCTTCAGTTTCAGGAGTTAACTTCTGTAAAACAACAGCGAATACTTTTGCAGTGCTTTTTTATTAGTTCAGTAGTAGAGCTTTTAAAGAAAATCATAAAAATCAAGGATAATTTAATCACTGAATACGTAATATTGGACCAGAAACATTGCCTGTATTTTCTTTCTTTTCTGAAACAGAAACATAAAAAGTTTGGGAATTGTCTGTTATGCACAGGAGATAGCATTTACAATAAACATGATGAACATGTACACTCTAGACAGGGCAATGAGATTAGAGGCAATGCTTTGCCACTAGTATTACATTAAGACTCAGAGAAATCTAATTTCAGGTATGCTACACTGATGTCTGTTACTCCCAGAAACCCCCCCCCCACACCCAAAATTAAGAAAATTGCCCCAAAACAAATGTGGAATAAGAAAGAACAAAACAAATAACAATCAGGCTGTTTATATTTGTCAAAAATAAGGCTTATTGGCCATTAGCTGGAAAACAGGATACTGACTGATCGTCAGCTTACAGTTATTGATATGGACTTTAATGGGAGGAACATCTGAAGTAGAGACAAAACAAAGGAGCTTATGGACTGGCATTGTTAATTTTCAATTATTTATTTATCCACTTATTATTATGTACAACAAGTGAGATCAGATGCATTACCAAACATATTACATATTTCAAATATAGAAGCAGACATTAAAACATCAATTTTACAGAATTTTGAGATAGGTTCCCTCTTTAAAGAATGAACAAGAAGTTCCCTAAGGTTAGCGGTAATCTATTAATAAAAAAAGAAATTACATCTTTACCAACTGAATAAGCTTCTATGCTAAAACTGAATAATTATAAAAACCTTAATATTGTCTTGTTTATCTAAATCTACATTTTATTCTTACTAATTATTTAATTTCTAGTGGAATACAGAATCAAGTATTGGAACTATAATCAATATTTTCATCAACTTTAATATGATATTCAGGCTATTCCAGAGTTTAATTTAAAAAAAAAATTCCCATAGTATGAGTAATAGGCTTGCCATTTCTGTTGAAATTCTTTCAGTGGTCTTTTGTATATATAATTGGTTAATTTTGCCAGTGTTGCATACTCAACTAGTTTTTCTTTCCAGATCTCTATTATAGGACAGTCTTCTGTCTTCCATTCTGTTTCAATTATTACTCTGGCAGCTGTCAATATATATATCTAAGTAGGTCTTGTGAGGTTCTGTCTATGTTGCCTGGTAAGATTCCCAGTAACATAATCTCTGATTTCACTGGGAATTTGGTTTTTAAAATATTTTGGATTTCTTCATGTATGTTTTCCCAGTGTCTTTTTGTCTTGATGCAGGTCCACCACATATGATAAAAGGTGGATTCTTTTTTACATTTCCAGCAGGCCCCCTTGTAATTCTTATCCATCTTTGCAATGTCTTTTGGAGTGACATACCACTGGTAAAACATCCTGAACTAGTTTTCTCTTAATGCTTGGTGAATCTAATACCTTTAGTCCAAAGATTTTCCCAGTATTGAAGCTGTATTTCCTCACCGAAATTTTGCATCCATTTAATCATACAGGGTTTGACCAGTTCTTCTTCAGAATCATATTGTAGCAATAACTTATAGAATCTTTTCAAAATCAGACAGTTCATTAATGACCTCTCTTAGTGCAGATATCATTTTTTAAAATCTAGAAGCTATTTGAAAGTATAGCCACCATTGTATCTATTTTCCTCCTTCTTTAATCTCTTTCCACATCTTGATGCCACCTTGCAAATTTATCACAATAAGTTTTAAAATCATTGTTTTTCCTTGTATAGCATTTCCCAAATTTTAAATAAACTATCTCTGATTATATGTATCTAATCTTGGGTTTTGTGTGTGTGTGTGTGTGTATCTATATCTATATCTATATAAAAGGCCCATTGTAAAATAAATACAATGGGCTCTAGAAAGAGGCTCTGGAAGAGTGCCAAGGCCTTGGGCACTCAGCATCAATTTGCTGTGGCAACCTCAGCAGGGTATAATGACACAGAGGCCAACAGTTTCTTCAGGAGAAGATCTCTGCCATCTGAAGTGCAGTTGTAGTTCAGTGTGATCTCCATCCCTCCCCTGGAGATTGGCAACAATGGTTCCCCATGAGGGACTGGTTGGCTTGGAGGGTGGAGTCTATGGCATTGTACCTGTCTGAGGTCCCACCCCTCATCCAATGTCACCGTCTCCAGGCTCCATCCCTCAAATCTCCAGGAATTTTCCACTTGGAGTTGGCAACCCTATCTGCTTCCCAGCCAATCATCAACTTCACTCTTCAATTTTCCATTTCCCCCTGCAGCCTCCATTGTGCTCTGAAGCCATGGAGCACTTGGAATTCTGAGTGATCTCCAGCCCTCACCTGGAGATTGGCAACTCTTCTCCACCCACTGCCAGATGGGTCTAACTGTCCCCTCAGTGGCCTGCTTCTGTCAGTAAAAAGACCATGGACTTTCAGCATAATCCCCTCCCCCGCCCACTGCCAGCTTGGCAACCAAGCTTGCTCTGATTAGGGAAATACCTGGAGATTGGGGGGGGGGGGTTGGATCCTGTGGAAGGCAGCATTTGGGGGGGGGGGTGGAAGGACTCAGCAGGGTATAATGCCATAGGGTCTACCCTCCAAAGCAGCCATTTTCTCCAGGGGAACTGATCTCTGTCATCTTGAAATCAAATGTAACAGCAAGAGATCTACATGTCCTACCTGGAGATTGGCAACCCTAGGGAGAAAGTCAGCCACACAGCAGGGGGTTGAAGAGGCTGTTTTGATGGTCGATGGCCCATCTCATTAGCCAGCCAGCCATGGTGGAGCTAAGCTGGGCTGCGGTCAGATGTGCATTTTAATCCACTGTTGCCCCGCCTCTGATTGATCCAGAGTATTTTATTACAGAGAATACTGATCAGACTCACCCCTTTTAGCACTCTTCAAAGTGCTTTGTACCATTCTTGAGCCATCAAATGCATATCAGACCCTGCAGCCAAGAAATTTTGCTGCCAGCCATTTTTAAGAATAATTTTTCCCTCAAGCATGCCGAGAAGCACTGCTATGCCTTCTGGGATATGTAGTTCATGGGGCTGTCGGCCATTTAAAAAAAGTTTACTCTCTAGGTACCCCTTCCCCAAATCATAGGAAAAAGCTGAAGTACAGAGGTGTTTTTATTTGAAAGTTTCTATGCAGAAAACAATGTTTAGAGCAGCCCCTGTGGGTGTGGGAGGGGAAAAGAGTGGTGCGAATAAGCAGTCATGTGCACTTCGCTAACTACTGGAAAAAATGGTGGCTGAAAAAAAAGAGCCCTGTCAGAGCTGCCTGATTGACTGGATGATCAGACAACAGGAAATCTGGTTTGAAAACAGCTCAGGCCAAAAAGACTGGACTTGAACAGGTATCAAATAAACACGCAGTAAAGGGGGGGGAGGATGGGACACAGACAACTAGGACACGACAGACAGATATTGCTGTCTGATCATGCACTTTAAATCCATCAGGGAACAGCAATGGCAATGGATCAAACTGGACTTCTGATCACAGCCTGGGAGAAAGAGCCATTTCTTAGGATTGCCATCCTCCAGGTGGGGCTTTTACAACTGATTTCCAGCTGACAGAGATCAGTTCCCCTGGAAAAAATGGCTGCTTTGAAGGGTGGACTGTATGGCATTGTACTATGCTGAGGCCCCTCCCCTCCCCAAACCCCACCTTCTCCTGGCTCCACCCCCAAAGTCTCCAGGTATTTTTCAACCCAGACCTGGCAACCCTACCGTTTCTACAGTTTATTCTGACTGGAAAGTCAGTGGGTGGGAGACGGGGTTATGCTGAAAGTCCATTGTCTTTTCAATGACAGAAGCAGGCCACTGAGGGGACAGTTAGACTCACATGGCAGTGGGCGGAGGAGAAGAGTGGACCCAGCACCCAGTTGGTCCTTCCCCTTCACTGGCTTCCTCCAGACTGAGGCCGAGACACTGGCCAGTGGCTCTGTGGGCGGGACTGAGGCAAAGCAGAGAGAGAATGAAGCCAGTGGCCAGGGACCCCTTTTTGAGTGGCAGTCCTTCCAGCCAACTGATTTTTGTGCCCCATGGAATCTTGCCACTTGAAAACAGCTTTATTTCTTCTCAACTTGCAACAGTTTAAATCTTATTATTGGCTTCTTATCTTTCCATACAAACTTATTTATTTGTCTTTGCCAGTCACTCAAAGTCTTTTCAGGAATTGAAATTGGAATCATCTGTAACCAAAAGTTTAATTTTGGTAAAACATTCATTTTTATTGCGGAGTTTCTTCCTAGCCAGGATAGATGTAATTTGAACCATCTTTCAAGATCTTTTTGTATTTTGGACCAGATTGTTATGTAATTGTTTTTTAATAGTGTATCATTCTGTCCTGTGAGATATATTCCTAGATATTTGACTGGATTGCTTGTTACATCACGCCCTGAAATTTTCTTAATCTCTTCTTCTTCTTGAGTATTTGAGAATTTTAAAATGATCTTGGTTTTTTTCCTATTGATTTTATAACCTCAAAAGGACCCAAACTTGTCAATTTGCTCCACTACATGTTGGAGAGATTGTTGGGGGTTCAAGATTGTGAGGACCATATCATCTGCATAACTTTTTAGTTTAAACTCCTCTTCTTCTACTTTAATCCTTTAATTTTGGGATCTTGTCTTATTTTGGAGGCAAAAATTTCCATCACAAGAATGAAGAGAAGTGGAGAGAGTGGACATCCTTGATGGGTTCCTTTTTCTATTTTAAATCCATTTGTCAAGACCCCATTGATTAAGATTTTTGCATGTTGTTTGGTGTAGTTTTTTTGTATTCGATTGAGTGGCTGGTGGGAGAAAAATAGTTTAAAAATCACTGTTAGCATCAATTGGCATTAGTATGATGTCACTTCCAGATTTTCCTTTCTAGGAATTATTGAAAACTATGGTAGCCAAAGGTGACCCCCCAACATCCCTGCCCTACCTAGTCTGTAGCATGTTACTATGCCATGCAACCCTATTTAGAACTCATAATTAAAGAGCACACATGCAATGAGGAATTTTTTGATTGCTTGTGTGCATCTTATCTAGGGCAACATCCTGCTAACTTAATGGAGCTACTTGTGTTTAATAAAGGCTACTTGGAATATAGTTTTAGATCTTTCTTAGAAAAGCTGTCAGGAGAAATTCACTTGTTATATGTCACTGCCCATGTGTCAAATTCTGGGATAAAAGTCTTGCAGGAAGCAACTTCCTGCACAAAAGTGAAGGCAACACCCCTAGGGTGCTATAAGATTCTTTGACTTGTGTGGCTGTCCAATTGTTACACATAATGAGATATAGTCCAGGTAGCAATAAGGGTAAAAAGGAATTTATTCAAATAAATGGGACACTATAAAGCCAAAAATTCTGTCCAGATGTCCAGTGAGTAACAGCAGGGATCTGAATTATATACTTTTGTTGGCCCTCCCAATTTTACACCACGCTGACATCATTTACACATGCTTACTTCAATTTTCTTTGTCTCTAACAAGCATTAATTTCATATTTGACAAACAAGATATTACTGGCCATGTTTCAGCTTTACAGATTCAGGTGCCTGTCATATTAAGATGATATGTGCATCCTCTTGGCTGCCCTGAGCCTGCATTGCGGGGAGGGTGGGGTATAAATGTGATTAATAAATAACTAATAATAAATACATTCTCCAGAGGAGACTTGCTCACCTCTAAATGAACTCACAGGCTGAGTTCATTCTATGTATAGAATCTAACTTTTCCCATTATAATATGGTCCCTCTAGATCAACACATGTACATATGTGTATCAAAAGCACTCTTAATAACATTTTGTGGGCTTACTTTCACTAAAGACATATAACATATGGAAAATATGATTATACTGATATTCCAAAGAATTAAACTCTTTATATGCATTTTCTAATGTTCCAAAGTAGCCTATAACATAAAGCTTTTATAGATATTTTGAATCCACCTGTTATCCTTTAATTTAATCCATCAGGGGATTTTTATTGAATGTTTAAAGATATTAAATCTAAATTAAACTTCCTGGTTTTGCAAAAATATACCACTTTGCTTTAGCCAGTAGGGGTCCTTCTTGCATAAATATAAGTTTTTAAACAACAGTTATTATTAGCTATAGACATTAAAAATTGTGTTTTAACTTTTACAAGTGTATAACAAACCAGAAAGATTTTGCCAAACTTAAATCCTTTTTCAGAGAGTACAATTGTACTTTTGCTCAACCCAGTTAATAATTTCTAGCCTCCTCTTGATGTCTTATTAAAAATAAAGCATCTTCTTCAACCAATTACTAAATTCTTTTCACTAGGCTTCCTGCCAGCTCAGCTCATTAAATATGTATTTCTCTATGCAAACAAACAGTCTGTTTGCCTTAAAACAATGAGTTGCTGAAAAGGCAGAAATATACATATACATATATATATAAACAGAGAGAGAGAGAGAGAGAGCGCTAGCTTATTGGCTTATTAATTAGAATAAGATTTTCAATAACTCAATATTAGTATATTAAAGCATTGTAAACTTAAAGAAGTTGTTAGCTTGATTTTCCTTATCAAAATTTCTAAAAATCAGAAGCCATAATGACCTTCTGACCCTGTTACTTTGAAGCAGAGACCCTAGACATAAATCTTGACTTTGACAGGCCATTACTGTACCATCCTCATTAATAGTGTACTGATATTTTTGGCACTGGGACACCTGTTCATTAAGGAATTCCTTCTCTGACAAATAAGATTTAAGACAACTGTTTCTACAATTCTGCTTAGTTTTTAATTGGTTTGCCAACTTGTTCCTGGAAACCCCAAAGTCTTTTCCCAAAGGCCTCTGAAATACCAGCAATAATCAATAGATTATCATTTGAACCCCTGAATTCCCTTTACAAAACCTGAGAGCCAGTTTGGTGTAGTGGTTAAGTGTGCAGACTCTAATCTGGGAGAACCGGGTTTGATTCTCCACTCCTCCACTTGCACCTGCTAGATGACCTTGGACAAGCCATAGCTCTGTATCAGCTGTACCCTCAAGGACAGTTGTCTCAGAGCTCTCTCAGCCCCATCTACCTCACAGGGTGTCTGTTGTGCGGAGGGGAAGGGAAAGGAGTTTGTAAGTGGCTCTGAGATTCCCTTGGGTAGTGAAGGGCAGGGTATAAATCCAATCTCTTCTTCTTCTTCTTTGCTCTTTATTAATTGTTGGAAGGCCCCTCCCCCTCCCCACAATATCTATATCCAGGAAAGAATGTCAGTGCAGTAACTGAGGAGAGTTTGATAGAGAAGCATTTGCTCTCTTGCACATTGTGTATAATTTGGTCTGCTTTTCTTGAAGACATGCTTCTGGTCTGACTATGTCTTAGAAAACAAAAGAGAAAGGTTACAGAAAAATGGTGTTTCACTTCTTTATGGTATGTCTGCCTTCTTAATTTCTGGTAAGAAATCAGCATGATGGGAGGGAGGAGACAGCACACAGCCAGGCTGCTGGAAGATCAGTTACTTCTTTGAAATGATGTTCCTAATCCAGCTGTAGGCCAGGCCAACTCCGTCTTGAGAAATTCTTGGAGATGTGGGAGCAGTGCCTAGGAAAGCTCAGCAGGAAGCGATGTCACTGAGTTTGTCCTCAGAAGTTGCCATTTCCTCCAGGACTCAATATGCTGACTGGAAAGCATCTGTAATTCCAGGAAATCCCCAGGCCTCACTTTGAGGATCATAACCCTCTCAGGAGGGTTTGTTCAGGAGAGAAAGAATGTTCCTGAAATCTATTTAGAAAGATTTGTGATTAATATTCCTGAAAGTAGCAATAGAAAGCTATTCAAAACCGCCAGGTTTGAAAAATACATAATCATTATGAAATGTCTCCCACTTTGATTTCAATTTGAGTCCAGTGACACCTTTAAGACCAACAAAGTTTTATTCAGGGTATAAACTTTCGTGCACATGAACACTTCTTCAGATACAATGGAATGTGCACATGTACACACAAAAGTTATACCTTAAATAAAACTTTGTTGGTCTTAAAGGTGCCACTGGACTCCAACTTCATTCTGCTGCTTCAGACCAACACAGCTACCCATCTGAATCTACTCTAATTTCAGTCACTCTACTTTCCCTACAACGTATTACCAGCCTGCTCATTATCAGATTTAAAAATAGTATCGGGACTTGTTATTCTTTCTCATCCTCAGCATATCATCTCATTACAAGATATCCAGTTGGTAACATCAGATCAAATTAATTAAAAGAAGATTGTATCTCTTTTAAATATGACCTTAAAAGTAAGCATATTCTCTATTTATTTAAAGTGGAGAGTCATTGTTCGCTCTTGACAGCAGTGGTAATAAAGGGTTTTTATAGAACAGGGGCAGCTGGGCCATAATGTGCCAGACACAGAGCTGTTGTTTTAAAGCACTTCAGAGCTCTCATGTAACCACATACTTCAAATAATTAACTTATTGACTGCTTTATGGCTTCTCCTAAGCCATTAATGTCCAGTTCTTCTGTATGTATTTATACGAACAATTAAACTGTTTCCTATCCATGTGTTTGGCCAATCAGAGCTTTCTGTACATTTTCATAATACATTTTCAAGTGCAATTCAAATGTGTTTTAAAGGTAATGTTCAACTGTGGACAATAACAACCAACTCTTAAATGAAAAGGCTTTGGTTTAAGAAACCCATCAGGCTTTCTGGTTTACAATTTTTTCAGTAGTAATCAGGTGGGTAGCTGTGTTGGTTTCAAGCAATAGAACTTTGTTCAGTAGTTATAGTTCACCTTCTTCCATTGGGACTGAATGTGTGTGGATTCTGCAGCCATCTCTGTTGTAAAATAGTCACAATCTGAGAGAAGAGGGATATTTTCTTTAGAACCAGCTGGATGGATATATTTAATAATGTTTCACTTTTTAAACTCCCTATGGTTATTGACTGGGAGTCTTGTAGTTAAAGAAGACAATATTACTGTGTAACTATCTAATGCCAGATTCTCTTTGGAACACATTGATGGGTACATAAGTTCAAGACTTCAAGAGTACAGACAGCGGTATCAAGTTAACAACAGTACTGAATTTTGTTGCACTGACTTCTGATACCTTGGTAAAAGCAAGCCCTACCCAGTAACAGGGAAAAATCAGCAAGATAATCCTGTGAAGCCACTGAATTATTGTTATCCACCCTAGAGTTAAGACCATGAAAAGACCATGAAATGTGTTATGTATTGACCATGCGGTCGCCATGTGCTCTCTTCATTGCGACCGCATGGCCAGAGCACATGGCCAGAGCATGGCCAGAGCACATGGCCAAGAAACTACCTGAGCTTCAGCCAGGTAGAACAAAGGCCAGGTGGATTCAAACCGGCCACCAATCCTGTACCTAGGTTTCTCCCAGGGAACCTATGAAATGTAAATAGACTTCTAATAGCCTATCAGGCCAGTTGGGTGAGGTCAGGGGATTGTCCCTGACCAGCATAAAAGGAGGGCTTGGAGCCCTGGGTTGTATGCTTCATCCGGACCAGCAATAAAGATCTAGCTGTTTCACTATTCCATGGACTCCCGACTCCAATACCTATCAGTGGCGACGAAGGTGGGATCCCGATGAGCGACTCTCCAGCAGACCACAGCAGCACAGCGAGCTCCGTCCCGCCGGCCGCAGGCATCTCCGAGCTCCAGCGCTCCAACGCCTCGCCGCAAGCCGCTCTGAGCCCAATCCTCCGGCACTAGCCAGCGCCAAGCCTCAGCGCTCCCCGGCACCGCCGCAAGACACGAGGACATCGCTCAAACAGCCGCCGCCGCTCCTGCTCTGGTAAATATGGCAAACGCTCCGGGACCAATTACCCCTTTCAATACGTCTCGCCCCGAGACGTGGGAGTCCTGGCTCAAGACGCTGGGTTGTGCCTTTAAGATCCGCGGAATCACAGATGCGGACCTGAAGAGTGCCTGGCTCTTGAGTTCCGGAGGGGTGGAGGTCATGCGGGTGGCCCAGAACCTACTAGCCCCGCAAGACCCCACCGAGGTGTCTTACGACGTGCTCACCAAGACCCTCGGCGATTACTTCGCCCCGAAGCCATCAAAACTGGCCAGGCGCTGGGAGTTCATACAGCGCCAGCAGCAGCCGGGGGAGTCAGCTGCCACTTTCCTGGCTGAACTCCGTCGACTAGCCGTGGGCTGCGAATTCCGCCACATGGATGACCACGTGGAGACCGCCTTCATGGGAGGGGTCCGGGAAGCCAAGCTCCGCCGGCGCCTCATTGCAATGCCGGAGCCAACCTTGGAGAAGATGCTCGAAACTGCGGCAGCCTTCGAGACAACGCAAAAGGACAAGGCAGCCACCAAAGTCCACCAGGCGGCTCCTCCCGAACCCGACTCAAGCGAAGAAGAGGACGTCCACCGGATGCAACCACGCTCGAAGAAGGGTGAGCCCGGCGTCCCCAGGCCCAAGGGCCGGCGCCCAGCATCTGTCTCTGTTCCCTCTCCTGCTTCCCTCAACAGGCAGGCCCCAACGTGCGCCAGCTGTGGGGACCCCCACGACAGACGGACATGCCGCTTCCGTGATGCCATCTGCCGCGCCTGCGGGAAAGCAGGACATCTCGCCCGGGCCTGCCGCCTGAGGAACAGCCACCGTGCCCCAGCAGCGAACTTCGAAGAAGTGGGTAGTGTCGTTCCCACGGCCACGGTAATGAACTTGCCTCAGCCCATCCCGGGCGCAATTTCCGTGTCTCTCCGAATAGAGGGAGTTCCTTGCTCCATGGAACTGGACTCAGGGTCAGCATATTCAATTGTGTCCGCAGCTACGTTCCGCCGCCTCTGCCCGAAGGGGGCACGCTGGCTGCGGCTGCCGGCTGGGTTGGTCCTCCGGGACTTCCAGAAAAACCCAGTGGCTATTAAGGGGCTAGCCAGGGTCCGGGTCCAGTACCATGCCTTTAATGGCCTGCTGGACCTTCTCGTGGTGGAGCGCAATCTAACCAGTCTCCTAGGTCGCGCCTGGTTCAAGCCGCTCGGAGTGCAGTGGACCGGAATACACCGCATGGGCTCTACTGACTTCTCATCCATCTGCGAGGAATTTCCCGCCGTTTTCGATGGCTCATTGGGCTGCTACAAAGGACCCCCGGTTTCCTTCGACCTGGACCCGGCAGTCCGGCCCATCCGCGTGGCCGTCCGCCGGCCACCACTCGCCTTCCAGCCCAAAGTGGAGGCAGAGTTGGAAAAGCTCGTGGCACAAGGGGTGCTCGAGCCGGTCTCCCACGCCAAGTGGGAGACTCCCATTGTGACCCCCCTCAAAGCTAACGGGGAAGTCCGCATCTGCGCGGATTACAAATGTACAATTAATAAGGCATTACAGGACCACGCGTACCCGGTACCGGTGGTCAGCCATGTTCTGGCCTCCCTCGCGGGTGCCAAAATATTTGGAAAATTAGACTTGGCCCAAGCCTATCAGCAGCTTCCCGTAGACGAAGCAACGGCCGAGGCACAAACGATTGTGACTCACAAGGGAGCGTTCAAGGTAAAACGCCTCCAATTTGGGGTCAGCGTAGCACCTGGAATCTTTCAAAATCTAATGGATTCTCTCCTAAAAGATGTTCCAGGAGTGAAGCCGTTCTTCGACGACGTCCTCATCGCCGCCCCGGACGCCGACACGTTCGCAGCTCGCCTCCGGATGGTGCTGCAAAGGTTCCAGGACGCGGGTCTCAAGGTTCGAAAAGACAAGTGCACCCTGGGAGTCTCCTCGGTGACCTTCTTGGGGTTCCAAGTCACCGCAGACGGCATTCACCCTACAAAGGAGAAGGTAGTGGCAATTACAGGTGCACCCCGCCCGTCCTCAAAGGCGGAACTCCAGGCGTTCTTGGGACTTGTGAACTTCTACCACGCCTTCCTTCCGCACAAGGCGGCGGTCGCTGAACCCCTGCATCGTCTCCTGGACAAGGGAGCGGCTTGGGCCTGGGGTCCCAAGCATGATGCAGCCTTCCGGGCCGTCAAAGACTTATTAATTTCAAATGCGGTCTTAGCGCATTTCGATGAGAGGCTCCCTGTCATCCTGGCCTGCGACGCATCCCCCTACGGCGTTGGGGCGGTCTTGGGACACCGGCTACCCAACGGAAAGGAGGTACCAGTTGCCTACTACTCCAGGACCCTGTCGTCGGCAGAACGGAACTACGCCCAGATCGACAAGGAGGCCCTAGCAATCGTAGCTGGCGTCAGGAAATTTCACGACTATCTCTACGGACGGTCATTCACCGTGGCCACAGATCACAAGCCGCTGCTGGGTCTCCTTGCCCCCCACAGGCAAACCCCTCACATGCTGTCCCCGCGGGTCCTGCGGTGGTCAATTTTTTTGTCAGGCTACTCCTACGAATTGGTACATCGCCCGGGGAAGGCGATGGGTCATGCAGACGCCCTCAGCCGTCTTCCCCTCCCGTCCTGCGACCCTGATCCGGCTCCCGCTTTCCACGTCGCGCTCCTAGAGGATCTACCGGAGCGCCCCATACAGGTATCAGATGTGGCCCGTCGCACGCGGCGGGACCGCATCCTTTCCCGTGTCTCAGACTGGGTGGGAAGGGGGTGGCCGGAAAAACCGGGACCAGATTTTGCCGCTTTCACGGCACGCAGGCACGAACTATCGGCCCACAAGGGATGCCTGCTATGGGGATCTCGAGTGGTGATCCCCGGGCCCCTGCGGCCCCGAGTGCTAGAGGCCCTCCACGAGGCTCACCCGGGAATTGTGCGCATGAAAGCTCTGGCCCGGAGTTACGTATGGTGGCCAGGCCTGGACAAAGACATTGAGGGGCGGGTCCAGAAGTGTACCAAATGCCAGGAGTCACGGCCAGATCCGCCACACGCTCCTGTCCGATCCTGGGAATCTACTAACAAGCCCTGGTCCCGCCTGCACCTAGACTTCGCGGGACCGGTCCAGGGCCGGTTGTTTCTTATCGTTGTTGACAGCTACAGCAAGTGGCTTGAGGTAGTGCCGGTAGCTTCGACCTCCACCAATGCTGCCTTAAGAAGTCTCTGGCCGATCTTCGCGACACACGGAATGCCAGAAACTCTCGTGACCGACAACGGGACCGCCTTCACCTCCGGCGAGTTTCAACGGTTTGTGGAAGCCTGCGGTCTGCGCCACATCCGCTCCGCTCCGTTCCACCCCGCAACCAATGGCCAGGCCGAGCGCATGGTGAGGACAACGAAGGACGCGTTAAAGAAGATGGAGCATGGCGACTGGGAAGAGCAGCTGTACAAGTTCCTGTTCTGCCAACGGAACACACCCCATTCAGGGACCGGGCGCCGGCCAGCCGAACTTCTGATGGGAAGACGACTGGGAACCGTCTTGGACCGCCTACATCCCGACCGAGCAATCGAGGGGAACCCGACAATGGAGGACCGGCCAGCTGCCCGAGGATTTGCTCCCGAAGACCCCGTATACGCAAAGAACTTCGCGCGGGGTCCAACATGGCTCCCCGCGAGGATCGTCCGAGTCACAGGGCCTTATTCCTATGAGGTCCTTACGGAAGATGGCGTAGTCTGGAAACGGCACATTGACCAGATTCGACGCCGTACCCAGAACCACGATGATACCCAGGCCCCCGAACTCCCTGCACCAACAGACCGTGACATCGACACGACTCCAGAAGCAGCGCCAGACCCTGATCCAGAGACTGCGGAGATGCCGCTCCTGCCCGCGGACGAAGCAGTCGCACCATCCACACCTGAACAACCCCCGAGCAGACAGGCCCCGCCAGCAGAACAACTACCCACACCGCAACCTGCCGACACTAGCAACACGCCCCGCCTTACAACCCCCCGGCGCTCTGGACGTGAGTGCAGACGCCCGGACTATCTCAAAGACTATGTGTGCAGAGGGGTTCTGGACTATGGGGGGAGGGGTGTTATGTATTGACCATGCGGTCGCCATGTGCTCTCTTCATTGCGACCGCATGGCCAGAGCACATGGCCAGAGCATGGCCAGAGCACATGGCCAAGAAACTACCTGAGCTTCAGCCAGGTAGAACAAAGGCCAGGTGGATTCAAACCGGCCACCAATCCTGTACCTAGGTTTCTCCCAGGGAACCTATGAAATGTAAATAGACTTCTAATAGCCTATCAGGCCAGTTGGGTGAGGTCAGGGGATTGTCCCTGACCAGCATAAAAGGAGGGCTTGGAGCCCTGGGTTGTATGCTTCATCCGGACCAGCAATAAAGATCTAGCTGTTTCACTATTCCATGGACTCCCGACTCCAATACCTATCAAAATGCAATTTAGATGATAAACTGCTTTCATTTTAAATAAAAAATATCCTTGCACCAAATGATACAAAGTTTCTGTACATCTTTGACAACTTGTTCTCAAGGCCTCAAATGGCACTCCTAATGCAATGAATCCAGTGACCTTTTCAAAAAGCTGCCTGTGTTAGCCAATGGAGGGTCCCTCAGAGAGTGATAGGAAGTGAATAGTATGGTCACGAACATTTTGTGAAATCATATACATGTATTTTATCTATAATACTTTAATGCTGTTCAGTCTGAGGGTGTGTCCATTGATCTGAGATGAGGAAACCACTCAGGTGAATAATAACTTCAGTGGCAGCTGGGTTTTCCTAACATCTTCATTTATTGCATGAATGCCTCTTTCTATTAAACTTTCCTATCTTCACTTCTCACAAAGCACTGGATATCATATACCACCTTTGGGTTAGTGCTTTGGAGGCTAACTTCAGATAGTTCTCATCAGCCAATATGAATGGACTCAATTCCCATCTGGGCTTCAGAAGCAAGAAAATAGTAACACTTCTCATGTTTGGCATCCCTATCAAACGCGGGTGGCAAAATGATACATTTGTGTATGTGTGTGTGTCTGTATATACAATTCTTTCTCAATGAATTCAGGAAATACCAAATAATTTTATAAGGAATATACATATACAGGAAGTTGCACTGTAGTGCAGGCTACTACTGTGTACTCAACACGTATTGGTCTGCAAGTAATTCAGGGGAATTTCACACTACACCTTTAAAAAACATTACTGAACCAGCTTGGAATAAACCGGTACAGTGACAGCCATTTCAGACAGCCCTTCCCCTACTGTTTTGGAGCCGTCTTCGAAGCGGTTTGCCATTTCAACTGCCGCTTTCTTTTCAAGCCTCTTTTCAACACACACACATGGCGTTTTAAGACTTAGCCTGGATCTCTCTCTCTCTTTCACACACACACACACACACACACACAGAGACAGCATTTTAAGACTCAGCCTGGATCTCTCTCTCGCTCTCTCTCACCCCCCCCCCCATATTTTAAGACTCAGCCTGGATTGGCTCTTTAAAAAAATTCATGGAGATCACCCGTATGGGCGAAAAGACGCGTGAAAACACTTGTCCTTGGAGGAAGTGCTTTGGGGGCATTTCACACAGCACCCTGTAGTGCTTCAGGGCCGGTACAAGAACTGAAGAACGCTTGGGAGGAGTTTTCAAGGTAAACCGGCTCAGGAATGCTCCCCCAACGGGAGAGGCACATTTCTGTGTGAAAGGGCCAATATGTTCCATTAGGGAACCGGTACTAATACGGTTCTGTGTGAAATGCCTGACAGAAACTGTTACTGAAGAGTTCCTGAAACAGAACATATTGGCTGTGTGAAATTCCTCACAGTGTTGGTCTGCACATAGTCCATTTTGTCAGGATTGTTAGCCCTCTTCCATCCCTAAACTGTTTTCAGTTACCTGTCCACAGTTTCCACAGCTCCCCTGGTATCTGCTGGAAGCAGGATGTGAAATTGAGAGTCAACTGCATATTGGTATTAACTCAGTTTAAATCTCCATATGACCTCTCCCAGTGGCTTTAAGTAGATAGTGAAAAGCATGGGGGACAAGATAGAAACTTATGAGGACCTGTATGCCAGAGGCCAAGGAGCGGAGCAGCAGCCCCCCAGCAACACACTCTGAAACCTACCTTCAAGATAGGGTCGAAATCATTGCACAACAGTGCTTCCTAGTCCTAACCACAAAAGGCTGTCCAGAAGGATGCCATAGGAGAAATGGAACCAAAGCCACCAAGATATCCAGAAGAATTAACAGATTTACTCTCCTATCCATCACCCAATATAGATAGAATTGGAAGGGACCTCCAGGGTCATCTAGTCCAACCCCCTGTACATTGCAGGAAATCACAAATACCTCCCCCTCCACACTCACAGTGATCGCTGTTCCATGCCCAGAAGCTGACCCAAAGTCTCCAGGATCCATGGCCAAACCAGCCAGGAGGAAAGTTGCTTCCTGACCCCAAAGTGACAATCAGCATTTCCCTGGGCATGTAAGAAAGGGCCACAAGAACTAAGCACTGAGGCAACCCTTCCTGTCCTTCCTCTCATGATCTGCATAAGTTCACAGAATCTACATTGCTGTCAGATGGCCATCTAGCCTCTGTTTGAAAACCTCCAGAGAAGGAGGAAGCCTCCCGAGGAACCCCGTTCCACTGAGGAACCACTCAAACTGTCAGAAAGTTCTTCCTAATTTTTAGCCGAAAACTCTTCTGATTTAATTTCAACCTGTTCGTTCTGGTCCAAACTTCTGGGACAATAGAAAACAACTCTGTATCATCCTCTATATGACAGCCCTTCAAGTACTTGAAGGTAGTCATCATATCACCTCTTAGTCGTCTCCGGGCTAAACATACCCAGCTCCTTCAGCCTTTTCTCATAGGACTTGGTCTCCAGACCCCTCACCATCTTCATTGCTCTCCTCTGGACACATTCCAGCTTGTTTATATCCTTCTTAAATTGTGGCGCCCAAAACTGAACACAATACTCTAGGTGAGGTCTAACCAGATCATACTTCACGTGATCTGGACACTATACTTCCATTGATACAGCCCAAAATCACATTTGCCTTTTTAGCAGCCACATCACACTTCTGACTCATGTTCAGTGTATGGTCTACTAAGACCCTAGATCCTTTTCACACATACTACTGCCAAAACAAGTGTCTCCCAACCTGTAATTATGCATTTGATTTTTTCTACTTAAATGCAGAACTTTACATTTTTCCCCATTGAAATGTATTAAAATTCTTTTAGCTCAGTTTCCCAACCTGTCAAGATCATCCTGTATCCTGACTCTGTCTTCTACCATATTTGCTACCCCTCCCAATTTAGTATTATCTGCAAATTTAACAAGCATTCCCTCTATGCCTTCATCCAATCATTGATAAAGATGTTGAACAAAACAGGTCCCAGGACAGATCCTTAAGGCACGCCACTCCTCTCCAAGATGAGGAACCATTCACAAGCACTCTTTGGGTGCGATCTGTCAACCAGTTACAGATCCACACTACATTTTTCCAATTTTTCAACAAGTATATTACGTGGAACCTTATCAAAAGCCTTACTGAAATTAAGATAAACTATGTCTACAACATTCCCATAATCCAGGAAGGTAGTAACTTTCTCAAAAAAAAAGATATAAGGTTAGTCTGACAAAATTTGTTTTTGAGAAACCCATGGCGGTTCTTAGTAATCACAGCCACCCTTTCTAAATGCTCAAGGATTGTCTGATTATTTGTTCTAAAACTTTCCCAGGTATAGATGTCAAGCTGACAGGTTGGTAGTTACCCGAATCCTCCTTTTCCCCCTTCTTAAAGATGGGTACAACACTTGCCCACCTCTAATCTTCTGGCACCTGTTCTCCAAGAATTCTCAAAAATAATGGACAGAGGCTCAGAAATTACATCCACAAGTTCTCTTAGTACCCTTGGATCTAACTCATTTGGCCCTGAGGACTTAGTTTCATTTAAAGAAACTAGGTGTTTATGTACTACCCCATGTCAATCCTAGGCTGCAACTCCCTTCCTTCATCATGTGTTCTGTTTTTGCCTTGTTGAGCACCATTTCCCTTGCAAGAGAAGACTGAGGAAAAGTAGGAATTGAGCAGTTCTGCCCTCTCTTCAGCACCTGTTACAATTTCACTTTCTTGTCCCTGCAATGGGCCTACCATGTCCATGCTGTTTTTCTTACTTTGAACATAAGAAAAGAACCCTTTTTTGTTGTTTTTAGTGTCTCTCAGTAGCCTAAGCTCATACTGAGCTTTAACTTTCCTAACTCTCTCTATACAAGCACAGGTAATTTGTTAATATTCATCCTTGGTTATAAGGCCCTCCTTCCACTTTCTGAATGAGTCTTTTTTTATTTCTCAAGTCTTTAGAAAGCTGTTTATGAAGCCACCTTGGCTTCTTTAGGCTCCTCTCATTTTTCCTTCTCATAGGAATTGTTTGTGATTGTGCCTTCAGTTTTTCACTTTTCAGAAACTCCCATCCCTCTTGAACTCCCTTCTCCTTAAGTATTTCTGACCATGGGATTCTACCCAGCATAACTTTTAAGTCTGTCAAAATTTCCTTTCCTGAAGTCCAACCTATATGTCTTACTATGTACAGCTTTTACCTTCCAAAATTACATGGTCACTATTACCCAGGGTGCCCACTACTTTCACCTGTTCAACCAGTTCTTCCCTGTTGATAAGAATCAAGTCCAAGATAGCAGATCCTCGTTTCCCTCTCCACTTTCTGGACAATGAAGTTGTCAGCAAGACAACTCAGGAATTTATTGAACCTTTCACTTTTAGCAGAGTTGGACTTCCAACAGATATCTGGGTAATTGAAATCTCCCATGACCACCATATCCCGTCTCTTTGAGAACTTTGTAATCTGTTCTAGGAGTGTCTCATTCAAATCCTCTGCCTGGCTTGGTGGTCTATAGCAGACCCCCACCATGATATCAGAATTATTTCTTACTTCTTTTTTTTTACCCAGGGACTCTCTCAACCGGACTTTCATGCTCAGATTCACGTACTTCCTCACAAGTATATACCTCCTTTACATATAATGCAACTACTCAACCCTTTCTTATTTGTCTTTCCCTTTTAAATAAGTTATACCCCTCAGTCCTAATATTCCAATTGTGAGCGTCATCCCACCAAGTTTCAGTAATGCCTATTAGGTCATAGTCCCCTTCCTGTATTAGGACTTCAAGTTCCTTCTGCTTGTTTCCCATACTTTGTGCATTAGTATAGAGACATCAGAATCCATGCTTTATGCACCCCAAATTTTTGTTTCTGTATTTACATGTGAGTTAAAGTTATCTAGCATATGTGACACTCCCTGCAAAACTTTAGAGTTCTTATCTTCAGTTATTGGCTTTGCATTTTTGTCTCGCTCCCCCACATGATTTAGTATAAAGCTCTCCTTATTAGGTTTGAAAGGCTATCTCGAAACAAATGTTTTCCTATCCTCATCTCCTGATAGAGGAGCTTCATCTCCAAAGTGTAAGCCATGGCCCAAAAATCCAAACCTTTCCTGATGACACCATCTATGTAGCCAATCATAGATCTGTAATATTCTCCTTTCCCTTCCTAAGCCATAGTCTTTGACAGGAAGAACTGACAAGAATACAACCTGCATTCCCAATTCCTTCACCTTTTCACCCAGAGCCACATAGTCTCTTTTAATGCATTATGGGCTGTGCCGGGCTGTATCATTTGTTCTCACATGGATGAGCAAGAAGGGATAATAATCCCCGGGCTTGATGAGTCTTCCTACCCTTTCCTTCACATCCTGGATGTGTGCACCCGGTAGACAGCTTACCTCTCGAAATGACAAGTCTGGTCAGTACACTAGCTTCTACCCCTCTCAGTAGGGAATCCCCAATTACCAACACACACCTTCTCCTATATTAGTGAGCAGAGACTTGAGTCCTCTCAGCCATAGGGGTCTGAGAAATTTTCTTCAAGCTTTGTGGAGGCTGGTGGTGGAGCCATTGTTCCAGTGGTTCAGAATCAATATCTGTAGGGAGATCTGGGAACTGATTGCTTAGATCCTCCACCAGGGCAACCAAGGCCATTTCAGTCCCATGACCCAGCTTGAAAGTAGACTGGAACAGATTCAGACAATTCATTCAGGAATCCCCAGCCATCACTCATTCAGTGACCTCACTCAAGAATGATAAATTTGAGATGGGATGTAAATTATTCAATTCTCCTAGGCCTAGAGTTGATTTCTTCAGGATGGGATGAAACAGTGCTTTCTTCAAGACTGGGCAACCATTCATTGTCTCAAGGAAGCATTTACTGTGTGTCCCAGACCCAGTCCATCAGCTCCCCCACCCCCCCACAGATTTAAGCAGCCAGAAGGAGCAAGGGTCATACAAGCAGGTGGCAAGTCTCAATCTTTCAAGACTCCTATCCACAGATTGGACAAGCTGAAAGGTATCCCACACAACTAGACAAATCAGCACCCTGGGACCATCCAATCCTGTCACTGCTAATGCAAAATCAAAGTCAGAGTTGATATGAGAGATTTTATCTCCAAAGTGTTTAAGAGTCCAACTCCTTCTTTAGGGGATGGAACCCACTGGGTTCCTGACCATCCAGAAGAGTTCTGCAGGGTTACACTGTGTAGATGCACTGGTGGTGGAGAAATATTATTTCTTCACCACATGGCCATGGAGTAGGCTTTAAATGAGCTGTAGCCTGTGCCTTGTTGGATTCATCCTATGTCTTTATCCACTGTTGCTCTATCCATTTTCCTTGTCACCTTCCCTAACTCCTCAGTAAACTAAGGGGCTGGCTGGCTGATCAGACCTGAGAGAGGGTACCTAGGAGTGATTGTGTCAATTTCCCAGGGTATTTCCCCATTTCAGATTTCAACCAGTGCTTATTTATTTATAATTTATATGTATAGACTGCCCTCCCCTGAATACACAAGGCTCAGGGTGGTGAACAACAACAATAATAAAACATAATTGATGATAAAAATCTACATAATACATAATTAAAACATTCCCAGATGGTGTCAACACTTCATATTTCAAAATATGTCACTCCCTCACAGGGGAGATAGAGAAGAAGCAGGAAGGGGGGCAGTGCCAGAAAGATGATACTCATCACTGACCTCAGCCAAAACCCTGGCAGAACATGTCTGCCTTGCATGCCCTGAGAAACTGCATTAGGTCCCACAGGGCTCAGGTGTTATGTGTCAGAGAGTTCCACCAGGTGGGGGACAGGGCTGAAAAAGCCCTGGACCTGGTTGAGGACAGCTGGATGTCCTTTGAGCTGAGGATCACCAGTAGATAGAAGAGAAGAAGAAGAGAAGAGGAGGTTGGATTTATACCCCACTTTTCACTACCCAAAGGAGTCTCAGAGTGGCTTACAATCCCTTTCCCTTCCCCTCCACACAACATACACCCTGTGAGGTAGGTGGGGCTGAGAGAGTTCTTTTGAGAACTGCTCCTGAGAGAACAGCTCTGTGAGAACTTATGACTTACCCAAGGTCACACCAGCAGCTGCATGTGGAGGAAACCCAGTTTTCACAGATTAGAGTCCACACTCTTAACCACTACTCCAAATAATTGTTCTCCTCAGAGTGTAACCTTCTTTGGGGGACATAGCAGAAGAGGCAGTCCTGAAGATACACAGGTCCCTGACCACTTAAGGCTTTAAAGGCCAAGACCTTGAACCTGACTTGGTACTGCACTGGAAGCCAGTTCAGCTGATGTGGCACAGGTTAAATATGTTCTGTCCTTGATGAGTAAGGAGTTGGTACCCCAACCCTCAATCCCCCCCAGACACAAAACCTCCATCTTAGTTAGATTTAGTCTCAGCCAGTTCTTTTTCAACCATCCCACCACAGCCTCCAACCCCTCAGCCAGATTTTGTAGGGTGGTGTCCAGACTGCCACTCATCAGCAAATACAGCTGGGTGTCATCAGTGTACTGGTTACACCCTAGCCTGAAACTCTGCATCAGCTGGGCAAGGGGGTGCATATAGATGTTAAATAACATTGAACAGAGAGGACTGCCCCCTGAGGGACCCCACATATTAAGGGATATCTAGTTGACTCCCTCTCTCCTAGTGCTACCCTCTGTCCCCAACCCTGGAGGAACAAGGTAAGCTACTTCATGACTACTCCATCAGTCATGGAGTCTGATGGACTACTCCATCAGAACAAGGTAAGCTACTCCATGAACTCCTACATCAGAGAGGCAGTGGGTCAAAAGATTGTGGTCAACTGCACTGAATACTGTGGTAAGATCAAACAATAACAGCAGTGCCAACTCGCCTCAATGCAGCTGTCTGTGGAGGTTGTCTGTGAGGGTGACCAGTGCCATTTCCATCCCATGGCCATGGTGGAAACTGGGAATGAGTCCAGTGCTGATGCGTCATCCAGGAAACTCTAGAGCTGCTTGGCTATTGCTCTCAATTACCTTACCCAGAAACAAAAGATTCAGGACTGAGAGGTAATTGGAAGGATCTGTAGGATCCAAAGATTGTATTTTAAAAAGTGGTGTCTAGGGACGGATTGATAATGTCTACCACGGGGACAGATTGAAAATGTCTACCATGGGGCCCTGTATTCCCTCATCACTGGCTTTTGCCAGCCATGAGGAACATGGGTCTAGGAGCCATGGGGTTGGCCTAACAGTGCCCAAGAGAGGAGCACTGACCATATCAGCAGGAAAATCCCTTAACACCTTCTGAAAATCTGTCTGATCCATCAGGTTATGGGGCTGGATCATCTTAACTGATCCTCCACCCCTGTGAAGTCTTGATAACCCTGTAAGTCTAAACCCAAGCAAGTAGTGATCTGTCCATGACAAAGTGACCATCTTCCATCCATCCATTTTCAAATCATCTTGTTTCTGCTCAGACCAGACTAGATCAAGAGTGTGAACTGCACAGTACATGGGTGCCATTATTAACTAAAACAGGCTGATGGTTGCCATGGAAATGATGAAATCCTGAGTCACTCCCAAAAAGGCACCCTGAAAACAACCAGCCTAAGAGTCCCTTCCACACCACCTCAGATACCACCTCCACAGCTCAGGCAGATAGATGGTTGGGCAGCGGTGTGGATGGTACACAAATAGAATCCCTGTCCTGTTGCACACTCTTAGCACTAAATACACATTTTCAAAACTGGTGAAGTCCTGGACAAGGCATCAAACCAGGGGGATAGAAACCCAACAGGCTACAGTAACACTACCTCCCTGCCTGCCAGGCCTTTGCTGAGGCATTACTGAGTACAACAAGGGGCATAGTTGGGAGACAATAACTCCTTTCCCCGTCTCCAGCCAGGTCTCAGTGATACATACCAGGTCAGCCCTCCCTGCCAAAATTAAATCCTGGATGGCTCCTTTTTTGCCTATACTTGACCTCACATTTAAAAACAAGGTGTTTTACTACCCTCTTTCCCTACCTCATGCCCCATTCTTCTCCCCCAAAACAACCCCAACCAGCAGGTGACACAGGCTGAACAACCACACATTAACACTATAGGTCAGATCCCAGCTTTCATCTGGATCTGAACAGGATAAAAGTCAAGGGGCGAGCTCCCATCTGGTTCTGGACAAGACAGAAACAGAAAGATAACAGGCTTTCACTAGATATAAGACAGTCAAATGAATGTGTATCCCCACCATCCCATCTGTACAAAAATGGGAACTCAGGCTTAGTTGTCTTCAGAAGTCGTTCTAGTGCCATTACAATAAAAATGAATATTTTGGAAGGTCTACTGCCCAGCTTGTATAATATCTTGTGTATATTCAGAGAAAGGTAAAAATGTTCATTTTGTATTTTTCAATTACTCCTTTAAATGTAAGATTGCATCACTTTCCAACACCTTTTTTCTTGATGGCCTTGATAATATCATGAACTCTTCCTTGCTTCGATTGGTTTCAGTAGGTTGTCAGCTCATTGTCAGGGTGGACATCTGGAGATATGCAAGCAGCCAAGTGTAAACCTGAACCTCTATGGCATGTACTGCTTCATTATTACTTTTGGTCTTTTAATCAGTCTAGGTCTAGTGCATGTATAACCAGCTAAAACCTCTCTTTTTTGGTGATCTCAGTTCTTTATTTTCTCCATATAAAAGCAATATCCACAGATGACTTTGATATTAGCCCTGTGCAGATAACATTGTAAGCAGAATAAACACATGGTACAGCTTCAGGATTACTTTCACTGACCCTTTTTCCAATTGCTAAATATTTATGTCAATTTCTGCACAGAACCTACATGTGTGCAACTTGCACATGCATAGGCTCTGTACAGAATATGTAAAAACAGGGGTTGGGGTAGGGGGCATAAAGTTGATGTCGCTATGTATTCATTCAGCCTGCATTGTTATTTTATACAACTCTTGAAGAATGTTCATGAGGGAAAATGGAAATAATGTTAATTGCTTTTCTTGCCAATGAATTTAAAGGCCTTTTGACAGAATGGCGGAGAAATATTTAGATCCATTTTATATCTCCTAATGTGTTGTATTTTGTGCTTGATAGTAAAGCACACTAGTGCATAATGATGTGTGTTTGGATGTATCCAAATTATATTCAGGTGTCCAGATGGTATTTGGGATTTTCTGGGATATGTAAATAGGCGCCAAAAATCCCAGAAATATTCAGGAGTAACCAGGAATATCAGGAACCGGCATTTTAAGGCTCCTAATACTGTTTTTTTTTCCTTTAATGCTGCTGTGAGTCTGTATCAGTGTCTTCTTGCCAGAGTTTAGCATCAACGAGATAGGTTGGTTTGGATTGGATTCTGTACTTTGAAATTGGTTCTGTTGGTCTTACAAGTTGAAACATTATGTTTTTTGCATGGGTTTGCACTGGATTTCAGATTTGACATTGGCTTGGATTTGCTGATTTGACATTTGTTGGGCTTGCATCAGCATTCCTTGTTAAATCAGTTTTGCTTGGATTCTCTAGAATGACACTGGCTTGGATTTTCTGATTTGGCATTTGTTGTGTTAGGCTTGCCACAATGACCCATGCATCTGCTAAGATTCCCCATGTCTGCATTAGTTATTTGAGCTTGTTGGTTCTGTTTGTATTGGGAGGCTTTTGGTCACCGGTTGCTTTGTTTGCTCTTGTGTATTTGGTTATTGATTTCTTTTACCATATGTACTCCCTTTCACATGTATCCTTAGACACGTATGAACTCTCTAACTTGGATTCAGGACACTCATTCAGAACCACCCCAATTTGTGGGAATTAAGGTCAGTATGAGGTGAAATCTCTTCTTGGCTAGCTTGGAAAACTGACACACTGCCAATTAGGAAAGAGAAGAACATGCGGTTTAGGGATCTTTACGTGGATGATGTGCAAGCAAGCTCACAGTGCCTCTAATAGTCTTCTAGTAACCATAAAACAACCAGATCATCTTCAAAGAAAAGTTTAGAATTTATTGCAGGAAATATAAAGCTACAGGAACTGGAAAGGTACTCATGTATAAAGACAGTGAAGGATGTGCATGTGAAGAGTTACATGAAAGGAAAGAAAGAGAAATCAGTCGAGAGCCAAGCCTCTGCCTGAGTGGGAATTCTGTACCAGATAATGGCCATGAGGATGAGTGGGGGAGAGAGGGATTCAAAGAAGGGGAAAGGAGAGTGTGACTGTTGTGTACTAATGGCATCCGTGCACGCAGTCGGAGATCCTGCACATGGTTGGGCTAATACTGGAGCTTTGCTTCGGTAGACAATAACCCATGCAGATCCTAATTTGGACCAATCATCCACTCAGGATTCATAAAGGGACCTATGGTCAAAGGTGCAATGTAAATGACCCTATCATGGGGATTGGGTGAGGCCAGGGGCGTGGTTTAGACTGGCATTTAAGCAGACCCCCGAGCCCAGATCAGCAGTCTTGTTTTGAACCATCTAATAAACTTATGAGCTGGTTTCACTTCAACATGTCTCTGAACCCAGTACTTTATAGTGACAGACTGCACTTTTAAAATCTTAATAGCTGAATGTCTGTAAAGGGTTAATTCTTCACAGAAACAGAAAACCTGGAGTGACACATTGCTCCAAGCAATCTGATCTGACTTTAAAGATGAATATTGAGGAGGAGAATTCATTTGGAATTCAGCCCTGACTCAGAGCAGTTTAACACAGACAGGAGAGCTGCGGAAAGTTGGCAATGATAAGTAGGTAGTTAGACAGAGACTCCCATTTGAGCCAAGGAAAGAGGATAGATCTTCAGAGAGAAGGAATTTCCCTATACAGTTTAAACATGGTGATAGCTCTGAAGAGTACAGAGCTCTCTGGTGTGGTTAAAAACTGCCTTTAGTGAACTTAAGAGTCAGTTAAAAACTCAAGATAAGTACTGGTGTTTCAAGAAAAAAGGTTTTGGTAATGGAAAGAGTGTACCAGCCTTCTGGAAACCAAAAAAATCAGAGAATATTCAAAGAAAGTATCCTGAAGTGTTTGGGGAAAACACTGGAACAAAAGCCACTGTGAAAAGCTTAAGAAACTCTCATTAGTCTGAGACATAAGAATTAAATTATAGTTTATTTATTATAGTTTATCTATATAGAGTTACCTCAGAAATTTTACCACTGGTTCCATCTGACCTTATGTTGAATAAAATATTTTGTTAATATGGAATACTAGGACTAAGGCCCGTTGTGGATATAAATACAATGGGCTCTAGAAAGAGGCTCTGGGAGAGTGCCAAGGCCTTGGGCACTCAGCATCAAATTTGCTGTGGCAACCTCAGCAGGGTATAATGACACAGAGTCCACCATTTTCTCCAGGGGAACTGATCTCTGCTACCTGAAGAGCAGTTGTAATTCTGAGTGATCTCCAGTATGCACCTGTAGATTGGCAACAGTGTTTCCCCAAGAAGGAATAGCTGGTTTGCCATGCTTTGAAGCCCTGACTGCCTCATCACATTGGCTGTCTGGGGGGAGGGCATCTCAGCAAGGTATAAGGTCACAGAGTCCACCGTTTTCTCCAGGGGAACTGATCAATGCCATCTGGAGAGCAGTTGTAATTCTGAGTGATCTCCAGCCTCACCTGGAGATTGGCAACAGTGGTTCCCCAAGAGGGAATAGCTGGTTTGGAGGGCAGAGTCTATGAAATTGTACCTGTTTGAGGCCCCACTCCTCCTCAAACTTCACCCTTTCCAGGCTCCATCCCTCATATCTCCAGGAATTCCTCACCTGGAGTTGGCAACTCATTCTCCTTCCCAGCCAAGCATCAACCTACCTCACTCTTCAGCTTTCCATCTCTCTTCCCCACCTGCAGCCTCTACCATGCTCTGAAGCCCTGATTGCCTCTTTTCCCGCACTTTTTGGCCTTGGAGCAGCTGGGAATTGTGGGCCAGCAGATGAGGAAGCCCCATTCAACCCAGTGAGTGATATCCCTGCAGGCCCCTCTCTGGAACTACAGCTCAATTGAACCTTATGGGGGAAGCCGCTCTGAGTCTGCCTTTGGGTGGAGAGAGCGGGATATAAGTTTAATAAATAAATAAATAAACATTTTAAACAAACCACCACAGACAGCAGCCGTCTTACAAACACAGGTAACTGCCATTTCGTTACACCTACCAACAGCCACTGACAGAATAGTTGGTCCCACTCAGGAGGCAAGCAGGAGAAGCATCTTCATCAAGAAAGAAAGCCATCTGCCAGAAATTCTGACAGGGCACAGTGGCTGAAGGAGTGGCTGGGGACGAGGAGCAGACCCAGCATCCAGCCAATAGCACGCAAGGAATCACAGCCAGTGGATAGGGACAGCTTCTGAGTGACACATCAGGGAGCCAACTGATTTTGGAGTGTGTGGAATGTTCTGGAGAGTGCCACTGCCAAATCAGGATTATTTGAGCCCCCTTGCAGGGAGGGCAGGGTAAAAATGTGAAAAATAAATAAATAAATAAATAAATAATATTATATATGGAATATAAAAATTTCTCAAGTGCCATTAAGCCATATAAGTTAAAGGGGGGCTCCCCATTACTTCCCTCAGGTTCCTGGGCTGAGCAGATAGCCAAAATATTATACTGTGACAGGGCGGGACAGCCAGAATTCTTCAGGAAAGAAGAAAACAGATAACTAAAGTGGCTCAGTCACAAAAGAGAAAGAAAAACAGAGGGAAAATTTTGCCTCTAAGGGAGGGAAGTGGACTGGGGCATCATAGAGATATTTTAAGAGAAAAGGAGTTCCCCTGTCCTCAGTCTACTGAGCTTGGTAGAACATGTTGCCTGTTTAGATGACCCAGAGATTCCATGTAGGTGAATTTGGACAGAGCTTCCAAAGGAAATAATAATAAGATTTGCTAGTTCCAAAACAGAAGAGTGGAACAAGCAGTCTCTGAGCCAGGAGAGGAGTGAGGCTGCACAGTTTTGGCTGGCAGAACAGTTATAGTTATTGGCACCAGGACAAAAGAATATCAAAGAAACAATTGTAAAGTCCAGGAATTCAGGGTTAGTCCATGATGAGAATCTGTAGGTTCCTGACTTTGAATTGATTGGGCTTCCCAGAAAGGTAACAAAAGGTGATTGCATCAAGGCAGAGCAGACAAATGGGCTGGCAGGGTGGAGGCTTCAACTATGCTTGTGGCCGGTTCGTAGGAGATATTCATACAAGGTCAGTAAAAGCAATCAAGCCCACCTAACTGCTTGACAGTATAAGACTTTTTTTAACTCTTGTTCTTGCTGCTGAAATTACATGGCTAGATCCAGGTGGGTGCAAGTCCCTGTGGTGATGGTTAGGCATGTGAATGTCCCTTGAGTGAGTTGGTCTCCTGCCCCAAATTTCATCCACTCATTAGCATAGCTGAGATCTTTGACCTTACCTTCTCCAAAGCACAGCATTGCTAGCTCCTAAAATGGCTGCCAAAGTGAATTTAGCCAAGATGGACTCAGAGCAGGCATTACACATCTGAGAAGGGGGTCCCTGGTAATATTATCCTGGAAAAAGCATTATTATTTTTTTACCCCATAGGAAAAAAATGGAAAATCCTCTCAGAACAGGACTGCTCCTGACTTCCGGAAGAGACGCGCTCAATGGCAGATGCCTCCCTCCACTCATGCGGAAGAGGCGATCCGCACCCAGCGGGGTGAAGGGGCTTCGGATAGGTGCCAAACCCCCAGAGACCCTAGTGAAGGGGCTCTGCCTGGGGTGGCACGAGGGGGAGCCTCTCCTGACGGTGGTGACTGCAGGATCGAGGCCCCCTTCATCACCCCCGTAGGTTCCCCTGCCGAGGAAGCCTTTGGGCTGCGTAAGCGTGACCGAGAAGCAGCAGAAAATGCCTGGCGGAGAAACAGCTAACCCTCCTGATACGCAATGGTGAAAACCGTGAGTCTCAAACAAAGACTGTAAATAAAGCGGCTGGGACGGAATGGGTGGATAGCATTCCCCCCCTTCCCTTAACGAAGCGTACCGAGACTTTCCCATGGTGTTACTGCAGTACCAGAAGCATTCTGGAAATGCTAGAGGGCTGGATCGCATGCATGAAGAAAAAAATCTTTTAAACGACATTAGTGCGACTAAGATAGCTTTCTCTACGGTCCGTCTTATCTAACTGTAAACAAAAGCAAAACAGCAACAATGACAGGGAGACAAAGACCCTCCCCTAAACCAGGAAGCGGTGTTCCGAGTTCAAAGGGCAATACCGCAGAGATGAGCTCAATGCTCTCAGCGTTGCTGCGACCCCTGGTGGATCAGATGACTACTCTCAACGCTAAAATGGACTCAATACAGAAAGAAATGAAAGAGTCTGGCAAACGAACAGAAAAGCTGCAACAGGATCTCTTGGAAGTTAAAGTGACTACAAGTAAGCACGACTCAAGACTACAAAAAATCGAGAAAGAAAAGGCTTTCCAATGTGATAATGTCTTGAAACTTCAGATGGAACGCTCAAGCTATTTCCTGAGACTTCAGAATGTTCCTGAGAAAAAAGGGGAGGATCTTAAAAAGCTAGTGAGTGAGGCTTTAGCACCAGTGGCAGGTTTGAAAGCTGAAGAAATATTAAGCAATATGGATTTGGTCTATAGGACCTATCCAGAATTTGTTAAAAAGAAAAACCTGCCAGGTGAAATTATGATAAGATTCTCCAAAAGATCAACAAGGAATGTGGTTTTAAAAGCCACAAACAGAACAACGCTGAAGATTCAGGAGGAGGAGATCAAGGTCTTAAAGGACATTCCATTTGAAATAAGAAAAAGAAGAAAAGCCTATAGAAGTTTGACTACTTGGCTTCAGTCTGAGTCAATTGTATATCGGTGGAATACTCCAGAGGGACTGTTTTTCAGCTATAAAGGCAAGAACTATAAGATTGACTCTGTTGAACAAGCGAAAACCTTCTTGGAAAAAAGCAAGAATAAGAAAAAGGAGGGAGATTCAGACGATTTGCTAGCATCGCAGGAAAGTATGTACGGTTTTGATGGCTCAGAAAGCGAAGAAGACGTGTCGGACTCGGAAAAGGGAGCTGCTGCTCCCAAATCCAGTAAAGAGACTAAAAAGGCAAGAAGGGGACCGAAGAAGAAATAAGTTTTACATTGTTGTTAAATGTTTGCACACTATATGAGAATGTAAATGGAAATAATAAGCGTTCTTCAATGCTATGTGTACCAACCAATCAGTTTTGTATTTTATAGAAGCAGCATCATGACTAATCAGTTAAACCAAGAGTACTTTTGTTTTTCAAGTTTATTAATTTGTTAAAGATGAATATTTTACACAGCATTTTCTGTATGAGGTAATTTAGCTTAGAAATTATCGTTGTAGTTGTAGTTATAGTTGTAAAATCAATAAAAACTTAAAAAAAAAAAAAACAGGACTGCTCCTTTAAATCCGGTTTTCAAAAATCTTGGGAGAAAGATCTTCAAATGGAACTCTCAGAGGATCAATGGATCTTGTGTTGGAACTCCTCAAAGAGACTCAGCAAAATCTTTAGCATCCATTTACAGTGGTTCAAAACAACCACACGTTGGTACTATACACCAGACCGTTTGCATAAGATTAATTCTAGTCACAGCAACCTATGCTGAAAACAATGCGGACAGGTGGGGAGTTTTATACAGTGCTGGTGGGCCTGTCCTTCCATTAGCAATTTCTGGAGCTCATTTTAGCAGAAATATCAGCTATCACAACTCACAACTGATTCCTTTCTCATCAGTAGTAGCACTTCTTCAGATACATGACCCATCACACTCTCAAGATAGACTAACTGACCTGACATTATTTCTATTAGCCACAGCACGACTCTCCATTGCAATGTCCTGGAAATCTGCTTTCCCCCCAACACTGTCCATTTGGAGAGACAAAGTATGGGATCAATTTATCTTGTGCAAAATCACAGACTGGGTACATAATCAACAATATGGTAATTCTAAAACGTACTCCAAGTTTGTTACTACTTGGTTCCCATGGTTGCAGTACATGACGGAAAAAGAATTGCTTCCTGAAAACATGACATATACATCATTACTTCATTTTTGAATTTATCTTTTGGAAACTAACACACTAATTCTTCTTATCCAGATTCAAAAACAAAGGTTTACAGTACTTTTGTAATTTTGGTAGTCAGACTCTGAGTTGCACAGTTACAAATGTCTTTCATCATAAGTTACATCTTTGCTGGTTAATATAATTAAATGTATGTATTATTAGTTATTTTACATACTTATCAAAATTCTGTATTCTATACTTAGTTGTTATATAATTGAAAACGTTCAATAAAAAATTATTTATTAAAAAAAGGAAAAAAATGGAAGATGACTGGGGGTACCTTGTTTAGGAGCCATAAAATTGGACCTCTTGGTCTAATTCACTTGAAACTTGGTAGTTAGTTAGGGGACAGTCACCAACAGCTCTGCTGTAAGTTTGGTTCTTTAAGTTCTTTAAAAATAGCCTTTCTAGTCCCCCAGAAAATTCCCCATTGGAAATAGTAGAGCCAAATAATATCAAAATCCTGGTGGGGGGGGAACCCATATCTGAATTCCAAACTGATATCTGGAAATTAAATAACTAAGAATACTGATATTTTTTGGCTCCCTGATACCTGGCTCTGAAAAAATCTTTTTTTCCCCCTGAGTGAACCACATAAATCAGCTGGACACTAAGCTCAAAACAGAAGTGGGCTCAGGTAAACTAAGCTGTTAGGGGAAATGTCAGTAAGCCCAGTTCTGAGCTCAGAATGATTCAAAAGAGTCATCTTCTTTTTCTGTCCTCTCACTCTCTCAGCAAAATATCTCATCTCAGCATGGCTGTACTTCAGCATATACGTGTCCCGAGTTCAGACTCTTATCTTCTGTAATTACTAAGCTATTAAAAATTGGTAGTTGAGTTTTTAAACATTTATCCTTCCTTGTGAGAAGCAGCAGCAGTTTAAGAAAGGCTAACTAGGATCTGTGGCAAAGAGGCATGTCCAATATTATTATGCTTTCCCTGGTTCCAGAAAATAGTCTTCAAAGCATTGTTTAACATGATTTTATTTAAAAAGTTGAATACCAGTGAAATCTTTTTTCACATATATTCAGGAAAGATATATTAACATGATCATCAGCTTCCCATTTTCTTCTTTACTAGCTATATTTTGGTATTTGACTTTATCAAAATCACTTAAATAATTCTTAACCCTTCCTTGCACATTTCTAGAAAATATCTTCTTTCATTACATTATATTAACTTTAAACTGAAATCACCGTATTCCTGATCTGTAGATTTTGAAACTATAAAGGATCTTTTTTCCTGTAACTTTTCCTTATTGCATTTTTATTAAATACTGCAGAATCTATTCAAAGTTGCATTTCTCTAGGCAGTAAAATTACTTCCATTTCTTACCAAGACAGATTATTGAAGCATGGAATGTAGTGACAGATCTTTTCTACAATTAAAGTTCTATGGCTGCAGTCACATACACACCAGCTGAAGCAGAGAGGAAGAGAGGCTATTTCCTCTGAAGGAATTTGACACACAGTTGTGAGATCACACAGCTCTTTGAAGCTCCACTTCACTTGAAGATCACTATGTGATCAGACACAACTGTAGGTGAGTCGGGGGGGGGGGGGGTTGCTATTTGTTTCCCTTGCACATAAATGAGGAACCGAGGAATCGCACCTCTGCACTGAGGGTTCCCTATGGAGTATACAGTGATGTGCATGCTACGAAGGGGAGAAGAAAAACATTGCATGGAGTCGGGATGGCATGATCAGACCATCCCGATGGCATGAGAGCATGCTTGAGCAATCAGACAGGGGAAAGTTTGTCTGTGGCTTGTCAGCAATCATTAGGACCAGACTTTCCCCGGTGTCTTTTAACTCAACTTTCGTGGTGGAGCAGCATGGGTTGCCGATGACTGTGGGATGCTTCCCAGATGTTGCTGTCTGATTGCTCCCTTTAGATCTATCAGGCATTTGCACCTATGTCTAAAGGAGTGTGTGATCGCAGCCTATGTCTATCTCACACTCTACAAAACCCCAGTACTAAAATAGTACTCTAGCCTCCATATATTGACACTAATCTGTCAGGAATGTCTTGTGTTATATATCATATTTGGAATCAATTTGTCTCTGCTGCATCAAATTTGATTGTCTCTGCTGCATCAAATTTTGTCTCATGTAAGGGATCTTATTGTGTCATCCAAAAAAAAAAGAGAGAGATGGAAGTAGATTCAGTTTGTGCCAGTGCATTCCTATTACTACAGTGAATAAAAAGCAAAAACATTTAAAAAATGTTAATTTTAATTACTGCAAATTTTGCCATTCAGTACATCTTACATTTTACATATTTATCTTATTTTACTTTATTTGCTAAAGGGTCGATGTTATATTTAATTATTAATATAACTGATTATTTTCCTTCTAAATAACAATTATCATCTAGTGCCACAGAATTTCCTGATTTAATTTCCTGATTTAATTGACTTAACTTCAGTCCCTGGCTGAGATAACATTTTTCTCTACTTTGCTCCATCAGCAGCTAATGTGATAGTGCCAAACAATGGCAGAGGCTAGCTGTAAACAAGTGGGGCTAAGGGAAAAAATGCTGTTATAGCCTCTTAATCTGAAAACTTATTTTTACTGTTCTTTAGAACTGAACTCATAGATAAGGCCCTGAAGAGACTATTAGTTGGATGGGAAGGTCCCTATATTTCAACCCCAAGAAAACTGTAGATTTAGTTTAAAGTAATAAAGCAGTAAGTGGTGATTCACACATACAAGAAAAATGTCTCCCCCAAAGACTACAGATATTCAAATCATTTCTTTGTGCCCAGTGCTGTATTTTTACTTACAGTGAAATGATGAAAATCTAGACACTGTCAGACATAAGATAATGAGATACAGACTCTGTGAAAGTGTTATTCTTATGAAATTCCAAACTGTCTCTTCACTTTGACAGGCCATTAAACTCAATGGATGTTAACAGACCATTCATGTGAATGGGACAGACACTCAAGAGTTTCCAGGGAGAGAGAAATTTATTCAGCGTGAACAGATAAAACTATACCTTTGAGTAAATCAGTTCTGGAAGAGGAAGAGTGCCTTGCTCAGTGCATTGAAGAAAGCCTTGACATCTCACTACAGTTCAGCAAGAGGTCCGAAGGAGGCAGCCTTTAATTGGTGTACTGTCAATCACATTCAGACTTTAAAAAAAAAAACCCAGTGAAAAGTAGGAAGCTCTGCTTCATTTTATGGTTAACATTTCACATTTTAAATCAAGAATGAATGATTTAGCTTTCATTTCTAGAATCACATTTCAAATGATGTATCTGATAAGAAGATCTCTTGGTCAGTATGTCCTCATCCCAATTTATATACCTTTAGCAGGCCTTCAAGGATTGTGACTATCTGTGTGCATTGAGTTAATTCTCTGATTTCCCCGAAATTATTCCTCACATTCTCATGGAGGTTTTCATCTTTTTTCACATATATTGCCAATTTTTACCTACTTCAGTGTATACCAAAGTGCAGTTTATACATTAATGTCTGCATCTGAAAATATTTTTCATGTCTGCTGAATTTATCTAACACTGGATTTCAATATACTATTATGGCATAATGCTTAATTCATATTTTAAATGTAATCATATATCTAACAGTGATTGGTGACCGATCTATATGCATCAAAATTATATCTTTCTGTGAACTTGGAGTTATCCATAAATTTGCTTTAAAAATGGGGATCAAAACCCTCCAAAAGTAATATGGAATGTCTGCATGTTTCACTTTAAAAGCTGTATGAAAGCATAAAACAAAAGAAAAAAGCAAATAATTGACCAAGAAGAGGAGGGGTAAACTGGTGGAAGGGAGAGGTACAGAGAAAGAGTGACAGGGTGGGTTAGAGAAAAAGGAGGAAATAAAGGGTGAGTTGGGTACAGAGGAAAATCTCTCCTTACTATATAATTGAGTTTTCGTGTGACTCTTTCCTCAATATTCCCCACACTCCCACAGCCTTTGGCTCCCTGCCCTGTCACTCAGAAGCTGTCCCTATCCAGTGGCTGTGAGTATACTCATGTGCCATTGGCTGGGTGCTGGGTCTACTCCTCTTCCCCGCCCTCTCCTTCAGCCACTGTGCCCTGTCAGAATTTCTGGCAGACAGCTTTTTCTATTGATGAAGATGCTTCTCCTGCTTGCCTCCTACATGGAACTAACCAGGGCTCCTTTTGTTAAAAAAAAAAAAAAAAGAGGTGCAGGAGCTCATTAGCATAACTTATTTGCATATGCCACACCCCCTGACATCACCGGAAGTGTCAGAAGCCACACACCCCTGACATCACTGGAAGTGTGTTAGAAGAAAGGAAGGGAGGGAGGGGGGAAAGAACGGAAGGAACAGGAAGGTAGGTAGGTGGGTGGGGGAGAGAGAGAAGGAAGGAAGGAAGGAAGGAATAGGAAGGTAGGTAGGTAGGTGGGGGAGAGAGAGAGAAGGAAGGAAGGAACAGGAAGGTAGGTAGGTGGGGGAAGAAAGAAAGAAAGAAAGAAAGAGACAAACAGACAAGGTGCTTCTCTCCCCCTCCTCTTGTTTGGGCACTAGGGCCCAGCTTTTCCCTCCCTCGCCCCCCCGAGGAATGGTGAGGGGGGGATGGGGGCTCCTTCCCGGGCTGGCGGCCTGCCGCTGGCTTGGGACGTTGAGTGGGGGGTGGGGGAGGATTTTCCCCCAATGTCGGGGACATTGAGTGGGGGTGTGTGGGAGGGGGTTTCTTTGAGCAGGGTGGGGGGTGGGAGAGGGTTTTTTCCCTGGCCGGTGGCCTGCCGCCAGCTTGGGGACATTGAGCAGGGGTTGGTGGGAGGGGGTTTCTTTGAGCAGGGGTGGATGGGAAAGGGTTTTTTCCCTGGCCGGTGGCCTGCCGCCGACTCAGGGACATTGAGCGGGGATGGGTGGGAGGGGGTCTGACCCAGTGGCGGCCTGCTGGGGGCGGGGCTTCATAATGTGCCCACCCCCCAGCATCTTCACTGGCGGAGCGGTGCTCCACTTCGCTCCAGCCCCAACGGACCCCTATTCCCTCAATGGCTGTTGGTAGGTGTAACAAAATGGCAGTTACCTGTGTTTGTATGATGGCTGCTGTCTGAGGTGGTTTGTTTAAAATGTTCCCCCATAAGGCTCAATTGAGCTGTAGTTCCAGACCCTGCAGGGCTATCATTCACTGGGCTGAATAGGACTTCCTCATCTGCTGGCCTACAATTCCCAGCTGCCCCAAGGCCAAAAATTGTGGGAATAGAGGGACCCTCCCAAGGGGTGGGGCACCATTGATATAGACTCCAACCCATCCATTTGTCCTACAGGAGGTTAAGAAAGGTTCCTGCTGCCTGTGCTGACCCATGCTACAAGCCAGAGATGGGGGGGGGAACGGACCCTGGGAGGCAGCAGAGATTCAGCCACTCCACAGTTGGCTGGTTTGGAGAATGAATGGAAGTTTCCCTGCTCTCTTGGGCAAGAGAGAGAGGCTGAAGCACAGCCAGATCCTATCCTGAGGTAGAGAGAGTATTGTGTGTAAGGAAAGAGGATTGCATTTAACCCCAGTTGATTTATGCCCTGTTGGTTCATAGTGTGTGTTTACTCCTACAGCTGGTCTTTATTCATTTAGTGTGTGTGTGTGTGCTCCTATTTCACCACAGTAGGCAACCAAGCTTGGTTCAGACAAATGAAGGAAACCCTTCACAGGTCTTTGTGAGGAACTCATTGGGGCCAGTCCTGAGTAGGGTTGCCGGCTTCAGGTAGGGAGATTCCTGGAGATTTTTTGGTAGTGTCTATGGAGGTCAGGGTTTGGGGAGGGGAGAGGCCTCAGCTGAACAGAATGCCATAAAGCCCACCTTCCAAAGCAGTTATTTTCTCTGGACGGGAGAGATCTGTTGTCAGCTGTTCAGTTGTGATATCTTGTAATTTCCAGGCTCCACCTGGAGGTTGGCTACCCTAGGCATAGCAGCCAGTGCTTCAGATCAGTGCTTTCCTCCTGGGAAATTTATTTATTTATTTATTTAAATTTTTATCCCACCCTCCTAACCAAGGAAACCATTGTTGCCAGTCCCGAGGTGAGGGTTGGAGATCACTTAGAATTACAACTGATCTCCAGGAGGGAGGGGAGAGGAGATGGGAAGCTGAAATCGGAGGGGCAGATAATGGCAGGTTGATGCTTGGCTGGGAAGGAGATAGGGTTGCCAACTTCAGGTGGGAAATTCCAGGAGATTTGAGGGATGGAACCTGTAGAGGGGGAGGTTTGAGGAGGAGTGGAACCTCAGACAGGTACAATGCCATAGATTCTACCCTCCCAAAGAAGTCATTCCATCCTGGGGAACCATTGTTGCTAATCTCCAGGTAAGGGGTGGAGATCACTCAGAATTACAACTGATCTCCAGGAGGGAGGGCAGAAGTCAGTGACAGTCAGAGGGGCAGATAATGGTAGGTTGATGGTTAGCTGGGGAGGAGATGGGGTTGCCACTTCCAGGTTGGAAAATTCCAGGGGATTTGAGGGGTGGAGCCAGGAGAGGGTGGGGTTTGAGGAGGGGTTGGACCTCAGACAGGTACAATGGCATAGACTCCACCCTCCAAACCAGCCATTTCCTCCTGGGTAACAATTGCTGCCAATCTCCTGGTGAGGGCTAGAGATCACTCAAAATTACAACTGCTTTTCAGGTAGCAGAGATCAGTTCCTCTGGAGAAAATGGTGCACTCTGTATCATTATACCCTGCTGAGGTCACCACAGCAAATTGACGTTGAGTGCCCAAAGCTGGGGCACTCTCCCAGAGCCTCTTTCTAATGTAGCAGAATAGAGTCCTTGAACTTGACCTAGGATTTTCTGTTGATTCATAGATGCCTAAGTTGAAAATGAGGTGCACTAATCTTCCATTGACAACATTTTGAATTATACCTGCTACTATACAGCTGATCATGAGAAGGAGACAGAATCATACTGATCTTACTTTTGCATGCATCAATATAAATCACTTCTAGGAGTGACTATCATCTTGAACATGAAATAAAAACGATGTAAACCTCTAGATCAGTATATTTCTATAGATTACATTGTATAAACAACATAAAGAATGCTTTGTGCAACAAGTAGACATTTAAGGTGTAGCTGGTTTAATTTTTAATCAAGGAATTTGTGAGTTGGTATTGCTGCAAAAAGGCTGATCTATGTTACCCAAAGGCAAGAACCATTTTGAACAGCAGGATAATCCCAAAAGCAGAGTTAATCAATTGGAAACCAGCCATTTTTGTGTCTACTAAATAGTAATAGGGGTTTAATTAAGACAAATATCTGGGGGGGGGGCATTCTGGATGAGATTTGCTAGTGGGGCAAAGTATTGACAGTTGCCATGCATGCTTCCTGAACAATTGCTTTCATCCACACATTCTACTAGTGGATTAGTTCTCTTATGACAGGAGGGACTCAGAAAGCTATGCTTTCTTCCGTATTAATATTAAACATTATGACTGCATTTTAAAGGATTATATGGAATGCATAGTTTTACTGGATTTCTTCAGACCTGAGACTCTCATTTGTTTTAATTTATTTCAACAAAACATACCCTACGCATCACCAGGATGCCAGAATGCATCTGAGGTTCATGCATCCACATCTTTGTCAATTATTTACTGTCCTTATTCATTTCACTGGAAGGTTTAAAGGCATACAGTATATCTGCATTTTAATTTACAAAGAGGGGGGAAAGTACATTTTTACCAAACTAAGTATCCAAAACACATCAACATTTCTGTCCAAAAATACTCTCTCTTTGTTACGAAGGTAACTGCTCTCCTTGTCCCAATCTAGCAGTTTCAGCTGAGCCAAGTCCATTGTGGTAGAAAGGATGACTGGCTGATGATGAAGCTTTAGGCAGAAAAGAAGCAGCATGAAGTATCTGAAAGTAGGAAAAGTGTTTAAGGAGCCTGGACAGCAGGAAAGTGTGCCATTAGAGGAGCTGTCCAGGGAGTTCACTGAAACAATCAATAATCTAAAGGGGATAATGTACCAGGCAGCATTAGCGGGGGGCAGGGGCTCTTGCACGTGCAAAGCATGTGTGCACGCTGCGATGGTGTCCCCACTGCCACCACCGCCTGAGCCCCCCCACGGCCCGGCTGGCCAGCTGGCTGGCTCCCCTGAACCCACTGGCTCCCTCCATCCCTCCCTCCCTCCCGGGGCTCCAGCAGGATAATGTCACTTGGAAGTGACATCATCACGCCGGGCATGTTGCCGGGGCAATGCTCTGGCAATCGCCCCGAAACTCTATGGTGCCATAGAGTTTCTGAACAATTGCTAGAGCGTCGCCCTGGCAACGTGCCCGGCATGATGATGTCACTTCTGGGTGACATCATCACGCCAGGAGGGAGGGAGCCAGTGGGTTTAGGGGAAAGGAACCTGCTGGGTGGGTGGGCGGCTCTGGCAGCAGGTGGGCACACAGGCAGGCCTGCCTACCTGCCTGCCTAACACAGGAGGTGGGGAGGTGCAGCAGTAGTGGCAGCGGGGGGGCAGGTGCCTCGTTTCCCCAGGGGGCTCAGACCCCCCTGGGAAACTTTGGGTGTGGCCTGAGCCCCCGACCCTCCCATAGTTGATGTCTATGGATGTCTGTGGAAGAATTATCTTCTTCTGAGAAAACTTCAACCTGTTCTGGAGCTAGGTTGGGGCAATTCATGACAATCAAGGACATTATGTAGATTATTATGGAGCTTTCATGTTCACAGTCAGTGAACCTCTGAATACGAGTTTCAGGGGAAAGGATTATTGCTTTTATGCTCTAGTAAGCTTCCCAGAAGCATCTTGTTGTTCAGAGCTACCTTCTTGCCCGATCATCTGCCTGGGTGAAGTGAGGGCCCAGTCTGCCTACTCCTCTTTCTAGTACCACAGGCTCACCACTGGCTTGGACAGGACCTCAGCTCCTCCAGCTCCAGGTAAGTCAGGAGTCATTGACCAGGAGAGAGGGGTTACGGTAGAGTCTGAGGTGGCTGGCACTGGACACTCGGGTAGTGCAAAGATGAACAGGATTGGTGCACCTACTGGTTCCTGCTAACCTCCATGGCCAGCACAGCACAGTCAGAGCCACCACAGAGAGATGCCACCTCCCAGGCCCGCAACAGATGCCCTGCTGCCTGCCAGCAGGAGGGGTATGCTCGACTACCTAAGTGATGGGCCCTGCCATCCTAAGAGGGGAGAGGGGAGCCACGAACTGTAAGCCCAGCTGAAGTCTGTGGCCAGCAGCTCTGAATCCCCCCTTTCCCGATGATGCAGAGGCTTCACCTTTCAAGCCTGCCCAGCTCTGGCTGAGTGAGGTGGCTGGGCAGGGCCATGTGACTACAGGCCTTGCCAGGGCTGGGAGTCAGAGCTGGACAGGCTGGTTGGCTGTTTTCAGGTTGTGGCGGAGGAGGAGGAATGTTCCCAAAAGGTCAGGGAAAATTTGGTGACAGGGCAGATTTGGGAGAGGTGTCATCCCAAGTGCCCCACAGTAGTTACGGGCCTGTATGCACCCTTCTAGTAAAATTCCCAGGAAATTAGGTCCCTAAATATTTTTTCATATGGTGAAGCTATTCATTTATTATATAACTGGATTTGATTTGAGCTGCTTGTAGTATAATAAAAAGCTCTGCATGACAAACACATTGATGTTCATTTTTATAGTTCATTTTTATAGTATATATGTCGTGGTTTACTATGTAAACAAGTGAACTCAGTTATAATGCTTATGATCAAAACCTCTGCATTGGAACAGGATCACAGCTCTGTATTATGAACAGAAATGTTCTATCTGTGAGGGTTACATTACATAAACAAATATATTTCTTTCCTATTATATAAAGTCATTTTCAAGATTCCAAGGGGCAAGATTCCATGGGGTGCCAAAATCAGTAGGCTGGATGGGCTGCCACTGAAAAGAGGGTTCCTGGCCACTGGCTGCATTCTCTCCCTGCTTTGCCTCAGTCCTGGCCTCAGTCTGGAGGGAGCCAGTGAAGGGGAAGGACCGAATGGGTGCTGGGTCCACTCTTCTCCTCTGCCCATTGCCAGGTGGGTCTAACTGTCCCCTCAGTGGCCTGCTTCTGTCAGTGAAAAGACAATGGACTATCAGCATAACCCCCTCCCCCACCCATTCCCAGCATGCCCAGAATAAACTGTCAGAATAAACTGTCAGAAATGGGGCATTTCACACAGCACCCCATAGCGCTTCAGGACTGGTACAAAGAACTGAAGAACGCTTGGGAGGAGGTTTCAAGGTAAATTGGCTCAGGAACACTTCCCCAATGAGAGAGGCACATTTCTGTGTGAAAGGGCCACTATGCTCCATTAGGGAACCAGTTCTAATACAGTTCTGTGTAAAATACCTGACAGAAACCATTACTGAAGAGTTCCTGAAATGGAACATATTGGCTGTGTGAAATTCCTCAGGCCCTTTCTCCTGCTTAGCTCCACCATAGCTGGCTGGCAACCATCAAACCATTCCCTTCAACTCCCTGCAGTGCAGCTGACTTTCCCCCTAGGGTTGCCAATCTCCAGGTGGGACCTGGAGATCTCCCACTGTTACAATTGATCTCCAGATGACAGAGATCGGTTCCCCTGGAGAAAACAGCTGCTTTGGAGGGTTGACCTTATGGCATTATAGCTTGCTGAGTCCTTCCATTCCCCCCCCCCCCAAAAAAATGCTGCCCACCAAAGGATCCACCCTCCAAATCTTCAGGTATTTCCATCATAGGATTTCCAGGTCTAGGTTGGAAAATCCCTGGATAATTTGGGGGTGGATCCAGGAGAGGGTGGGGTTTGGGGAGGGGAGAGGCCTCAGCATGGTACAATGCCATAGAGTCCACTCTCCAAAGCAGCCATATTCTCCAGAGGAGCTGATCTCTGTCAGCTGGAGATCCATTGTAAAAGCGGGAGATCCCCAGACCCCACCTGGAGGTTGGGAACCCTATTCCATCATCAGAGCTGGCAACTATCCCCTCAGTGCCCATTGCTAGGCAACCAAGCTTGCTTCTCTGAAAGCCCCTATCCACACCTATGTTGGCCTTTGGGAGAAAATTCATTGGGGCCAGCTGAACAGAATGCCATAGAGGTCACCCTCCAAAGCAGTCATTTTCTCCGGGGGGGGGGGGAGAGGATCTGTTGTCTGGAGCTCAATTGTGATACCTGGTGATCTTCAGGTTCCACCTGGAGGTTGGCTACCCTAGGTGTTTGTGTGCCTGTTTATGTGTGTGTGTTTGTGTGTGTTTGTTTGTGTTTGTTTGTTTGTGTGTGTGTGTGTGTAGCGAAGAGGCTTGGGAAAAAAAAAACAGCAGCCTGAAATGGCAAACCGCTCTGAAGACGGCTCCAAAATAGTACAGGAAGGGCTGTCTGAAACAGCTGTCACTGTACCAGTTTATTACAAGCCAGTAAGCAGGATCTGCTAGACCCATTGTTGCCAATCTCCAGCGGAGGGATGGAGATCACGCTAAATTACAACTGCTCTTCAGATGGCAGAGATCTTCCCCTGGAGAAAATGGTGGACTCTGTGTCATTATACCCTGCTGAGGTCACCACAGCAAATTGACACTGAGTGCCCATGGCCGGGGCACTCTCCCAGAACCTCTTTCTAGAGCCTGCTGTATTTATTTCCACAACAGGCCTTATTCCTAGTCAATAATAAAAGAAAACAAAAAAATATTGTCAGGTTAAGAAAATGTGTCATGAAGGGTTCATGTACAGAAACTCTTACCAGCATTCTCATTCCTTGCCAAGAGGCTACTGAATCTTGTCCAGTCATGTCAAATCTCAGAAGATAAGCAGGGTCTGTACTTGGAAGGAAAACTAACAAGGAAACTTTTCAGAGAAAGGCAATGGCAAACCTCTGCTTCTCACTTGCACTGAAAGCCCCTTTTAGGGTCACCATAATTTGGCTGTGACTTGATGGCACTTTACACACACACATGAAATCCAGTCATTTCTACAAAAGCAATTGCTATGCTATTATAAGAATTATACCTATAATCACATCAGTAAACTTCACAAAGAAGAATCTTGATATAGGCTCTTTTTCTGCTCTGATATAGGCTCTTCCTGCTCTTTTTCAGCAGGAAGGCACCAGAATGCTGTTCCGTCTGGCATCCGAGCCTGCCCCGCCCCCTCCCCGCCAGGCCTGAGCTGTTTACACTTAAAGGGAAAGTTCCTGCAGAGAGCCAGCAGGAAAAAGCCCCACCTGGCACTTTCCCTTTCAGTGCAGAGAGCCAGCAGGAGAAAGCCCCACCCAGAGATTAAGCACCAGGGCAGGGCTCTTTGCACTGAATGGCCTGGCTCTTCATTTGGCTTGCTGACCTCACGTCACTCTCCCTGCTCTGGTAAGTGCCTCCCCCATCTCTTCTCCTTCTCCCTCTCCCCCCCACCTACCTTCCTTTCTCTCTCTCTCTCTCCTTCACCTTCCTTCCTTCCTTCCTTCCTTCCTTCCTTCACCTATCTATCTATCTATCTTTTCTTCCTTCCTTCCTTCCTTCTCTCTCTTCTTTTCTTTTCTTTTTGTTTCATTTTGTTCTTTGAGTTTTTATAAAAAAATATTGAAAGGGGGATGTAAAAAAGCAGAGAGCCCAGAAAATGCTGGTTTTGACGATATCGTTAATTTTTGAGAATCTCTTTAGTTTTCTCATGGCATCTTCTGCTTAAAAGTAAGTTTGAAGCCTGAGTTCATTGTTGTGTCTTGTTGGGAATGGCTTGCAAATATATGTGTGTCTAAAGTCTATATTAAAGTGGTTTGGTGCTTACTGCCATATAAGAGAAAAATCTGAAAAAGTAGCTTCATTGTGTGTGTGTTGGCAGAGCACTTGACTGTTGCATGGGGGACTTTGGGGGACATCTGCAGAGAAACAGAGTTGTAACTAAAAATGAGCATGGTCAGCAGCACTTTGGAGATTGCCTGTTTTGTGAAATTGAAAAAGTGGGCAGAGTTTCTGATGAAGATGATTGTCCCTCTTCTGCCACTGGGCTGACATCTGCCTTTAACAGGCCAGCAACGTTGATGTTCTTAAACCTCCTAATAAGAGAGATTTCTGCTTCTGAGGAGTTGTCTTCCAATGATTGGTGATCTTTGTGATGGTAGTGATACATTTATGTGGTAAAGATCACCTGTTCACAGGATAATTTTACCTGTGGGACAGACTCTGCATGGTAACCACTCCACTGGTACATAATTGCTTGTAAAAAGTATTATAGTGTAATAATTCAGGTGGGTAGCTGTGTTGGTCTGAAGCAGCAGAACAAAGTTGGAGTCCAAAGTTTCATCCAAGGTATAAGCTTTTGTGTGCATGCACACGTCTTCCATCTGAAGAAGTGTGGGTGGCCCATGAAATCTTATCCTTGAATAAAATTTTGTACCTTGAATAAAATAGTCCACAAACTACTCCCGTCCAGTGTATCCATGAACCTAGAAGAAGAAGAGATTGGATTTATATCCTGCCCTTCACTACCCAAGGGAGTCTCAGAGCGTCTTACAAACTCCTTTTCCTTCCCCTCCCCACAACAGACACCCTGTGATGTAGGTGGGGCTGAGAGAGCTCTGATACAACAGCTGGTATAGAGCTATGGCTTGCCCAAGGTCATCCAGCAGGTGCGGGGGGGGAGTGGGGAATCAAACCTGGTTCTCCCAGATTAGAGTCTGTGCGCTTAACCACCACACCAAACTGGCTCCTAGCATTGTTCTGCCAGTGAACTAGGGTTGCCAACTCCAGGTTGAGGAAATCCCTGGAGATTTGGGAGTGGAGGGTGGGGTTTAGGGGATGGAGGGACCTAAGCAAGGGATAATGCCATGGACTCCACTTTCCAAAGCAGCCATTGACCTGATCTCTGAAGTTTGGAGCTCAGTTGTAATTCCAGGAGATCTCCAGACCCCACCTGTAGGTTGGCAACCCTAAAAAATCATATTCAGCATACTAGTTCTGCAGGAGGGCAAGCTGATTTTCATGGGAACCTAACCTTTAGGACTGATACAAATCTAGTGTGGGAATAATTGTTGGACATAAGATATTGGTTCAGGCAAGATTTTGTATCGATGGGACAGAAAATAATGTTTTTATTGGTTTTGTTAAAACTGTTTTGAGAACAAAGTAAACAGAATAAAAAGCAAAAGGTGGATGTGGCTGGATGACTACACTTCTGGTAACATCGGGTGTGGCCTAATATGCTAATGAGTTCCTGCTGGGGTTTTTCTACAAAAAGAGCCGGCATGAAGCAGGCATGAAGAGGCACTGGACATTCAACACAGAGTAAATGGGTATTGTTTTATCAGAACATACTCAAAATTATTTTGTGAATCACTTTTCTTTTTCCAGTACCAATAAGGAAATCATTCAGCCTAATATATTGTTTTAGAAGCATAGTTTCAAGTTCAAGAAAATCTATTCTTTGCTTCTGTGCATTTCCCTGTATACCTGTGTTCAGCAAATTGGGTTCATTTTATCATCTTTACCAAAAGAGACTAATTTTAATAGTGATTAACATTTGCCTTCACCACTTGAAAGGCTTGGAAATATTTCCTTCTACCTGCAGATGGTAGATTTGGTAGCTGGAGTGAAGAAGGAAAGTTTATTAGAATGGCTGGTATCAATTATTAATTATTTAATGAGCAAGTGATGGCAAGCTTAGCACTGCACACAACGTGGAAACGCAGAGAACAATGAAACTCTGAAAGCCAAGTGACCAGATGGGAGGCCAGCACCTAAGGTTCTTAAGTACTCCCTTTGTTTTAAACCATAGTCGTAAAGGCAGTATTGTTTGGTAGATTCTTGTTCTCAGTCACTACAGCTTAGGAGTGTCTTTGGCTTTAATAAAATCTTTTTTAAAAACTACAGCTTAAGAGTGAAGAGTGTCTCTTCCATAACTTTGTTTAACTTGTTTAAAAGATAAATTAAAACTGAGGAATATTTTAGCTTTGCTCTTCACAATGTATATTTTGTTCTGAATTGAATTTAGAGGAATTGTTAGAAGGTCTATAAAAGACAAGAGCATATCTTCTGTGGTCTTGGACACAATTGCAGTTGTGGAGACTATGAACTAGCTTGGATGTGCAAGAATTCTCCCTGTATGAAAGCTCTTGCTAGTGCAAATCATGCTGAATAATGTATACAGAAAACAGCAATCCCCTTGAGGTGTTACAATGCACCCAATGAATCTCCTAAGAACAGGACAATCCGACCCCACCCCCCAAGGTATCACATCCAGTCAACATATTCTTTAGTTATACTACCTATGCAGTCAGGATGTGATGTCAGTACTGACATGACTTGCCCCAAAGGCACACCAAGAAGAAGAAGAAGAAGAAGAGATTGGATTTATATCCCGCCCTTCACTCACTTAAGAGTCTCAGAGCAGCTTACAAACTCCTTTTTCCTTTCCCCTCCCCACAATAGACACCCTGTGAGGTAGGTGGGGCTGAGAGAATTCTTTCCCAAGCTGTCCTTGAGGGAACAGCTGGTACAGAGCTATGGCTTGCCCAAGGTCATCCAGCCAGGTGCAAGTAGAGGAGTGGGGAATCAAACCCGGTTCTCCCAGATTAGAGTCCATGCACTTAACCACTACACCAGACTGGTTCTCTGGCAAGAAGAAGAAGCTCTGCAAACTCTTCAGTACTATAGTTTTATTGCTTTTGTAGCCCATTTAGCAACTTCTAGGCATTATTTGCATGTATGCTTTATATTTGGCATATAAAATGATCAATTTGAATTCCAGGATCGGGGGGAGGGGAACTGTACTGTGAACTGACATTGGGTAGACCAGTATTAAACAGTTTTAGAGGGTAGCCATGCTGAACTTCAGTAGTACAGCTAGATTAAAGTCCAGTAGAACCTTAGAGACCAAAAAAATTTGGGGGGTATAAATTTTTGAGAGTCAACACTCTTTGATGAAGGGAGCATTGACTCCCAAAAGATTATATCCTGAAAATCTTGTTGGTCCCTAAGGTGCTATGGGACTGAAATCTAGCAGTACTACATAGTGTTTCAGTCAGTGCAGTACACAATAAAGAGGAAAAGTTGGTACTATTTGTTTCAGTTGCTGAGAGAAAGTTAAGTGGATAGCCTGTGACAGACATGCTCTAAATCCAGTACCAACCCATGTATTTGCCTGTCTAGTGTTGATCCACTTCTATTTTATATAATTCTCCAAACATGTAGCCAAAGTGTCAAACTGGAAGCTGAAGAGATTCCAGAAGAGTAGCCATATTAGTTTAGTTCAACAAAAACAAGAAAGAGTCTACTGGTTTAAATATTACCAGATTTATTGTGACACTTCCATGAAAAAGAGTCCACTTACTTCTGTTACCATCAGGTAAACAAAACATTATCATTTTGAGGCCCTTGGGGTTCATAAAACTGAAGAGTAAGTAGCCACCATATCGCTGTCTCTCAGTTTGTGTAAAGTGCTATTAAGTCACAGCCAACTTATGGCAACCCCAGCGAGGGGCTTCCAAGGCAAGTGAGAAGCAGAGGTGGTTTGCCATTGCCTTCCTCTACATCGTATTTTTGGTGGTCTCCCATCCAAGTATCAACCCTGCTTAGCTTCTGAGAATTGACAAAACTAGGGATGGGGGATGGGCACAAACCTCATTGTTGTGGTGTGGTTTGGTTCATCGATACTTCCACATTACTGGTATGTAACAGTGCCCAACTTTTTTTGGGGGGGGTGATAGTATTCTCTCTAAGTGTGAGCTAGATCAGTTTTTTAGCCTCTGGCTCATACATTTTTGTCTTAGCTCAGGAAGGATGGCTCCAGAGCAAACTAATTTATGCAGTAGCCAAATTGCTCACTCACAACTTTAATGTCAGTAGCTCACAAAGTAGCATTTTTGCTCACAAGACTCCACAGCTTAGAGGGAACATTGGTTAAGTCAACTCTCCCTCGGTTGTTGGGCTAGGTTTAATCTAACCTACACTTAAATTAAAATTCTTCAAATATAACAACAGAAAAATCATTTTTCTTTGAATTCAGAATTGTACTGCTGTGGGCAGGAAGCAACAGTTAGAACTGGATATGGAACAATTGATTCTATAGCCACTGGGGATGGTCAAACTAAAAAGGAAAAGCAAAACAAAAAAACAAAAAACCTAGTGGCTACAAACATAAATTGCAAGATATTCTCTAAGACTTTTTGCCATTATGTATTTAGCCTTATCAAAAGATTGGTTTGTTTTTTCCTGTTACTGAATTGCTTCAGAGTACCTGAAGTGCACATCTGTATGCTAATCACAGGGGGGGATAACTGCTCATATCTGGAAAAGCAGCATTATTTTGTTTGCACAAGGAGATTCTGTTCACATTAGAAACAATCTTGATACGATTGGCACTGAGGTGGGGACACAAATGTTATAAGCTGCTATAATGCTTCCCTGCATCCTTTCTTCCCCCCTTTTAGCTGAGCAGTCCCTTTTTGTCTTCTTTCTTTCTCTTTCTGTCCCACCCAGTTGTTTAAATGTATAAAGATATCCTCTGACCCAGCCTGGAATGCGGAGGAACCAAAAAATCCTTCATTTGTGTAGGAAAAGGAGTACAACAAGGATGTATATTATCACCCTGCTTATTTAATTTATACGCAGATTCCATGCCTGCCCTGTGCTTTTCCAACCCCCCACCTAATATGCTAATGAACTGTGCTGTCAGGGGTGTGGCCTAATATGCTAATGAGTTCCTGTTGTTGGGTGTGGCCTATTATGCTGATGAGTTCCTGCTGGGCTTTTTCTACAAAAAAAGCCCTGGAAATAGCTACATCAAAATTGCTTTTCTGCTGAGTTTTATCAATACACACATGAAAATTGATAGTCAAGGGACATAACAATGCAAACAAACTGAATTAATTGAAAACTGTAGCGAACTTCACATGCTGTAGTTCAGAAATTTGTGTCAGAAATCTTAGTTGAAGCAGAATTCCAGAGAACTAGACCAAGGTCTGAGTGAACTCCAATGGAACAATACTGGAACGGGGAAATGGTAAACCATAGTCTGCAGCACTGATCATCAAGCTGAAAGTAACAAATACACATTTGCTACCCAGGGAACACATGCAAAAGATATCTGGTAATAACAGTGCTGCCAGGCAGAGGGCTGTATGGGTAGGGACATGGTTGGCATGTGACATTGCTGTTGTCACATTATCACTTCCAGGTATAACACAGAAGTGACAATTGACCCATATTCACTTCTGGGTTGTACCCTGGCACAGAGGAAACTGGCATTAAAAAAAAAAATCTCCTACTGCAACTGTGAGCGATAGCAAGCACTGCCAGAAATCAGTGGGAAGCCTCACAATCCTAGGTAGCAAGTACTTGCTTTGTACTTTCAAATTTTACATGGTTAAATATACTTGGAAAAGATTTTACTAAAACACATTATGGGATATTTGCTTACCCAGATGGAGTTGGAAACTTTTCATATCATTGTTTTTACCTTGATTTTTATGCCAACAATTGATAATTTATGCCTAGTTGTTGTCTTACAGAAATGCACCGTTTACATCAGCATTCAAAGCCATATGTTCTTTAGTCCAACAGACCATTGTTTAACTAGCCTTGACAGTTTAAAAAATCCTTTTAAAATATCAGTTCTATATTCCAATTGCCCCTCCAATTACGTCTCTTGGTCTGCTATTACTCAAAACGTTTCTGTCACTGCATTTTTCACTGTAACAAGCATGACATTTATGGGGTGAACAATATTAACATCAAGAACACCCTGAAAAGCCAGACTATAGTATAGTTAGTAGGATTTGTTTTACAGTCTGGAGCAAGGCAGTTGTAGTAATAATACAAAAATGGTCATATATTGCTATATTCAGATTTTTAATTTTGGTAGTAGGGAGACTAACAGTGCAATCTTAGGAACACTTTCAGGGAGTAACCCCCATTGAATAGATCTGAGTGGGATGCTGAGTAGACCTGCTGAGGATGGCCTTCTTAGCATTTAAAAGTGGGGTGCTACAATCCATCTAGAGGCTACACACATGCAAATACAGACATCTGCACACATGCATACCCTTTCCTATTTGGATATGGACTCCCACATATTAACAGCTGCTATGCACATGAGTTCCTGTACACAATCCAGCCAAGGCTTTGCAATCAGTTCTTCCACAGTATTCAGTGTATCTGATCCCATCTTACACACATGCAGCTCCACAACTGTAGCAGGTATGGATTTGGATTGAAACAAAGGTATCTAAGCACATTTTTTTATATTATCTCTCAAACTGCTTTTTACTATTCTTACCCTAAGGTAATGCTTATTCAATGTTATTCTTCTTCAGAAGTGTGTACCTAGAATGTTTGGATTTTAAGAAAAAATGCTTCATGGTTTAAATCAACAAGTATTGTTAACACCCTTTCTACTCTTAACATAGGGCTTCCAAAGGCTAGCAATTTTAACATCACAGCACTGCCCTTGAGTTCTTAGAGTAGCTGGTTCAATAAAGAAATTAGGGTTGTTACGGTCAAAAGCACTTCTAATCCTTTACGCTTTCTGAGGTTGCCTCAACACTTCCCCAATGCTAACTGCATTCTCTAATATCTCTAGTTTACCTTTTTATTGGAAGATAGAGAATAGAATTATTGATGCTGCAGCATCATCGTTTTCTGCTCAGCAGGCTGCATTTGCATTGAAGAGGCTTCTCTGTAGACTACTATGACACAACAAGCAGGCCTCATGAGAATAAACAGGACAGATGACTTAAGCCTCTTGTCATATAGGCCAATTGTACTGGCCTATTCATACTCAAAAATTGCTAAGCTTTATTCAAAGCAGTATTGTGCGGAAAAGAGGGAGTGTCATAAGGTCTAGTTATCTGCCTGGTTTCCAAATTACTACACAAATCCCGAAACATTTGAGTACTTTATCTCAAAGGACAGCTTTCTGGCATATGCTACAAAGAATAAATTGAAGGGGGCCCTCAGGTCATGGCAGAAAAATGAATGAATGTTTTAATATTCATAAACAAAAGTTAAGCTGAAAAGAGAACAAACTGAGTGCTACACTATGATATCATGCATTATTAAAATTCACAAAACCAGAATAAAGTATTTAGATTTCTTTGGGCTGAAGGAAGCTCACATAAATAAAAATAATAATATGACAAAATTTAGGAAGATGGCCTGTTTTACTAACATATAAACATTTGCTATTTTGCACATTCTGGTTTTATGATAGCCAGAAGCTTAAAATTTATCAAAGTATTATACCATACCTAAAAATGGATTTATACACCAGGGTGTAGTCTGCTTCGTACAGGAGAGAGCCTTGTAAATCTTGCAATGTATGTAGGCCTTTTGGTTTGAGCTGGAAACTATGCAAGTAAACGGTGCCTGTAAAATCTGTCTCTTTATAATCTGTGGTTGGTAGGATGTAAGAGTATGGCCTACACCAGTTATTCATACACATAGGATCTAATTAGTGTTGCCAAACTAAAGGTGTGGCTTTAGGCAGGGGATGGGGGGATGGGGGGTAGGGTTGCCCGATCCAGGTTGGGAAATTCCTGGAGTTCTGGGGATGGACTCTGGCATATCAGAAAGCCAGAGTGGTGTAGTTATTAAAATGACAGTTTCAAAAGTCATAAGCAGCAATCATGCCTAAATAGTTGAGGTATATATATATAAATTTTTATTGCTTTTCTATACACTACAAAACTAAAATCTCTACAAACTACAAAACTAACCCTAGAAAGCTAAACAAGGATCATAAATTTGCTTTTTTACATAGTTTAAACAATGGGCTCCCCACCGCCCGGCATCGCCGTGGCGCGGGGGAGCAAGTTTGCCGCCTCGCATGAAGCGAGGCAGCAACAGAGCGCGTTGGCGCTCATTGGCTTGGCGGGGGGCGGGGCTAGCTCGATTAGAGCCGTTGCCCCGCTCCCGCCTACGCAGTCCATTTGCGCGCTCGCTAGGGAGAGCACGCTGTGTTGGAGCTCCGGTTTGGGCCTGCTTGCGGCGACAGCGGCAGTGTACCTGGGGAGCTCTGGTTGCCGGGTCGGGGTGGTGAGGCGGGCTTCTTGCAGCCCGAGTGAATTTCGGTGGAGCTTGTGGGCTCTTCCCCCCCCCCCCCGCTGTCCTCTTCTGAGGCTCGGCTGCAAGGGAGGAGAGGGAGCTGACAGCAAGGCTCCGGCGCTGTTCCCCCCCCCTGTTTTCTTGTGGGAGGCTTCTGCGGCTGGGACAGCTTTATTCCGGCCCCATCTTAGCAGGCTAGCCTGATCTCATCAGATATTGGAGGCTAAGCAGGGTCGGCCCTGGTGGGTACTTGGAGGGGGAGTCCACCGAAGAAGTCCAGGGTTGCTGCACAAGGACAGGCAGGGGCAAACCACCTCTTAACGTCTCTTGCCTTGGAAACCCTATAGGGCGGGGTTACCATAAGCTGGTTGTAGGCCTTATTTGCTGTGCCAGTTCGGCGGCCATTTTGGTAAGGTCGCTTGGCCTTGCAGGTTTACTCTTGGGTGATAGGCGGCCATTTTAGTGAGGTCTTTTGGGCCTCACGGTCGGGGGCCATTGTGGGAGAAGGCTGTGGCGGCCATTTTAGGTGGCTTACTATTCTAGATCCCTGTGGGAGCATTAGGTGTTGGATTTGAGTATACCAATTCACGTACGTTTCTTTTTGTTTGTATTGTCAATAGTTCGTAGTTATGGCATCTGGAAAAGGTAAGGGCAAGGGCAAGTGCCCGGCGCCGAAAAGACCTCCAGTACGGCCTGATCCTGTGGTTCCTTCCAGTGATGAGGAAGAGGAGAATGTGATAAACGTGGCCATTCTTCAGCGGCTGGAGGCGCTTGAAAAGGAACGGGATATGCCAGTGGGTGGTTTACTGGTTGACAAATGTGCCGATGTTTCTTTTCAAGCACAGGTGCTGGCATGTTTGGCCTTTCTGGAAGATAGGCAGGAGGCGGCGGCTTCAGGCCTGGAGGGAGCAGAGTCTAGCCTACAGGGTCCAGGTGTAAGGGAGCAGCAGATGGCGCTTTACTCACCTTCACAATTTACCTGAGGTAAGGAGATGGCAGTGGGTAGGCAGGGATCAACATGGCCTTGGGGCCCATGCAGCGAGAGTTCAGCCGCTTTGCCTATGCCGCACCCTGGCCAGCCTCTGGGCCCGGCTTTTGAGCAGGGTGCCGCCTCTTCCCATATGCCACAGGCTCCTTGGCCTTCACACTCATTTTATAGCTCTCCTTCTGGGTGCCAGGGAGCTGGGCCATACTGGGGTTTTCCCCAGTCCAATGTAGGTTACCCTTATGGAGGCGGGTCAGCATACGATTCGGTGGCCGCGGGGCGGTTCCGAGTGGCGATGCAGACCTACCTTTAGGTGACCATCTTTCAATGGCAACTAAAGATAAAATACTTAAAGGGGAGTTTGTAGATGTATTTAGTCTGCTTTACCGGGAGTTAGGAAAAAAGGACAAGGATAATTTGGATGACAGGGAAAAGGAGCGCTTGAAGCGCCGGGTAGTAGATAGGACATGGGCCAACTGGTTTCCGGGTTTCCTAATCTACGCAGCAGTCATAGTGCGACACGAGCCGTGGAGGGCCTCTTCGATGCTCCAGTATTTGGACATCATCTACAAGGCCTATACAGGCTTCCCGAGCCCGGCTTGGTCGCAATATGACGAACAATTTAGAATGAGGGCAGCCATTAACCCGGCCATGTGATGGGACCGGATATGTTCTAACTTGTGGCTGCAAATCATGTCTCCGACCAGGTCCGCTTGGGGTGAGCGGTCTCATGGCGGCCATTCTGTTAAGAGGGCACCAGTGCAGGCAGGTTCCCGCCCTGTGGCAGGGCAGGCGGTTCAACAACGCCTGCTTTGCTGGGAGTTTTCTTCCCAGGGAACCTGCGGTCGTAAGTCGTGCACTTTTCGGCATGAGTGCCCCTTGTGTGCCGGACCTCATCCCTTATCCAGTTGTCCATGGCCCAAGGGCCGTGGGGGAGGCAAAGGAGGCAAGTTCTCGGGGGGGGGGGAAGCCGCACAACCCCTCTTCTGATAAAGGGGCCTAGCCCGATTAAACTGGGAGTTTTGAGACACTGGTTGCGTAGTTATCCAAGGATGGGCGACAGGGCCTACCTCTTTGAAGAGTTCACTGTTGGTTTTTGCATACCGTTTCAGGGGATGAGGGTTCCCTATTTGGCTAGCAATTTAAAGTCGGTTTTGGGCATGGAGGACATAGTTAGGGTCAAGATTGCCAAGGAGTGCAAGGAGGGCAGGGTTTTGGGCCCGTTTGTTAGTCAGCCAGTGGCCAATTTAAGAGTTTCCCCTTTAGGTGTAGTTCCAAAGAAGGCTCCTGGTGAGTTTCGCCTCATTCATCACCTGTCCTACCCTCAAGGGGGGTCGGTGAATGACGCCATCCCAGGTGAATTATGCTCCGTCAAATACACTTCCTTTGATCAGGCCATGCGGGTGGTTCGCCTTTGTGGTGTCGGGGCTAAGTTGGCTAAATGTGACATTAAATCAGCCTTTCGGCTCCTCCCGGTGCACCCTGAGGATTTTGAGCTGCTTGGATTTGCCTTTGAAGGGAAATTTTACATGGATCGGGCCCTACCCATGGGCTGCTCGGTGTCCTGTTCTGCTTTCGAGAGGTTCAGTTCGTTTTTGGAATGGGCCTTGAGATCCAGGACGGGTCTCTGTAGTACCACCCATTATTTGGATGATTTTCTTTTCGCGGGCAAGAGGAATTCTGGTCAGTGTCGTTTTCTGCTTGACAGTTTTGTCTACCTGGCTGATGAGCTGGGTGTCCCTCTTGCTCAGGAGAAAACTGAGGGCCCGACATCCACATTGACGTTTCTAGGTATTGAGATTGATACGGTTAGTTTGTGCTGCAGGTTACCCCAAGAAAAATTGGAAGCATTAAAGGCGCGGGTTAGCTCTGTTAGGTCCCTTAAAAGAGTCACTCTCCTGGAGTTGCAGCAGTTGGTAGGTCACCTCAACTTTGCATGCAAAGTTGTGGCGCCGGGTAGGGCATTTGTGAGGAGGTTATGTGATTTAATGAGAGGCCTCCGGCTCCCAAAGGGATGAGGGAGGACCTCTTTGTTTGGGAACAGTTTCTGGACTCGTTCAATGGGGTCTCTCTGTGGCGGGACGAGCTCTTGTTGGAGGCTGAGCTTCAGATTTCATCTGATGCGGCCGGTTCGTCCGGTTACGGAGTTTATTTTAGGGGGCATTGGTGTGCCGGGGACTGGCCTAAAGATTGGTTTCGGGCAGGTTGGGTCAAGGACCTCACCTTCCTGGAGTTTTTTCCAATTGTCGCAGCGGTGTGGATTTGGCCAGCTGATTTAGCTAATAGGACTGTCCATTTTTGGTGCGACAACCAGTCCACGGTTCATGTCATCAATTCCCTTACATCCAAATCTCCCAGGGTCATGGCCCTGGTTCGGGCTTTTACTTTGCAGTGCCTTAAATTTAACATCTTGTTTAGGGCCAGACACGTCCCGGGGGTCGCTAATGGGATCGCTGACGCTCTCTCTCGCAAACAGATGGAGAGGTTTCGTCAGCTGGCTCCAGAGGCCGACCCGCTCCCGGCATGGATGCCTGCAGAGGTGTGGGGGATTGGAGGGCTGAGGCCGACAGGGCAATGAGCCTGGCACTCGCCCCTTCTACCAGGAGAGCTTACCTGAAGGCTGGTAAGCAGTTTCTGTCCTTCAGGGCGGGAGCGGGTTTGCAGCAGGTCTGGCCTATTCCTGTGTCACACATGATGCAATTTTGTGTGACACTACGGAATGGCGGCCTTTCAGCTCACACAATCAGAGGCAAGCTGTCTGCGCTGACTTTTGCTAGTAAGGCCTCGGGTCACAAGGACACCACGGGTGACTTCCGTCTCCGGAAGATGCTCGAGGAGTGGTCTCAAGAATCCATTAGGGCAGTTGACACTAGGGAACCCTTGACACCCACAGTCCTGAGGGGGCTGGAGGGCCAGTGGCCTTCTTGTTGTAGTGACAGCTACGAGGTGGGCCTGTTTCATGCCGCTTCGCTGACTGCCTTTTTTGGGGCGCTTAGGATTAGCGAACTGGTGGCAGGATCTCGGGCTGATGTTTCCGGTGCAGCTTTGGAGCTTAGGGACGTATCAATCATTAATTTTCAGCTTCGGATTAGGTTGCGTAGATCTAAAACTGATCAGAGGGGTAAGGGGAGTGTGCTAGAACTAGGGTCTAGTTCAGAGTCAGCACTGTGCCCAGTCGCCGCCATGAGGCGGTACTTGACACTTCGGGGTGATGGCCCGGGCTATTTGTTTTGGCATAGCGATAGCACCCCTCTTACGAAGTTCCAGTTTTGGACCGTGACTCGGAAGGCCTTGATCCAGTTGGGTCTGGGCGGTGTTCGTTTTTGCTCCCATTCTTTTCGAATTGGGGCAGCATCGACTGCTGCTGCCTTGGGGTACCCTGCTAGGAAAATACAGAGGATCGGGCGTTGGAAATCGGGATGCTATAAGAGTTATGTTAGGCGCTGTACCTTGTAAGTTTGTTGGAGTTTCATTCAGACGTTTGTTAATAAAGTTCTTTTTACAGGTGCTGCAGGCCGTGAGACAAGACGAAGGGTCATAGTCTGCGGCCACAGCATGGTCTTTTGGGCGGCTCATCGGGCGCGGAGAACGTCTGTCGGCTCCCAGCTTGGCCTCAGCGAAGTGGCGACAGTTGAGTGGTTGGGGAGGAGGGGCATGAGATGGCCGGTGCTCCTCCCATTGTTGTTTGAGGAGAGGCGGCCCCCCCCTCATGTGCTAGTCATACACCTGGGGGGCAACGATTTGGGTTTGGTCAAGGGCGTGGCCCTTGTGATGCAGGCCAGGGCTGATCTGGCACTGATCAGGTCAAGGTGGCCTGGTGTGCTGATAGTATGGTCTGCCATGCTCCCCCGTCTGGTTTGGAGGCATGCCGGTGACCCCAGGTGTATGGACAGGGCTAGGCGTAATGCTAATAGCCAACTTCGCACGGCCATGGAGTCCGGGTTGGGTCTCTTTTTGCCACACCCAAACATACAGGTCAGGTTCCCGGACCTGTATCGCCCTGATGGGGTGCACCTTTCAAACAGGGGCAATGGGTTATTTTTAGAGGACTTGCAGCACGGGATTCGGATGGCTCTCGGTTGCCGTGTGGGGTAGCAAAGGCCAAAGCAGAGGCTTGGCTTTGCATGTGGTAGGTTTATGCAAGCAAGAAAATGGAACTGGTGGGTGCCTCACGGCATATCCCTGTTGGGAACAGGAGGTCATCAGGAACCACCTTAGGGCCTTGCGGTCTGGGGAGGTGAATGGTGATCGCCTCTGGGAACCTCTCAGACTAGGCTCCTCCCTGAAGGTCTGTGCAGCCTCAGGGGTAGGCGCCCCTGGGAGGGGATGCCAGTATGCTGGGCCGCCGGTTACGAGCCAGAATCTGACTGGGTCAAGACTGGGGCTAGGTTACCTGCCCATTACAAGGGCAAGGAGGCTGTGTCTGGGAATGACGCCTGCCTTGCCTGTTCTTGAGCTTGCTTAGTTGCCCGTTGCTGCATGTCCTATTTAAATAGTTAATAAAGTGGCCCTTGTTTGATTCCAAACTGTTGTCTGTCTCGTTATTTCATGCTGGGGTGGCAAAGTTCCCTTATTATTAAGTGAAAACGGTATAAGGAAGCATGATATTAAGCTTTCTTATTTAAGTTGGTATTGCATAAGTAAACTCAAGGAAGTGTTAGTTTATGTTTCTCAAACTTTCAAATTAGACACTGAAGAGTACTGGACTCGGGAGACCAGGAACGGTGAAATCATGAAGCCTTTATTGAGTGATTCAGCATGCCCAGTAGATGGTCAGAACAAGCATGCTTCCAGGGCTCCAGGGCCCAAAAGACCTGATAGGGGCTTAGCATATGCGCATGTTTGTCATAGGTTTCCTGGAGGAGCCTTTGATTGCATTGGCTCTCCAGGGAGAACCTAAATCCCACATTGGTGGAGGCTTTGAATCTGGATGTCTATTGTTCCTCCAAATTCAAGCTCCCCTCTCTGCCTGACCATGTGCTCTGGCTATGCAGCGGGCGCCATTACCTGGGAGCACATGGCAGGCTGGTTAGAACACAGAGCATACTACATTACAACACAGTATTATTTCCCCTTTTTCCCTCTTCGTTTCGGTTTATCAAAGACCCATTTGACTGCCAAATGCTTCGGGACAGCCGCCCCTTTTTCAGATTCAGAATCCTCTGAAGAACTACTCGTTGTGCTCTTGGAACTTTCTGTCATGTATAACGCCTTCTTCTTCTTCTTTCTATTCTATCTTCTTTTCTTCTGTAGATCTTGCAATTCCAGAAAAGTCTTTGCACTTTTAGGAGAAGTAATCTTTTTTTTTTGTTCTCTTTGTAGTTGAATACCAGTCCTTCAGGAAAAATCCATCTATAAGGAGTAGAAATTTTCTGTAGAAAATTTGTCAAGCTTTTATATTGCTTCCTTTTTTTCCTTATTTCGAATGGAATGTCTCTGATTTCAACGTCTTTGATTTTTAGGATTTGTGACCTTGAGCACCACATCTCTTGTAGACCTCTTAGAGAATCTCACCATAATCTCTCCAGGCAGGTTTCTCTTCTTCAGAAAATCATGATATGTCCTATAGACCATATCCATCTCACTTTGTAGAAAATCTGCTTGTAAACCTGTCATTGGAGCTAATGCTTCGCTTAAGATTTCTTTGAGATTCTCATTCTTTTGTTCAGGGACACCTTGAAATAGGAGAACATATGCTGATCTTTCCATTTGTAGTCTTAAAAGTTGGTCCTTATTGGTTACTCTCTCTTTCTCCACCACTTTTAGTCTTTGGTCCATAACTTTTGTCTTGGTTTCAACCAATTTAGCTGATTTAACTGCCTCCTCCACTTTAATGTTGGTTTCTTTAATCTGTTTCTGGAGCGCATCAAAGTTTTGATTCATGTTAGTCATCTGATCCAGCAGGGGGCACAATGCTGAGGATAACATGCTGGAAAGTCCATGGTAGCTTCTGGTTTAGGAACCAGAAGTGTTGAGGATGTAGTTTTTGGAGAGGGTTTTGCTCTGGTTGCCATTTTTTCCCCCCTGCCAGTCATTGTTTACTTTTTGGGACAGTTCATGAAGTCTAAGAAAGTTTGTTTAAAAGAACCATTTTGAAAGAAATCACACTTTGCTTGTTTTTCCTCTGCCACACCAGAAAGCCGAGTCCCCTGATTTAACTCATTTCATTTAAAATGGGAGGGGGGGACTGTTCCCTCCTCCCTCGCCGCTTTCTTTTTTGGACTTGTTAGCCAAATTGCTTTAATTTGTGTTTAGCAATCAGCGAAATACACGGGTTCTTGCCAACTATACCAGGGTCCCACCCCTCCCGGGAGTTCTCAAGGAAAGAGGCACGTGAGGCAGATTCCAAGTTCAATGTTCTTTACTGGATCATGTAATCAAGCATACCAAAAACGTAATCACACACACAATCTTACAGGCCTAATAAAATAAAGAGAGAAAATAGCACTTATGCATGAGCAGGTATCGTTGGTGGGGAAAGCACGTTACCTTAGATGCGTTGTCCGATGTCAAGATGAGTTGGATGGGGGAAGAAAGGTATAAAAGCTATGGGGCCACAAGGCTTGAACCGGCAAGACCACGTGGTTCTCCTGGATCGCGAGTCCAGAGAGAGAAAAAGGGGTTCAAAGATGGAGGCAAGTGTTGGGGACAGAAAGCTGGATTGAAGGGTCAATAGGTTAGATAGAGGGCGACGGCTCAAGAGGCCGAGTGACTCTCGGTTTGGGCTTTTATTGGGGGTCTTGGGGCGGGCTTTGCAGACCACAACCCACTAACACTCCTACTAGGCAGTCCGTCCCTCTTGGACCTTGCTATAGGTTAAAGGTGAACAAAGGGAGGAGGTCCAGGGGATGGTCAGTATTGCAAGAGCATGATCTCATCAGGAAATAGACACTGAGTCTGGGGTCCGATGACTCACCTGGCCATATCTATTGTTAGTTGATGGTTTTAGCCAAGTATCTGATGGCTGGCACATTAGTTGAACTATCCAGATGTGTAGTGGGGAGTGGGGTCAGCCAGCGGATGTCTGACAGAAGGAAGCCTCATGGCAAGAGGAATCCTTTGTCTTTGTCTTGGGTGAACTGCTTAGGGTGTCAGCCTCCTGGCATGGGCTGGAGCTGGCTCCTATTCAAGAAGAAAGCGCAAGACCCTACCACTGTTGGTAACACAGAGTTCAAACTTATGGATATGAAACTCCATAAGAGCACAGAAAGTGCCTTGCTGGCTAACAGACTTCAGTATGTTTTATCACTTGTCCAATTGAGTGGACTATTAGACTCATGCTTCATTGCTTACTGGACCGCTGGTAAAGGCTGCTTCATTAATATGCTTGATCCTTTGCTCACTAGTCCAATGTGCTAGTCTTGGTGCCATGATGGTGCCACAATGATGGGACCTTTCTAGGCAAAGAGGAGCCTCAATCCCTTGGACATTGCCTCAGGAGAGGCACCTCTCATGCCCCAGGCTAGAAGCCCCCTACAAGGGCTCTGCCCCCCCAGAATTGTCCAGCATCCCTCTCATTTGCCAGGCTATGGGCCACCCCAATTGGAGCACTGAAGGAGTGCACCCACCATTCAAGTCACTGAAACAAGAAGTCCAATAGTTGGGGGGTTTTTTAATGAAGGAATTTTCTAGCTTCTGACTAAAAGCGACAACAAAGCAAATAACTCACTTCTTCTAGCCACTTCTATTCCTGTCCCCACCCCCACCCCGGCTAAGTACTTTTGTTAAGATGAAAATCAGATGTTGTGTTTATTTACTTGCTTCATAGATTTCACAACTGTAAGATCCAAACAAGGCAAAAGATGGAAAAATAGGCAAACATTATAAAAAGGAAATTTAGAAATGTGTGTGAATTGATTTTTGTAATATTTTCAGTGTTTCTATTAAGGACATAGAGAGAAGGCCAATGTACAAATCACCTTCAACAGATTCTGTGTACATGAGACAATAGTTCAAGCACTGGACATACAGAAAAAAAAAGGAATGCTCAAAGACAGAGGTACCCTGCATAACTGGTTTGGAGTTTCCTGCTGACTCAAGTGCAAAGTTGTCTTCTAAATGAAAGGCAAAACTTTATTAGAGACTGAGTCAGAGCCTTTCAACTCAAAGATTCTGGTGCCCTCTCAGACCTGCTCTTGTAGGTCATAACAGACAATACTAAAATGTCACTTAAACTTACTTTTAAAGTGCAATAGTATGGTTTTGCCCCCATAGACGGAAGAAAGAATCAGACAACAAACCTGGGATTAACGGCCACTTTATTTATTAACAAAAACATGGCAAGGGCTTAACCTAAAAAGCGGCAAGGCCAAGGCCTGGAGTTACCATTAACCCCACCCTTGCCCTAGTATGAGCAATGCACCTGGCCCCCAGGTCGTAGCTTGCTATAAGCGGCTCGAACCCCAAGCAGCCCAGCCTTGGAACATGCCTTGATGATCCCTCACACACAGCCACAAAATCAGTGCTGAGTATCCCCCAACGGCACTCCAAAAGGCAGCCTGTTCCCCTCATCCCAGGCCACAAGGCTGCAGTTATGATCCGAACAGGCCCCTTTCCCACCAGGGTTGCTGATAGGTGCTTAACAAGCCACAACAACTATTTACTAAACTTCTGCCCAACCATAAAGTGACAAATTAATGCAGACGCCACCCCAGCCAATTCCTCAATCCGCTGCTAGCAATGCAGGGTAGGCAAAAAACTCCCCCATCTCGAGGCCAATCAGAGCAGAGGTAAAAAAAAATTCCTGCCCAGCCCCCCTAAGAAATGGGACGACAAGCCAAAAGCCTGCATTACCTACAGGGCGGGAGGGTGGGTTGAGCACAAGCCACATATGAGGCTGCTGGGGCTGGGGCTGTCCTTCAGCATGCTAGCCGTGCCCCGAAGCAAAACAAAATGCAGGCAGTCTAATCAGTCCTTCTTACAAGGAGGCAACTTCATCCCCCCCAAGCCGACCTTCGGAGGCTGCAGGGATCCGTCCTTGCCCCCATAGATGGAAGAAAGAGTCAGTCAACAAACATGGGTTTAACGGCCACTTTATTTATTAACAAAAATATGGCAAGGGCTTAACCTAACAAGTGCCAAGGCCAAGGCCTGGGGTTACCATTAACCACATCCTTGCCCTAGTATGGGCAATGCACCTGGCCCCTGGGTCATAGCCCACTATAAGTGGCTCGAACCCCAGGCAGCCCAGCCTTGGAACATGCCTTGATGATCCCTCACACACAGCCACAAGGTCAGTGATGAGTATCCCTCAATGGCACTCCAAAAGGCAGCCTGTTCCCCTCACCCCAGGCCACAAGGATGCAGTTATGATCTGAAAAGGCCCCTTTCCCACAAGGGTTGCTGATAGCTGCTTACCAAGCTGCAACAACTATTTACTAAACTTCCGCCACAGCAAGGGTCAAGCCTCTGCTTAGGCCCCTGCACCCACTAAATCCCTAATACTGTTAACAGCCCTTCCCGTAAATCCTTAAGGAAGATATCCATACCCTGCTCCGACAAATGAATGATGTCACCCCTATATAACTCGGTGTGCGTAGCCCTAATAGCCGGATGGAGTATGAAGTGCCCACCACCCATTACTAAAATGCTCCTAAATTCCCCATTTACCTTACGTCTAGTCTGCTCAATCTGCTTAGGGTCCAAGGTCCATCGCCAGTCCCTTCATGGAACCATGGCCAATCAAACCACTGTAGTCTTAGGCCATCACCTTTTAATAAAGGTAAAATCCTCCCTGGCTTGTAGAACTAATGCCTTCCCTTTTAAAATTCCTAAATCATTACCCCCTAGGTGAATTAGCAATATGTCAGGAGGAGCACTGGCATTCAAACCAAATAATAGATGGATTAGGCCCGCCCAGCACAAGCTGCGGCGTCCCCGCCATTCAACAGTGGCCCATCAACTTAGGCCCAACTGCGAGCCGATGGCCCATCTGTTAGCCCGGTGAGCAGCCCAAAAAATGAAGCTGTGCCCACAGATGAGAATGGTTCTCCGCCTGCCACAAGACACAGCATCTGAAAGGAAAGGACAGTCAAACACCGGGCCGAAAGAATAGATCACCACATGGCCATTGAATGTACATAACCTTTATAAGCGTTGGATCTCCAACACCCTAGACAATGAACATCCTCAGCTGAATAGCCCATAACTGCCGCTGTGGAAGCCCCTCCAATGAGAAAGGAATGGGTCCCAAACTTTACACCTGATAGGCCCAGCTTCCCCAAAGCCAGGGAAGTAACTGCCCAAAACTGATGTTTAGTCAGAGGGCTCCCATCCTCATGCCTAAAGAGGAAACCGGCTTCCAGACCCCTCAGGGCCAAATACTGCAACAGAGCTCTGAATCCTGACAGGTCCCCAATTTTACCTTGGCTCCTTTTCGCATCTGATCCGTCTTAGAGCTCCTAATCATGACCAGCATGCCATTGCCGTGAATATCAACATCCTGCACCTGCAAAGCCTTGCTCGACTGGTCTGTCTTAGGCTGAGTGACCAACTCACCCGAAGAGCCCCAAAGAATGAAAGCAAAGAGGCTGCATGAAACAGGCATGCCTCATAACCATAAGTGCAAACTGCACCCCAGGACACTCGCAACCCCTTAAGTATCATGGGCGAGATAGGCTGTCACTCATCTTTAGCAGCACTCCCCTCACGAGTCCAACCCTTGAGCATCTTTCTATTCCTGAAGTCACAAGTGACTTCAGCAAAGCCCAAGGCTTTGCTCACGAAGGCTCGCGCAGCAAGCTTGCCTCAGAGTCAATGGACAGCTAAGCCAGCTTCTTTGCTCAATACACAGTAGTGCATCAGCTGATCTAAAGGAATAGGCCAGACCTTGGGATAACGTTCAGCTGCCCTGAAGACCTCGAACTGGTGAACTGCTCGCTCATACCCTTTTCTGGTGCTAGGCACAATGGCGAGGCTTATAGCCCTGCAAGCCTCAGCCCTCCAACCTGCCATAGTTCTTGAGGCATTTGAGCTGGATGAAGATCAGCCTCTGGTGCAAGCTGATGAAACCTTGCCATCTGTTGGCGAGAGAGAGCATCAGCCACACCATTGTCCACACCCGGCACATGCCTGGGAAAAATTAGCAAGTTAAGTCTAAGGCACTGCAAGGTGAAAGCCTGGACAAGCCCCATGATGCGTGGAGACCTAGATGTGAGGGAATTGATCACATGAACAACCGCCAAATTGTCACAGCAAAAGTGGACAGTGTGATCTTTCAATTCTTCACCCCACAACCAAACCACCACTAGTATGGGAAAGAACTCTAAAACGGTGAGATCCCTAACATATCCTGCTGAAACCCATTCCCCAGGCCACTCCTCAGTGCACCAGTGTCCACGAAAGTACACACCATATCCCAGAGATCTGGCAGCATCAGATGACACTTGGAACTCAGCCTCCAGCTTCAATTCTTCCCTCCAAAAGGAGACACCATTAAAAGAACTTAAAAACTTCTGCCAGATCCCAAGGTCTGTATTAATGCGCATTCTATGATGTGGGTGCTGTAGCCCCCTCATCGCATTGCAGAGCCACCTAACAAAAGCCCTCCCAGGAACCACTACTTTGTGCGTGAAATTGAGGTGCCCAGCAATCTGCTGGAGTTCACGCAAAGTGGCCTTCTTCTTTTTAAGAAACATAGAAAGCTGGACCTGCAAGTCCTGAATCTTGCTCAATGGCAACCGAGATGTCTGGGCAACTGAGTCCAATTCTACTCCTAAAAATACTAACTTCTGAAAAGGTCCCTCTGTCTTTTCATGGGCCAACAGAACTCCCAGCTCCTCTGCTAGTTGTGTAAAACCCTGCAACAGTTGGGTGCATCTACCTGTCCCACAAGGACCCACGAAAAAAAAAAAGTCTTCTAAATAATGAACCACTTCTGGTAATCCTGTTTTAAAACACATTGCCCATTCCAGAAATGTGCTGAAGTGCTCAGATGCAGCGCATGACACAGAACATCCCATGGGCAAGGTCCTATCCATAAAAAACTGCCCTTTAAAGGAAAATCCCAACAGCTCAAAATCATCTGGGTTCATGGGGAGGAGATGAAATGCGGATTTGATGTCACACTTTGCCAACTCTGCCCCATGACCACAGCAGCGCACCACAGGCACAGCTTGGTCAAATGAGGTGTACCTGACCGTGAACAGATGATCCAGAATAGCATCATTTACTGATCCACCTCGGGGATATGAAAGATGGTGAATTAAACGGAACTCACCAGGTACCTTCATAGGTACTATACGCAGAGGTGAAACCCGCAAATTAGGAAGCAGTGGTGCCGGAAATGGACCTAGAACCCTACCTTCTTGAACCTCTTTGTCAATCTTTGCAGCAACCACAGCCTCCATGCCATAACTGATTTTAAATTGCGGGCTAAAAAAGGAGCCCTCAACCCCGAAAACGGAATTCTAAAAACCCCTTAAAAACCCTTCAGCAGCAGGGGGGCGGAGCATCGCTTGTGCATGGCGGACGCAGGATAGAAGAGCTCCCACTCCCTACTTCTAAACCGCCCAAAATAACGACCCACGAGAAAACTAACTTACTTAAAAACAATGGGCAAAAACGCCAAACTCAAAGCCCCACCGAAGCAAGCAGACGGCACAACAGTTCAGCAATATTTCACGCCGGGAAAAGTCTTGGGAAAAACGGGCCTTGACGAACAACAAAGCCCCAAGATGGCGACGGCAACAGGCTCCGCGAACCCAGCGACTCCGGCCAGAGAAGAAGACGACAACGCACCCTTAACAAGGCGCGATTTCAAAGAAATCCGGGAATGGCTACACCAGTCGGTCACAACGGCAGTAGCTGAATCGATTCAACCCATACGCGCCCAACTCACTGAGTTAACAACAGAAATAAAGGACATTTCTACGATCGCGGAGGCGACCTCGGAGCAAACTCAACTGCTACAAGACGAGGTAAAAAAACTCCGTTTTAAAGAAACACAACTAACAGATAGAATGGTAGCGATCGAAAATCGATGGAGACAACACAATTTGAAATTTAGAGGGCTGGAAGAGGGCGCAGAAAAAAATACAGAACTAGCTACCTTTATTTCGACTTGGCTGGCACAATCCTTAGAGCTTGAAGACGGAATCGCCCCCGCCATTTTGCGGGCGTACCGCTTAGGCCCCTTCTCAAGAGCAAGCAAGGAAAGGCCCCGAGACGTCTTGGCGCAGTTTTTATACCCTAGATGCCGAGACAAGATTTTAAAAGAAGCTCGACTCAAGGGATCCCTCACTTATAACGGAAAAAAAATCCTTGTACTTTTAGACCTTTCGGCTGAAGCCCTAGAGAAAAGAAAGAACCTAAAACCCTATGCTACTGCACTATTTGAAGCAAAAGTCCGGTTTCGATGGAACCCTATTTCTGATATCGTGGTCTTCAAGGACGGTTTCCAACATCAAGTCAAGGACCAGAAATCGGGAAAAACACTGCTCAAAATCTTGGGTTTATCTACAGACGCAGAAGACTGAAGACAGCTGTTTAATTTATTGGCTTAGGCTACTGTTTAAGTTGAAATAATATAAAAGATGTTTATAACATAAAAAGATGTTTAGATTAAGACTAAAAATAGTACAATTAGAGAGTTAAATAGTTTAATAATTTAAATCAATTTATTATGGTTAGCAATTCATAGTAGTTAGATATTAGATATAGTAAATAACAATATAAGGTACAAAATTCATATTAATCAGTTATATAAATAAATATAGGAGGCATTGAATTTTAAATGAGAACTATTATAGAAAGAATGTTTGTATTTTTAAGATTAGTTTGAATTTCCTATAAGAGATATTATAGTGAAATAGGAGGAAATATATTTTTTAGTTAAATATTGTTGAAGTAATTGATGGTTAAATATAGTTGATAGGAAATTAAGATAGTAAATCTTAAGCACACTACTATAGATTATAAAATAGTAAATTTTAAGTGTATTATTATAGAGTATAAGATAGTAAATGATATATAAGAATATTAATGTTAGAAATGGATATAAGAAATGTTAATGGTATAATATATGTTAGACAATGGGATAAAAAAGTGAGACAACAATAATCACTTTAAATGCTTTGAGTTATTGAATTTAAAAGGAGTAGGGAAAGGGAATTGGAACAAAAGTATAAGTACAGTTGTAAAATTGACCCCCTGTAGGTGTGGTAGAGGAACTAGTAAGGGAGAGTAAATACTTTCCTTTCTCCTTCAAATATAAGGGGGTGAAATACTGGTTTAAAGCCCTAGAAAAGGGCGAATAGAAGTTTGTTTTTAGTTTATAAAGTTTAGTGTGTTTAATTAGTGTTAGTAGATAGTTAGTATTAGCATTAGTTTTTAGTTAAGAATAGCTATAAAATGACTCATCATTACAAAACAATCACTTGGAATTGCCGAGGCTTAAACAACCCCATTAAGGTGAAACGCATTTCAAATGTGATGTATAAAGAAAAACCAAATTTTTTGTGTTTGCAGGAGACTCACCTTAGAAAACCACTAGAACGTATTTTAAAAACCAACTGGTTCGATCAGAATTTTCAGGCATTGGGTTCCTCTAAAGCAAGAGGTGTGGCTATTTTAGTTTCAAAATCTACCCCTTTTAAACACAAGGAAATTAAACAAGACCCAAGAGGAAGATTTCTTTTTGTCAAGGGAGAATTGGATGGTTCCCCCTTGACAATAGCCTCAATCTATGCTCCAAACCAAAACCAACTTGAGTTCACTAGAACAACACTACAATTACTTTCAAACTTTCAAGAAGGTCCAATTATACTTGGTTGTGACCTAAATTATATCATGGATCAAACTCTAGATAAAACACATAAGACTACTAAGAAACCAAAGAAATCAAAACAATTTAATGAATTACATAATATTCTGGAACACTTTCAATTGGCAGACGCCTGGAGATTTGTGAACCCAGGAAACAGGCAATACACCTATTATTCACCAGTACACAATATATTTACACGAATAGACTACTTGTTAGTATCAAAAACTTTATTAAACCAAATTACATTAGCAGATATAGGCCCAAGAACAATCTCTGATCATTCTTGGGTAACAATATTAATGACACAACAAAACACTGATGGCAAAGGACCCAATTGGTCACTTAATAAACTATTACTTCAAAAACAACAATATAGTGAAGAAATTAACACTACAATTGAAGAATTCTTTAGATTTAATAGTGATTGTGGAGTACCAACTGAGACAGTTTGGGATGCCTTTAAGGCGGTAATTAGAGGCAAATTAATATCCTTGGCCTCCTCCTATAAAAAAGAGAGACAAATAATTATTTCAGAACTATATTCACAGATAAAAATTCTAGAAGACAAACATAGCAAATTTGGGGGGAAAAAAACCTTGAAAAAGCTCAACTGCGAAAGGAAAAAATTAGAACTACTAGAAACCTCTAAAGTTCAAAAACAGCTTTTGTTTTTGAAACAAAAATTCATCACTAAAACACCTAGATCACTTGCTCTCCTTAAACGAAGAGTGAACCAAAAACATATTTCAAACTTGATACACAAAATTCGTAGTTCGAAGGGAGAAACATATACCAAGTCAAAAGACATTAACTCTACATTTTTACATTTTTTTCAAAAACTATATACCTCAGAAAATCCCCAGGCGACTGATATTCACAATTACTTGGATTCTATTAAATATAATATAACATTATCTAAGGAACATATAGAATATTTGGAACAACCAATCTCAGCAAAAGAGATATCAGATACTTTGAAAAAAGCAAAAGTTAACAAAGCAGTAGGCACTGATGGCATACCTACTGAATTTTATCGTAAATTTCAAGGAAATTTATTACCATTTTTAGTGAGAACCTGTAATGAGGTAATGACATCAAGCAATATGCCCAAAACCTGGTCGGAAGCCAAAATAATAGTTATACATAAACCAGGCAAAGACAAATTAGACCCGGCCTCATATAGGCCAATATCACTTTTAAACCACGACTCAAAAATTTTCTCATCATTGTTGGCCACTCGATTAAATCACATCATAGCAAACTATATTAACTCTGATCAATCGGGATTTATCCCTAATAGGTCGATTATGGACAATATTAGAAGAACATTGAACGTAATTACCTATGGTAGAAACAACAAAATTAATTCTCTTATATTAGCATTGGACGCTGAGAAAGCGTTCGATCGGGTAGAAATACCATACTTGAGAGCAGTCCTACAGAAGATGAAGGTTGGGGAAAAATTTTTGAATTCTTTTAATGCTCTATATAGGAATCCTATAGCCCAAATTATAACTAACAACTATAGATCTGAATTTATAAAATTAACAAGAGGTACCCGACAGGGTTGTCCTCTCTCGCCCATTTTTTTTGCAATTTTTTTGGAACCTTTAGCCCATGCCATTAGAACAGAAAAATTGATTAAAGGTTTTGATATAGGTAATTCATCACATAAGGTGAGTCTTTTTGCAGATGACGCAGCATTTTATTTAACAAAACCAGAACAATCACTACCACATATTATGATTCAAATAGCCAATTTTAGCACCATATCAGGATACAAGATCAATATTTCTAAATCAGAGATATACCCGATTTTTGGTACCCCAACCCTGCAATCAATGTTGAAGAAAAAATACCCATTCAGATGGGTAACAGATAATTGGAAATATCTTGGCATACTTTTCCCACTTAACTTGGCAAACCTACTTGAGACTAACTATGGACCTCTATTTAGTGAATTAAAAACCACTTTAGAAAAATGGGGAAAATTGAATCTGACGTTACTAGAAAAGGTAGAAGCAATAAAAGTTTTTCTTTTTCCGAAATTCCTTTTTTTATTTCAAAATTTGCCAATTAAAATTCCAGGGAGTAAATTCAAACTATGGCAACAAACAATATTGAAGTATCTATGGTCCAATAAAAAAGCTAGGATTAAATATACAATTTTGACTAAACCAACTAAATTAGGAGGCCTAGCACTACCAATTTTTGAATCTTACTTTGTAGCAGCACAACTTAAGAATATTGTATATTATGCGCAACCATCTTGTCAAAAGGATTGGATTCTGATTGAGCAAAACAATTTGAAAAAGGGCTGCCTTTGTGAAATCATATGGAACCACCCTAAATCTAGAGATATAGGAAATGCAATACAAAATCCTTTTTTAATATATACATTGGAAATTTGGGACAAATATCATGCAATATTGTGTCCATCGACTTCACCACTAACAGTTTTTTTGGGCCAACCTTGGTTTATGCCATGTAGGAACTCAAATGATTTTAAGTTATGGAGACAAAAAGGTTTTATGTGTTTGGGAGACCTATGTAATAAACAACAGATGTTATCTAAACAGCAATTAGAAACCAAATACAATATTGAGATTCCTTGGCTATTATATACACAATTACATCACTTGATATATAGCCCTAATATTGTATCGTTATTGAATAGACCACTAACGAAATTTGAATTGTATGTCAAATCCAAACATTCAATGAAAGGATTAATTTCTTTAATTTATCAAATGTTAAACAATAAACAGTGGAATAATATATCTACAGTGCAACTGGCATGGCACAAGGACTGTGGTATTAACTTGAATAACGAACAATGGGAAATAATATGGTCTAATAAATTATTTTCAACGGCCTCAACAAACATTAGACTTCAAAATTATAAGTTGTATACCAGATGGTACTTAACCCCCCAAAGAATAGCACATTTGATGTCTATACCAACGATTTTGTGCTGGAGGGCATGTGGTAATCCAGGTACTTTCTTGCACTGTTGGTGGTCGTGCACATATATAGAAGTATTTTGGCGCAAAGTCCTAAAATGGACTGAAAATATTTTAGGGGTATCTATACCATTTACACCTGAATCTATTCTTTTGAACTTTTGGCCTGATATTCAAATAACTAAACAGCGAGGAGAGATGGTATCTTTGTTTTTGCTGGCAGCTAAAACACTCATAGCAAAACTATGGAAATCAAAAAATGTCCCAACAGTAGAACAGTGGTTTACAAAATTATGGGATTTAGCTGTCATGGATAAGCTGGCTATTCAAATAGTAATAAGTGAGACGCCCAAACTAAACAATGACTTTATGGAAAAGTGGTATCCCTTTTTTGATTATATGAGTAAAAAAAATCCACAACAAGGCAAACTACCTAAGAAATATGCGGATTTTGTGTTTTATTGAATATAGCTATTGTTGATGTTTTGATGATGGAAATATTGAATGTAAAATTTAAATTGGAAATTATGTTTTGTTTATAGTTGTTATATGATATTAATTGAAAATAAAAAATTAAGTTATAAAAAAAAAAAACCCTTCAGCAAATACACAGCATCCTCTTTATTAGGATACCGCTTCAACCAACTCTGCAATGGACCAAGCTTAATTGGCGTGGGCCCCCTTTCCAGTAGCTGCTGAAGGACCGTCACCTCCCCTGGGCTGTTGGCTACGCCTGAGCCTTTCTTTGGGGCATGCAGTGAATGCATGCGGTCCACTGCACATTGGGCACTCATACCTGTAAGTGCACGTCTTCCTACTGCAGACCCCCTGTGAACCAAACTCCCAACAAAGCAAGTGGGGTTGAACCGCCTGCCCCGTGGGCCCATGGGAAGCAGTATTAGCACCAGCTGGAAGGTTCTGTACCATGTGTCCACTATGTGAGCATTCCCCAACTTTCGGCCGTGCCTGCGACATCAGCTGTAACCAAAAATGCAGATGTATCTGGTCCCATGGAAGGTTGGGGTTCATAGCAGCCCTCATCCTAAACTCCTCATCGTATTTGAGCCAGGCTGAACCCACAAAACCAGTGTACGCTTTATAAATGATATCCAGATACTGGTATAGGGCTGCAGCCTTCCAGCTCTGGGCCCGAGAAATCACCCTTGCATAGACAATGTACCCTGCCAGCCAATTTGCCCATGTCCTATCAACCGCCCTTTTCTTTAAAATTTCTTTGTCCTTGCCATCCATCTCCTCTTTATCCTTCTTCTCCAATTCCCGGTAAAGAAGGCTGAAGAGGTCAATGTACTCACCCCTGCAAATCTTTTCCCTAGTGATTGGCAAAGGGTGATCACCAAGGGGCAAGGCTGCATCGCCAAAGGGCATGGCCTTTGCAGAAGCTGCCCCATAGAGCTTGTCATAAGTGGGAGAAAAACCCCATGGACTAGGAGGCGACATCATGCCCGGAGGCAGCACAGGGCCCCAAGGTGACTGCCAGCCCATAGGCAGAGGAGCCCAGATCCACAGCTGAGTAGTCCCAGGTGTCATCGTATGAGGAGGGCCCCAAGCCCACGACTGCCCATTCCCCAAGGGGTCCTGCATAAAACCAGGCTTATGCACCCAAGGTCCCCAGGGCCAAACTGTGGCTGGCTGTGCATCCGCCTCATCCTTACCACTGGGCCCAGGCACTTCCACCTCAGCCACCGCCGTTGTTGCAGATGTCTCAGAAACTGATGTCACTGTTGCCGCCCCAGATGCAACTGTTGGAACCCCTTCATGCTCAACGTGACTGGTGGACTCTACAGCACAAGATTCAAGAAGGTATATTTTCTTAAGTACCTCCTCACGAAACTTCTTCCGCTACGCTCTACCCCCAGTACTTTCTGGAGCTCAAATGACTGCTTGGAAAGTGGGGGGGAGATCCAGTGTCCCTGGCCTGCTGTAAGGCTGCAAGCTTTTCTAATATAATCTGCTGCTCCCACACCTCATCCTCAGAGGATGACAGAGCAACAGGAGGGCGTGCCACAGTATGCCTAGGTACCTTCAGTGCAGGCCCTTTACCTTTAGACTGGCCTTGACCCTTTCTAGAAGCCATATCCAAAACACAATGAGCCAGGAGGCCTCCCACAATTAATAGAATTGTCCTAAAATGGCCGTCACCAAATAAAATGGCCACCACCTAAAAGGACCTTCCAAAAAATGGCTGATCCTAAGTATTTCCCAGAGGAACAATTTAAAAGCAAAATGGCCACTCAGCCCACAGGAGCAGACCTTCCCAAAGTGGCCACCATCCCTGATGATTTCAGCAAAGTCCGCCCCCACCTAATGTCTAACCGCCTAACAACAGCGAAAAAACTGCCCAACAACAGCTAAACTGCCACGAACTGGCTGTAAATCTATAGAACCCAAAAGGAGAAAAGGGGGGGAGGGAAGAAGTGGGCAAATGACCAACTGGGCCCCAAGCAGCTTCACCAACTGCACCTTAACCCCCAGCCTAAGAAAACTCCCACTAAGTGTATGTGCATGTAATTCGTGCTTTAACAAGGCTAACAGCATGCAGGCCGCAGCCTAGGAGCCAGCCAAAGCACAGCTGACTCTAATTTACACCACAGTCGCTGCCCAGCCGCTGACGTGTCTTCCGTCCTGCAGGTGTTCCTGACCCAAGTGCTGCCTCCACCGGCAAGGGGATGCCCCAAAAACAGCCCCGGATATACCCCCCCAAACCCCTTGCTAGTCCCAGGCCCAGCCGAGCCACAGCCTCCAAGAAAGGAGGGAAGGGAGGCTGATTTTGGGGTGGGGGGAATACCCTTTGAGTTTCTGCCAGCTCTAGGCCAAAAGCCAGGGAGCAAGTGAAAAAAAAAGGCCTTGTGCTCCTTCTCTGTCAAGCACAAAGGCACGAATGAGGCTGCTGGGGCCAGGGCTGTCCTTCAGCATGCTAGCCCCACCCCCCAGCAACACCAGACTGCAAATGCAGCCAGTCTGATCAGTCCTCCTTACAAGGAGGCAACTTCGTCCCCCCCAGCTGGCCTTCGGCGGCTGCAGGGATCTGTCCTTGCATTATCCTGATGACACTAGAAGATGGATGTCTTCATGGGGCATGTGCAGCATGTGGCTCACTTTGAAAAGGACCTTCCTACTCATGCTAGCACTGGTGAAGAGAGGAGGGGAGTCTGCAAGTTTGAGAATGATTGGCTTATAGGATTCCATAAAGTGTCTATTTTGAATCCTTCATTAAATCTCTTCTACTACAAGACATTTCCATTAGCAGAATATCTCCTCCTTCAACTACATTACAAAATGTTCCCAGAAATCCTGTTCCTTTGAGTCAGAAGTATAAATTGAAAGTCTGCAGCAGGATGGGAGAATTGGCAAAAATTGCCCTTCCTTCCATTAGTAGAAATTTACTGTCAAATCCAAGCCAGTACGTGCATATTACATACAAGATTTGGCTTCATATGGAGATTTTATTTTTAAGTAACAATTTTATTTGGTACATTAAATAATCATTTGGAAGACTTAGATTAGAGATAGTGCAAGTGGCCACCTCTTTCCCTACTCTCAAAAATCATATAAATGGACAATTAATGGTAATAAATTTAAACAGGTCCTTTTTTAATGTGTAAAGGTATCTTTCCTAATTGTGGGAAGTAAACGGAGACTCTTCATCTCCTATCAGGCATGGAGGTAACAACAGCATTTTTTCTTTCTTTTGAGGTGGGTGCAGTGTTGTACCAGCAAAACTTCCTAATATTCCTTGCATTATATTCAGTATTCTAATATACTATGCTGAAAAAGAAATACACTGAAATACAGAGGATGCCTAGTCTTTCTTCTTAATATATATGTGAAGACCGAAAGACTTAGCATATGTAATGAGATAAGAAATATTCCTGGAGTCCTGGGGAGGTTTTTGTTCCAAGTGTTGTAATAACTTGTAACTCAGCAATTTCCCTTTCCATTCTGTTCCTGAAGTTCCTTTGTAATAAAACAGCTACTTTGACATCATTCATTGACTGTCCTGGAAGGTTGAAGTGTCCTCCTACAGGTTTCTCAGTCTGTGATTCCTGATGTCAGATTTGTGTCCATTTATCCTCTGGCATAGGGTTTGTCCAGTTTGTCGTCTGTAGAGAATGGCATTGTTGGCATTTAATGGCATATACAATTCCCCACCCACCCCTCGAATGAAACACAACACAAGTTATAGGTTAAACTGGGAATTTATTTACACATAAGCTGATCTGCATCATTTATACTGTATAAGCACAGGTCACATTGCACCTGCAAAGCAGGCTTCTTAACAGGGCAAACCCACCTCGGCTCAGAGCCTGGTCTGGAAACCTTCCGGACCCTACTTGTTCTGGCCCACACTCCAAGAGCATAGAGGAGATAGAGGAGCACATTCCTGGGCTTGAAGAGCTGGAGACTCAAGTTTTGTGCCATGTGTACCAGTTGATCCAGCAAGTCAGGCCTCAGCTTAAATAGGCTGGGAAGTAACTGGTCCCATCTGCACTGCTGGCAGGAGCTGGAGCTCCAGACATTGTACTAAGTTCTAGCCAGGATCCTACAAGGAAGTATCATTCTCACTACTCTATCCATATGAAATCCTGATGAAAAATATCATGAAGCTGTTTCCCCAGATCAGTGGTGCAATGGCAATTTACCCACATCTATGTCCCTGGCTTGGCATCTCTTTGTCATGCTTACAGAAGGCTGCTTAAACTACAATATACCATCTCACCAAATAACCCCTCATGGCTAAGACCTAGCTGAGACAATAGGTCTCTATTATTTAACCTCTGTGTTCCATTAAGCAGATCTAACATATACTATGTAATCTGCAGGCTGTTTTGTTTAATGTTGTAGATGCTTGGGGATAGTTCCCCAATGAACGCTTTTTGTCTCCACTGCTTTCCATCTTCAGAAAACGATTTTGACCTGAAAGGTATAAATATTAAACTGCCCATGTGTAACTGAATGGAGGGATCTGATTTCTGGTTGTTTCCAGGCTTACAGAGTACTTACCAGGCAAGCTTGTGTGTGATTCATATTCAATAGGATGTACAAAATAACGAATGTAACTATATTGCCTAGAAATATTTATCCAAATTAAGCCATTTGGTATCCTAGAACATTCACTAGTGATAGCCTTACTGTGATTGTTAACATGCTATATTATTCATAATGCTCAATAATGTTTTTTATTGCTATGTACATTGTTACTTCTTGTTTCTTATCTTATGCCTAAATTGTAGTTCTGAAGCCATTTACCATGTAATTCTATAAGATGGGAAAACAATTCAGTCTTTTGCCATTTTACATCAATATCTTCAGATCTTTCACCTAACTGTTAGTCACTACTGTGCTGCCTTCTGCTAAAGAGAGGTGGGGAGGACGGAGGCGCCAGTGTACATGTTCACCGATTTGGCTACTATCGAAGAGAAATAACTTTGAGATTGAGGGTAGGTTTTGATGCAGATGGTGGAAATGATATCCAAATGCTAAAGTAACATGCATTCTTTTTGCCATTTAAATAGGTAAATATCAATTGCCATATAATCCTCCTGCTGTTCCTGTTGCTAGCAGAAAGAAATGGTACAGTATGAGATAGCCATGACTGGTGCTGTAAACAATACATGGTGGGGCAGCCAACTTATTCTAAAACACTTTTCACTATCTGCCAATCTAATTTTTGTCTCACATGGGTATCCCTTCTCCATTTATCCTTATGAGATGTTAGGCTGAGAAAGAATGACTGGACCAACCAATGAGCATCATTTGGAATGGGGATTTGAATTTATTTATTTATTATTTATTTAATTCAATTTCTAGGCCGTTCTCCCCACACAGCAGGCTCAGTGAGTCTTTCCATTCCTAGTGGGTCTTTCCATTCCTAGTCAAACATTCTAACCAATACAACACTCTGGCTTTTGCAAGAAGAAGAATAAGAGAATGGATTTATACCACGCCCTTCACTACCCAAAGGAGTCTCAGAGTGGCTTACAATCTCTTTTCCCTTCCCCTCCCCACAACAGACACCCTGTGAGGTAGGTGGGGCTGAGAGATCTCCGACAGGTTAAATGATTAGAAACCTCCTGTGAGAGCACCAATTCTTCCAAGAAAGCAGGCAATCATTTACATGTTTACTGATCCCACATTACACAGTTTGCATGAATAGGCTGCTCATATAAAATAGAGATTTTGTTCAGCTAAATCTCCAGTATTTCATATGAACTGACATTGATCTTCAAAAAAACTGGATTCTTCCATATTACTAGTAGGGTTCCCAGCCCCTACTAGTACTATATTGGGGGGGGGGAGGGCAATGCTGTAGTTTGTGGGCAAAACTCTATGGTTTGAAGCCAAATTTACCATAGAGTTTTAACCAAAAAACCAGAGTGTCGTCCCTGACATGATGTCACTTCCAGCTGATGGTATCATGTAGCGGCCTGCACTTTCAGTTTTACTGGAAGTCACCCGACATCATTTAGGTATCCCAGAAGGACGTTGGGAGCCCTCCCTCTACCGGTCAGATAAGTGGACCTGGAAACCCTAATTACTAGTGTGAAAATGTGGCAATAATTGTCACAACTTCAATTAGTTGCTTCTTAGAGAAATGAACATTTCATGAAAAATCACTGCCTATATTCTTAAATACACACTACAGAATCAACTGCATGATTTTGTTCTGCCTACATTAATTTGAAAACTTTCATCCTTGACACAGGCTTCCAAGTAAACAATACCTCAACAATCTTATCTAAATTGAATGTTTGCTCATTTTCATGAAGTCAGTTTGCTGCTTTCACAACCAGAGCATGAAGAATAGTGTTAATCTTTTTAGTTCTCTTATCAGATAGTTGCAAGACAATATCATCAGAATTCATGTAAATAAAAGATTTATCACAGAAATGTGAATATGCATATACAGAAAGAAGTCTCTTAACCAGTAGTGATGATAATATCTAGAAGAATGAGTCCATCCAGGTTCTTAAATCCCTGCCTTTCCTCTGAACAAGATAACCATCACCAGGATTCTTAAATTCTAATATCTAATTCAAGAGAGAAAAGGCTTAGAAGAGGCTGTGATGAGCTCATGTACTTGCAAAATCTTCTTGAGTGGTGTGTCAAAGTTTTAGATTTTGAGGCTCTTATCTAAGAAGAGAAATATTTAACTTGCAAAATGAAAGACCTATAATGTCACTTGAGCTATGTACAAGAGTCATTAAAAAGAATATGAAAAAGCACATGGACATTGCTGGTGTGTAAAGAAAGAAATGCATTCGCTGATTAATAACAGGTTTTAAAGAAAATGGTTTTTTTCCCACTTTGAAGTATAGAAGAGCAGTGTTTTCTAAAGTTTTTCACCTATTAAAGTCATTGGTAAAATGGGAAGCAAAATGTACAGCCATTTCCACACAGTACGTTGTCTTTCAATAAAAATGAAAAAGACTGATCACTGCTAATTACATTTGGGGATAAGATGCAGCAGGCTTCATGGAACAGGTTATTACTATATGACTTTAAAAAAAAATCTTTGAAATTATAGAACAAATTGTAAATAAGCTATAATTATGATGGGTTGTCAGTAGAATCACTGTTGTGCAGAGGAATCACTTTAGCAATTTCCAGAAATAAATAAATAGTATAGCTGTCTTCAAGCAGCACCGTATCTCTCTCTATTTTAGAGACTGCCATAAGTCAGTTTTGATATTCTCATCAGCCTATCACAGATATTTTCAGAAGATAAGCATTTTCTACAGGCTTCTGAGATCCAGAGAACAGATGAAAGAAGCATGAATTACATGGAATTATGACAAGACAGAGTGCATTCATAAATCTCACATTAATACTAGCAACTTGCAAGTCAATGATGCATTTCAATAGGAAATAAAAATCGGGAAATAAAAATGCCACCCAGTTACAAGTCAGTGTTGTCACCGTTGTTGATTTAGGTTACAGCTGTCCCAAAGTAGATATAGAACTCAACAAGCTGTTATTCTTATATGGATATTTGGCAGGAGCCTGGCAGGAGGATGCCTGGGTCTTGTGATGGTATCAGTATGAGACCTGATCCATTTAAGAAAAATTGGCCTGTGTGCTCATTTTCCCAGCATATGGGGATCCCCTTAAGGGACCTTGGGGTGAGGATTTTCAAGGGGCATGCCCAGCTCAGGGTCTTTCAATGGGTTACCCTCACATTCAAGTGGCAGGGGAGACCACTTAGTGACTATCATCCTTGTGGAATCCAGCAACATGCCATCCCATGGTTCTCCCCACACCAGCAGACAGGCTGTGGTGGGACAGGGTACATTGCTTGGCAGGTAGGTCAGGATCCAGTGGACCCATGTTGTACCAAAGCTTCTTACAGCTGTAACCAATAGTGCCCTGAAGGCTTTCTCTCATGCACGATTCCTATGGGGAAGGCTACCTCATCTCATGCTTGCTGCTAGTCAAAGTTATGTACAGAGAGGGAAAATTGGAAGACTGTGGTGGGATGCAGTTAGTTTGTATGTAGGGCCTATGGGGAAAGGATGTTCATCTGTTTCCCTTCAAAACTACCATCTGGATGCAGCACAGGGACTCATGCTTTGGGAATGGGTCTTCTCTTGCCTCAGGACAGTATATGCTCATTATTTTGTTGTTTTCAGTTGAATGAGTGCGAGAGAGTTACAGAATGGTGTGCTGTTCAATCAGGATTCAAATCTTAAATATTTCAATTCAACATAAGGAAATCTGATAATAATATGGACTCTGGAACTATTATATATGTTGATTCATAGGCACAACAGTTGCATTCACTTTACTGCCAAAATTAATATTAGCCAATTGAAAAGGAAAAGCAGAAACATCAAAAAAAGAACAAAGAACCAGTGCTGTGTAGTGCTTACAGTGTCAGCAGAGATTCTGGAGACCTAGGTTTAAATCCCCACTCTGCTATGGAAGCCTGCTGGCTGGCCTCGGGCCACACTCTTAGCCAGGGTTGTTGTGAGGATAAAATGGAGGAGGAGAGAATGATGTAATCCCCTTTGGGTTCCCATTGGGAGAAAGGAAGGAAGTAAACATTAAATAAATAAATAAATAAATAAAATCAAAATGAACAAATATTAATTAAAAATAGCATAACGATAGAGGGGAATTATATGTAGAGACAACAATATGACATATTACATTTGCATCCTTAAAAATCTCCATGCCAATGTGTCAGTAATTCAGGGCAATCCTGAAGTTCTTTGTTTTAACACGTGGCACATTACCTAATGCATACCATACAGAAGTTAAGACAAACCTTCTGGCTGATTTTGTACTACAAGAGAAAGAGAAGGTTCAGAATATTCTTACTAAAGGAATCAATAATAGCAGTTGTTATGTCAGCTCAAATGTGCACACTGCAGAAATCAGAAACAGTCCTTGGAACATACCAAATGACTGATGGGTAATGAAACATCAGTAACAAAGCATTCCCTTAAGAGTAATTATAAAATTTAATTGCTTATGCCCCTTGCTTTGTCTTTAGTCACTCAGTATGACTAGATTCAAGTCCAGCAGAGACAAACAAGATTTCCAGGGTGTGAACTTTTGAGAGTCAAAGCTCCCTTCATATACTGATGTGTCTTTGACTCTGAAAGCTTATACCCTCCAAATCTTCTTAGTCTCTAAAGTACTACTATACTTGAATCTAGTTCTTCTGCTGCAGACCAACACGGCTACCCTCTGAAACTATCTTCAGAACAATTAGGAGCAGATGATTAGAGAAAATGATAGAAAAATCTTATGGACATTTATCTTGAGATTAGTTTAATATGACTATAGGACAAGACTCATCAACTTAATCTTACTGATTTATTAAACTTTGAGCATAGGAAGGCCTTTACTAAGGCATGAATGGATATCTTACCACTAGCCAGAGCTTTTTTTGTAGAAAAAGCCCAGCAGGTACTCATTAGCATAATAGGCCACACCCAACAGCAGAAACTCATTAGCATATTAGGCCACACTCCTGGCAGCATAACTAATTAGCATATTAGGCCACACCCCCATGTTACCAGAAGTGTGGTCATCCAGCCACACCCACCTTTTGCTTCTTATTCTGTTTATCTTGTTTGTTGTCAAAACCCAGGGCTTTTCTTGTAGCAGGAACTTCTTTGCATGTTAGGCCACATCCCCCTAATGTAGCCAGTCCTAATGAGTTTCTGCTGTTGGGTGTGGTCTATTATGCTAATGAGTTCCTGCTGGGTGTGGCCAACTTGGGAGCCAGCTGGAACTCCATTCCTGTGGTTTCCTGCCCAGAAATAGCCATGCCACTAGCAATGTTAAGAGGCCATTACAACAGTATCCCATATAATGAGTGAGTCTGATCTTGTGACCAGAGATCTGTTGCGCATCTGGCCCATATTTATTTATTTTTTTGTGCCCAAGGTTTTCAGTGGATTGTGAACAATATCTTGGGAACATTTTAACAAGATATTCAGGATGATTGGATTGGTCCAAAGTTGTAATATTACTTGCAGACTGAAATAAATGGCTCACATTACAAATGGCAAAATTTATTGCCTTAGTTATAAAGATCCAATCAAAACCCTATGATGCCAGTGTGATTGACAGATAGTTATCTTGGTCATGTTGGGTCTTTCTGTGGTATTATAGGACCAGTAGTTCATTGTTCAGGCTCACCCTTTCTTCCCAAGATTCATATTTGCTGATCATATATTATGTTTTTAGGTTTTTTAATGGATATTTAATGGGTTCTAATGTGTATTGTGATTGTTTTAGGTTATGTTGCACTGTTTTTCTTAATGTTGTTTGCTACAGCTGTGAGCTAATGCAATAGACTTGATTTGACTTGACTTAACACACCTTTACTGTAAGACTTGTAGGTTTTGATATTTGTACACTACACAACAATCTATACAAAAACAATCTTTTGGAATCATCAGGTACAAAAAAAATGCAGATCATTACAGCATTAAAAGTAACTAAACCCAGCAAAAATGTATGTATTCAGATCTAGAAACCCATTGCCTTTTAACCTCAGCTGGTATGCTTGTTTTGTGCACTAATTGTTCCTCAGTATTAAAAATATGGCCCCCAATGGATTCTTTAACCACTTAGAAGCATCACAACAACAATTACTGGAAACATTTCAATTTGCTGTAATATTTTGTTGTTATCCTCTTCAGACACACTCACACAGGGTGAGTGAGTAGAAAACCACATGGGTATTTAAAGTCGGCAGTTAGGCTGCTGTATCTATTAAGGAGGAGATTCAGTTTTCAACATGTTTTTCAGTAAGAGCCCATCCCAAGGGATGAGACATGAGGAATAGGATGAAAGTGGTTAAGTCAATACAAGATTGACTCCATTACTCTTGCCATCTGTTTATCACAGGCCTTGCTAAAGTTGTTTTGCTCTCTTTTATTGACTGAGGGATATTAATATTACTTGACAACTGCTTGGTGTATAGAATAAATGGTTATCTCATTCTGTTGCCTAACAGCTGTTGATTCATCCATGCTAACATGTTCATGAAGCATCAATCATGTATTTAAAATGTGAACATCTCTCACTGTACATGTGGTGGGAGAATATTGGACAAAACAGAAATACAGCTGGTAGGAGTTAATGACAGGGCTGTAAAAATAACATTCTCTCTGCTTTAATGAACCATACATCAGTCACATTGCAAGGACAACTTCTTCCCCAGTAGCTAAAATTCCCTGCAGTTGTGCAGCTAAGCACACTAACTTGAATGTAAAGGCAAGAATTCCCAACCTTGATGGTTAATTTCAAACTTTTGTAGCTATAATCATGAAAGAAAGAAAAAAAGGATTGAAACAGAGAGTGGCAAACTAAAATATGTAATATATGTGAAACCATCCCAGTGGACCGGACATGAAGAATGAAAGTGGTTAATTCAGTACAAAATAGACTGTTACTCTTTGCTGTTTATTATGCTGTAAATGAAGTTTTTTGACTAAAGAGTAAACAATAACAGTATGGAGGAAGAAAAGTGAAGAACCATTGGATTGGCTAAAGAGAGTGTGTTTAAAAAGTGGAATTTGTGGCATTAATGCTAGGGATTGGTTTGCCTTGGCCCCCTAGAGATAAGGAAGTCACAAGGTCTTATTGGGTTGTTACATTTGAAGCAGCTAATTAGGAGGTGTGATCTGGCCTCATATATTCTGACCATGCCTCTCCACGCAGTCTTTTCTTTGGCTGCTGACTCACTCACCCTCCCTTTAGTATCATGGGATTAGCCGATTGCCTTCAAAGCCAAGCTGGAATTTTGGGTGTCTTCTCTGTTTGGCTATTGAGAGGGCCTTTTTTTTGCCTGCTTCATGATGCTGGGGTAAGGAGGTTTAAGTAGTTTTGGTCTGTGGACAATTTAGGCTGTAACTAGTTTGGCAGGGATAGGGTGGGCTGATCATGATAGGTGAGGATGATCAACAAGTACCCTGAGGCATCAGCAGAGATGGAGCGTGGGTCTAGAACAGCACATCATGAGCTATGCAGTGAGCTGTGGCTGGGAAAGAGTGCCCTCACTGCTGAGCAACATTTTTTTGAACCTGATAGTGATCCTGTGGTGCATCAGGCAAAGGCAATGGTACTGAGCACCTCTTGGCACATTGTGTGCAGGAGTGATAAACAAAGCCAGCAGAAAACACAGGCCAATTTTGGAGTCAGGGTGGGTCTGCCCAACAAAGACTGCCATTTCCAGGTTGCCTAGCACAGCCTGTCCATATAAATATGTTAGCATATTTAATGATATTATGTAAAATTTCATAATTAGTTAATTAATTGAATCAACTAGTTAAAACTAATGTTGTTGTCTTGTGTCTTCATGGGGGGGGGGATGCCAGGGCAAACCCTCAATTTACAAAGAAGTTAAATGTTAGTAGTATCACCAGGTAGCTCCTACCTGTTGTCTCTCGAAGTACCAATTTGTGGACACAAATTCAATGCACACACTGTAACATTCCTGTTTTTAGACAAGGCACAACCTGTTCAATGATAATCCTGGTAAAAATGTGGTCCAAACAATGCATTAAATTCTGAGATGCATCAAAAGTGGATGCTGAATGATGCCACTGTGCAACTGTACAACACTGCCACAGACTCACAGAGCATTGTCTTTCATTATCACATCAAATCCTTCTCTGAGTGCAGATAAGATTTGCCAGAAACAGAGAAATGAAAACAAGGAAGCATTTCTATCTTCTCTGAAGCTGGCTGAAAGGGCAAGACAAGGGTCTCTACATAGCGAGAGTTTCTGCTTGCAGAGAAGGAAACACAAGTCCCTTTGACCACCCAAAAGTCTATGCTGGAGATTATGAGCCATGTGGTTGGGATCAACAGTAAAGAAGAGAATTGGATGAGATTTAACAAAAGAAAATCTGGCTGGATCCAATTCAAGTCTTTTCTGTTGACGTACCATTTCCCCATGTTTTCCAAGACCACAAATGAAGGTTTAAGCATATACAACTCATTTGGAGAAAAGCCACAACTTCCTCAGACTTGGGAAGTTGGCAACTACCAATCAAGCCTTTCTCTGAATAAGAATATTAAAAGTTGCATGACTAGTTGATATGCCTTTTGTTAATCTGTCTTCTATTTCTCTATGGCAAAACATATTTTAAACAGATTGATTGGACCAAGAAATATATATCACAATTTGCTTTTTTTATACTTACCCATCAATTTTTACAATGAAAACATGATTGGGTTTTGAGGTGTTAATATATTTCCTTTAACACAATATTATTTTGCTTTATATATAATTATTTGAGATGACTAAGCAGTCTAGGTAAATCATTCATATTCTGCATCCTGAGATATTTTTTTTAATTAAAGGAAGCCAAGATGCCAACCCACAGCACCTTTCACTACAAGAGAATGAGAGAGAAGTCTGGAACTCCTCTCAGGCTCAAGGCACTGCTTCCTCTTTTGGTGTATAAGAGACAGGACTCAGACTGGTTCTTGTTCTCCCTGTAGACATGGTCTTAGAGATGGATGGGAAGGCAGAAGCAGAAGCAAAAGAGTGGGTGTTGCTTACAAAGCACTTGAACTATCCATTCTTCTCGCTCCATCTACTGATAGGTTTTTAGTAAACATAGTGTTTGAGAAAGTAGTCATACCAATGCTGTAAGAAATGTATTACCCTCTAAGGTACCACAATACTGCAGTTGGTTTTGCTTCAAAAAACCCCCAACAACATGGCCATTATATCAAGTCATAAAGCTACCTTAAAGCATCTGTTACTTAAAATGAGAAACTGGGAAAGACAGTATAACTTCAATGTTCATCATGGAAAGTAGTTTCCCTTCTAAATATCAAGAAAATAATTTCTTTACCTCATTTCTCAGATGATTGCTATAGAGCAGGTAAGAAAATATGGAACACCTTTGATCTTCAGTGCCTCATTTCAAAACGGCAAGAATAATTTGTGTTGAACAAGATCCTTAATTGATGTGTCTATATTCCCAGCTCTTAAGCTAAGCATTAAAAGTCAGTCTAAATCCTGATTATCTTAACTTGAAAGGATAAATGGATAAACTGTCAGGAATTAGGACTTAATGACTTCTGAAATTTCTGATATTCACTATGCAACCTTCCATTCCTGCTACAACCTTCCCTATATGAAGCCCAGGTGCTAATGGAAATTTCTACCTTTTGTTGTATTGTTTAATTTTTATTTCATTTTTTACCGTTAAAGAGCTATCCTTGAGAGTTTAATAGCATTGTTGTGTGTGTTTATACATACATCTTTTTACTTATTATGTTACTTAATATATTGTATTAGAAAGACAATTTCCTTGCCAAGCAGATATTTGGAAGAATGGACACTTTTTGCTCAGAATAATTTCCCATATGAAAAAGAATCAGTAATCGTGAGATTAATATGAGGGAATCAAAACCCACAATACACATAATAATATCTGATAACATGAGATTCACTGAAGATATACTGACAAAACATGGCTTTTTCTAGAAAGGCATGTAATCAGCGTGCTTGTACTTTGTGGCAAAGGATCCTTTACTAATACTCCCACTTTATTGTTTGGAATTGCATTTCTTTTCCAACCCTATTAAGCTGTCTTCTGCCTATTAAGACCATTGGTCTATCTACTGCCAGCCTGAATGACAGAGGCATCCAAAGTCTCAGACTTAGGTATTTCCTAGCTCAGGTAATGAAGGGCTTTTTAAAAAGTAGAAATGCCAACAAACTGGAACTGTATGCAAGATATGTGGGATGCCTCTGAAAAACAGCCATTTCCCCAAAGCATTTAAAGCAAAAGCTCTCTTTCCCCCAGTGGCATCAGAATATCCAGGATCAAGTGATGTAGCTCACACTCACCTTTGCATTAAAAAATATCTTTCTGTGTTGTGAGTTTTAATATTAGCTACTTTTTTTAAAAAAATCTTTTTTTTAAAAAAAAAAGTTCTTCTTTTCTATCAGCTATTTCCAATTTGATACGCCTCCCATTTAGATTTATAATCCAATCTGAGATCCAAACAAGAGCAGCTGCTTGATGGTATAATTTAATATTTGGTACCACCAAGCCTCCTCTTTTTTCATCCTGTAGTATTTTGAATCTTATTCTTGGGTTCGTTCCATTCCCAATAAAATTGTTTATTTTGGAGTACCTTGGTGTGTTCCCAACACCTTGTTTAGGCTAGAGGCAGGATTAGTGACATTGGAAACATGGGTCTGGTTTTATACTATATGCTTTTGGTTTAAGATAAAATTCTCACCCTCTGGATTAATATTTTTAATCCTTTTAGATTCTTTTTTGTTCAAGGTGGATAACAACAGAACATCTGATGAAGAGAGCTGTGTTTCTTGAAAGCTTATACTACAATAAAGTTTGTTAGTCTTAAAGGTGCTACTGGGCTTTTTACTATTTTGCAGCAGCAGAGTAACATGGCTAACTCCTCTTGATCTATAACAGTAGAACATAAACGGTTACCCCTGGTTTTCTCCAGTACAGCTCTACTGCACCTTGGCTACCAAGGAGCTAAAGCAATAATTAAAAAGACACTATGGAATATCCCTAGTGGATAGATTATAAATTTGCTCTGTTCCAGCAATGGGGAATAGTAATAAAAATTTTACCCCACTGAGTTATCTTTTTTTGTTGGAATTCCCCAAATACCGCAGAGCTTTTACCCCGGCTAGATTTAACATTCTTTCATCGGCCCTTCTTGAGGGGACATACATATTCACTCCATATGCATAACATTTCTATTTTTGTCAATCTGGATTGGTAGATACAATAGAGCTCTATCTGTTGTTGGGTGATCAGTCTGACTCTAGACCAGAAGATCTGGACCTGGCACTGTAAGCCATGGCTGAATGGCTTAGACTGAGCTGACTGAAATTGAATCCAACGAAGATGAAGGTCTTGTGTCTGAGTCAAGGAGGTCTGGGGTTAGGAATACCACTCTCGACTTTCGATGGGGCTCTCTTGGTGCCAGTGCCAGAGGTTAGGAGCTTGGGAGTGCTCTTGGATGCCTCCTTAATGATGGAGGCCCAGGTAGCAGCCACTGCTAAGTCTGAGAGCACTGCATTCAGAATTTTAAAATCGTCTGGTCCTCCCTAGTCCCAAAGATGTCAGGCTGGCCACAACCAGGGCCAGGGCCTTTTCAGTGGCAGCTCTGTGCTGGTGGAACAAATTCCCAGAAGACATTAGGGCACTGCGGGACCTTTTTCAGTTCAGCAGGGCCTGCAAGATGGAGCTCTTCCACCAGGCTTTCCCTCAAGGAGCCACACCTAATAACTGAACATTGACTAAGGCCCATCCCCTGGAACCACCAGCAGCAGCTTGTGCCCCACTGGCATAAATGGATTGAGACAATAGCTTTAACATCAACACTGAGTGTATTCCTATTATGACTGATCTGCTACTATGTTCTGCCATCACTATGCAATATTATTACTGTTACAAGCACTTTATGATTGCTTGTACAATTGCTCTGTTTTATTTTGTTTTAACTTTTTATGTAAGCTGCCCTGAGTCTGCTTCGGCGGGGAGGGTGAGGTATGAATTGAATAAATAAATAAACAAATGTACTCCTACATTGCCAGTATTATCAGAATGTATATCTTTCCAATTATATCCAAGTATCCAGGCAGATCTAATCACTTTTATATTTCTCTCCTCCTTGCTGATTGTTGTAATGAAACTTCTTTCAAGGTAGCAAGATTCTGTGCATTGGCATGTTTAATCAGATGGAAGATCACTACATCATCTTAACAATGTTAATGGATTTTATTTTAGCAATGTGTGCTTGCATTTCTATTTAACATATTTAGATACATAACAAATATAGATGTCTACATGAATGCTGATATATATGCTGATCTTGGATCATAATAAACTAGGGCTATAAAGTTGTTTATTTTTTTCTGCCATTTTTTTTTTAAAAAACCCCTTTTTCATCTATATTAATTAGTAGCATTTGGAACATTGATAATATGTTAATCTGAATGGCAGAGATTCTGCCTAGCCATGAAATTCTCAATTTTCTCCATCTTTGCAGGTCTTCAGTGATACTTGTCCAGGCTTTTTGATAGTTGCCTTTATATAAGCTTTTGCTTTTTTTATCCATACATAAATATCCAAGGATTTTATTGTTGTTGTTGTTTTGTATTTATTCTTGTTCTTCATTAGTTGTCTCTAGTAACATTATTTTGGTCTTCTTTTTATTCAATTTATATCCAAAATGAATTCAAAATCTAATTATTTGTTCCATTGTTTATTTCAATGAAATTTCAAAGAAATTCCTGGTTTCATTACCGTTATGACAACATCAACCGCACAGTTTTTCATCCTATATTCTTCTTTATCTTCTATTATTCCAATAATCTTATAATTTTGTCTGATTTTATTGGTCAATATTCCCATTGCCAGAATAAATAATAACGGTGATTTTGGACAACCTTGTCAAGTTCCCTTTGCTATCTCAATTTTCTTCTGATAAAGAATCATTTACTAAAATTCTGGCATGCCAATCAGTATAAATATTTTGCATCCAATTTAATAATTTAGCTCCATAATTCATATTTTATAATACTCTCAAAAATAACCAAGACACATCATCAAAAGCTTTCTCTGCCTCCAGGAACATAAATAGCATTTTCCTGCCTTTTCTCCTTGAGTATTCAATTGCATTCAGCAGGTATCTGATGTTATCTTTCACATATCTGTTTTGGAACAAATCCCATTTGATCTTTTTAAACATTTTTTATTGCTTTTATTTTAAAATCTACACAGAAATCAAAAGGGAGGGGGATCTAATTCTAAGGGAGAAAGAAAAGAAAACCACTAAAATCCCAATTAGCATTGGTCAATAGGTTTTACAAATGCTTGCAATACTATTTCACTTACAATAGTTATATTATGATGAAAGGAGTGTGGGGGGAAATTATCAGAAGAGTATAACAAGTAAAGTTTAACCATGACGAGAGTATCCCAGTATTCAAGTAATTTTAGCAATGTTCAAGACATAGAGATATGGCTTAATGTTTGTCTTTTCTGTTTCTAAGTTCGTAGTCTCTTCTTGCTTTAGAAATTTTTGTAGTGACTGCTCCCAATTCTAAATCAGACACTTCTTCAGAGAATGTAAAAGTTGTGCTTCTCTGGGCTACCTGTCCCAAATTAGTCCCATTTTGGAAAGAAGTACTGATCCAAATTTCAATAATTACTGGTTTAGACATGGAGCCTCTCCAGAACACCTCTTTTCGAACAGTTGGCCTATAGATTCTGATAGTCTCTCTACTAAAAAAATGGCCTCCTTATTATTTGCGACCAAAACGGTCATTGCCACTCAATGGAAAATGACAATGACACCCACCCTTTCACAATGGCACAAAAAGGTGTGGGATTTATACATCATGGCTAAATTCTCGGACAATCTTACACGACTTGACAAAGGCTCAACTCACACCAATTTTGTTGCCACCTGGTTTCCCATACTAGTGTACCTATCCAAACAATCTGATACGCCCAAAGTAATTAATGACTTATGGTTATGGTAATTATATATCTTCTGTTAAACTGAAATATGCTTACAATACTCATAATACTTGATTACACATTGTACCTATTATTACTCAAATATGATGCAAATCTCTTTCACAAACTATGTTAATCATACAATATATGTATTTTAATGTTATGTACCAGATTTTGCTTCACTTTCAAAAGTATGTTGCTATTGATTGTACTTTAATGTTAAAACTTTCTTGAAAACTCAATAAAATTTATTGTAAAAAAAAGTTGTTTTCCCCTTACTTTCTGCCTTGCTGCGGTCCTCTGCCACTCCATTGTCTTCTCCTGATTTTAGGGCTTTTTCAACTTTTTGAAGCTGTTCCAAGAAAGCTTTTGCTTTGGTAACAGAGTCTATTCTTTATTTTTTATCCTTGTATTTGAAGATGATGCCTACTGGTACCAGCCATCTGTTGATTATGGAATTTTCTGCAAAAACAAAATCAAATTTTTGTAAGGACTCCTCTTATCTCAAATGGAATGTCCTTTAAAACTTTTATTTCTTTGTCATCAATTTTTAGGGTAGTCCCATTTGTTGCTTTAAGTATCTGGTCTCTGATATGTGTTTTAGAGAATCTCACAAAGATTTCATCAGACAGATTGTTCTTCTTGATATGTTCTGGGTAGGTTCTATAGACCATATCCATCTCGCTTTGTAGAAGATCCACTTTTATATCTGCTACCGGTTCTAAAACATTGCTTAAAGTTACTTTGAGAGTTTCTCCTTTCTTCTCTGGGACCACTTGAAATCTTAGAACATATGTTGACTTTTCCATTTGCAGTTGAATCAGTTGATATTCCTCTGAAAATCTCTATTTTTCCACAGTCTCCAGTTTTTTTTAAGCTTATTTGCTTTGGCATCAACTTTCTTTAATGATTCTGAGGTTTGCTCTGTCTTAAGGTTTGTCTCTTTTAGCTGACATTGGAAAGTCTCAAAGTTGTCATTGAGTGTAGTCATCTGGTCCAGCAGGGGGTGCAGTGCTGCCGCTATCATGTTAGGAAAGTCTGTAGCTGCTTCTGGTCTCATGACCACAGAAGAAGCCTGAAGAAGGTTTTGTTTTGGGAAGGACCACTTCCTGAAGAAGGTTTTGTTTTGGGAAGGACTTTTCCCCCAGCCATGTATACAATTGTTTACTTTTAAATAAAAGTTACAAAAGTCTCTATGGCTTGCGTGGTCAGATAAGAGTTTCCGGATGACTCTCTGTCCTGGTTATTTATGACAGGGCTCGAAGATATGAGTTCCAGATTCCAGATGGTGCTCATCTAAGTGACAGCTAGGTGACAGCTAAGAGCTCCATAGCTAGCAGTTCTAGGTGGAGCAAACAGGTTCTGACTGGCACTGTTACACAGCAGTCAGAGTGACTCAGCAGCCAGTGCTGATTGGCTGGTCAATGTATATATGTGATTATTGTACAGTGGATCTTTCTCTTCTATGTATTCCAGTGTGGGCGAAGCACTTTGTCAGTTTGTATAGTGATTCTGCTGAACTGCGTATACCTGCATTTAACAACAGGCTTTTGTAAATAAACCCTGTATATATATTCCTTCCCTACTTGGCTGTGTGGACATTGGACTCTGTGGGACGTAAGCTCTGCACTTTACTGTGCACGTTGCTGTGAATCTCTGCTCTGGTGCTAACACGCCAGCTCAACACTCGCACCCCCTAACAATTTAAAGTTTAGCTTTTTGTCCCCTCTTCATTAAAAGTTTAGAAGGCTTTTGTCTTTTGTGTGGGTGGGCGGGCTCCACCCCCCCCCCTCACTTTACTTTTTAAGGGAACATAATCACTTAGGCACTTATGTGTTTCTCTTGCTTTTCAACTCAACAGAACTCACAGTTCATCAGTTATCTTCTGCAAGGTAAGGAAAGCACCTGACTGTCTGCCCACTTGCCCCGGTGTGTGTCTCTGGTGCCATTGCTGGGTTGTGGCAGTGGGACCTTCGGAGCAAAGGAGAGCCTCAGTCCCTCAGCTGTCGGCCTTGGGAGAGGCACCCTTCAAGCCCCATGGCTGGGAGCCCCCTGCAAGAGCTCCAGAGGATCCAGATTATTCCAAGACCCTCCCTACCACCACAACACAGGTTGTGTCCCTCAGAGTGCCGAGGAGACACGTCCATCCTTCAAGCCTTCAAAACCAGAAGTCCCCTTTGATCTTCATGAATTAATTCTGGGATACACTTTCTTAGTCTCTCAGCCATTATTGTTGCAAAATAACTGGTCTATAGGATTGTGGTAATAATGGATCATTCCCTTCTTTATGTATTAGGGTTACTTCTCACCAGATTGGTGGTTTTTGCCTTTTCTCTTGTATTTCCATGGTTTTTGGGAGAGATATTAATATGTATTCAAAACATTTCTAATATGTTGCTGTCAAGCCATCGGGTCCAGGAGCTTTGTCTTTTATTAGTTTTTTATAGTATGCTTAATTTCTTGTATTGTTATCACTTGATTTAGTATTTTTCTGTGCTCAGACATAAAGCTTTTAAATGGTGTCTCAAATACATATTTTTCCCATTCTTTCTCCTCTTTGAATTCTTCTTTACTAAGGTTCAAAAAGATTTTTTTTATTTGTTCCAGCAATTCTGAATAGAATACTTGATTTCCTTTTCTAATTCCTTGTAACCCTTTTTCTTTTCTTCCATAGTGTGGTAGATATCTTCCCAATTTGTTTGCAAATTGAAAATGTCTTTGTTTTAGATAATTCAATTTTTATGCATTTCTTCTACTTCTAATAGATCCAATTGATTCTTTAATTGTTTCATCTCCTTCAGCTTGTTCGAGAGCCAGTTTGGTGTAGTGGTTAAGTGCGCGGACTCTAATCTGGGAGAACCGGGTTTGATTCCCCACTCCTCCACTTGCACCTGGCTGGATGACCTTGGGCAAGCCATAGCTCTGTACCAGCTGTTCCCTCAAGGACAGCTTTGGAAAGAGTTCTCTCAGCCCCACCTACCTCACAGGGTGTCTGTTGTGGGGAGGGGAAGGGAAAGGAGTTTGTAAGCCGCTCTGAGACTCTTAAGTAAGTGAAGGGCGGGATATAAATCCAATCTCTTCTTCTTCTTCTTCTTCTTCTTACCAGTGGTTTTATGTTCTTGTTCCAACACCTTTATGTTATCTATTATTTTCTTTATAGAATCTTGTGGGGTTTTTTCCTTGCAGCTATTGCCAATAAAGTTCCCCTAATGTAGGCCTTACTGGTCTCCCATATTGTTGACACTGTAATTTTGGTGGTATTATTGGTATTGATGTATTCTATTAAACCTTTCTTACATTTTTGTTTTACTTCATCTTGTAACACAATATCATTTAATCTCCAACTTCTTACTTTCATTATTTCAAGTTAACTCTGTTGGATTATGCTTCACTAAAGTCTTAGGTGAAATCTCTGCTGGAAGACTAGGGTCTTGAAGGCCACTGTACTTCCCACATCTAGTGCTGACTCTTGCTGACTTGATTAAGAACCTATTCCAGACTCAGTATTATCACTGAAAAAGCAAGTTAATGCAGCTGCAATAAAAGTTTTCTTCCATCTTTAGTTAGCCCAAAAGATGACTCCCTATCTTGAACTGGCTAATCTGGCCACATAGATTCATGTCACAGTTACCTTTAAACTAGACTACAGAAATGTAATCTACTTGGGTCTGCCTTTGAAGTCAACTCAGAAACTCCAGTTGGTACTGAATGCTGTAGTTCAGTTAGTATTGAGAGCTAGGTAGAGTATGCATATTACAGCTATTCTGCAGTCTCTCTGTTGGCTATCTATCCATACTTGTTATCACATACAACAGTACTTGTTACAAAGCCCTTCATGGCCTTGAATCCTCATATTTGTAAGACCAGCTCTTTTGCTATGCTCTGCCACAAAAGCTTCACCCAGCTGAACAAAGCCTTCTGAACGTGCCACACTATAAATGGGTAAGAAAGTACAAGTGCATTCTCTGTTGTAGAATGGAGGAGGTGGGGTAGGCTGCCACATTCTGGAAACTATGTAAAAACAGAATAGTCCAGGAGGGCATTTTTATAAAGTTAATAGGGCAGTAGTATAACTGCATGGGTCAGGCGGGTGCTTTTATAAAGGGAACAGGACTGTAGTCTAACCCCATGTATATGGTTTCTCTTCAGATTTCATAAATCCATTTTATTCATTGTTCAACATATTCTGACTGATACTTTTTTACACTGTTCTTCATAAGGAGCAGAGAGTCAGTGCTTCACATTAGGAAAGCCCAAACAAAACCAATAAATCTACTTCTACCAGAACAATCTATTTATATAATAAATCTAGTGGGCTAAGATGCAAAAATAAAAAAATAGACTTTTTATTTTGTTTGTTCATTGGGCACAGATAACTTTGTGTGAATTATATTCAAATTCAAACTTAAATGAAAGTAAAATTAACAAAATCAACAATATTAGCCTTATTTCCCTGACCTGGATAGTTCAGGCAAGCCCAATCTCATCAGATCTCAGAAGCTAAGCAGGGTCGATTGTGGTTAGTACTTGGGTGGGAGACTTCCTTGAAATACCAAGTTGGGAGGACAGGGGCAGGCTTTCAGCCACTTCTCTGAATATCCTCCAAGCCCCCAGTAGGGGTCAGTCACCAGAGGTCAATGTGAATTCCAGTGCAGATACACACACACACACAAATACCAGAAAAAACCAAACCAACATTAGCCTTATTTCTATAATAATATAGAAATAGAGCCTTAGTAATATAGAAATAACAGAAAATGAGACTAAAAGACGAAAAAAATATTATTCCTAAAGGAAAACAACAACAACACTGATTTATATATTGCAAACAATGTATATGTATAAGAAGAAATAACATAATAGAATTTGTTAAAGGGCAGGGTAGAGTAACAGTTAGTGGGTGTTTGACAAAAGAAAACTACCTTATTTTTATGTAGTTTGGCCTCCTGTCAGCCAAAGGAAAGTATCAAGAAAACATAATTACATCTTCAAATTTAAAAAATGGCATGCTGTTTAGGAAACTAGGTCTCAGATCTCCAGAAACCACATCCCTCGTAGCAATTCCTGCCATTCTATCTGTGTAAGCAAAAGGTCTTGACCCCTGAGTGTCTCCCATACTCTCTTAAATAGCCTCATTTTTGTAGCTGACTATATCCTCTCTTAAATGCACTCTTTGGGGTTTATAAATTGTGTAGGAGATTGGGAAAGGAGAGTGAATTATTCCTACTTGTTTGCTGCCAAAGAACCTTTGGGCCATGAAAAAAGTGTGGAGCTATTCCTTAATAGGCTTAGGTCAGGGCTGTGACCATATCTTCAGGCCAGCTCTGGGCAAACCCCTAATTAATGTTTTGAAATCAAAAGACTGTGGTTCATGAAATGGAAATGTAAAAGGCTAGAATATTCAGAATATGAACTTTTCTTCCTGGTCATGTAATAATGGCCACTGGCTACTAACTTAATCCATGCATTCTCACTGTTCTAATTTAGATCCCTATCTCAGTGTATATCACCTTTCAAAGAGCAATATGACAACTTAAGCTCAGCAAAATATAAATCAAGGTGAAAGAAGAGAGGCAGAGAAAAATATGTGACAGCCGAGAGTGCTGCATGCAATTGGGAATAATTTCAGGATTCAAGTATTAATTTTTCTTCTGATAAACAGCAAGAAACATCAATGTTGAAGAAACACTAAAAATGTCTGTTGAATTATACACAGAAAAGAAGATGTGCTAATTTTAATCGGCATACTGGCTTTTAGAATGCTAAGAGGCTTCCTTTATTTAAAACCAATAACAACAACCACTCCACTTACTATTAGTTGGAATAAGATAAAATACCCATGGTACCTGCAGCTGATGAGGTATAACCAGTATAACTATATTAATAATTATTCAGTATTGGGAGGTTGCCTATGGATTATAATGGGAGCAAGCTTTCTATAACTAACGAACATTACATGAATATACAATAAGGTGTTTGTAGACAAGCATTGTGGGCACCCTTAGCTGCTTGATTTAAATGTGATGTAAAAGTACTCACCTGTGTGATTTTGCACAGGCAGCAGTATAATTTAAACAACATGATGTTCCAGAGCAACATCCCAATTGTGAGTGATTTTACGTTACCAGCATCATGTTTAAAACAGCTGCGGTGTACATTATTTCAGAAATAAGGGTAATGCTAAAAGGCAGACAGCTGTGATATATTTTGTTGTGATGTGAATGCTCTGCTTCAGCTGCATAATATCACATGCAAGTAGAACAAAGTTTGATTCCAGTGGCACCTTTAAGACCAACAAAATTTTATTCAATGTATAAGCTTTTGTGTGCAAGCATGCTTCTTCAGATACAGTTTAGCAAGTGTATGCTATGAAATTCTCTGAGTGTGCACTACTTCTCCATGCTCAGTCTTAAAGCAATCACTCCAAGCATTGCAATCACAACCTAAGCATTGCAATCACAAGTAAATCCCATTGAGATCAGTGAAGCTTACTCCCCCGTAAGTGTATTTAGGAATGAAATATTAAAGAACTATCCTAAGCTGTTCTACTCAGAAGCAAGTTCTGTGGAAAGTGTTCTTAGGTATTATGTCCCGGCCATTAAATCATGCATGTGGTCGACCACACACATGGCCAGGAGAAGCTGTCAAGCTTCACTCCCAGGACAATAGACCTGGAGGATCCTAGTCAGGGACCAATGGGGAAGCCCACAATCCATAGGGAGACCTATAGGTGGCAGGGCATTGTAATAACCAATCAGGGGTGCTGGGTGTGTGCATGGGTGCGGTCATGAAGGGGAATATAAGTGGACCTTTGAGTCCAGGTTGTTATCCTTATCTCGACCTCTCAATAAACTATGAGGTATAATCACTCAACGTGTCTCAGAACTCAGTACTTTACAGGATTGCAGTGTTAGTGTGTAACATGTAGTTAGATTTCCAGAAAAAAGTGATCTCCTCACCTCTGCTTTCACCAGCCCATTCTGAACTTGCAAGTATCAAACATTATATAGTTAGACCTCAGCTAGATTACAAACTTGTATAATGGGCAGCATCACATATGCATGTTCATCTGTTCTGAAGTCCTCAAGTGATGACTTGCATATGTCAATGAACTATATGTAATTAATCAACACAGACAGAATTTCATGTTGGCTAACTTCAATTTAATTACAAATACTAAATTTCTATTTGGTGTTTTCTCATACAAGACTCTGAGATATCTTTCATCAATTTATAATGCAAATTAAAAGTCCTTAATTTGCTAGAGTGCTTATTCAAATCATAAATGTCTCTCTTCACCTTTCCATTCTATGTTATAAACAGATATTTGTGTACCGAAAGAAAGAAATTGCAAGTAGATAAATAGGTACTGCTTTGGTGGGAAGGTAACAGTGTTCCATGCACCTCAGTATCTAGTCATTCCAGCCACATGACCATGGAAACATCTTCAGACAGTGCTGGCTCTTCAGCTTGGAAATGGAGATGAGCACCGCCCTCTAGAGTTAGATTTGACTGGCTTTCGAGCAAGGGAAACCTTTACCTTTACAATCCTCTGCATTAAATGAAAATGAAAGATGTGGGAGGAATGAACTAAAAAGGATGAGAAAAAAGGGGATGAGTAGGTAAAATAACAGAGAATTGGCATAATTTACCTTATCAAAATCCAAACTACATTTGCTAACAGTAACTAATACAAGAATTACCTCAAACTTTGAGTGCTGTTCTGGTGTTTGTGACTATGCTCTGCTTTAAGTTCCCATTTCCTATGGTGATAATGGGCAGAAGAAGTGAATGACTCAGGGAATATGTATCCAACCAGAACACTCAGCCTTGTCGGTGTGTGACGTGCTTAACCGCACAGCACCAGCAATGGAGAATCAAGTCCACGAGACCACACCAACTGCACAACACCATATACAGTATATATACAGTTTATTTACAAGTGAAGAATATATCCTGATACACACCATCAAAGTGCTTTGTCATACACATGTTACAGAGAGAAGAAGGTCTTGTTCTGTACACATCCAAATATATACAAATTGAGCAGCCCATTAACCAATGAGAATGCTGCTGAGTCATTGTACAGACATCCATCAATGTCACTCCTCTGAGCATGCCTGTACATGTCCTTGTACAAATCTACTAGCTCAGTCACATGACCCATTGTTACCTGTCACTTAGATCATCTAGATCTGACAGCTCCATGTGCTCACAGCTGGGAGTCTCTATATGCCAACACTCTTCCTACACTCTCAGTCTGTGAAGCCCAGTGCCTGTTTGAGTTTTCCAAACTTCTCTGCATTCAAACATATTGTAAACATGTCAGCGACATTTGTTTCAGAGTTACGGTGCTATACCCACACAAACCCTCTGTTTACGACTTTTCTGACATTTTGGTATGTGCTTATTGTTATGTGCTTGCTTCTAGTCCTTACAGTTTGATCACTTGCTAGAATTTGTGCTGCAGTGTTATCACAATACATATTCAAAGATAGTGAACAGTGAAACTTCAGATCCTGTGTGAGTTGGTATAACCATTCTAATTGTGTGATGCACTCACTGAGCGCAGAAAACTCTGCCTCACATGAGCTAGTGGAGACATAAGGTTGCTTAACAGACCTCCACATTACCAGGGCTCCATGTACGTAAACTGCATGACCCAATGTAGATTTCCCATCTGCTCTGTCTCCCCAACTAGAATCATTATACACTACAAGTGATGGACTATGTAATGCTAATTTCTGCATAGCTGTACCTTTAAGATACCTTAGGATCCTTTTTGCTGCAACTAGTCTTTAGTCCTTGGACTGGCACACTGCTGACTCAACATGTGCACTGCTATACATACGTCCAGTCTGGACCAACACACAATATACAGTAATGATCCTACTAGAGACTAAAACACAGATTTGTTAGTGAACATTCTGTCATCATGTTCCTTTGGATAACCCGTGGTCATGGGCGTATCCACACTATGGGCTTCTACCATCCCATAAGTTTCCAGCAACTTCTGGATCTTGTCTTGTTGGCAAAGCTAAAAAAATCCTTCAGTTTTGTGTTATTTCAACTCCTAAGTAATGTTGTATGCTCCCTAGATGTTTTATTTTAAACAGTCCTTCCATAGAATGCATGAACCATTTCAACTGTGAATCATCAAAAAACAGAAAGCATATGTCATCCACAAACACAAAAACATAGCATTCTTGACCTTCAATATTTTTACTGAACATACAAGGATCTGCTATCCCTTGCTTGAAACCCATGTGTGCTAAGGCTGTCACAAGCCATTGATTCCAAACTCTAGCACTCTGTTACAAACCATACAGTGCCTTGTTCAGTCTTAATACTAGCTGAGTGTTTGGATCTTGAAACCCTGGGACCTGTTCCATATATAATTCCTCTGATATGGGTGCATGTAAATATGCTGTTGTGAAATCAAAATGGTGTAGTTTCATACCATTGGTCCCTGCTTTGCACAATGCAGTTTTTACAGTTTCAGTTCTAACTGTAGGAGCAAACACCTGGTCATAATCTTCTCCGCAGATTTGAGAATAACCTTTTGCTACCTCACTTTTTGTTGTACCTCTCTGTTTGGGAGCATTTTTAATTTAAATAGCCAGTGACATCCTATTACATTTTTCTCAGCCGGCAACTCAGTTAAAGCAAACACTTCATTCTGAGATAGAGACCTACATTCCTCTTTCATGGCATGCAACCAACACTGTCTCTCCCTCCCTTGCAGAGATAACACTTCTTCATAGGTCTTCGACTCTCTTACAACATGATTTACAGCCGTTTTGTCTCCTATCTGTAACAAACGGGTGGTACACCTTTTGTGCTCCTTTCTGACACCCTGGGCACTGGCCTGTCACTCTGCACTGTCTCAGAGGCACTCTGCACACTCTCAGAAGAGTCCTCCTCCTGTTTGACAGTTGTTTCAGTGTTTTCAGTTAAAGGAAATAACACCTTTCAGTCCCATGTATTCTGTGCCAATTACTGTCCTCACAAAAGTTGGCAGACCTGCTAAAACTTAATGCTAAATGTTGATTGACAAACCAATAGGCTTTCATGCCTGTCTGATACCCAAGGAATAGGAGCTTTTTGGATCTGTCTCCTCCTTTCCTTCTCTGGCTTAAAGGAATATTTACCCAGGCTTTTGTCTCGAATACTCTTAGGTATCCCAGATTGGGATCCTTGTTGTAAAGCACTTGGTAGGGCACATCATTTATTGCTTTTGTCCACACTTTATTGGATACATAGCACGCTGTGGAGATTGCCTCTGCCCAGTAGGTAATTGGGAGCCCTGCACCTGCTAGCATTGCATGCATCATTGTTTGCAATACACCTGCCTGGCATTCTGCTACACCATTTGCCTGTGGGGTAGAGTCATTGCCTACATGATGCGCCACCCCTTGCACCTTTAGCCATTGGTTAAATTCATTTGACATGAACTCACTACCCATGTCGGTTTGTAAAGCACATAAGTCATGGCCCAACTGTTTTTGTACCCTTTGAGTCCAGCATTTAAATGTTTGGAACATGTCTGCCTTCCTCCTGAGGGTGAAAACCCAGGCAAATCTAGAATAATCATCCACAATCAGTAGGGCAAATCAGTTCTGTGAGTGGCTCTTGGCATAAGGCCCAATGACATCAGCATGTACCAAAGCCAAAGGCTTATTAGACACTCGGTCTCTCTTGTTGGATACAGGGTATGCTTTTGACTTGACAGTCACGATATCTGTCACTGTCTTGCACTGTCTCCTTACCCAACAATGCCAGTGTTTTGTTTATAGTATAAAACTCACATGCCCCAGCCTGCGGTGTAACAAGAGGACACACTTGTCATGTGGACTACTGTTCAACACAGACCTAGCTTCCACTGGCTGATTTTCTAATACATAGACATTGTTCAGCAACTTACCCACTGCCAAGACCTCACCGTCTCTGGTGATTTTTCAGGCTTTGTTTGCAAAATACACAGTGAAACCAGCTTTGTCCAGAGCGTATATGCTCAGCAAATTGTTCTCCAAAGTAGGCACACAAAGAACATCCTTGAATGCAAATCCCAAAGCGGAAAAGGAAACACCGCCTCTACACAGTACTAGTGAGTTGCTCCCATTGGCAAGGCTCACATGCTTCAAACGGGACAGACGTTTATCCTGTAATAGGCGCCTGTCCTGGCAAAAGTTTTGAGATGCGCCTGAGTCCAAAATCCACACACCACACGCAGGTGCAGCTGCTGTGACCACCAGCTTCGCATTCTGGCTCGGCGCAGGTTTCTGGAACGATGCTCCTCCCCTCTTCTTCACCTCCGGACAGCTCTTCTTCAGATGATTTGTAGACCCACATGCAAAGCACCTCCAAACTTTCAAAGCAACCTGCTGCTGTATTCCACGCTGCTTGCAATCAGCTCGGTCAGCTCCACTGCTGCTAGCTCCACAGGCCTCCTCCAGTCTGGACCGGTTCTAAGGCTGATCTGAAGCAGCCTTGAGGTTTTCATATCTTGCCTCCTCCTCCAGCAGCCGGCCAGTAACATATGCTAATGTGAGTCTAGGAGCTTCAACAGACTCTAATGCAGTCACAAGCATATTAAACTGCTCAGGAAGAGAGCTCAAGATGATGTAAACTCTATCTTCCTCCACCACAGCCTTTCCCCGTTGCTCCAGCTGCTGAAAGCAATCAGCCAGAGTGTTTAAATGAGCTCTGACCAACCTCCTGGCTTCAGCACCACTCTGTACAGCCTCCGGGTGATGGCTATCAGGGAACCCGCTGTCTGGCGCATATACAGCCAGCCCTCAGACTTTCCCATGCAACCTCTGCAGTGGTCTTACCAGTGACATGAATGAGTTGGTCATCTACCACGCTCAGGATGATTGCAGCCAAGGCCTTTTGGTCATTCACAATATCTTGTGGCATCAAGGGATCAGGGGGAGCATCAGCATACAGCCACAAACCTTCTCTCTTGAAGTAATGCTCCATTTGCAGAGCCCACATGTTGTAATTTGAAGCAATCAGCTTCTCCAGCAACAATGCTATGCTTGCCTGCACCATGGTGTCCTCTGACTCAGCCACCTGGACCTCTTTCTTGCCTTCCTCCTCACCGGAGCTGCTTTCGGCAGGATGGTTCTCTGAACCCACGGTTGCAGCACCAACAGCAACAGCAGCCATCCTGGCTCACCTTCTCCTGACCAACGGACCAGTCTTGCTCAGAACCTCCAGAGTTCAGTGCAGTGCACTAGGCCCATAACCCTGTTGGTGAGTGATGTGCTTAACTGCACAGCACCAGCAATGGAGACTCAAGTCCACGAGACCACACCAACTGCACAACACCATATACAGTGTATATACAGTTTATTTACAAGTGAAGAATATATCCTGATGCACACCATCAAAGTGCTTTGCCATACACATGCTCCAAAGAAAAGATCTTGTACTGTACACACCCAAATATATACAAAATTGAGCAGCCCATTTATCAATGAGAATGCTGCTGAGTCATTGTACAGACATCCATCAATGTCACTCCTCTGAGATTGCCTGTACATGTCCTTGTATAAATCTACTAGCTCAGTCATATGACCCATTGCTACCTGTCACTTAGATCAGCTACATCTGACAGCTCCACATGCTCACAGCTGGGAGTCTCTATATGCCAACAAGCCTATGTTTACCCTGAACAGTATTATCCTAATTGGATTTCTGGTACCCAACTAACATTTCCACCATTCATTGCACTGACTCAGGGGATTTGGAGGAGTTTTTCAAAGTCTGCCTAAATGATTCTATTGTCTGAGGCTGTTCATCTGCTGGATAGCTGAGGCCAAGCTTTGATGGAAAGAAGATTTTGCTCTTCTTGGGACAGGCACCCTAGTTGCATTGCAAATGGTCTCCTCCCCAATAAAGGGTAAGTAACAAAGAGAACAAGGTGTTAAAGAAATGTATCATCTAAGTGTGAGAACTGCTCAGCCAAGATATTAATTTAAATCGTAGTTACAGCAAGGTGTTCTTGAAAGGAACTGCTGTGTATAAGTCCATTTATTAACATGGAAAATGAAAGTCTCTATTTTTAAAAAATAAAAATGTTTCAGCAAAGTGGAATATTTTGGCAAATCTGTTCCTCTTATCTTACTTTGCTGTATCTACTTTTCTGTTTAAAAACATTTTTTCCTTCCCATCCACATAAGATTAACATAGAATTTCTGTAGATTGATAGAGCCACTCTTCTCACTTCCTGATAGCTCTTGGAACCATCAGGAATTCTATGGCCACAACTTCTGGTATTATTTGTCTTATTTTTCTTTTTAATATTTCCTCCCTGGAAGATCAGGCCCCATCCCCCTTGGCCCTAGTTTCTGCCACCTATCAGCTGAGCATTGATGGAGAAGGGATGCAAGTGGCTAGAGGTCTTCTACCATAAGCAGGAAAATAGGAACTCTAAGCATGACCTACCTTCTCTGCCAGGATGTTATTTGGCATTTCACTCTTTCCCACCCTTTTTGGAGGTCATATGAGACTAACTGGTTGCTTTGGAACTGAGTAGGAATTTGAGTACACATCAGACTGGCTTTGATGGTGCCATTTTATGTCTATTTCATACTGTATATTTGTGGAAGGTTTAGGTGGCATGCATGTGCAAGTTAAATAAGTTAGGTAAGGAAAACTTGGTGAGCTCCCTGAGAAATCCAATCATGAAGGGAGCTTTCCCAAACCAGCCACTTATCTGGGCTGCTTAGGTGGCTGCCTAGGGCACAGACCTCAGAGAAGTGCAGAATCAGCATTAGGGTGTGAAATTTGTCACATGTCTATCAGGTGTAAATGTTCTAGTAAAAAAGAAGAGAAGAAGAAGAAGAGAAGAGATTGGATTTATACCCCACCCTTCACTTGTAGTCTCAGAATGACTTACAAACTCCTTTCCCTTCCCCTCTGCACAACAGACACCCTGTGAGGTAGGTGGGGCTGAGAGAGCTCTGAGACAACTGTCCTTGAGAGAACAGCTGGTACAGAGCTATGGCTTGCCCAAGGTCATCCAGCAGGTATATGTAGAGGAGTGGGGAATCAAACCCGATTCTCCCAGATTAGAGTCCGTGCACTTAACCACTACACCAAACTGGCTCTCAGGAGGAAGTTGAGGTAAACAGTGTGAACCCTGTCATAAATCTTCCAAGGGTAGATTCTCTATGCAGTTGGCTAAAGCAGAATTAAATGGGCAAAAGCCAAGAAAGCATTAAAAAAATGTTCACAATGGAATAATGAATACCACCCAATACTATCAATATTAAATACATATGAAGATTATTCTGTAAGGAGAAGTAGAATGAGTTAATAGCATATGTGAATTTATTTTGCATGTGGAACTACTTTACCTTACAAAGTCTTACAGAGTATTGAAAATTTTCATAAACAACAGGGCTAAATTGTCTCTTTTGCTCTCCAGACCATAATAGTTGTACTGTATTTCATTTCAGTATTAGTCACACTGGAATTAAGCATAACCAATTAAGAGAAAGAGAGAACTTTTCCTTTGGACACTAATTGTGCAGGCATTGTATTTTCATTTATTCCTTTCTTTTTATAGGTGAAGCTGTTATAGCCATTACTCAGCACAATCCTGCATCATGTACACTCTTACAACACAGAAATTATTGCTTGCAGCTTAATTAGGACCCCATTATATAGCATGGGAGCTGCTGTTAACATGACATTTTCTCAAATAACATTATGAATATGAGAAACCCTAAACCCAGCTTTTCTGCTGGATCAGACCAGTGATCCATCCAGTCAGTATCCTGTTTCATACCATAGCCAAACTGTTACCCTTGAAGGCCAACAAATGAGGTATAGAATCATAGAGTTGGAAGGGATCTCCAGGATCATCTAGTCCAACCCCATGCACAATGCAGGAAATTCACAAACACCTCCCCCTCCACACTGGCAGTGACCACTGTTCAATGTCCAGAAGATGACAAAAACCTCCAGGATCCCTGGCCAAACTGGCCTGGAGAAAAATTGCTGAAGAAGTCAAAAGCTTCCACTGATGTTTCTTCCTAGCACTATCAGAGATTTACTGCCTCTGGGTGTGGAGATACCATCTTGGTTACTACCCACTGAATCTTTCTAATCCTCTTTTAAATCCATCTATGCTCATAGCCATCACCACATTCACAGGCAGAGAATTCCACATTTTAATTACTCATCTTGTTATGGCCTTTTGTTAATCCTGAATTTATTTATTAATTATATTTTTTATCCCACCCTCCCTGCAAGCAGGTTCAGGGTGGCTTACATTGCTTCGTAAATTGCACCAAGTACATATAGACATTTAAAACCAGTTAAAACAAACAACAATTTATAGTTAAAATATAATATCTTTCAATCAGATGGCGTACCATATAAACAGCACCCAAAAGTCCCCACATAGCAGTCTCCCCATGCCTCAGGATGGTAGGACTCAATCTCCATTATGGCCAGCCATTATGCCACCGTTGTTGGTGGTGGTTGTTGATGGTAGTGGTGGGCAGCTCCTAGTTGAAGGCCTGGTGGAAGAGCTCTGTCTTGCAGGCCTTGCAGAATTGCACAAGATACCACAGGGCCCTGATCTCCTCCGGGAGCTCATTCCTCCAGTAAGGAGCCGCCACTGAGAAGGCTCTGGCCCTGGTAGCAGTGAGCCTGGCATCCCATTTATTGCCCATAAACCTCTTGGAGTACCCCTGAGTTCTAACATTATGAGGAAGAGAGAAAAACCTTCATCTATGCACTTTCTTTACCCCATGCATAATTTTATCAACCTCTATCCTGTCCCTCCCCCAGTCATCTTTTTTTCTAAAATGAAACGCAAGGAAAATGGTCCTGGGGCAAGTCAGGGTTGGCCTCCAAGCTAGCACTTCAGGGACCACTCTGCACAGACTTGGGAAGAATGATGGGTATGAGTTCACTCACTTCCTCCTGCACTGCCATCAAAGTCAACAGGTTACCACTGAGAGATCTGCAAAAATGGTCTCTGCTTGCTCCTGGCTGACACTAACCTTCCTGGGCAGTGGTCCAATGGGAATTTTCCCTGTTAAGTTAAAGTCTAGTCCACCCCTACCTGGGTCCATGTGGGAGAAGCTCTCTGGGAACAGAGGCAACACTGATGCAGGAAGAACTTTCCACATGGCCTGGGGCCACTCACATTCCCATGCAGCACAGAAAGAACCCATACTGAAGTGGCTTTGATGTTGCAAAATTTATTAAGGCAGCCATCATACATCTGTAAGCAACACTTTGTCCACTGTAAGGATGTTTATTTTAACAACTGAATGTATATCCCACCTTTCTTCCATCATGACAGTGACAACATCAAGAATATGTGTGTGAGTGCTCAAATGTATGTGCTATAGGATTAAGTTTTTAAATTCTTGATAAAGAGATTCTTTAATTTCAGTTATTAAATATGTGTATTGCCAGAAGGAGGGTTGTTTCCCAAAACACAGGAGACACTGTCATTACAACCAATACACCCACCTCAGATTCAATAAAGTAAAAGAGGTGATGGACAAAAAAATAAATATTTAGCATCAGTTTGAAAGGCACAGGGGTCATTGTACCTGATTATGTTCCTAAACCCCAGGAAGCTGTATGACATTCATGTTAACAACATCTAGTCTTGCCTTTCCTTCTACGGTACAGTATAGGTAGTGTTCTGATCCTCTAGCTACATGCATTCTGAACCTTACTTTGCGGGAACTGCCAGTGCTTCTCTTTCCTGTGATAGAAGCAGCTACTATGTTTTCAGGGTTTTTAAACAAATAACTTAATTGCTGTTAACTTGCTGACAAATGACCCACCTGGCTATTTCTCATTAAGGTTCTCTCCTGTAGCCCTCCCTTGACTGACTTTTTGGCAGGAAACTGTGGAAATTATTGTTTCTTCATTCCAAGTATATCAGAGAATACTGACTCAAACAGGGATAGGAGCCACTCTTTTTCCATAGAGGAACTTCTCTTAGCTGGGATGAGGGGATGTCTTAGGTACTTGGGAGGGGTGACAAGGTACTGTAGGACTGAAGTAAGGATGTGAACAGTTTGCTAAGGAAGATGGCTAAAAGACCATTTCAGAGCAACAACCTGCTGATGCCAATAACTGGAACAAATTAAGCAAACCTAGGCAACATAAAGCACATGCCCACAGTCTCCAAACAGATCTGCTTCTCTGAAGTGCTGACAGCCTAATCACACTCTTGTGCAAGTTGCAGATGTCATGTAGCTTGGCACCTGCTACCAGTTTGTCTTCATGACATCTAATGTTGAAGTTCAAAGAGCCAGGCAGCTCTCTGCCCATCTAAAGTTCCAAGAGTTCTAATCTTCAGCCTACTCTTATTTCTTATTAGGACAGACCCACCTACCACAAGGTTCCCAGAACTTTTACTTAATAACTCTACCCATAACATATGCACTTTTCTTGAATCATACTGGTCAGTTCTGCTTCCAACCTGAAATATTTTTCCCAGTATAATTGTCTGTATGCCTACTGCAGTCAGCATGCAGCCTCACACACAAAACAACCACATTCCAGTACAAGGGACATCCTGATGGCCCATCTTTCAAGCTTCTGGACACAAAGGAATTATGCTGTTTGCAGCAGAGAGCAAATCTCTTCCTTCCATTGAATGAGAGTTCCCTTCAGTCCAAGCTGTTCTGAACATGTGATTCTGAAAAGATTCCACAGTAATTAGTGCAGGTATAACCTCTCTACTCAACTGTCATTCTTGGAAACATGAAGCAATAGATTTGATTCCAAAATGATCAAGTTTGAGAGCCAATGCTCCAGCTGCTTAGTTCCATTTTGGGAACATGTCTCATTCTGGCACACTGCACAAGGTGTGCAGTAAATGTAATGCCAGCCAAACTACAGAAATCTGTCTTCTGGTATATGATTTTAATTCATTTTATAAAATACAGATTCAGAACAAGGTTATGCAGATTCAACAGTTACAATCAATAGTATATTAGAACAGAATGACACATAATGTGATCTGCTGACCAGAGACATTTGTTACCATGAAAATACTGACAATAAGAGATAATTTAAATGGCATTTTTGCTGAGAGACAAATCACATATTTCACCCAGTGCCACTAAATTTAACATTTTGACTAGAACTCTTGAGTTCCTAATGTAAAATTACCTGTGATAATTTTTTTGAGATATACTTGCTTGGCAGTGATCATTTTTATTACAACACTTACAATCAGATCATATCCTCCAGTTAAAACCACAACAAGATAAATGATAGGAGTATTAATAGCCTACGAGCTATCTGATGACTTTGTAGCAACCTATGTAAAGCATTAAAAAGTCCTTCAGATTAATTAGTGGAATCCTAATGTGTAAGGGTAGCTTCAGTGAGTCTGAGGAGGAAGAAAAAAATGTGCAATTCATTCACATATGTACTTCTCACACTTACAGTGCCATCCTAAGCAGAGCTACACCCATCTAAGCCAATTGACTTTGATGGACTTGGAGGTTGAAACTATATTTATGATTGCACTGTTAATCAAGAAGCATTTGAAGTGCTAATTCACAGAATCCCTGCAAAGAGATGTAAGAGTTGTGCATCCATTGAGAACTCATGCACCTTGGGATAACTCACATTATCAGTGCAATCCTAAGGATGGTTATGCTCTTCTAAGGCCATTGTGGTCAAGGGTATAACTCCATATAAAAGGTTGTCACTCTGCATAGGATGGCACTGGGGTGACAGAAGACTTTTGTATATCTGATGTTTCCATACCCTAAAAATCACTAGATATTTGTGAAAAGTATGTGTAATCTTTTCCCCCTTTATGGAGTTGTCTCCATACATCCAAAAGGTGATGTTGTTCCAACATTTTTGTTAATTGAGTATTTTCAGTCTTTGCCATTTTTTTTTGTTTTTTTTCCTGTTGTAAGATCTATCCAAAGCATGATTCATTATTGCATTCAGATCACCTCCTATAATGATTTCTCCTTCACTAAAGATGTCTAATTCTTATAAAATTGATTTTATATATGTAGTTTTGTTTGCATTAGGAACATACAGTGCAACCAGAGTTAAGACAACATTGTCAGCCCACCCAGTGACAAATAAAAATCTGCCCAAAGGGTCTTTGATTTCATAAAAGTAAAATTTGTTTTACTTGAAATTAAGATAACCACACCCTTGGCCTTGGATGATCCATATGCCTGGTACTGCTGTTTATATTTGCTGGGGTTGAAGACAGTTGCAGACTTAGCTGAAATGTGTGTTTCCTGTAAAAAAAGCTATATTGGGATTTTTTCCGTTAATTTGCGCAAAAATTCTCCTGTGTTTAACAGGATTATTCAGTCCTCTAACACTGTAAATTAGGTATTTAAGTAGCTTACTCATGTTACAGACTTATGAAAAATATACACTTATAAATTCAGATATAAAACACGCTTTATTCAACGTTACTGTCAATAGTTACAAATCTGATCTAAATATACAAAACTTTGTTGCTCCCTCTTAGCTTTCCTAAAAATTTATATACTTCCTATATAATCTAACACTTAACTCTACTTCTATTGTATTTTAAGCACTCACTTCCTAGTAACTAATTCTACTTACTCTAAAACTTAATCTTACTTACACTACCTACACCAACTAATTTACTTAACACTATCCCCTTACCTAATTCAACACTTTACTATAACTTGTTTATATACTGATTTCTAGAAAAAAATTTTTTAACTCCCTTTCAATACTTCTTGGAAGAGAGAGCAAGTATTACTTGCTTTACCCCCTCAAAGGTTAAGAACCAATTGGTACTTCTTATTTTCAATGCACTTAACTTTGCTGTTACTGAGGCTAGACTTGGAATATTTCCCCCCTCCCCCACCTCCACTGTCCAAACCCTTTAACCAATGCTTGTAGTCTTTATGAGGAGTGTGCGTAAAATCCAGCTTCCTCTTGAATGATTTTTTGTCCAGATCCATTGCCTGAGTTATAAGGCCCAGAGCTTCCAGCATCACAATCCCAGAATCCAAATCTACAGCAGAGAAAAGAGTACTTTTGTGTCAAAAGTGAATTCTTGCTGCAGCCACCCATCTGTATCTGATGTTTGCTTTTTGCAGTTGTGAGGTGCATAGGTGTCAACTACGGGGGGGCTCGAGGGCTCAAGCCTCCCCCGAAATTTCCCGGGGGGGGGCTCAGCCACCCCCGGCAAAATGGAGCACCTGCCGGTGGCCAGTCAGCCGGCCAGCTGGCTACCGTCACCGCCTCTCCTTCCCCTCCACCCCCGGCCTGCCCTCCTGCCTCCCTGGGGTGGGGGGCAGGGGAAAGAGGCAGCGGGGACATGGTCCCACGCTTCACACGTGCGGCAGTCAGCCGGCCAGCTGGCTGCCACCGCCGAGACTGCGCTCATCTGCGCCCCCCCACACACCCAAAGGCAAAGAAACCGGGTCTGCCTCCCTGGGGCCGGGGGGGGGGGGAGAAGCGGCGGGGACATGGTCCCGTTTGCGCGTGTGCACAAAAGAGCCCCCGCCCCCCCCCCCGGGGATTTACAAAGTCTACGCCCCTGGTGAGGTTATAGATTTTAAGGTTCTCCAGAGACTGATCACTTCTGGTGGTAAATCCGGAAATACCTCTATTTTGACTTTGTTGAAAAGTAGATGTTTTTTCATTCTTGCTTCCATTAAAATCTTGCACTTGGTTCTAGCGTCCAAAAAAGTAGCAAGAATTCCTCTAGGACCTTTCCTATGATCTTTGAGTTTTTGTCCTTATCAGTGAGCTTTTAAAATAGTTGGTTCTACATTGTCCTCCAATTTAAGTTCTAATGCAAGCCATTGAGCTAGGATGATTTGTACTTCTCTAGTTTCTTCCATGCCTTCAGGAAATCCTCAAAATTTGAGGTTATATTGTCGTGTGTCCAATTCTAATGTCAAGATTCAATTTTTATTTGCCGTGTCTTCTGCTCAAAGAGCTTTAAGATCAGTCTCTACAGTCTTACTTGTTTCTAGGGCCATTTCTGCCTTTTGATCTACTTCTTGCAGCACCTGTTTTATATCATTTAACTAAACTTGGATGGGATCAAAAATTTGTTTCATAATGTCTTTTAATCAGGATTCCATATTGATCATTTCTAATAAAATATTTTTTTGCCCCCATTTCTTCTTCTGTGTCAGTCTTACCCACGTTGCTGGCAGCCATTTTGTCCTTCATTGCACTGGATTCCGTCTGACTTGTCGTTATTGTAGCGGGTGGAAAATAGATGGTCACCGGGTTTGTGCTGATTTTTTCATGTTATCTATTCTTGTTGCCTAGTTTCCCCATAGAAGGGTGTAGATTTTGATTGTTGTGGTGTGATTTAAAATGAAATACAAGCAGTGGAGGTGTGGAGCTCAGTCTTTACATGACCATCTTGGTTCACTCCCAGGCCACGCCCCCCTAGTGCACATTGTTAATCCCTGATCTCTTTCTCCATTTTTTGTTATCCATTTCATATTGATGATACAATCTCCAACAAGCTCCAAATCACTTGTGTTCTGCACAGCCCCTAGCACTCTATGTAGGCTAAGTACTAGTGATAGTACAGTACATGCTACCCATGCTTTTATCACGACCATATCTTCATTTATATCCTTTCCCACTTCTCAGTATTTTCCTACTGGATGCTATACACATGGAATTAAAAAGCGATCCTGTGCCAGCTGCATGAACCTGCTGTGTTCGCTTTACCTGAACTATATAATCTGTTCCTAATATGCATGAAGAAAAGAAAAGAAAAGAAAAGAAAAGAAAAGAAAAGAAAAGAAAAGAAGTGTTAATAGGCTAACATGGTGGGGAGGTGTTATTCACCCTAGTTAAATATTGGCCTGCGTGGAGCAGTTGGGTTTCATGCAATAGGGCCTAATTAAAATCTAGCATAGAATGGCAGTTTAGTTATCAACACTGTTACAACTTCCAAATTCCTTCTCAGTGGAGATGGCAAATAACAAAAACAGAGCACTTTAGTTCATTCCTCTTACTTCTTCGGAACAACCACCAGACTCTGTACATTTTATTCCTACCCTGGTAAGAAAATGTTTTTTCTTGCTGTGTATGCTTTAAAAAAATGTCTTCCCCAAAGAATACATGGTGGTTCTGTTCTTAACACAGCCATTTTGCCTAAGGGCAAGCAGACAATGTCTATTGTTCCCCTTCACAAATGCCTCAAATCTATGCTCATTAATACTTTAGCAACTCAATGCAACTTGAATTAAGTCTGCATATTTAGATGTGCGGGGGGGGGGAGTCATTTCACTAGTAATGGAAGCAGTATTCACTGAACTGGTGATAAATATTCTAGAATCCCGAATCCACTTATTTTGTGTTCATATTTGCTTTTATCTATGTGTTGCATATAAATCAACCAGAACAACTAGTTCTCACATTATTTAATGCATCTATTAGTTGCTTGTCAATGTTAAAAGCTCTCAAAGCACATAATGGCAGTATTAATATTAACTAGCCCAAGGGGTGCTGGAACACCTGGCAGTTCAGCTTACAAACTGCTCACTACTTCTGATCAAACAGCTGATTAGGTGACAGGCTGTTTATATGTTTGCAACCCGCTGGTGCTAGTTGTAGCACTGTACCTGAAGCTGTCTTGGAGATGATCCCCAGCTTCTGACCTCCTGCTGGGAAACTTTTATTGGGTCTCAGTAATGCTGCAACCTGGGTGCATGTGGGTCTGTTAGAAACTACTTTACGACCAATTGCTAGGATTAGCTGAAAAATGGCTTTTAATACCCCAGCTCTTGCTTGCCAGCCTACCGTTAGGACACAGCAAACTCTTGGAGGGGGGGATCAGAAGCTGACTTCCAACTGATCAGGATGTCATTGAGGCATCCACTTCTGCTCTACCCCCTCACAAAAATCTCTGTGTCTAGCGGGAAACAGCAAATTTAAAAATCAGAGGCCACTTTATTTATTTATTAGTTTGTTTGTAAAGCCAAGATTGGTTGCCAATAATGGTAGAAAAGTAGGGTGTGTTTAAGCAATGAAGACAACTCAAAAGTCCATAAAACAGCCCAATCTTTATCCCAAAGTAATTTCTTCAAATAAAGGTCAAATTAGAAATTACATATAAAGCAATGTTTTCAAATGCTGATGGTCACTTAGTCAATGGAAAATCAGCTTTGATGTGGTACAATTAAAAACAAAGAATTTAGAACACCTTGCTGTTTTTTGTGATTAAGATCACCCCAAGTTGCAAGTTTTCAAACAGATATTTGTCCTCACAAACAAGTGTCTGAAGTCTAACAAGGACAAAAACAGCTTGGGGTAATCTGCAGCAGGAGAACAGTGAACAGGGAAAGAGTTAAACACCCTGTTTCATTTGTTTTGTTATTTGCTCTAAATTATGTGCTCCCCAAAACACCTTTTCTCCATAAACAAAGCAGCCCTTGGGATTTACAGAAGCGATCACTGGTGTGTAGTGTCTAGCTTAGACCATAGGTTAGGTTTCTTTATATACTAGAGATTATTATGGGAACATTTCAGTTCAAAGACAAGCAACAAGAATCCATTGGGGCATTTTTCTGAGTTCCCCAGATTCTTGTTAGAATCCTAGAAGTCATTAAAATGACAGCTGTTGGGGAAGTGCACTCTTTCTGATAGTTAGGGATTTCATCCTAAAAACATGAATGAAGCAAGATGAGAGTGCTTGATGAAAGCCAATCTTAGAAAGAGACAAATATTAAAGAAGCTTTGCCTTTAAGGAATACTTGCCAAACATAGGTAAAAGGCTTGAGCATCTGCCTCCTGAGTTCAAGACCCACTGAGCTGACCTTGTGAAGAGGGCTTTAATTTTTCTGGCCTCCCTAGTAATTATGGATGGGTTAGAAAGAAGTTGTTAGCTGCAAAGCCAAGATGAAGAAAAACCAAGTAGAGAAAAGTGAGAAATCAGGCTATTTGTACCCTTAGTGGCAGAAAGACTGGGCAAAGAATGAGTTCAGTCAGGGTAGGCTTGTAAACATGGATTCAGACAGTTAGAGTTGGTGAGGTTAGACGAGGGGCAAGCGTCTTGGCTCAGCATGCTGGCGGGCTCTTTCTGTAATATCACATTTTGTTTTAGAGGCATATCAGGCACCTCTAAAACCAAACACAACTGCATGGCAGAGCCCACATGACCTTCCTTCCTCTTAGTCGAGTGGTGGTAAGGATTCATCACTGTTCTGCTCAGCCTTGAAAAAACTGAGAAAACTGACAAATGTTTGCAACTCAAAACTATATTGTGTTAAATAATCTTCTTAATGTGACTCTTTAAACATTAAAGTTTAACATAATACTAAAAACTATATCATATTACAGAATGCCTGATTCACAGTAGGGATTTTTAATGATTCCTGAGTATACTTTTTTAAAGAGATCAGAACATGAAAATGTGTACCAGAGGCCTGAAGAAAAAATGCTAGAGTCCACACCAAGAGCACCTTAGGAAGACCATGCGGTGCTTTTGTCTTGCTTTCGACACTGGGGAAAAACAGGAGACCACAGCTATGACACTTACCCCTATAACCGCACCTGTTAAAGACCTTACACATATTGCATTTGGGGTATATTTCTATACCAAGCCAAACTCCTCATCTATCTACTATGAAAAATGTTCCACTTTTTTTTGGTTTGCAGTGTCAGAGATCATTGTGTTCCATAGTAATAAAATATTCAGAGATTGAAAGCACAATTTTGACATGAGGCAGAATGTTTATTTTGCACAGATTCACCCCTCTCCTTTTGCATATTTAATAACGTGCATCAGTATGATTCCCTTACAAAGGAATGGTGGGGGGCGGGTTTCTAAAAAATGAAGCAACAACAATGGATATCTTAAACTGAAGACATTATACAACAGATACAAACTTCCAAGAATTTTAAAAGAAAACATCTAATATTAATAATTTCTGTGGTTTAGGACTCTCAGGGTATTTTTGTACCCAACAAATATCTCTCTGTGTTATGAGGTAAATATTCTCCAGGTAGTCAGAAAGGATCCACAAGTTGTCACGAAGAGCTACATTTCTGAGAAATACTTAATAATGGTTCCCTCAGTAATAAATACCATGCAGTAGAAATACTATCATCAAGGGCAACATTAATTTATTCCTCAGGTAGTTTGTTTTATGTCAGGTGTTTTTCTGTTTACAGAAAGCAAACTCTAAGTGGTAACTAGGCATACTTTGTGGGTACTTTTACTACTGTACAGGTGGGAATGTGTTATGGGGGGGAAATGTAGAGTCACTTTTCTTTGAATTCTGCCATGAAAGTGCAACCTGGGGTAGTTAACTCACCCCTAGGTTAGTTAGGCTTTTAAAAAATGCTTTCTTCAGAGTGCACTGGCTCTACTGGGTGGACTGCTGATTAGAAGTGCCATGGATAAGGACTGGGTCCAACAAACAATTCAAGCAGAGGGATTCTTCTTAAACTATGAAATCTAATCTAATAAGATTTTCTGTTCATCCCTTGTAATTATTTGTGCTTCTGGGTAGAATTTTGTCAATGTGCACATGTATAACATGACGGTGTGTGCAAATTAGTTGAAGGGACAGAAAATTAAACATGCACACTGTAATTTCAAATTTTATTTTAGAAATTCTCCTTGTTAAACTAGAATTTAGGAGAATAGCAAACTCACAGAACAATAAAGTAGATATATACTCATCCCTAGCAAAAGGATTCTATTACCAATCAGGAGTAGTTACTCCAAAAAGTAGTTACTGAAGATTACAGAACAAGGCCTCTTGCTGAAATCCTAAGAATATGTTCCTGACAATATTTCACTGAATAAACTAATGACTTATTTCCAAGAAAGAGGCTGCTACCACCTTGCCCTGAAGATTGCCTGTTCCTAACTCCACCTGCAGACCTCTAGCCCCTTCCCCATATGATATAAAGACCTGCTACTTGAGACTGGGAAGGGAGAGGTTGCTACCTCCTTGGCCTGCAAATTACCACATTTTCTAATTCTTATCAATAGGTGTATTTTGGAGGTGTAGTGTTTCCCTGAAGATCAAGTGCCACTCTAAAAGTAGTTTTGTAATTAATGAAACAAGCTTTAGAACCGCAAAAGATATCCAGAAGGGACTGTGTGCCAGGTGGAGTTTTGCAATAATAGTGGCATCAGTAATGGATGGATTAATGTATTTGGACTTTGAGTCATCATACTGTTAAGTCTGTTCAACTTTAAAATTTGTTAGCCATTTTGGGTTCTATGTTGCAGGAGAAAAGAGACACATAATATTCTAAATAGATAAGTAGACCTGCTTCAGACCCTTCATCACTCAGTTCCAATTTATTCTACTTTCCAACTTCTTTCCATACATTGTTGATACTAAGGTTCCCTTCCCATGCATATAAGGCACAGCTGTAAGGTAATTTAACTAGCTCAACACTGCCAGAACAATACAAAAAAGAAAGCTACTCATTAGTTATAATATCTGTGGTATAATCAAGAAATAAAAGTAAAACATTAATTTCTAAAACTCTGGGCTTAAGAGAATCTTAAATGTTGGAGGTACATCTTACATAAGTTGCTGAAGTTTCATAGCTCACAATCAGGCTCAAATTACTCCCCAAAGTTAAAATTATTTTCCTTCTTTGCTCACTGTGACAACTGCAAGTCATTTTAAAGGACAGAGTTTCAGTCATCATCAGCAAAGACCAAGTCAAAACAACATGCAGTAAACTCAGCTTCATTACAAGCACTTTCAATCACAGCTATGCAGACAGATGGGATAGTGACAGCTGGAGCTAGTCACCATAGTTTAACAGGTAGCAACCATCGGGGGGGGGGGGGGGAGGGGGAACCACCTTAGAGCTTCCATCTTGTGAGTAGTTTCCCACTGGCTATGCATTGCCACAACCATATGGAATATATGGAAAGGTATGTCTGGATTTGTTCCATGAAATGAAAACTCATTAAGGGCTATCTGATAGAAAATAAGGATTAATAACAGAGAAAGCTAACTACAGTTCTTTTTGGAAGCTCTAATGGCAGGAAACCATAGCAATCAATTAGAAAGCATAATCTGGCATCTGGTCTCCATCAGTGGTATCACTGCTGTTCATGAAAGCACAATCCTAACAGTGAGGCCCCCTTAATGTCTGCTAAAATGTACCACAAAGAAAATAGCCTCTGTGTGATCAGTGCCTTTTGATTTGTTCCTGATTCATTATCAGAACCAGTAACATGATAAATAACTCAGTTTATCACCAGCCAAAGAATGCAGAGAAGTGGATTAGAAATCATGATGGGCAGGTTTTGTGCAGGTGCACCTAAAGGGAAGAAGGGAAACTTGAGCTTCTAAGTGTGGACCAGGTAAACAAAAACAATTCCATTCTTTTCACATCTTTCTGTTATTTGGGACCAGCTCTATTTGTTCATTTATTTACATTATTTATCGTCTGCCTTTCTCACTGAGCCACAAAACAGATTACATAGCATAAATTAAATACAATCAATAGGACTGGACATCCAAAAAAATGCAATAGAATTTAGATTGTAGAACTCTGAAAAGAAGCACAGCTCTAAAAACAGTTGAAGCAAAGCTGAAACAAAGTTGAAGCATTAACATTACTTGTTAAACAATGCAAAAAATTACATAGGAATCATACCTACAGCAACAGACAGTAGTATAGGCCACAGTCCCTATAACTTTACCAACGCATGTTTCTGAAACATTCTGTTACAGTACAGTCATAATTATCCCTGTAAAAAAAGCCTTCCTGAATAATTTGGTTTTGCATAGTTTGTGGAAAGCCAGGAGACTGGGAGTCTTCTTGACCTCATCAGGCAGACCATAATTTGGGGGCTGCAAGAGAAAATGCACACATTGGGATGGTTGTTGACCTTGCCCATTTGCAGGCTGCCATCTGTAGGATGCCCTGCTACAATGAGCAAAGTTATGGTAGAGACAGGCCTTGGTGCAGATATGAGGTTGGGAATCATGAAAGGTTTGTATATGATAGCCAATATCTCAAATAGAGCCCAGTAATTGATGGGAAGCCAATGGAGTGGCTGCAGAATAGGAGTAATATACATGTTCTGCCTAGTTCCTAATAATAACTGTGGCATTCTGCACCAGCTGAAGTCTTCTAGTTGACTTTGAGGGGATACCTATGTACAAGTGCTTTACAGTAGTCTAGTCTTGATAGTACTGTGGCATGTATCCAGATGGCCAGATTGGCCATGTCAAGGTCATCTTGTAGGCTGAGTTGGAAGGAAGAATTTTTTGCTGCTGCATTAATCTGTTTCTCCAACAATGATGCTGGATCCAGTATAATGTCTAGGCTCATAACTGAGTCAGCTGAACCCCATCAAAAGTAGGAAGCACAATGTCTTCAAGACAGAGTCCAGCCAGAATCACTTACATCTTGTCTGAATTCAGTTTTGGTTTGTTCAAATTTAGCCATTTAACCACAGCAGTCAAGAATTGGCTCAAGACTTCTACCACATCAGCAAGGGACTTGGATAGAGAGATATAGAGCTGGGTGTTGTCAGAATATTGATGAAATCCAATTACAAAGCTACACATAATTTTTCCTAAAGGCTTTACATAGAGGTCAAATAAGATGGAGAATAAGATTGCCCCCTGTGGAACCCATCAAGACATCTTCCACACTAAAGATAGCTGATCTCCATCAGCAACCCTTTGACTCTGGTCTATGAAGAATATATTAAGGCATATTCCCTGATACCTCAACAGTATGGCATGGTCTACTGTATCAAAGGCTGCAGGTAAGATCCAGCAAGAGCATCAAAGAAGCATGGCCTTTTTCTACCTTCAAATGTAGATTATTACCTAAAATTAACCAGTCAGTCTCTGTTTTGCAGCCTGGCCTGAAACTAGACCAAGCACAAGCTATCCACAACATGCTATCAAAGAAGACCTGGTGCTAGTCTACTACTGCTCTCTCAATCACTTTTTCTTCCAAGAATGGCATATTACAGATTGAATGATAATTGTCTACATCATTTTTCTCTAGACTTTTTTTTTCCCCAGTAGTGGACAAGTATCCCACTCTTTGATTAGCATTGGTGTTGGTTGTATGTTCCTTATGTCAGGGAACTAAGGATAAATGGGGCATTCTGCTTGTTTACTGGCTGCCTAGCTACCCCGTGAATGTTGTGTCAGCACCTCCTAACGCAGTTTAGAGGGAACGATGATATGGATGCTGCCTGTAATGCAGGACTGGCAGAAGAAATGGCTACTTCATCTACTCTTTGAGTAGCCAGAGGAAGATTTAGCAGCTAGGATGTGCAAGAATCTAGTGCACATCCTAGCTGCTAAAATCATATAAAAACTGCATTATTAAACCTTTGTTCCCCATCATACATCAGTCACTAACTCATGGAACCATCCCCCGGCTACTCAAAGAGTAGATGCACAAGTGATGGCCTTCATAGATCCCAGGATCCTGTCAATGCTCATTATTATTATGAAGGCCATCACTTGTGCAGTAGATCCTTGCACCAATGCTTGTTTGTACCAGGAGTCTGTGGAAGCTGAAGGACTCATGGAGGATAAAGGCTACCCTACCTGCTTGCCTACCTATGTGGGGTTGATGGAGGACTGCATAGTCAGGCAGAGTTAGTAGAGACAGACGTACCATGTCATTTTCTTCCAACCACATCTCAGTTATGCAAGTCAGGCCAATTTTCTCATTCTGTAACATCCTAAAGAGGCGAGCAGTTTTATGCCTCACTTATCTTATATTAAACAGTATTAATAAAGAGGTGGGAAGCTTGTATCATTAACTCTCAGTATGCAATGGAGCTTAGATGTGAAGCAAACATTATTTCCAAATTCTGGCCAACTTTGCTAAATCCCACCCATATACCTAACACCTCCCATCTGTACTGAAATAAGTGCTCTCATCTGCTTCTGGTAATGATTGTTCTCAGCACCAATAATAAACTGCCACACTCACCACAGTCAACATAATCATGCTAGCGTCCACAGCGAAGCCATACAGCAGTCCAGGACTACAGTCATGGTGTGCTCATGTTATTGTTGTCCAGTAGATTTGTCCTATGTCAGTACAGCTCCTGGTAACTGGAATCTCTTCCTCTCATTGTGTGACATGGCTGGGCCCAGGTTATAGGGATGTCAGCCTCCAGGTGAGACCTGGGAAATTACAGCTAATCTCCAAACTACAGAGATCAGTTCCCCTGGAGAAAATCGATGCTTTGGAGGGTGGACTCTAGGACATTGTGCCCCACTAAGGCCCCTGCCCTCTCCAGGCTCCATCCTCAAAACTCCAGGAGTTTCCCAACCTGGATCTGGCAACCCTAACCCCCATCCCCTGCTGGTGGCCAGGGGGAAGACCTGGCAACCCTAGCCCAGAATATGTGCCCCAGGCTAAGAGTCGCAGGACAACAGTTCTTGTGCTTTCACCCTTCAGCTTGTGCCTCTGGCAAGACATAGGCCCTTTGTCCTGGCCTTGAGCCAGTCTCAGACTCATCTTACAAGCAAGGTTTCAAAAGAGTGCAAAGGGGGTGAGTAGCTGGCCTGCTTCTTCCAATCAGCTCCAGAGGCCCTTCAGCTCCAGACACCCTGCAGATTCTCATAGATCCCTCCTCCCAAATGTAGTAGCCATTTGCCTTTGCCTCCAGCTAGTTTAGGGCTTACCTAGCAACTCTTCAGTGTTATATCTGGGAACCACAGAAAAATAGTCTTCTGTTTCTGTTTAATTAAATACATTCTATCCAAGCTAATTAACTTACCATCAAGCTTAATAGCCTTCATATGAAGCAGACAGTTGGCTCAGCTAGGTTTTATTTTGTTTTTGTTTATTACCATCCTTGATTGTCCTCTGTTCAGAGAAGTGTATGATTTTAGAAAAACCAGAAATTACTTTCACTTTTAACAGCAAGGCATTGAAATGAATTAACAAAAAAAAAACAACCCACGTTTGTCACATGTGGATTTTTATGCTGCCACACATTGCAAAAGTAATTTCCTCTTTGATTATAACTGCATCCATATACTGTATCTTTTTTCCCCTTTTTGATCACAAGGTAATTGGTTATCTGTGGCAGTACAAAAAAAGTGTGAACTGTTGTGAATTATGAATTGGAATACCAGTCTGCTAACCTCGGATTGTTGGCGGACATGCATTTCTTACTTCCAGCTCCATTTTATGGTACAGAGAAAATGGTATTATCAGGAAGAATTGTGAAACTGATTGTGATCACTCATATGATAACTATGTTATTACCATGTGCTACCAGCATAATTGCATCTGCTGTCATAATGCACCTGAGTTTGCATATGTCAGCTACAGATGAGAAGTAAATAGAGTAGTTAGAAAAAATCACTGAGGATAAAAAATGCACAAGTCAGAGTGGAAAACAGAAAAGGTGAGGTTGAAGAAAATTAAAAAGTTTGCATTTTCATTGTCAGATCTTTCAGGCAGAGACCAACAGTTTTGCTTTGCTGGAACTCAATCCGAATTCCTCATCAGGAAGTCATCCACTGGCTTATAGATCCCAACTGGCTTTTTATGTTCAGTATACACAGCACGTGCATAATAAGCTACAAATAAAACCCTGTTATATGTTATTTCACATAGTTGGTATTCCTCCAAAAATTGTCCAGTAGGGCTGTCATATTCTCTTGTGTGACTGCTAAACTTATCTAAACAACTTTTTAAAAAAAAAAAGACTGCATAGAATCATGGGGCAAAGTGCCATAGTGGTCCTATACAACATCTTGCATGGTTGACTAAGTAACACAGTGCCTTCTTCCTCACATAGTTCCAAGCAGTGTTAAGAACACAGGTTTACAAAACATTTGTCAGTCCATTTAGAACTCTCAATAAAAACTGACAACCCCGCGCCTGAATATTTAGGATGCTGTTTATAGGCTGATCACAATTTAAGCAGAAGAAAGTTTGCCCATCATTAGAGAACACTGGGAAATAATCCAAAAATAGCAGAAACATGGAAATCTTAGAAAATAGGTTTTATAAACAAGGTAATTGAAATGAATGTACCACAGATATACTTGTGGTATTGAAATTAAACAAAGAAAAAAATGTCTGTGTGTATATTGTACAATTTTCAATGTATCCTGTAGGCCGGGTATTCTGAGATCTGATAGGAGTATAATATTTGTTCCCTGGAGACCATGATATGAAAATTGGGAGCTGCCCTTGATCCATTTCATCTGGCATGAATTCCCTCCTCCCTTTTCTTGGTCTCCTTAACCATGGCTTAGTGTTACATGCTGTGAACCGAGAGGGTCAAGCTAACAAAAGAATTATGAAAAATATAGACATTTATTAGGGTGTACACATAAACAAAGCAAAATTAAATTAAAAGAGACAGTCCAAGTATCAGACATTTAAACTAGGTTCATTAAGAACTAATTGCAGTATATATCAAACTGATGGACAAAACCTTTGACCTAAGGACCATTTGCGTTTCGGCCCCTATGGGCCTTCCTCAGGTTCACAGCTATTTGTTGGGCTGAGTCCCCCCCCCCTTTTTTTCGCCTTAGTATTACATGCACCAACACTAATCATAATTAATGCTAACCAGGTTAGCATTAAAGGCCAGTTCTCTAGACTGAGATATATAGCCTTTATCTCCCTGTGAAGCAAAGCTGAAAGAGTTGTGAAGTGAAAATAAATGTAATGCATGCTACCTAGGAAGAATGGCAGTTCAGACAGGAGTTGAATTCACTGGCTTCAGTGATGGGAGCACTGAGAGAAGCCTTTGAAGGGGAGCAGAAGGATCACCAGTTGAGAAGAACCTTAAGACTGAACCCTGAGGGAAAGCTCTGAACTTCAGAAAATAAGTGATATATTTATGATGCCTAGGCACATGTGAACCAGTTCTAATACATTAAGTTTGACAACAATATCACATTACTGATGAAAATAGTGAAAATTAATTTGTTTCTTCACCAGCCTTCCACTAAGAGCAGACTTTGATGGCTATGCAGTGATTCTGCTGCATGATTCCATCATATATTTGACAACTGTTTGTCCTTGCTCTGCTTTATAATTATGTTGAGGGGATTCAGTATCCACAAATGACTCTGAGATAACAGAAGTCTGAAAATGTAAAATTCTCTCTAGCCACAGAAGAAAATTAGTCCATACAACTCTAGCAGAAACTTGCTCATGCTGATCACTATTTACAATTTGTTTCAACCTTAACCCAGAGGAATTTAGAATGACAAATTCCCAAATGCTTGCTCAAGTGTTTCTCTCTTACTACATGATATTAATGAAGCAGAGGACAATCGATTTTGATAATGTTAGCTCCACCAGTGTGTGCATCAAGACTAAGTTCACAATCATATTCCATCAACAGCCATGACTAAGTGAATTATGCATTATAAACTGCTAAACAATGAAGCAATTTAAATTGTTAAACATTTTCTATGCCTTGGTTCAGTCATCAATCAAGAAATGAGAAAAAGACTGAGATTTGGGAGGGCAGCAATGAAGGAACTGGAAAAAAGATACTTAAGTTGTAAGGAAGTGTTGCTGAGGACAAATATCAAGGTAACTCATACTACAGTATTCCCCATTATTATCTATGGATGTGAACGTTGGACTACAAAGAAAGCTGACAGGAAGAAAATTGATTCGTTTGAAATATAGTGTTAGAGGAAAGTTTTACAGATTCCATGGACCACCAAAAAGACAAATAAATGGTTTCTAGATCAAATCAAGACTGAATTCTTCCTTGAAGCTAAAATGACTAAACTGAAACTATCATGCTTTGGTCATGAGACTCACTGGAAAAGACAATAATGCTGGGAAATGACAGTAGAAACAGAAGAAGACCTAGTATGAAATGAATTCACTCAATAAAGGAAGTCATGGCTTTTGATTTGCAAAACCTGAGTAAGACTAATGGAATATACAATCTTTTCTCTGCTGTTTTTCACTATCACACATTGTAGGAAGCTTCTTCAATACCACCATATGTCTTCAAATGTCCTCAGGACATACTGAAGAAGATTATGTTATTGGGAGAAGCCCCCATCCCTCCCCCCTCTCGCTCTTCCTGGGCCGCGGCAGGGTGCCGGCCCAGGGAGAAGCCCCCATCCCTCCCCGCTCACCATTCCCGGGCGGGAGGGGGGCAGGAGGGCGGGAGGGTAAAGCTGGGCCCTAGTGCCCAATAGGGTTGCCAGCCTCCAGGTGGGGCCTGGGGATCTCCCGCTTTTACAACTGATCTCCAGCTGACAGAGATCAGCTCCCCTGGAGAAAATGTCTGCTTTGAAGGGTGAACTCTATGGCATTGTACTATGCTGAGGCCCCTCCCCTCCCCAAACCACACCCTCTCTTGGCTCCACCCCCAAAGTCTCCAGGTATTTCCCAACCCAGACTTGGCAACCCTAGTGCCCAAGCAAGAGGGGGAAGGGAGGGAAATACCGGGCCAAGTGGCTGACAGCCACTCAGCCCAAGGGGAGGGAGAGAAGCGCCTTTTCTTTCTTTCTTTTTCTTTCTTTCTTTCTTTCTTTCTTTCTTTCTTTCTTTTTCTTTCTTTCTTTCTTTCTTTCTTTCTTTCTTCTCTCTCTCCCCCCACCCACCTACCTACCTACCTTCCTGTTCCTTTCATTCCTTCCCCCTCCCTCCCTCCCTCTCTCTCTCTCTCTTTTTCCTTCCTTCCTTCCTTCCTTCCTTCCTTCCTTCCTTCCTTCCTTCCTTCCTTCCTTCCTTCCTTCTCTTTCTCTCCCCCACCTACCTACCTACCTTCCTTCCTTTTCTTCTCTCTCTCCCACCTACCTACCTACCTTCCTCTTCCTTCCTTCCTTCCTTCCTTCCTTCCTTCCTTCCTTCCTTTCTTCTCTCTATCCCCCCACCTACCTAACTACCTACCTTCCTTCCAGTTCCTTTCCTTCCTTCCCCCCTCCTTCCCTCCATCCCTTCCTTTCTTCCTTCTGACACACTTCCGGTGACGTCAGGGGGTGTGGCATATGCAAATAAGTTATGCTAATGAGCTCCTGCACCTCTTTTTTTTATGAAAGGACCCTTGAATTTATGCAGACAGCCACCATAAAACCGAGATATCAAAGGAATTGAAACTGGCATGCAGTGTGGAGGCTATCATAAAATCCGACAATCAAAGAAATGAAACTGGCATGCAATGTAGAGGGAAATTTTTGTTCCAATGTGGGTTTAGGAAAACAGTGGAGCAAATGCTAAATGCAGAATGGACCATTGTTTGGTTAGGTAGTTTAAAAATAATTAAAATCCACACAATCTCCTTCTCAGACATGAATTCACTTAACTCAGTAAATCAACATTAGAACAGGCAGAACCTAGCCAATAAAAAGTTGCATTAATTGGACCAATGCACAAAAATGGTCTTGGTAATATTGTCAACTCCATGTTAGGAAAGTCTTGGAGATTTGGGGGTATAGCCTGGGGAAAGTGGGGTTTGGAGAGTGGAGGGACCTCAGCAGGGTACGTCCTGTCATAGGCTCACCCTGCAAAGCAGCCATTTTTTCTAGGAACTGATCTCTGTTGCCTGCAGATCAGTTGTAATTCCAGGAGATCTCTAGGCTCCACCTGGAGTTTGGCAACCTCAGGCTATAGCAAGTCTGCTCATGCTTGAAAGCTCCACATGCAAACATCCACTATTTAATAGCTGTGTTCAGGAGCACAATTTAGAGAGAAAAGTTCCTCTTCCTTGTTTCAGTCCCCTCAAGAGCATCTTGGGATTCCCCTAGCAAGTCATTTGGTTCTATACAGAGTGGCTATTGTTATAACCTATTAAGGCTGCAGTCCAAAACATATTTCCAGGACTAAAGCCTAGTCTAAATGAAATAATTGTGAGGTGATTTCTAGCCTGGATACTTATCTTATGTGTTGATCTTCATTGCATGGTTTTAAGACATGTTGTTTTTTTAAAAAAAAATCCCCAGAGATGTAGAGGACTTACCCAACAAATCATTGTGATCTTCATAAAGTAAGTTATGTTAGTCAGTGCTTTGAAAGGAGAACAATAGAAACAGACAGCTGAATAGTTCCCATTGTTTCAAATGATCAGGAATCAAAACTCTATCTCACTGAAAGTGTCCCTCTTTGGGAGCATAATGTAAACATTATATTTGCCACAAGCTAAAAAGGTCACAGGATACCACCATGGAATTGATGAGGTACATCCCTGTAGTGGCAAATGCACATGGTAATACTCTTAAGCCAACTAAAATGTTGCCTGAAAAGAGAAATGTCCCCATCACATTTGCATTGTCTAGACTAAGCCTAAATCCCATTGCTCAGTGATATTTTTAGGATTGTATTACAAATAGCCTTAGAGAATTTATTAATCCTAGAAGTATTCATATTTCCTGTGCTGAGAACATTTTTCAGTTGACCACTGCCAGAAGGCAGCCAATGTGGCGCAGTAGGATCTGGGAGACCACAGTTCAACTATCACCTCTCAATGGAAGCTGATTGGAATGTGGGTTGACCTTGGGTCAGTCATTTACCTCAGAAGGTTGTTGTGAAGATAAAAAGGAGAAGGAAGAAGAGAAGAGATTGGATTTATACCCCACCCTTCACTCACTTGGAGTCTCAGAGCGGCTTACAAACTCCTTTCCCTTCCCCTCCCCACAACAGACACCCTGTGAGGTAGGTGGGGCTGAGACAGCTTTTTCCCAAGCTGTCCTTGAGAGAACAGCTGGTACAGAGCTATCGCTTGCCCAAGGTCATCCAGCCAGCTGCAAGTGGAGGAGTGGGGAATCAAACCCGGTTCTCCCAGATTAGAGTCTGTGAACTTAACCACTACACCAAACTGGCAAAATATAAATGAAGTAAATAAATAACAGGATGACAGGATATAAATGAAGTAAATAAATAAACTTGATCTGAAGCAATAAGCAGGCAAAAATGTGGATGCTGTGAAGAACTTCAGTTGCTTATTGCTATAGAGACAGCCACTTTGAAAGGCGTAGCCTGCAACTGGCAAGTTAGCAACCCTAGATCAGAACTGTGGTGTAGTTATTATGACATTTTAAAAAGCTACTGAAGCCCTGCTCTTTCAATATTTTTCTTTTTTGCAATTTAATCTTGAATAGACCCAAGAGCAGGCCTTTGAATCCCGCCTCCCCTCCAGGAAATGTCTGCCTTCCTACTGAGATGTGAAACAGCACCACTGTTCATACCAATTCAGACACCACAAACAAACTTTTATGTTTATGGCTCCTGACAGGGATTATTAAAGCAAAGGAAAATCGGACAGTTTATCAGAAAGTATGAGTACAGACAGTCTGTCTTGCCCAAGTCAGAATATCTCTCCACTTTGTGTTGAACAAGTTTTGATGTTCGTTTCAGCCATATGAAAAATCTGGACTCAGTTGCAATAGTAGTCAAAATCACATATCAGCAGGGGACTGTTGGAGCGGGAGCGCACAGGAGCGCAGCTCCGGGAGAGAGGAGCCCAGGGGGCGGGCACATGACCAAGCCCCGCCCCCTCCTTGGCTTCCCTGAGCAGTGCGGAGGCGCAGCGCCCCGGGGAAAGCCCTGCTGGGTCTTTATTGTTTTTAATGTTTTGTTTTAATATTGATAATTTTATCATTGTTCCTTTTATGACTATGTGCTGCTTTTCCAGAGACTTGCTCAAGGTGGCATATAAATTTTCTAAGTATACCATTTTTTATCTGGGCACATGGCACATAAGTACTGTAGAAATTTCACCAACCCTTCAGCAGCTTCCACCCCATCAGTTTGGTGTAGTGGTCAGGAGTTGGACTCTAATCTGGGGGAACCGGGTTTGATTCCCCACTCCTCCACATGCAGCTGCTGGTGTGACCTTGGGCCATTCACAAGTTCTCTCAGAGCTGTTCTCTCATGAGCAGTTCTCAAAAGACCTCTCTCAGCCCCATCTACCTCACAGGGTGTCTTGTTGTGGGGAGGGGAGGGGAAAGGGATGGGTGATGCACATGTCCTGGGTATCTCAAGTCTACTTGAAACCTGGTGGTTTCAAGGAAGCAGGAAGAGAATGAGGGTGTGTTCTTTATGCTTATTTTTATTGCACAAAGTATTGGGAAGGGAATGGAGGAAGAGCAGGTCAGTTTCACTCACCTGTGGAATGGAGCCTGAGGGGTGGGTGTTGCCTTCTGACACACTTCCGTTATGTTAGGGGGTGTGGCATATGCAAATGATTTATGCTAATGAGCTCCTGCACCTCTTTTTCTACGAAATGACCCCTGCATATCAGTCTAAAAATCTTCCTCATTAAATTGTGCAAGAACTCTAGGTTGAGTAAGCTATGGAAGGAGGGACACTTCTATGGGTTCTGCTATTAATATCAATAAGGTTTAAATTTCTCACCTGCAGCAATAACATAGCCCTTACAGAATGTGTCCTATTATTTTTCCTTCCTTCCTCCCTCCCTCCCTCCCTTCTTTCATAACATTTAAACTTACTAAGTACCTGGATATTTGTCTTTTGAAATCAGTTATCCTTTTAGTAATAATATTGATTTTTAATTGCTCTAGCACTCTACAATGTACAAAAATGTCTTTATTTTTTTTAAAAAAAATGTGTTATAATTGGGATTTGGAATATAAAACACTACCATTTCCCAAACTTTTCAGTCAGTTGCTGCCCACTGCAGTGGGAAAGTTTACCATTTCCTACCATGACAGCCAGCAGTCACCATATTAATGTTTATAATGGATATTTGACCATGTAAGGAAATTCATCAGCCCACTAATCACTTCATTAACGCCTGACCACTTAGAGCTTGCCTGAGTACTGGAGAAGCACTCTGTCAAGATGGCAATAAAAACTGTGCCTCAGAGGATTTTTTTTCCTCTTTAGAACTCCTGACTTCACTTGTATTGCCACATTCAAAATTGTTTCTAAAACTGTAGAGAAAATTACTACCTGATCTTCAGAACACTTATTCTAGTGTAACAAATAATATCTGGGACTTATTAAAACTGGTCTTTCCTTTATTCTGTATTTGCAAAGGTTCAAGGCTTCCTTGGGGGGTGTTATTGAAGTTCAGAGCATCAGTATTTTAAAACATCACTTCTGCTTTCCCCCTCTGGGAACTGAACCCATGAGACTTTTGTTTCTTCATTCTGAATTTCCCCATACATTTATCAAATTCTCATGTTACATTTTCACTTACTGCATAAAAATGATGGATAAAAACCGTGTAGAAATGGCATAAAAGAAGCAATCAGTAACACCATCAAAACTTTTTGAAAAATAAAAAGGTCACAGCATAACACACCCTAACATGGGCATGTTTGTAGATTTCTGTCTACTGTTGGGATGTGGTTCTTTAAAACTCCAAATTAAAAAAAAAAAGTCCTACACGTCAATGTGTTCAGGATTCAGTTCAATTGTGAAATGAATATATACTCCTCCTGCAAAGATAAAAAAGCTATTTTGAGAAATGGCCAAGACTACAAGCAGAAGGTGTAATGACCTGTCATATTTCATGACCATTTTACTCTCTTCTTGAGGCCAAGCTTCAGTAACTTTTCATAGGCCTAATTTGGAATCCAAGTACAAAGGTTAAACCGATTTCATCAAGTGCTACCTAACATGTATCCATTGCCACTGGCCCGATGCCAGCATTGCAGCAGCTATTGCTAAGAAGCATACAAATAGCATGGTCAAGGGAGCATTTCCAAAGGTCAGAACTCATGAAACCATTCTACAGTTTTGTCATAGAAAAACATTTTATACATTGCAAAGGAACTCATTTTCAGTGCTATCAAACTTACCATTAGATGGATGGCTCCAGGTAATAGAAGAAAGGCACATGGTATACCAAACTTACTGAAGCTAAGCAGGTCTGGATCTTGTCAGTGCCAAGTTGGAAAAAATATTAAAACTGCCTTGAGTTTTATGACGAAAGAAAGGCAGGATGGAAATGTAACCAAATGAATATATCTGCTCTCTTCTAAGATATTTATACAGGAGAACACCTGACAGACTTCTTGGTTATCCATTCCTTATAATGCATTATTCTGAATTAGTTCACAGAAATCACTCATCTAAGTCTCACAGTTTTTTATCTGGATTGTTATATCTCACATATCAAGTTTTATGGCTGTTTTAAGTCACAGAAATTAGAAATGCATTCTGTAATAAGATTTAATGATTTTCTTTATGTCTTTACTGAAACCAAGCTGAGTGTTTTTGAAATCCTTCAAATAGTATCACATTGATTCTGTTTTATTAGATGCATAGCTTATTTCTTTTACTTTGCTATATAGTTTGCTTTTCTAATACCTAGTACAAAATTGTATGCATACACAAAATCTTTAAATTTTTCATTTCTGGGGGGAAAACAATAAAGGGGAGAGAAGCTTTCCAAATGAAATATTTCCTCATGTGCAGAAAAGGCTGAACATAAAAACACAGACCCATTCTTACCTGTGTAATATTTCTTTAGCAAAAGTTTTTAAAGTTGGGTCTACCACACCTGAAAGAAAGACACATACACCATTAATGGATTAAAGTAAGGTTTTTTTAATTCTAACAGATGAACTGCAACTAATCTATATACTAATTCCAAGAGGGGTTTTTTTCTGTGTGGATACTTATATCTGCCAAAAGAGAGCTCACTCTCCCCCAACAGCTTTTCCTACATAGAGGCCTTCCTCGGTCTGCAGAAAAATCCAAAAAGTTAAAAAAAACCCTTCAGGGAACATTGAATTCCCCCCAATACCTTTTGAAATGGCATCAGATCCAGACATCAACTGTGAGAGATTAGAATGTTTGGGGGAGGGGCAGGCTTCTAACTGTTTCTGTCAGTAAAAGGCAGGTTTTTTACTGGCAGCAATCTAGGGTTGCCAAGTTACCCCCCCCCCCCCGGCCACCGGCAGTGGATCCAGATCCAGGCTGGGAAACTCCTGGAGATTTGGGGGTGAAACCTGGGGAGGACAGGGACCTCAGTGAGGTACAATGCCATAAACTCCACCCTCAAAAGCATCCATCTTCTCCATGGAAAGTTATCTATGTAGTTTGGAGATGAGCAGTAACTTCAGGGATCCCCACGTCCCACCTGGAGGCTGACATACCTAGGCAGCACCCTCTGTGTGACTTGATACCACCTGATTTGCATGACGTAAGTAGTCCCAGCTGCTTTCCTACTGTTCATCAGCAACCACCCTATGAAAGCCATTGTGATGTAACAGTTAGAGCTTCAGATTAGGATCTGCGAGACCTAGGTTCAGATCCCCATCTTGTGGTGGAAGCTGACTGGGAGATTTTGGACCAGTCACATACTTTCAGCCTAACCAACCTCACAGGGATGTTATGCAGATAAAAAGTAGGAAATAATAATGTAAGCTGCTTTAGTCCCCACTGTGGAGAGAGACTGTAATTTTCCTAGGTAGAGGCTGCAGGGGAGGGGGTGGAGATGGAAAGCTGAAGACAGATAAAGGTAGGTTGGCTGTTGGGTGGGAAGGAAATAGGGTTGCCAACTCCAGGTTGGGAAATTTCTGGACATTTGAGAGGTGGAGCCTGGGGAGGGTGGGATTTGAGGAGGGACTACAATATAATGCCATAGACTCCACCTCCAAACCAGCCATTTCCTTCACTTAAACTACCATTGCCAGCCTCCAGAGAAGGGCTGGAGAGCACCCAGAACTACAACTGTTGTCCAGGTGACAGAGATCAGTTCCCCTGGATAAAATGTCAGCTTTGGAGGCTTGCTGAGGCTGCTTGCTTTCCCAAGCCTCACTGTCCCAATGCTCCACCCCCAAATCTCCAGGAATTTTCCAACCTGAAGCTGGCAGCTCTAAACTGAATTGATCTCTGCAGCTGGGAGATCCATTATGATTCCCAGAACACTGCCACTGCTGCCACTGAAAGGAAGCAGGCAGGAGGCTAGGGGAGTGATGGGGCAGAAAGAGAGAGTGATGGAGTGGGGGGGCAGAAAGAGAGAAAAAGAGTGATGAGGTGGGGAGGCAGAAAAACAAAGAGAATGATGACGGGTCAGAAAGAGAGAGGAAATAAGATACATGGAGGAGAGAGAGTAAGAAAGGGGGGCAGAAGGGAAAAAGAGTGTGAGAGAGGTAGAGGGAGAAAGGAGGAAGCAAAGGTGTGAGGAATGGGATAACTATCCTGCCAGTTTCTTGCGAGTCTCCACTTGTTAACTTTCTATTTTGCTATTTTATTTATTTATTTATTTATTTATTTTTCAGTTTTATGCCCCGCCCTCCCCGTGAGTGGGCTCAGGGCGCCTTACAAAGGCACAATGTGCAACATCCAATACAATAACATTAAAATCAACTTTAAAATCCCAAAGAGCCCAATTAACAGTAATATTCCAGTTAAAGTGCTTCCAGTCATAGTATAAAATCAGATGGCTTCAGGGTCAAAGTACAGCCTTCCATGGCTATCAGGCCTGGGCTGCTTCCAGGGTAACCCACATCGCCAGATACCAATCGCAATGTGGTGCCAGCGGTGTAGTGCCAGCAGTGTAGTGCCAGCGGTGGCAGCTCCTATTTAAAGGCCTGGCAGAAGAGCTCCATCTTACAGGTCCTGCAGGGCCCTGATCTCCTCCAGGAGCTCATTCCACCACACAGGCGCCACCACCGAAAAAGCCCTAGCCCTGGTTCCAGCAAGCCTGGCCTCCCTGGGGCCCGGTACGCAGAGTAGATTTTGGGCCCCCGACCGAAGTGCCCACTGGGGTACATATGGGGATAGGCGGTCCCTCAGGTATGTTGGACCCTGGTAATATAGGGCTTTAAAGGTAAGCACCATAATCTTGAAGTGAACCCAGTACGCTATAGGCAGCCAGTGCAGAGCCGCTAGCACAGGCTGGACATGGTCCCTCTTAGTGAGGCCCATCAACAGCCTGGCTGCGGCGTTCTGCACAAGCTGAAGCCTCCAGATTTGCACCAAGGGCAGCCCCATGTAGAAAGCGTTACAGTGATCAAGCCTCGAGGTGACCGTCACATGGATCACTGTGGCCAGGTTGTCACCATCGAGGAAGGGAACTAACTGCCAAGCCAGCCGTAGATGATAAAAAGCTGACTTGGCAGTGGCTGCTACCTGGGCCTCCATTGTCAGGGAGGGGTCCAGGAGCACCCCCAAACTCCTTGCCCCCAACGCGAGCACCAATAGCACCCCGTCAAAGCTCGGGAGCAGGACCCCCGCCCCAAACTGCCCCACCCCAAGCACAGGACCTCCATCTTCGCTGGGTTCAATTTCAGCCGGCTCTGCCTGAGCCAACCAGCCACGGCGTGCAGTGCCTGGTCCAAGTCTTGTGGGTCAGAGTCTGACCAACATCAGATAGAGCTGGGTGTCATCAGCGTACTGGTGACACCCCAGCCCATACCTCCGGACAATCTGGGCAAGGGGGCGCATGTAGATGTTGAACAACATTGGGGAAAGCACTGCGCCCTGGGGCACCCCACATTCAAGAGAGTGCCTCATGGATTGGTGATCCCCAAGCACCACCCTCTGTCTCCGATCTTGGAGAAAGGAAACAAGACACTGCAAGGCCCGTCCCTGTATCCCCACATCGGCGAGGCAGCAGGACAGCAGCTGATGATCGACTGTGTTGAACACAGCCAACAGGCCAAGCACCAGCAACACCGCCACACCGCCCCGATCCAGATGTCTTCGGAGGTTGTCAGTAAGGGCAACCAAAGCCGTCTCCGTCCCATGACCAGGGTGGAAGCTGGACTGGTAGGGGTCAAGGACTGAAGCTTCATCCAGGTAACCCTGCAGCTGTAATGCCACTGCCCTCTCAATTAATTTGCCTAAATATGGCAAATTGGACACCGGTCGATAATTGGCCAATTCGGCCAGGTCCAGATGTGACTTTTTCAGGAGAGAGCAGACCATCGCCTCCTTGAGTGCCCCCGGAAACCACCCCTCCACAAAAGAAGTGTTGATAATTTCCCGGGCGGCACCTCGCAGCCCATCGTGACTGGCTTTAATCAGCCAGGATAGGCACGGATCAAGGATGCAAGTGGTTGGATGCACAGATACAAGAAGCCTGTCGACTTCCTCTAGGCTAAGTGGGCCGAACCCATCTAAGCCCGGAAACGAAGATGTGCAAGGGGCCTCAAGTTCACTCACTGTTTCCAAAGTAGTGGGGAGGTCACGGCGGAGCGTCAAGATTTTATCCGCAAATATAGCTCGCAAAAGCATCACAGCCAATTTTCAATTCCCTAGCATTTGGACTGCCCTGTGGCAGAACTATTAAAGATCGAATTGTTCTAAACAATTGGGCTGGGGGAGAGCTTGCAGATGCAATTGAAGCAGCATAGAAATCTCTCTTTGCAGCTTTGGTTGCCATCTCATAGGCTTTCATAAACATCCTATAAGATGTTCTTGTAGCTTCATCGAGGGCACGGCGCCACCATCTCTCCAGCTGTCGAAGTTCTCACTTCATACCCCGCAACTCCTGGGTATACCAGGGTGCAGGCCTGTTGCAAGGGCATAGAGGGTGCCTGGGAGCGATCTCATTGATGGCTGTGGAGAGTCGACTATGCCAGTCCTCCACAAGCTCATCCAATGAACCGCCAAGGGGCATGGGATCCCTCTGAGCCATCTGAAATCACATAGGGTCCATTTGGCTCCATGGGCGAGCTAAAATAAGCTCGCCACCTAGGGGTCAGGGCGGCATGTTCAGACGGGCCCCCAGGGCATAGTGGTCAGACCATGGCACTGCCTGAGCAGTGATCCGGTCCACCGTCACCCCCATGGTAAAGATCAGATCGAGTGTGTGCCCGGCCTGGTGTGTGGGGGCCAAGATGTACTGAGAGAGCCCCAGTGCTGCCATGGACGACACCAGGTCTGTTGCCTGAGTAGAGGCTGCATTATGTGCATGAGCATTGAAGTCACCCAGAACCACTAGGTTAGGGTGCTCCAACGCCCATCCTGATACAGCCTCCATCAAGGACAGCAGGCTGCTGGCCGGTGCATTAGGCGGTCGGTACACCAGCCAGACAGACAAGCTCTCTTTGGCCTCCCACACCAGACCGACACACTCCAAGCCCGCAATCTCCACCAACGGGAGCGCCCTGAAGGAGTAAGCCTCCTGAATGAAAATTGCCACCCCACCCCCCCGCCCCCTAGTCCGGGATTGGTGTAGGACTGAGAACCAGGGGGGGCATTTGGGAGAGCACTACTGTCTCCCCATCCTGCACCCATGTCTCAGTCACACATGCCAGGTCGACCTTCTGGTCCATCAGAAAGTCCTGAAGGACCTTGGTCTTATTATTTATCGACCTGGCGTTGCACAACACCAGTGTCAGAGAGGGGTATTTCTTCCCAGCCCCACTGCCAACAACCATTGGGATGAGTCGCAGGCTGGAAGGGCATCGAGCCTTCCTATTTCTCGGCGCCCTTCCCTTTCCTCTTGGCCTGGACCCACCGCTCTTTCCCCTCCCCAGGAGCACCGGAATCTGTTGACCAGGCATTGCTAGACGTTCTTTGCAGCAGCCACAGACCATTAGTGGCCAAGTACAGACCCCACAATAAATACCCTTTAGTTATGCGGTGGTCAAGAATAAACCTAACACTAACAATGCCCACCCTAACCTCTACACTTGCTATTCTTCCCCACCCCGCAAGACTAAACTAACTACACTAACTACAACTAATACATAAAGGGTGAAGCAATCAAAAACCACCACTGGCTAACCTAATTAAATCAACCTAAAACATACCCTACCTTGACTAATGCCTCTGCCCTTATCCTTCCCCTCCTTTCTCTCCCCCCTTGGGTACAGTTTTGCCAGTATTTGAGAAGTTCCACATTGTCTCCAAGCTGACAGTTATAAAAGTGGGAGCCTCGACTCACCATGGGTCCCGTTGTGGTCCTACACAATAAGAAAAGCCAGCAGGGCAATGGGCAGCCATGATGGCCACATCCTGCAAGGGCAGACAGGCTGTGTGGGCAGCTTGGAGGCTGGGCAGCAGTGGAGGGAAAACTTGGCCCTCCCCTTCCCAGGTGGGCCTATGATGGGACTTGAACTCAGCCTGGGGGAGGGAAAAGGGGTAGAAACACCAGGTGAGTTCACTTGTCTCCATGGGGAATGGACATCTGGCTACATGGGGTCAGGTTTGGCCTGCAGACTTGGCTACAACTGTAGTAGCATTGGTGGGAGCCAGGCAGGGGAGGAATTGGCATGGGGCTGGATCCATTTTAGGAAAATTGGGTTTTGTGCCATTTTTCCAGCATATGGGGATCCCCTTAAGGGATCTTGGGGTGAGGGCTTTCAAGGGACATCCCCAGCTCAGGGGCTGCCAACAGGTTACCCTCACACTCAGGTGGTAGGGGAGACCATTTAGTGGCAATTGTCCTTGTGGAATCCAGCAACTTGCCATCTCATGGTTCTCCCCACACCAGCAGGCAGGCTGGGTGGGACAGACAGGTCAGTTGATGCCAGGATCTGGTGGACCCATGCTGTGCCAAGGCTTCTTACAGCTGTAACCAATAAAAGTTGTGGCCATTTTATTCCCCATTTTATTCCCAAACACTGTATGTGATTGTGATATTGGCAGGTAGTTGTAAAGGGATCCTCACTTTCGCTGCCCTCTCCCCTTCTCTAGGCCCTGGGACTGCAATTAGCAGTTTTCACTTATCCTTGCCTGCACACCAAAGTGTACTAAGAGATGCATCCTATTAAGAACATTTCCCTACACCAGGGAAGCTGGTTTTATTATGTAGAGTTTTGGTGTAAAGCATATATGGATGAACAATTCCTAAGTCAGACCATCACTGTCATATGTGGCCAGGCAAGTAGGGGAAAGGAGGGGGTGTTTGTGTGTGTGTGGGGGGGGTTGTGTTAAACAGCATCAACCAAGCCTTTAGCTGATTGAGTAGCTTGGGGGAGTGGGGAGATGAGGCTTAATGTATATAAACACTGTTGTGTAATGGCCTTTTCCCCTTTTTGGATTGTTTGTACATTTATGTGATTTTAATGTTTTAATGCCTTGCCGTTAGCCACCTTGTGGACCCTGTTTGGGTGGAAAGGTGGCAAATAAAGGTTTAAATACATAAATAAATAATGCTGGCTGAATTTGGAGCCAGGATGGAATTGTCTGGTACCCATTAGTGATGTTTTAAAGATGTAAATCAGTCAAAAATAAAACCATACTTTAACCCATACACTGGGACAAAGTACAATGCTTTTCAGTGGAGTCAGTACACATTCTCAGCTGCATCATCAAGCTTTGAATAATTGTACAGAGCATGTGATAATGTGTGTTTGAACAAGCTCATAAATAAGCATGGGATTTTCTGCCAATTTTCCTTTGCAATATTTTTTTTATTATTTTATTTATTTGTATTTACATATAATATTTACATTCCATCAAAATGAATTTTGCTACAAATAGGGAGTAGACTGATGTATATTCATGCTTTGTCCTTATTAACCATTACATTGGTATATTTTCTTTCGTGCCAGTGATAAAATTTTTCCCAGACCGTTTTAAATTATTCTTGCTTATTTTTTAACCTTAAGTTTAAGTTATCTGTTTCTACCATCTCAAATAATTTCATTATGATCTCCTCCTCTCCAGGTATCTTTTCCGTTTTCCAATATTTTGCATACAATATCCTTGTTGCTGTTACTACATGGATTATCAGTCTCCTATCCTTGTAATCGTATCTCTCCGGAATAATGTTCAGCAAGAATAATTCTGATAGCAAGGGTACCTCACATTGTAATATTTCTTGTAATAAATTTCTTATATATTTCCAATATTTCCTTGCCTTATTACAATTCCACCACATATGATAAAAATTTCCTATTGCATTCTTACATTTCCAACATGTCTTCATGTTTGTCTTAGTGAACTTGGCCAATTTCTCTGGGGTAAGATACCAAAGATAAAACATTTTATACAAATTTTCTTTAAATGTGCTTGCTTTTGTAAGTTTCAGGTTTCTATTCCATACCTTCTCCCAATCTTCCATGTTAATGTTGTGACCTATCCAACGTGCCCAAGTTATCATTGTGGGTTTCACCCATTCATCCTGCATTCTAAAATGTATTAATAATTTATAAATTTTAAAAATATTTTTCTCTTCTGTGCATAACCAATTTTTATCAAACTCTGTGTTTTCGCTGTAAAAACCTAATTTCTTATCCAAATTGTATCTTGATTTCAATTGTACTTGTTCCCACCACGTTAGGTCAATTCCTAATATTTTTAGTGCTTGTATATTTTTCGGATTTTGATCTTTATCTAATAACAATTCATAATTGACAGCTTTACTTTTTAACAATAAAGTGGGTTTTACGAATGCCTCTATTGGCGACACCCATTTGGGTATTTTGTGATAAAATTTGTTCTTAACTTCTAGCCATGTTTTAAGAAGAGGGCCTCTTATCACATGGCGTCTAAATATTTCATTTTTCTGGTTATACCATATTATCGCATGCCATCCAACCATTAAATCATGTCCTTCTAGGCTTAATAATCTTGAGTTTGTCAAATTGGCCCAGTCTTTTAACCAAATCATAGATGCCGCTTTATAATAAAAATACCAATTTGGTGATGCCAACCCTACTCGTTCTGTTCTTTCCTGCAGATATATTAGTTTAATTCTTGGTCTTCTAGCTTGCCATAGGAACCTTGTAGTAGTTTTATCTAATTCTCAAAAAAACCTTTTGTTCTTTAATATTGGCAAAGGTTGAAAAAGGAACATCATACGTGGTAAAACATTCATTTTGAGTAGTGCAATGCATCCCATAAATATGGGACGTCCTTTGCAATATTTATTTATATAAAAATCACTTTATTTATATATTTTTATTTATTTCTACATATACTACAGATTTTTTTTAAAAAAACTCAACTTTTTATTAGTCATTTTCTGATACATGTGCAATTTTCAGTAACCGTATGATCCTCCTTACAGCCATAATAATTTTATCAAACAATTCCAGGAGCACAGTGTTCATTGTATCTTCACCAGTGCTCAGATGAGTTTTTAAAAAACGGCTATTTTTCCTGCCTGAGTTGCCAAGAGCCATTCAAGATGGCCCTGCCTAAGTGTCTCAAACCCTCACAGAAGCCTTGAGGTCTCCGCAGTGTTGATTTATATGTTTATATGTTGATTTATAAACTTCCTCTTTACTACCAAATAAACCCTGAGCAGGAAAACTGACAGGAAATGAAACTCAAGCATTTTCAGAATGTTCAGAAATTTTTAGAATTGCCAGCTCTGGGTTGGGAAATTCCTGGAGATTTTAGAAGTGGAGTCTGGAGAGGGTAGGCTTTGGGGAGGGGACCCCAGCAGGCTATAATGCCATATGATTCAACCTTAGTATTTAGTTTGGAATAAAAAATCAATTATGTACAGGGCTTGATTTCAGCAGGAACGCGCAGGAACGCTGTTCCGGCTGGCCTCCGAGCCTGCCCCGCCCCCTCCCTGCCCGCCCTGAGCTTTTTATACTTAAAGGGAAAGTTCCTGCAGAGAGCAAGCAGGAATAGGCTCCACCGGGTGCTTTCCCTTTAAGAGCAAAAAAAGCCAGCAGGAGAAAGCCCCGCCCAAAGATTAAGCACAGGGGCTAGGCTTTCTGCATTTGGCTTGCCGATGTCACCTGGCTTTCCCTGCTCCAGTAAGTTCTCTGTTCTCTTTTCCCTCTCTCCCTCCCTCTCTCTGCCCCCCCACCTTTCTTTCTGTCTTTCTCTCTCTGGCCCCCCCACCTTTCTTTCTGGCTTTCTTTCTGTCTTTCTCTCTCTGCCCCCCCCACCTTTCTTTCTGTCTTTCTCTCTCTGGCCCCCCACCTTTCTTTCTGTCTTTCTCTCTCTGCCCCCCCATCTTTCTTTATTCCTTTCTCTTTCTCTCTCTCCCTCCCTCCTTCCTTTCTCTCTCCTCCACCTACCTTCCTTCCTTCCTTCCTTTGTCTGTCTGTCTACCTTCCTTCCTTCCTTTTCCTTCCTTCCTTTCTCTCCCCTCACCAACCTCTTCCTTCCTTCCTTCCTTCCTCTGTCTGTCTGTCTACCTTCCTTCCTTCCTTCCTTCCGTTCTTTCTGTTTTTATTTAAAAAAAATTGAAAGGGGGTGTGTGTAAAAAAGCAGAGAGCCCAGGAAATGCTGGTTTTGACAATATCTTTAATTTTTGAGAATCTCTTTAGTTTTCTCATGGCATCTTCTGCTTAAGAAAAGTAACTTTGAAGCCTGAGTTCATTGTTGTGTCTTGTTGGGAATGGCTTGCAAATATATGTGTGTTTAAAGTCTGTATTAAAGTGGTTTGGTGCTTACTGCCATGTAAGAGAAAACATCTGAAAAAGTAGCTTAATTGTTGTGTGTGTTGTCAGAACACTTAATTGTTGCATGGGGGACATCTTTGGGGGACATCTGCAGAGAAACAGAGTTGTAACTAAAAATGAGCATGGTCAGCTGCACTTTGGAGATTGCCTGTTTTGTGACATTTAAAAAGTGGGCAGAGTTTCTGAAGAAGATGATTGTCCCTCTTCTCCTGCCAATGGATTGACAACTGCCTTTAATGGGCCAGCAAGGTTGATGTTCTTAAACCTCTTAATAAGAGAGATTTCCGCTTCTGAGGAGTTCCAACGATTGGTGATCTTGTGATGGTAGTGATACTTTTATGTGGTAAAGACCACCTGTTCACAGGATAATTTTACCTGTGGGACAGACTCTGCATGGTAACCACTCCACTGGTACATAATTGCTTGTAAAAAGTATTATAGTGCAAGGCTTTCTTACCATTCATATGGCTTTTCATACATTGAAAATTAGTTTTATAGCGTGTTAAACTGGTATCACTAACCAATTGATTCAGTTTCATTATTTAACGGTGATCTAAATAACTGTGCAAATTTTAACTCGTAACTGAGCAAAGGCAATAAACGGAGAACACACAGTTCTACCCATAACTCTCAACTATAACTGAGATCTCTGTGATTTCTATACTTTTAACTGTATACATGAGTACTTGGACATCTTAATCTCTGATATTGTTCAATCCATGCTTTGGCTGCTTTCTTCTCCTAGTTTTGTTTGCAACTGTCTTTTTTATTTTTTTTTTGTCAACTAACTCCCTGAACCCTAACTGCCTCTAACTGTCTAAACTGACTAAGCAGCCCTAAAATTTTATCATGTTTGCAGCTTGTCAACTCAATATATTACAAGAAAGCCAAACAGCAACAAATCCTATATAACTTCCAAATCTCCTTCAGCCAATAAGAAAATACTTTTTAAACTCCTCCTCCTTCCCTCCCTTCCTGTACTGTATTTTTCCTTGCAGTGCCACAGGAAAATAACTGCTCAGCAGTTACTACTCATTGACATTTGAAACCATGATCACTGTTCTGAAAAAATAACTATCCCTCCATGCAGAAAGCTTTCAGTGTTCTTTTAGACATAATTTAAGGATATATTCCATGTTCCTCTCCCTTACAAAAACTTTTAATTTAGTTCAAAAGTGTGCTAATTTCATTTTTTGTCCCCTGTTCTTCTTCGGCCCTCTTTTAATATTAACTTTGTCATGTTTGTTCTCATGCAAGAAAAGCATAGAAACAGATATTGTTTAAATGGTGCCCAGGGCTAGCATTTGCATTTGGTCTGTAATGTTGTATTCATGAGTAGATAAAAAACACAAATACAAATCAGAGATGACTGCCTGCTGCCCCTTGCTCCCTCTGTCTGCACTTCCCATGGTAGTATTGCAACCTTTCCCCTGTAATGTTGGGAATTTTAATGAACCTTCATACACATCTGTGACTGTAAAATAGCCTCTATAAACATAGTAGAGGGGGTTAGCCAAGCTGGTCTGTTGTAGCTGCTTTGTTCTAGGAGCTCCAGATGTTATCCTGAGCTACACAGCATCACTGACTGACCAGGCCACATTTTGCTTTATCAGTAAAATTCACTTCCAAACTATACCAAAAGTAGAACAAAGTTTGAGCCCAGTGGCACCTTTAAGACCAACAAAATTTTATTCATGGTATAAGCTTTCGTGTACAGGCACACTTCTTCAGATACAGATACAATGCCTGCCCAAAAAAGCGTATACCATGAATAACATTTTATTGATCTTAAAGGTGCTACTGGACAAACTCAACACAGCTGCTAAGACAGCCCTGTCTACTTCCCTCCTTCAGAAACAAGATTTTCCCTCCATTTTTCTTTCCCTTTTGTGACTGTTTTCTTCTTTCCTGAAGCATTCTGGCTGTCCCACCCTGGTAAGTCCAGAAAGCAATTGAACGGACTTCCTCCCTGTCTGCCTTTTCTCTGCCTAGAGACGGGGGGGGGGGGGGGGGGGCTTTTAAAACACAGGGAGAAGATTTTGTGAATTTTAAACCTCAAAGAAAAAATGCATTTCTTCACAACATACATCAGTTTTTTCCCCCCAGGGGGGGGTGGTGACATGTATTAAGGACTGAACAGATAGTTGTCATGTTCAGTTAGGTTTGTCAGTCTCCAGGTGAAAGATGGAGATCTCCCAAAATTACAACTGCTCTCCAGGTGACAGAGATCAGTTCCCCTGGAGAAAATTATTGCTTTGGGAGGTGGATTCCATGGCCTTATACTCCACTGAGGTCTCTTCCCTCCCCAAACACCACCCTCCCACTCCAAAATCTCCAGAAATTTCCCAACCCAGAGTTGGCAACCCTGTGTTCAGTTGTGCTTATACACAGCAGTTTCCTGACATGCAGACAACAGTTACTAATTTGAACAGCCCTAAAAATAAAATCCAGCAAGAACTCAAAATAATGGAACAAAGTTTGAGTCAAGTGGCACCTTTGAGACCAACAAAGTTTTATTCAAAGTTTAAGCTTTTGTGTGCAAAGCATTTGCACATGAAAGCTTACATTTTGATAAAACTGTTGGTCTCAAAGGTGCCACTTGACTCAAACTTTGTTTTGCTGCTTCTGACCAACTTGGCTACTCACGTGAATCTATCAAAATAATGGAGATTACACCCACTGTAACCAGCCATTCTCATGAGAAACTTACTTACCTAAAAAGGTAGGTAGATGTGGTGATAAATAGTCAGGCCTGCCCTGCTGTGATCTCCCAAAAGTTTATTAAGCTATTTACCCAAAGTATGACCTGAGCTCTGTTTTTCCCAGGTTATTCCCTAACTTGCTGAGTAAACAAACTACTATGTGTTCTTATTCCTTATATCATTTGGACCAACCATTTTTTTCTTTCTGCCTTGCCTGCTGAGAGAGCCATCCTTAGCAGGTCTACTGGGAAATCTACTGAAATCTGAAATCTAGTCAACTGGAGCTTACTCTGTGGAAACTGTTTTTAGGATTGCACTGCAAGTTTCCTGCTTTTTTCTTTGCTCCTGCATCATAATATTTATGATATTTATGGTAAGAATTGTTTAAATATTTATTAATGTTATTACTATGGTATTAGTAACATTAGATATTAAGCTGATAAAACTGAGCCCAGAAGAGAGGCACTGAATCAGACTCTCTCACATGCTTAGAAACAGCAAGATAATAGCAATACATAGCAAGCAACGGATTACTATTAAATACATAACTTTGAGGACATGAGTTGAGCAATGATAGCACTTCTCCATATATAAGGGTTCCAAAGACTTTACTGACAGTGTTATTATTGATTGAAACTCTGTATACAGAAACATACTAGTGCCTCTTTGTGGCTTGTGCCAGGTTGCTTTTTATGGTTCCTTTCTCCAGGAAGTCAAATGTTTTGTTAAAGAAAATATTTTGTGGGGGAACCTTTTTCTTGCTCTGTACATGATATTTATAATATATTCAGTTTTAATACAAATGGCTTGTTTGGTATCACAAACTTATATATTACATGTTGTGGTCTACATGGATCAAAATAAAAAATCGGTTTGCATTCCTCTAGGATGGGGTGGAAGCACAGACATTTGTTGAAAGCATATTAATATGAAAACCTTGATAGTTAATTAGACATTTGCTGTTAAAAATTCTGACCTTATTAATGTTAAATGATAGCTAATTAAACTGGTGCTATGATAAATGGTATTTGAATACTGAAGCGTTCCTCACATTATAACATATTAATAAGAAAGCAAATGCATATTCAATGCCCTAGTGGTTTTTGAGTCTATTTACAGTAAAATATTTTCCTTACATTCCCAATGAATTTTTTAAAATAGATCCTAGAACTATAGGGTATGGTCTTCGATTGTTTTATAAGGCCACGGGTGTCCTATGTATGCACCTCTATACATTGAACCAAAAATTATATCCTGGCTATAATTCAATAGGATAGTAAGTTGAGGACATTAAAATTATAGCTTTATTGCTTGTAAATGTATCATGTAAGAAAAAGCAGCACTTAAACAGAATACAGTATTTTCAGAACCATTTCAGTCAATTCAGTCAATTCAGCACAAAAGCTTAACACAGTATTTGTTTAATAATAACTGTAATTCTCATTCAATTGTGACTCAGCATGATTAATCAATGGGGCCCATTTGCGGGGGGCGAAGCCTCAGGATGCAAGATGGCAGACGTGTAATTTCTATGCTCCTGATCCCTCTCAGTTCTGTGGCTGAGGTCGAGCCAGTGACCCCAGCTGTAATGGCCATTGAGGAAGGAGGTAACCCTGATACTCCACAACTTTGGTCAGTTTGGCCATGGGGGCCTTGGGGTCTGGCAGCTACTCTAGGGCCTTCAACTCCTCCTTCCACTATTGCCACTGCTCAGACATCTCTTAGCACACAGGTTGGACCATGGGGGATCGTGCAGCCTCCTTTATGGGCGCATGGAACCTTGCACTGGATGGCTCCTATCTGGGTCAGCTACCTTCCTGGGGCACCTGGGGATTTGACTTCACCTGGCAGGGTCCCTTATGGTTCCATTCCCTTCAATGCCATGCCCTGCAGCAAGGTAGGCATGCCCCTGGGTGATCACTTCTGGCCATGAGGGAGAAGATCCTAAAAGGGGAATTTGTAGATGTGTTCATTCTGCTTTCTAGAGACATTGAGAGGAAGGATAAGGATGACCTGGATGAGAGGGATAAGGAGCACCTTAAGAGACAGAGAGTGGATTGTAGTTGGGCTAATTGTTTATCAGGACTTTTAATGTATGCTGGGATTGTAGCCAGGTCTCAGCCCATGAGAGCTGACCCTTCTTTCAGCAAGTGGATATAATTTATAGGGTGTAAATGGAGTTCTCTGGTGCCACTTGGCTGCAGTATGATGAGGTTTAGAATGAGAGCTTTGGCTAATCCATCTTTGCGGTGGGACCAGGTACACCAAAAGCTATGGCTACAGCTCATGGCTCCGGCTAAGCCTTCATTGAGGGACTGCTCTGATAGTGGCCACATTATGCAATGTGGGCCTGGTGCTATTGCTTTTCACCCGTCCGGGGGCCAGGGTGTTCAACCCCATTTACTATGCTGGGAATTTGCCTCGCAGGGAGCTTGCTTGTAAATTGAGGCATGAGTGCCCCCTGTGCAGGGGGTCTAATACCTTCACTTCATCCTCTAGGGCAAAACTGAAGGGGTCTGGCAAATATGCCAGTGGAAAAGGGACTCAGTCTTTTAAACCTGAAACAACTTAAGGAGTGGCTGGAGTCATACCCCAACCATGTAGATAGTTTCTTCCTGTTGGCTGGTTTCACTAATAATTTTAGGATACAGTACCAAGGCCCCCAAGATTTTATGTCAAAAATCTCACATCACTGGTAGGGTTGAAACATGTGGTCAGGGAGAAGATAGCTAAAGAATGCCAAGAAGGCAGGGTGCTTGGCCCATTTTCAGTTCCCCCAGTTACAAATTTGAGGATTTCTCCCTTAGCGGTGGTTCCCAAGAAATTTGTGGGTGCGTATCATATGATACATCACTTGTCATTCCCTTGGGGCAGTTCAGTCAATGATGCCATCCCAGACCACCACCTATGTTCTGTATGCTAAGTGTCATTTGATCAGGCTGTAAGGGTGGTCCACCGGTGTGGTACAGCAGCAGAGATGGCAAAATGTGATATTAAGTCTGCATTTCATCTGCTGCCAGTCCACCCAGATGATTTTGAATTTTGGGGGTTTGCTTTTGAGGGCCAGTTCTATGTGGATTGAGCCCTCCCCATGAATTGTCCAGTATCCTGTGCTGCATGCAAATGTTTTAGCTTGTTTTTGGAATAGGCCTTACGGCGTAAAGCCGGCTTAGTGGACATGGTTCATTACCTTGATGATTTTCTGTTCGTGGGACCTGCAGGTTCGGGCCATTGTACTCATTTGCTGCAGCGTTTTACTAAGTTAGCTGAGGAGCTGCGGGGTCCCCTCGGCCCATGAGAAGATGGAGGGCCCATCTCTGATCTTGACATTTTGGGGCATCAAGTTGGATATCATTCACCATACATCCAAGTTACCTGAAGCAAAGTCAGAGGAGTTACAATCTTTTTTTTTTTTGTAAAGAAATTTTTATTTTTCAAAAAAAAAAACATCGAAAATAATACATTTAACCTTATACAAATCCCTTTTTCCATATTAGATAACATTTTGTTCTATTTGTACATTCTATTTTTATCTTGTTTTGGTGGTTTCCCACCACATCTGAAGCATAACACATTTTCCATTTTATTCAAAATAGTAATACTTATATCTATGTTTCGTTTCTGGTAACGGTTATATAGCTTTAAAATACTTATACTTATACACCAATTCTTATTTTCTATACTCTTATGTATTTCTAAATAAAAACAGTTTCATTGTCTAATTTTAACTAAAACATTCATATAATATATTTCTATTCCTTTATGCTATTATAACCATGTATAGATATAGTTTTTCATATCCCAATACTTTTCAACATATTCTTTCAAATCTTTCCAGTCTTCCAGAAAGGTCTCTGAGTAGAGATTATTCAATTTTCTAGTCCACTTATCCATTTCAGCCATATATAACAGTTTTTTCAACCATTCCCACACCTCTGGTATTTTTTCATTTTTCCAGTTTTGTGCATACACCATTCTTGCTGTTGTAATCATATACCATATTATTGTCCTTTTCTTTACATTTATCTCTTCTAGTTTAAGTCCTAGCAATAACATTTCAGGCAACTTCTTAAATGTACATTTCAAGATTTTTTCCATTTCTGCATGTATTTTTGACCAATAAGTCTTTGCTTTATCACAAGTCCACCACATATGATAAAAAGACCCTTCTTTCTTTTTACACTTCCAACATTTGTTAGACATATTTTGACCAATATTTGCAATTTTTTTTGGTGTCATATACCATCTATACATCATTTTAAAACAATTTTCTTTTAAGTTATAACACGTAGATATACTCATAGCATTTTTCCATAAAAATTCCCAAGATTCCATTTCAATGTCTTTGTTAAAGTTTATCGCCCATTTTACCATTTGTTCTTTTACCATTTCATCAGCATTAAACCATTTTAGCAACACTTTATACATTTTAGAAATCATTTTTTTCCCACCTTCCTCCCAAACTTGTTCTATTTCATTATTTTTTTCCCTGAAACCGTGTTTTTTATCACTTCTATACAAGTCATATATTTGTCTATATCTTAACCAACCATAATCAAAATCAATCTGATGCTGCTCCTTCAGTTTGAAATCCTTGCCATGTCTTATTAATAAGTCTCTATACTTCAGCCAATCTTGTCCTTTATATCTTGATATTGGATGTAAGACTTCTGCGGGTACAATCCACATGGGTATCTCTTCTGAAAAAAAGTTTTTATATCTTGTCCACGTATCCATTAGTGTTCTTCTCAAATAATGATGTTTAAACATATTGTCCATTTTTGTTTTGCCATAATACAAATATGCATGCCACCCAAATCTACAATCATGACCTTCCAGGGACAATAACATTCTATCTTGTAACATAGTCCATGCCCCTACCCAGGTCAAACATATTGCATCATGGTATAACCTTAGATTTGGTAGTTGAAACCCTCCTCTTTCTTTGGCATCACACATTATTTTCATCTTAATTCTTGGTTTTTTCCCTCCCCACACAAATTTAGACAGCTCCTTCTGCCAACATTTGAATGTTTTTACATCTTTCACAATTGGAATAGTTTGAAACAAAAACATTAATCGTGATAACACATTCATCTTGACCACCGCAATTCTACCCAGCAATGACAAATTCAATACATTCCACTTTTTAATATCCTGCATAATTTGCAACCATAATTTTTCATAATTATTTTTATAAAGATCAATATTTTTCATAGTTAGGTTTACACCCAGATATTTTGTCTTTTTCACCACCTCACATTCTGTAAGTTTTTGTAACTCGTTTTGTTTCTTATTTGACATATTTTTGCACATTACTTTCGATTTGTTTTTATTTACATAAAATCCTGCTAAGTCACCAAACTCTTTTACTCTCTGTAACAAATGTGGTAATGTGGATAAGGGGTCTTCCACTATAAACATCACATCATCTGCAAAGGCCCTATATTTGAAAGAAAAACCTTTAGTTGTTAAGCCTTTAATATCTTTGTCTTCCTTCACATTTAACAGTAGAACTTCTAAAATCCAAATAAATAGCAGCGGCGAAAGCGGGCATCCTTGTCTTGTTCCTTTTTCAACTTTAAAATCGTCTGTCTTTTCAGTATTAATTATTATTGAGGATTTCTGTTCTTTATATATTGCTTTAATGAAGTTAAGCATATATTCACCGATCTCAAGATGTTCTAAAACTTCAAACATAAAATCCCAGTTTAAATTATCAAACGCTTTCTCCGCATCTAAAAAGAAAAAGCCCACTTCCTTTTCAGGATGTTTGTCGTAATATTCTATAGCGTCCACTACTACTCTTAGATTGTCCCTTATTTGTCGATTAGGTAAGAACCCTGCTTGTTCTGTTTGTATAGTCTCTTTAAGGTGCTCTTTTAGTCTATCCGCTATAATCTTAGCAAAAATCTTATAATCATTATTCAGTAAAGAGATCGGTCTATAGTTCTTAACATTGGTCAAATCCTGATTTTCTTTCGGGATCAGTGAGATGGATGCATCTTTCCAGGTTTCTGGTACCTCTCCAGTAACTCTTATATTGTTCATCAATAGCAGTAACACCGGTGAAACTGACTCCTGTAACGTTTTGTAGAACTTCGCTGTAAATCCATCCGGTCCAGGTGCTTTACCTAATTTTGAGTCATTTATTGCATTTTTGATCTCTTGTAATGATACTGGATTATTAAATAGTTCTTTAATTTTCTCTGTTGGTTTTGGTAGCTTTAATGTTTGCAGGTATTCTTTAATCTTTCTTCTGTCTTTGTTTTCCTTCTTAAAAAGTTTTGCGTAGTATTTAAAAAATTCTCTTTTTATTCCTTTGTTATCTATTATCTCAATATTATCTCTTATCACTTTAGTGATAAATTTATTTTCACGTTTTTTCTTTAATTGCCATGCTAAGTATTTTCCGGGTTTATTTGCACCTTCAAATGCTTTTTGTTGAAGTTTTTTTAAGTTCCAGTACATCTCCTGGTTCAAAATGGCTTTTGCTTGGTCTTGTAGCATCCAAATTTCCTTTTGCAGTTTCTTTTTCCCTGGTTTCTTCTTCAGTTCTTCTTCCTTTGTTTTAATGGCTTGTAAAATATTTTCATATTGCTCTTTTTTCTTTTTATTATCTTTAGCATTTAACGATATCAATAGTCCTCTCATCACTGCTTTATATGCATCCCATACGGTTTGAATTTTAACTTCTTTCTGCATGTTTACTTGGAAGTATAGGTCTGTTTCTTCAAGTAATTTTTTAATTATTTCTTGATTATCTAATAAGTCCTCGTTTATTCTCCATCTCTTTTGTTTTTTAATCTGCCCAGCTGTCCATAAACACGGATTGTGATCTGAGATTATTCTGGGTAAAATTTCCACTTTTCTTGTCTTAAAGGTTAGGTTAGTAGTCATCCAAATCATGTCAATTCTTGAATGTGAGTCATGTCTGTTAGAGTAAAAGGTAAAGTCTTTTCCTTGTGGGTTAGCTTTCCTCCAAATATCTTCCAACTTTTCTTGTTTTATCAGTTCAAAAAAGTTTTTTGGAAGCTTCCCTAACGTCTCATCCTTTTTTTTAGAGCGCCTGTCTAGTTTATTATCTACAGTTCCATTGAAATCTCCTAACATCATAATTTGATCATAGTTTACATTGTCCAATTCCATTTGAAGTTCTTTAAAAAAAATTTCTTTAGCTCCATTCGGAGCATAAATGTTCACAATCAAAGTTTTCACTCCTTGCAGTAAAATTTCAATAGCTAAATATCTTCCATCTTTGTCTTTGAATATTACTTTGGGTTCCAAATCTTTTTTGACATATGTTACAACACCATTTTTTTTATTGCTTGCTAAAGAATAAAATTCTTCTCCCAATTTTTTCCTTATTAAATATTTATGGTCTTGGTTTTTAAGATGAGCTTCTTGCAAGCAAATTATATTACATTTTTGTTTTTCCAACCAGTGACCTACCATTCTACGTTTTTGGGGTGAATTTAGTCCATTTACATTCCATGTAAGTATTTTGTAATCCATTTTGATATATTCTTAAATATCTCCAAAATCGTCTTTATTCTCTCCCAGGAATGCATACATTTCTTCTGTGCTTTTAATCACCACTCTGGAGCTGCCATAATAAAAACTTAGTCCTTGAGGTATTTCCCAACGAAATCTGATTTTTTTCTCCTTCAGTTTATCCGTCAGACGCTTGAATTTTTTCCTTTCCTGCAGTATTGCTCTAGGCAATTCTTTCATTACTATGATTTTCTTTCCATCTATTACAAAGGGGTCAGTAAAGCACTTCCTGTAGATTTGTTCTTTTGTTCTTTTCATTGTAAATTGGACAACCACGTCTCTTGGTATGTTTTTGTCTCTTGCATATGTAGAATTAACTCTATAAACAAGATCCATGTGTTCTTTAACAACTTCTTCCTGTTCTTGTAAAAAATCTGCTATTGCTTCTTGCATTCTTGTAAAAATATCCTCATTCAATTTTTCCTCAGTCCCTCGAAATCTCAAGTGGTTTTGCATATCTTTATAATGCATCATCTTTTCCATCCTCTCGTTCTCTCTCATTGTCTTATGGGTGTTTTCTTCCAGTTCTTTTACTTTAGTTTCTATATCTTGTGTTCTTGTGGATAATTTTTGAAATTCTGCTTTTAATTCCATGCAATTTTTATCTGCTTGAGCCGCTATATTATTCATTTTAACATTTACCTCTCCTATAGCGTCTAACATTTTCTTTTCCATTGCTTCCATAACAGCTAGTAGCTCTTTTTCTTTTTTTGCTGCCATTGTAGGAGAGGACCATGTGGCTGCTCTCGATCTTAGTCCTCGGTCCGTTTTGCCTCTTTAAAAGGATCGATTTTATCTTGTCTTCCAAATCAAACACCAATTAGTGCATTCAAACAAGCTAATCTTGCCAAGTCAAATTATGTTGGTTTCAGCCTTCTACGTTATATAATCTTTGAGATATTGCAGTTTAAAAATTTTATAAATCCAAAATGGCGGCCGCGACTTCTCTATGGTTAATGTCAAAGGTTATAGTCTTTTTACCTTGCTTCTGGCTTGCCGTAGTTTCCTTTTGTCCCTTCCTTTTCTTTACTTGTCTGCTCTCTGCACGTCACTTCCTGTTATGGTCTTTCTGGTCCGGCAGTATTTAGAGTCCCCTTTCTGGTCCGGCAGTATTTAGAGTCCCCTTTCTGGTCCGGCAGTATTTAGAGTCCCCTTTACCTTCTTCCGGTTCTTCTCCTTTTTCCTTCTTGTCTGCTCTTCTAGCCGTCACTTCCTGATTCAGTCCTCACGTCTTAATCTCGCGATGCTTGGTTCCCTTCTCCCTCTTTGTCTCGCCATGCTTGGCTTCCCCTCCCGACTCCTTTTAACCGCAGGAATGTTAAACAACTTGTTTTTTTGGCTTTTTAAGTTCAAATTCGGTTTTTTAGCACTTCAAAACTGCTCTCATCCAATCAACATCAGTCTATTGCTTCACCCGATCTGTTTTTCATCTTTCAAAACGCGGCAATGGTAAGGCAAAAAACTTTTTTCCGTTACCTTTTGTTGTTACTTCGCTTCAGATGTGGTCCCAACGTTTAAACTTTGTCTTCTTTGTTAAGGAATCAGGGGAATTGGAGGTTTTATGCTGAATTTTTCAGCTCAGCTCGGCTCCTTAGAGATACTCGCAAGAATCCTCTTCGGCTGCAGTGCTCAAGGTGTCGGAAAAGTCTCCTCCGAGACTTTCCCTTCACCGAGGTTGCTCAAACCTGGATTATATTGCTTGCTAGTCCTCACACTACCTGTGTGAGGTTGCGTCGGGTGGATTAACCCACCCAAGCTGTCAGGAAGAGCCGCTGTCCGCCTTGCGCATTTGCAAAGCGTGTCAGACCTCCATTCTCCCAACTGGAAACCCCCCAGAGGAGTTACAATCTTGATTAGATACTTTTAGGTCCAAAAAAAGGCCACCTTGGTTAGTGGGGAATTTAAACTTTGCCTGCAGGGTAGTTGCTGGGGGAGCCACCATAAGTTGTATTTGTGCATGGGTCCCCCACATGGTACACATGGGTGCACCCACCAACATTTTTTCCAGCACCCACCAAGTGTTTTTAGGAAGTGAATGGACCACGTGTAGCTCCTGCCCAGAAAGACCTGTGATTGGCCACTGGAGATCTAATTGGCTGGGCAGATTAAAACAACATTGTTCCAGTGGCAGTTGTTCTCTGTCACTCAGCTTTCCCAAGGAAACCTTTAAAGATTACCCTCTTCGTTCCCACACACACTTCAGCTTCCTCTGGGTGGCAAGCTCTGTCTCCTGGGGCAGCTGTTTTGTGGCTGTGCTCACCCCCCTCTGTCAGAATCCCAAAGGTTTCCTCAGGCTCAAAAAGGCTGGGAACCCCTGCACTTGGGTGTTGAAGGGTCATTTATTCATTGAATTACTTCATTTATATTTATGCCATTTTTCTTCTGTCGATTTTATCCTCGCAACTATTCTCTGAAGTAGGTACTAAAGCTTTCCATAGGGCGGCATTTAAATATTGTGGAACTGTGCAACTCTCTCCCCCTTGACATTCTCTTTTGCGTCTGCATTTAAACAGTTCTGAACATCTGACACCATTTTTATCCTCAGAATAGACCTTTTATTTTTAATTTTTGGAGTCCTGAGCACCCAACCTTCTAATTTCCGGGACTGCGGCTTTTATATTTGACTGAGTTTCACTATAATTGCAGTTCTAAGATTTAGAATCAGTGTGGCTTAGTACTTAAAACAGCAGACTGGGGAGTAGGGTTGCTAGTCTCTAGGGGGCCTGGAGGGTAATGTCTAGATGACAGAGATCAGTATCCCTGGGTGGACTCAATGGCATTATATTTGAAAGGCTGTCATTTGGAGAAGGGCAAGGAGGTGTTCCAGTTGGCAGCAGAGGATAGGACCCGAAACCATGGATTTAAATTACATGCAGAAAGGTATCGGCTTAGGAAAAACTTTTTCATGGTCAGAGTGGTTCAAAGGTGGAATCAGCTGCCTAGGAAGGTGGTAAGCTCTCCTTCACTGGCAGCTTTCAGGAAGAGGCTGGATGAATATTTGTCAGAGATGTTTTAGGCTGGTCTTACATTGGGCAGGGGGTTGGACTAGATGGTCTTTATGGCCCCTTCCGACTCTATGATTCTATATCTCAGTAAGGTCCCTCCCCAGGCTCTACCTCCAAAATCTTCAGGTATTTCCCAACCCAGAATTGGCATCCCTACTGGGGATACCTGAGTTTAAGTCCCTCCTCTGTCATGAAACTTGCTCAGAGACCTTAGCCTAGTTTCTCTCAGCCAAGTAGCCTATCTTACAGGATTTGTGTGAGGGCAACACAGAAGAAAGCAAACTCATATCGACCCCTTAGCTGCAAGGCAGGATAAAAATGCAATAGCTAAATTTATTATCTATGAAGCTGGGAATTATTGAAAAGCAATATTTGCAAATGAATAAGCATGCAAAGAAAAAAATGAAGACAAATCACCTAATGTCTGCAGCAAATCAAGCACAAGGAACACAGGAGCAGAAGCCGGAAGGGGGAGATTGACAACTTCACTCACTCATCCCCAACCAGAAAAAATCCCAGAAAGTCGCAGTCCTTTAAAAGCATCAGCTTAGAAATAGCACTGGTGTAATAGCAGACCCCCATGTGCCTTTCTCTTCTTCCTCCCAGGAACCAACCACAGAGGGGGGAGAAGAGGAGTTTGTGATCGGCAACATGGCTTCCTGTTTACTGCAGCTTGTGGTTCTTCTTAAAGAGACACTATCCAAAAAGTTTGCCAGCTAAATTAATTTTTTTAAATGAATCCCATCTGGAGTGGGATTGCACCCTCTGCACCGGGGGCAGACCCTTGGAATGCCACTGAATCTGATGATGAAACATGATAACATCACAGTTAATAGCATCCAAACCGTAGCCATTCAGAGCAAAAACAACAGCAATCAGGAAAAATGGGTGAAATGTTTGGGGAAAACTTTGCAATCCTCTTAAAAGATACTTCTTGGACAAAATCATTTGTCCATGAAAATTTGGAAAAGCCCTAATTTAGTTAATCCTTATTTTTAAGGTAAGGAAACTGCTGCTCGTTTATATTTACCATGAAAGATTGTTGAAGGATAGTTTTTAAAAATAATACATAGGGCTTGTCAAATGAACAACTTTATGGCAACTAATGTGTTACAAAATCAATATACAATTATATATTATATACAATATAAAATTATGGCAACTAATGTGTTACAAAATCAATATACAATTAATCACTCTATAGATACATTACTTTTATCTAGCAACACATTTATAGTAGTAGACATGGCTCCCACAGAAAACATGTACAAAATAGCATCTAATTGCTATCACAATCAATGCTGAGTATATACTTCCATGGATTATAATATATAATGTCATTATATTATATATTATAATATATTATGTCATTATTACATTATGGAAGACCAAAGGCATCATTGTGGACTTGTATGGCTCTCTATGGAGAAAAAGACCATCTTGCCTGTCAACTACCAATCTATGTAACACAGACTGTTGCTGCCATAGACAAATAATAGATGTGCCATATCAAGGTGCCTACAAAGCAAATGACTCAAGCAAGCAACCCAATCTGGAAAGATCTATGTGCTAAATGGCTCTAATATACCTCACAGAGCATATTTCCCAATATATGCCCCCTCACTAACTCAGGTCGTCTGACAGAGTCCTCTTACAAGTTCTGTACTTGAAGAAAGTGAAACAGTAATAATCATCCATAGCCCTGAGATTCTAAAACAATCAGAAGATGTATACTTCTGCAGTTCCCTTATTTATTCATTTATAAGGTTTATATCCTGACTTTCTGCCCAATCAGGGCCACCAAGGAAGCTTTTTTTGGGGGGGGGGGGAATTATGGCTTTTAGAATTAAATTAAAACATTATATACTCTAGAAAGTTTTGGTCAATGCAATTGTGCCATCTACCAACTTTTTGGATGTGGATTGTTTTAAAATATTTTTATTGTTTTAAATTGTAGCTTGGATGCTAAACATCCTTTCTGCTCTCATCCAGCACTTCCACTCACAGAAGAGGGAAAACTCACCAATTGCTCTCTCTCATTGCAGCTCCCCATCAGCCCCAGTGGGGCTCCAATGACCTATAGGAGCACAGTTTGTGAGGAAAAGAAGATGACAGACAGTAGGGTTGCAAAGTGACTCACTACGGCAAGTGATCTTCCACCGGAAGCACCTGCTGGAGTGTGGAGTGCCTCAGAGGGCGGTGCTTTCCCCAATGCTTTTTAATATATTTTAAGTATTGAGTGGGAGGCGATGAATTCAAACAACAGGCTTTTATTCAGTGATATTGCTCAGCTCAAAAGACAGCTCTATGAGAGCAGCACCTTAATTTATACTGTTCCAACACATAACTTTCAACAAAGTAACTATATACAAGCAATACTATTGGACCCAAGCAGGGCTCAGCGATTGGATATCTAGATTGGCTTTAGGACCAATGGGAGCCTTTATTCATCAGCCAATAGGACGGGGAGCTTTAGGATACCAGAGCCCTTTCAAGCTACTGCTGCTTTAATGATTCAAAACACAAACACAGCACTCCTCCCCCTACGTTCAAACAACAAAGTCCCTTAGGTGTGGGGGTGGTCGCCTGGTCCATCAGGACTGGCGCGGCAAAGGTGGACCCACTGGAGAATGTTCTCTTAAGTCTGGGGACCCCATGAGCTGTGGCAGCGGACTCACGGGGGAGCTGTCCGTAAAGTTTGGAAACTCCGAGAGTTCCAGAGTACGACCCAGCTCTGGCAGGGGGCCTACCTCGTTCTGAGCTGGTAGTGGCTTGGCAGACAGCCCTCTTGGAATGTCCTGGGCTGGATTTGGCAGAGGGCTGCTCTCCGTCAAGCGACTTCCCCGGGCGCCGATGTCCTGCTGTGCTGGGAGATCTCCCAGGCTGGCCTCAGGAACCAGGGTGTGTTGTCCCATCACAGGAACTGGGGTGTGTGGCAAACTTTGCTTTGGTTCAGGAACTGGGGAGCGTTGCAAACATTATTCTTGCTCAGGAACTAGAAAGCATTTCAAACAATCTTCCTGCACTGGCCACCGGCGTCGTAGCTGGGCCAGATATTTGCGACAGACCTGTCCCGTGTCATCCCTCACCTCATATGAGATCGGGCCTGTTGCACGCACCACAACTGCTGGAACCCAGTGCGGACCTGCACCATAGTTTCTGCATATACTGGGTCTCCCTGCGCAAAGGACCGAGTGGAACCTGTGGCAATAGGGTTGTGATGGATGTCTGGTGCCACATCTGGATGGAGACGGCTCATGTGGGTGGACAGCTGATGACCCATGAGCAGCTCTGCTGGTGACTTCCCAGTGACAGCGTGCAGCGAGGAGTGCTGCTGCATCAAGAAACTGGTGAGCTTAGCCTGGAAATTCCTGTCACACAAACGACAGAGTGAGTCCTTGACTGTTCGCACCATTCTCTTGGCCTGACCATTCGTTGCGGGGTGGAAAGGAGCCGAGGTAACATGCCAGATGCCTTGTTCGTCTAGGAAGGACTGGAACTCTGCCGATGTAAATTGCGTTCCATTGTCAGACACGAAGAGTTCCGGCAGGCCAAAAGTAGCAAAGAGACGGTCTAGGCAGCGGGCAATGATGGCTGATGTCATGGAGGTGTCAGGGATGACCTCCAACCATTTAGAATATGCATCCACGACAATCAAGAGTGTTCGGCCCTGGAAGGGCCCAGCGAAGTCTACGTGAATGCAGGACCGTGGCCCCCTCGGCTTCTCCATGGATGAACAGGAACCTCTGGAGCTGCTGGTCTTGACTCCTGGCATGGCTGACACATCTGGACCCACCGCTCAATTTGCTGATCCATGCTGGGCCACCAAACATAGCTCCTTGCGATGACCTTCCTCTTAACAATGCCCGGGTGTCCTTCATGTAAAGCGTCCAGCACCCGTTGGTGAAGTGGGGGAGGGACAATGACTCTGTTTCCCCACAAAAGGCATCCCTTGTTTACCGACAGTTCAGAGGATCTTGACAGGAATGGCTGGAAGTCAGCATTGAGTGTCCCTGACGGCCATCCCCTCCACACATAGTTGTAGACTCTGCTGAGCGTTCGATCTCGGCCAGTGTGGAACGCTACATCAGCAACAGAGAGCGGAGGCTGCGGCAGCTCCTCAATCAACAAAACTTCCTGGAGTGGGGCCTCGGCCCGTCCTGATGATGGAAGCGGCAGCCGGCTAAGTGCGTCAGTGTGCCCTGTGGTCTTGCCAGGCCTGTGGAGGAGATGGCAGGAGTAGGCAGACAGAAGGACTGCCCATCGCATCATTTGGGGGGACAGAATCTGGGGGGGGGTTGACGGTCAGCCATGAAGATGCCAAGCAGTGGCTTGTGGTTGGTGACGATTTCAAATTCCCCCCTGTAGATGAAATTGTGAAACTTTTTTACTGCAGCGATGATTGTTAGTGCCTCTCGATCTATCTGAACATAGTTCCTCTCAGCAGAAGATAACGTTCCGGAATAGAAGGCAATGGGGGCCTCCCGGCCAGATGGCAAGGGGTGACTGAGTACGGCCCCTATTCCGTAAGGCGACGCATCACAAGCTAGGACAAGGGGCTTCTTCTCATCATAATGCATGAGGGCGGCATCGGAGGCAAGGAGGGCTTTGACGGCTTGGAAAGAGGTGTTTTCCTGGCGACCCCATGCCCATGGAGCTGACTTGTCCAGTAACCGATGGAGTGGTTCTGCAAGAGCTGCTTTGTTGGGCAAGAAAGCATGATAGAAGTTCAATAGTCCTAAGAAGGACTGCAGCTCTTTCTTAGATTTTGGCAGGGGTGCATTGCGGATTGCAGCAACCTTGTCTGGAGCAGGGTGGATGCCATCTGCGTCTAGGCAGTAACCCAGGAATTGCGCGGTAGGGACGAAGAATTCACATTTCTTCTTCTTCAGTCGAAGGCCAACATCCTGTAGCCGACGAAGGACCTCTCGCACTCAAGCAGCCAGTTCTAGATCAGAGGCCCCGGCAATTAAGACGTCATTGAAATAAGGTACGACGCCAGGCAGACCTCGAAGAAGGCACTCCATGAGTTCTTGAAAAATGCTGTGGGCGACACTTACCCTGAACTGCAGCCGGTTTACTTTGAAAGCACCTCGGTGTGTCACGATAGTCTATGCTTCGGCTGTGGCTGCATCTACCGGGAACTGCTGATATGCCTGGGTCGATTTTGGCGAACACCCGGCCCCCAGAGACTGAGGCCAGGAGGTGGCTCACCACAGGAACCAGGTATGCGTGTGGCTGTAGGGCCCAATTGATTGTACACTTATAGTCAGCGCACAAATGGACGGAGTCATCAGGCTTGAGGGGAATGATGATAGGTGTCTCCCACTTAACATTGGGAACCAGCTCGAGGATCCCTTGGGCCAACAGTTTATCTATTTGCTCGTCAATCTTGGGCTTGAAAGCGATGGGGCAGTGTCTGGGCTTGAGGCGAATTGGTGATTCCGCAGGATCCAGGTTAAACGACATGGGTGGACCCTTGTAGCAGCCAAGCTCAGCCTTGAAAACCTCCAGAAACTCTGTCTCAAAGTCCAATAAAGGCTGTGGTTCGACCTGGTGCACGCCAACAATGTCTATGCCCAAGGTGGCGAAACAGTCTAGTCCAATCAGGCTAGCGTGGCAACCCTCTACCACGAGCAGGTTCAGACAGCCGGAGAATTTCTTATATTTGACTTGGACTGTGGCAATGCCAACGACCGAAACTCAGTTCCTCTGGAAGTCAAACAGCTGTCAGGTGCATCTTTGAAGGCGGTGTGCAGCTAAACAAGGGCAGACTTGTTGGAAAGTGCTCCACAAGACGATGGACAACGCTGACCCCGAGTCTACCTCCATCTGGCATGCTCGCCCTTCAATGAAAACGGTGGCTTTGGTCTTCGGACATGGATGTAGTCCCTGGTGTATAAATAGGCAGTTGGTGTGGTCCTCGTACACCCTTGCTTCATTGCTGTACCTTTGTCTTTGTCCGGACGGCCAAGATGACTTGGAACGATACGACCGGCTGGGGGTATTCACAGGCCCTTGGGTATGCTGGAACTCGTCCGTAGCATCACGACCTTGAGATGAGCAACAAACTTTGGCAAGGTGGCCTGCTTCCCCACACGCATGACAGATGGCATCACGGAACTGACAGTCTCTACACGCATGCATACCTCTGCAACCGGCACAGCCATTTCTTCGCGGGCATTTTTGAGAGTGGTGTGGGCTATTGCAATGGTGATGCAGCTTCTGGTTGGCTGTTGCGTTGCAGACTTCATCATCAGACACATCAGATGGGTCGTCCCGGGCATCATCGGACTCAGCAGTATTGCTCTGGTGTACAACGTCAGAGCGACCTGGCATGTGGCTTTAGGGACCCAGTCGCAGTTCGCAGAGGGATAGGTTGGTGGCCTCTACTCTCAGGGCCTCTTTGAGGGCGAATTCATATGTAAGAGTCTTAAGTAAGAATAGGGCTCACCTGATGCTCTCGTCTCGGAGGCCACAGAGTAGTCGATCTAGGAGGATGGACTTCAAATCGGTGAAGTAACAGTCTCTAGCAGCCTGCCTCAATGCGGTGAGGTACTCCATGACAGACTCACCCTCCTTCTGGTTCCTCTGATGGAACACGCATCGGTGTGCAGCAGCTGACGTCTTCAGGGTGAAGTACTCAGTCAGCCGGGCCTTGATGATGCCAAGAGGGGTCTCGAGTAACTTAGAGGGAGCAACTAAATCTCGAGCAATGTCAAATACAGCCTGGCTGCAGGTACTCAGAAAAGTGGCGCGGCAGACATCATCCCCATCAATACGATTTGCTTCGCGGTAGCATTCAAATCGCTTGAGGTATGATTCCCAGTTCCCAACTTTTGGGTCGATTGGTTCGATATGACGCTTGGATGCCATGCCCATAGTGATTTAGCTCTGGGCGCCCTTGGTGATTTCAGCTGGGCAGGCAGAGTGATTTCAGCCATTCAGTTAGGACTGGGATCCCATCCTCGTCGCTAGTTTTAAGTATTGAGCAGGAAGCGATGAATTCAAACAACAGGCTTTTATTCAGTGATATTGCTCAGCTCAAAAGACAGCTCTATGAGAGTGGCACCTTAATTTATACTGTTCCAACACATAACTTTCAACAAAGTAACTATATACAAGCAATACTATTGGACCCAAGCAGGGCTCAGTGATTGGATATCTAGATTGGCTTTAGGACCAATGGGAGTCTTTATTCATCAGCCAATAGGACGTGGAGCTTTAGGATACCAGAGTCCTTTCAAGCTACTGCTGCTTCAATGATCCAAAACACAAACACAAAAATATCTATATGTGCCCCCTTGCTCAGATTGCTCGGAGGTTTGGGCTGGGATGTCATCAGTACGCTGATGACACCCAGCTCTATCTGATGTTGGGTGGCCAGTTGAGCTCCATACCGGAGGATCTCGACCAGGCATTGCACGCTGTGGCTGGTTGGCTCAAGCTGAGTCAGCTGAAGCTCAATCCGGTGAAGATTGAGGTCCTGGACCTGAGTTGGGGAGGTTTGAGGTTGGGGCTCCCACTCCTGACCTTCAACAGGGTGCCATTGGTGCCTCTACTGGTGGTCAGGAGTTTGGGAGTGCTCCTGGAACCCTCCTTAGCGATGGAGACCCAGGTAGCAGCCACGGCTAAATCAGCCTTCTACCACCTTCAGCTGGGTTGGCAGTTGGCTCCCTTCCTCGATCACAATGGCCTGGCTACAGTGATCCATGCAATGGTCACCTCGAGAGTAGACTATTGTAATGCTCTCTACATAAGGCTGCCATTGTTGCAAATCCAGAAGCTGCAGCTGGTGCAGAATGCTGCGGTCAGGCTACTGATGTGTCTTCCTAGTGGGAGCACATCTGGCTGGTGCTGAAGGCACTGCACTGGCTGCCAATAGCATACTGAATTCGCTTCAAGGTGCTGGTGCTCACCTTGAAAGCCTTAAATGGCCAGGGCCCAACATACCTGAGGGAATGCCTTTCCCTGTATATACCCCAGAGCATGATAGTCAGGGGTGCAACATCACCTGGTAATAGATGGCCCTAGGGAGGCCAGACTCGCTGCCACCAGAGCCAGGGCCTTTTCAGTGGCAGCTCCTTACTGGTGGCACGAGCTTCCAGAGGAGATCAGGGCCCAGAGGGACCTTGTGCAGTTCTGCAGGGCCTGTAAGATGGAGCTCTTCCACCAGGCCTTCAATTAGGAGCCCCCACCACCATCGCCCCCCCCCCCACTACCATCATCATACCACCCATAGAATGAGAGGCTGCTGGGTACTATATTGCACACCATCTTGTTTTTGCCATCCATTGGGAGCACTTTAATGTTTATTTTTACTGTTGATTGTTGATGTTTTAACTGATTTTAAATGTTCTATATGGACCTTGGTGTATCCGCCAAGCTTTGTTAGCCACTCTGAGCCTGCTTGTGGGGAGAGCAGCCTATAAATACAATAAATAAATAAATAAATAGAATGAGCAGTGGGAAAGAAGGTACATATTGTTGGTGCATCTTTGTCAGTTCTAGCTAAAACTCAGATGTAATGTTCCTGACAGTCTAGGATTTCACTCATTTTGACAGGTGCAGATTCAGGAGATTCAGGAGTATATAGAATGGATCCTATGCAAGCTAGAGACACCAAACTCACAGAGGACCTCTCCCAGATGCTCCTTTACATGCCCTTCAAGTTTGGTGTCTCTAGCTTGTGCAGTATACACTTTTGAACCACCATTTCAACAGGCACAGGGTCAGGAGGTTAAGGAGGGTATAGAATGGATCCTATGCAAACTAGAGACATCAGACTCACAGGGGTCCTCCCCTGATTGCTCCTCTACATGCCCTCCAAGTTTTTGCTTTGAAGGCTGATAAACAGTTTGAGCAGAGATAGTCAGTTTGGAAATGTATCTGCTCATGAACCAGCATGAACCTTAACAGCTTGAAAGTTGTGGAAAGTTCATGCTGGTCACCCTGCCACAAACTTGACTTCGCAAAACATGAACTGCCCAAAATTCATCATGAACTTTAGTTCATGAGCTGGCTCATGCCCATCTCTAGGATTAACTCCTCCTTTGCACTAGTGTAGGTCACAAGTGGCAACTGAACTACAGTAGCTTTGAATTTCAGAAATATGATTACTGTTAGTGAATGGGAGCCAATCAGAGATTTAATCTGGCTAAGTTCCCAGCTGCATGTTCATCATTTGTAGACTATATTTTAGGGAAAGGACTTCAGCATTTTTGAAAATTTTACTCTGCATCTTTTTTGACTCCTTGAAAGCTTGAAATCTGCAGCAGAATGTTAGCTTTGTACAGTTCACTGTCTCGCTAGTTGCTCATTGCAGGTCTCCAAACGAGAGACACCTAGTTAAATCGATGTCATGTATATCCCAAATATGAAGTTCTTTGGGGGCAGACAAGTTATTAGCTTTGCATATATTTTTAAACTAATTAGGTTGTCTAAAAATTTATCCTTGAATACATATGTCAGCAAGGAAATGTTGGGTTTAAATTAGCTGTCAATCCTGCCTCACATTTAATTTAGCTGAACACAAACCTCATGGAATTGAGCACAAAGGTAATGTTAATTTTTGTTTCAGTCAGCAATCAGTGTAAATGCCAAAAATACCTCAGTTACTAAATTAAATGTTTGCTTAAGGAAAGTGATATTTTGTATCAACACTATTTTTGTTTCATTAAAGTATGAGCAGAAGCACGAGTTTGTAGAGCAATGGAAGAAAATGGAAAGAACAAGATTTGTTAGAAGGCTCTTTGCTTTTCAGCAGAAGGATACCCCTCCCATGCCCCTCCCATGTTTGAATGGAGCCCCAGGTTCCCTGGGACAGAGTTAAACCTCATGTAGCCCATTTCCAAGGAGGTAAATATTATCAGCGCCACCTCTCTGCAATAGCCGTTTGCCAAAAGCTGGTCCATCCATTATGTGAGAACAGCAGGTTACCTCATGGGACTAAGCAGGAATTTTGTGGGCTTCTTAAATTGGCTCAGAAGGATTTTCTTTTCCTTTTTCCCTACCCTATATTGTTTATGGGATGTAGATTAGGCATGCTTTTGGCTGGTTAGGCCACAACTAGAGTTAGCAGAGATAGTGGACACTTTCACACACACTAAATAACACACTTTCAACCCCTTTCAGTGCACTTTAAAACTGTATTTTATTGTGTGAAATGGCAAAATCCACTTGCAAACGGTCACTGAAGTGGATCGAAACTACATTATTTAGCATGTGTGAAAGCACCCAGTGTGGGTTGCCCATAGGGATGCGTGTTGGGTGAACTCTGAGACATATATGAATGAAAGATAGTTTCTGAGTCAGTCTATCATTGGCATGTCTGGTTAGGTAAGTGACACCTTTGGTGCTGAGCACAATCAATCAAGCTCTTAGTTGCATAAGCAGTATGTGGAGAGGAAGATTAGGCTGAATACTGCTCAATTCAAGTCAGATATGCAAGCTGGGATAAACAAAGCCAGCTGTAATATTGGACAGGTTTGGCACCCAAGAGGCTTTGCCCACATTGGTACCTGTTAGATGCTACCTGTTAGCAGCCATTTGTACTTAAAAATAGATGACGTCTGTTAGTGCTTTAATAATGCAGATCACCCGAGAATAAAACCTAATTTAACCCATACAGTTGATCTTTCACATGTTCATTTGAGATTGCAGCTACAACTTCAGGAAGACATCCATTTATGGAACAATTTTTGTGCCAAGAGATGCAAAAAAGAAGAACAGAGAAGTTTCTAGAAAAATAATGTATATATTAAATGTTGCGGTAGATTACAAGAATATTAATGATGAGGCTATAGAATACTTTCAAACACGCTGCTTCGTATCATTAATCTGGGACAGGAAAGTGGGGAGCCAATATATAGCCAGAGACTTCAAGTACATGTTTCATGGGCCATCATCCTCTCTTTAATGTAAAGAACGGTGCCAGGAACCAATAAAATCCTATACTTCATTAAAGCTACTAAAAAAGCTAACTTTCCAATGCATGTACTATATATGACAACCTGGCCTTAATTTAAACAACAACAAAAGCAAGGCAACTAGTGACTTTTTTTCTAAACTGGAAGGCAAAGCCTTCACTGCAAACTTGTTTGGTCTTGTTTGCTTCTTCAGACATTTTTCACAAACAACTCTAAACAGCCTTTTTGGGGGGGGGTTTGCAAACACAGATGAATGTTGTTTGTGGATGATTGCACATTATTTTTTTTTAAAAAAAACAACTTATAGAGACATTATATTCAAATAAATAACAGTGGCAGGAATTAGAAAAATTTACATATCAAAATGGTCCAAGTTGTTTCCAATAGGGCTTTCATACCACAAAGGGCAGTACAGAAAGTTAATTTTAAGGCACTCATGCTTTCCAGTAACTATCTTTAACATACCAGCTGCTTCCTTTCACCACTGAAAGAGGGAAAGTCCTTTGCCTATGGGCCTGTGGGCCATTATAAAAATAACTCCGAACACTAGTAGAAAAAAACACTAAACTTCAGTCAAGTTCAATGGAAGGGGGGGGGGGTATTGCCATTGGTCAGACAGCTTGAGGAGCTGACATTTTGTGTTTTATACTCTAACATGTGAGTGTTAATTTAGCAGAAAAAGAAACAGTGCCTGTGGCTCTTGTGGTTACAAAGATAATATACCAACCAAGAACCAATTGTAAACCAATGCAGCAATGTACCATTGATTCTGCCGAGAACAGGAAACAACAGTCGTTGAAAGATGTTTGAGAAGTAGCCTACCCATTGATTTTAATGGCCTGTTTCCAGATCATTTTGAAATCAAATATTGGTAACTATTTCACTGCCAATCAAAACATGCATATAAAAAAGAGGCTATATATCTCACATCTGAGATGAAACAATACGCTACCCTCAGGCATTGATAATACACAGATTATGAATGGAAATTTTCTCCTTCTCTCTTATCCCCCAACCAACTTATCTTTTATCTGCTTCCCAACTCCAGATATATTTATTTACTTCTTTTACACTCCACCATTCTCCAAAATGGGGACTTAAAGCAGCTGACATTATTAGGGATGGGCATGAACTGCATTTTTGCAGTTCAGTTCTGTTCATGGCTGATTTAACCCACTGATTTTGCTCCACAAAGAGCAAAACCAGAGGGTTAAATATGGGAGTGAAGTACCTCCCAGGGGGCATTTCACTCCCTAATTTCTGCTGGCAGATGTCAAGCCACCATGTCTACATATGTCATTGCACTGTTTGGGGTTTGGGTGTCAGGGTTGGACATGGGACTTCAAGCCACCACATCTACATATGTCTCAAGGCTTCAAACCATCACATCTATATGCCTTGTTGCATGCTGGTTTGGATCTAAGGTGGACTCAGAAAATAATAAAGAATACAAAACAGAATCCTTGCACATGCAGGGCTCTTTTTGGGCAGAATGTACCTAAACAGCGTTCCGGCTGGTGTCCAGGCCCCCCCTCCCCACCAGCTAAAAAGCACCCTGCACCCAGTCTCCATGCAGAGACCAGGTGTCAGGCACCTTCCAGCTCCATGCACTTAAAGGGAGAGCGTCCCCTTTAAGTGTGCGGAGCCAGCTAGAAAGTGCCCCGCAACCAGTCTCCGCACAGAGACCAGGCATTGGATGTCTTCCAGCTCTGTGCACTTAAAGGGGATGCTCTCCCTTTAAGTGCATGATGCCAGAAGGCACCAGATGCCTTGTTTGCCATGTGGGAACTGGCGGGAAAGGGTCTCCTTGGGGTTCACGGAGACTCTGTCTCTGCTCTGCTCTCCCTGTTCCTGGTAAGTGCTGGTGTGGGGAGGCAGCGGTGGGGGCTTGGGGGTGGCAGAGCCTGGATGGGGGGAGAACCTCTCTCTCCCCCATTTCTTTGGACTCTTTCTTTCCCTTCTTCTTTCCTTCTCTTTCTCTCTTTCCCTCCTTCAGTGGGGGCTTGATGGGGGGGCTTGGGGTTGACGGCAGAGCCTTGATGGAGGGAAAGCCTCCCCCATCTCTCTCTCTCTCTCTTTCTTTTCCTCTTTTATTCTCTTTCTTTCTTTCCCTCCCTTTTCCTTCTCTTTCTTTCCCTCTTTCCTCCTTTCCTTCTCTCTTTTTTCCCCTTGTTCCCTCCTTCTTTCCTTCTCTTTCTTTCTTTCTTTCTTGCCCTCCTTCTTTCCTTCTTTCTTTTCTTCTTTCCTTCTCTTCCTTCCCTCTTTCCTTCCTTCCCTTCTCTCTCTCCCTCATTCCCTCTTTCCCTCCTTTCCTTCTCTATTTCTTTTCCTCTTTCCCTCTTTCTTTCCTTTTCTCTCTTTGTGCACTGTCAGGGGTATGGCCTAATACACTAATGAGTTCCTGCTGGTGGGTGTGGCCTGTTATGGTAATGAGTTCTTGCTGGGCTTTTTCTACAAAAAGAACCCTGTGCACATGTAATAAGTAAAGAGAACAAGTACATAATATGTAAGGGGGAAGATGACCTGAATACAGTTACAAGAACCTTCCAGGGTCACAGTCACTGCTGGTGTAATAGATAGAATAGTGTGGATTGAGGTGCCATGTGAAGAAACTGTACTGAGACAAGGTCTGCCCAGACTGCAGAGACTAAAAATGAATCTGGTCAGAGGAAACATTCCCACACTTTGGAGTGCCATTTCAGGTGGGGATATAACAAACATGCCCATTTTGCTTCTTTTTGTTTTCACATTGTCTTTGTGAGCCTTTCCAGTTGGCTGCTTTTCATTGCTGGAGTTCCTGGTTCTTTATTTAATAGCATTTTCATGCCATGTTAATTTTTCTGTCATATATGTTTTAATGATATTTTATGGTGTTTATATTCAACTGGAACAAAAGGAAATGTCAATTGTAATAGTAATTTTTACACTGAATAGCTTAAGCATGATAAGGGGGGGGGAAAGACTGCATTTTTAAAAAAAGTCTGAGCAGGGAGAAACCATAGCATAAACTGGAACATTACAATCAAAACTGTATGCTCATGAAAGCTGGTTACATCCCTAGTCTCAAACAACACACAATATGCTACCAGCTGTTCTTCATGCCCCTTATGTAGGAAGAGGTCTCAGTGAGTATGAATTCACAGCACACTTAATATACACATAGACACTGATCTACACATGTGCTATCACATGTAATGGCTGACTGCACATCTGTGTAGTATAGGGTTGCTAACCTCCAGGTGGTACCTGGTGATCTCCCACTATTACAATTGATTTCCAGTTTGGTGTAGTGGTTAAGTACGTGGACTCTAATCTGGGAGAACCGGGTTTGATTCCCCACTCCTCCACTTGCACCTGCTGGATGACCTTGGGCAAGCCATAGCTCTGTACCAGCTGTTCTCTCAAGGAAAGTTGTCTCAGAGCTCTCTCAGCCCCACCTACCTCACAGGGTGTCTGTTGTGGGGAGGGGAAGGGAAAGGAGTTTGTAAGCCACTCTGAGACTCCAAGTGAGGAAAGGGTGGGATATAATCCAAACTTTTCTCCTCTTCTCTTCTCTCTTCTCTTTCCAGACAACCGAGATCAGTTCCCCTGGAGAAAATGGCTGCTTTGGAGAATGGACTCTATGGTATTATATCCTGCTGTCACCAAAGCCTATCCTCTCCAGGTATTTTCCAACCCAGAGCTAGCAGCCCTAGTGTGCTATGACACTCAAGCCAAATAGTGAAAATGGTTTGACTGGGATATTTTCCCCTGGCTTTGGATCCTGCAATTCTAGGCACTGGAAAGAGAGTTAGTTTTCTAAATGGGTTTGTTAAATTTTGTCCACCTAGCAATTTCACAAGCAGCTCATTATGCTCTGGTCCCACTGACTGATAGGGAGAGGGAGGGAGTACAGCATTCCTACTTGCTTGGAAAGGACCTGAGAACAGAAAGAGAAACAAGTGGCAGAAACTTCATGATGTTCATGGCAGATGTTGGGAGATAGGACCTTCCCACAACTCCCCACAGTCTGAGATGCCAGTGTCCAGCCTGCCTGGGGATCACACTCACCCTGGGCTGAAGGAAAAGAGGCTGGTGGAGAATGGGGGAAAGAGGTGGAGCCCCAACATGGGAGTAGCTGAGAACACCCAAACCACACTGATAGTGACTGTGGCTCAGCTGGGATTGCTGCAGTCACTGGTGCCCTCTTCTGGCAGTTTGGAAGGACCCAGGCCTGCTAGCCCAGGAGACAGCTGGCCTGGAAGCAGCCATGGCGGCAGGGGCAATGTCCTGGGAGGGGGAATGAATTGAGGTAGGCAGCTGGGCCAGGCTAAGAGAGGGAGGGGAGGAAGTTGGGCAAGTCAGTGGCTGGATGAATGGAGGGGGAAAGGAAAAGAAGCCATCTGGGGGGAAAGGGGAGCTGGGATTGGTCTCAGACTAGGGTTGCCAAATCTGGGTGAGAAAATACCGGGAGACTTTGGGGGTGGATCCAGAAGAGGGTGGGGTTTGGGAAGGGGAGGGGAGGGGCCTCAGCATGGTACAATGCCACAGTGTCCGCCCTTCAAAGCAGCATGGTACAATGTCCGCCCTTCAAAGCAGCCATTTTCTCCAGGGGAGCTGATCTCTGTCAGCTGGAGATCAGTTGTAAAAGCGGGAGATCCCCAGGCCCCACCTGGAGGCTTGCAACCCTATCTCAGACTTTATGCCTTTCTGGGGGAAGGGGATGAATTGGAAACACCCTGTAAAAGAGATGCCCCCTCAGATGACCTGAGAGGATACACAGCTTGTACTCAGGGCAGAGACAGAAAGAGAGGGGAAGAACCAGCCAGAGGGAAGGAGTGGGGGGGGGGAAGGCGACAGCCTCCCTCCCTTCCCATGTCTGAGGCCATGGGAGAATCAGTGGGAAGCTGGCCAAAGGCAGTCCACTTCCAGGAAAATCACTAACACCCCAAAGAGAAGTGATAGGATTAGACAAGACCTAATTAAGGTCAAATTTACATCTGACTTTCCCGCTAGAATCATTCTAGTTTTTAAAAAACTGTCTATACCTGTTTCTAGTTTCAAACCATACTTGTTCTAGTTTATAAATTATTGTTTACATTTGTTAATTGCCCTCCTGTGGTCAAGCTAGCATTATACTGCTTTAAACAAATGCTGTTGCTTAGTACTCTTCAGATCCCCTGGAGTGAAATTTGAAACCAGCGTGAAATGAGCTTGGGAAAAGACAGCAGTCAAACTACTTCAGAGGGGAGGTGTAAATTGGGCCTAAAGGACAGAAGCAGCTGTGAGGGGTGATTCACACCGGGGCAGCAGTACTTTTGAAAAGGGATTAACTCTTCTCTTTCCTTTGTCATTTACCCGATCACAATGACCATATGGCTGTAATAGTTCATTTGCAAGGCAAATAGTAACTGGGTAGTGTACTGAGATCAGGAGAATGGTGAAGAAGGAAAGGATTAACCACACTCCCTGTTATTATTGTACCAATCCAAATCCAGATCAGGAAGGGAAAAAAAATTACATAACCATCTAGGAAGTAACAGAAAAAAGCTTAGGTTTATTTTGAAAAGAAAAGAGCCAGGCTGAGAAAAAACTTGCTGGAATTTCCACTGATCATGGGTCCTGAAGAGTGTAAGCAGTCTGTAAGGGGTGACCTTGTGAATTCCATATGCTTTTTGACATAATTGCACTCAGCTTGCATATAATACCATATTGAAGGCTGCTGTCTGGGAGATTGAGTTCTAAATCTAATAGCAACTAAGGAACATTCATCCTAAATTTTGACCCCAGCCCTGCAGTAAAACCAAATGGACAAACCCATTAACCCATCCATAGCTCAATGGTAGACTGGCACCTGTTAACAATTTCTCATCAGTTTCTCATCCATTTTTGATGTTTCCGTTTTCCATACCTTTAGGATTTCTAAGTATTTTTTCCAATGACATATCCTCCTTCTGATTTTCCATTTTCAGATAAGGTACATTTTATTGGCTTTCTTCATTTCCCACATCTACCCTGTACACTTTTCCTTAGTAATAAAAGACTTGAGTAATAAAAGACATCTTCTCAGTGTTTAATAACTAAATACTATAAAGTATATGTGCTGCTCCCTTAGAATCCTACATGTTAAGCAATACTTATTCCCCTTAAAATGACATCTTTTAAACAAAGACTTCAAACCAAAAGAGAAGAGCCTCTTGAAGAGCCATAATTGGATCTTTCAAGCATTATTAAACAGTAAATATTAGTAAACTAAAAATAAGGTCCGTTGTGGAAATACATACAATGAGCTCTAGAAAAAGGCTCTAGGAGAGTGCCCCAGCCTTGGGCACTTAGCATCAATTTGCTGTGGTGACCTCAGCAAGGTATAGTGAAACAGAGTCCACCATTTTCTCCAGAGGAACTGATCTCTGCTACCTGAGGAGCAGTTGTAATTCTGAGTGATCTCCAGCCCCCATCTGGAGATTAGCAACAATGGTTCTCCAGGAGGAAATGGCTGGTTTGGAGGGTGAAATCTATGGCATTGTACCTGTCGGAGGTCCCACCCCTCCTCAAACCCCACCCTCTCCAGGCTCCACCCCTCAAAGCCCCAGGAATTTCCCAACCTGGAGCTGGCAACCCCATGTCTTTTCCAGCTATCCATCAACCTACTGTTATCTGCCCCTCTGACTGCAGCTGACTTCTGCCCTCCCTCCTGGAGATCAGTTGTAATTCTGAGTGATCTCCACCCCTCACCTGAACATTGGCAACAGTGGTTCCCCAGGAGGGAATAGCTGGTTGGGAGGGTAGAGTCTATGGCATTATACCTGTCTGAGGTCCTCCCCCTCCTCAAATCTCCCCCTCTCCAGGTTCTATCCCTCAAATATCCATGAATTTCCCACCTGGAGTTAGCAACCCTATCTACTTCCCAGCCAATCATTAATCTACCTTTATTTTTCCCTCACTGTTCAGCTTTCCATCCCCCCCCCCCCCTGCAGCCTCTACCATGCTCTGAAGCCCTGACTGCCACATTACATTGGCTGTCATTGGGGGGGGCATCTCAGCCGGGCATAAGGACACAGAGTTCACCATTTTCTCCAGGGGAACTGATCTCTGCCGTCTGGAGAGCAGTTGTAATTCTGAGTGATCTCCAGCCCTCACCTGGAGATTGGCAACAATGGTTTTCTGGGTCGGGAAGGTGGGATATTAATTTAAATAAATAAATTTCCCAGGAAGAAAAGTAGTCTTTCTCTGTAATGGGGACCAAAGCAGCTTATATCATTCTCTTCTCCCCCTTTTGACTTGCACAACAATCCTGTCAGGTAGGTTAGGCTGAAAGTCTGTGACTGGTCCAGAATCACCCACTCAGCTTCTACAGCAAGAACCTGGATCTAGCAGACCCTGCTCTGAAGCACTGATTGCTACCCCTAGGGTAGCCAACCTCCAGGTGGAGCCTGAATATTGCCAGGTATCACAACTGAACTCCAGAGAACAGATCTCTCCCGCCTGGAGAAAATAACTGCTTTGGAAGATGGACTTCATGGCATGCTGTTCAGTTGAGGCCTCTCCCCTCCCCAAACCTGGCTTCCATAGACTTTACCAGAAAATATCCAGGAATCTCCCTACCTGGAGCTGGCAAACCTAGTCAGGACTAGCCCCAATGAGTTCCTCACAAAGGCCTGCAAAGAGTTTCCTTCCTCTGTCTGAACCAAGCTTGGTTGCCTACTGTGGCTAAATGGGCTGTTCACCTCCCACCCTCGTCCTGTGGGCATATCTCACTCCTTAAGTCCCCTGCCACCACTCACTGAATTGTCACTGCCATAGGTGTCAACTACGGGAGGGCTCGAGGGCTCAAGCCACCCCCAAAATTTCCCGGGGGGGGGGGGGACTGAGCCCCCCCAGCAAAATGGAGTGCCTGCCGTTGTGCCTTCCTGCCATGCCTCCCTGGGCCCTTCCTAGGCCCACCCGCCCACTGCCACCGCCACCTCTCCTTCCCGCCTGGCCACTCCTGCCTCCTTCCCTCTCCCTCCCTCCGTCCCTCCATCCGGGGGCCAGCTGGGCAAATGCAGTGTGATGGCGTCACCCGGAAGTGATGCTATCATGCTGGGCACGTTGCCAGGGCGATGCTCTAGCAATCGCCCCAAAACTCTATGGCACCATAGAGTTTCGGGCGATTGCCAGAGCGTTGCTCTGGCTACGTGCCCAGTGTGATGGCATCACTTCCGGGTGACACCATCACACTGGGCATTTGCCCAGCTGGCCCCTGGATGAAGGGAGGGAGGCAGGAGTGGCCAGGCAGGGGGCGGTGGTGGTGGGGGGTGGCGGGGATATGGTTCTGGCGTGCACACCCCCCCCCCCGATTTTAAAACTCGACACCCCTGGTCACTGCCTTTTTAGAGGGACAGTGAGACCACTGTGGCCAAATCTCCCTATTTGGAGATGAATCCCCAATCTTTGGGGGATGTCTGGAAAGTTGGCAACCCAAGGATCTGGCCTTTCCTTGCTTCCCTGGGCTACCCCCTCTCTTTGGTATTGTGCAGAGTGGGGGAGACTATGAGGTCAGAGCACAACACAGATTATTAGCCCAAATAGAAGAATTTATTTAACTATTTACACAATTATGGAGCACACACACACGCACTAAATGAATAAGGCACAACTGTAGGAGTAAGCACATATTATGAACGAACAGGGCATAAATTAACAGGGATTAAACGCAATCCTCTCTAGATAGGCTGGAGTCTATATTGATGGTGCCCCACCCCTTGGGACGGTCCCTCTTTTCCCACACTTTTTGGCCTTGTGGCAGCTGGGAACTGTAGGCTAGCAAATGAAGAAGCTCCATTCAACCCAGTGAGTGATACCGCTGCAGGTCCCTCTCTGGAACTACAGCTCAACTGAACCTTATGGAGGAACAAACCACAGACAGCAGCCATCTTATAAACACTGCCATTTCATTACACCTACCAACAGCCACTGAGTTACTCCCACACAGTCCCCAACAGTTAGTCCCACGCAGGAGGGAAGCAGGAGAAGTGTCTTCATCAAGAGAGAAAGTCATCTGCCAGTAATTCTGAGAGGGCACAGTGGTTAAAGGAGTAGGTGGGGAAGAGGAGCAGACCCAGCACCCAGCCAATTGCACGTGAGTACTCAGAGCCAGTGGATAGGGACAGCTTCTGATTGACAGGTCAGGGGGCCAAAGGCTGTGGTGTTGTGTAAAAAGTTGAGGAAAGAGTCACACGAACACTCAGTTATATAATAAGGAGAGATGTCCTTATTCAGATTGACTGCACAGGGACAGGAAGTGGAGGGATTTCTATCCCTGTAGTGTTTCACCAGTTGACTCTTCTTCCCCACATGGGCAAAAAAGACAAAAAGATGGGCAAAAAACCCTTGCCCATTTCCCCCCGCCCCACTTTGAAGGCTAATAAGACTGGAAAAGTGCTTTAACTAGGCAAAACCATTCAGGTTTAGAAAAATTACATGGCCTTGATCCAAATCAGAATCTTGCATGTCTGATATTTATTTATTTATTTATTTATTTATTTGAGATTTATATCCCACCCTCCCCACCTTGCAGCAGGCTCAGGGCGGCTACCAACAAATTTAATACAATAAAACCATAAAACATTTTATAAAACATACAATACACAGCGAAATCGTACAAGATGGCACAACTTCATCATTCTCTATCAGAGCAGCATCACAGCTGGTAACCAATTCCGGTTGGTGCAGAGTAGTCCAGATTGGCGGGTTGCGATGATGGGGCCCGGGTTGTAAAAAAAAAAAATCGAGGAGGCCCCTACTTGAAAGCCTGGTGGAAGAGCTCCGTCTTGCAGGCCCTGCGGAACTGTAAAAGGTCCCGTAGAGCCCTGATGTTATCTGGGAGCTTATTCTACCAGTACAGGGCCGCCACTGATTGGCGGCTACCTTGTAGCCACCAATCAGGCCTCCCTCGGCCCTGGGAGAACCAGACAATTTTGGGATCCCGATCAAAGTGCTTGCTGGGGTACATATGGGGAGAGATGGTCCCTCAGGTAGATAGGTCCCTGGCCATATAGGGCTTTATAGGTGAGCACCAGCACCTTGAACCTTATCCGGTATGCTATGGGCAGCCAGTGCAGTGCTTTTAAGGCAGGCTGGATGTGCTTCCACATGGGGAGGCCCATCAGCAGCCTCGCCACCACATTCTGCACCAGCTGCAGCTTCCGGATTTGGGACAAGGGCAGTCCCATGTAGAGTGCATTACAGTAATCCAATCTTGAGGTGACCAGAGCATGGATCACCATAGCCAGGTCATCGTGTCCAAGGAAGGGAACCAACAGCTTGATCAGCCGTAGATGGTAAAAGGCTGACCTTGCAGTAGCTGCTACCTGGGCCTCCATCATTAATGAGGGGTCCAGGAGCACTCCCAAACTCATAACCTCTGACACTGGTACCAACTGATGTCTATATATTAATAGCCAACCCGCCTGATCTGCAGATACACAAATCAGGAATGGGTGGAGAGAAGGACAATTTTTCTCCAAACCTGGGGGTTGCCCCAAGTTTGCAGAAAAACCTAAAACCTTCAAAAATGAGGAAGGTTAAAAGCCCCAAACTCGGGAACAGTTGTCTGCACTTGCCCAAAGAATGCACTTCCACTGTCAGTGTCTGCTGGCATGGGGATTTCTCCAGCTCTGACCTGGCCGGGCCCAGCATGGCTTCCTCCACTGTGGCTGGGCCCAGTGCAGCTTCCCTCAGCACAGCCAGACCCAGTACATCTTCCCCCATGACCCCCATCTTCCCCGCTGAGTCTGGGGGTGGGAAGGGAGATGTGCATACAAGGAGCTGGCCAAAGCTGGGGGAAGCTGCACTGAGGAAGCTGTCCCTGACCACACCAGCGCTGGGGGAATCCATGGGGGCTGGGAGCATGTGGAGAGATGGGAGCACAGGGAGCTGGACAAGGCTGGGGTTGAGTGGAGAGATGGGCATGCAGGGATGTTGAAAACCAAGGCTTATTGTGAAGAGCTCCAAGAGGACCTCCACAAACTGGGTAAGTGACAATGTGACAAATGAAGTTCAGTGTTGGTAAGTGGAACAAAGTTTGTCTGAATTTGTCTGCAGTAGTGTGCTCTGCACACGAAAGCTTAAACTTTGAATAAAACTTTGTTGGTCTTAAAGGTGCCACAGGACTCAAACTTTGTTCTTTGGGTTGCCAAGTCTTACCGGTCTTTTAGTCAGGGGGGGAGGGTCCTTGCTGTTCCTGGAGTCTTCTGGTGTGCACTCAGAGTGCATCCACTGCAATGACATCACCCAGAAGTGATGTCATCACATTAAGCATGTTGGGGTGGGACTTCTGTAATTTGAGGGGAAACCATAGACTTTTCCCTTGAATTATAGAGCATCCCCCCTGAAACGTGCCCAACACGATGATGTCACCTCCGGTGATTTGTGACCAGGATCCTCTGCTTTTAAAAAAATCTGAGCAGCAGTCTCAGGCAGCTGCACTGAAGATCCAAGAAGGGTCTCTGAAAGACAGCAAGCATAACCCTTTCACTCCATGTCAATTGCATGATTTAAAACACCCTTCTAAAACTGCTTTTAACTCTGCATGACAAACAAAGATTCAGACTCTGTCTTTTGCCCCATACAGAGTTAACTACAGTTTTGCAGGAGTTAATTTTAAATCATGAAAATGGGAGACAGGGGAATGAAAGAGTTAAAACACTCTTCCTACCCATTAACACTTCTTTAATTTCCAGGCAGTTGGCTTGGGTTGCTAATTGGGTTTTTTTAAAAATGTTGAAGAGCCTTATCTGGAATCACTTGTGCTGTGTCTGTTTTAGACATTTTGCTGTCCTTCCTTGTGTCTGGGAGGTATTACACTTCCATGTAGTTCAGTTATCATATTTCCTTGACTTTCTCTTCAACAGAATGCACTTTGCAATTGTAAGGCAGAAACTGGTGTGGGTGAGGACTTAGGCCATTCCACTTACATAATTTTCTTACTGAAATTGCTATCCTTAATATATATATATTACCCTTGGATGAAAAATGTGCACCAGTATTGTACTTTTTTTTTTCTAGTGGGGGCTCAGAGCAGCTTGGGATGGCAATTTTCAAGGGGAAAGTTTCACAGGGAGAAAGAGTTAAAAACGTCTCCTATTTCTTCTGAAATCTCAGTCCCAGTGCCTGTAATCTGTGAACAAAACTGATAAAGAAGGCTGAAACTGCCTGTAAGGTGTAGTTCCTGCTTCAGTTGGTTGCTTGCATTCCCTTCCCATCCTTTCTTTGCTGTCCTGTCCACTGCTGAATTTTTATTTTTTTTTTAAATGGGGGAAGCAGCTTATACTTTTATTCTGTTACACTGTAAAGCACATTTCTCGATAAAATAATAATAACAACCTTCCTGTATTTTCCTCTCTGTGCATTTAGATCAGCAGTAGCAGCTCTGCTTCATAAACTATCAAATATAGTGTAATCATAAAAAGAGTTACACACTTCTAAGTCAATTGCAGTCAATAAGTGTAGAACTCTGTAACTCTGCTTGGGGTTGCTCCGCAAGTCTCCCACAAAGGATCCTTTCAAACATAGACCCTTATAAAATGGACCATCTTTGGCACATGATAGTGATGAAGGGGCCAGGTTGACTAGGGTCCTTTCTTGCAGCGCAAGAGCAAAGTTATTCTTTTCAAAGTTCATTAAAGTAAATGGGTTCAGAAGAGTACAACATAGTTTAGGAAGCAACTGAGGTAAGTTTGATAAGTTCACAGATAGCTGATTCAGGAGTTTCTTCTGCAATACAGAAGTGTTTAAAATAAGTAGAAAATACTAATATTTGCATTTGCTTTGTAACACAGCTCATGGCTGTCACCTTTCATGACTTTAAAAATATGCTTCTATTTTATTTATTTATTTTTGCCATTGAGTCAAAGTTGACTTATGGTGACTAAGGCCTTTTCACACATGTTAGTTTCTTCCAAATTGTGTCTGGTTTTCCCCTTTAAGTATTCTCTGGAACATTTCCCCCAGTTTCACACACCCTCGTTTCCTCCCCGAATGTTTCCGTTCGCACAAGATTTCCTTCGAGTCTTGTCAGTCCTTTTCCCCTCCTCTTTCCCTCCCCTCCCCTCCCTTTTTTTCTTCTTTTTTTTAAAATGCTTCCGTGGTTGCATTATTGCGCAATACCAGCATTCAAGCAGCCGCGGGGCCCCTCTTCTTTTCTCCGCCCCTCCTCCTCTCCTCCTCTACAACACGTGTTCTGCTGGGGCACTCTGATCCTCCAAGGGGGAGTGCAGCCAGGGAGCTGGGGTGGAGCGAGGGAGACAGGGGAAGTGAGAGGTGCTTGCCCCGGGCAGGCAGGGCTGAGCGCACAGGGGAGGGAGGGAGGGCGGATAGAGGGGAGAGCCGGAAGATGGGGAGCGTCCGCTCGAAGGCCAGAGAAGGTCGCCTTCCACGGGGGGGGTGGCCGGGGCAGAGGGAATAAACACACGGGAGAAGTCGGCGCCTGTCAGCGGCAGAGACCACAGGCGCCCTCCGAGGGGGAGCGCAGCCAGGGAGCCAGGGTGGAGCGAGGGAGACAGGGGAAGAGAGAGGGGCTCGCCCCGGGCAGGCAGGGCTGAGCGCACGGGGGAGGGAGGGCGGGAGGACGGAGGGGAGAGCCGGGAGACGGGGAGCGTCCGCTCGAAGGCCAGAGAAGGTCGCCTTCCACCGGGGGGGTGGCCGGGGTGGAGGGAGTAAACGCACGGGAGAAGTTGGCGCCGGTCAGCGGCAGAGACCACTGGCGCCCTCCTTTCGCCAAACTCGGCTTTATTTTTCCTGCTGCCGGATTTTTAACGCTCCCCCTTCCCCCTTCCAAAAGATTTCCCCCGACAAACTAAATGGTCCTTAGGAATAGGTTAAAAACAGTGCCATCGCTAAAAAAAACTCTCACAAGTATAAAATACAGTGAAATAATTGCAACTTATATTTTATTGTGGTGTAATAACGAAATAGCGTTATTAAAGTGTAAATGATAAAAGAAAAAGAAAAGTCACTCCCACCATGGGGCGGTCCTGTTAGAGGGCGGGCGCATGGGCGGGCGCATTTCAAGCTTTGCCTCCGGAGGGAATTTGGAAAACCTCAAAAAACAGGTTTTTCTTGCTCCGAGCAAACTCCGATGCAGCTCTGCAATACCCCCGAACAAAGTGAGAGCCGGGAACAACTGTTCTGAAATTGACGAGAAGCACCGGCTCAGGCAGGAACGTAAACTGGGGGCAAGGCTAGTGAGAAAAGGCCCACACTGTTTACAAGGAAAAAGACATTCAGAGGTGGTTTGCCATTGTCTACTTCTGTGTAGCAAGTTGCAGCCCTATACTTCCTTGGTAATTTGTCACCTAAGTACTAACCAGGGCAGAACCCCACTGAGCTTCAGGGATCTAATGAGATGGGATAGCCTGAGCTGTTTTAGTAATTCCTAAATCATACACAGACAATAAAATACAGAATACAGCCTTTTGATTACCATGGATGGTATGTATGCAACCATGAAAATATTTTTTATGAGTAGTCACATATACCCATAAAATGTTACTGAGATTCTTCTCCTATGTTGTAAGAAAATGCACATTTTGCTCAATTTTAATTTCAGTTCTTCTTATCAAGAGCATTCATAATTTGAGGAGGCCCACATAATTTTTCAATTACTATGTTTTTTTGCAGCAATCACTACAGTAAGCTGATAGCTCAACTGAAAAGATTAAGTTGAATTAATGAGCTGATGGTACCAAATACCCACAGGTAGTCTAGTGTCTTGGGTAATCTAATATGGGGAAAGGTTATTAAAGGAATTATGCTCACAATAGCTTTGGAACTTTTTTACCAGAATTCAGAAGAGGGAAAACAGAGAGTAATAAATAAGAGTACATTTAACTCTGAAGTAGTAATTCGCTAGATATTTTCCTTGTATCTTCAGCCCAGAATAAAATATATGCTGATCTGGACTGCAGAACTAAAGGTCCCTGGGCAAGCCAACCAGAGACCAGGGATGAGATATGGCTGACCAAATGTTAATAACTGTAAAACTGAACTGGAAAAGAAGACCTATCCTGGCTCTGGCTAGGTGCAGGGGATATTTTTGATACTGTCCTATCACAGAGCAAGATGTTGTCTGGTTTTGCTCTATGGATCAACATCTCCTGATGGTCCCTGGCCTGAAGGACATCTGTTTTGCCTCAACCAGGGCCAGGGTTTTTACTGCCCTGGCCCCTATCTGGTAGAGCATGTTCCCTATTGAGATTAGGGCCCTGCACAATCTTCTTCAATTCTGCAGGGCCTGCAAGACAGAGCTGTTCTACCAGGCCTTTGGCTGAGGCAGCAGGCATCCATATATGGCCTCTCCAAGGTTGCTGTCACCTACCCAATGACAACTGGCCATTAGTCATCTGTTACCAACCTCTCACAGCCAGCTAATATTTGTTTTGAGCTGTGACCACCAATTTTAATGTTTATTATTGTGTTTTGAAATTTTAACTGCATTTATTGTATTGTTGATATGAAGTTACCCACCCTGAGCCCACTTGCAGGATGGGTGGGCTATAAATACAAACAAACAAACAAAGGAGTGACAACAGAATACCTCATACATACTGCCCAGTTACCAAAAGGCTGAGGAGGTTCTATTTAAGGTCACTCTGCTTTTCATACCCAGGTTTTTTGTCTGGCTATCTTCCCACTCTCCCATTTTTGAAAGGGCAATAAGGAATAAACTAGTTTCTTCATGACCAAGCAGGAATTTTTGTGGTTCACCATCAAATTGGCACTGTTAGAGGTCTTTCTTCACCAGTTTCATAATGTCTTGTCAGAGGATTAGCATTAATAAAGTCTGATCATTGTGACTTGGGAGGCCCTACCTGGATTTCAGTAGGAATAGTGTAGGTTGCTGTTAGTAGTGAAATTGATGAGCACCCTGAAATACCTAAGGGTGAATGAAACTTAACCAGCCCAAGAGTCATCTAGAAAAGGGCTCCTTTGTTGGAGGGAAATGTGTGGCATGGAAGGAAGGGAATGAGTCTTGGCACCTTTCAGCACAGGATTGTGTGCTGGCAAGGAAAAATAAAGCATGGAAATAATACTGGGCTAAATTTTAAATAAAGGTGGGATGTCATGCAGCAGCAGCTGTCTATTAGACGATAACATGAACAACAATGGGTGGGTTGCATTAAATAGTATTTAAATTGGGGGGGGGGGCTGTTCTACTGATTTACAAACCTCAAGAAGTGAACTGGTTCATTTCGAGCGTAAAAATTCATGATGATTTGTGGTTCACGAAGTGGACGTGCCATGGACCACAAATCATACTGAGTTGCATTTTTGTGGTTCATGCCCATCTTTCCTAATGTACCTGATGCCATGATTTATGAATGACAATTTTATTTCCCCACATAGTTTTTTATTTGTGTTCTTCAGTGTGCATATATATTGTGAGACTGTTTTCTTTTGTGTTTAAATGTTGTACCTGCTTGTTGTCTTTGTATTCACTGCTCCTTCTGTTTTCACTGTTAGGGGGTGTCACAGGATCAGAAGACAAGAAGAAGAAGAAGAAGAAGAGATTAGATTTATATCCCGCCCTTCACTCACTTGGAGTCTCAGAGCGGCTTACAAACTCCTTTCCCTTCCCCTCCCCACAACAGGCACCCTGTGAGGTAGGTGGGGCTGAGAGAGCTCTTTCCCAAGCTGTCCTTGAGGGAACAGCCGGTTCAGAGCTATGGCTTGCCCAAGGTCATCCAGCCAGGTGCCAGTGGAGGAGTGGAGAATCAAACCCGGTTCTCCCAGATTAGAGTCCGCGCACTTAACCACTACACCAAACTGGCTCCCTGAGACACTGAACCCCTTGCCCATAATATCGACTTGGACAGAATGGCACATTCCTTTCAGTTTAAAGGAGCAGGCATCGGTGGTGTGGTTAACAATGCATGCTCTGCTTAGGGCACGTATCCCCTGTGGCAATTGCTTGCTTCCAGCCCTTTTCCTTTACCCTCACTGCCTTTCACTTTCCTGGCTGTGTCTACCCTTCCTTTTCCCTCACCTCCTCTGAGCCTGCTCTCCCCTCTTTCTCTACCTTTCTAGTTTCCTGTCTCTGTTGTCTGCTCTCACCCAACAGCCACCTCCTAAAAACATTCCCTTCACTTGGCTTTGCCTTTTCCTTCCTCTCCCTGTTGTTTGTTTCTGTCCCCCTATCTTTACCCTTCCTTCCCATAAGTCATGTAGGTGAGCCTGTGCCAATCCCCACAGCTAAGCCCTACCCCCAAGAGCATGCTGTGACCAGGACAGACAGCTGTACATCAGCCCCAGGAGTTTCTGGCTGCTGTTTCTGCTGTGGTTGGCAGGAGCAGAGCTCCTTCTTGCTCTGGCCATCTGCTTGGGCACCATTCACCACCAACAGAGTGTCCCACCAGTGCTGCAATCAACGCATGCCTCCCAGGGTGTTTATAATATGATTACTTTTAGTATGACTGTCACGTTCATTTAATTATTTAGGAAATTTGTATGTCACCTCTCCAGACCTGCTCAAGGTGGCTCACAACTGCAACAATAAAATAAAACCAATCAAGACAGTAAAACAAATTAATAAAACAAATCATGCAATAAAATAAGTCAACAAAGCAAGCCAAGCCAGTAGAATAAATAAATAAAAACTGATGAATAAATATATGCCAATAAAACCAAGCCATGCTGATTAAAAAAGCCAGGGAATAAAAGCACATAAAACAAACAGAGCAGTCTAAAACAATATTAATAAAACAGTCTTCAGGCTAGGGAGCAGACCATAAAACTGCTAAAGGTAGCTGTTGCTCTTACTTAAAAGCCTGGGTAAATGGCTTGGCCTGGCACCTAGAAGAAAGGAAGGAAGGTGCCAGGTGAGTGAGCCTCATATAAAGCTGGTGCAAATTTTGAATGTTTGAAGGTGCTGGACACATGTAAGCCAATCACCCAGCCTGTTTGATTCATGCCAAATAGCTGTGAAGGCCTGCTGAACAGGTTTGCACTGGGATTTCTGTGAAACTATACATGTGCAAAGACACTGCTGATTCAAACCAACTGGCAGCCATTAGAATCATTAGGATCTACTTAGATGTAGAATTTTATTAAAAGACATTTTTTATTTATTTATGTGACTTATGACTGATTTAATTGTCTATTTAAACAATAGCCTGCTAAGCAGAGCAGTTACGCCATGGGGGTAAGGAGCTAATAAAACTCATGCAGGCTGTGTGAAAATACGCATGCACAAAAAGCCAACTGCACTTGTACTGCACAGTTAGGAGGGAATATAGTGAAGCAACCTGACAGCCACAAATGGGTTGATAAACAGTCAGACCTATCATCAAAACATGATGGCTGAACCATGCTTTTCATGGAGGGGCTGTGGTAGTTACTATATCATTCAAAGCCCACAAAAGGCACTATTTGCTACATAGGTGACCGGTACCTTCAGCCATAGGTCAGGATCCAGCAGCAACTCCAAACTGTGAGCCTGCATGTCAGCAGAAGTGTAGGACATGCTGACTTCTCAGTCTTTGGGTGTCTTTGTCATTGAAAAATAGTACTTTAGTTTTGTCTGGACTGAGCTTCAGTTTGTTGGCTCACATCCATCCCATATCTTTCTCTGGAGATCTGTTCAGGACTTCCATGGACCTGGTCAGCAGTTAAGGAGAAACAAAACTTGGTGGCAAAAAATCCTTGGATAATCTTTCCCAGCATTTTTCATATAGGTGTTAAATAGCATGGGGAAACACACTAGATTCCTGCAGGACTCCTTAATGTAACTTAATGTAAATACCACTGAACCTATCACTATCTTCTGGAATAGGTCAGTCAAGTAAGAGTGACACCACTGAATCATGGTAAACCCCTCCCCCCACATTTTCAGAATAATCCCATGGTCAATAGTACTGAAAGCTACTGAAAGGTCCAGGAGAATCAACAGGGATGCACTCCCTTGTCACTCACATGGCTTAAATAATCAGTCAGGATGACCAATGCTATTTCCAGTCTGTTATGCCATGGCATTTGATGGAAAAAAATAAAATAAATTTTCTTCTCATTTCATGGGGTGGGACTAAAGAAAAAGCTTTAAGAATCACAACTGCAGCAGGAGGAGTAATAGGCATCATTTTAATAATAGATGTTCTACTTAGGAGTGGCCCTTTGACATATCCCAGACTTACATTCTATAGTTGTGCACTGAACAACATTTGCTATTTTTGAAATTTCATTTCCCACCTAACTCTAAAGAAATGTGTATAGTAATTTGACTCTAGGTCATCTCTTAAGATCACAAACTTAAAAACAAAATGTAAGGAAATGAACTCTTTTTTAATCATAGCACTATTAAATTAAATTAGACTGAGTCTTCTCAATGCTTCTACATGCTTCTAGGTTTTCTAAAAGTCTTGTTTGTTTACTACTTTCTTTACCACCACAACTTATATGAAGTTGATGGCTTCTTAATAGCTTTTAAAACAGCAAGAAGAAAGGAACTTACTAGTATTAGGTTCCTGTTCATGAACCATGAAATGGTTCATGAACCATTTTTTGATTGTTGAAATGTGGCACATGAGTCAAAACAAAAAGAGTGCCACCCATTGTATTGAATTAAGGATTCATGAAAATGAAACTGTTTGATGAACACATTAGCATTCAGCCATCTGCTTGTAATCTTGGAGAATCAGGCTACAACAAGTACATAGATATTGATAAGATATAAGATTTGTTTTCTAGATTCAGATCACTTTGTTGGGCTAGCTTCTATGAAGTGCCAGCATAAAAGGCTGGTGGAAATGGATTTTTCACATTTCCATATTCTCTAAAAGGCCTCTATTTGTGAAAAGGTTATGTTGAGAATCAATGGATCTTTGTGGATGAAAAATGGGGCAATATGGGTCCATACTCGCCAATCCATGCCAAAGATAGGGACAATTGTGATACCAGTGTAGACTTCTAATAGTAAATCTGTACTCTTCATCCTCTAAAAAACAGTATTTATATTTTTGAGGTGTATTTTTTTTATCTCATTTCCCACATTTCCATGAAACTGGAAGCATGAGATTCTGGCACACAGTGAGGTGCAAACTTTTGAGCTACATAGAATTTAAACAAGTTAATACAATTGAAATATCACTGAAGGAATCAAATCACGTTGTGATTCAACACAGTATTTACATAAGTATAGGTAGAATCCTGTGGGTGATGGAGGGAAGGAGGGAATATTTTCCTCATGCAATCAGCTAAACATATTTCAGTGGGCTTAGTGACATGAATAGAAAGTGGATACGTCAGATCCCCCCCCCCCCCAATAGATTTGTTCTCATTTTTCTTTTCCTTAAGATGAAATTGTTAATGAATCATACTTGGATCTGGTGAGACAGAAAGATTTCATGAGAGCTTTTGAATGCACGGTAGCAAACAATAACTTTTCTTAGAGTGTATTTTCCCTTTGCACAGTAAACTGGACTCTTGAGATTATCATGGAAAGAATATTTGCTCAAAGAATACAGTCTTACTGTGCCTTGAGACAAGCAATGGCCTGTCACACTAAACTGCAATTATATTTAAGCAAAAGCCAGATTAAGTTTTTTTTTATATGAGAACATGTAAATATTCCTAGCAACCACAGCCAAGCTAGAATTGACCATCTCTAGTTAAATAAGAAATTATGGCCTTTCATCTGAAATTCAGAAAATAGTATTTACGGACCTTGTACCTCTCTGGAGAAAAATGATGAACCCATAATGTCAGTGATGTTGTTGTTACTACACTCCTTTCTGTACAATTATGTCTAGTAAAAATAATATGCTTATTTTTAACAATGTTAAGAACATAAGAGAAGCCATATTGCATCAGGCCAATAATCCATCCAGTCCAACACTCTGTGTCACACATAGGCATAGAGTACGGGGGAGCTCAAGGGCTCAAGCCGCCCCCAAAATTTTTCAGGGGGGGCTCAGCCACCCCCGGCAAAATGGAGCGCCTGCCGCCGCACCTCCCCAGGTCCTTCTGAGGCCCGGCTGCTGCTGCTGGAGAGGGAGAGGGAAGGGGTGGCCGGGGGGGGAGAGAGAGGCACCGGCAGCAGCGGCTGGCGGGCCTCAGAAGGGCCTGGGGAGGTGTGGCAGTTTCCCGGGGGGGAGAACATCACCCCAGCAAGCCCCCCCCCCCCGGAATTTCCAAAAGTCTACGCCCCTGGTGTCACACAGTGGCCAAAACTCAGGTGCCATAAGGAGGTCCACCAGCAGTGCCAGAACTCCAGAAGTCCTTCCACTGTTGCTCCCCCCACCCAAGCACCAAGAATACAGTGCATCACTTGCCCCAGACTGAGAGTTCCTATCTATACCCTGTGGCTAATAGCCACTGATGGACCTCTGTTCCATATGTTTATCCAATCCCTTCTTGAAGCTGTCTACGCTTGTAGCTGCATATGCTTGTAGCTTCCTGCAGCAGTGAATTCCATGTGTTAATTACTCTTTGGGTGAAGAAGTACTTCCTTTTATCTTTTCTATAAGCTCCCTGCTCATTATTTTCATTGAGTGCCTTGTATTGTGACCTTGTATTGTGAGAAAGGGAGAAAAGTACTTCTTTCTCTACTGTCTCTATACCATGCATAATTTTTAAACTTCTCTCCAGACTAAAAAGCCCTAACCTCTTTAACCTTTCTTCATAGAGAAGTTGTTCCATCCCCTTAATCATTTTAGTTGCCTTTTTCTGCACTTTTTCCAAAGTTATAACACTTTTTTGAGGTGTGGTGACCAGAACTGTATACAATATTCCAAGTGAGGCTGCACCACAGATTTATACAGGGGCATTATGATACTGGGTTTCTTTTCAACCACCTTCCTAATAATCCCCAGCATAACATTTGCCTTTTTTATTGCAATTGCACACTGAGTCAACGCTTTCAATGAGTTATCTGTTATAAAGATATGCAGCGATAGAGCACATGCACAGAAGCATCTTGAAAAGCAGGTGTAGTTTACAGTCTTCTTTGGGCTCAGAAAAGAGATGTGGAACAGCATTGTTATTACAAGCAACATGAGGACAGTGGTGGCCAGGTCATGTATATATGCTCTAACTTCTTATATCCTTTGGTAATCAGCAGAGCAGGGCCTTTGGTCTGCTAGACGTCAAGCCTTGGCTTCAGTTGTTGACTGCAAGAATCTAGGTGAGAACTCACATTCTAAATGTTGTTTTTATGTGGTAATCTCAGTTCAGCACATGCCTGAACTTAAGGTAAACATTCAATATAACCTGTTTAACAATTACGAGTGAACCCTGGAAACAAGGGGCAATAACCTCTAGAGTGATTTCCCTGTACTTTTCTTAGCCAAATTACAGCCTACGATATTTGGGAGCAAATAATGATAGTTAAACTGGCTTAAACAGATGGTAAGGGCAGAGGAAAGCAAAAGAAAAGACATATTCACGCTACAAGAAAGTTCAGTTCACCGTATTTTTCGCTCCATAAGACGCACCTGACCATAAGACGCACCTAGTTTTAGAGGAGGAAAACAGGAAAAAAAATATTCTGAACCAAATAGTAGGTAGGTGCGGGGGGGAGAGAAGGAAGGAAGGAAGGAAGGAAGGAAGGAAGGAAGGAAGGAAGGAAGGAAGGAAGGAAGGAAGGTAGGTAGGTAGGTAGGTAGGTAGGTGGGGGGAGAGAGGGAAGGAAGCAGGGGTCCTTTTGTAGAAAAAGAGGTGCAGGAGCTCATTAGCATAACTCATTAGCATAACTAATTTGCATATGCCACACTCCCTGACATCACCGGAAGTGTGTCACAATGCAACACCCACTGCCCAGGCTCCATTTATTTCCCAACTCAGAGCTGGCAAGCTCTTCAGAAGACCAAAGCTGCTGTGACATAGTAGAAGATGCAGCCTCTCATGAAGGGCCTTGTACATGGCATCCAGTACCTTGAATGGACCAGCAACTGATGGAGTGACTGCAGGATAGGTTATTCTAGAATGAACACAAATGTAGATGCCTTATACTGAATCAGACCCTTGGTCCCTCAAGGTCAGTACTATGAACTCAGACTAACAGCAGGTCTCTGGAGTCTCAGGTTGAGGTCTTTCACATCACCTACTGCCTGGTCCTTTTAACTGGGGATATCTGGGATTGAACGTGGAACCTTCTGCATGACAAGCAGAAGTTTTTCCAGTGAGCCACAGCCGCTCTGCAGATGTGACATGTATTTCCTGCCTTGCACCCACTAGTAATTGGGCTATAAGTTTTGTATCAACTGAAGTACAGCTGGTCAGCTTTTCCACAGTAGTCCCAATATTCTGTTTGAGTTTTAATTATGGTGATTTAACCACAAGGATAGAAATTGCTACAACAAAGTACAGAGCCCAGAAGAATCTTTGAATATTGTAAAAAGTATCCCAAAACATAACAGCCAGTAATATCTGGGGTGGGGATGAGGTGGTGCACTCCCCAACTGTTTTAATCTCTGAATAGCAAGTTCTTTTACTTAGGCTTCCTCCCCATCCCCAATAAAGCACATGGTAAACTGCCCAGATATTTTTAGGGCTTCTATACAAATAATACAGTACCTCTACAAATAATATATAGTTCAGTGAGACAAATGGACCATAAATGGCAAATAAGATTATACCTGGAATAAATAAAGCTGCCACTGAACTCAGACTTTGAGCACCTCTCCCTATACCTGCTTCTAATTTTTGAATTTGTGTGACTGGCCCCATGCTTTCTGCACAGGGTGGGATGTGCAATCAAACTCATGCTAATCCATATGATGATGCTCACACAGAAGGTTCAGTGTTTTGTGGTACATGTAGGAAAGGCATGGCTAATTTAAACTCTCCACGTATTGAGCAAAAATCTTGCACATGCATCTGCCCCATGCTACGTAACGATCATGAGAATGCCATGTTAATTTCTGCATAGAAGTTTGTTCTGCATAGTTCTGTCAACATGTAAAGCACCCCGACCTGGATGGCCCAGACTAACCCGATCACATCAGCTCTCCACAGCTAAGCAGGGTTGGCCTTGGTTAGTACTTGGCTGGGAGACCACCAAGGAAGTCCAGGCTATACAGGCAATGGCAAACCACCTCTGAAGTCCCTTGCCTTGAAAACCTCATAAAGGGTTGCCATAAATCCACTGCAACTTGACAGCACTTTCCACCACCAACAACATGCAAAGTGGCCTTCAAAGAAACTCTCTGAATAACTGATGCCAGTTAGGATCAATGCAGCAAGCACCCACCAGATATGCTCTATTTCAAACTGTTTGCTGGGATTATGATACTACACAAGCCGTTTGTGCTGGATTTAGGGACATCAGCATCCAGGTGGGACCTGTAATTACAGGGCATCTCCAGACCACAGAGATCAGTTCCCCTGAAGAAAATGGATGCTTTGGAGAGAGGACTCTGAGGCATTGTACTCCACTGAGGTTCCTCCCCAAGCTCCATCCCCAAATCTCTCAGAGCTTCCCAATGTAGATCTGGTGTAGTGGTGAAGTGCACAGACTCTAATCTGGAAGAACTGGGTTTGATTCCCCACTCCTCCACTTGCAGCTGCTGGATGACTTTGGGCAAGCTGTAGTTCTGACAAGAGCTGTCCCTGAAAAATCAGTTCTTGAAAGAACTCTCAACCCTACCTACCTCACAGGGTGTCTGTTGTGTGTGGGGGGGAGTCTGTAAGCCACTCTGAGACTCCTTCGGGTAATGAAGGGTGGAATATAAATCCAACCTCTTCTTCATCATCCCCCTTTGGTAGCCAGGGTGGTCTGGCTACTCTCCCTGGACTATAGGGTTCCCCCCACATTTTCCAGATATATGTATATCAGGGATGCCAAGTCAACCTTTGCAGCTGTACCTTTAATAGTCGTTGAACTGGTGGTAATTAGCACCTGATTGTGTTTACCTGCAGGCATCAAATCATTTCCCCAATAATTTTTGTGCAGCTGATTAAGGCAAAAGGACCTCTCAGGTCGGTTTATTCCTTGTAAATAGTCAAAGTTTACCTCGGCTGCCACATTTTCCGAGGGCTGCAGCATATGTAGGGTTTGTTTGTAAACACGGATTCAAAAGTGCACACCTCCAGCCTCTTTGACCTTACCCTCCGGGTCTTGCATTTCCCCCGAGTTGCAAGGAGGTAATATTGGTGGCAGCAACTGCCTCTCCAGGGGCTACAAAGGAATCCAGGATGCTAGCTCAGGATCCGGGCTCTGGAAGCTGAGCAGAGCAGCCTCTCTCCCCAGGGCTGTGATCTGAGAACCTGGTGTTGGAATACAAAACGTGCCTCCCTCCCAGGTTCCCAGCAGCCCTCTGGGATTTCACTTTTCCCTGCACCATCAGAATGGGAAGCAAACTTTGGGGGAATTGAACTCTCTGGATGCCTCTTCCATTGCCATGGGTGAGTGGAAGATCCTGGGGGGGAGGGAGGTAGAGGGGAGCTTCTCTCTGGTTGCTGGATGGAAGAGGAGGGGAAGGTGCACAGTTAACTTTCCCAGCTGCCTTGCTCGCTCATCCTCCTTCCAGGATTGGGGGGGGGGAGAAAAGGAGCCCGTTCTGTCTCCTCGCCCAGCCCCAATTGGTCAGCCTAGCTCGTGCACAGCAGAACAAATGAGACACAAGTGCACGCGGCCATTCAACGGCCGCCTTCTACCTTAGAGGGAAATCTTCGGGGAGGGGGAGAAATGAGGCCACATGCAGCTGCTTCTTCCACCCCCTCCATTCTCCCTTCTTTGCAAGTTTGCACCAGTTCTGAGCGGGGGAGGGAGGGAGGTTTTCTCTCCGGGCCGGCAGTATGCCAGCCCAGGAAGGGTGAGCGGGGGAGGGAAGGAGGTTTTCTCTCTGGGCCGGCAGCATGCCAGCTTGGGAAGGGTGAGCGGGGGAGGGAGGGAAGTTTTCTCTCTGGGGGCCGGTGGCGTGCTGGCTCGGGAAGGGTGAGCAGGGGAGGGAGGAAGGTTTTCTCTCCGGGCCGGCAGCATGCCAGCCCAAGAAGGGTGAGCGGGGGAGGGAGAGAGGTTTTCTCTCCAGGCCAGTGGCGGGCCAGCCCGGGAAGGGTGAGCAGGGGAGAGAGGGAGGTTTTCTCTCCAGGCTGGCGGCGTGCCAGCCCAGGAAAGGTGAGCGGGGAAGGGAGGGGGGGTTTCTCCCCGGGATTCGCTCCATAAGACACACACACCTTCCCACCCACTTTTTTGAGAAGAAAAAGTGCGTCTTATGGAGCAAAAAATACAGTAAATTTTAAATATAGGGAAAAAATGATTTATTCTTAGTTACTGAGATCCAAGTAAAATAGCTCTGAACTTTCCAGTACATAAGTGAAAATTCCAGGTAGTTTCTGAATATTCTAATATTGTCCTAGAGGTTTTTTTTTTTAATGAGTGTGAACCAGATTTGTGGTTTTGCACTTCACCTCCACACCACTAATTTTAAAATCATGAATCACTGCTTACTTCTTCAGATACAGCTAGAATGTGACTCCATATTGAAAAGTGGAGTTCTCCCACTGGTTTTTGAATGTTGAGGCTTCTGATATCAGACTTCTGTCCATTAATTCTTTGTCAAAGGGACTGGAAGAACATTTTAACCTTACAGGATATTTGGTTGCTGAAAAGTAGCAGTTATCTTACAAAGGAATTTCAAAGGGAGATTAGAAAGAGACACTGCTGAATTGCAACTGACAATGGAGCTCAAGACAATGCACCCAGCTGGATTGAATCAAGACCTAGGTTTCCTGTCTCATTACCAATGTTGATTTCTCCACATCTACTACTTCTCTGCATATCACACCTAATCCAATTATACCTGCTATTGTCATTTGCCTGCTAATGTCATTTGACATCTGAAATCACTCCACTTTCCAATATTTAGGACAGATGGACTCTCATTATAGCTGTATCTGAAGAAGTGAGCAGTGACTCATGAAAGCTAATACCCTTCCACAAATTTTTGTTAGTCTTTAAGGTGCTACTGGACTCTTACTCTTTTCTACAGTTACAGGCAGACTAACACGGCTTGTTCAAATCATAAGATATTCTAAGATAGGAATGGTATGACTGGTGCCTTTCACAAGTCATTCAATTATTGCAATCATTTTCCGCATCCATTCTTTAGAAACCACATGGAATCTTTTGATTGTGAACTCTGGGCACATACCCAGCTGTAATCAATTATTTCAATCACTCCTAGCTACTCTTACTTCAGTCAGATGGAACTTGACACCAATAATTGTTTTTTGTACATGTGCATATCTCCCACTTACATTCCACATTTAATGATGAACATGATTTTTTCGAAGGATGATCCTACCGCTAAAGGTAATATTTCATCTCTTCGGTTTCTCTGTCATCTTTAATCTTTGATTTTCTTCTTTGGGGAAAAAAGTTTGCAGGTTTTTCTCCTTAAAACCAACCTGCCACATTCCTTTACATTCATACTGAATTTATAATGATGAAGAAAATATCATTATATAGTGTATACCAAATATGATTAGATGTGAGTAAAACAAGTTTATACCAAGTACAACTACATTTGTGTAAAACAAGTACGTGGTATATGAGGAAAAAATAGGCCTTATACTTTTTCTATCATCTGGTTTCATATAGATGAGTTACTCCATTATTTCAACAATATTATTTCAACAATTCTTCAAGGACTCATCTGTCCATTTCTGTTGCCATCTTCTGCCAGCAAGTGAAGATTCTGTTTTGTTTTGTTTGGCATTCCTTTAGTGATCCCTCTTCCTAACCGATGTTTTAATTGATGTTTTTATGTTTCATATATATTTTAACTCTGTTTTGAATTGTTTTAATGGTGTGTTTGGTGGGAAGAGGGCTTGATTTTAATGCTTTTAAAATGTAATTTGGTTGCCTTTGTGATGGCAGAAAGGCAGGATATAAATTTCATAAATAGATAAATAAATAAACAATAGTAACAAAATATCTGCCTACTTGGAAACTTTATGGTAATGATGCATCTATTACTCTTTTAAAATTCCTGTCTCATTACAAAGAGAAATTATTCAGGAGCTTTAAAAATCTATTTACATTTTCTTGCAGATTTGGAGTTAGATCTATAGATGCCTTCTGCATTCAGGAGACATTTCTCACTAACAGTAGCAGAAAGTTCGCTTAACAGCTTGCACTAAAATGTTGTGTGAAATTAAATCCAATGATGTTCTCTTTTCACAAGAGGTTGCACAAAGGCATGTAAACTCCTTGAACAAGTAGAAGTACCACTATAGAGTCTACTATAAAACTCTGTGAACTCTTGTAGAGAGCTATTTTCCTTCTATTCATGGTTCCATGTGACCACGACTAGGTTGCCTAGGGATATAAATTTATGTATACTGGTACCCTGGGTAAAATGAATTTGCAGCATACTCACAGGTGAAGAGTGAGTGTACCTCAGCCTACCTTGAATAGCAAGGCTCATTGCAGCAGCACACATGTCATTGGCAGTACAATGACATCATGGACCTGAAGGATTACAAAACATTCAATGATGATGCAGTGGTGTGATGGTGCCTACAGAGCTAAACAGTAACATTACTGGATCCTGAATAATGTTAGGAATGTCTTTTGGTGGTAGAATGATTTTATGTTGAAGTAAACTTAAGATAAAAAGAGTACATCATCTTTAAAGAGCCGGTGTGGTATTTAGATTAGAGTGTCAGACTGGGATCTGGGAGATCCTGGTTCACATTGCTGCTCTTCCTTGGAAGTTTGCTGGGTGACATTTGGCCAATCACACACTTTCAGCCTCATCTACCTTACAGAGTTGTTATGAGAAATAACAAAATGGAGGAAAGGAGAATGATGTAAACTGCTTCAGGGCCCCTGGGGAAATGACAGGGTATAAATAAAGTAAGGAAAACAAGCAAGCAAGCAAATAAACAAATAAAATAAACATAACCCAATGATTATTCACAGTTTGATCAGAGATGCTGAAGGAAACACATAAGAACATAAGAGAAGCCAATGTTGGATCAGGCCAATGGCCCATCCAGTCCAACACTCTGTCCCACAGAGGCCAAAAATACCAGGTGCCATCAGAAGTTCCACCAGGGGGGCAAGGACACTAGAAGCCCTCCCACTGTTGCCCCCGCCCCCCAAGCACCAAGAATACAGAGCATCCCCTGCCCTAGACCAAGAGCTCCTGTCTATACCTTGTGGCTAATAGCCACTGATGGACCTCAGCTCCATATGTTTATCTAATTCTTCCTTGAATCTGTCCATTCTTGTAGCTGCTGCCACCTCCTGTGGCAGTGAATTCCATGTGTTAATCACTCTTTGGGTGAAGAAGTACTTCCTTTTATCTGTTCTAACCCTACTGCTCAGCAATTTCCTTGAGTGCCCACAAGTTCTTGTACTGTGAGAAAGAAAAATACTTCTTTCCCTACCTGCTCTATCCCATGCATAATCTTGTAAACCTCGATCATGTCACCCCTCAGTCGTCATTTCTCCAAGCTAAAAAGCCCCAAGTGCTTTAACCTTTCTTCATAGGGAAAGTGTTCCAACCCTTTTATCATTTTAGTTGCATAATCAGATATTTTGAAGGAAGCACGTCTGATCAGAGCTACTGAAGGAAGCATATGGTTTTAAGGCTATACTACATGACCATTTGTCTTCAATGTAGACATGTGCTACCATGGTTATTTTTAAATATTTATTTGATTTAGATACCATCCTCCCCATGAGTGGGCTCAGGGCGGTTTACATCAATACCATTAAACAATAATTTATTAGACATTGTGATGAATGTGTTGCTGTTGCTGCTATATCCTGATAATATTCCATTCAACCAGAAGCAGTATTTCTTACCTTTTTTACCTTTTAAAGGGGGCCTGGTCATTTTATATTGGCACATTAGTATGTGGGTTGCCTGGATGTCTACAGCCCCAAATCCATTCCCAGGCTCTATTTGGTATATCCTAATGACAAAAAACTTTAATCATTAAAAATGAAAAGATATATTGATAGTTGTATTAATCCTTTAAATCAATCCTCCCACAATGCTATTCATCTTAAGATATTAGCATTCTGTATTTGTAATAGCCGTTTTGAGCCGGTTCGCTGGCAAGGCGGGATATAAATATAATAAATAAATAAATAAAGTAATAAAGTAATGTCATCCAAACAGATGCCTAGGCCCATTTATGAAGACCTCTGGCACAGTGAGATACTAGCAAAAACACCATACCCTATCATGTGGAAGTGCTCAGAATATGAAAAATGAGGTGGGGGTGAGCTCTGCTCAAGAATGTTTTACCACCATTTTGCATCTGCTCCTAGCCATATACCCAGGGATATCCTTGAGCCACACTAGACCCCAAGTCTCCAGAACATGCTGAGAATCTACTGTGAAATCCACCCCCCAAAAAAACCCTTAATCTGTCCAGCTTCTTGATAGTTTCTCCAGTTTTGAAAACTGCCATGTATGCCTTACTATCATTGTGCCACTGAATGCTCTAATTCAATTAACAAAGCAAAGCTCTACCAGCTGACTTGTTGTTGCCTCCATATACGGAAGAAATAATCAGACAACATAATTGGGATTTTATGGCCACTTTATTTCTTTATTTACAAAGCAAGGCAGAGGGCTAACCTGAAATGGCATGGTCAAGGCCTGAGGCTGACAACTCCACCCTTACCATATTACAAGCAATGCATCTAAACCCCCGGGGTGTAGCCCGCTGTTAGCAGCTGGCAATTGGGCGGCCCAGCCTTGGGGCATGCCATGATGATCCCTCACACCCCCCCCCCACCAGGTCTGTGTTGAGTATCCATCGCCAGCACTCCCAAAGGGCAGCCTGCTCATCTCATCCCTGGCCGCAAGGCAGCAGTTATGATCCAAACAGACGCCCTCACCCTACCAGCTCACCGAGCTGTCGCCATTATTTACAAAATTCCACCATTGCAAGGGTCAAGCCTCAGCTCAGGGACCTGTGCCCACCAACACCTAGAATTGCTAATAGCCCTTGCCTTAGGTCCCGAAGGAAGATGTCATTTCCGAGCTCTGACAGGTGCACGCCGTCGCACCTGTACAGATCCACTGCCTCAGACTGAATCATTGGATGAGGTATAAAGTGGCCACCCCCAATCATCAAGTTGTTCCTAATTTCCCTATTGGCCCGGCGCTGGGCCCTCTCTATATGCCCAGGGTTAAAAGCACCTGCCACTCCCTGCAAGGCACCATGGCTGACCAAGCAATGACTGTATCTGGCCAGCAGTGCCATATATACATAAATCCTCCCCAGCCTGCAAAATCAAAGCCTTCCCCTTTAAAATGCCCAGGTTGTTCCCACCCAAGTGAATTAAAACTATGGCAGGTGGAGCAGAGGCTGGGGGGTGGGACAGCAGGTGAAGAAGGCCCGCCCAGCGCAAGCCTCGGTGCACCCTCCACTCCACAGTAGCCCATTCACTCAGGCCCACCTGCGATCCGATAGCTGATCTGTTAGCCCAGTGAGCCACCCAGAAAATAAAACTGTGCCCGCAGATGAGAATGTGCCTCCTCCTACCACCGGACACAGCACCGGACACAGCACCTGAAAAGAGAGGACAGTCAGACACCAGGACCCTGGAAGAGTGTCACATGGCCAGGGAACGCACGTAGCCCTTATAGGTGACAGACTTCCAGTGTCCAGCCCACTGCACATCCTTAGCCGAGTATCCCATAGCCGTTGCCGTGGAGGCAGCTCTGATACAAAAGGAGTGGGTCCCAAACTTCACCCCAGACAGACCCAATTTGTCCAAGGCCTGGGATGTCACAGCCCAAAACTGATGTCTAGTCAGCGGGCTACCCTTTTTGTGCCTAAAAAGGAAGCCGGCCTCCAAGCCCCGCAGTGTCAAATACCGCAACAGGGCCGAGACTGGGCAGAGCTCCTTGTCCTGACTGACCCCTAGAATAAGCATGGCACCTTTGTGCATCTGATCCGTCTTAGAGCTCATAATCCTGACTTGCATGCTGTTGCCGCACATTTGAATATCTCACACCTGCAAAGCCCTGCCAGACCAATCAGCCTTGGAGCATGCCACCAACTCACTCACCCTGAGGGCACCAAAGAAAGCCAGCAGGGAGGCTGCGTGAAACAGGCAGACCTCAAAGTCAGATGTGTAGACAGCACCCCAGGTGGCCCACAAACCCTTCAGAACCACCAGAGATATGGGCTGCCTGGCATCTTTCACCGCAGAACCTTCCTGAGCCCAACCCTCGAGCATCTTCCTCAGTCTGAAGTCACCCATGACCTCAGTAAAGCTGAAGGCTTTGCTCGCAAAGGCCAGCACTGAAAGCTTGCCCCGTATTGAATGAACAGCTAAACCAGCCTCCTTCTGTGATACACAATAGTGCATCAGCTGCTCAACAGGAATGGGCCAGACTTTGGGATAATGCTCCATAGCCCGGAATGCCTTGAACTGGTGAACTGCCCGCTCATACCCTTTCTTGGTGCTAGGCGCGATTGCGAGGCCCACAGCCCTGCATGCCTCAGCCCTCCAACCTGCCATAGCTCCAGGGGCATTCACACCGGGTGAAGGTCTGCTTCCGGTGCGAGCTGATGAAACTGTGCCATCTGTTGGCGAGAGAGAATGTCAGCCACTCCATTATCCAAACCTGGCACATGCCTGGCAAGAAACAGCAGGTTTAGTCACAGGCAGCACAAGGTAAAAGCCCACACTAGTCTCATGACCCTCGGGGACCAAGATGTGAGGGAATTGATCACGTGTACCACTGCTAGGTTGTCACACCAAAAATGCACTGTGTGATCTCTCAATTCACCCCACAGCCAAACTGCCACCAATACGGGAAAGAACTCCAAGAAGGTGAGATCCCTGATTAGACCTGCTGACACCCAGTCCCCTGGCCAGCCCGCAGCGCACCAGTGGCTGTGGAAGTAAACACCAAAACCATGTGATCCAGCAACATCAGAATGTACCTGGAGCTTGGCCTCCAGCCACAGGCCCTCCCGCCAAAAGGAAACTCCATTAAAGGAACTTAGGAACTCCTGCCAGATGACAAGGTCAGCATGCATTTCCACGTCAATCCGCACCCTATGGTGCGGGTGTTGTAGCCCAGCCATCGCATTGCACAGCCATCGTAGAAAAGCCTGCCTGGGCGCCACAACCTTGCATGCAAAATTGAGGTGACCTACGACTTGTTGCAGCTCCCACAGGGTTGCCTTCCATTTCATGAGAAATGTGCAAAGGAACACCTGCAGGTCCTGAACCTTGCCCACCGGCAATCGCGACATCTGGGCCACTGTGTCCAATTCAACCCCAAGAAAGACCAGCTGCTGAGCTGGACCCTCCATCTTGTCTTGAGCCAAAGGGACCCCCAGCTCCTTCGCCAGCTCTGTGAATCCCCGCAGCAGCCGGCTGCACCTACCAGACCCCTGAGCACCAACAAAGAGAAAGTTGTCCAGATAGTGGACCCCCTCTCCTAACCCTGTTTTGACTCATGTTACCCACTCAAGAAATGTGCTGAAGCGCTCAAAGGTGGCGCAAGACACAGAACTTCCCTATCCATAAAGAATTGTCCCTCAAATGAGAAACTAACAGCTTGAAATCATCTGGATGCACAGGAAGGAGACAAAATGCCAACTTGATGTCGCACTGTTAGCCGGATTGCTTTAATTTATGTTTAGCAATTGGCAAAATACACGGGTTCTTGCCAAATATACCAGGGTCCCACCCCTCCCGGGAGTTCTCAAGGAAAGAGGCACGTGAGGCAGATATCCAGTTAAATGTAGTTTACTGGACAATGTTGTTCAAGCACACCAAAAACGTAATCACACACAGAATCGCACAGGCCTAATGAAATAAAGGGAGAAAATAGCACATTCGCATGAACAGGTTATCGTTGGTGGGGAAAAGCACAGTACCTTAGATGCGTTGTCCGATGTCAGGCAGAATTGGATGGGGAGAAAATATAAAGGCTATGGGGACATGAGGCTTGAACCTGCAAGACCATGTGGTTCTCCTGGATCGCGAGCTCCAGAGAGAGAGGATTAAAGATGGAGGCAAGGGTTGGGTACAGAAAGCTGGACTGAAGGGGTAGTAAAGCTGATAGAGGGCGACGGCTCAAGAGGCCGAGTGCCTCTGGGTTTGGACTTTTTTGGGGGGTCTTGGGGCGGGCTTTGCAGACCACATCCCACTAACACACCTCCTAGGCGGTCTGTCCCTCTTGGACCTTTCCATAGGTTAAAGGTGAACAAAGGGAGGAGGTCCAGGGGTTGGGCAGTGTTGCAAGAGTATGATCTCATCCGGAGACAGACACTGAGTCTGGGGTCCGATGACTCACCTGGCCAAGTCCATTGTTAATCAATGACTTTGGCCTGTTGGTTAATGTATGGCACATTAGTTGCTAGGCAGCGTAGTTAGCATAACTATCCAGATGTGTAGGAGAGGGGGCAGGGGTTTGACCAGTGTCCGCTGAAACAGAAAGAAACCTCATGGCAAGAGGAGTCCTTTGTCTCTGGTGAACTATCTAGGGTGTCAGCCTCCTGGCATGGGCTGGAGCTGGCTCCTATTATGAAGAAAGCACATGGCCCTTCCATTTAAGGCAGCCCAAAGTTCAGGTTTATGAATATCACAATTCATAAGAGCACTCAAAGTGCCTTGCTGGCCAACAGCACTTTGCCATCTCTGCCCCAAGACCGCAGTGACGCACAACCCGCACCGCTTGGTCAAATGAGGTGTACCGCACCATGCACAGATGATCTGGGATGGCATCATTTACAGATCCACCCTGGGGATAAGAAAGATGGTGAATCAAACAGAATTCACCCGGAGCTTTCTTAGGCACAAAACCCAGGGGAGAGACCTGCAAATTGGGCATGGGTGGAGCCGGAAAGGGGCCCAGCACCCTACCCTCTTGAACTTCCTTAGTGATTTTGCTAGCCACCACCGCTTCCATGCCCCACACTGAGTTCAAATTGCATGCCATAAATGGTGTTCTAACGCCAGAAAAAGGGATTCTAAAACCTTCCCGAAAACCAGCCTACAAGTACCTAACGTCATGCCTGTTGGTGTAGTGCCGTAGCCAAGCCTGCAGGAGGCCCAGCCTAATTGGACTGGGCCCCTTTTCCCACAGCTGCCGCTGCACTGCCCCTACCTCTAGGTCGCTGCCCATGCCTTGGCTTGCCCTTTGGGCATGCCATGAAGTTGTGAGGCCCCGTGCACAATGGGCACTCATGTCTGTACGTGCACGTTTTATGACTACAGACACCTTGGGAACTGAACTCCCAGCACAGCAAGCGGGGTTGAACCACCTGCCCTATGATCCCACGGGGAGCTGTATTGGGGCTAACTGGCAAGTTCTAAACCATATGCCCACTGTGAGACCAGTCCCCAACAGCAGGCCATGCCTGTACCATCAACTGCAGCCAAAGATGAGGGTGGATCTGGTCCCAAGGCAGGCTGTGGTTCATGGCAGCCCTCATCCTGAACTCCTGATCATATTGGAGCCAGGCAGAGCCTGTGAAACATGTATACATCTTATATACAATGTCCAGGTATTGGAACAAAACTGCGGTTTTCCAACTTTGCGCCCTAGATAACACTCCAGAATATACTATATATCCCGCCAACCAATTGGCCCAGGTCTGGCCAACCTTCTGTTTTTTCAACACCTCCTTATCCGTCATCCAGTTCCTCCTTATCCTCCTTTTCCAGCTCCCTATAGAGAAGGCTAAAGAGATCAACAAAGTCACCCCTACAAACTTCTCTCTCATAGCGGGGAGAAGGTGGTCATCCAGTGGCAATGCAGCATCACTGAAGGGCAAGGCCTTCATGGATACAATTGTGTAAAGGTTGCCCCACAGCTGGGAAACCCCCCATGTCCCCCAGGGAGCAGCCAGCCCAACTGCCACCCCCTGAGGGACGGGACCCCAAGGAGATGGCGTAAGTGGCAATTGTGGACCCCAAGGCCCTACCTAGCCCGAACCCACTGAATCCTGTGCTTTGGGGTGGCAGGCCCCAGGCCCAAGGATGCCCCATACCGGAGGCTTCCTGAGTCACCCCGGACAGCAGACCCCAAAGTCCATCTGCCCACCCCGAGGCCTGCTGCCCCCGGTACCATCCTTACCACTCAGTCCCTGTACTCCAGAGTCAGGAACCACTCCCATGGTCAACCCATTGGCAACCTGGGCCACTGCCACCTTCTCCACCAACACCACAGAAGTCCCATCTGACTCAGTGTGATTGGATGGCTCTGCGAACATGGATGCAATGGAACACAGTTGTGTAAGCACTTCCTCCCTAAACCTCCTTCTCTCAGCCTGCCCCCCAGCACTCTGAGATGACCTGCTAGTCCCCTAAGAAGCAGGAGGCATCTCGGCACACACGATTTGTCACAATGACACCAGCTTAACCAATAAGGCCTGATGCCCACAGACTTTGTCCTCTTCATCCAAGGACTCAAGGGCAAACAATGGCATCTTTAAATCCTGCCTCGCCAGCCTCAGTGCGGGCCCTTTCCCCTTGGACTGGCCCTGCCCCTTCCGAGTTTCCATGACTCCACTATCAGCCCCCCCACTCAGGAAAACCCTGGCCAAGAAGGGAGGTTTTGAAAACCAAGCTGGACTGCAGGTATAAGAAATAAATGGCCCCAGGCACCCTGTGCGGCAAGGGAGGCAGGTTGAACACTGGCCGCCGACATCCTGCTGGCCCCTCATGCTGCCTCCGGCACCAGTGGAAGCAGCATGGCAAGAAGTAACAAAGGAGGGGGGATCCGCTTAGTTATTCAACCCCATCCCACCAGGGCCCCAGATGAACGTCACCGCCTTTGCCGCTGCTCTAACCAATCGTCGATCGCCCACTGGGCCTTGTCCACCAGCTGTTGCCACCGCCTGTCTTAAGGCCCCCAGCCTCACCCAGTGGATGCCTAGGCCGGGAACCAGCAGCCCTTCTCCGTGCCGTGCACCCTGCGGCCTCCATTTGCCTCCTGGTGCTGCACCCAGCTTGCGCAGCCTCCGGAGCTGCCGAGCAACATCACCGCCCTGGAGTGACCAGCCACGCCTCCCTGCATCCCCAGGTGCCACCCTCAGGCCCACACTGCTACCAGAGCACTTCCCCACATGGTCAGGTCCAGTCATGCATGCAGCAGAGCCACCGCACAACCCGGCGACCAGGAGGGATGCTGGCGCTGCCTCCGGTGCGCTGTGTACTCTCCCGCGATGGCCCAAGCACAGCCTCGTAGGCCGATCGCTGTGCCACACCGCCCCACTTGCTGCAGCTCCGAGGAAGCCCCAGCCTCCAATGCCACCACCTCAGGGGAGTCTCAGCAGCAGCCACCTCAAGACTGCCGCCGTGCCACCATCCATTGGGCCTGGGTCTGCGCTCAGCAACAGCAGGCCCCTGTGCTCACTGCCCAACCACGAGGTGGAATAAGGACAAAGGAGGCTGGGGGCCAGCCTTGGAGCAGCTGGCCCTGTCCCTTCCGGTCTCGGCTGCAAGCGCAGCCCCACCTATCCTCTCCTCCTTACATGGAGGCAACCACATCTCCAGGGAGTGAGCCTTCAGCCGCTGCCAGGAAATGCTCTTTGTGTACCACGCTCAGGAAATAGGGTTGCCAGCTCTGGGTTGGAAAATACATGGTGATTTGGGGGGTGGAACCTGAGGAGAGGGGCTGGGGAGGGGAGGGACTTTAATGAGATATGATGCCATCGAGTCCACCTTTCAAAGCAGCCATCTTCTCCAGGTTTACTTTTCTCTGTCGCCTGGAGATCAGTGGTAATAGCAGATCTCCAGCCACCACCTGGAGGCTGGCAACAAATCTGTTCACCAATGTGCACTGGAGTCTGTGGGGCAGTCAACTGCTTTATAACAAAGAAAAAAAGGCTATTGGACATGGAGCAACAATGGACCAATAATTTAGTAATGAAGCCCCCCTCTCTTTTGGGAGCAGAAGAATGACACTTTTAAACACCCCAACTCATTTACATATGTATGGTAAAACATTTGTGCCAAACTCTTCAGCAGTTGAATCTGTTGGTAAGAACTATTTCTTAGTTGCAGGCACCAACCCACAGATCAGTTAGGAATGCCTGAATACACCATTCTTGATCATTTTTAACATTTTTGTGAGCCTTTTACTCCACTTTAGTTTTTGATACTGATGTTTCTGGTTCATTTGTTTCTTTTACTCCATGTATATGCCATTTATATGTAACTGATGCACAAATAACAATGAAAAACACATACAATTACAGGGAACACTTTGAGGAAACAGAAAATGTTATGATAATAAAGACTCACAGTTTCAATTTGCAATCAGAATGGGGATGTTTTATTTGAACCCACAGTCCACTCTGCAGCCCTGTAACAATAACATACCACAGAGTTGATTGGGCACATGCTGGCTTCCCCTGAACTTTTCAAAAAGGCATTGAGGCAAGCAATCTAGACAATCTTGTGTATAAATCATAGACATATACTTGAAACTCTTTGAGGAAGTTTTTTAGTAAAACAGATCTTACCCAATATAGAAATACAAAAGAAAAAAAAAATCCTAGCCTAAGAAGCAAAATAAGAACAATATTTAACAGCTGGGGTGTGTGAGTGAATGAGCGAGTGAGAGAGAGAGAGACTGTTTGACAAAACTGGGAGAATGTAACCAAGATTTATAAATTAAAAGTAGTGTGGAGACTAAACAGCTGACTGGGAATATGAACCTGAATTGCCAGCATTCTAACAACTGTATCACATTGTTCCAAATTATATGAGAAATGTATTTACTGCTTAGTGGGAAATGGTAATCCCATCCATTCTATCTTTTCAAAATGGGGAACAGTTTGATGGAGGGTGGGGCTTGCCTGAGCCTAATGACATGTTTGAGCTTCTCAAGTGGAAGGTACATTGCCTCCACTCCTAGCTGCTGTTATAAAGGGGCAGGCACAGTGTGATGAAATGTCCAGCCTCATTTCCTGTCTACATAGTGTTGTCTTTTCCAACCTCACTACCATCACCAGTTAATCTCAGATATCAGGGTTCATCAACATGAACTTGTGTATTTCTTTGATTCAAATGATATCTTGGAAAATGACATTTCTCTCTTCCAACTGGATCTTTGCAAGGAAGATGCACAATGGCTGGGGGCCTGTAGAATTCAGGGCCTGTAGAATTGTTCAGGGTCCTGTAGAATTAGACCTCTTGGTCCAATTCGCTTGAAATTTGGGTGATTTTTAGTGGACAGGGGCCCTAGTTCCCCTCCAGTTTTGGTGTTATTTGGCTGAAAAACAGCCACTCCAATCCCCCAAATCAAGTACCTCATATGGAGTAATGGCAGAGCTCTGAGATAGGATGGGACAGGGAGGTTTTCTGCAAAGTAAGCCTTCCTCATTTAGTGATATGAGAAAAAAAAATAGACCACAACAAAAAAGCATGGCAAATGCAGAGTTTTCTGCAGAAAGGTAAAAACAATATTCTTGGTGAGTCAGTGCAGGAGTAGAAAAATGAAATGAATGCAGACTGTTTTTTAAAAATAAATAAATAAATAAATTATGGTGGCCCAGTACTATGCCCAAACAGGAATCAGTGGAGGGATATAGAAATTTGAACTTTTTGGTCCAATTTGTTTGAAACATGGCAGGTCTTTAGGTTAGAGGAAGGACTATGTTCTGTGCAAATTTGGTGCCATTATCTTTATAAACAACTGCCCTAGACCCTGGAATTCAGATCCATGTCACTTTTCATGTTCCAAAGGTTCAAGAACATTACTTTCAATAGGTAATGATCCATTGAAAGTAATGGTCCTGAACCTCCAAAATTGGTTTTTATCAGTACAAATCACACTGTCGGTACTAATCACAGACAGTCAGACATCAGGACAAATCAAAGCCTCCAAACCTAGGGAAAGGACTGCAGAGGCAAATTTAAGAGACATAAATAAAGTAAATAAAGGGTTCATGGCAGTTGATAGTGAGGGTGGGCAAAAAGAGGAACACTGTATAACAGGTGACCCTGCCCCCTGAGGTACTGTTGAGCACAGGTGTGACAAAATTGTGCCAGGTTCTCATTGTTCTGCTCTGCTCCCTCCCCAGAGGAAACTATGGCAACCACTTGGGAACATGACAGTCCCCATACCTGATGGTACCTTTGCCTTTCCCCCCTGAGCCATGGAGCCATTGTTCAAAGTAGGCAGACAAGCAGGTTATATGTGTTTTAGAGCACTCCAGTAGAGTTGGCCCCCAGCAGATCAAGGCAGACAGAGTAAAAACAGAGGCACTAAAGAATGATGTCAGCTGGCGGAACCACAGAGTTGGTGGTGGCTATGTTTATGTTGGGGTTTGGTATAGGAATATTAAACAGCATTAAGGATTATATTTTGAAAGGGTTTTTAAAATGTTTGTATATGCTGTAGCAATCTTGAGTATGCTGTTCAGGTGTGTATCCGTAAGCTGCAACCCTACTTTTGATTTATTGACATTCATTACAAAAATTTCATGGTCAGTGCTCTGAGATTAGGACTCAGGGGAAAACATGCAATGGCTGGGCATTGCAAGCTTTTGTGTATAAATTGCTTCGTGTGCTGGTCAAGAACATGTGAAGGCATCATGACACAGAGTAAGGGCTATGTGTTTGTCTACAAAACTATAGTCTTCCCAGAAAAATAACTGCAACTCCTATGAGGCGGTGCAAGAATAGAGAGACAGACATGTATAGTGGTCAGTATCAGCCTGCTATCTGGGAAGTCTAGGTTCAAAGTCCCCAGACTACAAAGGAAATGTGCTGGGTGAACTTGGTCTGGACACACACTCTCATCCTAAACCACCTCACTAGCACCTCACCTCATCTAAATAGTTCACATTGCTTTCCTACTGAGAAAGACTGGGTCATGTGGGCATAAATACAGTGATAAAGGGGAGGCAAACTGAGTTGCACCCAGGAGAGCCATTGCATAATGAGCCCAGCAAAACACATACACAGCATAATGAGCCCAACAAAATACACACACACACTGGAGCAAGGCACACAAAAATAAAACTTTGAATAAAACTTTGTTGGTCTTAAAGGTGCTTTGTATTTCTCCCATTTGATTGAGGCAGCCAAGCAAAGGAGGAGGGGAGGAGCCTCAGCCAATGGAAGGGAAGAAAGACTTGCCTTTGTCTTCTGTGTGATTGAGGGAGCCTGGCCAGAAAGCAAGCTCTGGCTCATTCCCTCCCTTGCCCTGGATGGAGGAGGGGGAGGAGCCTCAACCAAAGCAGAGAATAGAGGCTTGCCTATCTATCTCTCTTGTGTGATTGAGAGAGTCTGGCACCTCCAGTCTCACTGGTCTCTATGCCTACCCACCAGGAGTGGTTCGATCCAGGTTTTTTAATAGACAGTTTTTGTAGCTGGAGAGAGAAAGGCATGTTTAGCCTCACTTTCTGGCTTTGTTCAGATGGTATCAATAAGAAGGAGAAAGCAGAACAGCTCAGTGGTCAGAGGATTCCTTGGCTAACATATTATCAGTTGTACTCCTTTATAAACGACTTGAGGTCTGAAAATAACTTTATTAGGCCCTTAATTTCTTTCAAAACTTTAAGAAGCAGGAATTTCCTTTATCTACTTCTTTTATCTATCTTGATTTATTTTATCTATAAAATCTTGATCTTGAATTTAAGTAAAGCCTTGCTAACTTATCAATTTAAGAAGAACTCCCTCCTTCTTTGAGTTCTTAATGAGGCAAAATGGAAATGGATATGGACTTTGCTGGCGAATACCTCCCCAACAGCTAATATCCGAGTGCATTTCTTTGTTGTTGTCACACTGATACATTATCCTATGTAAATCACATTTAATAGCAAAGACATATGACCCTTACCGTTGGAAGAAATGTGGCAACATAGATACAGCATATCACTTATGGTGGGAATGTCCAATTACACAAAATTTTGGAAACAAGTTCATTCACAAATCTGTGACATAATGTCTATAGAACTCCCTTACTCTCCCAACTTCTTGCTACCTGATCATTGGGTGGATGTATGTCTCCAACACACAGTCAAAGTATTGATAACTAATTTATTAGTGACTGCTAGATTAACTATAGCTAGTGCCTGGATCTGACTAACTCTCCCTTCTTTAAACTTATCGTATGCTAAATTATGGGATCAATTTTTAATGAATAGAATAATGGACAATCCATTCTTTTTTTAGAGTTCCTGGTATCATGACTCAGGTAGATAATTTGGAGCTTTGGTCACCAGTTTTGATTCTCCTCTTTAATTAAGGAGTCATGTCCATAGATGATCAACAGTTTAGCTGGTTAAGGTTTTAAGAAATGGAATCTCATGCTATTGGACTTATTTGATAGATGGTTTTGGATGTATGTTTTCTATTGTTTGATTCTAGAAATTTTTGTAACTTTTCTCCTGTTCATGTAGCTGCTATAGTATTTGTTTAATAAACTGTGACTTGTTTGTTAAAAAAAAAACCCTGTGATGCAGCAATAACAGAACTGGAGAAGGAAGCAGGAGAGAACCAGGTGCTCAAGGACTGGATAGGTGCCCTGTGGGACCAGATCCAGCCCACAGTCTGCATGTTTGACACCCCTGTTTTTGGAGTATTTTGGAGAATCTGAGGAACTTCCCACCTAGCAAAACTAGGGAAATCTTGTTACCAACAATTACTGCTATTGTGAACAGTCTGAAACCTTTGTGATTAAGGTAAGGCAGATTGCATTTAGAGACAGGACTTTTCAATTGGTAGCAACTCATTTTGGAATGTCCTCCTCACCTGACACCTACTTTACTGTCCTTTTAAGCACTAGGCCAAAATATCCTTCTTTACCCAAGCTTTTAAAAGAAGTGTTTCAGCTTTTACAGGTGTTGGGGGGGGGGTGTCTTCTAGTCTGTCTGTCTGTCTATCTATCTAGTTACTTAGTTGCCTTACTTAGTGCTATTCTTCTGTTGTTCAATTATTGCCCCCATAAATTTTGCCACAGAGTAATAAAATCATTTATATCTGATAGTAACCATCAGGGCTATTTTTGGCCAGGAACGCACAGGAATGGAGTTCCAGCTGGCTCCTGAGTTGGCCACACCCAGCAGGAACTCATTAGCATAATAGGCCACACCCAACAGCAGAAACTCATTAGGACTGGCTACATTAGGGGTATGTGGCCTAACATGCAAATTAATTCCTGCTACACAGAAAGCCCTGGGTTTTGACAACAAACAAGGTAAACAGAATAAGAAGCAAAAGGTTTAATTTTCCCTAGAATTCATCTGTTTTTGATAATTGGTTAGCAGTGTGGGTGAGGGGCGCAAGTAGTTAGCCTTGCCTAGGGCACAAAAAAGCCTGGCACTGGCTCTGCTTGTCAGCTGCCTGAAGCTGAGTGAGTAGGCATACTAATTGTATAAAAACAAATTGTGTACCTCCTGCATTTTATGGGCCTTTGACTCTGCTGTTTACTACTACTTAAGGTTTTTTGTAACATTGTATATATTTGTCTGCCTAAATGAGGACCTGCTGCTTGTATCTGACAAAGTATACTTTAGTGCATAAATGTTTTTTTTTAAGTTTTAAATGGTGAGCACCTTTCAGTCTTTGTTTGAAAAAAAAATTACAGAGAGGAAGATAGACATGGCACAAAGTTGATATAAAATGTGATAACAGAAACTACAAAAACATTTTCCTGGTAAGGACTTGTTCTTGCATCTATCAAAGATGATGGGAAATGTCAGATTCTTCCAGGAAGCTCAGTTGTTATTTGCCCTCTGTAATAATGTTTCATCTTTGGGGAAACCTTGATGTGTCTTTTTAGGAAGCCTAACCAGATAAATCAGGGAGTGATTTATTTTGCCATTTGTGCTGCAGTTAAATGCAAGCCTGTGTTTCAATTTCAAACACATTCCAAACTTAAATAACCACTGCTTTCAGATTGCACAAAATGCTTTTTATCTTCCCTGGTACACAAGGACCCTTTGAATCATTTCTTGCATCCAGCTGATAGCTGCTAAACATGCAGCTGGTGAATCCCTTGCTAGGGTTGTTGGTGTTTCCTACTTCTTTTGTGTTTGGTTTCTTGGGTTGTTTTTTTTCTTTTTGACATATTGTCAGGGGCTCATGCCAGACAGTTCTTTCTTGTAACCATGGTGCATTTATATATCATTGCCTTATTTCAAGATGTTACATAAAAAATTCTATTCCCTAAAACACTGAGTTTTTTTAAAAAAAGGTTTATAACATCTGTCATCTGCAACTGGATAATTTATGGCATGCCTGTCTCTTATATCATTTGTCTTAGAAGAACTACTTATTTTCTTCTGATTTAGCTTTGTTATATTTGGCATTTATCTTTCACTGTCTCTACAGCTGAATTTTATGTGTGTGTGTGTATAGTCTTCCTGCCTCTGCTGCTGCATTTTCAGCATCCTTACCTTAAGGCTCTGCTCTTTCACCTACAGTCTTACTAAACTGTGGCACAAATCAGTAGCTGTGATAGCAAGATATCTATCAATTGCTCACCTATCTCCTGAAATGAAGATGTCTCACAGTGAACTTTGGTATTAGATTAAACTGGATTTATTAACCAATAGCTAAACTGTATATTTATTAGCATTCCCCCACACACATACACACTCAGTTTAGAGTGGTATACTCTATCTTTTGCTATTGCAGTTGATGATAATTGTGGGAATTAATGTTTTACCCCCAGAAAACATTGCTGCTTGAGCTCTAGGAAAATATGCATAATCAGTGTGTTAGCTGAAAGCTGCAATAGCTAAAAGTAACTGAGAATTCATTGCACCATAAACATATATGATTATTCTGGGTTATTACTTTCATCTCTGCCACTGCTGAGTATTCCACGCCATGGGAAAAGGGACTTTTGAAAAAGGCAGAAAACTGCTTATCCTTTTGAAAGCAGTTCATTGTCATATAACTGATAATCATATTTTTTTTCAACCTTTCATTTTACAGAGAAGAAACTTGTAACTTGCAAAACTTGTCTTTTCTATGCACTTCCTTTTTTTGGCCTGATGTTAAGTCTGCCCATATAGCATTTTATCAGCCTTGCTAAAATACAGATAACCCCTTTCCATTTGCATGTTATGTTCCCTTGAGAAGCTCAGCACTTTTCTTCTTTGTACAGCAGACTTTGCCTTTTCCAACATTTTGTATCCTGGTGGTCTGGAGAGAAAGTCAGAAACAACCAGTCAGGACCTTCGGAACACTTGGAGGGAGGAGGGAGGGAGGAACAGAGGAGGTATCTGGATATCTTCTGGAATTACAACTGGTCTACAGAATAGAAAGATCAGTTCCCCTGGAGAAATGGCTGCTCTGGAGGGGGGCTCTATAGCATTAGACCCTGCCGAGGTCCCCCCCAGGCTCTGTCCCCTCAAATCTCCAGGAACTGCCCAACTTAGAGTTAGCAACCCTATTGAGCACTGAAAGTTTATAGATATGCTCAGGGGTCCCCATCCTTGTTGAAGCTGCAGTCACCATTAGAAAACGAACACAGTGTGGTCTGCACAGCCACAAAATGACTGTCACAAAATAGCTGCCACATGAGGCAGAACAAGCCACATAATGGTTGCCACAGCTTACCTTCAGCCATGTGGTATAGATCTTTGTGCTGTGGCGGCAGCTGCTGCCAAAGCCCTTTTTTAAAAAATCTGCACAGTCAATCAAATTTCCAATAGCCAGTCAGAATACTTTCTGGACAAAAGCCCCACCTGTCCACACCCACTCTTGAAAAACACTTGGCGAGTGCCAGGAAAGGTCCCAGCAGGTGTCATGGAATTCACAGACAACATGTTGGGGATTCCTGGGCATGCTGCAAACGTTGACGTATACATAATAACCAGGCAAACTTGCCTTGCTCAATACTTCAGTTACATGTGGTATAAGTTCCTGATTGGATCACCTTGATGTTCCCCACTGAAGTACATTTGCAATACAATACCATGTTGAGCAGCTCTGTATCAGTAGAGTAGTTACATTTGCTACAGGGCCAGGTCTCTGCAGCTTGAGGCTGCTTTTGCTAGACTGAACACTAAATGATTTCAATTACCAGAAAGTCATGAATCCCTCGGGATTATGGTCTAGTCACTAAATTATTGACTTTTGTAAAGCATGAATCACTTGCCATTAATCACTTGAACCTTCACTGTCAGATGCATTCTTTAAATAACTTGAGTCAAATCTATTGCATCTCCTGCTTTTTGCACCTCAATAGTCGCTTTTATTTGAGAACTGACTGCAAAAACTGCTTGCAAGATTAGTTGGGTTCATGAGGGTACACAGAAAACATACAGAGACATAAAGGTAATAACTCTCAGCACAAAAATCCCATCTCACTAGGTGCAGAGCTGATGGTTGTGGCAGCACACAGGTTGCTCAGATAATGCCATGTAATCATCCAAGAAAGCACTCTAAGGCTGCGGTCAGATGTGCCAGTTGAAACAGAGGGGGCTATTTCCTCTGGAGGAATTTGATGCACAGTTGCAAGATCACACAGCCCTTTGAAGCTGCAGGCTTAGCCCATCATTGTGTAATCAGACACAACTGTGGGTGAGTCGGGTTTTTTGCCATTTGTTTCCCTTGCACATAAGTGAGGAATCACACCTCTGCACTGAGGACCCCCTATGGAGTATGCGATGATGCACATACTGTGAAGGGGAGGGAAAAACACGGTACGGAGTCGGGGTGGCTTGACAGTATGAGAGCGTGCTTGAGCAATGAGACAAGGGAATGTCTGTCCATGGCCCACCTTATGAGGATAACACCAGATTTTCCCCAGTGTCTTTTAACTCTGCTTCTGTGGCAGAGCAGCATGGGTTACCAATGACTGCAGGATTCTTCCTAGATGTTGCTGTCTGATTGCTCCCTTAAAATCCATCAGGCATTTGCACCTATGTTGGATCTAAAGGAGTGTGTGATAGCAGCCTAATTATACTAATCAGATGCATCTAAATTCACTTGAAGATCTACCACTGTGCTGGGAACCACGTTTCAGAGTTTGCCTAGATTTTCAGGCCTTGCATTATCAGAGATGCAGAGAGAACCCATGTTTAATATCATCTGTTTCCCTCTCCATTCTCCTTTGGAAGCATGTCAAGCCTTGACATGTCACTGTATACAAATACTTAAAGGCCTTCCCTGTAGTCAGTATTGGACTTATTCTTGAAGGAATACTGACATATGGCATAAATGTACACACCCTGACAGGAGTCTCCTTTGGCAACAAGAAGTATCCAAGTAGTTTACTGAACACTTAGCTCCCTGCCCATGACAGGTGAGCAGAATGCAAGCCCCAACCCTCGTCAAGCGCAGCGATGGCGAGGGGGGGCAGATTTGCCTCCCAGAGGCAAGAGGGGAAAAGGAAGGGGTGGAGCCAGCTAGTTATAAGCTGGCTCCTCCCCTAAGCTCGGCCTCTTGTTGGCGTGCTTGGAGGAAAAAGCACGCGCTTTCGCCCGCTGCTGCAGAGGCCCGGGCAGCACGCGGTGAAGGGGCTGAGAAACGGGAGGCGAGGCGAATAGGGAGGCAGCGGCGACTCGGCGGCGGCTGGGTGGCCGATGGAAGCGGACTTTGGCGGCCGAGAGTGCTCGGCCACGTGGTTTGTCAGGGGAGGGGAGGCGGAGGGGGGCGTCAAGAGCCGAGGGTGGCGGGGGTGGGGAGGCCGGCCTCCCTGCCCAGGGCAGTTAAGGGAGCGGTGGCTGAACGGCGGTCGATCGGGGCCCAGGGAAAGGGGGCTGGGAGAGGGCATCTGGCTGCGTGCCGCTCTGCTCAGGAGAGGGGGAAAACGGGAGTGGCGACATAGCACGCAGCTGCAGCCGCGTGCAGCGGCTAGCCCGCAGGCGGCAGTCCCACTTTCACCGGGGGCTCAGGGAGGGGGAGACGGGAGGGGGCAGGCAAGTGAGCAGCTGTGTGTTGGACGAGGCCCCGGAGGGGGTTGGGAGCCGTGGCGCAGCCTCAACAGCAGAGTCAGGGGGAGAAGGCGCGCACCACGTGGCTCGGGGGAGGGGGTGGAAAACCCGACGGGCCGTTGCACGGAGGATTAGGCAGCAACTCGGGTGACTGAGCAGCTACGGGACTGCGGCCGTCAACCCAGCGATTTTTGTTTTTATTCTTTGGGACCAGGCAAAGGTGGGGGGAGAGTGGAGGGGGGGACACAGCTCAGCAGGGCTGCCGAGGGCTCAGGCTAAGGTGGCGGGGAGGGAGGGAACGGGCCAACAGGGCAGCCTAGTTGATTTCTGGGGGGGGGGCGAATTGAAGGTGGGGACAAAAGGAGGGAAATTGGGTACGTACTGCGATCGGGGGGGAGACGGCTTCAAGGGGGGATTGGCTAAAGCCTCGTGCACACTGAGTCAGCCCATTGGTCCTCCGAACAGCGGATATGGGCTCGCAGAAGAAAAAAGGGGAGGTTCCCAAGCGGCCTAGATGGCCTGCAGGGGGGGAAACCCGCCTCCTCTTAAGAAGCCGGGGGGACCGCGCAAGCCAGAAAAACCACAGCCCCCACCCGATCCTCCCAGGCAGCCAGTTACCCCAGGGGTTCCTACCCCTAATGGGGATGAAGCAACGGTTCCCATCCCCCCGGTGTTGCCTACTCCTAATGGGGGCGAAGGGCCAGCGCCCAGTCGCCCAATAGGGCCTGCGCAGGGTAGGGGCATTTTGACTTCAGCCCCGACCTTCCCAATGTTATAGGGGCAAACTGGGGGCATGCCATATATGTATCAGGCCCCCATCGCTTATATGCCACACGGGCAATTTCCCCCACCTGTATTGGGTGTTCACGCTGCTACCAATCCCATGGCGGCCCCGTTGCAAGGGGGCGTCACTAATATGGCACCGGCGAACTATGGCTTTGATGACAGAGTAACCAGGGCCATTTTGGAAAGGTTGTTGGCTATTGAGCAGCGTATCGGGGGCCTTCCAGTGCCTCCACAGGAGACCGATACAGCTCCCACTCTACCCGGTGTCATTTCTCAATCTCAGGTGTTGTCTAGGCTCTCGGCAATAGATGGCGGGATGACTGCTACGATGGGACAGGCAGCGAGCGGTGCACCTGCATGCGACCGAATGGCGACTGGTGCGACGGTGGCGGGAGACAATAGGGGCCAGCGGATTCCGGAAGGGCCAGGCCTGCTGGCACCACGTGGTACACAGGATGGGGGGCTGCAGGTCCCAGCAGGTACGTTGGCAGCCACACAGTCATCCACATGTACACCTTCACAGGCCGCCTCTCAGGCCACGGGTATCCAAAGGCCGTGGGGCACGGAGGCGTCCCCAGGTAATGCTGAGGGCTTGGCCACTTCCACACTTTCGCTGGGGCAGCAGGGTGGGAGTGAGACCGTCACTACCCAGGTTACTGGCAGGCCCTCACTGCCTATGGCCACACCAATACCAGGGCAGGAAGGGACATCAGCCCAGCATGTCGAGGGGGGCTTAGGGTCCAAAACTTATGAGATGGTCCCTGCAAAGGAGTTGCCGGAGGGGGACGTGGCAATGACATTAGGAGACCACCTCACCACGGCAACATGCGAAAAGATCCTTCGGGGTGAATTTGTGGATGTCTTCTCGCTCTTGTATCGAGAGTTGGATAAGAGGGACAAGGAGGATCTGGACGATAGGAAGAAGGAGCAAATAAGAAAGAGGACAGTAGATAGGATATATGCAAATTGGTACCCGGGTTTTTTGATTTACGCCGGGGTTATCATCTGGGCACACCCTGAGCGGGCACTGCCACTGCTGCAATACATGGATATAGTTTATAAGGCTTATTCAGATTTTACTGGGTCGGCTTGGTTAGAATATGACCGGCGCTTCCGCATGAAGGCAGCAATGTACCCATCTCTCCGTTGGGATGAGATTTACCCGCATCTCTGGATGCAGATTATATCTTCGGCTAGGCCGGTTGCGGGTGAACATACAGACAGTGGCCACGTGGCGAAGCGGGCATCCTATGGCCATGCAACAGGGCAAAACAACACAACTACTTCCCGGCCTCTGGCCGGGCAGTATAATCAAAAACGCCCACTGTGTTGGGAATTCTCCGGCCAAGGGTCGTGTAATAGGAAGACATGCAGCTTCAGGCATGAGTGTCCGGTTTGCGCCAGCCCCCATTCCTTTCCGGCCTGCTTGGAGGCAAGGGGACGGGGGGGGGGCAGGAGACAGGGCGGCAGAGGCGGTCAAGCCACACCTGGCAAAGGGACCCAGTCCAATTAAGGTTGCGGTTTTAGAACACCGGCTGCGCCTATACCCCAAACGCGGGGATGGGCAATATTTGTTGAAAGGCTTTAGCGAAGGTTTTAGAATTCCATTCGTGGGCGACTGACAGGCATTCTTTGCTCCCAACCTGCCATCGGTACACGGCCTGGAGCATGTCGTGAGGAAAAAAAAATTAATAAGGAATGCACAGAGGGCAGAGTGCTGGGCCCCCCTTTTCATGAGCCCCCCGGTGCCGAACCTGCGGGTGTCGCCATTGGGTGTGGTTCCGGAAAAAAAAAGGCGCCGGATGAATATCGCCTTATTTACCATCTATCCTACCCCAAGGGTAGCTCAGTGAAGGATGGGATACCAGGGGAGCTGTGCTCAGTTAGGTATACATCTTTCGATGAGGCAGTGTGCATGGTCAAGAGATGTGGGCGGGGGGCGGAGATGGCCAAGTGTGATATCAAGTCAGCATTCCGCCTACTCCCAGTGCACCCGGAGGACTTTGTCCTCCTGGGATTTTCTTTTGAGGGACAATACTACTTGGATAGGGCCCTACCCTTGGGTTGCTCAGTATCTTGTGCAGCATTCGAACGGTTTAGCACCTTCCTGGAATGGGCGCTGCGGGCGCACACAGGCCTCCAATCCACTGCCCACTATCTGGACGATTTTCTGTTTACTGGGACGTCAGGGTCAGGGGACTGTCTGCGGCTACTGTCAGGCTTAGAGGGATTGGCGAATGAGCTGGGGGTCCCCCTGGCGGCGGAAAAGACTGAAGGGCCTAGCGTAGTTGTGAATTTCTTGGGCATCGAGTTAGACACAGTGCGACAGGTTGCCCGGCTGCCTCGGGATGAGGTGGAAAGCTTGCTGGGGTTTACTGAAGCAGCTGGAAGGGAAGTCCAAGGTTGCGCTCCGTGAATTACAGTGGTTGATTGGGCACCTCAGTTTTGCGGGCCGGGTCGTGGCACCAGGGCGCGCTTTTCTGCTGGTGTCCGATTCGACGGTGGTTGTGAGGCTCCCCAATCACTGGGCACGCATTACACAGGGTATGAGGGAGGACCTGGCGGTCTGGAAAAAATTCTTGGCTACCTACAACGGGATTTCCTTCGGGAGGGACGAATTGCGGCTGGAGGCCGAGTTGCAGGTCACCTCGGATGCTGCAGGCTCTTCTGGCTTCGGCGTTTACTTAGGAGGCAGTGGTGCGCAGGGGAGTGGCCGGCTAGGTGGATCTCGGCGGGTTGGACGTGGGACTTGACCTTTCTGGAGTTCTTCCCCATTGTAGCGGCAGTCCATGTCTGGGCGGGGGCACTATCTAACCGCACGGTGCATTTTTGGTGCGATAATATGGCTGCCGTTCAAGTCATCAACTCCCCAACATCTAAATAGACTCGGGTGATGGCCCTGGTGCGGGCATTTACCTTACAATGCCTCCAATTTAATATATTGTTCAAGGCCAGGCATGTCCCGGGTGTTAGTAATGGAATCGCAGACGCTCTATCTCGAATACAGATGGAGAAATTCCGCCAGTTGGCCCCAGACGCGGATCTGCTCCCAGTAAAGATGCCCGAGTGCCTATGGGAAATTGGAGGGCTGAAGCGGACAGGGCAATGGGATTAGCTGGCCCCTAGCACTTGTCGTTCCTATATGAGAGCGGGGCGAGAATTTGTGGCATTTAGGAGACAGGTTGGTCTCCAGCATCGCTGGCCTATCCCTGGGTGCGTTCACACTGGCAGCTTTAAGCCGGCTGCAGCCAGCTCAAATCTGCCATGTCTACACCTCAGCATCTGTCTCCCGTCCCCAAGCGTCGCTTACCGGCTCAAGAAGCATTGAGAAGTGTCTGAAATCTGAGACCAGCTCCCTTGCTGGTCTCAGCTGTCCTCTTCCGGCCCCTGTCGCTTTCTTCTGCTGTGTAAACAGGGAGCCGTCCCTGATCGACTCCTGAGCAACCTCCCCCCTCCCCCGCGGAAGCCTCTGGCTTCCGCTTTGCGTCCGCCTTTTTTTTTTTAAGTTTAGCGATGAGCACATGAGCGCCCATACAAATCTACATTTTAAAGACAGATGTGGAAATGGAGGCTAGTTCTACTGTGCACATGCTTTTGTGGTCACGATTAGGCTATTTTTGGGTCGCCAAGTCTCAGCGTTTTCAAGTTTTCAAAGGGGTGGCTAGATTACAAGTTTATAAAAGTAACGAAGGGAGCATGCGCGAAAAATCACACTCATGGCCGCCTGTATGAGTGCATGAGCGCATGAAAAAGCGGTGAAAAAAATAAAAAAAAAGAATAAGAAACCGCTCCCCCCTCCCCACATTAGTGTGAACGTGCAGGAGACGCTTGCAGGCGGCGCGAGGAGAGGGTAGTGTGATCGCGATTTTGCAGAAGCGGCTGTTTGCAGCCGGCTCTAGCTGGCTACAGCACTCCAGTGTGAACACAGCCCCTGTGTTTGATTTCCGGCAGTTTTGTGTGTGTCTGAAAGGTAAGGGGCTGTCAGTACGTTCCGTTCGGTTAGAATAATGCTAGTAGGGTGGGCCAGGGAAGAAGGCACACCTACTGACAACCGGGCCCAGGTGAATCCAGCGATTTTGAAAGGTCTAAAGCTTCAGTGGGTATCTTTGTGCACAGATGGATATAAGGAAGCCTTGTTTCACGCAGCCACTTTGATTGCTTTCTTTGGGGCTCTGAGGATTAGTGAGCTGGTGGCACACTCACGTAATGACGGGTCTGAGAGGGCACTCTACTTCCGGGACGTGCAGGTGGAGCAAGAGACACTGCATATCACAGTCAGACGGTCAAAGACGGACCAAGGACTCGGGGAACGTTGTGTCCCTGGGCAAGTGCACAGAGAGGGACCTATGCCCACTGGCGGCAATCCAGTCCTATTTGGCACTGAGGGGGGGATCACACGGTTTTCTCTTGGCGTTACGTCTATGAGGGCTGGCGCTGGTTTGGCCATGGGGCTGGGTACATTGGGATTTGCGGCATGCCGCCTACACTGGGAGTTGCTGGCTTGGCGCTGCGTCTTTGGGGGCGGGCGCATAGTCACACAGTTTTAACATGTCTTTGTGATTCGCTGTGTTTCAGGTGGTGCGAATGCGAATGAGCTGTTTGTGCCGTGGTGGATGGACAGCAAGGAAAGGATGTTACCATCTGGCGCATGAGGAGGGAGCCGGGTGCTTGTGTGTGGACACAGCATGGTTTTCCGGGCAGCTTATCGTGCCAGGCGGTCACCAATGGGATCCCAGCGGGGATGTGGCGAGCGTGCAGAGGTCGAGTGGCTGGGCCGGAGAGGCATGCACTGGCCTGCACTGTTACCACTTTTGTTTGGGGAGAGGCATGGGCCTCCCCCGGATGTGTTGGTAATCCACTTGGGTGGAAACGATTTGGGACTCATGAAAGGAGTCGCCCTGGTCTTGCATGTGAAGGCAGACTTGGCAGTGATTGCTGGACGCTGGCCTGGGGTGCTGATGCTGTGGTCAGCAATGCTACCAAGGCAGGTTCGGCAGGGTCTGGAAGACCCGAGGTGCCTGGATAGGGCACGGAGAAAAGCTAACAGGTAGCTGTGTCTGGCCATGGAAGGTGGCCTGGGTATGTTCCTACCACACCCTGGGATCCGTGTGGAAATTCCGGATCTGTACAGGGCTGATGGGGTGCACCTTTTGGACAAGGGCAATGATATTTTCCTATCAGACTTAAGGCGAGGGGTCCTACTGGCACTGGATCGCTTAGTGGGGGCGAAGGCCTAAGCAGAGGCATGGCCTTTGCTGTGGTGAGGTAAAAACGACCAGAAAGTATAAATGGTGAGCACCTAAGCATTGTTATGGTAATTAAACAGGCTTCAGGAACGGCCCTCGAGCTTGGCGGCTCGGGAACGGAAAGGAGGGCCTACTGGAACAACCTGGTTTGGCTATCCTAGCAGGCTTTGGGGGCTCGGGATGGTGGACCGGGGTGTAGCGGCTACAATTGCCGAGCTACTGGTCAAGAGTCCTGGTAAAAGGCTTGGGACCAGGACAGGTGCATCGCCCAGTATGTTAAGAAGGTGGTCGGGAATACAGACACCTATCTGGTACGCAATACCCTGCCCCTCGCCATAATAAAGAATGCATAAATTAAATAATAAAGTGGCCCTTGTTCAAACCCAAACTTTGTTTGCAGTCTCTTTCTTGCTGGTTCAGGGGGCAATGCAAGCCCCAACCCTCGTCAAGCGCAGCGATGGCGAGTGGGGGCAGATTTGCCTCCCAGAGGCAAGAGGGGAAAAGGAAGGGGTGGAGCCAGCTAGTTATAAGCTGGCTCCTCCCCTAAGCTCGGCCTCTTGTTGGCGTGCTTGGCCCACCCTCCCACCCTGTAGTGCAGGTCACACCGGTCGCCTTTGATGGGGCCAGGTAGGAATTTTTTCACCCCTTTCCGATTGGCAATAAGGAAGGGAGTGTTTTCGCCTACCTTGCATTGCACGAGGAGGGGTAATGGATAGAGCTTTGGCATATCGGAACTGTTTTATGGTCACTTACGCATGGGCGAGGTAAAAGCGACCAGAAAGTATAAATGGTGAGCACCTAAGCATTGTTATGGTAATTAAACAGGCTCCAGGAACGGCCCTCGAGCTTGGCGGCTCGGGAACGGAAAGGAGGGCCTACTGGAACAACCTGGTTTGGCTATCCTAGCAGGCTTTGGGGCCTCGGGATGATGGACCGGGGTGTAGCGGCTACAATTGCCGAGCTACTGGTCAAGAGTCCTGGTAAAAGGCTCGGGACCAGGACAGGTGCATCGCCCAGTATGTTAAGAAGGTGGTCGGGAATACAGACACCTATCTGGTACGCAATACCCTGCCCCTCGCCATAATAAAGAATGCATAAATTAAATAATAAAGTGGCCCTTGTTCAAACCCAAACTTTGTTTGCAGTCTCTTTCTTGCTGGTTCGGGGGGCAATGGGAGATGAACTGTTTGGGTGCGTTTGAGCATGACTAATGAGGTGATGGATGGATTAACAATAGCAAAATCTTTGTTTCTGCAGAACAGAAGCTTTAGATGAATACCTTTGCATTCTTTTACAAAAATCAGAGTGCTTAATTTAACCAGTGGATTGTCCAGTTCCTCATCTACCAGTATCACAGCCTTTTGAAGGCTTAAAGAACACTTGCTTTTAACGAAATCCACCAACAGTTTCAATTATGGATAGCTTTGCTATTGTTTTGGTCTAACAACACAACTCCCTACATAAAAAAGGGGAATGCTGATATAATCACCCCCAATACATTTTTAAATACTTCAGAGAAGTGCTCCTTAGGAAGCAGGTATTTTAAAGCAAGTTCAGGATTTGAGAGGCACAAACAAAAATAAATACCATTTCAAAAGATTTGAGCCTCTTCTGTTTCTTGGAAATGTCAGGATATATATATATATATATATATATATATATATATATATATATATATATATATATATATATATATATATATATATATATATATATACATACATACACACACACACATATATATATATACATATATATATGGTTTTATACATATATATATATATATATATATATATATATATATATATATATATATGTATGGTTTTGGAGGAAGGGTGGTTTTGGAGGAAGGGTGAGCGTAATTGGCAGATTTCTGACAAACAGATACCTACCCAGCACACAACGCTTGTAAAATATGTATAACGTCTGCAGCTCTAGAGCAGGTAGTTTTGTGGCATTTCTATATTTACTGGAGGAGAATAATTGCAACAGCTGGTATACTATACAAGCAGGGCTGGCCCATTATTGTTAAATTTTAGACCGCCACCTAGGGTGATGGCTTGACAAGGATGCCATTCTGGCTGGCCTCGTCCCCTCCTCACCCCGCACAGGAAGCCTCTTTTGTCAGCTTCTTGCTCCATCCCCAGCAAGACACTCCCCTCTTTACAACCCTCCAGACAGAAAGAGAAGAAGGTGGGGGGGACAAGCATGGGGAACAGCCTGAGACAACAGGAAAGTGCTGCTCGTCCTCTGCCACCCCCGCAGTCTCTTTGGAGCTCCTTTTGCAGCCTGGCACAGGCTCTCTCCCCCTCACCTTGAGCAGTCTCACCCCCTGCATGCATTTGCAGCTCACCCCTTCGGATCACCCACTGTGGCTCTGGTGCCCACCCCCATCCCGTCCCACCCTGGCCTGAATGGGGGGGGCACACCAGAATGTATCCTCACTCAGTGGGTGGAAAAACCTGGGGCCGTCACTGTATACAAATACATGTTGGATCTAATAGGAATGGGAAAGGTTTCTTTCTCATACCCATGGAAGGCATCTCTTGGCATGAACTGTGAAAAAAAATCAATTTGTTTCTGAGAAGATGAGATCAGTGGAATGTTTAGTTATCTGACTTGATTATCATAGTTCATATAATGAAAAAGATTTCTTATTACAAACTTTCAATATAATTTTATTTAATTTGCCTGACCGGTAATCACTCCTCAGGAGATATCCAGAACAAAGCCAAGGAAATGAATTTTGGTTTTTCACCCCCTTGCCATACAGCTCACCCTAAAGGCTTATTAAATGTGCAGATGATACTAAAAATAAAAATAAGGGAAATAAGGGAATGGTTATTAATTTTGCAGATAATACTAAATTGGGAGGGGTAGTAAATACAGTAGAAGACAGAGTCAGGGCAGATAACAGGATGATCTTGATAAGCTGGAAAACTGGGCTAAAACAAAAAGAATTTCAACAGAGATAAAAGTAAAGTTCTGCATTTAAGTAGGAAAAATCAAATGCATAACTATAGCATGGGGGAGACTTGTCTTGGCAGTAGTATGTGTGAAAGAGATCTAGGGGTCTTAGTAGACCATACACTGAACATGAGTCAGCAGTGTGATGCCACAGCTAAAAAAGCCACTGTGATTTTGGGCTATATCAATAGCAGTATAGTGTCCAGATCATGCAGAGTGATGGTATTACTTTACTCTGCTCTGGTTAGATGTCACCTAGAGTATTGTGTTCAGTTTGGGACACCACAATTTAAAAAAATATATAGACAAGCTGGAATGTGTCCAGAGGAGGGCAACAAAGATAGTGAGGGATCTGGAGACCAAGTCCTGTGAGGAAAGGCTGAAGGAGCTCGTTATGTATAGCCAAGAAAGGAGACAACTGAGTTTTGAATAACCACAGTTGGGAGGGTGTTGGGCTAGGCCTAGCCTAACCTTCCTTACAGGGTTGCTGTGAGGATAAAAGAGAAAGGAAATATTGTGTATGCCAGACTCACCTTTGTGGAGGGAAGAAGAGCAAGATAAAAATGTATTAGATAATTAATAATGGTACTCAATTACAGTATCTAAGCCATGCATTGCAGCATTTGCTGCAATCACAAGATTTAACATCAGTAATTTTGTAGAGACATGCTAATTTTTATTAAGAGACAATGGGTTTTTCTGCATTCTCATTTTCCCTGCTTGCATGCTCCTATTGCTTCAAGGTTTTTGTTCCCGTTCTGAATGTTTTTTGCTCCCTCTTGTGGTTGATTCTATCTTACATCACTTCATGTCCGGTATATCTCCCTGCTGATTTGAACTGCAGGTTTTTATGCTGGACACAAAGTGATGTTATATCAAATCAACCACTAGAGGGAGCACAACACATGTGGGACAGGAAAAAACTCTGAAGCAACAGGAACACACAAACAAGGAAAATGAGAATGCAGGAAAGTACAATATTGTGTCATGGTTACAGAGTTGCTCTGGGAACATACAGGCATCATTTTTGTTCAGGATTGTTTTGGAGGAAAGGGGGGAAAGTGCCAAAGAGATTCCAACTCTTATATTCCTCCCTATCCTGCATCCTAGAGGTATTTAAAAAGAGCCACTTTCTTAGGTAGGGTGACATCAGCCTCAGCCAGCCAATCCTGGGGTACTACTTAAGGACTGCAAAATACCATTAATCTAGGTTTTATATGTATTTTTACCACCATGAAAGACTCCATTATGAGTTGTTGGGTGGTATTTGATTATAGAGTTGACTGAATTCACCTATACTAGGCCAAACTGGATCAAATGGTCTTCAAGCTTTAACAAGTTCTAATATCTAGAACTGTATTATTCAGGCAGCCCATCATCCCAAGTAATGACTTGCACTGCTGAAACCAGGGCTATTTTTTGGCAGGAACGCACAGGAACAGAGTTCCGGCTGGCTTCTGAGTTGGCCATGCCTACAGCCAAAACCTCTACACATGCGTGGCTACAGAGCATGCTGCCTTCCCCATGTTACACTCAAGAGGGAAAAGTGGCATGTTAAAATGCCATCTTTCCCTCTGGGGAGCCCAACAGGATTTCCTTGTCGGGGGGGGGGGAGGCAAGCTTCCATGCCTGCCCTGTGCTTTCCCAGCCCCCGTCTAATCTGCTAATAAGCTGCATGGTCAGGGGTGTGGCCTAATTTGCTGAGTTTCTGCTGTTGGGTGTGGCCTATTATGCTAATGAGTTCCTGCTGGGCTTTTTCTACAAAAAAAGCCCTGGCTGAAACTATACCCAACCTAGAGTTCCCATTTGTTAGATTATGGTGAGAGACCTCCAATCAGTTGTAGTCCTTGCCCACCAATACTCAGCTGGTTGGCAGGCAGAAACTGGGGCCAAAGGGAGCACGATCATTACAGGGGAAAAAAGAAAAATACAGCCTTTTCTGCTTGCATAGAGTTTTTCATGATTGCTAGAGTTACCCTTGTCACTTCCAGGTAGCTCCAGGTATTACCAGGTACTCTGTGGTTAGAACTTCAGTTAAGTAGCCAAGGCCTTATTTTTCTTTTTTAATTTTCCTTCTGGGACTCTGCATTCACACAGTCCTCTGACTGGTTCCTTGGCAATTCTAACCCAATGTTATGTCTGTCATATAAGATTGTAAACAAGAAAAAAATGCATGTGCCCAAATTCAACCACCAAAAAACCAATGATTTATCGATTTTATAAATATAACATATACAATACTCAGAACAAATTTCCCTACAGTTAAATAGACAGGTAGAAATTCCCAGGTAAAGTTATTTCATAAACATCTTTGTAATAATTAAATTCAAAAACGACCTTGAACTGTAGGATGTGATAGTGTCTCTGCCAGCCGACTTGATGGACCCCCGGTTATAAATTCATTTCAATATTTTTTTCAAGAATCATGCTGGATTCAACACTTTATAAATACATGTGAATAGGGCTATTTTGGGGCCACTCTCCACCAAGGGCAGAACGCACAACTGGCAGCCAAAACCCAAGGCGACAGACAGAGCCCTGCCTGCCCTCCAGCCAGCCAAGCTCACAGTCTTCCTTTCCATCCTAGTGCTCAGAAAACCTGCCTACCCAACCACAGCTCAATGTCAGCACCCGCTCCACATGGAGCAGCAAAACTGGCAAAATAACTCCCTGTCCCCACTGCCTTTTTGCCTGAAAAAGTTGCTGGGGAGGGGGGAGGCAGAAACTCACCCACCTCTTTCCCGCCAGGCAATTCTGAGCCCATTTTCCACTACCACCCCGCAAGCAGTTCCCTGCAGCTGCTGTGTGGCTCTGCAGAGGAGGGAAAGGAGTGCAAATGAGTGAAGAAACCGCTTAACTTCCTCTCCCTCCTTCCCAGCTGGTGGCTCCTTCCCAGCTGGGACCGCGCACATGCTGCTGCTCTTGGGGCTGTTGCACTGGGGCCCTGGCAGGGAGGGCAGGAAAACTGGAGGCTTTAACTTAATGTAATTAGCATCCCCTCCTGAAAAAAATCCTGGCTACTGGGCTGTCCTTCCTGCCTACTGAGGGTGCGTTCAGATGGGCAGCTAATCTGCCATTGGCCCAGCTGTAATTTGAGCTAGATCTTTTTGATCCAGCATTGCATGACCAGAGAGCTCATCCATGAAGCGCTTTACCACATGTAACTCCCACAGTGGATTGTCTAGATGGCATTCATCGTAAAGAGCCATGTGGTCAGCTTTTAAAAAAAAAAAAAAATACTGTCTGTGCATGCGCATATGTGCCTCACCACATACTTGTTTTTCTGCACATGCGCGGAGTAAAATGGTAAAAGCACCACCAGTGGTACCTTCCTCTGGGTACCATTTCAGTTTATAAAGTTGTTAAAGTTCAGGAGACCATCAGAAACATAAAATGGTTTGGATCGCTTGAGCGGAGCTCTGGGGAGTCGCATGTTTAAGCGGTCATGCATTCATCGCTAAGAGTTTTTTAAAAATGGTGGTCGTTTGGGATGGGCTGGAGATCATCCCTATGGGCTGATTACATGCTGGAGGTACAACCTGATGGTGGAAAGTCCGGCATTGGCCCGTCGGCCAGCTTTAGACTGGACTTTCGTTACTATTTTTTAAGTATGGATCCCCAATGGGGATCGACGGGCTACTCATAGAAGTGGCACAATTCCCAGATGTTGTGATCTGGACATGCACTTTAAATCCACCAGGCACTCGTGCCTGGCACAGCTCAAAAGAGTTGTGGCTCCCTGAGGCTCCTCCCTTCCCCAAACTCTACCTTCCTCAGACTGCACCCCAAAATCTCCAGGAATTTCATATATTACTGCTTTATAAGAGTTAAGACAGATGCTTGTTCTGTTCTCCATTGTTCCTAAAGTCCTGTAAACCCTAAGGATTCTACACAATCAGGTGAAATAAACTCGTGTCTATACCTCACTCTCTTGTAAAGTGGGACTGTGGCATGAGCAGAAATGTTGCCTTGGCTTTTCAAGATTGATGCCTCTCCCGGTGAGGACCTGAGGATGGGCCCAGTGTTGACATACCAGTAACACATTTAAACACAGAGAAGGAACCCTTGTACTCAAAGCACCACTGCTGCTTCAATGGCTCATAGAACCAGGCTACAGTTTTAACCTATTGTTCTTGAATCCTTTAACCCATACAAAAAGTATAACCTAATCCTAAAGATGCTGTCTATCTTCCATATACCCTGTTTGGAGACTTTGATGGGTATTTCTGGTAAATTTCTGTCTAGGTATTTGTCTCTAAAATTATTTCTTCTTGGCCTAGAACATTTCTTTTCCCCATATGATATTCTTCTTGTTTCTTGATAGTGTCTTTTCACTAAGTTATGTATTGGGAATGGGAAGTAAAGTTTCTTTATGTCCTGCAAGACTTCAAAAATCCTATGTGAACTAGAAGAATAACAGTCTTTCCAGCAGAGGAAAGAACATCATGGTGTTTTGCAAGAGGTATAATAAATCTAGACGATGGCTTTGAAGCACATTTTCCAAAATAGGCCGCTTTTAGAAAAGAATTGTCCTGTGGGAATGGCAAAGGAGGTTTCATTGAAAAGCCTTCACTTATGCTTTTACTGCTGATTCCCCCCCCCCCCAAGTTATATCTTTAGCATTATTTACTTTGTTTGTATCACTTATTACCAAGGGGGCTTCAGTTATGTTAAATGAGTGTTTGAAACACCAGAGTCCAAAAATTAATAGTACACTCCTACGCAGGGTTATACCTTTCTAAGTCAATGGGTTTAGTATTATAAGTATGCTGCTAGTTCTGCTTGGAGAGAGCAAGGAAATCTTTGTTCCTTTGAAATACAGACACTTCGTTTTTATGAGAACATACTTCGGGGCAAGAGCAAGTAGGCACCAAAAACACATTGGCAGGAACCATTATCCTCACAGGCACCACAGCAAGGACCAGTAGGCTAGAGTATTGGGACAAGAACCTCGAAATTCAAATTCTTACTCAGCTACAAAGCTCATTGAGTGACTTAGGCACAGATACCTTTCAGACTTATCTATTTTAATGTTTTGAAGATTAAATGAGAAAGGAGAACCATGTGTGCTGTACTGAAAAGGGAAAGAGCAAAACGAAACATAATAATAAAGCAAAAAATATGGAAGCAGAAAGATAATTTCTAAGACATCATTCCTGTATATTTCTAGCTTGGTTAGAATTTTTACTCCATGTGAAGCCTGCAAAACATATTGCTGTCACTTTCAATTTAAAAGGTTTAAAGGAAGTGCATGCATAAGAAATGCTATGCTTTGTCTGCAGAATCAAATACAGAGATAATGCAGTTTCTCACAAGTTCTTCACTTTCTTTTAATTTAAAGGTGCTGTGACTGTCCTTTTTCATAGAAGACAGAGCTGAAAAGGGTCAACTTTCCCATTTCCCTGGGAGCATAGAATTATTCCTTATACGAATCCTTGATTGTATTGCCCTGTCTCCTTTAAAATGACATGTGATAGACAGAGGTTTCCTTTTCAAGTCTGCCTGTATAATTTGAGGGCTTCCTGATCTTCAGGATGGAATGAGTTAAAAATCAAGGCAAATACAAATATTATATGCACTATACACTTCTACTGTTTCTTCAGTTTCAGATGTCTATGAGAGAGGTAAAAAAGAACTTGATGCACTGTGGGGTTAATTCAAGTCGACAAAGGGTGTAGCTATTGAAATCAATACTGCTATCAACTGGGAGCAGTGCAGTCAGTATCCACAAAGCATTTCTAAAAATATTTAGCCTTTGCAATAAAACCACAAATCAACACTTTGCTAAATTCAGCTATGCCCTAGCTGGGGGTTGGGGGACACCACTGAAATCAGAAAAGCTCTTAGTACTTGCTATTGTTACAACTAAATTAGGATCTCTGTTGGTGAGCACAGGCCAAGAAGTGAAGTAATGTTTGATCCCTAGAGACTGGAAGCCATCCTTATGAACATGCCATGATCCTCTCCTTTTTAGAATGGATTTGCTTCTTCCTTCCCTTCTTAATGTTAACAGTGACTTAACATTATATGTGCACCAATTAAAACCATGGTTGTGAGGATTTTTTTTAATTAATCAGGACCTTCATGGGTATAATCATGGTTTGCAAGAATTCGTGATTAACACAAGAAAGGCAAAAGACAAAGGAGAAAGGAGGAAAGAAGGATTGCTCTGAAGAAAGAAAAAGGATCATATTTACACCAGGTCCCTGTGTTGCACAAAGCCACTACTCTGGTTTTATAGCTTTTAAATGGCTCCAGAAATAGAACTGCATCTGACAGTAGTTAGTGATATGCACTTGCTGTCGTTAGTGTTTACGCTAATACTTAGTTTTTATTTTGGTGACTGGAAGGCAAAAGACATCTGTGCAGGACTTATTTAGGTATTCAACATTATGCATACTTGGGTGGGGGTTATTAGCATGCATCAGCTAATTCTAATTTTTATTAGCAGTTTGCTTTTCTTTACACTTGACTATAAAAAGAAAACACAAACTTTGTGACACCCTCCTGTGTGTTAGTATGAAGTATACACCAAAGTTAATGGTCCTTGAATAGTTTATCAAACTACACTTAGAGATGCCCTAGAGATGGAAGGAGCCATCTAGTCCATTTTTTCACTCAGTGCAGGAAATCCAGAGCTAGAGCATTCCCAGCAGATGACTGTCTGGTATCTGCTTGAAAACCTCCAGCAAAGGAGAAACCACTATCCATCAAGGTAATTGCCTGCCCAGCTGAAAATCACTAAGGGCGCCCAGAGCTAAATCACTACGGGCATGGCATCCAAGGGCCATATTGAACCGTTCGACCCAAAAGTTGGGAACTGGGATTCATACCTTGAGCAATTTGAATGCTACCGCATAGCAAATCGTATTGACGGGGACAATGTCTGCCGTGCCACTTTCCTGAGTACCTGTGGCCAGGCTGTATTTGACATTGCTCGAGATTTAGTTGCTCCCTCTAAGTTACTCGAGACCCCTCTCGCCATCATCAAGGCCCGGCTGACCGAGCACTTCCCCCCGAAGATGTTGGCTGCCGTACACCGATGTGCATTCCATCAGCGGAACCAGAAGGAGGGTGAATCTGTCACAAAGTACCTCACCACATTGAGGTGGGCTGCTAGAGACTGTCACTTCACCGATTTGAAGTCCATCCTCCTAGATTGACTGCTCTGCGGCCTCCAAGACGAGAGCATCTGGCGAGCCCTACTCTTACTAAAGGCTCTAACATATGAAGCGGCCCTCAAAGAGGCTCTGAGAGTAGAGGCCACCAACCTATCCCTCCGAGAACTGTGATTGGGTCCCCGAAGCCACACACCAGGCCGCTCTGACGTGGTACACCAGAGCAATACCGCTGAGTCCAATGACACCCGGGACAACCAATCTGATGTGTCCAATGACGGAGTTTTCAACACAACAGCCAACAAAATCCACAACAGCGGATTGCAGCAAGCAATGAAAAGTTTCTGCTGCCCATTAAACAGATTAGACATTTTTCTCCAGGCCAGTTGGCAACCCTACCTCAGAGTTATCTTACACAGCAATCCTATGCAGAATTACTCCAGACTAGAGTATTTATGAGGCTGTTTGAGGGCTGGATAATGACAGCTGGACCACAGGGCTGATCACAATATCCGTACACAAAGAAGATAAGAGATTATGATGATGAACTGCCATGAAATAAAATAGATGTTTGGCATGAATGGGGAAGGGGAGTATTATATAGTTATCATGATTACTGATCCTTTTTTGTTTTGTGTTTATTTTGTATTTCTAAACCCCCACAAATAATCATTTGACCTTCTGTGTAACAAGCAGATGCTATATCACTGGGTCACAGCCCCTCCCCTATAGAACAGGAGGGGCCATGGTGAATGGGCACATGAAGCTGCCTTATGCTCAGTCATTGGTCCATCAAGGCCAGTATTGTCTACTCAGACTGACAGCAGCTCTCTGGGATCTCAGGCAAGGTCTTTCACATCACATCACATCACATCACATCCCCTACTATGTGGGCAGAAGGAAGACAGCATAGTTTAGCCCAATCTTGTCAGGTCTTGGAAGCTACACGGGGAGACCACCAGGGAAGGCTAAGCAGAGGAAGGCAATGGCAACACACCTCTGCTTCTCGCTTGAAAGCCCCTTGCTGGGGTTGCCATAAATCAGTTATGACTTAACAGCACGTATGTACACACTGCATGGGCTGTTCCATTTGTATGTTCAAGGAAATTGTAGGTGGATGTCTACCGCATGGTGTATAAATTAGTTTTATAAGCCAATGTGCTTTGAACAGTCTGTATTACTTAATGAGACTATGGAATGCAGGATGGATGAATTTGGATTAGGACTATGAATACCCGGCTCTTAAGAAACCAATATTCTTAGGTATTAAAATTTCAAGCAATTTATCCAAGTTGCTGGGATTAAATCATATTACGGTACATTCTAAGGTGTGTGAGCTCATAGGGAATTGGTCCAAGCTCAGTCTCTCATGGATGGAATGTTATGAATTAATTAAATCTTTTATTCTACCAAAATACCTTTTTTTATTTAGAACTCTGCCTATAAGGATACCTGAGACATGGCAAAACATTTTATGGGGCTTTCTCTGGAATGGGAAAAGAGCCAGGATCAGCTTAAAGGTTCTGAAAAGGTCCAAATCAAAGGGAGGTTTTAGTTATCCGGATATAGCTATATATCAAAAAGCGACTTTTTAAGCTAATATTATCAAAATAATGAGACATTCGAATCACGCTGATTGGATTTTTATTGGGAACGATCTGTTAGCTCCAAGCTCCATTAATACAGTACTCTGGGAAGAAAACGCCAGTGCTCAATTAACTAATGATTATAATCCTTTCCTGGTTCCAATGCTAACATTCTGGAGAGCTAGACGTAAACAGCTCATTCCGAAAATTTCAAAATATACTGAGTTCACTCATCAGGCTTGGTTTAAACACTTAACTGATGACTCTTTCAGACGACAATGGAAAGCGGCCAAACTCTCTAGGCTAGCTGACATAGCGAACAGGAAAGGATTATTAAGTAAAAATGAACTTGAACAAAAATTACAAGCCACAATTCCCTGGTTTTTATACTTAGCAATACAGCACTTTTGCACTCAAATTAACTTAACATCAATCTTAACTCAAAAACTGTCAGATTTTGAAATAATATTACAACTATTTGAAAATCATAATAAAAGTCTGATATTTACTATGTATAACTTATTAATAGACAAACAAAAAGGTGCTATTCTCCCCTACCAAACAGCTTGGAAAAAGGACTGTAAACTCGAATTGGAAGACAAATTATGGACAGACATTTGGACAACAAAAGTAGACTACCCTAGACCAATATCCTTTGAGTTTCAAAAATATAAAATACTTACAAGGTGGTATCTTACACCTCAGAAAATTTCATATGGCAATGCTTCTTACTCACCATTCTGTTGGAAATGTTGTGGTTTAATTGGCACGTTCACACATTGCTGGTGGCAGTGTGATAAAATAAAAGCCTTTTGGGGACAAATTAAACATTTAACGAACAAGATAATCTCCCTTGATTTTGAAATCTCCCCTGAATCTTTACTTTTGGGTTTATGGCCACAACCAATTCAGTCACATAAACACAAACAGACCTTAGAAGTCATGATCTATGCGGCACGTACAGCAATAGCCTTAGTTTGGAAAAATCCTGAACCTCCATCCTTACAGATTTGGTATGAGAAGCTGTGGGATCAATATCTGATGGAAAATATTACACAAAAATTAAATGAATCATCTATACATCCAATTAGATCTAGATTCACAGAAAAGTGGAAACCAATCTTGGATCATCTGGCATGAGAAAAAGCGGCACCAAAAAGCTGGGCAGATCTTCAAAGATGGGTATGAGTTCTCTTCTCTGTTCCATTTGTTCATTTAACGATATTCAGAACTATACAAGACTTTTATTATAATAGTTATTAGAGGCTATGACCGGATAGATTAGTTAATGATTGGAACATTTTTGGTAATACAATTACAGTAAACAATATTTTTTTTATTTTTTATTTTTTTACAATGATTGAGGGTTAATCTACATATATAGATTCCACATTTAGAGGTTTTAGCATTATCTGTACAAAGATTTAGTATAGGCTTTTGTTTACATTTAAAATCCTAATGTTGGAAAATGTTGGATATTTTAATTGATCTCTCACAATTTTTAAGCACGTTTAATTGCACTGTTAATGTAAAGAAAAATGTTCTAACTATTTATTCTACATCTGTATTTGTAATATTTGCTAGAAATTTAAATAAAATATAAATTAAAAAAAAAGAAACCAACATTTTTAACAATTGTTAATCTCAATTATTATCACCAATTGTCACCTGGATATTCAATACATGCCCGCTGTTCTATGTAACTGGCTATAATTCGGATCTCGTTGTACAATTGTAAACCATACTTTCTAAAGATTAGGTATTTAAAAATTACCATACCTAAAAGCACTGCTTATAAGACAGGACTGAAACAAGAAATTATATTAAAGTCTTCACCAGGGGTCCTTTTGTAAAAAAAGAGGTGCAGGAGCTCATTAGCATAACTTATTTGCATATGCCACACCCCCTGACATCACCGGAAGTGTGTCAGAAGGCAATACCCACTGCTCAGGCTCCACCCCAAAAATCTTCAAGGTATTTCCCAACTCAGAGCTGGCAAGCCTATCTGATGGCAAAGAAAGGAAGGAAGGAAGGAAGGAAGGAAGGAGGGGGAGAGGGAGAGAGAAGAAAGAAAGAAAGAAAGAAAGAAAGAAAGAAAGAAAGAAAGAAAGAAAGAAAGAAAGAAAGAAAGAAAGAAAGAAAGAAAGAGGGAGGGAGGGGGAAGGAAGGGGGGGAGAAAAAAGAAAGGAAGGAACAGGAAGGTAGGTAGGTAGGTGGGGGGAGAGAGAGAGAAGGAAGGAAGGAAGGAAGGAAGAGGGAGGGAGGGAGGGGGAAGGAAGGAAAGGAACAGGAAGGAAAGGAACAGGAAGGAAAGGAACAGGAAGGAAGGTAGGTAGGTGGGGGGAGAGAGAAGGAAGGAAAGGAAGGAAGGAAGGAACAGGAAGGTAGGTAGATGGGGGAGGGAGGGAGGGAAGGAAGGAAGGAAGGAAGGAAGGAAGGGAGGAAGGGAGGAAGGGAGGAAGGGAGGAAGGGAGGAAGGGAGGAAAACAGACAGACTAGGCGCTTCTCCCCACCCTCGCTTGGGCTGAGTGGCTGTCAGCCACACAGGCTGGCGTTTCCCTCCCTCCTCCCTCGCTCTTGCTTGGGCCCGAGTGGCTTAACGCCACTCAGGCACAGCTTTTCCCTCCCTCCCTCCCACCCCCACGGCCCGGGAATGGGATATACATTATTTTAAAGTTGAACCTGGAGAAGAACAACGATCAGCGAATTTGTCTCTGGTTCAGATTCTGAGCTGTCTGGAGGTGCTCCAGGTTGCGGTGATCAGTGTGGACTTGGACTGGGTGGCACGCTCCCTCCAGGTGATGTCTCCATACCTCAAAGGCTGTTTTGATGGCGAGTAATTCTCTCTCCCAGATGGTATAATTCCTCTTGGCCGCTGTTAGTTGGTGGGAGTAATAAGCGCAGAGCTGTAGAGGCTGTGATGGTCATCGTGCTGAGATAAGATGGCTTTGAGGGCCACATCGGAGGCGTCGGCTTCCACTGTGAAGGGCAGCTCAGGGTCTGGGTACCATAGAAGCGGGCTGGTGGCAAAACAGGTTTTCAGTGTGGCAAAAAGCTTGAGTGGCCTCCGGGGTCCAGCAAAATGGTTCTTTGGGTCGGAGGAGCTTGGTGAGTGGCACAGTTAACTCAGCGTATCTGGAAATGAATTCGCGGTAGTAGTTGGCAAAACTGAGGAGGCGTTGAATGTTCTTGCAGTTTTGCGGGGTCTGCCATGTTAGAATGGCCTCTACCTTCTTGGGGTCCATGAGAATCCCCTTTGGGGACACTACGTGCCCGAGGAATTCCACAGAGGACAAGTGGAATGTGCATTTTTCTAGTTTGGCATAGAGGCCATGGGAGCGAAGGCGTTGCAGGACTTGGCACACATGCTCAATGTGTTGTGCCTCGTTGTCTGAATAAATCAGCAGAACATCTAAATAGATTATCAAAATATGGTCTAGTAGGTCCCAGAACACGTTGTTCATAAAGCGTTGGAAGACGGCTGGCGTGTTGGTAAGGCCGAAAAGCATTACTAGGTATTTGTATTGCCCGTAGCGAGTACCAAATGCAGTTTTCCACTCATCGCCTGCCCGAACTTGTACTAGGTTATAGGCTTCTCGGAGATCAAGTTTGGTATACACCCGAGCCCCCTTGAGCCTGTCCAAGAGTTCCGGAATCAGTGGCAAGGGATACCGGTCATGGATAGTGATCTTGTTCAGTGCTTGGAAGTCATTGCACAGCCTCAACTCTCCACTCTTTTTATTTTTTATGAAGAGCACTGGAGCAGACAGTGGAGAGGTAGAGGGACAAATGAACCCCCAGGCGAGGTTCTTATCCAAGAAATCCCGGAGGGCTGCAAGCTCCAGTTCTGACATGGGGTACAAACGACCAGCAGGCAGCGTAGCTCCAGGTTCTAAGTTAATTGCACAATTGTAGGGCCTATGCGGAGGAAGGTTGTCAGCCCCTTTTCCCTCAAAGACACCCACAAAGTCAGTGTAAGGTTGTGGGAGGCTCAGCAGGGTTGCTGAAGCAGCGGCTGCCAAGGTGGTGCCTGGGTGCAGATGTGGGCATGGAGTGGGAAATTTAAGTTCTTGTTTTACCCAATCTACCCTTGGGTTGTGAGTCTGTAACTAGGAGATACCCAGGATAATTGGGAACTGGGGCATCCAGACTACATCAAATTTTACCTGTTCCTGGTGCTGGTGAATACGGAGAATCAGGTCGCAGGTTTCCTTGGTTACGGGACCGGAGCGTAGGAGGTGTCCGTCAATGGCCTCCACTAGCGTCGGCATTGCTTTAGGCTGTACTGGGATCTGGTGCTGCTTTACAAATGCAGTGTCGATGAAGCAGGTGGCCGCCCCAGAGTCCAGCATGGCAAATACAAAGAGCCACTGTTCATCCGGAAGGCCGAGTTTGATGGGCACCAGGAACAACCCGGGGTTCAGGGAAGCTAATTCTGAGGACCCAGCTAAGTGCCCCATGCTGGTGGGCCCGTTTAAGCGTGGGGCTGATCTTTTACTGGTGGCGGTATCTGTGCTAGTGGTGTGGGTGAAGTCTGTTTGGCAAGGCAACCAAAGGAAAAATGCCCCACTTCACCACAGTAAAGACAGAGATTGAGGGCTCGGCAACAAGCTTTTTCCTCAGGAGTCAGGCAGGGTCAGGCTCCTCCTAACTGCATTGGCTCACCTTCCTCGGGGCTTGCCCTAGGGTTGCTGGGCATTTGCCAGGATGGAGGATGACCAGCAGTTTGCCTGGTGCAGGGAGTGACATGAGCCTGCCATCGCCCTGCCAAATGTCCATCAATCCAAAGACACAGGATTATGAGTGCTTGCAAGGAGCTGGGCCGCTCGACCCAGGCCAACTCATCCAAGACTTCATCCACAAGCCCTTCCATGTATTGATCCATGAGGGCAGCTTCGTTCCATTTTAAGTCCTGGGCTATGAGCCTGAATTTGGTGGAATAGTTGGCAACTGTACCTTTCCTGTTTCAGCGCTCTAATTTTATGATTGGCCATCTCTGCTTGCAGTGGAGAAGCAAAGGTAGTGGTCAAATGGGTGCAGAACCCCTGAAAGTCCGACAGAAGTGGAGAAGCCTCTGTTAACAGGGGGGTAGCCCATTTTGCTGCCTGGCCCTTTAAGAGGCTGATAACAAAACAAACTTTGGTTTTGTCATTGGGAAAGTCCCAAGCACACAGTTCCATATACAGCTCGCATTGTGCCAGGAATGCCAGGAACTCCTCCACATTTCCACCAAATTTTTCTGGCGGGCTTACCAGACATTTTGGCAGAAAGATGATGGTTGCAGTGGATGGCGGCTGCTGCTGGAGCTGCACTATCAGCTGCGTCAGCTGGTGGACTTGTTGAGTGATGTCCATCAGCTGCAGCAGAGGTTCAGCTTCCCCAGCATCCATCAAGGTGAAGTGAGTTGAGAGTGGTGCTAGCAATCTGTCACGGGCTGGGTGCCAATAGAACAGGAGCCAAGTAGAAGTCTGGGACAGTCCAAGGTTAAGCCAAATCAGGAACAAGTTGCCAAGTCCAAAACACTAAGCCAAAAGCAAAGTCAGTCCAAGACAAGGTCCAAGAGGGAAACTCACGAGTAAACCAGTCCAGGGAGTCAACAGAGCCGAAGTCAAACAAAGCCAGAGTCACAAGCCAGAGGTTCCAAAATCAAGTCAGCTATCACAAGCCAGACGGATGCAGAGCTTAGCCAAGAAGACTTGTTGCTAGCACAAGTTGGTAGTCTCTGTGCTGTGCTTAAATACCCAGCTGCTTCCTGTGCTTGTTAGCAGCTAGCAGTGCGGTCCCGGCTCTTTCTAGAACTCAGGACTTAGTGATCTGCGACCATGCATGCGTGCCTCTTTTCTTCTTGCAGCTAAGTCTTGCCTCCCGGATGTGTTCAGATGGGCTTTCTGGAGACTGCTTTTGCCGGCTCCAAACAGCTGTTTCCGGAAAATTGCGATCACACTCACCTTGCCTCGGATGGCATGCAAGTGGCTCCCCGGCGTTTATACTACCGACGCTTTGGGAGGGGGGGTCAACGCTTGCGCATGCGCACAAATGCTCATGCATAAGTATGAAAAAACTTTGTATTCGCGCATGCGCAGCACCATTCAACCGAATCACTGCCTCCTTTTGATACTTCCGCCGAGCACCGTGATTTCACTCACATGACTGAATCAATCCGCCTGACATAAAACCTTTTTTCCCACTTTTTTCTGCCACTTGCACTGAGGGAGCATCATGAATCCTCAGGAGCAGTGCTTGGTGGCCTTTCTGACTGCCCAGATCTGCCTCATAGTGGTCTGTCACCTGCTTTGCAGGTTGGCAGCCATGAGAGCGCAGAGGCTGGCATTTGTCAGGTGGCACCTGGCACATAGGAGAGCCAGTCTGAGGGACTTTGAGGCTTTGACTTGGCATATCACCAAGTCCTTTGACTTGGCATATCACCTCACAAAGGCTGAGCAAAGGGCCCCACGGCGGTGGTGGGTCTATCCTCGGCCAGCTCAGCTCTGGACCATCTATGCCCGTGTCATCTGGGAGGATGAGCAGTGGATCAAGAACTTCTGGATGAGCAGGGCAACCTTCATGTGGCTGGTGGACTCTCTGAGGCCACATCTGCAGCATGAGGGGACAGCCATGAGGGACCCCATTTCGGTAGATGAGCGTGTGGCCATCAACATATCTTGGCTGGCCAACACCTTATCTTACCATCTGGTGGGTGCTCTCTTCGGAGTGGCAAGGAATTGTGGTGGAGGTCTGCCTGGCGATCGAGGTGCACCTGTTGAGCAGCATTGTCTGTCTGCGGTCACCTGGATGGGTAAGCATCTCCCCTGTAAAGCACAAGCATGAGATAAATTAGGTGTTATACAATGTATGTGACACAGGGAATGTGATGTTCACCATTTTAGGAGATTTTGGGGGTGTAGCCTGAAGACAGGCAGTTTGTAGGGAGGGGAAGCACCGCAGTGTGGTATAATGCTATACATTCCACCTTCCAGAGGCAGCTATTTTCTCCAGTTGAAATGACTTATCTGGCCACCACTGGAAGGCTGGCAACCCTACTAAAGATGCTGAGATGATAATACAGATAATACAGCTGGGCTGTAGAGGAAAGCATTGCTGCAGCAGGAGAGAGATGCCCCATTCAAATTGGATGACCACCATTGTGACCTCCACCATGGTCCAGATGGCAAATACTTCAATGGAGATCTGGTGGTGATTAATGTCAACAGTTAAATCAGGAGTCTCAGTGGGGCTTTCATTTATATTCCCTTTCTGTCCCCACAACAGACATCTTGTGAGCAATGTCTCCTCTAGCTTGAGTTGAGTGAGTTGTGGCACAGGAGGGAAGGCACCAGTGATTTTGCTAGAAATGTACAGTACTGTAGATATGTATGCCTGCTATTGATAAATCTGGCCAGAGGCAGGTTATGTGGGCCTAAACACTGATGTGGTATCCTTTTCTTTTGCCAGGTGATGATGGGTTTCGCGGAGCTGGGGTTTCCTCACTGTGTGAGGGCCATGGATGGCTGCCACATACAGATCCAGGCACCACCACACCAGGCTTCGGAGTTCTACAACCAGAAGTATGACTACTCAGTGCTGCTGTGAGGGACCGTCGACCACCAGGGCCGGTTCATTGATGTCACCGTCGGGGAGGCGGGAAGGAGCCATGATGTGCATACACTGCGTTGTTCGAAAATCATGGATGCAATGGACCGTGGCATATTTGTCCCGGGGAACCCGACTGTGACTATTGAGGGGGTTCAGATCTCCCCTCTAATAATAGCGGATGCCGCCTACCCCATGCGGCGTTGGCTAATTACTCCATACACTGGGGCACTGACACCTCATTAGGCCACATTCAACTGGGCTCACTGCAGGGCCCGGTGCATGGTAGAGTGAGCCTTTGGACGCCTGAAGGCCCGCTGGAGGTGTTTAGGGGCCAGGCTTCAATTGATGGAGCAGAATTTGAACTGTGTAATCTGCGCATGTGCTGTGCTGCACAACATATGTGAGGAGCGTGGCCACCCGGTCACGGTGGAGGACTCACAGCCGCACAGCACTCTTCATGCACAGGAATACCAGCCACAGGGGAACGACAGGGAGCGTGAGGAGGGGAGGGCTGTGTGTTCCGCGCTGACCCGCTGGATCCTGAGCCGTCGGAGACGCTAACCTACCCCACCTTGCAACTGAAGTTGGCAATATATTTTTTTCTTTGTACGAAAATAAAAAACCTGTTTCACATCCAGTGGTGTTACTTGTTTGCTGTCAACCATGAGGACTACATTCATTTGCCCAGACTTTTCAACACTGCTGCCAGAGTGCTTGTTTGGTCATTTGTATCTCATTCTGCAAAACAACCCTGTAGTGCAGACCTCACTGTGTGAGCCCTGAGAAGGTACAAAGTCGAAACCCCACTCTTTCACTGTCTAAAGGCATCTTTAGGCAGCATACAGTCACCCTCCCCTCTTCTTCTCCCCATAGTGGTCACCCAGCGAGACAGGTTTGGACAGCGAGACCTCTGTAGAGGACTGCTGGAGAGAGAGTAGCTGCAAGGGGTCCTGTGACTGGCCCAAGCTCACCCAGCCGGCAGCATGTGAGGGGGAGAGGTGGGATTCCTACCCAGGACTGTGTTCATGGACAACGGGGGGGGGGGGGGTGTCCCGCTAAGCTCATTGTGAGGAGCCCTACAGATTTCTTGCCTCTGGCCCACAGATCTCTGTCTTCAGTCAGGAAGGGATGGCTGAGGAGCTAAATCATTCATGCAGTTGCCAAATCACGCAGTCACTTAGAACTTGAGTGTCAGTAGCTCCTGAAGTTGAGTTTTTGCAATAAAGACTGTACAGGCTAGGGTGATTCCCCCCCCCCCCCCAAAAAAAAAGCCTGGTAGGGGAAGGCTCAGGTTACAACTTCACGAAGCCGCAATGCTGTCTGAATTGGGTGCGGACATTATGCACAAGCTGCTTTGTGGGGTGGAATTTTGAAACCAGCTGATGTTGCCTCGTGAACTTTCCCCCCGGTGGTGGTGTGGGAATGGTCAGAATTGAACCCAGGTTCTTATTCCCATGGGGCAGACATGGCCATTTTAACTATGATATGGCTGATGGTAACAAATGAGGGCTACTTATCGTCTCTTCCTTAGAAACTCATTCTTTTGCTTATTTGGGCTCATACTCCAGCCCTCAAGGAAGAATGCACCCAGAAAGAAAGGACTGACCGTTTGGGGGGGGCAGCCTCTGCAAGGCTTTCCCTCGATTGGAGGGGGGGGGGACTTTCCAAAGTTGCTCATAAAAGATTAGTGGCTACAAGAAGAATGTTCAGTGCCTTAATTAGCAAGAGAGCGTTGTATTCACAAGTAAAAAATTCCAAAAAACGGCGCCAATCTGCGTCCGTTCAAACGCACCGTGCGCATGTCTTTTTAAGTGCTTGAAACCCATTTTCGAACGTTCACACATGTGCAAACTCACTCTTGCCCCAGACTCCTGTGAGAATGGATGCACGTCCGAGGAAGGGGATGTATTGGCAGGAGGTGGAACTGGACATTATGTACCAGTTCCTCCTGGAAAATGGGTATGGGGAAAGGGTAATCTCCAGTACCCACATGGAGACCATCTCCATTTTTGTGGAGGTGTCTGCAGCACTGGGTGAGGCTGGGCACACCCGATCTGCCAGCCAATGCCTCACTAAATTTAAGCACAACAAGGCTGCATTTTTCAACGCACTTGAGGATTGGGGGGAAACCACCCATTAGCGGGAATCCCCCCCCCCGATTCAATCTGCTGCGTCATCTCTGGGACCAGGCTGGCAATCTAGGATGGGAGATGCGTAGGCCACCAAGTGAGTACAGCTAACCCCCTGTCTACTACGCCATCTTTAGGGATGCCAATTCTCTGTTGGAAAATTCCTGGAGACTTTGGGGGTAGATCCATGAGAGGGTGGGGTTTGGGTAGGGGAGAGGTCTCAGCACGGGGCAATGATGTACCCCCCCTATGCAGCCATTTACTTAAGGGGGAGGTGATCCCTGTCAGCTGGAGGCCAATTGCATAAGCGGGAGATCTCCAGGCCCACCTAGAGGCTGGCAAACCTTGCCATCGCACAACTTAGGTTGTCATTTGCATGTCCTGAATTTTTTCTCTCCTTGCCTTTCCACAGAATCATACCACCCTAAACGGAGCTGCCGACAGACGCTTGATGATTCCCCACCTGGGACCTCGCAGGACAGCGGACAAAGATATGGTAAACCAACATAGCACCCACTGCCCTAGTATGGGGATTGGAAGATGCATCCTCTGCTCAAATAAACCACAGTATTTTCCCTATACATGAGTTCAGTAGTCTTCTGTGGCCCAAGCAAACCAATAGGGTATTAGGTATGGTACACAGGGGCCATGACTGCCAGCCACTTTGGGCACTCGTATGCTGTGATAAAGTGCAGGTGTGGTGAGTGTCAGTGAAGGCTGGTACTGGCAGATCACTGAGGTTGGAGCGTGTGGTTTGCAGTGTCCTCCATACCACTTACAACCAGTGTTCCCTCTAGACTTCATTGGTCTGAGATAGCTCATTGTTCTTTATCCTCCGATGCACACAATTATGTCTTCGCTCAAGAGTGATGGCTCCAGAGCAACATTGTTCATGCAGCTGCCAATTCACATGCTCAGAGTTTTAATGGCAGTTGCTCAACACACAAAGCTTCTGCACATCTGACTACATAGCATAGAGAGGGACATAAAACAGGTGATTCAGGAAGACAAGCATTACTCAATTGTCCTGTCTTTTTTTATACAGGAGCTGGATGGCTTGTTAGCAGGGGCATGCAGACCTCGGGGACATCCGAGGAAAGTGAGCAAGGTAGGTTTCTATGTGTGTCTGGAGAGTCCTCTGCCACTGCACAGTGATCATTGACTGTACTGGTAACCGTGTTGGGATTAAAACCTCAGCGACTGACTGAGGGTGATCCTCCGCTGGCACATGGGAATTCTTGATGTGTTATGGGTCAAGATCAGGTGTGCTGGCCTCGAGGGCACATCGCGTAACAAGTCTGAATGTTTGCCTGGCCCTATTAACCTTTATTCATCAACCAATCATTTCAGGGTCCATGGGCACAGAGGAGGAGGAGGAGTGTCAGGCAGGAGATTCTGGACCCCCCACTGAGGCCCAAATTGATAAGCTCCATGACCCTTACTTGTCTAGCGAAGGAATACCCATGCCCATCCTGACGGCTTCCTATTCTCGCACAGAAGGTGGAGAACCGAGCAATGGTGCATGGGCCACTGCCACAGAACACCCCACGCCAAGTGTACGGGAGATGATGGAGGGCATGAGAGCAACCCTTCAGCAGGTCCAGGCAAGCCTGGAGATGACAAACAGGAAATGTGAGTATCCTCTCCGGCCCCGATCTGTGAGCAGCATTAGGAAAATGTGAGCAATAAAGGGTACAAAGTAAAACATTGCCAAGGATATGATTGAACAGATGTGACTGTTGGTGACCCAGGAGTCCAAACCCCAAAAGCACAATTCAACCCCTGCAATGATAGAGTCAAAGACCTGTTGTGTGCTTGGCTTCGGTAATGGCATTACTTGGTGTGGATTCTAAGCACCTGCTTTTATTTGCAGTGGACACTCAACACCAGCGGGTGGTTGTCCTTGAACGGGCCATGCTCAGGCTGAGGCAAGAGTGGGACAGCATGCGCCTCAACTGGGCTCTCCAGGCACAGGAGGAAGAGGAGAGTGACGAGACAGGGGAGGAAGCTGGGGAGGATGTTGATGGAGCTGGGGAAGAGGGGTAGTGGGTTTTCCTGTTGTTATTGTTGTTGGTGTTCCTGAGTTTGTTTGAGAAAAGTTTCGTTTTATCGTCATTATATTAGTTTATTTTTATACTGTTTCATAAAGATATATTTCCTTACAGCAGTCTGCTAATGTTACTTTGTTGAGGAAGATGGGTTTTTGGCTTCTTGTTTTGCTTACAACATGAAATTTGAAACATGAGACATGAGTGGCCTCCCCATGCCACATCCCCCAAATCACAAGTTTCCCAACCTGGAACTGACAACGTGACTTTCCACTCAAAGCGGGTGTCCAGGAGGGAGTTTGCACCCCTGTTCATGAGCCTGGATGCAAAGTAAGCAAACACTGTTTAATGAGTAGTAACACAACCAAACAATGATGTATATTCAATAGCAGTAGAATAAAACTAAATACATTGCAGGGATTTGCTCTACTCTGGTGGAGAGTAGATGTGTTTAGTTTTCTTCAGTCTCTTTCCATGGCGAACGCAGGGAGTGCCCTGAGAGAGGGTTGACGGTGCTTTGATGGCAGGATGATTTGCCATCCCCTCTCTCACGCAGTCCCCACGTCCCCGTCCACATAGCCTGGTCACCTGTGCAGCTGGTCTGCCCCCGTCCCCAGTCATTGACCTTGTCAGTTCAGTGAGAGCATGTAGTGTGCCATTAAGGATGCTGCACAGGGTCTCACTTGTACTCCTCTCCTGGTCGAGGGATGCCCTCATTAGTTCCATAAACTCAGCATAAGTAGCATCCAAAAGGGCCTTCCGGTGCCTCTCAGAGTGACGCATCATGGCCTCCCCAATTCTTTGGGTTGCAGACACACATTTTGTCCACGCCTGGATGAATGCCAGCCGGGATCTAGGAGACAGCTCGCTGATGTTCACACCAGGTGGGAAGTCTGCGGTGGGGAGAAAAAACAGGAAAGATATGCCGGGTAGCAGGTGCCATGCTGTGGCCGTTGTCTCCACTCAACACCCTCTCATGCCCTGCTATGCCACACCATCTGTGGGTCCAGGGTATCAAACTAACCTGTTCAGTTTTCGGAGGATGGACTCCCGCCTGCCTCTGGCTGGGTGGATGTTGAAGTGTCTGTGGTACACAGGTGAAAATGCATTGTTACAACAAAGACAGTAATGGCTCCCTGACACATTATATCATGTAGAAGTGCACAGATAAGTAAATGCAAATGTGCCATTAAACACTCAGGGGGAGTTGGCAGGCTCAAAGAATTGGGAGGTGGTTGGGGTGGGCCATGCAAGGCATCACAGACATAGATAAACCATGGCAATATTCATTCCCCTGAGACCTGGTATCAACATACTCATCTTCCAGTGTTGACTCCTCCTCCATATCTCCGCCGTAATCATCCTCGGCCACCTCCTGTGGCTCAGTCCGTGAACGTCCCCTTCTGTAAGTAAGAGAAAATGCAGCATGCTGTCAATTGAACTGCACGCCGTGGAGTTTCAGGCAAGCACAGAGCCATTACTGAGATTCAGATGGGTGGAGGAAGAGGAAGGATGAGGAGGCAAATCCTGGACATGTCAGGATGGCTGTTCTGGTGATATTTCTGAGGGGCATCACGGCATGCAGTCAGGTAGAGATATATTAAAATTCCCAACAGCATGAATGCAGTTGTTGACATGGAGACTAGCTATGTGGGCAGGTTACCAGCATGCCCCTAACATAGGGTTCCCAGCCTCCAGGTGGGGCCTGGAGATCTCCTTGAATTACAGCTAATCTCTAGATGCCAAACATTGTTTCCCCTGGTGTAAATGGCTGCCACAGCCAGTAGGAGATGATGTCCTCCATTGTGGGCCTGGGGATCGCCTGGTATCACTGCTAATCAGTTCCCCTGTTGAAACTAGAGGCTCAGTCTCCAACTCTCCAGGAGTTTCCCTACCTAGATCGGGGAACCCTACACCCGTATCCCCTGCAAGCAGCCAGGGAGGACCTGGCAGCCTCTAGGGAAAATTGTGTTTTTATTCCCTCCACAAACCCCACACTCTACAGGGATACATGTCAAAGTTTGATGGAATTTTTTAACCTACAGCTGGCAACCCTAGGTGGCTGCTGGGAGAGATTACCTCAGTCAACAGAGGGTCAAGGCTGGAGAATGTGTGGTGGGTTCCTTGGTGACTTGGGGGTGCAAAACTCCCACAATTGCATGTGTACACATGTGTATACACTCACCACATGCGCTGCTGGCGCCACTTGGCAGATCTTCCTGGTGGTCGAGGGGCATGTCATCCAGTGTGACTTCTGTTTGGGAGGGAGGGAGGCACTCCTGGGTTGGCCTGGGTGCTGTTGTTTCCACAAAGCTGTGTGACAGCCTCCTCCCAGTCACCCTGGCTCTGCCCTGGAAGATCCAGCTGAGCTCCTGGAGGTATGGGCATGTCTGCCGGGCACTTCCTGATCTTTCATTGTTGGCAACGACTTTCTTGTATGCCAGGCGCAGAGCCTTTGCCTTTCTCCGGCACTCCTCAGCAGTCCTCCTGAACCCCTTTGCTGCCATTCCTTCTGCGATTCTGGAGAATACATGCATGTTCCTGCTGGATGAACCCAGTTCCTCCTGGACCTGCTGTTCACCCCCCCCCCCCCCCGAGCTAAAAGCTCCAGGGTCTCGGGCTGGCTCCAGTAGATTCCTCCAGCAGCAGCAGCAGCCATCACAGCTAAGTTTCTATTTCCCAACCAAAGCATGCCCAGAGAAGATGTGTGAAATGAGTTCCGGCACAGGTCACTTGATTCCTTGGTGCTATTTTCAGCTCAAGCCAGCCAGCCCCTTTAACATCACACTTCGAATTAAAATCTTCACCCAAAAATAGCCTCAGCATGAATGATAAATCATGTAAACGACAGAGTGAGCGGCCATTTACAGATGTGTTCTTTTAATGTTGGTTTGAATGGGCACTCATGCGCATCTTGCCAAAGGTAAAAAAAATGGCAGACAAAAAGCAGAAGCCAGAGGCTTTTGCAGGGAGGGGGGGAAAGTAACTCGGAAGTGGCTAGGAGACGGCTCCCCATTTACACAGAAAGAAATGCGGCAGGAGCCAGAAGAGCACGGCTGAGACCACCAGGGGAACTAGTCTCAATTTTCAGACGGGATTTGGCACGGTAGGCGATGGCTGGGGACGGGAGGCAGCTGTGACAGTGTAAACATGCAGCTTTGAGCCAGCTCAAGCTGGCTAAAATCTGAGCTAGTGTATGCACCCTGTATCGGGACCTTAGACGTTCCACTCGAGGAGGTGAATCAGGTGGGCTTGAGCTTAACTGTGGCTCTGCTGGTGCTGGGGTAAAACCTGGGAGGTGCTTGCTTGAGCCTCATCTGGCTCAGGTGGAGGCTCCTCTGGAGCTGGGAGCTGATCCTCCACCCCACTTAGGTCTGCAGGAGGCAGGTCCTCAGAGGTACTCATGACAATACCCCAACTTCTCCCTGAGGGGATCCAACACAGCTTACAACTAAGGCAGCTTATTGTTTGGACCTAGGGATGGCCTACTTGTATTGGCCTTTCATCTACACAGTTAATATTTATACATTTATTCTAAAACAGAATATATTTCACTTGTTAGCCCACACGTATTTAGCAAAATAACCCTTTTCTGGCATGGAAATAAAGTGATAAGTGCTTAAAGTTTGCATAGCCAGCTGTTAAAGTCCCCATTTGGAACATAGAAGATGAGCAAAAACTAAGATACAGGAAATGAAATTAATTCTTAATGCTTAAACTTTTGCATCTTAAAATACAACACAGTACAACAGTATCACACTAAAAACCTTCAGGCTGGTAAATCTATGTAAATCTTTTTTCTTACTTTCCTTCTAGAAAAAGTCTGTGATCTCCACAAGGTTTTGACTACCCAGGTTTTCCCACAGCTACAGCTACTATACCTGTAATTCAGATTTAAAAGCAGGAGACAGAAATAAAAAGGAAAATGTAAAGCCTACAACAGAAGGGTGTAAACAGATATAGGGTGAATGCAGTATCATTTTTTTGTAGTGGTGGCTGGAAAAGGAAGGTGGAATCCACCATGCAGAAAACTACCCAGCTAGCTTGTTTATTTCTACCATCTGCTAAAGACTGAAACCATCTCTCAGGAAGCCCTTTATATGAAGCTAAAGACAACACTTTGCAATCATTAGTAGACTTTTGTCTGAAATGCAAAAAGCTGATCCCTCTTTTTGTTAAAATACTGAGTCCTTAAGAGGACTGGAATAGTTTGACCTCTAAACCAAGCTTCATCAAATATGCTAGGATTATCAACTGAACTATAGCAACTATGTCTCTTTGGGGGGTATACAAAAACTACATGTTCAATATTATCTGTTCTGTGATTGAAAACAGCTGATTGTTTAATTGTCATTCTTGGGTTGCCAACATTCAGGTGGGCCTGGAGTCCTCCCAAAATTGTAACTGATCTCCAGGTGACACAAATTAGTTCTCCTGGAGAAACTGCCAGCTTCAGAGGGTGGACTCTATGGAATTATATCCCTGCTGAGCTCCCTCCCCAAATGTTACCCTCCAAGGCTCCACCCCCTCCCAAGGCTCCACCCTTCTAAGAGAAGCAACTCTTCTAGTCCTATACACACAACATTGTGGGTATGTAGCAATGTGCATAAAGGCAGAGTGAGATTGTATGTGCTCACCCTGCAAGCCACCCATGCACCGGACCTTCCCTCAGTTCCTCTATGGGCTTCTTTAATGAAATCTATAATTATCACCTAGTAATCTCTAAATTAAAATGCTATTTCTCTCTCATTTTATGGTATTCTCCCCCCCCCTATTTATTATACTTATCTACAGCATTAAAAAAAAGGACCTACAGGAACAGTCTCCTAAATCTGAATGTAAAATATTGCAGAACTCTGGGGAGTCTCCCTGACAAGATCTGTGCAAAATGAAAATAGTGCAAGTTGGCAGAGTCAAGACCTTAACTTGATACTCAGTAGCTTCCAAAGAAATATTTTTTTCAAACTACCTGAACTAGAAAAACAGATACTATGAGGCATGGTATTGTGTTTACATAGCAGATTTTTTCCTTTGCAAGTACAGCAGAAAATATGCTGGTTTAAAATAACTCATTGGTAACATTGTTATGGTCTCAGACTTCCATAGTGTAAATTGATTTTCCAATCAAAATGAATTTTTAGCTGATGCATTAGAATTTTCAAGTTTTCTCCTAAAGCAAGCTAGGAACTATTCTCTTTAATCAGATTAGCGTATCTCAGTCTCACAAGTGACTCTAAATGCTCAAGCATTACAAAATTAGACAATTCATCAGTGGGTTGTCTAGTAACACATTTTGAATAACATGTACTATGATGTATTAAATTATGGCCATCTATGCCTGGTAGTTTCATAGGACCAATTTAAATAAAATGTTTGCTTCCATTTGATACTTACTTTTTTTCCTAGTGAGAAAAACCAATCAGCATTATTACACATTACATATATCTGTTTAAATTAAATACAAACAGATTTCTGCAGAAACCCTTAGGTAAAATGTCTGGAACTTTTTTCTTTTAATTTTAAAGTGGGACTAACATTTTTTTTAAATGGCAAGCCTTTTTTAACCCACCAATAAAATTGGGCTTCCCCCTTTTTATACTTCACTGTATCCTCTCAGTCACAATTGTTTAATGTCCCTCAAATGTTATTCACACATAGCATTCTCTACATATTCCCAATGGTTTTCAGTTTGGCAACCATTTTTTTTCTCACCAATTTACATAATTCATTCTTAAGGCAGGGCATCAGAAGGGAAATTAAGCTGTTTTTGATTAAAGATGCTTTAAGGATGAACAGATGAGATTTGCAGTTAGATTCTGAAATATTTTAATGAAGCAATTAAAATAAAATCCAATTGATGGCTGAAAGCTGAAAGGTTGGGACTCTTTTCCCTTACTTTAGTTTGTGCCAAAAAAAAGCAGAACAATTGAATAATTTAAAAGAAGAAATGCTGAATCTGTTTTCTTCATTGTAATTTTAATTCTTGAGCATCGGTTGCTGATCATCATATGGATGTGCAGTGTGAAGAAATCCACAATAACATTTTATAGTGCCAACATACTTAAATTTACAATCTAATTGTTCTTGCCAACTATTGACCTACATTTAGAGTCACTTTGACCAAATCCACACAGCAGAATGTTAACTCTACCCATTGTGATATTTGTTAGTATTATTGAGATGAATAGGAATAGGCACAAACTGCATTTTTGCAATTTGGTCCATGGTTTGTTGCTGAACCATGAAACAAGTAATGAACCAATATGAACTGGGAGGCTGGTTCATGAACTGAACCCATTTGTATCAGTTTGTGACTCCTGCTTTCTGTTCTCTGCTGCTTTTTGCAGGGAGTAGAGGCACTCTCCTCATGAAAAACAGCAGGGAGCAAAAAGCAGGGGTTTAAATGGCTTAGAATAATTGAACTCCCTGCTTTCTGGTCCCCACCACTTTTCATGGGAGCAGAAAGCAGGGATATCCCCATGTCTCCAAAAACAGCTGCAGAAAGCAGGGATTTCCCCTGGAGAAAACAGTGGACTCTGTTTCATTATACGCTGCTGAGGTCACCACAGCAAATTGACGCTGAGTTCCCAAGGCCAGGGCACCCGCCCAGAGTCTTTTTCTAGAGCCCGTTGTATTTATTTTCACAATGAGCCTTATTCCTAGTATATATAAAAAACACTTTAACCAGTAATTCAAAAGTATATAGAAGACATGAACTATACAAAGAGAGCATTCCTACCACTAGGAAATCTGCAGAAAGAGGGGAGGGAGACTGGATGGATTCTAGACTACATTACTGAGATCTGAAGAAGTACTAAAACAGTAGAGGTACGTAGTGTAGAAAGGAGCAACACAGCAGGAAAAAAAATGAAATGACCAAAGCTTATCCTTTTGTCTGTTACTGAAGAGAGCCTACTATCAAAGGGTTCTGAGATTCCACAGAAGCTTCAGTCAAGAAATTATTTTCTTGGTTATGCCTACTGTTGCAGCAAGGAAGCTGATGTGATTAGCAGCGGGAGCCAAAAGCAGATAGCTGGTATTAGAACGATAAAAAACTACTGGCTTGATTTAGAGGAAGAAGGTTCTTATTTACAAGAGTCAATTGGTATTGAACACTGTGTAGAGTTATTTCAAACATGTCCCCATCATTATTTACAAAACTTACTAGGAAACGAAGTTTGCACTAAAGCCTTTAATAAAGGTTTCAGAGTTTCCCATGTCAAAACAAACAGGATACCCTTAAACTGCTATTTGTCAAGGCATTTCTATTCCCAAATGCAGAAAAACAGTTTGCGTTGAATGGCTTTTTTGTTTTGTTTTATTTACCAGATTGTTTTGTGACAGCCTAGTCTACCAATTCCATCAAAGGTTACCCTTTATCATAATTAGAAGTGTGCCCCAAAGATATGGTAAGATTTGCAGAGTCCTCTGTTTCTCAGTACTTTGTTATCCATTAATTCCCTCAGGAGTTTTAAGGCTGATTGCCTTACAAAAGAAGTGATATATTGTGCAAGGTCATTGTTCTTAAGACTTCTCACTAATTAAAGAAATGTCTCATATTTTTAGAGACTGGAATCCTCCATTGCAGTCTGGTATTATATTAGCATTCTGCAAAGATAATTTATATTAACCATGGCATATATTTGCCACTGCAATTTTTCATACATTCTCTGTGCTCAGAAAATCTTCAGTCACACTCTCCAGCTCATTGCCATCAGCTACCAGAGTGGAACAAAGCTCTGTATGAAACACAATGAAGAAAGGGAAAATCAGAAAAGTGTGATTTGGTTCTATCCACTATTAAGGGTCTTAATCCTCTCATGCTGCATGTTCTGGAACATCAGCCAAAGGACTCACAGGGAAGGGCTGAAGGAAGAAAGATTACTATTTTTTCTCTCTGCAGCAGTCACAAAAATAAAGGTCACCGCAGCAAACAGCCAAGCAGAAAGTTCTTTCAAAAGAACAAACCGTGGCCTACCAGAAAGGCAACTTGGGCCACTGATGCACATCATCATCTTCCAAAACTAAACATCCTTGCACTAAGGATTGTCAGCAAACAGAACCACCACCCATTCCAGAAAGGCTTTATCATAAAATAGCCAAAAACCACATCCTTAACACCTTAATTAAAATGAGCCCAAAGACACAAAAGCTTTTGAATTCCCCAGAACTCCTCATTAGGCCAGATGTCAGAACATTAAAAAACAGGGAAAAGCAGATTTTAAGCAGATTGCATCATATATTGGCATGAGCAGATCTTAACTCAGTGACCTGAGGAATCTGCTTAAAATCTGCTTTCCCTCCTCTTTTTTTACTCTGTAACATCTGGCCTGATGAACAAATGGAATCCTGGAATGGTACAAATAATAATAAAAAAAATGTGATAACAATACCAGTGCCTATCCCAGAATCCAGGAACAAAATTAATATGATTTTTTAAAAAACAAAAAACCAACAACAAACTGCACACCCCAGGCAACCAACAGAAAATGTTGGTTGGTAGGAAGGGCGGGATATAAATCAAATTAAATAAATAAATAATAAATAATATATAGAATTCCCAGATATACAGAAAAACATGATTTTGTAAATTAACCAAAAGAAAGTATGTTCCTTTTGAAATCTATTATGAAATCTAGATCAGGGCCCCAAAAACCTGTTCATTGCCCTTAAAAGACTAATGAAGATTTTATTGTGTTCTTCATCTCTAGTATGAATTTTATCACAGACATTTCCATATGGGGATGTTTTTAGAGGTGGAGGCTGAAAAAGTAACCAACCTTACCCCCAAAAAACAGAAGTTTGTGAGCTTAATTAGATTAACACTGATTACATTGGTGGCTAATCTAATTAGTCATAATCTAAATAAGAGAGAGGGAGTTGTTGTTATTTTTTTAACAGATTCCTACTGTTGCATGCTTCCTGGGGCTGCTTCTCCAGCTCCTTTCATTTTAGGTAGGAGACAAAGCAGGGGGTGGAAAGGGAGGGGAAAAGCATGCCTGAGCCTTCTGCAAAGTAAAGGTGAGAGGTGAAGGAACAGCCCCAGAGAGAAACACTGCCACCACTGCTGCCATCATTGCCACAGCCCACCTGGCTGGGCAGCCTGTCACCCTCCACTCTGCTGACTTCCACATTCCTGCTCCTAACAAGCAGCAGTGACAACACAAAATTATAGATACACTTAGGGAGCCTCAACTTAACCCTGTAGCAGCCTGATTGCCGCCCACAAGTGGGAAAGGTGTCCTTACCTTCATCTCCGTCCTGTTCAGCATCTAGCAACTCCATCCATTTCCAATGCCTCCTTGTTATACAAACTTCACTCCCAGTTTTTTTTTTTTGGCATGCCAACAGTTACAAAGGCCACACCCATGAATCCCTGCTTTGCCCTCCAGCCTGGTTCTTAAAGAAATAATGAGAAAAATTGAGGAAAGGACAGGAAGGAGGCAGGGTGGCTCGCATGGAAAGGAAAAGTTGAAAGGCACCCCATCTGTACATGTTGGAGAGAAGGTAGCGTGGGTGGACATGGGGTGCCAGCCCCCCCAGGTCACCGGATCTTTCTGCTGCTTCCTGCTTACAGCTTCAGCCAAGCAGGAGGGGAGGGAAACCTAGCAAGGCTGTCCCTCTCCCTCCCCTCCTGCTTGGCCAAAGCTGGAAGAGCTGGCAAGGCCACGGCAGGCAGGGGTAAGGAGCGCAGTATAGTAGGGTGGTAGGGTCTGGCATCCTTTTGGGGTGGGTGGGGCTCATTCATGGGGGGCATCACCCCCAAATGCTACCTGTGGCTATGGGCCTGCACACAGCTGTTTTGGGAGTTGTCTTGTGCAGTCCCGTTAAAGAGCTCTTACAAGAAAGCCAAAACAGTTGAGTGGTGGGAAGCAGGCTGCTTATCAGACTTTCCGCAAACCTCATTTAAATGGAGTGCAATCCTTTTCAATGGAATTTGCAAGGCCACAGACAAATTGGTTTGGTTCATGAACAAGCCTTCTGGTTTGATTTGTCGTTCAGTTCCTGGTTTAGCCACAAACCAAACCAAACTGCATTTTCTTAGTTCCTGCCCATCCCTGCTGGAATTTGAGTATACTGCAAGCTGTCACAATCCTATGCATACTTAAATGGAGTAAGTTCCCCTGTAAACAGTTTAAATAGGCAGAAGACTGCCTGAAACCTTTTGTGTGGGCCCTTAGTTGTTAAAGCATACTGGCAATCTATGTAACAGGAATCCTAGAGAGTTATTACTGGCTAAATGATGGTTTGTTTGAAGATGGATGTCAACAGGACCCACCCTAGTCTTGCAGGCACAACCAACCTTGGCTGAGAAAAGTCATATTTGGCTAGCAGTCACTTCAGCTCGGCCAGAACATGCCCAGAGCAGGCAGGGCTGCAGATGTTGGTTACATAATCATGTTTGGCAGCCAGGTAGAGCCCCTCACATCAACAAGCCACTGGTCAGGGGAAGGAATAACACAAGAGGTGGCTGCAGCTGAGGCAGGCCTCTAGGATACTTCTTAGTTGGGTGAAAGGGTGGAGGGGAAGAGCCAGTCCTGGGTGGGGATTGGAAGGGTAGCCTATTTAAGGAGGCAAGGGAGGTTGAAGTTTTCCTGCTTAGGCAGCATATGAGAGCAGAGGATACAGACAGGAGGAGGAATCAGGTTGTGCCATGGGCGTCAACTACAAGGGGGCTCGAGGGCTCGAGCCCCCCCCCGAAATTTCCCGGGGGGGGCTCAGCCACCCCCGGCAAAATGGAGCGCCCAGTGGCCAGTCAGCCGGCCGTCGCTGCCTCTCCTTCCCCCCCACCCCCGGCCTGCCCTCCTGCCTCCCTGGGGCGGGGGGGAAGGAGAGGCGGTGATGGCCGGCTGACTGGCCACCAGGCGCTCCATCTGCGCCACCCCCGCATGCCCCGAGCGCGAGGCGGAGCGGGAGCTGGGGGCCCGCAAGGGCGACGTGCCGGCCCCAGGCTGCAGGCAGCAGCAGCAGTAATCCTACGCCGCTGCCGCCGCCCGAGGTGAGCGGGAAGAGGGAGGGAGGGGGTGGGGAGCGCGGCGGGCGGGCACGGCCCGGGGGAGGGAAGCGGCGGTGGCGGCTCCCTGGGGTGGGGGGGAGAGCGGCAGGCGCACGCGCACGAGAGAGCCCCCCCCAGGGATTTAAAAAGTCTACACCCCTGGGTTGTGCAACCCCCTCCAAAATCTTTGTGGATCCTCTGTTGTGGTGAGGATCACAGCAGAACAAGGGCAGTGCAGCCTTGGCAAGGTGGAGCTTCACAACAGAGATGAAAAGGAAGTTAAAACTGTGATATTTGACACTTCTCTTGTAGTTCTAAGTATGCCATAGTCTGGATCTGGAATAATTCCAGCCAAGTCTTCTCTCTCCTGGACCTAGTTTGATAACCATGAAATGCTGGTAGGCTTCATCTAACATACTTTTTTTTGTACTAAAATTATTCTAACAAAACCAGAATTTTCCATGAACACTTCTCTGCACTTGCCAGTGTCTATAAAAACTTTCCAAAGCTATAAAGGAGAATGTTCCTTCAGTGGGGGAAAAGAAAGTATGTCTTTCTTTGTAACTCCACAGGATTTTTGTCATGCTGATTAAATTAATACCAATGGGTATGACTTCAAAGTGATAAAAAGACAATAAAGCAAAGGAATATGAATGAATAATAAGACTGAACCAAATAGCCCTCACTGTTTCTGGTTAATTTAATGCCAATGGAATACATGGCAAACACGTCCCCTGATGCTGTGCTGTGGTTATTATATTGGAACCACTATCATAGGCAGCACATTGAAGGATCATTGCTTTAATGCATTACAAATTGTATTACAATCTGCAAGTGAAAATAGATTCTTTCTGGCTACATTATAGCCCACAACAGGCCATGTAAGGCTGCACAGGAAGAAAAATCTAATGAATATTAAAGCATGCTTCAGCAGAGTATTTCAGGTATATTGTAGTTTAGACTCACATGGCACTGGCAGCTCCTGAACTATATTTTTTGTCCATTAACTAAAAAATCAATGGTGTATCCCAAGTAACAACTTACAATTAGGGATGTGCATTCAGTTCGTTCAAACTGAATGCACCCCCAAAAATGGCCCATTCGGCCCCCTTTCAGACAGCCACAGGCTAAATCAGATTCTCTGATCTGATTCAGCCCGCCACCGAATTGCCACCGATTTTTTCCCCCACCATAGAGAACAATGGAGGGGATGGGGCAACCTGTTTTGGGGACCGTAGAATTGGACCCCGTAGTCCAATCTTCTTGAAACTTAGTGGGTATTTGGGGGAGAGACTCCAGCAGCTACCCTGTGAGTTTAGAGCCTCTCCCTCAAACCCTCTCCCCTCCAGCCCCTCATATACCCTATGAGGTTTTGCCATTGACCTCAATGGCCCATGGGGTATAATAGGGCCGAAACTGACTATCGGCTAGCTGAATGACTCCCGAATCTGCTTGCATTGCCAAAACTGACATGTGGGGGTCATTTGGCAGCCGGAACATATGCGGCCTGATTTGGCCTGATCCGAATTGGGCCAATTTTTTTTTTTTTTGCACACCCTTACCATTGGGCAAAGGAAGCTGTGGCTAAATCCTCAGATATTACAGTGAATTCTCTTTGTATATATATTATGTTGGAAAAACAATGAAAAAAAAACACTAGGTATTAATTTGTGCCAAGGCTCTTAACAACCTGTTTTTAACACCAAGATTTATCTATGAGGAAACCAAATCTGAATAGATGCAGAGTAGGTTTCTTTTTGCTCTAGCCAGAGCACAGATCAAAACAGGCCTGAGCCCAACCAGCTTAATTTCATTAAAAAGAGGTTCAGGAGCTCATTAGCATAACTTATTTGAATATGCCAAACCCCTGACATCACTGGAAGTATGTCAGAAGGCAACACTCACTTCTGCTCTCTGCCTTTATTTCTCTAGCTGACATGGGGTAGCTGGAGGAGGACAGGTAGGGAATCCAGTCATCTTTAAAATGCCTTTCTTCTGGGGAGAGAAAGAAAGGCATTGAAACCCCCACACACACACTTTCCCTCACCTCTCCGAGTTTCTCTGCAGATAGAGAAGGGAGGAGGCATGCTTCCATGTCTGCCCTTCTCTTCCCCAGCCAGCCTGTTGTGGTGGGCAAATTGGAGAAGCAAAGTTCCCTGCCTGATCAGATGGGGAAGGGAAAGAAAGGTATTTAAATCCCCCCCCCCCATGTTTCTCTATAAAAATGGAGAGGCTCAGGTGTGAGATTGTGCCAGTAGATGTAGTCTACAACAGGTCTCCTTAAACAGAAAGTCCTTTATTTGCAGAAAAGATCTGGTTGGTCAAATACACTTCTTCTGTTAGTAATACAACTACAATTATACCTGATATGCAATAAGCCCCCCTCGACTCCCACCAATCAGTTGGGAGAATTATTGCCGCCCAAATATACTGGCCCACTGTTTCCAAGGAAAGTGCGGCAAAGTAGGTTCCCAAGCAAAGACATTGTCAGGATCTGTGGGGCGGATGTTCCCAAGGGTAAACTGAAGCAAAGGAGCAGTTTGCACCTGTGAATAAAATAACATGTAGCAGAAGGATTCCAGCTCAAGGCTGTGAGCTAACGAGGAGCGAAAGAGAGATAAGAGCAAAGAAAAGCTAATAAGCAGCGAGCACGCGCAGAGCGAGCAAGAAGCACATTCCTGCAATGGGAGTCACTCTACTGATGCTATCTCCTGCACGGGACCTAGAACAGCACTCAAAACAAAGGTAATGTTAAATGACCATCAGGAAAGGCAATAGAAATCATTGGCAGTGGTAACTGACATTCTTGCAACAACCCATTGGCAGGGTTACCTGACAGGACTGCAACAGAACATTGGCAGCAACAGAACATTGGCAGTGCTAACTGACATCAGGGAAGAAAGGGGGCATGTCTGCCTGCCTGCCCTTCACCTCCCCAGCCAACCCACTGTGGCAGGCTGGCTATGGAAGGGAAGGGCAGGTGTGGAAGTCTGCCAGCCCACCAGCCTCACCAGAGCCCTAGGTTGCTCTACAAAGCCCCCACCCACCCCAAAAGCATTCCCCACCAGACTGCCAGCCTCTCCACCACCCCCTGCCCCAAAAGCATTCCCTGCTAGCCCACTGGCCTCACCCTCCCCCACCTAAAAAGCAGCCCCTGCCAACTCCTGCACTGGAGTGCCCAAGCCACCTGCAGCCTGAGCACTCTCTGCTCCCACCCACCCCACCTGAAATAAGCCCCCATCTCCTATACCCCACCAATTTACCCTGCCTTCTGGCTGGTGGCAGCAGCAAGCAGAGGCAGCATGTGCTGCTTCCCGCTTCTCCTGGTCCAACTGAGGGCTGCTGGGAGTGGGGCTTGAGGGCTTGTTACTGCTGGAATGCCGTTCCAACTTCTTCCGGCTAGAAATGACCCCTGGCTTTGTCTTAAAATAATACCTGATTACCGTCCAAAAGAGGGTTAACGTTTCATAATGACTATGGAAGATCCATTGAATGAGGAGACTTAGGTATGATACTAGTGCACAGACTGTATGAGAGAACAGATTCTGAATCTGGAAATGGAAGGACTTCAGACATATTCCACGCATGTGTGTGTGTGTATGTAGTAAGCAGGATTGCCAACTCCAGCTTGAGAAATTCTTGAAGCTTTGGGAAGGAAGTGCCTGGGGAAGATGGAGTTTGGGAAGAGGAGATAACCTAGTGAGGATGTGATGCCATAAAGCCCACCCTCTGAAACTTCCATTTCCTCCAGAGGAACTGATCTCTGTAGTCTGGAGACCAATGCTGTAGTCCGGAGACCAACTTTTACACATGCATGTTCTCATTTAGACAAATGGAGTTCTACACACACCCCATTACTGCACTTGGCAAGCGACAGGGGTCATTTCGTAGAAAAAGAGGTGCAGGAGCTCATTAGCATAACTCATTTGCATAACTCATTTGCATATGCCACACCCCCTAACATACCGGAAGTGTGTCAGAAGGCAATACCCACCCCTCAGGCTCCACTCCACAGGTGAGTGAAACTGACCTGCTCTTCCTCCATTCCCTTCCCCATCCAATACTTTGTGCAATAAAAATAAGCGTAAAGAACACACCCTCATTCTCTTCCTGTTCCCTTGAAACCACCAGGTTTCAAGTAGACTTGAGATACCCAGGACATGTGTACCACCCATCCCTTCCCCTTCCCCTCCCCACAACAAGACACTCTGTGAGGTAGGTGGGGCTGAGAGAGGTCTTTTGAGAACTGCTCATAAGAGAACAGCTCTGAGAGAACTTGTGACTGGCCCAAGGTCACACCAGCAGCTGCATGTGGAGGAGTGGGGAATCAAACCCGGTTCTCCCAGATTAGAGTCCAACTCCTGACCACTACACCAAACTGATAAGGTGGAAGCTGCTGAAAGGTTGGTGAAATTTCTCCAGTACTTATGTGCCATGTGCCCAGATAAAAAATGGTATACTTAGAAAATTTATATGCCACCTTGAGCAAGTCTCTGGAAAAGCAGCACACAGTCATAAAAGGAACAATGATAAAATTATCAATATTAAAACAAAACATTAAATACAATAAAGACCTTAGCAGGGCTTTCCCCGGGGCGCTGCGCCTCTGCACTGCTCGGGGAAGCTGAGGAGGGGGTGGGGCTTGGTCATGTGCCCGCCCCCTGGGCTCCTCACTCCTGGAGCGGCGCTCCTGTGCGCTCCCACTCCAACGGACCCCTGGCAAGCAATATTTAAATAATTAACTCAGATTGTGATTACACATGTGAGACAAAGCGGGGAGGAGGAAGAGAGGCTATTTCCTCCAGCGGAAGTTGACCTGCAGTTGCATTATCAGTCTTTTGAAGCTGCAGGTGCAGCCCACCGCTGCATAATCAGATGCAACTGTGGTTGAGTTGTTGTTGTTTTTTGCCATTTGTTTCTGAGGTGCTTAAATGAGGGATCGATGATTCACACCTCAGCCATGTGGGCTCCCTATGTAGTGTGTGATGATGTGCATACTGAGAAGGGAAGGCTCCTATTTAAGGCAGCATTTGGCCAGAGGCACAAGCCTCTGGCACGAGCCAAAGGGCAAGAACCAAAGGGCTGGGCTATTGGCCTAGGGCTCTTAGCCTAGGGCACTTAGACTAGGGGCTTGGGAGAAGCCAAGGAAGCGCCAGAACACCAGGGCCCTAGGCTCCTTGGGTTCCCAGAAAGGTAAGTAGACTTCTACAAGGAGAATACAAAAGGTTTAAAAGGGGGATTATATAAAATTATTTTTAAAGCAATTATGAAGCCAGAATGCCAGCAGGGGGTTGGGGGCTATCCAGTGTTTTGCACGGTGTGTCACATGTATGATTATCTGCCCACTGGGCAGAAGTCTTGGGTGTGTGCCCAGAGCAATGAGCTCCTGGTTCTCAGGGAACGAGTTTGCTCCCTTGAGGCCAAGGTGGCTGACCTGGAGAAGCAGAGACAGTCAGTTAGGCACGTGGAGAAGACTCTCGGGGACTTGTTAGGTATGTCCCACTCTGTACCTGGCAGCCCTGCTGCTGTCAGGGAGCATGAGGGTCTAGAGGGAACAGGGCACCGTGCTGTGGATAGGAGGCATATGCCCTCAGAAGGGATCTCTTCTACAGCTGGTGAACGGGTATCCTTTCGTACCAAGGAACCATCCCTGGGCAGGGAGGGAGGGGGGCTCTTGGTAGTTGGTGATTTGATCCTTAGGTAGGTAGACAGCTGGGTGGCAAAACCACATATTGACCATATGGTGACTTGCCTGCCTGGTGTGAAGGTAGCGGACATTATGCGTGTTTTAGATAGGCTGGTAGATAGTGCTGGGGAGGAGCCAGTGGTCATGGTACATGCTGGCACTAACAATGTGGGGAAATGCAGTCATGAAGTCCTGGAGGAAAAATTTAGGCAGCTAGGCAGGAGACTCAAGGCCAGGACCTCCAAGGTAGCCTTCTCAGAAGAGCTGCCTGTTCCACACGCAGGGCTGGAGAGGCAGGCACAGATCAGGAGTCTCAGTGCGTGGATAAGGCGATGGTGTAGAGGTGAAGGGTCCAAGTTTGTTAGGCACTGGAATGCATTTTTGAACAAGAGGAAGCTGTACAAGAGAGACGGTCTCCACTTGTCCCAAGAAGGAACCAGGCTGCTGGCACTTAAAATCAAAAAGGTGGCAGAGCAGTTTTTAAAATGAATACTGGGGAGAAAGCCAACAGGAGATGAAAAATCTCTAGTTCGGGATGGTTTATCTCAAAGAGATGAAGCTGTAGCTGTTACTTTCCTACATGGAAATAGATTAGAATTGTCCACTGAGACTGTGGCTAATGATAGGGACTGCCTGGCAAGGTCTGGAGGCAGCAAGAGGAAGGTTGTGGGCTTAACATGTATGGGAAACTATAGATGTTTATAAACTAATGCTAGAAGTGTCTGAGGTAAAATCGGGGAGTTGGAATGCTTGGTGTTGGGGGAAAACATAGACATTGTGGGTATTTCAGAAACTTGGTGGGATGAGGAAAATCAGTGGGATATGGTGATTCCTGGTAATACATTATATTGAAGGATGGGGGGGGGGGGGAGTTGGAGGTGGGGTGGCTCTGTATGTCAGAGAGGGTATACAGTCCAGTAAGATTGAGAGGGTAGGAGAATTGAATTCGCTTCTGGAAATGCTGTGGGTTGAATTAGTGGGCCCAAAAGGAAGCTTAACATTGGGTGTTTGTTATTGCCTACCAGATCAAAAGATAGAGGTGGATTATAAAATGATGAATGAATTAAAGATAGTGGCTAGATGAAATAACTGTGTTGTAATAGGTAACTAACCACACATTGATTGGGTCAATATGTGTTCAAGTCGGGAAAAAGAACTTGAGTTTCTAGACACTCTCAGTGACTGTGCTATGGAGCAGATGGTCATGGAACCTACCAGGGGAGAGCAAGGGTGTAGACTTTCCAGTTTTTGGGGGGGAGGGGCTGGGGCTGAGCCAGAGTCACTATGCTAGGTCCTTAAAAGAACCGAGGCCCAGTGACATCATGGGGAGGAGCCAGTGACATCACAGGCTATTGTCACTATCTATGGAGGTAGAGCCATGTGGGATTTAGGGTGGGGCTCTCCAGAAATTTAGGGGGGCCTGGGAACCTCCAGCAATGCCCCTGGGCTGGGCTAAACCCAGGAAAAGGTGGGAGTTGGCCAGTGGTTATAGTGGTAGCCATCTCCTGCTGTATCCTTCATTTAAATTCACTTTTAGGATAGATCTGCAAATATACATACCATGTGCATCAGACAAAGTAATGGTCACAAATTTGACAGTAAGGAAGACAACACAGAAAAGCCTGTAAGGGAACATTTTAAAAGTTTTCCTGGACATTCATTTAGAGAAGTCTTGTTTCTGTCTGTTACAGTACTTACCTGAAAGTTTCCTTGGACCTTTTCAAAAGCTTATCTCCTCTTCTCAACCCCCCCCCCCCCCCCATTGCAAGGCACTGATGCTCTGGTAGTGGAGTTTCTAGCAGTGGGAAAGGGCAGAAATGGTGTCACAATGATATATTGATGTAATTTCTGATTTAAAAAATAAAAGTGATATCACAGTGTTGTTATGATGTTCTACAAACCTTGCAGATCTCTATGGTATGATCATCAAGACCCAGAGGATTCCTAGAGTGCCACATACTTCTATTTTGGGGGCTGAAAATTACATCAAAGCACCATGTCATGACATTTTCCCCTCCCTGTTTTCCTGCACTGTTCGTTCAATTAGCAGAGGGAACCAGAGATGATTGGAGGGAGCCCTCCCATTAGAAGCGGGTAAGTTGTATCCCTCATGAAGATTTAATTTAATTAAAACTTAATTTTTAAAATAGAAAACTAGGAAAATCTAACAAATATCTTCCCTGAAATGTAGAGTTTACTCATGGCAGCCATTTTACTGTAGTGCCCACTTTCTGAAATTTCAAAAATGCCTACAGGCTCAACAAAGTTGAGAACCTCTAGTCTAAAAACTTAGAATAGACACAGTCTGTAGATGACTTCTAAGGTTTGGGGAAAACCATGTATAGAATGTGTCTAGTTTAAGCTTTTAGAACATGCAGGAATGTAGTCATGTTACCTGCTATCTTATCCCAATTTTGCTTGTGACAGAAGAATTGTCTGCTCTTCCATTATATAAAATGCTTATCTGAGTGCACAGCATAACAAAGCAACCAAAAACATAAACAAAAAAATTAAATTGTCTATTATCCTACCAATTTAACTATGCAAGCATGAACAATGACCTATTTCACATGTGCTACAAACCTCTCAGCATCCTGAATTTATGCAGTCATGACTGCTGGTGGATAAAAATTAGCAGACTGAAATGGAATTGGTAAATACCTTTATAGACTGCCACATCTAATGTCTTCATGTGCAGGATGACCACTAGGGTTCTTCTCTGGCTCTAGCAAGATTTTGCTGGAAGGCAACTTGACTTCATAATTTGTTTGTGTTTGAAATGCCAATCTATTGTCAAATTTGGTTAAAACAGCTTTCAAATAGAAATGCAGATCAATTATTGTATAACTATTGAGTAAAAATACTGCCGTCTGTAGAGGAAGGAAGAATCTTTCCTATTATATAAAGCCATTTTAAGATTCCAAGGGGCAAGATTCCATGGGGCGCCAAAATCAGTAGGCTGGACGGACTGCCACTCAAAAGGGGGACCCTGGCCATTGGCTGCATTCTCTCCCTGCTTTGCCTCAGTCCCACCCACAGAGCCACCGGCCAGCATCCTGGCCTCAGTCTGGAGGGAGCCAGCAAAGGGGAAGGACCGACAGGGTGCTGGGTCCACTCTTCTCCTCCGCCCACTGCCAGGTGGGTCTAACTGTCCCCTCAGTGACCTGCTTCTGTCAGTGAAAAGACAATGGACTATCAGCATAACCCCCTCCCCCGCACACTGCCAGCGTGCCCAGAATAAACTGTCAGAATAAACTGTCAGAAATAGGGGGCCATTTCACACAGCACCCTGTAGTGCTTCAGGACCAGTACAAGCACTGAAGAACGCTTGGGAGAAGGTTTCAGGGTAAACCAGCTCAGGAATGCTTCCCCAATGGGAAACAGTTACTGAAGAGTTCCTGAAACGGAACATATTGGCTGTGTGAAATTCCTCAGGCCCTCTCTCCTGCTTAGCTCCACCACGGCTGGCTGGCTAATGAGGTAGGCCAGCGACCATCAAACCATTCCCTTCAATCCCCTGCAGTGTGGCTGACTTTCCCTTTAGGGTTGCCAATCTCCAGGTGGGACCTGGGGATCTCCCTCTGTTACAATTGATCTCCAGATGACAGAGATCAGTTACCCTGGAGAAACTGGCTGCTTTGGAGGGTAGACCTTATGGCATTATAGCTTGCTGAGTCCTTCTATTCCTCCCCCCAAAAAACGCTGCCCTCCACAGGATCCACCCCCCAAATCTTCAGGTATTTCCATCACAGGGTTGCCAGGTCTGGGTTGGAAAATCCCTGGAGACTTTGGGGATGGATCCAGGAGAGGATGGGGTTTGGGGAGGGGACAGGCCTCAGCATGGTACAATGCCATAGAGTCCACCCTCCAAAGCAGCCATTTTCTCCAGGGGAGCTGATCTCTCAGCTGGAGATCCATTGTAAAAGCGGGAGATCCCCAGGCCCCACCTGGAGGTTGAGAACCCTATTCCATCATCAGAGCCGACAACTTTCTCCTTAGTGCCTGTTGCTAGGCAACCAAGCTTGCTTCTCTGAAAGCCCCTTTCCACACCTATGATGGCCTTTGGGAGAAAACTCATTGGGGCCAGCTGAACAGAATGCCATAGAGGCCACCCTCCAAAGCAGACATTTTATCCAAAGTAGGGAGGAAGAACTGTTGTCTGGAGTTCAATTGTAATACGTGGCGATCTTCAGGCTCCACCTGGAGGTAGGCTACCCTAGGCCTAGTGGTCAGCATTTTAGAGCAGGATCTGCTAGTCCCAGGTTCTTGCTGAGTGGGTGATTTCGGGCCAGTCACAGACTTTAAGCCTAACCTACCTCACAGGGTTGTTGTGCAAGTCAAAAAGGGGGAGAGAAGAATGATGTCAGCTGCTTCGGTCCCCATTGCAGAGAAAGACTACTTTTCCCACCAGGGGAAGTATGATTGCCAATCTCCAGGCGAGGGCTGGAAACCACTCAGAATTACAAGTGCTCTCCAGATGGCAGAGATCAGTTCCCCTAGAGAAAATGGTGGACTCTATGTCCTCATACCCTGCTGAGATGGACCCTTTATGACAGCCAATGTGACATAGCAGTCAGGGCTTCAGAGCATGGTGGAGGCTGTGAGGGGAGGAATGGAAACTTGAAGTGTGAGGTTGATGATTGGCTGAGAAGGAGATAGGGTTGCCAACTCCAGGTGGAAAATTCCTGGAGACTTGAGGGGTGGAGCCTGGAGACAGTGAGGTTTGAGGAGGAGTGGGACCTCAGACAGGTACAATGCCATAGATGCCACCCTCCAAGCCAGCAAGTCCCTCATGGGGAACCATTGTTGCCAATCTCCAGGTGGGGGCTGGAGATCACTCAGAATTACAACTGCTCTCTAGGGCGGAGGAGATAGAAAGCTGAAGCCAGGGGGGCAGATAACGATACATTGACGGTTGGCTGGGAGGTAGGGTTGCTAACTCCAGGTGGGGACATTCCTGGAGATTTGAGGGGTGGATCCTGGAGAGGGTGAGGTTTCAGCAGGGGTGAGACCTCAGACAGGTTCAGGGCCATAGACTGCACCCTTCAAACCATCCATTCCCTCATGGGGAACCATTGTTGCCAATCTCCAGGGGAGGAATGGAGATCACGCTGAATTACAACTGCTCTTCAGATGGCAGAGATCTTCCCCTGGAAAAAATGGTGGACTCTGTGTCATTATACCCTGCTGAGGTCGCAACAGCAAATTGACACTGAGTGCCCAAGGCTGGGGCACTCTCCCAGTGTCTCTTTCTAGAGCCCATTGTATTTATTTCCACAACGGGCCTTTTTCCTAGTCAGAAATATTACTGGATGTCCTATTATGAACTTTTATGTCTTGTGAAAGAAAGCTGAATTTGATTCTATGTGAGGATATTATCCTTCATTCATTTTAAAGTTATTCAAATAAGCACCGGATTTTCAAGATAGGTTTTCATAAAACTGACATTCATTCAACCAGAATGAAAGAAATGCAACATAGTTTTCATTTTGACTTTTGTCCTGTGCTCCCATCAGACACTATAAATGTTTTAGAAATATTAATACTTTTTGACCCAAATTACACAGTTTTCTTGTGCTGCATTTGGTACACTGATGGTTAGAAATAATCACTTGAGCTGATCTGATGTCTCCTAACAACAAATAATTATAGTTTTGCTTTCAGGGGGGGGGGGAGTGCTTTCTGTTACAATGTAGCATTGCATTATGTGTTTGGTAAATCATAACAGTATCTGACAATACGATTAGATATAACTCTGAAACAGCCTGCCATCAGCACATAACATTAGACAAATGCCAGAATGGAGCATGATACTCTCAAATGCATATCTTGTCAAAACCCCAAATATGTCAATATCCTAGCCAACATAAAAGAAATAGCAGAAGAGAACTAATGACTAGCAGTCTTCAGTCACCTCCGAGTTTGTGTTTAAACTGTTTCTGGATTAATTTGTGGAGTTGCATTTATTAATCTTATGAAGTGAGAAAACTGTGTGCCTTTTTAAAATACAGCAATATTCAAAGATCTGAACATATAAAGGAAGTTCTGAAAAGTTTTCATGAAATGTTAAGAGAGTTAACTGTATTATTTCTGCTTTCTCACTTCATAAGATTAATAAATGCAACTCCACAAATGTAATTGGAGCTGATAGTCAAGAAACCTATTGCTAAGGGCAAAAATCATTTCAGTGAAAATCTTTAGTAAAAAACAGCTTCAGCAGTGTCTTGTAATCATTATTCAGAAGTGTCTGCCTGCTGGATTCTCCCCCCTCTAAGGTTGCACCTTCACAGCACTTAGTCTGATTCAGAAAAAGCCCACAGCTGGGAGAATTTGCAATCTGTTCTCCACAACAATACAAAAATCTCTAGAAAGTTTTCCGAAAAGTTTAGTTTTGGGGCATGTACTGTTCCCGTGACTTAGTGATTGGGCACAGCTGACGAACTGAATTGTATGGGGGGGGATCTTTACTGGCTTGGATACAATAGTAGTGCTAGCCCTCTAAAATAGAGGGAGGTACTGTCATAGATCTCAAAAAGAGATGACCAGCTATTTTTGGTCTGCATAAAGGATTGCTAAGAAGGTCTTCAATAGTGTCCTAGGTTAATGTGTTCTGGTATGGCATCTGATTTATATTTTATCTGAAATAGTCTACTTACAAGGGGGGGCCCACGATATTCGTGGGGGGGAGAAGCTGACAGCTGCTCCTCCTTCCTCTGCCCCCTTCCCCCCTTCCTCTGCCCCCTCCCCCCAGAGACTCCCGGTGGGCCTTGGCAGCTCTCGCCGGGCCCGCCACTCGCCCCCTCCCCCCAGAGACTCCTGGTGGGCCTCGGCAGCTCTCGCCGGGCCCGCCGCTTGCCCTTTCCCCCCCAGAGACTCCCGGCGGGCCTCGGTGCCTCTCGCCGGGCCCGCCACTCGCCCCCTTTTCCCTCCTTCGCAGGCTGTCGGTTGGCCTCAGTGACTCTTGCCGGGCCGCTGCCGTTTCAAGAGCGTTCCTCGCGCATGCGCAGGGGACGCTCTTTTACTTTTCAGGAGATTTAAAGATCCCCAAAAAAGTTTTTGATAGATTTCGGATTTTTCTGCAAGCGGGGAGGTTACCCCCCACCTGCAGAACCCTCCCTCTGCCCTCCAAGTGCCCCCCCACGTGGATTTAAGTATCTGCACACGGGGGGCACTTGGGAATTAGATATAGAGATTCCCTGATACAATGCTATCCACAGAGTGCTGTAGGAACACAGATACAGAACATAAAGAGTAGCATGGATTTCTGCATGAAAAACTGGAGTATAACTAGTATTATCCAATGGCCTTATAGCACCTACTGTTGCAGTGAAGATTTCTAAAAAAATTTCTCCCCTTGATTTTAAAGCTTGTCATTTGAAGATGTGTATGAAGAGCCCCCCCCAGTTTATAAATAACTGAAGAGAACAGGTGTTTGGGTACTTGTTTTTCCAGGAACATGCAAAGTGTACTTTCTCTTTCTGGCACACGAGTTACTATCCAGGGAGCCTTCAAAATACTTTGTTTTCTTTTATAGTCACCCCCTGCTGTTTTATAATGTAAGCAGTACACACTAACTAAATCTTCCATCTTGTCATTTTAAAGACTGCAATAATAGATTTGGAATGTGAAGGAATAAAGTCTATATTGTTTTGACAATGCTGAGTAACATACAAATGACATTTTTCTTACTATATCAATTAGTGTTGCATTTCTTGTGAACACCCTTTCATTAAAAAAAATAGACATGTGTATGGAAACAACGTATTTAGTTCCTCAGCTGTTTACATGATGAGGAAAGGATTAGTAGGGGGGACTATTTGTTTTAAATGAGAAACAACACTCTCCAGGCCCCTTACCGTGCTCTATAATTTACACACATTTTTTGTAGATTTGTATTTATCCCAACTGTGAATGCAAGCCCCAATGATACGGTTTTCAATATTATTTCACTGACTAAGCAATAAAAAAGCTTTCAACCTGGCATGTGTCCTTTAACCTCCTGTTGTCCCACTTAATATTAACTCAGCACTACTGTGATAAGACTGCAGCTTTATGAACACAGTGATTGTTAAAAATACTAGTATTCAACACCAGACAAAATTGTGTTTATGCTGCCCAAAGAACTGCCTCCTTTAACCAAGGATAACACAGCCATATGATACACAGAGCTATTGAAAGGAAACTGTCCCTGTTGAGCTTCTCGTCTTTTTGAAACTGATATAGTGACAACTGTCTAAAAACTAAAAATACTTTTGTAAATTTTCTACCTTTTTTAAAAAAACAAATTTTTATTATTTTTCCAGTTACAAAACTTTACATAGTTACTTTTGAAATATTATCATCACTATCCGTTTTTCTATATAGCTATGTATTCCGCTTATAATTCAAAAACTTTGGGACTTCCCGACTCACCTATACCATTATATATATAATAGCAATTATAAAAATTTAAAATTATTAGCTCTTACAGGTAACAAATTTGGTTACAACAATAAAAAAAGAAAGGTAATTTTTAAACATTTAAACATAATATCTAGATTAATATGTACTCTAGGTTCTATTTTTGTCATTTCAATCGTTCAATATATTTCTCTTAAAAATAATTGTTTCTTCTTTTAAACATCAAAGATCAATAATTAGACAATGTAAAAATATTATTTTTCATATCCCAATGTTGTTCTAGATATTCTTTCAGGTCTTTCCATTCTTCTAGAAATCTTTCTGAGTCTTGATTATTCAGTTTTCTTGTCCATTTGTCCATTTCTACCTTTCTTTGTACCAGTAATTTCCAATTTTGGGTTGGCTCTAGACTAAATTTTCAGCTAACTGAAGGGAAGGTATAATTTCTGCCAACACTGCTTTCATGCTGCCTTGTTTGCTCCTCATGCTCTTCCGGAGGTCCCTGTCCCCCAGGACCAACATTTCACTGAGATAAATGGACTAAAGTAGGAGTAAGGTCAAATCTACACCTCCCCTTTGAAGTAGTTTGACTGCTGTTTTTTCCTACACTCATTTCACACTGGTGTCAAATTTCACTTTGTTTTTTTTCCCTGGGTCTGAAGAGCAGTAAGCAACAGGATCTGTTTAAAGCAGTATAATGCTAGCTTGACCACAGGAAAGCAATTAACGAATGTAGACAGTAATTTTTTAACTAGAACAAGTATGGTTTGAAACTAGAAACAGGTATAGATGGGGGGGGGGGGTTTAAACTAGAATGATTCCAGTGGGAAAGTCAGATGTAGATTTGACCTAAGAGAGGTGGGAAAGTGTTGTTCCATGGGTGGAAGTACGTTTCATTACTAGAGAGCTTAGTTTGGATCCAGCTCTTACACACAAGAGAGTTTTAACTTTGAATGCCTTTATCCATCCTCACAACCATAAGAATAACTTTAAAGACTGGAAAAGTAGTAAAACTGCCCTCTGTAAGTTTTATGGGTAGAGAGAACATTATATCAGAAACAAGAGTAGTTGGCACTTAATCTGAATCAACATGGAATACCAGTTCAAAATCTGATGCATATGATAAATAAATGCCCTAATTTCAAGAGTCACATTGCTTGAGTTTCACAAACTTTGTCAACATACTCTGGTTTTTCTTAAATTTCAGATTTTTTTTCCCAAAGCAAAGTTAGCTAAAAACTTAATTTTTTTTAGCAGAAGATTGTTTCATGAGGGCACCTTTGGCGCCAACCAAATTTGACTTCATTACATAAAAACACAATCCTGGTTTGTTTAGTTTTTCTTAAACATTATTTAGCTCTCCTGTACTGGACTCATTGGAATTTCAAAGGGCTTAACTTGGCTTTGTCTTATTTACTAAGAATAAGGCCCATTGTAGAAATAAATACAATGGGCTCTAGAAAGAGGATCTGGGTGGGTGCCTTGGCCTTGGGCACTCAGCATCAATTTGCTGTGGTGACATCAGCAGAGTATAATGACACAGAGTCCACTGTTTTCTCCAGGGGAAGTGATCTCTGCCATCTGGAGAGCAGTTGTAATTCTGAGAGATTTCTTGCCCTCACCTGAAGATTGAAGTCCAATCAAAACAACCATGACCAAAATGATGTCAATATGATGTCAAAATGAAGAGTCAATAAAGATATATCTACAAAAATGTTTACTATAATAATAGTGATTCTCTAGAAAAATCTCTTCTTATATCGCTCACACGTGGTGGATTTTGTGCAATAACAGATACCATTTCACATATATTGTTTTATCTGAGCATGTAGCAAATACAATTCTTATCAATAACCACATCAATTCTTGAAATAATTATCCCAGGTTGACTCTCTCATATATATCTTTATTGACTCTTTGTCATTTTGGTCATGGTTGTTTTGACTGGACTGGACTTCTATCCCGTGATTTCCTACTTTTGGCTTCTCACCTGGAGATTGGCCACAATGGTTCCCCAGGAGGAAATGGCTGGTTTGGAGGGTGGACTCTAAAGGCCTCTCCCCTCTCCAAACTCTGGCTTCCATAGAACACAAAATATCCAGGAATTTCCCAACCTGGAGCTGGCAACCCTCGTCAGGACTGGCCTCAATGAGTTCCCCACAAAGCCAAAGTAGGCCTGGAAAGGGCCTACTTCCTGCCTTTGCCTTTTTACTGACAGAACCAAGTTTGGTTGCCTAGCAACAGCCACTGATGGCAAAGTTAGCCCCACGGCAGGAAGAGAAGAGAATGGTTCAACAGCCAGTGGCCCACCTCAGTAGCCAGCCAGCCACAGAGGAGCCAAGCAGGAGAAGCGTCTTCATCAGGAGAGACAGCTGTTTTGACAGTTTATTGTGACAGGGAAGGATGGCCAAGCTGGCAGTGAGTGGGAGAGAAGAGTGGACCCCACACTTTTGAGTGGCAGTTGATGGGCCAATGGCTGATGGAGTGCACAGCACAGCCAATGGGGAAGTTGGAAAGTGTCAATATGCTAGGGCTGTTATCTATATCAGATTTTTATTTAAACCATTTTTAATTCACCTTTTCACCTAATTGAGGTTCCCAAGGTGGTAAACATAAAAACATTTAAACAATTAAAAAAGTTAAAATATACAAGTCAATTAAAAACATAAACACAGAAATATAAAATTTAATTAAAAACACATAAACACAGCAAAAAATACTTACACAGGGAGACAGATGAATCTACAGCTCCAAAGTTTTTATGCCAATCAATATTATTTGCCAGTCAACAAGCTACAAACTGCCTTTCAGAGATCATCTAAAATTGGTAGGGTTTAAAAAAATTAAGAAAATCACAAGTATTATATTTATTTATTTATTTCTCTAGAAACTGAAGCAAGTAAGAACTAGGAGTTTCTAACCATAAAACTCCATACATAGAAGGGCAAACATCCAATAATCAACATGAGTAAAGTCTATACAATCAGCTGCATTTTATTGATCTCATTTTACATGCTGTTGAGTAAGTACATTTGCAATGTCCTCAGTCAATACCACCATCAGTGCATTATTATTTTAGGGATTGATAGAGAAGAAAATATGGATTTTTGGGCCCTCCTGTAATTGATGCATAAGTCACCCCTTGTGGTAATGAGGTAGAAGCCGCCTCTGCTTTCCACCTCTAAATGAAAAGTTTGTGACTACATTTGGAGGATAAATTACTGCTACCACCACCATAATAAATCTCTTGTATTATATCTAGTGCCACTACAAAGATGATTTCTTCTTTATTAGATGTCTATGTTCTCTTCATCCTGTTCTCATTTCTATCATGCATCCTTTTAATATTTAATTTCATAGGCTAAAAATTCAATATATATTTTTTCGCTTTGGAGTCTCTTCTTGCCTCATTTTCCTCCATGAAGAACATCTTATATGACTTACTGTGCTTATTACCAAAGGGGGAAATGTAGCCAGGAACTCCTGATGTTTACATAACCCCATGCTTTCCAGGTAGCCTACTACTGCCATCTCTTTCAATATCACTTTCAGGAAACAATATCCTATCAACTGGAACAATTCTTAGTAAACCTGAAATTTAATTAGACCTGTGGAAATGAACTTGTGCCAGAGATCAAGGATTTGGCTAGTTACTTCAAATCAAAATGAAATGTGTTGGTGCTTCCTCCTCATCTTTGACCTTGCTGACCTTTCTGTTCCATGGTTCATAGTCCCTTGGCCTCATTCTCTTGCCACCTATAGCACATAACCTCTTTTGACTCCAAGTACACATTTTTATCCTGACTTCATTTATCGTTGGACCTTTCCCCCCCAACACTACTGATGGAAGATCATACAAACAATACACAAGCAACAGTAAGTTTTCAGCTTTATAAGTAAGATAATAGTTTGTGTAAGATACAGGATGTTTCATGGTGCACACACACATATTCATGCAGAAGATCTCAGTTCTCCATATACTCTGGCATATTGCCCTAGTGTAACACACAGGAACTCAAGCAATTTTTGTATGTATCCCATTCTCCAATTTTGAAAAAACATTTTCCATTTCTGTGTTTATATCATTTTTAAAGGCCTTGATATCAAGATAAGGTGTCACATCTGGAAAGGTAAATACCATGTTACTGTACTAAATTTTTGAAAGCCTCACTAGTTTAACCTTTTCCAGCATGTCAGTCAATTGTACTTGTACAAGCCTGTGGAGAATTTATGGGAAATCTTCATCTAGAAGACCAAGTTCTGTGTTCACAAAGTGACTGTGTGCAAAAGTTTTAGAGAGCTGAAATAAACCTTTACTCAAGCACATCTGAACTGGTGCTGCTGACCAGTCACAGGCTGCATTTTGAGCTTACCACTTTTACATTGTGGTAGTTATGGTTATGTATACTTTGCATTTCATGATGAAATGCAGATCAACATTATGCATGCATTTCTAGAAGAAATGGAATTAGATCATATATGCATTGAAATCTGAAAGGCAGTTTGTGAAGAGGGAGCCCCCATTTCATATATGATTACCATTATCTTTGTGTAAGGACCATCTCTGTGTGGCACATTAGGCTGGTAAACAGATAGCAGGAATCTCATCATACTACACAGAATGAAAAACACTCCCATCTTGCTTTGCCCAGTATCTGAACCTATCATTAACCCTCAGTGACTAATCAGTGTGCCCTTAGCCACACGCAGAACCACAGCCACACAGCAGCTGTGGGAAATGGCTTTTAAGAAATAAAGGAGAGCCAATTTGGACTCAGAACACCACTGAAAGGGAGAAAAACAGCACTGAGGCAAAATTGCTCCCATTTTTGCTGGTCCTTATATTTTTATTTATTTATTTTTGAGATTTCTATCCCTCCCTACCCTGCAAGTGGGCTCAGGGCGGGTCACAACGAGTGGGTAAATAGTTAAAATACAGAATACATACAATTTAAAAACTATAAAACCCATAATACAGTACATGATGGTGAGCTCCATGGTGTACATTCTATATGTGCCCAAGGCCTGGCCTACCAGAAGGTAGGTAAAACATCTACCGATTGGAGCAATTGAAGTTCATAGCATCAAGACAAGATGAGGCAGAGTAGGGCAAGGAAGGCTGATGTAATTTGACATCTGTAGCCTCAATAAAAGGCCTGGTGAAACAACTCCATTTTACAGGCCCTGTGAAACTGTACTAAGTCTCGCAGGGCCCTGATCTCATTAGGGAGAGTGTTCCACCAGGCCAGAGCCAGAGCTGAAAAGTAAGTCCAAATGGATGTCTTTGGGGCTGGGGATTACCAGCAGGTGTTGGTCAGCTGAATTTAAGGCTCTCCAGGGAACATATTCTGTGCACACAGAACAGCAAACACAGGGAAATAACTCCCCCCCCCCCCCCCGGTGCTGTTTTGGCATAGGAAAATAGCTGGGTATGAGGCAGGAGATCCCTTTCCCTCACAGTGGCATTTCCTGCCCCAATGGGCTCTGTTTTATTTTTTTAATACTCACTCCCTGAAGCTTCTATGTGGCTTCAGCGAATTCAAGTTGGGTCTGGGTAACCTGGACCAAACTCTTTTTAAAAGCCCTTAGAGTCATGGATACTGGATTGCCCAAGGAGATCCTGTCTCTGTTTCCCAAAGCTGCAGTTGCAAGAATTCAAGTGACTTCAATTCAGTTTGCTTCAATTACACTCATGCAGGTATATTTTATTCTGGAATTGTGTAAGCATTTAAGACTTTTCTTTCTACAATCACTTTGAATATTGTGATATTAAAAGAGAAATCTATTAATGTGCTTTTATCTTACTGCAATAGCCACACCCAGTGATCTATAGTCAAAATATAGGCTGATTCTGCATCTAGCATTTGCATTTGCTTCACATTTTCTCAACTGGGAGGGAAAAGTGCAGCTCAAAATCACATTCAAATACCTTGAGGCAACGCTGCGTACTGACTGCAAAGTCACCGCTGGACAGCCATAAAGCGGCCATATAATCAAAGGAAGTGAAACCAGCATGCAATGCAGAGGGTCATTTCTGTTCCAATGCGAGTTTCATAAAATAATTGGGGGGGGGGGGGGGAGAGAATGCAAAATCAGCCACAGTCAAAGCAAATAGGATCTTGAGCCAGAGTAATGTTGTATACCATGATATTCAGTGCAAATGCAACAATTCTATAAAGTGGTATAGATGCAATATATTAAAATTTTATGATTCAGTTCTGAACAGAATGGGGAAATGACAGTGATAGGACGCATAAACCTATTCATATTTATTGGACCACATACTTTCCCTTGGCTCAATGCAGTGCTGAGATCCTAAGTATTAATCCCTAATTAACAGGCATAAGCACTGAAACAAAAACACATCACTCAAATTACTCTCCCCCAAAGGAACCATAGGCAGACTACAAAGTTCAATACACTAAATTGATAAGATTGGGCTCTGTGATGGATCCATCCCACTGATACAGACAAAAGGTAAGAGACCACATTTAAAGGCAGATAGTACCTTTAGTAAGTTTAGAATAGGAAAACAGCTTTCTTCCTCACTTTATGATAAGCTACACCTCAACAAAATTCCTGTCTCTGTTCTCTTTCTGACACTGGAACCCTAACAAAAAAAAAAATGGATTCAAATGGGTAGCTGTGTTAGTCTGAAGCAGCAGAACAAAGTTTGATTCCGATGGCACCAACTAAGTTTTACTCTTAAGACCAACTAAGTTTTACTCTGAGTATAAGCATTTGTGTGCACACACTATGGCAATATGAATGACAGTAAATGATATGAACACTAAATAATGTGTGTATTCAATGGAATCAAGACTATCCATGGATTACAAGGTAGTCTGGACCAGGGATGGGCATGAACCGGCTCATGAACCTGATGTCATCATGAAATTACCCGGTTCGTGGTTTGTGAGCTGGGTGCAATCATGCTCTAATGAACCTCTAATGAACGTCCATGTTTTCCCTGGAGGTTCATGCAGTTCATGTCAATAATTCGTGTGCAAATGAAGTCCAAGCAGCAAGTTCACCCGCTACTGGGTGAACTCACCACTTGGACTTCACTCACACACAGCCCAGCTTGCAAAAGCCATTTAAAGGGAATGTTCCCTTTAAAGGGAATGTCCCCCTTAAATGTTTTTTACAAGATCACCTCCCCCTTCCATTCTACTGGCCTCAGGGAACCATCCCCAGCAGAAAGGAGGGAGGGTAGATCTCAGATCTCCCCTAAACCACATCATGAAACTCGTGAAATGAACTGGTTTGGTAAAACCCATGAACAGTAAACCAGTTTGGTGATCCAATGAACTGGGATGAACCTCCATTTTCCCAGTTCATGCCCATCCCTAGTCTGGACACCACAGTTTGGCATGTAGTTTTCATGTATGTATGTGTGTGTGTATGTATTTACTTCAAATTTCTACCCCACCCTCCCAGCCAAGGCTGGCTCAGGATGGCTCACATCATGCATGTCCTGGCCTTTTGCAGAATGGCAATTTAACAGATTCAAATGTGTTCTGAACTTAGAGCGTATGATAGTGTCGGAAATTATAGAAACTAAACAAGCATAAGGAAAAAAAACTTGTACATCAGAATACTTCAAAGTATACTGAAGAATATTTTGAAGTATATTGAAGAGTACTTTCTAATCCAGTGAACTTGCATATTCAAAGCTTATTGGCTAGAAAGAATAAAAAGACAAAAGAATGCAACAAAGATCTGACAATGCATTCTCAGTAGCATTCTCATCATAAAGCAGCAGACATTGCTTCTATGATTTTAAGGTATTACAGCCCTACTTTTAAAATATATTTATATCCAAACCTGGGACTTTCCCCAGGCTTGTAGAAAAATACCACTTATCTGTACATTGCCCCACTGTGTTGATTTTTGATCCATACTCTGAGACCATTGTTCAGAAGTAGATATAATGGTGAGGGACTGTTACATATGTCTAAAACCCAAAATTTGCATCCATAACATTTATAAGGATACTCTCTGCATAAGAACTTAGTGCTCCTTTACTCTAATATTATTGTAAAACCTCTTTTGTTATGGTTTCATAGACACTGTGCCAGCTGCTCTTGATATTTGCCATAGCTCTGCATGATTTTAATAAGAAACAGGTGGTTGACTTAGCTTTTTTTTCAGGACTGGTCCCGCTGCATTACTGCCAATGCCTGAAGCATTTCTTTCTCAGTTATTTCCACCTCTTCTTTCATTCTCAGTGTGTTTTATCTTTTCTTCTGCAAATTCCATTTCACCCACTGCTGGTGCATCTAATAATGTTTTCCACTAATAGGTCACTCTGGGTATACTTAGTTATGGCATTTGGGAAACAAGAGTTCAACACTACGTCATCTCTAAATGTCCCATGTGCAGAAACAATATTTGGACCATTTCACACTTTGTTTCTCTGCCTGATGTAAAAGTAATATCAAAGTATTTTTCCTCTCAGAAATCGGAAGAGCTGTAGTAAAGGACCAGATATTTCTTTTACATGTCATACTCCATGCAAATCTAACCAGAGAAAAATTCTATCTTGCTGGAAGGAAATTCTCAGTTGCCAAATATTGCTTCTTAAATATATTATCAAAATTGGGCTTCTTTACCACCCAATTTTGATAAATATCTCATGTTTATGAAGTCTTTTTTCATCAAAGCTAAACAATAGAGTCCTGTGCTATTTTAAGGATTAACAAGATGCCATGTGACTTCGTCTTGCTTTTGCTACAACAGATTTTTTGAGGGTAATGGTAAGAAATAATTTTCTTTCCTATATTTGGATGCGGATTTGTGATCAAATTGGAAAGTAGGTCACATTCACACTGACACACATACCTGGTGTACACGTGGATCTGACCACACACCCAAGGGATATCAAAATGCTGTAATATATAAGGTGTAATCTGCAAATTAATTCTGGCCAGAGGTCTCTCCCTCTCTCCACCACTGTCTTCCATAATTTTGGAAAGTTTATGCCTCTCAAGAAGGTATTACTAGTTTTGTGTCCTGGAGCTGTATGTTCTGATGTGTGCACAAGCATCCATGTGCATGGGGTCTTACTGGCATACAGTGACAAATCCTCATGCACATAGAAGAGTTTGGGATACCTTGTTCTGGAACAACAACATTAAGAGTTGGACAATCACAAGTCCTTTCAAATTAACCAGTCAAGACCCACTGGGTGTGTCCCAAGGCTAAGAAAGCCTTTTTAGTCTAAAAGAAAACAAGTAATAAATCCTTAGCTAGCACCAAGACTGTGCAGCCAATTAGCTGCTAGAAAGAGAAAGCAATAACAAAAGGAAAGGGGAAAGGATGTAACTAAGCTCAGCTGGATCAACTCAGCTTGATGTAACTCACTAGAGCAGAGTAGTGGAGAGAAATCCTTTATAAACTGCTCCTTTTTGGTTCTGTTAATTTAAAGTTAATATTGACTTTAGATCTGAAGCACAGCAGTCTGTGGTTTCTATTGTTTGTGTACATATATATATATATATATATATATGATTTAGCCTGAAGTCTACACTAATAAAAATATGGTTGCATTTAGAGGAGATTCATAATTGTTAGGCTTCATACAGATTCTTCTCCACTGAGCCAACTCAGTCCTGAAGTGGTAGCAGCATCTTTGACATCTACTTTAGAAGTCATTCTGGATCTCCTTTGGGGTTTTTCATTTTATCTTTGGTGCTTTCAGCCATCTGGAGAAAAAAGCACCTTTGAATGGAGTTTTGGGAGACTGCCAGGCTTGGCCCTCTGAGGGACTATATTGTTAGATGTTACACACTGAAAGAGCAATTCAAACTTCAGATTTTCATAAATCATCTGAAAGTTGTTTTTTTTAACAAAAAAAAACAAAAACAAAACCCAAAACTTTCCAATGCAAGAAATTTAGTGGCATAGAACATTTTGAATTAATGGGACTGACATGTAGAATGTGCAGAATTCAAGGAGCTTCTTTTTCATAAGGGCAACATTATTTTTGAAGAGTTAAATATCATTGTAGTCTCTACACAGACAAACACAGCTGACATTAAATGTATAATGTCAGATGTGTTTGCCTACATACTCAGCAATCTATATATTGTTCTTGGTTTAGAATAAGTTTCTGACTAATAAACAAGATTATGTAAATAATTTGGACTCTGAGTCTAAAGCAAGTTCAGTTTGGTATTGGTTATTCATTTCAGATCTTTTATTTGTGTCAACCATTGCATTGGTTGTCACAAAAACCTTAAACAAGAATAAGCTGAATACCTGTACATAAATACATAATACAATAATAAAAGCTTACTATAATGCAAACATAATTGCATTAATTGATTTCTAGCATAAGGAATGATGACATCATTTGAGAACAATATTTCACAGCTGGTTTAATAAATAGGATTAGTATAAACAGGAACCTGCAAAGATTTATGGTGAAACCCTCATTTGTCTATCCTCACTATTTCTTCATTCCCTTCCTTGTCAGCCTCCCATAGCTTCCCCCCTTTTTCTGCTTCCTTTTTGCCTTCTATCCCACCCACTACCCAAAGTACCTTTATGCTTTCTCTCCTTCCCTCCTCCCAGCAGCCTTTATGCAGGAAAACTATGATGAAGTTATGCAGAGCTAGCCACAGATCCAGTTACATTGGGGGGGGGGGCTTATGGGGGGCACCTCCTTTCCCCTATGTCTCCTCCCCATACTATTTCCACTTTTTCTCTTAATGGAAGCCCCCATTTCCTCACCTTTCCTTTCTTCTTTTTCTCCTTCCCACATACCAACCAACCAACCTTTAACCAGAGTTCCCTCTAAGCCGAGTTAGAAGAAGAAGACAAGATTGGATTTATACCCCGCTCTCCACTCACTTGGAGTCTTAGAGCGGCTTACAAACTCCTTTCCTTTCCCTTCCCCTCCCCTCCCCACAACAGGCACCCTGTGAGGTAGGTGGGGCCGAGAGAGCTCTTTCCCAAGCTGTCCTTGAGAGAACAGCTGGTTCAGAGCTATGGCTTGCCCAAGGTCATCCAGCCAGGTGCAAGTGGAGGAGTTAGTGTGAGCTAGCTCACAGTTTTTTAGCCTCCAGCTCATACATTTTTGTCTTAGCTCAGAAAGGATGGCTCCAAAGCAAACTTATTTATGCAGTAGCCAAATCACGTGCTCACAACTTTAATGCCAGTAGCTCACAATTTTTGCTCACAATACTCCACAGCTTAGAGGGAGCATTGCTTTCAACTGCCTCCATATTCTGCCCCCATATATTTATTATGTATTTACTTCATTTACACCCTGCCTTTCTCCCCAATGGGGACTCAAAGCATCTTACACCATTCTCCATATCATCCACACAACAACCCGTAAGGTACTGTTAATGCCAATGGCCTGCCTTATTGTTTGGGGAAATTAGCTATGCAGCAGGGAAGACTAGAGCGGTACAGGGACTACACACTACTTGTATACCAAGGTCCAGCATAGTAGGAGGACTCCAGATATGAAGAGTAAATTAAATAGGTTTCATTGAAGAATTCATTGAAGAATTTCCCTAATTACAAGCACACTAAGCATTCAAAAAGAGCAAGCAATACAGAACTAAGAAAGTAGAGGCAATTGATAGTGAAAAGAGGGTTCAGTTATGAGGTAATACAACCTGTCCAGTTGTGCAGAATCCAAGGAGAAGGGAATGTGGCCCAAACATAGGTTTGGGGGTGGACTTGGCATCAGGGTAGAGGCACACCCTCTGAGGCTATGTGCTTGGATGGATATAAACATTAGAGAACAATGATGACCAATGGGAGGTCTTGAGGGGCTTGTCCCAGGTGAAGACAAAAGATTACCTGGACCAATCAGGTGTCCCAGGGGGTGCAGTTGTCAGGAGGGACATGGTATAGGTGTGACCAATGAGGTCCCAGAGGGGTAGAGTCTGGATTAACAGTAGCTGTGATGGGCCTAGCCAAGTGCTAGATGGTTGGGCTGAGAGTGTCCATTGTGGAACAATAGGGTGGTCTGGCATTTCCCTGGTGCCAGACAAAACAGGTGATGTTTCTTAATCTGTGGCAGGATGAACCTGAATGGGTGACCATTCACTGTTCGATTGGTCATTGATAGATCTGGCAGAGGTATCTGAACGCAGATATTTTAGACAAATATATGTAGACAGGAATGTGAAGATTATTTTGAAGGTACAGGTGAAACATGAGATGGGGATAGAAACATGCAACATACTTCATTCATGACAATTGCACAGACCAGAGGCTTTTTGTCCCTCCCTACCTGTACATTTGACAGACAAAAGGTTAGCCATTTGGTCAGTAGAAGATGCCTGAGGCAAGAGCAGAGACCTGCCCATTCTAGTCCTTTTGGACTGAGCTGAAAGGAGAGATGGGGGGCGGGGGTTGCTTGCATGGAGGATGTTTGGCAGTGCAGCCAGTCTGGAGAATCTTCACTTGGCCTGAGTTTTCTCAGCCAAGATATGGTTCTCCTAGCCTCCCAGCAAAAGCCACTGTTTAAGCCAAGCCTGGCATTATGAGTACTGCTTGTGGAGGTTCAGAGGTCGTTTTGGGGTGTTTTTCTCTTGGGGAAGACCACCCCGGGTTCAGGATCCAGGAGGCTGGTTACAGTAAGTTAGGTTGAAATGTGTGACTGGCCCAGAGTACCCAGTGAGCTTCCATGGCAAAATAGAGATTCAAATCTGGGTCACCAAGATCTTTGTCTGAAACGCTAACCATTACACTGCATTGGCTTTTGTGGAGTGGATGTTACTGAACAGTGCAAGCAGCCAGTCCTCAGTGATCCATAAATGTCAGTGGAATCAAAGCACCAGTGATTGCCTCAAGGCCTGGCCCTAATGAGTCTTCAGTCAAAGGCCAAAACAGCCCTGGAAAGGGCCCTGCTCTCCTCCCCCCCCCCCCCCCCATATTTTACTCATAGAAACTGAGGCTTAAAAGCTGGTAATATACTTATGGCTATCTAGCAACCTCACAAAGGCCAGCACAGAGGGCATTCATTTCTTAATGTTACACATGTTGGTTCTATTATTTTGGGAGGTTAACCCCCCCCCCCCAAAGTGTCTTTCTTTTTTAGATTTCAAATTTTTCTGCAAATATGGGGCTTTTTTCAAGTTTGTAGAAAGATCTATCTTGTTTGTTCATGTTCCCAATGTCTGGATTTAAGAAGCCACAGAAGAAGCCAAGTTGAGAATTAGATACACTGATTGATGATAGTAAATGACTTCTATATCAATTATTTCAGCTACCCTAAATAAAAAAGGTAAAAGTATATTTTAAATACACATTTTAATGCAGAAGAGTAAATAAAAATTGAATCCAGGTATTAAGTTAAAAATCTTTATTTCTTTTATTTATTAAATTTATTTAAATTTAATTTAATTAAATTAATTAAATTTAAATTTATTAAATTAAATTTATTAATTTATCCAATTATTAAATTGGATTTGCAAGGCCACCCTTCCCTACAAGTAGGGCTCAGGGCAGTTTACAACAAGATAGCAAACAGTTAATAATTTAAGTTAAAACCAGCATCAGACCTCCCTAATCCAGCAGAACCAACCTTTCTTCAACCTTAAACCCTATTCAGCTACTGGGAATATGAATGCATTATGCATGTAGAAAAAAGCAGGATTACACCCAGTGGCCCAGTCCTGGATATCTACTTGTAAAACCAAAGGCTTGTGCCATATGCTGCATGCATTCAAGTATCTGCATGTAGGCTTTTTATGTACAGTCAATAAGCTTTTTTTAAAAAAGGTCCTGGTCATATATACACTTGTACATGCATACGACATCTAGGAAAGGGGTCACCAAGCATGATCCCATTCCATTCTATTGTGTTTGCATTTTGAATGACTGAACAGGGATATAGTGGATGTAAGCCTATTATAAGCAAAAAACAAAATGAAAGCCCTTTTCCCACTGGACCTCACAATAACCTTAGGTAATGTAATAAAAGAGAACTGCTTGCCATTTTCAGGGCTCCCTATAATGCTATGAATAAAGAAATACCTAACTCAGTCCCAACAGCAGTTTATTTATTTATTTATAATTACATTTATATCCCACCCTCCCCATCATTTGGCCAGATCAGGGTGGCTAACAGCATATATAAATATACATTAAAACTCCAATATTAAAACAAAATCACATTTAAATTACAATATAAAACCATAAATATACAATGCATAGCTATACTAAAAGATGGCGATCTTCTGTTATCATTTGAATGGTGCCTCCAAGCTCCTGCCAAGCTGTTAATCAGATGGGTTGGTGGTGATGTTGATAGTACTGCCAGAGCCATGATGTTGAGGCGGCACCCTACTTGAAAGCCTGGTGGAAGAGCTCCATTTTACAAGCCCTATGAAACTGTAAAAGGTCCCGCAGGGCCCTGATGACATCCAGGAGCTCATTCCACCAGTGAGGAACTGCCGCAGAAAAGGCCCTGGCCCTTGTCATGGCCAACCTGACCTCTTTAAAACCTAGAAGAACCAGGCAATTTTGGGAATCCAATCTTAGTGCTCTCTGGGGCACATGTGGGGAAAGGCGGTCCCTTAGGTAAGTAGGTCCCTGACCATATAGGGCTTTAAAGGTAAGAATCAGCACCTTGAACCGTATCTGATATGCTACAGGCAGCCAGTGCAGTGCTTTTAGGGCAGGCTAGATGTGTTCCTGCATGGGAAGACACAACAGCCTTGCTGCTGCCGGGAAAAGTTGGAGGCTTTGAGGGAGCGGGTTGCATTTGTTATCAACACGCTCACGTCAAAATCCCCCAGGGTTATGGCTTTGGTGCGGGCTTTCACGTTGCAGTGTCTCAAGCTTAACATTTTGTTTAGAGCTAGACACGTCCCGGGGGTTGACAATGAGGTCGCTGACGCTCTCTCTTGCAAACAGACGGAGAGGTTCCGTCAGCTGGCTCCGGAAGCGGACCTGCTCCTGGCACAGATGCCCAATGAGGTGTGGGAGATTGGAGGGCTGAGGCCGATAGGGCAATGAGTTTGGCCCTGGCCCCTTCCACCAGGAGAGCTTACCTGAAGTCGGTTAAGCAGTTTCTGTCCCTCAGGGCTGCAGCGAGTGTACAGCAGGCGTGGCCTATTCCCGGGTCACAATTGTGTTAGGCAGCGTACAGTGTAAGTTTTACTGGCTTCAATTGGGTTATAGTTAATTAAGTTCCTTTTAGAGGTGCTGCGGGCCGTGAGACGAGGCAAAGGGTCATAGTCTGCGGCCACAGCATGGTCTTTTGGGCAGCTCATCGGGCGAGGCGACATCTGTCGGCTCCCAGCTCGGCTTCAGCGACATGGCGACGGTTGAGTGGTGGGGGAGGAGGAGCCTGAGATGGCCGGCACTCCTCCCATTATTGTTCAAGGAGAGACACGGTCCTCCCCCTCATGTTTTTGTCATACACCTGGGTCATTGCATTCAAGGAAGGGAACCAACTACTTAATTAGCTGTAGGTGGTAAAAGGCAGACTTCGCAGTGGCTGCTACCTGGGCTTCCATCAATAAGGAGGTATGCAGGATGATAAGTATTGGAGTCGGGAGTCCATGGAGTAGTGAAACAGCTAGATCTTTATTGCTAGTCCAGATGAAGCATACTATCCAGGGCTCGAAGCCCTCCTTTTATGCTGGTTAGAGACAATCCCCTGACCTCACCCAACTGGCCTGATAGGCTATTAGAAGTCTATTTACATTTCATAGGTTCCCTGGGAGAAATCTAGGTACATGATTGGTGGCTGGTTTGAATCCACCTGGCCTTTATTCTACCTGGCTGAAGCTCAGGTAGTTTCTTGGCCATGTGCTCTGGCCATGCGGTCGCCATTACGGTAGCACATGGCGACCGCATGGTCAATACATAACACAGGAGCACTCCTAAACTCCTAACCTCCAGCTCTGGCACCAATGGTGATCCATCAAAGGTCAGGAGAGGGATCCCTAACCTTGGGCCGCTCCGACTCAAGCACAGGACCTCCGTCTTCATCAGATTCAATTTCAGTCGACTCAGTCTAAGCCAACCAGCTACAGCTTTCAATGCCAGGTCCAGATCTCTGGGACTATAGTCTGACTGCCATCCAACAACAGATAGAGCTGGGTGTCATCCACAGCCATGGTGACAACCCAGCCCATGTATCTGGGTAATCTGGGCAAGGGGGCGCATATAGATAGCATTTTTATTTTTTATACTTATTTGTTGTGCATCCCATCCTACAAAGGTCATTTAAACTTGGAAGTACTGTTGATCCTACATAGGACCCATATAGGCTGCTCACTAGGATGTACATGCCAACAATAGTCAGGATGCCCTCTTGAGAAACATATTCCCACATGTAAATATTCCAGCATGTGGGGGGAGGAAATGAAATAGAAGGATTAGACTTTACGGGAAAAGGTATTAAACAGACTACTTTAGTCACAGAAAGTGTTGAACAGGGTGTACCACCATACAGTCCACTCTACAAAGCAGCCATTTTCTCCAGGGGAACTGATCTCTGTTGTCCAGAGATAAGATGTAATTGGAGCTCTCCAGGCCTTGTAGGTTGGCTTAGATGGACAGGAAGGAGATAGCTTAAGTGGTAGCAGGTTCTTCAGTTGTGTAGGCTGTCATGTCTGAGCTTCATCTATATATTTATACTTGTTCAGGAAATAACTGCTTAGGGGGAAGTACTACATCTTACGATTTCATTTCAAAAGTGGTAATTAAGACAACCAACATTTTCTTCTGTTCACATAATTTTACATTATTCCTTCGCTGTCAAATTTCTTCATTATTTTAATTAAATGGCTTTGTTAAAATTGTGCATAGCCATAAACTGACATTATGAAATCCATCTTTTCGTGCAAGGCAGACAGGAAATTATTCTTATCTCAGGGGTAGTGTCAGAACCAACTGTTCAGAAACTTAAGGAGTACAATAATTAAATCTGTAACTTCCCCAAGTAAATATAAAGATTTCATTAATAAAATAAGCTCTCCAAACAATGGTTCAGCATATTTGCTGTAGTTTTAATGGCACTTAGATATGGAGGAATAATCTATTAGAGGCATGTGTCATTGGGACCTTCTAACCCAGGGGTGTCAAACATATGGCCCGTGGGCCAGATCAGGCCCTCAGAGGGCCCCAATCAGGCCCACAAGGCCCTGGCTGTTTCTTACTTCCATTTGCAGTTCTACTGCTGCTGCTGCCATGTTTCCCAGTCTCTCTCAATCACACAGGAGAGATTGATAGGCAAGGCTCTCCTGTGTGATTGAGAGAGTCTGGTAAAGAACTGGCTGAGGCTCCTCCCCCTCCTCCTCTCAGGGGGAGGGAAGGAACAGCCAGAACTCACTTCCTGGCCAGGCTGCAAGAGACAAAGGGCAGGCTTTCTTATATCTCTGCTACCTGGCATTACATTTTATGACACACGTGGCCTGGCCCAATAAGGTCTCATTTATGTCAGATCCGGCCCTCATAACAAATGACTTTGACACCTCTGTTCTAGCCAAAATTAAACATTTACACCAGTGTTTCTACAATAATATAGCAGCAATATGCAATGTCATCAGGTTGGATACAAGGAGAGGATCCACACATCATTAGGTATTACGCTTTTGTAATGATCTTGTGGATTTTCCTGTCCAGACTTCATGACATAATAATCAAATCTGCTGCTCAAAGAACAATGTCAGAGATCTCATTGGACATGTCCAAGCCCTTGAGAGCACCTGAAATAGTTAGTTGGGTCCTAGTAAGTGAAAGGAAGTTTTTAGGATATGTTAAGTACTCAGTCTCATCTTATTGGGGATGATTCAAAAGACAAGATAACCTTTCAAAATGATACCAAATGGTCACCTTGGATAAATTCATGTCAGCTATTGCCACCCCAGCATGAAATAACGAGACAGACAACAGTTTGGAATCAAACAAGGGCCACTTTATTAACTATTTAAACAGGACATGCAGCAACGGGCAACTAAGCAAGCTAAGGAACAGGCAAGGCAGGCGTCATTCCCAGACACAGCCTCCTTGCCCTTGTAATGGGCAGGTAACCTAGCCCCAGTCTTGACCCAGTCAGATTCTGGCTCGTAACCGGCAGCCCAGCATACTGGCATCCCCTCCCAGGGGCTCCTACCCCTGAGGCTGCACAGACCTTCAGGGACGAGCCTAGTCTGAGAGGTTCCCAGAGGCGATCACCATTCACCTCCCCAGACCGCAAGGCCCTAAGGTGGTTCCTGATGACCTCCTGTTCCCAACAGGGATATGCCGTGAGGCACCCACCAGTTCCATTTTCTTGCTTGCATAAACCTGCCACATGCAAAGCCAAGCCTCTGCTTTGGCCTTTGCTACCCCACACGGCAACCGAGAGCCATCCGAATCCCGTGCTGCAAGTCCTCTAAAAATAACCCATTGCCCCTGTTTGAAAGGTGCACCCCATCAGGGCGATACAGGTCCGGGAACCTGACCTGTATGTTTGGGTGCGGCAAAAAGAGACCCAACCCAGACTCCATGGCCATGTGAAGTTGGCTGTTAGCATTACGCCTAGCCCTGTCCATACACCTGGGGTCACCGGCATGCCTCCAAACCAGACGGGGGAGCATGGCAGACCATACTATCAGCACGCCGGGCCACCTTGACCTGATCAGTGCCAGATCAGCCCTGGCCTGCATCACAAGGGCCACGCCCTTGACCAAACCCAAATCGTTGCCCCCCAGGTGTATGACTAGCACATGAGGGGGGGCCGCCTCTCCTCAAACAACAATGGGAAGAGCGCCTGCCATCTCATGCCCCTCCTCCCCAACCACTCAACCGTCGCCACTTCGCTGAGGCCGAGCTGGGAGCCGACAGACGTTCTCCGCACCCGATGAGCCGCCCAAAAGACCATGCTGTGGCCGCAGACTATGACCCTTCGTCTTGTCTCACAGCCTGCAGCACCTGTAAAAAGAACTTTATTAACAAACGTCTGAATGAAACTCCAACAAACTTACAAGGTACAATGCCTAACATAACTCTTATAGCATCCCGATTTCCAACGCCCGATCCTCTGTATTTTCCTAGCAGGGTACCCTATGGCAGCAGCAGTCGATGCCGCCCCAATTCGAAAAGAATGGGAGCAAAAACGAACACCGCCCAGACCCAACCGGATCAAGGCCTTCCGAGTCACGGTCCAAAACTGGAACTTCGTAAGAGGGGTGCTGTCACTATGCCGAAACAAATAGCCCGGGCCATCACCCCGAAGTGTCAAGTACCGCCTCATGGCGGCGACTGGGCACAATGCTGACTCCGAACTAGACCCTAATTCCAGCACACTCCCCTTACCCCGCTGATCTGTCTTAGACCTACGCAACCTAATCTGAAGCTGAAAATTAATGATTGATATGTCCCTAAACTCCAGAGCTGCACCAGAAACATCAGCTCGAGAGCCTGCCACCAGTTCGCTAATCCTGAGCGCCCCAAAAAAGGCGGTCAGGGAAGCGGCATGAAACAGGCCCACCTCGTAGCTGTCACTACAACAAGAGGGCCACTGGCCCTCCAACCCCCTCAGGACCGAGGGTGTCAAAGGTTCCCTAGTGTCCACTGCCCTAAGGGATTCTCGGGACCACCCCTCGAGCATCTTCCGGAGACGGAAGTCACCCGTGGGTCCTCGTGACCCGCGGCCTTACTGGCAAAAGCCAGGGCAGACAGCTTGCCCCTAATTGTGTGAGTTGAAAGGCCACCATTCCTCAGTGTCACACAAAACTGAATCAAGTGCAACACCGGAATAGGCCAGACCTGCTGTAAACCCGCTCCAGCCCTAAAGGACAGAAACTGCTTACCAGCCTTCAGGTAAGCTCTCCTGGTGGAAGGGGCGAGTGCCAGGCTCATTGCCCTGTCGGCCTCAGCCTTCCAATCCCCCACACCTCTGCAGGCATCCGTGCCGGGAACAGGTCGGCCGCTGGAGCCAGCTGACGAAACCTCTCCATCTGTTTACGAGAGAGAGCATCAGCGATCCCATTAGCAACCCCCGGGACGTGTCTGGCCCTAAACAAGATGTTAAATTTAAGGCACTGCAAAGTAAAAGCCCAAACCAGGGCCATGACCCTGGGGGATTTGGATGTAAGGGCATTGATGACATGAACCGTGGACTGGTTGTCGCACCAGAAATGGAAGGTCCTATTAGCTAAATCAGCTGGCCAAATCCACACCGCTGCGACAATTGGAAAAAACTCCAGGAAGGTGAGGTCCTTGACCCAACCTGCCCGAACCCAATCTTTAGGCCAGTCCCCGGCACACCAATGCCCCCTAAAATAAACTCCGTAACCAGATGAGCCGGCCGCATCAGATGAAATCTGAAGCTCAGCCTCCAACAAGAGCTCGTCCCGCCACAGAGAGACCCCATTGAACAAGTCCAGAAACTGTTCCCAAACGAAGAGGTCCTCCCTCATCCCTTTGGAGACCTTGGTCCTATGGTGTGGGAGCCGGAGGCCTCTCATTAAATCACATAACCTCCTCACAAATGCCCTACCTGGAGCCACAACTTTGCATGCAAAGTTGAGGTGACCTACCAACTGCTGCAACTCCAGGAGAGTGACCCTTTTAAGGGACCTAACAGAGCTAACCCGCGCTTTTAATGCTTCCAATTTTTCTCGGGGTAACCTGCAGCACGAACTAACCGTATCAATCTCAATACCTAGAAACGTCAATGTGGATGTCGGGCCCTCAGTTTTCTCCTGAGCAAGAGGGACACCCAGCTCATCAGCCATGTAGACAAAACTGTCAAGCAAAAAGCGACACTGGCCAGAACCTTTCTTGCCCACAAAAAGGAAATCATCCAAATAATGAGCAGTACTGCAGAGACCTGTCCTGGATCTCAAGGCCCATTCCAAAAATGAACTGAACCTTTCAAAAGCAGAACAGGACACCAAGCAGCCCATGGGTAGGGCCCAGTCCATGTAAAATTTCCCTTCAAAGGCAAATCCGAGCAGCTCAAAATCCTCAGGGTGCACCGGGAGGAGCCGAAAGGCTGATTTAATGTCACATTTAGCCAACTCAGCCCCGACACCACAAAGGCAAACCACCCGCATGGCCTGATCAAAGGAAGTGTATTTGACGGAGCATAATTCACCTGGGATGGCGTCATTCACCGACCCCCCCCCCCCCGAGGGTAGGACAGGTGATGAATGAGGCGAAACTCACCAGGAGCCTTCTTTGGAACTACACCTAAAGGGGAAACTCTTAAATTGCCCAGTGGCGGACTATCAAACGGGCCCAAAACCCTGCCCTCCTTACACTCCTTGGCAATCTTGACCCTAACTATGTCCTCCATGCCCAAAACCGACTTTAAATTGCTAGCCAAATAGGGGACCCTCATCCCCTGAAACGGTATGCGAAAACCAACAGTGAACCCTTCCAAGAGGTAGGCCCTGTCGCCCATCCTTGGATAACTACGCAACCAGCATCTCAAAACTCCCAATTTAATCGGGCTAGGCCCCTTTATCAGAAGGGGGGTTGTGCGGCTTCCCCCCCCCCTGAGTACTTGCCTCCTTTGCCTCCCCCACGGCCCTTGGGCCGTGGACAACTGGATAAGGGATGAGGTCCGGCGCACAAGGGGCACTCATGCCTAAAAGTGCACGACTTACGACCGCAGGTTCCCTGGGAAGAAAACTCCCAGCAAAGCTGGCGTTGTTGAACCGCCTGCCCCACCACAGGGCAGGAACCTGCCTGCACTGGCACCCTCTTAACAGAATGGCCGCTATGAGACCGCTCACCCCAAGCAGACCTTGCCGGAGACATGATTTGCAGCCACAAGTTAGAACATATCCGGTCCCATCGCATGGCCGGGTTAATGTCTGCCCTCATTCTAAATTGTTCGTCATATTGCGACCAAGCCGGGCTCGGGAAGTCCGTATAGGCCTTGTAGATGATGTCCAAATACTGGAGCATCGAAGAGGCCCTCCATGGCTGGTGTCGCACTATGACTGCAGCATAGATTAGGAAACCCGGAAACCAGTTGGCCCATGTCCTATCTACTACCCAGCGCTCCAAGCGCTCCTTTTCCCTGTCATCCAAATTATCCTTGTCCTTTTTTTCTAACTCCCGGTAAAGCAGACTAAATACATCTACAAACTCCCCTTTAAGTATTTTATCTTTAGTTGCCATTGAAAGATAATCACCCAAAGGTAGGTCTGCATCGCCACTCGGAACCGCCCCCGCGGCCACTGAATTGTATGCTGACCCGCCTCCATAAGGGTAACCTGCATTGGACTGGGAAAAACCCAGTATGGCCCAGCTCCCTGGCACCCCGAAGGAGAGCTATAAAATGAGTTTGAAGGCAAAGGAACCTGTGGTATATGGGAAGAGGCGGCACCCTGCTCAAAAACCGGGCCCAGAGACTGGCCAGGGTGCGGCAGAGGCAAAGCGGCTGAACTCTCGCCGCCCGGGCCCCAAGGCCACGTTGATCCCTGCCTACCCACTGCCATCTCCTTACCTCCGGTAAATTGTGAAGGCGAGTAAAGCGCCATCTGCTGCTCCCTTACACCTGGACCCTGTTGGCTAGACTCTGCTCCCACCAGACCTGAAGCCGCCGCCTCCTGCCTATCTTCCAGAAAGGCCAAACGTGCCAGCACCTGTGCTTGAAAAGAAACATCAGCACATTTGTCAACCGGTAGACCACCCACTGGCATACCCCGTTCCTTTTCAAGCGCCTCCAGCCGCTGAAGAATGGCCACGTTTATCACATTCTCCTCTTCCTCATCACTGGAAGGAACCACAGGATCAGGTTGTGCTGGAGGTCTTTTCGGTGCCGGGCACTTGCCCTTGCCCTTACCTTTTCCAGATGCCATAACTATGAACTATTGACAAACAAAAAGAAACGTAAGTGAATTGGAATACTCAAATCCACCAGCTAATGCTCCCACAGGGATATAGAATAGTAAGGCACCTAAAATGGCCGCCACAGCCTTCTCCCAAAATGGCCCCCGACCATGCAGCCCAAAAGACCTCACTAAAATGGCCGCCTATCACCCAAGTAAGGTATTCCTGCAAGGCCAAGCAACCTTACCAAAATGGCCGCCAAACTGGCTCTGCAGCTAAGGCTTGCAACCAACTTATGGTGACCCAGCCCTATAGGGTTTATGAGGCAAGAGACATGCTAAGGTGGTTTGCCCTTGCCTGCCCCTTTGCAGCCACCCTGGACTTCTTTGGTGAACTCCCCTCAAAGTACTAACCGGGGCTGACCCTGCTTAGCCTCCAAGATCTGATGCGATCAGGCTAGCCTGGGTCCTCCAGATCCGGCAGGCCAAGATAAGGCCAGAGTAAAACTGTCCCAATCAGGGGGGGCCCTCAAACGCTCCGTTACTCAGCCCTGAAGGCTGCCCCTTTAAGACCCATAGAGTTGAAGGAAGGAGCCAATGCTGAAGTATTAATAGCAGCCGCGACTGCCAAACCGTCTGCCGGGGGGGGGGAGCAGGATAACTAACGCCGCAGCCACCTCCCCAGTATAGCCAGGAGGCACCAACGCTTGCTCCCAAACGCCAAAAGTAAGGGGGGCGTGAGCCGCCGCAGAAGTAAAGACGGGAGGGGCGCCAAAGACAACCCGAAGCCCGGCCGTTGGCTCTGCCTATCCCCTACCTCTGTCAATCCCCAACTGCAGAAGGAAAAAAAAAAGGGGGGGTCAGCACCGCGGCAAAGCCGGAGCCTCGCCGTCGGCTCCCTCTCCTCCCTTGCAGCCAAGCCTAACGATGACACCGGGGGGGGAGACCCCAAAATTCATGCCGCAGTTCCCTCAGGCCGCAGGACTCCCGCGTCTCGACCACCTTTCGACAGCCGCCCTAACCACCTCTCCGCCCCGACACAGAACAAGAGCTCCCTGTAAACTGCCTGCCGTCGCCGCGAGCAGGCCAAAGCCGGAGCTAAACTCAGCGTGCTCTCCCGAGCGCGCAAACGAACTGCGCGGACGGGAGCGGGGCAACGGCTCTAATCGAGCTAGCCCCGCCCCCTGCCGAACCAATGAGCGCCGACGCGCTCTGTTGCTGCCTCATTCCAAGCGAGGCGGCAAACTTGCTCCCCCTCGCCACGGCGATGCCGGGCGGTGGGGAGCCCATTAACATATGAAGCAAACATTATACTGACTGGGGATTAGGAATTACAAATTGATCTCCTAAACCAGCTTGTCATGTGAACTTCTCTTATGAAAAGTTATTTTCAGTGGTTCAAAAATAATATATGAAGTACACATATTCACTTTATAAATTTTGCTTGTGTGATATAAGCAGATTGACAGGAAGAAGATAAGAATGCAATGGTAGGTAAGAGAAAAATGGAACAAGGTACAAGGTAGACCAGTTTTATTAAATCTTTTAGATCCCTATGATTTTTGCCATATGCTTCATCAGAGGATCTAATACAAAGTAAAAAATACAATCATAAAACAGAATAATAAAAATATTCTTTAAAAATCTAAGTTACTTGTAAAATGAATTAATACACAGTTTGAACATGGTATAAGGTTACTTTAAATATTCTCTAGCGTGATATAAAAATTACATTGTTTGTAACCAAGTATCTATTAACACTGGAAAAGATAAAAGTCCTCAAAAATATTGGCGCAAGGTCCATATCAGAAAGGTAGAAAAATAGACAATTTATTAGATTCCCTAATGAAGCATATAATGAAATCCATAGGGATTAAGAAGATCTACTAAAACTGCTCTATCGTGTTCCTTTTTCATACAGAATTGATACAGAATTCTTACAGAACTGAACCTGAACAGATGCTACTTGTGTTGCCAGTCATATTTTCAGCTTCTCTCCTTCCATTCAGCCAGTAAAAAGGAGTGGCACTGAAAGGATAAGCTCTGCCTCTTGGTTTCTCTTGTTCAAATAACATCATGAATGAATATGTGCCTGCTTTCACACCTACCTCTTGTTTGCCTGTCCCTATTTGCTGAATCGTCTGTAAAGAAATAATTACAAAAAGCATGGTAAGTTTCCAGCTCTCTCTTACACAAGAAACTGACCTTGTAAAGGGCTCTGCATTATTTCCCATCATAAGGGGGAAAGTGGGGGCATCAAATTGTATCTAATTTTGACTCATTTGTACTGTTAGATTCTGGGTTGCTTTTAAATTTTGAACCAACTTTTTTCCATGTTAGCAGTTCCTAATATATAGCTTCCACTTCTGAACTTGTATTTCTGAGAAAACTGCTAATATACCAAGGAAAGAAAATCAATTTTTTGCCTATGGCAATATCTTTCAAGGCTGCACTGGCATTCATATTTCCTTTTGCCTCCTTTGTAAAATTGGGGAAAATGTCAAAATTTGTCATTTCCCATTCACCACTGAAACTTTCATATTGCTTTAGAAATTAAAGACATTATTTTCAGTCTTCCATATCCTCTGTGCACTTGGGAGTAAGACTTTCACAGCATTCATATTCTGATACCTTTTATTATTGCCACAGTCAAGTTTTCAAAAAATTATATATATATATATATATATATATATATATATATATATATATATATATATATAAATTTTACCAAACAATAACACATTTAAAGTTAAACTGCAACAGAAATTGTTTCCCCTTTTTTTGTAATACTGCAGCAAAAGTAAAACATGCAGAGACATCACAACTGATTTTAATTATTATGTAAGAATGGTCATAATGTTTAGTGATATTCCATTGCTGGTTACTTTAAAAGATGGTGGCTGATCAGACATTAGTGGATGAAGCTATTTCAATCAATTTCCATCAGACCTGAGGCCTGGGTTTGGCAGATAATATGCCTTGGCTGCTCTCACAAGGGATGGGCACAAACCAGCTCACAAACTAAAAAAAATGTCACAAATTTTAGCTGATTCATTGTTCGCAGAGCGATGGTAGTGAACTAAAGAGTCACCATGAACTTACATGAATTTTGATGCAGTTTGTGACAATTTGTGAAAAGCAGAAAGCAAGGGCTTAAATGGTTCCAAGCTTTCTGCTCTTCACGAGAAACAGCTGAGTGGCAGGCAGCTCCACTCAGCTATTTGTTTATATGGTTCAGAGCAAAAAGTGGTGGGGAGCAGAAAGCAGGGGTTTAAATGGCTCCAAGACATTTAACCCCTGCTTTGTGCTCCCCAGGATAAGTGGTGGGTAGCACAAAGCAGGGGTTTAAACTTTAAATGGCTCACAAACTGATACAAACTGGTTTGGTTCACAAACTGGCCTATCAGTTCATGGTTCAGCCACAAACCAAACCAAAAAACAAAACTCTGGTTCATGCCCATACCTAGCTCTCATCAATCACCTCTATATTGGGAGAAAGTCAGGCAGAACACTGTGAGGTAGCACGGACTCTATCTTGTCCTCATGAAACCACAGTACTACTTTTCCTTTTCAGCTGAGGGTAACCGGTGTGCTGAATAAGGGACTGAAAGCAGCAATGGGGTGGATTGAGACTTATTCCAGTCAACTGGCATTGGCCTAATTGCAACAATTGAAATGAAGCTCTTATGATAGACATTATTAATATCTGGAGCATCCTATGGTAGTGATTCTTCTTTAGATTACCATGTACTATGAAGACAATGATTTAAAGGACAGGCTATTCTTGACATTTTTTGCTTATTATTAGTTAGGATCCTTAATTTGAGCAAAAGACTGAAATTCAAAGACATTATTTCTTGGGGGTAGGGAACCAAGAGTAACATAACTGGCAGTACTATTAAGCAACCATGAAATACCCTGCAGCAACCATGAAATAGCCTGCTTCGGCGGGGAGGGCAGGATATAAATCAAATCAATCAGAAGCAATGTAGTTATTATTCATTTATTCTTTTATTATTTATTAAATTAGGCTTTTATGCCACCCTCCCCACAAGCAGGCTTAGGTTGGTGTACAACAGAGCTCTATAAAATACATATAAAATCATAAATAAAGTACAATTCTAAAAGTACTAAATACCCACATGGCGTCATCATACAATTTTAGTCCCCCAGTTTACTTTACTTTAACAATACTTTAACGACAATAACAGTGAGGGAGAGGGTAAAAGCAATTTGTGCATCAGCATCTGTTCATGACTAATTAGCCCACTAGACCACTGATGTTAAAACCAGTTGATGTTAAAAAGCCATACTGTTAAAAACCATTGCTGTCCTCAACCATATGCTTGAAAGAACATCTCTGCCTCACAAGCCCTGAGGACTTGTAACAGATCCCACATAGCCCTGATATTAGTAGGCAGAGAGTTTTACCAAGCTGGAGCCACAGCTGAAAAGGCCTTGACTCTGGCTGAGGACAGCCAAGCACTCTTTGAGCCATGGACTTCCAATAGATGTTGATCACTTGACTCTAGTACTCTCCAGGGGACATACCGGGAGAGTTGGTCCCATGGGTATGCTGGTCCCTAACCATTCAGGACCTTAAAGATCAAGACCAAAACCTTGAACCTGACCCAGTACTCAACTTGAAGCCAGTGGAGCTGGTGGAGCACAGGTTGTATGTGTGCTGTTACTGGTGTCCCCATAAGGAGCTGGGCCACTGCATTCTGGACAAGCTGTAACTTCGGGCAGCCCAGCGTAGAGCAAATTACAGTAATCAAATCTAGAGGTGACTGTTGTATGAATTACCATGGCTAGATCAGGGTGAGACAGGTAAGGGGCCAGCTGACTAACCTGGTGTAGTTGAAAAAATGCCAGCCTGCTGATGTTTGTGACCTGGACCTCCATTGACAGGGAGGCATTCAGGACCATACCCAGGCCATCTGCAACAGTGTTAAGTGTGCATGGTCAAGAGGTGGGAGCTGACACATCAGCCCTGAGACCCCCCCTCCCTCAGCCAGAGAACCTCCATCTCTGATGCACTCAGTCTCAGCCAACCCTACTTCAACCACCCCACCACAGCCTCCAAACTCTTGGCCATATTGCCTGGGGTGGCATCTGGCTGACCATCCATCAACAAATACTGCTGGGTATCATCATTATACTAACGGCAGCCCATTCTGAAACTCCAAGCTATCTGGGCAAGAGGGCACATGTAGATGTTAAATAACATCAGGGAAAGGATAGCCACCTGAGGGACCCTACATGTCATGGATATTGAGGAGACACCTTCTCATCCAGCTCCCCCCTCTGTCTCTGATTGTGGGGAAACAAAGCAACCCAACATACTCCAGCACTGGTTAGATGGTGAACCAGCAGATTGTGATACAACAGGAATGCTCCTGTTGAGTCAAGCAATAACAGCAGCGCCAACCTGCCTTGATCCAACTGCCTGTAGAGATCAACCATGAGGGTGACCAGTATGGTCTCCATCCCATGGCCAGTGTGGAAGCCAGACTAGTAGGAGTCTAGAGCCAATGTGTCCTTCAGGAAACTCTGATGCTGCTTTCACAACTACCTTACCAAGAAAGGTTTGAGACAGAGTGGTAGTTGGCTGAATCAGAAGGATACAATGATGGTTTCTTAAAGAGCAGTATTACCATTGCCTCTTTTAAACCCCCTGGATAGACCCCTGAACTCAGGGACAGATTGATAATGTCCATCAGAAGTCCCTGTATACCCTCGCTGCTGGCTCTTACTATCCAAGAAGGAATGGGTCCAAGAGGCAAGTGATTATCTTCATACTCCTCACAATCCTGTCAATATCAGCCTCAGAAAACCAGCTAAAGTTGTCAAAAACTGAATCCAAAGGTGGCCAAGGGGCCCCTAGTTCACATAATATATCAAAGTTGTCAGGCATGTCATGGCGGAGCGACAAGACTTTTTCTTTTTCTTTTTTTTTTCTTTCTTTTTTTTTTTTTGGTTTCAGAATTTTTATTGAAGTATATTTGAAAACATATTTACGTAACTCGTATACAATATCATTATACTTATACTTAACACATTTTTTAAAATGTTTTACAAATCATTAATTAATTAACATAGCTATTAAATGTGAATCAATTTGTTACAACTTGAATAAATTCATAAACTAAATACAACAACTATCTGATTTCTATATTAAAGGTGTTTAATATTAAACTATCAATCTTTAACATTTATGTAATGTAGTGTGTGCTCAGACTAAAAAAAGAGGTTTTAACATCCTAACCATTCCTTATAGTGTGGGTTAGGTGGTAAATAATTTTGTTCTGCCATATATTGAATCATTGGTGACCATGTGTGTATTAATGATGAATGTAATTTTGTTTGCTGTCTAAGTCTGTTTTCAACGGAGTCTGCTATCTTGTCCATGATAATATGTTCCCAACATTTGTTTATCCAAGATAATATATTCGGAGGGTTCTTAGATTTCCATGATGCCGCTATGGTCAATCTTGCAATCGCCAGTAAAGAAGATGTAAGTTTTGATATTTTTTCCTTTGAGTTGTCTTCGTTTGATAAATTAAGCAGTAGTATGGAGGGGTCAAGTGGTAATTGTTGAGATGTGATTTTGTTGATTTCTGTTAGTATTTGTTTCCAAGACTTTTTCAGCAAAAAAGTTCACATATGCCTCACAGCTTATTTCCAAATTACTAATCTTTATTGTTCTCTCTGTGAGAGAAGATAATGTCCTAATTACCCTAAATAATTGTGTTGGGTGGGAGCTAGAGGATGCAATGGAGGCTGAATATTATTGTTATTGTTATTATAATTAATTTAATTTATACTTTACCCTATCCCAAGAGTGGGCTCAGGGCGGCTTACAACACATAGAATTCCCCCTTAACAACCTTCATAGAAGGTTCTTTGCAGCCTTCACCGACATCTCATAGGATTTCATAAACGTCCTATAAGATGTTATCGAGGCTTCATTGCAAGTCCATGGCCAAGTTCACTCTAGTCATTTTAGTTCTCATTTCATCCCTCTGAGTCCATGGTATACCATGTGGACAACTTGGGACAGGAACAAAGAGGACATCAGGGAGCGATTTCATCAATGGCTTCAGAGAGATGGGAATTCCAGTCCTCTATAAGCTCATCCAATGAATCGCCAGGTGCTTCCATTTGATACAAATAATATGGGTATTCATTCAAGTATATCTGAGCAGAAATTTTAAATCCAGTTTGGGTTGGTTTCGGGATAACTAAAATGACTCAAAACACTCCAAAGAATTCCAGGAGTAATAAATATTTATATCCTGGAATTGTGGGAGTGTTTTGAAGTTTTTGGGAAGCACAAAAGTAGGGAGGGGAAAACAATCTGGCTTGGGAAAAACATGTTTGTTGACATTTATGTTCCCTTTAAAGGAAAAGAGACACTGGCTAACAGCTCATGGTTAGCCATAGCTTCTACCCACAGCTATGGTTAGCCATAGCTTCTACCCACAGCCCTCTAAAATTTAAAAGAGAAAGGACTAAGCTGGCACCAGATTTACCAAGTTGGCATCATCCCACTAGAGTATTATTCCTGCTGCCAGCATCAGAGCCTACGAGAAGATGGCAGCCAGAAATTGGCAGGTGGGCTGAGGGCTCCTGGACTCCTGCAAGTCTTGGCTGTCATGGTGCCCATTTCCTCCTTGGCCACTGATGGCTCTTCTTTTTTAAGCCAGCAATTGAATAGCATTATTGTTAAGTCCTCGGCAAAGAGAGTCCATTCGAAAATGAAAGAATATTTATTGCAGTTCCATAAAACACAAATAACACATCTCAGCAGCTGCAGCTGTAACAGAACTAATGCTCAGATGAAAGCTAGGGCATGAAGTGGAAATGAGGCTAATTAAGGCTAAACTCCCACACTATCATATGGCAACCCAAGGAGGCCAATACACTACACCCCTTCACCCTAGCTAACATAATCCTGCAAATATCTTGGTCAAACCCTCTCATGCTGTGGGCGACCTTAGTTCTGCATTCGAGTTAATATAGACTCTGATGCCCTTTCTACTGTTCCTGTAGCCTACAGCTCATTTTGATGTTCAGGCTCCCTATCAACAGGTTCTTGAACTGGTTCCTGAACATGGGTTGACTCCCTTGCCCCCACTGCTGGAATATTACTAGCACCTACAGGAACAACAGGGATAACAGAGGCTGTGGGAACAACAGGAACAGTTACTCCAGGCACCCGCCCCCTCATTTGGTCCACATGTTGTCGCAGCACAAGGCCATTTGGTGTTTCTGTTCAATATGACACTGGCCCTGTAGGTTGCGTCACTGTAGCAGGAATCCATGCTGCACCTGAACCATAGTTTCTAACATAAACAGGATCATCTGGGACGAATGAGCGGCCTGGCCCTTGAACATCCCTATCCCCCGGTCGATCCTCAGTTAAATGAGGGTTCATCTGATCCAAGAGGGTTGTCAAATGCCTGTTCATTAACAGTTCCACAGGATTCCTGTCTGTTGTGGTACAAGGTGTGATATGCTGTGTCAAAAGAAAACTTGCCAGGCAGCGATGTCAGTCACCTTCAATGATTCATCTCAATGCATCCTTGGTTCCTGCTTACTCTGTGTCACTGGAGCATCATGAATCACTTTAACCTTAGCAGGCATGGGATGAATGCCATCTGCATCGATAAGATAGCCAAGAAATTCAATCTGAGGGACACCAAATTCACACTTTTCACATTTCACTCACAGGCCAGCATCTGCAAAACAATGCAACACCTCATGTACCCATTTTGCAAGTTCCTCAGTGGATGTCCCTGAAATCAGGACATCATCAAAATAGGGTACCACACCTGGAATTCTCTTAAGGATATCCTCTATAAGCTTCTGGAACACACCAGGGGCCACACAAACTCCAAACTGAAGATGCTTTACTTTAAAGCCCCCCCCCCCAATGCGTGATAATAGTTTGGGCATCAGCTGTCGTATCATCAACCAATAGCTGTTGGTAAGCCTGCACCAGGTCCAATTTAGCAAACACTCTCCCCCGTGACAGGGAAGCCAAAAGATGACTCACTACTGGAATTGGGTATGGATGCTGCTGCAAGGCTCTATTTATGGTACACTTATAGTCACCACAAATACAAATGCCCCCATTAGCCTTTATTGGTGTGACAATGGTGTCTCCCAGGTAGGATGTGTCACTGGCTGTAATATACCTTGCTCCAACAGATGATCAAGTTCAGCATCAATCTTCTCATGAAGGGCAAATGGGACATGCCGGGGTTTCATCAGAATAGGTACCACAGTAGGATCTAAAACCAAGGAAACAGGTGGGCCCTTATATTGCCCAAGTCCCTCAGCAAATACAGTCTTAAACTCCATAATAATGTCATCAAAAAGGGCACCATTTACTTGATGGATGCCTGTGATTGTAATTCCCAAAGGCTCAAACCAATCCAAACCAAGAAGGCTGGTACAATGACCATGAACAACCAATAGCCATAATGTCATGCTAAATGTGCGATATTGCACTTCAACCTCACAGATGCCTTGTTTCTTCACCATATTTCCTTGATAATCAGTCAGCCGAGTATGGAAAGGGACAACCTCTGGGCCCTTTTGTGGACAAATCTGATGATAAGTCTCTGATGAAATAATAGAAAACCCTGACCCAGAGTCCACTTCCATAACACATGAGACGCCCTGAATAGTATCAGTTACAGTCAATTTTTTGGTACACATTGCTGAATATGATTTACAATATCTTCTGATTCATCACATGACACTTGTACCAAATATGCAGTATTATGACTCTGAGGTTTCCTTCCTATTGTTGTCCTAAAAACAGTTTGTCTATTCTTAGCCCTACACACACACTCAATATGTCCAAAACACTTACAGAAATTACATTGTACGTCCCTAAGATAGCAGGACTGCCTTTCATGATGTCCTCCACAACTAGTGCACCTCAAGTCAAGGGACCTCTGATTTTCCTCAACATTCATGCTGGCTACAGGCTTGTTATACTGTACCTTATGAACATCCACCACTTGCATATCAAGATTTCTGGTCAAATGCAATTTGGAGTACAATGGACTTCTTGCCAAATGAACTTCCCTTGTATTTGCCATTACTGCCTCAGCAGCTAATGCTTCCTCTTCTGCAGTTTGACATGTGAGCTGTTTCTTTGCAAACAGATGCCTCTGTAAAGCTTCATCATGCAGTCCACAAACCAAACGATCACGTAACATCTCCTCTAAGTTTGAGAAGTTGCAACACTGTGCCAGCTGTCGCAATTCAGCAATATATGAGGAAACACTCTCTGTTGGACTCTGATTACGTTTATAAAAGGCATGACGTCATGCTATCTCAGATGGCTGTGGTGAGAAATGTTTTCCCAGGGCGCTCAGGATGTCCTCATAAGATGTCTCAGCAAGTTTATTTGGAGCCAACAAAGCCTGGGCTAATTCAAACGTATCTGCTCCACACACGCTGAGTAACACGGTCCTTTTCCTTTCTGGTGCTGTAATGCCATTAAGCAATTAAGTAAAATTCCAGCCTTGCTGTGTAACTTTCCCACTTGCTAGGGCAACTGGGATTGAATTCTTCAGTATGTCCTTGACCTGCCATGCTCCCAAATCCTGACTGACCTGAAGATGTTTTAAGATAATTCCATACAGTTCATGCAGCACATCAGTCCAATTCTTCTGCATAACTTCACCACAATGGAAGGGGGAAAAAACCCTTTTACTTTCCTCATGCTTCACACTTTGTCGCCAGTTGTTAAGTTCTTGGCAAAGAGAGTCCACTCGAAAATGAAAGAATATTTAGGGCAGTTCTATAAAACACAAATAACATATCTCAGCAGCTGCAGCTGTAACAAAACTAACGCCCAGACGAAAGCTAGGGCATGAAGTGGAAATAAGGTTAATTAAGGCTAAACTTCCACTCTATCGTACAGCAACCCAAGGAGGCCAATACACTACAATTATGTTGGTGTAACAGTATAGCAATACATGTATTAGATGTATTGTGGACATACAAAGGAAAAGACATAACTCCAAAAAAGGCATAACACCTGTGAGTTCGATCAGATGGGCAGTTCAATTCACTGTTGCCCCACCTCAAATTAAGCCAGGTTATTTTGTGGCAGAGAATCCTGACCAGACTCACCCACTTTAGCACACTTTAATGTCGTTTTACCCCTCCTTGCATGACCAGATGGCACCAAGCATGGAGTCAGCTCATCGGCCATTTTTTTAGAAGTTTGCCTTTAGGAGCATGCCCAGAAGCACTCAGCATGCTGGGATATGGAGTTCATGGGGCTGTCAGCCATTTTCTTTTTAAATTAAGTCCACAGAGCAATCGCACAAGTGAAGAGACTGCTGGGATATGCATTTCACTGCTGTCCTCCCTCTAATCTTTTCAGTTAACCCCTTCCCCAAACGATATTAAAAGAAAACAAGGTTTTGAGCAGCCTGGGGGGGTTCGTATATACAGTCATGCAATCCTCACTAACTGGGGGGGGGGGGGGAATGGCAGCCATAATAGGCCACACCTAACAGCAGGAACTTATTAGCATAATACAGCCAAAGCAAGAGCTCAGTGAGACCTGCCTGACAGCTTAGCTGTGCAACAGTGACTAGACGACAGGAAATCCATTTTTGAAGCAGCTCAGACCAACAGGACCAGACTTTATCAGATATCAAAGAAACACGGGGCAAGGGGAGGGGGGAATGGAACTCAGATGACTGGGGCACAACAGACAGATGTTGCTGTCTGGTTGTGCACTTTAAATCCATAAGGGAACAGCAAGGGCAACAGATCAAATTGCCCATGTGAACATGACCTGTTACAAGGAATGTTCAGAATTTGGCAACTGTTTATATCCACATGTGCATATTGAACTGCCTCATAAATATCCCAAAATAAATGTATATTATTCTATCATGTATGAATGAGAGCAAGAAAGGACATTGACTCTCAACATTCACCATGGTTATCTTTGAGTTTACAGGCATTCACAACATTTGCCCAAGACTGCCAACAATCACCAAACTTTAGCTACTCACTGTAATTTGTGTGCATACTTATATAAATTCTAGTGGTTTGACAATTACTGAAGGGGAAAAATGATCCAAAGTGCTGAATTTCAAATGGCATACCTACTTTTATTCAAGTTAACATTCTCATTGCTTTGGTACATGACTTTTTAACCTAACACTTGTGGGACCATGCCATCTCTATGCAAATTTGCATTGCTGCTGTCATTTATAGAAGCAGTTCAAATATTGTTTATAATATAGTAATGGGCTAAAGAACTTCAGTGCAGACAGCATGCACTGCTCGTCTGCTGAATACAAAAGAATAAATACAAAGAATAAATTCAATTTTCCCATTGACTTTTTTATCAGTATTCTTCTGTGTCAAAGTTATGTTTATTTTAATGCAGTAGTCCGGATAATTAAATACAGTGTCAAAGAAATGCATTTGAAGTGAACCACGTGTATTGGGTTGGATTCTGTGAATGTGGCCACTCCTTCACTAAAGGGAGCCTTCCTCTAATAGAAGAGATATATCCCACCAAACCAAGATTCCTCACATTGCAGAGAGGCTCCTGGCTCTGGAGATGGGCTCAGATGCTAAAGGTAGGGGAATGTATTCATGGGATCCAACCCATAGTCTAGTATAATTCTCAGAACAGTATATGAAATTGTAAATCTGGATCTTGACTTTACCACTTCAGAGTACAGAATGGCCCCTCATCACACACACAATCATACACAGAGCGCAGAAAAATAGCTAGTTAGGAAGAAAATTGATCTAGACCTTTCACTCTGATTAGTTTCATAAACAGCAGGTAAACCTCTGTATTGCTTCAGAACAATACTAAACATTACAGGTGATAGTAGTTCTGACACATAGGAACAGGGCTTTTTTGTAGAAAAAGCCCAGCAGGAACTCATCAGCATAATAGGCCACACCTAACAGCAGGAACTTATTAGCATAATACACCATACCCCTGACAGCACAGCTCATTAGCATTAGGCGGGGGGGGGGGGGCTGGGAAAGCACAGGGCAAGCATGGAAGCTTGCTTCTTCCCCCCCCCCCAAGTTCTTCCATCCCACTTCAGTATAGCCTTTCTAGTCTCCTACCCCCCCCCCCCCCCAACCAGACAGCCGGGGAAAGGCGCTGCTGAAGTGCCTGGGATCTAAAATATCCCAGGCACTTCAGCATCACCTTTCTAGTCTCCAACACCCCCCCCCCCAAACCAGACAACTGGGGAAATGTGGTGCTGAAGTGCCTGGGATCTGAAAGATCCCATGAACTTCAGCATCACCTTTCTAGTCTTCTACCCCCCCCCCCAAAAAAAAAGATCAGGAAGGGAAGCAGGCTGGGAAGACCGAGGGCAGCCAGACAAACATGCCCCGTTCCTTCCCTGAGCCTCTCTGCTTTTGCAGAGAGACTTGGGGAAGTGTGAGGGGGCATGGTTAAATGCCTTTCTCTCCCTTCCCCAGATCAGAGAGGGAAAAAAGGCATTTTCAACATGCCTAGGTTCCCCTCATGATCTTCTTGCACTTGGAGAAGATTAGGAGGGGAACCCAGGCATGTCGCCACAGCAGACAGGCTGGGGAAAGGAAGACAGGCATGCACACATGTCCCTTTCTTCCCTGGGCCTCTTCGCTATTGTTGAGAGCCTTGGGGAATGTGAGGGGGGGCATGGTTAAATGCCTTTCTCTCCCTCCCCCACATCGGGGAGGGAAAGAAAGGCATTTTCAATGTGCCTGGGTTCCCTGCCTGCCCTTTTCCAGCTGCGGCATGTCAGCTAGAGAAGGGAAGGCAGAGAGAGGCTTTTCCTTGTCAATTTCACTTTCAGCTGACTGGTGGTGAGTGAAATTGACAAGGAAATCTGGAGGGGCTCCCCAGAGGGAAAGGTGGCATTTTAACATGCCACCTTTCCCTCTTGTGTATAACGTGGGGAGGGCAGCATACTCTGCAGCCACACGTCAGAGGTTTTGGTTGTAGGCATGACCAACTCAGGAGCCAGGTGGAATTCCATTACTGTGCATTCCCGCCCAAAAATAGCCCTGCATGTAATGGCACTGCCCCTTACAGTACCTGTCCAACATTTCTTCTTGTGTTCCTTTCTATGGCTTCAGATTGGAGAGAAGAGGGTTTGTGCACATTCTCCTCATCCTCTTGGTAACTCTCCTACAGCAGCCTCGAGTGGGCAGTCAAGGGTTTTCTAATCTTCAATTGTGAGAGAAATTGGAAGACTCTCTTGACAGCCATTTCCAGGTGCACCTCACACAGCATTCCCCCAGCTGCTCTTCTGCTCTTCAAATGCTTTTACTGTCATGGCAAACTCTCCTTCCCTTTGAAGCAGTCAGCAGATGGGGATGGGCCTGGATGGTGATGCTGGATGCTCCATGCCTGGATGGTGATGCTATGCACAGGCAGTTTTAAGTTTCTCATATAGTGCCAGCCTCCATATGATGACTTATGCCTACTATCAGTCATAATATTTTCTGTTTAACTCATTTAAAATATTTATTTCACACTATTGACACATAGTTCATCATGTTAACTTCCAAGCTGAATTGGAAAATCATGAGATGGTTTATTAATAAAACAGGAAACACAATATAGTGGCCTTAAAACCAGTTGTGACAAACTGTACTTTTAAAAGCTTAGAAGTGCTGTATAAACAGGTAAAAGGCTTTGAAGGCGTAATTCTTCACAGAGCCAGAGAGCCTTGATTGACAGGCTGCCCCAAGAGATCTGATTGGTTCTCAGGCCAGAAAAGGGGATAGAAGAAAAATCCCTACCTAGTTAAAACAGGGAGATAGCTCTGAAGAGTGCAGAGATCCCTGATCTGGTGTGGTTAGAGGCTGCCTTGTGTAATCTTAAGAGTCAATTAAAACCCAAAAAGAGTGCTAGTGTGTTTAGAGAAGGGGTCTGAGTACAGCCTTCTGGACACCAAAAGAGTCAGTGAATACTCAATGAAAGTGTACTGGAGTGTTCAGGAAACACTGGAACAATAACCTCTCATCTTAAAGATCCTAAATCATGGGGGAAAGCTTATGAAACTCTCAGTAGCCTGACACTTTTGAACTACAGTCTGTGCATATACTGATTTACTTTAGAGTTCTATATTGAGTTATGTTCAACTGGCCTTTCCCCTCTATGTTGAATAAAATATTTTGTTAATTTGGAATTTCAAAACTACTCAAGTGCCATTTAAGTTTAAGCTAAAGGGGGTTCTCAAACCTTCTCTCAGGTTCCTAGGCTGAGCCAGCAACTCAGTCAGAAAGGGAAAGAAAAACGGAGGGGAAAATCTTGCCCATGAGGGAGGGAAGCAGATGTGAGCATCATACCAGTGCTTTTTGGTGAAACCTTATAGATGTGTACTGGCATTTTGTTTTGTTTTGTTTAGCAAAAAAGTAATGCAAACTGTCAATCATTACCTGTTATCGTTGAATTTTCAAATTGAATTTGTCATAGCTTGCCAGCAAGGACAAAACAATGGGCATTCATAGTATGTTGTTTTCTCATGCACATTCACACACACAGAGAGAGAGTTTGTTAACCAGCTGATGAAAACAATGCTACTAACAATTGATTTTGAAAGTGGAACAAGCAATCCTTAAAATGTTCTGTTCACTACCAGACAATCAAAACTAATAACAAGCTTTTTGAAGCAAACTGGCAATCTATATAGTTCTCTAAAACCAGTAAGATGTTTCCTATACAGGGTTGCCAGTAGGGTTGCCAGGCCAAGTCTGGCAGCTTGGTGGGAGGACTGGGGGGGGGAAGGTAAGGAAATGGGGAGTGAGCAACGTAGCCAGTGTTGCTTAAAAGTATCTCTCATCCCTCCTTGGAGCAGTGGTGGGCAAGCAAGGCTCCTGACAGGATGCCTTCTGCCATAGTGGGAGGCCTGGCAGCCCTAGTTCCCTATCCTGCAAACCAGCAGGAGACTGTGGAGGCAGGAACATGGGTGATGGCTTTTGGGTCTATGATGTGACATCACATCTAGGGGAAATATGGAAGGTCAGCTCTATGGCACTGTACCCCACTGAGGTCCCTGTCCTCCTCAGACTCTATCCTCAAATCTCCAGGAGTTTCCCAACCTGGATTTGACACCCGTTTTGGGACAAAACTCTATAGTTTGTAGCTGATTTTACTATAGAGTTTTGCCCCAAAACTACAGTGTCACCATGCGATGGTGACATGATGACATCACTTCTGGATGATGTCATCATGATGCCTTTCGGGCCAGTTGGGGGTGGGGAAGCACCCTGCAAAAGTGGGGGTTCCTTGCCCCCAGCATAGGTCTGGCAACCCTAACTTCTTGGAGTTCTGCAGTAATGATAAAGCTCCAGGTAAGAGTAAGAGGTCTGTATATGTGACTGTGGCCCAATCTGTGTCTAGCATTTGCTCCGTCGTTTTACCAAACCCAAATTGGAACAGAAAAAGATGTGGCTTAAAACCACATTCAAATACCCTGGGCCAATGCCGTACTGACTGCAGAGTCACCCCTGAATTACCATAAAATGGCCATGAATTTATGCAGACAATACCATAAAACCAAGAGATCAAACGAAGTGAAAGTGGCATGCAGTCTGGACACTGCCATAAAATCCAACAATCAATCAAAGTGGAAGTAACATGCAAACCAGAGGGGAATTTCTGTTCCAACGTGGGTTTGGTAAAACAGCGGAGCAAATGCTAGATGCAGATAGGGCCTGTGTCAGGATTGAGCCCTGGGAAGAAGGGCCTAGAATCAGTAGATTTTACTTGCAAGCACATAAATTAAATGCTCATCTTTGGAACCCAAATCTTTCCCTCTTCCTTGTAGATTAAGCTTCTGTATTTACTTACCAGATTAAAGTTATTGTATAACTACATGTCACTGCAGTTGCTGGAAACCACTATGGCTGAGAAAAAAGTTGCTAGCCCTGAAGTGCCTTCAAAACTTGCCTCAAATTCAATTTGTGCACGCACACACACACACACCTTATTGGTATTTTCATTACACCTTCTTCTGGCCATAATTGTTTCATAAATCATGACTGCAGTGAAACACCTTATCTCAGTCTAGAGTTGCCTAGACCAAGGTAGGAAATTCCTGAAGACTTGGGAGTGGAGCCTAGGGAGGGTGGGGTTTGGGGAGGGGAGGGGAGGGACTTCACCAGGGTATAATGCCATGTTTTAAAAAAACATCCAAAGCAGTCTTTTTCTCTATGTGAACTGATTTATGTCATCTGAAGTTCTGTTGTAATTTCAGGAGATCTCCAGGACCCATCTAAAGGTGGGCAACCCTACTCACTCACATTTGGGTACAGATGTGTCTTGCCTCCAAAAATGGCCAGCATTACCATGGGCTTTATGTCAAGAAACTGTTCTCTTTAAGCAGTTTCTCATTCAGTGCAAAACAATAGTTCATGCTGAGGCCTAGAAAATATGGAAGTTTCTTTCTCTGAAACATAGCTCCAGCTGCTTGTAACTTCAAAGACTCATATAAAGAAGATGGGAGGTAGCCCAGCTGCTGGTCACACCATTTGACCTGGTAGCTTCAAAGTCATGAGTATTTAAGAGGGCACATTCCATCTTGTTAACACCTGAGCTCATGGGTGGGAGAAGATGATTGTTCGGTAGAACCAAACACAACTGCAGGGTGTTTGGGTTAATTGGCAAACCCATCTGATTGGTCTGATCACCTGGTTAGCAACAGACCTGATGGTCATGTGATATCATTTGCTATACATTTCACTGACTAACTAGAATCAGGCCAATTCAGGTTTTTAAGCATAAAGGAAATATTTTTCATTCTAGTTTCATCCTGAGTTTGGATTATATCTGACTACGGGACACTCTTGTTTTGTGTGGGTCATACTGATTGGAAACCTTGTCTTGGACTTTGGAGTGTAGAACCTGATTGAACTCAGTCTTCTTTTTGGTAATATCTGGATCTTACCAATGCTTGTAAATGTGCTTAGTTAGACTTATAACTTTATTATTTTTATCCTTACTGTTCACTACTCCTTTATTGACTGTTTCCACTTTATTTTTAATTGTGGAGTTCTTGAATTCAGGAGGCTTCAGTCTGAATCCAGTACTTTAGCCTTCATTGGTTACAGGAACCAGATTAATTGTTCTACAAAACTTGTCTTGTAAACATCCTACCTTGCAAGGGTAACTTTCTTGATTTTTAGTTGCAGGAGGGCCTAAGACTTTGTCCCTTGGTCTCTGGCTACCTGGCTAGTGGAAGGGAGCTGGAGGTAGCTCACACCAGCATTTTTAGTTTTATATTGCTTAACCTGTCCCCTTCCTAGTGATTTTGGTATGTGGTCCTTTGACACTTTGTTTATCCTAGCCTGCACTTTAAGGTGCCAAGCCTCATCCCTCTTCTCCCAATCAAGGAAGTACCAGTATGTTTGGTGTTGCTCAGTGTTCTCGTCTTGAAACCATCCTGTTGCTCAAAGGAATAACAGGTTGTTTTAGGAATGGTCCTTCATATTCAGGGTGCTCACCAGTTCTTAACCACTCATGTTTTTCGTTCTGTCCACACTTGTGGCCTAACCATTCACAGTCCTGGTGCTGTTTATAACACCATCTCCTAGGAACAACATGAAATGTACCACCACAAATTCTACATATTAACCAATCAAAACAACGGCTTGTTCAGCCCTTGAGATAACTAGCTAATCCCACATTGTTCCAAAAGGGAGGATGAGTATGCCAACATCATAGAGCAAATGCCTCCATTAAGAAGTCAGAGCCCACTTATAAGCTTCTCCTTTAAACCCTCCTGCTAGCTGGATAGCAGCCTAGCTTGATCAATGACGGTGCATGCCTCATTTGACCTATAAGGGCTGGCACAATGGTATCCAGGACCCAAGTAGATCCATGACTGGATTTGGTTAAATTTTCTTAGATTCACATTTTCTGTAAGGGGAAAAGAAAACATTGATACCATATAATCATATAAATAAGACAGACTCCTCATTTTCCTAGATAAAATTACTAGGATCTCCTGTAAACTTTTTTATAAATTCCATTTGGGGCAGTTTATGACCCAGTTAAAAAGAGAACTATTCCTATTCATTAGTCATCACACTACTAAGAATGAATCTGATACAGAACTCTTGAATAAGACATGTATTAATGAGTGCGGAGTTCATTTTCTCTTTTCTTTGTAGTAATTCATTCCATAACATCATGAAGTCATATCTGTTCATTAATTAGTAGCACATTTTAATAAGTAAAATTGGTTTGCAGGCATTTATAATGAAAAGAATAGATAGTCAATTCTGTTCTGGATCACAGTAAGAAGCCAAGAGAGGAAATGGAATTATCCTGAATAAATTGAATGTTTATGACCCAATGAGTCTATTCTCATTGGTGCAGGGGTGCAGGGGTGGCCAGGGGTGCAGGGGTGGCCAGACTTACTCAGTGTAAGAGCCACATAGAATAAACATCAGATGTTTGAGAGCCACAAGACATAAACAAATATTACACACATGTTTTTACTGGAAAATATGCAAATTTGCCTTTTATTAACATTAAAGGAGACTGGCAAAAATAAAAAAGGGTAAAAACAGATATTGATAATGATATTTATTTTCCCTGAGATATTTGTTTGTTTGCTAATGACATTTATTTGTCTAATAGAGAGAGAAACAGAGAAAAAGAGGAAGGAAGGAAGGAAGGAAGGAAGGAAGGAAGGAAGGAAGGAAGGAAGGAAGGAAAAGCATGCCTCCCCTTTGCTTCCACAGCTGCTTTGCTGGGAGCCACACAATATGTGTGAAAGAGCCACATGTGGCTCCCACACCACAGTTTGGCTACCCCTGATTTGGTGCATGTAAATGAGTATGGATAGATGAAGAATGATCAACTGATCAAGAATTATCCAATAGAGTAAATAATCAATTAAAACAAACATATAGCTTCCCAACTTTAATATTTGCATGCAATAATAGCTTGCCAATGTAGGAGAAAAATTCCATTATCAGCCAATAATTTTCATTAGTTTCATTTAATTATAAATACTGACATGTATTAGTTGGCCACACTGGAATGTAGCAAAAATGAACAGCTGTTCTGCTTGGATTTAAAATGTGAGTATTACTGCAACACTCAGAGAGATTCTGTGCTTCAAGCTATCTCTTTTCATTTTAATTATTATAAAGATGAGCACCCTACAGTCTGTAGAGGAAACTCTTATTTAATTATACTTTCATAGGATTGATTGTATGTTAAGACTATTTCAAAGAGGCACCAATTTATATATAATGGGAACCATTAAAACATTAACAAACATTTAAAATTGACTATAATTGCAAATATGTACAAATATAACATTCAAAATCTCAAACCAGTTGTTTGGGCCAAAATATCCTAAGCTAGGGTTGCCAGATCCAGATAGGGAAACTTCTCTAGATAAAGGGATGGAGCCTGGGGAAGACAAAGCTTTCAGTGGGGTTCTGTGCCACAAAGTCCACCCTACAAAGCATCCATTTTCTCTAGGGGAACTGATCTCTACAGTTCAGATAGGAGCTGTAATTTCAGGGGATCCCCAGGTCCCACCTGAAGACAGGCTGAGGCAACCCTATCCTAAGCCCATGATAAATTTAAAATCTAATCAAGTTAGTCTCCTGTGATCCAAACAACACAGAATCTTGTGGCATCCTAAAGATTTTGAATAAGCATATCCTTATCTATAAAGATGAGTTGGGATGGCAACATTCCATGGGGCGCTGAAATCAGTTGGCTGAAAGAACTGCCCATCATAGGTCTCCTTAGCCATTGGATTGCTGTGTTGGCTAAAGCCCGCCCACAAAGCCGGTTGCCAGCCTCTCCTCCTCAGTCGGGACGGAGCTGGTGAAGGGGATGGACACCTCGCAGGTGGAGGCTTAGGAGGAGCTGGGTTGCGGCCCTGGACACGAGGGTGCCAGAGGAGGTGGGCCACAGGACCTTGCCCAGTGAGGCTGAGGCTGCTCTCTCTGACCCGGTGGGTCCTGACTCAGGGGGGAGGCCCAAGCCTGGCCTCCCTGGGCTGGCGGGGCCTTGCCTGGCAAGGCCGAGGCCATTCTCCCCAGGCTGGCAAGCCCTGGCATGGGGGTGGGGGGCAGCGGCCAGGCCATCTGAGCCGCTGGGCCCTCACATGGGGGGAGGGCTGTGGCCACAAGGCTGGGCTGCCAGGGCCTTGGAATGGGGGGTGGCGATGAGCCGCTCCTGGCCAGCCTGGGCTGACAAGGCCTTGCGGGGGGGGGGGGGAAGAGGCCACATCTTTCTAGAGCCCATTGTATTGTTTTTACAACAGGCTTTGCTACTAGTTATATCATAAGTCTGGGGTCCCCAACCTTTTTGAGCCTAACTAAGGGCAATGTACACAACCACAAAATGACTGCTTTACGAGGTGACAAAATGGCTGCTATGAGAGATGGAGCAAACTAGAAACTGTCAGGGAGTAAGGTTATGCATACCTCTAAACTTTATTAATTTTATTAAGGGCAGAAGTTTCATTTAACAGGATGCATTTTAAAATGAACATATCTTTAAAAAAATTATACACTATTACCTTCAGTCAGACATGAAGTTCCTTGTGCTGTGGCATCAGCTGCTGGAAAGACAATTTGACAAACCCCTGTATCTCCCCAACTGTCTGGCAGATTTCCCCCGCCAAATCTTCAGTCCCCCTCAGTGACTGAGTTGCCCTACAGTAGGGTGTTGGTGTAGTGGTTAAGTGAGTGAACTCTAATCTGGGAGAACCTGGTTTGATTCCCCACTCCTCCACTTGCACCTGATGGATGACCTTGGGCAAGCCATAGTTCTGACAGAGCTGTTCCCTCAAGGACAGTTCTGGAAAGAGCTCTCTCAGCCCCAACTACCTCACAGAATGTCTGTTGTGGGAAGGAAAAGGGGAAGGCCTTTGTAAGCAACTATGAGACTCTGAGTGAAGGGGGGGGATAAATCCAATCTCTTCTCTTCTTCTTCTTTCTCATGAAAGACTTGACTGTCCCACCTTATGTTTGCATATTTAGTTTAGTTTTTCTCAGGTCAGGAACTCTACTGAAAATAGAGGTGCTGTCCAGTTTTCTTTAAACACTTGAGAAATGGCACTTGAGGCAAATCAGCTGTCAAAAACAGAATAAAGATTTCATTAAACAGGCAGAGAATATATGTATAATTGGAATGGTCAAGGTTTTGAGACTGCTGTGGTAAAAAAACATTCTAATATATACAGAGTTGGATTCTTAGAACATTTAAGACAATGTATTCATAGTTTTTATAGGCTTTCTAATTCTTTCTTTCTGATGTACTTTGTTTAGTATGTTTCAACACAACACAGTTCTTATTAATGTTTCTAGATTTCTTCCTTCGTATATTACAGGTTTTCCTGTAGATAATACAACTTTTCATTAACTCCTGAGGTGTCTAAGCTTCTCCCCTTTATCACAGACCAGGGTTCTCTTCCCAACCTCTTTCACTGGCAGGGAGTTATTCTCCTTGTTCCTAAGAAGCAATAACTCCTTTTACAATTTTACTTGTATGAGAGTTCTCTTTAACTGTCCAGTATCCTTGTCTGTTTAAGACTGTTCTGTAGCTTTCCTGACTGAAAAACTAAAGTTCTCCCTCAGAACTATTTCAATATCTTTACGACATTGGGGTTCCTCTTCTTCTCTTTGCAGAAGTACTTTTCTGACTATTGCCTGTCAGAAAACACTGACTTCCAAACGTCTCTTCCCTCAGAAGCCAAACACTCTGGCTACTGAGCCAGTCATTTAGAAAGATCAAACAGTGAAAGACCTCTTTTCCCTCCAGATCAGCTGTTTTATTTTCTCCCTCAGCTGATGCTGGCCAAGGAGAGAGTGAGCAGAGCAGCCAATTACATGAGCTCTTCTCTCCAGGGAATATTAATTCTTGAACTTGCTGACTCTGATTCAAGCAGCATCTTTAAAAGCCTGCTTTCCTTTGCAGTCCATCATAACAACATTTTTAAAAATCTGCAAGCCAATAAGATCTCCGATGGCCAAAGAAGCCCAGTTGGGTTAAATCCCATCTTGTTCCACCTACTTTTTAAAGATAGTTGGTGGGTGCCAGGAAAGGTGTCAGTGGGTGCCATGGCATCTGAGGGTGCCACACTGGAGATCCTTGGAATGAGGCATGAGGTAAATGAAGTGTTACCCTCAGACCTTGGTTGTGTATATGTGTTTACATACACACACGTAAATACATAAAGATGAAAGGTGGAAGGCAGTATGTCAAGAGATATTTATATTACATTGCTGTGTAAAGCACCAATAAAAGCAAGAACCTGTGAAAAATACAAGTATCCCATCAGACTGAGCATTCAGAAGCAACTAATTTCCATGAAACTACTGGGCGGAAATTGTGAGTTCTTAATTCTCCATCTGTTTCTGTTTGTCGGATTATCTGTTCCCATCTATGCTCCAATGTAAAATTCCCAGCATTAATTCTGCGAGCTGTTTGCCCCAGTCCACTAGAATGCAAAGGAGACATGAATCCTCATCGGGCACCAAAAGGATTAGCAGCCAATAAAGAGGTGCAGCTCTTCAGCTTCTATTTTAGTGGCACCTCCTCACAGCAGGCTTTTGCTGGTGGCTGCTGTCCTCCTGCCTTTCCATTAGGCATCATGCGATTAGCTGGTCACCAATGGGCCCAAGAAAGAATTTTTGCGGTACTTCTAATTGGCACTGGGGGTGCCTTTTTTGCCTGCTTTGTGATGTCAAGGTGAGGGTTGGTTAAATAGGCCCACTCATTTGGTTGTGTAGGCCATAACTACTTTTGGCAGGATTTGGATGGGCTGATCATGATCAGCAGGGATAACTGGCAAGTAATTGGAGACATCCAAAATGGTGAAGGAATAGCTGTGCAGTGGGGAGCAGCTGGGAAGGAGTGGTCCTCAGTGCTGAGCAACATTTTTCCAACCATGGTAGTGGCAGTGTGAGAGGGCTTGGGCTGGGCACCTCTCTGCACACTGTGTGCAGGCAATGATAAACCAAGGCAGTAGAGGATGCTGGCTGTACTTGGAGTCAAGGGTGGGTCTGCCAGAAAAGGCAATCATGAGCAGTGTTCCCTCTAAGCTGAGTTAGTGTGAGCTTGCTCCAAGTTTTTTAGTCTCTAGCTCACACATTTTTCCCTTAGCTCAGGAAGGATGGCTCCAGAGCAAACTAATTTATGCAGGAGCCAAACTGCTTGCTCACAATTTGAATGCCAGCAGCTCACAGAGTAGAATTGTTGTTCATGAGACTCCACAGCTTAGAGGGAGCATTGATCATGAGTGGGCTACCATAGCACAGTCCTCCCACTTAAATATGTTAGCCTACTTAAATGATGCAGATCAGTTTAATTAATTAAATAAACTAGTTAAACCCAATATGTTGTTTTGTGTCTTCTTTGAACAGTGCCGGATAATTAAGATAATACACTTGAGTACAGTAAATCCCAAATTTAATATTCAGTTTTTGTACAGTTAGATTTGAGTCCAGTAGCACCTTAGAGAGCAACAAAATTTTCAGGTGTAAGCTTTCAAGAGTCAAGGTTCCCTTTGTCAGATGCCAGTCACTGATGAAGGGAGCTTTGAGTCTCAAAAGTTTATACCCTGAAGATCTTGTTGCTTTCTAAGGTGCTACTGGACTCAAATACTGGACTCAAACATTTCCTCTGCAGACCAATATGGCTTCCCTCCTGAAAAAATTCTATTACATGCCACCATTCCAAAGTTTTGATTGTGCAGGTCAGCAGTATAAAAAATAAACATATGCAATAAAGAATAATTTGATCAATTATAATTTTTTAAAGAAACTGGTCGGCAATCTCAAGTCCCAATGCTAAAACCAAGTTTAGAAATTTTTCAGGTTAAACCAGAAGGTGGGTGAAGCAGAATTTAGGACAGAGAAACCATGGAGCAATGGAACAGGACTAGGGAAAGCCATTTATCCCTTGGTAATACACAATGTGTTTGTTTGTTTGTTTGTTTTGGCATATGACTACTTAAACCAAAAGCCTTAACAAAATTTGTTAATTACAAAAGAACTGTGTCTTTGGCAATCTGTTTTATTTAAGTTCTTAACTGCATGAAATTACTGAAAAGGCATGTAATGGAACTCTCGCTATCAGCAATCAATGATTTATGATTGCAAAGAACACACATGGTATTTTTAATTGTTTTCATGTGTCTCCAATAGGGACACTTAAAATTGTATTTGTTCATATTTATCCTTATATTTTCAAATTTTGAATTACCTGGTCTTGTTACCAAAGTTGCACTGATGCATCACAATTTTTTTTAAACAATTTATTCAGTTTTTTAACAGTGTATAAAATTGAACAAACCAAAAATAATTTTCATATTAAATTCTGATTGAACCAACTTAATAACCATTCTAATACAACCAATTGAAGAACTTGGACCAAATAAAGATGGGGTCTACGTTACAGTCCGAGTTTAACAAATAACTCAATCTATCCAATTCCGCCCACTCCACTAGTTTATCTATAATGTCCACTCTTCCTGGTAGGGATGATGATTTCCATACCTTTGCCCATGTTATATGCGCCGCCATTAGGATATAAGCTATTAATTTTGTATCTACACTTAGCATGTTGTCTACAAACATATTTAATAAGAAAGACTCTGGTTCCAACTTTAGATCAATTCCTATAGTTCTTAATGGGGGGGGGTGTTTACTTTGCACAGCATACCCTGCTGTGGTTTTTAATTCCATCCATTTGTTTTTATTCTTTTTTCTTTGATAAAACACTGCCAAGAAAAACAATGTTAACTAATATTCTGACTCTGCATAAATGTTAAATAGTGTAGTGCTACAAAGACTCAAGAGTCACCAAGATCCCTTTTATATTGTAGGAGGCAGTCAACAAGAAGTTGTTATCTAAGCAGAAGACCATGACTTATAAAATGCTACCCCATGGGAAATGATGGAGGGCGGGGACAGTTGCACTAGCACTGGTGCAACATGTTGGCATCACTTCCGATATTGTGCTGGAAATGACATCATATGTTAGTGTAATGCCAGTTAGTGTAACGCTTTCTCTGCTGGCCTGTTAAGCAGTGGCAGGAGACGTGGCTCCCCCAGTGCCTTCACCCAGCCCCGTAGCTAGGAAGTTTTATGGGGGGGCAAAGACCAACAGCAGGGAGCTTAATTAGATCACCACTAATTAGATTAGTGAGCGACTTAGTAGTAATCTAATTAAGAGCAATCAGGGTGCCTGCCCCAGCACTGGACTGGGACTGGGACTGGACTCTAGGATAGGTAGGTGGATAGAGAATTGGCTGGAGAATAGCACTCAGAGAGTAGTTTATTTTTTATTAATTATTTTATTTTATTTATTTTTCACACTTTTACCCTGCCCTCCGCACGAGCAGGCTCAGGGCAGCTTACAATGTGGCACACAGTGCCAAATCTAGATAAAACAGTTAGAAGCAATTTAAAAACACTAATGACAATATAACAAATTTGCAATAAAAATGTGCAATTAAAGTGCTCACAGTCATGGTAAACAACAAAAATCAAGATGACATCCTGCAAATTCCCTTAGCAACATGGCATGGCTTAATTCAGGCCAGCCCTCATCTCTGATGTTAATAGTGATGGTCGATGGTAAGTGGTGGCGGCTCCCAATCGAAAGCCTGGTGGAAGAGTTCCATCTTGCAGGCCCTGTGGAACTGCATAAGATCCTGCAGGGACCTGATCTCCTCCGGGAGCTCATTCCACCAGGGAGGAGCCGCCACTGAAAAGGCCCTAGCCCTAGTACCAGTGAGCCTGGCTTCCCTGGGATCCGGAATGAGAGTCAATGTTGTGATCCCAACTGAAGTGCTCTCTGGGGTATATACGGGGAAAGGTGGTCCCTCAGGTATGTTGGACCCTGGCCATAAAGGGCTTTAAAGGTAAGCACTAGCACCTTGAAGCAAATTCGGTAAGCTATAGGCAGCCAGTGTAGCGCCGCCAGCACAGGCCGGATGTGACAACATAGTTGTCAATGGCGTTTCATCTGAATGGAGGGAGGTGTCCAGTCAAGATTGCCACAGGTCTTAGTTCTGGGCCTGGTACTTTTAAATATTTTTTATAAATGATCTGGATGAGGGTACGGAAGGGTACTCATTAAATTTGCAGATGACACTGAATTCGGAGGAGCAGCGAGCACACCAGAAGATAGAGATAGAATTCAACAAGATCTGAACACATTGGAAAAGTGGGTGGATGTGAATGAGATGCAATCTAACTAGGATAAGTGCTGAGTTCTACATCTGGGCAACAAAAATGAGGAACATGCATACCAGGTGGGGATACACTTATGAGTAGCAATGTGTGTGAATAAGATCTTGGGGTATAGATATGAGCAGCCAGTGTGATGCAGTGACAAAAAAGGCTAATGCAATATTGGGGTGTATCAACAGAGGCATAACATCCAAATGGCAAGATGTCATAGTCCTGCTGTACACTGCATTGGTCAGGCTGCACCTGAAGTATTGTGTGCAGTTCTGGAGGCCTCACTTTAAAAAGAATGTGGACAGAATGGAGCAGGTGCAGAGGAGAGTGACAAGAATGATCGGAGACCTGGAGACCAAACCATATGAGGAAAGGCTGTTTAAAAAATCTTTTTAAAGGGCCTATCCAAAACTGTAACTTTGTGAATTAACTACAACTGAATGCCTAAGTCTTTTGAATTTTTTCACTAAATAATGTCATGAAGGGCTAGCAGCACAACTCCCCTGAAAATCAATTGTATTGATTTCTATTTATGCAAATGTGCTGTCTTTTACAGTGGATGAATTTCTTCCTTTCAAATTAGAATTGGGATGTAATCCAAGATTACTTTCTCTTATGGTCAATGAATTTATCAGACAAGAATCATTAAGTGGTTGAGCAGACTCAAGCAACATCCAGTAAAAGATTTACAAAGAATTGTAAAGGCTCCAAAAATCTCTGAAAATAAAAGTTAATGTAAAAGATGAAGGCTTTGAGTGGAACCTGTATATTGTAAAACACATCACTGGAAATCACCATTAAGTTCATTTGTTATTTTAAAACTACACAAGGAGAAAACTTTATCCCATTTATATAACCAAGGGATACTCAAACGCCTGCCAGTTGGGCTCACATACTGTTTACCAGTGGCAGTGAGACAGCCAGTTATGAAATGGACTGTTTGAAATGGACAGTTATGGACAGTTATGAAATGGACAGTTATGAAATGGACTGTTCATACTGTGTTTGTGTCTATTTGCAAGAACAAGCTACTTGCTTGGACTGCTAACCTCCAGGTGGGGCCTGAAAATCTCTTAGAATTACACTTGGCATTCAGACTATAGAGATTTCACCTGGAGAAAATGGCTGCTTTGGAGGGAGGCCTCTATGGCACTATCTCCCCTCTCCAAATCCTGCTCTCCCCAGGCTCCTCTTCCCAAATATCCAGGAATCTCCCAACCCAGAGTTGGCAGCCTTATGAGTTCAGGGAGGGGGGGAAGGGCATTTAAACATGCCAGGGCTCTCTGCCTTGCCTTCTCCAGCTGCCTGGCCACTGCAGGGCAGCTGGAGAATGGAAGGCAGAGAGAGGAGGCTTCCACTGGTCAGTTTCACTCCCATCTTCCTGTCAGCTGATAGGTTTAAATGGCCTAAACATAACAGCTGACTGGCAGGTTGTGAAACTGACCAGTGGAAGTCGCGGGGCTTGGGGACGGAAGGAAGGCATTTTAACATGGCTCCCTTCCCGGAGGGTATAATTGATCTGAATATATTCAGCAATACCAAAAATTTCCCCAACCCAAATACTTAAGTGGTATTGGACTGCGGAAATTCAGTATTTACTGATATTTTCCAAGACTGATATACCCAGAGCCAAAAAATACTGACATTTGTTTTCTTGCACACCATTCCCCTAACCAGACATATTATCCTATCATGAACTATGTGCTTCCATAGTGCTGAGAGATCTTCCTCCGGCACTTCCTGAAGGCTACTAGTCATGCCAGCAATTTCCCTTCCTTTTCAGTTGGCTTCACAGCTGCAGCATCAGTTCCCACCAATCAACCACTTTACCAGCCACTGTTTGTAAATGGTATAAAAAACCCATTCAAAATCAAAATCTGGGTTGGGTTCTGGGGCTTCAAACAGTCTTAGATTTCTAGTTCAAGGGCCAACAGGAAGACTGGGGAGATTTTTAGCTGAAGCATGCAGGCTGTGCAGTTCTGAAAGGATTGCCTTAGTGCAAATACACACCTGCAGGATAAACCAGGACACAGCAGCTGACAATATTTAACTGTGGCTTTAATAATTACTCCTATATGAACAGGAAAGGAAAATGACATAGGGCCAGTCATTTGGAATTACAATCCTTTCATGGTTCCAGTTAACTCAGGAATGAAGTCCACTTAATGTCCAAGTACTTTCCTTTATATAGTAAATATTAAGATGAATATTTTAGTGTTTCAATGCTTGGTAACTGAATAGTAGAAAAATCCACAGTTTTCATTACAATTTAGAGGGAAGCATCTGTACTTTAAAAAAAGGCATTCACTTGGTCAGATTTATCAACTTTTTTAAATGTGAAAACAAAATGAGCAAGATTTTGTCATACAAGATGATAGATAAATGCAGATGTTCTCCCTACCAAAGTTTACTGAGTTCTTCTGATTTTTATATGTAGCCAACAATAATTTTGTTTTGTGAATGACTTATTCACAAGCTGTGATCAGTACTTGAGCAGCAGAAGAATAAATATAGAAGAAGAAGAAGAGATTGGATTTATATCCCGCCCTTCACTCACTTAAGAGTCTCAGAGCGGCTTACAAACTCCTTTCCCTTCCCCTCCCCACAACAGACACCCTGTGAGGTAGGTGGGGCTGAGAGAGCTTTTTCCCAAGCTGTCCTTGAGAGAACAGCTGGTACAGAGCTATGGCTTGCCCAAGGTCATCCAGCCAGGTGCAAGTGGAGGAGTGGGGAATCAAACCCGGTTCTCACAGATTAGAGTCCGCGCACTTAACCACTACACCAGACTGGCTCTCTACTATCTAACAATATAATCGATAAATCCTCAGTATAAAACCTGTTGTGAATGTTTATTGACCACAACATCATTTATTTTATGTATCTAACTAAAAACAGTAAAACAGTGGAAAAAATGTCTTGATGTACCTAGCTTTAACATATAAAAGCAAAGGAGTTAAACTGTTATCTAGTGTTATCTAGCCATCAATGTACCCAAAGCTAATAGATAGCTGAAGCACTTGAAAAGGTATCCCCCAGCCCCGATCCACTGACTGGATTCATTTTAATTATGTTAAAATTACTTTTATGTCAGATTAAGCACAGATTTTTATTTATTTATTTTTATTTATTTATTGAGATTTATATCCCGCCCTCCCCGTTAAATGGCAGGCTCAGGGCGGCTAACAACAGGTAACAATACACATTAATATTTAAAACATATAAAATTAGAAAACCTAATACAGATGGCGGTTCTTCAGTTTAGAGCATCAGAATAGCACCTAGATGTTAGCCACAAAAGATGGTCACACATACTGGCAGAGAAAATTGGGGCCAGGGCCCAAGATGGAGCTATTGGCGGCCCCTACTTATAGGCCTGGTGGAAGAGCTCCATTTTACAGGCCCTGCGGAACTGTAAAAGGTCCCGCAGGGCCCTGATGTTATCTGGGAGCTCATTCCACCAGCACGGGGCTGCCACCGAAAAGGCCCTGGCCCTAGTAACCGCCAGACGGGCCTCCTTTGGCCCCGGGAGGACTAAACGGTTTTGGGAACCAGACCGAAGTGCTCGCTGGGGAACATATGGGAAGAGGCGGTCCCTCAAGTAGATAGGTCCCAGGCCATATAGTGCTTTATATGTAAGTACCAGCACCTTGAACTTTATCCGGCTTGATATAGGCAGCCAGTGCAGTGCTTTTAAAGAGGGCTGGATGTGCTCCCATACCAGGAGACCCATCAGCAGCCGCGCCGCCGCATTCTGCACCAGCTGCAACTTCCGGATTTGGCACAAGGGCAGCCCCATGTAGAGAGCATTACAATAGTCCAATCTTGAAGTGACCGAAGCATGGATCACTGTAGCCAGTTCGTTGCATTCAAGGAAGGGAATCAACTGCTTAATCAAGCAAAGATGATAAAACGCTGACCTTGCAGCAGCTGCTACGATGGGGCCTCCATCGTTAATGAGGGGTCCAGGAGCACTCCCAAACTCCTGACCACTGACGCTGGCACCAATGGTGCCCCATCAAAGGCAGGGAGAGGGATCCCTACCCTTGGTCCACTCTGACTCAGGCATAGGACCTCCATCTTCGTTGGATTCAGTTTCAGATGGCTCTGCCTGAGCCAACCAGCCACGGCTTGCAACGCCAGGTCCAGATTACCCAGACTGGAGTCTGACTGGCCGCCCAACAACAGATAGAGCTGGGTGTCATCAGCATACCGGTGACATCCCAGCCCATACCTCCAGGCAATCTGGGTGAGGGGGCGCATATAGATATTAAACAGCATAGGGGAGAGCACTGCTCCCTGTGGGATACCACACATTAGTGAGTGTCTCTGGGAGAGTTGTTCCCCTACCGCCACCCTCTGTCCCCGATCATGGAGAAAAGAGGAAAGCCATTGTAACGCTAACCCCTGTATCCCAATATCGGCAAGGCAGCAGACTAGATGGTTGACCATGTCGAACGCCGCCAACAGGTCCAACAACATCAGCACCGCCATACCGCCTTGATCCAGATGCCTCCGAAGATCATCCGTGAGGGCGACCAGTAGTGTCTCTGTCCCATGGCCCGGTCGGAAACCCAACTGGAAGGGATCTAACACAGAGGCATCATCCAAAAAGCCCTGCAACTGGTCCGCGGCCACCCTCTCGATTAACTTACCCAAATAGGGTAGGTTAGATACCGGCCAATAGTTGGCCAATTCGGCTGGATCTAATGATGATTTTTTGAGGAGGGGGGTGATCCACAGCCTCCTTTAGGGCAACAGGGAACGTCCCTTTTGCAAGAGACGTGTTGATGATCTCCCTAAGTGCCCCTCGTATCCCATCATGGCTTGCTTTAACAAGCCATGATGGGCACGGATCGAGCCTACAGGTGGTAGGGCGGACCAGCGAGAGCAATTTGTCAACCTCTTCCAGGCAGCGTGGACTGAAGTAATCCAAAATATGACTAGAAGACGTGCTTGGAGCCTCAACTTCTGCGATTGTATCAACTGTGGTGGGGAGGTCCTGGTGGGGTGACAAGACTTTATCTGCGAAAAAGTTTCCAAATGTCTCACAGCCAATATCCAATTCTCTATCATTTGGACTGCTCAATGGCAGAGTTGTAAGTGTCCGAATTGTCCTAAATAATTGGGCTGGCCGGGAACTCGCAGATGCTATCTCAGCCGCATAATAAGCTTTTTTCACGGCCTTGACAGCCATCTCATAGGCTTTCATAAACATCCTATAAGATGTTCTTGCTGCTTCGTCAGGAGCGCAGCACCAACATCTCTCTAGTCATCTGAGTTCCCGCTTCATTTCCCTCAACTCGCCCGTATACCAAGGGGCGAGTTGGGAGTGGAGATGCAGAGGGCGCCGGGGAGCAATCTCATCAATGGCCGCCGAGAGACGATGTTGCCAGTCCTTGACTAGCTCATCTAATGAGCTGCCAGGGGGGCATCGGATCCCACAGAGCTTCTTGGAATCGCACAGGATCCATTTGGCTCCATGGGCAAGCTAAAATCTGCTCGCCACCCAAACAGGTTTGGAGTGGCAAGTTCACCTGGGCCTTCAGGGCTTGGTGGTTCGACCATGGTACTGCTGTAGCTGTAATCCGGTCCACTGTAACCCCCGCCGCAAAAATCAGGTCAAGCATGTGACCGGCTCTGTGAGTGGGAGTCGTAACAAACTGGGAGAGTCCCAGGGCTGCCATGGATGACACCAGGTCCATTGCCTGCGTGGAGGTCGCATCCTCGTCATGGACATTGAAATCACCCAGGACTAATGGCCAAAGCTGCTCCAGCGCCCAGCCTGATACAGCCTCCAGCCGGGATGGCAGACTGCTAGGTGGTGCATTGGGTGGTCGGTACACCAACCAAACAGCTAAACTCTCCCCGGCATCCCAGACAAAACCGGCACACTCCATGCCCACGAGATTTATGTCAGATTATTGGCTATTTATGTCAGAAACTGGTTATTTTATGTCAGATTATATTCTTTATTTTTGTCCTCTAGGTATATTAACGACAGCAGCCTGTAATCATTATTGTATTTACCTTCATAGCAATTCCATTCCTCTTGTTCATGGCAATATTTTTCAAATCCTGTTCCTCTTTCTTTAAGCCAACATATTTGATATAATTTTTACCTGATTTCCTTCTTATACATCTGGTTTGTAAACTTATCATCCTTCTTAGTCAATATTTTCTCATTCTTTTTCACAATACTACTTTGTTCATCTGTTTGCTTTTTTGATTCAGCTGACTATCACAATACATAATGCCATTTTTTCATCTGTGCCAAAAGCCAAAATTATATTATCAGTCCATTAACAGGACAGAGTGTTACTCAAGAAATACAAATGTATAGCATTTTCCAAAATCTTCTGTTTACAAGCCCAACTCTTTGCTATGTTTCTCCAAACGGGTGTACTTTGCTTTTGTAAAATTTTATTACATATTAATCTTTCTTTTTCCTTTAAATATCCCCCTGGCTATAAGCCAGTCTACTGTTCTTTTGTAGATTGTTCATCATTATTTTGCTGCCTGATCCTGACCCAGCAATGGGATCAATACACAGAAAGCTGTATATATCTTTTGAAGGACAAGAGCAAATATCTTAAATTGCTTATCCACATTATTAGTATTGGAAGAAGAAGAAGAAGATGAAGAAGAGATTGGATTTATATCCCGCCCTTCACTCACTTGGAGTCCCAGAGCAGTTTACAAACTCCTTTCCCTTCCCCTCCCCACAACAGACACCCTGTGAGGTAGGTGAGGCTGAAAGAACTCTTTCCAGAGCTGTCCTTGAGAGAACAGCAGTAGTAAAAGGACCTACCTTGCATATTAATGAGGGGGCATGGCTTAAGTGCTGGTCACCTTGCATATTAATGAGGGGGCATGGCAGAAGTGCTGTTACCTTGCATATTAATGAGGGGGCAAGGCAGAAGTGATGTCACATTGCATATTAATGAGGGGGCATGGCAGAAGTGATATTACCTTGCATATTAATGAAGGGGGTGTGGCGGAAGTGATGTCACCTTGCATACTTAATGACATGGGCATGACAGAAGTGATGTTACCAGGCATGATGTCAGCCTCCCCACCCCCCTTGCCATGTCACTGGAAGTGGCCCCTGACCCCATCACCGGATATCACCTGACCACCCCCAGCAGAAGTGACCCCTGACCCCATCACTGGGTATCACCTGACCACCCCCAGCCCTGCCCCCTTGTCCAGCGCCACCCACTATAGTGTCATTGAAATTCCGCTTGCTGCAGCCCACCCTGGAAATGAGGCAACCACCAGTGGGAATGCCCAAGTGCGGCCATTTGACCCTTCTAGCGACATGCCCCACCAAATGGCCTGAGACCTGCCCAGGAAGAGGTGATTGAGGAAAGAAGCCATTTGTGCTAGCAGCAGAAATGCAGTCAGGCTCTTGCTGAGGACATGGACCCTGGCAGCCTCTTTGCCACCCCACTGCCATTGTTGAGACCTACTTTTGGTGAGAACAGGGACAACCCCATCAGGTGCCTGGTATTCAATGAGGTGAATCACTCCACGGACAAAGAAAACACAATGCTGCCAACATGGGGAGGCCATCATGGTGGGAAGCTGAAATTTTCCAGCTACCCTGCAGATGAGATGGACATGGGAATACCCAACTCGCTGGGGTGTATTTACCAGCCCTCAGGTGAGGAGCTTGAAGATGAAGAAACTCCAGAGGAGCATGAACGTGAAATGGCTTTAAATAAATCCATGGATGTGGAAAACGCCACACCAAACTCACAGGAAACGAGGTAAGCAGGGCTTGTGGATTGATTGTATAATGAAATTGTATAACGAATTGCCTGCCAAAATGCTTTCTCTGTTCAAGGTAGGGTCGCCAGGCATGACCTGGCAAGCAGCAGGAAATCAAGAGTAGCAACAGGGTATGGCTTTCAGCAACAGCAGGACATCACTTCCAGGGAAAGCTGGAAGTGACATCACACTTCTCTATGGATTGCCATACAGTTTCTGGTGACTCTGAGAAAGAACATCACTTCTGGGTTTTCACAGAAGTAAACATCACAGCATTGGCCATTTTTTAAATTTTCTGGCAACCTTGGTTCAAGTTGAGACTATTTCAAAACACACACACACACACCCCACACACAAACACACAAAACCCCCTTTCCCTTCATTGGAATTATTTCCAGGACCCTAAACTGTTCCACAACTGACCTCTTTCTCTTTCCAAAATTTTGTTGCTTGTTTTATAACTGGGAAAAGGATTCCCCCCCACCCCCAATCATTTTGAGCCTTACAAAGTACAGTTTTGCTTGCCCAGAACTAGTCTTGTGATCTACAGACCTACCACTGGCCACATCAAAACATGGATTCAACCCTTCCCTTTTGGATTATTTTACTGCTTAGACACTTAGACCCCTTGCCTTGGGAATCAGGTCTGCACTGCATATAAACACATGAAGCTGCCTTTTACTGAGTCTAGTTTAGTAACAGTACACCAGCATCACAGGTAAAGGTCTTTTCACATCACCCTTATTTGACCCTTTTAATTGGAAATGCTGGAGACTGAACCTGGATCCTTCTGCGTACAAAGCAGTCACTCTACCATTCAATCATGTTCCCTCCTGGACCAGGACCTTCACAGCAGCTGCAGCCAACTTCACTTTCTCTCTTGCCCTCTCTTTGGCCTCTTGCTTCCTCTCCAATGAAGAAGCATGTATAATGCTTGGATACCTGGAATAAATGACTCTGTAAATGGGATTCTGTTACTTGGTATTTACTGTGAGTTAGGGATGTGCATTCAGATACTTTTGGTCCAAATATATATCCAAATAATACTGAAGTACATATGGGATGCTCAGAATACCAATACTCAGGTCCTGAATATTTCCAGAAATATTCAGAAATATCCAAGGATGGCATGTTAAGGCTCCCAGGCCTGTTTTTCTTTCATTAAACAGGTTTCCCAGGCATTGGAGGAGGGAGGCAATCACGGAGGCCTTTTTTACTGATTTTATTATTATTCTGTTTGTGCAGCTTGATGAGGACTTTATTCAGGCTTTTGGCAATCTGCACATTGGTAACCCTGTTGATGTGAACCTCTCATGTGTATCATGTTTTTGTGCCGACGTTACCCCCAGTGACAAGAAGAAGAAGTAAAAGATGGGGGAAAAGAAGAAGAGGAAGGCTGAGGTCACACACACTAAATAATCCATTTTCAATCCACTTTCAATACACGTTCCAACTGGATTTTGCCAGTTCACACAGTGAAATCCAGTTGGAAAGTGCACTGAAAGCGGATTGAAAGTGGATTATTTAGTGTGTGTGACTGCAGCGATAGTTTTGTAACTATAAAAACATTTGTTTTTTAACCTTGCATGCTCATTTTGGGGTTAAGTAGGGTGATGATGGAGATGGCTGACCAAGAGGAGGAGATCTTAAAGCACATATATTATACACCGGAAAAAGCAGGGAGCTTTGGTGGTGTGAGGCCTCTCTTCCAGGCGGCCAAAAAGCAGTGTAAAACTCTCACTGGGGATAAGATTACTACGTGGCTTTCAGAGTAAGATGCTTATACATTACATAAGCAGGCCAGACTCCACTTTAAGAGAAATCAGATCATAGTTTCTGGTCTGGATGCCCAGTGGCAAGCTGATTTAGTGGATTTGCAGCAGTTATCCAAATATAATGATGGCTTTAAGTACATTTTAACAGTGGTTGACATACTAACTAAATATGCCTGGGGCACAGCCTTAAAAGACAAGACAGGGAGGAGGATGTCAGAAGCCTTTAAGGATATCTTCAGTCAAGGCAGAATACTCGCCAAGCTTCAGACTGATCTTGGTAAAGAGTTTCTAAACCAGTCTGTAAGCAACGTGTTAAAACAGCACGGAGTTCACCACTTTTTCACCCATAATGAAGTCAAAGCTTCCACTGTGGAGTGCTTCAATCGTACTTTAAAAACCAAAATGTGGAGGTATTTTATCACCAACAACACATTCAGATATATTGATGTGTTGCCGCTGCTCATTCAAAGTTACAATCACAGCTTTCACAGGACAATCAGAGCCTGCCCTGTTGATGTAAACTCTACTAATGCTCAGGCAGTGTGGAAAACGGTTTACGGAGATGGTGTTGGGGAAATGAAACTCAGGGGAAGAGTTCTTTCTTTAGAAAAGGGGACCATGTGCAAGTCTCTAAAATCAAAGGGATTTTTGTAAAAGAATATGAACAGAGCTACACAGATGATATATTCATAGTGGAGCAGGTCATCCGTAGATGCAAGAGGCCTATATACCGGCTAAAAGGTTATGCTGGAGACCCTGTCATAGGGTCATTTTATCCTGAAGAGTTACAGAAAGTTAAGACTAAAGGAGACAGAGCATATCCAATTGAAAAAAATTTAGCCACCAAAGGCTGAGGTAAGAGAAAATACCACCTGGTGAAGTGGTTAGGGTGGCCTGATAAATTTAACGGCTTCGAAGGAACAAAGTCTTCATCCTTGTCACTGCTCATATATATTCTTTTAAAGTTAGGTCTCACCAATGGTGGTGGGCTGGAAAGTACCAGGGGTCTCACAGGGGTGTCCATGTCCTCAGCAAGAGCCTGACCACATGTATGCTGCTAGGGCATATGGCTTCTTTCCTCATTCATCTCCTCCTGGGCGGGTCCCAGGCCATTGGCAATTGGCCAGGTATGGTGGGGCATGTCACTAAGAGGGGTCACATGGCCACACTTGGGCATTCCCACTGGTGGTTGCTCCATTTCCAGGGTGGGCTGCAGCAGGCAGTTCAATGATGCTACAGTGGGTGGTGCTGGACAAGGGGGCAGGGCTGGGGGTGGTCAGGTGATACCCAGTGATGGGGTCAGGGGTCACTTCCACTGGGGTGGTCAGGTGATATCTGGAGATGGGGTCAGGGGTCACTTCCGCTGGGGGTGGTCAAGTGATATCTGGTGATGGGGTCAGGGGTCACTTCCAGTGATGTGGGAAGGGAATGGGGAGGCTGATGTCATGCCTGGTAATGTCACTTCCACCACACCCACTTTATTAAGTATGCAAGGTGGCATCACTTCCGCCATGCCCCCATTCATTAATATGCAAGGTAACCTCACTTCCACCATGTCCCGTCATTAGTATCCAAGTTGACATCACTTCTGCCATGCCCCCTCATTAATATGCAAGGTGAGCTGCACTTAAGCCATGCCCCCTCATTAATATACAAGGTAGGTCATTTTACTACTAACAGCTGTGCCAGAACTATGGCTTGCCCAAGGTCATCCAGCAGGTGCAAGTGGAAGAGTGGGGAATCAAACCCAGTTCTCCCAGATTAGAGTCTGCACACTTAACCGCTACACCAAACTGGCTCTCCATTAATTATCAATACTCTATGAAGTACTCTTTCATTTTCAAATAACACCAGGGGGGGAAAGCAGTAGTAATTTTAAACAGCTTCGGGCATAGGACCCTGCAATATGAGATCTTATAATCTGCTCTAGAAAATAGTTTCTCCTCTAAAACAGTTGTGAGCAAAAGGTTTTAAAAGAGGAAAATGGGATAGCCAAAGGTCTGGTTAATATTAGGCCAAGGAATGATTACTCCATTGATTCCCAAACAATGCTCCCTCCATACTATGGAGACCTCTGAGCAAAAATTCTACTTTGTGAGCTACTGGCATTAAAGTTGTGAGCAGGTGATTTGGCTACTGCATAAATTAGTTTGGCATTAAAGTTGTGAGCAGGTGAGTTGGATACTGCATAAATTAGCTTGCTCTGGAGTCATCCTTCTTAAGACAAAAATGTGCAAGCTGGAGACTAAAAAACTGTGAGCTAGCTCACACTAACTCATCTTAGAGGGAACACCGGTCCCAAACTACCAAGCAAAGATTATAGGTGAACAAGTCTCTACATTCTACATGATAAATGAATATGTTAATTTATCAAATGCTTTGTTACAATTCTAAGAGTGCAATCCACTGCACGCTAACCTAAGAATAAGCCCCACTGAACAAAATAGGTTTACCTCTGAATCAACGTGTGTCAGATTATGCAAATGATAATAATATCCATATTTTAATAGTCCTCACACAGATTCCATTTCGGAATCAACAGTTTTTATAACAAGATACATATTTAGAAGATTTGTAAATACATTGCAAAAATGTTGTATAATTAACTTTTCATTATGTTTTGAGGTAAATAGAAAGTATTTCTTACCAATTTGTAGCACAGTGTTCATCTAATGATATGTTAATTATAATACTCAAAATCTAAGTGAAAATTGGGCTTGGCACATTAAGCATTAAGTATAAAATAGACAGGATGTATCATTAAATTAAACAGATACCAGGCACTGAGAAGAGTAATGGTTTTCATTGGCATTTTAGACAGCTTTTCATGTAGCTATTGCAAAGAAGGTGAACAGAAAGCATTTCCTGAGCAGCATGTTAGAAACCTCTCCTTCAGTGTTACAAACAAACTACATAAGAGCATTGCAATCCAATGTGATTTTTCTCCCAAGAGGCTAATGATGTTTACATCTACAGTGGACACAGGCCCTTGACTCCAGTTTTCCATTGTTTTGTGTAGGCATGAAGGAATTTATAAGAACAGATGAAGCAAAACTGATGATGGATTATACTTAGATCTCAAATACTGTTGCAAGTCAGCCATCAATTATACCTAAATATTAAATATTGAAATCAAATATTGCCCTGAAACTTGTGGGAAAACTTTTATGTATTCAGGTTAGGAGCTGTAAGAGACTGAAGAGTAAAGAAATAGAGTGGGCTGAAGCATAGCAGCAGCTAGAGAAGAGAGGTCTTTTCAGTCATTCAAATGCAGCTAGCTTTGGATCCCAGAGTAGCTCAAACTTATTGGTGGAACACTGTACTTTGGTTAATGTCCATGTATATCTAAAGTACTGGGTCCAGACACATTGTAATGAATTCAGCTCATAGTTTGTTTAGAAGAGGAGAACGACAACCTGCAGGACCCTGGAGGTCCGCTTATATGCTGGTTCAAATCACACACACACACACCCCAAACTCCTGTGAATGGCTATTTACAGTGTGCTTAATCCCGATAGGTTCCTTTAAGGATCTGGCTCCCTCTATTGGTCCTATCCAGGATCCTCTCAGTCTGTCTTTTGTGGATGCAAAGCTTGGGTGCTTCGCATAGCCACGTGTTGGCCCGACCGTGTTTGCAGTCTCCCGTTTGGACACACCACTTTACCAGCTATAATCCATTTTTGAAAAAAAAAATCTATAATTTCAAAATCAGTCAGTCAAATGATAAAAGTATTTTCCTCCTCATTAATCCCCCCACACATAACTGGTTGCCTCTGTCACTTTAATCTTTTTGTCATTATTATTAATATCATTGCTTGGGATTTTAATGGTTATTTCAAAAGGTCAGGACAGGAATTTAAAGAAGTGTTTCAGTGAACCAAGAGCTACTTTGATTATACCTTTGTATGTCATTTATCCCCTATTTCCCCCTTGCTTAAATTCATGAATATAATATAACAAGAGGGGACCTGCAACAAAATGTTGCCATCCCCACCCTATTGGCATTTCAATGCACGGGAAGAACTGGCCAAGCCCACACATTTCGAGGCAAAATCCTGCACAGACTCACACTCCTGCATTCTCTGAAGAAGAAAAGGCTTTCCTCCCCGCCCACTCTGTTTTTTTCTTTTTCCTCTAACACTAAACCATAAAATTAATTGGTTGGGAGGAAGTGGGGAAAGAAGGAAGAGCTGAGGCACTGGGAACTTCTCTCACATGCGCCCCCCGCTTTTGGAGCATGTGTGCTCTTCCTTCTTACGATTGCATGAAGGAGCCCCCTGAGCAGAGTGAAGAGAGCTGAAAGCTGCTGCGGTTTGCTAAAGCACTTTAAAAATCGCAAGGTAGATGCTTTTGTTGGCTGCTGGAGGCTTGGACATTCAGTGGAGGGGGTGTGGCCATGACGGAGGATGCAATGCAATCAGAATTACAGGAGAGGGAGGGAGAGAGGCTCCTCGTCCTCTGCCTCTGTAAGTCCATTTCCTGCACACGCGCAGTAAACGCTGATTTACTTTTTGCCCATTTTTAACCTCCCTTGTATATTTTTTAAAGTTTTTAGATTTTTCTGTACACCTGGGGAGTGATCCACATGTGAAGGATAATCTCTTTTCCCTCCATGTGCCCCCAATCCATGGAAATAAGTATCCACACACAGGGGGCCATGCTGAGAATTATATAGATACAAGTGGAGACCTGCAAGAAACTTGCAGGATAGTTATCCCATTCCTCACACCTTTGCTTCCTCCCTTCTCCCCCTACCTCTCTCACACTCTTTCTCCCTTCTGCCCCCCTTTCTTACTCTCTCGCTCTCCTCCATGTATGTTACTTCCTCTCTCTTTCTGACCTGTCATAATTCCCTTTGTTTTTCTGCCTCCCCACCTCATCACTCTTTCTCTCTCTTTCTGCCTCCCACCTCAAATCCCACCCTCCCCAGGCTCCACCTCTCAAATGTCTGGGAATTTCCCAACCTGGAGTTGGCAACCCTATTTCCTTCCCATCCAACAGCCAACCTACCTTTATCTGTCTTCAGCTTTCTATCTCCACCCCCCTCCCCTGCAGCCTCTACCTAGGAAAATTACAGTCTTTCTCCACAGTGGAGACTAAAGCAGCTTACATTATTATTTCCTCTTTGTTATCTGCACAACAGGTTGGTCAGGCTGAAAGTATGTGATTGGTCCAAAATCTCCCAGTCAGCTTCCACTGCAAGATGGGGATCTGAACCTGGGTCTCGCAGATCCCAGTCTGAAGCTCGAACTGTTGCACCACAATGGCTTTCATACGGTGGCTGCTGATGAACTGTAGCAAAACAGCTGGGCCTAATTAAGTCATACAAATCAGGTGGTATCAAGTCACACAGAGGGTGCTGCCTAGGGATGCCAGCCTCCAGATGGGACCTGGGGATCCCCTGGAGTTACTGCTCATCTCCAGACTACAGAGATAACTTTCCATGGAGAAAATGGATGCTTTGGAGGGGGGAGTTTATGGCATTGCACCTCACTGAGGTCCCTGTCCTCCCCAGGCTCCACCCCCAAATGCCCAGGAGTTTCCCAGCCTGGATCTGGATCCACTGCTGGTGGCTGGAGGGGATACTTGGCAACCCTAGACTGCTGCCAGTAAAATCCCTGCCTTTGACTGACAGAAACAGTTGGAACCTCCCCCCCTCCCCCTCTAATCTCTAATCTAAACATTCTAATCTCCTCACAGTTGACGCCTGAAGCTGAGGCCATTTCAGAAGGTATTTTGGGGGATTCTATGGTCCCTGAAGGGTTTTTTTTAACTTTTCAGATTTTTCTGCACTTGGTGGGAGTACCCCCTGTGTGTAGGAAGACCTCTCCCCCCCCCCCCAATGGCCCCCTAGTTTGGATTTAGATATCCGCACAGGGGGCCCCCCCTTCGCTATTAGATATATAGATAAGAATTCCTGTGGTATGAAGTATAGACTGATTCCATTACCTTGGATGCTATTTGCTAATTCCTCCTCCCCATATGTTTCAATATGAGATATGACAACTGGTAAACTAGGCACATTACACAATCAGAGACACTACTATTGTAGTTCTTTTCAACCCCATCTCACCTACAACCCAGGTCCAACAGAGGAATATTTGTGGCAGCAAATTTATTCAGGTCTACTTGTCAAGCTTTACTAGAAGGATAAAATGAAGGGAAATGCTCAGGAAGATAAACATGTGCAGAGAATGGAAATTATTATCTGTAAACTACAGATTTTTTTAAAAAAAATCTATATGCCTCCTCCTGCAAAATAAACAGTTCCTCTGTTGGGCATTATTCTCAAAAATGAGAAATTATAGAGAAAAAGTAATGTAAATCTTACCATGCTATAGAATGATGTGCCAATTAGAGTATGGTTTCTGTTCCAGCTGATTCGACAGTTTAATGAGCACATGAAACCCCCATTAGCATTAATTGAAGTTCTGTGCATGTACTGAGGGCAGAATAAATCCCTGTTGTTTTTAAAACTGTAGATGTATGTACACAGCATGGAGTAAATAGGGAATGGGGTGGAATATATAGGACTTCTTGCAAATTGTATTAGTATGACTTGATTTAGGAGAACAGCCTGGAGGGAACTTGGGTGAACAAAGAAAAGTGTGAGTTTTGCTGACCTCAAACTGAGACAGACAATATTTTTTTAAGATGGCTCACCCAGAGCTCAATCACCTGGAAACAGGAAGTATCTGATGCATAATTCTAATGAAATGTGTAAGGAAAGTCAAACTTTGTGTTGGAAAAAATGAAATGGTTCCTTGGAAGCCTGAACTGATTGCTGCTGACAGGAGTCAAAGTATCATGCTTATATTTCCTTTCTGTACTCCAATTATAGAGGGTAAACAACACCTTGCATTGTCTTGTAAAAAAAAATTATTTACCTAATAGCATCTTCCTGGGAGCTTCTGCTGAAAGCTGTACTATCATGCTCCTATGATCTCCATTAATTTCTTCAGCTTAATGGAGCTAGTAGTTCCCACATGGAGTCAGCAATACAATTAAGCAGAAAACACATTCTGACAAACACCTTTTAACAAAAAAAGATCTGATGAGATAGGGCTAGCCTGGGCCATCCAGGTCAGGGCACAGATATCAGTATCCCTGGAGAAATGGCAGCTTGGCAACCCTAGAAAGCAATGACAATCTTAACTACTCCTGAGCAGGGTGTGTTCTTGCCAAGTCACAAGCCCAATCTGTATCTAGCATTTGCTCCATCGTTTTACCAAACCCACACTGGAACAGAAACAGATGTGGCTCAAAACCACATTCAAAAGTCCAATCTGCATTGGTCTTTCCTGCCGCCATGCCAGCAATCCCACATTGTCTCACAAATTTCTGTCTGCATCTCATGCCACATCTGATCTCCTATTGTTTTGTCTCAGCATTGGCTGTCTGCATCATTTTATTGACATTTAGGGGTGACTCTGAGGTCACTATGGCATTTCACCACATTATCTGGATTTGGTTTTAAGCTGGTCCAATTGCTTCTCCCCACATTTGAGCTTCTGTGAGCAAAAAGCAGACAACTGGAGCTGAATTCTCCCCCCATCTTTTCTATGAAGATAGACAAATCGTCACAAAGGAAACAAGTTAGCTGAAAATCCAGTTGTCTGCATTTAAAAGCAGCCAGGGAACATTTTTCTGCAAACATAGGGGGGGTGGAAGCACGCCCACCCCTGAACCATTTGTTATTTCTTGGGGCAGTCCTCAGAATGCCTTGCCTGGCAACCGCCAGGTGTTTCATGTTTTTTCACTCAGCTTGTTCTGTCTTTCCTGCCCTCCCTCAGCCTCCGCTGGCACCACAGCAGAACAAAACAGCTTTACATAGCAGATGCAGATTGGGCCAAATACCCCGGGCCAATGCTGTACTGACTGCAGAGTCACCCCTGAACAGCCATAAAATGGCCATAAAGCTATGCAGACAGTACCATAAAACCAAGAGATCAAACAAAGTGAAAACAGCATGCAGTCTGGACACTGCCATAAAATCTGACAATCAATCAGAGTGAAAGTAGCATACAATGCAGAAAGGAATTTCTGTTCCAATGTGGGTTTGGTAAAACAGCAGAGCAAATGCTAGATGCAGATTGGGCCACAGTGATTCAAAAAGCACTGCAATAAGGCAAGCCCCAACTCTCACCAGGCGTAGCAATGGTGAGGGGGGGCCGATTTGCCTCCTGGGCAGGAGGAAGCATCGGCTTTACACAGCGCCGGGAGGAGGAGGGAGGAGCCGGATAGTTAAAAGCCGGCCCCTCCCTCTTCTCAGCCAGTGCTTTGGCGTGCTCAGGAGAGCACGTGGATCGGGAGCTCCTGCTGCTTCGGGAGGCCTGGAAGCCTCGGACTGTGAAGCAGCCTGGTGACCCGGGACGCGGCGGCGAAACAGGGATCTGCGGCGGGCAGCAACAGCGGACGGCAGACGGCGACGTGGAATCCGGCTGACTTTTTTGGGCGGGGAGTGGGGTGGTCGGGGGGCCTAGCAGGCTGCTGGGGGGGAAGCGGCGGGGACGGGCGGCAGTTGTTGCGCACGGGGAACATGGGGGGAGAAGGGGATCCAAGGCCGCTCGGACGGCGACAGCGCGAACGGCCTTCTGTCCCCAGGAGCTCCTGCAGGTCCGTGCACCAGGAGGGGGGGAAGAATTAGCAGCCCAGCAGCAGCGGCCTGTGGCCAGGGAACGGGCACTGCTGCCCGCGCCCCACGTGCGTGCGGAGGGGGAGGAACAAGGCAGGAAGAGGCCCCGGCGCGCTGTGCACGGGGAGGGACTACGCTTAGGCCTCTCAGGCCGCAAGAGAAGTTGAGTCCCGGGGCACCGTGCCACATGTGCGCAGGGAGGGAATGCCGAGGATCCGGTTCCTTGGGTCGCGGGTGGGGGGGAAGAGACCCGGGCTCTGGCGCGCTCGCCTCGCTTTGCGTGCGTGCAGGGGGCAGCCACGTGCGTGCGGGGAGGGAAAAGCAAGGCTCCGGCTCGTTAAGTTTTGTGCGGGGCCAGCCAGCCACGTGTGGGTAATTGGGAGGCCTGTTGTTAGTTTATCCCCTTTTTCCATTTTCTCATGGGTTCCCAAAGAAGAAAGGGTGCCAGCAAGGGGGGGTGACCCCAAGCGGCCAAGGCGGCCAGCTGGGGGGGGGGGGAATCCACCTCCACCAAAGAAGCCGGCGGGGCCTCGCAAGCCTCCAAGGGCTCCACCTTGCCCCCAGCCCTCTCCTTGCCCCCAGCCCTCTCCTAGCCCCCAACCCACTCCAGCACCAGATACTCTGGTGCTACCTGAGGGGCCTCAGGGGACAAACCCCACGCCTGTGCCCATTCTGCCTGGGGGTGTTTTGCCCATGGGGCCTGCTCTCCCTGTGGTCCCAGGGCAAGGGGGTGTCCCCGGGGGGCCGCCTGCATATATGTATCAGGCTCCTTTTGCATCTCTTGCACCCGGGTTCTTGCCGCTTGCGCAATACCTTCCCATGGCTCCCAATTTCCTACCAGCTCACGGGCATGGTGGTCTCAGTGGTGTGGCGGTGCCTGCATACGGGGGCTTGGATGATCAGGTTACCAAGGCTATTTTGGACAGGCTAGCCGCAATTGAGCAGCGCCTCGGTGGCCTCGCTGGGGCACCGCCAGGGCGGCAATGGTTTCCCAGGTACCCACGTTTCTCACAATCAGGTATCGACAATTCTTTCTGCCATAGACAGCAGGATTGTGGTGGCTGCAGGTCAAGATGGACCCAGGACGGCTGGGGAAGGTGACACGGAAGGGCAGCAGCTTCCAGAAGAGCAGATTGTGCTGGTACCCGGGGCATCTTCCACAGGTACATTGACAGCCACACAGTACGCACAGGCCTCTGGGGTCCAGTGGCCTTGGGACCTGGCGGGGGACACAGCGGTAGGGAGGCACATCACTACACCATTGCAGGGACAGCAGGACAGGGGTACCACTCCTGCATCGGCACCACACCAGGAAGGGGACAGGGCCTTGGGCTCACAGGCCATGGCCCCTTCCCAGCAGGGCAAGGGGTCCGCAGGACCCAAGACATATGAGATGGTCCCTGCAATAGAGTTGCCCGAGGGGGACGGGGCAATGCCCTTAGGCGAACATCTCACCACTGCCACACGGGAGAAGATTATCAGGGGGGACTTTGTTGATGGTTTTTCTCTCCTGTATCGGGAGTTGGACAAAAAGGACAAGGAGGACTTGGACGAGGGGGAAAAGGAGAGGTTGAAGCGGAGGACAGTTGACAAGATATATGCTAACTGGTACCCAGGTTTTTTTATTTATGTGGGGGTAATCATTAGGGCACGCCCAGAGCACGCGCTACCTCTGCTGCAATACATGGACATAATTTATAAGGCGTATTCTGATTTTGTAAGGTCTGCTTGGGTGGAATACGATAGGCGCTTCCGGATGAAGGCAGCCATGTACCCCTCCCTCCGCTGGGACCAGATTCATCTGCATCTTTGGATGCAGGTCATGTCCTCGGCTAAGCCGGTTATGGGAGAACATACGGACAGTGGTCACGTAGCAAAGCGAGCAGCAAATAACTATGCAGCTGCACACTGCAATTCAGGGACTTCCCAGCCCCAGGCCGGGCAGTATGTTCAAAAGCGCCCACTGTGCTGGGAGTTTTCTGGGCAAGGGTTCTGCAGTCGAAGGTTGTACAACTTTAGGCATGAATGCCCGGTCTGCACTGGCCCCCATTCCTGTGGCAGGAAACAGGGTGGGGGAGAGGGTCAGCCTCCACCTGACAAAGGGGCCCAGCCCAATTAGGGTCCCTGTTTTGGAACGCTGGCTGTGCCTATACCCCCGGCAGGAGGATGGGCAATATTTGTTGAATGGTTTTCGCATGGGTTTTAGGATTCCATATGTGGGTGACAAACATGCTTTTTTCGCTCCCAATTTACCATCAGTGCGAGGTCTGGAGCATATAGTTAGGGCAAAAATCAATAAGGAATATGCAGAGGGTAGGGTGGTCGGCCCTTTTCCTGCACCCCCGGTGCCTAACCTTCGTGTATCACCTTTGGGTGTAGTGCCGAAGAAGTCTCCGGGGGAGTATCGCCTCATTCACCATCTATCCTACCCTAACGGAAGCTTGGTGAATGATGGGATACCAGAAGGGCTGTGCTCAGTTAGATATACATCTTTTGATGAGGCAGTCTGCATGGTCAGGAGATGCGGGCGGAGGGCTCAGATGGCAAAATGTGATATCAAGTCGGCCTTCCGCCTCCTCCCAGTGCACCCGGAGGACTTTGTCCTCCTTGGATTTTCTTTCGAGGGGCAATACTATCTGGATAGGGCGCTACCTATGGGTTGCTCAGTATCCTGTGCAGCATTTGAATGGTTTAGCACCTTTCTGGAATGGGCATTGCGCACATACACAGGTTCCCACTCCACCGCTCATTATTTGGATGATTTTTTATTGGCAGGGCCATCAGGGTCGGGGGAGTGCATGCACCTTCTCCAGACATTCAACCGTTTGGCTGGGGAACTGGGGGTCCCTTCAGCAGAGGAAAAGACCGAAGGGCCCAGTGTGGTTTTGAGTTTTTTAGGCATAGAGTTGGACACAGTTCAGGAGGTTTCCCGGCTACCCCAGGGTAAGATTGCGATTTTGTTAAGTTTGCTGGACGGGCTAGACGGAAAGTATAAGGTTACACTTCAGGACTTGCAACAGCTGATTGGGCATCTCAACTTTGCATGCCGGGTCGTGGCACCCGGTTGCGCTTTTCTGCGCCGGTTATGCGAGACAACAAAGGGCTTGAGGAGGCCTTATCGCCGGACTAGAATTACTCAGGGTATGCAGGAGGATTTGGCGGTTTGGAGTTTTCTGGTCTCTTACAACGGGGTTTCCTTCTGGAGGAATGACCTGCGCTTGGAGGCAGAGCTCCAGGTCACCTCTGATGCGGCAGGTTCATCTGGCTTCGGCATCTACTTCAGGGGACGTTGGTGCGCAGAGGACTGGCCGGCTTGGTGGGTTGATGCAGGCTGGGTTCAAGATCTGACCTTTCTCGAGTTCTTTCCCATTGTAGTAGCAGTTCACATATGGGCGGAGACGCTGGCTAACCACACAGTCCATTTTTGGTGTGATAACATGGCTGCAGTTCAGGTCATCAACTCACTAACATCTAAGTCAGCCAGGGTGATGGCCCTTGTTAGAGCGTTTACCTTACAATGTATGAGGTTTAATATTCTGTTCAAGGCTAGGCATGTGCAGGGAGTTAATAATGGAATTGCGGACGCTCTATCTCGGAAACAGATGGAGAGAGTCCGTCAGTTGGCCCCCGATGTGGATCCATTCCCAGTAAAGATGCCAGAGTACTTGTGGGAAATTGGAGGGCTGAAGCTGACAGGGCGATGGGATTAGCCCTGGCACCTAGCACTTGTCGTTCCTATATGAGGGCAGGACGGGAGTTTGTGGAGTTTAAGAGCCAGGTGGGCCTCCAACACTGCTGGCCCATCCCTGTGGCTGACCTCCGCCAGTTCTGTGTATTCCTGAAAAAGGTAAGGGGCTGGCTGTCCATTCCATTCGGGGGGAACTCTCGGCACTGGCTTTCGCCAGCAAAGCCGGGGGTTTCAGAGATGATTCCAATGATTTCAGGGTGAGGATGGGCAAGGGAGGAAGGCACTCCATGGGATGACAGGGCACCATTCACCCCTGCAGTTCTGAAGGGTTTGAGGCTCCAGTGGGTATCTTTATGCGCTGATGATTTTAAGGTGGCCTTGTTTCATGCTGCCACATTGGTAGCCTTCTTTGGGGCTCTCAGGATAAGCGAGTTGGTGGCGCGATCACGGAATGACAGGTCTGAGCTTGCACTCCAACGAAGGGACGTTCGAGTTGACCAGGAGACACTACACATCACAGTCAGGCAGTCAAAGATGGACCAGGGCCGGCGGGGGATGAGGGTGTCCTTGGGTAGGTGTGATGAGCACGACCTGTGCCCATTCACGGCAATACAAGCCTATTTGACGTTGCGGGGAGAGACACAGGGTTTCCTCTTTATACATAGGGATGGGTCCCCGATAACAAAATATCAGTTTTGGACTGTGACCAAACGGGCATTAGATGCACTGGGCCTGGGTGCCTACAGGTTTGGTACTCACTCTTTCAGGATCGGCGCAGCATCTACAGCCGCGGCCTTGGGGTATCAACCGCCGGCCATTAAGAGATTGGGTCGGTGGAGATCTGCGCGGTATAAGTCGTATGTTCGCCCTTGCACAGTTTAGTTGGTCCGAGCTTCGTCTGTGCAGACGGGCGCTTGGCGACAAGGTTACTGCCTCTGTCTCTACGTTATATAGGTGGCTCTGCATTACATCTCTGGGGGTGGACGCATGGTTGCCCTGCTCTAATATGCTCTGTGTGATCCACTGTTGTTCCAGGTGTGGCGAGTGGCCACGGAAGAAGGAGCCGGGTGCTTGTGTGTGGACACAGCATGGTGTTCTGGGCTGCCCATTGAGCCAAGAGGACACAAGTCGGGTCCCAGTTGGGTTGCAGCGAGTGGGCAGAGCTTGAATGGATGGGCCGGAGAGGCATGCGCTGGCCGGCACTGCTGCCGCTTTTGTTTGAAGAATGGTGTGGCCCTCCCCCAGAGGTGTTGGTGATCCACCTGGGAGGGAATGACTTGGGACTCATGAAAGGAGTCACCTTGGTCCTGCAGGTGAAGACAGACTTGGCAGTGATTGCAGATCGCTGGCCTGGGGTGATAATTGTTCTGTCGGCTATGCTGCCCAGGAGGGTTTGGCGGGGGCTGGGGGACCCTAGGTGTTTGGATAGGACCCGCCGAAAGGCCAATAGGCAGTTGCGCTTGGCCATGGAAAGTGGTTTGGGCCTCTTCATTCTGCACCCCGATATACGGGCCGACCTGCCGGATCTGTATAGGGACGACAGGGTGCACCTTTCGAACAAGGGCAATGATATCTTTTTATCAGATTTGAGGTGAGGGGTGAGGTTGGCTCTGGATCGCTTAGTGGGGGCGAAGGCCTAAGCAGAGGCGTGGCCTTTGCTATGGCGGGGTAGAGCGACCAAAAAGGGGGAAATGGTGAGCACCTAGGCATTGTTATGATAATTAAGCAGGCATCCAAGAATGGCTCTCGGGCTTTGAGGCTCAGGAACGGGAAAGGAGGTCCTGCATGGAAACAGCCTGGCCCGGCTACCCTAGCAGGCTTTGGGGCCTTGGGGTGGTGGGCCAGGCGTTCTGCTATAGTTGCCAAGCTGCTGGTCAAGAGTTTTGTTAGAAACCTCGAGATCAGGGCGGGTGCATCGCCCGATAAGGCATGAAGGTGGGCTGGAGATGGACACCTGTCATGAGCCTCAGTACAACCCCTCGCCATGTTGTGTGAAATAAATTAGTTAATAAAAGTGGCCCTTGTTTGAACCCAACAATTTGTGTCTGCTTCTTTCTTGCCGAATCAGGGGGCAAAGCACAGTGCTGCAAAATGTTGGAAAACAAGAACAAAACTAGAAAATTTTATTTTATTTATTTAAAACATTTGTAGTCTCCTTTTATCCTGGAGGGATCCAAAGTGGCATTTGCCTTGAAACAAACAAACAAAAAACCCACTAATTTTTAACACATACCTCATTGCAGGCTGCTTGAATTTTTAACACATATCTCTGCTTATACGAAAATTTAAAATGAGATGGGGGGACAGTAATAAGCCCGTTCCCATTACTAATAAGTACATTTCAGGAAGACTCATTCTCACATTTATTAAAAATCACTACTCTAAGTAATTTTGGAAAGGATAGTAGAATTTTGCACAATAAATAAACTGATGTTATTGCTGACTGTATATGCATACTGCATATGCTCATAACATTCTAAACTCCATGTCCTAGTGTGGTGATAGGATGTAGGAGACCCAGATTCAAATTTTCCCTCAGCCATAAGTTGTCCATGTGACCAGGAGACAGTACATTTCTCTCAGCCTAACTGACCTTATAGGGCTGTTGTGAGAGCAAGAAAGGAGGGCTAGAGAATCATGTATGTTGCCTTGAGCTTATGGGAGGAGTAGTGAGGAAAAAGTGTGTTAGATAAATGTTATTGCCTTTTCTTCCCTAGCATACATTCTGTTTTGCACTCAGGTGGAGAAAAGAAGGGGAAATTTTGGGTAGTGTAGTACCTTTATGACTGTTTTGCTTGGAATAAGGTATAAGACACCTGAAAATATAAACACTTGACTTCAGAAAATATCCACAGACTGAGCAAAGTAGGTTTCATCAAGCTCTACATGTTAGGAAAACACAGCATCTAGCTTTACATGAAAAGGTAAATGGCTAACCATTCATACCAATATCATGTGGGGGTAAGGAATGCCATAGCACTGCAATACAATGCTACATATGCCCACTTTGACTTTGAATTCACTGCCTTCAGTAATTCAGATGAAAAATGTTAACATCTACAAATACTAATAGAAAAGACTAACAAAATTTGTGGTAGAGTATGAGCTTTTGTGAATCACTGCTCACTTCTTCAGATACAGTTAGAATGTGAGCCCATCTGTCCTATGTATTGGAAAGTGGAGTGATTTGAGATGCCAAATGACATTAGCAGGCAAATAACAATAGAATATGATTGGATTAGGTGTGATATGCAGAAAGGTAGCAGGCATGGAAAAATCAGCATTGTTAATGAGACATCCTTTTGTCCCACTAATCCTACACAGACAATACAGCTCTGTGGAGACCTGGAGGCCTTCTTCCACCATCTAAGTTCGAAGGAGTACTTTCACCACAGCACAAAACAGAACACACTTGAACATACAGCCTCCTCACAGCTTCAATGATCTACCGCCAAACAGCTGCCTCCTCACCCTTCCACCAGTACAGGTGACCAATTAGCTCCCACTCAACACTACAGAAAGAAGGACTCCATGTGGACTCCCCCTGAAGGCTACAATGCCACACTGAACCTATATATAGAATGCTTCCACTGCCAAGCCCAAGCTGAAATAATCAACAAAAAACACCACTCAAGATCCAACCTCAGCTGCACATAGAAGAATGTCATAAGCAGCCTGAAAAATAATCCAGATATTATAATAAAACTAGCTGACAAGGGAGGAGCCATTGTCATAATGGACAAAACAAACTATACATGAGAAGCTGAGCAACAACTTTCAAACACCAGTTTCTACAGGTCGCTATCCTCAGACCCCATACATGAGCAAGAACTCAACAAAATCATGAAGAAAGTCCCAAAATACATACAGGAACAAATTTATATGGATATACCCTGAGAACCTTGACCAGGCACTTTCTACCTCCTGCCAAAGATACATAAATCTGGCAACTCTGGATGTCCCATTGTCTCAGGCATAGGCACCAGCATTGTAGAAGTATCAAGATATATGGACTGAAACCATACATGATTAATACCCCCAGTTATGTCCATGATACCACAGACTTCCTCAAGAAATTGCAGTCCATCAACCATCTCCCGAAAACAGCATTCTAGCCATCATGGATGTTGATTCTCTGTACACCAACATCCCCCATCAGGATGAACTACAAGTCATTAGAAACATCATCCCTTACAACACCCCAGCAGATCTTGCCACTGAACTCTGCATGTTTGTTCTCACCCATAACTACTTCAGGTTTGGTGAGAATTTATACATCCAGATCAATGGCACAGCCATGTGCACCCATATGGCTCCACAGTATGCCAACATTTTCATGGCGGATCTAGAACAGCATTTTCTGAATTCCTACCCACTGGCACCTCTCCTTTACTTGAGATTCACTGATTCAGATTTATTCAATTTATGATCAGTATAAATCAAAAGATCAAAAGATTTACAATAAAGTAAATCAAAGAATACGAAAGGTTATCCTGCTAACAAAACAGTCGGAATTTTAAAGTCTGTACACAGAATTTCATGATGAATTTTACAAGATGCTGAACATTTTTTTTGCACAACTAAGAGTGGTCTGTTGATTAACATCCAATGAAAGCTTCTTTGAAATATCCACATCAAAACAGCCTGAAAATCTGTTAAGCAATGGGGAGATTATATTTGTGTAAATTTCCTAATAAAAACAGAAGAGGAGGAGGAGGAGAGATTGGATTTATACCCCGCCCTTCACTACCCAAAGGAGTCTCAGAGTGGCTTACAAACTCCTTTTCCTTCCCCTCCCCACAACAGACACCCTGTGAGGTAGGTGGGGCTGAGAGAGCTCTGACAGAAATTGCTCTTTTTCAAGCACAGCTGTGCCAGAACTATGACTTGCCCAAGGTCATCCAGCAGGTGCAAGTGGAGGAGTGGGGAATCAAATCCGGTTCTCCCAGATTAGAGTCTGCGTACTTAACCACTACACCAAACTGGCTCACAAAACATGTTCAACTGATTCCACCTCTTTTAGGGCTGCCAAGTCCCCCGGTAGGGCAGGGGAAACACCGATTTTTAGTGCTTCCCCCCGCTTTTTCAAAGTTGGCCACCGGGGGGACAAAATGGCTGCCTTAAAAGGGAAATGTCTGCAGAGAGCCTGCCCTGCAGTAAAAAGCCTCACCAGACATTTCCCCTTTAAGAAGTCAGCAAGAGAGCTTCCACAGCAAGAGAGGTCCGCCCAGAGATTAAGGAGGGACTGAAGGAGCTGCTTTTGCATGTGGCTGGCAACGTTGCTGTAGTAAGTTTGTCTTCCAGCTCTTTTCCTTCTCTCTCCCTCTTTCTTTTTTCTGTCTGTCTGTCTGTCTGTCTGTCTGTCTCTCTCTCTGTCCCCATCCAGCAGAGGTCTATCAGTGGCTATTATTAGCCACAAGGTCTAAACAGAACCCTTTGTCTGGGGCAGTGATGCTCTGAATTCTTGGATTTATACCAAGAATTCTTGATGCTTGGGGGGCAACAGTGGGAGGGCTTCTGGAGTTCTGGCCCCGCTGCTGGACCTCCTGAGGGCACCTGGTATTTTTGGCCACTGTTGTGACACAGAGTGTTGTACTGGATGGGCTGTACTGGATGGGCCGATCCACTGTGGCTTCTCTCCTGTTCTTATGATATGAAAATCATATTTAGCACTTGTGTAGCACTTAGTGCTTCATATTCTGCCGAGATGAGGAAGGATTCAGTAGGGCCATTGCTCAGTGATAGAGCATCTGCTTGACATGCAGGAGGTATCAGCCTCTTCAGCTAAAAAAGGATCAGGTAATAGGTGACATTAAAGATCTCAGCCTGAGACTCTGGAGAGCCACTACCAGTCTGAGTAGTCAATACTGACCTTGATGGACCAATGGCCTGATTCAGTATTAGGAAACTTCATGAGTTCATGTGTCAGCATGTGGAAGCAACATCACAGGATGTGACATCACAAAATGATGTCACTTCCTTTCTCCTGGCTCCACCCCCAAAGTCTCCTGGCTCCACCCCCAAAGTCCCCAGATATTTCCCAAGTTGGACTTGGTAGCCCTAACCTCTTTGATGCCACAGTGACAGATTCTGTCCTTTATGGGGATCTTTTTGTATCTCTGTTGGCTGGGTACCTCCAAAAAGGAGAGATAGGGTACGGAGCAACAATATATCTAAGTTTCTCTGAAATCATAAAATTTGGGACATTGTTATTGTCTCTTTGTCTCTCTATAGTGAACAACCTTTGTTTGACCATTGTTTTTGCTTGGTTGTAACCCATTTTCAGAAAATTTTCTAAAGAAAATCCTAGATTCTGCAATTTACAATGGATGGCCTTCACCCAGGAAGATTTATCATGGAGAACTAAAGGTGTCAGGTGTTGTGAGTTATATGCTAGCTTTAACCAAAAATTGATAGACGCAAGGCTCACCCTAGCTGCCACCTTAACCAAACCAGGATCAAGACATAAGCTAGCATTGGAAACACAGCTGGGTAGTTGGGATAATGTTCTCATGAATCTTAATTGAACTCGCTCTAAAGGGGTGAAACAAAAGGAGGGAGGTCCAAGTATTAGTTGGGGCAATGTTTTTTGCCTGGAATAACCAGAGGCCTGCTGGTAATTAGAGACCTCCTTTGGTGCATGCAAATTTTTAAATACCCTGAGCGGATTTTTGGCCTATTGCTGCAACTTACTCCTGATGAGCAGTCCTGGTCCTAGACGAATGAATCATCAACCCTAAGTACTTAAAATGCAATATTGTTCCAACTTATGCCATTGATGTTCCAAGACCTTCTTTTCCAACTTTTGCTGAAGGATATGTTTTTAATTTTTGATAATTAATCTCTAATTGGCTCTCTTTGCAATAACAACTAAATGCTTTAAGAGCTCTTTTCAAACCCTCTGACATTCTAGACAGTAGTACCATATCATCGGCAAATAGCTAGGCTGGGATTTTCCTATTTACTAAAATAGGGGGGTGGGTATCAACGTGGGTATCTTCTTGTTCAATTCAGCATTTAAGTCTATCTAACAAATGGCTAGCACGTAGTTTACCTATAATGCTGTGCAGACTAATAGGTCTATAATTGGCTGGATTGTCTTGCCTCCCTTTTTAGTAGAATGGTATAATGATTGCCTGCCTCCAGTCCTTTGGAATACATCCTGTAGAATCAATAAATGAAAAAAGTGTGGCTAGGGGTGGTGCCCAACACTTGATATCATTAATTAGGGACTCAGATGAGGTATTATTAATAACAGGGGCTTTTACTTTCTTCAATTGATTTAAAAGAACGGTAACTTTTTTTTAGTGAAACTGGTGGCTATCTATCTATCTGTCTGTCTGTCTGTCTGTCTGTCTGTCTGTCTGTCTGTCTGTCTATCTATCTATCTATCTATCTATCTATCTATCTATCCTGGCTTATATTCTTCCCCTCCCCATGAGCAGGCTCAGAGCGAATGACAACAGAGAATTCACAATAGTAGTTAAAACATTTCACAATAGATATTCCACAATAAATAGTTAAAACAGTTAAAAACAAAGCTGTAAACTAAAAACAGATAGCACTGCAGTTTAGCATAATAATCTTAAGAACCAAAGCCGCTAGGCCGTAAATCAGACTGTGGGTCTTCACAATCAGGTAAGTCAGATATTCTTTGTAAATGGGAGTCCTGAGAGCTCTCTGAGTAGATCTTCTAAAAATACAAATTCCAAATATCAGCCATAATTATTGAGTTTAAAAGAGAAGAGTCCTTACAAGGATATTTAGAAATCAATTTCCAAAATAATTTGGAATTTTAATTTTTAGCTGCATTAATTAAATTACCCAATGTTACCATTTTGTCTGCTTTCCTCCTTTTAGCCACTATTAATTTGTAAGATTTCTTTAAGTTCAAATAGGAATGATAGAGGTCTGGACTATCTAATTTGGATGCAGTTTTATAGGCATAGAATGGAGAAATATAGTCTCTTGTCAATCCTTATCAAACCATCTCTTAGAGGGGCATCTCAATTTTTTCCTTTGTGATTCTGTAGTTTGTAAAAATAGCAGTTTTAATCTTTGAACAAGTCTATCATAACAAGCTTATAATAACTTAAACTGAAGAATGTTGGGAAAACCACTAGGCCATTCAGGTTTGACCTAGATCACATCCCTTATGAATATACAGCGAAGGTAAAGAATAGGTTTAAGGGACTAGATTTGATAGACAGAGTGCCTGAAGAACTATGGATGGAGGTTCGTGACATTGTACAGCAGGCAGCAATCAGCACCATCCCAAAGAAAAAGAAATGCAAGAAAGCAAAGTGACTGTCTAATGAGGCTTTACAAATAGCATAGGAAAGAAGGAAAGGGAAAGGCAAAGGTGAAAAGGAAAGATTTACCCAACTGAATGCTGATTTCCAGAGAACAGCAAGGAGAGATAAGGAGGCTTTCCTAAATGAACAATGCAAATTAATAGAGGAAAACAATAGAATGGGAAGGACTAGAGATCTCTTCAAAAAAGTTGGAGAAATCAAGGGAACATTCCGTGCAAAGCTGGCCATGATAAAGGACAAAAATGGTAGGGACCTAACAGAAGTAGAAGAGATTAGGAAGAGATGGCAAGAATACACAGAAGAACTATACATGAAGGACCTCAATGTCCTTCACAACCATGATAGTGTGATCACTGACCTCGAGCCAGACATCCTGGAGTATGAAGTCAAATGGGCCTTAGAAAGCATTACTAACAACAAAGCTAGTGGAGGTGGTGGTATCCCAGATGAACTATTCAAAGTCTTAAAAGATGAGGCTAATAAAGTACTGCACTCAATATGCCAGCAAATTTGGAAAATGCAATAGTGGCCACAGGACTGGAAAAGGCCAGTTTACATCCCAATCCCAAAAAAGGGCAATGCCAAGGAATGTTCAAACTATCACACAATTGCAGTCATTTCACATGCTAGCAAGGTCATGCTAAATATCCTACAAGCTAGGCTTCAGCAGTACATAGAGAACTGCCAGACGTACAAGCTGGATTTCGAAGAGGTAGAGGAACTAGAGATCAAATTGCTAACATTTGCTGGATTATGGAGAAAGCAGGAGAGTGCCAGAAAAACATCTACTTCTGCTCATTGACTATGCTAAAGCCTTTGATTGTGTGGATCACAACAAACTATGGCAAGTCCTTAAAGTGATGGGAGTACCAGACCACCTCACAAGTCTCCTGAGAAACCTATATAAGGGTCAAGAAGTGACAGTTAGAACTGGATATGGAACAACTGATTGGTTTAGCATAGGAAAAGGAGTACGACAAGAATGTATATTGTCACCCTGCTTATTTAATTTATATGCAGAGTACATCATGCAAAATGCTGGCCTGGATGAATCACAAGCCAGAATTAAGATTCCCAGGAAAATCAGATATGCAGACAATACTGCTCTAATGGCAGAAAGTAAAGAAGACCTAAAGAGCCTCTTGCTAAGAGTGAAAGGGGAGAGTGCAAAAGTTGGCTTGAAACTCAAGATTAAAAAAACTAAGATCATGGTATCCAGCCCCATCACTCCTTGGCAAATAGAAGGGGAAGTCGTGGAAGCAGTGACAGACTTCATGTTCCTGGGATCCAAGATCACTGCAGACGGTGACTGCAGCCATGAAATTAAAAGATGCCTGCTCCTTGGGAGGAAAGCTATGGCAAACCTAATCAGCATAATAAAAAGTAGAGTCATCACCCTGCTAACAAAAGTATGTACAGTCAAAGCAATGGTATTCCCAGTAGCAATGTATGGCTATGAGAGTTGGACCATAAGGAAGACTGAGCACTGAAGAATATATGCTTTTGAATTATGGTGCTAGAGAAGACTCTTGAGAGTCCCGTGGACTACAAGGAGATCAAATCAGTCAGTCTTAAAAGAAATCAACCCTGACTGTTCCCTGGAAGGCCAGATACTGAAGGTGAAGCTCAGATACTTTGGCCATCAAATGAGAAGGGAGCACTCACTGGAGAAGACTGATGCTGGGAAAGATTGAAGGTAAAAGAAGAAGGGGATGGCAAAGAATGAGATGGCTAGACAGTGTTACTAATGTGACAAGCATGGAGTTGAGCATGCTCCGAAGGGCAGTGAAGGACAGGAGGCCCTGTCATGATGCGGTCCATGTGGTTGCAAAGAGTCGGACTCAACTGTGTGACTGAACAACCAACATCATAGGGGTTAAAGAATCTTCACCCTCTCAATGATCACTGATTATTGCTCAATTTGCTAAAGATTTCTTCTCAGCGAGGTACCCCTTCAGCTTTTGTTCCAGTTAATTCATCTACTTGGCACAAAACCCTAAATGTTCTAGTAGTAAAATATGTGTGTCAAATTGAATTTTGAGGTAATTCTCCTGAGACAGTGGATTGATACATAAAAGGAGTAAGTGATCATACTCCAGGGCTGGTAAGACCTGGAGACTTCTCACAAGTGGAAGCAAGTTCCCGTAAACAAGAAAATAGTCCACAGTACTACACCTATTCCCCATCATAAATGTAAAAACACCTGGATGCTCTCCACTTGTGGATCCATTCAAAATCTTTACAGCCATACCTATAAGACAAAGGCCGGTTAAATTTACTTTAGCATCTACATAGTGGTGCTGATAGCAGGTAAGAGTTTGATCATCATCTGCAATTACTATAGAGCCTTTGTATGTGTCATAGAGGAACTGATCATTAGGACCAATTCTTGCATTAAGGTCCCCACCTATTAAAACCTTATCTACTGGATTGTCTAAGAAAAAGTCTTGTAAATATTGTTCCAAGTCAGCCCAGATTGCCAAAGTGGTCACATGTCTTTGGGGAAGGTGGGGAGATATATGTCAGCAATGCCCTTCCACCCCCTACACTGGACAGTCCCTTTGGCAAAGAATTAATGGACATAAGTCTGACATCAGAAACCACAACATTCAAAAGCCAGGAGGGGAATATTTGAACCTTCCAGAAAATTCAGTTACTAACCTAAAAGTAGCAGTTATCTTACAAAGGAATTTCAAAGGAAGATTAGAAAAAGAAACTGCTGAATTACAACTGATAACAAAGCTCAAGACAATGTATCCACCTGGATTGAATCGAGACCTAGGTTTCCTGTCTCATTACCAATGCTGATTTCTCCACATCTACCTCCTCTCTGCATATCACACCTAATCAAATTACACCTTCTATTGATATTTTCCTGCTAATGTCATTTGGCATCCGAAATCACTCCCCTTTCCAATATAGAGGGCAGATGGACTCACATTCTAGCTGTATCTGAAGAAGTGAGCAGTGACTCACAGAAGCTCATACTCTACCCATTTTTAAAAAATGTTAAATATCTTTTTAATAAACATTACAAAGGATACATGTACATAAATCAGTGTGTCATCATATCTAAAATACATTGATAACTTAAAACAATACAATAAACAGATCTTTAAAACGTATCTAAAAAGGAAAGCTTTTAACCAACAAATTAACCATCTAAGAGAACAGTTGCATAACAATGTCATTTAAAAAGCATAATATGTTACAAAGACATCATAATATTGTAATATATTGGGTTGGTAAAATATCTTTGGGAAATAGTGTTATCTTCAACATATTCTAGGAGTGGGAGCCATTTATCCAGCATGTTGGAGAAACCTGATTATGGGTCTGAAAGCATTATTAAGTTGGAAATTTTGCCCATCAGCAGTATTTTCCAAATTTTGATTGTTGTGTTATGTTATGCTATGAACAATTTCATAAATAAAGTCTTTAAAAAAATATTTCCCAAATTTTCAAAAAACAATCTTCAATTATTGATAAGGTGGACTTTTTCCAGTACAAAGCTATTAAACATATGGCCACTATAAGTAGTATCATTATAAATTCTTGTCAAATATTTGGAATTATTGAAGTGTCCCATAAATCAAATTAAGATCAATTCTGGCTTATTAGGAATCCAATTACCAATGATTAGCTCAATTTGACATAAAACTTTCTCCAAAAACTGTGCAACCAAAGGACATGTCCACCAACAATGTACTATAGACCCTATTTCTCCACAGCCTTTCCAACACTTAGGGGAAACTTGCTTTTTTATCCAATATAACCACAAATGGGTGGTGTACCAGCATGTCATATTTCTGTACACAAGCAACTGTATTCTAAGATATTTGGATCTATATGTAGGAGATTTCCATATTTTTTCCCATTGAGAACCATTAATATAGAACTTACAATCTCTGTTTCATGCTAATAGATGCTTCTCAATAGTGAGTTGCATTAACAAAGTATATGTCTTTGAGAGAAGTCCTTTCTGACCAAGCAAATAATTAAACATCAGTTGTTCAAATTCAGTAAGTGGTCTTTTGAGTTTGTTTCATATATTTGAAGAATCTATCAGATGTTTCAATAGAAGATATTCAAACCATGGGATAGGACTTATGGATTTCTTTACCAGCTTCAGTTTTTCAAACATAATACCCTTGTGTGAAATATCTAAGAATCTAGTAAGAGTGGACCTTGTGCACAACAAGAAAGAAGAGCTACCATTGCCAGGAGGAAACTGGGGTTGATCTAAAAAAGCTTGAGATGACAGAGGGATGAGGAGCAAGAAGATTCCTATATTTATCCCAAGTTTTGAGCAAGGAAACCAAGAAGTCACTATGCATAATGTCTTTTGCACGCTCCCCAGACTTACACCAAAGTACACTGTGAAAATTTTTTTAGGACAAACTAGGCTTTCTTTTGTTGCTTTCCAATCCATCTGATATGTATGACTATAAATGCTAGGTATTTGTTTGTTTGCTTGCTTGCTTGCTTCAATTTGTATCCTGCCCTCCCTGCTGAGGCAGGCTCAGTACTGAGGCAGGTAAAAAGGATAAAATTGACACCCCATGGTATTCTTGTAAGTCAGTGTAGGCTAGACCACCCTTATCGAGTGGACGTCGGAGGGTATTGAAATTTACTCTGTGCTGACTTTTGTGCTATATAAAGCAGTTTAGGGACCACTGGCATTTAATAAGCCATTCCTTATTTTTTTTTAATCTATTCTACATACTACATGCTAAATCTACGCTAAATTATCGTATACAGAGAATACAGTTTGTAATGTTACAAATTCAGAGTATTATTATATTGAAAGGTAAAGTTAAATCTTGGTATCATCTGTTACCCCTATTTTGTTGTTTAGATTAATATTAAAAGCTAGCTAGCTGGATTACATACAGACACAGAAGTATCTAAAAATTAGGTTTAAATCATTATCTCACATAGTGCGTCACAATATTAAAAAACAGTTAAACATTATTTTTTCTTCGGTCCTCTTCTTTTCTTCTTTCTTTCTTCCTGAGGCTTAGGGGCCACAGCCCCTTTTTCAGGATCCGACTGTTTTTCAATTTTTCCACTTTCAGAGCCATTAAATCCATATATACTTTCCTGCGATCCCAGTGAATCGTCTGGCCCAGTCTCTGCTTTTTTCTTCTTGCGCTTTCCCAACATATTTTTTGCCTTTTCGATAAAGTCAGTTTTATATTTCTTGGCTTTAAAACTGATTATCAGTCCCTCTGGAATGTCCCAATAATAGGAAATAGACTCCAATTTAATCTCTTCTTCTTGAATCTTCAAAGCTGTTCTGTTCATGGCTTTTAGCACCAAATCGCTTGTTGATCTTCTGGAGAACCTCATTGCAATTTCACCTGGCAGGTTTTTCTTCTTTACAAATTCTGGATAAGTCCTGCGGACTAAATCCATATCGCTTTGTGTTTTCTCCACTTTCAAACCTGTCACTGGTGCCAATGCATCGCTTAGCAGCTGTTTGATGTTCTCTCCTTTTTGTTCAGAAACATTCTGAAAACTCAGTTAGAAGTTTGAACAGTCCATTTGAGGTTTTAAAACGCTGGCTCCTTGCTATTTCAGTTTCTGTTTTTTGCCATTTGGAGTCATTTTTTTCAACTATTCTTTTAACTTCCAAGGGATCCTGAGGTTCAGTCATTTATTTCAGGATGGAATCTATTTTAGCATTGATAGTAGCCATCTGTTCCACTAGAGGCTGCAGCAAACCTGACAACATTGTCTTCAGCTCTGTGATATCGCCCTTTGCTCTTGGAACTGAACTTCCAGTTTTGGGGGAGGATCTTCTCCCTGCCATTCTTGCTTACTTTCTCAGTTGTTTATAGTTAGATAAGGGGTCCCGAAGAAAACAATGGCTTTTTGTCACACTAATGTCTTTGCAAAGCTCTCTTCTTTGTCTGCACAATCCTGCCCTCCAGCACTCAGATTACTCTCCGTAATCACAACAAAGCCGTGGAAAAAGTCTCGCGCCATTAGTTACATTGAGGGGGAAGGGGGGGGTGTTTGTCCCTCCAACCCTTCCCTGCCGCTTTTACAATTTGAGACTCACAGTTTTGCCATTGTGTATCTGGGATTGTGTTGCTTTTCTGCCTCGTATTCTCTGCTGCTTCTCGGCTGCGCTTTTGTAGCCATGCAGCTTCTGCGGTGAGCAGAACCTATAGGGGTAAAAAGGAGCCTCAATCCTGCGGTTGCCACCGCTAGGAGAAGCTACCTTCAAGCACCCCAGGCAGAGCCCCTTCGCTAGGGTCTCTGAGGGTCCGGACCTGTCCAGGACCCATTCTAACCCGCCGAGAGGGGATCGCTTCTCCCGCAGCTGCGGAGAGAAGTGTCCTCCATTATGCGCATATTTTACCGGAAGTCCGCCATTCCTTATTGAGTTGAATAGGCAGAGCTCTAAAAAGAAAAATTAGTTTTGGCAGGACAAAGTTGTAATTATGTTAATTCTTTCAACCCATGGCAAAGGTTGATCTTTCTAATGTGTAATAGTATTACCTATCAACTTACTCATTTCAAAATAGTTATGTTTAAACAAATCTTGAAGATTCAAGGGTATCTTCACACCTAGATATTTCCAGGAAGTTTTGACCTATTGGTAATTATAATTACCTTTAATATAAGAAATTTGGTCACATGTTAAGATCAATGGATATATTAGGGATTTGTCCTGATTTACTTTCAGTCCTGATCATTTCCCAAAGTCTCCAAAGATTTGGTCCATGTTGGGTAAAGATTGTCTTGGGTTAGTTGCAGCAGGGGCGTAGAGTTTTTAAATCCCCGGGGGGGTGGGGGCTTTCTCGTGCGCGCGTGCGTGCTCGGGACCATGTCCCCGCCGCTCTCCCCCCCCAGGGAGCCGCCGCCACCGGCTGTGGAGAGGCGGGATCCTGGCTGGCCCGGAGGTGCTGACGGGTGGGCGGACCCGCTGGGTGGACACTGATCCTCCCACCCCCCGCTGCGGGCCACTCGTGTTGCCTGCTTGGAGACAAGAGGCGGAGGCAGCCAGAGCCCGAGTCCTTTGCTGGCATTGCGCTCCTTTTTGGCACCTACCCAGTGCTGAGAGGCGATTGCTAGCCTTTCAAGCCACCGAGGACCAGTTTCCTACAGCACAGGAGACTTGCAAACCCCCCCCCCCAAAAAAACCACGCTTTTGTGCAAGGCCGAGCTTCCCATCCCCATAACTCGAGTATGGGAAGATAATTTTTTTAAAGCCTTTTGTTTCACGGTGAAGTTCCCTCCCCCGGGCCATGCCCGCCCGCCTGCCCGCTGCGCTCCCCGCCCCCCTCCCTCCCTCTCCCCGCTCACTTCGGGCACCGGCAGCGTGCTGCTGCTGCCTGCAGCCAGTGGCCAGCGTGTCGCCCTTGCGGGCCCCCGGCTCCCGCTCCGCCTCGCGCTCGGGGCGTGCGGGGGTGGCACAGATGAGCACCGCCTCTCTCCCCCCCACCCCAGGGAGGCAGGAGGGCAGGCCGGGGGTGGGGGGGAAGAAGAGGCGGCAATGGCTGGCTGACTGGCCACCGGCAGGGCGCTCCATTTTGCCAGGGGTGGCTGAGCCCCCCCCAGGAAATTTCAGGGGGGGCTCGAGCCCCCCCGTAGTTGACGCCCATGAGTTGCAGTAAATTCATTGAAAGCAAACTCCAAAGCGTGGATTGGATAATTTCCTGAACTCTGCCAACAGTGAAGAGGAGAGACAAATGGAGATAATAATGCAAAAGCAGCAGTAGCCTCACTAGCAATGTTGATACTATTTGATACTGTGGACTGCAGTGAGATAATTGCAGTAGAAAGATTTTTAAAATTAGCAAAAATAGGTAAAGTGTCAAAATTATTCCCCTTTCCCTTCATAGAACACAATAAATGTATTCAAAGCACCCTGGCAAATTGCTGTGACTATCTCTCTGTCTCTCTCTCTCTCTCTTACACTCACACCATGAACCCTTTCTTTTTAAAATGAGCTGGGTTATACAGTTTCTTCAAGAATGCCAATTTGTACCATCAGACAGGTTATAGGGGGGGATATGTGGCATGGAGAAGCAAGGTGCTTATTCATTAAGAAGCAATATCTGTGGCAAGGGGCCTAGGGAAATGCATGGCTATTATTATTCAGTGGAGCATGGAATCTAGCTGTCTAGCACAGATTTTAGTGTCTTAATGGGATTGCTGAGGATTGCAATTTCCCTCTGCTCTTATCTATGTAACTAGGTTCAAAGCTGCCCTTAAAACAAAGTTGAGAGTACTGATATACCAAAAAGAGCTCCATTGCCACCATACGTGCATTGCAGCCGGGCAAATTTTTGAAGGACAATGGCTACAGGGAAGATGATGTATTGGACTCATATATGGTCCTGTGTGGATTCCATCATGAGAAGGCTGCAAACAAAATGTTAAAAAGGCATGGAAAACTGGTGATCTGAATGTGGAACTACACATTATGCATTGTTCTTTGATTATTTTCCTGTTTTTTTAGTGCTGCCATGGGGGCTCAATTAAACAGGGAAGTGGGTGATGGAGAAAGAGATTCTATTTAACTCTTTCCCTTCACATCATGTTCCTGCCAAAATCACCATCTCCACATTTTTACCCACAATAGAGAAATACTGACTTGTAATCAGTCAATGATCCAATACAAGAGTACTGATTTTTCATGCATTCCTATCCCCTCTGTGGTCCAGAAAGAGTAGTCATGTAGTCGTGGAGCCTGCCTGGATTAAAGGCATGTGACTCAGGGGCTGCAGTGAAGACAGGGATGAAAGTGAGAATGCCACTTCCTCCCAATGTCAAAAGTTGAGCTGTGCTGATCGAAGCGGGGTGAAATGGTGGCTTTAACCTTTCTCCTCCTCACTGTCACTCCCTGATCCACACAGCTGTTCCGCTCCAGGAATAATCTTTTCAGGCCAGAGTTGAAAGGGGGAGGAAGGGGGAAACACAGGGGGAAATCAACATTTTGTTGATAGTTGCTAAATCCAAGCCACAAGCTTGTTGTGATGCATCTACAGGCTGAATCCACCACTAGTTCTGTCAGCAGAGTGTGACTTTGTTGCCTCTCTTCTCCTGCAATGGCCCAAAATATTACACCGAGAGGACAGAGAACACTCCTGCAGGAATAGCATTGGGGGAGTATTGCTAAAGTAAATGGGGGGAGTTCATGTATCATGGCTAGAAATAGTTCCATGTGTAGAATCGCTCTAGTGAAGGCAGGCCACTATGCCCAAGGGCACCCTTTTACTTTTTGCTAAAAGACTGAATGGCAATCATAAAGTTAAGGGGTTCATAGAATAACTATGCATTCACTCTTATTATGGAGATCCAAATCTGGGACAGGTTTTGCCCCACCACTGTGTTGGGAATTAGAGCCTGTTTACTCTGTCCTGTTGAACTATGTGGATTACTGAGAACTGAGTTGACACCATTTTTCAGAGCCCTGTTCTCTAAACTGCATATTCCAACACAAAGCAAGCCAATGAACCAACAAGGCAGAATTTTAGGCTGTGAACAGGCTTTAGATTTCAAAGGCTCAGTGTGCGACTGCAATTAAAAAAAATTGCAAATGCTATGCTGGGGATTATTAGGAAGGGTACTGAAAACAAATCAGCCAGTATCATACTGCCCCGTATAAATCTATGGTGTTTGGAATACTGTGTACAGTTCTGGTCATTGCACCTCATAAAAGTTATTATAGCACTGGAAAAGGAGCAGAAAAGGGCAGCTAAAATGATTAAGGGGATGAAACCCTTTCCCTATGAAGAAAGGATAAAGAGGCTAGGGCTCTCTAACTTGGAGAAATTTGTATTGAAGGGTGACGTGATGAAGGTTTACAAAATTATGCATAGAATAGAGAAGGTAGAGAAAGAAGTAGTTTTCTCCCTTTCTCACAATGCAATAACTGGAGGGCACTCATTGGAATTAATGAGTACTAGGCTGTGAACAGATAAAAAGAAGTACTTCTTCACATGAAGAGTAATTAACACATGGAATTTACTGCTGCAAGAAGTGGTGGTAGCTCCAAGCATAGATAGCTTCAAGAGGGGTTTGGATAAACATATAGAGCAGAGGTCCATCAGTGGCTATTAGCCACTGTCTGGGGCCATGATGCCCTGTATTTTTTGTGCTTGGTGGGCAACAGTGTGAGACCTTCTAGAGTTCTGGCCCTGCTGGTGGACCTCCTGATAGCACCTGGGCTTTGGCCACTGTGTGACATAGAGTGTTGGACTGAATGGGCCATTGGCCTGATCCAGCATTGGCTTTTCTTATGTTCTTAGGATTCCTTTTTTATTTATTTATTTATTTTTATTTTTTTATCTATTACTACTTCTACATCGCTACTTTTCTAAGCTACATTTACCTTATACAGAGTGTGCTTTAGCATTTGCTTAATATTACCTTAGCACTAATATATATGAAGCATTTTAAACCTTGGTTAATTTTCAATTAACATTGTTACTGATGATATATGAAAAATAAAAAAGCTGTTTGACAGACATGCTCTTTTGAAGGAATGCTTAATTATACAGGTTATATAAAATATATAAGTGCAATTTCAGTAAAAACAGTTCAGCCCTTATTTCTTCTTTCGTCCTCTTCTTGTCTTAACAGTCTCTTCTTGCGCCTTTGGAGCTGCTGCTCCTTTTTCCGAGTCAGAAATTTCTTCTTCACTCTTTGAGCTATCAAATCCATACATACTTTCTTGCGATGCCAGCGAACCATCTGAGTCTCTCTCTTTTTTGTTTTCTTTGCTTTTTTCCAAAAAACTTTTTGCCTGTTGAACAGAGTCAATCTTGTATTTTTTGTCTTTGATGCTGAAGCTCAGTCCTTCCGGAACATTCCACCTGTAGATAATAGATTCAGACTGTAGCCAAGATGTCAGTTTTCCATAGGCTTTCCTTCTTTTCCTTATTTCAAATGGGATATCTTTCATCACTTTGATTTCTTTTCCTTTGATCTTCAGAACCGCTTTATTTGTGGTCCTAAGCACCACATCTCTTGTTGACTTTTTGGAGAACCTTATCTGAATCTCACCAGGCAGGCTTTTCTTTTTTGTATAATCTGGATAGGTTCTGTAAACCATATCCATGTCGCTTTTTATTTCCGCTGCTTTTAAGCCTGTCACTGGTTCAAGCGCTTCACTTAACAGATTTTTAAGGTCTTCTCCTTTATCCTCTGGCACATTCTGAAGTCTTAGGGAAAAATTCGATCTTTCCATCTGTAGTTTCAAGAGCTGATCAGAATGGAAGGCCTTTTCTTTCTCCGCTTTTTGTAGCCTTGAATCATGATTTTTTACTGAAGTCTTAACTTCCAGAAGTTCTCGCTGCAGCTTCTCTGTAGTTTTATTCGACTCCTTCAGTTCCAGCTGCATTTTATCCATCTTGACGTTGAGAGCTGTCATTTGGTCCACTAGAGGTCGCAATAACGAGGAGAACACAGTGCTCATCTCTGTGGTATCAACCTTTGAACTCGGAGTTGTACTTCCTAGTTTGGGGGAAGGTTTCGGTTTCCCCGCCATTGTTGAGGCTGCGCTTTTTTGTTGATAGTTAGATAAGATGGACGAAAGAAGCAAATTCTACGACTGCACTTATAACTTTTTAAAGTTCATGTCCTCTAAAGCGCGATGCCGCCATCTAGCAAGCCGAACGTACCTTTTTTTTCATGCAGTAATGCCACGTAAAGAGTCTTGTAAGTACGCCAGTCTCGAGAGGGGGGGGGGTTTTCACTCCACCCACCTTTCCCGCAGTGTTCTGTTTGTTTTTACTTCAGACTCATGTTTTCTCCGTGCGTAACTATAAGTTCCAGCTTCAAAGCTTCACACTCTCTGCTGCTTCACGGTTTTGTGCTTTTAGCCATACGGCTCCCACGGACAGGGGAACCTATGGGGGTGATGAAAAGGGACCTCGATCCCTCAGTCACCACTGTAGGGAGAGATCCCCTTCGTGCCACCCCAGGCAGAGCCCCTTCACTAGGGTCTCTGGGGGCTCGGCACCAGTCCGAAGCCCCTTCTTCCCGCCGGGTACGTATCGCGCTCCCCGCAGATGCGGAGGAACACGTCCGCCATGGTCGCAAGTCTTGCCGGAAGTCCTGTTCTTAGGATTCCTGATGGTAGCCTGAAAGATAATTCTGCTAGCACAAAATAAAAGCTGAGTGAGATACAGAGAAAGTTTCATCTTGGAAGATATGAAAAATTTATTTTTTTTATTTAGATATGCGTACTCTGCTCTTTGGCCAAATGAGACTCCAGAGCAGCTTACATCATCATTCTTCCCTCCTGGCTGGGGCAGGTGACTGGTCCAAAGTTACCCAGTGAGCTTCTATGGCAGAGTGGGGATTCAAATCTGGATCTTGCAGAATCTGTTCTAACACTCTAACAACTATGCCAGGCTGACAATACAAAAATCTAGATACCTGAATATTACTGGATTGCTTAGGTTTACAGGTCTTTTAAAAGCTGTAGAAATAACACTAAAAAAGTATTGCTAGGATACACAAGCACTTGCTTTGCAGTAAACATAACGCTGAATGAACATTTCATAAAGGACTGTCTGAGCCCAGCTGAAAAGACATTTGTGAAAGAGGAAGACCTCTTGGGAGAAAGATAGATCAAAGACTCACAAAAAGTAAAGTTCTGGGAATCTAGGGAGGTAATGAAGAAGAGAGATGATAGCAGTCTAGACTGAAGGTTCTGTGTCTGACAGAAAGGTTGGCTACAGGCAGTTTCTCACTACACCAGACCAGGGATCTCTGCACTCAAGCTAACCCCCTGTTTATTTACTATTTGTTTTTATTTATTTATTTGTTCTATTTATACCCCACCCTCCCCACTATGTGGGCTCAGAACGGCTTACAGTCAATATATAAATACAGATAAAACGCATAAAAATGGCTAAAACAATGTATAATACAGTATCATAAAGTTCTAAAGTTGGCTCCCATTCAAAATGGCTTACTTCCCAGAGTGCTATTAGCTAAGATGGCAAATGGCTCAAGATCTTCTGCCAATGCAGTGGCAGCTCTAAATGTTATAGATCAGGGCCAAGGCTAGATGTTATAGATCAGGGCCAAGGCAAGTTCAAGGGCCTGTTTGACTGGGTAGGAAATTTTCTTCTTTCTAGAAAATCTACCCATTTTGGCGCATAGTGGATGTTCCACGGCTTTTGAAAATATTTGCTCAGTTCAAGGTCTATATCTTTACCAATACCATTGTTTAAAAATGACCTTTTTCACTTCAGTGACTTTATAAATACACACTCCAGTTTTTTAATCCATGAGCTTTCTATCTTGTGATTGGTTTATGTAATTGTATTTTTTTTCATTCTGTATATATGAAACAATAGAACATTGGATATTAGAATACTTAAGAGTATTTCATAATACAAAAAAACCCTTAGACTTGATGTTTGAATATTTATTGTTTTTATAAAAGCATACAGCATTTACCTTAGGATATTAGATTAGATTCTCGTGTCTGTATTCCTTTTCAATTAATTGGATGGGGCTGTGGCATAATGCTCAATAAATATGCTATGACCCATCTACCTCAACCCAGTTTGCCATTTGACCCCCCACACCATATATTTATTTGGGGAAGAAAAAAGACAGACAAAGAGAGTGTGCCTGTCTTTTCCCTATTCAGGGCTAATAAAGTGATTTCTACTTTTGCTTTGATTATGGATCTGATTTTAAGGGGTCTTAGAAATATCTAGAGACCAGCATGGCTTACTATTGGTACTGTCTGTATGTCTGTCTATCCCAATATATGCCCATTCAACAGCTTTGATCAAGACAGTAATACCTTCTAGTTGTTCTGGCCCTTGGAAGGGTACATTCTGCAGCTGAACACTTGTGCACTTTTTTAGTGGCTGCCCAGTGTTGTATCACATCCACACTCATAGATACTTAGGTGAAATTTTATTTATTAATTTGAAAAAAATGGATATATTTCCCTGTCAATCCAAAACAGCTAGCAAACAAAGTCTTCTTGGACCAAAAACAAATACAAAAACCTATTACAATATTTGTAAAAATCATACAACACAGTCTGATAATGGAACACGTACCAACTAGCCCGTGTGATTTGGAAACCCACCCCCCTCCGGGAAAACTTGAATGAGAAGTTTGGAAATATCCTCATTAATACTTTTAAAATAGCAGTTTCATTATAAGTGCTAGAATTTGCAGGCATTTGAAAAGAGATGTACCTCATCTTATCTCAAATCCGCTGTCACTTTAAAGAATTTTCCTTTCCATTGTAAAGCCTATTCAGATTTATCGCAGTTTTTAGCTACCTTGCTGTCAGACAGTCTCTTGGCATTCTCTGGTGCTTCTGTACATGCTAATTCATAGCTTTCTGATGCAAGAAGCTATGCATAAACATATGTTAAGTAATGGAACCAATGAGTTGAAACGCTTGGCATCAACTGACATGGACTCAAACAGCTTTCTCTGAGGAAGTTTAGCCAGGAATCTCACTGATCTTGAAATGAATGAATGAGTTTGTATTTAATGCATAATTTGTGAGCACGTTTGCAGTGTTTGAAGGAAATCACACATATTTCTGCATATGTGTTCTGGGACCCATCCATTAAGCTTCTTTTCTTTTGCCAAAACGAACAAAAACCCCATATAATTATATTCTTGGTCCATAGTTTTTAAGAAGTGAGCTAACGTGGATTAAAAATTCAAGGTAGTCTTGGGCTGCATCCACATGGGCGCTGTCATTCCACTATAGCATTCACGTGCAGCTGGACTGGGTTATCCATACAAACAATCCAGTGGCGATTGACTGTAATGCACTACAATAGCACAATAGCCAAAAAAATGTGTAGATAGTACCTGAGGTATTTATATTTTATTAAATTACTTCCTCTCACATCACTGTGATGTCGACTGGGAACATGTGTGAACCCTCTTCATGGAAAAATATTGAGTTTGAATCAGGTGATATAATCTGACTTTGCAGTGGTTTTAATACATTTGCAATTAATGCCAGTCATTTGAGGCTAAATCAATGTATAACAAATATATAGGTGGGCACTGTCCCACAATTACCCAGCTGCCTGTGTGAGTTTAAACATTGAATGATAAGGTTGTACTTCTGTCAACCAAAATAATTCCTTTAGAGTTTGCTGTTACCCTGTGTTGAAGGGTTTATGCATATGGAAGAAAGGAGGCCAAAGAAATGCAATTTACAGTGCAACTGTAAGGAGGCTTACTTAGCTTCCTATTCAAGGTAGGGACTTCCTCTCAGGAAAGTGGTTTTAAGATTATATGATTAGTGTTGAGAGAACTTCCACTGAGTCAACTGGGAAGTAGCCTTAGCACTGAACTACTTTCCAAATAAATAAATACATTAGAAGGTAGCTTTTTAGAACTGCTTCAGGGTCCAAATGCTGCCCTTAACATTCCACAAACCTCTGAATTTGCCTATGTTCCCAATCTCTTCCCACATATCTTGTCAGTAGCTGCAGCAGCAGCAAAAAAAAAAGTCTTGGTGCACATTTCTTTGCAAGACCTTCCTTTCCAGTGCCTTAAATGCTGCAACAACAGCATCCAAGCACCAGGGGCCCTGGAACTTGGCTCCCGGGCACCCGGCAATGCCGTGGCTCCCGGGGGCTGCTTTGCCACCTCGCCGGAGGGGGAGCAGAAAACAATGATGTGCTCGCGTGCATCTCGGAGCAGGTGGGAGTGGGGCTTGCCTTTAAAGAAGCGGCACCCCGCTCCCGCCTTTGTCAGTTGCTCTGCGTGCTCGAGGGTGTAGGAGCACATTCTTGGAGCAGCTGTGTGGGCCTACCTGCTGCTGCGCAGCCCGAATTAGGCGGTGGAGGCTTTGGCGCGATTTGGGCAGCCCGATTCCGGTGGCAGTGGCACAATTCCGGCGGCGGCAACTGCAGCACAATTTTGGTTGGTTGTCGCAACGGCGATCGTGGCAGCAGCAGTCCTGGCAGCGGCAGTCCCTTTGGTGGTGGCTGTTTTTTTGGCCAGCTACGTACTTTGGGGCAGGCTCACCAGGGGTGGGATCACGGCGGAGGCAGCCTTAACTTGGCCCGAAATTTGGTGGCTGCATGAGGCCGGGGACGGGCAGAGCAGTGGAGACAGGCTTTTTGATGGCCCTTTATCCAGCAGCGGCACAGGTTTGGGACATCGGCCCCACTTGGGAGAGGCCGTCATGTCCTCCCAGTGTCTTTGGCCAGCACCTGCAACCCCCCCAACAATACAGCCCCCCCCCTTTTTGGGCTGGCAGCATGTGACATTAAGTATAAGATAAAGCCCCCCCAATGCTTAGGAGGAGGGGGCGGTTACAGCGGCCATCTTGGGAGGGTGAGTGAAGCTTGTCGGCCTCTGGGTCAGCAGCCATTTACGGCAGGGCAACTGAGACAGCCATTTTGGTGAGGTCCCTGGCCTCTGGCCTGGCAGCCATTTTGGTGAGGTCACAGGCCCATTGTAAGTGCAATTTCAAGTGGGGCAGCCATAATGGTGAGGTCTGATCCATCTGGTGCAGCAGCCATTTTGTGAATGACTGGTGGCGGCCATTTTAGATTACTCTGTTCTTAGGTGGCTGGTCTGTTTTTGGATAGTTTGATTTTTCCCCACACTTATTGAGGCTAATTGTTAATTGGTTGTACTCTTTGCTTGACAATAACATATTTTCTGCTATGGCTTCAGGGAAAGGGAAAGGTAAGCATCCGGCTCCCAAAAGGCCTCCAGTACGGCCTCCACCCATGGTTCCTTCCGATAATGATGAAGATGATGATCCACTGAATGCCGGTATTTTACAGTGGCTGGCAGTGCTGGAGAAAGAGTGGGGTTTGCCTCCCAGGGATACTAGGGCAAAAGGGGATGTTAATATCTCTTTTCAAGCACAGGTTTTAGTGTGTTTGGCCTTTCTGGAGGACAATAGAGAAGCTGATGCTCACGAGCAGGGGCAAGGATCGACACCAGGGCAGCAGTGGCAGAGCTCAGAAAACCAGCAGGTAGCAATTTATGCTGCATCTCAGAAGCAGGGAGATAAGGAGGTTGGAGCAGGAGGGGATGGGCCTAGGTGGCCATGGGGCTCCAGTTATCAGGGTGCAGCTGCCTCTCATATGGTTCAGGCTAGCTGGCCACCCTATGTTCCGCCGTGTGCTCCACCCCTTACTCAAGTTTCCTGGCCAGCATGGGGTTATCCACAGCCTGGCATTAGCTATCCAAGCCAAGGGGGGGGGCATCATATGAAATGATTTCTGCAGGGGCGCTACCCAGCAGGGACACGGAATTGCCTTTGGGTGATCATCTGTCCATTGCCACCAAGGAAAAAATCCTCAAAGGTGAATACATGGACGGTTTTAGTTTGCTCTATTGTGAGATGAAGAAAAAAGATAACACAACCTGGATGAATGTGAAAAAGAGCGCTTAAAGCACCGCATAGTTGATAGGACATGGGCAAATTGGTTCCCTGGATTCCTTATATACATAGCTGTCATAGGGCTTCGGCAATGATCCAGCACATGGACATCATCTATAAAGCTTTTACAGACTTCCCGAGCCCGGCTTGGTCGCAGTATGATGAGGAGTTTAGGATGCGGGCAGCCATGAACCCGTTCATACGGTGGGTCAAAATTAACCCTAACCTGTGGCTGCAAATTATGTCTTGGGGCAAGAGGTCGCACAGTGGTCACTCAGTGAAGAGAGCTCATGTGCAGTCGGGTTCCCACATGCAGGCATGGCAGGTGGTTCAACAATGCCCGCTTTGTTGGGAGTTTACCTCCCAGGCTGCAAGTCCTCCTCGTTTCACCACAAGTGCCCTCTGTGTGCCGGGCCTCATGCTCATCCAGTTGCCCTAGGTTGAAAGGCCAGGGGGAACGCAAGGGAGGCAAGCGCCTGGGGGGTGGGGGAAACTACAACCCCTCTCCTGATAAAGGGACCCAGACCAATTAAATTGGGAGTTTGGGCTCTGGTTAAGTAGTTACCCAAAGGTCCTTGACCACACTTATCTCTTGGAGGGGTTCATGTTTGGTTTTCAGATACCTTTCCAAGGGAAGAGGGCACCTTTTAAAAAAAATGCTCAGTTTTTATTTTAACCAATTATTGTATACATAACCTTTTCTGTCATCTTTTTACATAATTCCCCCCTCCCCCCTTCCTCCCTCCCCTCCCTCAGTCCTCCCTCCCCTATTCTTCTTCCGTCATTGCTTCAGCCACGGGCACAGCGTCCGAAGTTTCCAGTAGATGTCCTTCTTGGCTTCATCCTCCTTAATCCAGTCAAAGAAAGGCGACCATTTTTCCGTTATCCATCTCCTCTTTTCCTCCCAAGTATTATCTTCCATCATCAAGGCCACGATATCTGATTGGATGTATTCGAAGAGATAGTTATTCCAATTTTCCAGAGTCCACTTATTCTTATCTTTCCATCCTAAAGCTATGACGGCTTTCCCAGCCAATATAATTGCCTTAAGTACCTCTTGATATTTACTTTCTACTGTCTCGTACTTCAAAATACCTAATGTCATTAAATTAATATCTATTGGTATTGATACACCTAACTTATCTTTAATCCTATCCAATATTATCTTCCAAAGATCCTGAACTTTAGCACATTCTCACCACATGTGCGAATACCAGCCTTTCACCTGATTACAGTGCCAACAGTTTGAACTCATCCCAGATATCATATTGGCTAGTTGGGCTGGCGTCCGGTACCATTTGGTGAAACACTTCAGCTTCATTTCTCTAAATTTATCAAACTTAATCCTTTTAGCCCCCATCATCAACTTTTTTAAAGTTGTTTCTGAGGTCAGTCCTTCTCTGTGCCATTTCTCCTGTATACTTTTGATTATCGACTCCTCATTGGTAATCATCTTTTTATATATCTTACCAGCTAAACCCTTACTTGTCTTCCTCTTCTCTTTGTACAGTGCTTCTGCTGTTGCTTCTGAATTTCCCTCCCTGCTTTGCTGCTTCTTTTTTAGTATATTATACAGTCCTGTCAATTTCAACCAATGCTGTTTCCCTATCTTCTCTATTATTAATTGTAAGGGCTTGAGTTGGCCTCCTTTTCCATACATATCTCTTATTCTGGTAAAGCCCTTTTCTTTAAGAATTTTCCACCAATGGGGGTCATCAATTTCCTCATATAAGCTCTCTAGTGGTGCCCATTCAGAAGGATTGCTCATCCAAGTGGGTTGCCGTTTTTTCCATACTTTCAATGCTGTTCTCCTCGGTCCTACTGCTTTACCATATTCCTTATTCACTTCCCTTGTAAAAATGCTAAATCTCCCAGCTCCCTTATTTATTTCATTTTCCAGTCTGACCCATTTCTGTTCCACATCCTCTCCTATATCTATCAATGACTTAACATTAAAGACCTCATAATAATCTATCAAATTGGGTATGCCCCATCCCATTACATTCTGTGGGTTGTATATAAACTTCTTCTGCGTCCTAGATTTTTTATTTCCAAAAATCCATTCTCTGATTGTTCTGTTCCATTTTTCTAACTGTTGTATATTTAATTCTACTGGAAGCGTTTGAAATAAATACATCATCTTGGAAATTAGGAAGATCTTAACCGTTCTTATTTTATTTGAGATGCTCAGGTTTTTATTTATCCATCTTTTCATATCCTTACAAACCTTCTTCCAGACTGTTTTGAAGTTCCCTTCACCTGTTTTTTTTTTTTTTTGCATTCTTCCTAATTTCAATCCCTAGGTATTTTATTGTCTTAGCTCCTAGCCCCATTTTTGTCAGTTTTGCAACTTCTCTTTTCTCTGTTTTACCAACATTGAAATACATGACTTCAGATTTATCCATGTTCACTCTTAACCCTGAATATGCTTCAAAATCCTCCAATATCGTTCTTATTTCCCTAATTCCCTCTTTAGGGTTAGTCAGGGTTACCATTATATCATCTGCAAACAAATTGATCTTAAGGTTCTCATTACCAATACAGTAGCCATCTATTCTACCACTATTCCTTATTCTTTCTGCTAATATCTCAATTCCCATAATAAATAAGTATGGAGAGAGAGGGCATCCTTGCCTTACCCCTCTCTGTATACTAAAATCCCTTGATTTACCCTTTAGTATCCCTGTATACTAAAATGCCCTCCATTTACCCTTACCACTGCTTTCCCTCCTCTGTATACTTCTTGTATAGCCTTCTGAAATTTCCCACCTATCCCATATTCGTCCATAATCTTCCAAATATACCCATGGGAGAGCATGTCAAACACCTTGTAGACGTCCAACTTAAGGAGGGCAAACTTTTTTTTTTGGCCATGTTCTATTATATTAAGGATATTCCTAATTGGGTGACTTCCTTTCATGAACCCATATTGGTCCCCTTCGATTACTTTCGGTATCACTTCCTTTAATCTGTTCGCTAATATTTTAAGAAAAATCTTATAGTCCTGATTAAGCAAACTAATTGGCCTATAAGAGCCAACCATTTCTAGGTCTTTGAGTGGTTTAGGGATTACCACTATTTCTGCTTTTCTCCATGAATTTGGGGCTTGTTCTCCTTTCAGTATCGCATTGAAGGTTATCTGAAGTTCTGGTGCTAAGATCTCTACCATTTCTTTATAGAACTCTGCAATAAATCCATCCAACCCCGGTGATTTCCCTCTTTTTAGTTTATAAATTACGTCCATTATTTCCTGTACTGTTATGTCCTTTTCTAGTTCCTGTTTATCTTCTAATGATATTGTACGCTGTATTTTTTCCTCAAACGTTGCCATTTCTTTCTCCTTATATAAACTTTGATAAAATCGTGCAAAGGCCTCCCTTATTTCCTTTGAATCTTCCCTTACATTAGGACCCTTTCTTATGCTTTTCGCACTTTGTTTTTCTTTTCTAGTTCATAAATGTTTTACTAGTCTTTGGGTCAACTTTATACTACTACTCCAGTATTCATTCTTAATTAGTGTTTCCTTTTTCCATAGGGCTATAAAATCTAACTTATCCAGTTCTTTTTTTTAATTCTCTGATTTGGGTCTGCCTCTGTGGGTTGTGCCTCCTCATTTGCTGTTGCTGGAGCATTCTCAACTCCTGAATCATCTTTTGTCTGTTTTGGTAACACTCTTTTGAAATATTTATTTCTTTCCTTATGCAGTGTCCTCTAATTCCTGCTTTTGCTGCATCACATAAGGTATTGGTGGTTACTGTGTGCCTATTTTCTTTAAAATATAATTTAATTTGCTTTTCTATATATTCCTTATCTTCTTTTTTTGCCATAACTAAATTGTTATATCTCCAAGGTCTCATGGTCCATTCTGTCCTCAAGTTCACCTCTGCGGTAATTGGGGCATGGTCTAAGATCCAAATTGGGTGTGTTTGGACCTTTTTGACTGAGAGTGTTTTGGTTTCCTTGGCTAGAATAAAGTCTAAACAAGAGTAAGTTCTAAATCTGTTGGAGAAAAAGGTGGGGTGGGTTTCTGACCCATTAGCTCATATACTTCCTTTAGTCCCCATTTATTTATAAGGCATTTGGTATGTTTTGTAATGTCCAAGTTGAAGTCGCCCATCACAATTAGGTCTCCCTGAATAAACTTTTGGGCCTTTTTCAATACTTTATTAAAGAATTTCTTTTGACCTTTGTTTGGGGCATATAGATTGAGTATTGTAAATTGTGTTTTATTTATTTTACCTCTGACTAAGGCATATCTACCCTCTTTATCCACCATATTGTCCACTAGCTCTATATTCAAATTTCCGTTTGCTAATATTGCCACTCCCCTTGCTTTATTAGTTCCTCTAGACTCAGATAAGTTACCCACCCCGGGTTATTGAGGAGTGGCTTGGAATTCCTTTTAGCTTTATGTGTTTCCTGAATGCATATTAGATTAATTCCTTCATCTCTTACCATCTTACCTAGCTGGTAACGCTTGAGATTTGAGGATAAGCCGTTTACATTCAGTGAAAGTATCTTGATTGGTCTAGCCATACTCTTTAGAACACTTCACACCTCTCCCCCGTGGCCGGAGCATGTCAGCTATTCCCCTTTTATTTCCCCAATTCCCCTTTCCCCTCCCCAGTGAGAGAGAAAATTCTCTGGGGTGTCCCACCCCTTCTCTCCACATTCCGGAGATCACACATCCCCCCATCTCTCCCGCCTTACTTAGTTTATCATTTTAATAAGCAATAGGCCCTGCTATAAATGTATACTTCCCTTTAGTTGCATACTGCTTGGGAGCTTGATCTTAGTCGCTTGGAGCTGTGTGGCCTTGACTCATCCTCATCTTCATCTGGGTTGCTGTCGTGCTGCATCTCATCTTCCTCACAGTTGCTACCATCTACACCCAATTTGTCCAACATCTTTGTTGCTTCCGTCAGATTACTGGCTTTGTATCTCTTGCCATCCCGAAACACAATCAGAGTTGTTGTGGATTTGGTCTGAGGATCTGGCCAACCAGACGGTCAATTTCTGGTGCGACAACCAGTCCACTGTGCACGTAATTAACTCTCTGATGTCAAAGTCTCCCAAGGTTCAAGTTACAGTGTTTTCAGAACAACGTCACGTTCAAGGCCGGGCATGTCCTGGGTGTCAATAACAGGGTCGCTGACACTCTCTCTTGCAAATAGATGGAGAGATTCTGTCAGCTGGCTCCAGAAGCTGACCTGCTCCCGGCACGGATGCCCGAAGAGGTGTGGCAGATTGGAGGGCTGAGGCCAAAAGGGCAATGAGTCTGGCCCTTGCCCCTTCTACCTGAAGAGCTTACATGAAGGTGGGTAAGATATTCCTGGCCTTCCGGGAGGAAGTGGGCCTGAAGCAAGTCTGGCCCATACTGCTGTCACACTTAATGCACTTCTGTGTGATGCTGAAGAATGAGGGCCTGTCAGCGCATACCATTAGGGGCAAGCTGTCCTCTTTGGCCTTTGCCAGCAAGGCTTCTGGCCATGAGGACATGATGGGTGATTTCCGCATTCGGAAGATGCTCGAGGGGTGGTCCCGTGAGAGCGGCAAGGTGATTGACACTAGGGAACCCCTGACCCCAGCTGTGCTGTGGGGGCTCGAGACTCAGTGGCTCACGTGTTGCAGTGATGGCTATGAGGCTGGGCTGTTTCATGCAGCATCACTGATTGGTTTTTTCAGGGCACTAAGGATCAGTGAGCTGGTGGCTGGCTCTCACAATGATGCTTCAGGCACGGCACTGGAGCAGCGGGACATTTTCATACTGAATTCCAGAATTAGGATTAAGCTGCGTAGGTCAAAAATGGACCAACACGGGAAGGGATCAGTAATTGAAATGGACCGCTGTTCTGAGGCCGGGTCGTGCCCAGTGGCCGCCCTTGGCCAATATTTGGCACTTTGGGGCGATGGCCCTGGTTATCTGTTCAGACACAGGGACAGCACCCCCCTTACCAAGTTTCAGTTTTGGTCCATGATGCAGAGGGCGCTGGTCTGGCTGGGACTGGCCGGGGTCCGCTTCTGTATGCACTCCTTTAGGATTGGGGCTGCATCAACAGCTTCGGCTATGGGGTATCACATCAGTGAAATCCAGAGGATTGGGAGATGGAAATCCCGTTGCTATAAAGGTTATGTTAGGTCCTGCAGTGTTTAGGCCTGGCAAGGTTTTTACACTGTTACCTGGTTATTAATGAAGTTCTTATTACAGGTGTTGCGGGCTGTGAGACGAGATGAAGGGTCACAGTCTGCGGCCACAGCATGATATGCTGGGCAGCTCATTGGGCATGGAGGACACCCGTCGGCTTTCAGCTCGGCCTTAGTGAAATGGCGATGGTTGAGTGGTTGGGAAGGAGAGGCATGAGGTGGCCTGCGCTCCTCCCCTTGTTATTCCCCCTGCCTCCTCAGGGGAATGGCAAGCCTAATTCCAGGGTTGGTTCTTTCAGTAAAAGGCAGGGGGAAGGGACAGGGCCCTTTCCAAGACTATTTTTGCCTTTGATGGAGGAATCTTTGGGTTGCCAGCTACAGGTTGGGAAATTCCTGGAGATTTTGTGGTGGAGGCTGAGAAGTCTGAGAAGGGGAGGGGTTGGTAAGGGGATAAGCCTCAGCTGGATATAATGCCATGAGTCCAACCTCAAAGCAACCATTTTCTCCAGGGGGGCAGATCTCAGTTGTCTGGAGTTCAGTTGTAATTCAGTTGTAATTCTGGGTGATCTCCAGTTTGACAGCCCTAGACCTGGGAGACCCTTTGAGTGACTTGATACCACCTGACCTGGATGACTCAAGTAGCCCTGGCTGCTTGCTAGTGCTCAACAACAGCCATCCTGTGAAAGCCAGTGTGATGCAGTGGTTGGACCCCATCTTGCTGTGGAAGCTGACTGGATGATTTTAGACTTGTCATATACTTTCAGCCCAACCTACTTCACAGGATTGTTGTGCAGATACAATAGAGGAGAGAATAATGTAAGCTGCTTTGGTACCCACTGTGGATAAAGACTGCAGTTTTCCTAGTTCAAGGCTGTGGCCAGGGGTGAGGAGGAGATGGAAAGCTAAAGACCGAGGGGCAGATAAAGGTAGGTTGGCTTTTGGGTGGGAAGGAGATAGGGTTGCAACCTCCAGGTTGGGAAATTCCTGGGGATTTGAGGGGTGGAGCCTGGGCAGGGTGGGATTTGAGGAGGAGAAGGATCTCAGACAGGTATAATATCATAGACTCCACCATCCATGGGAATTTCTGGAGATTACCCAGAATTCCAGCTGCTCTCCAGGTGTCAGAAATCAGTTCAACTAAAGAAAATGGCTGCTTTGGAGGATGGACTCTATGGCATTATACCTTGCTGAGGTTGCTTCACTCCCCAGACATTACCATCCACCCCCAAATTCCAGGAATTTATGAACCTGGAGCTGGCAACCCTAAGAAGTCTGCAGGGTGGCCTTGAAGTGGCTTACTAATTTCTCCAAGGTTGGGGATAGAGCATGGTGCTAGGAAAGAGGACAACACTTTGATACCCTTTGGTTTGTGGGGCCCCTTGGGGGCAATCTGCCACCCCCAAGGCTGGTTAACATCTACATGGGCCACCTTGCCCAGCTGGTGTGGAGTTTCGGGCTGGGTTGTCATCAGTTGGTTGAAGTTGGCTCTGATTGAAGCAGAGACAGATGAGACTGACTCCATCCAAGACAGATGTTCTGTGGCTGGGTATGTGTGTGTTCAGGATTGGGGTGCCAATTCCCAGCTCTGGACAGTGTGCCACTATCACTGGTACCTACCTTTAAGAGTCTGGGTGTGTTTCTGGATGCCTCCTTATCGATGAAGGCCCAGATTACAAACATTGCCTAACTGGCATTTTTTCAGCTACACCAGGTCAGGCAACTGACCCCTTCTTGTCTCACTCTGACCTGGCCACAGTAATCCATGCAACAGTCACCTCTAGGCTAGACTACTGTAACTCGCTCTATGCAGGGCTACCCTTTTTTGTGAGTATTTTGTGTGTGTGTGTGTGTGCACGCATGTGTGTGTGCGGTACATGTGTATGTGTGCCTGAAAGTCATGGTTGACTTCTGGTGACCCCCTACTGGGGCTTGGAAATTACAGAGAGGTGGCTTGCTATTGCCTGCCTCTGCATCCTGGCCCTGGCATTCCTTGGAGGTCTCCCATCCAAGTACTTGCCAGGGTCAGCCCTGCTTAGCTTCCAAGACCTGACAAGATTGGGCTTGCCTAGGCTATTCTACACAGGGCTACCCTTGAGACTGACCTGGAAGTTACAACTAGTGCAGAATGCAGCAGCCTGTGCTTTCACTAGAACCCCATTAACAGCACATATCCAACAAGTGCTGTGCCAGCTGCACTGGCTCCAGGTTGAATACCAGATTAGGTTCAAGGTTGAATACCAGATTAGGTTCTCATATTAATTTTTAAGACCCCAAATGGTCTCGGACCAATGTACCTTCAGGACTGCTGCTCCCAGTATACCCCATGAAGAGCATTGCACTCAGCAAAGAAAAATCTACTGGTGGCCCAAAAACTATCCAGCTGTCTTTGACCAGAACCAGGGCTTTTTCAGCCCTGGCTCTGACCTGGTGGAATTCTCTGCCTAGGGACATCCATGCCCTGCGGGATTTAGTACAGTTCCACAGGGCTTGTAAAGCAGAGATGTTTCACCAGGCTTATGGTTAAGGACAGCAATGGCTCTTATTTAGTCTGGCCCCTCCTTTCCCTCTCACCCCACAGGTGTTAGGATAAATTTATTCAAGGCACCATCTGGAATGGGTACTATATTTGTTTTACTATTTTAACTTGTTTTAAATTTGATTGATTGTATCTCTTAAATGCTGTACACAGCCCTGGGCTCCAAACATGGGAGAGGGTGGTTTAAAAATTGAATCTATCTATCTGTCTGTCTGTCTGTCTGTCTGTCTGTCTGTCTGTCTGTCGAATTGATCACTGTAGTTGGGAGATTCATTGAGATTCCTGGAGATCTGTGGCTGCTGTGGGGGAGGAGCAGGTAGGCAGCTGGGAGTGCTACCACCACCACTGCTGCTGCTGCTGTACTGGGAAAGAAGGAAGCAAGTGGGAGGCTGGGAGAGTGATGGGGGCAGAAAGGGAGAGTGATGGGGGGCAGGCAGAAAGGGTGAGGAAGTAACAGGCATTGAGGGGAGAGAGAGTAAGAAAAGGGGTGGCAGGAGCGAGAAAGAGTGTGGGAGAGAGAGAGGGGAGGAAGCAGAGGTGGGGGAATGGGATAGCCGTAAGTTTCTTGTGGGTCCCCACTTGTACCAAGCTATTTGCTTGGAGTTAGCACTGTCTTGTCAGCCACTTCTTCCTCATCCCAAAAGGAATTGGGGTTGTCAGGGCTCTTTTTCAGCAGGAACGCACTGGAACACCATTCTGGCTGGTGTCCGAGCCTGCCCCACCCCCTCCCTGCCGGCCTGAGCTGTTTACACTTAAAGGAAAAGTTCCTCCAGAGAGCCGGCAGGAAAAAGCCCCACCCAGCGCTTTCCCTTTAAGTACAGAGAGCCAGCAGGAGAAAGCCCTGCCCAGAGATTAAGCATGGGGCTAGGCTCTTTGCACTGAAAGGCCTGGCTCTGCATTTGGCTTGCTGACGTTGCATTGTTCTCCCTGCTTCGGTAAGTGCCTCCCCCATTTCTTTTCCTTCTCTCTCTCTCTCTCCCCCCCACCTTTCTTTCTGTCTTTCTTTCTGTCTGTCTTTCTCTCTCTCTCTGTCCCCACCTTTCTTTCTTTCTCTTTCTCTCTCTCTTTCCCTCCCCCTTATTTTTTCTCTCTCTCTCTTCCACCTTCCTTCCTTCCTCTCTCTCTCTCCCCTATCTCTCTCTCTCTCTCTTTCCTTCCTTCCTTCTTTCTTTCCTTCTTTCTCTCTCTCTCCCCTACGTTTCTTTCTTTCTTTCTTTCTTTCTTTCTTTCTTTTTCTTTCTTTCTTTCTTTTTTTCTTTCTTTCTTTCTGTTTCATTTTGTTCTTTGTGTTTTTATTTAAAAAATATTGAAAAGGGGGGGGATGTAAAAAAGCAGAGAGCCCAGGAAATGCTGCTTTTGACAATATCTTTAATTTTTTGAGCATCTCTTTTGTTTTCTCATGGCATCTTCTGCTTAAGAAAAGTACATTTGAAGCCTGAGTTCATTGTTGTATCCTGTTGGGAATGGCTTACAAAAATATGTATGTCTAAAGTCTGCATTAAAGTGGTTTGGTGCTTACTGCCATGCAAGAGAAAACATCTGAAAAAGTAGCTTAATTGTTGTGTGTGTTGGCAGAACACTTGACTGTTGCATGAGGGACTTTGGGGGACATCTGCAGAGAAACAGAGATGTAACTAAAAATGAGCATGGTCAGCAGCCCTTTGGAGATTGCCTGTTTTGTGAAATTTAAAAAGTGGGCAGAGTTTCTGAAGAAGATGATTGTCCCTCTTCTCCTGCCACTGGGCTGACATCTGCCTTTAATGGGCCAGCAAAGTTGATGTTCTTAAACCTCCTAATAAGAGAGATTTCTGCTTCTGAGGAGTTGACTTCCAATGATTGGTGATCTTGTGATGGTAGTGATACTTTTATGTGGTAAAGACCACCTGTTCACAGGATAATTTTACCTGTGGGACAGACTCTGCATGGTAACCACTCCACTGGTACATAATTGCTTGTAAAAAGTATTATAGTGTAATAATTCAGGTGGGTAGCCGTTGGTCTGAAGCAGCAGAACAAAGTTGGAGTCCAAAGTTTCATCCAAGGTATAAGCTATGTGTGCATGCACACTTCTTCCATCTGAAGAAGTGTGGGTGGCACATGAAATCTTATACCTTGAATAAAATTTTGTACCTTGTATAAAATAGTCCACAAACTACTCCCGTCCAGTGCATCCACAAACCTAGAAGAAGAGATTGGATTTATACCCCGCCCTTCACTACCCAAGGGAGTCTCGGAGCGTCTTTCAAACTCCTTTCCCTTCCCCTCCCCCCAATAGACACCCTGTGAGGTAGGTGGGGCTGAGAGAGTTCTGAGACAACAGCTGGTACAGAGCTATTGCTTGCCCCAGGTCATCCAGCAGGTGCAAGGGGGGAGTGAGGAATCAAACCCGGTTCTCCCAGATTAGAGTCCGTGCACTTAACTACTACACAAACTGGCTCCTGGCATTGTTCTGCCAGTGGACTAGGGTTGCCAACTCTAGGTTGAGGAAATCCCTGGAGATTTGGGAGTGGAGGGTGAGGTTTAGGGGAAGGAGGGACCTAAGCAAGGCATAATATGGACTCCATTTTCCAAAGCAGACATTGACCTGATCTCTGTAGTTTGGAGCTCAGTTGTAATTCCAGGAGATCTCCAGACCCCACCTGTAGGTGGGCAACCCTAAAAAATCATATTCAGTGTACTAGTTCTGCAGGAAGGCAAGCTGATTTCCATGGGAACCTAACCTTTAGGAATTGATTCCAATCCAGTGTGGGAATAATTGTTGGACATAAGATATTGGGTCAGGCAAGATTTTGTATAGATGGGACAGAAAATAATGTTTTTATTGGTTTTGTCAAAACTGTTTTGACAACGAGGTAAACAGAATAAGAAGCAAAAGGTGGATGTGGCTGGATGACCACCCTTCTGGTAACATCGTGTGTGGCCTAATATGTTAATGAGCTGTGCTTTCAGGGGTGTGGCCTAATATGCTAATGAGTTCCTGCTTGGCTTTTTCTACCAAAAGAGCCCTGGGGGTTGCTATGATCTGCAGAACAGATTCAGACTCCTTATCTAAGGGAATCAACTGACAGCAGAAAATCCCAGGTGAGTTCACATATTTGGCATTATAGATCATCTGCACAGGAAACTTGATAGTCAGTCCCCTGTACATTAAGAGCTCCAATCCAGCTTCATATAAGAGCCCATTATTAACCAGATGTATTCCTGGCTGTGTTACTGTATGCAAATACAGGTTGATAAATGTTTGTGATGCCTCTCATTTGAATAAATGAAAGTGTTCTATGTAGGATAAAAAATGTACTATTTGGTGAACACCCCTACTAATTAAGCCATGAAGAATAATCTGCATAATATGCTACTAATGTCCTTGCTGGCCTATTTCAAGCATGTCTAATTTAAGATGTAAATGATATGCAGTAAACATCAGAATGCAGTGGAAAAGCACATGAATATCTGCACAATTTGTAGTTTGTCTAAAGGTTAATGAACTTATTTCATACTAATATCCTACCACCAATCTTTAATGCAATAGCATTAGCAGAAGCAGTGTGGATACCATATTCAGGCTTGTTGATTAGGTTATTTTAATTTTTTGAAGTTGGAAAGATCCAGGCAATGTTAGAGAATATTATAAATGTTGTATAGAAGGGCATTCAGAAGATCAAATTAAATATGGTCTTTAAGTCATTCTTTTTTTTTGCCCTGGTAAGGGTAGGACTCTTCTAACTCAATGAAAGTGTCAACCCAGTGTGTTGCATCAATGAAAAAGGCAAACTCTATGTTCTGGAATATTAGGAAAGGGACTGAGAATAAAATGGCCAATATTATCATGCCCCTGTATAGATCTATGGTGCAGCCTCATTTGGAATACTGTGTACAGTTTTGGTCACTATATCTCAAAAAGGACATCACAGAGCTGGAAAAAGTACAGAAGAGGGCAACCAAGATGATTATGAAGAAATTCCCTATGAGGAAAGGCTGAAGAGTCAGGGACTTTTCAGTTTAGAAAAGAAACAGCTAAGGGGGGAAATGATAGAGGTTTATAAAATTATGCATGGGGTAGACAGGGTCGACCAAGAAAAATATTTCTCCTTCTCCCAAGATACTAGAACTTGAGGGCATCCAATGAAGCTGATGGGCAGTAGATTCAAAACAGACAAATGGAAATACTTCTTTACACAGAGAGTGATTAAAATGTGGAATTCACTGCCAGAGAATGTACTGATGGCAACATAAATAGCTTTAAAGGGGGATTAGATAGACCTATCCTCCATGAATCTATCAGTGGCTACCAGCCATGGGGACTGAGGGAAACCTCCCCATTCAGAGACACTAGACCTCTGAATCCCAGAGCCAGGAGGCAACATCAGGGGAAGGTCTTGGCATCTATACTCTGTTGTTGGCCTTCCAGATGAACTGGTTGGCCACTGTGTGAGACAGAATGCTGGACTAGAATGGACCATTTGTCTGATTCCAGCAGAGCTCTTCTTATGTTCCTATGTTCTAACTACCTTCAGTTTCACAAGCTATATAGACAAAAGACAACATATATTTATTCATATCCAATCTGATGGACCAAGAGACAAGCTAGGCTTGTCTCAAACAAAAGTAGTGGAGTCAAAATACACCTCTAGCAAGTTGTTTCTGGAGCCTGTTTACTGAATTTACCACCCCCACCTTCGCCCCTACACTAAACAATTACCTGTTTCTAGGAACAAAATGTTAAGATGAATATGTAATAATTTCACAAACATGAGTTTTGATGAGGAATTGTAGAATGTTGTTTGGTCAGGTTGGTGTAGTGGTTAAGAGCAGCAGCCTCTAATCTGGAGAACAGAGTTTGATTCCCTACTCCACATGCAGCCACAGTTCTCTCAAAGCTCTCTTAGCCCCACCTACCTCACGGGGTGTCTGTTGTGGGGAGATGAAGGGAAGGAGATTGTAAGCCACTCTGAAACTCCGAGTGACAGGTGGGATATAAATCCAACTCCAGCTCCTCCTCCTCTGTTTTAGCAGACATGATACAAACCTGTATTACTTTGAGAAACAGCAGGAGGTGAGGAAAGTAACATTATAGTTGTGTTGCTAAACAAAATATAACTGTATCATTAAGGTTTTGATGACAGGTAAGAGAAACATGTAAATAAATGAGAACTGAGGGAAGAGGACAAAACATGTTATTTACATAAGATGATAATATCTCTCTCTCTAAGGGTAGAACTATGCATTATGAAGCTAGCACGGGGATCCCAACCCTGCACTTGACTCATGAAGCTAACATGAGTTAAGATATTTTCTGGAGAGATGTGGCAGGCAGGAGACTGGTGCTTTAACCTTTTCTAGGTCCATTGAATATACCCTGCAAATGCTATTCCAGAGGGGTTTTAGGTTTTTGTGTTTTCCCAATCCATACTCCAAGACTAGAAGAAGCCTGAATGCACGGAAGAACATCCTGGGAGGCATTTATAGTGAGGACCCTGAACACAGGAAGAATTGAGTACCCCCTTCTCTGGCCGTCTTCTCCCCCTCTCCACCATATTAATTGGCAGAACACATGTTTGCTGGTAATCCCATAGTTATAGTGCAGAAAAGCAGCAGAGGAAAATATCTGTCTTCCTTGCTAGGGCAATTTCATTTGAAATTATGGCCATTGTCAAAATCAGTACATCAGAGTGGGCACAGGAAAAGGCTTACCCTTTTGACACGAAGCTTCTCCCAGCTTGCAGCAAGGTCTTTGCCAGCTTTAATGTGGAGGATTTGGCTTTCAGCACACCATTGCAACCACTCTAAACGTAGATTAGCAGTAGCCTGCCAAAAGATAAATGCTCTTCATGCTGGTGGTGCACAATACCAGTGCTCTTGAGGGATGGAGAGCTGATATCACAAGCTTTTTCCTGTGGACAAAATATGCTGACTATTGAGGACACTGTCAAATTTATATACATCTGTAACAGAAGCCACAGTGCACCAAAAGCTTTGTGATGGTTTGGTTTATGTAACACAGAGTCCAGTACTAAGCAGAGTCACATCATTCTATGTCTGCTGAAATCAGCCCATTTATGATTTCCCAGTAACAGTGTCATCCTATGAAGAGTTACTCAAATCTTAAGCCAGTTGATTTCAGTGGCCTTTGACTGGAGTAACTCTGCACAGGATTCCACTGTTATTGAACTAAAATGTTATTAATGATGTTTTCCTCTTTTTAAAATCACAGCTTTATTACACCCTTCCTCCTGAAATCCTTGAAGTAATCCCAATCTAAAAACCACTTACTAGGCCAAGGCCACTCATTGAGCTTTATGTCTAAGAATATGGCTCTTCACCCAGGTTGCCCAAGACCCACTCTTACATCTGGTCCGAGTCAACAAATCTGGCTCTTGCAGGGAACTAGAAGGCAAGAGGAAGTGCTAACGATGCCATTTGAAAGAAGAACTGGAAAGTTTAAATTGATTTTTTTTTTTAAAAAATCATTTAACCTTTGAAACTCTGTTAAACATAATATTGACTTCCATCCATTAATTCCTTTGCCTAACTCCTTAATGCTAATATGTCAGATACTTTGATGAAGGGAGTAAAAGGTCAAACTTACACAGCTTTCTAATTGTATGTTTCCGTTAACATTTTATCATGTTTTAAAAGCCAATTCTATGTACTTAGAGTTTGTCTTTAGTGAACTGATGGGAATCTTCTTACCTATCCTGGAGCCACAGTAAATTAGAAAATGCTGGAAGGGACTAAAATACAGATTATTATTGAACTATGCTAGATCCTGAACACTAAAGATTAATCAAATACAATGGCAGGTTTTGTTTTGTAAAAGTAACTGAAATCTATTGCATTTTTAGAAGTTTAGAAGCCGCCCTGAGCCTGCTTTGCAGGGAGGGCAGGGTACAAGTGTGATAATAAAGTTTCGTATCCTCACTTCCACTTCCTTAGAACATTTTCATCAGCTGTCTAAAAGGGTGAAACTTTAGCTTTAATTGCCCCATTCTCACTGATAAAACTGTGTTATTCTGTGTTATTTCATCCTTCCATAATAGGATGTATTTAGAATTTTTCTTTGGATTTCAAAGTGACATCCTGAAGATCATATTTAATAAAGTCTTGCAATCGATGGAGTTAGATAATTTTACTCAACATGGTTTGCATGCTGATGGATTAGTTCATACTCAGTTGCTTCTCAGTGACTGTCATGTAAAGTTTAGGATGATACTGCATGAAATTGTCTGAGTTATTTATGGTACTTCATAAGGACTAATAAGTGCTCTCATTGGGACTTCTGTGCATAACAATGTAATCATAAGGTCATTCACTTCAGTGGCTTTAGAAGAGTATAACTTTTCTAAGGATTGCATTATGAAACTCCCTTTTTTTTCCTTTTGTGAACAGCAATATGAGCTGTGACACCCCTTTTTCACTCACACAGAGTGCCTACCAGCCTCAAAAACCTCTCTCGCACACAGATTCTGGGTTACACATTGGCCAGGCCATCACACTTGCCACCCTTTTTGTCACTTTTTAAAAAAACAGAGAGAGCCACGACCATTTCACACCTCAGGTCCCCTCCCTCCCTCACAGTGACATCCACAGACAGGGTAGCTCAATCCCTTTTAATAACCAGCCCTCAACTCAAATACTTCACTAAGTTACTGGAGTTGGGGGGATACATACACTGTTCCATTCACACACTGCCATTATTTATTTATATTATATACATATACATATAGACCAAGATATTAACATGTGTGTGTGTGGATATTTCTTTCCCTGAGACACACAATGCACAGATTTAAACAAACAAGGAGTTAACTTTTATTTATGCTTTGAACATACTGAAGAAAGTAAGGGAGGTTTCAGTGTTTTCTTCCAATTGAACTTTGGAACTGTTTCCCTGTTCCCACAATTGGGCTCCTTTGTTACAAACTGACTGTTTTTTGCCAGCTCTAAGCAGCTCTTCTCCACAGTTCGACTCAGCTAGACATACTTTGTTTCCTGTCAGTTCCCTAACTGCTAACTGCTCTCATAAAAGCTGTTTTCTAACTGTCTCTCCCTAACATTCTGTCAGCTCCTTGAATGAAACACAAACCAAGTTATGGGTTAAACTGAGAGTTTTATTTATACATAAGCTGATCTGCACCAACACATTAAAGCACAGGTTGCCTTGGGCTTGCAATGCAAGCCTCATGACAGGGCAAACCCACCCTGGCTCAGAGGCAGGTCCAGGATTCTTCTGGACCTTACTCATCACAGCCCACATGCCAGTGTGTAGAGGAGAAGGAAGGGTGCATTCCAGCCCATAGCTGTGAAGCCTTAAGGCCTGTCATAGTCTCCTCCCACCCTAGAGAGGCCCCCAACTGAGTCACCATGACTGCCAAGCCCATAGGCAACCAGTATGAGGACCCCCCCATCACTTATATCTCAGGATGCTTGCCAATTCAACATCTCCTCAAGTCATGCTTTTCCCACCTTTCCATTTAGGGCCTAACCAGCTTTACCAGGCCTACTTAATCACACCCCCTCTGACCATGTGAAGCAGGCAAAAAAAGCCCCCCCAGCTAATCTGAGTGAGGCCCAAAAAATTCCTGCTCGGCCCTGGAAATGGCAACCAGCTAATCCCACATGGTCTGAAAAAGAGGGTGGGCAGGTTGAGAGCTCATGTTGGGCTGATCTGAGTGTGGAGGGCAGCTGCTGCCAGACCTGGCAGCCAGCTCACCCTTGACCCTGTGGTGAGCCAGGATTGGATTGCCCCACCCACATGCTTCATTCAGGAAGAAGGGAGGGCAGACAAACACCAGCACCTGCTCCAGGGGCAGGAACTGGTCCTTTGCTATTCTTAAGAAGAGGTGGAACCTAACCTGTCTGACACACAGGGACCCAATATGAAGAAGACACAAAGGAGTGTGTTGTTAAGTCCTTTCCCCCCATGACTTAAAATAGCCTTGCAGAACTATTATTTTTCCTGTTGGAAGAAGCATTTAGGCATCATATAATGCTTGTATGTTTTCCCCGATGAAGCAAACAGAAGCCGTGGAATGCTTCTTCAACTATCTCCCTCCAACACCATGGTTCCAAACCAGCCTCACACAACTTCTATTTACAAAGGAATAAACATTTGGTTTCTCTGACCAAGGATCTCCCAAGTTTTTATCTAGTTAGGCCCTCTCTGCCCCTGTATTATCCAAAGTATTATCAAGAGGTGCTTCCAATAGATCAGCTTGCATTTAGCTGCTGATTGTTTCTGTCCATTATTTCTGATAACCCAGACAGTATCAAAACACTCAGAAGTATATTGGCTAGGAAATCTCTGTGTCCCTGGTCTATTTTTCTCCTTCCTAGATTACATTTGTATCATAGGGCCAATTTTACGGCTTATTTTTGCTGTGTACAACCAACAATACAATCAAGCCTGTTCGGAGCTCAAGTCTTTGTTTTGGCTGTAGACATGCAAAGTACTGTACCCTAAATTTTGCCTCTCTCCTGAGCAGATAAATAAAATCCTAGATTTCAAACCTAGACTCTATTAATGTTTTTTTGCTATGGATTCTTCTATAATTGGGTTGCATATGCGTGCCAGTAATATCTAGTAAGCAGGAACCAATGCTTTGCTTTTGTTTTTCTAACTGTAATTTTATTTAGCGTGCATGTCAATAAACCTTATATGTTGAATTACAGTCTCAGGCATTTTTGTAGCTATTTCATTTGAGTCTGAATATGTATTGTATGGGAATGGATCATCCTTGTTAAATACGCAGTGTACCTTTTTGCCTCTGGTATAGTCACTACATTTGTTTTATTTTTGCAGTTATACAGTGTGATGTGTATTAGCTCTAATGTTTTTTTCTTTTTCTGGTTTTTTTGTGATTATGCTGTGTGATATATATTACTTTTATTATGGATTGGAAAAATTTTGTATTTGTTAAAAAATAGATCTAATATATTGGTTAGGTAAATGCTGGTGTCTGATTTCAGGGCACTCTGCTATGCTTATCTCACTTAATATTAGTACGTGTTTCTTAACAGGTTACCAAGAAAGAGTGAGGAGCTGAGTGGTTAAAAATTGGAAGCTGGTAGAAGTGTAACTTTATAACTCACTAAGATATCTGAAGCAAAGTACCCATTCCTGACAATATTGCTCCCTCAACAGGTAGTGACAGCTACCAATTTATGGTGTGTTTTAAGGTGAACTTAGTACCAGAAATAAATCTGTAGTAACTAAACATCTATCTAATCCAGTTTACCAAATGACTTTATAGTGTCAAGATGAGGAGAGGGGTAAGGACTGTGCAAAGAATTCAGGCAAAGGAATAAATATTCTTGATACGGTTTGATTTCTGTATTGCTCTACTTCTAGAAACTGGCTGGTTTTTTCCCCTCCTTTAGGATACTAATGGTTGTGTTTAAAACTCTTCTTCCTTCTGCACCCCCTTTTTACCTATAGTTGTTACTTCAATAGTTAGCTGCCACCATCAAAAGATTATTCCCCTTTTATGCTTTTTCCTCTGGCTCTGTTGAACACCACAAATGGGGGGGGGGGGGGTGGAGACAGAAAGAGCCTCCCCTCTCCCCACTCTGTATCTGTGCTGTCCTTCAGCACTGACTCCCAGCAAGGCAAAAGCAGTCCGTGATGAATGTGAGCAGAATTAATAGTCAGCTGACATTTGACGATCTTGAGTAAAAGCTATCTGTAATAACTAAACAAATCCTATGAATGGGTTCAGGACAGAGCATCCTGGCACAGTATGACAGGGCTTGCCTTTGATATCAACATCTGAACACAGAACACAAAGCCAGACTAACAGTTATAAAGTATCTCCTGCAGGTTGAGGAGTTTTCTTTTAAACCAGAATTTAGGGCCACGTTTCAGATTTTCCCTCCAAGCCTGCTCTTGACCAATAACTTCAAAAGTTTCCATAATGGAGGTTTCTGTTATGAAGATTAAGGAAAATTAAAACTGGCATCATGGTTTCTTTTACAGTTTTGGCCAAATGGCAAGAATCGTTCATCACATAACTGTCTCTCCCTTTTTGTGGAAGTAACATTAGGAGTTATTGCTCATCACCACAGATGGGAGTGTGCTATTATAAGAGCATATGTTATCCTTCGTAACAATTAATATGACATTTAGTACAGTAGTATATGAACACTGACTAAAGCTGTATCTTTAAACTAAGACATTGGAGTGAATTCTGCAACTACTATTTGGTTTTGGTGTGGCAACTAGAAAATACCTGAAACCTGCCCTCCTTCAGAAATAAATGCATGACTGTTGCCCATGGCCTTGAACTGAGTGTCTTTCCTTGGAGATTGGCATCTCTGTTCCCTACTGCCCTGGCAGACGCATCTCTTCAGGGGTTCTAAGGCTGGGAGTTTCTCCAGTGACTGCTTGCCTGCAGTCCTTAATGTCTTCAGTTTCCCCCTTGCCTCTTCCAAGCTCCTTGGCTCCCTACACTAGTGGAAAGGCTTGGCTGCCTCTTTGGACTAAGTATCAGCCACCTGTACAGGTTCTGGTGACAGTTTCCAGTTGCCTTTCCATCTATGCCTTGCTAACTCAGCCAGCCCTCTTGCTGTACAGATTGGGCACTGTCATGCTTCACTGTGGTTCCAGTTAGCCTTCTTCCACCTTGCCTCCCCTTCCTTGGCTCCCAGCTGCCTTTTGACTATGCCACCCTCTGGAGTGATCCTTTCCCTGCTGCAGGGTCCATTGCACTCCTTCTGGCCCTGTCCTGTTTTCATCCAGCTGAGCTATCAAGAGCACACCAATGCCAATCGAGCCCTGCAAAACCATCCTAGTGGTGACAAAATGGTTTCAGGCTAAGCTCCCCAGAAGTATAATAATACATACACAACTATGTAGCCAGCAGCAAAAGCCTGCTTAGAGGAGGCATGATTGGAATATAATCTGGAGACTTGTGCCTCCCTATTGGCTGCCAGTCTTTTAGCAGTCTTTTACTTACCTGGCAGGGGAGACACCATAATCCTTTGAATTCCAGTGGGCTGGGGCAAACTGCTTTCCATCATTAATGCCAGGAATTCTACTTCATGTAATATATAGAAGCTCATCTTTTTAAATCAGTACTTTTTTAAAATTCAGAATGCAATTTAAATATATGTTTAATGTTCAGTATTGCAGGAGCAGAAGCATTATCATCTTCTTAAAACAAGAGCACTTTCTGGCATGTCCCACCACTGTAACATTTGCTGAATACCTTCGATTTAATATCTGAACTTCCAGAACAGTTATATCAGAGAAAATGAACAGATGCCAATCAAACCAATTTTACCCTCACCACCAATTCTGACTCATACCAGTATCTTTCCAAATTAGATAACTAAAGAATAAAAAGTGCAATTCTTCAATCAACAGTGAACAGATTTACACGCACAGATGCCTCGTAGACTGATAGAAGGGTCTCTGAGGTTCTATGAAAAATGAATACATAAACATATTTCAGCTAAGAAATATAATTAGAATTTAACAGTAGCAATAATTTAATTAAGTCAAGAAAATGATATCAATTAGAAAAGCCAGTTTGAAGAATAAACTTGGAAGAACTTTTGCAATGAGTTCACAGCAAATATTCTGTATCCATTTTTCCCCTGTTCATACTTTCTGAGTATGAAATCAGAGATATTCTGTAACCTAAGTTTGAGAAATAATTTAATTTTTGTTAGTTGGCCTATATACAAATGCTAAAATTGGTATATATTTATGATATATATATATGTAAACAATCACTCATTTGGTTTACAAATAGGAAGTATCGAGATCTTTGTAAATAATATACTCAAAATTTAAATAGTCTTTCTTGCAATACCCATTTTCTTTCAAATCAACCCCCCACACACACACACTGATAATGCATTTACAATTTGAGTGTATTTGTATCTGTGCTGTATTGTTATCACAGAGGTTCCAGTCAGAGTCTATACCCTTTTTAAAGGGCTATCCTTCCTGACCAGTTACTCCTCTGTTTCCCAAAGAATTTTCAGATTCTTACCCAAAGTAGCAACATAGATAAAATGGCAATTAACTCTACTGCAAACAAAAAGCTCATTCACATCACCAATATGCTGCAAATGCTTGAAATCTGTCCACTTTGTATATTTGAACTCAGGATTACCAGCTTTTAGGTGAGATTGTGGTGATCTCTAGACTACAAGCAATTAGCTCACCTGGAAAAAATGGCTGCTTTAGATGATGGACTGTATGGCATTATATCCCATTTCAGTCCCTCCCCTTCACAAACCCCACCCTTTCTATTTCAACCCCAAATCCCCAAGAATTTCCCAAGCAGTACTTGGTAACCCTCCATCAAATACTGACTGGAGGACAGCAGGTTTTCAATGACATCTAACTAAGTAAATCTGAAAACAGCACAAAACACAAATGTGGCAGACTAAGTCTCTTTTCAAATTTCAAGAACCCTTAAACTAGGAAAAGGGGATTTCTAATGAAAGGACCAGGCAGTAGGTGATATGAAAGGTGCTGGAATATGCACGGTCTATCGTGCATAGATAAAGAAGATGACAGGAATATCCTGCAGGGGGCAACAGAGGGGACAACTAGTTATCATAGTGAGATTAGGAATTTCCTGCTATTTTCAAATAGTCTCTTTCCTATCTCCTGATTAGCTCAATTAGGTCTTCTTCCTGCTCCAGCCGAGAACTCTTAGTCTACCGACTCTCTCTTAGCTAGACAGTTAGACTTCTCCTTCACTCTCCTCTGTCTTACAAAGTTTGTTCTGTTCTTTGAAAAACAGCTTTATTCTTTAAACAGCTTGTGTTCTGCTTTACTGCATATCTGCACTTAACATATCCATCAGCAGAGATGTGAATACAGTGTGAATACAGATTATCTGTTATGAAACTATGGCTCCTAAAACAGATACCATGTGAATATTAAATTATTTTACCCCTTTGCATGTTGGCAGATTGTCCAAATAATTTCTGATAGTCCAGTCTATCAAAAGGGAAACCAGGAGAGGCCAGAGATACTGGGGAGCCAAGAGCAGCTGGGGCATCAGGACTTGAGGAAGCTGGAGGATGGCAGGAAGCTGGACCACAGGAGCCACAGTCAACAGAGGTAGACTAGAGAAAGCCTGGGGGCCCAGGCTTGAAAGGTGGGCCCAGGGGATTGGCATGGGGGAATGCCACCCCAGCAGCCAAGGGACTTTTTGGAGAACTGGGCCTCACAAAAAAAGAAGGCACGGTGGTGAGGTGTAAGAAAAAAGGCAACTAGAGAAAAGAAGAGTCTACACAGAGGGCCAAGGAGGAACTTTTGGGAAACCACCCTACCCAAAACTGGTGGGGATCTGATCTGAGGTCAGATTACTGACCTTCTGGGAACATACACATATTCTGAGAGTAGTCATCATTTCCTACAGGAGCAATATGAATCAACTGTATTGGGAATGTTATTAAAAGACTTACTCCTAGAAAAGTGTCTTTAAGACTTAAGTATTTTAAATATTTAAACTGATATCTAAGTCAGCTTTATATAAGGAATAAGGATTTGATATAAAAACCTGAAAGAATGATAGTCTTCATTCAGATGGAGTAAAACTTCCATTGTTTGTTTCAGATTTACATATCAGATCCTTATTTCATGCATGAAGAGTACACGTGGCCATCAATATAACCAGAAGTTTCAATTATAGCACTGAACATCTATAAACATGAAAAGTTACCATTTCCAAGAGAGAAAATGCTACCTTTTCCAATGAAGACAGTTGCTTTTTTCAAGGCCTATAAGCAGCTATTTTCCCAGTTGTGTTCGAATTCCAATGGATTCAGCCATTGTGGCCAGATGTATTCAGTTTAAGAGTTCATGAAAACTGACACAGTATCTTATGTGACATTTTACTAACATAATCCTATCCTAAACACTTCTATAGGTATGAAAAAGTCTTAGAATTAGGCCATGGGAAACATAGATAATTGGAACATACAGAATGATTCACTACTTCTTAATCAGAAAATACTTATTCAGTTAAAGAAATGTGTTTCCCAGGCTTTCCTATTTCATAGACTGAACACTGACGATTGCCTCTGGCACAAAATCAACTGCTGTTTTTGTTGGTTTTTAATCCCCATGTAAATCATTTAGTTTATTTGTTAGAGTCACTAATACCCCCCTCTCACTGTCAGATCAATATTTGGCAGTATTTAGTGGTGTAAATACATAAGCTGTTAATGCAAAAAATGGCATGTTTGCTCCCTGCTGAGCCCCCGAAGGCCAATAAATATGCCTTATGATCAGTCTCTTGTGATGAGAGATGTGTGAGGTGGAGCTGATGATCCTGCAGGACAGGTGCTTTTCTCATTTTAGTTTCAAGCACAGATGCATCCCCCTCCCCTATTGGCATTTAATTATCTATTGGCAGCAGTGAGCAGCTTTCCGTTTGCTTTGTAATTAGATGATAGGAGTTGACTTGCTAGGGGAGGAAGTATCTCTTCAGATCATCCTTTTATAAAGCAGCTGCTGGAATGCTGGAAAATTTGTAACTCAGCACAAGGGACTGCCATTTTCTCAGAGAAGCTACTGCTTCTCTAGCTTTTCTTAAAGTTGTTGCCAATTCATTTTCCTCGGTGTTCCATTAGCATCCAAATTTAAGTTTCACTGTGCTATTCTCTACAGGATCTGGATGTTATGTGCAGCCAACAATTATAACTGAGTCCAGCTATGTAATGAAGGAAAATGTGATGGCTGCTTTCAGTTAAGATGACAAGAGTTTGTGTGCAAGACACAGCTCTAAGAGGTATTGTGAGTGGACACTTTAAAGAAGCCTGGAAAAATTTCTTGTTCTAATGTAAACCATCAGACACAACTTTTGTCAGGAGAACATGAACAAAGTGATTCACACCAGTACAACAACTGGCCAGTAAGAAGTAGGATAGGGTCAAACCTAGGGCTTTTCTACATGGGCTTTTTCATTGGTTCTGGCCCCATATTGCTTTATACCAGCAATATAAGACTTTGAAGATTTTCCCCTATGAATACTGACTGGCTGCCCTATTAATTTTTTTCATTACAAATTGGAAAGCTATGTTGCTGATGTTTACCTTGGAAATAGTTGATGAGTCCTTAAAGAGTTCTGTATCAGCCTCTACTGAGGAAGACTATTTGAAATGAAGTTCTGAAATCTGTAGTTTCCATCGTCCATTGTAGACTTACCCGTTGGATCAGTAGTATTGCCCATTTAGGTCCTGGTCACACGGCCCTTTAAAGCGGGAGGAACTGCTGTTTCCTCCCGCATTTAAAGGGACTGACCAGACTGCCCGTGGCTATTACGGCGCTGAAGTGGGCTCAATCGTGGGTTTCTCCCGCATTTTCCGACCCCGGGAAAATTACGTATTTTTCCAGTGGCCATGCGAGGAACACGCGATTGAGCCAATCTGGACAGCCCTCTCTCGCAATGATTGAGAGAGAGGGCTGACTGATTGTCCCTCCTGGGTTTTTTTTTCCTTTTTTGCACTTGGGCGCTTGGGCACTCAAGTGCCCAAGTGCAAAAGGGGGGGACCTGCCCCATGCTCTGCTCCAGGCCCTGAGCCCTGCTGGCCGCCTCTGTCTGACCCCCCCCAAGGTTCTCCCCAAACTTACCAGGTGGCGGCCAGCAGGGCTCAGGGCTGGAGCAGAGCATGGGGCAAGCCAGCCAGCAAGGATGGGTCCAGATTCGCTGTCCTGGCTGCGGTGGTGGCAAGGAGGGGGTGTAGAGTGCAGCAGCAGCAGCATTGGGATGTGTGAACATCCCAACCCATAAGAAAAAATCCCAGATAAAATCCCAGTGGGGAAAACTGCAGGAGCAACGGCGCTCAAATCCCAGTGGGATTTTATCCAGGATTAGGGTGCCATGTGACCATGGCCTTACCTGTTGGACTGTTGACAACTTACCTGTTAAAATAGTGAACTTACCTGTGGGATTTCTGTGAACACTGCATATGCAGCATTATTACTAGATCCACTGTAGACATACCTATTGTAATATTGCAGACTTACTTGTTGGATTGTTGAAAATTTACCTGTTGGATTATTGACCTACATGTGGGACTTTTGTTAACACTGCATATGTAGAATTATTACTAGGTTTATTGTAGATGTACTTGTTGTATTGTTGATATATTGTAGCTTTACCTGTTGGATTGTTAAAAACTTACCTGTTGGATTGTTGATAATATTGTGGATTTACCTATTGGATTTTTGTAACACTACATTTGTAGTATTTTCAGCTAGTACTACCAGTTGTTGTTACTCATTAGTAAATTGTTTTATTATTCTGTTCTATTCTTAGTGTCCTTCTGCACAATTTGTCTCGGGCTTATCAAAGTGATTCTCACCAGTACCATGACTGGCCAGTAAGAAGTAGGATAGGGTCAAACCTAAGACTTTTTTACATGGGCTTTTTTGTTGGTTCTGCTCCCATATTGCTTTAGTTTATCCCCTGATTTCTGCACACATTTTTGGTGTCTTTAGGTTTTACTCTCCCCGCCCGCGTTTTTTTCCATTTCTTTCAAGTCCACTTTTACCCCAATCTTTTTCTGGAAGTTAATTTTGAGTCAGCTTTTCCCCTGTGCATAATGTTTATCATGGTTTTCTTGATCTTGCCCACTCCTACTCATTTCCAGTCTATTTTTTGATGAATGGACTGTCATAATCATGAAACCACTCCCTCCCCCCCCCCCGCCCTGAAGATGAGTGGTTTCATTTTTATTTTTAAAGGCACTAAAATATTGATATATCTATATACTGTTGTAACAACAACTCAAATGGGTTCTCTAAATTTCCAGTTGCTTTTTTAAAAAAATGTATGTCTTTTGTTCATTCCCTTATGGAGATATGAGGAAAAAGGTATACGTCTGCAAGGGAAGGAGCTAAAGTTTTACTTTTTTTAAAATGAAAGCTGGGAATTCAGAGAATCTGCTTGACCTATAATTACAGCAGTACATTTATATATTGATATTTTATTTCCTTTTAAAAAATGCATCCATGATATAGATCTATTGATATAAGCTTGTGCAAACAACTACAGCAGCCTCCTGATTATTTAAAACACATGCAAAAGAAATAAACTGACTCCACATCTGTAAAAATGCAGAGGGAGGGCAGACATGAGGAAGAACCATGCCCAAATCTATTCCAATGCTTGTGGATTGACTCCGAAGAAAATAATAAGTTGAGTATGCGGAAAAGTATCTGTCTGATGTACTTTTATCCTGCCTTTCCTCCAAGGAGCTCTAGGCAGCAGACATGATTCTCCTTTTCTGTTTTATCCTTGCTACATCCTTGCCAGATAGGTAAGCCTGGAAGTATGTGAATGGCCTAAGGTCACCCATGAAACTTTATGAGAGTTTTGACCCTAGGTCCCAGTGCAATACGGTAGCCACTTAACCAAACTGATTCAAATAAATTAGCCTCTTCATAACTTTATTCTACAAAAAAAATAAAGATATACTATGATGGGACTCAGATGTCTTTATACAGTGGGGATGTAAGGGTATCAGACTGCCAAAATTACTTGTATATTGGAATAATGATTGTTAAAAGAGAGAGGATCTGACTCTTAGTTACCAGAAAGCTTTGAGGAGACTAGGAAATTTTGATAACTGGAAACCCCAGAAAGTTTTTTTTTCTTTTGCCTTAGAGAAACACACTGAAAACTTTACACAGGAAAAAAAAATAAACATTTCCATACATGAGCTGATCTGGCTGCTGGCAAGGATTTATCTCACTTCTCAGCCTTTGTCAGAACAAACATGGGGAATGGCAAGCCTCACTCTACAGCAGCAGTAAGGTTTCAAAATGCCAAATATTCTATTGCATTGTCTAGTGTGGCCTCCCCAGGTGACTTATCTTTAACTAAGTAAGGACAGAGCACCTGAAGCAAGTTCATTCCTTTCTATGTCTCCTTTCCCCTTCCTTCAATTATTTCCTTCTCAGACACAACCTTTTTTTTTCTTTTCATTTATGGGGCTCTGACATAACCTTCCTTCCTCTTTTTCACTGCCTGTTTTCTCATCCTTGCTATTGTGCTAACTTAAATCTGTTTAGTTTGCTGATCTGGCTTTCGCTAAATGGCTTCAGGATGATATAGCAAACAGACAAAAATATGATATGATGATTCTAGCAGTGGGTTTCATATCAATAGATGCTTCAGTACAATAAAACCTTTTTTAATGGACTTCAGAAGAAGTCTGGGCTGTACATTGTGCTTGGTTGTCTTGGTCCTGCCAGACTGACAAAGCTTGTCTCAAGCTCAGAACTGGATTTATGTGTTCTCTCACTGCTGTTTGGGGACTGTATAATCTAGGCAGTTCTGAGCATGCCAGCATACTGGATGTCTGATTAATGACTGATTAATACCACTGGCCATGAAGGTACAGATGTCACTTATGCACTCTCACTGAGCTCGACTAAAGAATGCATGACCTGTCCAAATGGTAATTCCAGGCCATTTGTAATCCAAGCAAGCTAGTATATTGTGAGCATTTGTCTACATTGGCTAGTCAGACAGCTGCCACATTGGATACCACCATTGTACATACATACAACTTCCTAAAATTGCTGTTTATTTTGTATGTCAATTGCATTTTTCCAAAGTTTAGAACATCCTTGATAACATCTGCTGTCATTTACACAACATAATGCTTACATTCCTACTATCCTTATTTTCCCAGAACAGTTCTTGTCTTTGGGCTTCTGCTATGGTTAAAACAGCTCTCTCATCTCTGCCCATTAGAAAGAATGTCCTAGATTTTCCTCATTTTGCAGAAAAACTTGTTCATGGTGTTTATGTTTGTACAATGTATGCAACCTCACTATACCAGTGTCTACATGATGCACAAAAAGTGGGTGATACGGGTACCCAAAACTATTGCTGGTTCCTATAAAAGCATACTCTTTTTCTGGTTCTTAACCTTGTTTCCCTGCTGCCCTCACAAAGGTTTTGCTTGGCCTGTGGCTGCTGTTTGAGCCTCTGATGGAAACCTGAATTCAGAGTCTGTCTCCATGCTCCTCTGTCTTCTGCATGTGTGCATCTTTCAATGAGTAATCCTTTTGACATGAATGCATTAATTGGCCTAACCATCTCTCAGTGATTCCAGCCATAATTCCCTATTAGCGTAATATATATATAAAGATCAGGGGTCATTTCGTAGAAAAAGAGGTGCAGGAGTTCATTAGCACAACTCATTTGCATATGCCACACCCCCTAACATACTGGAAGTGTGTCAGAAGGCAACACCCACCCCTCAGGCTCCACTCCACAGGTGAGTGAAACTGACCTGCTCTTCCTCCATGCCCTTCCCCATCCAATACTTTGTGCAATAAAAATAAGCGTAAAGAATACACCCTCATTCTCTTCCTGCTCCCTTGAAACCACCAGGTTTCAGGTAGACTTGAGATACCCAGGACATGTGCACCACCCATCCCTTTCCCTTCCCTTCCCCACAACAAGACACCCTGTGAGGTAGGTGGGGCTGAGAGAGGTCTTTTGAGAACTGCTCATGAGAGAACAGCTCTGAGAGAACTTGTGAATGGCCCAAGGTCACACCAGCAGCTGCATGTGGAGGAGTGGGGAATCAAACCCGGTTCTCCCAGATTACAGTCCAACTCCTAACCACTACACCAGACTGATGGGGTGGAAGCTGCTGAAGGGTTGATGAAATTTCTCCAGTATTTATGTGCCATGTGACCAGATAAAAAATGGTATACTTAGAAAATTTATATGCCACCTTGAGCAAGTCTCTGGAAAAGCAGCACACAGTCATAAAAGGAACAATGATAAAATTATCAATATTAAAACAAAACATTAAAAACAATAAAGACCCTAGCAGGGCTTTCCCCGGGGCGCTACACCTCTGCACTACTTGGGGAAGCTGAGGAGGGGGCGGGGCTTGGTCATGTGCCCACCCCCTGGGCGTCTCACTCCCGGAGCTGCACTCCTGTGCGCTCCTGCTCCAACAGACCCCTGTATAAGATAGAGATCTATATAGATCAATATATAGATAGATAGATATATGAACTATATGTTTGACTTGCCTTACGGGCTGTGATTTGCAGTGAAATCCTAAGCAGAGTTACGCCCATTGACTTCAATAGATATAGAAAAACAGAATCCTGCTTAGGATTTCATTGAGGGTAACCTATTTTTTGAAGGACTTTGCACACGAGACACGGAGCTGAAGGAAGCAAAAAGCAACCGGTCTGCCCCAAACGCAGCAGCCTGCGTTTATTATAGCACACTGACAGCCTTACACAACACATTTCAGTCCACGCCAGCATTCAGTACAAAATCACATTAACACAGGGGAGATAGGGCTTCCTCCTGACAAACAGCCTTATCAGTAGCTAAGCCCCAAGAGAACAATTTGCACTGTGTAGTGTGTGTGTGTGGGGGGGGAGAACAGGATGTTAGCATACCTGGCCAGTGTGCCAGCCATCTTTCCAACATCCCACTCTTCTTAGTTTTTTTTTTAAAGCAAGGTCTTTGTATCAGACCCCTCATCCAATTTGTCGTCAGAGGAATCTGCCCAGAACCGGGTGTGGGGTCCTCGAGAGGCCATCATGGGGTAAGCTGATAGCTAGCTGACCAACAAAGCTGACACAGGCTAAGAAGGCATTGTAAAATACAGCAAACCATAATTCTCAACACAGCAAACAACACACAATACTGAATAATCTGGCCTAACCACCCAGTGGGGATCCAGCTCCAGAGAGCTGCCCACCAGGCAGGCTGGATATCTTGTTTGATCTTGTTTGCAGATTCTGGATCTGATGATGGACTGCCTTGGAGTTGTCAGTGAGACTGAAGCAACACATACTGTCCAGTTCCTCACAACCATGATGGTGGAGTAAGAGTAAATAGTCAATTGCTGTGTGGTTCTGCAACATGGCCTGGTGCAGCACTGCTTGCTCCTCATTCAGCAGTGCCAGTGCCCGAGAGGTAGCATTGATGGTCCTGGCAAGGTTGCAGGCTACAGCAGTAATGGCATGGTGGTTAATAACAATCAAAGGAGGCACCCCTACAAGAAGGGGGGGCGGCCTCCCATCGCCAGTGGCTGCTAGGAGGCACATGGTAGGTGCCATTAAGCTGCTCACGGGAAGGCAAGGCTACAACCAGGCAGCTAATGTAACAGGAGGTTTTGGGGAGATTTGCGGGGATGTAATTGAAGGTTCTCCACCCGCAAGTTAGAAACCACCCTTTGGGGAGCAGGGTGTGATTGTACTTGTGTGGACCAGCACCCTTCCTGAATCCCAACTTGGCTGCACAGTTAAGGTCCCAGACAGAATTTTTTCCCAAATCCACGTACTCTGGCTTGCCTCGATAGGCATCACCAAGCGAGACGTGAAGACACACGGTTCCATTTGGGGAAATCACATGAGGGGTAGCGAGTTCAAGTCCACCGGCTGGGACCCAAGAAGACTGTGGTCCCCACCAGTGGAAACTGGACCCATAGGCACAGGTCAAGGTATCTGGCAGAAAACACCCGATATAAGTGGCATGGGGCAAGGGTGAAAGGTTCTTTAAAACCTCCAGAGGGGTACAAACAGGACTGGCACAGCTGGTTAACAAGCCTTGGGCTGACCGGCCATTCTTTAAGCAAAAAGAGCTCAAGTTTTCACTTTTTGCCAAGCCCTCCCATAGATTTTCATGTGGCTTAGAGAAGGGGTTCAGAGGTAGGGGGCTCGCATCTCCCCCCGGGGGGAGGAAGAGCAAGCAAAGGCAACACAGAATGGTGAGAGTAGAATTTGCAGTTATAACCACACAAATTGCAGCAAAAAGATTCTCTTGGGTCTGTTCCTTTCCCTGCTCCATCAGGAGGCACTGCGCTCAGTTGGTGGTCTGCTTGATGGCTCCCCAGGTTATCAGAGGTGCCCTCTGCCAGGGCCGCCAGAATGGGCACTGAGCTTCTGACAGTCTGACTGTGGTCATCTCGGGCACTGGGTTGAAGTTGGTAACATTGTGCCACGCCATGACTGGGTCAGACACACTTTGCAGGAACCCACAGTGGACCTGTTGGAGACAAAACAGAAGCATACCCTCTCCCCCAGGTTATCAAAGGGACCGGACCCAGCCAGGTTTAATCCGGCAGAGCCCAATACATCACTAGAGAACAGGGCAAAGGTGGACCAGACCGAAAATGTTGGTCAAAAGCAGTTTGTGAGGCATGATCAACTCCAGAGGTAACATTAAGCTGATTAACAGTGAATATAACTCGGGCCACAGCCCATTGGATGTTAGCCAGGTTAGGAGGGGGAAGTTCCTCTGTTTTTATTTGTTTAGCAAGAAAGGTTTTAAAGGTGTGGTTGGCGTGCTCCACAATCGCTTGACCAGTGGAGTTATATGGTATACCATGTGTGAGAACAATGTCCCATTGCTTGCAAAAGGCAGCAAAGGAGAAGAAACATAGGCGAGCCCATTGTCCATTTTTATGTGATGGGGCCAACCCAGGACTGTAATAGCACTGTAAAGATGAGTGATGACATGATTTGCCATTTCATCCCTCTGAGGGGTTGCATGGATGGCTCCAGAATAGGTGTCAATAGAAACATGGAGGTGTTTCCAGGGAGAGAATTCAGGGACCTGAGTGACATCCATTTGCCACAGGTCAGAAAAAAGTGAGTGCACTGCAGCATCAGCATGGGTGTTGCCCTCCCTGAGAGACCCAGGAAGGGAACTGTGACTTCTAATGTGGGCAACATAAAATAGCTGAGTGCGTTTTGTTAATAAATTCTGCAAAGTGAGAAACAAGCTAAGCAGATTAGAGTCTATGTGCAGAGCCAGGTAAGCTCCTGGAAGATAAGTAAGCAGCTTCACTACATATAGTGAGTCAGAAATGAGATTAGAAGAAGATATGACAGAAACAAGGCGACAGGGAGTAGATTGCATCAGAGTAAAGCGATGATCGGAGGGGAAATGATAAGCAGTTTCCCCCACAAAATCAGCTAGAGCAAGTTGCAGAGAAGGAGACAGTAACAAAGCAGTTTGAAAATCGTGCTTAGAAAAAGGGGAAACGATTTTCACTAAATCTTGTCCAGCACGCTCTAGAGTGCACTGACTGCCCTGAATCACCCGGTGGCACTCGGTGGTCACATTTTCTTTAGCCAGTTTCTTCATCAATTCAGCCTGCAGCTCTGAGTTGTCAATTTGGCGCTTTAACGCTTGTTGCAGATGATTGATAAAATCTAGGTAGGGCTCGGTTGCCTTTTGGCGAATGGAGGAAAAGGATTGCAAGGGAATGCCAGTAGGTGGGACTTTTTGCAATGCGCGAAAAGTGCACTCGGAGGCGACCTGAAGGGTGGCCTCAGGCAGAACAATTCGTTGATCTACTGGGGCAAAAAGACTGTCCATAGAGTTGCTCTGCCGTGAATTGCCCCCTGGAGTTAAGACCCCGGGTGTGACATTGCCATTGATATTCACTCTCCCAAACCACATACTAAGCAGGAGTTAAGAGCATTTGTATGGTGGTTTTCCAACCCTCGGGAACCAGGAGATGATTCCTCATGGTGGCCTCTAAGAGACCCAGGACCTAGGGACTGCTAAGGCCCATGTCTCTGATCCCCTTTCAGAGCTCCATCAATAAATTGTAAGGCATGGGTTTGTACTCCACAATGTTGTGGCCATTGGCATCCTGCTGACCAGTGTAATGAACAGGACAGAGACTTAAGATTTCAGTGAGGTCTTCTAGATCAGTGTTCCCACCTCCAGTTCTGCCTCAAGGACCTGGCGGACCATGTTCCCCAGGCGATTGGCTGGTCCCCTAGTTGGATTGGAAGTGGGGGCCATTGGAGCTGAAGGTTGTCCAGCCAGAGGACTGGGAACAGTGGGCAATGGGGCAGCCACCTGACAGACCGAATAAGGGGGAGGGTTGTCAGTTAATTTCATTTTTGCCCGAACAGGGCCATGCATTTCAACAGCATGTCGAGCCTGATGCCAGACACACAGCATATTCACTGGTGCCCTCAGGGGGGAATGGAGAGCCTTTCCAATTTTTTCCCATTGGCAGAGTTGTAGGGATCCCTCAACGGGGTACCAGGGACACTCTTTTTTGATGAGTTTCAAAAGAGTCTGTACTTGAGACAGAGTTGCAGACCCGCCGCACACCTGTATCAAGTACTTAAGTTCCTTCGCATGCTGTTGTTGGGGGAGTGTTAAAGTTCCATCCATATTCACCAGTTGTAGGGGTCGTGGAGTCCCAGCGACGAGAAGAGTGCACTCAAGGAGCCTATGCCAGGCGCTGGTGAGTCACAGTGTGACCCTCTCACATGTCCCTGTTCGGGCGCCACGTGAAGGACTTTGCACACAAGACACAGAGCTGAAGGAAACAAAAAGCAACCGGTCTGCCCCAAATGCGGCAGCCTGCATTTATTATAGCACACTGACAGCCTTACACAACACATTTCAGTCCACATCAGCATTCAGTACAAAATCACATTAACACAGGGGAGATAGGGCTTCCTCCTGGCAAACAGCCTTATCAGTAGCTAAGCCCCAAGAGAACAATTTGCATTGTGTAGTAGGGGGGAGAAGAACAGGATGTTAGCATACCTGGCCGGTGTGCCAGCCATCTTTCCAACAATTTTTATATGTTCTTTCATTCATTCTTGCTGTCTGTTTGTGACCTCATCCTAGTCTGGACAGTACCTATGATCTACCAGGCTTCAACTCCCAACCCAGCCAAGACACTGAGTACTACTTTTTGGGTCCATCATAAGGGATGTCAAAATAAGTATGCAGTTATCTAAGTTCAGTGAAGTCAAAAGGTGTACCTGTGCTTAAGATATCTCTGTACATTCTGTATTTTATCAAATGGCATTATTAACAGCAACTGACTTGTAAAAAAAAAAAGAGCCAAATTTGAGTTCCTTGAAAATGTGTGAAAGCCACCATGCTTTTTCATTGTCAGCAGAATAAAGTGTTATCTGCTCTTTGAAGAGAAGACTGAAAAAAGAAAAGGCAGTAATTTCTCACCTAAATGAAAGCTTACAAGGTCTTGGTGTACTGAAAGTTTATTCCTAGTATTACATTTGCTTTAGAGTTCTGTCTTACTCCTTGAAGATCCATATACTTTAGTCCCCATTGAGAATTCTTTTCACAATGCTACAAATAGATATTTCACTTTCACTAGTATGAAGCTGAGAAACCAGAACCTGTTAAAATGTTGTCATCCTGGCATATATGGGGTGGTGGTAGGGTCCCTATTATCTTCCTCTAACTAATGTACAGTAATTGGCTAAGCCAGTTCCTGGAGAATCAAAAAAAGTTGCATTTCTTTACTAGACTTTCAGGTTATCTATTGTTTTATTTTAGAGATGTCCCTTTCTCCAAATAGTGGGTTGGATTCAAATAATTGTTGGTTCTATGTAATTTTTCTGCCAGTTGTAGCATCTCATAGGCATTCTGTGGGTGCATGAAAATAGCAAAAATAGTAAACTGAGTTTCATTTGTTCTAGTGCTTTCTGTTACCTTCGTAGCTTTAATAAACAGGAGCATTTAATGGGCACTTTCCCAGCCCTATTTGCAGAAATTACTACCATTTTTACAGCCGATTGATTAGAAACTGCTAGCTCCTTTTTACCCATATTCTCTTAAACCTATAAAATGAATTATACTTAACTTTGATATTGGATCCCTCTTTTTCACTTGTTAATTTAAAAATACTCTCTTTAATTGATCCATAGTACAGTAAAGAGGGCATTTGGGGAGAATAGCCTTGTTGCCTATATTGCTACACCTACTAATCTTCCACTTATTTGGGGCACAATCAAGTCAGACGTGAGCCTTTCAAGTGTCATAGGAAAACACTGAAATGCAGGTTCATATAAATCAAATGCTTCCAGGCTGCCTTAAGGCTATAGGAGGCTTTTGATGCATTATTGAACCACACTTCCATCTTATTACCACACGAATTTGCTTCTTTTTTGTGAGAGAGCCAGATGAATTCCACCCACAAATGTCATTGCTAGGTAATCGCTTTAGTCTTTAGTTTCCTAAGACATGTTTTGCTGTACTGTCAGCCACAAACTTCCTCAGTCTTCTTTCCCTGTATCTTTACTTCATGTTCATTTCTTGCAGCATTCCTTGACAGCTTTTTTTTCTTATGTTGTTCCATAAATACCTCTCACCAAAATAGATGACTCTGAAATGTCTTGTGTTTTTTATAATTTTATTTATTTTATTAATATTTTTTTAATTTTTCATTTATACCACTCACTTGCAGCTCCATTGATTTCCAAGGAGGCTTACAAAAGCAGATAAAATATGTAATAGAAACAAACAAACAAAAACCCAGACCAGAATAAATCTAAAAAATCTAAACTGCAGCTGGCTTGGCATTTGGTTCCCTTCCTCGATCGCGACGACCTGGCCACAGTGATCCATGCTACGGTCACCTTGAGACTGGACTACTGTAATGCTTTCTACATGGGGCTGCCCTTGTTGCAAATCCGGAAGCTGCAGCTGGTGCAGAATGCTGTAGCCAGGCTATTGATGGATCTCCCTAAACAGGATCATATCCGGCCTGTCCTGGCGGCACTGCACTGGCTGCCTATAGCATACCAAATTCACTTCAAGGTGCTGGTGCTTACCTTTAAAGCCCTATATGGCCAGGGTCCAACATACCTGAGGGACCGCCTTGCCCCACATGTACCCCAGAGAGCACTTTGGTTGGGATCACAGCACCAACTCTCGGTCCTGGGTTTAAGAGAGGCCAGGCTTGCTGGTACTAGGGCCAAGGCCTTTTCGGTGGCAGTTCTGATCTGGTGGAACAAGCTTCCGGAGGAGATCAGGGCCCTGCAGGACCTTATGCAGTTCCGCAGGGCCTACAAGATGGAGCTCTTCCACCAGGCTTTCGAGTAGGAGCCACCACCATCTATTTTCCATCAACCATCTCTACTACCACCAGAGATGAGGGCCGACCCGAGTAAAGTTACACTAGATCACAAAAGAAATTGCAGGATGCCATCTGATTTTAAGCTATTACAGCACTTTATTGCGAGCACTTTACTGATAATTTTAATGTTTTAAATTGTTTTAATTGTATTTTCAATATGGTGTTATGCCATTCTGTAAGCCGCCCTGAGCCCACTTGCGGGGAGGGTGGGGTAAAAATGTGAAATAAATAAATAAATAAATAAATATAATCAACACAACCATCAACAATACGAAGTCACTGAACAATGAAAACAAACAACTAGCAAATTTGGAGGTCATGTAGAGGAGCAGCCAGGGGAGGTTCTTTGCAAGTTTGGTGTCTCTAGCTTGCACAGGATGAAAATGACCGAGGTTCAGGAGGGTATAGAATGGATTCTGTGCAAGTTCGAGACATCAGAGTTGCACGGGACTTCCCCTGGATGCTCCACCACATGACCTCCAAGTTGTTGCTTTGAAGTCTGTAAACATTTTGATTGAGTGGAGACAGTCTGACTGGAGATGTCTCCACTAACAAACTGGCATGAACTTCCACAAACAGCTTGAAAGTTCATGGAAAGTTTGTGCAGGGTGTCCTGCCATGAATCTGACTTTACGAAGCACAAACCAGCCAAATTTCATCAGTCTCCACTGGCTGGAAGTGCATAAAGGGATCGTTTAATTGCTTCCAGCCAGTGGGGCCCTGCACACCTGTTCTCCAAATGGCATTGCTGCTTAGAGACCGGGTACACAGAGCCAGTCCCCATCAGTTGGATGTGCTTAAACAGACCCTTTAGGTGCTTCCAACTGGCAGTGCCCCACACGCCAACAACGCTCTGTAAAATTTAAAGGGCCCTCCAGCTATCAGCTGGAGGGCCCTTTTAATCTCTCAAGAGAGAAGGGAGAGAGGTGGCTGCAGGTGTTTGGGCTTGGGGTGGGGCTTGGGAGCAGGGCTTCCCCCACTAGCCAGTTGGCCAGTGGTGGGTTGAAGCCCAAAAAAATGGGTAACCCCCCCAGCCTGGGGGTCTGGCAACCCTAGGTCCAACTATAGTGCAGATGCTAGCACCTGGTCCAGCCCTTGAATTAGAGGGTCAGTCAATAGTTGGAGCTGATGCTGAGCTCCTCTTCCCCATGCAGGATGGTCATGGAGGAGATGACATCCTGCACTGGTCTCTTCTGCTCCACCAAATGTGCAATCATGGTGTAGGTGGATTCCAGCAGGTAAGTCAAGGATGAGTCAGTGTTCAGACTCATCCCCCCTCCCTGCCTTTCACACACAAGCCAGTTGCCAGGTCTCCAGCAAGGACCCCATCTTGATGGTGGCAGTGTCCTGGGTAGCCTTGGCAGTGTTCCCCAACCCCAGAGCATTGTTCACCACAATGTGAAGTGTGTGCATTAGGCAGACAGTGACCTTCAGGTGTGCAGCCTTCACTGATGCCAGCATGTTGGTGCCATTGTCTGAGACCATGTAGCCATAGATGATGTTGCTACTGTGCACCCACTCACTCAGGCTAAACTGTATTACAAAGACAATTTTGTATCATGTGGTCTGCATCCATCCCCTGACATGGAGCAGTACCACTTTGTAGCCCAGTGGCAGGATTGTCCCCTCCTGAGACCTGGGCTATGCCCTTAACAGTACAGACAGACTCTGGTTGCCACCAGTGGGTAGTAAGGAAGAAGAAACTATGCTACTGGTTGCTCCAGATGTCTGCTGTGAAGTATACAGTTCTGCCTTGTGCTCTAGAAAGCTCAGCCTTGACCATCTCCACTGCAGAGCAATGCATGATGGGCAAGACTCATCAGCTCATGGTCCTCCAGAAGGGGACAAAGTAGCAGGGAACCAGGGAGTGAAAAGCTATGTCATCCATGATTGGAAAAGGTGGGAGGGACAGCTGCTTTCTGATGCTGGGAGGTGGCACAGAGGGGTACTTGAGGTGGGAGCAGCAACAGTGAGAATGTGGAAGGGGACGATGCTTCCCCCCACCCTCTAAATCACTCCTGTCAGAGTCCTCCCCTGTCAAGATTGTTAGCAACTGCTGGTGTCTGTGGGCAATGCTAACAACTCTTTTGCCTCTGTGGAGAGCCCCAGGAACAGATCAGGGGAGACAGGCTCCAAGACTCCTAGTGATGCCCTGCTAGGGTCAAGCTCCAGTGGGCTGCCAGTATGGGTTTGGTTCCTGGGGATGGGGGCCTGTGGTATACAGGGGGTGGAGGACTTCTTCCCCCCATGATGAGCACCCTTTGCACCCACTTTCACTCTCATGGCACAGAGGGGTTGGTTCAGAATCAGAAGCCATGGGAGGGTATAAAATGTGGGTCCTCAGCTGAGGCACCCAGTAGCTAATCCCTTCTGCTCAGTGTGAGCAGAGAGATGGGGTGGCTCAGAGCCTTGATTCCACCTAACCCCCAACCGGGAAGAGGTGTTCAAAATGGGAGGGTATAAAATGTGGGTCCTCGGCCAAGGCACCCAGTAGCTAGGCCCCTGTGCTCAGTCTGAGCAGAGAGATGGAGTGTCTCAGAACCCTGTCCCTCTAAAACTCAAATCCCACCAGGGGAGAGGTGTTCACAATCAAGAATAAATGAATGTGGTCTGCTTTTAACAAGTTCCCTTCCTCTCTGTTTAACTGCCAACACCCAACAAAGGAGATGGTGTGGAGCTGAGCTGAGAGTATATATAGCATTCTGATCCCATAGACTAGAATGAAAACTCTGTTATTGGCAGCCAGCGGCGCTTGCAAGCTTTGGAGGGCCCCTATTGGTGTTTCCAAGGCTGGAGAATTCTGCCCCCACTGGTTGTTTTGAAGTTTGAATCCCCACTTTACCATGGAAGCTCACTGAATGACCTTGGGTCGGTCAGTCAGGCACTCACTTTCACCTTGGGCCAGTCACTCGTTTTCACCTTGAGCTAGTCAGTCACTCACTTTCAGCCTAAGGTAACTCACAGCATTGTTGTGATGATAAAAATGGAGAAGAGGAGAATTAAGTAAGCCACTTTGGGTCCCCTTTGGGGAGAAAGAGAGGACACTAATGAAGCAGATAAATAAATAGTAGGGTGGTTTTACCCCTCTTGCCATAAAGAAGACTGATAAATGATATTCTGCGCTCTGTTGCAAAAACACGTAAATTTAGATCCAGGCTTCTTTAATCTTGCATGAACTACAAAATGTTTTCTTAAACTATTATTGAATTAAGCAAAACATTTTGTTGGGTTAAAAAAACCCTCTTAAAATGAGGTCAGTGGGGATCATTAAAACAGAACATGAGAAAATGCCATGAAATCAATGCATTATAAATAAATAGGACAATTCAAAGACAGACATATTAGAAAGCTTTGCTATGGAAAGACAATTATAGTAGATAAGATGATAGCCTTGAGTAATAAAAAAATAACAAAAGTCATAATTCTCGATGTAAAAAGACTTAATTGCATTCTGGTTGAGACTAATAAAGAGATTAGGCAAATATTTGTTTTCTATTACTCCTCATTATACAGCTGTCAATATCCAAATAATAAGCAGTGGAAAAATCTTAAAATGACCTATATTATGCACAGAATAATGTCAAGCTGTTAATAGGAACATAAATAAAGGAGACAAAATGAATAGGGTAACAGTAATTTCACTGAGTAAAACTGCCTCTGATGGATTCTCAGAAAATAGTAACTCATCTGTCCCAGTTCGTTTTCTGAGTTCTAAATAAGGTTCACTTCTTTGTACAGTGGAAGACTGTCCTTTTAAACATTATAAATTTAATGTTACAAAAAGTCTGTATAATCACAATGAGTATTTCAAAATCAATAAATGGAATCCATTTTCTTCCCAATTGAACTGATAGTCTAGATTGATTTCTTCTGAGTATATTATTTATTTATGTAGAAAAAAATATATGCTGACAGTCCATATATCTGCTTGAGGCAGCTTACAGTTAATGAAAGAAAACCATTAAAACACAACCACAAAAAAATATAGGTCAATGCATCATGCCAGCCACATGACCACGGAAAAAGTCTTCGGACAGCACTGGCTCTTTGGCTTGGATATGAAGATAAGCGCCACCCCCTAGAGTCAGATTTGACTGGCTTTTGAGCAAGGGAAACCTTTACCTTTACCTTTATCAAAGCACATCAATAAAAACCAAGCAAACATCAGTAAAACAAGCAGACAAAAATGATTTGAAGGTAAAAGCCTGTAGTTAAAATCCTGGGTAAAAAGGAATGTTAGCCTAGACTCTAAAAGCATGTAAGGTAGGCACCAGAGCATTCTAAAGGAGAAGCACCACCACTGAAAAATGTGCATCTCTTTGTCACCATCTACCTCACTTCTGAAGATGAGGGTACAGATAGCAGGGCCTCAGAAAAGGATCTTAATTGATGGACTGGACAATGCAGGTGCTAGTCCTCAATTTCTTTAAAAAACCTAGCCCAAAGCCATTTAGGGCTTTAAAACTGAGAACTAGCACTTTGAATTGGTGGACAGCCAGTGCAGATCTTTCAGCACAGGGGTACTATGATCCCTGTATCTATCCGCTGCCCCTGTATTTGGCTGCTCCATTATGGATCAACTGAAATTTCCCAATAGTTTTCAAAGGCAGCCCCATGTAGAGCATATTATAGTAAGCTAACTGTGGCCAAACCACACTTTTCAAGGACAGGCATACCAGTCAAAGCTCATTAGAGGTACTATGTAACACAGTGGAAAGCTGAGCCTCCAGATTTAGATCAGGATCCAGCAAGACACCCAGGCTATGATTCTGCTCCTTCAGCAGCAGTGCAAACCCCCTTCAGGACAGACTGACACACTGATCCTCTGCAACTTTGTCATTAACAACCATACCAAAATCTTATCTGGATAGAGCTTCAGTTTAATGTCCCTCATCCATCCCATTACATTCTCCAGGCAACTGTCCAGAAATCCACAGGTTCCCCTAACTCAGCTGTTAAGGAGAAATGGAGCTGGGTGTCATCTGCATATTGGTGGCACCTCTCTCTAAATCTCTCACAGTTAGATGCTAAACAGCAAGAGACAAGATAGAATCCTGCAGGACTCCATAGCACAACTGCCATGGGGCTGAGCATCAGTTCTCCAGCACTACCTTCTGGAATTGGTCAGCCAAATATGAGTGGAACTGCCAGAGCATGGTGACCCCTGCTTCCAATTCAGACAGTCTCTCCAGAAAAATACCATGATCAATGGCATAAAAAATTGCTGAGTAGTTCCAGAGCAGCAACAGGGATGCACTCCTTCTATCATTCTCCTAGCAAAAATTCTCAATCATAGTGACTAGGGATGGGCACAAACTGGGAAAATATGGTTTGCGACCGTTTGTGGTGTGCCTGGTTCGTGATCAATGGACTGTCATAAACTTTTAGGGGCTACACAAACTGATTCAGTTTGTGACATTGGTGTGCTAGAGATACCAAACTCACAACAGACCTCCAGCTGAATCTCCTCTACCTGTCCTCCATGTTTGGTGAGGATTGGGTTTACAGCATCTGAGTTATGCCCCCCAAAGTAGGTGCCCCCATCTTCCATTGTTTCCAATGCAGGGATAAACATAGCAAAAAAAGCAAGAGCAATAGAAGCCCAGCAGAACACAATCAAAGACCCAGAGAATCTCTGCAGTAAAAACTGAAGGTGGGGGGTATTTTTGCAAGCCCAGCAGAACCAGAGCAATGTGCTCAGCAGAATCAGTGCCACTGTGGCACTGCAAACCCAACAGGACCAAGGTCAAGCCATGGAATTGCTGCAGTGAAACTGAAGATGGTGGTGGGCATTTTTGCAAGCCCAGCAGAACCAGTGCAATGTACAGAGTGCCCAGCAGTACCAGTGCAATCAAAGAGTGCCCTGCAGAATCTAGTGCCATTGTGGCAATGCCAGCTCAACAGGTCTGATGTCTAGCACAGAATCACACTCCAAGCAAGGGGAGGAGAACTGGAAGTATGGCAGAGTGGTTTAGCTCTACCTTTGAGAGAAAATATGGTACCTGATTGTAAGGCCTGTCTCTGGTAATGCGCAAACCTTTTACCATTTAGTCTGACTCTTGGGAAAGGGCAGGCTGGTGTTGGTGGAATCCTTTGTGTGTGAGAGGATCCAACCTAGTGGCTGGTCAGTAACTGAAAGCATTAAAGAAAATTCAAATTACTCTCTGAAGCCATAACTAGTTTAAATTTATGTGCCTTAGCCAGGTTTCTCCTTTGTCTACCTGGAGACCTGTGCTGCTTATCTGTTCCTTGAAACCAATATATAAATAAATAAATCTTTTGTATTGTTTATATAAAATTCCTGCCTCAGAGATCTCCACATTCTACTAGTGCACCACAAATCTTATTTCATGGCAGTGAACCCAAAGCCTATATGCTTGCTACCTTTAGAGCACCTGGTAACCAGTGTTCCCTCTAGGCTGAGTTAGTGTGAGCTAGGTCAGAGTTTTTTTTAGCTTCTGGCTCACACATTTTTATCTTAGTTCAGGAAGGATGGCTCCAGAGCAAGCTAATTTATGCAGTAGCCAAATTGCTCACTCACAACTTTAATGCCAGTAGCTCACAAAGTAGATTTTTTGCTCACAAGACTCCATAGCTTAGAGGGAGCATTGCTGGTAACTGAGGGGAAGTTTTACAGTTTAAAACAAACCTGGTTCCCCCAAAATCATAGGAGACTGTGTGGGTTCCCTCAGTTGATAGAAAAGGCTTGTCACCAAGGCATCAGTCTTTCCACATTTTTTGCCCCTTTCTCCAGCTTCAAGTATTCAGAAGTCTATGATGGAGACATATTCAAATCCAGATTCAGCCTTGACTTCTGTAGTAAAAGTGGGAACGAATGCATGAGAACAATGTACCAGCACTATATTATCTCTAAACTATATTTATGAATGCATTCAAAAGTTTATTATCTCTCATCTTCTATAAACTGGGACTAAGACGGCCTTTCATGGCAATAGGCCGCTGTCAAGATGAGTGAGCCTGTCAATGGCCACTAGCTCCCTTGCAATTTGTTTTGACTTGTTTTATTCTGTATTATTCATAAATGATAGTGTTAGGCTTTTTGTTAACCTTTCTTTGTTTTAAATACTTTAATAACATGTAATCTATAAAACCCAGTAGGTAAGGACACTTATGCTGAGAACAAGTTATTGATATAATTCCACACTAAAAATAATTGCAGTGCCATAACCCATGTTATATACTTTATTTATATTTCTGCTTATTTGTTTCTAATGTGTTCAACACACTGTTTTATGATAATCTTAGCCAAGAAGACTATGTATATTGCATTAGATTTCCCCCCCTCTGTTTGTTAAAATATTGATTTTCCCTCCTCCATTTGCAGTGAGCATCTGTACACCGCTACTACTTCAACAGTCAGTAGCAGAGGTGATTATGACATCATTACAATTTCTAGCTACATGCACTGCTCCTACTTTTGTGTGTAGTAAGACAAAGTTTTACTTAGGGTGCTGTTTGTGTATGGATCCCATATAAAAATGAAATTATTCATGGAACAAAACTAATTCAAGAGCATCCCTTTATGCATATTGTTACAAATACAGGGAGACCATCATTTTATGAAGCTGATGGCTTGCTATTAGTCCAGGATGATTAGTTGATGTTTCATCAGTGGGAATTAATGATGGGAGATGTTCTCCTGATCACTGGGAGTTTGTCAATTTCCAGTATATATTACCTTATCAGAGTTTGGGGAAGGTGAAATTTCCCAGTGAATTTCTGAAGGAAGGAAAACAGATGAAGCCAGACTTCAAGTAAGTTTACAGTGAGTCAGAGAAAGAGAAAATCTGGTCTTTAAACTAGATGAGGTGGGGATGGGGAATTGGTAGTCGATCATCTGGAGCATTACAAAAACCAAGCTGTGTAAACTGAATACGGATAATATTTAATAGGATCCTGCAAACTGCCAGTGTGCATAGTCTATGAAGGCAGATGTTCTCTGCCTTCTCTCCTTCCAACAACTCCCCCACTTTCTCTCCCCTCCCTCATGCTGACAATGAGAAGATCTTTTTGGTCAAAATGGCACATGACATTGGAGGAGGACTACAGTGTTAAGGCAACTGGGGAAAATCATCTCTTCTTCTACATATGGCATTTTGTCTACAGGAGTTCCCTGATCCTTAGCACTGGCTTTTTGGATAGTCACTTGGGGAAGTTGAAGAAAGCAAATGGTGATCTTTCTTCACAAACTTTTCCAACTGTTACTAATCAATCATCAAGTTCCTATTTGAATTTAGTGACTTTTCATTAAAAAAATTAAATAGGCTGATTCCCCAAATCCCTGTCTTTTACTTTCTTCACTTATATTGTTTCTGTACTATAGATGAATTGAGTTGTACTGTTCCATAAGGCAGAAATAGTAGTCAGGGCCTGAAGACTGCATCAACTTTTCTACTCGATATTATTATCACGATCCCCCCCCCCCCCAATTATGTCACAGCTAATATATGGTGACCCTGTAGGGGTTTCAAGGCAAGAGACATTCAGAGGTAGTTTGCCATTGCCTGGCTCCACATCACAACCTGAGTATTCCTTGGAGGTCTCCCATCCAAATACTAGCCAGGGCCAACCCTGCTTAGCTAGCCTGGGCTATCCAGGTCAGGACAATCATCAGTATAGGCAATTTTAAAAAAACTTGCTGGCACCCGTGCAGATATTGAATACAGCAAAACTAGGCGATCTCTAGTCAAGTGGAGGAGGGTGTGCTTCATACTGATAAAATATCTCAGGCAGGGCTTGATTTCTACAGGAATGCACAGGAATGCTGTTCTAGCTGGTGTCCGAGCCTGCCCCGCCCCCTCCCTGCCCGGCCTGAGCTGTTTACACTTAAAGGGAAAGTTCCTGCAGAGAGCCGGCAGGAAAAAGCTCCACCAGGTGCTTTCCCTTTAAGAGAAAATAGCCAGCAGGAGACAGCCCTGCCCAGAGATTAAGCACAGGGGCTAGGCTTTCTGCATTTGGCTTGCTGACATCACGTGGCTTTCCCTGCTCCAGTAAGTGCCTGGCCGTTCTCTTTTCCCTGTCTCCCACCTTTCTTTCTGTCTTTCTCTCTCTCTCTCTGTACCCACCTTTCTTTCTTCCTTTCACTTTTTCTCTCTCCCTCCCCCCTTCCTTTCTCTCTCTCTCTCCTCCACCTTCCTTCCTTCCTTCCTTCCTTCTTTCCTTTCTCTCTCTCTCCCCCCACCTACCCCTTCCTTCCTTCCTTCCTTCCTTCTTTCCTTCCTTCCGTTCTTTCTGTTTTTATTTTAAAAATATTGAAAAGGGGGGGGGATGTAAAAAAGCAGAGAGCCCAGGAAATGCTGCTTTTGACAATATCTTTAATTTTTGAGAATCTTTTTAGTTTTCTCATGGCATCTTCTGCTTAAGATAAGTACGTTTGAAGCCTGAGTTCATTGTTGTGTCTTGTTGGGAATGGCTTGCAAATATATGTGTGTCTAAAGTCTGTATTAAAGTGGTTTGGTGCTTACTGCCATGTAAGAGAAAAATCTGAAAAAGTAGCTTCATTGTTGTGTGTGTTGGCAGAACACTTGACTGTTGCATGGGGCTCTTTGGGGGACATCTGCAGAGAAACAGAGTTGTAACTAAAAATGAGCATGGTCAGCTGCACTTTGGCGATTGCCTGTTTTGTGAAATGTAAAAAAGTGGGCAGAGTTTCTGAAGAAGATGATTGTCCCTCTTCTCCTGCCACTGGGCTGACATCTGCCTTTAATGGGCCAGCAAAGTTGATGTTCTTAAACCTCCTAATAAGAGAGATTTCCGCTTCTGAGGAGTTGACTTCCAACGATTGGTGATCTTGTGATGGTAGTGATACTTTGATGTGGTAAAGCACACCTGTTCACAGGATAATTTTACCTGTGGGACAGACTCTGCATGGTAACCACTCCACTGGTACATAATTGCTTGTAAAAAGTATTATAGTGTAATAATTCAGGTGGGTAGCCGTGTTGGTCTGAAGCAGCAGAACAGAGTTGGAGTCCAAAGTTTCATCCAAGGTATAAGCTTTTGTGTGCATGCACATGTCTTCCATCTGAAGAAGTGTGGGTGGCACATGAAATCTTATACCTTGAATAAAATTTTGTACCTTGAATAAAATAGTCCACAAACTACTCACATCCAGTGCATCCACAAACCTAGAAGAAGAGATTGGATTTATACCCCGCCCTTCACTCCCCAAGGGAGTCTCAGAGCATCTTTCAAATTTCTTTCTCTTCCCCTCCCCACAACAGACAGCCTGTGAGGTAGGTGGGGCTGAGAGAGCTCTGAGACAACAGCTGGTAGGTACAGAGCTATGGCTTGCCCAAGGTCATCCAGCAGGTGCAAGGGGGGAGTGGGGAATCAAACCCGGTTCTCCCAGATTAGAGTCCGCGCACTTAACCACTACACCAAACTGGCTCCTAGCGTTGTTCTGCCAGTGAACTGGGGTTGCCAACTCCAGGTTGAGGAAATCCCTGGAGATTTGGGAGTGGAGGGTGGGGTTTAGGGGAAGGAGGGACCTAAGCAAGGCATAATGCCATGGACTCTACTTTCCAAAGCAGCCATTGACCTGATTTCTGTAGTTTGGAGCTCAGTTGTAATTCCAGGAGATCTCCAGACCCCACCTGTAGGTTGGCAACCTTAAAAAATTATATTCAGCGTACTTGTTCTGCAGGAAGGCAACCTGATTTCCATGGGAACCTAACCCTTAGGAATTGATTCCAATCCAGTGTGGGAATAATTGTTGGATGTAAGATATTGGTTCAGGCAAGGTTTTGTATAGATGGGACAGAAAATAATGTTTTTATTGGTTTTGTCAAAACCGTTTTGACAACAAGGTAAACAGAATAAGAAGCAAAAGGTGGATGTGGCTGGATGACCACACTTCTGGGAACATTGGGTGTGGCCTAATATGTTAATGACTTGTGCTGTCAGGGGTGTGGCCTAATATGCTAATGAGTTCCTGCTGGGCTTTTTCTACAAGAAGAGCCTTGATCTCAGGTATGCAGAAATTTGTATATTAATTAAAATAATTTTATGTTAAAAGAAAAAAGATTTTAAAAAAAACATTGGCTTTTTATGCCTCATATCAGCCTATTGGCTTCACTGAATGCTATTTTTTTGCATGTTTTAATTATGTGTTAGGTATTGTTTGTTTCAAGTGTGCTTTAAGGGTGCCATAATTCTGTTCTAATCTCTGGGGACTTTACTTCAGAAATGAGCAAATCAGAGCATGTAAAGCCCAGGGGAACTTAAACTCATGCCTATACCAAAGCAAGGTATAGTCAAATACTTTTTGATTCTAAGTGTTATTAGGCTGATCCAATAATTTTAGATATTGTAATTCACTTTAGATCCCCATCAGGGAGAAAAGCATATTCTAAATGTCTAAATAAATAAGTAATTAAATCTCCTGTAGCCACAAATCTCTTGGACTGGATAGACTGGTAGGACCAAGACTCCTAACCTCTCTGTTACAAGCTTGTAAAATAATATTAAAAATTTTGCAAAGTGAGTTTTAAATGCCTCTGAGGAATTTAAGCATACAATTGTTAATAGCCTTCAGCCAGGGAGTCATTTGCTTGGAAACTATTTTGAGGAGGAAGAACTTTTAGTAGTAAGTAAAGTTGTCCTTACAGAGGAAACAAGGTGGAGAGTGGGAGTGAGAGAAGACTCAAAAACACTTAATACAAGAAAACGAAACACACATCATTGATTTATAAGCCATTCACATTTCACTCACGCAGCTGGTTCTCTGTACACATCCAACTGTGATTACCAAAAAAGAGGGGGAAATGAGTTTTTTTTTTAAATATATATAATAGTGTATAACCATAGAGAAAGTATATGATACTACTTAAGTAATTCCATCTAAGACTGAAATGTGAAATAGCAAGGAACATCTATTGATAGACTCCATCCTAGAATACAGATGAATATTATGAATCCTAAATAAGTAATGAAATGTTTACCTTAAATATTGATGATCTCAGAGAAAGCCTGCTTTTGAAATACAAACTATCTTATCAATAACAGAAAGGAACTCAAGCATAATAATAACTAAAACCCAATTTCCTACCTAAACCAAAAATGCAATTAGGGCAAAAGAATAAATTCAGATTCCTTTAAGATTATTTCTGGATATGTTTCATGACAACTATCTGTGGTAAATGGCCAATAGCCACAAAACAACAAGCAGGATCTTCATGCTGTGAAATTTCTTGTAGCTTTACTTTTTGGATGGCAGTGTTGGTTTGTTTGTATGCTTGTAACTGTGGACTAACACAAAGGTGAAATTCAATGGCTGAACATCCGCTCAAGGAGGTAGTTAGTAATGGTCTGAGCTGAATGCAGTAGGCCATTAACCTTGGATCTCATTAATGTCCCAGAGAGGATAACAGCAATGTTATTCAAGGATATTTCAAATGCAACCCACAGAGAGAAGGGGGAAAATAGGAAACACAAGAATGGCCATCACTGTCTGAAAGGTTATATGAAATAATGAAGTTGCCAGATGTCATTACAAGTCAGCAGAAGCAGCATCTAACCAATAATACTGAGAGATGCGTGAAGCCCAATCCTCATTTTAAAATGGATTTTCATCTTACCTAGCCCTAACTGAAAGCAATATTGAAGCACAGACCTTCTTCTTCAAGTCTTTACCCATCTAGAGATAGACATCATTGCAGAATACATTTTTCCTTAAACCAGGCAATAGTTTTTTTCCCCCATCCTACCATAGGAAGATCCTCTCAAAAACATTTATCAAGCACAAAGTCCTGATCAGTAAATAACAGTGACTGGCATGCAAATATAAAGAAGACATTGTTTCAGGAATTATTTGGTACATTATTTGTCAGTATGAGAAGATACTGGTGTTGGAGCAGAAAATTTATTTACAATTTTGGTAATCTCTCTGAGTGTGTTAATAGGAACAACCTAGATTGCTTTGAATGAAAAAAATGTTGGTATAAGAGAGCACTAAAAACTTACAAGTAAAATGTGTCCATATTTAATTCAACATTCCGGGGAAAGGTTTCTGTTCTTTCCTTAGTCACTTCAGAGTTGTTAAACTATCAATTTCCCAAATTAAGTCTTCAGTCACTTAAATTATTATCTAAAAATCTTGAGATTTAAATTTCCATTTGTGCTCATTTCTTATTATGCATTTTTTGACACAGTGAAGTTCTTCTTGACACTGAGCTTCTGATGAGATTAAGTTCCACTGCTCCTACCACATTTTAGAAATCTGATATTGTTCTATCCCTGATAACACAAAAATGTATTTGAAAAATGACATTGAAAAGAACTGTTAGAGAAATAAGAGCAAAGGGTTGCTTTGATCTTCATCCAATTAAATCTTGTGACGCCTGGTTTTGATGCCCCACTTTTGCTGTAAATTCTGAGATGGAGAGTTACAGATTTAACTGCTATTTTTGAATATCAAAATTGGCTGCGGTCAAAGGAGAGTATGGTTTGTTTGTTTTTTAAAAAGTGATATCATATGGCAAATAGCCCGCTAAAGCCCTATTAAATTTATCTGATGTAAATCAGACTTTATTAAATTAAAAACATTTCAACAAAACTGTAGTGTGATCAGGTCTGTTGGTTCACAGGCTATACTGTTGTTGTTGTTGTTCAGTCGCACAGCCAAGTCCGACTCTCCGCAACCCCATGGACCACAGCATGCCAGGCCCTCCTGTCTTCTGTCATATTCTTAGCCTTATCTCACATAACCCCACTTGGGGATGGTTCCCAGAATCTGAGATATTCCTACATATCCTCCTTTTCAGTACCTGTTTGTACTGCAAGTACAGCCAAGACTAGAAATGGATCAGGTCATTTCCCTTTACCCTAGTCTTTTGCATGATTCCTACATTCTCTTATAGCGCTATACCACTCTCCCAGTCTTTTGTGAAATTTGCCCTTCACTTAAAATTAAAGTCCCCTATGTTATTACTCCTCCTAACCCCCTATCTTTAATTATTTTTATGATTTATGTTTTTATAATGTTTTACTTTGTAAACCACTCTGAAACGTTTCTCAGCATAGAAATTTTCTAGATCTGTGGATACTTAAAACTATAGAGTGGAGACATGAATATCTTTCTAGAAACCTGAACAATGTCCCAGGTTTGCATAAAATCTGAAATCTAAAAAAGGGGGGGTTAACTCCCCCAAATAGTAGAAGCAGTGCCTGTAGCTTTATGAAATGAGTGCCCTCAGTAGCAGTTGCTAGCCAACCACATTGTCTAGCCAGCCTTCAAGGCTTGACTTCTTGCAGAAAAAGGCGGCGGAGGGGGGGCAGGGCCTATTCCGGGGCTGTTTTGGACTTTGAGGGAGGAGGCAGAGGGGGAGTGAAAAACAGCTCTGGGAAAGGACCCAGTCCCTAGCCTGTCCTGGCTCTGCCCCCCCCCCCTCACAAGGAAAGTGTGAGAGAGGAAAAGACAGTAGGTGACACCTGGTGTAGGGCTAGGTCAGGACAGCCTAACATGGGGTTTGGGTGGAACAGCTCCCTTGCCTTGCATAGAGTTTGGGTGGACTGTGTGATGCTCCCCTCCCTTCATGTGGGGCTTGGGAAGGCCAGGTATAGTGGTTAGTGTTCCAGATTAGAATCTGGGATACCCAGGTTTGAATCACAGCTCTGCCATGGATGCTAACTGGGTGACCTTGGGCCAGTTGCTCTCTCTCAGCCTAACCTCCCTCACAGGGGTGTGGTGAGGATAAAATGGAGTAGAAAGGAATAATATATACTGATTTGGTTCTCCTTTGTGGAGAAAGGCAAAGTATTAATAAAATAAAAAATGTAACTGAAGATGAGTGTCAGATGAAAGGTAGGATGGTGGGTGGGTGGGCAGGAGTGACAGAAACAGGGAAAGGAGAGGATATTGGAGTTGCCAGGAGAATAGAAAGAGGAAATATAGCTGAAGATGGGGGCAGATAAGAGATAGGTTAGTTGGTGATTGAGATGGAGAGAAGGAAACAGAGAAAGGTGAGGATATGAGGTTTGCCCAGTGGAAGGAAAGAGGAAATGACGAGGGGCTGGAGATACATTTGCAGGCCCATGGGCTCATTGTGGAGAGAGCATGTGGAAGGAAGACACATACAACTAATTTATGGAAATGAAAATGTCCACAGCTTTTATTGAACACAAATGGAAATGCATAGGGATGGATAGGGATGGATGGACCTGCCTCCAGCCCAATGGATCCCACCCCTCCAAGCCTGCCTGCTGGGGGGGGGCGAGAACCATAGAGTGGTAAGCCACTATAGGACCATGTGAGCACCAGCTGCTGTGTGGTTTCCCTTGCCACTTGGTGGTGAAAGCCAGCCAACAGCCCCCAAGCTGGGTATGCCACATAATGGCTCCACCCCAAGACCCCTTAAGAGAGTCCCCAAATATGGGAGGCAGGCACCTGGGGACAGCCTTCTCCCCAAAGAAATCTATCCCAATGCCCCAAACTGCCAAAGCTTTGACAGATTAACAGACTTTACCTAAAATCTGTAAAGCAAAATGAGGGACAGAGAGAAGGAGAGTCGCAAATGGTGTTGCTGGGGTGCTGACTGCAGCACTTTAAATAGGGTAAAAAGGTGGGCCATGCTGAGTACCCATGTCACAGGTCTATCCCCAACCCACACCCTTGCTGGGCTGGCTCCTGCTGACACTGCCTGATGTTTGAGGCCAGCACTGGGTTATACCCACCCACCCAGCATTCCACATGGCTGGCCTGCAGTCAGCAGCCTTCTTCCCAGCTCTCCCTGAGACCAGGGCTGCAAAAGTATCTTCTGGTGAGTTCGGGCTGGGACTTGCGGACCCAAAGGCCCACTGTGGAGAAAGCATATGGAAGGAAGACACAGACAACCAATTTATGGAAATGAAAATGGCCACAGCTTTTATTGAATATAAATGGAGGAGCAGTATGAGGATAGATCCAGCATCAGGCAACCCACTGGTCACCCAATGAATCCCACCACCCCCAAACCTATCTGCTGGGGAGAAAAATTGTGGAGTGGCAAGCCACTGTGGAACTACATGGGCACCATGTGGGGGACCCCTTAAGAGAGTCCCCAAATGAGGGAGGCAGGCACACAGGCATAGTATCCCCCCAAAGGTATCCATCCCAATGCCCAAAAATCCCACAGGAGCAGGTGGACCCCCTCCCACTCCTGCCAATGCTCCTATGTCTGTAGCCAACAAAGCAGGTTGTCCCAAATGCTGTGTAGCCACAAGTCCATGCCCCACTCAGGAAGGTGGACCCCATCAGCCCTGAAGAGGGCACTCTACTGAAAATAAATGTCTGGGTGCCAGATCACAAGTCCCCCTAATGACGTAATCCCAGCCTTCATGGGTCAACCAGGACTTAGCAACAGTGAGGACTCCTCAGGAGGACTCCTCAGCAGAAGAAGAACCTCAGGAAATCAGCTGTGAACCAGCAGGAACTGGCAAGCAAGAAGATGAGCTGCAGGCTTGTTAGAGTTTATTTGTTTGTTTGGACTTTTATCCCACCTAGCCAGCACAGGCCGGCTCTAGGCGGCTAACAACATATAAAATTAGAACATACAGAATTAAAATCACATCCATAAATAAACAAAACAGCAAAACATAAGAGATGGCAGTGAAAGATGACAGCAGAACAAGATCTGGCACTAGGGACAGCAACCGGCATATTCCCATCCAGGAGGCTTCCACCATGGATATATCAGACCAGTGAGATACACCAGGCCATATTAGTGGCCATTCCCCCCAGTGGCAGCTACAAAGGCCTGGCAGAAGAGCTCTGCTTTGCAGGCCCTGCGGAACTGCAGAAGGTCCCACAGGGCCCTGATATTCTCCAGGAGCTCGTTCCACCAGTGGAGAGCCACCACTGTGAAAGCCCTGTTCCTGGTGGTTGCCAACCTGGCCTCCCTAGGTCCAGGGAGGGTCAGGCGATGTTGAGTGCCTGACCGCAGAGCTCTTTGGGGTGTATACGGGAAAAGGCGGTCCCTTAGGTAGGCAGGCCCCTGACCATATAGGGCTTTAAAGGTTAAAACCAGCACCTTGAACTGGATCTGGTACACTATAGGCAACCAGTGCAGCGCCCTCAGCACAGGCTGGATGTGGTCTCTCACCGAGAGGCCCATCAACAACCTGGCTGCGGCATTCTGCACTAGCTGCAGCCTCCGGAGCTGAGACAAGGGCAGTCCCATGTAGAGAGCATTACAGTAGTCTAACCTCGAGGTGACCATAGTGTGGATCACTGTCACCAGGTCATTGCATTCGAGGAAGGGAACCAACTGCCTAATCAGCTGTAGATGATAAAAGGCTGCCTTGGCAGTGGCTGCTACCTGGGCCTCCATGGTTAAGGAGGCATCCAGGAGCACTCCCAAATTCCGAACCCTCAGCGCTGGCACCAATGGCAACCCCCCCCCCCCCCGAAGGCTGGTAATGGGATCCCTATCCCTGGCCCGCTCCAACTCAGGCACAGGACCTCTGTCTTTGTTAGATTCAATTTCAGTTGGCTCAGCCTAAGCCAGCCCACCACATCCTGAAGTGCCCACTCCAGGTCATCTGGGGTGGCTCTGGACCGGCCGCCCAACAGATAAACCTGGGTGTCATCAGCGTACTGGTGACAACCCAGCCCGTGCCTCCAGGCAATCTGGGTGAGAGGGCGCATATAGAGTTCACAGCCAACAGCTGATGCAGAGTCACCAGCACCTTCCAGCCCAGTTCCAATAGAGGAAACCTAGGTGGTCGTTACCGGCCTTCCAGTTTCACCAACAGCCTTTGAACGCCACAGGTGAAGGTTTAGAATGGAGCTTCAGGAGAGAAAACAAAGTGCACATCTCCTGGCCCGACACCAGCTGCTTACTGATGATGGTAGCCGCTGAGTTAATCCCAGGCAGCTGGCTGCAAGTAAAACCTTCCAGCAGAGGCCTGTAAAAGACAGTCAAGGGAGACTGCTTGATGTGGAAGCAACAAGTCACCAACCTCTTGACTCAGCGACCACAGCTCTGAACTCTGCTCTGTTCCTGTAACCCTTGGTCTGACTCTGACTCTGGAATCTTCTTCCCTGCACTTGTGAATGACCTTGGACTGTTGGACATTGCTTCCTGTATAATACTCCAAATTGGACTCTGCTCTCTCAGTAACTGACCTTTGGACTGAACTTTGACTCTGACCCTGGAATTTGGCTTGGATTAATCCTAGATTCTGACACCTACTTGTAAACCTTCCTCCTGGCTAGCTTGACTTTGTCTGGTAAGATAGTGCCCTGCCATTCATGCTGCTTCAGGAGTTCAGACCAAAGCAGTGTTGTGTTTAGAAGCCTGGTGGAGAGAATCCAGAGGTCTGGTTTCATGGAATGGAACAGCATGGCCTTTTTCTAGGCAGGAAGGTCATTCTTGCCAAGCTGAATAATTAGGGCATCTTGTGGGCCATGGCAGAAGACTTGATGCACGATGGAAGACAAGAGGGAGGTGTACTGCATTCCACTGTGTCCTACCCAGGTACACTGCAGTCAGTCACTGAGCCCCAATGTGTCTCCCCATCCCTTAAATGATGCACAGATCCCTGCCCAGTAGACAATACTGTGTCCAACAATCCAGACTGATTTGCGCTGACCTGTAGGGGCTGAATTTAACATACATTAGAAACCTATCTAGACTGAGGGCATATGTTGCACTGATAAGCAGAAGAACACCAGAGGCCAGTCACCATGATCTTGTCGAGGGGAGCCCAATTTCTGCTGCTGCAGTGGTAGCCCTGATACAAAAAGAGTGGATGCAGAGAGAGAGAGAGACCCAGGAAAGTCAAGCATTTTTGCATCATGCTAGTGAACTCTAACCTGTAGAGGCAGGTGTCATTGGCATGAATAAGGAAAGTATCAGAAACAGCAGGTCTGACCTTGTGATAGTCTACTGGGCAGTGGACTGGGCAGTGCTGGAGCAGACTGCAAAGTGATCTGGAACCCTTGGCCCCAGTCTTAGATCAATGCAGCATAATGTGGTTTGGCGTCCCATATGGTGATGTCCCGAATGGCGAGTGCCCACCCCCAATTAGAGAGGCATAATGGCGCAAATAGTTTGTTGCTGTGAAAAGACCCAAAGAATGCCAAAGGGAAGGCCGCCCTGAAGACAATGGTCTCAAAAGCCTACTAACACATATAAGGCAGCTGGTGGATAAGGCTCATGGGAAAATGCACAGTTATGGTCTTGTGGGTGACTATTGCCAGAGGAGAGGCCCTCTTCCAACCTTCAATAACTCACAGCACGATAAATAAACTCCAAAGACAGGTGAACCCCAGGGCTTTGCTATGAAAGGATATGGTGGCCAAGTGAATGACTATTATTCTAGGCACAAGGCAGAACTCCTTGAGAAGGAAACTGGATTTATACCCCACCCTTCACTCAGAGCGGTTTATGATCTCCTTCTCTTTCTCTCCCCACAACAGACACCCTGTGAGTTAGGTGGGGCTGAGAAAGCTCTTTGAGAACTGCTCTTGAGAGAACAGCTCTGAGAGAACTGTGGCTTGCCCATGGTCACCTAGCAGCTGCACGTGGAGGAGTGAGCAATCAAACCCGGTTCACCCAGATTAAAGTTCGCGCTCCTAACCCCTACACCAAACTTGAGGAATGCCAAGTAGCATAGGAACATTGCCTTGGGGCCAGAAGACAGCAGTGCAGACCCATGGAACATATGAAGGACAGGAAAGTGGAAACAGTACAAGTGTAGGACCAGCAGACAGAAGGAGCAAGAGACCCAAATACTCCTTGCAGGATCACTCATTGCCAGACTCCTTTGGGAAGGGTTCCAGATGCTGGCGCGCACTGGGAACCACTCATACTGAAACTGAGACAAAGCATCTGTGATGTTGTTATTTATTTATTTATTTATTTCAATTTGTTGGGCCACCCTTCCCTGAGACAGGGCTCAGGGCGGCTTACATCAAAAGCAAATACATTATATGAGAAAATTAAAACAACATTAAAATATATTTAAACAATTCATCAAAAAAAATACTGTGTCCAAGATGACAGATAATTTCAGTATCCACCTGCCCCCTGAATGGAGGGAAAGATATGGATAAAAAGAGAGGAAGTGGGAGTATGTGAGTGCCAGACCATTACTGTCCTCAACCAAATGCCTGGTGGAACATCTCTGCCTTGCAAGCCCTATGGAAAGGTAATAAATCCCATAGGGCACAGATGTTCTCTGGCAGAGAGTTCCACCAAGTGGGAGCCAGGGCTGAAAAGGCCCTGCCCCTAGTTGAGGACAGCCAAATCTCTCTCAGGCTGGGGACCACTAAGAGATTCTTATAACTAGAGCATAATGCTCTTCCAGGGGCATATTAGGAAAGGCGGTCCCAAAGGTATGACTGCTAATGGCCTTGAAAGTCAAAACCAAAACCTTGAACCGGATCCGGTGCTCCACTGGGAGCCAGTGCAGCTCGCACAGCACTGGGTGAATATGTGCCATGCAAGGGGTCCCCTTCTGGGTCAGGTGCAAGGGTAGGCCTGCATAGAGTGAATTACAATAGTGTGTCCTGGAGGTGACCATTTCATTGGTTACTGTGGCTAAGTCGGGGTGAGACAGGTAGGGCGCCAGTTACCTAACCTGGCACAGTTGGAAAAATGCCAGCTTGGCAACCTTCATGATCTGAGCCTCCGTAGACAAAGTGGCATCCAGGATCATGCCCAAAACTGTTGGGGTTGGTGGCAGGGGCACCCCATCAAGAGCTGGGTGTTGACTACACAATCATGGTGACCCCCAAACCAGCCTCCTTCTCACCTGGATTCAGTTTCAGCTGACTGTGATTTAGCCATCCAACCATGGCCTCCAAACCCTCAGTTAGATTCACAGGAGCTGTGTCTGGTTGGCCGTCAATCAACAGAAATAGCTGGGTGTCATAGGGATATTGATGACACCCCAGCCTGAAACTCCACGCTAACTGGGTGAGGGGACACATACAGATGTTAAATAACATCAGGGAGAGAAGTTACACCTGGGAAACCCTGCATTCAAGCAGGTACCTTGGGGACACTGACCCTCCCAGTGCCACCCTCTGTCCCCGACTGTGGAGAAATGAGGTAAGCCATTTAAAGACTACCCCATGAATCGATGAGGCGGTGAGTCAGTAAATGATGGTCGACTGTGTCAAACACACTGTGTAAAATCTACAGCGCTTACCCACCTCAATCCAAAAATTGCTTGTGGAGATCATCTTTGAGGGTGACTGACACAGTCTTCATCCCATTAGTGGCACCTTCAACATAACGAGCTGGAAAAGCAGGCCAGGACATAACCTGCTCAGAGCAAGAAGATTGATGGTTAATAATGCTCAAAATTGATTGGTTGTTGCACCAGAAGATCATGCCTCTCCCAAAAAATGTCGGTCCAAATGACAACAGCCACCAGAATCATACATAATTCTAGGGAAGTAAGGTCCTGGAGGATGCCTGTCCCAGACCATTAAGTGGGCCACTGCTGAGTGCACCAGTGGCCAGAAAAATAGGCTCCAAAGCCAAGGCTACCTGCTGCATCAGAATGAACCTGCAAAGATTTGTTGGGGGAGAGGGTAGACTGCCAAATTGAAATCGGCCCATTGAGGGTAGACTGCCAAATTGAAATCTGCCCATTGAAATCGGCCAGAAAACACAGCCAAATGCACAAATTCTCCCTTATGCTGCGTGTGATTCTAATGTGGTGGTGTGGTACAGAAGTGCTGGTGGTGGACCGTGCAAGCCACATGCAGAAGGTGAACCCTGGGGCTATGACTCTGCATGTGAAATTAAGGTAGCCCAGGAGTGAGTGCATTTCCTTGATGGTGCATTTTTACTGCTAATGACCTGTGCTAAAAGAACCCTAAGAGGAGACAGCTTGTCATTGGGAAGGTGGGAAATGCCGAATTCTGAATCAAGCATGATGCTCAAATATGTGAGCTGAGTGGCCGAACCTTCAGACCTGCTGTGAGCAAGGAGGACTCCCAACTTAGTTACCAGTGTTTGAAATGCAGATAAGTGTGATGCACAGTGATCCAGCAGGCCCAACAAATAAAAAATTGTCCAAATTGTGATGTGTGGGCATGTAGTCCACTTTTTGACCACCCATTCATGGAAGGATCTAAAGGCTTTGAAGCCGCACAAGCCACTGAGCAGTCCATCACCATGGCCTTATCAACATACCAAACAGCCGTTGAGCTTAAATCCCAGGAAGCAGAATTTGCTTGGGTGGACTGAGGTCCAGGTTCTGGGTGGAGGGGGTACTATTTGGAGGCACCAGAGGCTGTGGCATCCAATCATCCATCTTTTTTCCTACCAGCATTGAAGGAGGATTGGGCCCCCCAAAAGGACTGCGGAGCACTGCCCGGAAGGACTGTCTGGGAGGGGACCCAAGGCAAGCGTCACAATTGTGATTGAACTTGTATTTTGTCTGATTGTATTTCTCATGAATGTACTCCCAGCAGACCCTGCAGGAAGCATCACACCTAAATGTACTTTGGAGGGGTCAGGCTGTGGCTTAATGTGAGGGCCCACAGTTAGGAGCCAGAGGTTATCATCAAGCAGGTCCCAACGAGAGGAATTGCTGTGGGAGGCCCACTTACAGAAAGCCTCATGGTAATCTATTGTAATCTTATGGTAGTCCTGCCCAAATGCTGGTGAAACTATTAAATGGTCTCTTAGGAAACCCACACTAAGTTAATAAATTGCAGTTCTTCTGTCTGACACCTTCATTTATAGTGTGACAGCAGCTGGATCTAAGTGCTTACAGACTAGATCCTTATTTTATTCCACTTGTGTTAAAAAAAGATACAAAATGCACTAGAAAGCTGTAATGTTCCAATTAAGACTATAAACATTAATTTTTCTTAGTATGCTTTAATCTCTCTAATCTCTAAAAAGTATTTCATTATTTAGGTGCAATTAGGAAGCAAAAGCAATTTATTCAACTATTTAATTTCTCTCAGCAATGTTTAAGGGTCTAAAAACAGATCAATCAAGGATAATACTGCTTTTTTAAAAAAGCAGCCCCTTTGCTAATTATACTTATTTTGAACAACAATTAATTAGCATATTCATCCTTGCAAGGGATCAAAAGCAATTCTGGCAATAATTTCATTTTGATTTGTAATTTTAAAAAATTGATTTATCTAAGCTTAACTCTGAAATTCTGAAGCTTTTTATTCGTTAAGTTTATTTGAATTCACAGACAATTCCTCAAAAGTTCTAATAAAGCAACTCCTATCCTTGAAGATTACTAGATTGCTGTTAGAGCCATCTAGAGTTTCTGTGTCAATCTTGAACTTAAACTGAATCTAAGATTCCAATAGATAGTATATACCGTATTTTTCGCACTATACTACGCGCTTTTTCTCCCCAAAAAAGAGGGAGGAAAAGTGCCTGCGTCCTATGGTGCGAAACTCCCGGGTCCGTGGCAAGCGCGAAGGACCCGGGAGGAAGATCCCCTGCCACCCCCCCAGATGCTCCCGGGGACGTGGCAAGTGCCGCGGACCCGGGAGGAAGATCCCCCGCCACCACCACCCCTCAGATGCTCCCGGGGACGCGGCAAGCGCCGCGGACCCGGGAGGAAGATCCCCCACCACCACCACCCTCAGATGCTCCCGGGGACGTGGCAAGCGCCGCGGACCCGGGAGAAAGATCCCCCGCCACCCCCCCCCCCCCCTTCAGAAGCTCTGCAAATGGATGTTAAATCTCCTTCTAACAATACACACCCTTTTGAGTATGCCCTCTCCCTCACAAGGCTGCATGTCATTGGGAGGGGAATGCCTTGAGAAGCAGCATTTTTTAAAGACAGGGGACACAGACACCAGGACAGGAATAAGAAGCCACACAACTGCAAATTCACAGAACCCATCCTTATCATTTCCCTCATATTTCAGTGAGGAGGAGAACTCATGTGGGAGATGAGAGTGTAAATCCCACCAAGGCAGAAGATGGGAATGCCTAAACTCAACTTTAGCCTGTAACAAACCAATCAACAGCAAACAGAAGGAAGAGTCAGGATTATAACCTGCTTTTCACACACTGCAAAACATTCCTCTAACCCACACAGACAACTGAGCACACATGAAAGGACTGGCTGTTTCTGCACACATCTGCTCATCACTTACCATCCATTAACATCTGTTAATGAAGATAAGATGAGATATAACAAGAGAAATCTGTGCTTCCATCTGCAGACCTATATTAAGTAGCACCACCAAATCAGGAACCTGCTCCTTCAGAAGAGTGCAGCCCCCAATCAGCTACATTACTGATAAGCAATATCCAGGTCTTGTCTGGATTGACCTTCAGTTTATTGTTTATCAATAAATAACTGGTGGTCTGTTATTCTCTTTGGCCATTGGTTCTGAGCATCCATACAGTAATCTTACTCAGACAAAGGAGAAGTAGACCAGGCTATCATTCACATATTGAAGGCACCTCATTCAAAATCCATGAATGACCTCATCAAGTTTGAAAAGCATGGAGGAGGTATGACCAGAAGTGCCAGACTGCTGTCCCCTCCCCCCACACACCCATCCCAGTCAGCCAGTGCTAGTTCCAAAGAATACAGTGATTGATGGTGGTACCAGGTGTTGTTGAGAAGGTACAGATGTACTAACAACATGTCTGTATGAATGAATTCCACTTTACAATCCGGTCCAAATTCACTCTGGTGAAGAACAAGCACAAGGAAAAGATCTTTCTTCTGCCTCTCATGCCTTTGCTAAAAGGTGATGGTGGCTGAAGTTTTACACCCAGCTTGAGGGGATGATACTGTCAACTAGAGACTACAAAATGATGTGGCTCCTAGACAGATTTGAAAAGACTACTAAATGTAAGATATACTAAAATTAGACATAGCTTTATTGAATAATAACATAGTCAAGCAATCACTACAGTACCAAACACACAAATGCCAAAATGAATAACTGTAAAGCAACTGTTCCAAATGTTCAAAATGTATTACTCAAGAAGAGGGGATGCCAAAAAACGTATAGTAAGAAGGGACGATGGGGTCTCTTGAGTCTATATCTTCAGAGGCTGAGTAGAGAACCTTGTTCACTACATGGAACATGTCAGCTGATTGGCTCTTTGCAAGTACAATGGTGGTGCAATAGTTTAGTACCATCAATGCTGCATGATATGCCTGAAAACTGATACCTTTCTTCCATCAAATTCATTCTCAGTCTTCTACCTAAAATCTAGCCATCTAATGACTCACTACCCTCAGCTCTTCAGTAAACTAAAGTGCTGAAGGAGCTCTATGGGGGTGAAGAGAATGCTTGCCGTGGACCCGGGAGGAAGCTCCCCAGCCACCCCCCCTCCACAGAAGCTCCCCTCCCAGCCCCCCTCCCTCCCACCCCCCTCAGAAGCCCCCTCCCTCCCACCCCTCTCAGAAGCCCCCCAAGGGGCCCAAGCAAGGGGGGGAGGGAAACACCTTGTCTTTCTGTCTTTCTTTCTTTCTCTTTCTGTCTGTCTGTCTTCCTTCCTTCCTTCTCTCTCTCCTCCCTACCTTCCTGTTTCTTCCTTTCTTTCTGTCTGTCTTTCTTTCTGTCTTCCTTCCTTCTCTCTCCCCCCACCTACCTACCTACCTTCCTTCCTCCCTTCCTTTCTTCCTTCCTTCTGTCTCTCTTTCTCCCCCCACCTATCTACCTTACTTCATTCTCTCTCTCTCTCTCTCCCCTACCTACCTACCTTCCTGTTTCTTTCTTTCTGTCTGTCTTTCTTTCTGTCTTCCTTCCTTCTCTCTCTCTCTCCCTCCATCCCTCCCTACCTTCCTGTTTCTTCCTTCCTTCCTTTCTGTCTTCCTTCCTTCCTTCTCTCTCTCTCCCCCCTACCTACATACCTACCTACCTTCCTTCTCTCTCACCCCTACCTACCCCCTCCCTCATCCGCTCACCTTTCCCAGGCTGCAGGGGGGGAGGTAGGGAGGGAAGAGCTGGGCCTGAGTGGCGTTAAGCCACTGGGGCCCAAGCAAGGGGGGGAGGGAAACACCCTTTCTTTCTTTCTTTCTTTCTTCCTTCCTTCCTTCCTTCCTTCCTTCCTTCCTTCCTTCCTTCCTTCCTTCCTTCCTTTTCTCTCTGTCCTCCCTCCCTCCCTCCCTTCCTGTTCCTTCCTTCCTTCCTTTCTCTTCCTTCCTTCTTTCCTTTTCTCTCTCTCTCCCCCCCTACCTACCTACCTACTTTCTTTCTTTCTTTCTTTCTTTCTTTCTTTCTTTCTTTCTTTCTTTCTTTCTTTCTTTCTTTCTTTTTTCTCTCTCTCCCCCCCAAACTACCTACTATTTGGATCAGAATATTTTTTCCCCTGTTTTCCTCCTCTAAAACTAGGTGCGTCTTATGGTCAGGTGCGTCTTATAGTCCGAAAAATACGGTAGTTTTTGCATTAATTATAACAATTAGAAGCAGTACTTTTTAAGACTGGCTTAATTTCTTCCATGTCAACAAACAAAATAGAAATGTACTTCTGCTAGGTCATGAAAACAGCAGGAATAAATAGCAAATGTGCTCTTAGGTTTTTATGTTGTTTTTATGTGTCACCTCAGGTAAACACACATATGACAAATTTATCCCTATTAAACAATACTTGGGTTGATGTTATTCATAACCCATCCTTAAACATTTCAATCAGGTGTTATAAACAACCCAGAGTTTGCTCATGAAAGGCTCAAATGTGATTGGCAGTATCAAGTGAGTAATTTTTGGTATGTCTTCCTGACTTTTGTTCATTTAGGGATGCCACATAAACAACAATCTATACATGGGAGAGTAGATAAACCACTTGCACACACTGCTTCTGGTGGGGCAAGTGAAATAATTATTACAATCTAATTGTAGGTACCAGACTGATCACATGGAAAGTGTTCCAGCCATCCTTGAATATTTCTGGTGGCTGCAAGTATTATTGTTGAGTATATTCTCCATACATTTAGGTTTGGGCAAAGCAAGGGAAAAATCAGCACAAAATCATTCTCAGAAAACCCAGGGAAACAGTGACCAGAAAGCAAACTGAGCACTGAAGGGTGGGGTGGAATCAATGCAAAACAAAAAAGAAAACCTGATGGACATGCATGGTGAAAACAAGGCAAAATACCCGTGGATAATAAACCTAATTTAAAGATCTTATTTGATGTAGATCAGTCATTAATACATTAATTAATCTGCATACTGGCGTGTCTTATCCTTATTTGGAGGTAGTGGTTCAAAGGTTCTTTGTCTTTTCTTATCTGGAATTTTCCCTGTGCTTCTGACACAGCATTAAACCAATAGTTTATAGACTGCCATGCAGATAACCCCCTTTCTCAATGCAATTTCATGCTGGCAAGCCAGTTTTTCAGCTGAATTTAAAATAAGTAGTATTTATGAACGTGAACAGATAAAATAAATGTCAGAAGGTGAACTAATTTAAAGCAGTTACAGCAATGACAGACACAGACGCTAAACATCCATACTGGACGATTATTATATATGCATTTTACAAGTGCTGCATTGCAGAATACATTGTGCTTTCTAAAAGTGACTGAGAACAGCAATAGTAATATGTCTAACTAAAATGTCTTTACTAAACCATGAATCTGATTTTCTTTTTTTCTTTTTTTATTTATTTATTTATTTCATTTTTATCCCACCTTGCCGGCGAACTGGCTCAATGATGTGGCTATTGTACATTATCAACAAGAAAACTGAAGAAGAAGAAGAAGAGATTGGATTTATACCCTGCCCTTCACTCACTTGGGAGTCTCAGAGCAGCTTACAAACTCCTTTCCCTTCCCCTCCCCACAACAGACACCCTGTGAGGTAGGTGGGGCTGAAAGAGCTCTTTCCCAAGCTGTCCTTGAGAGAACAGCTGGTACAGAGCTATGGCTTGCCCAAGGTCATCCAGCAGGTACAAGTGGAGGAGTGGGGAATCAAACCCGGTTCTCCCAGATTAGAGTCCGCTCACTTAACCACTACACCAAACTGGCTCTCTTGAAACAGGTCAAACATGTTAAAAACACTGGAGCTTGAACCTGGTGTCTTCTACATGCAAACACATCCTGTTGCATCAAGCAATCTATGGCTTCTGTGGTTTTAAATTGTATATAATAAACATGGTTGTATAACATGCAGATTGGAGATCGGCAGTTTGAGACCCAAGTGCCACATGATGGAGTGAGCTCCTGTCTCTGGTCCCAGCTCCTGCCAACCTAGCAGTTCAAAAGCAAGAAATTGGAAGAAGATAAATAGGTACCACTTTGGTGGGAAGGTAACTGCGTTCCATGCACCTCGGCATCTAGTCATGCCAGCCACATGACAACAGAAATGTATTCGGACTGCGCTGGCTCTTCAGCTTGAAAACAGATATGAGCACTACCCCCTAGAGTCGGATTTGACTGGCTTTCAAGCAAGGAAAACCTTTACCTTTACCTATAACATGAATAAAATAGCAGCTACATAAAAGTCATGTTGTAATTGATAATCATCTGATAACTTCTGGGTGCTGGTTTCTGGGTAAGGCTTTGACTTATACTCCCCTTAGGTTCTTTCCAGATACAGCATTTTCTCCATTTTGCCAGAGTGATCTGATTAGGTGCAGCCCCTACCCCCTTCTACCTTTGTCCTTTGCAAGCTAGAGACATTTTTCAACATCTTTACCGGGGATTAATGCACATCACTTCTCTACTCATAATGAGACACTTTGTATATGGTACTCAAATACAGCACTATATCTTAATAACAGAGCTGAAACAGAAAATTGAAAAAAGTCAGTTATTGACAGATCATCCACACAGTATAGCACTATAACAACCAACTGCACTCAGCTACACACACATACACACACACACAAAACTATCTAGTTTTTCAAGCCAACCACTTTGTATAAAATGTACTTCTGTTCATTGTTCAATAAAAGCATATTTTGGCTATATCTTCAGCTTGAAATATTGTTCGAGAGAGCAGGTCAGAAATCTTGGCCATGAGTATAATAGATAATAAATAGATAATGGGCTAGGTCTTCTGTTACCCATGTACCATAAATGTAGTGTCTCTGAACATATGAGATTTTACTGTATCTACTTTCAAGGACCGTAGTAGGCATGCTTTGGAACTGGAGTGCTGTAAATGCTTTCTACAATTTACAGCTTGTCAGATCATGGAAGTAACTTTCCATCCTGTATCATGATGTCAAAAAATGCAGGCAAGGAGGAAAAAAAGTAAAAATTCCTGAAGACCTGCTGTATCATCTTGCTTAACCAAATCTTCAGTTCTAGTTTTAATTAACGGAGTAACACATTCTAGATTGACCACACTCCAGAATAACATAGGAAGCCAAACGTATTTTGGCACACAATGTACCAAGTATTTCTGAGAGGTGAAATTTCAACAAACAATTCAAGAAAAAACAACACCAGACCGTTTTGTCAATCTAAAGATTCATTTTTGATGTTTTAAGACAATACAACGTATTTCTGAATTTTGGAAGTAACAGACTTGACTTTAACCTGCACACTCAAGAAGAGAAATGGCCAATAATGTTCTCCAAAAAAGTGTCCTCTGCAATTTCAGTTTGAAAACAGATTACTTTGTCTCCAAATCTGAGCTCTATAAACTATCTGGAGTGTAGCATTAGCATGGTGGACTGCAGTCTCAGAGATCTTGGTTCAAATCCCAAGCCTTAGTCATGATGTTCTTTGGCCAGACTCTTTCTCTCAGCCTAGCTTATCTCATGGGGTTGTTGTGAGGTTAAAAAAAGAAGTGAGAACCATATCCCCTGCCCTGAGTTCTTTGAACAACAGCTGAGATTTAAAAAATTTAATAGATTTATGAGAGGACTTTTTGCTGTAAAGATTTTTATGGCTGGATTTATTATAGCCATATGGTTGAAACATTGTATCAGCCTTAACATTTGGGGGAAGAAAACACCAAATGGGCCATCCTAGGTGAAGAATATTGACCCTTCTTGTATAACATTTACTTGACTACTTAGTATCAACCTTATAACAAACTTTACTAGGCTCAGCACAATGATGATGGCCTTAGCACACAATACAGCTCGCAGGAACTGGCCATGTGCACAAATTAAATATCCTGGTTGCCTAATCAACACAGGAAGCAAAGAAATAGCATTCAAAATAACCCTGTGAAATAGAAACTTAAAATGACTAGTTCCAGTAGTCCCATGTGACTGGCAGTAGCACCTCCGGGAAATATTTTGCAGCAGAAGCTAAATGCCTTGATGATACTTTTAAAATATCCAACCAGTGCCTTTTCTGCTTCTAACCATTGTCTAAAACTCAATCAGCAAAAGTTTTTGAGAAATGACATTTGTTCTGCTTTACCTTTGGCTACAATACAGCATCAGCAGTACTACTACTAAGTGTGGTCTGGTGTGGTTATTTATGTAGCACTAATCCACTTGGCTTCTGATCAGCGGCTGAGCTCTCACCATGTTCTGAATTCATGAAAACTGGATCTTTTCCACTGTCTTTTTTGAGCACTTCCCCATTCACATTACCACTGCGTGAAGAACCCTCTGCTTCAGCAGGCTGAAGGGATTTCTGCATAATACCTGCTTTCCCCCCTGAAACTGGTACTGTTGCTGTGCTTTGTGTTTTCTATTCTGAGCCCCAGACAGCTTTTTAGAAGGCATTTTCACAGATACAGTAGTTTCATGTAGTTACTTCAGTTCTATTGTTGTTATTTAGTTGTACAGTCGAGTCCAACTCTTCGCGACCCCATGGACCGCAGCACGCCAGGCCCTCCTGTCCTCCTCTGCCCTCCGGAGCCTACTTAACTCCATGCCCATAGCATGGAGTTCTATATATTGTGGCATTTTTTATTTTCTGAGTTCAGAAGGAAAGTAGCAAAAGTTCATGGACATTTAAGCACCCAAATAGATTGTATGCAACTCACACAGTTATGCAGTGGAATAGCTCAAAAAGAATAAAAGGATGGGTCTGAAACAGGAGCTCTACAATAAGACTGAAAAAGAAAGGCACAAGAAGATTAGGTTCTCAGAAAAGAAAATTTTGTGAAAGTAAATTCACAAAATCCAGTTTTTAAAATAAGAAGTCTTCAAGAATGCCCCTGATGCAGCTAATTTTCTGCTTTGATGCCACTAGCCTACATTTGCCAAAAGACCCACCTTCCTCAGCCTGCCCTGGAGAAGGAAATGCTCTTTGATTGGGATACAGGAGTGCTAATTTATGCTGAATTTTTTAATATGCATTTTTTGTAGTTTTAATTGGTTTTAATACTGTACTGAATTTATGTTGTTGTAAACCACCTTGAGCCCCACGTAAGTGGGGAAGGGTGGTTAAAAAAAATCTAAATAAATAAATTTGACTGAAGCTATGTCTACATTTTCCCAGCTTAGTGTAATGCTGGGAATTCCTGTAGTATAACAGTATTTATTTTTCCAGAAGGACTTCTTTCAGTAGTCTCCTGGAGATTCCAGGCCCATTCTAGAGGATTGGCAACTAGGGATGGGCATGAACCTAAAAAAGGCGGTTAAGTTCAAGTTTCGGGGCAGCCCTCAAAATGAACACCAAACCAAGCCCAACTGAACTGAACCAGTCTGGGAAGTTCAGTTCCCAATTTCTTTGGAAGGGACTTCCCTTTCACCTTTCTCCCCGACATGGCACATCATGGCTGGAAGAAAGGGGGCAGAGATTGCCTGGGAAAGGACTTCTCTTACTCATTTCTCCTGGTATGGCCCGCTGAGGCTGGAAGAAAGGGGGCAAGGATTGCCCTGGAAGGGATTCCCACCTTTCTCCTGGCTGTGGCAAGCCCTGGCCAGGAGAAAGGGGAAGGGGAACCAATCTTGAAGGGACTCCCTTCCACCTTTTCCCCAGCCAAGGCTCACCATGGCCAGGATAAAGGGGGAGGAGAACAGTCCTTGAAGGGACTTCCTTCCAACTTTCTCCTGGCTGAGGCTCACCATGGCTGAAAAAAGGGAGTGGGGCATCATCCTTGAAGGGACTCCCTTCCATCATTCTCCTGGCCATGGCTCACCATGGCAGGGAGAAATGGGGAGGGGAATCAGCCTGAAAGGGAATCGCCCTGGGAGCCCCGCAGCCAGGAGAAAGGGAAACAGGATCACTGGGAAAGAAGCTTCCCATCTCCCTCTCTCCTAGCCACTCAGCCAGGAGGAAGCGAGCATCACCTGGGAAGATGCAGAGTCTCTTCCCCAGTGATTCTGTCTCCCTTTCTCTTGTCTCCATTTCTCTTAGCTGTGTGGCCAGGAGAGAGGGAAATAGGAAACCTCTTCCTCAAAGATCCCATCTTCCTTTCTCCTGGCTGTGTGGCCAGGAGAGAGGAACTTGGGAAGCATCATAAGGCCTGATCCAACATTGGCTTCTCTTATGTTCTTATGTTTTTATGATGCTTCCCAAGTTCCTCTCTCCTGGCCACACAGCCAGGAGAAAGGAAGATGGGATCTCTGGGAAAGTGGTCTCCTATTTCCAGGGGTCATCTCGTAGAAAAAGAGGTGCAGGAGCTCATTAGCATAACTCATTAGCATAACTTATTTGCATATGCTACACCACCTGACATCACCAAAAGTATGTCAGAAGGCAAGAAAGAAAGGAGAGAGAGAGAGAGAAAAAGAAAGAAAGAAAGAAAGAAAGAAAGAAAGAAAGAAAGAAAGAAAGAAAGAAAGAAAGAAAGAGCTGGCAGAGAGGGGACAGCTACTAATCCAAGCCTCAGAAATACCACTGTTCTGGGAGGATAGCTTCAATGGTGGCTGAAGCCTTCAGAAGGCTGGTTGGAGGAACAAGGACCTTTCCAGGGGGTGGGGTCATTTTGCTGCAGCCATGACACAAGCAGGCATTCCCCTGCAAGGGGGGGGGGGCTGGCACCAGCTCCCGGAGCTGAGCTCCTGCTCGAAATGACCCCTGCCTATTTCCCTCTCTCCTGGCCACACAGCTAAGGGAAAGGGAGACAAGATCACTGGGGAAGAAGCTCCACATCTCCCTCTCTTTTAGTTAGGAGCTAGGAGAAAGGGAGATAGATAGAATGGCCAGAGAAGAGGTTTCCCATCTCCTTCTCTCCTGGCTGTGCAACCAGGAGAAAGAAAGATGGGATCACTTGGGAAGAGGCATCCCTTTTTGCTTTCTCCTGACCATGCAGCCAAAAGAATGGGGAATCTCCCAGGAGAAAGTGGATCTCCCTGCTGGTGGGGAGAGCCTTCTCCACACAGGCCCAACTGTCTCTGGCTAGCTTGTGTAGGGGTCTATGGAGTCATCACAGTAATGCAATGACCTCCTTTCAAGCCAGTAGAGTCAGGTGTTAGCGAAACTCTCTCAGCCGGCGCCCGAATGTGTTGTGCCACAGTCCCTGCCCCTGGCATAGCCCCCTTAAACAGGCTGTGTGAGCAAGCCCAAGACAGCTGGACTGACATGGAGAAGGCTCTTCATGCCAGCTCAGCTTCCTCTGGCTCCCTGGTATAGCCCCTTTAAAGGGGATGCACAATGGAATGCGCAGCTGAGACACTAGGAAGAGTTCTCCCCGACTCTTTAATTTAATTTGGACCCATTGATTTAAATGGGTCAGAACCAGTTAATCCTGGTGGGTTTTTGCTCCCCGTGAAAAGTTGTGGGAGCAAACTTGCTCGAAAGCCAGTCGAATATGACTTGAGGGATGTGGTGCTCATCTCCGTTTCCAAGCCAAAGAGCCAGCACTGTCCAGCGACATTTCCATGGTCATGTGGCTGGCATGACTAGACACTGAGGTGCACAAAATGCTGTTACCTTCCCACCAAAATGGTACCTATTTATCTACTTGCAATATCTTGCTTTCAAACTGCTTGGTTGGCAGGACCTGGGAGCCAGAGATGAGAGCTCACACTGTCATGCAGCACTCGGGTCTCGACCTGCTGAACTACCGACCCTCTGGTCAGCACAGCATCTTAACCACTTGAGCCACTGCAGCCCAGTAGTGGAAGCTCAAAGCATGGTTTAAATGTCTTCAAGCCATTTAAACCAAACAGCTGATTGGCAGGGAGCTCCCAGTTCCTCAGCTAGGGCTGCCAAGTCCCCCGGTAGGGCGGGGGAAACACCGATTTTTCATGCTTCCCCCCTGCTTTTTCAAAACTGGCCACCGGGGGGAGGCAATGGCTGCCAACAGGAGGGGAACGTCGGAGCCTGCCGGGCCCTCTCCCTTCCAGGCCTCTTAAAGGGAAATGTCTGAAGAGCCTGCAGTGAAAAGCCTCACCAGACATTTCCCCTTTAAGAGTTAGCAAGAGAGCCCCGCCCAGAGATTAACGAGGGACTAAGCTCTTACTGAAGGGCCTGCTTTTGCATGCGGCTGGTGTAAGATTGAAAGGTTGCTGCTGCTGGGCCTGGGGTAAGTCCATCTGCCAGCTCTTTTCCTTCTCTCTCTCTCCCCCTCCCCCTTTCTTTCTTTTTTCTGTCTCTCTCTCTCTCTGTCCCCATCCAGCAGAGGTCTATCAGTGGCTATTATTAGCCACAAGGTCTAAATGGAAGTAAGTGCCTGTGCCAGCTCTTTTCCTTCTCTCTCTCTCCTTCTTTCTTTTTTCTGTCTGTCTGTCTGTCTGTCTCTCTCTCTCTGTCCCCATCCAGCAGAGGTCTGTCAGTGGCTATTATTAGCCACAAGGTCTAAATGGAACACTTTGTCTGGGGCAGTGATGCTCAGCATTCTTGGTGCTTGGGGGGGCAACAGTGGGAGGGCTTCTGGAGTTCTGGCCCCGCTGCTGGACCTCCTGAGGGCACCTGGTATTTTTGGCCACTGTTGTGACACAGAGTGTTGTACTGGATGGGCTGTACTGGATGGGCCGATCCACTGTGGCTTCTCTTCTGTTCTTATGATATGAAAATCATATTCTGCCGAGATGAGGAAGGATTCAGTAGGGCCGTTGCTCAGTAATAGAGCATCTGCTTGACATGCAGGAGGTATCAGCCTCTTCAGCTAAAAAAGGATCAGGTAATAGGTGATATTAAAGATCTCAGCCTGAGACCCTGGAGAGCCACTACCAGTCTGAGTAGTCAGTACTGACCTTGATGGACCAATGGCCTGATTCAGTATTAGGAAATTTCATGAGTTCATGTGGAAGCATGTGGAAGCAACATCACAGGATGTGACTTCACAAAATGATGTCACTTCCTTTCTCCTGGCTCCACCCCCAAAGTCTCCTGGCTCCACCCCCAAAGTCCCCAAAGATTTCCCAAGTTGGACTTGGCAGCCCTATCCTCAGCTGTTTCTCATGAAGAGCAGACTGCTGGGTAAACTCCTGTGTTCTGCACTCCATGAAGGGTCATGAACCACTATGAACTGCCCCCCCCCCCCCAATTTCAGGAAGTTCATTATGGTTTGTCAGTTCATGAACCTCAGTTCACAAACTCCAAACTGCCCAAAACTCTTTATGAGCTTTGGTTCGTCAGCCGGTTTGTGCCTATCCCTACTGGCAACCCTACAAAAAGTGAAGCTGGTTAAAAAGAGAGAGAGATGGAAGACAAGACCTGGTTAGAGGGAAGACGAATGAAGAAGCTACTGCTTAGGAGGCTTCACTGGGATCCCACAGAAACAGGAAGAGAGTACTCAAAAAAAAAAAACAGCACTTGTTTTTTTTCACAAATGTTGCTGGGAAAGCCTGACAGATTGTGCAATCTTGTACAAACTACACAGCTTCATATTGCAAAGCTGACCGGGGTGGGTACCAAAGGTATTCTTTTCCCAGGGCCCTATTTATCCTAGGGTAGTACCACATAACAATATTGTTACATCACTAACTGATACTATGTTTCTGTTACTGTGACATCACACCTTCCTGTTACCATTTAATAGATTTTGGACATTCACAAGCACATAATAAACATTTAAAGTAGCTTATGTTTTAAGAAGTTCTTGATACTTCTTCAACTGTGATTTCCTACCTAAGAAACAAATTATCTGATAAACTGAGCCTTATGGATGATCAGTGCCTTAATTCCAGAGAAGCCATCAGAGTGATTATGTTATATTGTCATTAAAACTGAGGCTAAAGATTTGAAGTGTGTTTGAAAAGGCTCTGTGAGGGATGAGCAGATGAAAATTTCATGAGGCAGCCTGACAACAGCTGTGCACAACAGTAGGTCCTCTTTTCCCTCACTAGCTTGTTTTCTCCCTTCACTAAGGAGAATGTCTGAAGTGCTAGAGGGGGAAAAAACTTTCTAGAGAAAAGAGAAACACTGTTTTTTTTTTCACACGAAACTTTTTATTCATCCAGCGTCTAGAAACATACTTTTATATTATATGGTAGAGGGCGAAGCAACCTAATACATTTTGCTCTACAGTACCAAAAGATATTAATGGAAATAGTTCAAACAAAGCAAAACAACACAAACAGGCATCAAAGAGAACAACTGAAAGAATAACAATGGAAAATTAAGATACAAATAATGAAGATATAAAATTCAAAATTGCAGGTTGTGAACATCATAAAATTCTTCTTTAGACTCTGGTGGTAACCAACAGTTCTTTCTACAACTTGACCTCAGTAAGAAAGCTGCAGCCTTTACTCACAGTGCTAGCAACTATTTTCCAGGAATTTTTAACTTGTCGGCTACACTATTATAATGTAATTCATGTATGGCTGTCCTTAATGGTAAGTATAGTTACTTCCATCAATGAAAAATACTCTGGGTCATGAGGAATACATCACACCAATACTAATAATGTATTCACTGGCTCCAAGCTCAGTTCAAAATGCTTGTGATGATCTACAAAATAGAAGGGCCACCCTTCTCTTTGACATGCTAGCTTTCTAGTTGCAGGGACATTTTTGTATAGAGAAATATTTAGTTATGCAAGCTTCCAGTGGTAGATACAGATTTACTACCTAAGAGCTGTATGAGTGTGAGAAGCACAAGACCACACCTTTGTCACCTTTGATACAAACAGCATCTTTCCCTGATTCCCGATTTCATTTCCATTTCAAAATTTCACACACAAGAAATATGTCAGTAGTTTTTTCACACTTTAATTTTGGAATGAGTATATGATCCAGCTTCCAGCTTGACCTGATATATTTTATTTATTTAAAATATTTTTATCTCATCCAGTTAGAGCTCTCAAGGTGGTAAATAGTTAAAAGTCATTAAAATAAACTTTTAAAACAATACATACATACATATGCAGTGAATGTGGAAATCTGTGATGTTAAATTATATTGAAGTCACCAAATCAGAATTACAAATACCACCTTAATGTCATATAAAAAGCACAGCACAAACAAGTCATGTATAAATTACTAACAACTAACCATAAGGAACACCAAATCATCCAAATGGTTATTTTCACATCACACATTTCCATTCTTTAAAATTCTTTTTTAAAATTTTCAAAATGTATTTTTTAATTCATATATCAGAAAATATTGCTATAATCATTTTGACTTTCATACAGGTTTTTTACAGCTTATTCTGGTGGTTTTTTTGTTTTGACTTGTATATCCTACACACCAGGTCCATTGTTTTTTTTTCCACAAAAAAGTGAGTTGGATCAGGGGAACCTAGACCCTTTTCTTTTGAATCCCTTGCTCAATTTGATGTGCTAAGAGTTTGCTTGTAAAGCTTTTCTTTTCTATAAATACTTTAATTTTTGATCCTGGTAGTGGTTCTGTGCACCACATAGACCTCCACCATGTTGGACATGCTAGTTTAAATGGAGTGCCAGGAGGAAGGCAGTCAGTTGGCATGTGGCTATTCCTCTAGGGGCACACAAGGCACTAAACCATCCTCATGGTGACCAGGCACTGGGCAGTGGGAGACACAGAGGCAAGGCCTCAGAACTTGGATGGGAAGCCTCCCAGTGGTCAATTCCTACAAAGGTCAGGTGGTGGTGGCAGGTTACCAGAGAGAAAGAGAGAGAGAGAGAGAAGCCTCTCCAAGTGTTGGGAAAACCTTGGAGGGCAGGGTGGAACAGAGCCTGCAGGCCAGAGCAGGACTGGTCCACCACAACATGGAAAAACACATTTCAGTGTTCCAATCTTGGTCCTGGCATACTTTTATACAACCCCATACTCCAAGTACTATATTTTAATACTTCAGTCATGTGTTTATTTATTTGTATTTCATTTATCTACATATGCTGCTATAATTATCACCATAGCTCGTAGTTAGTTATAAAATAATTATTTTTATTTTTGCATTCAAAGTAGATACAAATATTCATTTAAGAGAGTAAGATGTATCATTTAGTGTTTTCATTACATTTTATTACAATATGAAAGTCTGGTTTATTTCACACAGATATTAAATTAATTTTTTCTTAGCTGGTATGCCAGTTTAAGAAATAGTCCACAGATCATAAAATATTCAGATATTAAACATACATGCAGTGCAGTTGCTTTCTTTTCTGTAATCATTCCATCAACTTGATGCCCAGAACTTTTCCCAAAGCCATTAATTTAATAGAGAGACATGAATATTTATTCAAAACAAGATTGAAAAGCCTCCCATGCTAGAGGTTATAATGCAAAGAATTGTGGAGGTGTGAATAAAAATACCAAAAGACTAGAAAAATGAAATTCAGCTTTGAGTTTGATATCAGAATTTAATCAAACGCTTTTGACTAAAATATTTGTCAGAGATCTCAATGTTGCTATGAATACTTGGTTACTAAGGTTACAACCTGGGCTTTGGAAAAACTTGTAAGAGTATGTTACTCTCAGTGGCTCTGGATTCCAATAGGGATATTCAGTTCTATGACTCCAAGAATATGTTTTTTCTTCTTTAACTTATATTGTTTCCAGGGCTCTTTTTGTAGAAAAAGCCCTGCAGAAACTCATTAGCATAATAGGCCACACCCAACAGCAGAAGCTCATTGGCATATTAGGCCACACCCATGACAGTAGAGCTCATTAGCATTTTAGGCTACACCCCATGCTCAGATTCCCTCAAAGATGAATAGAAGTACTATAAAGAGAGAACTGTGTCTAGCTGGCACACCTTACCACAGTTTTGGCAAAATGCCAATGCTTTCTGATGGCCTTTGCATCAAAGGTATCTTTAGAATTTGCACTGAAATGTGTTGCAAAAGGAAGGGAGGGAGGGAGGGCAGAAGGAAGGAAGGGAGGGAGGGCATAAATATTTTGAACAGATTTTATTTGCATAAATATTTTGAACAGATCATAGCTAGATTGACCCCTTTGGAAGAAAAAAGTAAAAACAAAACAGGCAGCATTTGTCATGCAGATAAGCATTCTAGCCAATGTAGGTTTTGTATCTGCATTGTTTCATGTCTGATTGTTCAAAGCTTCATGGGTGAAAACAGCTCAAGGCCTGCAAGGTTGCACTTTGATAATGTTATACAGAGGAAGACAACTGCCTCCTGACCCAACAGCCCATACAGCCGGCTTTCTTGAGACACCACAGACAAGTCTTGAGCGAAGAAATAACCCTTTTCTATGTTAGCAGTTGGGCATTGGTGTGCCTAGCTAGAAAAGTAGGAGGGGGGCGTGGCATTGGCGCGGATGGAGAAGGACACCTGAAACCCTTGCTCCAACCCCGTCAACCCCTGAACCACTTAAAAATCAATACTAGAGCCGAAATTATACCACTAACATGGGCAGATCTGATCTGGCTACCAAATCCTCTTCGATATCTGTCCCCAGAGGTATCCAAAACTTCTTTCCAAGACAGCAAAACTCTGAGGCCTCTTAAGGCAACACGGAGAAGATCAACAAAATGGCGACTGGGACTGCTTCCTTGCTCTCACCAAACTCAGCGCAACCCAAGATGCCACTACCGAATCTTTTCGCTACTATGGAGAAAAAATCCTGGACAGCATGGCAGCATTCATCACCCCCATAAATGAACAACTGGCTGAGCCAAACATTTCTATGAAAAAGGTCAGTCAAACCATGGAGCAGGCCCATGAACTAGGTATAAACTTAAAACAAGACGTCCATTCCCTTCAAAATGAAACTGTCTCCCTAAGAGAATGAGTACTATCTCTAGAAACTTTGACACATATATCACATTTAAAATTTAGAGGCTTTCCTGAAAATCTGGATACAAACAAAGACTTACAAATCTTCCTCTCTGACTGGCTGGCACAGGAAATGCAATTAGAAGTCGGGGTAGCTCCCTTCATTATGTCTGCGTATAGATTAAGCCCAGCAAACTCAGCGCATTTCCGTGGTCCTAGAGATGTGTTAGCCAATATCCCAGACTTTCGCACAAGAAGACGCATTTTAGACATTGCAAGAACAAGAGGCTCCTTAACATTTAAAGGAATCCCAATCCAGGTTTACCCAGACCTTCCTAAAGAAATCCTGGGCAAGAGATGAGAACTCCATTCCATCACTGAAGCTCTGCGCCAAGCTAAGATTAACTACAAATGGCATAATCTTATTAACCTGTCCATTGAAATAGATTCCCACATCATCAAAGATACTGAATCTGGCTTCAAGCTCCTTGAGACACTGAAGTTGGATCCCCAAATGGACACCAGCAAATCATCTAATAAGAGAAAGCACCCGCCATCACCAGATAAAGATTATAAACTGTCTAACCGGCACACTTGAGCACGCTCCCACAGTTTATGGTTTTTTTAGCCTGGGAAAGTCGAAAAGTAATTGTTTCTGCTCGTTTTAACTAACCAGCATCCAGTTAATCAACAGCTCTAGTTTAAAATCAACAATGTAAACGTATTCTATGGTTAATGTTAATGTTTGCTAGTTCACTCAACCGGTTCGGGGGGGGGGGATTTTTGTTTTTTAGATTCAGTTCACAGTCCCTTCTAGTCAGAAGGAGTTCTGTTGGCCTAGGTAGAACAGTAGTTTTACCAAGCTAAAGGGGACTGTCTGTTTTATCTGTTCTGTCATACTTTGACAAATACTTTAGTGCTAAAGTACTGTTGAATACCTTGAGCCTCTAATTTAATAATCAATTGTTATTTAATTTCTCATTGCTCTTAGAACTATTCTGATATATACAACAGTGCTATAAAATAGTACAATTTTTACTTGTGTTTGATTGACAATACATTTTACCCAACTTAATTATCTTCATCTCTAATCAATTGATCTTTGTATATTTATCAACTGTTCCATTGAACTGTTAGTGTTGCAATTAACTATAGTGAACCTCTCCTGATTATACTCTTACGCTGATTTCATGATTTAAGGTTATAATTCATCACATCTTTTAATTTATACTTTTTAATTGTTAACCTAATTAATTATACTTGAAATCTGTTGATAGTGGTGGGAGGGAATTTTTAAGAAGGCAATTCTGCATTTTGCTACATTCAATTAGATTTGTAACTTTCATAACAATTTACTTCTGTTTTAATCAATTTGTAGTACTCTAAATATTGTTCTCCTACACTTGTGCTATATAGAACTGTATTGCTAAACTCCCTAAGGATCTGAAGCCCACTGCTAGAAGTAAAGATTTAAGCTAAAACAAAAATAACAAAAAGAAAAGAAAAGAAAAAAAGAAAAAAGTTAGAAGAAGGGTGGCTGCTAGCCCATCACACTCACACTAAACACCATATACTCCTCCACATCCACACTACACATCACATACCTACAGTCTTAATTTTACTTAATCACTTCCCTGCAACTAAATCAGTCTTAGCTCTCGCTCCAAACCTATATTAGGACATTTTCACTTCTACATTATGACACCTTCAACATGGAAAGTTCTATCGCAAAATGTGCGTGGACTTAACAACTTAATAAAATGCAAGAGGGTGTTAACCAGCTTAGCCAAATCGCGCTCTGAGGTATTTTTGCTTCAGGAGACCCACTTACATTCCAAGACTCAACCTGAACTCAAAGCCAAATGATACAACATGAATTCCATGCCAAAGGAACTTCAAAATCATGGGTGGTGGTGATTATACTGTCCAACAAAGTCCGCTTCCAACATCAAGCAATGATGCAGATCCTGATGGCCGCATCATCTTTGTTAAAGGTACTTTTAACAACCAACTGATCACACTAGCTTCGATCTACACTCCCAACACCAATCAACATCCTTGTCTTTTGAAAACCCTCTCGATGCTGGACTCATTTCAAGAAGGAGAAACACTACTAGGTGGGGATTTCAACTTAATAGCCGATCAATCAATGGATCACTCGAACTTTCACAAATCAGGGCAACTGAAGACTTCACAGGACACTGGTCTACTAGATCTTTTATGCCAATTCAAATTGACAGACATCTGGAGACACCTACATCCAATGGAAAAGAACTTCATATTCTACTCAACGAGACATGATGTCTGCACCCGTATCGATACTATCCTTCTCTAAACTGGTCTTGTCCACAAGGTACTGGACTCTGACATTGGTAATATTACATGGTCCGATCACATTGATGTGACATGCATCCTGACATCCACCTCTGAAAGCCCACCAACAAGAACATGGTCCCTTAACAAATCACTACTCTTCAATGACTATTACTCCAAAATGATTGAACTGCACATCCAGCAATATTTCCAAGACAATGCCATGGGTGAAACATCCCCACCTATAACCTGGGACGCATTGAAAGTGGTGCTCAGGGGCATCTCATATCACTCTCTTCTCACTTGAAGAGAGAAAAAACAGCTTTAACAAATGAAATGATAGACAAGATCAAGCACCTTGAAAGTGAACATAAAAAAACCGGAAGCAAACAGATATATAAACAACTTCTCTCTGAACAGAAAGCTCTTGAACTATTAGAAAGTTCCTCAGTACAGAAAAACCTCATCTATGTGAAGCAAAAATACTAGATCAACTCACCTAAATCACTGTGGCTTCTGACTTGGCATGTCAAGGACAAAAGGGCTTCTCACCATATTCTGGCTGCCAGGGATCAAGCAGGAAAACTACATACAGACTCTCCATCAATCAACAAGATATTCACTGAGTTTTATCATTCGCTTTATAAGTCTTCTAACCCATCCTCAGAAGATATCCATTCATATCTAACTTTGAACCTGAATATCCCAAAGCTCTCTGACAAACATCACGAGACTCTAGAAAAGCCTATTGAACCCAAAGAAATCCTTGAAGTAATAAAAAACCTGAAAAACAACAAATCAGCGGGTCCAGATGGATATCCTCCAGAGTTCTATAAAAAGTATTCTACTAGCTGGTCCATTGGCTGAAACCTGCAACTCCATCATGACATCTGGTCAACTACCACCATCTTGGAGCTCTGCCTCCATAATAACCATACTTAAACCTGGAAAAGATGCTTCACACCCAGCATTCTACCACCCAATCTCTCTATTAAATCAGGGCTACAAAGTATTCACTGCAGTACTAACCAAACAGCTAAACTCATTCATCTGCCAATATATTCATCAAGAGCAATTGGGATTCATTCCGGGAAGAGAACTAACAGACAACATTTTTAAAACTCTAAACATTATCTCTTCTGCTGTGCACTATAACTCAGACTCTATCCTCCTATCACTCGATATTGAAAAAGCATTTGACTCTTTAGAAATGTCCTACCTAACTATGCTTTTACATCACATGGGATTTGGCCCTATGTTCCTCAGAGCTGTCACCTTGATTTATGAGAAGCCATCCGCTTGCATCAAAACCAATGATCTCACATCCCAAACAATAACGCTCAGCAGAGGCACCTGACAAGGTCACCAAGCCTCTTCGCCATAGCTCTTGAACCCTTAGCAGCTGAGATTAGGCATGATTGTAATATTACTGGGATCTCTATTGGATCGCACACCTTCAAGTTAAGCCTCTTCACAGATGACATGTTGCTGTATATTACAAACCCAACGGAAACTCTTACTCAGCTTCAACCGTACTGAATAACTTTGGCCTAATCACTGGCCTCAAGGTGAATCACTCTAAATCGTATATAATGCCTCTCAAAAAAGCACCAGACACTGAACTTACTCTCAAAAACAAATTCAAATTTCAATGGGCCTCCTCTTTACTCCCCTACCTGGGAATCTGCCTACCCAATAAACTGACCAATCTTTTCACCCTAAACCACATCTCCAAAATCTCTGAAATTAAAATGGATCTCCATAATTGGGAGAAGCTTAATCTCTCTTATCTGGACAGACTACACCTCATTAGATCATTTGTTCTCCCCAAGCTGCTATTCCTATTCCACATGATCCCGATTACATTGGCACGTGACACACTTCACCAGTGGCAAACAATCCTAAATTCTTTTCTTTGGCAAAATAAATGCCCACAGACAAGCTTCACAATACTCCGGCAACATGTATCACAAGGGGGCCTCAACTATCCAGACCTGTCTCTTTACTACAAATCTGCTTTGGTAGTCCCCATTATCAAGATACTAAGACATGGCAACAATCTAGACTGGGTTAAACTCTTTACACCGCTGACATCACCACTCTCAATCCAAGAAACTATCTGGAATAAGTCATCAACTCGCCCACAACTAATTGTAAACATATTTTTGCTAGCCATCCTGAAAACCTGGGACTTTTGCAGACCACAGCTGCTCCCCAAACTATCTAGGTTTAACTCATTCCTCAATCAATCCTGGTTTCCCCCAGGAACTGATCAAAAGACAGCTGAAATATGGAGGATTGCCAACATGTCCTGTTTGTCTGATATCTTGACAAAAGAAGGCCTTTCTTCTAAATCTGCACTGGAACACAAACTGAAAAAACCTATCCCCTGTTTTTTTAACCTACAATTAAATCATATGATCCATCAACTCAATGCACATCACATACTTAAAGAACAACCTTCTCCTTTTGAAAAACTCATCAGTCCCAAAGCTCACATCTCAAAAGGACTAATCACGACCACTTATGATGTTCTGATTCGACATCAAGGTGACACTGAGATACCACTGAGATACCAAAGCCAATGGATGAGAGATTGTGAGAAAGACATATCAAGTCAACAATGGTTGAAAATCTGGACATCTAAATTAATGTCATCCTCAGTAATTACAATGAAACTACAAACACATCGAATCATATCTCGTTGGTACCTCACACCTATCCAAGGTCTTCGCACTCACCTTTGCACTCGCCTTTCTGCTGGAAAAAGTGTGGAGAACTTGGATCCTTCACCCACTGTTAGTGGAAATGCAGCCATATACAAAAATTCTGGCAGGGAGTACTGGCTCAAATAAAACTCATCACTGGTCATGACATACCTCTAGACCCCGACCTAACATTTGGAATATAAATGACAACACCATCTTGTGGAGATCTCATTACCAGCCTACTAGTATCTGCCAAGACATCCATTGCATCTAAATGGAAAGCTGACAAACCTCCTACTCTCTCAAGCTGGCTTAACAAAGTCTAGGATCATCTAATTATGGAAAAGATCACAGACCACCTTAAGCAGTCGGAACTATACCCAAAATCATCTAACTTTGCAGGGAAGTGGTTTCCGTTCTTGGAATATCTATCTGCATTGGACATCTATCCACGCACTCCTTCATACCAAACATTACTACATTGCTAACTTTCGCATCCCTCAGACCACAATACACATAAACCCTCAAACATCACACTATTAAAATAACTATTGGTAACAACAACCTTCTAGCCTGGGCTTATGCATCTTTAATATTCATAACACAGGGGTTTTTTTAAATCGTTTTAAGTTACATTAAAATTGATGTACTCATGTTTTACTTCCACCAATGAATTGTTAACGAATTTGTGCAACACATTTTAAATGCTGTTTCATTTATCTGTTTACTTGTGAAAAATGAATAAAAATATTTATTAAAAAAAAAAAAGAAAAGTAGGAGGGAAACACACAAGAAAGACTGGATCAACCTTGGAACAAAAGAACATAAGGGAAGCCAATGCTGGATCACGCCAATGGCCCATCCAGTCCAACACTCTTGTCACACAGTGGCCAAAAATACCAAATGCCATCAGGAGGTCCAGCAGTGAGGGCAGGACACTAGAAGCCCTCCCACTGTTGCCCCCCCCCAAGCACCAAGAATACAGAGCATCACTTGCCCCAGGCTGAGAGTTCCTATCTATACCTTGTGCCAGTGGCCACTGGTGGGCCTCTTTAATGAATTCACAGTTCTGCAATAGTTAAGAATCCACCACAACTGCTTACAGACATTTTTGAAAAACATTCCATAATAAATTTGTATGATTAGAGAACAGTACAACTAACTTGGGTAGGCTTAGAAATGTGGAGAGGTTTTGGAATCCTTTGAACAGAAACAGATCCTCTCGATTTCTCATGTATTTTACACAATTGGCTTTTATATAACACTCTTCACTGCTGATAGCGCTTTCCTCCCCCATGTGAGATTCCCAAGTCTGAACACTCACAGAGCTTTAGTCCCAAACCCGGTCTGAAATTGAAATTAAATCCAGGAAGCCTGGGAGCTCTGCTCACATATGCGACTTTGCAGGCACTCATATGCCCTAGGATCAGGAATCATTTATTTTCCCTTCAGACACTGCACTGAAGAAACCGGGGGGGGGGGGGGGGGGGGGAATCTCATGGCTCATACAAACTGGTAGGGATTAAGTATTTTTAATGAGCACTGCCCCCAATTTCCTTTATTATAGCAATATCCCAATTTTCAGGCAAGGCAGTTTGGCAGTCTTACATAGCAGTTATAGCATTGAACAAGAAGAGCCAGGTTTAAGTTCCTGCTCACCATAAAACTTACTGAGGAACCATGGGCCTCTTTTCCTCTCTCTGTCTCCTCATTCTACCTCACAAGGTTGTGGTGATGATAAAGTGGAGCCTGGGAACGGAAGGAACATTTTTATCATCCTGAGCCCCTGGGAAGAAGAGTGTGGCAGAAATGTACTAAATAAATACATACCACAGAAATGGGAGGGATCAGGCTGAGCTATCCAGCTTACAAAGGAGGAAGACACACAAAGCCAGTCCCACAATCTCAGCCTAACCTGCCTCACAGGGTTGTTGTGAAGATCAAATGGAGGAGAGGAGAACAATACTTTGGGTCCCCATTGGGGGGAAGGGAGGGTATAAATGAAACAAATAAATACATCAAGTGGGAGGGGAGATCAAGGGGAGACCCAAAGCTGGCTCTGAGACCATCCAATGGAACCCAGGCAGGCCAGTTTGGGCTGGCACAGAGAAGGAATCATGACCCCCCCCCCAAAGGCGAGGCAGGACTTCTTCTGTGGACCCTGAGGGTAGCCCCCTCCTCCTTCCAAGAGAGGAATCCCAGCTCTGACCTGCCAGGAAGGCAGCCAGCCCACTTGCTGAAGCACGGAACTCCATGGCACCTGACTCCCACATTCACAAAGCTGCCTCAGACCCAGCCCCACCACACCTCAGTGCTTACCAGCCACCAGCACCAGCTCACCATCACATGAGTCCATGGTGCTGGCCGCATCCGCCTGGCTGCAGGGGCACCAACTCCTTGCTCACTCACTGCCACTGGAGTGTGCTGGCTGGAGTGGCCACAGGAGGAGAGGTACAGGCCACAAGTGGGGGCATTTCTCCACCAGCTCAGCTCCCTGCCCTGCAACCTGGCCACCTGCATGGGCAGAGTCAGGGGTGGGGATGCCCCACTAAAAAAACTTGAGCTCATTCTATGTCTGCCTTGCTGCATCAGTGGGGAGGAGATGGCAGGGTGGGGCTCACACAGGCAAGGGCTGTACCAGGCTTGGAGATTGGGCCCTTTCCTGCTGGCTGTCTGCACTTAAAGGGAGCTGAGCCCCTTTAAGTGCAGGGAGCCAAAGCCTCACACACCTGCTCTTCACGCAGAGATCAGCATGCGGGGCTTTTTCCTGCTGAGCCCCTTTAAGTGCAAGGAGCTGGAAGACCTTGCATGTCTGCTCTCCATGCAAAGATCAGGCATGTGGGGCCCTTTCTCATGGGTGGGGAGGGGTGGAGAGGGGCAGGCTCGGATATGTCAAAATGCTGTTCCAGTGTGTTCCGCCCTCAAAATAGCTCTGATTGTTTCTATTACACTTGGAAAACAGGATTTCAGGCTTTCAAAAGGGGAAAGGATTATAGCAGACTTTTGGTTCTATTTTGTTTGAAAATCACTAACGTTCAATTAGCATATCATGAACCAGAACTGGTTCCTCATAGGCAAGTCTCAGGTTAATTGTCTAGCTCACATGCTCCCTCCCTTTATACAATGGGACAAGGCTGAAAACAGAAGTTTGCAGCAGGCTTCAATTCTGGAACCACACTTATTTGGTCGTAATGTCTGACTATATTTATTCATTTGATTTTTTTTTTATCCCCCTGCTCTTCCAGGGAGCTCGGAACAGCATACATAGTTCCCTCCTCTTTCAATTCATCCTCACAACAACCCTATGGGTTAGGCTAAGAAAAAGTGTAGCCTCAAGTCCCCATGGCAGGTGGGGATTTGAACCCAGGTGTCCCTGGTTTGAGTCCACACTGAATTGCTGAAGTTCTCATAATTTTAAATATATAGTTTAAGAACATACCTTTTGCAGAACCACAAAGCCACAAAGGAGGCAAGTCACTCTTCAGTCCTTTTGTGAGCTCACTGATAAGAGAATTACAATCTCCATTGCAGGGTTGTTTGGCCTTGTTGTTAGTATTCAGTATTGACTAGAGATGGGAATGAACTGGGGAAATGCAGTTCAGTTCATGGTTCATGGTGTGCCTGGTGTGCAAACCATGACCTGTCACAAACTTTTAGCTTCCAAATGAACTTGTTCAGTTTGTGCGGTTCATGATGCAGTAGAATGCCCTCCAGCATGTTAGAGACACCAAACTTGCAAGGGATCACCAGCTGACTCTCCTCTATCTGCCTACCAAGTTTGGTGAGGATTGGATTTATGGGGTCCAAGTTACAGCCCTACAAAAAAGGTGCCCCCGGGAAAGAGCTTTCTGGGGAAATGTCAGGCGATCATTTTGACAGGTGCAGCTTCAGGAGGTTCAGGAGTGTACAGAACGGATCCTGTGCAAGATAGAGACATCAAAGTCACAGGGGACTTCCACTGGATACTCCTCTACATACCTTTCAAGTTCCACCCCCTCCCTCATTGGTCTGAAGTTTGCTAAACTTTAGATTGAGTGGAGACAGTCTGTCTGGAAATGTATCCATTTACAAACCACTATGAACTGCCTGAAAGTTCATGGAAAGTTTGTGCTGGTTGACCTGCCACAAACTTGAGTTCACAAACCATAAATCAGTCAAAATTTATCATGAATGTTAGTTTAGGAGGCAGTTTATACTCAATCCCTATTATTGACAATGTTCCATACAACAAAAACTCAGCATGTCTAGAATAATGGCAATGAGAGAAATATAATGCAGATTTATGCTTGCAGTTTCATTACATAATGTAGCTTTCATCACTGGATTTAAGTGTGGTATGAAGTCTTCACGTTAATTATGAGTGCATAAACTTAAGCTGTGTGAATTGGCCTTTTCATAAAAGTATGTGTTGTGACATGTGACTAAGGTGTGCACAGTACAATAGTTGAGATTTCCCCTGAGGGAAGGGAGAAAAGCCCCCAAGCATATCAATACTTAAAAAAAAAAACTTGAGATGTCTTTGTTGAACTTCAAGTAGTTTAAAATGCTAGTAACAGCAAATGTAAGGTCAATTTGTCAAAGTGAGTTAGACTTCATTAAATATTCTTAATCATCATTAAACCCTAAATGACGTGTGAGATCAATGTGATTGCTAAGAAAACATGATGAATTACTGTAAGCTGACATAGAGATATTTAACTACCAGGATGTGCTAGCCCACATAATATTTCATGGAGCTTTAAGGATTACTTATCAAGACTAGCAGGTGTGTTAAAGGCTTTTCTAATAAGAATGTAGAAAGGAAACCATAGAAGAGCAAATATGCACCTCATTAAAATTCAGGTCTAATTAAAGCATATTGTTGATGGAAAAGTTGGAAATGAATATTCTAATAAGAAAAAAAGAAGAGCTATCAAATGGCAAAAGCAAAGTCGGTTGCTCTGTAAGAAAGTCAATAGTTTATTAACATCCACATTTGTAAATGGGAGGTTGAATTGGGATCATGGGGAGTGCCCAGACCACACGACCTCATAAGATAACATAAGAGAAGCCATATTGGATCAGGCCAATGGCCTATCTAGTCCAACAGTCTGGGTCACTCAGTGGTGGAGATCCAGGTGCCACCAGGAGGTCCACCAGCAAGGCCAGAACTCCAGAAGCCCTCGTACCATTGCCCCCCAAGCACCAAGAATACAGCGCATCATTGCCCCTGACATAGTGTTCCATCTACACCTTGTGGCTAATAGCCACTGATATCTCTCTGCTCCAGATGTTTATTTAATCCCCTCTTGAAACTATCTGTGCTTGTACCCACCACCACTCCCTGTTCCACCTCTCCATAATCAAACTCAGGCTGCTTAGCCAAGGTAATGACAAAGAGAAAAAGCTCCCAAAGTACTCATTCTAGCCTTTCATGCCTGCATAAAATGTTGGCATGTATTTCAGAAAGCAAAAGGTGTGTAATGATGTTCCATGTCTGGGAAGCAACTCCAAAGTCTTGATCAACACTCATCAAGCCATTCCATCCTTAGACAAATTTAGTTAATGCATTTTCATACTGCCCTGTCCTGGATAGCCCAGGCTAGCCTGATCTCATCAGATCTCAGAAGCTAAGTAGAGTCGGCCCTGGCAAGTATTTGGATGGGAGACCTCTAAAGAATACCAGGGTCATGACACAGAGACAGGCAATGGCAGACCGCCTCTGAACATCTCTTGCCTTGAAAACCCCACAAGGTCGCCATAAGTCAGCTGTGACTTGATGGCACCTTTCCACCACCACCATTTGTATACTGTCTTTCCTATATAACCTCAAAGCAGTTTGTTTCCACACCCCAAAAGAAAGAAGCTTGGCAATCAGTATGGGTTAAACAAGGGTTCATGGAACAGCTATACTGAAATATTTTTAAAAATATTTTTTTTCTTTATTAAAGGGATTCAAAGGGTACAAGCAGTAAAGAGTGTGTTACATATTAGAGATACTTAATAATATGTTGGAATACAAAGTGAGAGACTTAGCTTGTATTACAACAATTCTTAAACATTCCAGTCACATTAAACTAAGGTTAACTCTAGAGTTACTACTGTTTATATCGGACATCAGTAACCAATCTTGGAACTAAGCTGAGAATTGGGATCCCGCGCTCCCGGCAAAGCCGTTGAGCATGGGAGACTTTTGCCGCCCAGGAGGAGGGCGGGACAGGCAGCTTGCTGGGATGCTTTGCGTCGCAGCAGCGGGGGCGGGGCCGGCCTTATAGGCTCGGCCCTGCTCCCACTTCGCTCAGTTCGCCCGCGTGCTCAGAGGACTAGCCTTGAGCACGATCCAGCCGAGCCAGTGGGCCTTCTGGGCCCTGGGACTCGGCGGCGGCGAGACCAGCACGAGCGCTCCGGCGGCGGCGAGCGCTTCGGCGGCAGCGAGAGCGGCAGCGGCGTGACGAGGAGCAGCGGCGTGACTCGGCGGCAGCAGGGCTTCAGCAGCGGCAGTTCGCGCAGCTGCAAGAGGGGCCCGGGTTGTGCAACGGAGGCCAGCTTTGCTGGCTCTGCTTGCTCCAGCGGCGCCCGAGGAGCGGCGTGGGAGGGCTGTTTGGGGGCTTTCTGTCGCCTTCCCCCCCCCACACGCATTCTGCTCTTTGGAGAGGGAGCGACGCCCTCAGCGACGGCCTGTTGGGGCCGGCAGTGGGGGCGATTGGCTTAATTTCCCTTCCCCTCCTCGCGTTTAGTTTTTGGGGCGTGGGGGGCGACGCCTTCAGGCAGCCTCTGATGCAAGGCCGTTTCTGGGGGTGGCTTGCTTTTAAGGGCTGCTGCGGCTTCCAGACGGCTGCGGCATAATTTTTGGCGGAGGGTGCCTTTGGCCCAGTTTTTGGGCAGGCTATCTCCCCCTCCCCCCCCTGTTATTTTTGGTGCCTGGGGTGGCAGTTGTTTTCTAGGGTGGGATTGGCCCCCACCCCTTCCATTTTAAATTTTTCCTGGGTTCAGTTTCACTTTTGTTTTTGGTGGTTCGGTTGCTCCATACCCCGCCCCTCCCACCCACCCATCCACCCCTTCTCCTTTTGGGGAGTGGAATTGTCTTTTGGGGGAGTTTTTTCATTTCTTTGTGGCTATTATGGCGCCAAAGAAGGGCCGTGGGGCGGGAAAAGGCAAGGGGCCTGCACCCAAGCGGCCTGCTCCCCTGCAACCCCCGGTTCTGCCAATTGACCCGGGATCATCCGATGAAGAGGGGGATCCAGTTAATGCAGCCATTTTGGCTCGCTTGGCCGCCCTCGAGCAGCAGCGGCAGAAACCAGCAGGGGCTGTGCCGGTTCCTGAAGGGGCAAAAGCCGATAAGCCTAACCGGGTTTCTTCTTTTCAGGCGAAGGTGTTGGCGCGATTAGCAATGCTGGAGGATGCACAAGAACCAGGAGGCTCTTCATCTCAGCAAGGGGTTGAACGACAAGGCGAGGAGGCTGCTGGCCGGCTTTTGGACCAGCCTAAGGGACCGGTGTCTGGTGATGGTAAGTTTAGTTCCCATTATGAGGGCGTGGGGGCTTGGCCATGGGGACCTGGCCGTCCAGGCCAGTGTGGGAGGCAGCCCGGTATGGGTTCCTCTCTGGCTGGCGATGGCGGCCATGGGTTTTGCCCATCGGGATGGGCATATGGTGACCTGCCTGCGCCTTACCCATACTCACATACTGGTTGGCCCGGTTGGTCAGCCCCCGGGCCGGCTAGACACATTTGAGCAGGTCCCAGCCAGGGCATTGCCCAGTGGGGATGTGGTTCTGCCCCTTGGGGATCACCTGTCCAATGTCACCAAGGAAAAAATCCTCCGGGGTGATTTTGTGGACGTTTTCACCCTTTTGTTCTGGGAGTTGGAAAAACGGGACAAAGAGGATCTTGATGATAGGGAAAGGGAGCGTATTAAAAAACAGAGGGCAGACCGGTGTTGGTCAAATTGGTTCCCGGGTTTTTTGATTTATACTGGCATTATAGTTCGTTCTCAGCCTTGGAGGGTCTCCTCCCTGCTTCAGTACCTGGATATAATATACAAAGCATATACTGGGTTTGCAGGGTTTGCCTGGTTGGAGTACGATGAAGGATTCCGCATGAGGGCGGCCGTGAACCCATCACTGCGATGGGATCAGGTCCATCCACATTTATGGCTCCAGCACGTGGCTTCTGCGCGGCCAGTGCCGGGTGATCATTCCGATAGTGGCCATGTTGTTCACAGGCTTCCTGGGTTATCCCCCAGTAAGGGACAGGCGAGTCAATCCTTTCAGAAGCGTCCACTTTGCTAGGAATATACATCCCAGGGTATGTGTAGCAGGAAGGTGTGTTCCTTTCGGCACGAATGCCCATTGTGTTCTGGCCCCCACCCCCTGTCCGGCTGCCCCAAACCTAGGGCCAGGTCGGGCCCTCGGGTTGGTAAACGCCCACAAGGGGGAGGTGGACAGCAGGGTTCTGCTGACAAAGGGACCTAGCCCCATTAAAGTGATGGTTTTAGAGCACATGTTAAAAGCTTACCCCAACAGGAGCGCAGGGCTTTATTTACTGGAGGGTTTTACGTTGGGTTTTAGAATTCCTTATCAAGGTGATAGGAAGCCTTATATGGCTAGCAACCTTCGCTCAGTAGTTGGAATTGAGCAGGTTGTGCGGAGGAAGATAAGTAAAGAATGTGAGGAAGGTCGAGTTTTAGGCCCCTTTTTGACCCCACCAGTTCCCAATTTGCGGGTGTCTCCCCTTGGTGTTGTGCCTAAAAAGGCGGCTGGGGAGTATCGGCTTATCCACCATTTGTCTTATCCCCATGGTGCTTCGGTGAATGATGCAATACCGGCGGAACTCTGTTCCGTTCGGTATACATCATTTGACCAGGCCATGCGCATTGTGCGGGGTTGTGGTAGGGGCGCCGAATTGGCAAAGTGCGACATTAAGTCGGCCTTTCGGCTCCTCCCAGTCCACCCGGGCGATTTTGAGTTGTTAGGTTTTTCCTTTGATGGGGCATTTTATATGGACCGGGCTCTCCCAATGGGGTGCTCTGTGTTGTGTGCAGCGTTTGAGAAATTTAGTTCCTTTTTGGAATGGGCCCTGCATTTTCAAACTGGGCAGTGTAGTACTGCACACTATTTGGATGATTTTTTGTTTGTGGGGCGTGCGGGTACTGGCATTTGTCAGTTTCTCCTAGAGTCTTTTATGCGGTTAACGGCGGACTTAGGGGTTCCCTTGGCCCATGAGAAGACAGAAGGACCTAGTTCAGTTTTAGTTTTTTTAGGGATAGAGATTGATACGGAGCACCAGTTGTGCAGGTTGCCATTGGAGAAGCTCCGGGATTTGCGGTACTTAATAGCTTCACTTCTCCCCCTCCGGAAGATTTCTTTAGTTGAGCTTCAGCGCCTGGTAGGCCACCTGACTTTTGCGTGCAAAGTTGTTGCCCCGGGCCGGGCATTTGTGCATCGCCTTTGCGATGCTATGGCCGGCCTGCGCCGACCTCAACATAGGACCAGGGTTACCAGGGGTATACGTGCCGATCTACTGGTGTGGCAGGAATTCTTGGAGGCATATAACGGAGTTTCTTTCTGGCGTGAAGACCTTTTGATTGAGGCTGAGCTGCAGGTTGTTTCGGACACAGCTGGTTCTTCTGAGTTTGGTGTCTATTTCAGAGGACACTGGTGCGCTGAGGATTGGCCGGTGGGTTGGTTCCAGTCAGGTTGGGTCAGAGACCTCACCTTTTTGGAATTTTTCCCAATAGTCGTTGCAGTTAAACTGTGGACAGCTGATTTTGTGGGTCGCACGGTTCATTTTTGGTGCGATAATCTTGCCACAGTTCAAGTTATTAATTCCCTGACTTCCTGGTCTGTACGGGTCATGGCTTTAGTTAGGGCATTTACATTGATTTGTTTGAAGCATAATATTTTGTTTAAGGCGCGGCATGTTCCGGGTGCAAGTAATGGAGTTGCGGACGCTCTTTCCCGTAAACAGATAGAGCGGTTTCGTCTGTTGGCCCCAGACGCAGATCCTGCCCCAGTAAGGATGCCAGTGAGTTTCTGGGAGATTGGCGAGCTGAAGCTAACCGGGCTATCGCGTTAGCCCTTGCACCATCCACCCGTAGGGCTTATATGCGAGCAGGTCAGGACTTTGTTTTATTTAGACGTTTAGCAGGTTTAGCACAACTTTGGCCCATCCCAGTTTCCCACCTGGTTCAGTTTTGTGTTTTTTCAAAATGGAAAGGATTGTCAGTGAGTTCCATACGGGGAAAATTGGCCTCATTGGCTTATGCCAGCAAGGCAGCTGGACATGAGGATTACACCGGAGATTTTAGTATCTGGAAGATGCTTGAGGGTTGGTCCAGAGAGGGTCCCGCTAGGAGGGATGATAGGGAGCCTTTGACTCCGGTAGTGTTGAAAGGCTTGCGGGCATTGTGGACCAGCCTTTGTGCTGATCCTTATGAAGTAGCCCTTTTTCATGCAGCTGCCCTGGTCGCATTTTTTGGGGCGCTGCAGGTTAGTGAGTTGGTGGCCGCGTCTAAGCGGGATAGATCAGGGCGTGCTCTCCAATTACGGGATCTCCAATTTTGGGGGCAAAGGGTCCGGGTGATGATTCGACAGTCCAAGACAGACCAGAAGGGTAGGGGCATGGTGGTGGACCTGGGACAGTCTGAGGACGAAGAGCTTTGTCCTATTTTGGCACTACAATGTTATTTGTCCTGGTGTGGGTCTTCTGATGGGGCCTTGTTTTGCCACCAGGATAGTTCCCCCCTTACAAAGTACCAATTTTGGGCTTTGACTCAGAAGGCTTTAAAGGAATTGGGTCTCGGGGCCTTTCATTTCGGAACCCATTCCTTTCGTATTGGGGCGGCATCCACGGCTGCTGCCATGGGATATACGGCAAATGCAATTTGGGATATTGGCCGTTGGCGTTCCCACTGTTATAAGGGGTATGTTTGGAAATGTAAGTTTTGAACGGTTTTTATTTATGCAGTTCTCGTTTCAGGTTTGGATGGCCGACTGGCGAGATGGAGAGTACTGGTCTGCGGACACAGTATGATCTTTTGGGCAGCTCATCAAGCCAAGAGGACCCCAGTGGGTTCCCAGTTGGGCCTCAGTGCATGGGCTGAAGTTGAGTGGCTGGGTAGGAGGGGCCTGCGATGGCCTGGACTCCTCACGCTGCTGTTTGGGACAAGGAATGGGCCCCCACCTCATGTTCTTGTTCTCCACCTTGGTGGGAATGATTTGGGTTTGTTGAAGGGCATCGCCTTGGTGCTTCAGGTTAAGGTAGATTTGGCCCACATTAAGGCACAGTGGCCAGATACACTGTTGGTGTGGTCTGCGATGCTGCCACGCCAGGTTTGGCGGGGTTTGGGTGACCCGCGGGGCTTAGATCGGGCCCGACGCAAGTTCAATCGGCAGATCAAGAATGCCATGGAGGGTGGCTTGGGTAGGTACTTGCCTCATCCCGGCATACGGGTGGAGTTAAATGACCTGTACAGGGATGATGGTGTACATCTGTCAAACAAGGGCAACGATGTGTTTTTAGAAGATTTGCGGCAAGGGATTAAGGCAGCCTTGGGCTGTTAGATGGCCGTGTCGGCCAAAGCAGAGGTTTGGCCTCGCATGTGGCAGAGTTATAGGGTAAGGAGAGCAGAACCGGTAAGCACTTTCAGCCAATCCCCTTTGGGATAGGGGGTCATCAGGAACGGCCCTCGGATTTTAGGGCCTGGGGCTGGGAATGTGATCCCCTCTGGGAACCTCTCGGGTAAGCGCCTCCCCGTGGGTTTTAGGGCTTCAGGGGTAGGCGCCCCTGAGGGGGGACCTATGTGCTGGGTTGCCGGTGGTGGGCCAGAGTAATGGCCACGGACCGGGGCTGGTGACTTGCTCATAATTAAGGTCCAGGAGGTTTGCCAACTTGACACCTGCCTGGCCTGTTCTGCTCTCAGCTAGTTTCCTTGCTGTGGTTTGCTAGTTAAATAGTTAATAAAGTGGCCCTTGTTTGATACCAAAACAGTTGTCTGTCTCGTTATTCCGGCTTTGGGGGCAATTGGGATCCTGCGCTCCCGGCAAAGCCGTTGAGCACGGGAGACTTTTGCCGCCCAGGAGGAGGGCGGGACAGGCAGCTTGCTGGGACGCTCTGTGTCGCAGCAGCGGGGGCGGGGCCGGCCTTATAGGCTCGGCCCCGCTCCCGCTTCGCTCAGTTCGCCCGCGTGCTCAGCCCACCCACCCGCCCTGTTGTTTCACTGTAGGCTTATGCTGGTCGCTTCGGGGCCAGGTAGGAATTTTTCACCTTCTTCCGGATTGGCTTGTGGATAGGGAGTGTTTTTGCCTACCTTGCAGTGATCACAGGGATGACTTCCGGGCAGTTTTGGGCTGTTAATTAGGTTGGTCACTTGGCAGAGTTATAGGGTAAGGAGAGCAGAACCGGTAAGCACTTTCAGCCAATCCCCTTTGGGATAGGGGGTCATCAGGAACGGCCCTCGGATTTTAGGGCCTGGGGCTGGGAATGTGATCCCCTCTGGGAACCTCTCGGGTAAGCGCCTCCCCGTGGGTTTTAGGGCTTTGGGGGTAGGCGCCCCTGAGGGGGGACCTATGTGCTGGGTTGCCGGTGGTGGGCCAGAGTAATGGCCACGGACCGGGGCTGGTGACTTGCCCATAATTAAGGTCCAGGAGGTTTGCCAACTTGACACCTGCCTGGCCTGTTCTGCTCTCAGCTAGTTCCCCTGCTGTGGTTTGCTAGTTAAATAGTTAATAAAGTGGCCCTTGTTTGATACCAAAACAGTTGTCTGTCTCGTTATTCCGGCTTGGGGGGCAAAAGGTGGGTTTACTCTTTATAAGAAGAGATAAATGGAGGAGTTGTTTGCCCAAGATTTTGGGAGTGTCGCATCTTTACTTTCAGAGTATTTGTTGATGATAGGGTACCATTTGAGCATTGGGTTTTTGTGTGTGTCGTTTCCATAAAGATTTTCTCTTCTTTCAGTTATTTTATCGAATATAAAATAGTCCCATACCTTGGCTAGCCACGTGGAAATTGGTGGGCTGGAGGGTTTTTTCCAGTTGACTGCTAATGTATGTTTAGCTGCTGTTATAAGGACTTCTACTAATTCTCTTGTTTCTCTGGGAATCTTTGTCTTAGGCCATAAGTTGAGTAGAATCAGAGCCGAGTCATAAGGAATAGAGACTTCAAGCATCTGTTCAATTTCTGAGAGAATCTTTTTCCAGAATGTAACTATGAGAGGACAGGACCACCAAGCATGGTAGAAGGTCCCAGTAGAGATTTGGCAATTCCAGCACATTGGTGAGTGTGTTGACTATATGTGTGATAGCTTTGCAGGTGTAATGTGCCATCTAAATAAAGTTTTTAAGGCTTGAAGTTGTAATGGAGTGGACTTGGTTTTATATATATTTGAGTTCCAAATTGCTTCCCATTGGTCATTCGATAAAGCATATCCGATGTCGGTATGCCAACTGGTTTGAAGCCCTGTGGTTTGACATGAAGAATCTTGTATAAAATAGCCATAGAATGTTGAAATCAGGCCCTTTTTAGTAAAGGCTTTGGATATTAATAATCATTCGAAGAAGTTAAGTTTTCTTTGAAAGTTTAGGTTCCATTTGTGAGATTCAAAGAGGTGTGCCACTTGCAAATATTCATACCAGGGTGGACGTGTATTCACCTTAATGTCCAGTTCTGCTTTACTAAGCATCGTACCTTTGTTGGTGATGTCTATGAATTTAGTGATCTTCGCTTTTTCCCATTCGCAAAATGAAGGCGGGTTTAAGCCTGGTTGAAACCAGGATTGGTGGAGGAAGCTCTTTATGGGTGAGTCTGATGTTATCAATTTTTTCTTGCAGGTATCCCACACTCGGAAGGTCATTGAGAGGAATGGATGTGGGATTCTTGGAAGGAGGCGTTTAGAAGGAAAGTTCCAAAGTGGCAGGTTAGGCCAGGGCAGGTTAGTCTCCTGACAGAACTTGCTGAGCAGATTCTTAAGTGTTAGGTTAGCCCGCTCTACCTTCCCTGAACTTTGAGGTCTGTATGCGCAGTGTAGCTTCCATGTAATTCCCAGGGCCTGGGAGACCCCCTGCGTGACTTTACTGACAAAACTCGGGCCATTGTCGCTTGCTAACGTCTGGGGCAAACCAAAATGAGGAATTAAGTCCCTAAGCAAGGTGCGAACCACTTCAGTAGCTGTCTCAGTGCGTGTGGGAAAGGCCTCGACCCATCCTGTGTAGGTGCAGACATAGACTAGCAGATACTTGTATTTTCCTACACGGGGCAATTCAGTGAAATCTACAAGAGAGGTCATTGGCGAGGAACCGGTAGGTTGGATTCCAGGGGCCATCCGGGGGCCTTCCCGAGGGTTGTTTCTGGCACACGTTATGCAGGTAGATGCAACAGTTTTTGCGTGTGCTGCCAGACAATCTATATAAGCCCACCTTTCAATTGACTTCTGCATGGCAGCCTGGCCATAATGAGTGTTCTGGTGTAGGTCCCTCACCACTTCAGCTGCCAGACTTTGAGGCACTACCAAGCGATTGTCCGGGAGCAACTACCATCCATGCCCATCTTTCCTGCCCCCTTGCTTCTCAATCCAGTGATCTTCATCTCTGGTGTACCTAGGAGTCCATCTGGACACGGGAGTACAATACAGTGGACAGGCCAGTACCAACCCTGTAGCCGGATCTCCCTCTGCTGCTATATTTCTGGCAGCTCGGTCAGCAGCTCGATTTCCCTTGGCCACCTCAGTATCCCCTTTCTGGTGGCCCCGACAATGGATCACGCTCACTTCTGTTGGGGCCTTCACCGCCTCCAGAAGGGCATGGATGTTGGGTCCATATTTAATGGCTTTCCCAGCTGCTGTGATGAAGCCTTGGTGGCGGTACAGCATTCCATGGGCATGCAGGGTATTGAAAGCATACTTGGAATCAGTATATATATTGACCTTTCGGTCCTGACTGAGTCTTAGGGCACGCTCAAGGGCGATCAGTTCTGCCAGCTGGGCTGACGTCCCGAGAGGTAGTGGTGCAGCCTCCAAAACTTGGGTTCCCTGGGTTACAGCATAACCTGCCCTGCGATTTCCTCCTTCATCCAAGAAATTGCTTCCATCACAGAAAAGAGTCATCTCCAGCTCACTAATTTATTTATTTATTTATTTACTCTATTTGTATTCCACCTTGCCAGCGAACCAGCTCAAGGCGGCTAACAATACACAGTACCATAAAGGTTTACAATATAAAAACCGTTAAAAACATTACAATACAATTACGAAAGATGGCGACTTCAGAGTTTCCCGGCAGACAAAGGCTGCAGGGGTATACCAGCAGGACCAGGGTGATGTTAAAAATCAGTTCTCCATCCGATGGCAGCTCCTATTTGAAAGCCTGGCGGAAGACTACTAAGTGGGTAGTCCTTGAGGCCCTCTCATGCTGAGAACACCTGATCCAAGACCACAAGACAGTCGTATTCAGGGGCTCTGTCGGGGATTGGCAGAAGTGTGGCCGGATTCAAGGTGACGGGGCAGTCTATGTAGACAGAGGGGTTTTCACAAACTTCTGCCTGGTACCGAAGCAGTCTGGCATTGGTTAGATAGGCATGGCCTCTGCTTTCTAAGACAGTCTTGACAGCATGAGTTACACACAGGCGAGTCTCTGCACCCCATGTAAATTTGGTGGCTTCACGGAGGAGGATTGCAGCAGCCGCAACTGCCTGCAGGCAAGGAGGTAGCCCCTTTTCTACATCGTCCAGCTGTTTTGACAGGTAGGCTACTGGACGTTGCCATGGTCCTAACTTTTGGGTCAACACCCCCTTTGCCACCCCTTCCCTCTCATCCACGTATAAAGAGAAGGACTTCTGGGGATCTGGCAGTCCCAGGGCTGGGGCTTCCATCAACTGAATCTTCAAGGTTTGGAAGGCTTCCCGTTGGGGGGTGTCCCACTTAAAGGGATCTTTCTCTGCTCCCTTGGTAGCCTCATAGAGGGGTCTGGCCACCTCTGCATAGCTAGGAATCCAAAGCCTACAGAAGCCTGCAGCACTTAAGAACTCCCTAACCTGTCGCCTGTTGGTAGGTTCAGGGATGCAGCAAATAGTCTCTTTGCACTCTGGACCCAGAGCACGCTGGCCCTGAGTAATAGCAAATCCCAGGAATCGCACGGTGGCACTGCAGATTTGGGCCTTTTTCTGGGAGACCCGATAACCTTTGTCTAGCAGCAGCTGCAGGAGTTGGTGAGTCCTGGCTCGACATGAAGGCAGGCTCGGGGTGCAAAGCAAAATGTCGTCTACGTACTGCAACAGGGCTAGCTCCCGGCCATGTGTATCAAAGTCCTTCAGGTCTTCGGCCAAAGCCTGACCAAAAAGTGTTGGTGAATTCTTGAACCCTTGTGGCAAGTGGGTCCAAGTCAACTGCACAGGGTTGCCAGCAGAGTTCCCTCTAACCTGAGTTAGTGTGAGCTAGCTCACAGTTTTTTAACCTCCGGATCACACATTTTTGTCTTCACTCAGGAAGGGTGGCTCCAGAGCAAACTAATTTATGCAGCAGCCAAATCACTCGCTCACAACTTTAATGCCAGTAGCTCACAAAGCAGAATTTTTGCTCACAAGACTCCACAGCTTAGAGGGAGCATTGGTTGCCAGCCCCTGGCTCAGTCCATTGAAAGGCAAATAAAGGTTGCGAAACAGGGGTGAGAGAAATGCAAAAGAAAGCATCCTTTAAATCCAAAACAGTGAAGGTTGTAGCAGTGGGCGGTATCAAGGTCAGAAGGGTGTAGGGTTTCGGGACCACCACTGGGTGCAGAGTCTCTGTGTGTTGGTTGACCTGGTGAAGATCCTGGATCAGTCGGTAGTCATCTGTTCCTGGCTTCTTCATGGGCAGTAGTGGGGTGTTCCAAGAAGACTTGCACTCCTGGAGGATCCCTGCTTCCCTCAGTCGGGCCAAATGGACAGCAATCTTCACCTGCACCCTCATAGGTATGGGGTATTGCCGTTCCCTCACAGGGCTTGCAGCGGGCTTCAGGGTGACGACTACAGGGGGGGTGATGTTTGGCCCAACCAGGTGGATTACCTTCAGCCCATACCAAGGGAAACTCTCTCACCCATTCATCTATCTCAGCAGACATCAGGGAGTAGGCGCCATTCCTCTTCTTTAGGGAGCCTGAGGCGCACTAGATCTGGTGGGGGCAAGCTTAAGCACATCTGGTGGTCTGGCTGATCAAAGGACAATTCAGCTCGGAGCTTGAAGAGCAGGTCTCTCCCCAGAAGGTTCACAGGGCATTCTGGGACAAGCAGGAAGGAGTGTTCTATCAGATGCCCTCCCAGGGAACACTGACGGGATTGCAGGTAGGGATGGAGGTTTCGCTTTCCCGAGATGCCAGTTATTCCTCAGGCCTCTCCGGAAAGGGGGGCGATTTGGTGAGTTACTGTAGAAACTTCGCCCCCTGAGTCAACCATGAAGTCTAAAGCCTGACTTCCAACCTTCATTCTGACCATAGGCTCCTCGAGGCCGCATTGAAAGGTGCCCGGTCTGTCCTAGTCCTCATCATAGTTGGCTGTGGCCAGGCCGATCATTCCCTCTTCACTTTGGTCCATCTCATACCTCCCATCCCTCACCCTACCTCGGGAGCTGCCTTGGCCTCTTCCTCGCCCTCGATTTGGCCCTTCCCTTTGACCCCAGTTCGGACACTGGTCTTTCCAATGCCCATCCCCCAGCAGTACGCACATTGATCTGGCCCCAGGGGCTGGTGTCGTCCCTCATTAGGGCCCCTCCTTCGTCTGGGCCCCTCCCCAGAGTTCTGCTCTGGTCCAGACCTGCGATCCCCCAGAGCCACAGCTAGCAGGGCCGCTTTCCTTTTCATCTTGGCTTCTTCCTCCCTCTTTGCCTCTTTGTCCCGGTTCACAAAAACCTTCTGGTTAATCTCCATCAATTGGGTGGTATTCATCCCTGCAAATCCTTCCAGCTTTTGGATCTTGCGCCAGATATCAGCAGCAGCCTGGCTGACAAATGAGGCATTCACCATCGTCAAGTTCTCAGGGGCTTCAGGATCAAAAGGGGTATACAGCCAGTAGCCTCTCATGCAGAGCCTCTCATGGAAGGCATAGGGGGGCTCATCAGGACCCTGGAGGATTTCATTCAGCTTGGCCATATTAGTGGGCTTCTTCCCTGCCTCCCACATGCCTTGGACTATCGCTTGTCTATATTGACTCAGCCGTTCAGCGATGACTCGGTCATTGGGGTCCCACCTGGGGTCAGCCGATGGGAATCTTTCATCCAGCCACCCCTGAACATCTCTCCCATCAGGTTTCTGTTCCTCAATCCACTTGCGGGCTGTGGTCATCACTCGTCTTCTCTCTTCTCCGGAGAGGAGGGCCCCTGTCAGATAATTGCAATCCTGCCAGGTTGGGTTGTGGGTAGTCACCACACTGGCAACCAACTCTGTCATAGGGGCCATGTCCTTAGAGTATGGGGTAGTCTGGGTCTTCCAATTACAAACGTCAGTGGAAGTAAATGGGACATACACAAAGGTTAAGTCCCCATAGGCTCCTGCTGGCATCTGGTGGAGGGGGCACATCAGGGCGGTCTGGCTTGATTGAGGTGAGGAGGAGACCCCAGAGAAGTCTAGTTGCACCCGGACTGTGGCAGAGACAGCGGTGAGTGCGTCCTGAACCTGGAGCGGGGTAGGGATTTCTTGGGCTGGTGCTGCCCTATCCACTTGAGGGGGTGAAGCCAGTCCAATCATGTCACGTATCTCAGCCACACTCCTCCTGGTCTTGGTCAGAACCTCAGTCTGATGGGCTATATATGCACTGAGGGGCCCAGGACCATGCAAGGGAGTCTGCTTTGGCGTGGACTGCACAGCTCCTGGCAGTTGGACTAGCTGCCAGATGGGCATTGACGAGGTAGGCGGAACCACTGCTGGCTGCACAGGCAGGGAGAGGGACTCGGGGACTGACTGAGGTGTGAGATCGGGTGGCAGCAAGGGTGGCACATAGGGTGGTGGCCAGTTGAATGGGTCATCCTCAGGGGGTGTTTGGAACACCGGAGGAGGCACTGGTAGTGAGGGTCTGGTGGTGCCTTCATGTGGGACTTTCTTCTGATCCATAACGGGACAGAGTAAGACTGAGGCTGCCTTGTGGGCTTGTTGAGCCTTGAAAAATCTCTTCAGCTTGGGGTTTTTTTTCTAGCATAGTCATACCAGAGGTCTATATATGGGAACTGATTGGGATGATCTGAAGGAGGCGTAGTGACCTGGCTATATACTAAACGGAGGATTTCTAAATCAAAAGTCCCAGATTCAGGCCAGTTCACCCCAAATTGTACCCAGTCTATGGTGCATAGGGTCTGCAAGCATGTAGGGGTCAGTGTGTAACCATATTCTGCAGTGCCAAAAATGCTCTGAAAATTCCTCAACATGAAGGCCAGTGGAGTTTGTGGAACCTTAGACTCTGACCCGCCCATGACTGTCACCCGGGGATCCAGACAAACAACTTGACCCAGTAGGATAGGGGATGAGGTCCGGTAAGGGATCCGGACTCTTGACACAGATGGGGTAGTCTTAACCACAATTGCTTCCCCCCTTAAGCAGCCCAGTGCAGTCGCCTGACTGGAAAACGCGCTCATCAGGGGTCCACACTCATACTCTCACTACACGGGTGGATCCGTTCACACACCTTGCCACACAGACAACTCCCTCCCAGATCACCAGATTACCAGAATACTAGAATACCAGAGTACTAGAGTACCAGAATACCAGAGTACCAGAAAACCAGAGTGTCAGCCAACACACGTCCAGAAAAACCAGACTCAGGAGGTGATCAGGCCCCTCTTTTTCCTTATTGGAGGGCCAGAACAGAACAGATACTCACCAGTCTCCAGAGGCTTCCCAGGCATGTTTTCACCCAGCGGGTCCGAGAGCGAGCAGGTCATTTCCGACTCCATGGGTCACGAGGAAAGACAACCTCCCAAAGTCGGAAGTGGCACCTGTTGTCCAGTCATCGCACCCCGCCGGAGGTGAGACCATGGCTCAAGGGAGGCGTAAGACCTCCTGACTCTGTGAGGAGGGGGCCTTCCTTCCTGGCCAATGCACCAGGAAATGTAGCAGGAAGCCCCCCCAAGCCAAAGCTGCAGAATGAGCCGCACCAGACAACGGATGAGAAGGTGTTAACAGATAAAGCTTTATTGGATCCAGTCAGCACGGTGTGCAAAAAGGCTGGACCCTGTTTCTTTTCATCAGACAGTTTTTATACAGACGGGGCGTGTTAATACAGCAAGTTTAATCATTTTCCTGTTAAGTCAGTCGTATCGTCTTATTTTATCCAACATCTGCTGAATTCCCCGGTTAACCCCCCTCCCATCGCCCCAACTTCTCCTTTTCCCTATAGCAAAGAAAAGGACTTTACTCCAGGCTTAATGCCAGCCTGGATACTTCTGCTTTTCTCTTTCGGCTGTCAGCAAGTTATTGTGTTCCATCAGCAAAGCAAGCATTTTATCTGAGCTAAAGTTCAGCAGAGTGAGAAGGGGCAGATTTATGAGTCTGGCTCATAACCCAAGGGTTGAGCTGGGCCTGGGTCTCTGGTCAGGCCCTGCTTCACTATCAGCACGCCAGGCCACCTTGCTCTTATCCTTGCAAGGTCAGCCCTGGCCTTCCACACTATCAGCATGCCGGGCCACCATGCTCTTATCCTCACAAGGTCAGCCCTGGCCTGCCACACAAGGGCTAGGCCCATCATCAGCCCCGAATCATTGTCCCCCAGGTGTATTGCTAGAACATGAGGAGAAGGCCCCCCCTCCTCAAATAGCAAGGGAAGGAGTGCAGGCCACCTCATGCCCCTCCTACCCAAACACTCAACCGATGCATGCTCACTAAGGCCGAGCTGAGAGCCAACGGATGTCCTTCATGCCCGATGAGCTGCCCAAAAGATCATGCTGTGGCCGCAGACTGTGACCCTTTGTCTCGTCTCATGGCCCATGGCCTGTAAGAGGAACGTCACCTCTGTGTTAGATCCATTCCAGTCCGGTTTCCGACCAGGCCATGAGACAGAGATGGTGCTGGTCGCCCTTACAGATGATCTCCGGAGGCATCTGGATCGAGGTGGTACAGCGGTGCTGATGTTGTTGGACCTGTCGGCGGTGTTTGACATGGTCGACCATCAACTACTAGCCCACCACCTCGCTGATACGGGGATTCAGGGGCTGGCCTTACAGTGGCTTTCCTCATTTCTCCAAGATCGGGGACAGAGGGTGGTGGTTGGGGAACAACTCTCCCAAAGGCACCCGCTGATCTGCGGAGTGCTGCAGGGAGCAGTACTTTCCCCAGTGTTGTTTAATATCTACATGCACCCCCTCACCCAGATTGCCTGGAGGCATGGGCTGGGCTGTCATCAATATGCTGATGATACCCAGCTCTATCTGTTGTTGGGCAGTCAGTCAGACTCTAGTCCGGATGATATGGACCTGGCGTTGCAAGCTGTGACTGTTTGGCTCAGGCAGAGCCAATTGAAATTGAATCCAATGAAGACAGAGGTCCTGTGCCTGAGTCATCATGGACCAGGATTAGGGATCCCTCTCCCGACCTTCGACGGGGTGCCGTTGGTACCAGCATCAGAGGTGAGGAGTTTGGGAGTCCTCCTGGACCCCTCGTTAACGATGGAGGCCTAGGTAGCAGCCACTGCAAGATCGGCCTTTTACCATCTACGGCTGATCAAGCAGTTGGTTCCCTTCCTTGAATGCAATGAACTGGCTATGATGATCCATGCTCTGGTCCCCTCAAGATTGGACTACTGTAACGTTCTCTACATGGGGCTCCCCTTGTCCCAAATCTGGAAGCTGCCGCTGGTGCAGAATGCGGCAGCGCGGCTGTTATTGGGGCTCCTGGTATGGGAGCACATTCAGCCTGCCTTAAAAGCACTGCACTGGCTGCCTATAGCATACCGGATAAGGTTCAAGGTGCTTGTGCTTGCCTATAAAGCCCTATATGGCCTGGGACATATCTATCTGAGGGACCGCCTCTCCCCATATGTTCCCCAGCGAGTGCTGAGGTCAGGATCCCAGAGTCACCTGGTTCTCCCAGGGCCAAGGGAGGCCCAGCTAGCGGTTACAAGGGCCAGGGTTTTTTCAGTGGTGGCCCCACACTGGTGGAATGAGCTCCCGGATAACATCAGGGCCCTGCGGGACTTGTTACAGTTCCACAGGGCCTGTAAGACGGAGCTCTTCCACCAGGCCTTTAAGTAGGGGCCGCCTAACAGTGACATCTTTGACCCTGGCCTGATTGGGAATCTGCCAGCCTAAATGGCTTCCATCATCTGGATTGGTTTGGCGTCTAAGACGCCACTTTGATAAAGATGCCATCTTGAAACAGGACGTGTTTGATCTGTATTTTAAATGTTTTAATGATATGTATACTGTACTCTGTATATTTTATGTTGGTAACTGCCCTGAGTCCGCTGAGAGGTGGGGAGGGCGGGATATAAATCCAAATAAGATTTCCAATGCCCATTCATCTGAATTTCGCTGCAGGGTATCCCATAACTGAAGCTGTTGACGCAGCCCAAATTCTAAAGGAGTGCGTTTCAAAGTAGGCCCTGCCCAGTCCTAGCCAGATCAATGCCTTCTGCGTCAAAGACCAAAACTGAAACTTGGTGAGGGAGGGGTACCGTCCCTGCATCTAAACAGATAACCAGGGCCATCGCCCTGCAGTGCTAGATACCAACCAAGGGTGGCCACTGAGCACAACTTGGCCTCAGAACAGCGGTCCATTTCAATCACCATTCCTTTCCCGGGTTTATCAGTTTTTGACCGACGCAGTCTAATTTGAATTCTGGAATTCTGGATGGAAATGTCCCGCTGCTCCAGTGCTGTGCCCGAGGCATCATTGCGAGAGCCAGCCACCAGCTCACTGATCCTGAGTGCCCCTAAGAAAGGCGATTAGTGATGCTGCGTGAAACAGCCCAGCCTCATAGCCATCACTGCAACACATGAGCCACTGAGTTTTGAGCCATCGCGGCATGGCAGGAGTTCCCTGGTGTCAGCCACCTTGGCACTCTCATGGGTCCACCCCTTGAGCATCTTCCAAAATTGGAAATCACCCATTGTGTCCTCATGCCATACAAGGAGATCATCCTGGATCCCCCTGGTGACCCTGGTCCTATGGTGTGGAAGATGGAGACCCCTCATTGACTCACAGAGTCTCCTTACAAAAGCTCTGCCAGGTGCCACAACCTTGTATGCAAAATTTAAGTGGCCTGCAAGCTGCTGCAATTCTCGCAGTGTAATCTTAAATTGTGACCTTACAGAGCCCACCCGCATTTGCAATGCTGTTAATTTGTCAAGTGGCAACCTGCAGCACTGCCCCACTGTATCAATTTCTATCCCAAGGTAAGTTAACATGGATGTCATGCCCTCTGACTTTTCCTGAGCAAGAGGAACACCCAGTTTCCCTGCTAGGTTACAAAACTGGACAGCAAAAATTGAAGGAAATCATCCCACAGAGAGACACTGGCACCTTGTATATATGGATGTACTGAGTGGTCAGAGGTTAGCCTAGAATCTGGGAGACTAAAGTTCAGATCTGCACTTTGACATGAAACTTACTGTGTGATCCTGGGCCAGTCATGCACTCCAGGCCGACCCATCCCACAGAGTTATTAGGATAAAATGGGGAGAAGGGTGTACGCCATCCTTTGCCCCCTGCTCCTGTTCTTTAATGCATCTCCATTTTCTTTATTATTTATTTATTTATTTTAATAATGCTGCATTGAACATTTGCCAAGGTAGTCTAGATACAGCCGCATGCCTTCATCCAGGCAGCAGCTTTACATGTTTGGAAACAGAAGAAGAAGAGCTTGGATTTATACCCCCCCCCCCTTCACTCACTTGGAGTCTCAGAGCAGCCCACAAACTCCCCTCCCTACCCCTCTCCCCATCAGACACACTGCGAGGCAGGTGGGGCTGAGAGAGCTCTGAGACAACTCTCCTTGAGAGAAGAACTGTATAGAGCCATGGCCTGCCCAAGGTCACCCAGCAGGCGTGAGTGGAGGAGTGGGGAAGCAAACCCGGCTCTCGCAGACCAGAGTCCACGCACTTAACCACTACACCAAACTGGCAGGTTGGAACCTTCTGCATAAATATCCCTAGCTGGATATGGCTGCCCCAAAACCTCCATATGGGGAAAAACAGGGGGAGGGGGAGGGAGGGGCCCCCACCTATGCACCCTGCAAGATTAAAAGGCCAGCCAGTGGGGGGAGGGGGACTACTGCGATTTCGCCCCCCTGCTAACCAACCCCAGCTCAGCACAATCTCCAGGCACGCTCCTGTGCAGATGCCCCCCCCCTAAAGCCCAGGATAAAAGTTAGCCGGGTGGAGACCGCTGACACCGCGCTGAGGAGGCTGCTGCTGCTGCCGAATCCAGAGGGCTGCTGCAAAGCACTGCCCCGAGGAGGAGGCCACCGCCGCCCCACTGAAGAGGCCACAGCCCCAAGCCTGCTGCTGTGCCAGGGGGCACCGCTGCCACCCCCTGCAGCTGCTCCGCCGAGGCCGCCACCAGTCCAAGAAGGGGGCCACCGCCACCACCCCGAGGCTACAGCCCTGAAGATGCCACTGCCGCACAGCCCAGGCCCCCGCCGCATTCGGGAGGCAGCAGCTGACCGCTGCCCCGACAGAGCCACTGCAGCCAGCCGCCAGGGAGTGGGCGCCTCTCTGCTGCAGCCAGACAACAGCCACCGCCAATGCACGCCAGAGCCCCGAGGCCCAGGTAGGCCCAACTGCTCTGGATTGGCATGCTCGGATCCAATTCCTCAGAGCATGCAGAGCAACTGACAGAGGCAGGAGCAGGGCACCGCTTCTTAAAGGTAAGCCCCACCCCTGCCTGTTCCGATATGCATGTGAGAGCATGAAACCGTTGCTGCCCGCTCTCCGGCACAGTGGCAAAGCGGCCCCAGGAACCATGGCATTGCCGGGCGCCCGGGCGCCCAGTTCTGTAGATATATTTTGTCATTAATGATGCATTTTACATGAAAAAAAATTAGTATTGGTTCTGCTGAATCAGTGAGAATTAATATTATGTATTTTGAATAGATGTCCTTTGGAATGCCCTATCCCTGGCAAAAGGGGTTTTATTTTAAATGATATCTTTTATGCCAGGCTTTCAAGTGAGTAACCCCCTCCCCTTCTACTCTTCTCCTAACAATGTTGATTTCAGACTGTTGATTTTATTGATCTTGTTTTGAGGTTTTAGGTTACTATCACGCTTTAGCTTGATCTCCTATGTTTTAAGGTTTTTAATTTTAATGGTTGAGAAATTGTTACACAATACTTCTTACTCCTTGCTGTTTTAACACCTTGAAAAAAAAATTTGTCTATGAAATTAACTGTTCTGTTTTTTTGTTGGCCACTAAGCATACCAGGCTGGTTGGGGGTGATATATAAATAAATGGAATTCTAAGTATTTTAACAAAACTGACGTTGAATGGTATTACAAATCTTTCAGGTAGTGGGTGTAGGAAACAACCTTTCTCTCTGTGTGTCCCTGGAGAGCTGCTTCTACTGATAATGAGTGGAACCAATGGTCTGACTTGCGATTAGGCAGCCTCTGGGTGCATCAAAAGTGTGGGTGTGTGACTACTAAACCTTTTTGCCTCTGCTCATTTTCCTACTCAAAATCTTCATTCTCCAGCCTTGTCCTTTTCTGGGAAAAGGTCAGTTTTGAGTAGGAAGCTGAGGAGAAAAAATTAATCAGCTTTCTCCTTCACCTATATATATATATATGTAACTAGATATAACTGGATGTAATAAGTAACTGATATACTTTTATGTTTTACTTGTGGTTTTATATATATACAAGAGGCGGGACCTGTGGTACTTGGGGGGGAGGAGCTCCATGTGGAGAAGCAGCCACAGGTAAGCCTTCCTCCCCTCCCCCAGGCAACAATGGTGAGCCCCAGGCCTGCCAATCTTCCCCCCTCCACCAGTTCCAATGGTGAGGCCCGTGCGGCTCAGAGCTGCCAGGCCCGCTGATCTCCCCCCTCTGCCCCTGGTTCCAATGGCAAGGCCTGCACGGCTCTGAGCTGCCGGGCCACCACAGTTCCCAGAGCATTCCCTGCACTTGCGCAGGGAATGCTCTTTAATTTGGGGGGGGATTTAAATATCCCCCCCAAAGTTTTTTTTAAAAAACTTTTAAGATTTTTCGGCACACATGGGAAGTCCCCCAAGTGTGCAGAAAAAATCTCTCTGCCCCCCAAGTGCCCCCTCTGTGCAGATTTAGGTATCTGCACATAGGGGGCAACTTGGCTATTAGTGTGTGTGTGTGTATGTATATGTGTGTGTGTGTATAACCACCAGTAAAAATGCAAGTCTTCCAAGTATTCCAGTGGCACTTATTTATTAATGACCTCCTTTTTTTGTTTGTCAGAAACTTTTGTGATGTTAAACTTGCCCTTAAGCATGAGTAAATGCAGAATGCTTAATGCTTACAAAAACATCTCAATAATTGATTTCTCAGACAAGATGTTTCCATTTTTTAAAAATGGCAATAATTCTACAATCATAAGGTAATATAAACCCTGAGTATGGGCGTTTAAGAACCTGTAATATAGAAAAAAGGAAATGAGAAAGTGATAACATAATAATAAATCTTTTATTCACTTATCTAAACAAAAACAACATACCTTGTATGTGCAACTCTGCAAGCACACGTCTCACAACAGCATTTATCCATGAGGATCCATAAGGTAGAAAGGTAGAGTCTGATATTTCATAATATACATTTATTTGTTAATCCAATATCAGATTTCTCTAAAGAACAAATGATTAGGCATGCTCCTCTCAGATCTCTTGTGACCCTGACTAGAATGTGCATTAGCTGGATTCACTTTGCTAGGCAGTTTCATTTGGAAATGGGTATATGGTGGTATATATGTTCTTGGTATCAATATGTGAACTGTTCTCACCCCACTCTTTGATCCTAAATTGCCTTTCCCAATTTTAGTTTATTTGCTTCTCCTGCATCATATCATTACTAAGATCTTGTAGCCACTAATTCTAGTAAGCTATCTTAAGCCAGCAGCTTTCAAACATTTAATTACAAAACATACAGAAACTCTGCAGGGACACATATATGCATTCTGTATACATATGCCCAAAACTTCATTCCATGGATTATTTACTGATTTTTTTTAGGTATCTTCCATCATTTTCTTCCATCTGGTTTATTTGTTATTTATTTCATTTGTTTCTTATCCCAACTTTCCACCAAATTCTGGGTTACCCAAATATACTGCAAATATTTTGTACCAGCATAGGGCATACTTTGTACTCAGGTGAGGGCATAACTACATGCCATAAGAAACAAAGGCCTAGTGCCAAAATGGCATAATAAGTCATACACCTTGCCACATGTCCTGATGTCATTATACCAAACATTTTCCAAGTTTTGCCAGTAATTGCCAGTGAAATGAGAAAGTTTTGTTTAATGCTGTTTCATGACTGAATGTAGCTGAATGTTGGTTCAGGTGGGTGACCGTGTTAATCTGAAGCAGCAGAACAAAGTTCAAGCTCAGTAGCACCTTTAAGACCAACAAAATTTTACTCAAGGTATAAGCTTTCATGTGCATGCACACTTCTTCAGCTACAGATAAGTGAATATTGTAATTCTTCCAGTTCAGCTTTAAGGATTAGTTTTCTTTTGCAATTTTTATATGTGTGGTGGTAGAAGACAAAAATCTAGACAATCACTAAGTCACATTACCAAACTCTTATAGAAAATTGGCATCAAAATTGATGCATCCTGGATTTTGGTGTAGCTTTTTTTCTAGTGCTGCAGCTTTGGCTGATTATTTCTTTATAATTTGTATTACTGAGAATGATTAGCTGATGATTCCTTAGTAGGTGTCAAAACAAAGTCAAAACATACTTTTAAAATAAAAACTGATTTCTTGGAGCAAGGTAACAGCAGGGACATCTCAGAGTCTGTAGTAGTAACTGTAATTGGATAAGTACAAAAGTAGAAAAAGGAGCTAATCACATATAATTTTTCAACAGATATTAAACAAGTGTGATACAGGTGTTAAAGCAGTTTCAAAAGAATGGAAAGGGCTATGGCTCACTGGCAGAGCATCTGCTTGACATGCTGAAGGTCCCAGATTCAATCCCTGGCCTCTCCAATTCAAAGGATCAGGTAGGACAGTGTTTTTCAACCTTTTTCGAGCTAAGGTACATTTCTTTCATTGAAAAAATCCTGCGGCACACCTGACAATATCTCACGGCACATTGGTTGAAAAACACTGAAATACAAGATAAATTGGTCATTAGTTGCCTCAGCTCAAGTATTAACTATGACAGTATTACAAATACACGTAATAGCCACTCAACTTGAAATCGTAAGTTACATATCCAAAGTGTAATGGCTCCTTCCCATAACATTGACCTGAGTTTCAGAAGAAATATAATGTGGATGTATTTTAATACTGCGATTCTGCTAAAGTTTTTCAAATAGAGAGTTTAAACTCTTACTCTTATGTGAACGGCATTCCGCTGACCATAACTGATTTGAAGAGAAACACAGTACACCCATTCTTCGCTGAGGGACAGTTACTGATTTGAACCCCACCCTGACAGAAACAGCTAGCTGTTACCATCAAACATATTCATGTTTACTGGAATGTCTTGGTGCAAATCACCCCCCCACACACACACACACACACAACCCAGAGCCAGGAACTGGAAGAAACCAGCTTACTCTGCTGGAGGAGTGAATGCCCTTGGTACCGAATGTTCCTGTCCTCTGTATTAACATCCACAGGTCTAGCATGACTCTGATTCAACACACGAGTCCTCCTCATTCATTTAAAACCATCTGCCATGTGCGAGCCTGCCTCTGGCCCCCACGAACTGGATGCCGCTCGAGTCCGCCGCCTCACCCTGCTCATTCTCCAACACGCAGGTGGGCATCACCCGACTGACGCCGCCAACACACGGCTTGGAGGTGGCCAACATCAGCGCCAGGGCCAGAGACAGAAAAAGAGCAGCCATGAAATGGGACCCGCGGAGGCCCACCTCCACCTTCTGGGCTGAGAGGCCACACAGAAGAAGACAGCCCTCACCTGGAAAGCCTCAGCTGCCCCCTCCGAGGCTCATGGGGGGGCGGCGCAGATGAGCCAGGGCGTTGGCTCCATCGTGGCCAAGCGGAGGCTGCGATGGCGGGGCCCATGGGGGGCACCGTGCGTCTCCTGAGGAGGACCCCCCCTTCTCCTCCTCCTCCTCCCCCCCAGCCACTCACCGCTTTCATGGCCACGGCCATGTTGTCATATCTCTCTGCCTGCTCGGCCAGGTGGGCTCGCTGCAGCAGCTGCTCCCGGTCGCTCATGGCTGCTGCCTCCGTCGCGGCGCTGGCAGGTCGGGTGGGCGAACAGACAGAGCCTCTCGGCACTCTCCCTCCCTCCCTCAAGTCCTCGCAAGGCCAAGGGGAACTGCGCCTCAATGGCAGCTCCCTCCTACCTCAGGCCGGCCACAGAGCGTGCGAGTGGAATCAGTGAGAGCGCGCCACTGTTCTTTCTCGCATGCGCAAACGCGTCCCAGAAGGTCAGCCCGGAAGGCACATTTCTTTCATTGAAAAAATCCCGCGGCACACCTGACAATATCTTGAGGCACACCAGTGTGCCACGGCACAGTGGTTGAAAAACACTGAGGTAGGAGATGATATGAATGACCTCAGTCTGAGATCCTGGAGAGCCATTGCCAGCCAAGGGTCTGGTTTAGTGAAACCACCAAAATTGAGGTGGAGATTAGACAGGTAATATGAATATGGACCTAGAACATAAATGAATCCAGAACATCTAAACATATATGGGGTTTTGCCTCCCAAGTCAGGACACAACAGAACTGGTGCTGCACTTAGTAGTTGGGAGAATTCAACATGGGACTGCCAGGTATTTCTTATAATGTGCAGTTAAACTGTGACTTGTTGGTAGATGCATATACAGCAGGATATGTTCCAAGAGTGGATCCCCAACACAGCATCTGCTGACTCCCCCATGAAACAAATATTCTGCTCACTACAAAACATTCTAGCCAAGCCTACCCAGAGATAAATTAATTCAAAGCAGAATTAATTCAAAGCAGAATTACTCAAAAGAAAGTATAACCTATACCTGATTTTAATCTGTTGGGACTTACAGATGGCAGAAAATTTAGAGTTCTTTACACCAGAGAAAGTAGCAACAAATGATATGCAACTCCCTTGCACTTCCTCTTGTAGCATTTCTGTTATAAACTGGGAATAAGGAACTCTAGATATCAAAGTAGCTCATGCAACACTCCAGAGAGAAAACATAACTGAAAGCATTAAAATGATGCATGTCGCTGCTTCTTTTTCCTGTCATATGTTATACATGCTCTCTTCCTCTACCAGTTAACTTTTGGGATAAGCAGCTGCCATAGTAATGCTATGGAAAACCAGCAGTATACTAATAAGCATGCTTTCATCTGCTGCCTCCACCAATCTCTGATCTCCTGTGTGCATACAAAGGACAAATTTGATCACTGTACATAGATGCACAATAATAAATCCAAATTACATTGGGTTGGATCTAATGGTGCTGTTCTGCTGGCATGAGGCACTTTCACTGGCAGAGGAGGGGAGGGGATATATGTTTACAAAATTGATACTCCACCTTTCTGCCTTCTTCAGGGCCACCAAGCTGGTTAACAAATAAAAAAAACCATACATTTATGTGATGCCCCTTCTCCAGTCACACAGAGTCCCTACTTACCACCTTCTTAAACCTCTCTCTCAGGTTCAGGGTTATCAGTAGGTCAGGACTTCACAAACTACCCTTTTTGTCTCTTTTAAAATATGCAGAGAGCCCTGACCATTTCACACCTTAGGTCTTCTCCCTCACTCCCAGAAACATTCACAGACAGGGTAGCCCAGCCCCCTTTAATAATCAGTCCTCACTCACACAGAGCTATTGGGGTTGGGGCTCAAACAGTGTTCCAATAACTTGCTGCCACCATTTATTCATATCCTACATATATATATATATATATATATATATATATATATATATATATAGCCCTGAGGCTTAATCAATATGAGAAAACTTTTATTTCTGACATGAACAAAATACTGAGGAAAGTAAAATATAAGTAGCAACGTTTCTGGAAAGTATTGGAGTCGGGAGGCAAATGGTAGTGATTTCATAGCAAAGCTCTTTATTGAGGGCCAGATGGAACATGAGAAACCCCGGGCTCAGAGCCCTCTTTTATGCCGGCTGAAGACAATGCCCTGACCTCACCCACAAAACCTGATAGGACCTTAAGTCCATGGTTGGAGTTCATAGGTCCCCCAGCGGGAGACCTAGGCTCATAACTGGTGGTTGCTCAGGATCCGACTGGCTATTGTTCTACCTGGCCGAAGCTCAGGTAGATTCTGACCATGTGCGCTGACCATGTGGCGGTCGCCATTACGAGAGACCAGGCGACCGTGGTCCTAGTGCACAACAGTTTCACTTCCATTGAACTTTTGAACTGAGGTCTTATTCCTACAACTGAGATCCATATGTTACAAAATTACTATTTTCAGCCTGGTCTAAGCAGATCTTCTGTGCAGTTCTACTCAGTCAGAAATCCTCCTTTCCCCCTGCTCATCTCCTAAGCTGTCAACTCCTCTGCTACTAACTCCTGTCATTTTCAACTGCTGTTTTAAAAGTCTCTCTCAACATTCTGTTAGTTCTCATTGGTTGCTCTAAGAAAGAGGAAGAACCTAGTTTGTCCATCACAACAATAAAAAATACATCTTAAAAACAAACCCAAGATAAAAACCAAACAGCCATAAAACATTAGACAGGAAGGCAAGATCACTGGGGAAACATGCGATGAAAGAAAGGAGTCTTCATTCACCAGCAAAAGACGGTAATATCAAGGGAAAGATGAGTGTCTTCGGAGAGAGCGTTCCAGGGTTTGGGGGCCATGATCAAGGAGGCCATCTACCAGGTTGACACCCATCTAATCTCAGAAGATAGAGGCACCCGAGGCACAACACTGAAAGATGATTCTAGTGGTCAAGTAAGATTATTAATAAGTAGATGCTCTTTTGGATATGCTGGTCCTAATCCATATAGGGCTTTAAAGGCCAATACCAGTCTCTTGAATTATACCTGGAAACATTAATTAAATTAAATTAAATTAAACCTCAACGTGCCTGCAGCCAGCCTGAACCAAGAGATACTACTGGTCACAAAACTGCTCATCAGTTCCAGTGTTTCCTGTCTAGTTCTAATGATCGCAAAATCCTTCTGGAAGCTGATCCCACAGGGGCTGATCCATCTAGGCACGCAATCTGAAGAGCACTAATAAAGCAGGGAGAGGACTTCAGAGGATGCCCTGATCTCTACAGCTTCTGTAGAGTTCATCAATGAGGGCCAGAGCTTAATCTTTGGTCATGATTCCAGGGAAGTTTGGTGAGCCAGTTGGAAGATGGCTCAGAATGCCTTGGAGACCTTCTCCACTTTCCCCCAGCCCTACCTTATCCTCATGTAGCAAGTCAGGAAGCATCCCAGGACCATGTCACATGATGCCACTAGCACAGAGGGGAGCAGTCACCAGCTCTTCCTGCTGCTTCTTGGCAGGCCAGTATTGCTTAAGCTACTCCACACCACCAGTGGCCCAAAGAGAGCCAGTTTGGTGTAGTGGTTAAGTGCGCGGACTCTAATCTGGGAGAACCGGGTTTGATTCCCCACTCCTCCACTTGCACCTGGCTGGATGACCTTGGGCAAGCCATAGCTCTGTACCAGCTGTTCCCTCAAGGACAGCTTGGGAAAGAGTTCTCTCAGCCCCTCCTACCTCACAGGGTGTCTGTTGTGGGGAGGGGAAGGGAAAAGGAGTTTGTAAGCCGCTCTGAGACTCTTAAGTGAGTGAAGGGCGGGATATAAATCCAATCTCTTCTTCTCAAAGTGATTTCATTCCTCTTCCTGCTCCTGCTGCCAAGGTAAGGGGTGAGCAGAGTAGGGTTAGAGCAATCATTTCAGGCCAGCAGCAGTGTGGCTTGGCATGGCTTGAGCAGTACCTGGCCCACCAAACTGAAGGTTGGTGAAGATTGGGGTGGGGTGAGCTTCTGGGGTGAGGGCATTGCAAATTTGAAAGGCGGCACCATCCTCAAAGCCCCACCGACAGCCCTGGATTTGAAGCCACTACAGATGGGTCGAGATTGAACTGATATGGTCTCTATGTCCCACTCTACTAGTCAACGTCTTAGCTGCAGTATTCTGCACCAACTGAAGTTTTCATACAGTTTTCAAGGGGAGCCCCATATAGAATGTATTACAGTAATCTAATCTAGATGTAATCAGTGCATGCACCACAGTGGCCAGATTTTTTCTGCCCAGGAAATGCTGCAGCTGGCTAACCAGTGGAATCTGGTAAAATGCACTCCTGGCCATAGCTGTCATCAGCTTATTCAGCAGTAGGCCTGGGTCCAAGAGCACCCCCAAACTACACACCTGTTCCTTCAAGAGGAGTGCAACCCCATGCAGAACAGGTGACACCTTAATTTCCAGGTCAGACCTTCTGCTTACTACTAGCATTTTAGTCATGTCAGGGTTTAGCTTCAATTCAGTTAGCCCATTTCTACTCCAAAACAGCCTCCAGACGTTCATTTTGGTTTTCTACAGCCTGAGATCAGCCAGAAGCATAAGACCAAGGTGTGTGTCATCCTCATTTTGGTGAGGACAGACCAGACACAATTGTTGGATGACCTCACCAAGCAGTTTCATGTTGACATTGAAGAGCATGGGGACAAGATGAAGCCTTGTGGGACCACATAGATCAAAGGCAAAAGGGCTGAGCAGGAGTCACCCCCCCCACACACACACACTGCCTTCTGAAACCTGGTGGAACCAGAGCAATAGCAAAACGATGCCTTCCAGTCCCAGCCCAGAAAGGCAGTCCAGAAGAATACCATGATTGATGGTATAAAAAATTGGTTTATTCCTCCAATACTGCCACTTTGTAGGGGTGCCAGCTCTGGGTGAAGAAATGTCTGGAAATTTTGAGGGTGGGGCCTGAAAAGAGCAGGGTTTGGGGAGGGGGGGAACCAAAGCAGGGTACAATACCATAGAGTCCCCCCCCCAAAGCAGCCATTTGCTCCAGGGGAGCTGATCTCTGTGGTCTGGAGATCAATTGCAATAGTGTAGGGTTGCCAGCCTCCAGGTGGGGCCTGTAGATCTCCCACTTTTACAACTGATCTCCAGCTGACAGAGATCAGCTCCTCTGAAGAAAATGGCTGCTATGAAGGGGACTCTGTGGCATCGTACCATGCTGAAACCCCTCCCCTCCCCAAACTCTGTCCTCTTTCGGATCCACCCCCCAAAGTCTCCAGATATTTTCCAACCCAGAACTGGCAACCCTATCACAACAGGAGATCTCCAAGACCCTCCTGGTTGCTAAATATACCACTTTGCCTTCTGCATGCTGTTTATGAGGGTCCTCTGACCTACAGAAGCAAAACTGGGGAGGGGGCTCAGTTAATGGCAGAAGGAGGCAGGGAAACTCTTCTGAGGAAACAGAATTTTGGATCCAACTACATTCAGACTAAATTATTTTTAAAAATGGTAAAAATGAAAAAATAAATAAATTCTAATTGGATTTTCAGCAAAGATAGATGCAAAGTGCTTTTTGCTACACTTTATAATGAACTGAGTGAAAAAAGTGATTAGAAAACATCACTTGCTGGTGAAGATTCTTATTTTTAAAAAATGCTTGATCATCTGTCCCCCCCCCCCCTCGCATTGGACCATAGTGACATATAGGAGTTTGGTGCTAATGCATGCCATCATTTTGTAAAGTATAAATTACTCTTTGTCATAAATAGTATTAAAATATCTCCAGCAGGTACATATTGGACATGGTTGCCTAGGCATATCTCCAAAATTAGTTTCATAGCCCGCAGCACAAAACTGGCATGAACTTAAAGATTTTTTAAAAAACAACCCTAAACTATGTGATTGACATAAAAAGACAACTCCACTTCCCTTCAACAAGGGAAATTGTATATTTTTGTAAACCCATAGAATTCAAAGTTCTCTTATTTATATCAGGAGGGCAATGGGCTTTTAAAAAGCCAAATGTAATAAATTGTGGAGGCAAGCCAATTATGATAGCACCAGATGGTATCATTTACCAAAACTGCACTGGAATTCCCCCTCAAAAACAGTCACACTTATAAACTACAGAAAGAAAGCTTGGCAGCATGTTGAATTCAGGCCCAATGATTCAGTACCTACTGACACCCATAGACCAATGAGGGTTCTTCAGTAACTGGACATTATGAGGCTGAAAGCAGTGCAAGAGATCCATGCTCTTCTCCCTTTCCTACCACCAGAAACTTTCCCAAGACCACAGATGCCTCCATAATAATGGTTGATTATGCACCCATCTTTCCCTCCACAGTTTTTCCACAGCCATGTTGGGATGTTAATCTCCCTCTACACTGCATGCCGCTTTCACTTTCCTTGAGCACTGAGTTTTATGGTATCTTTTGCATAGATCTATGGCCATTAAGGGGTGACTGTGCAATCAGTACAGCATTGCCCCAAGGTATCTGAATGTGGTTTTGTACTGCATCTTTTCCTTCCCCCAATTCTGATTTAAAGAGAACAATAAGCAGACAACTTGATGAGGCTTCACTGATCCCCATCTGTTTCCTTGCCCCTATTTTCACCTCTGTGTTTATCAACTTGTCATGAATTACTTGGCTCAATTGGGTGCGATCCACCATCCAAGGTATCTTCTGTGTGCCTAATGATCGCTGAGGCACAAGAGAATGGAGAAGTGTTTGTGTATGTGTGTGTTGTTGTTGTTGTATTGTTGTGTTAGCCTAAAATTACATCCATCATTCTCTTCTTTCCTATGACACTTCCCTCCCCCAGAACTCTTTGCCTCTTGGCATCCATCTGCTTCCCTTATATGCCTGTTAAAATCATCTCACTTCTTCATTCCCACAGTCTCTGATCTCTCAACGCTGAGTCATTAGGCAAAGTGAGAGTCAGGAAAATCTGCCTACTAAAGCAAGAGCAAGCACTGAAAACAAAATAGAAAGGAATGATCTACTGTTCAGGTGTTGAAATAATATGATGGCAAGCTGACACAGGACTTAATGGGTAGCCAATGCAGAAACCAGGATCCGAGACCATGCAGAATGAAAGCAGATATTCCAAAGCAAGGGGGAACCAAGTCAAGTGCTGATAAAATATGGAGCAAATGCCAGATGCAGAATGGACCAATGTTGTTCCGTTGCTCAGTGTCAGAGCAGTTTACCTCAGTCTCAAGCACTTTTTAGCTCTACCAAAAAGGTTTGGTACTGGTGGAGCCAACAAGAATATCAGAGGATCATGTGTTACTCACTTCACTGCCACTAGATGTTTCTGACACTAGAAAATAGGAGGTCATGCTAGAACACCCTGATGATTTAGGGACATCTCAAATACTTTCATGTTTTATTCTTGAAAGGATGCTGGTGACAATGGCATCTGCCTTTTACTCCCACCAGCATCACTCATAGCTTCAAAGAAGATCTATGCTAGAGAGGCCAAAATAAGCAGGAGCAAGACATAGCTCATTTGTTCCTTTTTCTCCAGCTTCCTGCTGTCCCCTCAACCTCAGCACCTTTTCCTAAAGTAGAAGGTATAGGGATGCATCTATGATAAGTAGGGTGGGAGTAGGTTGTTTTAGAAGAGTGATTGTACTATGATTTACTTATTCATTCATTCAATTTATACCCTGCCCTCCTTGCAAGCAGGCTCAGAGCAGCTTACACAATTGGTATAATATAGGGCTGCCAAGTCCAACTTGGGAAATATCTGGGGACTTTGGGGGTGGAGCCAGGAGACTTTGGGGGTGGAGCCAGGAGAAAGGAAGTGACATCATTTTGTGATGTCACATCCTGTGATGTTGCTTCCACATGCTGACACATGAACTCATGAAGTTTCCTAATACTGAATCAGGCCATTGGTCCATCAAGGTCAGTACTGACTACTCAGACTGGTAGTGGCTCTCCAGGGTCTCAGGCTGAGATCTTTAATGTCACCTATTACCTGATCCTTTTTTAGCTGAAGAGGCTGATACCTCCTGCATGTCAAGCAGATGCTCTATCACTGAGCAACGGCCCTACTGAATCCTTCCTCATCTCGGCAGAATATGAAGCACTAAGTGCTACACAAGTGCTAAATATGATTTTCATATCATAAGAACAGGAGAGAAGCCACAGTGGATCGGCCCATTCAGTACAGCCCATCCAGTACAACACTCTGTGTCACACAGTGGCCAAAAATACCAGGTGCCCTCAGGAGGTCCAGCAGCGGGGCCAGAACTCCAGAAGCCCTCCCACTGTTGCCTCCCCTCAAGCACCAAGAATGCAGAGCATCACTGCCCCAGACAAAGGGTTCCATTTAGACCTTGTGGCTAATAATAGCCACTGACAGACCTCTGCTGGATGGGGACAGAGAGAGACAGACAGACAGACAGACAGACAGACAGACAGAAAAAAGAAAGAAGGAGAGAGAGAGAAGGAAAAGAGCTGGCAGATGCACTTACCCCAGGCCCAGCAGCAACCTTTCAATCTTACACCAGCCGCATGCAAAAGCAGGCCCTTCAGTAAAAGCTTAGTCCCTCGTTAATCTCTGGGCGGGGCTCTCTTGCTAACTCTTAAAGGGGAAATGTCTGGTGAGGCTTTTCACTGCAGGCTCTTCAGACATTTCCCTTTTAAGAGGCCTGGAAGGGAGAGGGCCCGGCAGGCTCCGACATTCCCCTCCTGTTGGCAGCCATTGCCTCCCCCCGGTGGCCAGTTTTGAAAAAGCGGGGGTAAGCATGAAAAATCGGTGTTTCCCCCGCCTTACCGGGGGACTTGGCAGCCCTAGTATAATACCATTAAAACACATAAAATACATAAAATCAATCTAACAATTCATACACTAAATTCATAAAATTATAAGGTGCTAATTCTGTTGATATCCCTTAAAATGGGGTTAAAGTGCATCAGATGATATTCTGTAAACATTACAGGCAGACCATCAATGCCCAACTCGATGGTCTTCCCGAGTCCTGATAGAATAAAGCCACTGTTGAGGTTAAGGGCCAGGGCTTGTTGGTGTGATGGTAGTGATGGTAGGGCAGCTCCTATTCGAATGCCTGGTGGAAGAGCTCTGTCTTGTAGGACCTGTGAAACTGTAAAAGGTCCTGCAGGGTCTTGATCTTTCCTAGGAGCTCATTCCACCAGTATGGAGCTGCCATTGAAAACGCCCTGGCCCTGGTGATGTGAAATGACATAGAATAGTCTGATTTCATCAGATTTTGGAAGCTAAGCAGGGCTGGTACTTGGATGGATGACCACCAAGGAAGACTTTGTAGAAAAAGGCAATGACAAATCACCTCTGCTTAATCATGTGCCTTGAAAACTCTATGGGTTTTGCCTTGAAAACTCTATGGGTTTGCCATAAGTTGGCTACAACTTAGGTCAAATCTACATCTGACTTTCCCGCTGGAATCATTCTAGATTCAAAAAACCCCATATATACCTGTTTCTAGTTTCAAACCATACTTGTTTTAGTTTAAAAATCACAGTCTACATTTGTTAATTGTCCTCTTGTGGTCAAGCTAGCATTACACTGCTTTAAACAGATCTGGTTGCTTACTGCTCTTCAGACCCAGGGAGTGAAATTTGAAACCAGTGTGAAATGAGTGTAGGAAAAGACAGCAGTCAAACTACTTCAGACGGGGAGGTGTAGATTTGGCCTGAGTGGCACTTTAAATACGTACATAGTAGTGTATTTATTCGTTTATTATTTAGCCTCTCTCACTGAGACTCAAAGTGGATTACATAATGTAAGTCAGTGCAATCAGTAGGATGAGGAGACATCTAATGAACAATGTAAAATGACTAGAACTGCATTATTTATTTATTTATTTTTCATACTTTTACCCTGCCCTCCCTGCAAGCGGGCTCAGGGCGACTTACAATGGGGCACATAGTGCCAGATCAGCATAAAACATTTAAAACCATAAAAATATAAGAACAAATCACAAATTTACAATTAAAGTGCTCGCAGAGTTAGTAAATTAAAATATTCAGATGGCGTCATAAAGATTCCCTTTGTGATGTAACACTAGGGTTTTCTATTTGGCACGACCTCCGGCCTGAGCTTCCTTCAGGGCCAGCCCTCATTGCTGTTGTTGATAGCGATGGTTGGTGCAGATGGTGGTGGTGGTGGCGGCTCCTAATCAAAGGCCTGGTGGAAGAGCTCCATCTTGCAGGCCCTGCAGAACTGCATAAGATCCCGCAGGGCCCTGATCTTCTCTGGGAGCTCATTCCACCAGAGAGGAGCCACCACTGAAAAGGCCCTAGCCCTAGTCACAGTGAGCCTGGTCTCCCTGGGGCCTGGGACCAAGAGTCGATGTTGTGACCTCAACCGAAGTGCTCTCTGGGGTATATACAGGGAAAGGTGGTCCCTCAGGTATGTTGGACCCTGGGCATATAGGGCTTTAAAGGTAAGTACCAGTACCTTGAAGTGAATTTGGTGGCTATTGGGAGCCAGTGCAGCACCGCCAGCACAGGCCGGATGTGATCCCGTTTAGGGACACCCATCAGAAACCTGGTCGTAGCATTCTGCACCATCTGCAGCCTCCAGATTTGCGACATGGGCAGCCTCATGTAGAGAGCGTTACAGTAGTCTAATCTCGAGGTGACTGTCACATGGATCACTTTAGCAAGGTCATCACGGTCGAGGAAGGGAACCAACTGCCAAGCCAGCCAAAGTTGGTAGAAGGCTGACTTGGCAGGGGCTGCTACCTGGGCCTCCATTGTTAAGAAGGGATCCAGGAGCACTCCCAAACTCCTAACCCCTGATGCGGGCACCAAAGGAACCCAGTCAAAGGTCGGGAGTGGGACCCCCCCCAAGCCACCCCGGCTCAGGCACAGGACCTCCGTCTTTGCCGGGTTCAATTTCAGCCAACTCAGCCTAAGCCAACCAGCCACGGCATGCAATGCCCAGTCCAGATCTTCTGGGCTGGAGTCCAACGGGCTGCCCAACATCAGATAGAGCTGGGTGTCATCTGCATACTGGTGACACCCCAGCCCATACCTCTGGACAATCTGGGCAAGGGGGCGCATATAGATATTAAATAGCATAGGGGAGAGCACTGCCCCCGAGGCACACAACATTCAAGTGGGTGCATCCTGGATTGCTGCTCCCCTAGCACCACACTTTGTCCCCGACCCTGGAGAAAGGAAGCAAGCCATTGCAAGTAGGGCTGCCAAGTCCAACTTGGGAAATATCTGGGGACTTTGGGGGTGGAGCCAGGAGACTTTGGGGGTGGAGCCAGGAGAAAGGAAGTGACATCATTTTGTGATGTCACATCCTGTGATGTTGCTTCCACATGCTGACACATGAACTCATGAAGTTTCCTAATCCTGAATCAGGCCATTGGTCCATCAAGGTCAGTATTGACTACTCAGACTGGTAGTGGCTCTCCAGGGTCTCAGGCTGAGATCTTTAATGTCACCTATTACCTGATCCTTTTTTAGCTGAAGAGGCTGATACCTCCTGCATGTCAAGCAGATGCTCTATCACTGAGCAACGGCCCTACTGAATCCTTCCTCATCTCGGCAGAATACGAAGCCCTAAGTGCTACACAAGTGCTAAATATGATTTTCATATCATAAGAACAGGAGAGAAGCCACAGTGGATCAGCCCATCCAGTACAGCCCATCCAGTCCAACACTCTGTGTCACAACAGTGGCCAAAAATACCAGGTGCCCTCAGGAGGTCCAGCAGCGGGGCCAGAACTCCAGAAGCCCTCCCACTGTTGCCCCCCAAGCACCAAGAATTCAGAGCATCACTGCCCCAGACAAAGGGTTCCATTTAGACCTTGTGGCTATAATAGCCACTGATAGACCTCTGCTGGATGGGGACAGAGAGAGAGAGACAGACAGACAGCTTTTTCACTTACTCTTGCCCAATTCCCAGGCTTTATTTCTGGCCCTTGTTTCACCCAGCTGTTGTCCATGTAAGTCCCATAACTTCTCCCCCCCCCAGCATAGGCTTTTTGGTGGCTAAAGAGGACCTTTGTCCTTCCCTTTTCGCCAGCAGAAAAGCTAGTTGGATCCATCCCTAACTTAAAATACCGGTTACTTGATGTACAAATGCTTTTAAAAATGCAGATTTTTACTGCTGGAGGGGGGGGGGGGGGGACATGGTTGAAAGAAACAGCAAATTGGCATAAAAATGAGGAATCCCAACTTTTATTTGCAGAAGGGAAATGAGGATTGGGGGGACCCAAACAGCCACGACAAGACATTTTAAACAATCCCACTTCCAGACCTTCTACAGGCAACCTCTCCTTGTGATGTTTACCTCTTTGGAAGTGACAGTTTATTCCTTTGACAAAACCACAGTGGACAGACAGACAGAAAAAAGAAAGAGGGGGAGAGACAGAGAAGGAAAAGAGCTCGCAGACACCAACTTACCCCAGCAGTTTACTCAGTAGCAACCTTGCACGGAAGCCCTTCAGTAGAAAGAGCTTAGTCCCTCCTTAATCTCTGGGCGGGGCTGTCTTGCTCGATCAGCTCTTAAAGGGGAAATTTCCCTTTTAAGAAGTTCAAGAGGCCAGCAGGGCAGGCTCCGAGGTTCCCCTGCTGGCAGCCATTTTGTCCCCCCGGTGGCCAATCTTGGAAAAGCGGGGGAAAGCTTTCAAAATCGGTGTTTCCCCCGCTCAACCGGGGGACTTGGCAGCCCTAATTGCAAGGCCCGCCCCTGTATCCCCATGTCGGCAAGGCAGCACGTCAGCAGCTGATGGTCGACTGTGTCAAACCTGAAACAAGGCATAAATATTAAAAATATGTTAAATAATGTTAAACAACATAAGAAATGGTATTATGTAAGCAGGAATGTAATGCAGTGAGAACAAGAGCAAAATGTACAGCAACAGATAATACATATTAGCAGTATAGTCCACCGTCCCATTCTCCCTATCAAACTGTCTCTCTGAATCATTCTGTTGTAATGCAGCTCAGCTCTTTTATTTAAAAAAAATGCCTTTCTAAACAGTTCAGTTTTACATAGTTTGTGGAAAGCTAAAAGGGTGGGAGTCTTCCTGACCTCCTTAGACAGGCTATTACAGAGAATATAAAGGAGGGGAGCACAACATGGCAGAAGATAAACAAATTTGTGCAGAGGGAAATGAGTCTTTAATCATTATACAGCCCCTATGCATTTTGCATGCAGCCTCGTCAGAGAGAATCTAATGAAATAATTTAAAAAAACATATTTGATACATAATTTTGAAAACTGATAAAACACAGGACATTTTCACAGAACATTTACTGAGTGTAATTAATAACTTGTTGTTATTAGAAAAACCAAAGCAATGTTAACATACACTATATATAACATAACTACAAAGAATTCACAGTATTAATTGTTTATTTGGGCAGTAGTTCCATTTCCATACATAGACTAGAAGAAAGTGAGCTGTCCAGACTTGTTCTGACCCTTATCTACATAAGTGTCTGCCAGGAGAGTTTCTCATTTAGCCCATTTAACCCATTAGGCATGAGCCCAAAGGCAAAATCATTCACCTCTGAGACTGAGGTTTGTAGCTGAGAAAACTCAAGAATTTCAAGAAAGATCTGTTAGCAGAGAAAGAGAGGAAAACCTGCTCTATATTAGGAAGCCTTTCCCTCCACTCTTGGTTGTTCATTTGTTGTATTTGTTTCTATTGTATTTCCTTTTTTTGTATTGTAAGCTGCTTTAGGTCCCCATTGGGGAGAAAAGTGGGATGTAAATAAATATTTTGTCTATCATACCAAGACAATGTGCTCACATACCTTTCACCATTGATCAGAACTCAGTTCACAAATTTGAACCAGATTTGTGACAATGGAGGTGGCTATAATTCCCACCAGCTTTTGGTGACATATCTCCCACTATTTAATTCATCACTCAGAAACAGAAGTTATTACTGGGGTAATGGGGGATGAACATAATTCAGAACTTGCCCCCAGAAATATGTGCTAAGTTAGGTTTGTATATGTAGCGCGCAACCAGTCATATCCTTGTTTATTCTGATGTAAATCATGCTATGTTGAATGTGACTTGTTTCTAAGCTCATATGCCTAGAATTGTAGCCTTAGTTTCTCATACTGCACACAAATATTTCTTTTCAAATCACATAGGAGCTGAAAGTTAAGCCAAACATATACCAAAGCTTTTAAGGATATGCTATGGCAAATGATCAAACTTTGATGTTGTTTTGATACAATACTGACTAAGAAGACTGCTAAGACATGACTTTTCCAGGTACAGCATGGTGCAGAGGATCAGGCTGTAGTCTTTAATACCCCTAGAATTCTGACACAGCTTCATTTATGTAACTTTAATAACAGCTTTCATTTTCACATCATAATATATGAGATCACTTGTATACTTTATCTGCTACTTTTTCTTTTTCCTTTCCATCTGTATACCCATGAGCCTTAACATATGATCTACCAGATAGTAGCCACAGTGGCTTCCATCTGGTCCAGGTGCTTCTTAGTGTTTGTGGTTGTGTATCTCTGTGTGCATGCTGGAACTATAACTTATGCATCTCTTTGGCAGGGAAGACATGTGAATCCCAAAAAACATTCTGGAACTTTGCCACGTTTGCATCTCTTCTTTGCTGTGCATTAGTGATCCTGCCTTCATCTCTTCATTCTCCAAGGGTAAAGCAATTTCCTTTACATTTATAATAAATGACAGGGTCAGATGGTGCCAGGGTGCCAACTTGTCCAGTTGTTTGTGATGCAATCTTAATGAGAAAAATTGAGAAATGGCATCATGCAAGCTGCTTTATCAGGGACAAACACATTCCTTCTTGAAATACCCTGTTCATGTTCTGCTCAGCTTCAAGCTGTAGGTTCACATTGTACTGAGCTCCAGTTAAGGGTTCCTGATCTGGTGATCCACTTTGACAGCCTTCCTCATGAGGTTCTTAAATTTAATATCTCCCACAGTCCAGTAAACCACTTAATAAAAAGCAAGGTAGATGGCAAAAGTACATCATAACGCTTTGCTACTCTTCAAAAATTATGAACAATACTTCTCTCAACAGAGTTATAAAAACACTACTTTCAATTTATGTACTACAGTAAATCCTGAAAGGAGAAAACCCCACTCATAGTAAAAAAAATTCATTAAAACTTATGATAAAATATTCCAGTTGATAGATGCCATTATATGAAAACGCTTTTTATGAATTTTCTCAAAGAAGCTCACATAAAAGAATCATGTTTGACTGTTATCAGAACTCCTTCTCAAGGTTTGTGGTTTACACTACCAGACTCAGATATGCAGGGAAGCCAAAAGAATAAGAATCAATAGAAAAGATACTTGTTTTCCCTCTAACAACCTACCTTTTCAATGAAAGTATCACCAGCCCTGTCAAACATAGTGGGGGGAGCAGCCTCAAGAAAGGAGCAAACAAACATGTCACTCTTCTGCTAGCACAAGGTGGAGGAAGGCAGTCCTTTGCCAAGCTTCCCCTTGGCTCTACTCTTCCCTTAGGCTAGGCTATGGCTGCCCAGACAGTGACACCCACACCTCATTTGCCTTTGAAAAAGCAACAGCTCCCACACAAGTGGCCAGGAATTTGTTGGCAGAGTTCTGAAATAATCCAATCCACACTTTGGAATTCGCTGTCACTGAATCTACTGCAACAGGATTTTGCAGAAAGACAATAACTGAGTGCAGGCCATTAAGGCAACAAAGAAGCCTTCAGAGCACATGCACTAACACATACTAACACACAGCAGAGAGAGAGAAAACAAGAGGTGGGCTGAACTACAAGAGAAAAACATTCAGTCAACAACAACAACAACAAATACCTTTTATTGGAATAAAATATTAAAAGCGATTCCCATTAAGATAAAACAGTCCCAAAATTTGTAAAAGATAGTTAACCCTAAAACCATTACAGAGGTGTATTTATTAAACTCAATTAAAATAATCAGGAAGATTCTTCCGTTTTATAAGACCATGAAGAAGCTTAGCAGTCAGTTCAATAATCTCCGGATCTCGAGAAGTAAGGAGGTAATATAGCTTGATTCCATCCAGTTGGCCTGCTACCTTACTAAGGGGGACTTCTAGAAATTTCGCTCAAATATCATTTAGCAAATTACAATGTAAGAGTGCATGCTCAACCATTTCTAATTCTTTCTTATTGCATCCGCAGTACCTAAGTGCATAAGGAATTTTCTTATACCTCCACTCAAGAATAGCAGATGGGAGAACATTGAACCGAGCCAGCAGATAAGCTCTGCATAATTGCGGTGAAGTCAAACAAAAAAAATATTGTGGCAGGGCACCAGAGAGTGGATAAGCCCATCTTACTGAGGAGCACCTACCAGAGGCAAGGGCTCTGAGCTCTTGTAGTTCTATGTCAATAAGTCTCTGCTTGAGCAGAGTGAAAACCTCAGGCTCTGATAAGGTGACAAAGTCATTCAAATTAAAACCAATGGAATTAATTTTCTTTTCAATAGCCAAGAGCCAGGCAGAGGGGTGAGAATCTTCCAACATATAGGCAATAAGGATATTGTGATTGCACCTGAAATGCAGACGCAGCCAGTATCTAAAGGTAAAGATCCACGCCTTTGTCTCCAACCTTCTCTGGTTAAGCTCCAAGCAAATGGCAGCATAGGAGACGCACGAAGGCAACCCCAGAATTTTCCTCAAGAAATTGGATTGAAGTTGTTCAACTGCTTTATTAAAAGCTGTAATCCAAATAGGGATGCCATAAAGGAGCTTTGCAATAGTTTGATGTACAAATACTTTTATAGCTGCTGGCACGTACCGATTACCCTTAGTGTAATAAAACCGCGTAAGTGCAAGGACACAACAGTTTGCAGCTTTAATTGCCTCTGTTCTGTGTGTTGCCCAGCTAAATTTGTGATGAAAGTTCACCCCCAGATATTTAAATCTCTTGACCTGTACAATTGTTTTACCCCTTATACTCCAATTCATAGGTTTCCAGGGTCCCCCAAAAACCATAACTTTGGATTTTTCAAAATTCACTAAGAGACCATTTTGATCGCAATAGTCCAGGAAACTTGCCAACAATTTTTTCATCCCTACTTCGGAGCGGGAGAGAATGACAGCATCATCAGCATATAAAAGCAAGGGGACAGCTCGTCCACTCAAAAAAGGACAGTGACTATAGCCCGCAGATTCTTCCAAACAAACAGACAAATCATTGAGAAACAGATTAAAAAGAAGCAGAGCTAGGATACAACCCTGTTTAACCCCAATATTACTAATAATTTTGGGGGTTAGGGTACCTTCTCTAGAGCCCCTAATTTGTCAAGTTGTACCAGTATAGAGATTCCTAATCAAGAGTAACAATCTTAGATCCATCCCCAATTTCAATAGTTTCCTCCATAACAACTCCCTGGACACAGAGTCAAAAGCACCCTTCAAATCAAAGAAGGTAGCAAAAAAACTTGCTTCCCTTCCCTTTATGGTATTTATTCACTAGGTGGTTTAGGACTATACAGTGGTATAAGGTGGACTTCCCCTGACAGAAACATTCAGTCATAGAATCATAGAGTTGAAAGGGGCCATGCAGACCATCTAGTCCAACCCCCTGCCCTATGCAGGACCAGCCTAAAACATATCTGACAAATATTCATCCAGCCTCTTCTTGAAAGCTGCCAGTGAAGGGGAGCTAACCACCTCCCTAGGCAGCTGATTCCACCTTTGAACCACTCTGACCATGAAAAAGTTTTTCCTAATATCCAGCTGATACCTTTCAGCATGCAATTTAAACCTGTTGCTTCGGGTCCTATCCTTGGCTGCCAACTAAAGAATGCTCCACAGCTCCCCCAGGATACAAGTGGACTAAACCACTCTATCAGCAGTATTTATAGTAATTAGACTCTTAGCAGGCTGTCACTTCTCCAACAGCATGAACAGTTATTATTATCAAAACTACTGCTTGGTCTCCAGAAGTGCTCAACAAACCCATTGTGGTTCAGCTTGCTTCTTCTTTGCATGTAGCAATTGTGAGAGCTAAATGTTTTACAGCTTGCTCATCTGAAGAGTTTGAATAAATCTGGTTGTAAGGGGAAAGATGGTGTGCACAAGTATTGCATCTGAAGAGTCTGAACACATCCAATCGTAAGGGAAAAGATGATATGTACAATTACTCCTTTCTTGAGGCTGCCCCCAGCACACTGTGACCGATTTCCCACTAGTGCTGCCCTGGCGTTCTTCCTCCATTTGCCCCAGTGCTGTGCTTGAATTTCACACTATTTGCCATGGGGCACATTTTGACCCGCGGCTCCACCCAATCTTCCCTGCGGTTTCAGTGATCCTATTTTTTGAGGATCACTGAAGCCGCAGGGAAGATCAGATGGAGCCGCGGGTCAAAATGTGCCCTGTGGCAAATAGTGTGAAATTCAAGCACAGCACTGGGGCAAACAGAGGAAGAATGCCAGGGCAGCACTAGTGGGAAATCGGTCTGTGTCTAGCAGCACTGGTGGTATCTCCTACTAAAAAGTCACATTGTTAAAAGGAACAAAATCACATTTCCTACTGAGGTTTATGCTTTTGGTGTTCCTGCGTGCTGTACTCACAAATCTTGCTCTTGTGATTTCAGATGTCACTAGCTGCACGAGTGCAAAAAGCAGGCATGTTACACTGTAGATAATGTAAAAGCCATATCCTACTGCACAGGCACAAATGGGGCAATCTGTGAGTGATCTGTGCTTGAAAAGTAAGTCACTTCAGTGACTTGGTCATGATCCTAGGGGTTCACTGTACAGCCACAAAGTGCAACACATAAATAAATGAAACTAACTTAACTTAACTTAACAAAGCACAGCCACCCTGTTGAACAACCAGACACTATTTCACACAGTAAGTCACATATCAAACACCATCACTGAAGAGAGCCAGAATGGGGGCTCACCTGAATGAACACAAGGAGTTTGATCCAGGTAAGCTCACCTGGAGATCATATGCACGTTGAAGTTCTTGTGTTCCTGCTGGCCTCAGAAATAAAGATCAAGCACCCTTGTGAATTACCTAAAAGCTGCACAAAATAGCCACCCTAATGTCAATTTATTGACTTTTAAAAATCCACTACTTAATAATGCAACCCCGCCCCCTTTCACAAATACAAACAGGGATACTTGGACAGGTCCAGGGCAGACTTCAGTGACCCAAGTACATGTGAAAAATAGTAAAAGAAACAAAGTATCCCAGGGTACTTGCATAACACATTTCCTTCACCAGTGAGTAAACATAGCCTATTTGCCCATGCCTGGAATTAATTGGCATGTTCTCCGGAGAGGCAGGATATATGTTTTCTAAATAAAAAATATATTTCTGTGTCAGTTCACCATCCAGGCTAAGAAGTCAACTGATGAACCATTTTCATGGCTAAAGTATTTTATTGATCAGGTTCTTTGGACCGAGACACCTAAGAATAATTCCTGTGTATTCTGTGCTGCCATCCAAAAACAAATATGTCCAGTTGAAGAAGAGAAACTAATTTAGAGAAACTAATTAAGAGAAACTAACTAACTAAGGCAAAAAGGTGTGAGCCGGAAGCTAAAAAACTGTGAGCTAGCTCACACTAATACAGCTTAGAGAGAACACTGCTTATCAGGATCAGGCCCTTGCAACCATTTTAAATTGACCCCATTAGGCTCTAAAATGATAGCCGCATCCCTGGATTAGATCACATCTAGATGTACCTTTAACAATTAAATGTCAATATTGTTATCCTCTAGTGCAAATGGGGAGCTGAGAGATGCTAACTCACCTAAAGCTACCTATAGAGTTGATGGCAAAGGTGAGTTCTGAACTAAAGTTCAGAATTCAGATTAGACTGGATAAGGCAGCTGCATGTATTGATTCACATGACTGACCCGTTTACGTATATAACAGGGTGTGAGCTCTAACTTTTACATTAAACTTTTATATGTACAAATGAAGGGTCCTAACTTTCTGCCATCTTCCATCTCTGTAGCTGAAATACTTTCCCCCAGGTTCCCAGTCAGTGAGTGTGTAAGAAGGAGTGACCCCACACACACACACCTGACTCCAGCACTGTTACCTCTTCAGTGATGGCCCCAGGTTTTTCCACCCACTAGGCGAGGATACATTCTGGTGCCCCCCGGTGTAGGGCAGGATGGGGCGGGTGCCAGAGCTGCAGCAGGTGGGCTGAGGGGGCGAGCTGCAACTGCATGTGGGGGCAGGATCACTCAAGGGGAGGGAGCCTGTGCCAGGCTGCAAAAGGAGCTCAAAAGAGACTACAGGGGTGGGAGCAGCAGAGGGCGAGTGGCATTTTCCCATCGTCCCAGGCTGTTCCCCACACCTGTCCCCTTTGCCTTCTCTTCCTGTCAGGGGGGGCTGCAAAGAGGGGAGTCTCTTGCCGGGGATGGAGCAAGAAGCAGCAAGGAAGGCTTCCTGTGCAGGGCGAGAATGGCCCCCTCGTAGAGGCATCGCCCGAATAGATAATCTAAAATATAACAATAATGTACCGGCCCTGTACCTCATTGTCAGTGAGTAGGAGCTGATGTAAAAATTTTGAGAGAGTGGCTGAGATGACAGTGGGGCAGGTGGTTGAGAAAGAGCCCCAATGGTGGCTAGGGGGCAGCAGTGGTGGCTCCCATTCTTCCCATTCCTTCTCATTCATACTTCCCCCCTGTCCTTCTCCCTGCCACTTTGCAGTGTGTGGGGAGTGGTAGCTCCTGGCTTCCTCTGCCACCCACCCATCAACCTGATGACAGTGGCTCCTTGCTCCTCTGCAACAAGACCTGTATGGTTTCTGGCCTCTGCCGCCAGGCCCACTGTGGCTGTCTCCCTCCATTGTCACAGCAGCCACTGGCAAGCCCACTATTATTCCCAGCTTCTGCCACCAGGCCCACTGTGGCTTCCAGCCCCACACTGTTAACATCATCATGACTTCACTGACATAGAAGGTAACTGCACCACCATCTTCACCAACAAACCCAGCATGGCCCTGGACTCCTCTGCCAGATCCACTGTGGCTCCCAGACCTCCAACTGTTCCCACCACTAAGACTCTGCCAACAGAGGTAGGTGTATTCTCTGTGCATGCACAGACAACACTTTAGTTTTTTGGGGGGGGGGGTTAAAACCCTCCAGTGTATTTTTTTAAGGTTCCAGATTTTTTCTGCTCATCCAGGGGATCCCCCAAGTTGGCAGAAGTGTCTGTTTTGTGTCAGTTTGGCCCCATTTGCATAGGTGTCAACTTCAGGGGGGCTGGGGAGCTGGAGCACCCCAAAACACTTTTCCAGGAAGTGCTGAGCCTCCCCCAGAGACAATGGCCTGTGATGTCTCTGACCCAGCCCGAGCCCGCCCTCCCCCCCGGAAATTGGAAAGTCCTTGCCTATTTGCATATATAAATATTCACAGATCAGGCCACATGACTATTAAAATAAAAGGGGTCATGTGACAGGCCCTTTCTACCACCTGAGGGGACCCACACAGTTTCTTATGATTTTGGGGAATAATGTTTGGAAACTTTCCCCTCAGTCACAAGATGTTCTTGTAAGTATAAAGGCTTTGGGTTTGTTGCCATGAGGAAAGTTTTGCAGTGAGCAAGAACATGGAGATCACTGAGACAGGAGTTGTTGAAAACAACAAAGATGATTTGTTTATTTATTTGTGGGTGGTTTTAAAGAACACATCAGCACCAGAGGCCTGCAAATGGTCAAAGGGTTAGGTTGCTGCAGCAGTATATTGGCTCTAAATACGCTGCTTGAGTTTGGGACGCTGTACGTTGATCACACAGCAGCTGCTAAGCCAGCATCATAGTGCCACAGGCCTGTGGTCAGTTTTTCAAATCAGCAATTTGCCACAACCACAGATACACAGCTAAATGAATTTTTTGTCTAAGTTCCACTGTGTTTGCACAGAAGAGGACAAGCACAGATGCACTCCAGTCAGGAAGTTCAGTCAGCCCCCATATAGCTCAGAGAACTCCTTCACCCTGACACGTCTGCAGCTTCCTGGAGAGGATGTCTGCCGGCTGCAACATAGTTCCCTGAGAGCAGCAGTGGCTGAGAGATACTCAGCACCTGTGGAATTCACTTTCCCATGCTTCCTCACCCAAGCATCGGGCTTTGCATGTGCACGTGTGCTTCAACATAGGAGCACCACAGGCAGCCAATGGAGGCACTGAAGTGCACCTCGGAGTGGGGTTGGAGAAACAAAAAAAGGTGTTGTGTTCTAATGGCGTCCACACACATGGTCAGAGATCACACATGTGGTCGGACAAACTACTGGAGCTTCGCATCGGTAGACAATAGCCCAAACAGATCATAATTTGGACCAATCGGCCACTCAGCATCCGAAAGGGGACCTGTGGTCAAAGGTGCCTTGTAAATAACCCTATCACAGGAATCAAGTGTGACGAGGGGTGTGGTTTGTACCTGCATATAAGCAGACCCCTGAGTCCTGCTCAGCAGTTCTTGTTTGCATGCTTTACATAAACTATGAACTGATTTCACTGTGACTGGACCCAGTATATTATAAAAGGAATGTGCTGGCAATGAAGAGGAACGATCACACTGCTCATGCGTTTCCATGGTGTGCCCAGGCAATCAGATGCCTGGAAACCCACCTTGGAAGGGCCTCACCAAGGTAGCCACCAGAATTTGCCAGTGGTTATTTAATCAGTGTGGGAGTTGTTTTAGTGTGAGGTAGGGACAACTGGGGCATGGGAGCCAGATGTGCATGTTTGATCATGCCCATTTGATCTGGAGGGGAGGAGGGCTAGGTCGAGCCAAACTGCTCATGTGATCACACCCGAAGAAGAAACCCATAATTTTAGGCTAGTTATGGCTTCAGAATGTGGTTTGAATTCTCCTTAATGGTTGCAGATACAGAGTTTTACCCAATTAGCCACTAGTTTGGATCCTGTCATGCATACAGGATTCCACCCACAGCAGCCTGCCCTTTCCCAAAAGTCAGACTAAATGGCACAAGATCTGCTGATCACCAGAGACAGGCCTGATCTGAACTGGGTACTCAATCCTCTCCCAGAGGTAGAGTTAACTACTCTGCCATGCTACCAGATATGTGGAGGGAAATTAAACACTGTTTAACCAGCCAGTACATTTCTCCCTTGCAGAGCAGGCACCTGAACACATAGTAGTACATTTTTAAATTTATTCTTTTCTCTTGTCGGGATACTGACAGAGGTGGTGAACGGAGTCCCGGTTTTAAACAGAAACAAGGACTGATAAATCCTGAGTGCGCATGTGCGCATACAAACCCAACACTAATTTCATTCATTTCAGTTTGTTTCTTCCAGCCTTGTTTTACTTCTTGCTATCAGTCTAGGAACTTCCTTGGAGAAAATTAAATGCTTTGAACAATGGACTGGAGTACAGTGAAGTAAGACCTGAAGTGTTTCATTTTTAAAATAAAAACAGTACATACCCACCCACCCTGCAACCGGGGTGTTTGGAATTGGATTTTGATTAGCTATATTCCAAATACACATCCCTATTACCCACTGCAATGTTAAATGATTCACATGCAAGACATATCTGCAGGTTTTAAATAGTTCTTCTGAACTGAAAGCTATTTCTTTCCAGGTAATTTATTTCAAACCTGACAATGGGACAAAGCCTCCCTTTGATTAGAACAGCCATTTCCTGACTTTCAGGTCCTTTGCAGTTCAGCACACAAAGTTGTTTGATACAGTTTGTCCTGTGAAATTCAATTTGTGATAATCTCTCCAAGATTATCAGAGTTCAGACCGTGTAACTTGGCTTTCCAGAATACAAAGGATAATTCATCTGCGGGTTACACTTCTTTATCCTCTTCTGCAATCAGCAGTCTTTAATACCTGTGGGATTATGTTTGATTTATGGGGTACTTGAGATATTTATGTGCCAAGGGATAACAACAATGTACTGTCTTGCTGGCACCAGGTACCTATAGCAACTAGTTCTCCAACCTGCAGTTAACATGTGGCAGCTACTGAGAAAATACACTAAATGGCTTTGATTTCTGTTTGCAGTCCACAAAATGGGGTGGGTAATAGTTTGCTGTCTGCAAACTATTACACAAAAGTTGCTTGCTTCACATTCCAGGTAGAAAGAAAAAATGGTAGAAACAATTACACAAATATCTTCTGCAAATTGTCTTACCTTCTGTTTGCATTTGAATCATCTTATTTTTTCAAACTGCAAATATAATAATCCAAGTATGTTCCCCATACACAAAATTCATATAGATGTATGAGATGAGGGCAAATGAGACAATAGAAAGTAAGTAATGTATCCTTTTAATAATGTTAAAATTTTTATTTAAAAATAGAAAGCCCCCAGAAAGCATCCCTATTCACTGAGGGGCAAGTTAAACCATTTCTGTCCCCATGGTCTTTCCCAGTTGAAAATTCCTCTCAGTGGTGTTCTCAGGTTTTACTGTGGAATTTCCATATCCATGCTCATGGCCTTATCAGGGGGTCCCAAAAGCAGACTATAGTGTCATATTTGTAGTATACATTGCCATATAAAGGTGACCCATTAAATCTAATGTCTAAAATTATCTGACTGCACCAATGACCCCAACAGAGTTGCTACTAGCCCCAACAAGAAAAACTGAATAACAACTTAGCTGAATTCCATCATTTCCTAGTCTTCTAGGGCAATTATTTCAGGTTATACTTCCTTCTGAGTTAAGTGAAAGCTAAGGTCCTTGGTGTTAATGGTTGCTTATTTTTTCCCTTCATTCAAAGACAAACCACACTGTGCCTGACTAAAGTTTAATTATGGCATGCGGGTCTTAAATCGATCTTTCATAGACCATTTGGATTCTTTCTAAAACCACCTCTGGTTAATTATATGAAGAGGTAGGAAATTGATTGAATGCTAGTTTAGCCTTCACTGTGGATATATTTAAAAACTCAATCATGTATTTCCAAACACTGTGCCGCTATCAATATTGACACCTATTGTACAATGAGCATATTTTGTTATATGCTGATAAATTCCAGATGTGTTTGTGCATTTGTTTTGTCTCAAACACTTGAACAGATTTTAACAGCTTTCAAATCACCTCGTACCTCTGCCCTTTACCATCACCCCCAAACAAATTTCACTAGCACTCAACAGAGTTGACAAATTCTCCACAGGAACTGTAGCAATGAAGGAATATGTTTCAATTTATACTTAAAAATAACGATTAAGATAAAGAGTTCTATTTCTCCTTTGTTCTGCTGCTCTGAACCCTGAAAGCTATAACTTTGATTTAAAGAGGTGGGCAAATTGCAAATGATAACACATCCATTCATAACACAATACAGCTTGATTTTGCATAACAGTGTCTGGCAGCAGAGCAGAATCCATCAGTATATCAATCTCAGCACAAGGAAGAAAAAGCACTTGTAAAGCTAATAACATACTTCTAAGCAACTTATTATTCAAAATATACATGTACATACAATAAGTGCATATGTATATGCATAATTTGAACTAAAGCCACTGCTAATTAATGACCCTGAAAGCTTGAAAAGTCTGTACATCTCCATATTAATATTGTTTTAAAAGTCTAGATTTAGCATTTTGCAAAAAGTCACATAGGTAAATTTAATGAGTTATGGAATGCTCTTTTAGAATGTTTTGATTGGAATAATGTCATTAAATTTTTAAATATTTTTTTATATTCTTAACTTAGACCTATGAGTTGCCATGCGTCCACCAGCATACCAGCAGTTGGCAGGAGACCAGGGGGGCAGGATTAAAATTGCCATCCAGGAAAATCCTCTCTAGAAAACCCTCAAAATTCTATGATTTTACCACATGGTTCTCAGTGATTCCTATGGAGGTATGATGTCACTTCCAGGAATACCCGGTCTCCTGTTGGTTGCCAGTTGGTCTTCCATTGCTGGCCGCCCTAACCAATGTATGTTTCTTATTTCTGTTTTTAATGTTTGTATTTAATTTACTTTCCTGTTGGCTGTCAGTTTTATTATTTGTTTCAAAATCTATAAAAGATTGGTCAAAAAAGGAAGGCCACTGAAAAGAAGAAATAAAAAATAAAATGCAGTTTTTCTAAGATGTATTCCATTTTGCTGGCATTAAAGCTCTTAAACCTTTTGAATAAACTCTCTTCTAAATTGTACTAGTCACTACTTAGTTGCTTGTTTATCTAAAACCCATTACTAGAGTTGATTTTGCAATAAAGCATTCATTACGTATTGATATCCTAGTGACTGATTAAGCTTGAAACAGTATGAGAACATCACCCAGAGCACACTGCTCTTTCCTGAGGGGACTGGGAAACATAAGAACATAAGAGAAACCAATGTTGGATCAGGCCAGTGGCCCATCTAGTCCAACACTCTGTCACACAGTGGCCAAAAATACCAGGTGCCACCAGGAGGTCTACCAGTGGGGCCAGGGCACTAGAAGCCCTCCCACTGTTGCCTCCCCCCCCCCCCCCAGCATCAAGAATACAGAGCATCACTTGCCCCAGACTGAGAGTTCCTATCTATAGGTAAAGATAAAGGTTTCTCTTGCTCGAAAGCCAGTTGAATACGACTCTAGGGATGCGGTGCTCATCTCCATTTCCAAGTCCAAGGGCCAGCGCTGTCCAAAGATGTTTCCATGGTCATGTGGCTGGCATGACTAGACGCCGAAGCACATGGAATGCTGTCACCTTCCCACCAAAGTGGTATCTATTTATCTACTTGCAATTTCTTGCTTTCAAACTGCTAGGTTGGCAGGAGCTGGGACCAGAGATGGAAGCTCTCTCCATCATGCAGCACTCGGGTCTCGAACTGCTGAACTACCTACCTTCCAGTCTGCAGTTCAGCATCTTAACCACTTGAGCCACTATTTGGACTGACAAAGTCACATTTATTGTCAGATCCAGCCCTCATAATGAACAAGTTCAACACCTCTGAAATAGATAATACTGACCTCGATGAACCAATGGTCTGATTCAGCATAAGGCAGCTTTATGTGTTCATGGGGGCGGGGGAGTAGTGATTCAACTCCTAGCCCAGTCAGGCCATGGGGGAAGGGCATAGCATTGGTGGGGGCAGAGAGGAAGCATAAATGGTGGCTCTGCAACCAGCCTGGAAATAAGTAGAATGAAGGGAATTGCTATATTTTGGAGAAACATTGCTTCAGGAAAGAGAGAGGGAGGACTTGGGTGGAAAAACCCTGTGTCCCCCTTTCCTATTCTGAGGCCACGGGAGACTCCAGGGAAGTAAAGCAGCACAAAAGCTAAAGGCCAGGGAGTGGCACCAGTGAGGGAGGAGCCTAACACCCTTTGATGTTTTTGCTATTCGGGGGGGACTTTTACTTTAAATCATAATCTGCATATATAAACTTGGTAGTTTTCTTGCTGCCAACAGGAATTTTAAATTCCAAATCTCTCTCTCTTGGTAGTATGACCTAGAGTCTGGGCTGCTTCAGAGGTCTACGTGGCCTGAGGAAGTACTGTACTGAATTCTGGGATATTTAAACAAAACATGGATTTAGTGAAATAAGAACAAAATAAGTTTCTGGTTAACTTGAACTGTTTCTGAAGAAAGGAACTTGTAAATGTAACTTCAAACAGTCTCTTAAACTCCAAAATCCACTCTGACAGGCTCCTGTACTTCTCTCTCTCTCTCTCTGGGTGCATTCAGACACTGGAGCCAGCTCAAAATGCCCCACTCCAGACCATCGCGATCACACTCACCCCAGTTCGACGCGCATTCAAGAGGCTCCCCGGCGTCTACACAGGAGCGTGTGTCAGGCTTTTAAAAAAAAAAATTCCCTGCTTGCGCATGTGCATAAGCAATCATCTGAAAATACAGTCTAGCACATGCACAAAAGCAGGAGAGCAAAGCCTCCCAGTTACACAAGCTCCGCGACTTCGTTGCCCTGAAAAAACATGTCCCTTTTAACTCTTAACCTGAAACTAGTCTTCTTGGGTTCCCAAACGGAGAAGTAGTGGCCATTAAAAAAAAAAAAATTACGGAAAGGCAGAGAAGCGTTTATGCGTATATTGCTGACACAAAAAAAAATGGTGGGCAAAAAGCAGAAGCCAGAGGCTTCTGCGGGGGTGGGGTGGGGTTAAAGATTTGGAAGTGGCTCGATGACAGTTCCATGAACACACAGTGAAAAAAGTGGCTTGAGTCAGAAGAGCATGGGAGAAACCACCTCAGGACCTGGTCTCAACAATGCAATGCTTCGCTCCAGAATTTGGTTTAGTAAGCGATGGTTGGGGACGGGAGGCAGCTGCGACTGTCTGATTGTGCACATTTGAGCCACTTCAAAGTGTTTCGAAATGGCTCAAATGTGCACGTCTGAATGCATCCTCTCTCTCTCTCTTCAAACTTCTTCCACACTTGCTCTCTCCCAAGACACACACAGAATTCTGTCATAAAACACAAACACACAGCTTCCTCTCAGAATCTATCCTCCCACTCTCTCAGTCAACATCCAGTCACATCACACCTGTCTCCCTCTATCACCCCCTACAGTACTGCAGCCACACTCAACATTTAAAGGAACACACCCACCAAAACATGAAATTATTACAAATACCTCTTCACATTAAGGTTTGCAGTGCCTAATAAGAGAGTCAACTGGATTCTATGAAATTTTGATCTGAGCCAGTTATATGAACAGTATTAAGCAGTGGCATTCCATTTTCCAGCAGGAAAAATAAGTAAAGTCATATCAAAGTTAAGTTATTGATTCACAGATGGTTGCCTGCAGCTGAGGAAATCCTAAAATCCTGCAAATGCATCCTGTTCCCTAGAGCCTGGAAATATCCAGACTGTCTAAGTAACAAAAAAAGGAGCACAGAGAATCAATGGCTTGACTAATGTGTTTGTCATTTACAAACAGAGATAGCCTACATTATCAATGTAAATTATTTAGAGCTTGATTAGAATGAATTCAAGGAAGATGTGCCATCATTTTCTCAAGTAGTCAAACTAATATTCAAGATTTCAACAGAACTATCACAATAAAGGTCAGTGTTGATTGAGACCCAGTCACAGATGAGACATGAATCCATTATATCTAGGTATTACTGAAACATTAAAAGTGAATTAAGGAGCTACCAATGCCCACATTATTTTCCAAGCATTCCACTGCTAAATGGACTTGATACAAATAAGGCAGGCTTGATTGATTCATTAGTCCCTCTATCGGCAATATATATTTCTCCCCCTACATTTTAGTTTATATGATTTTTTTATCTCCTACTTACTGTATCTGAGACATTTTTTCAATATAAGCCAATACACTGGGATCAACACTTTTCCCTGCAAAGAGAAATTGTAAAAATGATTTTTGAGGAGGATTTTAAATGTAAGATGAGAAATAAGAAATGTTACTGTATTTGTCTTGCTTCATTTAACAAACCCAAGCTCACAACATATTCATTCCTTGTTCCTTATTACCCATTTGATCAGACCAACATCTAAGAAATGAAGATGTTTAGGCTGCTAGTCTTTGTGGGGAACAGAATGAGAACCATCAAGAAGAAGAGTTGGTTTTTATATCCCACTTTTCTCTGCCCTAAGGCTCACAATTGCCTTTCCTTCCTTTCCACACAACAGGCACCTTGTAAAGTAGGCGGGGCTGAGAGAGTTCTGAGAGAACTGTGACTGGCCCAAGGTAACCCAGCAGGCTTCACATGGAGGGGTGGGGAATCAAACCCAGTTCTCTAGATTAGAGTCTCTTAACCAATACACCAGGATGGCTCTCTCAAAAACTTGGGGCCCAATTTCACCAAGAAGGGAAGTGGGTTATTATGTCTTATAAGACTGGCCGAAATGGTGAAAGGCTGTTCTGCAAGTATGCAGCAAGGCTAAGGACATCCTCAGCACCATCCTTGGAGCTGGATGGAACCACCTACACCTTTTTGTTGAATGTGTAAATAGGGAGTTGCCCAAAAAGACCAACACAACCAGATTTAACTTCAGAACAGGTGACCTGCCTCAAATGAGGGGGCTTGTAAAGAAGCAACTGGAAGGAAAGGTAAGGAGAGTCAAATCCCTTTGGGAAGCTTGGAGACTATTTAAACATACAATATTGGAAGCTCAGATAAAATGTATACCTCAGGTTAGGAAAGGTATGAATAGGTATTTTAAAAGGGCTGCATGGCTAGTGAACAAAAAATAGAAGCAGTAAAAAGTAAGAAGGATTCTTTTAAGCAGTGGAAGGCTAGTCTGAGTGAGGTAAATAAAAGGGAGCATGGGCTTTGGCAACTAAAATGCTAGTCAGTGATCAGACAGGCAAAAAGGGACTGTGAGGAACATATTGTAAAAAACTTAAGACCAACAATAAAAATTTCTTCAAATTCATTAGAAACAGAAAACCACCCAGGGAGGCAGTAGGCCCCTTGGATGAACAAGGTTTTGAAAGAATTACTAAAGGATGATAGGAAAATGGCAGAGAAGCTGAAAGCATTTTTGCCTCTGTCTTCACTGTGGAACATGGGAGGTGCTTGCCCACTCCAGAACTACTGATTTGAAAAGGGGTGTCTAAAGATCTGAGTCAGACTGAGGTGACAAGAGAGGAGGTCCTACAACAGATGGACAAATTGAAAACTGACAAATCACCAGGCCCAGATGGCATACATCCAAGTTCTAAAAGAACTCAAATGTGAACCTGTTACAATCTCCTGGCAAAATATGCATTTTATCATTAAAATCTGCCTCCATTCCCAAGGACCAGAAGGTAGCGAATGTAACCAAGGACTGGAAAGTAGCTAATGTAACCCCCATCATAAAAAAAAAAGGTTCTGGGGAGATTCAGGAAATTCCAGCCTGGTCAGCCTAACATCGATACCAGGACAAATTCCTCTTGTGGATTAAAAGCTGGTTAATTAACAGGTAATAGAGAATGAGTATAAATAGGCAGTTTTCACAGTGGAATGTGGTAAGCAGTTGGGTACCACAGGGCATGGTACCAGGTCTGGTGCTTTTTAACTTGTTAATTAATGATTTGGAATTGGGGGTAAACAGTGAAATGGCTAAGTTTGCAGATAATACTGAGTTGTTCAAGGTGAGGAGGTACTCCTGAGGGATCTGTCAAGGTTGGGTGAGTGGGGTATTCCTGAGGGATCTGTCAAGGTTGGATGAGTGGGCGTCAAAATGGCAAATGAGATTCAACACAGGGAAGTGCAAAGTAATGCACACTGGAGCCAAAAATACTAACTATAAATATATGTTGATGGGGTCCAAACTGGCAGTAACTGACCAGGAGGGAGATCTTAAGAGTCATGGGAGACATCTACTTCAAGATGTCCCCTCAGTGTGTGACTGCAATAAAAAAGGCAAATGCTATGCTTGGGATTATTTGGAAGGTGACTGAAAACAAATCAGCCCCTGTATAAATTTATGGTGCAGCCTCATTAGGAATATTGTGTATAGTTCTGGTCACCATAGCTTAAAAATAAATATTACAGCATTGGAAAATGTGCCGAAAAGGGCAACTAGAATAATTAGGGGAATGGAACACCTTCCCTATGAAGAAAGGTTAAAGAGGTTAGGACTTTTAAGCTTGGGGAAATGATTGAGGGGTGACATGATAGAGGTTTAAAAATTATGCATGGGATAGAGAAGGTAAAGAGGTACTTTTCTCCCTTTCTGACAATACAAGAACACTTGGGCAGTCAATGAAATTAATGAGCAGTAGGCTTAGAGCAGATGAAAGGAATACTTCATCACCCAAATAGTAATTAACATGTGGAATTCACTGCTGCAGGAAGTGGTGGCAGCTACAAGCATAGACAGCTTCAAGAGGGGATTGGATAAACACAGAGCAAAGGTCTATCAGTAGGTATTAGCCACAAGGTATAGATAGAACACTATGTCTGGGGCTGTGATGCTCTGTACTCTTGAAGCTGGGGGGTCAACAGTGGGAGGGCTTCCAGAGTTCTGGCCCCACTGGTGGACCTCTTGATGGCACCTGGGTTTTGGCCACTGTGTGACACAGAATGTTGGACTCGATGGGCCACTGGCCTGACCCAATATGGCTTTTCTCTTTTTCTTATGTGTGAGTTCCAAGGTCAACAATATCGCCTGCCCTAAGAGCAACATACATGGTTTTTTTCTGTATCCATTTTGACTTCACAATAACCCTACAAAATACGTCAGCCTTAAGGATGCTGAGAACTTTGGTGTAAAGGCTTTCTAGTCATGCTTACCATGATCAAATTCTTTGTTACCATGAGCCAAGATTACTTACCAGATTGTCTCAATGCTGTTGTTGTTTCAAATTCAGTTTGAATGCCAAGCATGCAGTTTGTGCCTGTGCAGTAGACACTTGTAGTGCAGGGTCATGCCTTGATTTTGTTTTTGTTTTGTTTTTGAATTTTATTTGCCTTATTTAGAGTCTACCTTTCTCCTGAGACTCAAGGCAGATTATACAGTTTAAAGGTCTCATTACTTATTACACAACTCTGGTTTCTGCCTTATCCTTTGTAAGTATGTGACTGTTCCTGCGCATGCATCTGGCTTACTGTTTTTAAGAACTGAATAATGAGTGATCAAATGTAACTATCTTATGTTTGTCTGCAACTGAATGTTAATTGCAAAGTAGCCATATCAATTATGGCAAAATAAATGTCCAGTGGTGCCTTACAAACTAATTTAGCAGTAAAGTCTTTAAGATGCCACTGGACTTTAGTTTTATTTAACTGAGTGGTAGTCTATTATTTTACCATCTAATTAGCACTGGTTTGTATAGTAATTAGAGACACTGAGGGGACTTGTTGCTATGTCAGCCAGCAGGCTCACTTCCAGGACTTAAAACATCACCTTCCATAAAAAGAACAGCACTTTAAAATATCTATATGTATCTCAGCATTTGATGCTAAAAATGCAAAAAAAAAAAAAGAACTATCCTTTTGGCTCCTCTGTAGAAAGCAATTTCTTTATCACTGGAGCAAAGAATAGGGAGCATAGCCGTCTTGCTATTTATATGAGGATGGTGTAACTCCTGTGTTCTCTCCTCCAGTCTTACAGGGCCATAAAAGAGATGTGAGTTAACAGGAACCATGTGTATTGTACAACATGTAACGAGACCATAAGTCAATGCAATCAGGAGGATGGGACAAATTACAAATAAAAACAAGAGTAGCTAATGATAAAAGACAAGGAATACTACTAACAATGAATGAGCTAGATAAGAAATGGCTTCTGGGCAACGAAAAACTAATTAAAAAAGTCTACAATTACTTAATAGAATTTGAGACTCAAGAAGATCCTATTGGCAGGGAAATGGTTAAATGGATGCAAGATTTTGGGTACTCACTACAAACAGAGGAATGGGAAAAAGTGTGGAAAGCTATTAAATTGGTAAAAGCGGTATCATATAAAGAAAATATTTATAAATTATTTTATAGATGGCACTGGACCCCCCAAAAATTGCTAAATGTTATAATAGTAAGCAAGATAAGTGTTGGAAATGTTGGACTAACATAGGTACTTATTTTCATATGTGGTGGCAGTGCCACAAGGCAATACGTTATTGGAAGATGACAAGAAAATTAATTAAGGAAATAACACAAATTGAACTGACCCTTAAGCCAGAATTATTTCTACTCAATATCTTACCAGCGGACCTTGACAAGAATGATGTTATCTTAATTATATACTTGTTGACATCGGCGCGAATCTTATGGGCTAAGAACTGGAAAGTAAAGGAAGTGCCCACGAGAAACGATCTGCTAGAGAAACTTCTGGAAGTAGCAGAGTTAGATAAAATGGATCAAAGATCTAAACTTTATACGCAAGAAAAAAGAAATAAGGAGAAAGACTGTTGGGTAAAACTTTTCGCGTGGATAGAAAAGAAATGAATCTAAGGCTTGAAAAAATGTTGGAATTATATTTACAAGTTTTGTTATTTTAATTATAAAAATGTAAAACCAATAAAATATCTTTAAAAAAAAAAAGGAGGATGGGACATCCAATAACAATGCAATAGGGTTTGGACTGTAGAAATCTGAAGCAAAGCAGAAACCTGAACAGTAATGAAATTGACCATGAGCAGAAACATGACATGTTAAATGGTGCAATATTTATTTATTTCTAAAATTTCTATGATGCCTTTCCATCCAAATAGATTCCCCAAGGTGGCAAACATCAAAATATTAAAACATTTGAACATTAAAACAGCTTTCAAAATAATATGTAAAAACAAATAAACACACAATTACATAGGAGGATCATAGTAGCAACAAACAGCTCTTACTATACGCGGTAACATAGTCCACAGTCCCTGTTCTTTTGCCACATCTTTCTGGATCATTTAATTACATGATGGCCCTATTGTTAAAAAAAGCCCTCTTGAATACCTCAGCTTTGCATAGTTTGCAGAAAGCCAGGAGTGTGGGAGCCTTCCTGACCTCCTTGGGCAGGCCATTCCACAAGGTGGGGGCCACAACAGAAAATGGACATGTATTGGCAATTGTTGATTTTGCCCATTTGCAGGGTGATACCATTTGCAGGGTGATTTCAAATTATTGAAGCTGTCATGGTGGAGAATGAGAGGAGAGGTGTTCATGCATGTATGAGGGTCCAATGCCATGAAGGGCTTTCTTTCTGCCAGCCTTACCTGGTAACTGATGGGCAGTGAATGGAGTAACTGCAGAATGGAATTAATATGCATGCTCTGGCTAGCTCTTGAAAATAACCAAACTGCAGCATTCTGCACCAACTAGAGTCTCTTAGTTAACTTTGAGAGGAGATATGTAGCATGTATTACAATACTCTAGTCTTGATGCTACCATTGCAAACACATTACAGAAGCAATCCTAAACTGGTCTACTCAGAAATAAGTCCAATTTATTCAATAGGTTTTACTCCCAGGGAAATGTTCTTAGTATTTTGGCCTGCAATTGTAAGTTATGTGTTATAACTTGCTTCTTTTGCAGCTGCACAGTTGGAGAACTAAATCTTCTTGAATGCCAGAAAATCCCCCAGGATCATGGTCAGGTCATTAAAAAAACCTACCTATTGAGCACAGAATCACTTATGTTTCACCATTTCTTTGCACCTGTTGGGTGCATTGTTTTAACGACCTCCAGTGGATACATTGCCTGACAGAATGAGCTTGCACATATTTGTCCAAATCAGGAGAGTTTAGCAGCTTTTCTTTTTAATTTTCACTGGGTGTTGTATGCCAGTAGTACTGAGACAAAAAGCCCTGAAAACTTCAAAAAGGTAGATGTTTGTCAATATGCGTCCATGTGAATTTATTTGTAAATCCAGGCAACAGTTAATGTGCACCAGTTGATCCTGTTATAAGGAATATAGAGGCTCCAATTACAATTCACCTCTGACTTCCTCTCTTGGAGACAATAGTGGCAGGCACAGTAGTGCGGGGCAGGAGGGAGCTAAAACAAAGTATTATATAAAAACAAAGTTTGAGTCCGGTGGCACCTTTAAGACCAACAAATTTATTTAAAGTATAACCTTTCATGTGCATGCACACTTATTCAGATACAATGAAACGGAACTTATCAGGTTGTACAAATAGAAGAAGAAGAGGAAGAGGAGGAGGAAGAGGAGGAGATTGGATTTATACCCCACCCTTCATGACCTGAAGGAGTCTCAGAGTGGCTTACAATCTCCTTTCCCTTCCCCTCCCCACCACAGACACCCTGTGAGGTAGGTGGGGCTGAGAGCTCTTTCAAGAACTGCCCTTGAGAGAACAGCTCTGAAAAAACTTGTGACTGACCCAAAGTCACACCAGCAGCTGCATGTGGAGGAGTGGGGAATCAAACCTGGTTCTCCCAGATTAGAGTCCGCCGCTCCGAACCACTACACAAAACTGGCTACAAGGTGAGCAGTAAATTACCATACAACATAATGAAGATATTTAACAGATTCAAGGACCAAACTGGAATAACAAGCTTAGATTATATAGTTACCATTTGTTTGGGGTTAATTTCAGGGAAAAACATAGGCTGAGTTCAGACTGGCATTTTGGCCTGATATAGGCACGTTTCGCAAGTGGATTAAGAGGGCGGGTTCACACAGACACATGGCGTTGACGTGCCGCACTCACCCCATCCTGAAGCATTTTCATCCCACTTAAAAAGGTATCTGGTGAAACCGGTGTCAAGCCATCTGGGTGCACGTTGATCCCGCTTCCTGCAAGTGTGGGTGCAAATAAGCTGCAGTCAAGCGGCACCAGTATGTGCTGATCTGGCAGGGATATGCATAATTGCCCATGCGCATGTTGGTATTTGAGACTCTTAGTCTTCATGCACAGAGCTGGCAGATCTGCACGTTCTAACTGACAGCCAGCAGGAGTCATGTGACAGGGACAGAGGCAATAGAATTTGTACAGACTGGTTCAGACTTGTTCTTCTCTGTGACAGTGATTAATGTTCACTCCATGACTCAGCACTAACCTGATTGGTTGATACAATGTATATATGTGATCAATGTACAGAAGTATTCTCTATTCTTCTTGTATGGTGTTCTGGTGAAGCATTTTGATGCTTGGATTAATAATTGCACTGTAAATAAACTGTAAATACACTACCGCTGGTGTGGTGCAGTTTAATGTGCAGAGGGGTCTGGAGGACTTGGGTCTCTTAATGTTGGTGCAATGTGGTATAGCACATAACAGACATCATGACAGGGTTATGGTCCCAGTCTGTTGCATTGAGACGTGGAGGCTCTAAGCACGACCTGATGGTGAGAAGGAGGTGAGCCAGGATGGCTGCTGTTGCTGGAATTGCTGAGACTGTGGCTTCTGAGGACCAACTTGCTGTACACAGCTCCGGTGAGGAGGAGGAGGGCAAGGAGGAGGTCCAGATAGCAGAGACAGATGACAGCATGGCACAGTCTTAACATGTCGTTGCTGGTTGATAAACTGACTGCTACTAACTACAGTGTTTGGGTTATTCGTATGGAGCACTATCTGAAAAGGGAAAGCTTGTGGATATATGTAGCAGCTCCCCCTGCTCCAGCGATACCACAGGACGCTGTAAACAACCAGAAGGCCTTGGGAGCAATAATCTTGTGTGTGGCAGATGACCAGCCCTCTGTTGCCCTTCCTCTTTGCATTATGTATCAAACCTTTAGCCAACCTAATCAGAGAAAGTAATGAAATTAAAGGAATTACCCTACACCAAACTGAATTTAAAGTATCTTTATTTGCAGATGATATGATATTGTTTCTGTCACAACCGTCCTCCTCCTTAACCCCTCTCCAAAAACTTCTAAAGTACTTCAGCACTATATCAGGACTGAAAGTCAACAATACCAAATCATACTTGCTGCCAATAAATTTGGATACACAAACTACACTTAGCATCAAAGCATCACATGAATACTCATGGATAACAGACAGTCTTCCATACCTAGGTATTAAGATACCAATCAAATATGCAGAGGTATACAAACTTAATCATGGCCAATTAGAAAAGACCTTAAAATCAGATCTTGCAAAATGGCACAAGATGAACCTCTCATGGTTTGACAGGCTCAGTACTATTAAAGCGTTTGTGCTACCTAAATTTGATTGAGAGTGCAAAAGTTTCCCAAAAAGGACTTATATCTAAAACACATAAAGTGTTGGCTTCTCTAAAAGATAATGACACTTTTGTATCAAAAACTATGGAATAAAGCATGCACCACTATTCTATCTGAAGATTCCTGGAATGAACTATGGGCCTCTCCTTCTTTCCAAACCAAAATTATAGCTATGAAGTTACAATCATTTAAAATAATATCACACTGGTATCTAACCCCTAGCAAGCTAGCTCACATTAATCCTACCTATAGTCTGAAATGTTGGAAAAACTGTGGAAATGTGGGAGTTTACATACATTGTTGGGCTACCTGTCCCAAACTAGTCCCATTTTGGAAAGAAGTACTGACCGAAATTTCAATAATTACTTGCTTAGACATAGAGCCCTCTCCAGAACACCTCTTTTTGAACAGTTGGGCTATGGATTCTGATAGTCTCTCCACTAAAGAAATGGCCTCCTTATTATTATTTGTGGCCAAAACGGTCATTGCCACTCAATAGAAAACGACAATGACACCCACCCTTTCACAATGGCATAAAAAGGTGTGGGATTTATACATCATGGCGAAACTCTCGGATAACATCTCGGATACATCATGGTGAAACTCTTGGATACATCATGGCGAAACTCTCGGATAATCGACTTGACAAAGGTTCAGCTCACACTAATTTTGTTGCCACCTGGTTTCCCATATTAGAGTACCTATCCAAACAATCTGATACACCCAAAGTAATAAATGACTTATGGTTATGGTAATTATTTATCTTCTGTTCAACTGAAATAGGCTTAAACTGCTTATAAGATTTAATTAAGCATTGTACTTATTACTCAAATCTGCTGCAAATCTTTCACAAACTATGTTGATCACACAAAATATGTATTTTAAGGTTATATATACTGTTCTGCCTCATCTTCAAAGATATGTTACTATTGATTTTACTTTAATGTTAATACTTTCTTGAAAATTCAAAAATTATTGTAAAAAAAAAAGTCTGAGATCTCTATTTCCATTTTCTTTGTAAATTCTAGATCTCTAAGTAAATCCTTGTTCAAAGTCCATCTAGTCTTTTTCAAATTACCTTTGATTGTTAACATCAATGGACTATAGTCTGCGAAGGTGTTAGGTAAAATTTCTATCTCAATTATTTCATTTATCATGGATGTGGTGATCCATATCATATCTATTCGTGATCATGAGTTGTGTCTTGCCAAATAGTACATATAATCTTTCTTCTCAATATTTCTAGTTCTCCACACATCTATTAAATTTTGTTCCTCTGCTAATTTTTGGAAAGTTTTAGGGAGCATGTTACCTATTTTTTATGTTTTTAGCTTGATTTTTCCGATCCATTGCTGTATCAAGAACTGCATTGTAGTCTCCTACCATACAAATCTCATCAAAATTCTGCACCACAATCCACTCACACATTGATTCAAAATACTCTTCTTGATTTTGTTTGGAAGCGTAGATGTTAACGATTAATATTTTCTTTTTATAATTCCTAATTGTAATGGCTAACGTTCTTCCATCATCTGAGGCATAAACCAATTCTGGATCTAACAGTTCTTTAATGTATATGGCTACTCCTCTTTTCTTTTTTGCATCTGCCGTATAAAATAGTTTTCCTAACTTCTTAGACTCTAAAATATTTGACATCTTCCTTCTTAATATGTGTTTCTTGTAGGCAAGCTATATTTACCTGGAACTTATTTATTTGAAAAAAGGTTCATTTTCTTTTTTGAGGGCTGTTTAAACCATTTATATTAATTGAGAGTAATTTAAGCTTTTTCATCTTCTTCATCTTTGCTTCCGCTTTCCTTTCCTTTGGTTCTATGCTAGTACCTCATTGTGATTTGTGTTGGTGTAAAGGTTATTTGCTTCTTTCCTCTTCTTTTCCCTTCCTTTTTATCTTTTTCTTTCTTGGCTTTCGCTGCTGCTTCTTCTACTTCACTCTCTTCTTCTTGTTGCCAACCCAAATTTCCTCCGTTCTTGTCCAAAAAATCTTCCACCTTAAATATTGAATCTATCTTGTGTCTTCTTCCATTATAATTAAAGAGAACTCCTTCAGGTAGAATCCATTTGTATGTAATGCCATTTGTTCTTAGGAGATTTGTTAGCACCGTGTAATTTTGTCGCTTCTCTCTTACTCTCCACGGTACTTCTTTTAATATTTTAATCTCTTTTTCTTGTATAACAACTGTAGTATCATTTGTCTCTCACTGAATTTTGTCCCTCATTCCCCTTCTAATAAACCTAGGTACTTTATTCCTTTTAGCATATGATGTGTTTTTCCTGTGTATTTGATCAATTCCTCTATCCAGTTCTTCTTCTGTTCCCAATTTTAGCTGTTCTGCTAAGTTCTAAACCAGGGGTGGGCAAACTGTGGCTCGGGAGCCGCATGCGGCTCTTTCACATATATTATGTGGCTCCTGGCAGGGTGGCTGGGGAAGCTAAATATCATTAGCAAACAAATATCGTTGGACAAATTAATATCATTATCAATATCTGCTTTTACCCCCTTTTGTTATTATTTTTGGCAGTCTCATTTAATGTTAATAAAAAGCAAATTTGCTTATTTTCCAATAAAATCAGGTAATATTTGTTCATGTCTTGTGGCTCTCAAACATCTGATGTTTATTCTATGCGGCTCTTACAGTAAGCAAGTCTGGCCACCCCTGTTCTAGGTGGCTCTTACGCTGAGCAAGTTTGCCCACCCCTGTTCTAAACTATAACTTCTTTTAAATCTTTTTCAATCATTTCCAGTACATTTTGGCACCTTATCATTAATGCAGCCTTTTCCATTTCTAGTTCAATCAATGCTTCTTCCATCCTGTCCGACTTTGTTCTTAATTCTTGTAATTCCTGGTCTATCTCATACATCATTTCTTCACTATTGCTATTTGCCAACGTAATCTTTTGTATTTCTATTTTGTTCTCATTTATCTGTTTTTTAATTTCTTCAGTTTCTGTTTTAATATTCTCTGCTATTTCCCCTATTTTTGTCTGCATAGGTTCTAGTTCCTTTTTAACTTCTGTTTTAATCTTCTCAGCTATTTCCCCTATTTCCTTTTTGATTACTGTGGGTAAAGTTGTCTCAATTGCATTCTTCATTTCCTGTGCTAGGCTCTCCTGGTTGAGCATTTTTATATCCTTTACAGACATTTGTGATATGCTCATTGTGTTAAATTTAAATTGTGTCTGTAAGCCTGCCTGTCCTGGGGATTTTGTGGATGATTTTCTAGTACTGAGGCCATTCGTTTTGCGTATTTTGTCTTTATCTCAGTTTATTCTAAATTTAGTTCTCTTTCCCTTTAAACAATAGTTTATAATATGTTAAGGTGCGGTTCTACTCACTTACTTCTACTACATATCAATTCTACCTGAATATCCACTCCTATATATTTTAACTCTTCCTAGTTGGCTTTCGTGTTTATGTAAAAGCGTCTCTTCACTTTATTTTCTTAATATCTTAATTATTTATCACACTTTTTTTTCTCTCTCTCCCCTCTTCTAATTTCCACTCTCAGATCAGTTCATTTAGCCTTTGTTCCAGTCCATTTGCCTATGGTCCTCTTCTTCCTTCCGTTCCTTGAGTCCACTCTGCTTTTTGCAGCTCTCCTTTTTGCCGGCGTCTCCCTCTGTGTCTCAGCCCCTTTTCTGCTTGCATGCTGACTCACTTTCTCATTCTGATTGTCTTTCTGTTGGTCTTCTCTGCCCATCTTCCGATACAAGCCGCTCTCACACACCAGCATGCAAAAGAAAAAGAGAAAAAGGTGTAGCAATGCTTAAATTAGATTTCTTTGCCTCTGTCTCTTCCCTTCTCCTCTCCTCACAAAAACCCTATGACGTAGGTTAGGCTGAGAGCATGTGACTGGCCCACAGTCACCCAGCAAGCTTCTGTGGCAAAGTAGAGATTCGAATCTGGCTTTCCCAGATCCTAGTCCAACATTTTAACCACTCTAGCTTTTCTTATTCACAACCATGCATAAAAATGTTAGTGTTCCAGTGCACATGTATGTTTCTCTCCTCTCTGAAGCCAGACAGACAGCTAAGGGATATTTTGGAGGGCCATTTGTGGAAACAGTTCTCAGTTCCCGGCGCGCTTGTTGTGCCGCGGGGCCGCTTTGCTGCCTCACCCAAGTGCAAGGCAGCAGCGATTGCTCACGCTCTCACACGATTTGGGAGCCGGCGGGGCGGGGCTGCCTATATAAGGCAGTGCCCCATTCCCACCTGCGTCTTCAGCTCCATGTGCTCGGCCTCGGAGGAGCACGCATCTAGAGCAGTTGGGTCCTTGGGCCTAGTGTTGCTGAGGGATGGCGGCGGCGGAGGTCATAGCGGTGAGTGCGGCGGCGGCAGCTTAAGCTTTCCTGGCGTGACTGCACTGCATCTCGGTGGCAGTGGCAGTGCTTTCCTGCTGCTGGGCGGTGGCTGCTCGGGGCGCTTGTGCCACCAGGTCTTGTTTCCCCCACCCCTCCTACTTTGGGCCTTTATTGGCGGCGATTTGCCGCACACTCGGTCAGGTTGTCCCAGGCTCTTTCCCTGCCCAGGAGGCTCCTATCGGCAGCAGAAAGGGGCCCTCAGGTGGCCAGGCCGCGGCCGCAGGTGGCTTATGTTGCTCGGTCTCTCCTCCCCACCATTTTCTTTGTCTGTTCAGCGGCGCCCCTCCTCTTTATTTGGCGCGCTTGGGCTCATCTCTGGGGCACCCAGTCTCTTCTTCGGGGCTGGCTGTGGAGTTTTTTGTGGCTATTCCAAGGAGTCGTGGGCTAGCTGTACACCTATACTAACCCTTAGGTGAACTGCCCGGCAGCCATTTTACAGGCAGTTTTTCCCTGCCTCATGGAGCGGCCATTTTGTGGCATTGGTGGAATAATCCCTAGACAGCCATTTTAGGGGCTGCTTTTTACTGCCACCAGATGACCTTTTTGGGCATTACTTTTCAGACCCGCCAGCTGGGTTTTTGTGGTTCGGTGCGTCGACTCTTATCTGGTAGTGTCTGGTTTGGTCCCCATTCCTCCACTTGCAGCTGCTGGATGACCTTTGGCAAGCTGTTGGATTGACTGCTTTATTATATTATTAGGGCTGTCCTCAGCTGCCTGGTTACTCATCCTTCCACTCCTTTTTCTCTTGCAGGGTTCGTTTTCTCTTGAGGCTTTAGTATGGCGCCCAAGAAAGGCCAGGGCAAAGGGAAAGGCAAACAGCCTACCCCTAAGAGGCCTCCCCCTCGTCCAGATCCAGTGCCTTCTGACGATGATGAGGACCAAGATCCCATTAATGCAGCGATTTTACAGAGGCTGGCTGTGTTGGAAGGTGAGCAGGGTTTGTCCTCTGCAGGGGCGTTGCCAAAACATGAGTCTCAATTCTCTTTCCAGGCTCAGGTCCTAGCGCATTTGGCTCCCTTCCTGGTCCTTCTTCTTTTTCCCCAGCACTTTGGCCAGCTTGGGGGTACCCCCAACACGGCATCACCTTCCCAGGTGTGGGATCTGCATCTTATGATGCGGTCTCCCCTGGGGCTTTGCCTAGTGGAGCCACGGATTTGCCTTTGGGTGATCATCTGTCTCTCGCTACCAAAGAAAAAATTCTTACAGGGGAGTATGTTGATGTCTTTAGCCTTCTTTACTGTGAGTTGGAGAAGAAGGATAAAGACAACCTTGATGACAGGGAAAAAGAGCGCCTTAAGCGCTGTGTTGTTGACAGGACCTGGGCGAACTGGTTCCCCGGTTTCCTTATTTATGCTGCAGCAATTGTTCGACACCAGCCATGGCGGACATCATTTATAAAGCCTTTACTGAGTTTCCAAGCCCTGCCTGGTCTCTGTATGACGAAGAATTTAGGATGCGGGCAGCCATGAACTATGCAGTGGGATAAAATCCATCCGGATTTGTGGCTGCAGATCATGTCCCATGGTAGGGCTTCAGGAAGTGAGTGGACTCACAGTGGCCACTCTGTAAAGAGGGCCTCCTCACAGGTGGTTTCTCATGCACAGTCTGGGCAGGCTCCTTTGAGACATCCGCTTTGCTGGGAGTTTACCTTCCTCGGTACTTGTGGGCGCAAGACCTGCTCCTTTTTGCATGAGTGCCCCTTGTGCACTGGGCCTCACGCCTTATCCAACTGCCCCAGGCCGAAAGGCAGGGGCAATGGGAGAGGAGGTAAAGGTTTTGGAGGCGGGGGGACTCCAAACCCCCCTGCTCACAAAGGGCCCCAGCCCAGTTAAATTGGACATCCTATGGCGGTGGCTGGGTTGCTACCCAAACCGCCTGGATAGCATTTATTTGTGGCAAGGTTGTAAGTTTGGTTTTAGAATTCCTTTTCTAGGTATTAGGGCTCCTTATTTTGCTTCCAATCTTAAGTCTGTCAAAGGCATGGAGCGAATTGTAAGGAAAAAATAGCTAAGGAATGCGAGGAGGGGAGGGTCCTAGGCCCCTTTTCTCACCCCCTGGTTCCTAACCTTAAGGTTTCCCCTCTGGGAGTTGTGCCTAAGAAGGCACCGGGTGAGTTCTGCCTCATTCATCACCTGTCCTACCCACGAGGGGTGTCGGTGAATGACGCCGTACTGGTGGAGTTGTGCTCTGTCAGATATACCTCCTTTGATCAGGCCATGCGGGTGGTTCGCCTCTGTGGCGGTGGGGCAGAGTTGGTGAAGTGCGACATCAAATCTGCCTTCCGCCTCCTTCTGGTCCACCCTGATAACTTTGAGTTGTTGGGATTTGCCTTTGAGGGCAACTTCTATATGGACCGTGCCCTCCCCATGGGGTGCTCTGTGTCCTGTTCTGCTTTTGAGAGGTTCAGTTCCTTTTTGGAATGGGCCTTGAGATTCAGGACAGGGCTCAGTAGCACTGCACACTATCTTGACGATTTTCTCCTGGTTGGGCCTCGGGGGACTGCACAGTGTGCGTTATTGTTGTCAAGTTTTATTGGCCTAGCCAAGGAACTAGGTGTTCCCCTCACCCATGAAAAAACTGAGGGCCCCACTACCGTTCTAACCTATTTGGGTATTGAGATTGATTCAGACAGCCAGTGTTGTCGGCTGCCACTCGATAAACTGGCTGCGTTGTTGGCCCGTGTCGATGCCACTTTGGGGCAGTCCAAGATTACTTTGCTGGAGTTACAGCAGCTTGCTGGCCACCTCAATTTTGCATGTCAGGTTGTGGCACCCGGCAGGGCCTTTGTACGCAGGTTATGTGAATCTATGTGGGGCCTCCATCTCCCACATCATAGGACTAGGGTCACCAAGGGTGTTAGGGATGACCTCCTTGTTTGGCGACAGTTTTTGCAGTCATTCAATGGGGTGTCCCTTTGGTGTGAAGAACTCTTGTTAGAGGCAGAGCTGCAGATCTCTTCAGATGCTGCAGGCTCCTTAGGTTTTGGGGTATACTTTTGGGGGCATTGGTGTATGGGAGACTGGCCTGCTGAGTGGTTTCACCATGGGTGGGTCAAGGACCTTACCTTCCTGGAATTTTTCCCGATTGTTGCAGCGGTCTGGATTTGGGCCGATGAGCTTGCGAATTGGTCTGTCCATTTCTGGTGTGACAATCTGGCCACTGTGCATGTCATTAACTCCCTTTCATCATGGTCCCCCAGGGTTATGGCTCTGGTGCATGCCTTTACGCTACAGTGCTTGCTTTGCAACATCTTGTTCAGAGCCCAGCATGTTCCAGGGGTAAACAACGGGGTTGCTGATGCACTCTCTCACAAAAAGATAGAGAGATTCCGTCAGCTGGCACCAGAGACCGACCGTCTACCAGCCAGACTGCCAGAAGAGGTGTGGGAGATTGGAGGTCTGAGGCTGACAGGGCGATGAGCTTGGCCCTTGCCCCTTTTACCCGGAGAGCTTACGTGAAGGCCGGTAAGCAGTTCCTGGCCTTCCGGGAGGATGCGGGTCTGGAACAGGTTTGGCCTATCCCAGTGTCCCATTTAATGCACTTTTGTGTGACACTGAGAAGTGAGGGCCTTTCAGTGCACACTATTAGAAATAAGCTGTCCTCTTTGGCCTTCGCCAATAAGGCTTCTGGCCATGAGGACACGACGGGTGATTTCCGCATTCGGAAAATGCTCAAGGGTTGGTCCCACAAGACTGGTAGGGTCGTTGACACTAGGGAACCTTTAACCCTGGCAGTACTGTGAGGGCTCGATGCTCAGTGGGTCGCATGTTGCAGCAACAGCTATGAGGCTGTGCTTTTTCATGCGGTGTCACTGATCGCCTTTTGGGGGGCACTTAGGATTAGCGAGTTGGTGCCCTCATCGCACAATGACAACTCAGGTAGAGCTCTGGAGCGGCGGGACATTTTTATGCAAAATTTTGGGATTCAGATTGTGTTGCGTAGGTCGAAAACTGACCAACGTGGGAAGGGGACAGTCATCGCTTTGGAACGATGCTCTGAGGCTGCACTGTGCCCAGTTGCCGCTCTGAGCAGGTATATAACACTTCGTGGGGACTGCCCCGGTTATTTGTTCCAACATTTGGATGGCACTCCCCTAACTAAGTTTCAGTTTTGGACTGTGACACAGAGGGCGCTGGTACGGCTGGGTCTGGGTGGGTTCCGCTTTGGTACACACTCGTTTCAGATTGGGGCGTCGTCGACTGCCCCCGTGATGGGGTACCGAGGTCCCGAGATACAGAAAATCAGGCGCTGGAAATCCCGCTGTTACAAAAGTTACATCAGGCCCTCCAGGTACCACCTTCATTGAGAGTTTTTGTTGCTTCGTGTTTGTTAATTAGGTTCCTTTTACAGGTGCTGCAGGCCGTAAGACGAGATGAAGGGTCACAGTCTGCAGCCACAGCATAGTTTTCTGGGCAGCTCATCGGGCCCAACGGACAACCATCGGCTCCCAGCTCGGCTTTAGCAAGGTCGCAACAGTCAAATGGTTGGGTAGGAGGGGCATGAGGTGGCCTGCCCTTCTGCACTTGTTGTTTGAGGAGAGGTGGGGGCCTCCTCCTCACTTCCTAGTCATCCATCTGGGGGGCAATGACTTGGGACTGATGAAAGGCATAGCGCTAGTCCTGCAAGCCAGGGCTGACCTCAAGAGGATTAAAGCAAGGTGGCCTGGGGTTCAGATCATCTGGTCAGCCATGCCCCCCCCCCGCCGAATTTGGCGGCACGTGGAAGATCCCAAATGCATGGATCAGGCTAGGCGCAAAGCCAACAATCACATGAGGAAGGCCATGGAGTCAGGCTTGGGTTGGTTTTTGCCACACCCCAACATTAAGTATCAGTTCTCTGACCTTTATAGGTCTGATGGGGTGCACCTTTCCAACAAGGGCAATGGGATATTTTTAGAGGACTTGCAGCACGGGATATGGATGGCCCTCGGTTGTTGAATGGGGTTGCAAAGGTCAATGCAGAGGCTTGGCCTTGGCTGTGGCAGGTTTGTGAAAGCTAGAAAGGAACTGGTGAGCGCCTTACGGCATATCCCATTTGGGAACAGGAGGTCATTAGGATACTGCCCCAGGGCTATGTGGTTTGGGGTGGAGAATGGTGACCGCCTCTGGGAACCTCTCCGGCTAGGCTCCTCCCTGAAGGTCCGTACGGTCTCAGGGGTAGGCGCTCCTGCAAGGCAACGAGTATGCTGGGCTACCGGTTAAGAGCCAGACTTGGGCTGGCTCAATACCGGAGTCAGGTGTCCCGCCCATATCAGAGGGCAAGGAGGCTGTGTCGTGGATTGACGCCTGCCTTACCTGTTCCTGTGCTTGCTTAGTTTTGCCCGTTGCTGCAATGTTCTATTAAATAGTTAATAAAGTGGCCCTTGTTTAATTTCAATCATCGTCTGTCTCATTATTTGGGCTGGGGTGGCAAATATGATGTGAAAAGATCCCATTTCCTGATATGTTCAAAATGAAAACGGAGGATGGTACTCATGAAGAAATCTAGCTGGAGCTTACTACTCACAAGATTTCACTAATTTTTTGGCATATATGTCCCATTTTTCTTTGATCATGCCCCAAGGTTAGTGGGCACAGGATTTCCAGGTTACCTAATGAACATTATGTCATAGCAAGAATTTGAACCCAGGTCTCCTAGATTCCAGTCCAACACTTTGACCCCTACACCACACCAAGCTTTTTAGCTTCAGCAAGGATACTGTGTCACTTGGTTCTCAGACATACCGTGGGGCCCATAACAACTTCCATTTTCAGTGTCTGCTTTGAAAAAGCATCAGATACACATGTATTTGAAGAAAAGCTTTGCCCAAAGCAATGTGATTACTCCTTTTGTGGAAGCAAGAGGACATTTAACCTTTTACATTATCTTTGCCTCCACACCTCCCCTTGAAAATGTTTCCATTTGTTGGGCATTATCCTCTCTAAAGCAATACTCCTGTGAACAAGTCACACAGAATGAGGATACTCAGACATGTCGGCTGTCATTTCTAAGCCCTTAAAATAGGTATGTTTGAAAGACTGTGTGTGAACAATTTCCAGTAGCTTCATTTTTTTTCTTGTGTGTTCTTCTCTTGTCTTTATTATCTTCTTTTTCAGTGCCACAAGTATTCCCAGGTCAAAGTCCTGAGGCACTGCTTTTTTAGTGACATTCAGCTATCTAGACACCACATGAAATGATACCACTTGGCCTGCAGGTATTAAAGATAACATTAAAGGCCAAAACATGATAGAGGAAGGATGAAAGAGGAAAAACATTTTCTGAACTTGCAAAGATACCTCATCAATGCAGTTTCCTTTGAAGCCAGGGGGTGGGGAGAGGATAGAAAATTTAAACCAGTCAACATCCTCTGTTTTATTTTCATTTCTTCAATGTATTTGGAATGCCATAGAGATTTCTTTCTGAAACAGCAATGTTCCATATATATTTGGGAAAAATCAGTGTAAAGGATTCATGTTTTGGACTACTTTCTAATTAGCTTTTTTCCCATAATATACTTTCAGACAATGTTTGTGTTACAAAATGTATATGTGAAATAGATACATTAGACATTGAATTCCCTGTAGGCCATGATTCTTTGTAACAGTATAATCATATGAGAAAATATGAGTTTTCTCAGTGGTATGGCTTTTCCATAGGGCAGGGAAAAAACTTCAAATAATGCTCTCCACTCATAACTTACGGTATGAGAACATATTTCCAAGATAAATAGAAGCATCTACAAAATAGTAACTTTCCATGGTGTACATATGGCCAGAAGGAACAGCGGAGGAAAGCTCTTAAGTGTCCCATCAACTCAGGCTGCTGCCAGCCCCCTTGTGCTTGCCTGCTTACAGTCTTTAGCAGGGGGTGGAAGGTTGCCAGCCAATGTAGTAAATCAGGCTCATCTTCATTTACTTCAGCATTACAGGCAGGCTAGTCCCTCCATATAAAGACAGAGGCTGACGGCTTTTTTCCCATTGAAACCAGGCCATCTTCACAAGTTCTCTCAGCAAGCTAGCTGTACTTATGGTTCTCTCCGAGTCCCTAACTGGTTAATGGATCTGTAAGAATGTATTAATCAAGCCTATCTGTCTTTCTTCCTACCCCAGCTTCTCTTCCTAACATTTTCTTTACAATAACAACTCTCAATCTCTATCCTCTTTCCCAACTAGTACAAAAGGAGGGCCACCAAGCAGCATTGTTTCTTTTTGATTAGTTTAGTTAGCAAGCCATTAGAATCACCGGAGGAAGCAACCAGAGTTTCAGCCCAAACCCTCATGCAGATGGTCACAAGTTTTCCAGGTCTTTTGTCTATCCTGGGAAAGCCAATTTTTTCTATTATTTTGAGGCACAAATATCAGACTAACTCAGGACACTTTTTTTTTTTTGTACAAAAATAGCACCCAGAGCTCAGTGTGTGGGTGTGGGTGTTTCCCCCTGGATCTGAACTGCACACCTAGGATGCTGGATGTCTTGTTTTTCCCCCTAGATTGCTGCCCTACCGGACAAGTAGCTATGACCCCAACTCTGCCTATACTTCCCGCTAATCTTTTTATTTCTTAATTGTTCTTGTATGTGTGTGACTTCTTGCTTGTTTATTGTATGTTAGTATTTTTATTTTTCTCTTTAGTAAAATCAATCTCTATATTTTACCTTTGGACTGGTCATTTCGAAAGTTCTCCTAAGGGGAAAGATCCCCATAAAACATAGATGGAGATTCCTGCTAGTTACCTCCCTCTTGCAAAGCCATTGTGTCTCCTTCACTAATTCCCCAACAAAAGCAGGAGACAGTCCTTTTTGGGCAATGCATAGCATTTGCGGTTACAATGACCCTTTCCAGTGCTGTTTTGGCCTCCAAGTCCACCACTGCTTCCTCCTCAGCTTGCTTTACAGAACAGAAACCAAGCTTTGGAAGGCATAGAAATAGTGTTGTGGTTGTATAGCAACCTCCAAAATGGTGACTGGAAGCTCAGTGGAGATTCTTCTTAAAGCTACAAACATTGTTTCTATTATTTGGGGGAGTTTTAATCCCACATTTTAAAAAGATTTCAGATTGGGATTTCCTTCAGGTCCCTAGCTCCATTTTGGAGATCTACTGATCCACACTGTAAAGCCAGTTCCAGAATTAGATATATGATGAATTACAACGACATCTTGCTGAAGGTTCCCATTGACAGGGTTTTTCTTTCTGGGGTTTTCTGCGGTTAATCTTCCTCTGATAATCTCACAGTAAAAACCAGTACAGCTTCAGACGGAGGTGGTCCACCAGCTATCCAGGATCCAGAACAGTTAGACTGGAAAGACTATCAGTGTCACTTTGTACAGGATTGGCATAAAACTGGCAGCCAAAACTAATGATTTGTTTGCCACAGCCAGCATCTATAAGCGTTTGGGTGGTTACTATAGGTAACCCACTTTCCACATGGTTACAAGCACACTATGATAACTCAGTCACTACTTAGTAAAAACGTCTCTCTGTATTAGCACACAGAATTTTTATGACCTGTCATTCTCATTCAAATCTAATTAGATATTGGTTTTCATTAAAGAAGATCTTTCAGCTCTACTGGCCCTAAGTTGTACTGAGATTTGTACAACATGCCTCTTGGTGTATCAGGGATCATCACAAGTAAAGCTGATCATATTAGGAAATTAAACTCATCGCTGTTTTCATGCATTTCAATAGAAAACACATTTTGAGGTACAACCATTCCACAGCCAACTAATTGGGAATAAACTCTCAGGAATTTACCTTTCACTCACTAAATTACTGACAGATGAGAGAAAAGGGACTATATGTTAGAATCCTAGGTGACAATTCATCAGAGACTCAACAAAAATCTAGTGACATGCCCATATTGATTTTCCAATAGGCTTTTCCTACAGAACAACATTTTACTCTTTATTCTGTGTCACATCAACTAAACTTGTATACTTTGAAGTCTTAGTCTAAAGGCTGGATTGACATACACTGTACATTTCTTTCATCTTCCCACCTGTAATAACAAGCCATAATTAATTTTATCTCAAGAGTTAAAACACTGATTAACTTTATTTTACATCTCATAAATGAAAATATTTTCCTGGCACATAGAGTTTTTGGCAACAATTAATTTAATTCAAAAGTAAATTCCTGCTACCTACCTAGGTGCTTTGCGTTCAGACAGCAGTAATTGCTCCCCAAGTGTCACTGCTTACATGCTAATTTTAGATAGGAGAAAAAAGATACAGAGTACATTGTTGAACTATCTAGTCATTTTCAAAGAATGTTGTACTAATTGCATTATTAATTAGAAAGAGATGATATATTCATCAATAACAAGGATCAGATTGCTGTTGCATATTCATCTGGAATATCAATTATCATGTAAAGAGTTGTTTCAGGACAAAGCTTTAAGTCAGTCATCAATAAATTCATTGCATCTTGTTTTCCATTCAGACTGAATATTGTGCAAAGCCTTCCTACATTTATGTAGAAAAGATAGGGCAATGTTGACGTAAGATTTTATAGCAGGCTTTTCTTTCCCTGAGCCAATTATGTTAAACCCTTTCTAACTGATGATATAGTATTTGCAACTTTAAATGGTGTAATCACCAATCAACAAGTAGTTAAACACCACAGAAGAATAACCAGCTAAAAGTATCATGAAAATCTTGCTAAAAATCAGGATGCACTATGGTTCATTGTGTAATTATGGAATTTTGCACAAGTGTTGTATTATCTGAAGAAGTGAGCTGTGGCTCACAAAAGCTCATCCCCCACCACACATTTTGTTAGTCTTTAATGTGCTACTGGACTCTTGCTCTTTTCTACGACTACAAACTTTGGAAGTGTTAAAATCAAAGGGTCGTTTTGTTTGTCTTTTATAAGAAAACTTGCTAAAATTACGATGCTGTAAAGAAAAGGGTTGGATAGAATTCCCAGTGTTCAGAAAGTGGAGCTTTAACACAAGTTAATGAACAGTTGCTCAAAATATTATACCATTCACTTTAGCAGGGTATATTGGAATTACGAGACCATGCTCATTATTTTTATACTTGCAGAGGTAAGGCTTTATTAAATGTATTTAAAAGATCACAGAAAAAATAGATTATATTTTATTAGTTATTATCAACATTTATTTTTATTTTTATTTTATTTCATTTATTGTTTATTTATTATTTATTTATTAGTTATTATCACCATGTTCCTGAAATTGTAATGTATTTACAGTACCAAAGAGCATATGGAAATCCCCATTGCCCCAGTACCCAAAGGAAGACTTGTGACAACAGTGTGGGTTTAACTCATTTATTTAAATTTATTCAAATCTTCTGATCTACATCATCAGTTAATTATGCTAATATTGAATTCAGATCAGGCTGCACTAGGCAGCCTGTCCATAGCTACCTTTGTTCTGGCAAATCCAGTGGCTACTGCTGGCCTTGTTTATCCTTGCCCACACAGAATGCTGAGAGGTCCCCAGCCCCAGCCCCCTACTCTGATGCACTGTTAAGCCACTACCAGGTTTGGGAAGATATTGCTCAGCACCAAAGGCATTCCTTCCCCATCCCACTGTCTAGTAAGTGATGATCTGTTTAGGACATGCCGTCCATCATGCCTAATGGCTCAGGGTGCTCATCACTTATCCTGAGCTAAATGAGCAACCTGCCCTATCCCTACTAAACTACTTATGGCCTAAACAGTCAAAGACCAAGCCTACTTAATCTTAAATTCAATTATTCATTTAATTCTTAACAATTACTACCACCAGCCTGGACATCATAAAGCAGGAGAAGGGTGCCAAGTGCCAGTCAGGGAGAAGGCCCTCAAAATTCCTGCTTGGCCCCAAAAGATGATCAGCTTGTCCCATGATATCAAGGATGAGTGAGTGGGTCAGCAGCAAGCAGCAAAAACTGAAGCACGTGGTGAGGGAGAAATAATTAATCATCCTGCCTGCCTTCCCATTGGATAGGTGCATCCTAGCCAGCCAATCCAGCCTCGAGCTTTCTTTGAAGCTGGACTGGGGCAAATCAATCCACAGCTCTAATAACCATGAGTGCCTCTTGCCCCAGTACCCAAATGAAGACTCAAGATAACAGTGTGGGTTTATCTAGTTTATTTAAATTTATTCAAATCTGTTGATCTATGTCATCAATTACCATATTTTTCGCTCCATAAGATGCACCTGACCATAAGACACACCTAGCTCTGCTCGGTGCCATGGCTTGGGAAAGGTGAGGGGGTTAAGATGCACACACTTCCCCCCCACCTTTTTGGGGAGAAAAAGTGAGTCTTATGGAGCAAAAAACCCGGTAATTATGCTAATATTTAACTGAGGGTGGGCTGCGCTAGGCAGCCTGCTCATGGCTACCTTTGTTCTGGCAAATTCATTCAGGCTCCAAGTCAATAATTAGGCATGCAAAAAGGGATTCTGAGGAGCAGGTTGCTGAAAGCATTAAAGACAAACAATACACTTTAGAATTCAAGAAAAATGTTTTTTAAAAAACTGCATAGCTGAAAATAAAGAGTAAAATTAATCAAAGGAAGGAAGGAAGGAAGGAAGGAAGGAAGGAAGGAAGGAAGGAAGGGAAGGAAGGAAGGAAGGAAGGAAGGGAAGGGAAGGGAAGGGAAGGGAAGGGAAGGGAGGAAGGGAGGAAGGAAGGAAGGAAGGAAGGAAGGAAGGAAGGAAGGAAGGAAGGAAAGAAAGAAAGAAAGAAAGAAAGAAAGAAAGAAAGAAAGAAAGAAAGAAAGAAAGAAAGACATGCATTATAGTGAAATGATATTAGATATTAAGAGGTGGAAAAGATAGAAAAGGTATTTAAATAGAGGGGAATATTAAATATTAAAAAGTAAATTTAAGCAAGTTCTATATAATGTATGTAATATATGGTTTTTAACAGTTTACATTTTATGTCTGTACGTTGAAATAAAAAAATATTAAAAGGAGACAAGCAATAGACGTTTTAAAAGATATATCCAGAGCAGGAAACCAGCCAGAGAAGCAGTGGGGCCTTTGGATGACAAACAAATAAAGGGATTGCTAAATGAAGATGGGGAGATGGCAGAGAAGTACAATGACTTTTTTGCTTCTGTGTTCACTGTAGGAAGTGTGGGGCACATCTATGCCACAACCCCTATTTTCAGGTAGGGAGTCTGAAGAGCTGAGCCAACTTGAGGTGACTAGATAGAGCAACCAGACAGGGAATCACAGCCTGCTGTGGACACACAGCCCGGAGGCAGTGAGGTGCTTGTTTCATCCCCCAGCCCTGAGCTGACAGGTCAGGGTCAGCCAACGATCCTATTTCTTCCAGGATCCCCAGGTTTGCAAAAGCAATGCCAGAATAGGCATAGAGGAGATGTACAGTCCAGACGGAGGTCTGCCCATCTCAAAGCTCAAAATCGGCTGCCAGTTGCAGAGGAAGGAGGAACATCACCAGGAAGAGACATGAAACAGCTGTCGCAGGTGTGACTTGGGGCTTGGAGCATATAAAAGTATGGGGGAGTTCTTTAGCGTGGCTTCAACTTTCTTCCCTTGGACACCGACCTGCTGCTGCTGCTGCTGCTGTATCTGACTTGGCCTGCTCAGACAATTCTTGTGTAATTTATGGACTCCAGTTATTAAACTCTGGCATCCTGCCTCTGATAGCCAGCTCCAGTAATCTGCCTGAGTTAAAGTTGTGTATGTTGGCACCTGCCTGAAGCATAGCAGGCATCCTGATAGCATTGATGGCAAAGTTGGGGCAACAATCCATCCTGCTCAAGCATTTTCCCTTTTGGGAGAGCTTCTTGCCTCTGGGCAGTCACTTGCTGCCAGCTTCTATATTAAAGATATGGCAAGGGGAATATGCAGACATACTTGCACTGTAGTTTTGGGAAATAAGGAGGAAACCAGCAGACCATACATGGGATAACAAGCTTTCTGGATATAGCATTTACATGGCTGTGGTGGTACAGGTTCAGCCAGAAAAAGGCACTTGCATTGTTTTAATATCTGGACATGATCCACAGGGCATATGATGAATATGCTGGCATTTAGGTATGATGGAATGTTCAGGATGCATGTAGTCCAGGACCCCCGAGTTACATAGGACCAGGAGATTCAGCAGTTGTGATATCAGTATTTGGGCCCTGCATGCCGCTTATTACTTATCACTGCCAGTCTGGTTACATTTTACATCAAAAGCCTTAACAGATGTAAAGACTGAGCCACTATATACTCCAGTCACACCTCAAGGATCATACTTCCATTTTGAATTTGGGGCTGGGTTTTGTCATTACACCTAGATATAACCCATTTCAGACACAGATTTATTTATTTAAACTGATTAGAACTTTGAAATTATGTGGTTTTTTTGCAGACTCTGAACTGTCCACTGTCAATCCATTCAAAATCAAGTCTCATTTTGTTCCATTTGTTAATAGTCCCTCAATTATCATTTTTGAAAGGAAGGTACTTGAAGATCTGGAAAGGATTGAACTTTATAAATCCCCAGTTAAGTTCAACCTTTCACTTAGACAAATGGAATTATTTAAGAACATCTCTGGAGACCACAGCCTTAGCATTAAGGAAGCAGATGGGTGGGATATAAATGTGTTAATAAATAAATAAAATTTATTTATTTAATCCTTGGGGGTTGTTGTTGTTGTTATGCCACAAAGAAATACCTATAATATAAACCTAACAACCACAAATTATTATAACCACTATAACATGAGGTGCCTAAATATAATTATAATTAACCCAAACCAGGACTTTTTTTTAAGCACACACTAACACTCTTACTACACCAATGTGGCCTCCCAATAGATAGATAGATGATAGATGATAGACAGACAGACAGACAGACAGACAGATCTCTAATATATGTATATATTAGTTATAATTATTGTGATTAGTACTTATTTCATATATTTATTATTGCTCTTAATAAAACAACTGATTTTACACTACCAACTACAACCTTAACCATAAGCAACAACCAACAATACTAATATAACAAATATATAAACTAATAAACTGTTGAACAGGATTAACTGTGCACAACCCAAGCAAACTGACGCACAATCGTGAGATTGTGCAAGCTCCCAGAAGTAACTCCCTCCACAGATATACTTATATATAAGAACCAACAATCTAAAATGGCTGACAACAGGGCAGAAACACAAAATGGCAGCAGGCTCTTCCCACCAAAATGAACACAATAGCTCACACTATCATAATTAAAAGTTGCATTCAACTTAATAGGGACCATTGGGTCTTAGACACTCTCCCCCTCCACAGCAAAAGATTCAGAAACAAACCTCTCTTGAACAACAAAATTCCACACAAATGAATTATGGAAGGGTTGAGAGGAACTATAAACAAGTGGCAGGGAGGAAGGGATCAAGGGAAATCACAAATAAAATAAAACCAGTGAATGTGGGGGTGGGCTATAGGCAAACCAAACATACCACACACTTAAATCTTCCCAAATAGAGTTATACGAACTAAGGATTTCTGCAAAAACTCACTCCCACCCCTCTGTTAAAAACTCACACTAATAATCCTCAGGAAACAAAATTGCTGCAAACCAGATTATTCTCCAATATCAGCCCTAGCATGGTCCTCTCTCCTTGGAAGCAAGCAGCAAAAGCTGAAGCAGGAGGTGACAGAGTTTACAGAGCTCTTACAGGGGCCACTGTAAGCTCTTGGAGGATTGGCTACATCAGAGGTGTGTGGCCTAATATGCAGAGGAGCTCCTGCTACAAAATGAGCCCTGGACAGAGGAATAATTAATCATCCTGCATGCCTTTCCATTGGATGGCTGCATCTAAGCTAGCCAAATCCAGCCTTGAGCTTCCTTTGAAACTGGATTAGGGCAAATCAATGGCTCTAATGGCCCTAAATGCCTTTATTCTCGGCTAGCAGTTATTAGATTTCATTCATTATTTTATAAGAATTTGAAAAAGGAGTACTTCAAGGGAAATGTCATAAAACCTTTTCAATTTTAGGCATCCTGATATTATGCTTTAATGTCCAAGCATTTTATTTACAGCAAAATGAAATCATGAATGGTATCTAAGATATTGTTCTGTATGCAATTGGGCCAATACCCCCAAATGAAGACACTAGACAACATGTGTGGGTAAAACTAGGGTTGTCCACAACAAATATGGTGAGAGATGCTGCCCTTCAACACAGTTTCCCCCTCTCACTGTAAACATAAAAGCTGAAGTGATGATGTGCATCATTGAGGCCGATTCTGCACCAGCACTTTGCCCCCCTTTCCACCCGAATTGAATTGCCCCAACTCTGTTTGCATGGTTCCGCACTACAGAATCCTGCCCCACGTTTTCATTTCTGCATTTGCTCTTGCCCTGGCTCTTGATCCCCCGCCCCTCCTTTGCCCAATTTTTTTTTAAAAAAGTAGCCAGAGTTGTGTTCTAACGTTATAACGTCATGACGTCATGACGTTCTCGCAACCCGCCCCTTCTCTTTTTAGGGAACCCTCCCAGTAAGTGCGCAGATTTCTTTTTTTTCTTTTTTCTTTTTTGCATATGTGTGGTTTCATTGTGATGTAACGACGTCACAACATTGTTGTGTCCACACCCCCAAGGTGCCATTTACCTCATGGTCTAGTAGCTGCTGCTATTTGCATACTAAGTTGGGGGGACAGGGAAATGGCTGCTGTGCCACCAGCACACGTGTATTTCAGCACTGCAGCCAACTTGAGGTCATTGTTGTGTTGCAATGAGACCAAAACATTGCTGTCTCATTTCATGCCAGCAACCGTGGAGGGGCGCGGGAGGGAGGCAGTTGAGGAAGGGAAAAGACAGTGGAACACCCCCACTGCCCTGAAGGATTTACATTCCCGTGACTCAACTTAGAATAAAATTAAAAAACTCAAATTCATTGAGATGGAACAACAGCCTTACCAGTTCAACAGCGCACTTGCAAGAGGGATCAGCAACCACACTTTGGTTATTTTAGTTTTTACTCTATCTGCCTCTTAACCACGGGAGTGCCTATTTTTTTTAATGCACACGTTGCCAAAGTTAGAAAAATGTGAAGCAGACATTGATGTCATTGTAACAGTGTAACATCATTGCAACAAAACACTGGAGAAATCAGCCTACCAGTGGCGAAAGACTTTACATTGCATAATGTTAATGGAAGTCCTTGTTGCATTACATTGGAGTGTCGTTGTAACGCAACAAGGATCAGGGGACAAAAAAAATGGAGAGGAGAGGGAAAGGAGAGGAGGAAAAGGGGAGGGGAAGAAGAAAGAGGGACATTGAAAGGGAGGAGCATTAAATCCCGACTCTGGAGTTCCCCACTGGAATGCCCCGACCTCACTCCCATGGCAAAATAAAAAACCTGAAAATCCAGGAAACAGAAGATTCGGGGGGAATGAGGATTACGTTTGGGCCAAATGCAGACCCAGGGCAACAGGTGGGGAACTGTTACACTGCCACGGGTTTTTCGGGGGTCCAAGTCGGAGCAACCGCTGGTGCGGAATCAGCCTGAGGGATTAACCCCCCTCCCAGAATCCTAATACTGTTCAGCCAAGAATAGCTGGTTACAGTGTCAATCTAAAATTAACAAGCAGGGCTCATTTCGTAGCAGGAGCTCCTTTGCATATTAGGCCACTCACCCCTAATGTAGCCAATCCTCCAAGAGCTTACAGAGCTCTTTTTACAGGGGCTACTATAAACTCTTGGAGGATTGACTACATCAGGGGTGTGTAGCCTAATACGCAGAGGAGCTCCTGCTATGAAATAAGCCCTGTTAACAAGTATATCACCCACACAAACCCCAATGAGGGCCTAGCCAAACCCTCAGGACCATACCTAATTATATGACCCAACCTTGCCACAACAAAGTAAAACAAGGGGGGAGGCCTGCCCAACAGAAATCCTGCTTAGAACTGAAGTAACTGTCTAGTCCCACATTCTTACCAAAGGGAGAGGAACTAGACAAAGGACAAAAGATGAACAGCTTTAAATGGCCTGATACCCATGATTGGTATGACACTATTTGACCTGGAACCATGGTAACTGCAAACAGTTACAGGTACAGCTAATATGTCAGTCATTTGCATAATCAAGAAATTTATTATATACTAGGATCTCAGTCATGACTAATGAGCTAACATGGATGATTGTTTGGAATAAAGGAAACATAAACAAAAAAACCCAACAACCCTTGTTTGGGATACCAATTATGTCATTATTAATTGAATTTTATTTTTAGGAATTGAATTTCAATAGTAATTGCAGGTAGTATTTCATACAAAAAAAGCCCCCTAAAATATGTGTTCAGACAGGCAGGTGTTGGAAAGACTGTAGTTGATGAGTGATGACCTATATATGTTGTGGTCATCTTCAAAGATGCAGCTCTTCAAGGAATATGGAATGCAATGAAATCATATTGAAGAAGGCAATGTAAACAATGAAGGTAGGGAATTTGTTGTATATCATCCATCATTTCTGATCTGTTTTCAGTGAAAGTAATGTTATTCATATGGAATATAAGAGTTGGAGGAGACAATAGCATTATTATAGATTTATTGTGTATTTTCTAGATTTTGGTGATTTGAAAGATGAATGTACTGGATTCATTTTTACAACCATCCATTCAGCCTACATCAGTTAGAATCCATGGAAAAAAAACTTGGCATTTTTGCTGTGTTTCTTCCTCACCTCTCTTAACTTTAAAATTCTTCATTGTCTCCCAGCTTCCAGTGAATAAATTACAGCCAACATTTCTCTCTATAAAGAAAATGTACTTTCCTGACAGGTTTTTCAGATGTTAATTCTTACAGCCACCACTAGAAAGCACATTCAGAATATTAAAAGAGAGGTTCCCTTGTCACACTGTGTCTGTTGATTCAAAGGAAGGCCCTCAGATGTCTCTAAGATCTATCTACAATAATGCAGTAATGAAATGTGAGTTACTTTTAGATGACGCTTCTGAGATTAATGTGTCACTTCAATCTAGATTCATACAGACTTAAAAGATTTAGCATTAAGGTCTGACTTTGTAGGAAATCTCTGTGGATGTAAAAGATTATACAAGAGAAAAGAAACCTTTATCAACATATATGGAACCAACACAAATCACACTGACATACAGAACACAAATTAATAAGATTTAGAAAATTCTTTCCTGATAACCAACCCCCAGCTAGTAAATTTTACATTTCTTTGCCTCCCCTTCCCCACTCCACAGTGTCTATATACTGCTCAATTTATACAGGATGCTGATAGCAAATAAGAATTTACCTGTGCAATGTTACAGGAACCCAGTTATCTTCTTTAACTGGACTACTATGTGCAGTGCTGCTATTTGCCATATTATCACACCAGACAACTATAAAAATGGTACACTAATAGTTTCATTATAAATCCTAAAGTTTAATTACCACAAATATAAGGGCCAAATACTATCAATTAAAACATATAATATAAATATTATAAAATACATCTATTTATTAAAAATTAGATAAAAACAGATATAGGCCCAATAGCAGCCTTAAAACAGAATAAAGTCATAGATAGGTATCAAACAGAAAACATATGTGACCAAGATTATATGCATTTCAGCCAACATATATATTGCATATTAGCTGCAAGTAATACAATAAATACTGAAAACAGAACCAATTAAAATGATTCTGGAGGAGAGAGAGGAAAAAGAAAGCTTTTTCGTATACTTTTAGAAATTAAGAGTATACTAACAAGGGCTGTGATCCTACATACAATTAGAACCGATATAGGTGCAAATGCCAGGCAGATTTAAAGGGTGCAATCAGACAACAGCACCTGGGAAGCGCCCCACAGCCGTCAGCAACCCATTCTGCTCTGCTGCAGAAACAGAGTTAAAAGATACCAGGGGGAATCCAGTAGTAAACAGGTTGCAATGGGCCACAGATGGACTTCCCTGTGTCTGATCACTCCAGCGTGCTCTCATGGCATCAAGATGGTCTAATCAGACCATCCCAACTCTGTGCCATTTTTTCCCTGTTCACAGTATGTGCATCATCACAAACTCCATAGGGAGCCCTCAGTGTAGAGGTGTGATTCATCGATCCCTCATTTAAGCGCATGGGGAAAATGGGACAAAAAACCTGACTCACCAACAGTTGCATCTGATCACACACTGATGGACTGCACCCACAGCTTCAAAGGGAGGGGTGATCACACAACTGCGGGTCAAATTCCTCCAGAGAAAATAGCCTCACTTCTCCCCCCCCCCCCATTTTTCTGGTGCATGTGACCACAACCAAGATGTGTAAAGGAGATATCTTGAGTTACTTACTTATAAGAAATTTCAATGACTCAAGGCAGAGATAAAATACAGAGGCCTTGTTTCCAAATATCGTCTGCCCTGATCATCTGCTTATGTCTTCAATTTTGTGTCTGCAAAAGTATTCAAGGATATCTTAATAAACATATTATACTATAAAAATATTTTTAATTTTATAAGGGTTAAAGTCAAATCATCCATAAATCAAAAAGACCAAAACAAGGTTACCTTTCTCTCTTGGTCCAAGGAAAGTGTATTCTCATGAAATCTGGAAACAATAGCAAGTGAAACTGTGTAGTGGTAAGAATTCTGATCCATATAGAGAGAACTAAGGGATGATGCAATCAGAGGCCAGAGATGATGCAATCAGAAAGGAGGGAGGAATCTTCTGGCATGTGGCCAATCACAAATTACAGGAGGAAGATGAAGAAAGACTTCAAATGTGTGTGCAAGTATCATAAGTGTTCAAAAAATGAACTGATGTAATACAGCCAAATTTGATTAAAATAACAATACGAACAGATATTACAACCATAAATCACACACATAATGCTAATAATTTCAACAAGGGGATTTGTTGTGTGCAAAGTCACATGGAGATTTTTATTACCCACTGATGGAAGAGACACACATCCGGACACACTGGATATTTGTTACCAGGTAGAACAATTTGGGGAGCATGTGCAGTTACCATGAGAGATTATCCATGGCCCACTGTGTAAACTTTTAACAACTGCACTTTACATGAGAAAGCAACATCTGGCTCTAAAGAAAATCTTTTTTCATATATTTATTTCTGGATGTGTGTTGTCTTACAATAGTAATATTAACCATTGAGGAAGGCCCTAAGAGGCCGAAACGTGTATGGTCTATTGGTCATAAGACACACCCATCAATTGTATATGTAAAACTATCAGCTCTGTGTGTCAAAAGTTGTAAGAGTCTGCTATTTGGACCATTTCTTTTAACCTAATTTATCTTTTATTAATATGTACATCGTAATAAATATTTGTATTTTTATAATAACTTATCTTGTCATCTTGATCCTCTTAGATCACACCCACTGGTGGACCTCCTGATGGCACCTGGGTTTTGGCCACTATGTGACAAAGAGTGTTGGACTGGATGGGACATTGGCCTGATCCAACATGGCTTCTCTTATGTTCTTATATGAAAGATGAGGCACCCTAAATATGACAGCAGCCCAAATCCACTTCATACCAGCCTCAGGTGTTCTGGGTTTTTTTCTAATTAGCTCAGCACCTAAGCAATTACATAGTTTTATGAGATGTGCAGGCCTGGGACCTAGAACAAATAACATATTAATTGTTACAATATTTGATCAATGTTTTCAAAAATATTCTACTATTTTTGAAGATGCATGTTTGAAGATGCAAGTTGAACCACCAGATTAGGAACTTTAATAAAATATTTAAAAAATTATACGCACACACACACTTTGCTTCTCCTTCTCCTCTTCCTTTGCATGAATTGTCCTGACAGCCTGTTTATCAAATAAAGGCTTCTTCCAAGCTGATGTTGGGATAAAGATGTGTTTTCATTAAGATAGTCATTTTCTCAGCTCACAATGGCCTCATTTCAGTGCTGAAACCCAAAGCAAAAATAATCAACAAATAATTAATTCCAGACTTTCCAAATATTTGCTAATCAATTATTAATATTCTTTTCATTTCTTTCCCGGACCCAGAAAAGCTTGCTATGTCAGCTGCTCCTCTCTGTATTTCCTTAGCACTTGGAATTAGTGCAGTTTCTACATGCTTTACATCAAGGGTGTCAAACTCATTTGTTATGAGGGCCAGATGACCCTGGAGGTCCCTTCTGTTTTTTGAGGATCACTGAAGCTGCGGAGGAAATTGGAGGACATTGCACGAAGCCCCGGGTCAAAACGCACCCTGCGGCAAATAGTGGGAAATTCAAGCAGGCAATTGGGGCAAATGGAGGAACGATGCCAGGGCAGCACTTGTGGGAAATCGGTCTATGATTTTATGATTCCATGAAATGGGACTTTGTTGGGCCAGGCCATGTGTGTCATAAAATGTAATGCCAGGTAGCAATTAACTTTATAAAGGACACCACAATTAAAAAAAAAACTTAAAATATAAAAACATGTTTAAAAACAGTATACTCTTGCCATATTTTGTTTGTTTAACAGTCTTTGATAACTGACACCTCCGAAACCTGCCCCCCACCGCCACCACCCTTAAAAGATGCCTACCTAAAATGGAAATTGGTGGATAGTGGGATTTGGTAACACAATTTTTTAAGAAAAACATCAAGAAAAAGCACAAGGATCACAGCAGAAATTAAAAATAAAATCTAACAATATAAAATGCTCTGAGCCTAGGAAGAAATGAAATGGCTGGGCATTGCAAGCTCCCCCCCCCCCCCCCCCCGATCTACTCAGAGTAGCAGTGGCTCTCCAGTGTAATTTCTCCCTTCGGCTGTGGGTTCCCAGGTTAGAGTGCTCACTCAGGCACCTATTCTGAGGTCCATTCAGTAGCAACAAGCTGGCTCAAAACATCAGCCCTTTATTTGCACGGAGACAACTTCAGCTAGTATACAAACACTGGAGACTGAAACTATTTAAGCTCAACTCAACTGAAATACATTGCGGCTCCAAGAAAGGTGCAAAGAAATTGCAAAATGTATTTTCCATTAAGGTTTCTGGGCCCAGATAGACTACTCTGGGACTGGAATGACAGCCCTTGGAGCAGAATACCTTTCCCAGACAGAATACAGCTGCTACTCCCAGGGACTGTCATTCCACTCTGGGGGCTGGCATTCCAGTCCCAGAGTAGTCTATCTGGGCCCAAAGACCTTAAAGGAAAACCCATTCCACATTTTCTTTGCAACTTACCATGCAGGTTCTCAATGGTCTTTTACAGCAACTTCCTCATGTGTGTTGGTTGGTTTTGAGGTTAACCTTTTCTGGGCAGCATATGCACTGGCCTTTCGGGGGGCCTTTTGCAGCCATGAATTGTCCATGGCTTCACTCCTTGACTGCTATGGGCAGGCCCTTGCACTGCAGCATGTTTCTGTAAAGGGATCCAAGTTCCACATCACATTGTGTCAGCCCAAGACTGACCAGTATGGATCTCTGGCTGACTCTCCTTTACCTGCCATCCAAGTTTGGTGAGGATTGGATTTACAGGGTCCAAGTTACACCCCCATCCCCCAAGGTGCTCCCAGGAAAGTGCTTTCTGGGGAAATTACAGGTCTCCTTTGCTCTTACTTTTAAAAATTATAACAAATCCTTCAAACAAATTGAGAATGTATTGTTGACTAATCAGACAAGTAAAGATACTACTGTTTAACACCCTGCTGCTACCACTAAGACCTAAAAAAGGCTAATTATAAAAAGACAAAGAAAATGGGGTTAGAGAGTCAAATCACAAATATCTCCTCACCTAATAGACTGATTGTCAAAAAAGGAAATCAGAACATAATGCTGCAACTAAGCCTGAGATCAGCAATTTCCCCACACTGCTGAATATTGAAGAAGTTAAATGAGTATGCCCTTGCAAGACAGATGAGCTTTGCTTGAGTAACCATCCTTTCAAGAAGGATGTGCTTTGCCTGAATAACCAGTGCATTCAAACTTCAGATCTACAACACTTCTTTTCTATCTTTATACTTAAATTAAAAGGGATAAAGTGGGATGGGTATGATGTTTGTGGGCTGAAATACTATAAGAAGTGATGAAAGAATATAATTACAGGGGGTAGATGTGTTAGTGTGTTGCAATCAAATCCGCCAGGAGTCTTAACAAAAGTAGCTGTCCCTCTGTTCAGGCTTATGGACACTGTTCATCTTGGACAATTCATCAACAGCTGGACTTTGGAATGTTCCACAGGTACTCTGTGTGCATCTGTTACTCTTTTGGCTGGATCTGTGTGCTCTACGGTATAACACACTGGTCTCTTCTAGCGAGAACTTTCCCCCACCAACCCTTTCTACCTTTGTGTATATGTATTGCTGCCAACTTAATAAAATGCTTTATGCATCCGACAAAATGGCTTTCAGCTCAGAAAAAAGTTATGCAGCATCATATTGCTTTTAAAGTGCCACAAGAATCATTGCCATAGATGTATCCAGGAGACAAGTGGAGAAATTCTAATTTTACTGATTTTTTAAAGGCATGGAATTTGAAAGTCCTACTGGATAGCAGGAAGTCTAGAGAGATCTCCAAGATCATACCTAATGAGGAAATCTGAGCAGATTCATGAGACTAAACTTTCTTCATTGTTCTGCAGAAGAGTGTAGAGTTGTTCACTCTAATGGTGATACTTCTGGTTAGATTCAAGAAATAGTTGAAGATCTGGATGTCTACCCACTACATTTGTGTGTGTGTATATGTGTGTACACACACACACACGTTTCACATTATTTAAAATTATCTATTACTTTAGCTGCAGTTTTTCCATCAATGTAATTGGACTGTGATATTGCAAGCATGTCCTGCCAAAAGCCCTCTCTGATTCTAGGTCTTCTTCCAAGCAGACTGAGAATATAAGCACTGCATCTTTACATCCATTCCTTTTGTTTCCATCAGAGTAGACCAAGAACCAGGTATATGCTGACACTGGGAAAGGTGGTATTCAAAGCTTGAGGGATTCGGTCAAAGAGTTCCGGACAAGGGGATGGAGGGTGAGGCCAAAGAAGGTTTCAGCAAGCAGGAGTGAGGCTGAGTGATTCACATATTAGCCACCCAGCATGGACATTGGTCTTCCCCTTGGGTATTAGTGGTAAGTGCCCCCTCTGTGATTTTTGTTACCCCCAATGTGCGATGCTGTAGTCATCTGGAGCCCCCAAGAGTCCTGTACCACATGCTCTTTCTTCTGAGCTGTAGGGTATGCTAACTGGGGTTTATTCAGTGCTGGAGTGGGTATGACTGAGTGCAAGAGAGGTGATTTGACCACTACTAAGAAGGAGGGTTTATGGCTCCATCTGTAGTTGTCATCATGTGCAATTCTGGGCTGCATAGAGTCAGGCCAGGGACATTAAGTTGCAATTAACAGACTTTCCTGTTCCCTCACACACATCTTTTCAAGGTATGTCTCACTTTTTGTTTTAGTAGAAAGGAAGTGACAAGCAGAAACTTACTCTTGAAATAGAAAATTAAGATGGGAACATGTTTGATCAATTCCAAATCACAAAGTCTTTGTTTACCGCACTCTAATGATCTAAAGAAATATCTCCTATGCCTTGATCCATAGCCATGGAATTGCTACAGCTGTTTCTGTGAGGTTTATATGAATCCTTGTCAACAAATAAATTCAATAGATATTGAATGAAACAATTATGACTGTGAGGGGAATGATGCCTCTGTACAAATGCATTGACATCAATGGGCTCCTCCTCAGACAGCTCTCAGGACAGGATTGTCTATTCTATTCTATTGCATATTAATGAACTGAGAAACACATCTCTCCTAAAGGTTTTTATTCATAAAATTGACACCAGCTTATATCAAAAAAGAGGCTTTGTGAATCTATCAGATTTTTGTTTTGGCCTCAGTTCAAGTGCCATTTCTTACAAGCATATTCTTCCACCAAGTGCTTTAGTATAAAAGAGTATCACAGTTTTAACAATATGTTTATTGGGACAGAGTATATAAATATTAAAACGGCCTTGAAATCTTACTCATTGTTTTCTTGCTAGTTTCCAGTTGTTCATCAGTCACAAAACACTGGACACATATGTGTTTAGAAGCATTTCATCAATTACTTTACACTTCAGATTATCAAGACTTGTGATAAGTTCCAAAAAATTGTCAACTTCTTCCCATGATACAAAGCATGTCAGGACAGCCTAGCAGAAAAGATCCGAATCATTAAAAATATTATCTCACAATCAAACTGTCACTGGAGCAATCATAAAAGAATCAAGAGGGTTTTCAGTCACAACCACAGCCATCTCTTGAAGAAAAAGTATCAATGTGAAAAGCAGCTTAGAATGACATTGCTTGCCTCACATTTTACTTTGGATGGCAGTAAAAGCAGACTGGTTACACAAAACAAGATCAAAGCCAATGAATTTTGGGCATACTCCAGTTTCTTTCTATCTTTTTTTAAAGTACTAGATGCCATATAACTTTAGTTAGGTTTCAAATTCAGTTATATTGAAGCTTTTCAGAATGTTATCATCAGTTTCTGTGATCCATTGGGGTGACAATTTCTGCATCTTCAGCAAATCCTGCTGTTTATGCCACTGTTTCAAAGCTCTGATATAAAACAATACAAGAGGTCTGGAAGGAAGGAAAGGAAAAACAATGATAGAATGTGTTTCATTACTGTGAACTGTGAAAAGAGCTTACATGGTAGTGTTTGAAATACCACCTTTTACAGAAGGAATAATGTAGTGGAATATTTGTACAGCCATGTTACTGTTAATCTATCCAACCTCACAATTTTTCCAGAAGGTACAAAAATTAGACACTGAACTTTATAAAGTGCCATGAATAAAGACAGCTGCCAGCTTTTCCAGTCTGAAACCAAAAAGCCAATTATTCTTCACTCACTCACTCTTTATTTATTTATTTATTTATTTTTCACACTTCTACCCCACCCTCCCCGCAAGCGGGCTCAGGGCGGCTTACAATGTGGCACACACTGCCAGAACAACATAAACATTAAAATCATACTAAAATATACAACAGTCTACAAGTTAAAATGCTCGCAATGATGGTTACAAAAATTAAGATAGCGTCCTGTAGGTTCCCTTGGTGGCATACACTAGGGTCATGGTTGAGACCTCCGCAGCCACCAGGCCTGGCCTTCGTTCTGGGCTGGCCCTCATCCCAGATGTAATCGGGATGGCTGATGGTAACTGGTGGCGGCTCCTAACCAAAGGCCTGGTGAAAGAGCTCTATCTTACAGGCCCTGCAGAACTGCATAAGATCCTACAGGGCCCTGATCTCCTCCAGGAGCTCATCCCACCAGAGAGGAGCGGCCACCAAAAAGGCCCTAGCCCTCGTTCCAGCGAGCCTGGCCTCCCTGGGGTCCGGGACTGAAAATTGTTGTTGTGACCCCAACCGAAGTGCTTTCTGGGGTAGATATGGGAAAAGGCAGTCCCTCAGGTATGTTGGACCCTGGCCATATAGGGCTTTAAAGGTAAGCACCAGCACCTTGAAGTGAATTCGGTAAGCTATCGGCAGCCAGGGCAGCACTGCCATCACAGGCCGGATGTGTTCCCATTTAGGAAGACTCATCAACAGCCTGGCCGCGGCATTCTGCACCAGCTGCAGCCTCTGGATTTGTGACAAGGGCAGCCCCATGTAGAGAGTGTTACAGTAGTCTAGCCTCGAGGTGACCATTGCATGGATCACAGAGCCAGCCTTGCTGGCTAGGTGGGGTATAAATCTAAATAAATAAATAAACTGAAGATTGGCAAGAATGGTTCCCCTGGAGGAAAAGTACAGTCTTTCTCTGCAGTGGGGACCAAAGCAGCTTACATTATTCTTCTTTTGATCTGCACAACAACCGTGTTAGGCTGAAAGTCTGTGACTGGTCCAAATCACCCACTCAGCTTCCACAGCAAGAACCTAGGTCTGGCAGACCCTGCTTTGAAGTGCTATCTGCTATACCACACTGGCTGATATTGCTTGATATCCAGACAACAGATCTGTTATGTACTGGGGCTGGAGCATTCCAAAACTATTTCTACCAGAGTCTGGCTGAGCTTTGAGCTCTAGAACAATAGCCCACTAGGACCCTGGAGGTGGCCAATGTGGAATTAATGGTTTTGACAACAGCCTATCGTTGGAAGTTGTTTGGGAAGTGGGTGGAGTTGCATGCTATTTAAACAGGGCCATTGCCTTGTTTGTTTGCCTTGTTCTTGCTCAATCACTAATAAAGCTGAGCTAATCACTAGGCTTGTGGTCTGACCATCCATGGAACCCAGTATTTAACAAGATCTCTCTCTCTCCTTGCTTTGGAGGTGGACTCTATGGCATTCTATACAGTTGAGGCCTCTCCCTTCCCCAAACTCTGGGTTCCAGAGACTCCACCCCCAAAATATCCAGGAATTTCCCAATCTGGAGCTGGCTACGCTAGTCAGGACTGGTCCCAATGAGTTCCCCACAAAGGCAAAAGTAGGCCTGGAAAGGGCCTCCTCCCCCCACCTTTTTACTGACAGAATCAAGCTTGGTTGCCTAGCAACAACCACTATGGGGAAAGTAGGGTTGCCAGCTCTTAGCAGAAAAATACCTGGAGATTTGAGGGGTGGGTCCTGGGGAGGGCAGGGTTTAGGGAGGGGAAGAGCCTCAGCAGGGTATGATGCCATAGGGTCTACCTTCCAAAGCAGCCATTTTCTCCAGGGGAACTATCTCTGTGATCTGGAGATCAATTGTAACAGCAGGAGATCTCTGGGTCCTACCTGGAGGTTGGCAACCCTAGCTGAAAGAGAGCAGAAGGAGGAGAGAATGGCTCACCTCAGTAGCCAGCCAGCAATGGAGGAGCCAAGCAGGAGAAGCTTCTTTGTCAGGAAAGACAGCCATTTTGGAAGTTGATTCTGACAGGGAGGGAGGAGTGGCCAAGCCAGCAGTGGATGAGAGAGAGGAGCAGACCCAGCACCAATGCTCCCTCTAAGTTGTGGAGTTTTGTGAGCAAAAATTCTACATTGTGAGCTACCGGCATTAAAGTTGTGAGCGAGCGATCTGGCACCTGCATAGATTAGTTTGCTCTGGAGCCATCCTTCCTGAGCTGAGACCAAAATGTGTGAGCTGGAGGCTGAAACATTGTGAGCTAGCTCACACTAACTCAGTTTAGAGGGAACTCTGCCCAGCACCCAGCCAATGGCACACAAGTACTCTTCAGTGGCAGTTGACAGGCCAATGGCTGATGGAGCACACAGCACAGTCAGTGGGAGAACTGTTAGGGCCAATATGTTAGGGCTTTTATATATATATATCAGATTTTCATTTATAGTCCACCACTCAAGGACTCAGCTTATCAAAATGTTAACCTTTTGGGGCCTAATCGCGTTAATTCATGACATAAGTATGGAATTTTCACCTGCTTCAAGGGTTTTTATATAGCATTTTATAGGGATTGACTGGGATCAGGTCTAGGCTGAACCATTCCTGTGGACTGAATAATGCACAAAGGAAAATAGGAAACAAGGAAAGCTTTGATAGCATTACCCAACAACCTGATCTAATGATATATAAACAAGAAGCCAGGTTCCTTTGCAGGAATTCAGTCCTCAATTGTTTGTGTAAGGTGTTTTCTTTAACTGCTACATCTTACAGAATTGCATTTGTCATGTACTACTGACCTTTACAGTCAGACACTTAGCTACATACCCAATCTTCACTCCAGTAAGCCAGTGATATAGATATATGAAGCTACACTATACTGACTGGGTCATCGCAGTCAGTATTGTCTACTCAGACCAGCAGTGGCACTCTGGGGTCTTGGTCGCAGACCGAAGTATTTCACATCACCTACTACCAGATCCTTTAACTGGATAGGTTGGGGATTGGGATCTTCTGCATGCCAAGCAGATGCTTTGCTAGTGAGCCATAACACCTCTCCTCTCTCAAGTAAGCAAGTAGGGCTGCCAAGTCCAACTTGGGAAATATCTGAGGACTTTGGGGGTGGAGCCAGGAGACTTTGGGGGTGGAGCCAGGAGAAAGGAAGTGACATCATTTTGTGATGTCACATCCTGTGATGTTGCTTCCACATGCTGACACATGAACTCATGAAGTTTCCTAATACTGAGCTTCTGCTGCTGCCTTGAGCTTTATAGGCTTGCAAGCAGCATTACCCAGACTGTGACTTTTATGCCACTGTTTTTAGTCGCTGAACAAGAGTCAGTGTTATGTAGCAGTCAGTTTGTTTGGCTGGGATCTGGGAGAGCCTGGCTCAAAACCCTGCAGTGCCATGGAATCATTTTATTTAATACTGAATCAGGCCATTGGTCCATCAAGGTCAGTATTGACTACTCAGACTGGTAGTGGCTCTCCAGGGTCTCAGGCTGAGATCTTTAATGTCACCTATGACCTGATCCTTTTTTAGCTGAAGAGGCTGATACCGCCTGCATGTCAAGCAGATGCTCTATCACTGAGCAACGGCCCTACTGAATCCTTCCTCATCTCGGCAGAATATGAAGCACTAAGTGCTGCACAAGTGCTAAATATGATTTTCATATCATAAGAACAGGAGAGAAGCCACAGTGGATCAGGCCAACAGCCCATCCAGTACAACATTCTGTGTCACACAGTGGCCAAAAATACCAGGTGCCCTCAGGAGGTCCAGCAGCAGGGCCAGAACTCCAGAAGCCCTCCCACTGTTGCCCCCCAAGCACCAAGAATTCAGAGCATCACTGCCCCAGACAAAGGGCTCCATTTAGACCTTGTGGCTATAATAGCCACTGATAGACCTCTGCTGGATGGGGACAGAGAGAGACAGACAGACAGACAAACAGACAGACAGAAAAAAGAAAGAAAGGGGGAGGGGGAGAGAGAGAGAAGGAAAAGAGCTGGCAGACCCCAGCAGCTTACCCCAAGCAGCTTACTCCAGCAGCAGGCCACATGCAAAAGCAGGCCCTTCAGCAGAAAGAGCCTCTTTGGGCGGGACTCTCTTCCTCTCTCTTAAAGGGGAAATGTCTGTTGAGGCTTTTTACTGCAGGGCAGGCTCTCTGCAGACATTTCCCTTTTAAGAGGCCAGTGCAGGCTCCGACGTTTCCCTGCTGGCAGCCATTGCCTCCCCCGGTGGCCAATTCTGAAAAAGCGGGGGAAAGCTTTAAAAATCGGTGCTTCCCCCGCCCTACCCGGGGACTTGGCAGCCCTATAAGCAAGTGAACATTATAAATGTGACTTTTAAACTTGACCTCAATGACATCTGTGCCTTTCTTTGCCTTGCTATCTAAATAAGGCATAATGAATATGTGGCTGGCTAGCATTACCAGCAACTCTGAACCCTGTGGCCCAGTTTACCTGTTATCCTCCTTTAAAAAAAATAAACTGTGAACTGTTTAAAATCCACCTTTTTTGTGTTCTGCCCTTTCTTTTTCCTACCCCACAATGACATTTTCCTTCGTATTGCATTTCCTGACCTTTGCATTATTAGGAAAAAGGGCTTTTTAGAGTACAGCACCAACAAGCAGAGCTGGTCACTGTATCGATTTCCTTGGTTCAATGCAAATGTCACTACCCAGTTTCAAGACACCTTCAAAGTGAACCAGTACTAACCATTTAGAATTACATGCATGCCATATGAGCTTCAAAAGCAGGAATGTTTTATGCAATGGACAACAATGTTGTTTTCCTTCTTTGCACTTCATTTATGAAGACAGCCACTTGAGATAACAACCACTTGAAGTGAAGTGTACAGCCAAGGACAGCAGACTGTACTCTAACACTGTATTCACCGTCATGTCTACCACAGTACTTAACCAGCCGAGATCACAATGGCATGGCAGCCGTATTCAGTAATGATTTTTCCTTTCTATAACAAAGAAAAATAAAGTCTAAATGATTTTAAAGGGTTCTTACATTAATTATTTACTCATATACTAGTGCTAAAACCTTGGTGAACAAAAGTTAAGTCAGAAACGGTCAGATGAGAGTTCGTTCTCTGTGTAGATGTGAAGTCAATCAAAACACTTATTTTAAAAAGAAAGCCAGTTCCTTCCTTTAAACTGTGCACAATAAATGCAGTAGTCTACAGATGTACAGAATCATATAGGTCTGTATGCAGTTTTATCCCAGTTCAAAATAATTATTATTCAAAAGATTTACAGAACAAAGGCTGGAAAATCAAAAAGCTCTATCACAAGAGATAATGTTTTAACATTGTTAAAAGTCTGCCACTTTAGGGCAAATCAGCTAGATATGCTCTACTTTGAAGTAGACATCTTTATATATTTAGCATGTTTACTCAAAACATTATTGTTTGTGCTCAAACAATCTTCATTTTGAGTGCATTTCTTCCATCAGTAGGCAATGAATATTTCAACTGGATGGCTGTTTCCCAGTCCCATAAATTTTTTAGTGTCTAACTTTTCTTCCCTTTGCCCCACAAAAGGGCATTTATAAGAATTAGAGATTAAATGTGTTCCCAGTGAGAATTAATCTGAAGATAAATACTGGTAAGATCCTGCCAATGCATTAGTCCTGCAAAAAATCCACAATGCAGGCAATGTTCACTATAACTTACAATGAATTTCAAAGAGAATATTCAATGTTAATGAGAAAAGTTTGAGACAATTTTAATGTTCAAATTGGGACTACTTAATGCAAATCAAAATTAGGACTGAAGCCCCTGTAGGAACACTCACATTTCTAAAGCAAAATTCTGTTGGGGAGAACAGTTTGATTTCCATTAACCCACCCCCAAAAAGTTAATCTCTCAAAAGGTTTGGAATTTCCAAAGTAATTCAAAATTGAGTTCAACAAATTGCAATCTTGAAAACTATAGATCTGACTTTTAAAAATATAAATAATTGGTCTTCTCTCATTTTATGAAAAAAAATTATGCTGGAAATTTTTTAGGATATCCTGTGTGGGTAGAATGAAGTGGCTGAGGGGGGCTGGGATTGTAATATCAAACTCTGCCCTAACCTACTCACATTTATTAGAACAAATATATAGTGTGCCTATGCACACAGCTGTCTATTCGACTGGAGATCCAATTCTCCATGGGCGTCAACTACGGGGAGGGGCTCGAGGGCTCGAGCCTCCCCCGAAATTTCCCGGGGGGGGGGCTCAGCCCCCCCGGCACAAGGCAGCGCCCACCGCCAGTGACCAGTCAACCGGCCAGCTGCCGTTGCTGCCTCTCCTTCCCCCCCCCACTCCCGGCCTACCCTCCTGCCTCCCTGGGGCAGGGGGGGGAGAGGCGGTGGGGACATGCTCTCCCGCACTATGCGCGCGCGGCCGGCAGTCAGCCAGCCAGCTGGCTGCCGCCACCGAGACTGTGCCCCGAGCCTGCCTCCCTGGGGCCGGGGGGGAGGAGGAGCGGCGGGGACATGCTCCCGTGCTTCGCGCGCACAGCTGGCAGTCAGCCAGGCCAGCTGGCTGCCGCCGCCGCCGCCGAGACTGCGCCCCGAGCCTGCCTCCCTGGGGCCAGGGGGGGAGGAGGAGCAGTGGGGACACCGTCCCGCGCGCATGCACAAGAGAGCCCCCCCCCGGGGATTTACAAACTCTACGCCCTGCAATTCCCCCCACCTTTGCTTCCTCCCCTCTCCCCCTACTTCTCTATCATTCTTTCTCACTTCTGCTACCTGTTATCTTTCTCTCTCCTTCATGCTTGTCACTTCCTCTCTTTTTCTGCCCCTACCACATTTCCTCCCTTTGTGCCATCATCACTCTGCTGGTCTGCTGCCTGCTTCCTGCCCCCCCTTAACAGCAGCAGATGTGGAAGCAACACTCCCAGATTCCCTCCACAGCAGCACAATGGCAGTGATTGTCAGCTACAGAGATCAGTTCCCCTTAGGGTTTCCAGCTCCAGGTTGAGAAATTCCTGGAGATATGGAGATGGAACCATGGGAGGGTGAGGTATTTGGGAGGGAAGGAATCTCAGAAGGGTATAATTCCATAGAATGTATCTGCCAACGCAGCCAATTTCTCCAGGGGAACTGATCTCTATCATCTGGAGACCAGTTGTAATTCCAGGTGATCTCCAGCCCTCACCTGGAGGTTGTCAATGCTAGTTCACCTAGAGGAAATGGCTGCTTTGGAGGGTGGAGTCTATGGTATTATACCTGTCTGAGGTTCCTCCCCTCCTCAAACCCCAGCCTCCCCAGGCTCCACCCTTCAAAGCTCCAAGAATTTCCCAACCTGGAGCTGGCAACCCTATCTCCTTCCCACCCTACAGACATTCTACGGGCGCAATCATACACACCCATTAGCCACGCAAGAGGGACGACTCAACGGTGGATCAAAGCAGCTGATCACACCAGCACATCTGGGAGGTGTTTCACAAACGTCGGCAAGCCGTCACAAGCCGTTTTGATCTGCTGGAGAAGTGGAGTAAAAAACTACTAGGGAAAATGCAGTAGCAAACAGTTTGCTGCGGGCCACAGCTGGACTTTCCCCATGTGATCACTCCAGTGCAAACTTGTGGCATCGGGGATAGTCTGATCAGGCTATCCCGATGCCATGTCATTGTTTTTTTCCCCCTTCTCAGTATGTGCATCATCGCATACTGCCACTGGAAGCCCTGGGTGAAGAAGCGATCCATCGATCCCCCGTTTAAGCAAATCGGACACCAACGACAAAAAAAAAACTCGCCTGTGGTTGCGTCTGATCATGCAGCAGCTAGTTGCTCCAGCAGCTTCACTGACCTGCGTGATTGCACAACTGCAGGTCAAATTGCTCCAGAGCAAAATAGCCTGCCCCCCCCCCCCGGATTATCTTGCTCCTGTGGCCGTGGCCTATCTTTACCTGCCCCTCTGCCTTCAGCTTTCCATCTCCTACATCCCTGAAGCCTCTATCATGGAAAACTACGGTCTTTTTCCACAGCGTGGACCAAAGCTGCTTATATTATTTTATCCTCCTTTTTATCTGCACAACAACCTGTGAGGTATGTTAGATTGAAAGTATGTGACTGGTCCAAAATCACCCAGTCAGCTTCCACAGCAAGAGGAGGATCTGAACCTGGGTCTGAAGCTCTAACCACTACTAACTCTGAAGCTCTAACCACTACATCACACTGGCTTTCACAAGGTGTCTGCTGTTGAACAGTAGCAAGCAACCAGGCCTAGTTGAGTCAGGTGAGTCAGGTGGTATCAAGTCACCCAAAGGGTACTACCAGGCCTAGGATTGCCAGCCTCCAGGTGGGACCTGGAGATCCCTCAGAATTACAACTGAACTCCAGATGTCAGAGATCTGTCCCCCTGAAGAAAATGGTTGCTGTGGATGGTAGACTCTGTAGCATTATTCCAAACTGAGTCCTCTCTCCTCTCCAAATCCTGTACTCCTTGAACTTCACAACAAAATCTGCAGGCACTTTCCAACCTGAATCTGGCAACCCTTGACAGGCCTGGCACCAATGATTCCTCCCTCAAAGGCCAAAATAGGCCTAGAAAGGGCCCTACCCCTTCCCTTTTCCTTTTACTCACAGAAACTGATGTCTCGAATGCTGTGGTTGTCTAGCAATAACCACTGAGAAATCCATTTTTAAAAAAGCTACAGGCACTCCTTTATCGTTTTGGTTTTTAAAAAAAAACAAAAAACTGCCCAGTGGTTTTGGGGTGTTTTTTTGTTTTGTTTTTTAGATTTCACATTTTCCTGCAAACCTGGGGCCTTTTTCAAGTTTGTAGAAAGATCTGTTTTTCTAGACAGGTCCAGTTACGGGATTTAAGAATCCAAAGATTTAGCCAACTTAGCTATTAATATATAGGCTGCGAGCACATGACCCTTTAATGCGGGAGGAAGGGCTGCTTCCTCCCGCATTCAAAGGGGCCATCCACAATGGCCCGCAGCGAGTCCCACGGCGAAGCAGGCTCCAATGCGGGTTGGTCCCGCATTTTCCGACCCCGGGAAAAACTAGTGTTTTCCCAGGAGTCGCGGGAGGAGCCCGCATTCGAGCCTTCTGGACAGCCCTCTCTCACAAGCATTGCAAGAGCAGGGCTGTCCAGATGGCCCCCCCACCATCCCCCCCCTTTTTACACTTGGGCGCATGGCCACTCATGCGCCCAAGTGTAAAAGGGGGGGAACCCCAATTCACCAGGCCACCGCCGCTTCTGCTGCTGCTGCGGCTGCCTCCGCCGCCGTTCCCGGCAGCCTTTCCCGCCACCGCAGCAGCCGCCGCCACGGCCGTTCTGCGGCTGTTTCCGTGGCTGCCGCCGCTTCCGCCACCGCCGCTGTTGCCGCCGTCGCCGCTTCCGCTGCAGTCGCCGCCGCTGTTCCCACCACGGCCGCCTCTTTAGAGGCCGCGGCCAACGTTCCCGTGGCAGCCGACGTTCCCGCGGCCACCGACGCTGCAGCATCCCAACCCACAGGAAGAAAAATGCAGCCCCTTTACATCCGGGATCCCTCCTGGATTAAAGGGGCCATGTGCTCGCAGCCAGGCCCCAGCAAAGAAGAGTGAGCTGGTGGGTGGGCGGACAAGCACAGGTGGGAGGGAGGGAGGGGATGGTGCCGGGGGAGAAGGGAAATGCTGGGCCTGAGTGGCATTAAGCCACTCAAGCCGCGGCAAAGGAGAATGGGTGGGAGGGGAACGCGAGGGCGAGGGGGGAGGGAAGGAATGGTGAGGCTCCTCCGGCACAAAGCCACGGGCCTCGCTGGGCCAAGCCGGGGTGGGAGGTGGAGAAGAGATGGCAAGACCTGCGGCTCTGCGCCAGAGGGGCCTCGCCTCGGGCAGGCTGGAACGCGGGGGGAAGGGGAAGTATCTAAAGATTGGGTCAACTTTGCTATTAGTATGTAGATTCTAATAAGTACATTGAGCCATAGTTTCCTGTCACTATTACATGTCTGCTAAATATGTTCATTTAGTAACAGATGGTCTGTCCATCGTGTTTGTAGCACTTCTGCTGGGCAATTAATTGTGCAATGCTGGGCCAAGGATACTAAATGCCCTGCCAGTTGAAAAACAAGAGATCTGGGTTGGCCGACACTGATTGGCATTGATCTGACGCAGAATTTTGTCCTCTACCACTTCCCAACTTTCAAACTCCATACTAAAGTGGAGCAAATAGGATCCAGCATCAAGAGATGCAACAAACTGCACTGCTTCAGTTCCAGACAGAATAACCACATCATTATCTCAGTCCTCCATGTCTGATTTGGAATGGCTACAAGCAAGAAAAAACAATTGAATTGATAATGTGCTCCAGAAATATTGGGAGAAGGAACTCAATTTGTTGTTGTTGATATTCTGCTATTCATGGCAGCATATGGTTGAAAACCTATCAAGCAGACCAATGTTTTCCTTTTAAGTGGATTTTAAAAACAATTTTTTGCTTATTTCAAACAAATGCAACTTCCTTTCATCCAGTTGTCAAAATACATTACCGAAGCTTTTTGTGGAAATTTCCTTTGTCTAACAAATTCTGTGTATCTCAAAAGTAAACACCAGAACTGTAATTCTCTTAGTCCAATGTGGGCCCACAATAAGTACTCAAGTTTTAGCAGTCATATTCACTGCCAAGGAAGATGAGAAGAACTTTAAACTTTGGTATATTTATTTATACAACTCCTCCAACAGCTCATTCTTCCATTTGTTATAGGACATTCATGCCCCTTACAACTAGCAAAACACAATGCGGCTCTGTCAGATGCTTTTCTAAGCAATTACAAAATACAGATTATTTGTAATTGAACCATTAGATAAAATGTCCCAGTAACTCTTCAAAAAATTAATTTCCAACTTTTGTTTTTATAAAATCTTTGGTCATATAACTCACTAAGGAATAAGGCTTATTAAAGTTGAATTGCATAGCACCTAATTCATTCATTGACATCAGTAAAGACAACTTTGCTTGAATAAACACTACAAAGATGCGGCTGAGATATGACTGACAACTGTATATCTTATAGTCACACTTAAAAGAAAATCAGAAAATCTTCCACATTCAAATCTAGGATAAAATGCAATAAATGTGATCTACCCACATCTCTGTATGAAGGCGAAGGCCTCTGTTCTTAGAAACAATTGTGCATGCAAACCAATCAGATGGGCCTGCAATTCTCAGGGCAATAAGTAGCAGGGTGACATTCTAAACTTATAAGAATATACTTAACCAAATAATGTTTATGTAGATCAAAACCTTGTGTTAAAGATCCTTGTGCCTCCCTTTTATCTGTGAATGAACCTCAGTGATTGGCTGAGAAAATACCCAATAAATACCGATTTATCAGGTATTTTTTCGGCTTGGTTTATACTGAACACACACCCCTACTCTCCACCCCCACGGGCTATTACCAGTCTATTTAAATTGTGCATGATGAGTGGAAGGTACTATGTAGTCAAAACAGGTGGGAAATGGACAGTTTCAGGCATTCCTTGATTAAACAAATTGTCCTTTTGTAATGTAGTATGTTCTGTGTAGCAACCAGCCTGCCATGTGCTCCCAGGTAATGGCGCCCGCCACATGGCCAGAGCACATGGTCAGGCAGAGAGGGGAGCTTGAATCTGAAGGAACAATAGACATCCGGATTCTATACCTCCACCAATGTGGGACCTAGGTTCTCCCTGGGGATCCAATGCAGTCAAAGGCTCCTCCAGGGAATCTATGACAAACATGTGCATATGTTAAGTCCCTATCAGGTCTTTTGGGTGCGGCCGGAGGTGTGGCTCTGGCCAGCATATAATGAGGGCCCTGGAATCCTGGAAGCATGCTTGATCTGACCATCTACTGGACATGGTGAATCACTGAATAAAGTCTTCATGATTTCACCATTCTTGGTCTCCCGAGTCCAGTACGCTTCACCTTCCCAATCTTGTTTCAGAGATGATCCGTGCCAGGAGAGGGATAGAGGGTATGGAACTCTCAGCAGCTTTCAATACCACTCATCATGGTATCATTCTGGCCAACCTTTACAGGCTGGGACTGAGAGGCAATGTTTTGCAGTGTGGCATGCAGGGTCTCACAGAGCTCCATCTTGTCTTCATGCTCTTAAACATTTACATGAAACTGCTGGGTAAGGTCATCAGGAGATTTCAGTTGGGTTGTCACCAATATTCAGATGACCCTCAGCTCTGTCTTGCAATTCTAGCTGATCCCAGGGAGGCTGTAGAAACTCTGGAGGCAATTTTGGAGTGCATGCAGGCTAATAAACTGAAGCTTATCCTGTCAAGACAGAAGTGCCATTGGTGAGCAGAAGGTCTGATCCAGTATTTAAGGTGTCACCTATTTTGGACACCTTGCAGGATCAGGTCTGTAGTTTGACAATGTTCTTGGACCCAGTCCTACTGATGGGTATACCGGTAGAATCTTTGGATTTTAGTTAAATGATGAAAAAACATGTTTACTGTGGAGCACATGCAAAAGGAGCAACTGGACTCATCTGCTGTTATTGCATTGAATCAATTACTGTTGCATTTAAGCAAACTCCACCTGAATCTTTCTACCAATAAATTAAGCACACAAGTATGAGCATGGTTCAATCAGATTGCCTTCAGTAATATTAAATGGCTTTCTTAATTAGGCAACTCATAACCCTTAAATTCTAATTACTTTCCTTATCTTTGAAAATGTGAAATGGCTATCTGACTAATCTGCCACATTGCTTATCATTTTTGAAAATGCTTTATGAAGAAATGAAAGTTCAATGAGCTAACACTTTCACATGTAGACCATCAATATAAAAGTTCACAATGAAAAACTTACTGCATTAAGCCTCTAGTTGCCAGCAAAGTCTACAGACAAAACTATTGTGGTTGGTGTTTTGATATTCTCACCACCTTATTATAAGGAGCCTGGTATTAAACAGCACAATTGTAAAGGACAGTTGAAAGAAAATATTTTATCAAAGAACTTGGCACTGTACATATTTTCAGGCTCCATTATTGTGGGCCTTTTCAGACTGGCCAGTTGCCTCTCACTTCCTCCTCATTTCCCCCTCTGCGACTCCTCCTGAGCAAACCTGCCGTTTTCGCACTATAGCAATCTGCTCCTCTCCCCCCCCCCCCGAAGTTTTCTGTTCCCATTTGGGTTGCTTCGATGCTCTCTGTGCCCGCCCCTTGCATTTCCCCTCCCCTTCCCTCCCCTTCCTCCCCCCCAGCTCCTCCCTCATTCCCCGCTTTTCCTATTTTTTTAAAACGCATGCGTGGTAACGTTATAACGTCATAGTGGAATGACGACAGTGCATCACCCGCCTTCCTCTTCCCAGAATTCATCAAGTCCCTCCTCAGTATTCAAATTTTCCCGCCGTTCTGGGTTGGTGCAAAACGATTGGCGGGCTACAAGGAGGACCCCCCCCCATGGGTGGATTCTCTGATGTGAACTGAAATGTCGTGTGCTTAACCCGATCAAGGCAACAAAATGGAGGATGGGCAACATGGCGTCAGCTGGCCCGTGTTAAGAAAAAAAATTACATAAATGGTGGTGGTGGTGGTGGCGGCAGCTGAGGAGGAGCAGCATGACACGCAGAGCAGTCTCCCTGCTCCGCAGGAATAGTTATAGCCCCTTGAAAACAGTTCAATCCATTTCTGTGACTTTTCTGCAAAGAAGCGCGCCCAGCCTGCTCTGCAGGGGCTGCCAATAAACAGCAAATTAACCCCCCCCCCATAGTAGATGTGGATGTGTGTTTATTATATAAAGACAACAATTGTGCCGTCTTCCCTTGCTGCATCAAAATTTCATTATGATGTTATAACGTTATAAGGGCCTTTTTTAAAAGAAAAAAAAAAGGAGGGGGGGAAGTGTTGCTTCAGGATTGTGGGACCGCACACAGGGAGCGGAAAGGAAGGCAAGTTTCCCCAGCCCGCCCGCCCGCTTGCCGCGACTTCTCCACGGATTGCTAGAGGAAAGCACCCACCACCACCTCTGCACGGGCTGTTGCCCGGGAAGCCCAAACAAAGGGCAGCAGTTACCGGGGAGCAAGCACATGGAGCTCTCGGGCCAATGGCGCCCGGCTCCTGCTCCCAAGAAACGGCAAATCCACCTCGCCAACGCAGTCCCTGTGGTGCGATCCTGCCTCCCTGCCTCCTTATTTCGATATAACGTTAGGAGGGCTCGTTTCAAAAAAAAAATTCAAGAAACGCCCACCGCGGGGCGGGCCAGATGGAGGGCGGGCAAGTGGGTGTGTTCTCATCTAGGTTTCTCCAACGGAGTAAACAGGAAACACCGCCAGGAACAGGATTTTCTTGCTCCAGGGATACTCCTGAGCAGTGCGGTGAAACTTCGGAGGAGTTTGGGAGCACGGAGCAACTGATGTGAAACTGACCAGAAACTCCGGTGCTCACTCCGGTGCTCGCCCCGGAAAAAAGCCAGTGCGAAAACGCCCACTGTGTGTGTGAATTGCTGACAAGTCATAGCCAGTTTATGGTGACCCTAGCAAGGGGCTTTCAAGGCAAATGAGAAGGTGGTTTGCCATTGTCATCCTCTGCAGAGTCTTTCCTTCCAAGTACTGACCCTGCTAACTTTCTGAGATCTGCTGAGTTCTAAGATATAACAAGATCGGGCTATACCATGCAGCCTTCTCTCACACTCCATTAAGTAGTTCTATAAATGTCATATAATTTATGTTTAATGCCATGTTGAGATGACAAACACCTTGCTATCCTGGGCATGGCTAGAGGATTGACTTGAACAATACAAATCAAAAGGTTAGTTGCCTGTGGCTTTTAGCCCATGATTTGCAGTCTAAGCCATTGAAGTGAGCTGACCCATTGGATCTACAAGTTGTCCAAGATTCAAAATATTTATTTTGTTCTAAATTTTTATTTAAGCTGCATTTTGTAAGCCACTTTGGGTGTCCACTGGTGAGAAAAGTGGAAGAAAAGTACTTTAATAATGAACAAATAAATAGTCATAACTGTATAAAACTACCCTTCACTACTACTACATGAAAATATCACATCAAAGACCTCACTCAAAATTTACTTGGGCAAATTTTGGGGAGCTTTGACCCTTGGGCTTGATCCAAAAGACTCCTTTGGTTAAAGGAGGAATCTTCCACTGGAGAAGGACTACATAGGCCTTGCTCTAATACAGAAAGAACATTGTTTTGTGCTCTTATGACCTTTATATGATAGTTATAGGCACATGTCAGATTTTAGGAACTTACTCGTAACCATTATATTGTTGCTATTAATTTGTTATTAGGTAAGCACTAAATAAAAAATTCTAGGTGCAGCACAATGTTAAAAATAAAACATACACCTTGCATTACCTTTTATAAAGAGACATTATGTGGGATAAAGTGTAAGGGAGAGGAAGTGACCATCATGGTTATTTATTCTAACTCTAGGTACTAATAATGATAAATTGTAATGCTATAGCACTCTCCTCCAATTGGTGACTAGTGCTTTTTTTCAGCAGTTGAAATAAAAGCAGAACACTTTCTGAATTATAATCAGTTTTACTCATTACATTCATTGTGCTAGGCAAAAATTCCAGCAGAGAGCCGTTAATAATGGTGCTGCTTTTCAGACCAAGGTCTTGAAATGAGGAGAAGCTGCTTTTGCTGCCAACACAAATTTGCTGCATTTGTGTGCCTTGCACCACGTCAGGCCTGTCACAGGCAAATTGTCTCTCTGACACTAAACTTTGACTGATACATCTGTGCCAGTGCTGCATAATGGCTGTGGTAAAGAATAATAATAATAATGGTGGCTCCAAAATGTTTCATCTAAGATGCCAGAGAATCTCACTGCACAATCATGGCTGCGGAGTCTGCACAGTCTTCTGCAGAATGACTTTGTCCCTTTCTTCTTTCCCCCTCTATTTTCTTCATGACTAACTCCTCAAATCATGATATGGCATTAGCCTAGAGGGTAGCAAGCCTGCAAAGGTTGAATACAAATCAAATCCAATACTGTACAGGCATGCAGTATATCTGATTTACAGCTATCGGCAGAATGCATAAAATAAATATTTTGTGGCACTCTCCTGGGGAAAAAATCAGATATTGCCCTGTTTAAATCCAGTTTGAAAGAAAATGAATTTTAAATACTTTAGAACACTTTTAAACAAACTATTGCAAAATGCATGAAAGTCTTATGTATTAAGTTATGGTGCTGCCATTCATATTATTGCAGTCCAGGGACTGTGAGACTTCTCATTAACATCTATATATTCGGAGTGTTATACTTCTGCTGTAAAAAATACACATTGAACTGAAAAATCAAACAACTGGGTATATCTTGACAACATTTCATTTCAAAAAATAAATTCAAAAGTGTCTATCAACTGGTAACTGCAAAACCAAAAGCTAATGTTAAATCTGGAAAATAAATAGCATACATAAATCTCACAAACACAACTGTGCATATATCAGTGCCTCTTTGGGGAAGACTAAATTCTGTGGACTGACAGCTGTATGGAAGTTATGTTCTATGAACTCCAAACTAATATCTCAAATCTGCTTGTATCAAAGCTGAAATTCTCCCCTCATCCTATAATGTAGGTGGATTAGTGACAGACAGGGCACTATGGGTTAAAGACTTCTAGTACAGACTCAGTATGGCTTTCATTAATACTCTGGGCCAAACTGCATATTATATATTGCATTGCATTAAAATGTGGACTTTGTACAAGAAGCCTTGGCAGGCTATTTGAAATAGGATCGGGGGGGGGGGGGGAGTGCTGAAGCCTTTCTGGCTACCATTTTCAACTCAAAATTACCCCCAACTTTTTTTCTCTTTTGTGGCTCTAGATACAAAATGAAAAGCACCTGATGGGGGCATTTTGAGGAAACTGCATGGTTTCTATTATATTTTCTGTATAATCATGTACTGATTTTGGCTTATGAGATCTGAACAGCTTGCACTGTTCAAGTGGTAGGCATTGTTTCTCCCTTATGCCATATTACAATAGATCAGCACCAACCAGACTGCACCATTTTTACATCAAGCGCAACAGCAGGCTGTAAGAACTACAGAATTACTTTCTTCCAAAGTCTAAGGCTGCAATCACACACACAAAATAATCCACTTTCAATCCACATTCAATGCACTTTCCAATTGGATTTTGCAGGGGTCATTTCGTAGAAAAAGAGGTGCAGGAGCTCATTAGCATAACTCATTTGCATAACTCATTTGCATATGCCACACCCCCTAACATACCAGAAGTGTCAGAACGCAACACCCACCCCTCAGGCTCCACTCCACAGGTGAGTGAAACTGACCTGCTCTTCCTCCATTCCCTTCCCCATCCAATACTTTGTGCAATAAAAATAAGCGTAAAGAACACACTCTCATTCTCTTCCTGCTCCCTTGAAACCACCAGGTTTCAAGTAGACTTGAGATACCCAGGACATGTGCACCCCCCATCCCTTCCCCTTCCTCTCCCCACAACAAGACACCCTGTGAGGTAGGTGGGGCTGAGAGAGGTCTTTTGAGAACTGCTCATGAGAGAACAGCTCTGAGAGAACTTGTGACTGGCCCAAGGTCACACCAGCAGCTGCATGTGGAGGAGTGGGGAATCAAACCCGGTTGTCCCAGATTAGAGTCCAACTCCTGACCACTATACCAAACTGATGGGGTGGAAGCTGCTGAAGGGTTGGTGAAATTTCTCCAGTACTTATGTGCCATGTGCCCAGATAAAAAATGGTATACTTAGAAAATTTATATGCCATCTTGAGCAAGTCTCTGGAAGAGCAGCACACAGTCATAAAAGGAACAATGATAAAATTATCAATATTAAAACAAAACATTAAAAACAATAAAGACCCTAGCAGTGCTTTCCCTGGGCGCTGTATTTCTGCACTGCTCGGGGAAGCCAAGGAGGGGGCGGGGCTTGGTCATGTGCCCGCCCCCCTGGGCTCCTTACTCCCGGAGCTGCGCTCCTGCGCGCTCCCACTCCAACGGACCCCTGGGAATTTGCCAGTTCACACAGTAAAACCCAGTTGGAAAGTGCATCAAAAGTGGATTGAAAGTGGATTATTTTGTGTGTGTGATCACAGCCTAAATTTGGACAGAGGCCAAGGACAGACTGGCAATCTGGAGCGCAGTGCGATTGGGCGAAAAAGCCCTGGGGCCAAGCCATCCCGTGGCTGCCCGTTCGCACTGGCTCCAGTGCTGCGGGACCTTACCTGAAAGGAGGTGGACTGGCGCATCCACTCTTCCTCAGCCAGCCCCTGGAGCCTCCACAGGGGTGGAGAGCGGCACCCGGCTGTTCCGGCGAGGCACGGCCAGGACAGCCGGTTCGCACTTCCAGCCCTGCTTTCTGATGCATCCACACTGCCAGGAAGTGGCAGGGATGCGCACCCAGACAGCCGGAGACCAGCTCCAAGAGGTCTCCAGCTGCAGCGCATGGAAAGCGCCTCGTATGCGGGTTAAGTGCGGCCCGCCGACGGGGGACAGCTGCGGCAATCTGGACGCCCTCTCTGCCTCCGCTTCTAAAGTGGAGTCAGAGCGGGCCAGATTGCCAGTCTGTCCTCGGCCAGCGTTTGAAGTGCTATGAAGCCTTCTAAGCTGGTATTAAGTGACTCAGCTAGGGCATACAGAGTAGCTTGAGTACATTCTAGCGCATGGATTGTAGTGCTATTTCCATCCCAAGTTCCTAGGATGTCAAAGGCCAGAAAACAAAGTAAATTAGAATGCTTACTTATGTAAAGATGGACCCATACTTCTAGTTGGTTCCCCAATGCAATATATAAAAGTGGAAAAACTTGTTTGGCTGATGAGTTAAAGTGCAGTAGTTTTAGATTAATTCTTTTCAGACTTATGATGAATATGACATCTCACATTCATATTCTCAGCCTAAATGTAAAAAGTCACAATCAATGTAGCCATTTCCTGAAAGCAGAAAACTCAGCAGACATGTACCTGACAGGCATGGCATACGAGCACAAAATTTAGACCATGCTCTGACTGTACAGTGTTATCCCTCATCAGCATTTCTTTCTTCTTCTTTTTCAACTGTAAATGTTTATTAAATCAAAATAAAATATGCCCACAGAATTAAGAATATAATCACAACAAAAATAAAAGTAATATACAATGCCTTCTAACAATTTATATGAATTAAGTCAACAATATCAGAAAATCTGATGAAATAATACCCTTGAGAACCAGTATAAGCATCTAAATAAGAACTCATATAGGTAAATGGAAACCATTTCATGCACAAAGTCACCAAGTGTTTCTGCCTGTCATTATGATGAACAAGTTATGTTGATTTAGCCATTGAGCCTATCTACCCCAACTTACAAAGCCATTATTTCACCATGGGTCAAGTAGCCCAACAACAAGTTTTCACTATAAATATTCGGGCACTGATTTTTTTTAATTATTATTAAAGACCATGCCATTTTTTAGGAATGGATCTCTCACCAGAAATTCCCAGCAAAACTAACAGTGAATTGAATAGTATGTCTTAGCACCATCAGCCTTTTTCTTAACACCTTCAGCATCTAATTGTTTTGCTGTGCAACCTGTATTATGGACAAGAGGCTACTGTTAGAACAGAATATGGAGGAACAGAATGATTTCCAATTGGCAAAGGTATCAGACGAGGATGTATTTTATCTTCCTACGTCTTCAATCTACATGCAGAACGTAGAAGAAGGAGAAGAAGGAGGAGAGGAAGAGGGAGAGGAAGAGGAGGAAGAGGAGGAGATTGGATTTATATCCCACCCTTCACTCAATTGGAGTCTCAGAGTGCCTTACAAACTCCTTTCTCTTCCCCTCCCCACAACAGACACCCTGTGAGGTAGGTGGGGCTGAGAGAGCTCTGAGACAACTATCCTTGAGAGAACAGCTGGTACAGAGCTATGACTTGCCCAAGGACATCCAGCAGGTGCAAGTAGAGGAGTGGGGAATCAAACCTGGTTCTCCCAGATTAGATTCCACACACTTAACCACTACACCAAACTGGCTCTCTCTTGCACCAAACATGCACCAAACTGCAATAAGGAAAGCTGGATTGGGTTTAGATGAAGATGGAATGAATATCAGTGGAAGGAACATTAACAATCTGAGATATGGAGATGATACCACATTACTGGCAGAAAAATAGTGAAGACTTGAAACGACTATTGTTGAAGGTTAAAGCAGAAAGTGCCAGAAAAGAATGACAGCTGAACCTCAAAAAGACAAAAGTAACGACTCTTGGGGAATTAATCAACTTTAAGGCGGATGATAAAGAAACTGAAATTGTTCAAGATTTGCTATTCCTTGGCTCCATAATTAAACAAAAGGAGACTGCAACCAAGAAATCAGAAAGAGTTTGAGACAGGGAAGGAACTAGAAATAGGGCTGCCAAGTCCAACTTGGGAAATATCTGGGGACTTTGGGGGTGGAGCCAGGAGACTTTGGGGGTGGAGTCAGGAGAAAGGAAGTGACATCATTTTGTGAAGTCACATCCTGTGATGTTGCTTCCACATGCTTCCACATGAACTCATGAAGTTTCCTAATACTGAATCAGGCCATTGGTCCATCAAGGTCAGTACTGACTACTCAGACTGGTAGTGGCTCTCCAGGGTCTCAGGCTGAGATCTTTAATGTCACCTATTACCTGATCCTTTTTTAGCTGAAGAGGCTGATACCTCCTGCATGTCAAGCAGATGCTCTATCACTGAGCAATGGCCCTACTGAATCCTTCCTCATCTCGGCAGAATATGAAGCCCTAAGTGCTACACAAGTGCTAAATATGATTTTCATATCATAAGAACAGGAGAGAAGCCACAGTGGATCAGGCCAACAGCCCATCCAGTACAACACTCTGTGTCACACAGTGGCCAAAAATACCAGGTGCCCTCAGGAGGTCCAGCAGTGGGGCCAGAACTCCAGAAGCCCTCCCACTGTTGCCCCCCAAGCACCAAGAATGCAGAGCATCACTGCCCCAGACAAAGGGTTCCATTTAGACCTTGTGGCTAATAATAGCCACTGATAGACCTCTGCTGGATGGGGACAGAGAGAGACAGACAGACAGACAGAAAAAAGAAAGAAAGGGGGAGGGGGAGAGAGAGAGAACTATGGATGTGTAAAACCAGGCATATAAATGCATGTTAGGACGTTGTGTTTAAGGTACATATTTAAGTGGTTTTAAAGCAAATTGATAAGCAAATCAGAGATAAGTCACCCAGTATCTTGAAAAAAAATTAAATACATAATGTGGCACTGTTGACCTGGGCATCATTGTAATTCATAATGAAAACTGGCTTCTGTACAGAGGACAGCAGGATAGATAAAGAAGCAGTGACTTTTCCAAAGTCTGCAGTGATGACAGAAGTTGCACATCGGTGGACAATTCACATTAATAGAAATCTCAATAAATAATAGAGGTGATAGAAAACTACATTCACAGAACATTAATACTGCAAATAGGTTAGAATTGTTTGACAATATATACAGATGGAAAGGAAGAATGATTTGGTTCATAGGGTTCAACAGAATCATTGAAAACCCTCAACTAGATGATGCGAAAAAGAAATATCTAGAATGGACTGCAGGCACTTTTATAGAGAGTTAATAAGTATGCATGTGACCAGAAAGTTTCCACTGTACTATAAAATAACAGCAATCCATGTTCAACTAAATGGGACATTATCTAAGAAGAGATGGAGTCACAGTATTCTGCTATGTGGACTTTTGGCAGAGGTCTAGTTTAATCGTTTTACCCCAGCAAAACACCATACTGGTTTATGTAAATTGGAGTGGATTCCACTAATCACTCCAAAGCAAAGGAAAGGGACATGTTCCACTAGCTGCTGGATTGTAGAGCCTTCTTGGTATATAGGGCATACATTGTATATCAGCAGAAAAGGTTTCCAAGTCCAGTGAAGGCTACATAACACTGCCCCCTCTTGCTGGATTGGAAGAGGCACTGAGATCAGGTGTGGTATTTGTCTCCTTTGTAAAGTGTAGTCACTGTAAATGGTCTGCCCTAAGGCCAGAGAGACGCAGCAGGATGGGATGTCTTCAAAACCTTCTTAAATGTGCTGTGCAACAAGGCAAGGAGCAACTAAAACAGCAGCTGGAGTCCAAACTACCAACAACCCAGTTCTAACTAGCAGGAAAAGAGCTGGCAGATGCACTTACCCCAGGCCCAACAGCAGCAACCTTTCAATCTTACACCAGCCGCATGCAAAAGCAGGCCCTTCAGTAAGAGCTTAGTCCCTCGTTAATCTCTGGGCGGGGCTCTCTTGCTAACTCTTAAAGGGGAAATGTCTGGTGAAGCTTTTCACTGCAGGCTCTTCAGAAATTTCCCTTTTAAGAGGCCTGGAAGGGAGAGGGCCCGGCAGGCTCCGACGTTCCCCTCCTGTTGGCAGCCATTGCCTCCCCCTGGTGGCCAGTTTTGAAAAAGCGGGGGGAAGCATGAAAAATCGGTGTTTCCCCCGCCCTACCAGGGGACTTGGCAGCCCTAACTAGAAAAGATTCTTAAGTGTAAGGATATGCCATTGGTGAACAAGATCAAGTTAAATCCATGCCATAGCATTCTCCATTACTGTGAATGGGTATGAAAGCTGGACAAAGAAGAAAGCTGACAGGAAGATTCATTTGAAATGTGGTGTTGGTGAAGAGTTTTACAAATATCATGGATTGCCACAAAGACAAATAAGTAGGTTCTGGATCAAATTGAGCCTGAACTCTTCCTAGAAGCTAAAATGACTAAGCTGAGACTATCATACTTTTGTCACAAAAATCACAGGAAAAGACAACAATGCTAGGAAAACTTGAAGGCAGCAGGAAAAGAGGAAGACTGAACACAAGATGGGTTTAGTTTGTTAAGGAAGCCACAGCCCTCAGTCTGCAAGACCTGAGCAAGGCTTCTAATGATAGGACATTTTGGAGAACATTAATTCCAATTCTATACATTTGAAGCTACTTGACAGCACTTAATACACATGCACCATTTATCCATAGTGCTTTCAAGCTTCTTGTAAATAAGGTTCTTTTTCCCGCTATTGGGTAGATAGTAACTTTTAGCTTATTCTAGTTGATTTTATATCATTTACAAGTTGCTCTGTTATATTGATGTTTTCTATTTTTTGAAAAGTGTTTATGTGAGCACATTTATGGATTATATAATGGCTTCTCTAACATATTCAAAACAAACAAGGGTATAAAATTAGAATGCAACAAGTAGAGTCAGAAAAACATTTCAAGATATTTGTATATTTCATTCACTCCCCCAGCAATTTAAAATCAAACAGCTATTTTCTTGCAATATAATATTGCTATTGACAGAGCTTGGTAGTTTCCTCTTGTCAGTTATTGAAATAAAATTAGTATTATGGTTCCATCATTTTGAAGGCACAGCAGAGACAGAATTTACCATTGTACTTGTGTGATATAAACATGATATCACAGTAATAGGAAACAAGAACTGGAAAAAATATTTTGAAAAGTTAAAATGTTTCAGAATTTCAATATTTAGGTTTTTAATCTAGATTTACATCCCTGAAATATGAACTCTAAAATCAGATATAAATTTGATGGTGTGCATTATATTATAAGTTACATTGTATTCATCATAATTTTGAGTACGATTTCTGTCTGAATAAAGCTAAGAAATTTTACAAACAATAATATTATATTACAAGCAGGAATTATTTCAGTTTTAATCCTCTTTCAGTAGCATGGTCAACTAAAAACAGACAAACTTTTTTTGATTACTTGAGTGTGCAGCTGCCAATCTGTGATCAAATTGTGATTTGAACATAATGATATTTGTACATTAGTTGATAAAATGTTCCAACTATACCCAGCACTAGGATCTACAGGTTAGAATTTATACTTTAAACATTTTGTGTAGTGGGTGAAATAAACATCTATCCCACTGTACAAATATTAATTAATTTATTTTAAATATTTTATGTCACCTTTCTACCCAATTAGGTTCCATGCATTGAACAGAAAACACATTAAAAACAAACACAGTGCTTAGGTATCCCCAAATGAAGGACAAATGAATAAGCAGGTGCCAGAGTCTATGAGAATTTTAAAATAGAGTGCAGTAGCCGGAACTGGCATGCCTGCTCCTCTAAGAACCTGTCCATTCCATAAGATACCCTTCAGCAGGCCCATAGCCAGGATGACATGGCTTGCGGGGCACTTTTTTCTGATGTGGAAACTATTTTTGCAATTGTTTTTTAAAAGCCACAATCTATTCACATACGCCCTCCTCCATCACCACAACAACGTGACAACCACTTGCAGCAGCCCACTGCTTTCAGCTGCTGGTTCTACCCAGGCAGAATTTCTCACTGGGGCGCCAAGGGACCAGGGACTGGCTCCTTCTGGCCTGTCAAGCCCGGCTGCATTGGGAACATTTCCACCACTAGACTTACCTTGGGGAGCAAAAGATTGGATTGCTGTGTGTCTCAAGAGATGCAAATAGCCCATGCCTCCTTCATTCTTCCCAACCCCAGGTGAAAAGTTAAAGCATAAAAGCAATGAATGAATCTGATGGGGGCAGTGGGGAGCAGTCGCAGCTCCAAAGGGCCAGGGTACACTCAAGGGCAAGCGGGGCATTCTGATATCAAAGTGATATTTTCATGTCTGCTTTAGAGGGTCTGCAATTTGGCTTTGAATCCTTTTAAAAATACAATAAAGGCCACTCCCTCCCCATCTCCAGTATGGATGGCTTCACAGAGCAGGGAAGCAGATGGGATTTATTTCACAGGCATTCCCTCAATGACTTTGTGTGGAGCAGACTGGAGCAAAGAGAGAGAGAGAGAGAGAGAGAGATCCTCACTAGCTTACACCCATGTGCAAAAACACTCCACGCCATAAAGACAGATTCAGGTGGGGTAGTTGTGTTAGTCAGAATGAAGTTTGTGACCAGTGGCATGGCAGTCTGGTTCTCCACACCTCGTAGCTTCACAGCACCTCTCTGCTGAGTGCCAGTGGTTGGCTGGCGAGCGAGTGTGGAGCTCTTTGGATTTGCCCTCCCACCCACCTTCTTGTTTTTTTTTCCCTGGCCAGCCCTGATTGGTCTGTGCATTGAAGACACACTGGTGGAAGGGACAACAGGTGCCTTCTCAGTAAGGGAGCAGCAGGAGCCTTTTCAGTAAGGGGAGGGAGCAGCAGTGGGCTGGGTTTTGTTGTCAGCAATGCTCAGTGCAGCATGGGAGTGTGCACCTTTAAAAAAACTGTAAGAAAATGTTTTTAAAAACCTGTTTTGGGAGAATCTTTTGTGGGGCTGTGGTTTTAATAAAGGGAGCGGAACCCCAAAATGCCCCACTGTAGTTATGGGCCAGCCCTTCAGAGGCTCTTCAGTAATAGTAAGGGATTAGTAAAACAGTGCAACTTCCATGGTAGGCAGGAAATGTGAGCACCAGATGTTTCCTGTTTTGATGATTCTCCTGGAATGAACAAAACAGAGATTCAGGCACTACTCCATGGGAGAACAGTGTGCTAAACATTACAGAATATACTAGTATTCCCATTTTGGAAGTTATTGAAGTTCAAAAACATGAAGCCTGTGGCACTTAACGTTTCTTGCTTATACAGAAGCTGTCACAGCTGAAGCTGCTCCTGCAACAGAATCCATTGTAACTGAATTAGCTGCAGTGTTAAATCAGTTGAGCATTTCTGTTTCTGCACAGTGTAGGGAAAACTCACAAATGTATCGCCATTTTAAATTACTGGAGTCCATGGGTTGGGTCCTGACAACATTGTCACTTGGCCTCACAGAACTCCCCTCCTTATTATGGCTTCCCATTTGGCTTTTGTCCAGGCATGTCCTTTGGTCCCTTTTTGGTGGTCAAAAAGAGTTCCTTCCTCTGTTTTTGACAAGTGGAAAAGTGGTTGAATCCAATTCCAAAAGCCTAACTTTAATCAAGAAAAACAGTAATTTGCCTACCATGAAAATGCCATGAAATGAAAATGAGACAAGGCAATTTTTGTGCTGGCATCTCACCTTTGGAATACCCTCCCCTCAAGGCCTGCAGGGATCCGATTTTTAAGCACCAAGACAAAACATTTATTTTTACCCAGGCTTTTATGTAGGACTTTTATCTCTTTAGCTGTTCTATAGTCTGCTACTGGTCTGAAGTCTGTTTTATGGCTATTTTATGCTTGTTTTATTGTTGTTTTGTTTTTATATTAATAAGTTATGAGGACTGTAAGCAGCACAGAGAAAGACTCTGGAGAAGAAGCATAAAAATCGCCTAAATAATAAGCATACATTTGCCAAGATAATGTTCACTGTATTTCCTTCCCAAAACAATCATGAAAATGCTTCTGTATTGGGCATATTATTTATCAACAAATAGAAATCCAGCTTAAAGTCTGCATAGCAATGATTCTGTCATTAATTTTTCCCATAATAATGACCATATGACTGAATAAAATTAGTGCAAAATGGTGGGATGCAGGTGCATTGAGTACTAGGAGAAATACAGAAGAAATTCCTATTTCTTCTACATAGTATTATATAGAATTTTTATGGGAATGGACTAAGAGCCTGTGCACTTTATTTTTGCATGGTTACTCTTACTTAGCATTTTCATTTGTTTATGGCAAACCAATATTTATTACATGTACTGACAGGCATATGAAATACATTAATCATGATTACTTTTAATGTAATTAAAACAAATGGATTTCTACAACGAGGTGCTTAGAATAGTTCTATTGCTGCACATATGTAACTATGCAGAAAGTGCTTCCACCATTCAGATTACATTATGGACACTGTTCAGAGAAATGCATGGATTTCTTCTGCCTTTTATTTTATCAATTTTTATTCCCCTGACTTAATTTTTAATTGTCAAAAAGTTTCCACTAGCAATAGATCAGAAATAAAAATAGTGATGTACAATCAGAATTTTGCTAATCAAAACCCAAGCCAAAAAATAACCATTCATAAAGTTGTTAGTGTTTTGAATGTGACCAACATTCAAGGCTGAACTACTCATTATGCTTTTGGGGACATCTCTGAAAGGTGTGATCTGAAGTTCTACTCTTCTCAAGCACATGTGAGAACTATTTGGATTGGGACCACAACACATAGACCAAGAGGATCTGGTTAAGGTTCTTTTAACCTCCCCCCCCCAAAAAGAACCCCTCTTTTTCCAATCTCTCAGGTCTAGGATCTTAATCTTAGAGTAAAATCTGCCACCACCAGGAGAATTCTTCTCCACTTTCCATTTCCCCCCTTGGCTCATTTGGACATAGGGATGCCAGTTCCCAGGTGGGGGCAGGGGATCCCCTAATTTTGTGGGCAGGAGCCTGCCACTGGCCAGCAGGGAAGCCCCACCCCCAACAGCAACCACCCCTCTCCCTCCCTTACTGCAAGATTTAAAGGGTCCTCCAGCTGATTGGCAGGAACACATAACCCACCAGTCAGCTGGAGGGCCCTTTAAATCTTGCAAGAGGGGAGGGAGAGGGGCAGCCACTTGCTGCATGCCTGAACTCCAAGTGTCAAATTCACAACTGGGAGTTCAGGCATTCCCCCCCCCAGCTTCTTGCTAAAAGCATTTAAAGAGTCCCTTTACATGCTTTTGGCCCCCACTTATTGCAAAAAGTGGCAAATTCACTGCTTGGAGTTCAGACACCTGCAGCCCCCTGCTTGCAAAAAGCATTTAAAGGAGTTGGCCACTTGGAGTGCAGGTGTACAAAGTGGTGGTCCACAGTGTGATGATGTCATCATGTTGGGGACAACCCCACCCCCTCCAGAAACACCTGCCCCCCAACCTGGCAACCTTACTTGGACACCAGTAGTGTCATAGTGTGAATGAAAGATGAAGGCATGTGGGCTTATTTCCCTTCCTTCTCCCTCCTATTCTCTTGCCTTGCTCAGCTGGCACTCTTTCTGCTGAATCAGGCTGAATCCTTTTGGCATGGTAAAATGGCTGGACTTACATGAGTGAGATTCTAAGCAGGGCCTCTCAGAGGTCAAGAGAGGTCCTTCATTTTTCAAGGCCCCATCCACAGATCCCCATCCAGCATAATCCAACTTCTGTCTTGGCCTCCTTGTCTTCCTCTGCAAGGTCCCAGTGCAGCTCCCACCCTCATCACCACCACTGACAGAAGAGGATATTAATGCATAGGGCACACTACAGGCAGTGTGGCGGCTGTGGCCTGGTAATGGGACACACATTTAAAGCTGCATGATGAACATTTTCTTCTTTCAATCCTGTCAATGTATCTCTGTGACTGCATATATAACCCCATTTGGAAAATGTCAAAAGTCTAAATTTGGGGGCCTCTGTGAATATGAGGCCCAGGCATACATCCTAATAAGGCACAGATAACTGGGGTCAGGTCATTAGAAGTAGAAGCCTAGGCAAAAGATCCAGAAGATATAGTGCTAGCTAAGTCCTTACTTACAAAGAAAAATGTTACATTCCTGATTCAGAAATGGAAACAAGAGTTAGACATTGGAAAGATGGCACTCTTCCGCCAGGCTTTTGGATGAGGCAGCAGATGTCAAATATCATCTGATCCCTCCTGTTACCTCTCTGTTACCATCTATATTATGGTATTCAGTTTTTGAGGATGCAGAATTATAGCCATCTTGGTCTACCCAAGGTAATGTATCCATAATCTGGAATTTCGATTTGGATCCAGCCCTTCTGTTTTTATTGTCTAACATCAGGGCACCATTGAAATAGCCATGTTGTAGTTTGTTCGCCATTGTCTAAAGGTTAGTTTTATAGTTTTATCTGATTTAACTGTTTATCCTAATGTAACTCTCTGTGAGCCCGCTTGCAGGAAGGGCAGGATAGAAATTGAATAAATGAATGAAATTAAAAGACTATCTTTCCAACTCCAAGCCTCCCCCCAGTCCATCTTGAACATGAACTCCAGTTCAAGGCTGACAGTCTTGTTGATTCTCTTGCAGCCTGGGGGGGGATGTTTGTTAACCCAATCAAAATTGGGATGGACAGGGTCAAAGCTTCCTTCCAGTCCTTGGCCCATCATCTCAAAAATCTGGATAAGGATTTTAGGGCATTAAAATGTGAAGTTAAATCCCATCATATTTTTTTTTGACGGCTGAGCCAAATAGCCGAACATGAGCTCCAGAGTCTATTCTGTTCCCAAACCATCTGTCACTATATATTTGACTCCTTCTCCTCCTAGTGAGCTTTAGGGTTGAATAGCCCCTCACCATCTCACATATTTCTTCCTCCCATGACACAGGTGACTTTAGGGAAGCCCAATTAACAGGCTAAAAATAAAGAAGTGCCGTCATACAGTACACAGCAGAAGTAATTAACTTTTTCTTCTCCTTACATAAATGCCCAGTTTAATAAAAAACGTGCAGCTGGTCAAAAATGATAAATGTCTTACTTAACAATGTTAAGCAATTAAGTGCTTTTATCTGGAAGAGAACATGCTAAAAATTATTACACAGATTTGCTTTGCATGAACAACATAAAAACTATACATGATTCTGAGAGTGCAAACATTAATTGGAAACAAAGTATAGCCTTGGGGTATTGTAACAAAGCTTTAATTTCAGTAGAAGCTACTAAAGCAGACATTTCACTTTATTTTATTTTTGAGAAGTTTGAGATTAGGTGGTCTGCATTAAGAAATTTCCAAGCTGCTAAGAATAAACTTCATGTGCATTTTGAAAATGAATGCATTAAATATTTGAAACTGGCTAACGTGTTTTTGAGCATCTCAAGACTTAAAATGTGGAAAACCTATAGGCCAGACCCTGATGATAGTGTAATAAGTTCCCTGGACAAATGGTCTAGCTTCATATAAAACAGGTTTTTTGCACTCAGATCTGAATCAATATAGCCAATGAGAAAGAGGCTATATCTCTTTCCCTTAACCTCACAATGAAATGATGATGCCTCGAGTGAGGGTCTATCAGTCAGACTTAATTTTCCAAGAAGCCATCATGAAAGCTCACATATAAGCTGGGCGTTCTTAATTGCAGACATGCACGTGATTGCCCTCATAACTGTAATGTTCTTCTGCCTCCCAAAGGGGCTCTTAGGATTATGTACACTGAGAAATCATCTTTCCTTATATATAATTGAGTGGTGGGATGGTGCTTTCTGAACATCTTTCCTTATACATAGTTGAGTAGTGGAGTGGTGCTTTCTGAACATTCCACACACTCCTAAATCCATTGGCTCCATGATGTGTCATTCAGAAGTTGTCCCTATCAACTGGCTGCGTTGCTTGAGTCCTGCCCACAGAGAGCTCCATCAGCTATTGGCCCAACAGCCACCACTCAAGAGTACTTGCGTGCCATTGGCCAGGTGCTGGGTCTGCTCCTCTTCCTCGCCCACTCCAGCCACTGTTCCCTGTCAGAATACGCTCTCTTTCCTGACAAAGACACTTTGCCTGCTTGGCTCCTCTGTGGAACTAACTTTTCCCTCAGTGGCTGTTGGTAGGCTTAGTTCTGTCAGTAAAAATATGAAGGAACAAAACCCTTTCCACGCCTTTGTGAGGAACTCACTGGGGCCACTCCTGGCAAGGGTTGCCAGCTCCAGGTTGGGAAATTTCTGCTGAAACCTTCCCCACCCTCCAATGCTGCCCACCCACCCACCCCCAAATCTCCAGGTATTTCCCTACTCAGAGCTGGGAACCCTACTTTCCCCTCAGTACCTGTTGCTAGGCAACCAAGCTTGGTTCTGTCAGTAAAAGGCCCTTTGCATACCTATTTTGGCCTCTGGGAGAAAACTCACTGGGGCCAGTCTTGACTAGGGTTGCCAGCTCCAGATTGAGAAATTCTGTGTCGAAGGAAGCCATTCTAAGGAAGCCAGAATCTGGGGAAGGGAAAGGCCTCAGCTGAACAGAATGCTATAGAGGCCACCATCCAAAGCAGTTATTTTCTCCAGGAGGGGAGAGATCTGTTGTCTGGAGTTCAGTTGTGAAATCTGGCGATCTTCAGGCTCTATCTGGAGGTTGGCTACCCTAGGTGTAGCAGTCAGTGCTTCAGAGCAGGGTCTGCTAGATCCAGGTTCTTTCAGCCTAACCTACCTCACATGGTTGTTGTGCAAGTAAAAAGGAGGAGAGGAGAATGATGTAAGCTGCTTTGGTCCCCATTGCAGAGAAAGACTACTTTTCCTCCTAGGGAACCATTGTTGCCAATCTCCAGATGACGGCTGGAGATAATTCAGAATTACAACTGCTCTCCAGATGGCAGAGATCAGTTCCCCTGGAGAAAATGGTGGACTCTGTGTCCTTATACCCTGCTGAGATGGGCCCCCTATGACAGCCAATGTGACGTGGCAGTCAGGGCTTCAGAGCATGGTAAAAGCAATGGGGGGGAGATAGAAAGCTGAACAGTGAGGGGAAAATAAAGGTAGGTTGATGCTTGGCTGGGAAGGAGATAGGGTTGCCAACTCCAGGTGGGAAATTCCTGGAGATTTGACGGATGGAGCCTGGAGAGGGTGAGGTTTGAGGAGGGGTGGGACCTCAGACAGGTACAATGCCATAGACTCCACTCTCCAAACCAGCCATTCCCTCCTGGGCAATGGCTGTTGCCAATCTCCAGGTGAGGGCTGGAGATCACTCAGAACTACAACTGTTCTCCAGGATGAAGGGGGGAGGAGATGGAAAGGTGAAATCAGAGGGGCAGATAATGACAGGTTGATGCTTGGCTCGAAAGGATATAGGGTTGCTTACTCCAGGTTGGGAAATTCCTGGAGATTTGAGGGGTGGAGCCTGGAGAGGGTGGGGTTTGAGGAGGGGTGGGACCTCCGACAGGTACAATGCCATAGACTTCACCCTCCAAACCAGCCATTTCCTCCTGGAGAACCATTGTTGCTAATCTCCAGATGGGGGCTGGAGATCACTCAGAATTACAACTGCTCCTCAGGTAGCAGAGATCAGTTCCTCTGGAGAAAATGGTGGACTCTGTGTCATTATATCCTGCTGAGGTCACCACAGCAAATTGATGCTGAGTGCCTAAGGCCTTGACACTCTCCCAGAGCCTCTTTCTAGAGCCCATTGTATTTATTTCCACAATGGACCTTATTCCAAGTATGTACATAAATGCCAAACACACACACGATATAACTCACATAGTGGTATGTACATACATTCCAGAAATTCACTACCCTGTGTGTATAAGATCATACCATTTGTCCATACGTCTGAAATCCCCCTTTCTTGGCTACAAAACATCTGCTGGTTCATTTCAATATATACTGCAAATAAAGACAATTGGTAGGTCAGTATAGCATTCCTTGGCCTGCCCCATGTAGAAAGGGCAAAATGAAGTCTTCTATGAGCCTCATTCTATTCCTTCTGTGTATCAGTTTTCTAAACTGCTGATGCTTTGCTGATGCTTTGCATCATTTTTGCATGGGTTGCAGAGTAAAAACTTCATAAGGAGTAGTAAACAGTATAAACAGGGGTCATTTTGTAGAAAAAGAGGTGCAGGAGCTCATTAGCATAACTCATTTGCATAACTCATTTGCATATGCCACACCCCCTAACATACCAAAAGTGTCAGAACGCAACACCCACCCCTCAGGCTCCACTCCACAGGTGAGTGAAACTGACCTGCTCTTCCTCCATTCCCTTCCCCATCCAATACTTTGTGCAATAAAAATAAGCATAAAGAACACACCCTCATTCTCTTCCTGCTCCCTTGAAACCACTAGGTTTCAAGTAGACTTGAGATACCCAGGACATGTGCACCACCCATCCCTTCCCCTTTCCCTCCCCACAACAAGACACCCTGTGAGGTAGGTGGGGCTGAGAGAGGTCTTTTGAGAACTGCTCATGAGAGAACAGCTCTGAGAGAACTTGTGACTGGCCCAAGGTCACACCAGCAGCTGCATGTGGAGGAGTGGGGAATCAAACCCAATTATCCCAGATTAGAGTCCAACTCCTGACCACTACACCAAACTGATGGGGTGGAAGCTGCTGAAGGGTTGGTGAAATTTCTCCAGTACTTATGTGCCATGTGTCCAGATAAAAAATGGTATACTTAGAAAATTTATATGCCACCTTGAGCAAGTCTCTGGAAAAGCAGCACACAGTCATAAAAGGAACAATGGTAAAATTATCAATATTAAAAAAAACATTAAAAACAATAAAGACCCTAGCAGGGCTTTCCCTGGGACGCCGCGCCTCTGCACTGCTCAGGAAAGTCGAGAAGGGGGCGGGGCTTGATCATGTGCCCACCCCCTGGGCTCCTCACTCCTGAAGCTGTGCTTCTGTGCGTTCCCGCTCCAACGGATCCCTGAGTATAAATACTAAACTCAGTATCCCAAAAGTGAAGATTGCACCTTGGTGAGAAAAAACCTTCCCAAGCTTGTGCGCTATCAGAATCCATTTTTTAGGTGAACACTGGATTTCTATTTTTGGCGTCTAATTTTCCAAAGTCTCATTGCATTTTGATTTGAAGGCTTGTATTGGAGATTATGTTTGGCATGCAGAAACTTGCTGAAAGTGCCCCCCTTTGTTATTTTTTTAATTACTTGGGTTATGATTGCCAGGGAAATCATTGTAAGAACTGAGAGGAGCTTTCCAATGCCTCGTTATAATGAACAAAAAAACCCTCTCTTGGTAAAAGCCTACATTGTTGTATTATTGGATCATTCCTGCAGTATATGTTCAGCTGATGAACACTGCTTTTTCAATGAGAAAATGATTAGACTGATACATGAGCCTGCAATGATTTACTAAAAATGGCAAGCAGTAGCAGGGACTGTGTGGCAGAGGATCTTAATTTTCTCCTTTGAACTAAAAAACAAATAGATTAAAAAAAATCTACCCATCAGTGACTGTTGTCTTTACCTTCATACTCAAGATTAGATTCCATTTTTAAAAGCAGTACTGAATTTTATGCTCTGTGCTAATGATGAAGGCTGTTATAATAAAGTGAATCGCAAGCTGTCGTTAATTGTTCTGTTAGGATGACAGACAGAAGTTTGCAGGGTCCCTACTCTGACAAGAAGTTTGTGGGCTGATACTTTTTATAAACTTGTCAAAAGAATAAGGCAATTTAAGCAAGAACAAATGCATGCCTTCAGCAGAAAACAGAGTAGACTGTCATGCAATCCAGATAGACAGGCCTGATATAGCCGTAGGCGATGAAGTTGACAATAGCAACAGTATTATAACCCATATGAATTAATCCCGTGAACTCAAACTGAAACTTATCTCAAGCCATTAGACTTCTGCCCTCCTACTTCATCATCCTGCATAGTTTTTCTATCTACTGTAGTGCAAAAGCTGCATTTAATCACCTGTTTATAGAACCTACATTTCCCTCATAGCTGACTGACCCCAACAATCTGTTGTTCAATCAACTTCCCTCTAAATGCCCTCCCATCAAATTTTTCCTTCACCATCCTTAGATCCCTCAGAATTACTACTACCCAGTAAAATGGGAAAGTTAGCTCTAGTGGTTGTTATTTGAAGAACTGAGGTGCGTAATGGCCACTTAAGATACACAAAAGTTGGTATATGTTGTTAGCCATTCATTTATATCTACTCATCATGTAAATTCACCAGTCACTGGAGAAAGCCCAGTACACAGACCTACTGTTTGAAGTGGGGATATAAAAATATCTCATGCCCCTTAGTTCCAAAAGGGCCCTCTGTGTGTGTGTGTCTTATTGCTGGAATAGTAACTGATCATTTATTTATTTATTTATTTGATTGATTGATTGATACCCCTCCCTCCCCACAAGCAGGCTCAGTACATGATATAACTCAGTACATTAATATTTTACAAAATTTACAACATATCCCCTTATAATATCAAGCATATGAAAAGCACTATCCAGGATATTGTAGAAGTTATTCCACACCAAGGATGATTTGTGTATTCAAACTAAATGCAGAAAAAGACCATACATTAGACTTTACATTATTAAAATGTATTCATTCTTTCCAAAAATCTGTTAAATATGTGTGTACTTTGCCATTTGGCAAATGTGTTATCTCTGAAGAAGTTCTAAGTTTCTCTGTGGCATAAGACTGGTTGTCAGTTTTATTTATTTATTTTACTCTATTCGTGGTTGGCGTTCTACTGAACTAAGGCAACGAATGAAATGTATGGGAACATTTTTAAACTGCCCAAAATTAAATTGGATCATCTTGTTTTGCTTTGATCAACAGCTGAAGATATATTTGATTGACAACATTAATGCTGCACATCTGGGAGGCCATTCACTATAGTATGACTAATGCTAAAAAGACAGGATAATTCCATGATTCTTCAAATGGAACCATTATTTGCACAATCTTGCATAATATCCTAATTATGATTTTACAATTATTGTACAAACACAAAAACCCTTTAAGCCAGCTAGCAAATCTCATCAAATAAAATATATGCTTCTTACGTATTTTCTTTCTTTGTGATTACTGGATGCTTTGATAAATGGGAACTATTAAAAAACTCAGCTCAAACATAATGTAGATGGGCAGATTCAGGTGGGCAGCTGTGTTGGGCTGAAGCAATCAGGGCTTTTTTTTCTGGGAGAACACACTGGAATGGATTTCCGGAACCTCATCTACAAAATACTTTTTAAAATGTTTAAAAGTTCATGAGTTTTCAGTAAACATATTGAAAACTTCATTTCCCTCTTGAGAGTTCCGGCACCTCTTTAAAAAAAAAAAAAGTCCTGGAAGCAATAGAACAAAGTTTGAGTCCAGTGGCACCTTTAAGACCAACAAAGTTTAATTATGGGTATAAGCAGGAACTGAGTGACTTAGCATGTGTAGTGAGATAAGAACCTGATATTTCTGTTAAGACTTGGGGTTTCATTGTCCTGCGAGTTGTAATAACTTGTACTTCAGCAGTCTCCTGTTCCAGTCTGTTTCTAAGATTCCTTTGCAATAAAACAGCTACTTTCAGGTCCCCCATTTGAGTGTTCTGGGAGGTTGAAATGTTCTCCTACAGGGTTCTCTGTTTTGTGGTTCTTGATGTCAGATTTCTGTCCATTTATCCTTTGGCCTCTTTGCCCTATATAGAGAACTGAAGGGCATTGTTGGCATTTAATGGCATATACAATGTAAGAAGGTGAGCAAGTGAATGAGCCTAAGATGGTGTAGTTGATGTTGTTGTTTAAGACTGGGGGGCTGTCTGTACACAAGGAAAGGTTTCCCCCTCCCAGCCAATGTTCCCTCTAAGCTGTGGAGTCTTGTGAGCAAAAATTCTACTTTGTGAGCTACTGGCATTAAAGCTGTGAGCGAGCAATTTGGCTACTGCATAGATTAGTGTGCTCTGAAGCCATCCTTCCTGAGCTAAGCCAAAAATGTGTGAGCTGGAAGCTAAAAAACTGTGAGCTAGCTCACACTAACTCAGCTTAGAGGGAACACTGCTCCCAGTACTTGCGAAGGAGAACTGTCATTATCCAGTAGAGGTTGTATGTCGCTGATTATGTGTTCTACTGTTTTTAGTTGAGAGCTCTATATGACCCTTAGTGGTGTTCTTTTATTGTCTCTTTGGGGCCTATCTTGCAACAAATTTTCTCTGGGCTTTGTTTCTTCTGTTTCTTGACTTAATCAGGTGAATACCTTAGTTCCAAAAAGGTTTGTTGTAGATCCCTCAGGTGAGAATATCTGTCTGTAGGACTGGGGCAGATGCAGTTGTAGCATAGAGCCTGGCTGTATACAATGGATCATTTGGTATGTTTAGGATGGTAGCTGGAGCCATATATGTATGTTTGTCAGTCAGTACGTTTCCAGTATAAGGTGAGGTCTATGTGTCCATTGTGTATTTTTACAGTAGTGTCCAGAAAATGTATTTCTTGTATAGATTGATTCATTGTCAGGTTGATGATGGGGTGAAAGTTGTTGAATACCTGGTGGAAGATGTCCAGGGCTTCTTTACCATGTATCCAGACAATATTGCCCTGGCAATAATGTGCTTCAGTTCTCTACATAGGGCAAACAGGTCAAATCCTACGCCAAAGGATAAATGGACACAAATCTAACATCAAGAATCACAAAATTGAGAAACCTGTAGGAGAACATTTCAGCCTCCCAGGACAGTCAGTGGGGGACCTCAAAGTAGCTGTTTTATTGCAAAGGGATTTCAGAAACAGACTTAGTTCTTACATCTGTGTTAATTCTTTTATTATCTGTATGCTAATTTTCTGCTATCCACAAGTATTACCAACTGTGTAAATACAATCTTAGCTATACTTATTGCTCAGTTACTTATGCATCTTGACTCTAAATTTGCCCTTCTAGGTGGCAACTAACCCCCCCCCCCCCCAATATGTAATGCTTGAAGAAGTCTGTTTTAATGTATCTGAAGAAGTGTGCGTCTACACATGCTAAGTCACTCAGTTCTTGTTTATATCCAGAATTAAACTTTGTTGGTCTTAAAGGTGCCACTGGACTCAAACTTAGTTCTCACATCTGTTTGTTAACTCTTTTATTTGCATGCTGATTTGCTGCTGTTCACAGGTTTTACCAACTGCTTTAATCCAATCTTAGCTAAACTTACTGGTCAGTTACTTATGCATCTTGACTTTAACTAGCCCTTCCTGGCCCCACCCTCTCTCTACCTATATGTATTGGCTGAGGAAGTCTTGTTTCAGTCTATCTGAAGAAGTGTGCATGCACACAAAAGTTTATACCCAGAACTTTGTTGGTCTTAAAGGTACCACTGGACTCAAACTTTGTTCTATAATATATACTGTAACTGTAAGTAGGAAAGTAGCAGCTGCAGAACCAGCTTGAAATAGGAATTTCTTTTTGGATTGAATTTTTTAATATAAAATTTATAGATATTTGTAGTCTTCTCTCCATGGGTGTCTTCAGATTACATCACTTCTCTTGTGTGATTTTCTTACAAAGGCCTTTTCTGCAACGCCTGCATTGCATATATGAACCCAAGCTGAGCATCAACAATAAGGAGCAAAAAGACCCCAGTGTGGAATAATAACATAAAGCAAGAACTTCTGCAAATTATGTTACTGCATGGTGGAAGCAAAGGCCCTTCTCTTTCATGAGTGTTCAGTTTAGAATGGTACACAATGAAAAAATGGATGGCAAATGCATCCCAGAAACGTTAATTATGGTGAAGTTTTTAACAATGCATTTTGAAATGTTGCTGGCTTTACCCATAGACTCAAGCAACAGCAGCTTAAAATAAGTGGGGAAATAAAAAAACAAAACAGGGAGGAATACTAAGATAGATGATGATTCCTGAAAAAATCCTGCACTGAGGTACATTTAAGGCCTAGTTAAGTCTGATCCATCTACAGATAGTTTAAAATTGAGCAGAAGCCTAGAGCTTGTCCATAGGAAACAGGAGGAAGTCTACAGTGTTAAGGAAGTCCTCCCTATCTGATCTAAAGCCTGTGAGATATTTGGAAAATTGAAGCCTGGGATAACGCAGCCTAAAATTTGTGTTTCCTACATTCTTTTCTTTCCAGACCGGTATCTAAACTTTCTCATTACTTCTAGGCATCACATCTTTTAATCAGTTGCTCTTTCATTCCCACATTCTTAAGCACTGTTTTTTTTTCAGAACTCCTTCTCTGATTGGCCTCTTCTTTCCTCATTCTATTACTCCACCACCTATTTATTCATATGACCAATTCACAGATTATGGAAGACACAGTCTGGCATATGGAGTTCTCACCCTGTGTCCAAGTTTCATTCAAGCTGATGATTCTCCCCACTTCCAGCACATGTGGCACCCAACTTGAATCATGACTGTGGTATATGTGGAGAAGGGGCTTCAGCCTCTCTACCTGTTCCATTTCCCAGCTCTGCAATGGTACCAGTGTTGTGCTATTTAGCTGACCATGGAAACCCAGTTGATCACGTGCAGGTTTCATTCTTTACTTGTTCTTCCTTCAGGCTTTTCCTCCTCAGACCACTGTATACTAAACATTGTCTATGATTCAACCTTTTACCTCTAGGATCCCTGTTTTTTTAGCTTCTATACTTCATGTAATTGCATTCCAGTCTTCAGCCTGCCCAGACATAAGGTTCTAATTCCAGCAAAACTGAAACTTTCTATTCCCTCACACAAACTGGAGTACAAATTATTTTGAGTCCAAGCAACTAAGCAACACCAGTATTTATAGGGTTGCCAGCCTCCAGGTGGGGCCTGGGGATCTCCCACTTTTACAACTGATCCCCAGCTGACAGAGATCAGCTCCCCTGGAGAAAATGGCTGCTTTGGAGGTTGGGCTCTATGGCTTTGTACCATGCTGAGGCCCCTCCCCAAACCCCACCTTCTCCTGGTTCCACCCCCAAAGTCCCCAGGTATTTTCCAACCCGGACTTGGCAACCCTAAGTATTTACATCAGCTGATCAGAGACATCACTGTCATAAGCACTGCTCCCTCTAAGCTGTGGAGTTTTGTGAGCAAAAATTCTGCTCGGTGAGCTACTGGCATTAAAGTTCTGAGTGAGCATTTTGTCTACTGCATAAATGTATTTATTTATTTATTTGACTTATACCCCACCCTCCCTGCAAGCGGGCTCAGGGCAACTTACATAACTGGTCCCCAGTGACCATTAAAATACATAAAATCAATTTAAAATTAGTTTGCTCTGGAGCCATCCTTCCTAAGCTAAGACAAAAATGTGTGAGTCGCAGGCTAAAAAACTGTGAGCTAGCTCACACTAATTCAGCTTAGAGGGAACACTAGTCATAAGTGTTAGGCTAGCAATAGCAATGGATCATACAATGGAGGAGCGGTAGTCAGAGGGTTAATTTGCAAAGTTGTTAAATAGATGGAGGGGTGATGTTGCTTAGTACCTAACTAGGGCCTAGAAGTTTCTTCTTCTAGTTTCTATTTTGCTTGTTCCTTTCTTTGGTGCTTGTTGGATCTGCTGCAGACCAGGACAGAGATCTGCTCTGTACTCATATTCGTTATCTGTTCTGTGTGTCTGAAGTTGTGTAAAGGTATTACTATTTGAAAGAATCTTCAGCCCTGACTCATTGTGTATTTGCAAAACTGCAACATCTATCAGTAAGCACAACACAATATAAAGTAACATGGTTGTTAACATGGAATTGATGTGATGGAAAGGTAATCCATTATTTTAATGGTGGTTAATGTAGAAATATACTTCACTGAAAAAACAACCAGAAAACATGGTAATATTTCAGTCTCATATATAACACCCACCAGAATTTCAAGTGACTTTATTTTACCATACAATTACTTTTCAGTTACTTTTGTTACTTCAGCTCTGTTCAGTCAGTACAAACTTTTCAGCCAGTGAGCAGTTTGTAAACAAAAAAAGTATGTTTACTGTTCAGTTATACAAATTAATATTAACTAAAAGGTATGCATTTATTCCTTGTAATTAGCACAGCAAAAAGAGTTATTTAAGAAATGAAACTATGTACAACATTTTGTGAGTTTGACTTACTTAAGGAATATATGAAAGAAATTTCTATGTGAAATGTTATCTCTCATAAACTCAGGGCTCCGTTGGGGCCGGGGCGCGCTGGGGCGCCACTCCGGCAAAGAGGAGGCCGGGGGGCGGGCATATAGCAAAGCCCCGCCCCCCGCTCACCCTTCCTGGCTGCGGCAGGGTGCCTCCAGCCCCAGCAAGATGCCCCCTCCCTCCCCCCCCACTTGCTGCTCTGGGCCGCGGCAAGCACCGCCGGCCCTAGCAAGAAACCTCCTCCTTCCCTCCCTCCCTCCCTCGCTGCTCCGGGCCGCGGCAAGCGCCGCCGGCCCCAACAAAAAGCCTCCTCCTTCCCTCCCTCCCTCCCTCGCTGCTCCGGGGCCGCAGGAAGCACAGCCGGCCCCGGCAAGAAGCCCCATCCTTCCCTTCCTCCCTCCCTCCCTCCCTCAAGCCCCCTCCCTCTCTCGCTGCTCCGCCGGCCCTCGCAGAGGAGGAGGAGCCCGGCAGGCACCAGTTGCCCCGGCCTCGCCGCACCGCCACAGCCCGACATGGGCCTCGGCCACCCCAGCCCAAGCCCCAGCAGCAGAAGCAGCCCCAGCAACGCCGCCGGCCGCAGCGGAAGGGGGCGGGCGGCGACGGGCCTCTTGAGGGGGTGGACTCGGGAGCGGCGTGGCGGGCAGGCCGCGGAGAGGGCAGGCGAGCTCCTGCTTCCGCCTCGCAGCGGGCGAGGCTCCTTCGGAGGCGAGGCGAGGCGAGACGGGACGGGACGGGGAGGGGGGCTGTCGAAGGCGACCCGGGGGGATGGCGGAATCTGGTCTGGCCGGGGTGAAGGCCTCGGTGGGATCTCACCGAGCAGATTTTTTTTGTGTGAGGGGGGCTCAGTCTGGGGTAAATGTGCCCGTGGGGCGGTCCCAGGGGGGATGGTGGGGCTGAGGCTGGGTTAAAGGCATCTGTGGGATGCCTGCGAATGTCTAAAACAGTAACAGAAAGCCTATTGGGCTGCTGTGGAGTAAGGGCAGGTTCCCTAGCTGCTGTCCTGTCTTATTTAACTGGTTTTTAATCATCTCTCCACTGTAGTTTGTTTCAGTTGTCAGCTGCCCTGAGCGCATCATGGGATAGGGCCGAATGCAAGGGCAAGGTCGGTCGGTAGGTAGATAGATAAGACCTACCTTCCTACCTTCCTGTTCCTTCCTTTCCCCCTTCCTTCCCCTCTCTCTTCCTTCCTTCCTTCCCTTCCTTCCTTCCTTCTTTCCTCCTTCTCTCCCTCCTTCCTTCCTTCCTTTCTTCTCTCTCCCCCCTCTCCCCCCCACCTACCTACCTACCTACCTTACTGTTCCTTTCTTTCTTCCTTCCTTCCTTCCCCCCTCCTTTCTTTCTTTCTTCTCTCTCTCTCCCCCACCTACCTACCTACCTACCTACCTTCCTTCCTGTTCCTTCCTTCCTTCCTTCCTTCCTTCCTTCCTTCCTTCCTTCCTCCCTGCCTTCTGACACACTGCCCATGATGTCAGGGATGTGTGGCCTTCTGACACTTCCGGTGACATCAGGGGGTGGGGCATATGCAAATGAGTTATGCTAATGAGCTCCTGCACCTCTCTTTTTACGAAAGGACCCCTGCATAAACTAACCCAGTCGCCGATAAATGACACAGTACCCCCATCACAGCAACAACAGTAGTGTATATACAGGTAGAAAATCTACAGCTACAATTGCCCTATCAACTAATTCAAGAATCACTGACCTTTTCTTTAATGACAGCAACTTCTGAACAATGAAAAATATGCTAAGCTATGTGATCAAGTTTTGTTCTGTCCTAGAAACAGAACATGTGAGGAAGAGCTATCATCTAAGCAGCGCAAAGGAAAATTCTATGAAATAAAAGCTTTTTTAAAATAGCCTAAAGCAGATCTTTCTTTCTTTCTTTCTTTCTTTCTTTCTTTCTTTCTTTCTTTCTTTCTTTCTTTCTTTCTTTCTGCCTGCCTGCCTGCCTGCCTGCCTGCCTGCTTGCCTGCCTGTTCGTTCCTGGTTTTTCCTGCACAAGCTTGTCTGCAGTACTAGGCAAGGTGCTGCCGGCAATTAGTAACTGGCCCCAGTATTTATATCGTTATTCCTTAATTACTGTGATAGAGTCAGAGCAGGAAGTGGAGACATATTTTACATTTTTAGTTTGTATGCCTAAACCATATAGACTCCATATGCTGGCATTTTTCTCTTGATAACAAAAATTAGAAAGAAGAAGGGAAAACACAATTATTTTACATTATTCTTCTGAAAAAGAGGTGAAGCAAAATGGATTGTACTGGGTTAGCTGTAGCTTCTCCAGCTTCTAAAATGTCATGTGAAATGCCATTGTGAAATCATTTCTGGATAATTTATCTGCCAGCAGCTAGGGATGGAATTTGTGAAATTTCAACATGTGGCATTTATGTAAGGTTCAAAGCCCATTGTGCTGAGGTTCTGAGAGCTCATGGCTCCCACTTCTGCACTTGACACAGACTTGGGGGTCTAAAGAAAGAACCCAGAGAATGATCTGTTGACATTTGAAAGTCTTTCATTGTTCAGTCTAAGCAGCATTCTCAGCCTAGTCTGTGCCTAGGGAGAACTAGTAGGACTTCCATAAAGCCTACTATTGTGTGTACTAATAAATAAATAAAATAGCACTAAAGGAATAAAAAAAATGATTAATTCTGTCATTTTAAAATGCCATTTCCTCTTGAAGTTACTTGCAAACAACATTTACAGTTCATAAATGATACCAATTAAGAAGTTACTACTGAGAACAAGTTATTTACAAAATGAAGAAGCGGCAAGGTGCCAGGAAAAAACCTCCATTATCTTCTTGAGGGCTATGTTATCTGTGCAGTAACATCCCCCCCCCCCCAATTATAGACTGTCTACAAAATAACAATTACAGAGAGTAAAGATGCATAATTAAACATGAGGTGAAATTTGATTTCCTGTTGAAATGCAAATTAATATTTATTAACACACATTTAGAACCAGAAAGGTCTGTTTAATCAAGGTGAGAGGCAATTTTCATCAGTTGCTCTTTCAAAGGATAAATATGTATGAGAAGATTAAATCCCTCAGTCACAGCAAAGTTGTGAGAAGTGCCATAAAAAACATTCCCTGGTAATCTGTAGATAAAGCATCATTGCAATTCTCCTTTGTTAAGGAGGATGCTCGTGGTCCCAGAACACATTTTACACAGAAAGAGAGAAAGGGAAAAACACATGTGACACGTGCCACTCATTTCTCCATTCCTCTGCACGGCTTGAACTAGTTCTTATTTCATGCTGATTTGCTAGTCCAGGATATTCCACAGTCATTTATGCACAGTTGTTCTTCCGACTTTGCATTAGGAGCACTAATGGCACTTCAGTTCAGTCCAAAAATAAATGGCGTTTTATAACGCTTGGAATACTTCCTCAAAACAATACAGATGCAAATGGTTCTAGGCCATTATTTAGTTTAATCTCCTATTAGGATGCATCTCAAATTATTATTGTCAAAACAATACAGAAAGAGCAACAGCGGTATGAATTGGCAACTTAATGACAAGTAGATACCAATACCACTTATTTTAGTACAAATGTTAATTTCAGTGATAATTTCAAATACCAGGCTTTCAAAATATGTGCAGTGGCAATGTGTTTAGAAATGGGCCCCCAGAGGCTCCACTCATCACCAGGCAAACATTTCAGGAGCAATATTCTTTCCTTATAAGATTCTTAAGCCTGGGCCTGCCCAGGAACATATCTGGCAGGGGAGGAAGATGGGGGAGAGTCTGCTGCTTGTTAGTAGCAACTAAGTACTAGCTGGGCTATGGATGTGTTCTCTTCTGCTTGCCAACCATTATGTTCTCCAACCACCCATTTTATTGACTGATTTTGTTAGGCCAGAGGGACCAACAATTTCCAAATAAAACAATTGAAATAATAAAAATTAAAGACAAAATTAATAAACACATCAAACACAGGCTGGTTTTGATTCACTGGGCTAGCTAGTGTTGGCCCCAAGCCTAAAAGCCAAGGGCCAAGAACCCATTTGCTCATGCACTTCAGCTCACACTTTTGCCCATACCCAGGCTTAAGAAACTGCAAGCAGAGGAGAAAACAATTTCAGCCCAGATAGTTCTTAGATGTTGTTAGCATGTTTGACAACTTTGGGTTGGGATATTCCTGGAGCTTTTGGAATGGAGCCAAGGCTGGCCCCAGGTTTTTTTGTACACTAGGCAAGGCTACCTTCTGGCGCGCGCGCACACACACACACACACACACACACACACACACACACACACCCCATCACGTGGCACTTGGGTCTCAAACTGCTGAGCTACCAACTTCCAGTCTGCAGCTCAGTGTCTTAACCTCTGAACCATCCCAATGCATTTCTCAGGGCATATACCCAATTACACATGCACAAGCTGTATTTCTCAGGGCATACACCCAATTACACATGCACAAGCTGTACATATCCCCTTACACAAAAATGTTTCAGCACTGATGCAATGTGTGTGTTAAGTGCTGCAAAGTCACTTCTGATTTCTGGTGAACCTTTGAATTAATGACATGAATTAAAGGCACAAAGTTTGAGTCCAGTGGCACCGCACCTTTAAGACCAACGAAGTTTAATTCTAGGTATAAGTGCACATGGAAGCTTAAAGCCAGAATTAAACTTTATTGGTCTTAAAGGTGACACTGGACTCAAACTTGGTTCAATTTTTACAGACCAACATGGCTACCCACCTGAATTGGACCTCCAGGCAATACAGCCGTCCCCATCAGGCAGAGGTGAGTTGGTGAGAGAGCAAGTAGCCCAGCAGGGTGACCATCCCTTGCCCAGCTGTCACTCCATGGCTGGCCCTGCTGCTGTGGATCGGGGCATCCCCGATGGCTCACCCTGCAGCAGCACCGGTTCTGCACCCTTCAAACATCTGCACCCTAGGCCTAGGGCTGCCAAGTCCCCCACTTGGGCGGGGGAAACACCGATTTTTAGAGCTTACCTCCCGCTTTTCCAAAGATGGCCACCGGGGGGACAAAATGGCTGCCTTAAAAGGGAAATGTCTGCAGAGAGCCTGCCCTGCAGTAAAAAGCCTCGCCAGACATTTCCCCTTTAAGAAGTCAGCAAGAGAGCTTCTTCCACAGCAAGAGAGCCCCGCCCAGAGATTAAGGAGGGACTGAAGGAGCTGCTTTTGCATGTGGCTGGCAAGGTGAGTTTCTCTTCCAGCTCTTTTCATTCTCTCTCCCTTTCTTTTTTCTGTCTGTCTGTCTGTCTGTCTCTCTCTCTCTGTCCCCATCCAGCAGAGGTCTATCAGTGGCTATTATAGCCACAAGGTCTAAATGGAAGTAAGTGCCTCTGCCAGTTTTTTCCCCTTCTCTCTCTCTCCCTCTTTCTTTCTTTTTTCTGTCCGTCTGTCTGTCTGTCTCTCTCTCTGTCCCCATCCAGCAGAGGTCTGTCAGTGGCTATTATTAGCCACAAGGTCTAAATGGAACCCTTTGTCTGGGGCAGTGATGCTCTGCATTCTTGGTGCTTGGGGGGCAACAGTGGGAGGGCTTCTGGAGTTCTGGCCCCGCTGCTGGAACTCCTGAGGGCACCTGGTATTTTTGGCCACTGTTGTGACACAGAGTGTTGTACTGGATGGGCTGTACTGGATGGGCCGATCCACTGTGGCTTCTCTCCTGTTCTTATGATATGAAAATCATATTCAGCACTTGTGTAGCACTTAGTGCTTCATATTCTGCTGAGATGAGGAAGGATTCAGTAGGGCCGTTGCTCAGTGATAAGAGCATCTGCTTGACATGCAGGAGGTATCAGCCTCTTCAGCTAAAAAAGGATCAGGTCATAGGTGACATTAAAGATCTCAGCCTGAGACCCTGGAGAGCCACTACCAGTCTGAGTAGTCAATACTAACCTTGATGGACCAATGGCCTGATTCAGTATTAGGAAACTTCATGAGTTCATGTGTCAGCATGTGGAAGCAACATCACAGGATGTGACATCACAAAATGATGTCACTTCCTTTCTCCTGGCTCCACCCCCAAAGTCTCCTGGCTCCACCCCCAAAGACCCCAGATATTTCCCAAGTTGGACTTGGCAGCCCTACCTAGGCCATCACCGTGGTTGGCCTAATGGCAGAGCTGGCCCTGAATGGAGCCCGGGGGGGGGGGGGGGGAGAGGTATAATGCCATAAATTCCACTCTCCAAAGCAGCCATTTTCTCCAGGGGGACTGATTTCTGTAGTCTGGAGATCAGTTGTAACTCCAGGGGAACTCCAGGCCCTACCTGGATGTTGGCAATCCTAGCTGCTAGCTAGAATCTTCCTAACTTCCTCCCATGCCAGTAATGTTTCTGGCACAGCCATGCTGTTGGAGTGAGTGGCTCAGCATGCCTGAATACTGGGGGCACTACATCACTCTAAGGGTGTATAGGTGTTATCTCCTTGAATGGGATACCTCTCTTTGTCTTAACCTGGGAGCTGCCCTCTGACCCCTCCTCTCTCTGGGTGTTTCTGCACTAACAGCTCAGTGTAGCTTACTCCAGAGAATCTGAGCAGTCAAGCCATTAAGGTTAACTTTGTATTTTGTGTCCCTGCCTTCTGCACTATTCTTTTTTCTCCAGTTCATTTTTGTGTATTCTAGTATGCATTCTGCATCTACAACCAAAACTCACATTTTTTCCTTAATTGTGGTTAATGTAACTTGTGACCTCTGGAGGAGGTGTCCATTGCCAGTGACTTGGCCATGTGCATGAACAAGCGACAGGCCACACTGCATCCTCCCCTTTCTCTCCTCTCATCCCCGCTCTTCCAGCCTCTTTGGCTAGCTGACGCTGAGCTATTCCAGGCATGCACAACCCATAGAGGAATGCCAGCTTGGCAGCTGGCTGGCTGACTGGTCTGTTGGGAGGGGTAGCATCCCAAGGGTTTTAAAAATTTTTTTAAGAAAACAAATGGGTATTTAAGCCTCTCCCATTGTTTTCAATGGGCAATCCTGTCATTCCTTTTAATACATCCCCTCCAAGTTGGGTGCAGATTGGCTTCGGGGAAGGGGGAAAAGATCCCTCCCAAGGGTCCAATGTGCAAAGGATCCCAGCCCTTCACCTGCTGGGGGCGGGGGTGGAAACACATATCAAGATCAGTGATCTTGCACTTCCTCCACTTGCACCTGCTGGATGACCTTGGGCAAGTCATAGTTCTGATAAGAGCTGTCCTTGAAAAAGAGCAGTTTCTTTCAGAGCTCTCTCAGCCCCACCTACCTCATAGGGTGTCTGTTGTGGGGAGGGGAAGGGAAAGGAGTTTGTAATCCACTCTGAGACTCCCTTGGGTAGTGAAGGGTGGGGTATAAATCCAATCTCTTCTTCTTCTTCTTCTATCTGCATTAGCAACAGAACTAAATAGGGTTTAGTTAAAAAGTTGCAGTGATGGAGTAACCTCACTGTGCAGGAGAGGAAAAGGTGGAAGAGGGAAGGAGAAAAGTGCACAGTGAGAGGGAGATGTGACAAAATAAAGGAGGAGTGGAAATAGGGGTGGAGAGGGGTGGAAGACAGGTGGTGTCGCAGAGTCTGAGGAAACTTGTCTGCTTGGCATTACTTCAGAAGTGGAACAATTTTTAAGTCCGCTGCAAAAGCACTCTTGGATAACCTGGGGTGAAGGCGTAGCAAAAGTGATCTGAAGGCTGAATGCCCACAAAATAAATGCAGAAGAAAAGAGAAAATGTGATGCGGAAATGAGGTGAATAAGAACATAAGAACATAAGAAAAACCAGTGTTGGACCAGGCCAATGGCCCATCCAGTCCAACACTCTGTCACACAGTGACCAAAAAACACCAGATGCCCTCAGAAGGTCCAGCAGTGGGGACAGGAAGCCCTCCCACTGTTGCTCCCCCCCCCCCAAACACCAAGATTACAGAGCATCACTTGCCCCAGACTGAGAGTTCCTATCTATACTTTGTGGCTAATAGCCATTGATGGACTTCTGCTCCATATGTTTATCTAATTCCCTCTTGAAGCCGTCCATGCTTGTAGCCGCCACCACCTCCTGTAGCTGTGAATTCCACGTGTTAATCACTCTTTGGGTGAAGAAGTACTTCCTTTTATCTGTTCTAACCCAACTGCTCAGCAATTTCATGGAGTGCCCACGAGTTCTTGTATTGTGAGAAAGGGAGAAAAGTACTTCTTTCTCTACCTGCTCTATCCCATGCATAATCTTATAAACCTCGATCATGTCATCCCTCAGCCATCGTTTCTCCAAGCTAAAGAGCCCCAAGCGCTTCAACCTTTCTTCATAGGGAAAGTGTTCCAGCCCTTTTATCATTTTAGTTGCCCTTTTCTGCACTTTTTCCAATGCTATAATATCTTTTTTGAGGTGTGGCGACCAGAACTGTACACAGTACTCCAAATGAGGTCGCACCATCGATTTATACAGGGGCATTATGATACTGGCTGATTTATCTATTCCCTTCCTAATAACCCCCAGCACAGCATTGGCCTTTTTCATTGCAGTCGCACACTGTCTCGACATTTTCATTGAGTTATCTACTACAACTCCAAGATCTCTCTCTTGGTCAGTCTGCGCCAATTTGTTAGCTGAATTGCTCTGGGTTAGTGATTTTAAGGTCAGCAATTGGCAAATAACCAGGTTACAGCCAACTATACCAAGGTCCCGCCCCTTCCAGGAGTTCCCAGTAAATAGGCACTGAGGCCGAGGTCCGTTTAAATGATTTTTACTGAAGAATATTCTCAGGCACACAATACAGATTCACACACACTAACATTCAGTTCCTAAGAAACTTTAGATAGATAAATAGCACTTTCACATTAGCAGGAGGTTTGATGGTTGTGCAATACTTTACCTGTTCTGGAGATGGGTTGTCCATTCCAAAGGAGGAATTGAGGGATTGAAAAGAAAATAGGGAAAGTGTTCTGAACCGGCAGAAGCACGCTTACCTTTGGCTGCAGACCCAGAGATCAAAGATGGAGAGAGGGTATTGGGATAGCAAGCTGGACTTGAGAGGGGTAAAAGCAGATAGGGGTCATGGAAGCTCAAGAGACCGGCCGCATGGTAGGCGACCTCTTTTATTAGGTGATCTGGGGGTGGGCAGTGCTGACCACATCCCCCAACACACCTACCAGGTAGTCCGTCCCTACAAACCCTACCATTGGTTAAAGGAGAAAGAGGAGGGGATGCTGGGGGGTGGTCAATATTGAGACTCTAGGAGCTAGACAGGAACTGACACCTGGGCAAGCTTGCGATAAGTCACCGAGTCATCCTATTGTCTCTTGATGGCCCTAACTCAGCCAGTTGATGGGTTGAGGATTAGTTGCCAAGCAACCTCATTCAGCATCTCTCTGGAATGTGTGGAATCCAACAGGTATGTTGGGGGGGGGGGGGGGTTGCCTAGCGTAAGTCAACAGGAACACCCTTGGGCAATGGGGTCCTCAGCTCCTTGTCTCTGTCTTTCTGTGGACAATGGCAGGAGTGTGCTTCTTGGCAGTCAGGAATAGACTGGAACCTCTTGCAGCAGGTAAGAGGGCATGTGTGCAGTTTGCGGCTGGCATCACAATACAGTCCTTTAAGCATACACTGAGCACAGTCCAAAGTTCAAACTTATGAACATTAAGAGTCCATAAGAGCACATAAAGTGCCTTGCTAGGCAACAAGTTCAGACCCCCATCAACGTGTATTTATAGTTAGGATTTTTGGCTCCAATGTGCATCACTTTGCGCTTGGCCACATTAAACCCCATTTGCCACACTGATGCCCACTTGCCCATCCTTGACAGATCCCTTTGGAGTGCCTCACAATCCTCCCTGGTTCTCACCACCCTGAACAACTGTGGGAATGTGGGAGTAAATGCAGATGCAAATTTAAATGGCAACTGAGATGCATGGAGAGTGGGGGGACAACAATATAGAAAAGGCCAGCCTCTCATTTTATTCTCTCACTTTCGTCACATCGCCTTCCATGGAGACACATGTCTCTGCAGGTCTCTTCTGTAAATCAGTGCCCTCATACAACGCCTTGTAGATTAGCTGGCCATCTGTGATAGGGAAAGTCTCTTTAGATTAGGCTTCTCTCTTTCCTTTTGACTGCAACCTGAATGTGAATTGGATTGACTTGAATAAATGTAAGTTTACCTTTTGTAATATACTTCTTGGAAGATTTATTTATTGCACTCAGTATCACGCTTCTATGACTGGGCAAACTCTGCTATATTAACCAAATATCCCAATAAGGTTATGGGTGCCCAGAGTGAATTCTAAAGTTTAAAAGGAATGTTTCTTATGTGTTTGTTTTTCTCTTGCTTGAGCAATTACAAGGCTTCACCGCCTGCTGGCAAGAACAAAAGATGCTGGGAATTTGCTTAACAGCTGGTCCCAAGCTCTGAGTGCAGAAAGAAACTTTTCCCCCCCTCTCCTGCTTCCTTCCTGAATTGCTAAACTATAACCCAACAACACACAATCATAGAGAACCTTAAAAGAGATAATTTCAATGTGTGGCTTTTTAGAGTTGAGCACCAGATCAAGGAGGAATAAGCTAATTTTTCATTAACTGTTCCATGATCTTTGGGGTCTGAAAATGAGACCATGAGATGGGAGAATGCAGGTGGTAAAAGCACAAAATCTGATTATTAGTACACTGGCTAATTCCCAACTGGTGTGCATAAAAGGAAAAACACTGCAAAAGCCTTTAAAAAAGGTTTATGGAGAGTGAGACCCATCTAGCAAGATTTCTTTGTTTAAAGAACTTGTCTCAGTTACACTAAAAGAAAGTGGTTGTCCTCCTTTTGTTAGCCAGCAAGGCACTTTTCTGTGCTCTTATCATCCATAAGTTTGAACTCTGTGTCGCCAGCAGTGGTAGGGACTTGCGCTTTCTTCTTCACATAGGAGCCAGCTCCAGCCCAAGCCAGGAGGCTGACACCCCAAGCAGTTCACCCAAGGCAAAGACAAAGGATTCCTCTTGCCATGAGGCCTCCTTCTGTCAGACATCCGCTGGTTGACCCCCACTCTCCCACTACCCATCTGAATAGTTATGCTAACGAGACTGCCTAGCAACTAATGTGCCAGCCATCAGATACTTGGCTAAAACCATCAACTGACAATAGGTATGGCCAGGTGAGTCATCGGACCCCAGACTCAGTGTCTGGTTCCTGGTGAAGTCATACTTTTGCAACACTGACCAAACCCCTGGACCTCCTCCCTTTGTTCACCTTGAACCTATAGCACGATTCAACAGGGACGGACCGCCTAGTAGGAGTGTTAGTGGGTTGTGGTCTACAAAGCCCGCCCCAAGACCCCCAATAAAAGTCCAAACCGAGAGTCACTCGGCCTCTTGAGCCATCGCCCTCTATCTTACCTATTGACCCTTCAGTCCAGCTCTCTGTCCCCAACCCTTGCCTCCATCTTTAAACCCTTTTTCTCTCTCTGGACTCGCGATCCAGGAGAACCACGTGGTCTTGCCGGTTCAAGCCTCGTGGCCCCATAGCTTTTATACCTTTCCTCCCAAATCCAATTCATCTGGACATCGGACAACGCATCTAAGGTAACGTGCTTTCCCCACCAACGAAACCTGCTCATGCAAAAGTGCTATTTTCTCTCTTTATTTTATTAGGCCTGTAAGATTGTGTGTGTGATTACGATTTTTGTATGCTTGATTACATGATCCAGTAAACAACATTGAACTTGGAACTCGCCTCACGTGCCTCTTTCCTTGAGATCTCCCGGGAGGGGTGGGACCCTGGTATAGTTGGCAAGAACCCGTGTATTTTGCTGATTGCTAAATGTAAATTAAAGCAATTCGGCTAACACTTTCTCCATGGTTGGGGACAGAGGGTGGCACTAGGGGAGAGGATGTCCCGATGTTACCCTCTTGAATGTGGATTGCTGCAGGGGGCAAGCCTCTCTCTGATGGTATTTAACATCTACATGTGCCCCCTCGCCCAGTTGGTCTGGGGGTTTGGACCAGGTTGTCACCAACATATGGATAACACCCAGCTCTAGCTGTTGATGGACTGCTGGCTAGACACCGTCCCAGACATTTTGGACAGGGCATTAGAGGCTATGGCTGGATGCTTGCAGCAGGGCTAGCTGAAGTTGAATCCAATTAAGATGGAGCTCCTACACCTGAGTCATGAGAGACTGGGGTCAGGAATCAGGCTCCCAGTCTTCGGTGGGGCACCACTGGTGCCAGTGGCACAGGCAAGGAGTCTTTGGGTGATGCTGGATCCCTCACTTACTATGGAGGCCCAGATCACTTCAGATGCCAGATTGGCCTTTTATCATCTCTGACTGGTCAGGCAGCTGGTTCCCTATCTTACCCCTCAGGACTCAGCTACAGTGATCCATGCAATAATCACTTCCAGGCTGGATTACTGTAACTCGCTTTACACTGGGCTACCCTTGGGCCTGATCCAGAAACTGCAGCTAGTGCAGAATGTAGCAGTGTACCTACTGAAGGCAATGCATCAACTGCACTGGCTGCCAATCAAATACTGGATCTAGTTCAAGGTTATGGTTTTAATCTTTAAAGCCCTATGCAGCCTGAGACCATCATAACTGCAGGATAGCCCCTCCCCATATGAGCCCTGGAAACGATTATGCTCTTCTGATCAGCTTTTTCAGCCCTTGCCCCAACTTAGTGGAACATGCTCCCACCCAAGATCAGGGGCCTGTGGGACCTATTACAGTTCTGCATGGCCTGTAAAGTGGAGCTGTTCCACCAGGCTTTTGGTTGAGGCAGCAGACACTCAACCAGGGCTATTTTTCAGCCGGAATGCACCAGAACCCTGTTCTGGCTGGCTTCCAAGCCCGCCCTGCCCTGCCCCTCTCCTCCCAGCCCCTTCCTCAGTGGAAGAAGAAGAGGCAGCCACAACAAGCACTCAGCACATGCTGTTGCTGCCTGCTGCTCCTCCACCGCGCCTCCCCACCAGGCAAGGTAAATTAGCCATTGAAGGGACGGGTGGGCAGGCAGTGGGGGGAAGGGTCCAGGGCCTCCTTTTCCACAGCAGCCGTTCACAGGAGCCCTCAAGGGCTTGGTGGGCCAGCACGTAGGAGGAGGCAGCGGGCAGGGGAAGGCCCTCTTTTTCCTCTGCAGCCAGCCGCAGGAGCCCTCAAGGGCTCCAGGCCCTTCTTTCTCTTGGCAGCTGGCGCCATCGAAGGAGGCAAGTGGGGGGTGGGTAGGTAAGTTTCTTTCTTTCTGCCCCCTCTCCCTCCCTCCTTTCTTCCTTTCTCTCTCTCTCTCTTTCTTTCTCTTTTTTTCCTTCCTTCCTTCCTTCCTTCCTCTCTTTTTTCCTCCCTTCCTCCCATCCACCCTCCCTCCCTCCCTTCCTTCCTTCCTTTCTCTCTCTCTCTCTTTTTCAACAAAACCATTTGTCCCACCTTTTTTACTGGTTCCTTTGTTTGCCTCCCCCCTTTCAGAATTGTTCCAATAATAAAGACAGGGTTACCAGCTCCAGATTGGGAAATACCTGGAGATTTTGGGGGTGGAGTCTGAGAAGGCCAGGGTTTGGGGAGGGGAGGAACTTCACTGGGGTATTATAATACCATAGAATGCACCTTCCAAAACAGCCATTTTCTCCAGGTGAGCTGATCTGTGTCACCTGGAGATTAATTGTAATCCTAGGAGATCTCCAGCCATCACTTGGAGGTTGACAACCATAAATAAAGACAGTAAGTGCCTGGAGAGTCAAAAGTATAGGGCTGTCTTAACTATGGGTCTTGGAGAGGAAGCCCCTGTCTGCACTCCTGGAGGGAGCTACAGAAGTAGCTCCATGTGTAGACATACACGTAAGATCCCCAAACCAGAATTGGGAAAGCTCTAAAGAATGGCACCTGAATGTATAATAACATGGTTACTGCTGCTGCACCCTGAATTATTGACTCATTTTTGTGCTACAAAGTGAATTCTGTCACAGCACTGTTTTCACAGTGAAGAAAAATTAAACCAATAGTTGGGAGAAATTTTTATTCCTTCTCTGCTCTCCCAAGCTTGTGAGACAGGTGAGTGTAAGAGAGATGATAATTGGCCCAGTGTTACCCAATCAGCTTCTTAACAGACTAGGGATCTGAATCCAGATCTTTCCTCTCTGAGTTCAGCACTTCACACCACATTGGATCTCAATGAATAAATGAAATTAAAAAGAAAAAAACCTTAATAAACTTCACATTTTCATTAAGAACAATGCTTGGTCTTGTGAAATACAGACAAAGCAAGGAAGATATCATGTTCTTTAAAGGAGGACTGTAGTCATAAAAATTCTACAGTTTAGGGGAATATGTTTCCATGGAGCTGTTTTCAGCAATGGATTACTCATAAAGACACCATGGGGAAAAAGAAAACAATAAATATCCTAGCCCTATTTGCAGAAGGGGAAAAAATTACCACAGGTTTATAGCGACATAGACAAAGCAGCAGTAATATGGTATAAACCCCTACCATATAGTAAGCTGTTTGTATCAGTTCACCAAACTGTTGTATGTGGTACCTCAGCATGGCATAGTGGTTAGAGCATTGGACTAAGAACTCAGAGACCCAGGTTTGAATCTCAACTGTGACTTGGAAACTTGGGTGACCTTGGACCAGTCAGATATTCTCTCTCTAAGCTACTTCACAGCGTTATTTTGAGGACAAAATGGAGGAGACAAGACTGTTGTAAGCCACTGTAGGTTTTCATTGAGGAGAAAGGCATGGTATAAATGATATAAATTTAACATATAAATAGAGGTGGGCATATATGGATTTTTACACTGGGATATTAAGAGAAACCTTGGCACATCTGCTCAGAATTCTATTCATGTCTATTCAAAGGGGCTCATCCCAGGAAAGTGTTCTTAGGTATTTGGTCAACACCAAATAATTTTCAATCTATTCAATACTGAATAGATTTTGATTGGCTTGGGAACCACAAGGGGGAAGTTTGTGATTGACGAGGTACAGATGATGCATACCATAGTGTCATTCAGATTTCCTTCACCCATTCAGTTTTGTTAAACTAGATGTTACAATTTCATGTTACGCTTTTTCTTCAAGACATGAAAAGATGCATTTGTGTGTGTGTGAACTGACTGGAGACTGTAGGTTAAATTCCAGGTCATGAAGAACCACCTAGTTAAAAGCTAGTTAGTCAAGAATGAAAATAATGTTCTCTCCCAAATTATTCTTTTTTGCTTTCTTAAACTGCAGAACAAAGGAGCAATCTAACACTTGCATCCTCTCCTGATAAATTAAACACAAATTGGCTCCATTGGGTGCAATATCCCACCATGCTTCAACATACTTGGCAATCTTTAACATCCATTTGACACAGCTGTAGATCAATTACACTGGCTTTCTTACTTTGTTTTTTTTTAAAGCCCCCTAAACCAGAAACCCAGAGCTTGTTTTGCTTGAGCTGCTTTCTGGATGCCAAAAGGAATACTTGTGTGGCTTGCTGATTGGCTTCTTGATTGTGAATCACTCTGATATGTGACTGCTTAGCAGAAACACTGTTGGTAAATTATGGAGAGAAATAGGTTGGATCAACGGTTTTTCAAACTATATTCCTCGGGAATTTCTCTCCTGCCACTGGGCTGACATCTGCCTTTAATGGGCCAGCAAAGTTGATGTTCTTAAACCTCCTAATAAGAGAGATTCCTGCTTCTGAGGAGTTGACTTCCAATGACTGGTGATTTTGTGATGGTAGTGATACTTTGATGTGGTAAATCCCACTTGTTCACAGGATCATTTTACCTGTGGGACAGACTCTCCATGGTAACCACTCTGAAGCAGCAGAACAAAATTGGAGCCCAAAGTTTCATCCAAGGTATAAGCTTTTGTGTGCATGCACACTTCTTCCATCTGAAGAAGTGTGGGTGGCACATGAAATCTTATACCTTGAATAAAATGTTGTACCTTGAATAAAATAGTCCACAAACTACTCCTGTCCAGTGCATCCACAAACCTAGGGTTGTTCTACAAGTGAACTAGGGTTGCCAACTCCAGGTTGAGGAAATCCCTGGAGATTTGGGAGTGGCACCTGAGGAGGATGGGATTTGGGGGGAGGAGGGACCTAAGCAAAGCATAATGCCATGGACTCCTCTTCCCAAAGCAGCCATTGACCTGTAGTTTGGAGCTCAGTTGTAATTCCAGGAGATCTCCAGACCCCACCTGTAGGTTGGCAACCCTAAAAATTCATATTCAGCATACTAGTTCTGCAGAAAGGCAAGCTGATTTCCATGGAAACCTAACCTTTAGGAATTAATTCCAATCCAGTGTGGGAATAATTGTTGGACATAAGATATTGGTTCAAGCAAGATTTTGTATAGATGGGACAGAAAAGAATGTTTTTATTGGTTTTGTCAAAACTGTTTTGACAGCAAACAAGGTAAACAGAATAAGAAGCAAAAGGTGGGTGTGGCTGGATGATCATACTTCTGGTAACATGGGGTGTGGCCTAATATGCTAATGAGCTGTGCTGTCAGGGGTGTGGCCAAATAGGCCAATGAGTTCCTGCTGGGCTTGTTCTACAAAAAGAGCCCTGCACTCAGCCATTCTGGCCTCCCCTATTTATGGTCCCTTTCTAGTGCCCAGCTGCTTTAGATAACATTACTTGGGCACTGGAGCTTTTTATTCACCTAACATGAGGCATGGGTCCTTTCTGTTATTGTTTATTATGCCATCTGTGATTGGATTTAATGAGAAGTATATTGCATAATACGACTTTAAAATTCCTTAGATAACAGGAGCAATAACATCATTCCATAGATAACAAGAGCAATAACACATCCAATGTATGGGTAATATCACAACATTATTATTCTATTTATTTCATTAAATTTATGAATCACCCACCTGCAAGCAGGCTCTGAGCAGTTTACAACCATTGTAAAAGATTTTAAAAATATAATCAGTAAATATATAATTTAAAACCAATCCAAAAAGTGACAAAACTGATTCAGATAGTGACATTTATTGGCCACACTGCTGTCCTGGACTTCAGAGACCCCAAAATCACAACTCAATCCAATAGGATCAACATGCAGAATCTCCAGAAGGCTTCAATAACACAATAACAATTGTTCTATGTGTCCAATAAAGTGCTTCACAAATATTTCTTGTCTGTCTTCATTCTTAAAGTTGTAGAACACTGAATATTAAAGTGCTTCTTGGTAGTATAAAGTGCTTTAGTGCTTCATAGATATCATATTTATATTCATATTTTCCAAGTGCAATAATCCATCCAATGGAATTTGCCAGCATAAATCTCTCCATTTCACACACAAAGGCTTCCTCATAGATGGAAAATTACATCACACACAGTAAGACATTCACAGCCTACTAGTAACAGGTCTCCATCATATAGCACTGGCTATATAGCTTCCTGGCTCCAGAAAACAGAGTAATCCCTGTGCCTTCCCTTTCCCATTTATTAAATCAAGACTACAGAAGAACATTTACACTAATGCATTGGGATGTACTCCCATCTCCAGTCCTTGAAGGAAAATTTAACAAGACTTCTTATGAAGAAAGTATATGCCCCTGTTGTGCAGATGGTATTGAGTCTGTAGAACGTGTAATTTTTGACTGTAAAGCATATAATAACATCTGCAAGTCCCTTCCTTTCCCTAAGACACTCCCTCTCTCACACAGGCAAAGAAAATTTTATATAGTCAAGCAGAAGTTACTTATCAGGTGGCTAGGTTCAGATGGCTTGCCCTAAGAATTAGAAAATCTATAGTAGTTCAAAAAGAGGAGAATTAAAATTAAATTTTATTAATTTTAACCATTATGGGTTTTATGATGATTTTTATAACCAGTCTTAAAATTCTGTTCCTATTTTAATGTGATATCTTTTACCCATGCTACAAAATGTCATCAGTTTATGTTTTGGTCAATGACCGTGAACAAAACTTATCTATCTATCCTGGCCTTTACTCGAAGTCTCAGGGCAGTTTACATTCTCCTTCCCTTCCTCCCCCCCCCACCCCCACAACAGACACCCTTTGAGGTTGGTGAGGCTGAGGGAGCTCTGAGAGAACTGTTCTTGAGAGAATAGCTCTAAGAGAACTGTGACTGACCCAAGGCCACCCAGCAACTGCATGTGGAGGAGTATGAGAGAAAGGGAACATGCAATCACTGTAGCAGCAGTAGTGACAGCTATGTAACTGGGTGGAAGCAGGAAGGTAGAATACTTCTTTACCTTAAATTAAAATCTAAGTCAAAAAAGAATACCTGGGCCTATAATGGTCATCTTATACTGACACAGTCCATTTTCCAAGGAATCTCAAGCTTTGGAGACATAACCAAATATCATCTCATCAGGTCTAAACTGGAGCTCTCACTGCCTGTCTCCCTCTCTCTCATGCGCAGATCCTGCTTGCTGCCACTGCCACTGGGCCCAGGTGGACACACAGCTGTTTGGGGAGGTGCTGACGTCTTTGGAGGGTGTCTGGTTGTTTGGGAAGGATACTAGGCACTCATGGGCACCCCCATGTATATGGGCCTGGATCTGGTTGGATGATATCCCTGTCACACATACATATGTTTAGTAAATATATTCCTTTCAACCTCCATGGAAAACAAAACCCCATTAACATGATACCAGAGTAACTGTTGGCATGGAAGGTTGGCGACCACTCCTGAATGACAGAAATGATTTTATTCAGATTTAATGGGTTGTGGTTCGGACCATGATGAGTAAAACTCTCATTGCATACTCCTAGTTGCAAAGAGTGCCATTTCTCTCACATCTGGTTAGGACCAGCTGTAGCTTTTCTCTTAGAAAATATGAAAGGAATTAAAAAGAACTGTCCTTTTAACAGTGGAAGTGTAGAACATACCAGAGGTCATGTTTGACAAGCAGTTGTTCTAACCCCTTTATTTGGTCTCAGTCCATAAGTACTTTGCAATGCAGCTTATGGGACTGAGAAGAATGGATAGTTTATGCTGTTCCAAAGTCCTTTCCCTTGAGTTGAAAGACTACAACTCTAAATGTTTAATTCTGTCAAGTTTTAATGGAGCAAGTGCAGATTCAGTTTCTAATTCATTGAAACAGCATGGTGGCTATCCAAAGTTCTCATTTTCAAACAACAACAAAAATCCACCACAGCTGGGAAATGATACAAATGCCTTTAAGTTAACTAAACAGAGAAGGGAAAGGGATATGGGCCTGTGAACAGGTGGCAGAGGAAGAGAAAATGGTTCTTTTATTGCTCGCTCTAATTTGCTCATTGCCTTCCCATGGAATTCAATTGATTATTTCCTTTTTCTTAATTTTCATTTAAGAATTAGGATAGCTTGCAAACTGTTTTCATCTGTACCTGTTTGCTTCTTTCGATACTAATATTTAGACAAAAGTCCAAACATTTAAATTTAGTTTGATGACCTGGCATCTAAAAGAATGCCAGTTGATGGTCACCCAGCACTTGCGGAAGACTGTTGAAACAGCAGTTAGCAGACTGTTGACTTTAGACATGAAGTGTTCAGGATATCAAGGTCACATAACCACTAAGGGGACTGATGGGTGGGTGGTGTGCAGAGAGCTTGGAGTTTGAGAGATCCAGTATTTGCTGGCTTGGTTGCAGCAGGACAGGAGAGATTGGAAAGGAAGCAAGCAACTCAGAGGTCAGAAAGAAAGCCTGGAGCTGAGCAGAAGGATAGCTCTGCCTGGAAGAAGAGGATGGCAGGACCCAGAACGTTTCCACAAAAGAAAACATACTGGGTTCCAGCTTTTGAGTAGGCTGCTGGCACACTCAGTAGCTTCTTTGAAACCATCCATGCATGTTCACCTGAGTTATCCAATGATCCCAGTGCTCTTATTTTTAAAGTGTATCCTATACTTTGATCCAGAGTCACATGTAACCACGTGCAGTTGTTGCTCATGCATTTGTGGTCATCCTCATCCATTTTAACAAAGGGGGCAGATTCCATACACACAAAAGGGTGGATTTGGAAGAGCTACATGCTAGTTTCACTAGTTACCCAAATTGGACCCAGAAAGGGGAAATTAGCTTTAAAGGGGTTCCAGAAAGGAATAATGTGAGACCTTTAGTCTATGTCAGGGGTGGGCAAATTGCGGCCCGGGGAGCCACATGCGGCCTGCCACAGAGTTTTTTGCAGCCCGCCAAGACATGAAGATTAACAAGAGTAAATATAGTTGCTCTTTGACTGATATTAACTTGCAGGCTGTGATGAGAATCTCAACAAGCAATCTCACTCCAGATTTCAAAAAAAATGCAGAATAGTGTGATAGGGTACATTTATCTCATTAAACTGATTCTAAAATTAAATGTGCTTACAGCTATAGATGATATGAAATTAGCACAATAAATAAATTGAATAAAACTACCACTATTTTATTTAATTTATATTTATTGATTTTATGATACAATTTATACCTTTTCTAAAATGCAAAGCTAAGTAATGAATGCAATCATTTTAAAAGGTGCGGCCCTCCGCTAACCTCCGCTCCCACAAAGTGGCCCCCAAGCCAAAACAATTGCCCACCCCTGGTCTATGTATACCAGGGTGGATCTCAGTAGGGATACCCCAAAATAAAATTACAGAGAGAGAGAGAGATTTTAACACTAACAATTTTATTAAAAACAAAATAAAATAAAACAAATAAAAATTGAAAGAATCTACACTGAGTGTCTGAGAACTAATTCCCTAAGTACTCACATGCACACGCACACACACCAGGAAGAGAGTGCACTTGATTAAAAAGGATTGGGAAGTTTTAGGGAAGGGACATAGAATCTGAAATCCTGGGCTTGAGTTCTGGAGAGAAGCCTGCAATGTAGTTGTAGGGATGTTAGGGTAGTGGGAAACCTGGCACACTTTCCACTGAGTTGGTATGGTCTTTTTATGGGGAAGGGTCTCATAGCTAGACATGGGAACCCACCTTCCCAGGAATATGATCGTTCCAATATATTAAGTTTTCAGTTTGACTGGGCAGTTGGAAGGTAACTGCTGTCAAATTCTAGTGGGAAGATTAGTAGGGAAATACCTGACATTCCAAGGTGGCAAGGATCGTTGTATGAGTTTAGCTTATTGACAAAAAAACAGGAGTGAATGAGGGGTGTTAAGTGTTTTCCTGATGGCCTGTACTGGATGATTCAGATGTTATCCAGCCTTTATCAATGGCTGGAATTGATTAGCAATACTTAAGGTTTGCCTTAAGGGTCTATAGCTGGAAATGATTCACATTGCCTCAACGAAGTATCCCTTGGAGCAAGGGATATGATTGTATTAAGCATTTCTTGGAGTTTAGCATTGAAAGGGGTTTTTTTTGTTCTTGAGAACAAATATACCACTTGAGCTGGGGGGGATTTCACAATTCCAGCACATCCTTCCTCATTCCTGGGCTTTCAATGTCATGGCTGTACCCAGGTGCCTTTATGAGACTTCCCAAGTTCTTGATCCCCTGGTGCTTAGGCTGTAAAAAGGAGTTCCTATGAAAACAATGAAGTCTAAAATAAGAGTGAGATCCCACTAACCTAGGGGGTCTTGGCTAGAGGAGGGGGCAGGGCACCGAGGGGGGCACTAAAGTTAATGGGAGCCTATTCATGGTATCAGGAAGGCAAGTGGTTTGTTTTTATTGGGATATTTGGTTAATATAGCAGAGTTTGCCCAGTCATAGAAGCATGATACTGAGTGCAGTAAATAAATCTCACAAGAAGTATATTGCAAAAAAAAAAAAAAAAGATCAAGACAGCAGTCTGAATAACAATCTGAATAATGAAGCTCAAGACAATGCATCCTCCTGGACTGAATTGAGACCAAGGTTTCCTGTCTCATTACAATGCTAATTTCTCCATGCCTACTACCCCTCTGCATATCACACCTGCTATTCTGCCCTAGTACCAACATTGTCCCCACAAACAGTATACACACAACAACCATGGTTCCAACCAGGACAAGAAAAAGGAGCTTTTAAAAAATTTACAGCAGCAGGGTTCAGCAAATTAATAGACCTGGTTAAAGGGGAAGTTCTACACAATAAAAATGAATTCGAAGATAGAATACAAGAACAAATATCATGGCTAAAATACTACTAGCTAAAAAACATAACTGAATGGGCGGCAAAACAAGGGGTGTTCTCAAGACCAAAAACTCAATTTGAAATCATTTTAACCAAAACATCCAATCAACAAAAGGGATTATTATCAGCGGTATACAAAATGTTAGCGTCAACTGAAAAAGAACAGATATTACACAATAAACGGCATGGCACAAAGACTTACAACAAGAATTAACTTCTGGCCAATGGACATCTATATGGAACTCATATGCATGCAAATCTAGAATTTTTTCGATCCGTTTGCAATTTTTCAAACTATACACAAGATGGTACCTCTCTCCAAAAAGACTAAAACATATGCACCCAAATTACAAAATAGACTGCTGGAAAGGTTGCGGAGAACCAAGCGATTTCATACATTGCTGGTGGTCATGCGCAAGAATTCAAGAGTTCTGGAAAAAAAGTCATAGATGAAATAAAACAAATCACAAAGCAGAGTCTTCCACTAAACCCAGAAGTCCTACTATTAAATTTGGAGGAAGGAATAGATCCAGAGATAGAAATATCCAAATTGACATCCACACTACTAGCAACAGCAAGAATCACAATAGCGACAGCATGGAAATCAGATAACCCCCCAAGCATTCAAGCATCGAGAAATAAATGTTGGGAACATTACATAATGGACAAAATAGCGGACAGTATAGAAGGGAGGGCAACAAACTCCTTAAAATCACACATATCCTTCAGAAACAAATGGGCCACCTTCATAGAATATATGTCAGAACACAACAACCTACCTTCTAACACAAATTATTTAAAATGGCTTCAGTACTAAGAGATTAAAAATTACTTATGGTATTACACGTGCACACTTAGAATTACAATTAGAAACGGAAAATGAAAAGATCACATAGCAGCAAACTCACCACTAGATAAAAAAAAAAAATTCTAAAAGGTAACCTGATAAAATTGACTTGTATAAACGTACGATTTCTCGCTCTGTAACAAATGTACAAAGACTTGTTATGGATTATAAATGTATGATTTTTCACCCTGTAACAAATGTACAAAGATCTGTTATGGATAAAATATGCAAGTAACATTTAAAGATTTAAAAACTAAAAAATTTTACTTGAAAAACACCTGCTATTCTCATTCACCTGGTATTGTCATTTGGCATCTGAAATCACCCTGCTCTCCAGTTATAAGGAAAGATGGATTCACATTCTAGCTCTGTCTGAGGAAGTGAGCAGTGACCCATGAAAGCCCATATCCTGCCATCAATTTTGTTAATCTTTAAGGTGCTATGAGTCTCTTGCCCTTTTCTACTAAAAAAAGGTAAACTTACATTTTTTTTCAAGTAGATCCAGTTCACATTCAGGTGGCAGTCAAAAGGAAAGAGAGAAACATAATCTAAAGAATACTTTCCTGGCCACAAATGGCCAGCTAATCTGATAGCATGTGTGTGGAAGTATGAGGGCACTGTATCTACAAGAGAGAGCTGTAGAGACATATGTCTCCATGAACAATTTCCCACAAGCAGCTGCTCTGGGCTGGCTCTTCTCTTTCCCCGATCACATTAGTCAATTTCCCACTAGCCATGCAGCCGTGTTTTGACCTACAGCATCCTCTGATTTCCCCCATGTCTTCGCGATCCTTGTTTTTTAATCCTTGCTGTGGGTCAAAACGCAGCAATTGGGGAAAAGAGAAGAACCAGCCCAGAGCAGCTGCTTGTGGGAAATCGGTCCTTGAAAGGCCATGTGAAGAGAACATGAGAGGACAAACAGAGAGAGTGTGAGAGAGGAGGGGTCAGAGGGCAGCTCCCAGGTTTAGACAAGGAGAGGCATCCCATTCAAAGAGATAACACCAATACACACTTAGAGTGATGGAACACCCCCCCCCCCCATATCCAAGCATGCTGAGTCACTTACTCCAACAGTTTTGCTATCATGTTTGGTTTGAATTAGGGTCATATGGGGGGGGGGGACATTGTTTGAGGGCCCATGATGGCTCTTAGCAGCCATGTCAATAAAGTTGTGGCTTTGACTGAATTCCAACTGTTATGCCCACATTTTGAGTCAGCCTTCCATTTGAGTGCAAATGTTAATAGTGTGTACACATCCACAAATATTCACAAATAAAGCATTCACCAATACTGAATCCAGAATTTGTACAACCCAGAAAGATTAGTAAATGCTCTCCAGGGTAATGGCTACTATCACACCGTTTATCCAATTATTATTCCTAAAGCTAAACAAATGCTGTTTCTTCACATTCATTGTATCTCGTTTGAACATCAGTGAAGAACTTCTTTTTATGTTCCAAAGGGAGCTCAGAACAAAAAGCTGGTCTTATTCATGAAGCTGGAAAATAGCTATAAGCATGCAAATTCAGTCACAGGGTGTCAGAGTATATCAGTGCTTGGCTTTTTCTACTGAATGGTTTTGGCATTGTAAATACTGTTTGAGAGCGTAAAAATTGACAAAACTGGACCAGAATGTCACCTGAGCATGCAACATGGACTAAAAACATTTGACTGGAAATCTATATCGCTAGAAAGAAAGAGAGAGAGAAAGCCATATTTTTTCATAAGTAGAGTTAATCTTTGATTGAAGATTGTGCAGCAAGCATATGAGAAACTAGCAAGCCTGGCCACGTACTGCAAACACAGGCCGAGCCATTCGGAGCAATTGGAAATTTGTTACAAAGTGTTGCAGCAACAGACCTTAAATCAATACTTTATCTCTAGCACACTCCTCACAATTTCTGACACAGCCAGTTTGAGCTACAGTATAAGTGAAAGGCAGATCAATGCCTTGCAAAAATTGATGCTTTTGAGAATTAATGCCTGAATAAGGGACAGTGGAAGGGGAAAAAAGACAGCCATTACATGCAAATCTGGTGAGAGGAAAATCATTCATTTATTACAAGTTTTCCTATCTTAATTAAATAAAATGAAATAATTAAAAAAGACAAAAAGTATTGCTCTTCTTTTGGAATAATATATTTTGCCCCTTAATTCAAAAATCTCTTCTAGACACTCTAGTCCAAAAGGAGGCATAAACAATTTTTTCTCTTACATGGCAAATGGGAGAACATTTCCACAAATACATCATCTGTTGTCATCATTTCTTAAGCAAAAAATCAGATGTTCTGCCACCATGGGCAGAACTACATATGACATCAAAAACTAAGGATATCCCAACTGTGTTTTATATGTTATAGAGGGCATTTTGCGGGGCAAATGAGAGAATAGGAGAGCGACTTTAAACCTTCCTCCACACACCAGGTCTCCTCTGCTATGTCTCCCAGTTTGATAAAAGAAAATGCATGGCTGGCTTTCAGAACCACATTTGGTGATGTAGCATGTCGCTTTGGCTAGAGTCCAAGCCACTTACACAGTAAAAGCTCGATTGTTCATAGTAGTACCTGAACATTTATTAATACTTAATTTATTCAGCCAGACTTTTCCATGTCTAATTCCCAAATATTCCCAAAAAATGTAACAATAGCCAAAGCTAAAGGATTTTATGGTGGCATGTGGGCTCTAGGCACGACCTCATCTCAAGAGAGTCCCAGCCACAAAAGTGGGAGGCATCTTTCCCCCAGACTGTACACACACTCCAGTTAAAAGGATCAGGTAGTAGATGATGTGAAAAACTTCTGCCTGAGACCCTAGAGAGCCATTGCCAGTTGAAGTAGATCATACTGATCTTGATGGACTTGAGTGTGCATGTGAGAAGATATGGTAAGTGCACATAGCAACAGCCACTATTGCAAGGCAGCAGTGCTAGGAATGGCTGATGAAATAACGGCACTCTGGGCATGAACCCTGAGCAGCACAAATGCCACCAGGCAACATTAGGCATGGCACAGCTGAGTAGATGAGAACTGGTGCTGAGAAGTGGGCAAGCACCCTGGGCAGCACAGGCAGGCAGACTTGAGCAGCAGGCAGACAGTAGTGGCTGGGTGGGAAGTACCTGAACAGCGCTGGGCATAACACTGTTGAGTGACTGTGCACAGTCTTGAAGCAGCAGTTGGAAGAAGAGAAAGGGCAGCAGGGGAAGGCAGAAAACTGAAGCATGGCACATCCTACCTTGTGTATATGAGTGTGCATTCTCTCTTCCACAAAGGGCACCTCAAGAAAGCCAAGCAATGTTCCTGCACCCTTTCCCATATGCCAACTTCCTCTGCCATGCCACGTTGCATACAGCTGGCAGACTGTCCCCCCAAAACAATAATATCTGATTCTTCTACAGTAGAACAGAGACAAAAAATGAAAATCACACACTTACACAGACAAAATGAACCTAAATCTATCTATATATATCTAGCTAACAACCCTTATCCTTATGCCTGATATAGCCCAAAATAGGCCTAAAATTAATATACGATTTCCCTATGTGTCTATAGTTTAGTTAATCTATCTTACTCCTAACATACACTAACAGGTAGAGAGGGAATCAAATGTAGGCTGAGATACTTAGAATGTGATAGTCTAATACTGACAGAGTCTGAGTCTAGCCCCGACAGAGAAGGGTTTAGTGCTGACAAGGTTTGTCTTTAGCCTTGAGTAAGAGCAGTTTAACACAGATAGCGTGGGGTAGTTAGGTGGCAGGAGGTATGGGTAGTTAGATGAAGATTCCCATTCAGGCCAGAAAAGGGGACCGAGCTTCTAGTAAGAGAATAATTTCCCTACCCAGTTAAAACAGGGAGACAGCTCTGAAGAGTCAGATGTGTTTAGAAACTGCCTTTTGAAACCTGAAGAGTCAGTAAACCTTGAAAAGAGTACTGGTGAGTTTAGTGAAGGAGTTTGGGTACTGAACAGAGTACCCCTACCTTTTGGAAACCAAAAGAGCCAAATATGCTCAAGAAAGAATGCTGGAGTGTTTAGAAAACACTGAAACGAAAGCCTTTCATTTTAAAGATTCTAAGTCACTTTAAAAAGCTTAAGAATCAATTGCTTGTGAACTTCCGGAAGACTTGCGAGCTATGGCGGACGCTTCCCTCCGCACCAGCGGGGGAAGCGATCTGTGCCCGACGGGAAGAAGGGGCTCTGGACAGGTGCCGAGCCCCCAGAGACCCCAGTGAGGGGGCTCTGCCTGGGGTGGCACGAGCGGGGATTTCTCTCTCCGGTGGCGACCGCGAGATCGAGATCCCCCTCATCACCCCCGTAGGTTCCCCCGTTGTGGAGCCGTAATGGCAGCAGCGCAAACCATGAAGCGGCAGAGAATATGAAGTAGAGAAGCACAAGATCCCAGATACGCACGGTGAAAAAGTGAGTCTCGAAGTAAAACTAAGCAGAACTTAGCGGGAAAGCGGCGGGTGGAGTGAAACCCCCCCCCCTCTCGTGCATATTGGCGTACTTACGAGGCTCGATCCCACGGCGTTACTGAGAAAACAAAAGCTCCTACGAACTGCTTGCAGGCGGTATCACATACTTGAAGGCATAAGCTTGAAAACGATTTTAGTGCCGTTAAGAAAACTGCTTTCTTTGTGCATCTTATCTAATCGTAAACAACAGCGTAGGCTCAACAATGGCGGGGAAACCGAAACCTTCCCCCAAACTAGAAGTACAGCTCCGAGTGCAAAGGTTGATACCACAGAGATGACCACGGTGTTCTCCTCATTATTGCGACATCTAGTGGACCAAATGACGTCTCTCAACGCTAAGATGGATAAAATGCAGATGGAACTGAAAGAATCAAATAAGGCCACAGAGAAGCTGCAGCTGGACCTCATGGAAGTTAAAAAGTCAGTTAAAAGAATCAATTGCTTGAAACATATGAATATTGATTTACCACATAACTTTTACTCCTGATTTCACCTGACCTTTCCCCTCTACGTTGAATAAAATATTGTTATTTTTGAACTTTAAAAATCCTTGAGTGCCATTTCAAGGATTTAAGGAGAATCTCGACCCTTCCCCCAGGTTTCTGGGCTGAGCCAGCAGCAAAATTTCATACTGTGATGGGGTGGAAAAGCCATAGTTTTTCAGAAAAGAAGAAAATAGATAAATAGGGCTTCTCAGTCAGAAAGGGAAAGAAAAATGGAGGGAAAATCTTACCTCTGAGGGAGGAAAGTGGGCAAGGTTGTCATACCTTCCCTTGGCAAAACCATGGAAACACTACTCAGGGGACACTGAGCTCATTGCAACCACCACCCATGATCCCAGGCTGACTAGGGAATGTTTCAGTTTCCTTTCTCAAGAAGCCAGGCCAAGCTGAGGAATAGAGTTCACATTCTTCCTCTTCTAAAAAGCCTAGCCTGCTTTCTGTTTCACGATACTCCAAATATTAGGAATTATTCAAAATATCCAAACTGTAACATTCAGATTCAGAATTATTTGTAACTATTATGAATATTCTAGAGGGCATCCATGAAGGAACTGAAAAAAGATCTTTAAGTATAAGGGTTACTGGCGACCGAGATTAAGATAATTCATACTATAGCATTCCCCAATACTTTGTATGGAAGTGAAAGTTGGACAATGAAGAAAGCTGACAGGAAGATGGTTGATTAATTTGAAATGTACTGTTGGAGAAGAGTTTTATGAGTACCATGGACCACCAAAGAGACAATTAAGTGGGCTCTAGATCAAATCAAGGCTGAACTCTCTCTAGAAGCTAAAGTGACTAAATGGAGACTATTGTACTTTGGTCTAGGGTTGCCAGCCCCCCATTGGGAGTGGGGGATCCCCCAATTTCACTGGCTCCTGCTTGTAACCAACCAGCTGGCCAGTGGGGGAAGCCCTGCCCCCAACAGCCGTGACCTGGTGCAACATCACCAATTTTATGAGTTTTGCCCAAAATATCAGAGTGTCTCCGCATGATGTCCCGAGCAGGATAATGTAACTTCTGTGCACTGCACACACAATGATGGGGGGGGGCACTCCCAGGGAGCTCCCTCCCACCCCCTGCTGGCAAGAGTTTAGGACCTGGCAACTCTACTTTGATCACATTATAAGAACACAAGACTCACTGGAATAAACAATAATGTTAGGAAAAGTTGAAGGCAGTAGGAAAAGAGGGAGACCCAATATGATATGGATTGACTTAATCAAAGAATCCAGAGCCTTCAGTTTGCAAGACCTGAGAAAGGCTGTTAATAATAGTACGGTTTGGAGTTCATTAATTCATTGGGTCACTGTTATGTATTGAGTCTAAGCCCTTCCCTCTAGCTGTAACTAGAATGGGCTGAGCTTGTTTCTCTAAGACAATAGCTTGTCTGGATCCAGGAACTAACCTATAGATAAGCAGTGTAATGTAAATAGCCTATCACCAGGAGTGTGTGTGTGTTGGGTGTAAACTGGCTGAGCTTGTTCCACCAGAACAATAGATGGCCAGGATCCTGGAATGGACCTATATAGACATTGTAATGTAAATAGCCAATTGCTGGTGGTGGGGTGTGCTGAGGTGTGGTCTTGGCATGCTTTATAAACAGGGCAGCAAGGCCAGGTTTCCAGTCTTGTAGTTTGCTGAAATCACTGAATAAACTAGAGATGACCACCGCAATGCATCTAGAACCCAGTATTTAACAGTCACCATATGTCAGAAGCAACTTGACAGCATATAACATACACATTTAGAATACAGCACAATTTGGTTCTTCTGAATATTTCAGAACCTGAGTTGCATAGTGATTTTAGTTGGGAACATGATTCTTTTGCCACATGAAAATTTGTAGTACTACAACATGGGTGTCCTTCACCAAAAGCAATTTATCACAATAAAAATGGTAATGAGAGCCATTCTGCATTATACTGGATTATTAAAAGGAATTGTACCTATTTTAACATTTAGTACAGTAAAAGTTATTTCTCTATCCTCTCAAATATTGCTTGTTAACACTATATCCTTTATAAAATTTATAAAATTGCATGCACAAAACATTCTTCTTTTGTCTTCTGCCTTCTTATCACTGGCAGAGAATTTGTCTTGGCATCTGATCCAACTTCTATGAATAGCAAAAGGGCTCAGGCACTGAAATTCTCAAAGGGTTCAATCAGGCCTTACTAAGCATATTGCTGTTTCCAGAATGAAAATGCTTATACAGGTAGCTCTTCCTCTGGTATAAATTCACAGAGCATGAAGTGGTGAAAGTTGAGTTGGCAGTCTGCCTCTACATTTTAAAATACAACATTCAGGAAAGATATTGTAACTACCACTTTCAATACAATATTAAAATGGCATTGCTATCAACTATGGACCCAACTTTACAGTTCCACAACTCAGTTATTTATTACTAAGAATTCAGAAAGGATTAAATTGTGGTGTGGCATAAACTCATAAGCTTGGCTGGTGATAGCTTCTCCTTATTTCTCATAGAATTCTGAAAGATTTTCTGCATTTCAAAAATCCATGATGTTGAATACTGTTGATTTATTGTTATTCAGAAGAGTAATCATCCACTGTTGTGATTCCTTTCTTCATGGTTTACATAAATCATTATATCACAGCACAAGCTAATTAAGCTACCACCTTTGTTTGGCTTTAAGACCAACTCTTTCGACTTATACCAACAGCTTTAATGCATGTTTGTGGAATTTGTTAAACTTTCTCAATTAACTGATTGTTTTGCTTGGCGCTCTCTGCTCAATTTACACCTGAAGTAGCAGCAGTATGCAACAGGACTGGATATACATAATATGAAAATAGACTCTGTTCTGTAGTGTCCTCTGTTTGGAGGAATTGAGACTCACAATTGGATGTGACCAACAATAAAACTTTCTTCAAATACATTAGAAGTAGGAAACCAGCCAGGGAAGCAGTGAGGCCATTGGATGACCAAGGGGTAAAAGGTGTACTGAAGGATGATAGGGAATGGCTGAGAAGCTGAATACATTTTTTGCCTCTGTCTTCACTGTGGAAGATGAGAAGTGCTTGCCCACTCCAGAACCACTGATTTCAGGAGGGGTGTTGAAAGACCTGAGTCAGATTGAGGTGATGAGAGAGGCAGTCCTACTACGACTGATAGACAAAAACAAATAAATCACCATGCCCAAATGGCATACATCGGAGAGTTCTGAAAAAACTCAAATGTGAACTTGTGGATCTCCTCACAAAAATATGTAATCTTTCCTTAAAATCTGCCTCCATTCCTGAGGACTGGAAGGTAGTGAATGTTACTCCCATCTTTAAAAAGGGTTCCAGAGGAAATCCAGGAAATTACAGGCCAGTCAGTCTGACATCAATACTGGGTAAGTGGTGGAAACTGTTAAGGAAAAAATTAGTAGGCATTTTGATGAAAAAAATCTATTGAGGAAGACTCAGCATGGGTTCTGTAAGGGATAGATCTTGTCTCATTAACCTGTTAGTGTTCTTTGAGGGAATAAACAAACATGTGGACAAGGGGGACCCAATAGATGTTGTTTACCTTGACTTCCAGAAAGCTTTTGATAAAGTTCCTCATCAAAGGCTCCTAAGTAAGCTCAATAGTCATGGGATAAAAGGACAAGTCCTTTTGTAGATAAAACTGGATAATTAAAAGGAAACAGAGAGTGAGAATAAATGGGCAATTTTCTCAATGGAGTGAGGTAAGCAGTGGGGTACCGCAGGGATCAGTACTCAGTCCGATGCTTTTTAACTTGTTGGGAGTAAGCAGTTAAGTGGCTAAATTTGCAGATGACATGAAGTTGTTCAGGGTGTTGAGAACCAGGGAGGATTGTGAAGCACTCCAAAGGGATCTGTTGAGGATGGGCGAGTGAGCATTAACATGGCAAATGGGGTTCAATGTGGCCAAGTGCAAAGTGATGCACATTGGAGCCAAAAATCCTAACTATAAATACATGTTGATGGGGTCCGAACTGGCAGAAACTGACCAAGAGAGAGATCTTGGAGTCGTAGTAGATAACTCAATGAAAATGTCGAGACAGAGTGAGACTGCAATGAAAAAGGCCAACACTATGCTGGGGTTATTAGGAAGGGAATTGAAAACAAATCAGCCAGTATCATAATATCCCTGTATAAATTGATGGTGTGACCTCATTTGGAGTACTGTGTACAGTTCTGGTTACCACGCCTCAAAAAAGATATTACAGTATTGGAAAAAGTGCAGAAAAGGGCAACTAGAATGATAAGAGGGTTGGAACACTTTCCCTATGAAGAAAGGTTGAAGCTCTTGGGGCTCTTTAACTGGAGAAATGGCAGCTGAGGAGTGATATGATCGAGGTTTATAAGATTATGCACAGGATACTTCTTCACCCAAAGAGTGAATAACACACAGGAGGTGATGGTGGCTACAAGCATGGATGGCTTCAGGAGTGAATTAGATAAACATATGGAGCAGAGGTCCATTAGTGGCTATTAGTCACAAAGTATAGATAGGAACTTTCAGTCTGGAGCAAGTGATGCTCTGTATTCTTGGTGCTTGGGGGGGGGCAACAGTGGGAGGGTTTCTAGTGTCCTGGCCCCACTGCTGGACCTCCTGAGGGCACATGGTGTTTTTGGCCACTGTGTGACAGAGTGTTGGACTGGATGGGCCACTCTTCTGATCCAACATTGGCTTCTCTTATGTTCTTATGATGCTATTAACAGCCAGGTTCCAGCCTCCTCCTGCTAGGATATACTTTGTTCAACCTGTTCTCTAGAAGCCAACTTTCTTGGTCATAACTTGAAGGAGTCACACACCAGATATCAAGCTTATGATACATACATTATACGTTGCATCTATGAAATAGATACAGTTGATACATGGCATGGTGTGAGTTTCTATGGTATGAAAATGTATATGTACCAAATCAATGACTTTTCTTTTGTAAAGGGCACCTGTCACCATTGCTGAATGATCTCATAGAAAAAGATAACCAAGTAGAGAAACAGACATTAAAAACTACAGAACTAACTTCTACTTCTCCACCTGTCTCATATCTTGATAGCATTACACTGTGTGTGTTCCCTGTTTCCCACTGCACAGCACTGGCTGTTGGGGGGGGGGGGGGAGAGTGGAAGTCCTTAACTTGGATCTTTATTAAAAACAAACATCCAGTCCTGCCCTAAATTACAAGAGATTACAAAATAGAATGCAGTGGAATTCAATTGCTAGAAAGCCATATGTTTCTTAAAGGGGTCTTTATCATTAATGCCTATAGAGCAGTGTTTATATTTATGAAGGAAGGTTTGTTGGATTTTTGTGATACATAATGCTTGTTGATTGAAAAGAAAAGAAGGAATACTTTTTAACCCACTTAATTGTGCTATGTAGAGGGAAGGGGAAATAACCTTTTTCTTAACTTTGACTCTAGAAAAAATGACACATTAAAATCTAGTGTCATCCCATCGATGTCTGAGTATTGATTGAGGAGGCCTCGTAAAACCAACATACATATTCATAAACTTATCTACGTACAATAGAGCATAAAAGCATTTTCCTTGTTATGTCTCTGCCATGTTGCATATCTCTCTTGAAGTATTCATGGGAGCTTTATATATAGATAGATAGAAATTTAATAATTGTTATGGCCTCAGTAGGGAAGCATCTGAAATGGTGCTGAAATGATGTTTTTTACCTAGATGATCACCAGCAGGTTTCCTTAAAGATACAATTTTCAAGTTGAGCTTTGAATATTTCACAGGTCAGAACAGGGATTGATTGAAGCATTTAGATCCATTATTAGAGATTTATCCTCTGTTATTATGCATCACTGTCTGTTTCAAGGGGTTCAAACTGATTGTTCAGCTATTATGTATGCCTGCTTTTCATGGCAATGAATAACTAAATCAGTACCCAGTTTGAAGGAGCTATGTGAGAATTTCTTTCCCAAAAGAAGTAATTCAGAGATCTTTGCCAAGGCACAGTGGTCACTTTTAGAAGCATACAGATTACTATACAGCACTTAGGAATTCCCTTTATGTATGCAAAATTATTGATGTAAAAGTACCTACTAGGCATACATTGAACCTTTGCTAATGAGACTTTAAGATGCCCTGTTACATTTGGAATGTGTCAGCTTGAAGTTATCACTTTTATTGGCTGTTCTTATATGATATAATAAAAAGTATGGGCTTAAAAAAAAAACACCTGAAAACTGATATTTTGCTAAAAGGAAGTGGTGAGATTTAACTTTTTAAAAAAGAACATACTGATTTTCTGAAATGCATAGACTATTGATTAGTGGTGGGGACAGAATTCATAAGTACCTAGCTTGCAATATAAATTTAAATGGCTTGCAATGATCACTTGTATTATAAACTATTATAAACATAATTTCCTTAAGAGGTGAGGTGACTGTGAAGGTGAGTGGTGGCACTGAAGCAGATGAGAATGGGTGTGCACATGGGCTGGTGCTCCACTCTCTGTGCCCCCACCCCATGATCTTTTCCCCTGATGTTCACAGCTGATATCATGGACCACCTCTGTAACCAAACTCCCATAAGACAAGCTGTGGTGGCTGGGTCAGTTGTCATGCGGACACTGGGCATCATGGAGTCCTCTCAGCCAGTGGCTGAGGGCAAGCCTATGCAGTGGGCAGACTCAGTATGTTTGGATGGCAGCAGCATTGCAACAGGAAAGACTGCGGAGGGTGCAGAAGCCAGAGTTAAGCTGCATCCTCTGGAGGTTAGGGTGCTGCTGCTGGTGGCACAGGAGACTCTGGATGTGGTTGCAGCCACTGAAACTCAAAAAATAACACTTTTCTGCTGGCTGCTATGTAACCAAACCCTACAGGACAGACTTAAAAGTCACATCCTCCAGATAATCTTATTATTTAGTATTAAGGATGATGCTTCTGCATTTTCATATAACATAGAAATATTGCTTGGGACAGGAAATATTCAAGTCACTTGGAACTTTTTCCTGAACACTTGTGGAGACATCTCTAAGAAAAATTAAAAGAAAAACCTCGCTTTCAGATATTTTGCCTTACATTTTTCTAAGCATGTTCATAGAATACCTGAAAATACTTGCACAGTGGGAGAATATGCAGGTATCCACATGTTGTAAGACAGCAAAACTTTGGCAGACTCATTAGTATGTGGTTTTAACATTCCTAGAAATTAAGAGAATATTGATCATTTTTGGTGCAAGTACTTTCCTAATTTTCTTCTCACACAGAGGAGAACAGAAGATAATTGGAGCAGGCCAGAAAGCATAATACATGAGAGGGATTATTAATTATCAATTAAAAGCAGAAGATAAATTATATGCTAATGATACATTTGAAAAAATAAACAAAGAACCTCAACAGACAGGACAAGAGCAAAATGTATCCAACATTTACCCTGAACATTTACCATCAGAAGAGCATTTGAAACATAATGAACCATGCCATCTGTACCATGCAGACTTGCAGAACAGCGTTTGAATACTCTTAGAATAATATTTCATGGAGTATTTTGTTTTTAAAGGTCAGATCCTCATCTGAGCAAAGTCTTCTGAAGGCACCACCCTGCAAAGGGGTAAGATCAGTTGCTGCTTGGTAACTGACCATCCTCTTATCACTGGTAGAGCAGCCTGCCAGATGAAATCAGGAGGGGTTTTGTTTTTAGAGTTTTGTCCAATATGTAAACCAGAATTGTTCAGGGAGGCTTGTTTATGATGGGAATACTGTTGTATTTTTAATATCTGTGAAAAAGGTCAGCATATTAAAAATATTGCATTGCTTATTAAATGCATTACATATTGTTTATTGAATGCATTCTATAATTTTGTAATCCATTTATTGATTATTATTGAATTGTCTGTTGTATGTATTTTACTGTTTTTTATTACATTGTTTTCTAACTCTGTAACCTGCTATGAGACCCAATGAGAAAGGTGAACTGACGGGACTTTATAGTTTAGGGAAAAATAACAAAGGGGGAACATAAGAGATATTTATGAAATTATGCATGGAGTAGAGAAAGTGGATAGAGAGAGCTCCCCCTCCCCAAAATACTGGAATTCAGGTGGACCCTATGAAGTTTATGGGCATCAGACTAAGGACAGACAAAAGGAAATTACTCAGTAAGGGACTAAATTGTGGAATTCCCTGATAGCAGACATAATGATGGCCATTAGTATAGATGGGTTTTTAAAGGGGTTAGATTCATGAGGATGGATCTATCAATGGCAACTACCCAGGATGAGTAAAGTATCCAGGATGCCACATGCAGAGGCAATAAATCTCTGAATATCAATGCTAGAAGGCAACATCATGGGAAATCCTTAGTCTCTATGCCATTGGCCTTCCTGAGCAGTTGTTTGGTCACTCTGTGATAGAGGATGTTGGACTAGACAGACTGCTGGTCTGATCCAGCAAGGTTCTTCTTAAGTCCTTATAATTAAAGCAAATAAACATTTGAACTAAAGTGGAAAAGTATTTGACAGCCTGAAATACAAAACACTTGCTTCTCTATCTGGGATGCCAGAGAAAGAAAGCTTTCTATACATGTGGTTGTACCTGCTCCGAGGCTAGCTGGTGTACCTGCTGTAGGTGAGTAATTAATGCCAGTCTTACTTAGACTCAATCATTTTATTTTACTCTTCACGCATTCAGAAGATCATTAACTCACGATCCAGCTGATGAATGAGTGAGAGAATTCACCTTTAATTATAAGAGTTCATTTGTATGACTTTAGTGAAAAAGAGTTAATTCTGTGTGTCTCGTTGCCACTAGTAATCTCTAAACAAAAGGGGGAAGAAACTAATAAAAGGGGTTTGGCAGGCTTGCTAGCTACCGGAAAAGGAACCTATGTATAACCCGTAAGGGAGGCTATACCAGAACATCTGACCTAAGGGGTTAATAAACTACAATTTCCACTGTGCATTATCTTAAAGGTAAAGGACTTATTTTCCTGTATTAATCCAAACTGCTTGCTATGCTTCCTACATACCCTGCTACAGCAGCACAGTGGCCTTTCAATTAAATGTTGACTACCTCAAAATGAATCAGAAATAAGGCTAAAGTTGAAAATTAATGGGCCCAGAATAATCAGATAAATGTCACACATTTCTAGACTCTCACAGGGAGTAGAATTACTCACCATGAATATGCTGCAGCAACTGGTCAAAAATCTGCACAGGCCATTCTTAAATCTGCACGTTCTAAGGGAGGCATGTATGTACCTAGGGCTGCCAAGTCAGCCCGGGGGGCGGGGGATCCCCCGCTAAAGGGGTTCCCGATCTGCCAGCCAGCATTCGGCTGGCGGGGAAACCCCACCCCTGAAGTCGTCCGGCTTTTGCCAGAGCGTCACCCTGGCAACGCCCCCAACGTGCTGACGTCACTTCCGGTGACGCCGCCGGGCGCATGCCCAAAGCGCGCACGCCAGAAGAGACTCCCGGTCACAGGAGGACTCCTCCCCCACCGGTGAGTCCATAAGACTTGGCAACCTATATGTACCAGCAGCCCTCTGGCTATTTCAGGCAAAAACATTGCCCCAATTAATGTATGGGACAACTCTTGGACCCCCCTTCTCCCACTTTGCCCCGTTAAAAAAAAATTCAATCAGGATTCCGGAGAGCTTTATTTCAGGTACCAAGCTGTGTGTCCAATGCCAGCTTACATCTCGAGTTGGGCATTATTAAGGTAGAGGCTAGGGTAAGCCTAGCCTCCATTAACTATTGGTTAAAATTATCACATAACCCACGGGGTTTAATAGCATTAGTCTTCCAAGACCATTTTCAATACTCTTGGGAGAAGGCCATTCGTCTAAAATGGCAGAATTTGGACTTCACTTCTGAATTCATTCTGCAAATGGGCGTTGATCAAGCAAAATCAATGATCAAACAAAGGTTGCTCGATCTAGAGTGACAAAGAGACATTAACAGTATTCCAAACATCCTGATACCAGAGAAGCTTAAATATGCTGTTGCCCTGGCACCCTGTCTTTCTGTCCCGGAGGTTCCTAGTCAACAGAGAGCTTTTACTCTGGTGAGATGGTGAGCCCTCCCCTCTGCAGTGTTAGAGGGGAGATATAAAAAGACTCCCATGAAGGAGAAGATTTGTCCGTGTGGCAGTGAAGAGGTGGAGTCAGTCGAGCATGTATTATTCTACTGTGGCTTCTATCAGGAAGCTTTTTTTTTGCAATAAAAGTTTTATTTTTTTCTTCCATTATTCTCAAATGCAATTGACTTTTATACATATTCCATTCTCTATAAAATTGCATAGTTAGCTAGAAAGATATAATCATTAAATGACTTCCCACCCCACCTGCACCTTCATATATATATCAACTGGTAAACATGTATTTAAAAGTATTTGCCTACTAAGGTAACATTTTGAGCTATTATAACTTTTATAGATTTAAAAATTATATTAGTTAAAAAAGAAAAAAGGGTTAATTTCGCGGCTAACTAAAAATTCATTTTTATGTTATAGTTCTATCCCTCATTTCAGTAGTTAGAAAGTGTAAAAATATTGTCTTTCATATTCCACTCTCAGTCCATATATTCCTTCAAGTCTTTCCAATCTTCGAAGAACTTCGCTGAGTCTTGATTGTTTAGTTTTCTTGTCCAACTTCTATCAGGAAGCTTGTTCTAATATAATTTCCCTTCTACCTATTAATTTTCCAGGATGCTCCGATGTTTATATTTTAAAGAAACTCTTAATGGGTGCTAATAAACAGGTGCTAAAAAAATTTCAATAGCCTATAGAAGTCATAGAGAAATTTTATGTACAGATTTTAACTAATTGTTGCCAATAGATTGGACCCATTTTATTTTCTAATGATTTCATTGTAAAGCTTTTATTCCTGATTTGTACTGGTCATTGGCCGAATAAACAAATTGATTGACATTTCTAGAACTGGGGCTTTTCTGCATGGGTTGTGTGTGCGTGTTTTGACAGCTCTGCTTCAGTTTATTCCCTGAAATCCACATGTATTTTTGGGCCTTTAATTTTAATTCCCCCACCCACATTTTTTTCTGGCTCTTTTGGGACTACTTTTACCCCAATGTTTTTCTGGAAGCCAATTCTTAGTCAGCTTTTTCCTAGTGTGCAATGTTTCTATTGGGGGGGGGGGGAGTGTCTCACCCACCTCCAGTCCACTTTTCAATGACTGGACAGTCATATTAATCCATTCCCTCTTTCCATCCTCCTGGACAAGTGGTTTCATTTTTAAAAAAATGATCCTAAAATATCAATATGCCTTTTCCCTTATATCTCCTCAAGGGAAGAAGCTAGAGGATTACTTTTAAAAAAGAAAGAAATGAGGGGCGGAGCGTCGCTGGGTGATGGCAGACGCAGAAACCTGAAGCTCCTGATCCCGCTCCTGAAAAACAACTAAAATAACAGACACAACTCAACAAAAAGCTTCCAAAAATATGGGAAAGAAAGGAGAACCGAAGGGAAAACAAATTTTGAAAGAAACAGCTTCGGTAAAATCCTACTTTCCCCGAGAAGAGCCGAAAGCTCCGGCAGAGAACAACGATCCCTCCGGACCTAAGATGGCGACCGGGAAAGACTCAGCGGACACAGAGAGGTATTTAACCTTAAAAGACTTATACGAACTTAAATTTGATATCACTAAATCTATTAGAGAGACTATGGAGGAAATGTTAGACCCCGTAAACACCAAGCTGTCTGACCTTACCAAAACTATTCGGGAGAACTCAGCAAAGGCAGAAACTGCAATGGCCCTGGGAGAAACCTTGCAAACAGAAGTAAAAACTTTGCAAAACAGGGAGCAAGTTTTAACTGCAAAGCTGGCTAACCTAGAACAGAGGTGGAGACAGCAGAACCTGAAATTTAGGGGTCTGGAGGAAAACATTGAAGGGAACACTGACTTGGCAATTTTTATTTCAACTTGGCTAGCTAAAACATTGCAGCTGGAAGATGGCATAGCACCGGTAATAGTGCAAGCCTACAGAGTGGGACCCAAGTCAGTAGCAAGGCGAGGAAGACCTCGAGATATTATAGCACAGTTTGGCTACCCTCGAGTTCGTAATAAAATCCTGGCAGAAGCTAGAAAACAAGGCACGTTAAATTGCAACGGAGGAAAAGTGCGAGTGCTGTTGGATCTTACCCCAGAAGCCCTAGATAAACGGCGGCTACTAAAATCCTTTGCAGCAAAACTATTTGGCGCCAAAATCCGTTTCAGCTGGAGTCAAACATCAGACATCCTAGTCTTTAGAGATGGAAACCTACTGCAAGCCACAGACGTGGACTCAGGAAGAAGATTAATGGCAAACCTGAACTTAGAATTTACTCCAGAAGAAGAGGAAGAGATGTACCTGCTGAATTCCAAACTGAAGAAATGACTCTGAAACGAAAACTTATTTGTATTTTATAGAGGTGGAAGCACACCTTATAAGAATGATTAGCCCTATTATGGGGCAATTTGGTTTAAAGAACTTAATAGTTAATAAGTTAAAGTTAAAGTTATAAGTGGTACTAACATTAGGTAATGATTTTATATCAGCTATATTAGTTATATAGTTGATGAGTAAAGTTAAAGTTACTTGATAAGATAAGCATGACTACAAAAGAGGGTGTATTTTAGGATATACGTTTAAGATAGATATAATTATATAAATATAGATGAAGTGTTTGAAAATTATGGTATAAAATAGGGATAAGTTAAGTTAAAATAGTGATAAGTTATTAAACCAGAACTAATGTAGAAATATTTATAGGTAGATAGTTGATGGAATTTAATAGTTTACTAGCAATAGAAATTTATACTAATTTTGGATACTTAAAAAGTATAAATATATGAGACTTTGCAAAAACTTTATAGTTATTTGATGGATATGTAGAATACCACTTTTACAAAAATACTTACATAAGAAAGTTTAAAGCTATTAATACAGAGTGTCTATGAATATGACAAGGGAATGTCAGGAGTGGGTAAAGGGAAAGTTTTGATATTTTATAAATTTTATAGATACCCCTCACATTTTGGTTTGTTTTTAGGTAAGGGAAATACCTTGTTATTTCCCATTATCCTCCTAGTGAGGAGAATCCTAAAAAGTTAGCCTGTAAAAGGCTGGTTTATTTATAGTTGGTTGTTGTTAGCCTGATTAAGGCCTAGTTTTATTGTTAGTATTTTTATTGTATTTAATAGTATATAAATTAAGTCATTGGCAACTGTTCACTAGATAAGGAAACTATAGTACATAGAAATAAAGAGTAGGAAGAAAAGACAGTTTGGAAAAATATTGCTGAATTTAAGGGCAGTATTATTAGTTGATTACAAAAGTAAAGTGATATATAATAATTCTTTAGGTTAATAGTGTTTTGAACTTAAATAACTATGAATCAAGAATACAAGTTTATAACTTGGAATTGTAGAGGTTTAAATAATGTTGTGAAACTCAGAAGGGTATCAAACTTAATGAATAAGGAAAGACCAAATTTTCTTTGTCTTCAGGAAACACACCAAAGAAGGGTAACAAGTTCTTTGCTGAAATCTACATGGTTTGAACAAACATATCAAGCAAAAGGTACTTCTAAGTCTAGAGGGGTAGCAATACTCATATCAAAAAATATCCCATTTAAAATTAAACACACTGAAGCAGATAGTAAAGGCAGATACATCTTTATTAAGGGTAACCTTGGTGAAACAATTCTAACTATTGCATCAATTTATGCACCCAACAATAACCAACAACAATTTATTTCAGAAACCTTGGAAAAGCTGCAAGCTTTTCAGGAAGGAGAAACATTAATAGGCTGCGATTTGAACTTAATTATTGACCCGAAAATGGACAAAACACACAAACTACCTATAGAAAAGAGAATTAAAACTAAAAAGACTGAGTTGAGTAACATTTTGGAAACCTTTAACTATCATGATGTGTGGCGCAACTTAAACCAAAAAGAAAAAGATTATACATATTATTCATCAGTGCACGATGTGTATACTAGAATAGACTATGTTCTAGCCTCAGCATTGCTTAACTCTCAAATTAGGGAGGCATATATTGGAACCAGAACACTTTCAGATCATGCATGGGTTTCTTGTTACTTTTCAAAGAAAGAAAACGATGGAAAAGGCCCAATGTGGTCTTTAAACAAACTTCTATTACAACAACAATCTTTTAGTGATAGTATAGAGAAAGATATCCAGGAATATTTTGAGCTTAATTCAGACTGTGAAGCATCACAGGAAAATATTTGGGATGCTTTTAAAGCAGTGTTACGAGGTAAACTTCTTTCTCTGGCCTCTTCCTATAAGAGAAATAAGCAGCAAGTTATTACTGAGCTACAAACTAAGATTGCAAAGTTAGAAGATAGGCATAAAAAATTTGGAGGGAAAAAGACTTTTAAACAATTAACAATGGAAAGAAAAAAATTGGAGGTGTTAGAAACCTCATTTATACAGAAAAAAATACTTTATTTGAAACAAAAATATGTAACTAAAACCCCAAGATCTATGAAGTGGCTTAAATATAGAGTTTCAAAAAAGCAAACACTAACACAAGTTCATGCCATCCACCTGAGTAGTGGAAGCAAGGCACTTTTACCAAAAGATATAACAAAGGCCTTTTATACCTACTATAGTAAACTCTATAGTTCAGACCACCCCCAAGAGACATCAATAAAGGACTATTTAAAAACAATCAACTTTAATGTCAAACTGAACAAAGAACATCAAGATTACTTGGAGAGGCCATTTGAAAAACCAGAATTAGAAGCAGCTATAGGAAAATTAAAAAATAATAAATCAACAGGCCAGGATGGATTTCCTATAGAATTCTATAAACATTTTAAATCATTAATTATAGAGCCATTACTGACAACTTGTAATTTTGTAATTAATAAGGGAATAATGCCTCGCTCTTGGAGTGAAGCTAAAGTTATAGTTATACCCAAACCAGAAAAAGATAAAACCAAAGTAGAATCTTATCGCCCAATCTCAGTTCTGAATCATGATTTTAAAATCTTTTCTACAGTATTAGTAACCCGTCTAAATAGGATTATTTCAAATTATATTAACCCAGACCAGGCTGGTTTTATTCCAGGAAGGTCAATCTCAGACAATATAAGGAAATCACTAAATATTATAAATCATTGTAAATTGCATAAAATAAATTCGGCAATTCTTGCGCTTGATGCGGAGAAGGCCTTTGACAAGGTAGAAATCTTATATTTAAAAACGGTATTAGCATCTATGAACTTTGGTCCAAATTTTTTACGATCTATAGAAGCAATTTACAAATCCCCAAAAGCCCAAATTATGGTAAATAATTATAGATCTGATGATTTGGTATTGAATAGAGGTACACGTCAAGGTTGCCCTTTTTCCCCAATTTTGTTTGCAATTTCATTGGAACCCCTAGCACATGCTTTAAGACAAAATACAGCCATAGAAGGTATACAAATAAGACAAAAAATATATAAATTAGGACTATTTGCTGATGATATGGTAGTTTATTTAAAAAACCCAAAAACTTCGTTAAAACCATTAGTAACTCAGATAGCCCAATTTCATTCAGTTTCAGGATTTACAATTAATTTAAATAAAACAGAACTATTTCCGATCAATATATCGGAAGAAGATAAAAAATATATTACAAACACATTTCCCTTTAAATGGGTTAATAAACATTGGAGACACCTAGGGATAAATATACCTTATAAATTAAAAGATTTATATAATAGTAATTATTTGCCATTAACAAAAGAGGTAAAGGAATCCATCGAACAATGGGCTAAATTTAATTTATCCCTATTGGAGAAAGTTGAATTATTGAAAGTAATATTGTTTCCTAAATTTTTATTTCTTTTTCAGAATTTGCCTATAACTATTCCTGAAAAAGAATTTTGTAAATGGCGTGGGTTGTGGAAGGTTTTCATTTGGAATAGCAAGACCCCTCGTATTAGTTATACTTTATTAACACGCCCTATAAGATTGGGGGGCATGGCATTACCTGATTTGAAGAACTATTACTTAGCAGCACAACTTAGAAATGTACTATACTATGCTACACCTGTAGACTATAAGGATTGGGTTTTAATTGAAAAAGAACAATTTTTTCCCCAACTTATGCATGAGGTTATATGGAATAAACCTAAAGATAGGACAAAAAATATATTAGAAAACCCTTTTGTGGAGCACACACTAAGTATTTGGGACAAATACAGAGATATAATGGCACCAGGTGTTTCTCCGATAATGGCTTTCTTGGGACAAAAATGGTTTGAACCAGGGAAAAATGTTGAAACATTTAAAACTTGGAGGGGAAAACATATCTTTAGATTAAATCAAATAAGTCAACAAGGGAAACTTTGGTCGAAAACACAAATAGAATTAAAATACCAGTTTAAGATCCCATGGTTACAATATCACCAAATACATCATACATTTATGACCAATGATTTGGCAAACCATTTAGATAGACCTTATACAGGCTTTGAGGAGCTTATTAAGAATGAGACACGGGTAAAAAGAGGTATTATTAAAATTATTTATGTAATGCTAAACCAAAAACAGTGGACTGGTTTATCTCCACAACAACGGGCATGGCACAAAGATTGTAATACCCAGTTAACAGAAGTGCAATGGTTACAGATTTGGGCTTCTCCCTTATATACTACACAGTCTTTGAACCTCAAACTGCAAAATTACAAAATGTATGCGAGGTGGTATATGACACCACAAAGACTATTTTATAGTCATGCAATTAAATCACCCACCTGTTGGAAGTGTGGTGAAGAAATTGGATCTTTTCTACATTGTTGGTGGACGTGTCCATCTGTTTGTATTTTTTGGAATAAAATATTGAATGTAATAGGGAAAATAGTTAAGGTTAAAATACCTGAAACACCAGAATCTGTATTATTAAACTTTTGGAAACCTGAATCTGTGACTAAAACAAAAGCTGATTTAATAGCCTTATTACTCTTAGCAGCTAAGACCCTTTTGGCGCAGAATTGGAAATCGGTTAAAATTCCAACGCTGAGACAATGGTTTTTAAAGATTTGGGACGTAATTGTTCACGATAAAATAGCAAGTCAATTGTTGACAGCAGAAAATGTAAGTCTTAAATCTAGTTTTATGGAAAAATGGTATTATTTTTTTCAATATATTGAACATGACACGAATGCTATGAACAAACTTCCTGAAAAATATAAAAAGTTTGTTTTCTATTAGTTATAAAAAGAATGTAAATTATTATTAAGTTGAATAGTTGTTGAGTAAGATATATTGTTTATGGTTTATTGTTAAACTGTTAATGTGTTTTATAATTTTGTATTTTTATATTTTTGTTTTTATGTTATGTTGTTAAAAAATTAATAAAATATAAAGTTATAAAAAAAAGAAAGAAAGAAATCTTGGAATTCAGAGAACCTGCTTAAATTATCATTGCAAAATTAAACCATTATATCCATATTTTGGGGCTATTTAAAAAAATAAAGGGAGGTGCTGTGTCACCACCAATAATGACACTGTTGAAGACAGCCCCTCTACTTGAAAATCCTCATTATTTATACCACTGCACAATTGTAAAAATGCACAGTGGGGCAGATGTGCAGAAGAACCCTGCCCAAACACATTCCACTGCTTGTGGATCAACTCTCAAGAAAATCAGGAGAAACTTCAGCATACAGAAAAGATCATGGCTAAAAGATATGTATAACTGGTAACCATTATCTATGTGTACCGGGGGGGGGGGGGGGGAGGAAGAGTTTAAAAATCCAGAAATGTGTGAACTCCTTACTTAAAACAGTTTCTAATTATCTGGGAACCAGGATGTATGTATCCTACTCTGCAACACAGTATGGAATGCTGGCATTAGAGTGTTATGTCAATAAACCACATATTTCACAATGAATATGGTACAATTACATTGTAAATGTCAATTTACTCTCTTTAATTCCAACACATACCTAGAGGAATTAGTGTTTATAGCCCTTTTATAAAGCAAAAGCAGATGCAAGTGAGATCACTTAAAATTAGCTTTGAAGAGAACAGATGGTGTCAAAGTAAATTAGAAGTATTTTTCAGTTTGTGTACTATAAATTGAAAATTGATTTCAGGACTTCCCTGCACACAGACCTGCAATTTAAAGCTAAGCAAATAAAGAAAAATTCCTCCTTATTGTCACAACAGGATGTCAAATTATGAGATTTTTATTCGCAATAGTCTGCACTCTTTTGACCAAACGTAATGCATCCTATGTTTGTGTCCATAATAGTTCTCAGTAACTTTATAGAGATGCTTTTGTACCTTGTTTACATGAGCATTTCAAATTATTTTAGCTCATACTTTGCAAAATATTTTCTTGTTGAGATGCAGTGAAAGTATCGAAGGCCACAGATGTGCTACTCTTTATGCATATTAAAAACTTCAGGCCAGACTGGGATCTTGTTTGGGGGGAAGTGTCAATTTATTTGTGTAGAGTAAATAAATGACCTTCTGCTTTAAAAAATACCTTGCCAAATAGCCATTATATTTCTACTTGCTTGCAGTCCAATTAGTCTTCTAAATGTAATTCTATTTAACCAAAAATTCTGAACTGGAAAAATCTGGCTTTAGTATGGGTTTCAGCAGCTTTGCTCAATCAGGATTCATGCCTGGCCAGAAAGGTTCCTTCCTTCAGTCAAAACAAAGTGTGCTGTTTCTCAAAATGTCACAAGGCAGATTCTCCTATTGGTTGTATGGAAGGAGCAAAAGCAATCTTGCATGTTTTTGTTGGAAAAGACAATTTTTGGTGTACAAAGAAGTAGAGAAGAAGACCCTGCAGGGAGCAGCAGGAAGACAATTAGATAGGATAGTGAGATCAACACCTGTTCTCCTTTTAAGTGTTGTTCCTTGTCTGTCTCCAGATTGCTACTCTTAGTGGAATCTCCTCCTTCTCAGAAGTTTCACACTCAGAGATGTGGTTAGGACCCTATCTCTTTCTCTCCTCTTTCCTATCAAGTATGTTAGTTCCTAAATAAACCTGTATCTACACTTTAACACAGCAATGGTGCACGAGCTGATTAATTACTCTTCCAACAGTTTTGTTGGTAGTAGCCTTGTAGAGATTCAAGGCTTTATATACAGTGGACTCACAGAAAGGGAGGATTGGGATTTTGAGTTCATGACTGACACAATAGCTCAGGTTGAAGCAGGGCTCATTTCATAGCAGGAGCTCCTCTGCATATTAGGCCACATACCCCTGATGTAGCCAATCCTCCAAGAGCTTATAGTAGCCCCTGTAAGCTTTTGGAGGACTGGCTACATTAGGGGTGTGTGGCCTAATATGCAAAGGAGCTCCTGCTACGAAATGAGCCCTGGGTTGAAGACAAAGTTGTCCAGAGAAAGGGGATCCATCAGTGTCAGAAAAAAAAAAGCAGTGTGGGTAGTACGCTGTTGAAACATGTGTGATGTGAAGGAAATGCATGGTGGGGATGAGAGGTTGCACAGAGAGTGCTAGGCCTAGACAAATATGTTCGGTGGCCCATCTGATACAATACCACAGCAGCTCAGACTGACTGCACCTCTCCAGAGCAGATAAAGTTATTTTCCAAAACCTGCTACTTGAGATCTTTTATCTGGAGATTCTGGAAGAGATGAGAGAGCTAGCAAGGTTGGGGGGGCACACAATTTCACCTATTCATGTGTCCACTGGGATGTTGGTATTTTTCATGTGGCAGAGGAGCACACAAGGCAATGTGTGATATGAGGACAAAAGATTATAGAAATTGGGCCAAGTCATGTGTTACTTCTGAGAGGAACACATGGCTCCCCTAGTCCAACATGCAAAGAAGTCTGATGACAAGTTAAGCCTACAAACTAGGGCTGCCAAGTCCAACTTGGGAAATATCTGGGGACTTTGGGGGTGGAGCCAGGAGACTTTGGGGGTGGAGCCAGGAGAAAGGAAGTGACATCATTTTGTGAAGTCACATCCTGTGATGTTGCTTCCACATGCTTCCACATGAACTCAAGAAGTTTCCTAATACTGAATCAGGCCATTGGTCCATCAAGGTCAGTATTGACTACTCAGACTGGTAGTGGCTCTCCAGGGTCTCAGGCTGAGATCTTTAATGTCACCTATTACCTGATCCTTTTTTAGCTGAAGAGGCTGATACCTCCTGCATGTCAAGCAGATGCTCTATCACTGAGCAACGGCCCTACTGAATCCTTCCTCATCTCGGCAGAATATGAAGCCCTAAGTGCTACACAAGTGCTAAATATGATTTTCATATCATAAGAACAGGAGAGAAGCCACAGTGGATCGGCCCATCCAGTACAGCCCATCCAGTACAACACTCTGTGTCACAACAGTGGCCAAAAATACCAGGTGCCCTCAGGAGGTCCAGCAGCGGGGCCAGAACTCCAGAAGCCCTCCCACTGTTGCCCCCCAAGCACCAAGAATTCAGAGCATCACTGCCCCAGACAAAGGGTTCCATTTAGACCTTGTGGCTCATAATAGCCACTGATAGACCTCTGCTGGATGGGGACAGAGAGAGAGAGAGACAGACAGACAGCTTTTTCACTTACTCTTGCCCAATTCCCAGGTTTTATTTCTGGCCCTTGTTTCACCCAGCTGTTGTCCATGTAAGTCCCATAACTTCTCTCCCCCCCTCCCCAGCATAGGCTTTTTGGTGGCTAAAGAGGACCTTTGTCCTCCCCTTTTCGCCAGCAGAAAAGCTAGTTGGATCCATCCCTAATTTAAAATACCGGTTACTTGATGTACAAATGCTTTTAAAAATGCAGATTTTTACTGCTGGAGGGGGGGACACGGTTGAAAGAAACAGAAAATTGGCATAAAAATGAGGAATCCTAACTTTTATTTGCAGAAGGGAAATGAGGATTGGTGGGACCCAAGCAGCCACGACAAGACATTTTAAACAATCCCACTCCCAGACCTTCTACAGGCAACCTCTCCTTGTGATGTTTACCTCTTTGGAAGTGACAGTTTATTCCTTTGACAAAACCACAGTGGACAGACAGACAGCAAAAAGAAAGAGGGGGAGGGGGAGAGACAGAGAAGGAAAAGAGCTCGCAGACCCCAGCTTACCAGAGCAGTTTACTTAGCAGCAACCTTGCACGCAGTAGAAAGAGCTTAGTCCCTCCTTAATCTCTGGGCGGGGCTCTCTAGCTGGCTCAGCTCTTAAAGGGGAAATTTCCCTTTTAAGAAGTTCAAGAGGCTGGCCAGGGCAGGCTCCGAGGTTCCCCTGCTCGCAGCCATTTTGTCCCCCCGGTGGCCAATCTTGGAAAAGCGGGGGAAAGCTTTCAAAATCGGTGTTTCCCCCGCTCTTCCGGGGGACTTGGCAGCCCTACTACAAACCAGCCCTGCAAAGCACTCAGCTGTTTGGATACTGACCTAGCATGAAATTATTCCGTAACAAGTAAGGAGAGGATATAGTAAGAGGCCACCACTCTGACCAGAATTTGAAATGGTAAAAGGGAGATAATGCCCTTTACCAGCAGCAGAACAAAAGGCAACTGAAGCAACAACATCATACAGATACACTACTATTAGCAAATGGCTCTTGTTATTTACTGCTCAGTGGCATCAGGTTCATTCTACATTCCATCTCACGAGTTGCCATTGAAACCATCTTTTCCTCTTTTATAGCAGCCTTTGCAAAATGAAGTTGAAAACATGTTTAAGTGCCAATGACATTTCCACTGGTTCAGTGATCTGGCCTTCATGCCAGTCAGACAAATCTTGAAGCAATTATTTTAATACAGTGGAATGTTAAATATGGAAGTTACCACCTCTATGGCAAGTAGCTGCTTAATTTCCCCTACCATTTTACTGTTGTAACATTTTCCTGCCCTGCACTGTTTCCCACTCTTAATGGAATAGAATAAGCAAAACTCCTGGAAACTGCTGTCAGAATTTCAATATTAATGGCTCACCAGCTGCCAATAAATGAATCTATAAAATGAAACTGTTCTCCTACTTTCATAAAACGTTTATTGTTTCGCCTCTTTGCCTTTGCTTTGCACTTGATCTTCCCAGCAACTTGAACCCCTATAACTTTAGATCACATTAAACATCCGCTGCAACAGCCAAAACTGATGGGTTCAGATCCAAGACCACAGGCAAGTGAGTCACATCACAGAGATTTCAGACCAGCCCAAACAATAATCACTGAAGAGTCAGCATATACGCTTTCTAAATAAATAGCACACAATGCAGGCTTAAATATAAGACTAGCTGATAGCCAGAGAGACAGAGACAGAGAGAGATAATGAGTGGCGGAAAACGGGAGGAAGCATAAGCAGAACTGGGATTGGGGAGAATTCTTCCTGTAGTATGAATGGCTAAATAGCAGGGGGATGTTTTAAAAGGACAAAAAGGCAGAGATTATTTCAATTGTTCTGAGACATGCCCTCTTAAGGGAGGAGGCAACTCTGTGACAGGGAAGGGAGTGACAGTTGGAACCCACTTTTCCCTTTTCCCATTTGTTTCCCCCTTTTTCCTTATTGAACACTGGAAAGAGAGCCGTCTAGACTTGCTCAGTTCTCTTGCGCATAGTCAGCCTGCTGACTAAAGTTGGCTTCAAAGAGGAGTTTCCGTGGGAATTACAATCACTTTGTTCATGTGAGGTGAGATTTCAAAGATTGCCTTAATGGGTACTGCAGGTCTTGAGGTGCTACAGGTGTTCTGTACCACTCTCTTTCTCAGTGCCCTTGCCAAAAGCAGCTGTTTAAATGGCCATTAGGTCATCAGTGGATCAGTCTGAGGCACCTTTACTTGTTCAGTCTCTCACCTTGCTGTGGAGAATTGTGTGGTTGCAGGGCTCAAGTCTTCTTCGGCCTGAGATGAGTCCACATTCACCCACAGCACCACAGCTGTCTTTGGCAGTTTATTTGTCTGTTGGGATTGCTACAATGCAACTTACATGACTCACCTTGAACTGGCTGCTTGCTACTGTTTAATACCAGCAACCTCACAAAAGCTGGTGTAGTGTAGTGGTTAGAGTTACAGACTAGGATCTGGGAGATCCAGGTTCAGATCCCTACTCTGCCATGGAAACTCACTAGATGACCTCGGGCCAGTTACACATTCTCAGTTGAACCTACCTCAGGGTTGCTATGAGGATAAAATGAAGGAGAAAGGAATGATTTAAGCACATTTGGTATCCCATTGTGGCGAAAGGTGAAATATAAAGGAAGTACATACATTATTTATTTATTTATTTATTTTTCATATTTATACCTCTCCCATCTTGCAAGCAGCTCAGGGTGGGTAATATCGTATCAAATAATACAATAAATACAGTTAAAATTTTAAAACACAATAATAAACATTAAAATTAGTGGTTACAGCTCAAAACAAAAATCAGCTGGCTGCGAGAGGTTCCCTGGCTCATTGGTAACAGATGAATAATGGCTAGTTGTCAGTGGGTGGGTAACAACAACCTCAGGGAGGCCATACATGGGCGCCCACTGCCTCAGCCAAATGCCTGGCGAAACAGCTCCATCTTACAGGCCCTGGGGAACTGAAGAAGATCCTGCAGGACCCTGATCTCAATAGGAAGCATGTTCCACCACGCAGGGACCAGGACAGAAAAAGCCCTGGCCCCGGCCAAAGCAAGGTGGACATCCTTTGGGCCAGGGATCACTAGGAGATGCTAATCCATAGAGCATAACACTCTTCAAGACATACGAGGGGCAAATAAAGGTAGGTTGGCTGATGGGTGGGAAAGAGAAAGAAGTAGGAAAAGGTTAAGCTATATGGGCTTTCAGGAAAGGAAAAGAGGAAATAGGGGAGGAGGGGAAATGAGATGATCTGCAACTTCTTGTGGGTCTACCACTTGTTAGTTTCTGTTCTTTGCAACTATACTATCAGAGCAGATGGCAGTACACACATAATCCACTAAGTCATTGCAGACAATACATTCTTTAAAAAAATGACATCCTCTCAAATAAAGCTGCGAATACATAAGGTCATGGTGCATTAAAACACTTCAGATCTATCCGATCCCATTGTGTGAATCACAGTATTTGGTATTAATTATTCAAAGAAATATTGCATCATGAAACCATTCTAAAATATAATTGCCTTTTTTCAAGTTTCCCAAGCAGAAAAGAGGGCATTGTTTGTTGTGGCTCATTCATGCATCACTGCTAAAAATTTAGTTCAGAAATTCAATTTGCTGCTTTTGCCTTGATCTGTTATATGTCTTCTGTCCTTAAAAGTTTGCAACCAATCTTTAACATGAAACTCAAAGTCTCAGATAAATGTGAGATTAGCTTTGGCTACATTCTCTGGGTGTAAACATTTCACAAGCATCTTTTTGTCTAAATGTCAGTGGTGTAGACAATTACTCGAAAACTGTCAACAAAGAGGAGGGTTTGCTATGGTTGAATGTCATCTGCAACTTGTTAGGATTCTGATCTCACCATCTGACAGATTTTTGATGCCTTATCAAAGCAGGAGAAATCTTCCTTTCAAATGGGGAGAAGAAAAACAAGACAACACCGTAATAACTGTTAATGTGACTTCTTGCAACAGCCATTTCCATACATCTACATTAAAGAATGGCCAATGCAGGTATTTACATTTTCCTTATTTTAGCTTCAAAGGCCACATTTATGAACCCTGAAAAGAACCACATCTCATTCATATTCATGTATATAGAAGAAACGGAGTCTTAAAGAAAACCCTATGACAGCTACTGGGCTGCAGGATTTAATCTATTGTTTTGCTTTTCATCTTTTACCTTTTATTCTAGCTTGCTATGGAGACAAGCACTCGCAAATGACAATTGCTGCCCATGGAAGAATGAAGTATCTGAAAGCATTGCTCTTTCCAATTTTCCATTTAATTCAATGCACAGTCCTGGTTTTGCTTATTAAAAAATGTGCAGACAATTCAGTAAAACAGTGGTGCCATATTTTCTTTTACCTGCAAGGCTTGCTTTTAAATGACAAATTGTTTATAGCTGTGCTGGTGCAAAAATAAAAGCCAAAACCACAATCCTTGTAATTCCATTATTATGACTAATCCAATGACACAGACATCACATACAACCAAAAGGCTTCATAGGCCTGTGGCTTCTATAAAGGATAAGTATGAGCAATGTTTATGGTTGCCAACTCCAGGTAGTAGCTGGAGATCTCCTGCTATTACAGTTGATGTCCAGGTGACATAGATCAGTGCACCTAGAAAAAATGGCCTCTTTGGAAGGTGGACTCTTTGGCATTATACCTCATTGAAGTCCCTCCCCTCCCCATGTTATCCAAAATAGTCTCCACTTAAACTGGATAAATTAATTTAGGAGACTATGTGAGAGGAGTGACAACTGGGATCAAACCACCTATATCTATAGGGATGGTCCTTTTGAGAACTCTCAAAAATAACCAGGTTGTTGTTCAACTGGTAGAGTTTTTTATTAAAAACAGGATGTACACAATAAATACATACAAGAGCTAACGGAGGAAGGCAGGGAGGAAAGGGGAAAGCTGTTTAGGGAAGGGTGATTATTTACCAGTACTGAGAAGGTTCATGGAAGCAGCAAGTCTAAGAAGGAAATGGCCAGCATTTCGGGAAGCAAGAGAGGAGAGACCCACACACAAGTGGGGGGAGAGTCCAAGGACACACACAATGTTTGGTAGCAAGGTGGCATAGTTATAGGGCAAAACATACCCTGAGGCAGGTTGATGCACCACTAGAGGATAATGACTTGATTGCTCTACCGGAAGTAGACAAAACAGGTGGGAGAGGTTTGATGGCTGTGCAAGCACCAGATGGGAAGGTTGATGAGGAATGTGAATAGATTTACATGTTGATTAATCGCCACTTAATCAAGGGTAATGGGTGAAGGGGAAGTCAGATTAGGGGGTTAATGAGATTATTCCTGAGTGTTTCAATAGATCCTGGGTGACCTATTGTTCTGAGCTATGCATATCTCCAGGATGAGGAGGGGGATGTAGCTAGCCAGCCTCTTTACTCATACTTTGAAATTGATTTCCCCCGGCTGCTGCCTGACTGGCATCCATTTAGGCCCAAGAAGTGCCCTACACACAGTTTTAGAGTGATGTACAGAGGAGTGCCTTTGCCTTAAACTGCCTTACACTGGGAAGAGGTTATGATTAGGTTTTGTAGTAGTAATGATTACAAACTATCACTGCTAAATTACAAAACCATGCAGGCTAAAAAATGAGCCTGACTCAGAAGTTGTGTGGCTCTTGAAGGTTATGCTTATCACCTCACCTCGTTCCACACCTCTACCAGCTGGAAGCACAATTAGTTCCAGCAGCATGTTAGTATGCTTGGTAGATTGTAGCATCCTGTATATTTGTAGGGGAACTTCGGCACCATACTGGTCCTGTCCAAAAGAGGTAGAAACATGAATGACAGGTGTCACAAGCAGAAACTCATGGAAATAGATAAAGAAGCTGTAAGACTGGCAGGGAGTAGGCAGGAAGCCCAGAGACAGGACAGACATGAAACCAGAGAAGCCAAGATTCCTAAAGCTGCAATCCTAAGAACACTTTCCTGGAAGTAAGCCACATTAAATAAAACTGCTTACTTGCTTAAACCTGCTTAGGATTGCTCCCTAAAAATCACAGAAAACATCTTGGCCATTGGTTCACCAATATTCTCCCAATTTTTCCATAACAAATATAACTGTACATTAAGGAAAGGAGGTTATACAACCCCACAACTATTATCCAATAATAACACTTCACCTATGACATTTTTAAAATTTTTTGCCTGTGGACGATAGGGCTGCTGCAGAATTCTGGCCATATTAATGATACAGATTTCTGCTCAGATTAAAACCAATACAAGACAAATATTTTCCATTACCTTAGGAAAGGGCTTCCTTTGTCATTTTACTCTGAAAGCAGGGATCTCTTAGGATTTACAGGTTTATACTTTATATATTTGCCACGTGGGGCTTTATACAGAGAAAAGATTTGTTCAGGCTGGATTGTGGTGGTGTTGCCAGCTGAGACAGTGTGTGCAAAATGTGTTAAATGCCAGTTTAGAATCTCCATCAGAACAAGCACTTTGTATGGAATGCTAATCATACACCACTCTGTGGCACATATGGTATTTGCCCTGCTGGTATTCCATTCAGTTTCAATGCAAACATGTCATTGTATTGAAAGTCAGAACAGAGAAGTAATAAAATGAAATGTATCCTACCAGGCTGTAATGGGGAAATGTCAGCCCACCCCCATCAGAATAAAGTATGAATAAGTGTCCCAAAGAAACTGAACCATTACACCAAACGTATTTTCTGATCCCTGATTTCCTGTGGATATTTGTAACAGATATCAGATGTCTAAATGGAGATTCAGACCAACTTGGGTATAAAGATTAGTTCATTTTGTAATATGAGAACTGCTGGACAATTTTCTTTTTCAGTTCAGTATAGATACATGGAAGCAGAGCAAGCTTTAACTGACAAATATGTGCAGCCTGGCAAAATATCACTTCCATGGAAATGTTCACATTACAAAATATGTGCATGTGGATCTTCACATGTTAAAAGAGAACATGAGGCAGGCCATGGGATCAGGTGTCATCCTTAACTGAATACAGCAGGCACTAACCACTCCTCATTCCCAAGAAACATGAAAAGAGCAAGTAGCTTCAATCCACTACCCAGTTTCTCCATAGTAATCCTATGAAATGTTTTGCAGCTGCTGCATAGTAAGTGTGCTAAGGATTGTGGGCAATATCAACTATTGCTGAATTTTAATGAAAGGTATGTATTTCAAACTTTTGTTTACTATTTTTCACATGATAGCAGGGATTTCAAAGTGCAGCATTTGGACATACTCGTTTCATGCTTCATTCAGTCATCACACAGCACCTCTTTAATGGCATGGCTCATTTTTGTACTCTCTGTCTTATATGGAGCAATATAAGGCTTCTCCTTAACAGTTTGTCTTTTTTAAAAACTGAAAATATAACCAGAGAGGTTTTCTGCCTTTCTATCAATTATCTAACTCCATCAGTTAATTTCCTTTTCTCTACTTAGAGCTCTCAACCTCTGTAACCCACTTATTCACTTGAGGGGAAGCTTAGTTCTAAACCATATCAATTCCAGACTTCTGCTATGGAATAAAAATGTGGATTTATGTAACACACATTTTGAGCAAATCAGATGTGATAAGCAAAGAGGATCAGAAGATTAAAGTCCTGCAATTATAAGGAGGTTGGTTGTACTATATCCCATACCCATTACACATTTTGCTGGACAACAGATTAATCAAGTGTCATTTCCTGTTCCCTTCACTGTCTTTGCCCAATCCAAGAAGCTCAAGAAGCATAAAAAATCACGCCAAGTATAATATAATGCCGTATAAATATGACCTTTTGTGTTGTCTGCACTGTGATAGGTTGGCCATTTCACTTCCACCTGACAAGTTAGTAAAATCATAAACAGATGGGGGGAGCCATGACATCTACCAGCTAACCCCATACCTTAATGAAGGTCAATGCATCCTGACAGATTTAATTTAGCATTCTGCTGCCTTTCTCTTGTAATAGAAAGGTTTCATTAGGAATAGAAAGAGAGTCCTTTCCATTAATTCAATATAATTGTATTATAGGAATGTTCTATGATTTCTTCAGCATGAAATGGGCTGTTTGCTTTCTTATCTGGCATGCTAAACCTCTATTAAAAATTAACTTATTCTTACTGATATGAACATTGAGGAGTAAAGTCATTTCTACTTCGTCTTCAGGCATGTTCATACGACTCTTTTGAGCTGCATCAGGCACTTGTGCCTGGTGGATTTAAAGTGCACATCCAGACCTCAACATCTGGGAATAGTGCCGCTTTAGTTAGTAGCCTGTCGATCCCTGTCGAGAACCTGTCCTTAAAAGATAGTAGTTAAAGTCCAAACTAAAGCTGGCCAACGGGCCAATGCTGAACTTTCCACCCTGAGGTCATTCCACCAGTGCACAATCAGCCTGTAGGGATGGTCTCCAGACCATCCCAAATGGCCACCATTTTAAAAAACAGATGTGCGGATAACCGCTTAAACCTGCAACATTCCCAGAGCTCTGCTCAAGTGATCCAAACAATGTTATGTTTCTGAAGGTCCCCTAAACCCAATCAGCTTTATTAAGTGAAACGGTACCTAGAGGAAGGTACCACTGGCTGGGTTTTTTACCATTTTTAGTACACACATGTGCAAAAAAACAAGTATATGGTGAGGTGCCTATGCACATGAGCAGACAGGATTTTTTTTTTAAAGCCAACCGCATGGCTCCTCACGGTGGATGCCATCTAGACAATCCACCACGGGAGTCACGCATGGTGAAGCACTTCACAGATGGGCTGTCTGGTCATGCAATGGTGGATCAAAAAGATCTAGCTCAAATTACAGCCAGGCCAATGGTGGGATTAGCTGCCTGTCTGAACACACCTTTCATCTCATGATTTCCCTTCTATTATGGGCCAAATAGTTCAATTCACACAGGATACCAGTAAGTGGTTATCCATTTCTTAAAAGCTCAGGGGAACAAATATTTCAGTAGGGATGGGCATGAACTGGGAAAATGCAGTTCACAGTTCATGAATCACAGACTTATGAACTTTTTTGTGCTAGACAAACCAGTTTGATTTGTGAAGTCCATGATGCAGTAAAACAGCACACACACACACCCGCCCTGGCATGCTAAAGGCACCAAATTCACAGGGGATCTCTGGATAACTCTCCTCTACCTGCCTCAAAGTTTGATGAGGACTGGATTTATGAGGTCTGGATTATTGCCCCCAAAGAAGGTGCCCCATCCTCCATTGTTTCCAATGGACTAAGGTCAAACCAGAGAATCTCTCACTAAAAACTGAAGGTGAGGACAATTTTTGCAAACCCAGCAGAACCAGTGCCACTGTGGTACTGCAAACCCAAGAGGACTAAGGTCAAGCCAGGAAAGTGTTTTTGGGGGAAATGTCAGGTGCAGGTTCAAAAGTGTATAGAATGGACCCCCTGCAAGCTACACGACACATCAAACACACAGGGAACCTCATCCTGCCACCCACTCCTCTACGATCTCTCTGAGTTGGGGGTGGATTATATTTCTGGAGTTACAGAACCCCCCCCCCCTTCCCAAAAAAAGGTCTCCCCAATGCTCTTTCTGGAAAACACAATTGCAGTTACAGGAGTCTATATAATGGCTCAAGAACAAGACAGTGACACCAAACTCACAGAAAAACTTCAACTGGGAACACCCCCAGCAGCCAGACACTGGAAGCAAGGCAAGCATCCCCCCTATGTTTGCAGCCCCCACAAATATCCAAAGGCAGGTTCTGAAGGACAGAAAGTCAGACATCCCTAGAGTTTTGACAGGAACTCTCCAAAGTTACATCACAACAGCTTGGCAGGCACCACAGCCCCACCAGACCAATGGAAATCAGAGTTTTCCATTTCAAGTGATTAGTGATGCAATCACAGAAAGGTAGACATAATGCAGGCATCCAACAGGACAGGGGGTCCCCAAAGTAACTTCATGACATCTAATTTGGCAGGTATGGCACTCCAGCCCCAACAGCCCGCTGGAAGTCAGATATTTCCATTTAAAGTGATCATGAAGTAGGTGCTGTGTTATGAGGTAGATGTTGTTTCATGAGGGTGTGGGAGCCCATCCCTGTCAGGAGTGCCTCTGAGGACCTGCCTCCTGCAGACTTAAGTGTGGTGGAGGATCAGTCCCCAGCTCCAGAGGAGCCTCCACCTGAAGCTGACGAGGCTCAAGCAAGCACCTCTTAGGGCATTACCCCAGCACCAGCAGCAGCTGAGCCACAGCCAAGCTCAAGCCCACCTGATTCACCTCCTTGGGTGGAATGGCTAAGGTCACGATCCAGGCAAGACTTAGCTGCTAGAAGAAAAGAGGCATGCATGCATGGTCGCAGATCACTCAGCCCTGAGTTTTAGGAGGAGCCGGGACCTCGCTGCCAGCTGCTAACAAGCACAGGAAGTGGCTGGGTATTTAGGCACAGCACAGAGACTACCAACTCATGCTAGCAACAAGTCATTCTGGCTAAGCTCTGCACCCGCTCGGCTTGCATCAGCTAAACCTGATCCTGGATCCTCTGGCTCGTGACTCCGGCTTGATTCTGGACACTCTGGCTCGTGACTTCAACTCTGTCTGACTTTGGCTTTTGGTGGACTCCTTGGACTGGTTTGCTCGTGAGTTTCCCTCTCTTACCTTGGCTTGGACTGACTCTGCGTTTGGCTTGTGTTTTGGACTTGGTAATTCGTTCCTGATTTGGCTTGACCTTGGACTGGCTCGGACTTCAGCTTGGCTTCTGACCACCTGGCACCCAGCCCATGACAGTCCCCACCCAGCAGAGGTGGCCATCCTTCCCCCATAGCCTCTTCCTCCTGCTACTTCTCTCTGCAGCTTCTCTGCCAAGGCCATGACCCATGGGAGAACAGGCATCCCCTCAGGGTCTGGCAGAGACCATGTCAGTGGTGTCCTGGAAGGGCTTGAGGACACACACCATTTGGCAGAGGGTCAGGGAGTCATTGGAGCTGATGCTGAACTCCTCTTCCCCATACAAGATGGTAATGGAGGAGATGACATCCTGCACTGCACTCTTCTGTTCCACCAACACATGATCATGGTGTAGGTGGGTAAGTCCAGGATGAGCTAGTATTCAGGCTCCCACCCCTGCTGCTCGCATAGCATCAAGTGTACAGACAGGCAGACTTGATGCTGCATGAGAAATGGATGGCCAGACACTGGCAGGCCTCCAGCAAGGCCCACATCTCAAGGATGACAGCAACCTAGGTGGACCTGACAGTGCTCCCCAGCCCCAGATCATCTTTCACCACTTTGTGAAGCATGTGTGCAGGCAGACAATGCCCTTGAGGCATGCAGCCTTCACCACTTCCTTTTCTGAATCTAGCTTGAACATCTGGCATTTCTCATTTCATATAAGGTAAGCATCTTTGTTGTGAGATTTTGAGCATCACGTTAGTCATGTGACACATTAATGTGATAGTCCAAGCTATATGTCATCTTTGACAAGTACCTGTGCTACAAGTGTAAAATAAAGTATAAAATCTAAATTGATAATCTAAGCAGGGTACAAATGTAGTAAATGAAATAAATAAAAAAATTAAAACCCTTTCAACAGTTATAGCCCCTAAAGAATGCTGAAGAGTTGTCCTTTTATGAGGATATCAGCAAATCTGTGTAAGAAGCTCTTTATAGAACTATAATAGCAGTGAAGGCCAAACTATAGCATTTATTTATTTACTTACTTTATTTATAATCCACCTTTCTCTCCAATGGGGACTTAAAGCGGCTTACATCTCTTCCATTTTATCCTCACAAAAACCCTGTGAACAAAGTTTGGGTCCAGTGGCACCTTTAAGACCAACAAAGTTTTATTCTGGGTATTTTGTGTGCATGTACACGTCTTCAGATAGCTGAAGTGTGCGTGCACACGAAAGCTTATACTGAGAACAAACTTCGTTGGCCTTAAAGGTGCCACTGGACTCAAACTTTGTACTGCTGCTGACCCACCGCAAACCCTGTGAGGTAGGTTAGGCTGTGAGTGCATGACTGGCCCAAGGGAACCCAGCAAGCCCAGAATGGAGATTCAGACGTAGGTTTCCCAGATCCTAGTTCAACACACTTTAACCACCACACCATGCTGGCTCTCAGTTCTGTATGGTTTGCAGAGTGCTGAATCAGATTTTTCCCCACCTCTTTATTTATAGTTTGCATTTCAGACTGCCAGGGACTTCAAGGTGGCATTATTTTGCCATGCTCCTGTGACATTTTAGCCTTTCTTGCAGGATTTCTGAATCACTGCCATAAGTAACCTGTAGGTTTGTCAACAAAGACTTGTTTTAAGCTCAGTTGAGAGCCTGGCTAGAGCTTTATATGGAGATTTAATTCTGACCCAGTTTTGCTTGTCACAGGCTGCACTCCAGTGCCCATGGCTGAGTCTTTTAGCCCCTCAGGTCCCCAGGGCTTCAGACAAAGGCATCCTGGCTTTCTTATCTCCCCTCCTTCTGCCTCTTACACATCCTGGAACCAAAACCAACATAGCTTCCTCACCCCTCTTCTTCCCCCTACCTTAGAACAGCAGAATGCTGCCTGAGCATTGTCTGGTTCCTTCTCTCCTTTCCCAGCAGGCCACCACCAAATACAGCCGGTGGAGAACAGTGCACCTCTAATGAGCAATTTGTTGGGTGGTGCCTTAAAAGACCCAGCACAGCCACTTAACTATGAGATATGGTGCTTGAAAGGGCCTGTTCCAAGAAGTAGCTAGAGTTACCAACGGCTTAGAGAAATAAATGGCCTGTCCTTTTAGTAGAAGCTTAATGGGATGTATTTTCCAGGTGATGTTATTTACCTCCATACTATGAAAAGCTTCAGCTGGCCATTTCCACACATTAATCCTCTATTAAAGGGCCAGGACAATTTTTCTTCAAGGTCAAGCTAACAACAGAATAATTATAATGAAAAATCAAACCAGTGCAGACTATTATAAATAAATACTGGCACCTTCTATCTAACATCCCTAGATGCCAAAATCCTCCTTTATTTACAGCCAGGAGGGCAAAAAATCTCAGAGACGTACTGGTTAGAAGCAGGCTTCCTGAACTGAAGGACACCAGCTGCATGAGGGGGAGTTATCTACCTAAAGGTTTTTTTCCCTGTGGGGGCTGTTCTGTATGTAACTATCCTGAGGCTAAAAAATGTTTTTACAACTCTACAAGACAAAAACTTTCTATGTTAATTCATTCTGTATTGTAAAAGTAAATTCGTTATTTATGCAATTCAGTGCCCTTGTGAAAAAAATATGTGGGGTTAACATCAAGGCCAGTGAAAGTAAGAATTGGGGAACACAGGAGCTGCATTAGATTAAAGAAAAGGAATGCTCCACTTGTTAATCACTACCTGGATATGGGCCATACTGAAAACCAGCTGAAGTTCTGGATTATTGAAACAGTTCAGACTACAAGTTCAAACAGGCTCAAGCTTCTCCAAAGACGTTATTTTGGATTCATCATTTACAGACATCAGCTTTTCAAGGACTGGATGAAGAACTGGATTGGACCTGCTGCCTTTGAAAAAAATGTTCACTTGTTCATCTGCCCCTCCCAATTTGTAATCCCTTCCTTGGTTTAGAGCATGGTACAATACATGGAGGTGATTGCATCATCCCTGGGTCCACTATACAGGACTGTAATCTCAGCAGTTTGTGACTTGACTATTTCACTTGATGGAAGTGACACACATCACTGATGAATGGGACATTTGTTACCAGGTTTGTTGCCTGTTTAACTATTTTTTGGTAATTACTTCCAGGCTAAATTAATTCTGTAACATATTAACTTTTAACTCTAGTAATTATGATTATTTTATTTTTATTTAGACTAATTTGGAGAATTCATGCTACTACCACAGGCGTACTTGACTTGTGGTAAGCAAATATATAGCATTCATGGTTATCCCAGAGTAAATGTATTACTAACCCATTACATATATTTATTGTTTACACTAAAGTAATCTGGCTTTTTTTCCTTCCCCCCCCCCTTCCTTTTTTTCCCTACAATTTCAGACTGCAACACCTGGGCTGCGGTCACACACACTAAATAATCCACTTTCAGTGCACTTTCAATGCACTTTCAAACTGGATTTGTACTGTGTGAACTGGCAAATCCAGTTTGAAAGTGCACTGAAAGTGGATTGAAAGTGGATTATTTAGTGTGTGTGACTGCAGCCTTGGTCTTATATATACTCATATATGTCTATACAAATTTCTGTATGCTTTTTTGGATGTGTGCCACTTTATAAAGAATATTGACCACTGAGGAAGGCCCATAGGGGCCGAAACGCGTATGGTCCTTAGGTCAAAGGTTTTATCTATCAGCTTGATATGTACTGCTATTAGTTCTTTATGAACCTAGTTTTATATGTCTGATACTTAGACTCTTTTAATTTAATTTTGTTTTATTTATGTGTACACCCTAATAAATGTCTAAATTTTTCATTATAATTATTCTGTTGTTAGCTTGACCCTCTCGATTTGCAGCTATTTATTGGGTTGAGTTTCTCCCTCCCCCCCCCTTTTGTTTTTTTGCAATTTTTCTTCAAGCCTGCTGGCAATCTTTGCGGTAGCTGCCCAAATAGATGTTGCCAGGAGTTCAGCTGGAGTAAGGATCTGCCCTGCTTCTCAACACTGTTATCATAAATTAACAGACACAGTTATTCAGAAACATATTCTGAAACAAAATGTATTTGTTTGTTGGCTACTATTCCCAACTGATTATCAGAATGTGCTCTCAAAACATAATATAATCCAAATGAAAAATAACATTATAAAACAACTATGAAATACTGTGATAAAACAATGCCATTTTTTTAAAAAATAAAGCAGATAGCAGTAAACCTCTAAAACGACTTAGTTCCCAAAGGCTCAACAAAAGATCTTTGCCTGCAACTGGATCAGGGACAGCATATGTCATATTTCTGGGGCCACTTCAAAGAAGGCTCTACTTTTGTGGAAGCTAATCTAGCTGCTGCATTCTGAACCAGGGTTTTTCAAGGGCAGCCCAGTATAAAGTGTGTTACAATTGTCCAACTGCAAGGCTGCAAAAGTATAATTAGTGTTGCCAAGTCAGCTGAGTCTAAGAAAGGAAAGCGATGATGAACCAATGCTGCTTATGAAACGCACATTTTTGGTAACCACCCCAACCTGATTTTCAAACAACTCATCTGGGTCCATGAACATCCCCAAACCCTAAATCTACTCTGTGAATGCCAACTCTGCCAACTCCAGTCCATCATGTTGGTTCAATTTGAATTCAATAAGCCTCAAAAATCATTCCTGGTCCCCTTGTATTAGCTTTCAATAGGACCATGCTCTGAATTATTTGCAAAATAAAGGTTCATCTGGATCTCCAGCATGAAGTGATGGTAAAATGTCACCTTGTATTGGCTAAAAAAATAGTTGTATGAACCTATCCTTCAGTTAAATGGAGTTTCACCACCACCCCAAAAAATCCCATAATCAACTAGGTTTTATCATATTCACTATCTCTAGCATTTGGTCTGCACCACAAAATGAGGAAACGCATAAAGAAAGAGTTTGGATGTGGGAATTTTCCCTCCTGAAAGGTACAGATAATCTTATTTCAATAATTTCAGCATAGTCAAGACATTATTATGAAATTTGTTTTAGGCCTGGATGCCTAGGCAGTTTGCCAAGGTTTTAAACAGAGCAATCTCAATTCCCCCTAAATTATAACACCTTGAACATGGTTCAGACTGAAAGTGCTGACACAATCTTGATTATAGCAGGTTGAATTGTGTGCCTATAATATAGCTGCACAAACATTTTCATTAGCATAAATGTCACCTGCAGTACAAACCAACTAAAGCTGAACATTCACTGAACACAGAGTAATTTGAGTGTCCTTCAATTTTAATTTCATTTCTGATTTATGAAAATTTGGACACAGCTACAAACAATTTGCATTTACCACATTACTTTCCAGAAATTATTCTGAAGCTATGTGAGGGTATCAGGTGGGTGGCCTTTCCGTGTGTTGGGGGGAGGAATATAAAGAATGTGTGGGCAGAAGAGTTGGGCGGCAGAGAAAGGGGGGGAAAGGCTTTAATTAGCTGGCAGCTGAGATTCTGGCAAATGTCTTCATATGAGACATACATTTATTTTTTTCTTGTGTTACAGAAAAGGTAAATATTGCCCCCTGAGGAATTCTTCTAAACTCTTATTTGTTCTGAAGGCATAATTAGCTGATCAAAAATTATTGAATTAATTGAGGTCCTATGGTGACATTCAGATCTTTCACTCTTTAATTTGGCCAACTTTGCAAGGCACCAGAAACAGTAAACATGGATGCTTGAGTGAGTACAATCATGTTTACACTGTTCTCTTTACCTCAGTCCCTACTTGGAATGTGTCAGACCCACCCTGAAGTCAGTGTTTGGGACTAGGCACTGAAAGCCATTGTTTGTTGATCAAGAAAGGACAGAAGTGGTGGTGGTAGTTTTTACCAGGCCTGACCGTTCCAGAGGTTTCATACTGCTGGCCAATCCCAGGGGGTGTTGTTGCATACCTCTGTTTCTACCTGTACCTGAAAAGAGCTTTAACACCCAAGCATGTAGAATCTCAGGTCCCTGAGAGTCCCTGAGGTGATACTAAAGGAACACAAGTTTCAAGGGCTGCTGTCTCTAACAGTGATTGCTGTTGTAATGTACAAACAATAGTCCAACACATACCAATGGAGATATGCCTTAGCTTCCTTCTTAGATAATGCAAAAAGCAATGGAAATGGAAGTTGTGGGAATCAAAGGAATATATTGTGAGAATTCTCACTAACGGACTATTCTTATTTCTAAATAAGCAGAGCAGTGTTAGATTGATGAGACAAACCTTATAAAAACATACCACTGAATAGACCTTGCACAAGGTGAGGAAGGCAGCAGTACCTGGCTTAGCCCACCCAATCCCTGTGTGAGGCAAGGGAGGAAGTGGTGCCATTTTTGGCTCACATAATCCCCACATGCAAATGAGGTGGTGGAGCCTGGCTCAGCTGGCCTAATCCCTCTGTACAACAAGGGAGGCGAGGCAAGGAGGGTGGCATCTGACCCACCCAAATCCTGTGTAAGATAAGAGATTCCACTGCTGGCTCACCTGCACAAAGTGAGGAAGGCACCACTGGCTGAGTTCCCCCAAGACCTACATGAGGCAAGGAGGGTGGTGCCTGGCCAACTGGTTAGGCAGGCTGCCTGTTCTTCCTTCCCCCCTTTGGGAGGGTGGAGCAGCATCAGGCAGACAGCCTTTTCCTCTCTCTGTTCCTCCTTTGGGGATAGGGCCAGGGCAGGCTGGGGAAGAGGCCCTTTTGCAGGTCTGAAATCGTCATGAAGGGTGGCAAATGTGGTGTCCTGACCTACTTGTAATCTATAACCTGATTGAGAGAGGTTGTGGAAGGTGGCAGGCACTCTGTGTAAGTACAGAAGGGCCATGATACACGCATGTGTAATAGTGCCTTTGTTTTATGATTTCACCATTCCTGGTCTCCCGAGTCCAGTACTCTTCAGTCGGTAATCTACATTCATAGTAAGATACATTATGCTTTGGTCTCTACCGAAATCCTGAAAACTAGTCATGAAGACCAACTGCTTTAAAAGATGTTCTTGAAAACTACCTCACAGCTATAGTGTTCTGCTTTGTTTGTTGAACTGCAAATATTTGTTGAAGTGAATGAAGACATTTTGGTTGTGGTTGCTATTTGGTGTTGGGGGTAAGCAGAAAAAGAACTGTTTTAAATGAAGACCACTTATACTTATCATTCAGAATATAATAAAGTTGAAATCAGACTGCCATACCAGCTATCCTGCCCTTCCTCCAAAGAGCTCAGAGTGGCATTCATGGTTTTCCATTTTAACTTCACAACAGCAGTGTGAGGAAGGCTGAGCTGAAAATATGGGACACTCATGGCAGAGTGGGAATTTGAACCCAGGTCTCCCAGATCCTAGGCCCAACATTCTAATCACTATATTACGCTGGCTCTACTGAGCACCATTTTATTTATTCAAACATACCTGGAATACTACACAAGATGCAGTCAGGAGGCTTGAAGATAAGGATCTGAAACATCTTTTTTATTTCTCTCTGCCCCCTTTACTTCTTAACATTTAGCCTGACAAAGAGTTCCCAAAAGCCTGCCCAATGTTCTGTGCTATTTTTGTCCCATAACAGAAATGTTACACAGCTTTTGTTTTGTATTTTGCTTTGGACCAACACAACAACCTGCAACCTCCCTCTTAATGAAGAACCATGCTAATCAGCAGGAACTTCAACCCAAGCTGCATTGCCGGAGCTATTCTGGTTGTCAAAATACATTTTGGGTGACATGTCTTCATTATCCGGCTGTAGCTACAGAACAAAAGGGCCAGCATTTATGTATGTGTTGCAGAGGCAGTTTAACATGGTGAGTTATTTTAAGTACTTACATGTGCAAATTAGCAATCTCATGCATCCAGAACATTTGGGTCACCTGAAGGACAAAGAAAGTTGACACATTTTTAAATGTATGTTTTTATGGCTCTGATTGCAAAAAAGAACAGCCTTAGGGCCAAAAATGCTTACAAGATTATAGGGGCTTAACAGTTATTTTAAGCTTTGCCTTCAAAGAAAAAGAGAGATACATATTGAAATGATTTTAAGGTCTCTACAAAGGAACTCTTTACTTAAGGAATTTCAGATAGTGCCTGTGTTAGTTGGTTAAAGAAAAAACAAAATGGAGTCTTGTGGTACTTTAAAGACAAACATTTATTGTGGCATAGAACTGATCAGATGAAGTGGGTTCTAATAAAAGAAAAATTATGCCACAATAAATCTGTTAGTCTTTAAAATGCCACAATGCTTCTTTTATATTATATGAAGATTATTCCCCTTGCCAGATGGGGGGCCAGGACGACATCAATGATGTCAGGATATCACTACTGGAGGAAACATAGAAAGACATTTTTAAGTATTGAGCAGGAGGCGAATTCAAACAAACAGGTTTTTATTCAGTGACATTGTTCAGCTCAAAAGACAGCTCTATGAGAGCAGCACTTTCATTTATACTGTTCCAACACATAACTTTCAACAATGTAACTATATACAAGCAATACTATTGGACCCAAGCAGGGCTCAGTGATTGGGTATCTAGATTGGCTTCAGGACCAATGGGAGTCTTTATTAATCAGCCAATAGGAATTGGAGCTTTAGGATACCAGAGCCCTCTTCAAGCTATTACTGCTTCATATTCTAAACAAACACAACACTCCTCCCCCCTAAGTTCAAACAACAAAGTCCCTTAGGTGCGAGGGCGGTCGCCTGGTCCGTCGGGACCAGCACAGCAAGAGTGAACCCGATGAAGAACGTCCTCTTAAATCTGGGGACTCCATACGGGCCAGCATGAGCTGTGGCAGCGGACTCAAGGGGGAGCAGTCTGTAAAGTCTGGGAGCGCCAAGAGTTCTGGGGCATGACCCAGCTCCAGCAGGGGGCCTACCTCGTTCCGAGCTGGCAGTGGCTCAGCAGACTGTTCCCTTGGGATGTCCCAGGCTGGAGTTGGTGGAGGGTTGCCCTCTGTCAGGTGACTCCCACGGGCACCGGCATCTTGCTGTGCCGGGAGATCACCCAGGCTGGCCTCAGGAACCAGGGTGCATTGTAAATGTTGTCCCGATGCAGGAACTGGGGAGCATGGCAAGCATTGCTCCGGCTCAGGAACTGGGGAACGTTGCAAGCGTTGTTCTGGCTCAGGAAATGGAGAGCATTGCAACCGATCCTCCGGTGCTGGCCACCAGCATCTCAGCTGGGCCAGATGTCTGCGACGGACCTGCCCCATGTTGTCCCTCACCTCATACAATATAGGGCCTGTTGAGTGCACAACGACTGCTGGAACCCAGTGCGGACCTGCCCCATAGTTCCGGGCATACACCGTGTCTCCTGGCGCAAAGGACCGAGTGGACCCTGTGGCGATAGGGTCGCGGTGGATGTGCGGTGCCAGGTCGGGATGAAGGTGGCTCAGGCAGGTGGATAGCTGGCGGCCCATAAGCAGCTCTGCTGGCGACTTCCCAGTGGCGGTGTGTGGCAAGGAGTGCTGCTGCAACAAGAACCCAGTGAGCTTGGCTGGGAAATTCCCATCACCCATCCTGCAGAGCGAGTCCTTGACTGTTCGCACCATTCGCTCAGCCTGACCATTCGTCTCGGGGTGGAAAGGAGCCGAGGTGATGTGCCGGATACCACGCTCATCCAGGAAGGTCTGGAACTCTGCAGAGGTGAATTGAGTTCCATTGTTGGACACGAGGAGGTCCGGAAGGCCGAAGACGGTCTAGGTAGCAGGCAATGATGGCCGATGTCATGGAGGTGACAGGGATGACCTCCAACCACTTGGAATACGCATCCACGATAATCAAGCGTGTCCGGCCCTGGAAGGGCCCAGCGAAGTCCACATGAATGCAGGACCACGGGCCCCTCAGCTTCTCCCATAGATGAACAGGAACCTCTGGAGCCTCGACTCCTGGCATGGCTGACACGTCCGGACCCACCGCTCAATCTGCTGATCCATGCTGGGCCACCAAACATAGCTCCTAGGATGGCCTTCATCTTAACGATGCCCGGATGCCCTTCATGCAAGGTGTCCAGCACCCGTTGGCGAAGTGGGGGAGGGATAACAACTCTGTTTCCCCACAACAGGCATCCCTTGTTTACCGACAGCTCACCTGATCTCAACAGGAATGGCTGGAATTCCGCATCAAGTGTCCCCGACAGCCATCCCCTCCACACATGGTTGTAGACTCGGCTGAGCGTCCGATACCGGCCGGTGTGGAACGCTACGTCAGCAACGGAGAGCGGAGGCTGCGGCAGCTTCTCGATCAGCAAAACTTCCTGGAGTGGGGCCTCAGGCAGTCCTAAAGATGGAAGCGGCAGACGGCTAAGGGCGTCAGCATGCCCGATGGTCTTGCCGGGCCTGTGGAGGAGGCGGAAGGAGGAGGCGGATAAAAGTGCTGCCCAGTGCATCATCCGGGGGGACAGAATCTGGGGGGTTTGACAGTCGGCCATGAAGATGCCAAGCAGCGTCTTGTGGTCGGTGATGATTTCAAATTCCCACCCATAGATGAAATCGTGAAATTTCTTCACTGCAGCGATGATTGCTAGTGCATCTCGATCTATCTGGGAGTAGTTTCTCTCAGCGAGGAATAACGTTCTGTAATAGAAAGCAATAGGGGTCTCCCAGCCAGATGGCAACTGGTGACTGAGCACAGCCCCGATCCCATAAGGCGATGCATAACATGCTAGGACGAGGGGCTTCTTCTCATCATAGTGCACGAGGACGGCTTCAGAGGCAAGGAGAGCTTTGACAGCTTGGAACGTGGTGTTTTCCCGGCAACCCCATGCCCATGGAGCTGACTTGTCCAGTAAATGATGGAGTGGTTCTGCAAGAGCTGCTTTGTTGGGCAAGAAGGCATGATAAAAGTTCAATAGTCCTAAGAAGGACTGCAGCTCTTTCTTAGACTTTGGGGGGGTGCACGTTGCAGATTGCAGCAACCTTGTCCGGAGCAGGGTGGCTGCCATCGGTGTCTAGGCGGTAACCCAGGAATTGAACAATAGGGATGAAGAACTTGCATTTCTCCTTCTTCAGCTGAAGGCCAACGTCCTGTAGCCGACAAAAGACCTCTCGCACCCGAGTAGCCAGTTCAAGATCAGAGGCCCCGGCAATTAAGACGTCATTGAAATAGGGTACGACGCCAGGCAGACCCCGAAGAAGGCACTCCATAAGTTTTTGAAAAATTACCCCAAACTGCAGCCGGTTTACTTTAAAAGCATCTCGGTGCGTCATGATAGTCTGTGCCTCGGCTGTGGCTGCATCTACCGGCAACTGCTGATATGCCTGGGCGAGGTTGATCTTGGTGAACACCTGGCCCCCAGAGACCAAGGCTAGAAGGTGGCTCACCACAGGAACCAGGTATGCGTGCAGCTGTAGGGCCCGGTTGATGGTGCACTTATAGTCAGCACACAAACAGATGGAGCCATCGGGCTTGAGGGGAGTCACGATAGGTGTCTCCCACTTGGCATTGGGAACTGGCTCAAGGATCCCTTGGGTCAACAGTTTATCAATCTGCTTGTCAACCTTGGGCTTGAAAGCGATGGGGCAGCGTCTGGGCTTGAGACGGATTAGTGGTACAGCAGGATCCAGGTTAAACAACACAGGTGGACCCTTGTAGCAGCCTAGCTCTGTCTTGAAAACCTTCAGAAACTCTGTCTCAAGGTCCATAAAAGGCTGCGGCTCGACTTGGTTCACGCCAATAACATCTATGCCCAAGGCGGCGAACCAGTCCAGCCTTATCAGGCTTGTGCGGCGACCCTCTCCCACGAGCAGGTTCAGACGGCCAGAAAATTTCTTATATTTGACCTGGACTGTGGCGATGCTGATGACTGGAACTCGGTTCCTCTGGAAGTCGAACAGCTGTAGGGTGCATCTTTGAAGGCGGTGAGCAGCAAATCACGGGCGGACTTGTTGGAAAGTGCTCCAAGAGATGATGGACAATGCTGACCCAGAGTCTACCTCCATCTGGCACGCTTGACCTTCGATTAAGACAGTGGCTTTGATTTTCAGACACAGATGTAGCCCCTGGTGTATATATAGGCAGTTGGTGTAGTTTTCGGACACGCTTGCTTCATTGCTGTACCTTTGTCTTTGCCTGGACAGCTGAGATTACTTGGAATTATACAATCGGCTGGGGGCATTCACAGACCCTCGGGTACGCTGGAACTCGTCTGGAGCATCATGACCCTGAGACGAGCGACATACTTTGGCAAGGTGGCCCACTTTCCCACACACATGACAAATGGCATCGTGGAACTGACAGTCTCTATGCGCATGCGCACCTCTGCAACCAGCACAGCCGGGTTTTTTGCGGGCTTTTTTGAGAGCAGCGGAGGCTTTTGCGACAGCGGCGTAGCTTCTGATTGACCCTTGTGTTAAAAACTCTTGTCATCGTACACATCAGATTGGTCGTCCCGGGCGTCATCAGACTCAGCAGTACTACTCTGGTGTACAGCGTCAGAGCAGCCTGATGTGTGGCTTTGGGGACTCAATCGCAGTTCGCGGAGGGATAGGTTGGCAGCCTCTACTCTCAGGGCCTCTTCGAGGGCTGATTCATATGTGAGAGTCTTTAGTAAGAGTAGGACTTGCCTGATGCTCTCATCTCTGAGGCCACAGAGCAGCCGTTCTAGGAGGACAGACTTCAAATCGGTGAAGTGACAGTCTCAAGCAGCCTGCCTCAGTGCGGTGAGGTACTCCATGATAGACTCACCCTCCTTCTGGTTCCGCTGATGGAATGTGCATCGGTGTGCGGCAGCCAACGTCTTTGGGGTGAAGTACTCAGTCAGCCGGGCCTTGATGATGCCGAGAGGGGTCTCGAGTAACTTAGAGGGGGCAACTAAATCTTGAGCAATGTCGAATACAGCCTGGCCGCAGGTACTCAGAAAACTGGCACAGCAGACATCATCTCCGTCAATACGATTTGCTATGAGGTAGCATTCAAACCGATCGAGGTATGAATCCCAATTCCCAACCTTTGGGTTGAACAGTTCGATATGGCCCTTGGATGCCATGCCCGTAGTGATTTAGCTCCGGGCGCCCTTAGTGATTTCAGCTGGGCAGGCAGAGTGATTTCAACCATTCAGTTAGGACTGGGATCCCATCCTCATCGCCAGTTTTAACTATTCAGCAGGAGGCGATGAATTCAAACAAACAGGCTTTTATTCAGTGACATTGTTCAGCTCAAAAGACAGCTCTATGAGAGCAGCACTTTCATTTATACTGTTCCAACACATAACTTTCAACAATGTAACTATATACAAGCAATACTATTGGACCCAAGCAGGGCTCAGTGATTGGGTATCTAAATTGGCTTCAGAACCAATGGGAGTCTTTATTAATCAGCCAATAGGAATTGGAGCTTTAGGATACCAGAGCCCTCTTCAAGCTATTACTGCTTCATATTCTAAACAAACACAACAGACATCAATCCTCTCTAAGAATCATAAGAAATTCTGTGGTAAAATTGCCTGAAACTCTGTGACAATTCCTAGAGATGACAGTTCCAGGTTTTTCCTGGAATTCATGTCCTGCCAATGGGCTGATGACCATTCTTTGGCTTATTTTTTTTCTTCTACTGCAGGACCTAGTACAGGGGTGTCAAACTCATTTGTTATGAAGGGCCAGATTTGACATAAATTGGACTTTGTCGGGCTGGGCCATGTGTGCCATAAAATGTAATGCCAGGTAGCTGAGATATAAACTTTTTAAAGGACACAAACACAAAGGTTTTTTTACTTAAAATCATAAAACCCTTGAAACATTAGCATTCTTGCTATATTTTGTTTATTTAACAGTCTCTAACAACTGACACTTCTTGCTCTGAATTATTGCATCAAAATGTCTGTGCTGTTGCAATCTGGGAGGGAGAGGAGTCTCAACCCAGTGCAGGGAGCAGAAGCTTGCCTATCTATGTCTCCTGAGCAACTGATAAGAGTCTGGGAAAGCAAGCTATGATGCAACAGCAGCAGCAGAACTGGAAGAAGAAGCAGGAGACAGCCAGTCCCTTGTGGACCTGATAGAAGCCCTCCAGGGGCCTGATCCGGCCCCTGGGCCGCATGTTTGACACCCCTGACCTAGTAGCCTATTCCTTCCAAAATGTTATGTAATTACAGTTGCTCCTTAATATTATTCTATGGTTGTTTGGAGGGGAATGTTTTTTGTTTGTATTAATTCTGGGGTTACCAATCTCCAAACAGGGCCTTGAGTTTCCCCCAGAATTCCAACTTATCTCCACACTGCAGGCATAACTTTCCCTGGAGGAATGGCCGTTTCAGAGGATGGATTCTATGGTCAATATCCCTGCTGAGCTCACTCCCCTTCCTAGTCTCTCCCCTCCGCAGGCACTGCCCCTAAATGTTCAGGAATGTCCCAAGCCTGACTTAGCAACCTTCTGTTCCCCATTATTCCTATATAATCTGTTTTGCCTGCTGTGTCCAACCCACGTGGCATCATAAACTGTATCATTTGCAATTTTTAAAATATTGTAGTGACTATTATCTCCTCTTGAAAGAACCACAGGAAGTGTGAAAGTCCTGTTTTTCAGAGGCACTGGCCAGTCTCACCTTAAACTGGTGACAATAGGAGCTGAAAATTGAGTGCTTTATATGAATCAATGTTGATGAAATTTATCAAAATCTTTCTGATTGCAGTTGGAGTTGACAGAGGATGTCAGTCTGGCCATGCTGACTTTGGGGAACAGGCTGATCACTATGATTTGCCTAAAAGGTTGCCTGAAGGATAGTCAGGACCGTGGCCAAAAAAACCCCATTGCTCTTTCCCTAGAGCCAGTTTGGTGTAGTGGTTAAGTGCGCAGACTCTAATCTGGGAGAACTGGGTTTGATTCCCCACTCCTCCACTTGCACCTGCTAGATGACCTTGGGCAAGCCGCAGCTCTGGCACAGCTGTTCTTGAAAAAGAGCAGCTTCTGTCAGAGCTCTCTCAGACCCATCTACCTCACAGGGTATCTGTTGTGGGGAGGCGAAGGGAAAGGAGTTTGTAAGCCGCGCTGAGATTCCTTTGGGTAGTGAAGGGTGGGGTATAAATCCAATCTCTTCTCTTCCTCTTCGTCTTCGTCTTCTATATTTGTGGATGTTCCCCTGAACAGACATGTGGGCTAAGGCCACTGATCTTCAAGCAAGAGGAGAAAAAGGCAGTTAACAGTTTAAGTTTAGAGAGAAAGACAAGCACAACCTGAAAACTTAGCTGCAGTTACATAAATTGGGGTGCAGCCTTAGAAGAACTACAGGGAATGTGATGTGAGGGAAAGCACAGGGCAGGCATGGAAGCTTGCCTCTTTTTCCCCCTGAGCTTCTCCACTGTTGCAAAGAAGCTCAGCGGGGGAAAGGAAAAAATGGGATGTTTTTTTAAATGCCTTTCTCTCCTTCCCTGATCTGCCTGCACCTCTCCAGGGGCCCCCATGGCTGTGAGGCAACTGGAGACGGGCAGGCACTGAGCCCACACATGATTCCATGCCTGCCCTGTGCTTTTTCCTCCCCCCCCCCCCCCAGCTTCTCCACAATGGCGGAGAAGCTAGTTGGGGAAGAGGCATGCTTTCCCTGCCTCCCCCTGTGCTTTCCCTGCTACGGGGTGCCTGGAGAAGATCAGAAAGGGAAGCAGGCATGTTTGCCTGGCTGCCCTGGGTCTCCCCAGCCCACCCACTAAGGCGCTCAGGCCGGGGAGACCGAGGGCAGCCAGGCAAATATGCCCCATTCCTTCCCTGAGCCTCTGCTATTGTGGAGAAGCCCAGGAAAGTGGGTGAGTCCATGTTTAAATGTCTTTCTTTCTCTTCCTGATGTCGAGGGGGGGGAGGCATTCCCTTCCTGATCTTCTTTCCCTGAGCTCCATTCTTTCCCTGATCCTCTCCACTTTTGTGGACTCGGGGAAGTGTGGGGGGCATGGGTAAATGCCTTTCTCTCCCTCCCCTAGATCGGGGAGGGAAAGAAAGGCATTTTCAGTGTGCCTGAGTTCCCTGCCTGCCCTTTTCCAGCTGTGACATGTCAGTTAGAGAAGGGAAAGCAGAGAGAGGCTTTTCCTTGTCAATTTCACTCTCAGCTGACTGGGGGGGGGAGTGAAATTGACAAGGAAATCCCAACCAGCACTCCAGAAGGGAAGGTGCCATTTTAACATGCCACCATTCCCTCTTGTGTATAATGTAGGGAGGGCAGTGTGCTCTGCAGCCACGCATGCTCAGACATTTTCACTGTAGGTGTGGCCAACTGAGAAGCCAGCCAGAACGCCATTTCGGTGGGTTCCTGCCCCAAAAAAGCCCTGATGTATGATACAGAGATTTGCCTTAATCCTGGATTTTGGAGAAAATGACTATAGGATTTGAGGAGGTTATTCATTAGTTAGGAAAAGGCATTCTCCACATGCTCAAAGACACACATTCCTTTGTGCAGGCAAGTTGCAACAAGGTGCCTTGTCACTGATTATTAAAAATGGATACTAAGCTGAATGAGATTTAGCACTCATTTTTCCCCAGACCAATTTTCTATGGCCCAGCTTTCTCTTGGCACAATTGCCCCTTTGCAACACAGGGTGTAACCCTAAAATTGTATTGACCCCACTTAAATTTTCTGCCTAGTGCTCTCTAATGTTACTGGTATTAAGGGTGAGAGAAACCAAGGAAGGAAGGAAAGGAACAAAAGGTTGTTGTCAGTGGAAAGTGTCATCAATTCACAGCTGACTAATGGCCTGTAGGGTTTTCAAGGCAAGAGACAGTCTGACATTGCCTACATCTGCATAGCAACCCTGGTCTTTGTTGGTGGTCTTCCATTCAAATGCTAACCAGGGCTAACCCTTCTTAACTTTTGAGATCTGACAAGATCAGGCTAGCCTGAGCCATTCAGATTAGGACAACAAAAGGTTATAGGTGTATAAAAGACTGTGTTCAGCTTGTAAGGGGTTAACTGGCTCAAGGCAAGAGCTAGTTCCAGAATGCTTCCTGTTTACGAACCCTCAGGAAACAATAGTGTTTCATAAACTGCCTACTGATGTTATATTCATATGGGAACAATCTAGATCCTTACTTTTTAAAATAACGAAACCTGGAATTTCACAGAGGTGGGTATGGTGTATTTCTAAGGTGACTATACCCCCACATACTCCTGGTAGTTAAAAGGAACAATGCAGAATGAGCATAAAAGAGATCAGGGCATACTGCAAGGTACAGATCTTTAGGTCGGAGAACATTATATCAAGTTGATTTCCAATCTTCAAAAAGAGTTTTGATTTTTATATGTTCCTGTGCTAATTCAATCCGGTTTACCAGACCCTTAATCAGAAGGCATGAAATAGCTTATAATTATCACATTTCCCTTCAACACATAGTTTATAGAGACATAAGTAATATAATACATTTTTCATTATTGTGAATCAGTGTAGCAAGGGCCCAGTGAACAGACTTTGTCTCCATGGCTGATATGTCTTCATGGAACATTTTGCGGTGTGTGTGTGTGTGTGTGTGTGTAAAACACACTGAGATTTCTGTTGTGTTTCATAAAAGAACAATACATTATTACTTGGGGTCCTCATCCATCTAGGTAATTTACTGCCTAGAAATATGTCACAGTTTTCTGTTATTAACATTTACATGGGCTTCACAGGCTGCCAACACCGCTTCTTTTACATTTTGCTTAAAGTTTAGAAGTGACAGAACATAAAATCAAGGACTTTTTGTCTGTTTTGTTATTTTGGTTAGAAATTATGTGAGCAAAAGGATGGGGGAAAGTTTGACACATTACATTCTAATGCAGTGTGTTGTAAAGAAAAATATAAATAATTAGGCAGCAAGAACTAACACATTGAGGAGTAGATTCGCAATGACTTGTATGACAGAAGCAGTGCATATCAAATCCTGAAAGAAACAGAGATGAAAAAGGCCATTCAATATTTCCCTTTGAAATATGGTTCCATTAAGCTTCACCAGAAGTTGTGGTTTATGCTTAGTGTATCTTTTTTTTTTTTAAATGAACTTGTGCTTTGCTGCTTAAAACCCACACATGGATTATCTTTCCTTATCTAATTCCTTCTTGGCACACTGCAAGATCGAATCTTTGTGTTTTTATTTCTGATTTACTAATACTGAAGCAATTAAAGCTGAGCTATGTGCAGAGCAAGAGACATCCCTCCCCTTCCTCCTCAAATCAATTTAAAACCACATATGCTATTCCTCAAGAACCTATATGTCTGGGCAATACTGGTAGATTATTATTTTTTAAAAATTCAGGAGGCCCACAAGGACTTGCAGGGAGCATCTCATTTCACCCTCCCTCACTGTTTCTTCTTTCCCTTCCTCCATAGAGTCTTCCCCTTTCCTACTTCCTTCTCTCCTTCCCACCCACTAGCCAACTTACCTTTATTTGTCCATGCCCCCATCTTTATTTCTTCCCTCCTCCTGACAGCCTTTCCCTGAGAAAACTGACCAAGTTGTATGGCGCTAGCTGAGCTGACCCAGTTGTGTGACAGGGAAACTTCAAGGACCTCAAGAAGGACACAAACACACCTTTACATATATGACTTACCCATATAGCTTATCTGATGTAGTGTGCCAGTGAAAGTACAGCACAAAAATAAAGTACACCTAAATCTGTCGGAATAAAGAGAAACCTCAGCTTGGACAGAAACTAGTCCCAAAAACCAAAGGTACTTAGCATGGTATATAAAAATGGTCTCTGCAGATAATTTTGGGAAAAAAACTGAATGGGTCTACTTCTTCCACATGTGAAACTGGAAAATGCTATTCAGTGGACCAACACAACTGGAACTTGAGAACAGGTACTTCCATAAGCCAAGTTCATGCTTGCACTTAGATAAATATTTTTTTAAACTAACGCTTCAAGTTTCTTCAGCAGTGCAATACACACTGCTGCTGTCCTTTTTGCTTTGCTCAGTGATACATAAGATTTATATATTAATCTGATCAACAAAAGTGCAGCATCAACAATATAAATAATTCCATAGCATGCCATGTATATAAAGGTTTAATTTGAAGTGTGGAAGAAGAATGATCATTGAACTTTGAAAAGGCTACCATTTGTTTTATTACTGCTCTGTGCAACAGAAAAGAGGACCCAGCTAGGAAGGTGCTAGAAAAGTCATAGGAACAGCACATATGTTTTCAGTTTTACACTCCATGAACTACTATGAGAAGATGCAGAGGAAAACAGAACATTATAACAAGACAAAAAAGTCTCTCAGAGGATTATTATTACTAGAAATATACTCAGAAATATATTCTAATTTTTTAAATAGTTGTTTTAGCATTTTTAGTAAAAGGACAGCTGGCTATTGAACCAAGTCCAGCAGAATCATAGAAGCACTAATGCTTCTGGTTGTCGCCATATTTGCTAGTGGGAGACAAGTCAACTGCATTCCTTCAACATATATGTGAATCTGCCTTATAGTGAGCTAGACCAGGGGTGGCCATGCTTGCTTAGCATAACAGCCACAGCTTAAATGTCAGATGTTTGCGAGCCACAACACATGAACAAACACATATGTTTTTATTGAAAAATATGCACATTTGCTTTTATTAACATTAAATGAGACTGCCAGAATAAAAACAAAAGGGATAAAAACAGATATTGATAACGATATTTATTTGTCCAATTACATTTATTTGTTTGCTAATGAGAGAGAGAGAGAGGTGGAAAGAATGAAAGTGGTAGAGAGAGAGAGAACAAAAGCAAATAGATGGGGGGAGGGAGAGGGGAGGGAGGGGCCAACCCCAGCTGGCTTGGCTTGGCTTGGCTTGTCTTGGAGAAGGGATTTAAAGAGACAAATGTTTTTTCCAATACAGTGGATGGGACCACAGGGTGGGGGCTTGGAGAATGTCTTTAACTTTAAATGTGTTCTCCAAGCCCCTTGCCCCCACTGCTGAGCCGACTTGGCTTGGAAAAGAGATTTAAAGAGACAAGTGCTTTCTCCAAGCCAAGCCAGCTGGGCGGTGGCATGGAGAAGACATTTTAATTTAGATGGGAAGGGAGGGAAGAGAGAGAGAGAGAAAGAAAAGTGGAAAGAAAAAACAAAAGTGGAAAGAAAGGAAATAGGTGGGGGAAGGGAGAGAGAGGTGGAAAGAAAGCAACTTTAACTTTAAATGCATGCTCCAAGCACCACCACCCCTTCATGCCAGCAAGCTTGGCTTGGAGAAGGGATTTAAAGAGACAAATGCCTTTGCCAAGCCAGCCGACAGGGAGGCTTTGAGAAAATATTTAAAGTTGCTTTCTTTCTTTGCTCCCCCCCCCACACTTTAAGTCTACCCAGGGAGGGGAACACTGTCTGGGGAAGGAAAGACCGATCAGGGAGGCATGCCTCCCCTTTGCTTCCACAGCCGCCCTGCTGGGAGCCACATAATGTGTGTGAAAGAGCTGCATGCATCTCCTGAGCTGCAGTTTGGCCACCTCTGAGCTAGACCATTGGTCTATCAAGGTCAGTAGTATCTACTTTCCCTGACAGCAACTATCCAGGTTTTCAGGTGAAAGTCTTGCACATCACCTACTATTTTATACTTTTCGAAGCTGTGGGTTTAATCTGGGATATTCTGCATGCAATGCAACTGCTGAGCCACTGAGCCATGGCTCCAGTCTTGAATTCAGAACTGTAATTGAAAATATGTTTAGCACTGGGATATAGTACAACATCCCGAATAATCATACTCTCTAGAGGTAAACTAGACAATACCACTGGCCAAAAGAGCAATTTGAGAAGGTTAATTTGGGGGGAATGGAATGGAGTTGAATACTCTGATGATTTCTGCCTGGAGGATCTGTTTTCCCCCACACACACACACACACGCACAGCTGCTTTAAACTGTAACTTTTATACAACCACTTTTATACAAAAGATCTAGGATAAGAAGTCATTGTTCCATTTCATAAATTCAAAATGTCTCAGTTTAAAACTCCTTTATGACCACAGAGGAATGTAACCTACCTACCACATTTTGATCAAGCTCTTCTTCCTGGGAGCTCAGAACTGTGTACATGGTTCACATTTTATTGTCATAACAAGGAAGGTTAGGCTCCTGAGGTAAATTAGGCTGCTAGAGAGGTAGCCCAAGATCAGGGCTCATTTCGTAGCAGGAGCTTTGCATATTAGGCCACACACCCCTAATGTAGCCAATCCTCCAAGAGCTTACAGAGCTCTTCTTACAGGGGCTACTGTAAGCTCTTGGAGGATTGGCTAAGTCAGGGGTGTGTGGCCTAATATGCAAAGGAGTTCCTGCTACGAAATGAGCCCTGCCCAAGATAACCTAAAAAACTTCACAGCAGTGGGAGGGGGATTTGAATATGGGTCACCCAGACCTTAGTCCAACATTGTAACCGCTACCCCACTTTTGCTCTATACTACCTATGAGCCAGGTACTCTGCCAACACCATACTGCTTAGAGCAGCGGTTCTCAACCTGTGGGTCATGACCCCTTTTGGGGTTGAATGACCATTTCACAGGGGTCGCCGGCTGGCGTCCGAGCCCACCCTGCCCCTCCTCGCCAGCAGGAAAGGGCCCCGCGCTCGATTGAGCATGAGGTCTGGCCTCCCGGCTCTTTGCCCTCAAAGGGAGCTTTCCCTTTAAGGGCAAAGAGCAGGGGTTGGTTGGGGCTGGAGCCCCGCCCCCTGCTTCTTTCAGCCCTCAGTGGGGCCACGAGGAGGAGGAAGCCAACAGGTAAGGCAATGGCCACTTCCCCCTGCCCCGCCTCCATCTTTCCTGGGCACCGTGCTTCGGCGGGGAGCCCAGGAAAGAAGGCTCCAGCCACCCCCTGGTCTTTCCTGGGCTCCACACTTCGGCAGGGAGCCCAGGAAAGGAGGCTCCAGCTGCCCCCAGTCTTTCCTGGGCTCCATGCTTCGGCAGGGAGCCCAGAAAAGAAGGCTCCAGCCACCCTCGGTCTTTCCTGAGCTCCATGCTTCGGTGGGGAGCCCAGGAAAGGAGGCTCCAGCCGCCCCCTCGCCCCCACTGCCATTTTTCCTGGGCTCCACACTTCAGCAGGGAGCCCAGGAAAAAAGGCTCCAGCCGTCCCCGCCACCGTCTTTCCTGGGCTGCAACAGCCTCTCCCTCCCCACTGCCTTTCCTGGGCTCCATGCCAAAGCACAGAGCCCAGGAAAGACTGCAACAGGCTCTCCCCCCACCTACCTACATACCTACCTTCCTTCCTTCCTTTTTCTTTCTCTCTCTTTCCCCCCACCTACCTACCTACCTACCTACCTTTCTTTCTCTCTCTTCATTGTTGTTTGGCAGAACACTACTGTTGCTTGAGGGACTTTAGGGGACATTTGCAGAGAAAGAGTCCAGTGCATCCACAAACCTAGGGTTCTTCTGCCAGTGAAGTAGGGTTGCCAACTCCAGGTTGAGGAAATCCCTGGAGATTTGGGAGTGGAGCTTGAGGAGGGTGGCGTTTGGGAGAAGGAGGGGCCTAAGCAAGGCATAATGCCATGGATTCCACTTTCCAAAGCAGCCATTGATCTGATCTCTGTAGTTTGGAGCTCAGTTGTAATTCCAGGAAATCTCCAGACCCCACCTGTAGGTTGGCAACCCTAAAAATTCATATTCAGCATACTAGTTCTGCAGGAAGGCAAGCTGATTGCCATGGGAACCTAACCTCTAGGAATTGATTCCAATCCAGTGTGGGAATAATGGTTGGACATAAGATATTGGTTCAGGCAAGATTTTGTATAGATGGGACAGAAAATAATGTTTTTATTGGTTTTGTCAAAACCATTTGGACAACACAACAAATAATTTTATGGCTGGGGGTCACCACAACATGAGGAACTGTATTAAAGGGTCGCGTCATTAGGAAGGTTGAGAATCACTGGCTTAGAGGCTCTGTCTGAATGGTTTCCACCCCTTTTTTGGAGGGAGAGCAATTATGCAAGCAGAACGTGATGGGTGAGTTCTTTTTAGTTCAAAGCGGAATTGGTTGAACATTTCCTGGCAAGCATTTGGAGAAAGCTCACCTGTTCTCTCCCAGCTAGCAGTGTTGGTCCACTTGTGTTGATGTTGCCATATACATGCACATCATCGTATCATTCAATGATAATGTAATTTGGTTTCATCTGTCTAGCAGCTGCTGAAAAACTCCACACATGGAAATTCAATGCATATACCCCTACCCCCAAACATACCTAAATCAACCAGGGATTGAAAACATGGATAAGGGACAACAAGCACATGGATTTTTTCAAAGATATTGATGGGAAGACTGCTAGATCAGATTACTTTAGTTATTGTGATTAGAATTAAATTTAATCTTAAAGGATTTATGTGTTTGTTCCTGACTTGGAATGCCTAACCTAGTGAATTCTGACGATGTGGGGACTGAACATCACTTAACATTTTGAACGGATAAGAACTTCTGAGGGAAAAATAGCACTCAACTCATAATTTACCCAAACTTTATGAGATGATCAAATACATATATCAGACTCTGATGTCATCATTAACAGCAGGGAATCTGCACATTTGAGCATCCGTGCGGAGAACCCAACACATATGCTATTTCCCCCCTGTGGTTTTGCTGATGAGGCTTCTCCATAAGGGGAAATGTGTATATATGAGTGAAGGGACTGAAGATGTTTTCAAGTGATTCCTGGACTTCTTCTTTGTCTTCTTTCATTTCCATCCTTTCTAAAGCATTGTTTGCCATTGTAACAATAAAATATAAAACACACCACAATCAATTTCACATCTGCCCAGATGTATTTTTTTCTGCTAGAAAGTCTTGTTTATGTCAAAACCCACTTCACATATTCATCTTATGATTCAGTACTACAGAGCTAATTTTCCAGAAATATAGGCCAGTCACATAAGTAAGTGGTTGGAAAAGCTGTACAGATTCTGTGGTTTAGATGTCTGACAGTACACAGTCCATGTTCAGCTGGCCCACTATGCTGTATCGATCAGAGCAGTGGATAAATTGAATATAACCATGAAGGTAATGTCAGACTAACTGCAATGCTCTGTATTTCCATTTAGATATCTGCTTACGGTAGGTTACTTATACATATTCTATTGCAGCTTCTGGGTAAAATCCAAAGCAGTTCAATATACTCAGTGCTTAAAACAGAACATTAAGAAGTTATAAAACTGAATGATATCATTGTAAGCCACTTTGGGTCCCATGCTGGATAAAGAACAGCTTGAAACCTCTGAAGTAAAGAAAGTAATAATGGGTATTATTGCTAATAGTTTAAATATTTTAATTTTTTTTTAATTTAGTGGTTTATAACAATTGTTGCTTTTATCACACTTGCAAAAATCTTGTGAAGTACACATGGATTAGGTACAGTAAAAACCAAACTACATTTAACAGATCAGTATCTTTAAAAAATGGGTCTGCTTTATCCAATCTAAAGGACAGGGTTGGGATAAATGTCAGGGCATGAAGCGGTTATGCAGGTGAGGTGGCTGAATCATCCCCTTTCAGCTGCTTCCTGTGCCTTCCCCCTATGCCTCTGCATTCTGCCCACTGACTTTATCTTACACTTAGCCAGGCTCTAATACCAGATGTGCTTACAGATGGAAAAAGCCTGGGGGGCACTGCTTGGTGGAGAGTTCAGTACCTTATTGTTTTGCACTATCATAGCTTTACTGCTCATTTTATACATTACTGAGAAACACCTATGTTTAAAGACTTAGATCCGAATCTATAGAGTTTGAATGCAAGGATAGTAACAGAGATTCTAACAGTGCGAGCACACGGCCCTTTAATGCAGGAGGAAGGGCTGTTTCCTCCCGCATTTAAAGGGGCCGACTATACCGGCCGCAACAAGTCCCATGCCGAAGCAGGCTCAAATGCAGGTTCCTCCCGCATTTTCTGACCCCGAGAAAATCAACAGTTTTCCCGGGAGTCACGGGAGGACCCTGCATTTGAGCCATCTGGCCAGCCCTCTTTCGCAATCAATGTGAGACCAGGGCTGTCCAGATGGGGGCCCCCACCATTTTTTTCCCCTTTTACACTTGGGTGCTTGGCCACTCAAGTGCCCAAGTGTAAAAGGGGGGAAACCCCACACTTACCAGATGGCTGGCAGGGCTCGAGGAAGGGTGCCTCCCCCAGCCATCGCCACCGCAAACAGCTGCTACCACAAACAGCCACTTCCGCTGCCAAACTACGGGGAATGCTGCCGCTTCTTCTGCCTCGTACGCAGCCGCCTCCTTCACCACCTCCTCCATCACCTGCTGCCTCCTCCTTCTCCACCCTCCACCGCAGGGGTTGGGATGTGTAAACATCCTAACCCGAGGTAAAAAAAGCGGCCCCTTTAATCTGGGAGGGCTCCCGGATTTAAAGGGGCCGTGTGACCACAGCCTAAGGCTGCATCCACACATCATTGGATGTTATGCTATATAACAGGATACTTTTGTCTTCATAGGAAAATCCAGTGGCACATTATTGCTATAGAACTATGATAGTGCTATAGCCAACTATGCATGAATGAATGGGTTTATGGATACCCTGATTTAAACCCAATAACTAAATGGCAGCCAGTGGAGTGACTGCAGAATGAGAATAATATGCATGCTTCACCTAACTCTTGCTAATAACCCAACTGTAGCACTCTGCACCAATGGAGGACTTTGAACTGACTTTGAGAGGAAACCTATGTAGAGTGCATTACAGTAGTCTAGTCTCAATGCTACTGCGGTATAGATCCAGGTAGCCAAATCTCTCATGTCAAGGAAGGGGGCCGTTTTCTGGGCTAAACTGAGTGAGAAGAAAGCAATTTTTTGCAGGTGCATTAACTTGCTTCTCTAGCAGAAATGTTGGATCCAGTATAACCCCTAGGCTATTAAGGGAAAGCAAGGGAAAGATGAACCCTGTCAAAAATAAGAAGGACAATGTCCTTCAAGATGTCCACCTTCCCACCCAGCATTGTTTCTGTCTTGCCAGGATTTCATTTTACTTCAATTTGTTCACTCTAAGGCTGAAGACACATTGGCAGTCTGCCGCGCCTCTGCAGCGCGGCAGACTGGGGCGGGGGGAATTTTCCCTGCGGCGCGGCGTTCGCACGCCGCCGGAAGGAAGCCACCCGCAGCGTTCAGACTGCGGGCGGCTTCCTGAAGCGGCGGGCGGACGCCGCACGGCTGGCCCTGCCTACACGCAATCACACCCGCTCTGGCGGGTGGAACGTGTGCGCAGGGCGCACCATAGCAGCCAAGCACCCCTTTGAAGGGGTGCTCGGCTGGTGCGGGAGGAGCACGGCACTGGACGCGATACGTGTGGGCCGCCTCCTGGGGGCAGATGCGGCCATCTGAGCGGAGGCAGAGCGGCCGAGATGGCCAATCTGTCCTTGGCCTTAGCTATTTAACCACAGCATGCTAATATCTATTCAGGACCTCTATTGTATCACTAGGAGATTTGGATAAGCAGATATAGCATTGAGTGTAGTCAGCATATTGGTGACAGCCAAACCCAATACAAGTGATTTGTCCTAAAGACTTTACATGAAGGTTGAAAGGCATGGGGAAATAGGACTGTACCCTGTGGAACTCTGCAGGATAGGTTCCACACAGAAGACAACTTGTTATGTCTGCGGACCGCCACTAGGCACCCATGATAGGCAGACAGAGCTTGGCCCTGGAGAACAATAGGGGACCCCGTGTTCATCTGCAACTATGGAAAGGGCTCCCCTTGGCTGGCTGGCCACATCATCCACCCCACTGGGCCAGTGTCCTACAAGGTCTCGAAGGATGAGGTTCTGTGGAAGCATGTCAACCAGCTGCAGTGGTGCTTGCTTCCAGTCTTGGCAGGCATCTCTGCCCCAGGAAACATCACAAGGGACCTGCCGGCCATTCCTGAACATGATGATACAAATGGGAGATTTCTGGAGCAGGCTCCCGATCTTGCTGCAAGACTGGATGACGGCCTGCATGCACCCATTCCTGCACCGGAAGAGACACAGATACCCCCACAGCTGAGTACACCAGCCAGTCAGGCGGCAGAGGCTCCAGAAGCCCCGGTTCCTTGCAGGAGTGCCACCCCTGGCCTATCTAAGAGACTATGACACCTAGGTGGGCTCAAACTATGGGGGAAGGGTGTTATGTCCACATAGGTGCCCGCGATAGGCAGCCAGAGCTTGGCCCTGGAGAACAATAGGGGCTAAGGATCCTGAGCCTCCAGGCAGTGACCAATATGGACTTTGGCAGGAACTTTAAACCCTCCAATGGAACCTAGGGGTGCGGTTCATGGATTGTATATAGTTGGCCACCTCAGCCAGTAAGACGTTATGTTGTATACCAATAAACTAGAGCTGTTCATCACTCTGTCATCCTGCCTCTCCATGCGGTGAACCCACTACATAACACAACTGGTTTCCAACAGCAACCTTTTGAGTCCAATCCATAAAGAATGATTTGAACCACTTCAGTGTGCATCCCCTAATATCTATGTCTGCCTCCATACATGTCAAAAAGATGGAATGATCTACTGTGTCAAAGACTGAAGATAAATCCAGTCAGAGCAACAGAGAACCATGGCCTTTGTCTACATTCTGGCAGAGGTCATCGACTAAAGCCACTAGAGCCCTCTGTGTACCATGGCCTGGCCAGAACCCAGAGTGAAAAGAGTCCAGAGCAGGTAAGTTATCCAAGAAAACTTGGTCTGTTACTGCTTTCTCAACCACTTTGCCCAGAAAGGGCAGATTAGAGACTGGGAGATAATTGGTCACATCATTTTTATATAGGATTTGGGGGGGGGGGGTTCAGTAGTAGTAGACAGATAACTGCCTCTTTGAGTGGCTGAGGGGAAGTGCACCGATTTCATGATTGATTTGTGATAGACACAAATGGCTTATTCAGGGCTTTTTTGTAGAAAAAGCCCAGCAGGAACTCATTAGCATAATAGGCCACACCCAACAGCAGAAACTCATTAGCATATTAGGCCACATCCCTGACAGTGCAGCTCCCCCCCTGCCAGATAGGCTTTCCCAGGTGCCCCACGGGGTGCATGAGAAACCCAAGGGAAGGGAGGCAGTTTCTGGATTGGCTTCCCCAGGTGTCCTGTGGCTTGCAAGGTACCTGGGGAACCTGAGGGGGAGGAGGCTGTAGGCATGGCCAACTCAGAAGCCAGCCGGAACTCCGTTCCTGTGCGTTCCTGCCCAAAAATAGTCCTGGGCTTATTGATAAGGTTCTTACATGATTTTAGCAGGCAGGATGAGCAAGGATCCAGGTCACAAGCAGTGGCTTTCACAGATCCCAGCATAGGCGTAGACTATGGGGGGGCTTGAGGGCTCAAGCCACCTCCAAAATTTCCCAGGGGGGGCTCAACCACCCCCGGCAAATTGGAGCACCTGCTGCCATGCCTTCCGTGGCCCTTCCGAGTCCCGCCAGCCGCTGCTGCCGGTGCCTGTCCCCCCTTGGCCTGGCCACTCCTCCGTCCTTCCCTCTCCCTCTCCCTCCCTCCTTTCCGGGTGAAATGCCTGGCGTGGTGGTGTCACCCGGAAGTGACGCCATCATGCTGGGCACATTGCTAGGCGATACTCTAACTAAACTGCCCTGAAACTCTATGGCACCATAGAGTTTCAGGGCAATTGCCAGAGTGTCGCCCTGGCAACATGCCCAGTGTGATGGCGTCACTTCCGGGTGACGTCACCACTCTGGGCATTTCACCCGGAAAAGAGGGAGGGAGGGAGAGGGAAGGAGTGGCCAGGGCGGGGGGGGGAGAGAGAGGCACTGGCAGCAGCGGCTGGTGGGCCTAGGAAGGGCCCAGGGAGGCACGGCAGTTTCCTGGGGGGGAAGAACATCGCCCCAGTGAGCACGCACGCAAAGCGTGCACGCTAAAGAGCCCCCCCCCCCCCCGGAATTTTAAAAACTCTACGCCCCTGGATCCCAGGACCCTGCCAACATCCATCAGGCAGACTGGGAGCATTATATAACTTGACATGGATTAATATCAGCCTAGGGTTTCTTTTTACTTGGATTAGCATAGAAGGTCACAGAGTATTTTCTTTCCCTTCTACTTCTTGCTGTGAAATTCAAAGTTCTATAGCTTCTGTGCCCATTCTGTGAGTAACACCATTATATTACACCTAAAGGTTACACAGCGCTTCTTTGATCTTCAGGCATATAAAGGCCATGCTGTTGCTGTGAGCTGTAATATTTGAAGATAATCTGATCTGAACTTCAAGGCTGGAGACCTTGCTTCAGTGATTTACATTCAAGGACTGGTTGGGGGGAGGGTGAAGAGGCAGGCAGTTTACACTTCTCAGCTGAATGGATGCAGCAAGTACTGACTTATTTGTACAGTCTCTGAAATAATAAATGTTAAGGATACTCTCTGCTGGAAAGTTCTCCATGAACCACATGGAGATTAATATGAGCTTTGCAAACAAAGGAACCCATTTGGTGCATTATTTTATTTATTTTTAAGTATGCATAAGATTATTCCTTTGCTGCTTTCTCTCAACCTGCACCACTTCTTGTTATGTTTCGGATTCTTGTAGTGACATAAGATAACATCTACACAAGGAATATAGACTTATTTACATGCTGTTTTTAATGACCATGGCTTCCAGTAAAGTAATGCTAGAAATTAGAGTTTGAGGAGTATACATTTACCCTTAGAAAACTGGCATCAGAAAAATATGTACTGAGCTTTACAGAAAACACCTAGAATAAATAAAGGACAGTCAATGTTCTAGAATGAGAGCAGCCAATAAACAGTTCTTATTAAATTCTGCTTTCATTATTAAAAGAAATCAGGAAGGCTCCCACCCTGCTGGCTTTCTGCAAAGTATGCAGAACTGAATTATTCAAGAGGGCTTTTCTACTCAGGCAATAGAGTTACAAGGTACTAAATGATTCACAAAGTTACTTGGAAAAATATTAGGGACTCGGGTCTCTACTACTATGTATAGCTTGCCAAAACTTACACTCTACTGTGGAACTGGCATCATTCAATGTGTCATGTTAACTTAAGTGTCAGTTCTACTTTTAGATTTCTGGTTGGTTCTACAGCCCTAATCCTATTGCATTGTTCATTGAAGGTCCCATCCTTTTGTATTAACTCACTGTCTAATTCGCCTTGAGTCCAACTGAAAAAGACAGACTATAAATAATGTAAATAAAAATAAATAAATAAAATTCTATCCCTAGAGATTTGGAACTAGTTTGAAAACATGAGGGCATCTCATGAATAAGGAGCTGGGCTAGGGGGTGGGAAATACTGGGACTAGCCCTTATACAATGACAGGGAGAAGCGACAGATCAACCCTCTACCTTCTAGTTTAAACAAAGCACACACAACAACTCTTGCTGGAGAGAGAGCATTAAACAGTGCACTTGCCTTTCACTATCAGCAGCCACTTGCCCCCTTATTTATGGTATATACTGTTGTCAGTCGCTGCTTCTTGCCACAGATGAATTTGTACTTGCTCATTTCTCCTCCTCTTCTGGGCAGCAGCTACCACCTGATCAGTCAATTACTGGCTGGCTGCCTCTTTCAGAGGGCACCAAGGAAGAAGGTGTGACCAGGAGTGTTGTGACTGCCTTAAAGAAGGGGCTCTAACTAGTATTCCAGAGTACTTGGTTAGTGAGGGCACTGGAAAGTATTTTGCCAAGGGTCAGCCAACACCTGTAAGTAGCCCTGTATAGATGATATGACTTCTGGGTGTGGGACATGTCAAATCACAGACTACCTGCCATACTGCTGGTACTTCCCAAATAATAGTTCTGTGAAAATGAACTGCAGTTTCCACCATACTTAAATAACTTCCATTCCTCATGGAGAATACAGTACCATTTCTTAAACATTTTGTTCTTAAAATAGGGAATTGAATGCAGGAAAATGGAAAATATGGGCGTTTTCACACACACTAAATAACGCATGTTCAATCCACTTTCAGTGCACTTTGCAACTGGATTTTACTGAGTGAGGTGACAACATCTACTTGCAAACAGTCATTGGAATGGATTGAAATGGCACTATTTAGTATGTGTGAAAGCGCCCTGTGATTCAGAGTTCCACTGTACTGTGATCATGGAGAAATGGAGTGTCACAACCTTCCAGTTTCTAGCTATGACTACTCAAAGCCACATTGGTGGTTATGGATGGCTACTGGGGCAAGTGGCCCCATGGCCCCCAGGTAGGACTGGAGTTTGAAGGTTCAGCTTGCCTGTGTTAGCACTGTATAAAAATTACATCAAAGAAGCAGAGTAGAATTGGGACTAGCACTTGAAATTATTAGGGAGACCTTTAAAACACTGAATTCAAAAATCACATTCTCCACACTGTAGATTATCTTTACACTCCAAAAGATAAGCAAGCAAATTCTGCAGTATAATATGCATTAGTACCAGTGCATGAATGAAACATATTATGATTGTTATGGGATTTAAAGCCTTCTGTGTATTTGTAATTTGCTTGCAGCAGTTCTTATGTTTTGATGAACTAAAGGAGTGTTTTCAAAAATATTTTTTTAGTAAACTAGAAGTTTTCATTAGCCCTGGCAGGGAAAAGACTGACACAGGAAGTCAACTAAGAATTCAATGATTTTATATAACCATGCGGTGTTAATAGTGAAAGATGTCCTGTGATCGCAAATACAGAAATATATGTTGGTGTGACTATAAAGATGGACACAAGTGATCTGGAAGACATGCCAAAGACCAATAACTAAAAAAATTGTGTTTTGCAGATTATTTGAAATCTAAGCCAGGAAGCGGCAATAAACTCAGACGTAATGAACAACACAATAAAACTAGACTTTCAAGTTTTAATCTGATTATAATGGGTCTTTACTGTAAGAGGTAATTATGTCGCTAACTCATTAGTAGCTGCACCCAGTCAATAAACAAGCTCATTTAGTTCTAGAAGAACAAATCCTGTGTGTTTTAGTACATCTATCTTGGCTGGCTATGAGAAGCCAAGGAACCAAAGCACCTAGTTTGGGATCTCATGAACTCAACTGTTCCTTAGTTTGATTTCTCTTCTTTCCTTTGTACCTCCACCCAAGCTGTCAGCAAAAGGGCACAGTACCAAGAAAGTCACCTGCTTATAAACAAGCATAATATTCAAGCATCGTCACCAATTGCTGGTGAGTGCCCAGACGCATCCAGCTGGCTGCAGTTGGAAACAAAATGCAGGTTCAGCAAAGGCAGTTCTTAGGGGTTTTTTAAAACTTTCTGTGGGTTTGGACTCATTGAATCAGTCATGTCAAAACTTCAGCACTTTCTCTAATGAGCTGGGGATGAATAAGTCAGCTTCTGCTTGGCTCAGAGTTAAATTGCATTGTAAGCACCCTGTGAGTTGGCAGGCTTGGATGATGGCAAGAAACATGGAGGGATGCCTGATTTGATTGATTTGAATGACTGCTTAAATGGCTGTTGATCCCGATCAATAAAGTTACGGCTCTTATTTAAATTCCAATTAGTGTATTGCATAAATCTTACTAAATCTTTCAGGGGCCGAGCATTAGCGTTATCAAAAATTAATAAACTACCTTATAGTGCATTATGCTAGCTTAAATGCATATTGCTTTGGTAAATAGTTTTACAATTCTAATAAACTGCTTTGGTAGGAGAATCAAAACGGTTTTTGTGATAATTTTCATTTCAATGATTACCTTTTGTTGCACTGGAAATTTTTTAAATGACAAGAAATGTCCATTTGTAAAATTCCTCTTTCACCAGTTAATTGAATGCTCAAATGAAAAAGGTGTAGTTTATTTTTATAACAGAAGCATATTTTGTTGCACTGCATTAAATTGGTATTCTATATTTAGAAAGATACATTGTACAATATCATGACTGGAATTCTGTTTCTTAATATTTAATGGTTAGAGTGCCAGACTAGGAATGGGGAGACTGGAGTTCAAATCCCCACTCTTTTATGAAGTCCCTGACCCAGCCACCCTCTCTCAGCCAACATACCTCAAAGGATAAAATGGCTGCAGTTGGAGGGGGGAGAACTTTGTACATCACCCTTAACTCCTTAATGGAAAGGTGCAATAAAAATATAATAAGAAAATGTTAACTAGCCCAAAATGAACTTAAAATTAAGCTAAAATTCCATCAACATGTGTTAAAAACTATGAATAGATCTGAACAAGTCATCATGATCTTGAGCTTAGGGATGGGCATAAACCAGGAAAACATGGTTTGGTTCATAGTTCATGGTGTGCCTGTTTCGCAAACCACAGACCATTAGGAATTTTTGTGTGCTAGATGAACCTGTTCAGTTTGTGAAGTTTGTTATGTGGCAGGAATCCCCCCCCCCCGGGGCATGATTGAGAAACCAAACTCGCAAGAGATCTCCAGATGACTGTCCTCTACCTGCCTTCCAAGTTTGGTGAGGACTGGATTTATGGGGTCCGAGTTATTCCCCCCACCCAAGAAGGTGCCCCATTATCCATTGTTTCCAATGAACTACGGTCAAACTGAAGAATCTCTCAGTAGAAACTGAAGGTGGGGCATTTTTCCAAGCCCAGTAGAGCCAGTGCAGTGTGTCCAAGACAGCCAGTGCCACTGAGTCACTACAAACCCAACAGGACTAAACTCAAGCCAGAAAAGAGCTTTTGAGGGAAATGTCAGGCACAGATTCAAAAGTATATAGAATGGACTTCTTGCAAGCTACACAGATCAAAAACACAGGGAATTTCATCCTGCCACCCACTCCTTTACAACCAGATTACTTTTCTGGAGTCCCAGTTACGGACCCCCATAAAAGATTTCCCCAGTGCTTTCTCTGGAAAAGACAATTGCAGTTACAGGAGTCTATGGAATGGCTCAGGAACAAGCCAGTGACACCAAACTCACAGGGAATCTTCACCTGTGCAGACCACCCCCCCCCCCAGCCAGACACTGGAAGCAAGGCAAGCATTCCCCTACACTCACAGCCCCCACCCCCCAAGTCTCCAAAGGCAGGTTCTGAAGGACAAAAAGGCAGACATAACAAGAGACTTCCAAGAGGGGGTCTCCAAAGTTACCCCAAAACAGCTGGACAGGCACCCCCATCCCACCAGAAGAATGGAAATCAGAGTTTTTCATTTAAAGTGATTAGTGATGCCAGCCATAACAAAAATGCAGACATCCAATAGGAAAAGAGCTCCCTGTAGTAACCTCACACCAGCTTGGCAGGCAGCACACCCCAGCCCCACCAGACTAGTGGAAGATTTATCCATCAAAGTGATCATGAGGTAGATATTGTGCTATGAGGTAGATGATGTTGTTTCATGAGGTAGGTGTTGGGTGATGGAGACCACTCCCACCCAGCAGAGGAGGCCATAAGGGTTGGGCATGAACCAGGAAAATGTGATTCAATTTGTGGCCTGACCATGAACCGAACCATGAACCCAAATGAACCAGGAGGTTTGTTTGCATACCAAACTGGTTCATGGTTTGTGGCCCTGCAAATCCTGTTAAAAGGGACCACAGTGTAGGGAAGTCTAAGACTGGGATGCTAGCCAGGTCAAAGTCCATGCTTCTTCCCCCTCCCTGCTACACAATGAGCATTGTCCTCCTGAAGCTGGCTGGCTGATAAGCCCTTCTTCAAACAGCAGGCTCCTGAGACAGTTGTCTCATCCTCTCATGTTGATTCCATGTTGACCCTCTTGTCTACTCAACGCTGACGCAGCAACCTAAGGGTGTGGTGTGTAAGTCTGTGTCTGTTTAAAAATAAACTGCTCACTGCCAGGGGCAGACTTGAGTTTTCCCCTTCAAACTCACTTGTCTCATGTGCAAGTCCTTCACCACAGTCCATTTAGATCAGATTTGCAAAAACTCTGAAAAACACCTGAACAACGGGGAGCAGATTGCTTCCCAACACTCAGCTGTTTCAGGCTGTCTTGTACAGTCCTTTAAACTTTCCCCATTGCTCAGCTGTTTTTCCGGCTGTCTTAAGAACATAAGAGAAGCCAATGTTATATCAGGCCAGTGGCCCATCCAGTCCAACACTCTATCACACACTCTTTTAAACACTCTTTTATCCATTCTAACCCGACTGCTCAGCAATTTCATAGAGTGCCCATGAGTTCTTGTAATGTGAGAAAGGGTGAAAAGTACTTCTTTCTCAGCCTGCTCTATCCCATGCATAATCTTGTAAACCTCAATCATGTCACTCCTCAGTCATCCTTTGTCCAAGCTAAAGAGCCCCAAGTGCTTTAATCCTTCTCCATATGGAAAGTGTTCCAACCCTTTTATCATTCTAGTTGCCCTTTTCTGAAAAGGGACTGCACAAGGGACTGCATGAGATAACCCAAATCATCTGAGCATCAAGGGGCACCTCCCTGTCACTCAGCAGTTTTTGCAGGGAACAGAAAGCAGGGATTTTAAGGGAATCAGAGTCCCTTTAAACCCCTACTTTCTGCTCCATCCACAAACCACCATAAACTGACTTCAGATTTAACGGAAGTTTGTGACAGTAGACCCATCATGAACTTCTGTTCACAAACCACGAACATGACAAAAATTGTGATGAATTTTGCTTCATGGTTTGTTTCATGCCCATTCCTAGTGGCCATCCTCCCACCCAAGTGCCAAAGGTGCAACCCCCAGGCTGCATGCCAGATCACTCAGAGAGGAGGAGGAATGGGGAGCATGTAGAGGGACAACAGGAGGCCTGTATCTTACCATGTTATGTCAAGAGAGTTAGGCCAACACCCTGAGGAAGGCCAACTCATCCACCCCAACCAGGTTCACACAGTAGTGGCGGGGGCTGAGAATGTCTCCCAGGTGGGAAAACACCCGCTCACTTTGGACACCAGTGGGAGATGAGGAGAAGAGATGTATCACCATGCAAGAGAGGTCAGCCCAGGTGCCAACCTTGTGTGACCAGTACTCCAGGGGATCAGTGGAGGTGGGCCCAGGGGACTCAGCAAAGTATTCCCTCACCATCACCTCTACCAAATCTTCCACCTCTGCATGTCTGGCATCCCCCCCACTGCTGACCTCCCAATTCTCTACTGACAACTGGTAGTGAGGCTTCTCTGTTTGGGGTCATTGAGGCAGAGGTGCTGGGCTGTGGCTCCTCCTCCTCCCCAGCCTCTTCCACATGCTGTTCCCCCTGGCAATGTCTGCTGGTCTGTAGCCTCTGCACTTCTTTTCACAGCTCATGCTTCCATTGCACAAGCTCTGCATTCTAAAGAGCAATGCTGCCTTTTATTCAAGGGTCACACAGACAGGTCAGCCTGTACTCCCCTTCCTTTCAGAGAGGATGCAACCTGGGGGTGATGCCCTGTCAAGAGATGTGAACTGGTGTTCCTGTTGCCCTAGGGTTGCCAAATCTGGTTTCAGAAATTCCTGGAAATTTGGAGATGTAGCCTGAGGACAGTAGAATTTGATGAGGGGAGGTGTCTCAGCAAGGTATAATGCTATGCAGTCCACCTTCCAATAACTGCCATTTTCTCCAGGGCAACTGATCTTTGTCATCTGGGCATCAATTGTAATTCTGGGAGATCTCCAGACCCAACCCGGAAGCTGACAAACCTCCACCATCCCTATCTCACCAACAGCACATCCCGCCTTCATACCCTATGTTGGGTTATTCTTAGAAAATATACTTAAGCAGAGAAAAATACTTAAGCAGAGAAAAATACTTAAGCATCAGCAGAGCACAGAGTTGAGAGTCTGAGTCCATGTGTATTTAAAAGGTAAATGTTTATTATACACCTATCATGGGAAAAGGTAAACGGGATACAAAATAATAACGGAGCTAGATTCTACATCTTTACAGCTAGAGATCTAAACTGGAATGGCGTCCTCCCTCCAAGCCAGAACAAAGGCAGATGAAAGAAACCATAAAATGCAAATATCTTAGGACATGGTTTCCAATCAGAGAGTGAGGAATGTAACAAACTTCCCGGGCAAACTGTTGTGCATACAGATTGGTTACAAACAAACATGTGACTTCCTATGGCTAACACAAACAACAGCAACCCAGTAGATACACTGAAGTGTTCTAACTTGCTACACCTAACACCCTACATAAGCATCTCTGGCTTCAGATGACAAGGTCTGTTTCTGAGATATGTCCCATGAACCAGTTATGGCCCTATGGCTGTCACTTTCTGTTTGTCGTCTTGCTTAAGGTTTCCCATCTGGCACTCAACAGAGTTTGCTGCTTTAACATAATCACTCCCAACATGGAATGGACTTCCTGAAAAGATGAGGAAAACATATGAGGACAACAGACACAAAAGGATGATACTAACAGTTATGTTTTCAGAGGTGCTATAAGGCTGATTTATTTGCTAGGGCTATTGCTGAGGTTTTAGCTGTGTGCATTTCTGAAAAGTACTGGAGTCTGGAGGCCAGTGGAGTGAGTTTCAGCATAGTGGAGTTTATTATATGTCAGGAACAAGCATACTTGAGGTGGCCCGGGGGTCAGCTTATATGCACAGAAAAGCCTTGCCCCCATCCACACCCACACTGCGGGATAGGTTAATCTTCCCACCAGAGATTACATTGGTTCATTTGGATATGCTAAGCCCCTGATAGGTGGATCTTTAGGAGCCTGGGTGCTATTGTTCTTTTACCTCAAGCTTGTACCTTTTGCAGGCCATGCGGTCAGACTGCATGGCCACCACCATTACATGTTTGGTCACATCAAAGAATCATACAAGTGTACAGGAATTGCATCCAGGATATAACAATTTCTTTTGGGGGAAGTTAATAGGGTTTTATTGTACTATGAATGGTTTTAATTAAAAATTATAAGCGACTTTGAGCTCCAAGAGAAATGTGGAGTATAGATATTTTAATAAATAATATAAATAGAGATAAATAAAATTACATAGATGTCATTTGGTCAGGGTTAAGTTCCGCCTCTCCATAAGAACAACCAATGGGAGCTGACAGAAAGTTGGTGAGAGGCTGACAATTAAAAGCCCTTAGTTCAGTTAGAACCAAGATGAGAACTAGCTGAGCTGTAGGGTCATAGCCAGTATGTGGCAGAAGAGCAGCCTGGTGCTGACTGGGAGAAAGTCAACTTGTAACAAGGAATTCTGAATGCCTGAGTATAGCTATAGTCAGTGCTCTTTTTCTAGCAGGAACTCCTTTGCATATTAGGCGACACACCCCTAATGTAGCTAATCCTCCAAGAGTTTACAGTAGCCACTGTAAGAAGAGCTCTGTAAGCTCTTGGAGGATTAGCTGCATTAGGGGTGTATCGCCTAATATTCAAAGGAGTTCCTGCTAGAAAAAGAGCACTGGCTATGGTTCAAAAGTCTCCCTGCAGACAACATGACTGCAGACAGAAGAACCTCCCAAACAAGGCCCCTGGCCATGCCCACGCAGCCCATCAGTGTTAGCATATGTAACCTTGACAGCAGAGAGTGAATGAGAGGGGATGGCTTTTGAGCCTTGGGACAATGGGAAAGATCTCACCTGAGCCCCCACCAAAATGAGGCCCAGGGCAAAGGATGGTGACCAGCCACCAATCACCTGACAGCGGTGCACCTGCAGCACAGTGCTTTCAGCAGATCCTATCCATTCTGTCTGTTCTATTGTTTTATCTTGGTTTAACCTCTTCAGTTGTCAGGACTATCAGTGCACATCAGCAGTGTAAAACTGGTAGTACAGAATCTCCTATATAGTCTCTTCCTTATGCACAGAATGAGGCTTCCTTCTGCACAGAAGTAATGTTTTGTCCTTCTCATGAGTGAGCTGTCACTACTGAAATATTGATCCCATCCAGAAGAAACATTGTAAGTCAAAAGCTGACCAGCCTACCCACATAACCGGAGAAGCCTACATCAAATTGGGTTTTGCTGGCCAGGCTGTGTATGGCCTTAAGTGAATATAAATTTGAATTTAGTGGCTGTGATTTATGTCCTCCTAGCAGGGCAGTTATTATTTAAGCATATTTTGGAATCCAGGGCCATTGCGGCAAATGTTTCCTCTTTATTGATTAACCTTGAAGCTTTTTGTATGTTTTATCTCTTGAACTCTGTTGTTCTGTAATTAGCTAGTTATCGAGAGAGAGAGAGGGAGAGCGAGAGCGAGAGGGAGAGAGATGTTTTACTGTTTTATTAAATTATCATTTTTAAAAAGCATTTGTTTGTTGGATTATTTTTCTCCTCCCCAAGGTAACCCATAAGTGTGGGTGTTCTTAAAATTCTACATTGTTTGTTTTCTGAACCACTGGACTGAAGAAGACAGGCAGCTTGTAACAGATACCACTTGCTGAAAGATGGAGCTTAATTATTAATGTCTTCCAGTTTTAAGGAGCTGGGATTAGGTATTTAATTAGCATTCTACAATGATTAATTGCATGTTCACAAATCAATTAAAAGCTGTTTATCTGTTGTTAGTTTAGCAACACCAAAGAATTGCCTGAGATTTACCACAAATCTGCAGCCTGTAGATGAATGCTTTTAAAAATCCTGTATCAGTCCTTCCCTCAGATATCCCTCCCTGTCTTCATCAAGGGCTGAAGATGTTTTTATTTCACCTGGTGTTCCTTCAGTGATCCCTCTTTCCTGCCCTACATTTTAATAGCTGTTTTTAAAAAATGACCCTGCATTGAGCAGGGGGTTGGTCTAGATGACCTGTATGGCCCCTTCCAACTCTGTGGCTGCGGTCACACACGCTAAATTATCCACTTCCAATCCACTTTCAGTGCACTTCCCAAGTGGATTTTTACTGTGTGAACTGGCAAAATCCAGTTGGAAAGTGCATTGAAAGTGGATTGAAGGTGGATTGTTTAGTGTGTGTGACCGCAGCCTGTAATTCTGATTCTATGATATGTATGTGTCTTTAGTGACATGCTGAAGGCTACAGAATGAGTACATGGTAGCAAACTTAAGCTCCCCTTCTGTATTCAAAGCAATGCTTTGTGAGCTGACCCATTCTTGTTCTTTCAGCACCTCTGCAGCCAGGTAGTCAGGGACTGGGAAGAAATACTATACTTGCTAAGAATTTTTAAAATAAAAAAGTACAGCCCTCATACTGGTATAGATGTTCTGAGACGTAGTTGCCAACAAATCTTCCTTGGGACATGGCCCTGGCCCTTGTTAAGTGCTTTTTGGTTTGATATGCAAAAAGAAATTCACTAACATTTTTAATCAAAAAAGTTAAGGTGACCTTGTTCATAAACACTGATTAAGTATCAGCACTGAGAACACCAGAGAAGCAATAATCAGCAGGGTTTTCAATAAAAATAAGTGCTCAACAATCATACAGTTGTTTGTGACAAGTGCCGTCACGATCTTACACCTGACAGAAGTTGCAGACAGTCAGAAAATCCACAGGCTTTTTTATGGCATGAGACCCACATATAACAAACTGAACATCAATAAAGTTTAGTGAACTTGCCGATGTACTGATCTTTCTAATGTCAGGCTATAAGTAACTATGACAAAAACCAGATAAAGTGATAGATGCACCTTGATAGGCATAGGTTCTATTTTAGGCTAGACTCTGTAGTCAGCTTTTACTCAGGATTGTAGACAGTGGGAAAATGCAAGAAAAGGTCCATATTTTTTGCTCAGAGAAAATCTTTGAAGTGTGCTTACAAATGCACACACACACCCCTCAATACACTTGCCATTTACGTATTGACAGTGAGCATTCCCCTGCCCCTGTCCTCAATCCCCTGCTCTTGGTGATTTGAGGAGCTGGAGAAATATGGGTGGGAGATGCTGGCACTCTAGGAATTTCTCCAATTTCTATGGTTAAGACCACAGAGATTGTAGGAATTCCTAAATCACCACCTGGAAAAGATGCAACATCTCCAAAATCTCCAGCTGAAGTGACCTTACATCTTCAGTGGTACTCTAGGAATGTCCTCAATCTCTACAGTAAAGACCATACAAAAATTCTTCTTGCATTATGACATTACATCTCTTGCAACTCCACTTCCCCAGATAGCACCCCACAAATCTCCAGACCTTTACTAACACTGTGTTGGCAGCCTTCCCCCTCAAGTAGCAAGAAGCCTACTTTCTGTATATCTATCAAATGGTGTGTTGGCATGGTATATCCCAATCTTGGCAGGCCTTGGATGCTAAGAAGAGTTGATCCTTGGAAGGGAGACCACCAAATAAGTCTCTGCTAAGAAAAACAGTAGCAAACCACCTCTGCTTCTCACTTGCCTTGAAAGTACTTGGAGTCACCATACGTCAGCTGCAACTTGACAGTGCTTTATACAGACATAAAATGGTGGGGCCCTTTTATTTTTGGTTACCTCAACTGCTAATAGGACAGGAAATAATATTCTCCAAGAAGTAGATAGGTCCAGGAATTTTTTAAAGAAAATCCTAGCCTGAGGGTGCCCTAGTCAAGTTGTATTACAATAGTGGTTGAACTGTAGACCCTTGTTACCTCCACTAGAACCAAATCCATTGGCTAGTAACAGTGTCAAACTATGTCCCATGCCATTCTCAAGTAACCTATCCACTCCATCACTAAGTTTCTCCCAGATGAGAAAACTACTCCCAGACAGAGCTGATATTTGAGGAGCTACCCAGCTTACTGATTCTACACACTTGGTGTCTATCATTATAAATAACTGAATACATAAGCACTAAATACACTATCTGTTGGGTAAAACAAATAATAATGAGTGGTTTATCATGAATCCTTGGTACAGGTCCTTGTATTAAGAAATAATCACTGCCAATGCATTTGAATTCACTGCTTTTTGCAGTTTAACCTTGAATTTAACCTAAGAGGTGACATTCAAATCTTGGTGAGATTCTTAGTTCTCTGCATTTCTTGCCTCACACCCTTTGCATTTGAAATGGTACTCCTGCTTCCATTGTGCATCTTGAGGTAATGTACATCATACTTCCGAACTTACAGCCCTTTCCATCAACTCCATTTTCTTTTGTTGACTTTCTCAATTTATTTTATGGGAAATTCTATAAGAAGAAGAAGAAGAGAAGAAGAGATTGGATTTATACCCCGCCCTCCACTCCCCAAGGGAGTCTCAGAGCGGCTTACAAACTCCTTTTCCCTTCCCCTCCCCACAACAGACACCCTGTGAGGTAGGTGGGGCTGAGAGAGCTCTTTCCCAAGCTGTCCTTGAGGGAACAGCTGGTACAGAGCTATGGCTTGCCCAAGGTCATCCAGCCAGGTGCAAGTGGAGGAGTGGGGAATTAAACCCGGTTCTCCCAGATTAGAGTCCGCGCACTTAACCACTACACCAAACTGGCTCTCCTAAATAAAACTATCCTAAAATAAAAATTCCTAAATAAAACTACCATGCTAGTTTAAATCACTTTCTCTTAGCCTGGGTCCTCTCTTGACACAAGGAAAAACAGCTTTGAGCACCTGGGTAAATAGCACACAATAGCAAATATATTAAGTCATATGCACAAGTTGTTCCTATCAGGTGCTACTGGTGGGGGATGGTCTGACCCAAGCAATGGGTCTTCTCCATTCTGGGTGGGGTTGCACTTCCCCTAAAGGAGCAGGTTCATAGCTTGAGGGTGCTCCTGGACCCAGGCCTCCTGTTCGATAAACAAGTGGCAGACCGGAGCGCTATTCACAAGCTTTGGCTGGTGAGCCAATTGCGGCCCTTCCTGAGCAGAAAAGATGTTGCCATTGAGGTGTATTAATATGTAAATTAGAATACTGCAATGCAATCCTCAAGGGACTATCTGTAAGCTACAGTTGATACAGAATGCTGAGGCCAGAATGCTGACTGGAATGGGTCATTAGGACCACATCACTCCAGTCTTGTTCCAGCTACACTGGCTTCCAGTTTGCTTCCAGGCTCAATTCAAGGTGCTGGTATTAATCTTTAAATTGTTGTACAGCAAACCCTTTCCCCTGAAATGCCATTTTTCTTAATGCCAAGAGATTTGTGTTTCCAATAGGAAAGCATTCAACCACTGACTTAAGGCCTAGAAATGTTTTAGTTCCTAAAGAGCTGTTCCACTTCTTTCTGCTGCTTATACGTTCTCAAAAAAAATAGTGACTTGTCTAGAGAAATTGAGCTCTTGAACTTTGCACTTCATTTTCTGAAAACAGCCTGGTATTCCCATCACTTGCGACTTCCCGACTTTTTGGGTTGATAGTCTGATAGCATGTTAATTTCATTTGGGATTGTTCATTTCAGTCCCTCTGGTAAATTTAGTTCTTGCTTGGACACTGAAAATGTGATCAGTAAGTTTGTAGTGTGAAATGTAATTATACAAGCCCATTTGACAGAAGAAATTATGCTTAGGGGTATATGTTGATACATAAAACAATGCTACACTTTATAGTATATAGACTTCTCAGCATCACCATTACATATCTCATTTTAAATTCAATTTCTCCTACCTTCCCATTAAAAATGGACATACCTAAAAATTTTATGCAAAAAACTAGTTATTTATGCCTATTAGAACAGTTGAAATCTCAGTACATTTACGTTTATAAAATGTATGAAATCCCATTATTTCTTAACTATATTTTATATAGTTGTGTGTATAGCTGTGTAACTTGATAGTGATACTCTGTTGACTCTGTTTTAAAGAATTTTGAAAAGTTGGTTCTCTTACAGACACACTGACAATGTCAGCTTTGCACATCTCTTGAATGGATGCTGTGAGGCAGAACACCCCTGAACAAGCCCCCCCCCCCCCCCGGTTAATGTAAATGGTGTTGCTGGTGTTGCCAATTGGGTCTCTCTGCATACATAGCCCTTATCATCTTCAAAGCCAGGGTTGGAAATGTGGTAAGAAGAAGAAGAAGAGATTGGATTTATATCCCGCTCTCCATGCACTTGGAATCTCAGAGCAGCTTACAAACTCCTTTCCCTTCCTCTCCTCACAACAGACACCCTGTGAGGTAGGTGGGGCTGAGAGAGCTCTGAGACAACTGTCCTTGAGAGAACAGGTGGTACAGAGCTATGGCTTGCCCAAGGTCATCCAGCAGGTGCAAGTGGAGGAGTGGAGAATCAAACCTGGTTCTCCCAGATTAGAGTCCGCACACTTAACCACTACACCAAACTGGTAAGTAGCTTCTCAGAAGAACCTGTGGCCCATAGGATAGGAGGGGAGGAATCAGGGGTGATGAGGTAATTATCTTGGGGGTTCCAGCAAGAACCTGTCCTGATTGGGTGTCTTTATGCCAATAAAGGTATGTGATGTAATATGATGTGATTGGGTGTCATCATCACCTGATGCTGCTTGCCTAAAAAACTATCATTGAGCTATGATCCAAAAGAAGAGAAGTTAGCTTGAATTCTGATGGACTGAAGGCCTGAACATGCTTATACTGCAATAAACAGCAATATAAAGAAAGCAGAACCTATGGCCTTTGGCTCTTGGACTTAAGGTTTGTACCATCTAGAAATGTGTTAGATAGTTAAACTAGTTTTCTGGTTTTTTGCTGTGTGATTTCAGAACGTTGTGTTACCTGTAGTTTAAACCTTTTATTTTGACAGAAATTAAATAAAACTTCACATAATTTTAAAAATAACGAAGTGTTTGGATTGCTTGTGTACAACAGCCTGGGGACCCAGGGGTTCAGCCTGACAGAGGCTATGCTACAATAGTCTTGATTAATAACGTTTTCCAACAATGAATTGCATTAAATACTAAAGATTGGTACAGAAGCCAGCCTGTCAGTGAAATTTTTCATGCAATATAAAAACTACAGAAGTGGTCCTTGTTTACATGCCAGTTGGTGGTCAAAGCTGCAATCCTAAGGATTTTACATCTGAATAAATATGCATTTATTTAGGTAATAAACAATGCCATCCTAAGCAAGTTTAATCAGGTCTATTCATCGAAGCCCACTTCCAGAAAATGCCCACAGAACTGGACTGTTAAGACTTCTGGAAAAGACACGCTCAATGGCGGACGCCTCTCTCCGCTTCTGCGGGAGAGGCGATCCACGGCCGGCGGGGTGAAGGGGCTTCGGACAGGTGCCGAACCCCCAGGGACCCTAGCGAAGGGGCTCTGCCTGGGGTGGCACGAGGGGGAGTCTCTCCTGACAGTGGCGACCGCAGGATTGAGGCCCCCCTCAGCACCCCCGTAGGTTCCCCTGCCGTGGAAGCCTTCGGGCTGCGTAAGTGTGACCGAGAAGCAGCAGAGAATGCGAGGCGGAAAAACAATTAACCCTCCAGATACGCAATGGTGAAAACGTGAGTCTCCGACAAAGACTGTAAATAAAGCAGCGGGATAGGTTGGGTGGATCGCGTCCCCGACCCCTTAACAAAGCGTACGTTACAAGACTTTCCCACGGTGTTACCGCTGTATCAGAAGTGTTCTGGAAATGCTGGAGGGTGGGATCGCATGCACGAAGAAAAAAGCTTTTAAACGACATTAGTGTGGTAAAGATAGCTTTCTCTACGGTCCATCTTATCTAACTGTAAACAAAAGCAAAATAGCAACAATGACGGGGAGACAAAGACCCTCCCCCAAACCAGGAAGCGGAGTCCCAAGTTCAAAGGGCGATACCACAGAGATGAGCTCAATGTTTTCAGCGCTGCTGCGACCCCTGGTGGATCAGATGACTACTCTCAATGCTAAAATGGACTCAAATGCAGAAAGAAATGAAAGAGTCTGGCAAACGAACAGAAAAGCTGCAACAGGATCTCTTGGAAGTGAAAGCAACTACAAGTAAGCATGACTCAAGACTACAAAAAATCGAAAAAGAAAAGGCTTTCCAATGTGACAATGTTTTGAAACTTCAGATGGAACGCTCAAATTATTTCCTGAGACTTCAGAATGTTCCTGAGAAAAAAGGGGAGGATCTTAAAAAACTGGTGAGTGAGACGCTAGCGCCGGTGGCAGGTTTGAAAGTGGAAGAAATATTAAGCGATTTGGATCTGGTCTACAGGACCTATCCAGAATTTGTCAAAAAGAAAAACCTGCCAGGTGAAATCATGATAAGATTCTCCAAAAGATCAACGAGAGATGTGGTGTTAAAAGCCACAAACAGAACAACGCTGAAGATCCAGGAGGAGGACATCAAGGTTCTAAAGGACATTCCATTTGAAATAAGAAAAAGAAGAAAAGCCTACAGAAGTTTGACTACCTGGCTCCAGTCTGAGTCAACTGTATACCGCTGGAATACTCCAGAGGGACTGTTTTTCAGCTATAAAGGCAAGAACTATAAAATTGACTCTGTTGAACAAGTGAAAAAAATTCTGGAAAAAAGCAAGAAAAAGAAAACAGAGGGAGATTCAGATGATTCGCTAGCATCGCAGGAAAGTATGTACGGTTTTGATGGCTCAGAAAGTGAAGAAGAAGTCTCAGACTCAGAAAAGGGAGCTGCTGCCCAGCAAAGAGACTAAAAAGACAAGAAGGGGACCAAAGAAGAAATAAATGTTATGTTGTTGTTAAAAGTTTGCGCACTATATGAGAATTTAAATGGAAGTATAAGCGTTTCTTCAATGTTATGTGTACCAGCCAATCAGCTTTGTCATTTACAGAAGTAGCCTTATAAGTAATTAGTTAAACCAAGGGAACTTTTGTTTTTTCAGGTTTATTAATTTGATAAAGTTAAATATTTTACACAGCATTCTCTGTATAAGGTAACCTAGCTTAGAATTTAGCGTTTTTAGATGTAGATATAGTTTTGTAAAATCAATTTAAAAAATTTTAAAAAAAGAACTGGACTGTTAGTACCCCTACTTTTCTCCCTCATAGAGACCCCAAGCAGCACCCCCCAAAAAAACACCCTGTTAACAAATTATATAAACAAGCAAAATGCAATTCACAAAATAAACAAAAATACAAAATCAAACATTGTGCAGAGACAGGATCATACTGCAAAGTTTTTTTTGTCTGTTGTACCAGGCAGATGCTTTATGTGAAACACTGGTATTTTTCAAGCAGCTGAAGTACCAAATAAAAAGGTTTGCTAGAACTTGCACTATGAATGTTCTTTGTCAGTTTTTATAAGATTACCCAGAATCTACCCAAAGGTTGCCCAGATTTGTTAATTCTTTCTAACAGGGATGTCTCTGATTAAAGAGATCTCACTGTTTTAAACATAAAAACATAAGAGAAGCCAATGTTGGATCAGGCCAGTGGCCCATCCAGTCCAACACTCTGTCACACAGTGGCCAAAAACACCAGGTGCCCTCAGAAGGTCCAGCAGTGGGGGCAGGACACCAGAAGCCTTCCCACTTCAACCTTTCTTCATAGGGAAAGTGTTCTGACCCTTTTATCATTCTAGTTGCCCTTTTTTGCACTTTTTCCAGTGCTATAATATCTTTTTTGAGGTGTGGCAACCAGAACTGTACACAGTACTCCAAATGAGGTCGCCCCAGCGATTTATACAGGGGCATTATGATACTGGCTGATTTGTTTTCTATTCCCTTTCTAATAATCCCCAGCACAGTGTTGGCCTTTTTTATTGCAGTCACACACTGTCTTGACACTTTCATTGAGTTATCTACTATGACTCCAAGATCTCTCTCTCTTGGTCAGTCTCCACCAGTTCGGACCCCATTAAATTACTTTAAATCTTATGGGCTTTAGTAATTTACAGTGTGATCCTAAGCAGAGTTATACCCTACTAAAACTATTGACTTCAAAGGTCTTTGAAAGTTGTAACATTGTTTAAAATCAATTATATCTGGATAGGAACAAATAATAATTCTAAGGGGGGGGAGTGTTTTCTGGATGGCCTAAGAACATAAGAGAAGCCAATGTTGGATCAGGCCAATGGCCTATCCAGTTCAACACTCTGTCACACAGTGGCTAAAAACACCAGGTGCCCTCAGGAGGTCCAGTAGTGGGGCCAGGACACTAGAAGCCCTGCCACTGTTGCCCCCACCTCAAGCCCTAAGAATACAGAGCATCACTTGCCCCAGACTGAGAGTTCCTATCTATACCTTGTGGCTAATAGCCACCGATGGACCTCTGCTCCATATCTATATACTAATAGTGAAGGCGCCCCCTGCGTGCGGATATCTAAATCCACGCGGGGGGGACCTGGGGGGCAGGGAGATTTTCCTACACACTTGGGGGATCCCCCTGGTGTGTAGAAAAATCTTAAAACTGTTAAAAATTTTCAGGGGGTTTAAATCCCCCCAAAAGTTAAAGAGCGTTCCCTGCGCATACACAGGGAACGCTCTCAGAAATCTGAGGTGCCTGGCAGCTGAGAGCTTCTCGGGCCTCGCCGCCGGAGCCAGGGGTGGGGAATCGGTGGCCCGCTTGGGCCTGGGAACCGGGGGGGGGGTGGGAGTGGGGAAACAGCGGGAGGTGGGGGTAATCAGCAGAACAGGCGCACCTCTCCCTCTCTCCCTTCCCCCACCAAGCAGCTGCCTTACCAGAGCTGCTGGTGCTGACTTCCCCCCAAGTTCCTCGCAGAAGAGGAGTGAGGCTGCCCGCCTGCCTGCCTTCTGATGGGGAGGGGCTTGGGAGAGGCAGGATCCATGACAAACACACATACACACACTCACTCTCTCTCTCTCTGTCCCTCTACCCCTCCCTACAGCGCCTGGCTGCCCCTTCAAGCTAGAGGGGGGGAGTGGAGGGCAGGCGATGGCAGGAGGGGAGGGGGAGGAAGAGGAGCCGAGGTCTGGCATCCCTGAAAGCCAGGTAATTCAACCAGAAGAACGTGTGTCCTCCCCACCCCACCCCCGCAGTCCTGCCAGCACCCAGCCAGCTCCTCCTCAGAAGAAGGGCAGCAGGGCTGGCAAGAGAAAGGCTGAAGGGGCGAACCGGCCAGCAGGAGGGGGGGAGACTAAGAGTGCTCTTGCCACAGCCTCGGAGTTACTTCCAAGTAAACATGCCCGGGCTCGGCTATCAGCCTCTCCCTCTCTGCGCTCAGGGCTCGCTGTCACTGGTGGGGGGGGGAGGGCTTGGCAGGCATCCGCTGCTTGCCCTGGGGAGGGGAGGGGAGGGGAGGGGGATGGCAGAAGGAGCGGTGGGGCTCGCTGCCGCCACTTGCCCTGGGGAGGGGGGTGGCAGGAGAACTGGGATACTCTCCCCCCTGCGAGTATCGCGGGTGCCCCATCTTGTGTATATCTAATTCCCTCTTGAAGCTATCCATGCTTGTAGCCGGCACCACCTCCTGTGGCAGTGAATTCTACATGTTAATCACTCTTTGGGTGAAGAAGTATTTCCTTTTATCTGTTCTAACCCGACTGCTCAGCAATTTCATGGAGTGCCCACGAGTTCTTCTATTGTGAGAAAGGGAGAAAAGTAGTTCTGTCTCTACCTGCTCTATCCCATGCAAAATCTTATAAACCTCGATCATGTCACCTCTCAGCTGTCATTTCTCCAAGCTAAAGAGCCCCAAGCACTTCAACCTTTCTTCATAGGGGAAAGTGTTCCAACCCTTTTATCATTCTAGTTGCCCCTTTCTGCACTTCCAATGCTATAATATCTTTTTTGAGGTGTGGCAACCAGAACTGTACACAGTACTTCAAATGGCCTAGGATAGCTTTCCATTCATTCATCCAATTCTTCATAAACCTCTGCCACACAACACCACAGGTCTACCTCCTGCACTTTTGACAGTTTGCCCTCTTCCACAATCTCTTTTTTGGCATTACCAGTCTGGATATTCTAGAGGGTCTCTCACTGTGAAGAAGAAGCAGGGATCCATCATAACAGGCTTTGTTCTATATGTACAGATTATATCATTCAGTATTTATGGAATACTTAACCAAGTTGCTGCTTCTGTCTCTCATTGTTTTCCCTTTAGATTACTTACTGTTGTTTTGTAATCATGTTATTTCTAGAGACTGAAAATAACCTCCACTACTAAACTTCACTTGGACACTTAGATTCTTGGCCAATCAAAAATTTCTGCATTGTTGTGGAGTGTTTCATTGGCCAGATTTCCTCATGACATGACTGGATGTATGAGGCTTCCCTTTCCCAGAGTAGGTCTTGGACTTTCTGTAGCTTAGCTCACAGTCTGTAGATGTCAAAGATACAAGCATCTCATCTGGGTCTGGCTTCCTATCAGTAATGGCTTTCAAGAGTCCTATCAGGCAGGGGTTCTGTAAGTATCACCTGCATACAAACTGCTGCCTTGGAACTCTTCATCTGAAAGTATTCATCTATTTTTTTTCAAAATAAGCAAGATGTTTTGAATTACAGCCATTGTAATGTATTAATTGCCGGAAGATGTGGTGATAGCTATTGGTTTAGAAGGAAGTCAGACAAATTACAGGAGTTTGATTGACAATTGTTAATTAAACACTTAAATCTCCATCATGTATAGAGGCAGTAAAGCTCTGGATACTACCAGATGCTGTAGTAAAATATGGGAAAGGTATGGACTTTGTGTCCTGCCTGTAGCTTCTGGGAGGCACCTAATGGGTCATAGGATGCTAGAGTAGATGAACTCTTAATCTGATTCAGCAGCATAATGCTTTTGTTTTTGTGGACAGTATATTTCTAGCTAGTCTTCATTCATTCATTGTTCACTGGACAGCTGCTGACAAGGACTGCAAAATACACAATGATTTGGGGGTGGAGATTGTCCAACTACCCTGCTATCCACAAGGACTGAGTAAAATGAATTGCTTGATTTCAGTGCTGTTTTTTAATCATGACAGCTCAGCTTCTGGGAAAGGAAGTCAAGAAAACCAAGTTTTCCTTTGTCTAAGGAGTAGATATTATTCTTGCCGCTTCATTTGGATACCACATGATATATACTTCCAGTTGTTTGCCTAGAGATAAAAGCAGGTTGCTTGTGGAGTGCAGTGAAAATTGCCTTTGGAAATTGGTCATTTCTGTATTGAAACAATTGGCATGGCTAGCCATTCATTTACTTAAGGAGGGAGGGGGAACAATTATACAATATGGAAAATGGAATCCTTGCTAACAATCACATGAATAAATTCAGCACATTTCCTTGCAGCTAATAATGGCCTGACTATTGAGGAAGGAAGGGTCACAGGGGAAATCCTCCTCACTAGGCCACAAGCATGGAACAATTTCAACTTTCACTGATTTGATGCCAGATGAAAGCAACTCTATTGTGCCAAATCTTCCAATGCCAAGCTAATAATGGGTGTCAAGGAAGGCAAGTGCTGCCAGCAGATTCTAATGAGGAATTTCAATCAAACACATATTTAGCATCCCAACAGCAAATGCAAGTACAAAATAGCATAGAAAATATATGGGATATAATCATTCATAGTGGATAATAAAGCCCTGGCTGCTGTATATGCATTATAAAACTACTAGATAAGCGATCTTGCTAAGAAAATGCAGCATTCACTGGAGGAAAAAATGGGCTAAATAATTCATCAAAGCCTAAACCAATCTGCTTTTATGTTCTTTTCTTTCTTTCTTTTTTTGCATATTTAAAAATGTTGATAAACATTTTCTTTGACTACTCTGTGAAAGGCATTGGAAACAGCTGCTCTCCACATCTCCCCTGGTCGTGTCTCCCACCCACCAATCAAAGAAGCTTACCTAGAGATACTGCTCTGACAAAATGAAGGTTTCAAACTCCAGAGCTCAGGGACAAGTGTCCCATGTTCAAGTCAGTTCATCAAAATATTTTCCCCTCCGCAGTCAGTGATCCATCTAGTTCTCTCTCTCTCTCTCTCTCTCTCTCTCTCTCTCTGTGTGTGTGTGTGTATATATGATAGAAGCCTGAAATCTCCACCAACATAGCATGTCATTGAGTCTCAGGAAGATCTGGTTAGTTAATTATGAGAATTGTTGCTGAGACTTAACTGTTAGTCTTCAACTACCTAGGCAAAGAAAATACTAGTAATACAAGAGGCAGGACCCATGGGACCCACAGGGGGGAAAGAAGGAGCAAAGGTAAGGCCCTGGGCCCACCGATCTCTCCCCCAGCCCTGGTTGCCCCAGCGAGGCCCATCTGCTCTTCCCCCCTCACCAACTCACTCCCCTGTCAGCTCTTCCCCCGCCACACACACCCTGCCAGTGACAGTGAGGCCCTGCAGCTGGAAGCTGTGGGGCCTGCCAGCTCTTCCCCCCCCACCAGCTCTCCCCCCACCAGTGACAGCGAGGCCTGGCAAGGCTTCTCCACCCACCCCCGCTGCCTGCAGCAGCAGCCCCCACAGATCAGAGAGGTAAGTACATTTCCTGCGCATGCGCTTTTTTACTTTGTGGGGGATTTAAATATCCCCCCCAAAAGTTTTTTTTTGCTTTTCAGATTTTTCTGCACTTGGGGGGAGTCCCCCACGTGTGCAGAAAAATCTCCCTTCCCCCAAGTGCCCCCCCGCGTGGATTTAGATATCCACATGGAGGGGGCCACTTGGGTATTAGATATATAGATACATGGTTCCATCCCCATTTAATCCTCTGTCAACCCTATGAGATAGTTTAGGATGGAAGACTAGTTCCAAAACATGCCACGAGCTTCATGGCAGAGTGGGGATCTAAACCTGGGCCTCCCTAAACCCCACAAATCATTTCTCTGCGTCAGATCAATGGATTGCTGTTTCATTGAAGCAGATTTTAGTGAAGCAACCTATTCATATTGTAGGGATGTAAGCTAATTTGAGGTGCGGGTGCTCCATGTTAATGAAAGGTATCTTATTTCCATACCATGTTTCTCCCACTGAAAACATTCACCTGCCGTTCAGCTGAAAACTGGCACCTGTTCCTTGTGGACCCTGCTTCATTGCTTATTTGTGGAGAGGCATGTTAGTAGTTGTGGTTTTAAGCAGCCAGCAACAGAGGCGTGTCACAGAAGCAACTGCTAACAGGAATCAAATGCCAGTTAAATTTATGAAATATAAAATGCTACAACCAAATACTACATCTAACAACCAAAAGATGTTACAAAAGGGAATTTCTTTAAAACTCTGCACTACTGTAACTGGTTCATCCCTTGCATGTTTTCACACTGTGAGAAATTATCATAACCAGGGAAACTCTTTGTGACATTTTCAGTATACATTCATACTCATGAATGATTAATCAAGGAAAGTGTGGAAGGATTTGTCTCTAGCATGTAGTTTCATAGTAAATTGTGAATGGAGCAATCAGCAAGATCTTAAGCCTGAGTATCCCAGAATCACTCAGCCCAGAACTGCTTTAGTATTCCCATAGATTTATGGGGGCTCACTCGCTCTACTACCATCATGCCTCAGAATCATTATCATTTGATAATGGAACCCAAAATGGTGCAAATGAGGACAAACAAATATAATTTAATTGATCTGGAGTTAGGATCAACCACATGTTTTCTGAAGTCCAAAAGCTGCAGGAAGCCCAATTTTGAGAACACCCATGACAGTAGATGAAGCGTTAGCTCAAACTTCAATAAGGTGATTTGCTCCAAGGGAGAAAAAATATAGATAAACTATCAGATAACATAATGTAATGGATCATCAATTATTTACATTGGGAAAACTGCATTAAGAAAAAGTCTAGGACTTTCCCACAGTACTACTGCCCTAATCTGAATCCCTACCGCTTCTACGGCTGCTTTAAGTATTTTTTTTTTAGTGGGAGATATGCTAATTACAGATCTCCTAGGCCTGATCAGACATCTAGTTTGGTCATAAATGATCAAGACTATCTTGATCCTGGAAGTATATCTTATAAGTTGTTCTTCTGATGCTAGGATTTCAAATGACTTGCTAATAGACTGCTTTCACTAAATTAGTTTTGGCACTTGTCAAAACAGGATTTGAGATGTCAGCCTTTTGTGCTGACAGAAATCATGTGAATCACAGCCAGTTTGTCAGATACAACAATAGGCTGCTTTTATTTTGATCTCCTGTCCATTATTATTCACTGCAAAAGACAGTAACACCTTTTGCAATTAAAGGTAGCACTGGTAGCCTTTATTCCTTACTAGCAACAAGAGAATGTATGAGCGCTACTAACTTTTTTGACATTTAAATCCAGAGATATTTTTACTCATAGAGAAAAAGAGGCAATGGAAAGAGGATGAGGTTATGGTCACACATAAGACTTAAACTGGCTATTTTTAAAGGCTCTTGGCACAAATGTAAAAGCTGCTCTGCTTACATGTACATTCTGTTTTTCTTCCTGATTCTGATTCATATGCAACCCAAAAAAACACAAGAGAGGTTCCAATGAGCTTCTGAGTCTTATGCATGAAAATGCCCAGAGACATAACTGGCAACATCTGTTTTTAAAGGGGGAAATCCTTACTGAAATAAGGGAATGGATGAAAAGCTCATTCATACAGATGAATCACAATCGTTTTAAAATCTGGGGTGTAAATAAAGTTTTCATGGGATCTGTTAGTGTTGTGTTTTAGTTATACTGCAGTTGCTTGATGCAGACTTGGGTATCCTGATACTCAACGTCTCATTGGTTGGGAGTTAGAGATTTCTCATTGGACCTTAAGCCACTCTGGTTACCCAACCAGAGGGCCCAGCTTGGGTCCAATAGAATTGCATGTTTATTGTTACTTTGTTGTTATTATGGTTGGAACAAGGTATAAATTCAGTGCTGCTCCCACAGGAGCTGTCTTGTGTTGAACTGAGTGTTGTCTTGAATAAAAGCCTGTTTTGATGATTCGTCGCCTCCTGATCAATACTTAATACTGGCGACGAGGATGGGATCCCAGTCCTAACCGAACGGCTGAAATCACTCTGCCTGCCCACGCTGAAATCACTAGGGCGCCTAGAGCTGAAATCACTATGGGCATGGCATCCAAGGGCCATATTGAACCGTTCGACCCAAAGGTTGGGAACTGGAAGTCATATCTCGAACATCTTGAATGCTACTTCGTAGCAAATTGTATTGACGGAGACGATGTCTGCCGTGCCACTTTTCTCAGTATCTGCAGCCAGGCTGTATTCAACATCGCTCGAGACCTAGTTGCCCCCTCCAAGCTACTCGAGACCCCTCTCGGCATCATCAAGACCCGGCTGACCGAGTACTTCACCCCAAAGATGTCGGCTGCTGCTCATCGATGCACGTTCCACCAGCGGAACCAGAAGGAGGGCGAGTCTATCACTGAGTACCTCACTGCACTGAGGCGGGTTGCCCGAGACTGCCATTTCCCAGACGTGAAGTTCGTCCTTCTTGATCGGCTACTCTGTGGTCTGAGAGACGAGAGCGTCAAGTGAGCTCTACTCTTGTTAAAGACTCTCACATTTGAATCGGCTCTTGAAGAAACCCTAAGAGTAGAGGCCACCAATCTATCTCTCCAGGAGCTGCGATTGGGCCCCCAGAGCCACACACAAGACCGCCCTGATGCTGTACACCAGAGCCACGCCGCTGATTCCGATGATGCCCAATCTGAGGTGTCAGATGATGGGGTTTTCAACACAAGGGCCAATCAGAAGCTTCGCCACCATCGCAAAAGCCTGCGCCACACTCAAAAAAGCCCGCGACAAAACGGCTGTGCCAGCTGCGGAGGGGCGCATGCGCATAGAGACTGCCTGTTCAATGACGCCATCTGTCATGCGTGCGGAAAGGTGGGCCACCTAGCCAAGGTATGTCGCTCATCTCGGCCGTGAAACTACAGAAGAATTCCAGCATCCCCGAGGGGCTGTGCACACCCCCAACAGAGCATCTCGTCATAAGGCATCCCGGCCATCTGGACAAGGGCAACAGTACAGCAATGAAGCCAGCATGCCCGAAGATTACACCAACCGCCTATACATACACCAGGGGTTGCAGCCATGTCCCAAGGTCAAGGCCACCGTTTTCATCGAAGGGCAAGTGTGCCAGATGGAAGTGGACTCTGGGTCAGCTTTGTCTATCGTCTCCTGGAGCACGTTCCACCAAGTTTGCCCACGGATCGCCGCTTGCCACCTCCAACGTTGCACCCTGCAGCTGTACGATTTCCAGAGGAACCGAGTTCCAGTCGTCGGCATCGCCACTGTCCATGTGAAGTATAAAAAGTTCTCCGACCGCTTAAACCTGCTTGTGGTTGAGGGTCGCCGCACGAGCCTATTAGGTCTGGACTGGTTTGCCGCATTGGGCATAGACATTGTTGGTGTAAACCAAGTCGAGCCTCAGCCCTTTGTAACTTTTGAAACTGAGTTTCCGGAGGTTTTCAAGTCGGAGCTGGGGTGTTATAAGGGACCGCTGGTGTTGTTTAACCTGGATCCTGTCGTACCTCCAATCCGCATCAAACTCCGCCGCTGCCCTGTCGCGTTCAAGGCCAAGATTGACGAGCAAATTGACAAACTGTTGGCTCAAGAAATCCTCGAACCAGTTCCCAATGCCAAGTGGGAGACACCCATTGTCACTCCCCTCAAGCCCGATGGGTCTGTCCAGTTGTGTGCTGATTATAAGTGTACCATCAACCGGGCCCTTCAGCCGCATGCATACCTGGTTCCAGTGGTGAGTCACCTGCTAGCCTCAGTCTCCGGGGGCCGTGTGTTTGCCAAGCTCGACTTAGCCCAGGCGTATCAACAGTCGCCGGTAGATGCAGCCACAGCACAGGCACAGACCATCATCACCCAATGGGGTGCCTTTAAGGTGAACAGGCTGCAGTTCGGAGTAAGTGTCGCCCCCGGCATTTTCCAGGAACTTATGGAGCGCCTCCTTCGGGGTCTCCCTGGCGTCATTGCATATTTTGATGACGTTTGGATTGCCGGATCCTCCGAGTGTGAACTGGCTGCCCGAGTGCGGGAGGTCCTTCGTCGTCTACAGGGTGCCAGTCTCCGCCTAAAAAAAGAAAAGTGTGAGTTTTTTGTCCCGTCCATCCAGTTCCTGGGCTACCGCCTGGACACCGACGGCATACACCCTGTCCCAGACAAGGTGGCCGCGATCCGCAACGCCCTGACACCAAGAAACAAAAAAGAGCTGCAGTCCTTTTTAGGGCTATTGAACTTCTATCACGTTTTCTTGCCCAACAAGGCAGCTCTCGCGGAGCCTCTCCATCAGCTGCTGGATAAGTCGGCCCCATGGGCATGGGGGCACTGAGAGCAATCATCCTTCCAGACTGTCAAAGCCCTCCTCCAGAGGCCGTCCTTGTCCATTATGATGAGAAGAAGCCCCTCATCCTTGCGTGTGACGCATCGCCGTATGGAATCGGGGCAGTGCTCAGCCATCGGTTGCCGTCTGGCCGGGAGGCCCCTATCACCTTCTATTCACGGACTCTATCCTCGGCCGAGTGGAATTATGCACAAATAGACCGCGAAGCACTAGCCATCATAGCCGCCATCAAGAAATTTCACGATTTCATTTATGGGCGAGAGTTCGACATTGTGACCGACCACAAGCTGCTCCTGGGCATCTTCACAGTCGACTGCCCGACGCCCCAAATCCTGTCCCCCAGGATGATGCGCTGGGCCATTCTCCTATCGGCCTACTCATTCCACCTCGTCCATGGGCCAGGAAAGACCATCGGGCATGCTGACGCCCTTAGCTGTTTGCCACTTCCAGTAGCAGGGGGACCCGAGACACCTCTCCAGGAGGTATTGCTGATCGAGGAACTTCTGCAGCCACCACTCTCCATCACTGACATGGCATTCCACACCAGCAGGGATCGAACCCTTGGCCGTGTTTATAATTATGCATGGAGGGGATGACCGCAGGAGGCCCTCGACGCCGAGTTCCAGCCCTTCCAGTGTAGATCCTTGGAACTCTCTATTGAGAAGGGCTGCCTGTTGTGGGGAAATAGAGTCATCGTGCCTCCCCCACTACGCCAGCGAGTGCTCAACGCCCTGCATGAAGGACACCCGGGCATCGTCAAGATGAAGGCCATCGCTCGGAGTTATGTGTGGTGGCCCAGCATGGACTATCAGATTGAACAATGGGTCCGCACCTGTCAGCCATGTCAGGAGTCGAGGCCAGCGGATCCCGAAGGTCCTGTCCACCCGTGGGAGAAGCCAAGGGGTCCGTGGTCCCGCATTCACGTGGACTTTGCGGGGCCATTCCAGGGCCGGACGCTTCTTCTCATTGTTGACGCCTACTCCAAGTGGCTGGAGGTTCTTCCAGTCACCTCCATGACCTCAGCTGTCGTTGTCCGGTGCCTGAACTGTCTCTTCGCCACATTCAGACTGCCGGACCTTCTCGTGTCCGACAATGGGACACAATTCATGTCCGCGGAATTCCAGGTTTTTCTGGATGAGAGGGGCATCCAGCACATCACCTCGGCTCCTTTCTACCCCACAACAAACGGCCAGGCCGAGCGCATGGTGCGCACGGCAAAGGACTCGCTCCGCCGCCTGAGGGAGGGAAATTTCGTGGCCAAGCTCATCAGCTTCTTGGCACAACAGCATTCCTCACCGCATGCCACCACCGGGAAGTCACCAGCGGAGGCACTGATGGGCCGCAAGGTGTCTGCTCTCCTGAGCCGCCTACACCCGGACCTGGCCCCAGACGTCCAACGCAACCCTATTGCCACAGGGTCAACTCCGTCATTCCTGCCAGGGGATCTAGTATATGCCCGGAACTTCGGGGTGGGTCCACACTGGGTCCCTGTCATCATGGAGAGAGCGACAGGACCGATCTCCTACGAGGTCAGGGATGACACGGGTCAGTTCCGCCGATGGAATCTGTCACAACTGAGATGCCGGTGGCCAGCGCAGGAGACTGTTCAACACCCCCAAGTCCCTGAGCCCGCTCAACGACCCCCAGTTCCGGAATGTGAGCTGCTATTGCAACGCTCCCCAGTTCCTGAGCTACCATTGCAACGCTCCCCAGTTCCTGAGCTGCCATTGCAACGCTCCCCAGTTCCAGCATTGGAGCATCATTTGCGATGCCTTCAAGTGCCTGAGGCCGGCTCGGGAAGTCTCCCGGCCCCGAGTGACATCGGCGCCCAGGAGAGTCAGCCGGCAGTGACCAGTCCTTTGCCAGCTCCCGCTCGGGACATCGACCTGCCAGCATGGTCTGAGATAGGCCCCCCACCAGAGCTGGGCCTGTCCTCGGGCCGCATGGATCACCCAGTCTGCTCGGACTGCTCCCCCTTGAGTCCGCCGCCACAGCTGACACCGGCCCACTTAAGGTACCCAGGTTCTCCATCGGGTCTGCCATTGCCGTGACGGTCCCGGCGGACCAGGCAACTACCCCCTCATTTAAAAGACTACGTTGTTTGAACTTAGGCGGGAGGAGTGTTGTGTTTTAGTTATACTGCAGTTGCTTGATGCAGACCTGGGTATCCTGATACTCAACGTCTCATTGGTTGGGAGTTAGAGATTTCTCATTGGACCTTAAGCCACTCTGGTTATCCAACCAGAGGGCCCGGCTTGGATCCAATAGAATTGCATGTTTATTGTTACTTTGTTGTTATTATGGTTGGAACAAGGTATAAATTCAGTGCTGCTCCCACAGGAGCTGTCTTGTGTTGAACTGAGTGTTGTCTTGAATAAAAGCCTGTTTTGATGATTCATCGTCTCCTGATCAATACTTAATAGTTAGTTACCAAAGAAAGCAATTGTGTCCATTATTTGTGATGCTACAGCTTAGCCCAGCTCTGCCCGAGGACCACCTCCCTTCTCCTTAGAGCTTCTGGCAACTTACAGCACAAGCCTATTTTCAACACACAGTGTGGCAGCTTGGTCATCAGGCTCTGCTCATTCATCTTATGAACAGGAACAACTTTGTCCATACCTACACCAGAAAATCTTGCCTAATTGTTGGACTATCACAGGTCACGAGGAACAGGGAACAACCTCCTTAAACAAAAGCAGCCCAGGGAAATGTGGTTCTACACAGGATCAGACTGGGAAGTGAAAATAGCTCTGGAGCAAGTCAAGCTGAGCAACCCCTGCTGTGCTACAAGCCATTACTGCAGGACCCACAGCTCAGCAGGGCCAATAATGGGCATTAGCTCACCCACTGTATTGTCCCCCAAACTGGACATAAGGAGACGGTTGGTGAACTGTCACAAACTGTCAAGGCTCATGAGGGGTCTTGGGCCAAGTGGCCTCTGAGGCTCAGGCAGAGTTGCTGGGGCTTGGGTCTGCTTTCTCTAGGCCACTAGTTACCCAGTAGGGCAGTGGCCACCAGGAAATTTCCTTTAATTTAAATGGCCAGTTTGTTCCTTGTTGCACAAGCAGAAGTCTAGTTAGTGCTCTTTCAGTAAGAATCTTCCACACTATATAATTTCATTGTATACACATTCAGACAGACAGACTGTGCAACCCTGTTTGAAAATTACTCTAAATCCATTGCAATCAATGGGATTAGCCTGGAGTAACTCTGCAGATGATTGCATAGAGACACACTAAGGCTGCGATCACATGCTCCTTTAGATCCAACATAGGTGCAAATGCCTGATGGATCTAAAGGGAGCAATCAGACAGCAACATCTGGGAAGCGTCCTGCAGTCGTCAGCAACCCGTGCTGCTCTGTCACGGAAGCAGAGTTTAAAGACTCTAGGGGAAGTCCAGTGTTATCTGGATAAGGCAAGCCATGGGCAGACTTTCTCCTGTCTGATTGCTCAAGCATGCTCTCATACCATTGGGATGGTCTGATCAGGCCATCCCAACTCCCTGCTGTGTTTTTTTTTTACCCCCATCACAGTATGTGCATCATTTCATACTCCATAGGGGGCCCTCAGCATGGAGGTGCAATTCCTCACTTATGTACAAGGGAAACAAATATTTTTTTAAAAAACCGACTTACCCACAGTTGCGTCTGATCAAACAATGACAGGCTATGCCTGCAGCCTCAAAAGGCTGTGTGATCTCGCAACTGCGTGTCAAATTCCTCCAGAGGAAATAGCCTCTCTTCCCCTCTGCTTCAACTGGCGCATGTGACCGCAGCATAAGAGTACAGAATTTTTAGATTAAACAAAGCCCTTGATTTGTTGCCATTCACATAATCCTCAGAGAATATGAGTGTTTGGAGGTTGCAGGCAATGCAGGACACTGTGGCTAGATTCCTAGTTGAGGCCGGCTATTTGGGAGCATGTGATCCTGATATTACAGCAATTACACTGGCTCCTGAGTCCCTCCTGAGCCCAATTCAAGGTGTTGGTATTTAAAACACTACATGGCTTGAAACCAGGATATGTAAATGACCGTGTTCTCCTGCAGCAGCTGAAGGACCGTTTTATTTAGGATTGCATTTAAGTTTACTAGCAGTCCAATTTTGGTTTTTATTTTTTGTTCTGTATTTTATTTTATGCATTTTATCTATGTTGTAAGCGACCTTGAGCTCTGTAAGGAAGAAAGGCAGCTAACTAATGTTTTAGATCAATCAATCATCTGGAGCCAGTCTCTCTTTCTCTCTCTCTCTCTCTCCCTCTCAGTCTAACCTACTTCACAGGGTTATTGTGAGGGTAAAACAGACATATTCCACCATGTTCAGCCCTGTACATCTTACACCAGGCATTCAACAACTTTCACCCCATCATCATCAACATGACAATGAACAAATCTATGCAAGAAATACGCTTTCTGTACACTACTGTAAAAATACACAATGGGTTCACGGACACCACCTTATACCAGAAACCTACTGACTGACAAGCATGTCCACATGCCTCCAGTTACCATCCTAAACATACCGAATGATCCATTGTATATAGCCAGGCTCTGCGCTACAGCCACATCTGCTCCAGTCCTACAGACAAAGATTCTTCCCTGAGGGATCTACAACAATGCTTTTTGGAACTAAAGTATTCACCTAATGAAATCAACAAAGATTAACAAAGCCAGAATGGTACCCAGAGAAAACGTGTCGCAGGCTAGGCCCAAAAGTGACAATAACAGAATACCAGGAGTGGTCACATACAGCTCTCAACACAAAACAGTTCAAAGCATCATCAGTGACTTACAACATCTATTGGATAATGACAGTTCTGTTTCACAAGTATTGGGGGCCAAACCTTTATTTGTCCACAAAAAGCCCCCCAATCTTAAACAACTCATCCATAATAATACAACATCTAATTTGAACATGATGCTGGTACCAGAGCCAGTTTGGTGTAGTGGTTAAGAGCGGCAGACTCTAATCTGGAGGACTGGCTTTGGTTCCCCGCTCCTCCACATGCAACCAGCTGGGTGACCTTGGGTCAGTTATAGTTCTCTGAGCTGTTCTCTCAAGAACAGTTCTTTCAGAGCTCTCTCAGCCCCATCTACCTCACAGGGTGTCTGTTGTGGAGAGACAAAGGGAAGGAGGTTGTAAGCCACTCTGAGAAGGGTATAAATCCAACTCATCCTCTTTCTCTTCTAGAGCTTGCAATAAATTCAGATGCCAACTTTTCTGCCAAATACATCCAGACAACACAATCGCTGGGCCTAACAACACCAACTACACCATCTCAGGCTCATTCACTTGCTCGTCTTCTAACATTGTATACAGGGGTCATTTTGTAGAAAAAGAGGTGCAGGAGCTCATTAGCATACCTATTAGCATAACTCATTAGCATAACCAGCTGAATGTCAGTTTCAGCCCTACTATACCCTATGGGCCATTGAAGTCAATGGCAAAAACTCATAGTGTATATGAGGAGCTGGAGGAGAGGTGGTTTGAGGGAGAGGATCCAAACCTGCAGGGTACCTTCTGGGACCTTTCCCTGAAATACCAACCAAGTTTCAAGAAGATTGGACCATGGGATCCAATTCTACAGGGCCTCAAACAGGTTGCCCCATCCCCTCCATTGTTCTCTATGGTGGGAAAAAACGTTACTTTTTTCCCACCATAGAGAATGGAGGGAATGGGGGCAACCTTTTTGGAGGCCTGTAGAATTGGACCCCCTGGTACAATCTTTTTGAAACTTGGTGGGTATTTGGGGGAGAGGTCCCAGAAGCTACTCTGCAAGTTTGGAGCCTCTCCCTCAAACCGTCTCCCCTACAGCCACTTTTAAAGCCGCCCCTGAATTTCAGTGGCAATTTGGCGGCGGGCCAAATCAGATCAGAGAATCTGATTCGGCCCATGGCTGCCCTACTGCCCACTCCTGAGCTGGCAGAGCGGTGCTCCGCCTCGCTCTGGCCCCAAAGGACCCCTGATTGTATATGCCATTACATGCCAACAATGCTCTTCATATCTCACTACACACTCTTAAGTCACTCAGTTCTCACTTATATCCAGAATTAAACTTTGCTGGTCTTAAAAAAGGTGTCACTGAACTCAAACTTATTTCTCATATCGCTTCACTCTATCTGTATGCTAATTTGCTGCTATTCACAGGCCTTACCAACTGTGTTATTACAATCTTAGCTGTACCTATGCATTTTGATGCTAATTAGCTCTTCCTGGCAACGAACTGTCCCTGCCTATATGTAACGCTTGAGGAAATCTGTTTCAATGTATCTGAAGTGTGCATCTATACATGCTAAGTCTCTCAGTTCTCACTTATACCCAGAACTGAACTTTGTTGGTCTTGGAGGTGCCAGTGGACTCAAACTTAGTTCTCACATCTCTTTGTTAACTCTTGTATTTGTATGCTAATTTGCTGCCATTCACAATTCTTACGAACTGCTTTAATCCAATCTCAGCTATACTTATCACTCCGTTATTTATGCATCTTGACTTTAACTAGCCCTTCCTGGCAACTAGCCGTCCCCCTCTCTACCTACTTATATATAAGGCTTGAGGAAGTTTGTTTCAGTCTATCTGAAAAAGTGTGCATGCACATGAAAGCTTATACCCAGAATTAAACTTTGTTGATCTTAAAGGTCCACTGGACTCAAACTTTGTTCTATTGCTTCAGCTCAACATGGCTACCCACTTGAACCATGCTAACAATTGCACTTATTTTGTATCTTTCTTTTTATGTGGTGTTATTTTTATCAGACAGCATTCTCCTTATATTGTGGTGCATTCAGGCACTTTTGAAATTCTGACTCAGGGTGGGTGCAACAAAAAAAAATGGCTAGCCCAAGAAGTGAAGCCAACTATAAAAAGTCAAGGAGTGTAATTATTTGTACTAATATGTCAACATTTCAGGCAAAAGCTCTGCTTGACAGAATGCCTTTTAAAATGACAATATGGTTTAAAATATTTCTTACATATAGACAGCTTACCTTTAGTAACTCAGTGAAGATCCATGTGCTATGGTAGCAGCTGCTGCTGAAGCAAGCACACACAATCAGATTTCCAATGACCAATCAGAATTCACCTCAGCAAAAGTCTCATCTGGCCTTGCCCACTTTTTACAAACACATGGCAGGTACTTGGAAAGGTATTGGCAGGCACTCATGTGCACCATGTTGGAGACTCCTGGTCTAATCTACTGACCAACAACTGCATCCATAATAATCATTGAATTTCTATCCTGTAAATTCAATGAGGACAACATGGATCAAAACAAAATAATACTTTATTATCGAGCTGCCACATTTCTATTAAATTTAGTTCAAGTAGGGGAAGTTAATGTGGAAAAAGCCTGCCAAGTAAACTTTGGAGATTCAGGAACTGGGCAGAGTACAGATTTTAGTGGCAGAAACAGTGGCCATGACCAATATGGGCTGCGACCTTCTGTGCACCCTTTTTGCCACTTTTTAGAAGGACTTACTACTAGTGTGCATACACAGAGAGCAAGGGCACTACACTCCTGCCTCTCTCTGCAGGCTCACTGAGTGAGAAAACAAAGGCTCTGGCCCTTGGCTTATTTCTCACTAGGTTGTAACTGTTGGTGTTTCTTCTCCTTGGCACTGTTGATGTATTTCCCACAGCCCCAGCTTTGACAACAGTGAGGTCATAATTCTGAACCCCCCTCTTTCTGTCACGACTCTGGTGTTAAGTGACTTTGATGTAATATGCTTGCTATTCAGTGGGTCCTGTGCTACCACCAAGGGATTAAAGGTGGGTCCTAGATCATGAGAGAGACACAGGATCTGAAAGGGGAAAAATCTAAGATTTATAAAAGTGTTAGGGTTGCAAAAGTATTTATATCCAAACTATCTCTTTTTAATATATATATATATATTCCACACAGAGACTCATATATGCTCCTCTGAGCGATATAATTCATAATATTTCAAGTAGAATCAATCTGCACTGAAAGATGCTCCTTTTTGCTGTTGATTAGGCTTTGTATTTTGAAGACTGATATTACATTATGAATATAACCCTGTGGGAAAATTGCAGTGGGACTCTGAGATAGCTTGCCATTATTAAAATACTTTTAGGGAAAGATAATTCCAATGGCAGAAACCAGAGGAAAAATATTTTAATAAACAAATCTCTCTGTATTTTATCAGTAGTCTGCTGGTTTTACATGGGGGTGTAAATGGAAATGTATTTGCTGGCCAGAACTATTTCCTTAATCTTTTGTTCAGAGGCTGTCACAGAAGACCATTAAAAGTGCTGCTCTCCGTTTCCCCAAAGTTTCCTATAAAAATCTAATACGTTTCTTTTCCTTATAATTTTCTAACAGATTAATGTTGTAACAGCAGTACAGGGGTCCATTTGCTACAAAAGCAATATGGCAAACACAAAAGTAGCAATTTAGCAAAGAATTGGTCCAGTCCCAGGAGCAGTGGCAATAAGAGCCTTGATTGATGTCTGTGGCTGGAAGGTCAGAGCAATTCAGACTGTGTTTGTCAAAACAAGTGGAATCTAACAGACCAGGAGCCAGCGGAGGTCAGAGATAGGAAGTCAACTGGAATAATCTAGAGTTCAGGTTTGTAGGCATGGCTGCAAGTCAAGCTAGTACAGAAACTGGACTGGGTTGGAGGTAGAACAAAAGTAGGCAAAGCTTGATAACAACCTCAGAGAGATACGATCTAGGGCCACCATGAGTTTGGATCTCAGCTGCCTCCATTGTTATGCATGACCTGCAACCAGGCTGTGCAAAGGAGCCTCTGTGCCCCTCATGCTACTAATACAACATTCTGCCTAGAATCTGTGGCACAGAGGAGTGCAATTGGAGGGGTGTAAACCATGGGGGGGCATGGAGCTCAAGCCTCCCCTAAGCTGCTAAACAGTGTCATAAAGCTGCTTAGGCTTAAACTGTGCAGTCTCATCTTCTCCATCTGTACAGGGACTACCAACTCTGCTTTCTTTCTCTGGAACTTCAGTACAATTACTTGCCACAGAGGAGCACCCCTCCACTGCCTTACCTTATTTTTTAATCTTGGGATCTTTTGAAGTTCTGCCTAAAGCCCCTACTTTCAGCTTGCAGATCATTGAAATGCACAATGTACTTGCAGTTTATTTATTTATTTATTTATTTATTTATTCTTTTGATTTCTAGGCCGCTTTCCCCGCTATCGCAGGCCCAGAGCGGCTAACACAACTTGGTAACCCAAGATTCATAAATACAATAAAATTTAAAACAGTAAAAACATCATAAAATTTCACACAATACAAAACAATAAAATTATATGACGTACCATCAGTCCCTTATTAAGGTGATGTTGGTATCCTGGAACTTGCAGCTTTAGAGAAGAAGAGATGGAGAACATGGGAATATTTCTGTCTTTAGCCATGCGTGTTGAGTTGCAGGGGGAGAAGAGGCCTGTGGCTTAAATGCTGGAAGTGAAGGTGGTTTTGGTATCTTGAGACTTGCCGCTTTAGAGAAAAAGAAATGGAAGATTTGGGAATAGCCTTTTTTTTTTTTTTGCCTCTGTGTATCTGTACATGGGGTGGGGAGATAAAGCTGGTTAACCAAGTATAAAAAGTCTGGCAATTCTGCTGTCCTATACCGTACTTCAACCAAACAAATGCTCCATAATTTCAGGTCAGGGTATCTGAGAAACCAGTATTTACTGTGGATTTACTGTGGATTCTGAGAGACATTTGGAGATTTGTATTGAGTATCCAGTATGTAAGTGGTGTAGTTGTTAGAGTGTTGGTCTAAGACTGGGGATACCAGAGTTCAAATCCCCACTTAGCCAGTTACACACTCAGACTAAGTTGTGAGGAAAAGAGAGGGAGAGGAAGTATTTCCTTTTGTATACAAATGAAATATTTATTCAAATTGTCTCAGTGAAGGAGTTCATTACATCTTTCCTCTCAGAGAGTCCTCTTTCTTTGACTGAGATTCAGACTATAATGAGTTACGTATAGCCACATGATTAATTGTTGATGGCACATGTTTTTGGAGATATAAATTATTTCATAATTAAATAATTTAATATTGATTAGTAAGTGCGGGCCTGGACCAGGTTCAGCCCCATGCCCCCCTCACCCTGGAAAATTGAGAAGTCTATGCCCCTGGTGAAGATGGTAACTGTAATTTGTATCTATGTTATTGTTAAACAGTTTCCATTTAGCAGGGCTACTACTAACCTTGTTGCAGAATAATTCCCCAAAACAATACCGTGGACCCCTCAGTGCCCCTGCATCTCCTCTCAGGAACTGAAAGAGATTCTAAGCTTCTAAAAATCACACAGACAAGAATTCTCAGGGCCCTGCAGGACCTTCTGCAGTTCTGCAGGGCCTGTAAAGCGGAGCTCTTCCGCCAGGCCTTCAGTTAGGAGCCGCCGCTGGGGATGGAGAACCTTGGGATAACACCATGATAAATCACCTGGTGTAAGCTCCTGGTCAAGGTTTTGGAAATTGCTGTATCTGCTCTAGAATGTAATGATGGCTGCCAATGAATGCGTGTAATTTCTGTGAAATATTAGTTTGCTGCTGCAGTTATTTATGCCGCAGTTTTATTGTAATTACCTGTGTTTTATTATTGTGAGCCGCCTAGAGCTGGCTAACGCGGGCTAGGCGGGATATAAATCCCAATAAATAAATAAATAATTCTCTTGATGTGCTACATCACAGAACAGGAAAAAATGAGGCTGAATGTGACTGATCTAAGGTCATGCAGCAAGCTTCATAGCTGACTGAGGATTCAAACCCAGGACTCGCCAGAGACTAAGCATCATATGGTAGTGACTTACTCTTACCCAACAAAGATCTGGGTTCTAAAGGAATACCTTATCATATGGTGGATAGAGAAACACTCTAACAATAAACTAATTAAAATCTGATTTTATTTTGAATACAGATCCTCACCACTCTTATCTCATGATCGTCTAAAGTGGCTACAAACGGCCTTTTGGCACTATTAATTTTAGCTTCTAAATTCATGAATTTTAATGGCAACATCATATTATCTTTCTGTAAGATACTGCACCTTGGTCTACAAGAACACTTCTCTTAAAGAAAAGGATAATAAATTATCTACTTTCTCATTAAACCAAAATGTGCTTTTTTTAAAAAATGAAGAAGCAATCTCAGGAAAATATTTTAAAAGCTACTTATTAGTTCTCTCGAAACTTCAATATTTTTCTATGAATGGCTAGAAGCAACCATCTATTCTCAGTAGAAAAGACATTATGTGGTGTTAAATATACTGCAGTGTTCTGGGAATGACAGCATCCAAAAGATTGCAGACTCCTGCGACAGAAAACCTGGGCAGGTCCCTTACTTAGCCTATAGACAGTACTTACTACGTTTCTATGTATATAATTTTGTCCTCACATATACCATTGCATGTTATAGATCCTTGTGTGCTGTGCCATAGAACCACGAATGGTATATAATAGAAGGCCAAACAAGAAACCCTGGTGAAAAGAGTACCTATGGCATTACCTATGTCAAAAATTCAGATGTTCTTCTGAACCCATCATGAGTGCTTCTGTGAGTGATGTTTATTTCAGAAGAATCGGATAAAATTCTATGAAAGAGGCATATAATTCATAATTTAAATAATATTTCCTTTTTGGTACAGGAATAAACAAATTTGGTAGTATGAGCACCTGCTATTCTTCAGAGTCTTACAAGCTTCACAATGAAACAGTGGAGCTGACAGGACAAGAATATTACTCTTCTTTCACAGCATCTGGCAGACACCAAAATGCGGTATTCCAAAGTAGTGTTTTGCAAAAAAGAAGAAGAAGAAGAAGAAGTGTATTTACCCCTTAGTGGAAAACCTCAGGAAGCGAAATAATGGAACTATTAGCAACTTAGGCCCTGTGGTTTTCTAGCTGCTCCCAGAGTAATTCAGTTTGAAACAGCTTTTTTCCCCATGTGGTTTCCTATCCATTTATCACTTCCTTCCATTGCAATGTCTTATTCTGCCTGGTGCACTTGTTCAGAAGCCTGAACTTAACTTCAGAGGCCACGTCCATCATTCCTTTCTTGTTCTGAGGTGAAATAAAGACCCTGTAAAACCCTTCCTCTTGAGTCATAAAAATGCTTCTAGAGGTACAGGAGTTTCATCTGTCTAATACATTTTACTCACTGTTCAATGTTCACTTATATGCAGAATGAAAAACCAAGCAGCCTGACTCTAAAAGGATATCTCTAGCAGATAACCTGCTCATAACTGTGGTGTGAAAGTTATATTTCCGTAACTGATTTTCAAAGCTGATCTGCGGTTTTCTCCCACTATTAGGGCAAAAGGAGTACCATAGCTTACCGTATTTTTCGCTCCATAAGACGCACTTTTCCTCCCCAAAAAAGTGGGGGGGAAAGTGTGTGCGTCTTATGGAGCGAACATGGAGCTTTTCTTACCTGTAACAGGGCTCTTTCTTCAGCAGGAACGCAGGGGAACGCCATTCAGGCTGGCATCCCAGCCTTCCCCGCCCCTCCCTGCTGGGCCTGAACTGTTAAGACTTAAAAGGGAAAAGGCAGGAAAAACCCCACCAGGCTAAGTACTCTTTCCCTTTAAGTGCTTTTCCCCTTTAAGACAGCCAGCAGCAGAAAGCCCCGCCCACAGATTAAGCTCCGTGGCTACTTTGCACAGAAAGGCCTGGCTTTGCATGGCATGCTGACGTCTCTCTTCTTTCCTTTCTCTATCTTCCTTCCTTCCTTCCTTCCTTTCTTCTGTCTGTCTGTCTGTCTTTCTGTCTCTCTCTCTGTCCCCACCTTTCTTTCTTCCTTTCTCTTTCTCTCTCTCTCTCCTCCTCCTTCCTTTATCTCTCTCTCTCTCTCTTTCTTTCTTTCTGTTTCATTTTTTCCTGTTTTCCTCATCTAAAAACAAGGTGCGTCTTATGATCAGGTGCGTCTTATGGAGCGAAAAATACGGTATCTTACATTGGAATATCCAATGATTCATACATGAATTATAAATAATTATTATCTATTAGGGCATAATCCTGCAGATAAAAAGTTGTAACAGCTGGCTGGGGTTTTCACAGTTTTTGATCATTAATAGCTCTGTGTTGTCTTACACTTCTGGTCAGATCTCATCTGTGCTTCATGGAAGCATCTGGCTAGCCACTGTTGAGATCGTTTCTCTGGTATGATGCAGCAGGGTCATAAGATGTAACATGGATAATTATTCCTATTTTAGTTTCAGATGGGTGTTAGGCTGTAGTAGAAGAACAAAATTCATATCCAGTAGCACTTTAAAAACAAACAAAACTTTCTAGGGTATAAGTGTTCATGAGTTAAAGTTCACTTTGGCAAAAGCCCAGTGTACCCTGAAAAGCTTATACTTTGGAAAAATTTGTTCATCTTTAAGTTGCTACTGGACTCAGATTTTGTTCTACTCCCATTTCTTTAATCCTGTATACCAAATAATATATCCCTACCATTTATTTCTTGTCTTTGTTTGGTCTCTTCTTCAGTTAGAATCTAAGGTCTAACCTTGCCTCTGTTTGTTCCTACAAAACGAATATCCACAAAATCGTTTTATTACTACTGTTCGTAAGCTCAATATCAGCTCTGTTCTACACTATGGTTTGCTTTTTCTTTAAATAGGCAGGCTACTTAGAACCAATGCTCCCTCTAAGCTGTGGAGTCTTGGGAGCAAAAACTCTTACTTTGTGAGCTACAGGCATTAAAGTTGTGAGCAAGCAATTTGGCTACTACATAAATCAGTTTGCTCTGGAGCCATCCTTCCTGAGCTAAGACAAAAATGTGTGAGCCGGGGACTAAAACGCAGTGAGCTAGCTCACACTAACTCAGTTTAGAGGGAATACTGCTTAGAACACAAACCTGCAATAGTCTTTTGAACCATAACTACTGACGGCTGTATACTGGACCTCAGCCTATTAACATTGGGCCTGATCCTGCCAACTCAGCCTGTTTCTTGGCTGAGGGGCTCTTAACAGGATTTCCAGTTCTCATTTTGTAAAACTTCGGTAATATGCACAGAAAAGATAAGTTTAGAATCCTGAGGGTAATATGCAATAAAAATTCAAAACCAATTAAAAGCCCCAGCTTAATTACTGTTTTTGAGATCCATGCCCATTTCACATTTTTTTGAAGAGCTAACTATAGATTGGCCTCCACAGTCCAGTTCATACTCTGATAAGCCATGACTCAATATCACAGACTACCAAAATTCATGCCAACACACAGCAAAATTGTTGGAGTTAGACTGAACTTGTCACTAACTAGCAAGAAGTGTTCACTCTAGTTGGCTCAGACCCTATAAAATTCATGAATAATACTGTTGAAAAGGGAGCTTAGCAGAATGGTTGGCTGGACACAGAGTCCCATATGCTCAGCTAGATAATACTGAATCTTTCTAATGACTCACATCATTAAAAAAATCATCAACACTGACACTAATTGGTGGCCTTGTTGGCACGGTGATCAGAACTACCAAGGTTTAAAGATTATTACTGACACTAATTTTTATCCACAGGGAGAGTTTTCCCAGGTCAGGGTTCTTACATATTGATTGGGCAGCACAGGAGTTTGCATTGCCTCTGGCTGTATTCTGCTTTGTTTATATCTGGCTGTTTTATTATTACTAATCATCACTTCAGCAAGTCCTTGCAATTTGCTGGACCAAATATTGTGCCCTATTCGCCTTTGCTATGTAATTGAGACCAGAGCAGTCTTTCAAGAGAAAAATAGTAGCTCTAAGTTCTATCTGAACAAAATAGATAGTCATCAAAAAATATTTTCAGCACCTGCTTCAGAACCAAAATATGTGTGGTACTGAAAAAGGTACTGAAAAAGGTAAACTTCTATATCATCACATAGCACTTCCACAAATATTTTCTTGAGATTTTTAATTCCCTTAAAGTAACATGTCATATTACTATGCTATAAACAAATGGGCAGGGCACCATGGACCCAGGCTCAGTGCCAATGAATTGAAACACCTCAGCCCAAATCCACTTTGACCCAGGACTTTTCCCCATAGGTGAGGGACGGAGAGAAAGAGAAAGTAAGACAGTGAGTTCTTGAACGCAGTTCTTAAATTTCCTTGAATACAGCAAAGAAATTCAAAAGCATCTCATTGTAGTCCACTCATATACAGGCATACCTCCATGCACACCTAGGCCAGTTTTAGATTCAGCTGATACAATTCAAATTGGAGAATCCCAACAGGTGATGAAGGAGATTCTGTTCCCCCCCTCCTTGATCTTTGTGTCTGAGGCCCTGTGTGGTTTGTGCCCTCCTCCTTTCTAGGAACAGGGTAGGAATCAACCAGCTCCAGGTGGGTGGTGACACAGTTTTCTGAGGAGAACTGTGCTCAGGACAGGCTAGTGAAAACTCCTTTTCCTCTTATCAGAAAGTTGTGGTGGGCTGATTCTGGAAACTTGGTTGTGTCTGATCCAGGGACACCTTTAGTATCTTGACCAGAGGTTGCCAGCACAATAGCCAAGGGGAAGCCATCATGCATCCAATGGGCCTTTGAGTTGCCTGCAAACTGGGGAAAGTATCTTCTCTTTTCAGAACTTGTTTTTCACTGCAAACAATGGACTCATCTGCTTGTTGTAGCTTGTCTTTGCACGGCCTTCAAGCGGACACAATAATACCTAGCTACATATGCTGTCAGCCTAGCATTTCATAAAACATAAGAACATAAGATAAACCAATGTTGGATCAGGCCAATAGCCCATCCAGTTCAACACTCTGTCACACAGTAGCCAAAAACACCAGGTGCCATCAGGAGGTCCACCAGTGTGGCCAGGACACTAGAAGCCCTCCCACTGTTGCCCCCCCAGCACCAAGAATACAGAGCATCACTTGCCCAGACTGAGAGTTCCTATCTATACCTTGTGGCTAATAGCCACTGATGGACCTCTGCTCCATATGTTTATCTAATTCCCTCTTGAAGCTGTCCATGCTTGTAGCTGCTGCCACCTCCTGTGGCAGTGAATTCCATGTGTTAATCACTCTTTGGGTGAAGAACTTCCTTTTATCTGTTCTAACCCGACTGCTCAGCAATTTCATGGAGTGCCAATGAGTTCTTGTGTTGTGAGAAAGGGAGAAAAGTACTTCTTTCTCTACCTGCTGTATCCCATGCATAATCTTGTAAACATCAATCATGTCACCCCTCATGCATCGTTTCTCCAAGCTAAAGAACCCCAAGCGCTTCAACCTTTCTTCATAGGGAAAGTGTTCCGACCCTTTTATCATTTTAGTTGCCCTTTTCTGCACTTTTTCCAATGCTACAATATCTTTTTAGAGGTGTGCCAACCAGAACTGTACTCAGTACTCCAAATGAGGTCACACCATCGATTTATACAGGGATCATTTAATAAGAAACACATTAATAAGAAACACATTAATTTGGCTTCACTGTGGGCGGGCTAACATTGCATGTTGGTCGGGAGAAAATATAATTAAATCAAGCATGGATAATTTCAAAAAGGCATAAATTTAGTAAGCCATAATTTCAAAACTCTTTCTAGGTTGTCACAAAAGTATGTTGTACAAGTATTGGAACACACTGTTTTTGGGATTCTTCTGTTTTCTCATAGGTTCGTCCTATTTCTTTGTGGTGTATATCTCCTGTCTTCTCCTGATGCTGCCTTTCATTTTTGAAGAAAGGGGAACCTTCCTCCCCAACCAGTAGAATGAAATACACACAAATGCTTTTTTAAAAAAACAGGCAGAAAGGATCATACAGTGGGAATCAGAAAGTGCAAGTTAGTAAGGACTGAAAAATAAGTTGTATTTACTAATCAAAAAGTTGTATTTACTAATCAAAAATTAGTTGTATTTACTAATCAAATAATGGATGTATTGTAGTTCTGAAAGCTGCTGGAAGGCCTTTCCCCAACTGTCAATGTCTCCAGGTAATATAATATGAAAATAAAGTGAGATTATCTCAAAATTAAGAATTAACAGACTCATTTGACTCCAGTGACAATCCTCTATCTTAGTCTTTAAATTCAACTGATACAGCAAAAGTTGCTATTCTGCATCTACTGATATTGCAAGAGTTTTGTGAAACAAGATTAAAGGCTCTATACAATACTGGTGCCTTGACCTGGATAGCCCAGGCTGGCCTGATCATATCTCAGAAGCTAAGCAGGCTTGGCCTGGGTTAATATTTGGAAGAGAGACCACCAAGGAAGTCCAGCTTTGCTACACAGAAGCAGGCAATAGCAAACCACCTGTGAACATCCCTTGCCTTGAAAATCCTTCAGAGTCATCATAAATCAGCTGCGACTTGATGGTACTTTCCAACACCACCATAATGCTGGTACTATAATTCAGACGAAGGATTCACATGTTGTGCTAATGACTGTGTTTTATTATTAATCCTATTATTTAATATGGTGTCCCGTATGGACCATTCATATGAATTTATTACTACAAACAACCTATCAACACATGCATAACCTAATTATATCTTGGTTGTACGAGAAGGGCAGCAGTAACTGGTAAACAACAGATCCTGTAAAGCAGGAAACTGAAGGGGAAAGAAGAGTCAGATTTTGTAATACATATGGAAGCCATAAGTGGAAACATCTGGTTGACAAGGAACAATTTTTCTCCACAGACTTGATTAACATACAAGTTAGATGGTTATATGTATCAAACACACCTACCTTTTCTATATTTTTCTACATAACTAAAACTCCTTTTCAATTTATATATTTCTTGATTTTTTTTCTTCCATATTATTATGAGAGCAAATATTGTTAACAAGTAATAAATCCTTGGACTTTGTTGGTTTTCAGTCTTATATTTAAAAACTACATTTTAATCTTTTTTGTATTAAGATACAAGTTCTGCCATTCCACTTCAGGAACAGCTATGCAAACTTTCAAAGTATAACTATGCTGACAAAATTCATCTGTCTCCTGGAGTACAATATCATCATCGGACTTGGTCTCTGCTGAGTACCAGTGGAAATGCTTTTTCAAGTATTCACTCCAAATCAAGTAGGTTAATGAGACAATAACAAACCTTGCTACAAGTGATGCTGCAACAACAATTCTGTATCCTCAAGGTACATCCATAGTTTCAAGGCCAATCTTCATTTCCAAGACTAAGCATAATACAATTGATAAAACATTGAGTTAGTGCAGTGAAAACACATTCTAATAAGCCCATTCTGTTTCTCATTATCCAAAAAATTTAATGATGGCATCCCAATTATCTTAGATATGCCACCATGACTGCAAGGAATTTTTAAACAATTACTTTTACAATTGTCCTTTCATTCCCACAGCCCCTTTCCTTTCAGTGGCTTTGAGAATCAATTTTTTTTAAAAATAATCTCTGCTATGAAAAGATCTGTTAGAACACATAAACAGCTTTCCTGATTAGGTATTTTTAACAGTATTATGCTTCTATAGGTTCATACATAACTTTTAATAACAAAAATGTCACTTCTGTAAATGTGTGTTTAGCCTTCTCATGCTCTATAACTCATGACTAGGATATTTGGTTGCATGATTTTTTTTAAAAAAACAGCTCTTGCTCCATCTAGTGGTATTTTTTTGGGGAATTAAAAATCTACTAGAGGACAAATTTCTACAGATGCGCTATATATGAATATTTTCAGAGACCCCATGCATCATATAAGGGATATTATTATGAGTACAGATGCCTTTCTTACTCACTCTGACCTTATTAATACAATTAACCTCAACATACCTTGGTCAAGTTGAGTGCATCTCAACTGCCCTCTTGAATGGGGTTCATTTCACATGTGCCCAGATATGCCTGGCTGCCCTTAATTTTAAAAGACTGTGGGCAGTTTGTGTGTGAGTGAAGAGAAAGGGGGAGAAAACAAGTTTATGAGAATGTGAGATATATATGGGATGAGAAACTAAAAAAACCCCTTAACAATTACAAAAACAACATAAAAGTGTGCCTCTCAGGGCAAAAGGAATCTGGGGAATTCATTGAAAAAAATGCAGTTAGATAGATTATGATTGCAAATGCTGTTTTCATTGTTGAGGTGCTCCCAAGTTCTGTAGTGATACAACATGCAAGAATAACCAAGGGAAGAATTATACTAACTGCCATACTATTAATACACTTTCACTAAACCTTTGAAGAGGTATGCACTGTGGAAAATAATTCTGAGTATGGTAGACAATTATAGAAAGAGTCTCCTTTTATCTGTTTTTTCCTTGGATTTTTTCCAACTTTTTTACTTTAGACAAAAAAGGTTAGTAGTGTTGGTGAGAAACCCAAGCAATATACAAGAGACTGCATTACACTGAGTCAAACCCTGAGTCTATAAATATCACTACTGTCTGCTCAGACCAGTGGTGGCTCTCTGAGGTCTCAGACAGAGATCTTTCACATCACCTACTACTTGATCCTTTCTGTTGGAAACTCTGGAGACTAAACCTGGGATCTTCTATGTCAAAGCAGATGCTCTACCACTGAGCCCCTCCCCTAATACGTTCTGCACAAAAATCTGAATCCAAATTTGGATAATAGGTTTCTATAGAATTCTAACTCTCTTATTTCCTATGCAGCCATATTGTAATGGAAACTAGGGTTGCCAATCCACAGTTGGGGGCAGGGGATCCCCTCTCCCCAATTCAGAGCTGTCAGAAAATGGGGAAATGGCTGGTGGGTGTTCCATAATACTCTACTAGGAATAAGGCCCATTGTGGAAATAAATACAACAGGCTCTAGAAAGAAGCTCTGGGAGAGTGCCAAGGCCTTGGGCACTCAGAGTCAATTTGTTGTGGCAACCTCAGCAGGGTATAAGTACACAGATGTCAGCATACTATCATGTAATGCAGGCAAGATGACAGCTAGGGTAATGCATGGTTAGTTAGATCATCTTAATCTAAGAGTGACAGAAGATGTGTCATGTGTACAGGTCACCTGATTAGATTGCATCAGCTTTACAGTAGTCACAGTGAGTCAGCACTGTGTTCTGATTGGTGCTTCATGGTATATATTCAGTGCAATTAGACTGTACATCATTCTCTCTGTATTATTAGATGCCTGCGTAGCACTCTGTCCGTTTGTATAAAGATTCTACCAGTGCTATATGGACTGTATACATATATTACAAATAAACCACTATATATTCCTGCACTAGCCAACATTGCCTTATGGATTGTGTCACCACACTTTGGCTGCGCCAACAGGGTTATGGGCCCAGTCCTGCGCTAGAACGGATTACAGTTGGTGTTGCCTGCGCTGAGCTGTGGAGGTTTTGCCTGGAGAAAGTTTGGTGAGCTCCTGATACAGCTGAACAGCGAATGTCTGCAGACGAAGCAGAAGCAGAGGCAGAGATATAGTCCACGGACGGCAGTATATCTTCTTCTGATTTGGAGGAAGTAGAGGACAACGTCCAGCCGTCTGACCAGAGTGATCAAAGTGAGTACAGCATGGCCTTGGCTCCGGCAATCTTGCTTGTGGAGAAATTAACCTACCAAAATTACTCGGTATGGTCTCTACGAATGAAACATTCCCTGATAAAGGAAAGGCTGTGGACTTATGTTTCAGCACCCCCAGCTGCTCCCACAGCAGAGGAAACTACAAAAATAGAGAAGGCACTCGCTTTAATAGTGCTTAGTATCTCAGATGAACAGTTGGTTTACATTTCAGGAAAAACACAGCGAAAGCTGCTTGGGACAGTTTAGCTGCTGTTTATGTACAGAAAACTAATGGCTCAATAATGTCTCTAATGAGAAGGATGTATAGGACAGTTATGTCAAAACAGCAGACTGTCAGAGAACATTTAAACTCACTGAATGAATGCTTCCAGCTACTTTCAGAGAGAGGTAAAGAAATTCTTCAGGAAGATAAGATCTATATTATATTATGTTCCTTGACGGAAAAATATGACCCTCTCATCTCTGCACTGGAGAATTTGGAACCGACAGCATTAACGCTCATTATCTGTGTGGGGGGCTGTTACAAGAGGAAGATAAGCTGCGGCAGTGTCAGGAGATATCGTTCGGTCATCCTGGGAATGGTGTCAACTCTTCTGGGAATTGTGCCAGCCAAGCCAGGTGTCGAGCTAGTGTGCAAGAGAACGACACACACAGAGATGTGCAGCATTCCAGCCAGCCACCACTCGCCTTAAAGACGCAATGGTGTTATCGGTGTGGGTCGCCTCACCATGTACAAAGGTTTTGCACTCGGAAGACACAACATGCCACCAACACTCTCAAGGAAGGAGGTGGAACACATAAACAGCAATATGAAGAGTAAGCTTCCTATTACAATTTTCTGTGACAGTTTAGCAGCAAAGCAATTAGCTAACAGTCAAGGGGTGAAAACTAGAAGCAAGCATATTGGTATTAGATACCAGAATGTAAAATGTATGTAACAATTTTGTTTGTATACAACATTGTATGTCTGAAGAAAACATTGCAGATTTGTTTACAAAATTCTTAACTGTTGATAAATTTCAAATGCTGAAAAGTAAATTATGTATGTATTGAGCTGCATCTTGGGAGGCGTGTCAGCATACTATCATGTAATGCAGGCAAGATGACAGCTAGGGTAATGCATGGTTAGTTAGATCATCTTAATCTAAGAGTGACAGAAGATGTGTCATGTGTACAGGTCACCTGATTAGATTGCATCAGCTTTACAGTGTAGGAGAGCCAGTTTGGTGTAGTGGTTAAGTGCGCGGACTCTAATCTGGGAGAACCGGGTTTGATTCCCCACTCCTTCACTTGCACTACAGCCACTGAGAGAACAGTTAGTCCCTCACAGGAGGCAAGCAGGAGAAGTGTCTTTGTCAAGAGCAAAAGCCATTTGCCAGAAATTTTGAAAGGGCACAGTGGCTGAAGGAAAGGGTGGGGAAGAGGAGCAGACCCAGCCCCCAGCTAATGACACGCGAGTACTCAGAGCCGTGGAGAGGGACAGCTTCTGAGTGACAGGGCAGGGAGCCAAAGGGTGTGGGAGCTTGTGGAATGTTGAGGAAAGAGTCACACGAAAACTCAATTATATAATAAGGAGAGATGGAGACTGGTCCCCATAGGGTATAATGGAGAATCAATCCATGGGTATCTGGGGCTCTGGGGGAGCTATTTTTTGAGGTAGAAGCACCAAAATTTCAATATAGCTGGTGGTGCTTCTCCTTTCAAGCCTCTTAAAACATTTCTTTCTTGCAATGTAATGATTCCCAGAATTATCCTGCGACATATATGGCTGGCTAGCTATAATATCACTTTGATCTGCTGATCTCCCCTTCTACTCAAGCATCTTGTTCAAGATGTTGGTGGCTTAGCTCCAGACATCCTGGGTAAAACAAATTATCTGGACCTATTTCAATCTGGTCTCCAGTCTGGTACTGGAATCAAACTACTTTGATTGCTCTGGCAACTTTCACTGAGGGAGATGCAAGAATAACACTTGATTCTCCTGAATCTCTCCAAGGCTTTTAGTATTAACTTTGGCATCTTCCCAAATCATTTGTCTGGGATTGGAATTGGTGACACTGTGCTCTGATTGTTCTGTTCCCCTTTTGCACATGAAAGTTCAGAGGGTAAAATGCTGGGGGGACATCTCTGCTTCGCTGCATTTATGCTATAAGGTGCTACAAGCCTCTAGTTAGTCCATCATCTGAATTAAAGTGCTGATGAAGTTATCTAGGGGTTTGGAACAAAGTTTGAGACTAGTGGCACCTCTAATACCAACGAAGTTTTATTCAGTGTATGAATGTACACACACTTCCTCAGAAGTGGAATTTACCAGTCCATACATATAGGCAGAGGGTGGGCAGTAAATCAGCATGCAACTTAATGAAGATATTTATCAGATTCAGGAATAACAAGCTTAGTTTATATGGTTACCATTTAATGATATTTTAACAGATGCAAAGACCAAACAAGAATAACAAGCTAAATCTACATGGTCATTGTTTGGATTCGGGGGGGGGGGGGGGCACAGAGAAGCAAATAAATATGTCAGAATTGGAGACTGATGCATTCTTCTTAATTGTGAGGTGCTAAAAGTGACTCAAGTGGTTAAGATGCTGAACTGCAGACTGGAAGGTCGGTAGTTTAGCAGTTTGAGACCCAAGTGCTGCATGACAGAGTGAGCTCCCATCTCTGGTTCCAGCTCCTGCCAATCTAGCAGTTCGAAAGCAAGAAATTGCAAGTAGATAAATAGGTACCGCTTCAGTGGGAAGGTAACAGTGTTCCGTGCACCTCGGCATCTAATCATGCCAGCCACATGACCGTGGAAATGTCTTTGGACAGCACTGGCTCTTCAGCTTGAAAACAGAGATGAGAGTCGTATTTGACTGGCTTCCAAGCAAGGGAAACCTTTACCTTTACTAAGAGTGATTAACTGAGACCCTGTTGTTATGCTCCATTTGTCTCCTCTCAAGCACAGAGGTAACTAACAGCATCCTTGATGTGGCTTGATTGCGAGAACTTGATGTGGCAGAACAAGCTTTTCTATGATATGTAGCTCTGTGCAAAGTGTTTGGAAAGTATTGGAATTGTTGGAAACTTCTTGGAAATGCCTGTCATTGTTGGAGTAGCCCAAGTTTGAGACTTTTCCTGTGTGGTGGTACAGAATTGATGATCCCAACCTGAAGAAGACTCATAGAAACAGAAATGAAAACCAGGTATTTCATTGTATGATATGGACCTTTATTAGCACTATATTTGTATACTTTGTACACAATTTTTGTATCAGTAAAAAGTTGACACTGTTATATTTCTTTAGAGTGCATTCAGCTATAGCCTCAGACAACAGCAGAAATGGATAAGGGGTTGGCTTTCATTTAGTTCCCTCTCCCTTACAGGTTCAAGATACTCTTCAGTCTCTCAGCCACGTCCACATTTTTCTTCCTCAGCTTGCCTCGGTGTCACCTTCTGAAGTCCCCCCCAGGGGTGGCGCCTCCCCAGACTCATTGGCTCTCCCCTCTGGAGGACTGGACTCTGACAATCCTGCTTCCTTCTGCCTGGTTCCTGCCCTTCCCCCCCCCCCCCCCCCCGTAACGTTTCTTGGTTCCAATATATGGACCAGAATAATCAGATGTAGTTCAAACAGTTTTAATCTAAGAAGCAACTCCAACAGCTTTATGCAGCCACTCTCAACTAGCTGAACAGACTACTTCAAACTAACACTTAGGGCTGCCAAGTCCCCTGGTTGGGCGGGGGAAACACCGATTTTTAGTGCTTACCTCCCGCTTTTCCAAAGATGGCCACCAGGGGGACAAAATGGCTGCCTTAAAAGGGAAATGTCTGCAGAGAGCCTGCCCTGCAGTAAAAAGCCTCACCAGACATTTCCCCTTTAAGAAGTCAGCAAGAGAGCTTCCACAGCAAGAGAGCCCCGCCCAGAGATTAAGGAGGGACTGAAGGAGCTGCTTTTGCATGTGGCTGGCAAGGTGAGTGTCTCTTCCAGCTCTTTTCATTCTCTCTCCCTTTCTTTTTTCTGTCTGTCTGTCTGTCTGTCTGTCTCTCTCTCTCTCTGTCCCCATCCAGCAGAGGTCTATCAGTGGCTATTATTAGCCACAAGGTCTAAATGGAAGTAAGTGCCTCTGCCAGTTTTTTCCCCTTCTCTCTCTCTCCCTCTTTCTTTCTTTTTTCTGTCTGTCTGTCTCTCTGTCTCTCTGTCCCCATCCAACAGAGGTCTATCAGTGGCTATTATTAGCCACAAGGTCTAAATGGAACCCTTTGTCTGGGGCAGTGATGCTCTGCATTCTTGGTGCTTGGGGGGCAACAGTGGGAGGGCTTCTGGAGTTCTGGCCCCACTGCTGGACCTCCTGAGGGCACCTGGTATTTTTGGCCACTGTTGTGACACAGAGTGTTGTACTGGATGGGCTGTACTGGATGGGCCGATCCACTGTGGCTTCTCTCCTGTTCTTATGATATGAAAATCATATTTAGCACTTGTGTAGCACTTAGTGCTTCATATTCTGCCGAGATGAGGAAGGATTCAGTAGGGCCGTTGCTCAGTGATAGAGCATCTGCTTGACATGCAGGAGGTATCAGCTTCTTCAGCTAAAAAAGGATCAGGTAATAGGTGACATTAAAGATCTCAGCCTGAGACCCTGGAGAGCCACTACCAGTCTGAGTAGTCAATACTGACCTTGATGGACCAATGGCCTGATTCAGTATTAGGAAACTTCATGAGTTCATGTGGAAGCATGTGGAAGCAACATCACAGGATGTGACATCACAAAATGATGTCACTTCCTTTCTCCTGGCTCCACCCCCAAAGTCTCCTGGCTCCACCCCCAAAGACCCCAGATATTTCCCAAGTTGGACTTGGCAGCCCTACTAACACTAGACTAATATAAATTCTATCACAACACCCCCAGCCTTCTTTCCCTTTCCCCCACATGCTGGCCAGCTGTGCTTCTTTACTCACAGCCCCTTGCAGTGTTCTCCAATGAGTCTAGGATTAGGTGTTCTTCCCCACAGCCCCTCCCCCCCAACAATTTTCCTTGGCTGCTTGCCAGGTTGCATGTGCTCACCATTGCCTGCAGCCCTGGGAAGCTCAGTTGTCACAGCTGTTGTCCCTGTCACCAGGAGTCCCGGGGGGGACTGGACAGGAGGAAGATGACATATTTGTTATATGCCATATTACAAGTAACTTAATTACTATAATCTTGAATGGTTTAAGTGAACTGATGCAACACACCAGTTTCATAATCCTGAGCAGTTTAAGGCAATGTAGGGATCTGTCATTTTTACAGCAATCCATTCTTTCTCTCTCCTCCCCTTCTTTGTCTTACTATGATTCTAAGCTAGATCAACTTTTTCCACAGTTGACTTCTTGAATCTATCCTTTACAGTTTTCAGACCTGTATGATCATGCCTGTAGACAATTGATGAACCTACCATTCTGACATTGTTTGCAAAGGTTAAGCACCAGTAGTGTTATCTGCTGCACTTGGGTTTCTAAATGTTTTTTGAGGGTCTAATCCCTATACACCTCACCATATATAACTATCCTGAATATTATGCATAATGATTTGGTTGGCTAAAGGTCGCAGAACTTTATCTGGACTGCATCACTTCAGGCTGCATATGTGGACCATTTACAATGCTTCTTTTCCTACCAAAAAAAATATCCTTCCTACATGCAGTACACTATTATATCACGAACAGGTTATATAAAAGAGCATGCAAAAGTAGGCCTCCATCCAGTGTCTGAAGCAGTACAGTACATAATTCAGACATTCCAGATTATTACATTATTCTGTATTCATCTTCATGACATGTCATGTTACATGACACAAACAGATTTCTCTGATCATCCCAGTGTCATTTTTCTCTGTAGAAAGCCATCTATCAATATATCCTCACTGATATTGGGAACTCCCATAAAATGGCAGCCACTACAGTTAGACTCCAAAATGAAATCTGGTAGGCCCTGATTTGTGTTAAAATCACTCCAAACAAAATCTGGAAATGGCCAGCACACTGAAAAACATTACAAACATCACAATGGTAGTTCTCTTTGAACAGATTCAATGATGTAATATGGCTGATCAAAGAAACCTGGTCTATCGACATGCTTTCTTAATCTATTTTGTACAATAGACCCTTAGATTTTAGTTATCATCAATTTTTCTCACTCCTTTTATATAGTACAATCCTAAGAACAGTTCTCATGGAGTAAGCCCCACAGATCTGCAGGTCTGAGTAGACCCACTTAGGATGGCACTGATAAACTCTGAACCGCAGCACACTCCTTCCGGACCTGGCATTGTAACCAGACCTCTAGACTACTCCTCCCTCTCTCTCACAGGAAATTGAATGAAAAAAATAACTTTTATTTTGACATTTTAAAAGGAATTAAATCTGTTTAACAACATACTCTATATGTATGTGCACATTCTCCCTCACCTTTTTATCATTACTGTCAATCACATGATCTCTTTTGCAATCATGGGCTCAAATTCATCAAAACGTTTGCTGTCCTGAAGTTCTAGGGTTCTGTAAAAGGCTGAGAGAACAGTTGGTTCCATATTATCAATTTATATACATATCATTGCTCCTCTTAGTGCTTATCTTTTTTCTTGCACCAAAGGCTGCCCATGGTTTGGATTTTTTCTGCTTTTCTCTGTTCTACTATAATGCATTGGTGCAAGTATTCTGTAATTCTACACCCTAGTAAACATTACCAAATTTTACTTTTTTGTAATCTTCTATATAACTTGTTAAAATGAATTCTTGACTCTTCTGTTTAGAACCGTATGTTCTTCCTAAAGGAGCTCCTGTGGGCAGTGATCCTGTGGCAATTATTGTATGAGATATACTTGCTGGGATTTTTTTGTACACAATGTGGATTCTTATTTATTTAGATGCTTATGACACCCTGTTTTCTCCCTCCAGTAGCAATCCAAAATAGTTTCAGAGGATAGCCATGTTGGTCTGCCATAGAACAGCTAGATTTGAGTCCAGGAGCTCTTTAGAGACCATCAAGATTTGGGGGGCAGTATAAGCTTCTGAGAGTCAAAGCTCCCTTCTGACATTTCTGACAACACTTACTGAAAGTCTTGTTGGTCTCTAAGGTGCTGCTGGACTCAAATCTAGCTAATACAAAGCAGGATATACCACCATTTCATCTTCATAATATCAACCCTGCCAGACAGTTAGGCAGAGGGAGGTTCATAATCACCCAGAGAGCAATGTGTGTAATATATGTTACTGTTAGTTGCCACCCAGTGGCCGAGATGCTACTTATGCTCCTGAAAACAATGCAGTTAGTTGAGCCCTGATTCAAAGATGGATACTACTTGCCTTAGGCTTTGTCTACTGCAAAATTTACAAAGTGGGTCTCCCAGATCTTAAACCCATACTCCAGCCACCACACCACACAGTTCGTTTTGCAGATATATCTTTACTTGATTTTACCTACCATTTTTCCCCTACGGAATTCTCTGAACTTTCTAAAAATGAACAAGTTACGGCCCGATCCTATCCTTGCTTACATAGATGAAAATCCCACTAATTTAAATCATTTTACTCCCAAGTAAGTGTGTACAGGATTTCAACTTTAATTATTAAAAACATTAATTGAATATTAATGCACATTTTGCCCTTTCACATCCTTGTCAAAATCACTGATGAAAAAATGGGAGATTCAAATGCATATGCATAGGACACCACACAACTTCTATGGGGAAAATTGATTATTTATGTGCACAGCACAGTAGTGAATTGTAACACGAAGTTCAACAAGGCTTTCACATTTAATGAGCTTAAGCAACTTTCACCCCATACTTGCCTTCCTGTGATTCTTCCGGATTGTCACCAATTATAAGGCCTGTACAGGTCAAATCCTATCCTAATTTACTGCTCATTGCAGAGTTTTCCAGTTCTAATCTCCAGAGACACCATGTAGATGTGTGTTATCAGACTGCTAAACATATCAGCCAAATTGCTTTGCTGCAATTTCTTTAAATAGAAAAAAGAATACTACAGTTTGACAATTAGTATATATGTTTTATTCACAATGTAAAACTTGAATGTATAAAAATACATTTTACAAGGACATTGTCCATCCAAAAGGAAGACAAACAATACATTGATGAAGAAGAAGATTTATACCCCACCCTTCACTACCTGAAGAAGTCTCAGAGTGGTTTACAATCCCTTTCCCTTCCCCTCCCCATAACAGACACTCTGTGAGGTAGGTGGGGCTGAGAAGAGCTGAAAGAACTTATGACTGACCCAAGATCACACCAGCAGCTGCATGTGGAAGAGTCGGGAATCAAACCCATTTCTCCCAGATTAGAGTCCACTGCTTTTAACCACTACACCAAACTGATATGATATATTAAGGCAAATGCTACATTTCAGGCATTAATAGTGCTGTACATTGAAATCAGCTGAAGTAAATCTGCATAGCTAATGTGTCATGCAATGGTTAGAGTACTGGGAAGATCTAAGTTCAAACCCCCACTTGCCATGAAATTCACTGGTAAACTTGGGAAAAGTCACTCTCTCAGCCCAACTTCACAAAGTTGTTGTGAAGATAAACAGAAGGGACAGAACTATGTATGCCACCCTGGTCTCCTTGAGGAAGGAGTAGGATAAAAATGTGCCAAAGTGGATTTTAAAAGGATTGCATCATAGGACATTTAGTCTGTGTGACTAAGAGAGCTGATTCTATTCTGTGTGAATAAAACAAAGAGACTAGCCTGTGTGGCTATAAATATGAGAGAGAGAGAATATGGAATATATGAGCCTGTCAGAGTGGAGTTTGGAGTTTGAGAGACTGTAGCACCAAGCTTTGCCAGTTATATTTACAAGTTCCTTTCTTCTGCAGCTGTTCAAAATAACCAGAAACCTATTTTGTTCTTTATTAAATAAACCAGTTTTTGTTAAACTAATCCCAGAAATCAGTACAATACTTCCTCAGGGCTACATAGTCCTCTGGAGTGCCCAGACCCTAGGTCATACTACCAAAAGAGAGAGATTTGGAATTTTTAATTCCTGGTGGCAGCAGAAAACTACCAAGTTTAGATACACAGAGAGTGTTTAAAGGAGAAATAGTCTCCCCCATAGCAAGCACATCACAAACCTCTTCTGCAGGAGATATACCAGAGTGTTGGGGAAAGGGTTGAAAACATTTTAAATGTGGTTCCTACCAGAAGGAGGTCTGGGCTTTAGCTCTGAGGGAGAAGAAAGATCTCATGGGTGGATTTTCTTGCCCAGGTATCATAGCCCTTGAGAATGTTAAAATAAAATATTAAAAAATAAAGTCAAATATATTCATCACATTCCTTTTCACAACTTATTTTAAATATTATTATTTTAAGTTCTTTTCTACCCTAAGTGGAGACATAACTGGTGTTTTTAGTTTCCTGGATAGACCCCCCACCTGATGTCACTTCCCTCTTTAATGCATTCTGCTACCTATGCTGTCCATTTTGAGTTATGCTGCTGCCTACAAGAAATGGGTTTTTTAAATGGCTTTCAAAAGCACGTTAGGAAAATGGAAGCTAAACACACTTCTCAATTCATGACAACAAAAGCCAGGCACAACAGTGAATTTGAAAACAAACAAACGAGCAACAAATTATTAATCCAATTTGGAAATTCTCTTGATTTAGTGTATGTGGCTCTGCTAGGCTTACTGAACAATGGCAAACATCTTGTAACATTTAAGAAAGGGGTTAAATTCATTATTTTTAAAAGATTTACAGTTCTTGGTATATATTTTCAGCAGTTATACTACAAAATCCCTCTGGCTGCACATGAACAGATGGTTAAATAGATCAATAAATCATCTTTTAAAAGTATAACTCAAAAAAAGAATGTTTTACTTGTGTGTGGTACAGGCACAGATTTCAGTGCTATCTTACTTCAAATATTTCATATCCAAAGCAGTTACTCAGTATGATATGGAAAAATAAAGGCTTTAACAACATGAAATTGTATTTGTGAGGAATAGTTCATTAGTCCTGGAACTAGTGCTCCCTCTAAACTGAGGAGTCTTTTTAGCAAAAACTCTACTTTGTGAGCTACTGGCATTAAAGTTGTGAGCAAGCAGTTTGGTTACTGCATAAATTAGTTTGCTCTGGAGCCATTTTTCCTGAGCTAAGAGAAAAATGTGTGAGCCAGAGGCTAAAAAACTGTGAGCTAGCTCACACTACCTCAGCTTAGAGGGAACACTACCTGGGACTATCATGGTCAAATCTGTGGATATTTAAATCTGTGGATTGGGGTTATGTATAGCCTACAGATATTTCCCTGCAAACTTGGGGGAACCCATATGTTTGCAGGGGGGGGAAATTAATGTTTGGAAAAAAATAGAAGGGTGGTGGTAAAATCACACAAAACAGAGGAGCATATAACATACCTCTGCCGTGCATGTGCATACTACACACTTCTACTGCAGATGCTGCTGTCACTTCCTCAGCCCTGTAGCCAGGATTTGGGGGAGCTCCGGGGTGGGGCAGGTGGGGCTCTAATAAAATAAAATTGAAAGTAGTTACTTCTCCCCCCCACTCTCCCCCTGCTCTGTGCCAGCCCGCTCAAGGAAGGAAGGACATAGGAGTCAACTTCAGGGGGGCTAGGGAGCTGGAGCCTCCCCTGAACTTTTCCAGCCCCAGCCCCCCCCCCTGGAAATTGGAAAGTCTATGCCCTTGAGGAAGGAGGCTTACCCCAGAAGGCCAGGTACTTCTCTGAGGGCAAAAGATTGGTCATCAATGGTCTCGCTAACAAGGGCTAGTAATATAAGAATCCAGTGCTGAAAATAGATGGCATTTGACCCTTCTATGTTTACACCACATTTTACCCACATATAGTCCAAATTGTTGGAGGGGTTGTGGGCAACCTGGCTCTTACATTCACTGCTGGTGGACATGCCTTGTTATTGTGCAATATTGGACCACTATTCTTAATCTGATATGTGATATTACTGGGCACAGCATCCCTGTGAGGCCAGAACTTGTCTTGCTTAATTTATGGGAGGGGATGGAGTTCCTGCTGTCAGGAAAGATCTAATTTCTTATATGCTGGTGGCAGCCAAGACTTTAGTGGCTAGGCATTGGAAAAATAGCATAGAACCCTCACGGAATATGCAGTGCAATAAATTATGGGAATACCTGGTCATGGACAAAATATCAGATGTTATTTCCTTGGTGATGAATCCAAACTTCCATTCAGATTATTTGGAACACTGGTTCCCTTTTCTTGAATATATGGAAAGACGGAGTAAGCTTTAAAAGGCACTTCTTGATCATTTGAAGGTTATAGCTATATATTGTATAGCTGTTTGGTTTTATTGCTCTTGTGTTTTTTGTGTTGTAATTATGTTGTTATTGTTGTGGTTTTCTAATAATATGTGCGACTGTAAATTGTCGTTATATTACATAAAATAATTTTTTTTTAAGCTTCCTTTAAAAAAAAAGACTGGATTTAAGATTGTATATTTTATAATTTTTCACAGCTGCACATTACTTTTTTAATCTATAAAGGCAAAGACATATAAATGTAACCACTACTGGAAGTATTAGGGATTTGTCTCATGAAGTCAATAGACTTAATTGACTGTGTTAACAATTAAACACTGAGTTTCATTAAGCAGAAGGTCATGAACTAAAAGAGCACAAAATAAATGTATAGCTCGAACACCATCCATTACAGAACAGACCCAAAACTAGAAACAGTAAGGAGCTTTATAGACCTGAAGATCCATTGTGCAATCCTTGAAATATTGCTTCTATTTGAAGCCAGAAACCAGCCTTTAAAAGAATGCTAGCAATCACCTTTTCACCTTTTGAAGAATCATAACAAGACTTTAAAGTCATTGTGGCATAGCAGGGCCATAGAATCAGCATCCTTTTTAAAAAGGCAAGTTACCACACATTATTTATCACAGTATTTTCCCCCATGTTAAACCATAGGAAATCAGGAGGAAAATATTCACATAATCAAGAATAATACTTACTAAATCAGGAAGAATACTTGCAGGACAAATTAACTTGAACATAATTTCTTTAGCTTAAAACTCTCCATCATATACAATAATACAACGAAGTTTCACATAGCTAAACACATGGGTGTAAAAGTGAACATAAACTTAACTGATAATCTGAGTTCAGTCAAAGAACTGGTTCTCATCAGCAGAACTTTGCAGTGAATCAGTCTTCCAGTCCTTCAAGGAACTATATTCTTCCAATTCATAGTCTGTACAAAGGAACATAGTTCCAGCAGAAGAGACAACATAGTAACAAGATTATGATTTGGAGTTCAAAAATATACCCCCGAAGAAACAATATAATTTTCAACAATAATACCAGTTATATATAAGAACATAAGAGAAGCCATGTTGGGTCATGCCAATGGCCCATCCAGTCCAACATTCTGTGTTACACAGTGGCCAAAATCCAGGTGCCTTCAGGAGGTCCACCACTGGGGCCAGAACTCCAGAAGCCCTCCCACTGTTGCTCCTCAAGCACCAAGAATACAGTGCATCACTTGTCCCAGACATAGTGTTCCATCTATACCTTGTGACTAATAGCCACTCATGAACCTCTGCTCCATATGTTTATCCAGTCCCACTTCCTGCAGCAGTGAATTCCACATGTTAATTACTTTTGGGTGAAGAAGTATTTCCTTTTATCTATTCTCACTCTTAATCAACCAGTTTTTAATCCACAAGAGGACTTGCTCTCTTATCCCATGACTGCTGAGTTTACTTAGGAGCCTTTGATGAGGAACTTTATCAAAAGCTTTCTGGAAGTCTAGGTAAACAACACCTACTGGGTCACCCTTGTCCACCTGTTTGTTCACCCCTTCAAAGAACTCTAAAAGGTTAGTGAGACAAGGATTCCCTTACAGAATCCATGCTGATTCTTCCAAAATAGCTTTTGTTCATCAATGCACCTACTAATTCTATTTTTAATAATGGATTCCCAGTATCAGCATTAGACTGACTATCCTGTAATTTCCCAGATCTCCTCTGGAACCTTTTTCAAAGATGAGGGTTATGTTCACTACCTTCCAATCCTTGGGAATTGAGGCAGATTTTACTGATAGAGTGCATACTTTTGTCAGGAGATCCTCAAGCTCACATTTGAGTACTTTCAGAACTCTTGGATGTATTCCATCTCGGCCTGGTGATTTGTCAGTTTTTAATTCATTCATCAGTCACAGGACTTCTGTCTTGTCACCTCAATCTGATTCAATACCCCTCCTGAAATCAGCAGTTCTGGAGTGGTGTCGTAAGTCAGTCTGTTCTGAGTGATGGCTCAGATTTTTCAGATGAAGAGCTACCTACTAGCCCTCAGCCAATAATTAAAAAGTCAGCTGCAGCCAACCAAGCCAACACCTTGCAGCACTGATGCTGTCAGAGACACTAAGAGTTGCAAGAAAGGAGAAGTATGAGACTCATGGCCCATTGTCAGCTGTCAATTGAAGAGATGAACAAGTAGTTTCAGGATGACTGCTAAGGAAGTGGCTGGAAGCTTAACTTGTTAAGACTTAGCTATAAATTCAGTTGGGAGAAGCAGCAGTTTGTAGATGCAACAAATGCACTTTGTTACTGAGCCACCAACCTTGAACTGGACATGACAACTAGATTTTCTGGAACCCCTGACCTTGGACTGGACTTGCTGCCTGAAACTCCTTGACCCTAGACTGGACTTTGGTAAACCTGCTTTCTGGAACCCCTGACTTTTGTAGTGAACTTTGGTTACTCTCTGCAACCTTGCCTGTGACCTGCCCAGCTGGACCCCAGACCGTGCCTCTTGGGGAAGCTACACCAGTACAAGTGGGCAAGCACCTCCCAGCTTCCACAGTGATGATGGAGGCAAAAGATGCATTCAGCTTCTCAGCCATTTCCCTATCATCCTTTAGTAATCTTTTCACCCCTTGGTCATCCAAGAGCCCTACTACCTCCCTGGCATTCCAGCTCCCCCCATTTTACCTTTGACACTTTTAGCATTTGTATTTAGCATAAATATCTATAATTTCCCAGACACACTAGGCCTGCAACCTTCCTCCTGTGGCCTCTAGACCTTGTCAAGCAGTCAGTATTGTTTGTCACCCTCTCAGTGGCCAGTCCTAATGCATTTCCCTCTAGAACAGTAACAGCTACCCCTTCATCTCTTAGAGATGGGCCACCCCAAATCACAAACATTTCATTTCCTGTTGGCTTTCCACAAAAATTTAAAAACTGCTCTGCCATCTTTTTTATTTTAAGTGCCAGCAGCCTGGCTCCTTCTTGGGACAAGAGGAGGCTTTCTCTTTTGTACAGTTCCTGCTTGTTACAAAAGCATCCCAGTGCCTAACAAACTTAAATCCTTTCTCCCTACATCATCATCTCATCCACACACTGAGAGTCCTAATTTGTCCCTGTCTAGCTGGCCCTGCACATGGAACAGGCAGCACTTCTGAGAAAGCTATCTTGGAGGTACTGGCCTTGAGTCTCTTGCCTAGCAGCCTAAATTTTTCCTCTAGGATCACACAACTACATTTCCCCACACCATTGGTGCCAATATGTACCGCAACCACTGGCTCCTCCCCAGCACTGGATACCAGCCTATCTAGACCACATGTAATGTCTGCTACCTTCGTACTATGCAGGCAAGCCACCATGCAGTCAGTACATGGGTTTGCAACCCATGTATCTACACGCCTAAGGATCAAATCAAGGATGGTTCCCTGGTGCAAAAGGATACTGTTCACAAACTGTAGGAGGGGTCCCTTCTGAGGGAACATTCCCCCTTTCTTTAGCACAATGCCCTGTTTTCCCTTGACGCTCATGCTCCCTGACAGTGGCGAGGCTGCCATTGTCAGAGTGGGACACATTTAACAAGTCCCCAAAAGTCTTATCTGTGCGCCTGACTGTCTCTGCTTCTCCAGGTCAGTCACCGTGGCCTCAAGAGTGTGAACTGGTTCCCTGAGAACCAGGAGCTCCTTACACTGAGCATAGACTCATGACTTCTGTCCAGCTGGCAGATAGTCTATACACACAGAGAGACAGACAAAGCTGCCCTATACTGAATCAGACCATTGGTCCATCAAGGTCAGTATTGTCTCCTCAGACTGGCAGGAGCTCTCCAAGGTCTCAAGCAGAGGTCTTTTACATCGCCTACTGCCTGATCCTTTTAACTGAAGATCCTGGGGAATGAACCTGGGAAGTTCTGCATGCCAAGCAGATGCTCTACCAAGGAGCCATGGCCCCTTCCCATGTTGCATTCGGTGCAATACACTGGATAGCCCCCAACCCCCTGCTGGCATTCTACCTTCATAATTGCTTTTTAAATCCCCTTTTAAAATAAATTTCTTATTTATGCAGATCTATTTGTGAAAAGTCTGCCTAACCTATTGGTGACGTAGAGGGACTAGTGCCCCGGCTTCCTCATCTTGCTGCTGAACTCGCATGTCTGCTAAACTCACCTGTTTATTCCCTTGCTCCAGATACAAAAGGAGAGGAAGATATTATATGCTGGTAATTATTTTGAAAAACTACACCTCCTGTTCATTCATGTTCAGTGGCATTTCCTTTTTTCTTTTACATCATTGGTTTTTCTCAGAAATATTATTTTACTATCCTTTGAAGCGACTTTAGTCATTTGTTTTAGAGAAGTTCAAGGATGTCTCATTAAAACTTGCATGTGTTCTAGAAATACTTATATCCACTGTACAGATTTAGGTACTGTTCTGCCCAATACTTATTTATTTAATTAATTCAACTTTTATCCTGCCCTCCCCGCAAGCAGGCTCAGGGCGGGTCACAAAGTAACATTATAATCAAGTAGTTAAAACCTTATTTCTCATAGAACCCAATTAAACACAAAACAGGGTGGATTCACCTCAGCAGAGATGCTCAGTTTGAGCTGGTTCCATTTGGCCAGCAGGGGAGACCAAGATAGAATTTGGATGTCCACTGCCTCATCCAAAGGCCCAGCAGAACAGCTCCATCTTGCAGGCCCTGTGGAATTGTAACAAATCCTGCAGGGCCCTTATCTCAAGAGGGAGCTTATTCCACCAGGCTGGTAGTAGACATCCTTGGGGCTGAGGACAACCAGGAGATGTTAGTCACTTGAGCGCAATGCTCTGCGAGGGACATATGGGGAGAGGAGGTCCCAAAGATATGCAGATCCCTGGCCACATAGGACCGTCTGCCTGGCAAGCCGAAGATGGTAAAAGGCCAATCGAGCAACGGTGGCAACCTGGGTCTCCATTGAAAGGAGGGCATCCAGGAGCACCCCCAAGCACTTCACCCTGGGCACCGGCTTCAGCAGCATTTTTCCAAGGGTTGGGAGCTTGATTCCTGATCCCAGATCTCCACAACTCAGGTGCAGGACCTCCATCTTTGCTGGATTTAATTTCAATCAGATGTGTTGAAGCCAACACAGTCATGGCCTGTAATGCCCTGTCTAATACCTCTGGGGCGGACTCCGGCTGGCCATCTATCAACACTATGTTTTTACTTCCACATGACTGGAAGTGAAAGACTGGACTGCACAATGTCTGTTTGTAACAAGCACACCAGTACTCTAGAGAGGGCAGCAGAGCTAGTAAGACGGATAGGTCAGTTTCCTATGTATACTGTCTCTTGCCTGTTCTCTTGGCTCTTTATTCACACAGATTGCTAACCTTGCAGACTTGATTCTTTCTGTATAATTCCTTCTCTTCTAGAAGGATGAGAAGAAAAAATACCAGAAAATACCACCTGCTAGAAAAAAAACCCCAAATATGTATAAGGTTCTTAACTTAATGAATTATTAAAATGTAGAATTCACTGCCAGAGGATGTAGTGAGGCCACAGGCATAGATGGCTTTGAAAGGGAATTAGACAGATTCATGGAGGATAGGTATATAAGTGGCTGCTAGCCATGGTTATAGAGTTTATAGACAGAACAAGGAGAAAACACAGTGTGCCAGTTATCAAAAACAAATGGACACCATGAATGCAATTAACAAGTCTTATATCAATGCATTTAAATAAATATTTTGAAATACCAAATGAGTGTTTAGTCTTAATATATATATTCAGTTATCAAAGTTTTCTTATACCTACTCCAAAAGTATTTAATACAAAGTCCAAAAGCTCCAAGCCAGAGTTACAATGTAATACATAAAGTTCCCAAACTCTAAAAATGCAGCAATCATGAGCTATAAATCAAGGTTACAATGTACTAGTTCCGAAGTTCTCAGTATGACAAATGTATATAACAGATCAACAGTTGGAAGTTATGCAGTAATATATATCCTAGGCGTATAAACATGTTTCTGTCCTTTTCCAAAGCTGCATCTCCCTTCCGTTGTGGAGATCAAAATTCAAGCTGGAACCAATGCTCTAGGAAATCTCTTTCAACCAGTAGCCTTCTAGCTATCAAGCGCTTCAGTGCAGCAAATCAGTCCTCCCCTGGACTAATATATAAATCTCCTGCTGTGTGCACTGGCAGGGGAGGGACTTTCCAGGAGTGGGGAGAAGCATTGTGATGTGCATACAGAAACAGAAAGTGATGCTCTGGTTTGGGAGCAAAACTCTATGGTAGAATTTGCTTCAAATCATAGAGTTTTGCCCAAAAACCAGAACATTGCCCCCAACATGCCTACTTCACTTCCAGTTTTCATAGGCATGTCAAGGGCGTAGAGTTTCTAATTTCCTGGGGGCAGGGACTAGGCCAGAGGGGGGGAGGGAAACAGGAGTCCCGCACACATGCACGCACCGGGATGATGCTGCCGCCTCTCCCCCTCGCCTGGCTCCCCCGCACCCCTCTCCCCACCCACTCCTACTTCGCTCTCTCTGGGGGCTCTGAGCGACTGCCCAGCATGATGACATCACCCAGAAGTGATGTCATCATGCTGGGCACGTTGCCGGGGCAACACTCTGGCAATTGCCCTGAAACTCTATGGTGCCATAGAGTTTCCAGGGCGATTGCTAGAGCATTGCTCCAGCAACATGCCCAGCGTTTTGTATAGATGGGACAGAAAATAATGTTTTTATTGGTTTTGTCAAAACTGTTTTGACAACAAGGTAAACAGAATAAGAAGCAAAAGGTGGATGTGGCTGGATGACCACACTTCTGGGAACATTGGGTGTGGCCTAATATGTTAATGAGTTGTGCTGGCAGGGGTGTGGCCTAATATGCTAATGAGTTCCTGCTGGGCTTTTTCTACAAGAAGACCCCTGGCCATGTGTATGCAAGCAAATATTTTTAAACCATATATTCATGTTAAACTGAACTTTTGCCTGAAACATTGAAAAGTTCACTGTTTATACACTCTGTTCTGGGATTTTTCACAGAAGTTCTCTTTTATTTACAAACTGGCTGCCTTTGGATTTTTTGTAGTACCCATTATCAATACAAATGGCTTTGTGCCCTTCTGTAACCTCTGGTACTGTGTACCTCAGTTGTCAGCAGATAGATTAGTAGGGCAGAGTGCAGAGAAAAATGACATTTATTCTGTCAAGTGCATTTTATAAAAATAATAACTTGTGTGTGTATGTACATTTAATTCACAGCTAGGAGCTCTTCGGAAAATAGAAACATTTAACAAAAAGCTCTGCTCTGCCATAAATAAAAGTTGACAAATCACAGCTGGAGAGCCGTACTTCTCAAAAACTGAATACACTGCTTTCACAGCAGCTATTACTTTGCACTTAGTGGCAGGAGTTAAAAGATGCCGTGGGTGCTAGATGGGATACTGCCAGTTCTCACTACTGGCTACTGCCCAGTTGTGATGCTCTTCAATATATACCTCATACAGCCAACAAATGTATATTTGGTCTCTGATGCAGGATGTTTTACTGCCAGCAATTTGGTACCATTATGAGAAACCAAAAAAAGTTGGTACATTCATTTGGTAAACTTCGTTTAAAACGGAGAGGCCAATTCTTTGTTATATTCTACTTTTTCCATACAAAGAAAAAGAAAGAGGTAAGTACGTGCCCCCAGCTCTGGAACCTACAGCTGGGGTAGTTATCCTAGGAGGAGCTCTAGTTAGGAAGAGAAGTAGCGGTAGAAGTAGAGCAGAAGTAGAAGTAGAGCAGAGGCAATGCAGAGACTGTAAGCAACTTGTTTTGGCAAGGGGAATGAAACTGTATGGGGGAACAAAGTAAAACAAGGCCAGCAAAAGGGGTGAAAACAGAATAAAGTGCAGCCCAATTAGAACAAAGTCACAACCATTCATCACTCATCGGACTATGTGAAATGCCTCTCTGAGAAACAGAGTTTATACAGAAATGGTGTTTCACACATGGAAGTCATCACTTGTTGCTGTAGTCATTCAAGGACAAATATCTGTCTGTGAGCTCACCTTCAAACCACACACTTTTGCTCTGATACAGATGTGCTAACTGTGCCAAGCAAAGCTTAATAGTTCAATCCTAAGATTCAGACATTGCTATATCACTGGCACCGCAGTGATGTCATCTGCATCCACCCATCACAGAGCAGTGCCAAATCCTTCCATGCCAGGTATATATGGAAGAAGCCTACCAACTTCAGTATAACTCCCTGATGTAACATGTCCCCAATCACACAGAACACAACAAAGGAGGACCATGATGTGCCTAGCAAAAGTGCTTCAACTGCCAAGGTCCTCAGGTGGGAGATACACAGCTGGGAGCTTGAATTCCCTTTTACAAATGCATTCTCTTTTCACAGCAGACATACAGGGAAGGAACCATAATCATGATATCTGGAAAGTACTGGAGTCAGGAGGCTGGTGGAGTGATTTCAAGCATAGCTCTTTTATTAGTGATTCAACTCAAGCATACCTATGGGACTTCAGGCCCCTGCTTTTATGCTGGCCAGTGCCACCCCTCCAGCCGCACCCAATTGACCTGATAGGGTCTTACATTTACCTGAATTGTCATAGGTTCCCCGGGGAGAACCTAGGCTCCTTATCGGTGGCCACTTAGGATCCAGGTGTCTATTGTTCACCTGGACTGAAGCTCTGGCCACATGGCAGTCACCATTACAGGAGCACATGGCAGCGATATTGTACAATAAAACCCAGGACATTACAATATCCATATCACCTGGATACTTCCACAGAATGACTCCCATGTAAGGGTTCAGATCCCAGAGCAGGGAGGAAGAAAGCTACAAGGAGCAAAGCTCCAGTGCCATTAAAGCCTGGACTGACAGACTAGAGAATCACAGACAGAGTAACCATTATCATTGTATGTCCATGACAGGTAAAACTGAAATAGCTAAACAACTGCCTGTGAAGCAGTTTACAGCATTACAGGAGGCTAGAACAAGACAGTTGGCAACCACACAGCAGGCCAGCTAGATGCACACTGGTCAATGCAGCTAGTGGTCATGTTGTAATCTCAGCAAACTGTTGGCATTAAAATGGGATCCATTGGTCCTTTTACCTCTGTTGCAAAGCTGCCTGGATTCATACCAAGTTCCTGGCTATTGACTTCCTGGCTCAAACCTTTAGCTGCTTCATAATACCAGCTCCTTATTAAAACCTTTCCTTTTCTATGTGAACACATTTTAGACAGTGATTTTGTGCAGGAACTTTACCAAGTAACAGATAAATTGTAATGGATGAGTACAAATTGCATTTCAAGATCTCCTGTGGAGGAACAGCTACATACAATGGCACATCCATCTATTAGTTGTCCTATTATGTACATCATTCATACAGTGTATGTATGGAAGACAAAAGCTAAATTTTTCATGAAATCCAAATGTTTATATTCTGGGTTTTGCTTGGTGCGGTGTGTGCCCTCAGTTTGCAAGACCTGAGCAAGGCTGTTAACAATAGTATATTTTGGAGGTCATTAATTCACAGGGTCATCATAAGTCAAAAGCAACTTGACGGCACTTAACATAGACGCACAAACACACACACATGAAATAGAAACAGGCCAGGTTATACCTTCAACCGGGGGGGGGGGGGGACTGTTCTTATAAAAATAGAATGCAGAACCTTTGCATTAAAAAACCCCCATATCCACTTATTAACTTCTCAAGTACCTACTTCTAAACAGAAATTCAGACTTCATAGTTCACATTCAAGCCGAGCTCCTGAGACAATTAGGTTCTGAACTTAAACTTTCATTCTAAAGCAGTTTCATGTTAGAGCCACGATTGTTCAGGTTAACAAAAAAAATCCCTCCACCTCTAAAAATCTCAAGTACACACAGCTCATTAATGATTTCACAGGAGAATGCAAAAAATGGATAGGAGTAGTCAAGTCTCAAAAATAACAAGTGTATTGATTTGCCCTTTTTTACATCCACCAGAAGACATACACTTCAGAAGCTAGTTATAGCTCCTTTTCAACATGTCCTCTTGGTCTCTTTTTCCATTCTGCAGCTGCCTATTACAACACAGTTGAGTTTCTCACTGAGCCGCAGGGATGCATTTTCACCTCTGCACCACCTGTCAATACCAACTTAAGGTTTTTTTTTTTCCCCTTGCTTTGACTATGATCCGCCACTTCCATTTAGTGCCATCTGTTATACACCTCAGGACTCCTGAACACCAACTCCATTCTCCATAGCAAGATAATTTAGATATATATAAATCCCCTGCTGTGTGTGCATAATTTGAAAAGCACTACACTATTAGAAAGCTCATTAAAGTGTTTCTCCACTGTTTTACTTACATTTCTTAATCCTTTCTTGTTTGCATTATAAAGACAAAGCTGACTGGATAAAGTCAACATATCTTCCTCCTGCTGACTGGTAATGCTAAAACAATAAAACGCTGAAGCAAGGCAATGTAATTAAATGGATGCACTGCTTGTCTACGACATGCTTACTTTTGGTAGCTGCATGGAAAACTTTTGTCCTCCTATTGTCCTCACCAAAACACTTACTTACCAACAATAATCACAAAGAATTCGTACTAAGAACTGAGCCTCTTTGCACATCACAGAGTACATAGGTTTAAGTCTGGGCTCCAACCCTGTGTCAGACATAAGCACACCTTTTGAGTTGTGGGTTCCTCTCAGTTCCCACATGTGTGGTGCCTAATTTGGATCTGGACCATGATACACATGGAGAAAGGGTTTCAGCTTTTCTCCCTTTGCCATTTTCCCAGCCTGAAACAGTCTGGGGGAAGGGGGGCTATTCTGCCCGGTAGGGAAATCCATATGTATGTGTCCCAAGGAACACAAGGGTATAAGTTTCTCCAACCAGCAACCATCTGGGACTGTTCAGGTTAGGAAAACAGTGCAGAAGGGAAGGCTGAAGCCCCTTCTCCACATGCACCACAGTCCTGATTCTAATCAGGCACGACATATACAGGAATTGAGTAGAACCCACAGTTCACATGTGATTGTGTTCTGCCTGACACTTGGTGGGGACCCAGATCCTGTGTGCTCCATAATGTGTGAAGAAGCAAACTTACAAGAGATGACAGCTTCAACCAGTTTTTCCTGGTTGAAACACACACAAAAATGCTTTTCCTAAACATGGACAGTCAAAACTCAGGGGTCAGTGGGAGGCTGTAGACAATGCAAGAGATTTATTATGACTACCTGTTGGCCAGCAAGGCACTTTTAGTGCTCTTATGGATTTTGATATTCATAAGCTTGAACTTGGGTTGCTAATATTGGAAGGGCCATGTGCATTCTCCATTATAGGAGAAAGCTCCAGCCCATGCCAGGAGGCTGACACCCTAGAGAGTTCACCTAAAGACAGAGACAAAGACTCCTTCTGCCATGAGGTTTCTTTCTGTCACACCACGCTGGTCAACCCCTGCCTCCTCCAACGTACCTGAATGAATTATGCTAACGCGGTTACCTAGCAACTGATGGTCGGGCCATCACTCAGTCAGCCAGAGCTATTAACTAACAATAGATGTGGCCCAGGTGAGTCATCGGGCCTTGCACAAGGTGTGTTCCTGGTGAGATAATAGTTTCTGCAATATTGTCCACTCCCCGGCCCTCCTCCTTTTGTTCACCTTTAACCTATGGTAGGGTCAGTAAGGGACGGACCTCCTAAGAGGTGTGTTAGTGGGAGGTGGTCTGCGCAGCCTGCCCCCAAGACCACCTAATAAAAGACCCTGCACAGAGGTATTCGGTCTCTTGAGCCATCGTCCCCTATCTGCTTTACTACCCCTTATGCCCAGCTTGCTATACCCATACCCTTGCCTCCATCTTTAAATCTCTGAATTCCGGAACAGAGAGAACCACGTGGTCTTGCAAGTTCAAGCCTCATGTCCCATTTTTCTATTTTTCTCTCCCCACCAAATTCTTCCTTCTAGCGGACAACTCCTCTTCAGGAAGGTAACGTATCACCCATCATCAAACTCCTGCTCATGCAAACGTGCTATTTTCTGTCTTTATTTCCTAAGCCTGTGTGAGTGTGTGTGTGATTACGATTTTGTGTGCTTGAAATGCATATTTTTCAGTAAATCCCATTCAAACTGAACTACAGCCTCACTGCCTATTTACTGGGAACTCCCGGAAGGGGTGGGACCTTGGTATAGTTGGCAAGAACCCGTGTATTTCGCCAATTGCTAAGTGTAAATTAAAGCAATTCGGCTAACATACCCAATAAAGGGCCTTTGTAGCCACAAAGCCCTAACAAGATTCCTACTTTCCTCATTGCTGCACTCTCAGGAGGAAACTATATAGGATGGTCCTCTCATCTTTCTTCTTGTGTAATTAGTGTAGTAAGGTTGGAGTGTGAACACAGGTAAAATGAATGAAATGTAATGGATCCACTTTCATAATAACCAAACCGCCAGCTGAACAATGAGGAGTTCTACAAAGTTAATAACAAGTAGTGACACTAATTCTCTTGGATGCTGTAAAAGTCTCAACAGCCTGAGCCATAACTTAGAACAATTATTATGGTTCCACAAAAATCCACTGAAGTTTCTTCTCAGCTCTAATCAAAACTGGCAGCAGATCACAGACTATTATTACCAAAACATTCAATATATCAAAATGATACAAAATCTAAGAAGAAAGGTTAAGTCTCCCAAACTCTGCACTACACAGCATTAGTCAGGGAATTCCTTCAGAACAATACTACTTCTAAATCATGGGGTTTAATTTAGCATTTAAAGAACTGGATAGCAGCAACTGACCTACATTCCACATATTGTTTCATAACTTAGTTCTTACTGAACCTTTCACAAGTCCTGTCAGGCTAGAAGTGGTAGCAACAGGATTATTTCTGAGACCTTAAAAAGGTATATCACTTTAGCCTGATATGACCTGCAGAGAGCCAGCTTTAATTCTATTTCAGTTATTTGTTTAGCTAAGAAATTATTTCACAGGGAGGAGGGAGTGTAACAATGATATAAGAAATCTAAATACACATGCTTCACTAACCTGTCTTGCAGAAGATAGTCAGGGAACCAGTTGTCTCAGTCAATGTGTAAGAATCATTTATAATACATAGCAAAGCCCGAGTGTCTCAGATTCCAAATAAAAGAAACAAGAAGACCCATCAACAAGAAATGAAAAATGAGATGCAGGCATAATTAGTAAGATGTGGGGATAATGCAGGAGAAGGTCAGGTTATGCACCAAGAAACGTCTTAAAAGTAAGAGCAACTGAGCAATGTCCTTTAGTCACGGGACCTCTTCAGGGGTCTAAAGGGCAAGGAATGACCATCTATTTGCAATTATCTCAAAGAGAACATGCAGTTAGAAGGGATGTTGCTCCACCGTGACCTCCCTGCCACAGTTGAGACAGTGAGCGAACTCGAGGCTCCATGCACGTCTTCTAGTTCCATTCTGGATTCGTTCAGTCCACTTGGCCTTGAGGAGGTTGACAGTTTACTCTCTGCTGTACACCCAACCTCATGCAGCCTTGATCCGTGCCCTTCATGACTGATAAAAGCTGGCCGTGTGGGGTTACGAGGTGCCCTTAGGGAGATAGTCAACAAGTCCTTCCAGGAGGGACTGTTCCCTGAGGCACTCAAGGAAGCGATGGTCCGCCCTCTCCTGAAAAAACCATCACTGGATCTGGCCGAATTGGCCAACTATCGGCCGGTGTCCAACTTGCCCTATTTGGGCAAGATCTTGGAGAGGGCGGTGGCGATTCAGTTGCAGAGTTTCCTGGATGACACCTCCGTGCTAGATCCGTTTCAGTCCGGCTTCCGGCCGGGTCATGGGACGGAAACGGTACTAGTCACCCTCACGGACTACCTCTGACGGCATCTGAATCGGGGCGGAATGGTGGTGCTGGTGTTGTTAGACCTGTCGGCCACGTTCGATATGGTCGACCACCAGTTACTGATCCACCACCTCGCCGACATAGGGGCTTGCCTTACAGTGGCTTGTTTCCTTCCTCCAAGGTCGGGGACAGAGAGTGGTGCTGGGGGAGCAGCTGTCCCAGAGGCGCCCGCTGGTATGTGGCATACCTCAGGGGGCAGTGTTATCTCCCATGTTGTTTAACATCTATATGCGCCCTCTTGCCCAGATTGCCCGGAGGTATAAGCTGGGTTGCCATCAGTACGCTGATGACACCCAGTTGTATCTGTTGATGGACGGTCAGTCCGGGGCCACCCTGAATGACCTGGAGTGGGCGCTTCAGGATGTGGCGGACTGGCTCAGGCTGAGTCGACTGAAACTGAATCCAACGAAGACGGAGGTCCTGTGCCTGAGTCGGAGTGGACCGGGGGTAGGGATCCCACTACCGGCCTTCGGGGGGGCACCACTGGTGCCAGCGCCAAGGGTCCGGAGCTTGGGAGTGCTCCTGGATGCCTCCTTAACTATGGAGGCCCAGGTAGCAGCCACTGCCAGAGCAGCCTTTTACCATCTACGGCTGATTAGGCAGTTGGTTCCCTTCCTCGAACGCAACGACCTGGCAACAGTGATCCATGCCATGGTTACCTCGAGGCTAGACTACTGCAATGCTCTCTACATGGGGCTGCCCTTGACCCAGCTCCGGAGGCTGCAGCTAGTGCAGAACGCCGCGGCCAGGCTGCTGATGGGTCTCTCAGTGAGGGACCATGTCCGGCCTGTGTTGAGGGCACTGCACTGGCTGCCTATAGCGTACCGGATCCGGTTCAAGGTGCTTGTTTTAACTTTCAAAGCCCTATATGGCTTGGGGCCTGCCTACCTAAGGGACCGCCTTTCCCCGTATATACCCCAGAGAGCACTGCGGTCAGGCACTCAAAATTGCCTGACCCTCCCGGGCCTGAGGGAGGCTAGGTTGACAACTACAAGGAGCAGAGCCTTCTCGGTGGCGGCCCCCTACTGGTGGAACGAGCTCCCGGAGAACATCAGGGCCCTGCGGGATCCGCCAGGCCTTTGGGGCCGCCACCAGAGGGAATGGCCCTTAGTAGGTGGCAAGGTGAAATTGCCACCAGAACACCTGAGGTGGGAGTCTCCTGGTGGGAAATAACATAGGCAACTGGTGCTTGATGTGGGGTTTTGTATCTGCTACATCTGTAACTGATTGCTTAGCTTTTAATGTGATTCAATGAAATTTTATGTGTTTTAACTTTGTATTTATAATGATGTTTTAACTTTGTATTTATAAATATGTTGTTAGCCGCCTAGAGCCGGTTTCTGGCAAGGCGGGATATAAATTGAAATAAATAAATGAATGAATGAATGAATGAATGAATGAATAAAATGTCTGGGCAAATCCCTTCAAGCAAAGAGTCTACATTTATAATTGTTGCCATTACATCAAAGTGATATGCTAATTGTGAATGTATACACATCTTTTGGTCTCCTTGCACCAGCTGTGTGTGCATTTTGGGGAAACTGCAACAAGCCTTTCAGACATTTATTTTGTCCTAAGATTAAAAAGTGATCTTTGAAAAGAAATTGCTATAGCAACTGATGCAGCATGAGCATCTGTTCCACCATTCTTACTCCCTTAAGCCTTAGTGCCAGCATAAATAACATTATATTATTACAGGAAGTAGGATCCTAAAATACTGGAGTGTGCTTCTACAATACTTGTGCAGATGTGATGATCCTGAAAATTAAAGTTCTTTTAAAACATGCTGGGGACTAAATTGGTGCAGAAATGGAGATCCAATACATAACCCCTACCAACCAACCCATGTATGATAATTGAGGGGGGGTTAAAAAAATGTTCCTATTATACCTTATTCTGAGGGCAGAGCCTACATTATAAGGCAAATGTCAATTCCCTATTGTGGCACTGTGATTTTAAAGATACACAAAATGTGCCTCAATGTTTCAGTTAAAAATTATTGGATCTGGATGCAAGGCCTGGAGCCATTTATTTACAGAGTGAACAGAAAGTACACCAGGTAAAATCAATTTGTGTAGCATAGCCTACTCCCTGCCACATTTGCCTTCTAGCTATACTTTAGTTCTATCATATTAAAACAGTTTGCCATGTTTTTATCTTACAGCCTGCCCCTAAACCTGTTTGTCTTGAAATAAGCCCTGCAGGGTTCACTTGCATTTATACTTCCTAGGGTTTTGAGGGAGGTAACCTTAATTTTTCCATTGAACCATACACACAGTACTTCAGTTTTATACTAGCATAATGTAGATTACAGCATCCAAGTCATGCCCGCACAGAAATTCAATACCATTTTATGTTCCAGAACACATACAGTGAAGCAGAAGCAAAGCTAAAATCCCCCCTAGAACACAAAGCATTTCCAATTGAAAACCTTATCTCATTAGACCATGCACATCACAAACCTGAAAGGGGTCTCTCTATTTCTCTTGCCACTCTCATTAGTTTTCAACTGTTGTTTGCTTTACTCCAGCTTCTGCACAGTGGAATCCAGCTGCTTTTGCAACTTTAACACCTAGAAATAGTCATGATTTTTAAAAAGACAGAGAGAAAGAGAAAGAGAGAGGTGAATTCCAACATCTCTGCTTAATGCAAGGTGCTTCAGAGTGTGCGATTCCCATAAGAAATAGGAGTGCATTAGAACTAAACTAGGGTGGGCAACTGTGGGTTGGGAAGCTCCTGGAGATTTGGGGGTAGATCCTGGGGAGAGTGGCATTTGGGAGGTGAGGGACCTCAGCAGGGTATAATGCCATACAGTCCACCCTCCAAAGTAGCCATTTTCTCCAAGGAAACTGATCTCTGTTGTTAGCAGAATTGCTTTAATTTACGTTTAGCAATCAGCAAAATACACGGGTTCTTGCCAACTATACCAGTGTCCCACCCCTCCCGGGAGTTCTCAAGGAAAGAGGCACGTGAGGCAGGTATCAAGTTCAATGTTGTTTACTGAATGATGTTGGTCAAGCACACCAAAAACGTAATCACACACACAATCACACAGACCTAATGAAATAAAGGGAGAAAATAGCACATTCGCATGAGCAGGTTATCATTGGTGGGGAAAAGCACAGTACCTTAGATGCATTGTCCGATGTCAGGAAGAATTGGATGGGGAGAAAAATATAAAGGCTATGGGGACACGAGGCTTGAACCTGCAAGACCACGTGGTTCTCCTGGATCGCGAGCTCCAGAGAGAGAGAGGATTAAAGATGGAGGCAAGGGTTGGGTACAGAAAGCTGGACTGAAGGGGTAGTAAAGCTGATAGAGGGCGACGGCTCAAGAGGCCGAGTGTCTCTGGGTTTGGACTTTTATTGGGGGTCTTGGGGCGGGCTTTGCAGACCACATCCCACTAACATACCTACTAGGCAGTCCGTCCCTCTTGGACCCTTCCATAGGTTAAAGGTGAACAAGGGAGGAGGTCCATGGGTTGGGCAATGTTGCAAGAGTATGATCTCATCAGGAAACAGACACTGAGTCTGGAGTCCGATGACTCACCTGGCCACTTCTATTGTTAGTCAATGACTTTGGCCTGTTGGTTAATGTCTGGCACATTAGTTGCTAGGCAGCTTAGTTCGCATAACTATCCAGATGTGTAGGAGAGGGGGCAGGGGTTTGACCAGCGTGTTGAGACAGAGAGAGAAAAACCTCTTTGTCTCTGTCCCAGGTGAACTGTCTAGGGTGTCAGCCTCCTGGCATGGGCTGGAGCTGGCTCCTATCATGAAGAAAGCACATGGCCCTTCCATTAAAGGCAGCCCAAAGTTCAAGCTTATGAATCTCATAATTCATAAGAGCACTGAAAGTGCCTTGCTGGCCAACATTGTTGTCTGGAGATCTGCTGTAATTCCAGGAAAATGCCAGGCCCCAGCTGGAGGTTGGCAACCCTAAAAACCCTCACATGGAAGCTGTTCATTTCCCTCAAAGTACATTGTTTTCAAATTTAGATATTAAGAAGACAGGGGAAAATTCACTATCAAGCTACAAAACTGAACACAGAAATTTTAACTTGGACTCCTCAAGCAACTCAAGCAATTTTACTTATTCCTTCTGTCAAAACTCCTGTTTCAGAGACTTTAGCTCCCATCATTCCTTTTGTAGGGCTTATTCTTTTTCTCCTAGCATTTTTCCTTGCTACACTGCGAGGTATTTTTAAATTTCTGTTTTCTTCTTCCTTTCTTTCATCCCTCCCTGCAGCTTTTGGATAATTTCCTTAGCCTAGTTAAACTATACAGAGCAATCCTAAACACAGTTGCATCCTTCTAAATCCACTGAAGTCAATGGGCTTAAGAAGGATGTAATTCTGTTTAGGACTGTGCTGAAAGTCTTTATAAATATGTTCCACTAATGGGAGCCAAAACAAGATGAATTTAAAGTCCCCTTACAGACAGAAACTCCTCAGAACTAAATTCTTCATGGTTGTTTCAAGTTTTCCAGTTTGCAGTGGTTTTTTTGTTCAAAGACCCCTTCCAGCTTTTTCTGAAAAACACCTCTGAATTCATGACTAAGTAAATTATACTTGAAAATTAGGCTTGATACTTTGTGTAATACTTAGAGGATAAAGAAAGAAAACAAGACACCTTACCCCTTGATTGCTAATAGAAATCTATTGTTGAAGAGACTAGCACAAACCTTAATACAGAGTTGTCGAACTCATTTGTTACGAGGGACAGATCTGACATAAATATCACTTTGTCAGGCTGGGCCATAAAATGTGTGCCATAAAATGTAACACAAGGTATCAGAAATATAAACTTTATAAAGATGATTTCAGATGCCAAATGGCAATAACAGTCATGATTGGATTAGGTGTGATATGCAGAGGGCATATCAGCATTGGTGTGATATACAGAGGTGTGAAGATATCAGCACTGGTAATGAGACAGGAAACCTAGGTCTCAGTTTGGTACAGGAGGATTCAGTCCAGGAGGATATGAAGAATAAACGGAAGTAAGTCTGAAGAAGTGAGCAGTGACTCACAAAAGCACAGACTGTACCACAGTTTGTTAGTCTTTAAAGGTGCTATTGGACTCTTACTCTTTCTACCACTATTAGAAACCACAACATTCAAAAACCAGTGGGGGAACATTTTAACCTTCCAGGGCATTCAGTTGCTGACTTCAGAGTAGCAGTGCTCTTACAAAGGAATTTCAAAAGGAAATTAGAAAGAGAGACTGTTGAATTGCAACTGATCATGAAGCTCAAGACAATGCAATCTCCTGGACTGAATGGAGACCTGGGTTTCTTCCCTCACTACCAATATCTGCTATAGTCTTTTGGCATCTGAAATTACTTCACTCTCCAACATATAAGGCTGGATGGACTCACATTCCAGCTGTATCTGAGGAAGGGAGCAGTGATTCATGAAAGCTCATCATAATAGCAAAATGACCAGCCTCATGCAGATGGTGAAAGTTGCAAAGCCATGCCATCCACAGACAAGGTGAGGGGTCTATATATACTCAAGGGTAACGCCTCCCCCAGTAACATGGGGAAGTATGACTTTGTAAATTAATAAAACAAACCCTCCTCAAAAATGTCTAATAAACATTCTCCAAAAGGGACAGAAGCATGAAGGCAGCTGAGTCTGGGGTCCCTTTCATATGGGCTCTTTAACTCACTGTAAGGAAACGCAAGCCTGGGTCCCTCTGAGCCACTGCCTCACAGATTAGTAAGCAGTGCTCAAACTCGTGGGTCCCTGGTTAAATGCACACAAGAAGACCAAAACCTTTTTTAAAAAAATGCACACAGATGTCTTGAGCAAATGAAATTAAGAATACTACTAGGCAACACAGTCTCTAATTAACAAAAAACACAACAAAAGCTAACTTTTTTTTCTGACACTTTAGTACCTGGGATTAACTGGTGCACCATTCAGAATTGCAGGCTATAAGCTTATTTATCTGTCCCATGGGATCAAAAGGTAGTGTAGCATCTCCCTTATCCAAGGCCCAATTATAGTTTCCTGCTCTCTGACATCAGGTGGTCTTCAGAATCCAATCAAAGTGCTCATTCACTGGAGCCCTTCAAGATAGGATACAAACTATTCCTGGCTCCCCGCTCCCATATAGTTACTGAACTGGGTGCAGATTTTTTTTCATTTAGCCAATTACTGCACACTGGTATCAGGCCTTGAAAGAGATACAGATAGTATCTATGAGAAAGGCTAATTACAAATACCTGCAAGCTGAAGCAGACCCACTGTTATTCATGGTAACCCTTGGTGAAACTAGGGTGCTATGCCTCACACCCACTTTGGCTTTTGAAGAGCAAGCAGATTTTTTGAAAGATTTCACATCTCTTAAGGATAAAACACTGTCCTCCCACACTACTTAAAAAACATCCTTAGATAAAAATGATGCTGCTAATTATCACCCAGTCTCTAATGTACCCTTTCTGGGCAAACTCCTGGTCTTCCTAGATAACTTACGATCTCTAGACCTTTTCCAGTCTGGTTTCAGGTTGAGCTATGGGACACACTCAACTACAGTGGCTTTAATTGATGACCTCTGCCTGAATGTAGACAAGGCCATTCTTTGTTGCTTCTCCTGGATCTGTCTGCAGCCTTTGATATGGGAGACCATACCATCCTCTTGAGGCATTTGGAGGCAAAAGTAGGTATCAGTGGGTATGTCTTGGAGTGATTTAAAGAGTTCCTAATTAATTGGGCTCAAAGGGTTGCTTTCAATTTGGAAGTAATCTTGTGGAGTTCCTCAGGGTGCAGTCTTATCCCCCACACTATTCAACCTCTATGTAAAACTTTTAGGAGAAATCATTCATAACTTTGGAACTGGATGTCTCAGTATGTGGATGACACCAGTGTTCCCTCCAAGCTCCACAGTGTTGTGAGCAGAAATTCTACCGTAAGCAAAAAAAAGCTAGTAGCATTAAAGTTGCGAGCACATATACATTTGACTATTGTGCAAACTAGTTTTTTAGATTGCTTCCATAACTTTGTAAAAAAAACTCAGAATAATTATTTAAATTATGTTTAAATTATATTTTAAGAATAATTAAAACATTATAAGAGAAAAAAGAATCAAGTCAAATTTCACCCACCCCTTTCCACTCTATTGGTAGACATGGCCTCCAGAGAACAGGTCTACCTACCCACATCTATTATATTGGTAGCCCTGGCCTCTGGAGAACAGGTCTACCCATCTTAGTCCACTATATTGGTAGACCTCACCTTGGACCATTGCTTTGTGCTGAACGTTAGAAAATATACCATCACTTGGGAGGGGACGGGACACTTGCAGTTTATTTTGTGTTTTTTTTAGTGAAATATGACAACCAGCAGTACAGATCAAGTATAACAGAGGAGGAGCAATCACTGTCAGATCCCTGTTATCAATCTACCCAAACTACTTACTTATTCATATATTTTTATCCCACTTTTCCCTGTGACTCATGGCAGCTTACAAATCCTACAGAAAAACATAATAGGGGTGTCCAAAAAACCCCATTTTTTCCAGCTGTATTGTAGCCTATGAAAACCATTATAGTCAATGGGCACTATAGGCTATACTGGAGAATCAATCCAGGGGTTTCTGGGGCTCAGGGGGGCTGTTTTTTGAGGTAGAGGCACCAAATTTGCAGCATAGCTGTTGGTGCCTCTCCTCAACATTTGGGCTATCAAAGTCAGTATTGTCTAAACAGACCAGCAGCAGGTCTCCAGGGTCTCTGGCTGAGGTCTTTCACATCACCTCCTAACTGATCCTTTTAACTGGAGATGCCGGGGACTGAACCTGGGACCTTCTGCATGCCAAACAGATGCTCTGCCAGTGAGCCATGGCCCCTCCCCATCTCAGGCCCCAAGGTGGTCAACAACAGTGTAAAAACAATTTTATAAAACAAACACTAAAACAACAGATAAGAACATTAAAACAATTGACAACAAAAATATTATTTTATTGTTGATGCTATGCTAAGTGCTGTGTTAAAATCTGCTCTGTGTTCCAGTACTTTAAAAATTGCAACCTTTGTGGCTGCACAGAAGCAAGCCTATATGAGGCAGCAGGTATAAGAGTGGGACTTCCTCAACAGGCTCATCCTTGCTTTCCTCCCTGAAACTTTTCAAAGCCAAGTCACCACGTGTGACAAAAAAGAAAAATTGTCCCAGCAAAAGGACTCCAGACACCACATTTCTCTTCAGGCCACTGTTCATATGGTGCTACACCATAACGTTCTTCCATCCCAGACTAACAGCACCAACCTGATTATCTCATTCACTATGGCTACGAAGCATGGGGTCATGAGGGTTGTAGAAAGCAACAGGAGAATAAGTAGTGCTGGGATGTGAGCTACTTGGCTAGAAGCATGAAGGAGCAGTGCTGAGGGAAGAGCAAGGCAGCTGGAAAGAAGAGACACTGGCAAGAGGTACCTCATGTTTTCCCCACAGCTCCAGCCAAATAACAGGGAAAGCCACTTCTTTTTATCAATAATAGAAAGCTGCTTCTGGGTAAGATGCAGGAGGGACCTTCCTTATGTTAGCTCTCCTCTCCTGAACACTACTGGACTCTGAGAACAGAAGGTAAACAAACCCCTTTTAATTTATTTTTTCTTCTGAGGGTTATGGCTGTACACCCAAGGGCATGTGTGGAAGGATCTAAGGGGAATCAAGGGGGAAAGGAAATCATCTGTTGCCTGTTCTGAAGAGAAGAGTCCAATGCTGTGTGATCTGGGGCAGGAGATGAAAAAGGTGATTTGAGATGGGGGCTCACAGGGTGTGGGAAAATACATTTAGGTGACCCTCACAAGTATAAAATGAGAGAAGGCATATTCATAACAGCAATACTCATCAAGCAATCTTTCTTCAGTTGGTCATCTCACCCTATACAAACCACTGGGTTAGGGTCAATGAATTCTTGACTCAGTTTCATTGTACCTAATGAGAATTTTATGGTGATCTTTCTGTTGACATAACAGCAGAATGCAAGAGGCAAATGGCCATTTCAAAGGTACTTGGACTTACCCCAATAGTAATCATTCCTACTGTTTCTGTTTGCAAGTTATTAGGAAAGAGGTGAGGCAAAGTGAGAGCATACAGTCTTGGCACCATGCCAGTAGAGCTACTTTGCTAATGGAGATGCAAAGAGCAGGCTGAAGGTTAAAGAAAATTACACAGAGCTGTTCATGAAGCAGTGGGGAAAAACTAACATAACAAATTTTGCATGAAGCGTGATTTACACTTACAACGCAAGTCACCCATTGTTCTTTTCTTTACAGTTAGAAAATATGCAATTTTTCTTTTAAAAAGTGGCCACCTATGGAGTTAATGAGTTCATTTCAGAATAAAATCTGCTAGACAAACTGAAGGATAAAAACACTCCACAACTTTTTGAACAATTACCTTTCTGGCTGTGTGCATTTGGTTCAAATATTTCTTGGAAGAAGAAATGGCTTATGTTACAACTAATCAGATCATTCTACTAATTGCAAACACTTCTCTCGCTTAGGTCAATTAATTATTAAACTAATTGGAAGAGCTGAACAAGACCTTATCTAATTCCAGTGTCCTGGCCCCACTGGTGGACCTCCTGACGGCACCTGCTTTTTTTGGCCACTGTATGAGAGAGTGTTGGACTGGATGGGCCACTGGCCTGATCCAGCATTGGCTTCTCTTATGTTCCTGTGTTCTTACTACACAGGCCATAGTGTAGAGCACTGCACTGCTACCCACCTGAATCTGTAATACTCCTTTATAGTGGTCTTGAGTTTTTCACACATGGGGCACGTGGGGGGGGGTCCCCTGTGTCCTGACCTACAGCATATTTTCTCAGAGCTTCCTCATTGTTGTCTTTCCAGTTCCCCATTGAAACTACATACTTACATTGGGACTGATTCCGCAAAAGTAGTTGTTCCGCCCTCAGTTGCCCATTTCCCCTGGCTGTACTGCTCAATTTCCCACTATCTGCTGTGCGGTGGCATTTTGACCCTTATCTTTCCCCATGCTAGAAACCTTTCTTTTTAAATACATTCAAATATTTTAAATTTGCACCAGCCAGCGAGCAAGCAGCCAGCTCTCCACACCACAGCCACTGCCTGCTCCATGGAGTGGGGAAGATGAAGAAGGCATGGCTGGATAAGGGACCTGTGGCCACCGCTTTATTCCCCGGCTTAGTGCAGCTGGATAGAGCAATGCTGACACTTTTGCAAACTCAACAGCCAACTGTAAACCTGTGGCTGGGCTAGGGAGACACTGCACCTCACTGGCAAGGTCAGGTTGCCTCCTGGCTCTGCTGCAGCTCCTGGCTCTGCAGCAGGAGGGGTGGTGGAGCACAGCCTTCCCAGAATCCAAGGCAGGAGGCCTGACTATGTAGGAAAAGCTGCTGGGGAAGAGTGAGCTCTCTTTTGGCAGATATAAGTATCTACACAGAAAAAAACCCCTCTTGGAATTAGAATATAGATAAAGTGAAATGTTTGTGATACTTTTAAACAGTTTAAAAGAGTCTGGTGTCTTTAAAAAACAAGACAAAAATGTATGACTTCTGAAAGTCTTCCTCACTTACAGGAAAATACAAGAACAACTGATTTACATCATGTATAATGTGGGCAACAAGGTCCTGCCAGAGGAGGAGTAGAACTATATTAACATTCTCTGACAATAACAGTATGCCAAGGAGCGTAAAGAACATAGATGTATGATAATTGCCTTAAGGCAATTAGCACTTCAAGAGACAAATTAATTACTAGACACAAGAAAGACAAGGAGTAGTTCCAGAACTCAATTATACAGATTTTCTTTCTAAATAACAATATGATGAAGACTGTTACTTCCAAGATTACCCAACTGAAACCTACAGCAATTAAATTGAAAGTGATCCAGCTGACCCACAAACACATGTTTAAAATGTCTCACAATAACCCTAAGAATGAAGGAAATAAAAGCTAAGACATGGTAGTATTAAGTAACAGAGTATATCCAGACACAAAACAATCTGGGGGTACCGTGACCTCCGAATGGTAAGGCCAAGCCAAAAGAGCTCCTTTGAGTGCTTGGTTTCCTTCAGTATCAGAGAACAATCAACACAGTGCAAAACCGAATCAAAGAAGATCAACAATCAATCAACTTTTAAGACCTTATCAACTTGTAACAATCAGTCTGCAAGACTTTATCCTGTAGGGCATTAAAAATTAATTTTTAGATAGTTTCATGATGGGCACCAGCAAATATGATAAATAAAGCTTGCTTTCTTACATTTTAGTGTGTAATATGGTTAACTGTTTTTATTCTGTTACACTATACATTGGACCGAGTATATGGGAGGCTGGGATATATTTTTTAAAATAAATTACTAATGTGAAAACAAACTATGCTTATGAACTATGCTGGCTAACACAAACTGCTTAGACCCAGCCCACTTTGGATGCTTGATAGCCATGCCATAATGCAAGCTACCTTGAAAGCTACCACTGCTCACTTTCACCCAGCAGGGCTTCTGATTGGCCCTTGGAGACCTGATTTGCTGTGCAGATTTTTAAGAATCTGTTTTGACAGTAGTTACCACCACAACATACCATATGACTGGAAATATGGTTTCCTGCAAGACAGTATGTATACTCATTTTAAAAGGCATCCTGTTAAGCAGAGTGTCTACTGAAAATGTTGAAGAATCAGTGGCTCCACCTCTTGTTGACTGCACTGCACCCATCCTTCAGAGTCAGAATTCAAAAGGTGGCCACAGGCTTTAAAAGATTGGGGAGCCCTGGCCTAAAGGTTGTATAGGATACAGCATTACTGCTAAGCAAGTTGCAGCTGCAAGACAATGTCTTCTTCCAACTTCACTTAGCCTGGAAGATGGTATTTCATGGCCTTGGACCCACATATCTTCATAACTATTGCTCCTTATATGTTCTGCTATGACAGCTTCATTTCTCTAAGCAGGGCCTTCTGGGGGTGTTACCCTACAAATAGGCAAGATCAGCAACTGCCTGTGCGGTTGTGGCACCTACCCTGTGGGATGTCCTGCCTGAAGAGTTCAGGAAGGCTCCCACTCTTCTGTCATGCCACAAATTATACAAATTGTTCAAAGATTGTAGGGTGATTTTATAACAAACTGGTTCAGGCAGGTGCTTTTATTAAAAGGACTGGGAACTACACATATGTGTATAGTATGTTTTATCTGTTTGTGGTGCGTATAGTCCTATGCTTCCCACTTTGTTATTTTACTTACATAGTACCATTTTCTGCATTATTTAACATATCATGTCTAATAGTTTGTTTTGTTTCAAACTGTTGTAATCCTAGTCCTATTGCAGTGCTTATTAATGTCTCATATCTATTACATTGAGTTACACTATGTGATTTGCCTTGAGACTCAGTGAGAATAGTGAACTATAAATAAAGTAAAACAAAAACATAAAAATAACAGGCAAAGAAAAATATTCCTGTCTTGCATGGCAAAATATAGCTCATGTCAATACAGTACAGTACAGTACAGTACAGCACAGCCCAACATAGTTATCCCTGTTTCTGAGCTGCTTTCCTGAAACTGTACTACACCCTGCATGAATCCCTTCACATCTTTTTCTCCTAATCTTCTCATTTCTAGACACCCTGACCGCTTTTACCATCTAGATCCTACACTCTCCTAAGGACTACCTGGACCTACCTAAAACATTTGTTCTTACCATTTTATTTTCCGTTTAGCCACCTCCCATGCAAACCTGCCCACATGTTGACATCATCAGATGAAGCCCAGTTCTGCATGTCCCAACCTTCAGGGGCTGAGAAAAGGGTTAGCAGACACAAGATGCTATTCTGGTAAAACACTTTCCTAACCATGCCAGGTCTATCTCATAGGGTTGGGGTCAGGATAAAATTAAGAAGGGAAAATCATGTATGTTGCTCTGAACTCCTTGAAGGAAGGGCCGAATTAAAAAATCTAGGTGTATAGGACAGGACAGGAAGAAGCATGTCCATTCTAAAGTGAGTACCTGAAACAGAGCTCAAATGTTCTTGGAAAATGTTTCTGGCAGTTTTCTGCCTGGTATAGGGCTGCTTAAAGGATAATGAGACCACCAGGAATTTAAAAATGTTGGTGTTTCAGGCTGCACTGGATTTTTAATTTTCTGCTGTTTTAGTGCTAAATTTATATTTAGTTTGAAAGGCTGTGATGTTTTAATTAATGATGGTCATTGTTATGTTTGCGAGCAACCTCAGGGGCCTTGTACAGATTGTAAAGTGGTGTATAACAGATAAATAGTGGGTGTAGCAGAAAACATGCCCAACAAATTCCCTGTTTTGCAAATATAATCGCCTGCTTTGCAATGTTTTGCTATGCTCAACCAAAAATCTGGAAGATTCTCCTATGCTTCTACCTTTGTTGAAATGTAGTAGAATCTGGATCATAATGCAAGATATCTGGAATTCTGGACTGAAAAATTCCTGTCAGGGATTGGTGATACATTAACATTTTGTCGTGGGTCACCATAAGGTGAAGGGAAATGATTGGCTTTTATTTTATAGACTCCAGTCAAGGTTATGATTTCCGCAGGAGAAAATAAAACTCAGTCTGTACCTGGCTCTAATTCCTGTTAGGAAATTGCATAAGAAGTGTTCCATCTTGGAACCCAAATGGATTCCCCATATTCCTTGTTTCTTGGTATGTACAACCCCTGCAACAAACATGAAATTAAGCAAACGGAAGCACAACGGAAGACAGGAGGGCCTGGTGTGATGTGGTCCATGGGGTCACGAAGCGTTGGACTCGACTGTGCGACTGAACAACAACAACCCAGAGCCCCTCTCCCCTTTTTTGCAAATCCTGTTATACAAATGCTGTCAGCACATGTGATAGATTGATGCTTACTTTTGTTTTCTGAAGTGAAAGGACATCAAGCTCTAAGTGTCACTGGGCAAGGGGAAAGAAAAGATAATTTAGAATTCCTTCTAAAATTCTGTGAAGTGGGAACTACAAAGTTAATAATAAAAACTTACTATCTACATTATCATTCAAAATGTGTTATAAGCAATAACTCTCTTCTCCACACACTTAACTTGGGCTAGGTGTACCTTCAGCACTCATAAATGGAGAGGTATAATATATACAGCAGGTGTAAACCATGGCTTCTGTCCACCAAAGTTGTTGTAGAAATGTGATACAAACCCTTGCCAAACCAGTGATGTATGGGACAGGAGATAACATTTATGTAACTTGAGAGAAAAGATTCAGTGCCCCAGTGTTCCCAGACATAAACATAGTTGTTATAATGACCTCGCCCACTTTCCTCCTTCAAAGGCAAGATTTTCCTGCTGATTAAAGGAGTTTGTTTTGAATTCAGCTCACTGGAGGGAAACACAAGAGTCACACAAATTGTGCCTGGATTGAATATGATGTTGTGTGGATGTTCCCAAATACAGCACGGGCTTCCCACTGTTCACATACATGGAAATCCCCAGGTAGTAACAGCCTCTGGATATAATCTGTTTTTTGTAGTCTTGTAACCATTTACTACCTATGCAGGCATATATAGATATAGTAGTAAACACACTAAATAACGTCACAATGCAAAGATTATCAACATAGTTCATTTATTGAATGAAAAAGGGCAATGCAAAACAAAATCATTTAAAAGCCTAATGTACATTTATACAAAAATATTACTAACCACAAAACAAATGTATCTAACTAAAACTTAAATGATAGTGATGATATTTGCATGAACAGTCATATACCAAAAAACCATGATTCAGAATTATTAACACACATAAAAGTGCTTAATTTTTAATATTATTCCAGCTTTTCTTTGAACTGAACTCTGTTTCCTGAGCACTTGCTGAGTTTTCCAAGCTGCCCACTTTTCAAGCAATCTCTGTAATTAACAGCACCTTGGTGTACAGTCTCCTTGTTGTGGAAAGCTTTAGCTGCTCTTTTCTGTGCATCAAAGTGATGTGAGAAGCATAACAAGCAACCCAGGCCAAAGTCAACAACCTTAAACATTATTCTTAAACATTCTTAAAAGCATTCCAAATAACAGACCTGTTTCCTTGCTATATTCCAAGACAGTCAGGGGAGTTTAAAAAGCAGCTTCAGATGTGTCAAGGGAGATTATGCTGCAAGAATTAAAACAGTCACATTCCACACTAATAGAATGGAGGCATGGATGTTTTTAATTCACTTCTGTCACCACTGTACCCAACTGCAAATTGTTTTTTGAAACTCTCCTGAGTTTAAAAAGTTGTTGGACACAAGAGGAGTCTGCGGCCGCTGTGGCAAAAATCAATGAACCTCCCTCACATCTGTGCATAGATCTGGTGTATGCATGCAGAGCTCTATTTCTTACCATTATTTCAACTACAAGCTGGCATGGGGGGAAAGAACTTTGTGAACAGCATAGTAAACAAGTTAACTGTAAACAACCACCTCTTTTCCTAGCATACGATTGCAGGGAAAAAAACTTACTATTAACCAAGTCCAGACAACATCTCCCCCCAGCAACTGTAAACTAAATAGAAAAGCAGAAAGAAAGGTCTTTCTGGGATGTGGTTCCCAAGACCATAGGGATTTATGTGCCACAGTGGCTGATTTGACAGTGACATCTTTGTGGAGCCCCTGCACACATAGGGCTCAGCTCACACAAAAGCTGCCTTATACTGAATCAGACCATCAGTCCATCAAGGTCTGTACTGTCTACTCAAATGGACAGCATCTCTCCAGGATCTCAGGGAGAGGTCTTTCACGAGACATGCCGTGATTGAACCTCAGCCTTCTGCATGCAAAGCAAAGGCTCTTTCACTAAGCTACAACCCCGCCCCAAGCACAGTTCTGGTGTGTCATTTGGTAGTCAAATACACCTTTTTTACACTTGACTTGAGTAAGTTTCCACCTAAAAATCAATTTATTGGGGATTTTTACAATGCTTAGTAGATAGAGTATATATTCATCTGAATGGATATCATACATGTGAAAGTGCCCACTGTTTGGTCTAAAAAATACAATATGCCACACACACATTAAAACATCAACTCTCTGTGATTTTCTTGTACGAAATATTTGGAAAAAGTAGCTTTAATCATGATGACTGCAACTATCACATGATAGCCCAGTCATCTGAAGCTTGTATTGCATATCATTCACCACAGATACAAATAGAAAACAATTAAAAAAAGAAAGACTAGTGAGCAGTAGTGTTTATGCTGGTATTCTGCTAATGATGTTTTCCTGTTTGGTTTGGCAAAATTAAATGTTGAGATTTTTCAGTGATGTGCAAATCCAGTTCTCAGATTTGGAGACTAAATGATACTTTTGTAGTATAGCAAGGAGCAGACTCTGAAAAGAGAAAATAGAAATACAATACTTTAGATATCAATTGTAGAATAATCACAACTTTGTAGCTAATAATAGACATGCTGAAAACATCTTTCTGATATACTTTTTGGAATATACCGTATTCTTGAGACAAAGTCCTGCCAGCACTTTCCATTCATAATGCAACTAGAATCTATGCACTACTTTATATTTTGCATGGTTAAGAAATTCAAAAGCCTTTATGTAGGAAATCCCTTTGGCATGTGTTCGCCACCAGCAGATTTTGCAGACTCAAATTTCCTGCTTTCCCTTCCCAATGTAGCCCACTGAACCCTCAGAAATTCTGCTCTGGGAGGGAGATCATGACAAACCACATAGGGGTCACAGGTATCAACAAGATAACCATACAAACACACATTGTGATATCAATGACATTTAGTAAAAATTATATTACTTTCAAAACTTGACAAAATTGCAATTTGTCCAACATTCTCAGCTTTTACAAAAAACGTCCAACAATATTACAAAAAACGTCCAACATTCTCAATGAGCACCCGGTTAGAAACTTTTTTGTAATATTGTAAAGTTGAGCATGTTGGACAAATTGCAATTTTGTCAAGTTTTGAAAGTAATATAATTTTTACTAAATGTCATTTATATCACAGTGTTTGTATGGTTTTCTGGGAGGGAAGCAGACTCTGAGGAACAGCTCAGGAGACAATGCAGGGATCTTTAGTGTGAGGGGAAGTGGTGTAAATCACTGCCCCTGCTTCTACAAACAGAAATACCATTCCATCAGAGGAACTGCATGGTTGGATATATAGTTAATGGAGTAATAGTCAGTGAACCCAACAGAAGCTCTTTCTGGGCCTCTAGTAAAATGTTATGGAGCAGAATCAACTGGCTGACATCCAATTGGAAAAGAAGAAGGCATAGTAGAAACTTAGGCAAAGTTTGAATGCTGGGTCAGTAGCAACAAAGTAAAAGTCATTGTAAACAAAAGTAAGATGAGCACAGGGGAAGGAAGGACGTTCTATCTTCTATAGAAGTAAAAGGGATGAGTCACTACAAAGCAAAACATGCAATGAAGATTTAGGGATTACATTATATATGGGATGGGGTGGCCCTGCAGAGATCCACTGCCTTTCAATAGTCACCTGTCTGACTCAATTGGCTTCTTTCAACTTCATGATAGCATCAATAATATGTTGTCATGTGGTTACTGCAGACTTCTGGACTTGCCCACTCATAATCCAGAGGCAGATTTTTTACAAAAGAGGGTAGTGAGACATTATTCTGCATTATTTTACAAAAGAGGGTAGTGAGACATTATTCTGCAATAAGGGCTCTTTCCTCATGCTAGGGTGACAGATCTTTACTCTCCTTCCAGTCTCCCTATGCCAATACCTCAGCAGCAAGTATCGCCCCCCACTGGGCAACTAGGGTTTTTTTGTTTTTTAAATCAGCAACTGAATATTACGTGGATAAAACATCGTATCGTATAAAACATTGTATCATACACATTGTATGTGTATCAGGTTGTATGAATTCTCAGCTTTCATGCTTTCTCCTTCTATCTCCACAAAGGAAGGGCTAGAGACTTGTTTAAAAAAATGAAAGATGGGAATTTAAATCAAAAAGCCCCCTGATATAAGGGGAAGGAAATAGTTATTGTGGGGACTGCATCAGGGAAAATGGCTGCCATGTGGGTGGAAAAACCTGAACCTTCCCACTTGCACAGTAGTCATCCGGGCTTTAATGAGACCTTTCCTAAAACTTTGCAACATACCAGGTTTGAGAAAGATCAGATAAAAACTGGGGGAACCCTGTGAGGTGTGTGAATATACCAGTATTGAGAAAACCTCCTACTTTCCAACAGCACTGAAGCTGGGGCAGATGATCCATGTGGAAATGACCTAAAGCAGAGTTTAATCCGGCTTCAGAATCCCAGTTAATGGTAACTCTGGCTAATTTGCACACCTGCATGGGTAATCAAAGTCAGTTTCTAGATGAGATTCAGCATGAGGGAAGGGAGTGGCACCAAGGCACATATGTAAGCCTGACAATAAATCAGGTTTGGGCAAATCTAGGTTTCATGCCAGTGAATTATGCAGCCATAATTAATAACTTCAGGTTATTGTTTAGGAGGGCCTTTTTACAAAAGGAATAGGGTTATTCTGAATGTCTGTGAAATTTTAGCTAGTTTCCATTGTTTTGTTCATTCAATACTTTATACTATTGTGCTGTCTAATTTTATAATCCAGGCTGTTTACATGTATTATACTGTGTATATTGTGTGTAATATACTTCTTAGCAGGGGTCCTTTGGGGCCGGAGCGAGGCGGAGCAAAGCTCCGCCAGCTCAGGAGTGGCCACTAGGGCAGCCACGGGCCGAATCAGATTCTCTGATCTGATTCGGCCCGCTGCCGAATTGCTGCCGAAATTCGGCGGCAACTTTAAAAGCGACTGGAGGGGAGTGGGTTTGAGGGAGAGTCTCCAAACTTGCAGGGCAGCTGCTGGAGCCTCTCCTCGAAATACCCACTAAGTTTCAAGAAGATTGGACTAGGGGGTCCAATTCTACCAGCCCCCAAACAGGTTGCCCCCATTTCCTCCATTGTTCTCTATGGCAGAAAAAAAGTAACACTTTTTCCCACCATAGAGAACAATGGAGGGGATGGGACAACCTGTTTGGGGGCCCATAGAATTGGACCCCGTGGTCCAATCTTCTTTAAACTTGGTGGGTATTTCAAGGAGAGGCCGCAGCAGCTACCCTGCAAGTTTGGAGCCTCTCCCTCAAACCCCCTTTCCTCCAGCCCCTCATATACCCTATGAGTTTTTGCCATTGGTTTCAATGGCCCATAGGGTATAATGGGGCTGAAACTGACATTCCCTTTCTGACACACTTCTGGTGATGTCAGGGGACGTGGCATATGCTCCTGCACCTATTTTTCTACGAAAGGACCCCTGCTTTTTAGAGTTCTTCTCTCTAATTTTGAAACCCCATTTTATTGCACTGTTATACTACTGTATGCTTTTAATTGCATGACCCCTGGAGTCTGTAAGACTAGATATTAAGTAAATAAATAAGTTTCTGTGTATTAAATTATTATTAATTTCCCTGTGGTGTATCAAAGCACGGCACCTCCGGAATGGCATGTAAGATCCACTGGGCTTGTTGCCTGGCCAAGCAGCAGTGGCCTCAAGCCCAGCAATGTCGGAAGAAGAAAAAAAATCTCAGTCCTGTCAGCCTAGAGTGATCCTATGTCTGGGTGGTGGCAGCACGACCAGCCCCTGATCTCCTTGAAGTCTACAATAAAAAGAATAAGGGAAAGATAAAATATTAATATTACAAACGTGGGTTTTTTTTAATTCAGAGGTGTTATAAGTATATTAGCAAAATGAGGTAGTAATTCTTTCTTTCTTGATACCTTCATGCACTCATTTTGTAAATAAAACTTTATTATTATTATTATTTTAAAGTATCATACTAGGTGCATTGAAATGATTGTTCCAGTGACATTTCATTGTTAGGTAATAATGTACATAATGCACCTCGAAGAACAGTATACTCAGATGCTTCAATAGCCAGCAGGAACACTGTTTCCTACAGTTCAGTCTTTGAGGAGTCTGAAGTCAGCTAGGCTGACATCTTTTTGTCTCAAAGTCCCTTCTTTGAACAAGGAGTAGAAGTCTATAAAGTATCACACATTATTGCTTCTTGCAGCCCTGACATTTAAAAATATATACGTAACCTTCCAGATAATTTCCCCTATAGGGTCTGCCTCAGTCCATACTCCTGTAATCCAGCTGTTAACTCTTTCTTTTTATGGCTCCCAGCTGGAGTAATTATTTACTCTCAAGCAGCACGAGCTGGCTGTTTGCCTGCAAAAGGGCAATGATTTGTTGATAGTCACAGTACTATTTGGCCACATGACAATTTTTAAAAAATCAATTTTTTTAGCTTCCCTACAGTTTAAAAAATTAGCAAGCACAAAGTTATCCCTGCATAAAACCATCTAACCTACAAAATGCAATGCCTTCAACTATCATTGCTGAATATCTGGTTTCTGGATGATAGGAATGGTTAGAATTGCATCCTTAAACAATATAATTTATCCAAGGAAGTTTTGACAAATTATACTAAGAATACCATGTGAGCTGGAGAGTGGGTAAAAATCCAGTCTGAAACCAAATATTCATTCTGTTCATTTTTTTTCAGTGTACAGAATTGTGAAATGTAACATGTTTAAACTGCAATTGCAAAAAATGGTCCATGGGTGTAATCTGATATTCTGTTCATTTTTTTCAGAGTACAGTAGGGTTGCCAGCTCCAGGTTGGGAAGTGCCTGGAGATTGTGGGGGTACAGCCTGAAGAGGGTAGGGTTTGTGGAGGTGAGCAGCTTCAATGGGCTATAATGCCATAGATTCCACCTTCTGAAGCAGCCATTTTCTCCAGGTGAACTGATCTCTTTTGCCTGGAGATCAGTTGTAATCCCAGGAGATCTCCAACCACCACCTGGAGGTTGGCAACCCTAGTGTACAGAACTGTGAAATGTTGTGACTGGTTTAAATGACACTTGTGGAAAATGGTCCATGGATGATATTTGATGGTTTCATTAAAGGGCTTAGATCATTTCTGTATCTCCCGTCTCCTGCTACCTCATCATCGCAGAGTCTCATTTTCCTTAGACATCCTAAGGCAAAAATCTTGTCCACACCTACTTTGGGGCAAGCCTCTGTGAAATCAATGGAATTTATTTTTGACTATGTGTAGATAGGACTAGGCAGCATAAGGTGCTGCAGCCTCTTTTCCTTTATGCCAATTATCTACTAAATCCAGGGATCAGCTAAAAAAAAATTCTGAAAGGTATCTGGATCTCCAGTGGCTTCTGTTTATTTAATACAAAATACTTTTGTGCAACTAAGAGCATAAAGGATCCCAAAACTTGTTTAAAATACCAAAAACCAAAGTCTTCCCATGGTATGTGAACACTTTGGTACAGAACAAGTATCTGTGCCTATGGCCCTAAAAGAAGAAAAGAAGCCTTCTGGCTAGGATGCACAGCGATGGGAAAACTTGCATCTGCATGAAATACTGCTGCTGAATTCACAGAGCCTGATTAGTGATGGCAAAATGAATAATGGCTTAACACTGTGATTTGGGTTCCCTTTATCATCTATATACTAATTCCGAAGTGGCCCCCTCCATGCGGATATCTAAATCCACACGGGGGGGGGCACTTGGGGGGAGGAAAATCCTAAATTTTTAAAAAAACTTTTGGGGGGATATGTAAATCCCATCAAAAGTAAAAGCATTCTCTGCGCAGGCGCAGAGAACGCTTTGGCTGGGGGGAGGGCTCGGCGGGCGGCGGGCCTCGCTGCCACCGCTGTTTTCAGGGAGGGAGGGGGGAGGGAGGGGAAGAGGCTCAGTGTGCAGCGGGTCTTGCCCCTGCTGCTGATTTTCGAAGAGGGAGGGGGAGGGAGGGGAAGAGGCTCAGTGTGCAGCAGGTCTTGCCCCTGCTGCTGATTTTCGGGGAGGGAGGGGGGAAGGAGGGAGGGGGAGGGAAGGGAAGAGGCTTGGCACATGGCTGCCGCTGATGTTCGGGGGAGGGGAGGGAGGGGAAGAGGCTCAGCACACGGCAGGTCTTGCCCCCACCGCCGATTTTCGGAGAGGGAGGGGAGGGGAAGAGTCTTGGCACATGGCGGGTCTTGCTGCCGCCGATTTTCGAGGAGAGGGGAAGGAGGGAGGGGAAGAGGCTTGGTGCATGGCCGCCGCCAATTTTTGGGGAGGGAGGGGAGAGAGGCTCACCTGCCCTCCTGCAAGTATCGCGGGTCCTCCTGCTTATTATATCTAATTCTGAATATGGGTCTAGATACAGATCATTTAGAATTATGGCCATGCAGAAATGAGAGAGTTCTATAGACTCAGGGGGGAACTAAGGTTTGCAGAAAAATTGTAAAACAATAAAGGGGAAAATAAAAAGTCCTTTAAAATGCTGAGATTTCACAGGATTTCCTCATGAGATTTTGACAACCATTTTGGATTGCCTCAGTAACTCTGGTTATGCAAAACAGCTATAGTGCTTTAACACTGAAGGTGAATGGGGGAAAGAAGGAGTGGGCAAGCAGGTAAAACAGGAGGTAATACGGGGCATCAGAGGAAGCAAAGATAAACAGAGCAAAATGGGCAAAATGAAGATAGGGCAGCATCAAGAGAGCAAGAAAAACAGAAAAGTTGCAAAGAGAGGAGGAGGAGGGAAAGAAACAGGAAAAAGAGTAAAGCTGTGGGGGCTATGGTGAGAAGAAAAGGAGGGAATATGGGGAGGGAGAATTGAGGTTCCCCTCCATGAGTCCTCAGGGTTCCCCATTTGTAGTATCTCTAATAGTGGAGCCACATACTACACATTTGATACTAACACAGGGTTCCTCCTATTGCTAATACAAGGGTGTTATGCCTTCTGAGTTCCCTTGCTGAGTTGTTCCACTGTGGCACAAGAGACCATGCCTTTCCCCCCCTCTACTGAAAGCAATGGAGGATGAGGGCACCTTCTTTGAGGGTGCACAGAATTGGACCCCCTGGTCCAATCTTTTTCAAACTTTGTGGGGTTTTGAGGAGAGGCACCAGCAGCTCAAAAAACACCCCCAGAACCCCATATACCCCCAGTTCGATTCACCATTGCAAGGGAGCCAAAAAAATTTGTATAATGGAGCTGAAAATTTTGGGGTTTTCCAAAAAACTCGTGAATCCCAATGCCATACCAATATTGAGATTTGGGAATATCAGGAAGCACTGGTATTTTGGGGGTTCAATATAGCCAGACCCAGAAAATACTGATATATATATATATTGCATACCCCTAGTAACAATAATAATATGCCCCACGCAGTTCTTTCTATCAGTCTCATGACCATTATTATAGCAATGCTACTTCGGAGAAATCAATTTAGTAGCAACTTTAGCTCAGTAAACTTGTTATGCCTGACTGTGCATATAGGACAAATGTGCTACATGCAATCCTCCTGATGTGAACCATTGCAGTTTCTTCTCAAAGGGGCAACACATGCACATTCCAGCTTTGGAAAACATGTATACGGAGTCTGGTATGAAAATCCCTGTCAGAAGAAATGGTGATCATATATCTGGGGGATTATATATATAGCATTTGTTCCAAATGCACAGTCACAGTGTCAGGAATAAAAATGGACACAAACCATAAAAATGTGGTTTGGTTTGCAGGTGAACCACAAACCAAACCACAAACCCAGTCAGCTCACATATGACCCAAACTTGGTTCATGAGGTCCAGGCTCAAATCAGCTGAGCTGCGGGGGCAGCCTGCTCCCATTGTTCAGTTGTTTCAGGCTCCAAACAGCTGTGCCATGAGAGCAGGCTGCCCCCACGGCTCAGCTGCTTCGAATCTAAACAACTCAGCTGCCCCTGTGCCTCAGCTGTTTAGATTAGAAACAGATGAGCTGTGGGGGCAGTCTGCTCCCATGGCTCAGCTGTTTAAAGCAGCTTTCTTTCCAGGGACTGGCTGCCCAAGAAAGCCCATTTAAACAGCTGAGTCATGGGAACAGGCTCAGTTGTTTTGAGCCCTAAACAGCTGAGCAGCCAAATCAGGCTACCCCCGCAGCTCAGCTGTTTCCAATCTTTTGGCAGCTTTCATGGGGAGTAGAAAGATAGGATTTAAGCCCCTGCTTTTTGCTCCCCACGAACCTTCATGAATTGCCTTAAAAGTTCGTGGAGGTTTATGGCCAAGCTGCAGTTCACAAAACAAAAAAAATTGTCACAAGCAAAGGTTTGTGAGTCAGTTTGTGCCCATCCCTAGGCAGGAATGTAACTTGCTGTTGTAGAACCCTGTTTGGAAGTCAGGGTTCTTATATTATGTTTAAGTAATTCCCATACTTAAAAGACAGTCTTGGATCCAAAAATTATGACTGGTTCCTTAATTTTCTCTTCCAAATATACTACTTTTTTCTTACTTAGAAACTGCAGTTGAGGTGCAGCAGTAAGAGGAGGGGCTTCAAAGTTCAATATGCATGTGGAAGCACATGCCACTCCAGGCCATAATATTAGGGCTGCCAAGTCCCCCGGTAGGGCAGGGGAAACACCGGTTTTTACTGCTTACCCCCACTTTTTCAAAATTGGCCCCCGAGGGACAAAATGGCTGCCAGCAGGAACGCAGGGGAATGTCGGAGTCTGCCCTGCCCTGCCTTAAAAGGGAAATGTCTGCAGAGAGCCTGCCCTGCAGTAAAAAGCCTCACCAGACATTTCCCCTTTAAGAAGTCAGCAAGAGAGCTTCCACAGCAAGAGAGGTCCGCCCAGAGATTAAGGAGGGACTGAAGGGGTTGCTTTTGCATGTGGCTTGCAAGGTAAGTTTCTCTTCCAGCTCTTTTCCTTCTCTCTCTCTCCCTCGTTCTTTCTTTTTTCTGTCCGTCTGTCTGTCTGTCTGTCTGTCTCTCTGTCCCCATCCAGCAGAGGTCTATCAGTGGCTATTATTAGCCACAAGGTCTAAATGGAAGTAAGTGCCTCTGCCAGTTTTTTTCCTTCTCTCTCTCTCTCCCTCTTTCTTTCTTTTTTCTGTCTGTCTGTCTGTCTCTCTCTCTCTGTCCCCATCCAGCAGAGGTCTATCAGTGGCTATTATTAGCCACAAGGTCTAAATGGAACCCTTTGTCTGGGGCAGTGATGCTCTGAATTCTTGGTGCTTGGGGGGTAACAGTGGGAGGGCTTCTGGAGTTCTGGCCCCGCTGCTGGACCTCCTGAGGGCACCTGGTATTTTTGGCCACTGTTGTGACACAGAGTGTTGTACTGGATGGGCTGTACTGGATGGGCTGATCCACTGTGGCTTCTCTCCTGTTCTTATGATATGAAAATAATATTAAGCACTTGTGTAGCACTTAGTGCTTCATATTCTGCCGAGATGAGGAAGGATTCAGTAGGGCTGTTGCTCAGTGATAGAGCATCTGCTTGACATTCAGGAGGTATCAGCTTCTTCAGCTAAAAAAGGATCAGGTAATAGGTGACATTAATGATCTCAGCCTGAGACCCTGGAGAGCCACTACCAGTCTGAGTAGTCAATACTGACCTTGATGGACCAATGGCCTGATTCAGTATTAGGAAACTTCATGAGTTCATGTGTCAGCATGTGGAAGCAACATCATAGGATGTGACATCACAAAATGATGTCACTTCCTTTCTCCTGGCTTCACCCCCAAAGTCTCCTGGCTCCACCCCCAAAGTCCCCAGATATTTCCCAAGTTGGACTTGGCAGCCCTACATAATATATATAATGGGGGGGGGGGAGATGGAGCTGAATGTGTTCTCCTTTTTCTGTGAGGCACATGTCCTGCAAAGACTTATTAAAGAATATGTCCAGTTTACTTTGGGTGATTGGTTTGGAAAGGAATCATTGTGGAACTTGTATAATCAGGGAAAGGAGCTATACCCGAACAGGATGTGTTTAACTCATACAATTATTAGTCACACCTTGCACATTTCAAACATAACTGTAGCCAGGGCTTTTTTTGTAGAAATAGCCCAGCAGGAACTTGTTAGCATAATAGGCCACACCCAACAGCAGAAACTCATTAACATATTAGGCCACACCACTGACAGCACAGCTTATTAGCATATTAGGTCACACCTCCATGTTACCAGAAGAGTGGTCATCCAGCCACACCCACCTTTTGCTTCTTATTCTGTTTACCTTGTTTGTTGTCAAAACCCAGGGCTTTTTTTGTAGCAGAAATTAATTTGCATGTTAGGCCACATACCCCTAATGTAGCCAATCCTAATGAGTTTCTGCTGTTGGGTGTGGACTATTATGCTAATGAGTTACTGCTGGGTGTGGCCAACTCAGGAGCCAGCCGGAACTCCATTCCTGTGCGTTCCTGCCCCAAAATAGCCCTAACTGTAGCATAAGAACTGTATTTTTAAATTTTCATTCTCAGAAATCTTAACAAAACACCTCGGCTAGCATGTTAGCTAGCCTTTTCTGATGTGTCAAGAAAACCAGTTTAAAATTTTTGTCCAACACAATGAAGGTAAACTAAGCTTGTTGTTTCATTAATGTGTTTGTGTACCTCTTTCTCTTAGATCTGTAATATAAGCTTTCATAAATTCTTTTTCAAACAGTTCACGATCACGGTCACTTTCAGTTATTTCTACAGTCTCTTGAAATGAGGTTGTTTCAAGAGGGTTATCCTTGAGGCTTATAAATCTGCAAGAAGATGAAATATTAGCATGAAGGGGGTTATATAATGCTTCTTATCATGAGCAGTCTGCAACCTGCTATACACCCAATGATTTATTGCCATATAAATTTTCTGTTCTTCCAACTTTGTTATGGAGCTACAGTAAATATATGAGCACAACATTCCTACTATATTTGTGGGCATGTTAGCCATATGCCTTTAATGATAATTAGCTATAATAAAATGTTAATTCTGAAGTGGCCTTATGCAAGCAGACATAGGAAACACTTAGAACATATGCTTAACTCCTGGATCAAAAGGTATATTTTCCATCTGCTGTGAAGCATGTAAACAGTTGACACAAAATTAATTTCTGAGCCACCATGGCCCCTTCAATGGTTTTAGAATGGTGTAATTCTGTTTAGGATTGCATTGTTTGAGGGCTAATAGTGATTCTTTTTCAGAAGCACAGCAGTATGTTACAGTATATAATATAGAAATAGTTACTAAGATTTACATTTCCTTCAAGGAACTCAGAGTAGCAGAATTAGCATTTCCAGGTATCCTACATTCAGGTACTAGCCAGACTCAATTCAGCTCAGGGACAGATGCTATCCTTATGCAGATGTATGCAGGCCCTTGGGTTTTTAAAACACAGACAACCAAAACCAGCTAGTCTTTATGAGGCCTGCTAGTCACATTTGAGAGTTACCGTAATAAAGCAGCTGTGAGTAGGGAAATCCTTGGTTCAAATATGTCTTCTGACATAAACTCACTGTGGCTTTTAGCAAGATAATATTCTCACAGCCTCAGTGCCCAGTATCCAACATGAGGACAAAAATATTTATCTGTTGTATGGATTACTGAAACCTTTCAAACACTCAAAGTACAATGCATGAATAATAAATATTATTATTTGCAAGTATGTTCATATTTTGAATGTGAAACCAACTAATACGATGAAAACCTCTTAAAGCAGGTTATTGTATATATGAGGTATTAATGTATACATAATTCTGAATTTCTGTCTTGCTCCATTTCTCATCATATGTACTAGACTTCAGCAGGTAAGCTGCAACCCACCAATGTATCACTACCCTTCCTAAAGTGGATTGCATCAAAATGCTATTTGCCATTTTTGCTGTGGACTCTGTGCATAAGTTTGCAGACTGTTGGCCATGCATAAAGCATAGTAACCTGTTGTGTTGGACACGCAATGATAGATTCTATACAGATTTTGAGTACAAGGCTCACAGGCTCCATATTACAACATGGCAGGGTCTTTTAACCTGTGCCCTCCAAACTGTGTAGCTCCTTCCTAAGGAGAGGCCTACCTGGTTCTTTCCCAAGTCAAGGCAACTCTTTTGGGTGAGTTTAGGGGATGTCTGCCTTGATATGACTTGATACTGCCCCTAGCTGTTTTGTTTTACTCTGACTTGCTTTTATGTGATTTTACTTAATGCTTTCCTTCTTCATAAATCTATTGTTCATTGCCTCAAAGTTTTTAATAAATAAAATAGTAAGCCCTGATGTTTAAGATATCCTTAATTATTGTAGTGGTATAAAAAGACTGAGTTTTCTTCCAGAAACAAAAGATTACATCCAAAATAAAAGGAAACAATAATTAGAAAAAAATGTTCGTATTTTTTTTTTCTGACTGACTTACTTTAAACCTGTGGTTGATTCACAGATAGCTGTGGGCATCTGGACCAAATCGTTACCACTTACCACCAGTAAACTGAGTTTTGGCAAATTGACCAAAGATTGTGGAAGGTAAGTCAACTTGTTTTTCTGCAGGAGAAGTGTTTGTAATTCTTCTAGCCTTAGGAGATTAACAGAGTAGAATAGTTAAATGAACAGTGGATCACAGCTGATAAGTTTTATTAACTGCTTTGATTTGATTTATATCCTGTCCTGCCCTCCAGCAGGTTCAGGGTGGGTCACAACATGTCAATAAAAGACATAGAATATATAGGATTAAAATATTAAAAAATAATAATCCAGATAAACAACAAATTTACTAATCAAATCTAAAATGACAGCTAATCCAGGACTTCAGGTGCCTCCTGAGGAAGCTAGTTAAATGGTCATACAGTGCAACCTGTTACCGGGTAATGCTTTGTGGTTCTCGTAAGCAGGGTTGGTCAGAATGGGCACTATAGCAGTGCAGCAAAGTTGCATTTGCAAGACCAACAAGGTTATTGCCTGGCATTGATTTCTTTTGATATTTATATGCAGTGGGGAGCCCCAAATGGCTTACTATACAGTTCTTCCCTTCTTCATTTTATTCTCACAACAACATGGTCAGGATGAGAGAGAAAACTGGCCCAAGTTCACCCAGCAAGCTTCCATGGCCGGGGGGGGGGGGGGGATTCAGATCTAGGTATCCCAGATCCTGCTCTTCCCATGCTGGCAGAGACTGGGCCTTCCTACCACACCCATTTTACTTTTCTGTGTAGCCTCAACCATTGCTTCCTACCATAAAGGCAGTGGCAGACTTTCAGGGCAAGAGCCTTCCTCACTCTCTTCCCTCAGTTGTCCCACTGTAGTAGCAGAGAGGCCATTTCACTGTAGCGGCTAGGAGTGGTGGATTCTAATCTGGAGAACTGGGTTCGATTCCCCACTCTTCCACATGAAGCCAGCTGGATGACCTTGGGTCAGTCACTGTTCTTTCAGAGCTCTCTCAGCTCCTAAAAACAAGTCTAATTCACCATTAGCATAATGCTAAGAGCTAGAACTGGCAGCTGCCAAATAATCTTAGGATCTCCTGGCTATTCTACACACAATGCTGTATGACATAGGCATCAACTTCGGGGGGGGGGGAGGGCTCGGGCTCCTGCCGAAATTTTACAAAAGAAACTCAGACTCCCCCAGGGCAACCAGTGCAGGTAGGCTTTAAAGCGTGGGCAGCCAGTTCAGGGGGCTCTTTCACTCCTCGCCACCTAAGAATGGGAGTGAGATTCAACTGGGGGGGGGAGGAATCCAACATTCTGTGTAAATCCTATGCCCTGCATCACACCGGTGTAAACTACGGGGGGGGCTCGAGGGCTCGAGCCCCCCCCCCGAAATTTCCCAGGGGGGACTGAACCCCCCCGGGAAAACGTCGCGCCTGCCACCGGCGCCTTGCCGCCGCACCTCCCGGGCCCTTCCGAGGCTCGCCAGCTGGTGCCTCTTTCCCCCCCCCCACCGGCCTGGCCATTCCTCCCTCCTTATCTCTTCCTCTTTTAGGGGTGAGGGAGGGAGTGGCCAGGGCGGAGGGGGAGGGAAAGGCACCAGCAGCACCAGCTGGTGAGCCTCGGAAGGGCTGGGGAGGTGCAGCGGCTGGCGGTAGGTTTTCCGGGGGGGCGGAAACATCGCCCCAGCGAGCGTGCAAAGCACGCACACTAAAGAGCCCCTGCCCCCCCCCAGAAAAGTCTACGCCCCTGCTGCATCATAAGCACGCCCTGCGCCCTGCCATGGCAGAGAGGCAAGCAGGGAAGTGGTTCCCACCACACAACTCTGGGGCGAAGAAGGCACCTTCTGCCATCTCCATGCACAGGGAACAGATGCAGATGGAAGGGCCGTGCTCCGCCAGCCGTGCAAATAAAAAAGGAGCCGCTTCTGTCTATTCTGCCAGGTTCCAGGAATGTAAATTGCCATGGGGGGGGAGCGGGGACAGGAGGAGAGACATTGAAGAGTGTTTACAAAGGAGAGGGGTAGTAAAGGAGAGTGGGCTGGCCTGCCTGGGCGGAAGCAGGAACATTTCAATGCCTGCAAGCCTGGCAGGGATGTTGTCACTCAACTGGAATCTTCTTTCCTATCGTTTTTCTGCCTCTCTTTCTGTCTCTTTCCTTCCTTTCATTCTTCTATTTCTCTTTCACTCCTCTCTCCCCATCTTTCTTCTACCTCTCCCTTCCTGACTCTCTTTGTGTTCTCTCTCTCTTCCTGACATTTTCTTACTTTATCTTTTCTCTTTCTCTCTCTCTCTTTCTACCTTTCTCTGTCTCTCTGTTTCTGTCTTTCTTGCTTTCTCTCTCTCTCTCTCTCTCTTTCACAGTCCATTTTTTTTTCTTTTGGTGCATAATGCGTTCAGCTCTCACACACAATGCCACTTCGGTTACCTCTTCCAGATCATTCCTTAAAGTCCATCTTTTCTATGAATTGTTTGGAACAACTGTCTAATCCTCATTTTCTGCTGAAATTGACCATTACTACTTCAGACTAAACTGCATATTTTTCCTCTTTAACCTTGTCTGGTCTTTCTTTCTTTCTTTCTTTCTTTCTTTCTTTCTTTCTTTCTTTCTTTCTTTCTTTCTTTCTTTCTAAATGAGATTACATTTAAATAGTTTCTATATTTTTTTTTTAAGTTGGTCACTCCCAATTTTAAAACTAACTTCGTAGCCAACACATGATAATCCCCTGTAGGGTTTTCAAGGCAAGAGACATTCAAAGATGGTTTGCCATTGTCTGCCTCTGCATACCAACTCTGGGCTTCCTTTATGGTCTCCCATCCAACTACAGACCAGAGCTGTCTGTCATAAAAGAAAGTATAGTACTTCACCCTGGCTGTCTCCATCCACTTTCAAGGTAGCAGTGTAGTCAGACTTCAAAGCCTCTGTTGAGCTCCAATTTAAATTTGGGGGGAAAGTGTGTCTCTATTTTATTTTACTTGGGTCTATCCTTGATTGAGAACAGTTGTTTTTTTTCAGGGGGGGTCTGCTTCAACCACTCTTAAGCTCTTCTTTCAATTTCAATTCCATTTTTAAATGGTAAGCCCATCTGCATGAACAAGGGGGACATGCAGATCAGAGACCTTTTAAAATTTTCTTTTGCCCTTTGTGTAGCCCAGAAAGAACATTGGGAAGAAATGTGTACTCTGTACATGTTCATGCTCTTCATTTTGCTGTTACTTAAAATGGAATGGTACAGTTTCAAAGGGACAACTAACTGGGATGTATAAAAAAAATGACAGGTTTTCCTATTGGAAACAATGGGAGAGGCTTGAAGGCCCATTGGAGATAATGAGAACCAGGAATGCCAACTGACTTCCATTAGCTAGACTGAAATACACTGCAGCACAAAAAAAGTTGAAAAGAAAATGTGGAATGGTTTTTCCATGAAGGTCTTTGGGCCCAGATAGGTTACTCTGGTACTAGAATGACAGCCCCCAGAGTGGAATAACGGTCCCTAGGAAAAGAATCTGTGCTCTGGTACTGGAATGACAGTCCCCACAGAGTGGGATGATGATCCCTAGCAATAGAATCTGTGCTGTGGGACTGGAATAACAGGTTGCAAAGTGGAATGAAAGCCCCTGGGAATAGGCTTAGTGCTCCGGGACTTGTATTCACTTGTAGGATATGAGTTTGAAATGAGAAGAAGATTGTTGCTATTCTGAACTCTGTACATTGCTCAGAAATTGAGTGCACAGCAACTGTTTGGTATTCTGGCTTAGTGATTCCAGCCATGCATTTACCAAACAAAGGCATCTGTGATGCCATAATTTACTAAATTTCAGTAGAAAGTCACCCATATGAAAAAGGCAGAAACAAGACTCTTGTAAATGAATGTCCAGGAAAATTTTTAAAATGTTCCCCTACAGGATTTTCTGTGTTGCCCTCCTTACTTTCAACTTTGTCATAGAGCTGCCAAGACCCCCTGGGGGGGTGGGGATTCCCCTGCTAAATGGGTCTCCAATCCGCCGGTCCAGATCCAGCCAATGGGGGGAACACCATCCCCAAAGTGGCCCAATCAGGCCGACATGCCCAGCATGATGATGTCACCCAGAAGTGACATCATCACTCTGGACACATTGCCGGGGCGACGCTCTAGCAATTGCCCTGAAAACTCTATGGTACCATAGAGTTTTAGGGCGATTATCAGAGCATCACCCCAGCAACGTGCCCAGTGTGATGACGTCACTTCCGGGTGACATCAATGCGGCACGCACATGGGACTCCCAAAGATGGACCAGGATTCCCCCACTTTTTAAAAGGTAAGACTAGGCAACCCTACTTTGTCACTATTTGTTTGTCTTATGTACATGGTATGTATATTTGCAGATCTATTTTAAAAGTGAATTTAAATAAAAGACACAGCAGGAGACCGCTGAGATACCGCTATAACCACTGGCCAACTCCCACCTTTTCCTTGGTTTAGCCCAGCCCAGGGCCCTGGTTAGAAGGGGGGTTCCCAAGGGTTCCCAGCCCCCCCTAAATTTCTAGAGAGCCCCTTCCTAAATCCCACATGGCTCCACCTCCATAGTGACAATGGCATGTGATGTCACTGGCTCCTCCCTCTGATGTCACTGGGCCTCAGTTCTTTTAAGGACCTAGCACATCAGTGCCTCTGGCCCAGCCCCAGCCCCCCTGGGAAACTGGAAAGTCTACGCCCTTGCCATATGATAATTAATTAAATTAAATTACTGTAGTAGCAGTTGTGTCACAGCTGACTGAGAATCTGTTGCAGTGAATTTTTCATTCAGATAATAATGCCACTCCTTATGCATGCAGGACTCCCAATCTTCATACACTGCATAGTGGTCACACCACACCTGAAAACTTTCATGGCTAAAAAAAAGATCTAAGGAACTGCTTTTTATGTACTTGAAATACACAGTCATCTGCAAATTTCATCCTGTGGGGAGTTTTGACAAACAAAGCAGCCAAGCCATCACAATAAACCATAGTTTGATCAAATGTTAATGAGGTGTAACCTCTAAATTCACACAGTCTGCCGAAGCAGGATTTCAAACTAGGGCTTATACTTCTTATTACACACATTTTGAACTAATTGTGGTTTGTTGTAACATCTTAATTCTTAATTGTGGTTTGTTGTAACATCTAAATATATAAGTAGATGCTGCTGTAGGTTGGGCACATGTACACGTTATTATAAAAATCCAGATTTATTTGTCCACTGCAATTTTCAGGGTTTTTTGTGAAATTTCAGAAACATCATGTGCCACCATGACTGGCTCACAATATGAATCTTCAGACCTTAAACCTTATGCATTTATACTTATTATTACAATTTTGATTGGAGGAGTGGAGGAGTTGAATTCTGAACACTGTGCACACACAGCATTATAATCAGAGCACTGTGTATACCATAGACAAGGATCGTCAAACTCATTTTTACAGAGGGCCAGATTTGACATAAATTGGACTTTGTCGGGCTGGACCATGTGAGTCATAAAATATAATGCCAGGTAGCGGAGATACAAACTTTATAAAGGACACAAACATTTTTTTAACTTAAAATAAAAACATGCCTGAAACATTAGCATTCTTGCAATGTTTTGTTTAACAGTCTCTGATAACTGACACTTCTTACTCTGAATTATTGCATCAAAATGTCTGTGCTGTTGCAGTCTGGGAGGGGGAGGTGCCTCAGCCCAGTGCAGGGAGCAGAAGCTTGCCTATCTATCTCTCCTGAGTGATTGAGAGAGTCTAGGAAAGCAAGCTATGATGCAACAGCAGCAGCAGAACTGGAAAAAGAAGCAGGAGACAGCCAGTCCCTTGCGGCCTGATAGAAGCCCTCTGCGGGCCTGATCCAGCCCCCAGGCCGCATGTTTGACACCCCCAACATAGACAGTCTAGACCATTACTGTTTTCAGACAAGAGAGAATGTGTGGCTTATGCAGCTGCATTGTTCAAAATGTACTGAACAATGTACAAATGTACCTGTTTTTTTCAGTTACAAAAATGATTTGGAATGGGAAAGTTAAGAAGCAGCCAGGAAACCTTCTTCCAGTCCACAGAGACTCTGTATAGATCAATGGTTTTATAAGTGCCACTCCACAAATAGGTAATCTTTCAACCCATCCCACTTCCAAATGTAAACATATAAGGATATACCTATCAATGTCTTGCGGGAGATCTTTTAGATTATTGCTGCTCATATCCAACCACTGCAAACTTGACATCCGAAGCACGCATATTGGAATTGATGAGAACTTGTTTGCTGACACATCTGCATAAGTCACTTGTTTCAAGTTACTTAGCTGTAAAGAAACACTGCATTACATTATATGTCATAAGGAATTCAGTGAAGGAAGTATGTAGATAATTATCATTGTTGAGGGTCTCTTCTCAACTTCTGAGTATGTTATTTTATTTTTATTTATTTACAACATTTCTACACCATCTTTCTGCCCTCATCAGGGTCACCAGTGCAGCTAATAGTTTAAAAAACATACATAATAAAAGCACATCTTAAAAAACAAACAAAAACACATCATTCAAACATTTAAAACCAAGTTAAAATACAATGCATTAAAATGCACAGGCATAAAGACAACAATTAAAATCGGGCAGGGAGGGATCACTGAGGGAACACCAGATGAAACAAAAAACTCTTCACCTTCTGGCAGAAGAAGGCAAGGGGACACGTGAGTCTCTCTGAGCAGAGTGTTCCAGAGTTTGGGAGCCATGACTGAAAAGGCCCTCTTCTGGGTTGCCTTCTGCCTAATCTCAGAACCCAGGGGCACCCAAAGCAGGGCCTCAGAAGATTAACATAGTGCCTGGGCAGGTTCATAAAGGAGTAGGTGGTCTTTCAGATATACTGTTCCCTAGCCGTGTAGGGCTTTAAAAGTCAATGCTAGGACCTTGAATTGTGCCTGGAAACAGACTAGTGTAGATGGGCCAAGGCTGGAGTGACATGGTTTCTGCACTCACTTATGTCACTACTGAAGAATTAAGTAAAGGTAGACATAACTTGTTTCAGAAATAAACAGAAACAGGGCCTGTTTATGCCTCTGTATTTGAATAGAAGATAAAATACTATGGCTGTATTCCTTTACCACTGTAGCATCTGATCAATTTTATGTCATGGTGAGGGGCTGTAGTTCAGTGGTAGAGCATCTGCTTGGCACACAGAAGGTCCCAGGTCCAGTCCCCAGCACCTCTAGTTGAAAGGACCAGATAGCACATGATGTGAAAAAATACCTCTGCCTGAGACTCTAGAGACCTTCTTCCAGTCTGAGTAGACATACTGACCTTGGTAGACAGATGGTCTGTTTCAGTATAAAGCAGCTTCATGTTTCCAAAGATTAGCAGGACTGGAGACAGAGATGTGGATTGATCACTGTAGTGAAGTTTGTGGATGGGAGTTTTGCTCCCTTTCCCTTCCCACCTAGCTGCCCTTAAAAAGCTGGTCTTGGAGGTCAGGAGCCCACTGGGGCAAGGAGGTGCAACAAGAGAAGGGAACTTGCAGAAATCACATGCACACTGCTGTGCAAACATTTACTTGCTCTGCTGATACACGAGTGCAGGCAGGACTTCTGCTTATTTCTCCATCTTTCTGTAGCTCCCTGTGCTTGCATCCTGTATTCCTAAGAACACCCTGGACCTCAAGAACAATCTGGGGTGGGTGCAAGGGCTGCATGGGAAAGGATACGATGGCAAAGATCTCTTCCTCAAATACACTCACTTTGTAGAATGGTTGCTGTAGGGGGTATAATGGAGGTCTATGGGACAATATTATCCCTTAGTACTTTCTGTGGATTTGACTGTTCGTGTAAACTGTACATCTGAAGATTGTAGTTTTTATTGATTATAATATGTTTTTTAAAATGACAGTGAGGTTATGATTTAGTTGTTCTAAGGATATGTGTGATTATTATAAACCATCATTGTCCCATTGCAGGGGGAAAATGGTCAGTAACTAGTAAAAGAAGGAAAATAATTGGATTTCCTCTTTTTCCCCCCATGAGTTAAAGTATATCCCCAATCCTAGTGTCCTAAAGGAGACTGCCAAAGGACCATGATTGGCTCTAATCTTACACTGATTATAAACACAAAAAAGACATCTGAAAACAGACATGAGTCAGTTTCTCTAGAAAATTCATAACATTTCATTTGGTTATGGAAGCTTCAATCTATTAAACCACTATTTTAACACACACAGGTTTTTCTCTTTTTAAATACCAATGTCTTATTCCAGAATTTCACTTCCTTTGAGATAAACAGAAGTTGTCAGAAGCAATACACAATGTACTGCAGTCAGAGATCTTTTTATACAGTGCCATGACATTGTCAGGTTCCCAAACCCAAGCTTCACATTTTGGGAGGAGACTTTTCTTTTTCCAGATACCACTGCTAAATATTAGATTACAGAGTCCAACTTCACTCACTGTAACCTACAGAGTCAGGAGCTACCAGTTTTGTGGCACCTTAAAGACAAATAAAATGTACTGTTGAAGCTTTGTTAGTCTTCAGGGTGCCACAGACCCTTTGTTGTTTTTGCTGCAAGAGACTATCACTGCAAAACCATAACATCTGATTTATTTTACATCTGCCCTTTTCTACTTTAAAGCTTGTTTGGCACAGTTCACAGTGCAAATCTCTAAGCTAACAGGTGAAGCTGATGATGGTTACAAAGTAATACTACACCAATTACAAGAGGGTGGAGAGGCTGTTGTTTATTATTGCCATTCATGGTTTCCCACATAAACATCTATGTGGCTATGACGGTGAGTACAAGAGGACTGTGAACAAGAGGTACAGTTGTTGCAACCAATGTTTTCTTTGATCACGGGGGTTCTTTTGGAATGGTCGTGTTCCTATCACTGCAAAATATTCCTGTGTATGATTCAGTTACATTGCACATTCTCTGTACCACTGCAAACCTGGGAGTGATTGTTGTGGAATTAGGGCCTGACTTGAGCCTCAGTCTTCTGTTAAACTTATATTACTTTAATTTCTATAGTAAAGTATAGTTGAATCTTTGGTTCTGTTTCCCAGGAGGCTTCAGGACTCTGTGGCCTTCTGGTATCAATAATCCTTAGGGGATGTTTATACATGCCAGTAGTTAGTGGTGTCGCTATCAGAATCAAAATGGATAGGGTATCTGAAACTAGCTTCCTTGACTTTCTATGAGCTTCCTGACCCCAGAGATGGAAAAAAGGGGGAGGGGTTTGGGTTGGGACACTGGGTCAGTTCTAGTTTGGCCTGCATCACATTCATGGTACTCCTACATGATAAGTACATCAATAGGCACATTTGCTGCTATAGGTCCAAGAAAGGTATATATCTCTGGTTGAGTAAATTTGGGGACTGGCCAACAACAGTTCGATGGGAGACCTTAGTGGCTAGTCCAGAATGTTCTAAGTTTTATACAAGTGCACTATTTTATGTATTGGGTTTGTGTTGAAATATTCTATGTTGAATATTGAAATGTTACAAAGTGTTTTCTGTTTTAAGAGTGTATACTGGAATAAACTGTTTTGGTTAAGAGCAACTGTCTGTTTGTCCCTCTTTCTCAATGCAGTTGGGATCCCTGCTAGCTTCTCTCCCTCCCCAATGAACACAGTGGGGATGGGAGTCCATGAAAAGGTTCCTGCATTTCTAATTTCCCCAACAATGAATCATGTAAAAATCAACAAGAGATTTGCAGTCTGGATCCAGCAGTTCACTTCCAGTAATGGAGGAGTCTTCGTATGGCACAAGGAGGCTTCCTTGGTGAAAGAGGTATGCTTCACCAGTAGGAGGCTCCTCACATGGAAGGGAGGCCTTACTGCTCACAGAAACAAACCTTTGGATCCAAGCCAGGCTTTAACAATCAAAATTCAAGATAGGGTCCAGTGTATAGTCTACATGACCAGCAAACTTCACCAACATGTGCTGACATTGAGGAAGTAACAAACCATGACTTCCAGGATTCTGTTCAGGTTCAGATAGGAACAATTTCATGAGCTATGCTTTTAAAATAACCTTTAAAAACAGACCACTTTCAAAATAATTTTTAACATAAGATTATCTTACGGCTTGTTTCTGTTTAAAGTCAGCATCCTGGGCTGGGCAGCACATATCCTCCACTCATGACTGATACATACATTTGAAGTTGATTGTCAAATCATAGAAAATCACTGTATCATGAACAAGTGTTTATAAGGGTCAGAGACAGGCCATCCTTCTGTCAAATAGATGTCAATGGAATGGGCTGCCTACTCATCCTCTGTAAGAAGATATCTGTTTTTCCATTTGCAGAAACCTCTTTTAGACATTATACCCCTCAGAAGCTGCCAAGGTATCCTGCTCTGCAAGCCAGCTGGTAGACTGCAAAAATTATGTAACATTAAGATGAAGATACAATATCTTTAATAATAATTCACATGGTAGTAGTATATATGGAAACTTGGTGTTTCTGTTTTTTTACTATTGCATTGAAAAACCTTGAACAATATATTCAGCATTCCCAATTCTTGCACTGTCAGTCTAATGTTTAGCTTGACAACAACTTGGCTGATTTTTGCTCACCTAATTCCTAACCATGTGCTTTCATGTTTGTTATTCCTAGCCTCTAATGCCCCTTGCCCGGAGTCTCTGTAAGAATAGATACTCGTTCACATTTACTTCTCCCTTACCCCTTAGTGATTATCAATCATTTCTTATTTTACCGTTCATGTTGATGTTATACTCTATTTAAGTGTCATTGGGAAAGGGCATGTAGAACTGATCAAAAGCTGCACCACACACATCTTCACTCGAAGCATGAAATATTAGACTGTTAAACAACATGTTGATTTCGCAACAAAGAATATGCACAGCAACTGCTTGCCAGCCAATACTGAGTTAGGGCTGCCAAGTCCAACTTGGGAAATATCTGGGGACTTTGGGGGTGGAGCCAGGAGACTTTGGGGGTGGAGCCAGGAGAAAGGAAGTGACATCATTTTGTGATGTCACATCCTGTGATGTTGCTTCCACATGCTGACACATGAACTCATGAAGTTTCCTAATACTGAATCAGGCCATTGGTCCATCAAGGTCAGTATTGACTACTCAGACTGGTAGTGGCTCTCCAGGGTCTCAGGCTGAGATCTTTAATGTCACCTATTACCTGATCCTTTTATAGCTGAAGAGGCTGATACCTCCTGCATGTCAAGCAGATGCTCTATCACTGAGCAATGGCCCTACTGAATCCTTCCTCATCTCGGCAGAATATGAAGCCCTAAGTGCTACACAAGTGCTAAATATGATTTTCATATCATAAGAACAGGAGAGAAGCCACAGTGGATCGGCCCATCCAGTACAGCCCATCCAGTACAACACTCTGTGTCACAACAGTGGCCAAAAATACCAGGTGCCCTCAGGAGGTCCAGCAGCGGGGCCAGAACTCCAGAAGCCCTCCCACTGTTGCCCCCCAAGCACCAAGAATGCAGAGCATCACTGCCCCAGACAAAGGGTTCCATTTAGACCTTGTGGCTATAATAGCCACTGATAGACCTCTGCTGGATGGGGACAGAGAGAGAGAGAGAGAGAGACAGCCAGCTTTTTCACTTACTCTTGCCCAATTCCCAGGCTTTATTTCTGGCCCTTGTTTCACCCAGCTGTTGTCCATGTAAGTCCCATAACTACTCCCCCCCCCCCCAGCATAGGCTTTTTGGTGGCTAAAGAGGACCTTTGTCCTCCCCTTTTCGCCAGCAGAAAAGCTAGTTGGATCCATCCCTAACTTAAAATACCGGTTACTTGATGTACAAATGCTTTTAAAAATGCAGATTTTTACTGCCGGAGGGGGGGACACGGTTGAAAGAAACAGAAAATTGGCATAAAAATGAGGAATCCCAACTTTTATTTGCAGAAGGGAAATGAGGATTGGGGGGACCCAAGCAGCCACGACAAGACATTTTAAACAATCCCACTCCCAGACCTTCTACAGGCAACCTCTCCTTGTGATGTTTACCTCTTTGGAAGTGACAGTTTATTCCTTTGACAAAACCACAGTGGACACACAGACAGAAAAAAGAAAGAGGGGGAGGGGGAGAGACAGAGAAGGAAAAGAGCTCGCAGACCCCAGCTTACCCGAGCAGTTTACTCAGCAGCAACCTTGCACGCAGTAGAAAGAGCTTAGTCCCGCCTTAATCTCTGGGCGGGGCTCTCTTGCTGGCTCAGCTCTTAAAGGGGAAATTTCCCTTTTAAGAAGTTCAAGAGGCTGGCCAGGGCAGGCTCCGAGGTTCCCCTGCTGGCAGCCATTTTGTCCCCCCGGTGGCCAATCTTGGAAAAGTGGGGGAAAGCTTTAAAAATCGGTGTTTCCCCCGCTCTACCGGGGGACTTGGCAGCCCTATACTGAGTCCATGATTGTAATCATGCGAACAGATAATGAGAAGAATAAGAACTGTTGTAATGGTATATGTTGCAAAATTGCTAAAGCCTGCTCATACAGGTAGCATTCCTATGGGTTTTGTCCTCTGCACTTCCTATGGGGAAGCGGTGTTAAGGAGGATATGTCACATGTGGAAGGTCACAAAGGGAGAACACAGGCTAATAATACTCCCCTTCTCCTGAATTTCCTGCACATTCCTCTCAGCAGGTAAAGTGTACCTGTAAAATGGAGAGACTGAAGCCCATTTCACATAATCAGTCACTGGTGAGTTAGGGGAAGTGGGGTGTGATTATAGCAGCGGACATACTTACAAATCTGGATCTGTATGGGTACAGATAATAGTAATACCCTGACCATCCATAAAAATGAGAAAACATGTAAGAGGGGTGGAATCTCCACATAGAAGTTCTGACAAAAGTCAGATATGAATGCATTGCACAGACTAAGGAAACTCTGGAGATCAGCACAAGCAGTGCAGTTTGTGTAGTCTGACTCATACTCTAAAGATACATGCTTGGTGCACCTTCCACAGTGTAGTGCACCTTCCTCACTACATGCCACTTGTATACACTAGAGGCTTCCACAAAGATACACCTTTAACAGTTATAATCTACAACATGGCTACAGAGGATCATTTTTTTTCACATTTGCTTAACTTATTTCACAAGAAGTCTCTCCTTCTTTATAACCCCCTCAGAAACTGAACTGACACAGATATATGAAGGAATGATCTGACAGAGCTTGGGTTTGCTGTGCCTCAGAATATATGGGGGTTCTCTTTATACTGTATAAAAAACAAGCCCTCTGGGTTCTTTTTTCAGGATATATTGAACAAACTCTGGGTTTCTACATTGCATTGAAGCAAACTGGAGTTTTATTTCATCTTTTCCCCCCCTCTCAAATGCTAGTAACAAATCCCTAAAGTATAAGACACAAAGGAAATTATGGCAGCTCAGTAGTATATTTAATAAAGAAAATCTTATATATTTTATTTACTTTAGAAGACAGATGGGGTATTGCACCTCTAGTAACATTTTTTTTTTGAAACAAGAATACCAGCCTTATCATTTTACCAGCAGTTTATTTTGCCACCTTTTTCTTTCTTTTCTTTTAAGCACTTTGTTATCCAAGTTTGAATCAGTTATAACACTGACTTTGTGCAAGTTCCATTTTATAGCATCAGTATTTGACAGTCAAACTACCCAACCACCATTACTGCTGTCCTTTTATTCTTAATCAAAATTGTCATCTGTATTTGACAAATGACCAATATTTCTGCTTATCTTAATAATTTTACTTTAAAATATAGCCTATACAACATCCCAAAGACCCACTGCTTTGCCTCCCAACTCTGTCAGTTAAATTTTCAGATGAGAGGAAAGGACACCATGTCCCTGAATGGAAAGAGGTGTTTGATTAATGTGCACATTTTCAGTTCTGCTTTATTTATTTATTTATTTGTCATTGAGAAGGATGTGCTGATAAAGGTCTGTTACTTCTTGGTTTTAAAATGAACTATCCATTTCATGGCATTCAGAAATTCTGTGGTAATTGGAGTTGCTGGCCACACCCCCTGCCTCACTTCTCTAAAACAAACCTACCTTCAATTAGCTGAGTCAGAATCATATTATTTGAAACCAACCAGGAACAGATTATCTGAAATGTACCTGAAGCTGTTTTCAGACATTACAGTCATGTGTATTAGGAGTCTGCCAACTGTGTGTGCTACCCAAAATTCCCCCAATATGTACGGTTGCTATGTTGTATGAAAAGGGCCAATGCAAGTATTTACCATACACGTACAGCCTCAGTATACATGAATATACTGAAAAATCTACTGGTCTGTACATGTGTACTAGAACTCTACCGACATCATAAATATGCATGCTGCTCCTGTTCACATGACAACTGTACATATTAAAGGATCTATGAGAGGTTATTAGGCTTCCAGTACACACAACTGTAATGTATGAAAAAAACTAAGGATTGAAGAGAAATTTGATTAATATTGTTACCTATGGTCACTTATTTGGGATAGCGTCCATTAAACATTGATAATTATTTCTGAGCAAAGAAGGATATGATTGTTTCAGAGTAGGGGTGTACAGTTTTTTTAACTGGTATTTTTTGGTTTGGGTCTATTGGACCTGAAAAAATTTCGGGATTCCAAAAAAATCCCAGATCTAATAGATTAGAACCAGAAAATGCTGGTAAAAAAAATACCAGCCTGATCCTGGGGCTGGTTTGGCTTCTCCTGCCGCCCAGTTTAAACCGGGTGGCAGGAGAAGGCAGAGCAGCTGCACTGGTAGGGAGCACTCAACTCCCCACCAACCCAGCTGATCTTGGCCTGGCTTCTCTTGCAGACTGGTTTAAACTGGCCAGCAACATAAGCCAGCCACTGCTGAGGTGGTGGGGAACTCTCAGCTCCTCACCACCACCACCCGGCTCCTTGGGCTGACTTTGGCAAGATAAGCCTGCCCAATAAACAGCTGAGAGGTGGAAGCAGATTGTTCCTGCCTCACTGCTGTTTTCAGATATACCAGATATACCAGAAATCCCTGAATATATCCAGGATTTCCACAGACACGCACACACATACACATTTTCCTGAAAAAACCTGGATACATTTGGGAGACCAAAATTTACCTGAAAAAGATGAATAAGGTATTTTTCGGGTATATTTTCAGCTTGGGTAGATCCAAATGCATACCCCTATTTCAGAGGGTGGCCATACTGGTCTGCAATAGAAGAGCTAGATTCAAGTCCAGAAGCACCTTAGAGACCAACAAAATTTTCAGGGTATAAGCTTTTGAGATGATGTCTGATGAAGGGAGCTTTGACTCTCAAAAACTTATACCCTGAAACTTTTGTTGGTCTCTAAGGTACCACTGGATTTGAATCAAGCATATGACTGCTGCAGCTCCTTTGTATGTACTATTTTTGTAATCATTTTTGGGGCTGTACATCCCTCCTTTCCATTTTCTGGAGTACACATCTGGTCAGGTTTACTAAAGTGAACACGAACTGTACAAGAAGTGTAGCTGTTTCTTTAACAGCCACATGATGACACTTCAGACCAGGGGTTCCCAGGCTTTTTGGACTTGCGGGCACCTTTGGGATTTTGATATGGTCTGGTGGGTGCAGCCACAGAATGGCTACCACAGGAGAGAGAGCCAGCCACAACATGGCTGCTGCAGCTTACCTTCAGTCACACAGTGATGATCCTTGTGCTGTGGTGGCAGCTGCCAGAGCAATGTTTTTAAAAATCTGCACAGCCAATTAAGTCTCCAGTTGCCAATCAGAAGCCTTGCTTTGCCTTTAGAGACCAACAAGATTTTCATAACAACCAGCAGGTGATACGTGGTCACTGTAGTCTGCCTTCCACCAATCCCTTGCTGGCCCTGCCCACTTTCTAAAAACACTTAGCGGGCACCACGAAAGGTGTCGACAAGTACCATGGAATCCACAGGCCACCATGTTGGGGACCTCTGCTCCAGAAAGTAGCTGTAATGTTTGAAAACCCTCTTTGCTTACTAATTTAATTGTAATGAGATTCTCTATGCAAGCACCAATGGCTGCAAAAACTGTACAGATAGAATATCTGTGTAATGTGGTCAACCACTGTGGAAAGAGGCTTTGAAATATTATAACCAGGGCATGAAACATCAGTTCACGAAAACTTTTTTTCCCCAGCCACACCTGATTATGTAGTATTTGAACTGGCTCTGAGGACTGCATAAATTTATTTCCAAATGAGTGTATTATCTGACAGTCTTAGATGGTACCTGGAAACAAAGCCATTTATTAATAGTCCACTGTGTGTTTAGATATGGGATTGGTGGAACGCAGACTACAGTGACCACATATCAGCTGCTGGTTGTTATGATTTTTGAAAAATATGATGAATTAGGTGGTCTGATTCAGCAAGACACTTCTTGTATTCTTGAGAAAGAGTGCACACTTGAGAAAGAGTGGTACGTCCAGCGGCGCTTAACTAGTTATGGCTTAAGAGTTCAACGGACCCTGACCATGCATTCGGTTGTGAATTTAAAGGACACCACAGTGATTTTTGGAGACCAAGTATGGTTAAGTGCTGGATTAAGGTTGGGGAGACCTGGCTCAAATTTCCCCATAGCCATGAAGCTCACTGATAGGGCTGCCAAGTCCCCCGGAAGAGCGGGGAAAACACCGATTTTGAAAGCTTTCCCCCGCTTTTCCAAGATTGGCCACCGGGGGGACAAAATGGCTGCCAGCAGGGGAACCTCGGAGCCTGCCCTGGCCAGCCTCTTGAACTTCCTTCCTTCCTTCCCTCCTCCTCCTGCCCGCCTGGGCTGGCGCGGCAGCGTCGCCGGGGCCGGGGCCGGGGCCGGGCTGAGCGGCGGCGAGGATGGCCGGAGCGGCGGCGGGGCAGCAGCAGCAGCAGGAGGGGGCGGCAGCGGCGGCAGGAGGCGAGGGCTGCGGCGTCGGCGGGGCATCAGCAGGGGCGTCGGCGGGGGGCGAGGAGTCGTCGGACAGTGAGGCAGAGCACGAGGGGCCCCAGAAGCTCATCCGCAAGGTCTCCACCTCGGGACAGATCCGCAGCAAGGTAGGCGGGAGGGGTGTGTGTCCGTGTGTGCCTGAGCCCCTCTCCCTTCCTGCCCGGGACGAGGCCAGACGGGGCCAGCCAGGCGCGGGGGGGGGGGGGGAAGGCTCTTAGGGCTTCATATTCTGCCGAGATGAGGAAGGATTCAGTAGGGCCGTTGCTCAGTGATAGAGCATCTGCTTGACATGCAGGAGGTATCAGCCTCTTCAGCTAAAAAAGGATCAGGTAATAGGTGACATTAAAGATCTCAGCCTGAGACCCTGGAGAGCCACTACCAGTCTGAGTAGTCAATACTGACCTTGATGGACCAATGGCCTGATTCAGTATTAGGAAACTTCATGAGTTCATGTGTCAGCATGTGGAAGCAACATCACAGGATGTGACATCACAAAATGATGTCACTTCCTTTCTCCTGGCTCCACCCCCAAAGTCTCCTGGCTCCACCCCCAAAGACCCCAGATATTTCCCAAGTTGGACTTGGCAGCCCTACTCACTGACCTTGGGCCAGTCATACTCTCTTGGTCTAACCGATCTCACAGAGCTGGAGGAGGAGATAACCATTTAAGGACTTTGAATGAAAAGTGGGATAAAATTGCAAAAGTGAAGATGAAGAGTCTCCTAGTAATCTACTGATGATAGTGGGGGGGGGGGGGGGGAGTCTGTTCTAAATCTAATGTCAATCTACCACTAGTTTAGATGCTTAGTTTCTCTTTTCCCCTTCAGTTGCCATTTGTTCGATTTTTTTTCTACCAGCTGCAGAATCAGCTAATAATGAAGTGTCACCCCAGTGGAATGGGCTGCTAAAGTCGCTAATCAACACTATTTTGATGTAACCAGGAACTACTACCATGTAAATTGTTCTGTTTGTCATAAGCTGCCAGGGTTTTTAAAATTTTCTTTTGAAGCACAAAATAAATCAATCACTGCTTGCCATGGGGAAAGCAAGAAGTTCCTTACAGAGGTAATTTTATTTGCAAGCAATTTAAATTAAGTAGAATACCCCCTACCCTCTAATCTGGCTTAGTTACATTTTGTGCTACAAAATATTAGCTGACAGCTTTTCTCTATCCAAGAAAATAACAGTAAAGGTTCATTTCAGGATAGAAAAGATTGAGGACATTTAAAAAGATAATATCAGAAAAATAGAATGCTGGAATAGGATAGCAATGGCAGATGCTAAATAAATGTCAGGAGAAAAGATGGGAGGTAAATATTAAGGCATAACTAAAAGACACTGATCCTTGGCTGTGTGCTATTATAACAGCAACATTTCAATGACTGATACTTTGGAGATGTTATCAGCTGGTTTGATGGATACTGGTGTAGCAGAATGGCAATTGCTTACATGTAGCATTACTGAATCATACTTTCCCTATAGCAATGAAAATCACTTTGATTCCCTAGTTAACACTTGATCAGCTTTTCCATAAAGTAGCATTGTGCCTTGTGATTATCATACATGATGAACTTTTAATATACTATTTAAATTTGCATGAGTGCTGTACTAAAACATTTTCAAATGGATTAATCAATGTCTCTGTTGGCAAGAAGAGATTCTTTCATTAAGCAGGCAGATTTTGGGTATATTCCTCAATATAACAGATTTAATAAATTCCTATGCCACTGGCTCAGTTTTCCTAGAGATGTGCTATGCTGTTGAATGGAGTCTGAGAGGTAACTAGTCTGAAAAATCTGCACTAAAACTGAGCCAGAACAGCATTTTCATTTTTGTTTTCACTGTTATTGTGAGAAAGCAGGTTTCTTAGGCCTTTTACTTGAAACTTCCAGAAGAGCAGTTCCTGCTAGGGGTGTGCAAAAAAAAAATTGGTTTTTTTCCCAATTCTGGTCATTTGGACCAAAAAAATATCAGTGTTCCTGAATATTTCCAAATACCAGTATCGGTATTTTACTGGTATTCAGGTAAATATTCAGGAAACCTGAATTTATTCGGCTCTAATATCTGCTTTTATTTAGGTGTAGCTAAATCTGCATTTGGCTGAATAATATTTTTCGGGTATTTATTCGGCTCAGTATATATTGAGCACACACCCCTAGTTCCTCCCTTTTCATTAGGAAGCTACATTTTACTTGCACAGCTGGGGTATGGCAGCTACTGGCTACCCTAGGATGCAAGTTAGCATCCTAGTCAATGAGGAAGGCTGAGCAGGCGGCTATTTAAAGCAATTGCAAAGTCCATACTGTATGATTACACTTTGTTACTGTTTTTCATGTTCAGAAGATAAGCTCTTAGTAATCAGTAATGGCTTCTTGTGTAGGCCTTTAATATAATCTATACAGCAAAAGACAAAGGAATTCACAGGAATAAATAGCTTTAAAAGGGGATAAGATAGATTCATGGAAGATAAGTCTATCAATGGCTACTAGCCATGGTGACTGAGGAGAACCTTCACATTCAGAGGCACTAAGCCCTCTGAACCCCAGAGTCAGGAGGCAATATCAGGGGAAGACCTCAGCCTCTATGGCCTATTGTTGGCTATCCAGAGGAACTGGTTGGCCACTGTGTGAGACAGGATGCTGGACTAGATTGACCATTAAGTCTGATCCAGCAGGGCTCTTCTTATGTTCTTAACTGTTCTGTGGACTAGGACCTGAACCCAAATGAAGCTGTATGCACACATAATTTTCCTTCAGGTAAGTAGATCTACATAAATGTAAAGCTAAATTGAGATAACCAGCACCATATTGAGAGCTTGCACTAACACTACCCCACACACATATATTTGACCTCTTAAGCAGGCAGGGTGAAAAAAAAACACCAGGGAGGGAGTATTTGAGCAATATGCATGTCTAGGAATTTAGCTTAGTTTAGTGGAACATAGACTGATCTAAAATACAGATTCAGATTTGTGGTAGTGGTGGTCAGGTTCCTCATCTCCTGACACTACCAACAACTTTCCTGTGTTGTAGTTTGATATGTCTTGTAACAGACTGGTTGGAACAAGAGATTCCTGAAAGAAACATTCTACATTCTAGGCCAGTAGAGCTAGGAAACTATGTCAGATTTTTAGTACATCTGCTCATTAAAAGAAGAATTCTGAGGGTGAGAACACCGCATAGACTGAATACCTGTACGAATTCATGTGGCCATTGCTAATCATGGTATCCAGTTATGGTGATTAAACTCTGAAATACAATGCCATGGCCTCTGGAACAAGCCATAATAGCCAACGTGTATGGGATTCTGAGAATTCTTTGCATCCATATTGATAATTCTTAACAGAAAACGAATATAACTAAAAAGGTACAAGATGCAAGGTTAGATCCAATGAACTGCAAACATTTCAAGTTCTCATTTTCATTGCAAACAAAAAGTCACAATGGAGAATTATCCCTCCCTTGTGCAAGCTCATACAAAACACAGCAACAGCTAATACAGCAACAGTTAATAGTGGGGTCCTGCAAATTCCCCTTCTTGCTGTATTTCATACCTTTCCCCTAAATCTTCTGACTCCAAGGAGCTCCAGGTAGCTGCAGTGAGGCAACTATTCACCAGCTTACTCTAACTCTCCAAAATGTAACTCACCATCCACCTTGGATAAGAAAATTATTTGCTCTGCAGGGAAATTGTGCCCATGATACTCTTTCTCTTCTTGGGAACTTAAAAACGATAGATCACATTACGATAAAGGGTAAGACAAACATGAAGGAATACATATGGGGATGGATCCTATGAACTGCAATCAAAAGAACAATGATTTTCCATTAAGTAAAAACAGCCCTTTCACTAGCAGAAGACCACTTCTGCCAGTGGCTTTTTGTTCTAACAGTCCTCTTTGGTTCATATATTTAAATCATACAACCATCTTTGCTTAATCTTTATTTATATTTTAGGACAATATTTTCTGGTCAGCACAACTGAAACTTCTTGTTCTTGAAAAGTTAAGCTCCATGTGTTCAAAATTCATGTGGAAAGTAAAGCAAGTACATCTGCCATAAAACAAAGATTTGGTTGCATCAAAATGCTTGTAAATATTGCTGAAATTCATAGCTAGAAAATGTATCACCCTGAATTGTTTGACAGAGACATGTATATGTTTCACTTTAATGCTGGGGTTTTTTTTTCACCTACTTGCCCACCACCTATTTAGTCTCTTCCAAACATTTCTAAGAGCTCAAAGAGTGTAAATGCTTCTGCATATCTCCTCTGATATCTGACACCTCACCACCTGCCCTTTTCCTTTTCACACCCTCCTGCTAATATTGGGATTTATATGTTATGCCAACCTCAACCCCTGTACCTCCTCCAACCCTTCCCACATATAAAGAACCCAGCTGCTGTTTTCCTTAGATTGACAAAGTTTTGGCACACTGTGGGGTTGAGCAGAATTTGGCACAATCTATACAGGAATCTATAAAGGAAAGGAAAGGAGTCTGGCTTAAACAAAGTTGAGATAAAATGGTCAGTAAAGGAAACTTGATTAATAGAGGCAAGGTAAACAACATGTAATTTCAGAGTTTGCAGCTGCCAAATATGACCAAGGTAGATGCCCTCCCAGAGTTTGTTAGTTTTGTTTGTCTGTACTCTCTCTTAATCCAAAATCCACCAAATACAGTGTTAAACATATGGGATAATCTCCCACTGAAATACACTGACTTTATATTGCTTAAGGCTGGTTGGAATGCATCCATCATTTTAAATTTATTTTTATGAGCATTTCAATACCTCTGTGGTACACTGGGTAGCACTCACAAAATAATATGACACATACGGAATTGTACTGCTTCTCACAGGCAATAACACAGATTCCTATGACATCTGGGCAAGCACACAGGAATGGCACCAACAACTCTAACAGATGTTTCAGCTCACTGAAAAATAGCATTTTCTCTATGACAAAATTTTATACTATTTGTTTTTCTATTGATCAAATGAAATTTCTCCATAACACAACTACTTATTTTGGGGGAATGCAATCTCCCCACAAGTTTCAAACTATTTTTTATTTGCTATGCAACAAAATGATAATCTGGAAAAAGCTTTAAAAGGCATTTTTCATAAATTTGTATTTTGTATTTTTTATTTGAATTTCCTGCATCTGTTTGGAAGAACCACATTCACCAGAATGTATTTTCTCGGCTTTTTTCTTCTCCCTCCCCCCTCAAATGACAGTCTTCCATTTTCTTTGTTTCACTAGCAATATTTAGAAGGAACATACCACACACAAATAGATATCAAAGAGCACAGATTGTACTGAAAGTCTGATCGCACAGAAACAATGCCCACTTATTGAAGTGTGATTAGAACTGTAGCTTAGGTTGGATTTTCAAACAGCCCTATAAATTATTGTCAAAGGCATGTATTCAGAGTTAATGTGTTTGATACCCTGACTCCCAAAACTTGATTTTTAAATGTTTAAATGTTACCTATGATATCATGTTGTTGTGTTTTAGACGGACTACTAGTTCAGCATCCTTTTAAAATCTGTGTTGCCTTCCTTGAGGAAGTAGTAAGTACAATGGCAATTCTATTTTTTGTTGTCATTGTTGTTCTGAACATTTGTTAGGCAAATCTGGTATTACTCCAATGGCTGCTTTAGTGACTGCAAACATATTTTTTTTAAGTTTTATTTGGAGACTTCTGGGGAAAATGGCAACTTGAAGGGAGCATTTTCAAAGACTCCAGGCCTATCTCACTGCTGGGCATATTATTTATTATTATTTATCATCATTATTATTATTTATTACTCCACATTTTTACTCCGCCCTCCCCGCAAGAAGGCTCAAGGCGGCTTACAGTACGGCACACAGTGCCAAATTAGCATAAAACCATTTAAAACATTTAAAATAAGTGCTAACATATTACGTCAGGAAAGGAAAGGCTTTTTTCCCTCTGTCCTCACCTCTCCCTCATGGCAGAGACTCAACTGACAGGTAAACTGGGGGGGGGGGGGGGTAGGGGGCTGATTTATCAAGTTCCACCTGGTTCTGATACCATCAAGGGCAGCAGAATGAGAATCAGTTTCAAATGTAACATCATGAATGTAAATGTAAAAAACTGGACAATGGGGAGAACAACTTTTTTTATTATTATGAGATACATAATAGTATTTCCTTCTGTATTTTTGTTATTATAGCAACTCTGTAGAGGAGGCAAAAATGATGAAACTAGCAATATAGCTGCAAAACAGACTAGTTATGAAAATCTGAAATGTAAAATGATGAATATAAATATACCCATCAGGAGTAAATATCATTATATGTTATAGACAAAGTCCAAAAAACTTTTCAGTGTAATGAAGGGGATACTGGGGAGAAATATTTTTCTGTTTTTCATATTTGATTATATATAATCATCTGTGATATATTTAATTATGTTCGGTAACTCTTTTTTCTCTTTCTGTATTTTATTTATATTATTTTTCTTTTATTTCAAAAATAAAAAATATATAAAAACTTTATTTGGTTGAAGTCTCATGCTTGCCTACTGAAAAAATGTTAGCATTAAATCAGTTGCTTATGTACCATTTGACACAAGACAATGCCAAGATGCTGTCAGGCCGATCCCAAATGTAGAAATACTTCCATTTCCACATAATCATAATACATCAGTTATCCCAAAACATATATTGGGAATATAGTGTAAAGAAGACAAATTTTAAATCAATGCCGAAATTTCCATAGATTACATACCTTGAATGCTCTGAACGTGTATATATAAAGATTAATGGGGCTGCCTTGTCTAGTCAGACCACTGATTCACCAGCCTCATACAGTTGACCTAATGGGCCCTCCAAGTCCCAGAAAGAGTTCTTCCTCTGCATGGCTACCAATCCTTTTAAATGGAGATGCTCTAGAAAATAGGTTCTTCCGCATGCTGAGTACCTCTGTTCTACTTCTGAATACTCTGCCTTCCATACATAATTGGACAGATATATAACCAACTCAACTGAGTATGTACATCTAACTTTAATCCTATTACAGAGCTGAATGTGCTTTACTGGTCTTTGGAAGAATCTTTGCAACACCATAGAGCTCCTGTAGAGAACATGTAACTGAATCTCTGCCAAGCATTTTTTGCTACTAATGGCAGCTTTGGAAACTAGCCATATGCTTTCAAAGGGCCACCCCCTAGTAGAACAGAACTGCAGATACATCTGTCCGTATAATTTTGGTTTTTTATGGATGGAAGCCATTTATACTATTAGCCTTGTATAGACTACCTCAACATAACTGTGCTCTTTTATATACACAAATGCAAATGGACATCTGTAATTAGCACTCATATGCTCTATTGTGCTTTACCAACAATTGGAATTTTCAGTCACATATATTCGTATTACTTATCATTAAAGTATCTTTGTGGAATAGGCTACATGTGTGGAAATAAGTTTCCAATAATGTCTGTGAATTGTGCATGTATTTAAATCATATAGGCACTAGTTTAAAAAGTTCAACTTTATCAGCATATTAGAAAGTGAAGTTAAATTCTTACTTCGAATGGCAGCTCCTCTAGCTCAAGGTTTCCAGACAAATCAAGTTTTTCCAGATTTTCACAGTCTCCCAGTTCTGGAGGAATTGTCTTCAAACAGTTAAAACTGACATTGAGTTCTTTCAGATTTTTTAAACAACCTGTAAAATAAGGAGTTAAAATCAGATAGCTATCATAACAGAAAGCATGCAGTTGACTTAGGAGAGCTATCAGAACTGATACTAATTTCATGCATTAAAAAATTAATATAAATAACCTCACACAGAACATCTCAAACATGAGCCCTTTTAAATTTATTAGAAAACATGAAATCCCTACAGAATAATCCCTGTTATTCCAAAACTGTGGGTATCTTTGATCCATATCCAGTGCTTGCATAGGCATGCACTGGTAAGCAACACGGTGCACAAAGCCAACTTTCTCTGTTCCACTAATTCAACATGTGATGCCTGCCCTGGTTTCGTATCACTCTACAAGTAGGAAAATACAAATGGGAGAGCCATAAGGACTTGCAGAGCAGATAGAATCCTACTTCACCATCCCCAGTTGTTTCGTTCAGTCTCCCTCTCTTGCCTACATGTTCCCCCTTCAACCCCCTCAGTTCTTGGATACCCCCCCCCCCCCCCGTAAGGATCAGAACTTATGGATCTCAAGGCTGTCATTAATTGTGATCAAGCTGTAAGTTTTTACAGGTTAGTTGCAGCCTGTTTGGGCTGAGCATTAATTAAAAGTACCTGGAGGCCTTGACCAGCTGGCATAAGACACTTTTATCTGGTTGCCAGCTAGCAACAGAGATTAACAAACTATGCCCTGTTTGGCTAATGGGGCTGTTGGGGCTGAGGGAAAGGAGACACTGGGACAGTCCCAAGGGCTACCTAATGGGGTAGCAGCCATACCAGAGAAGACAGAGGTTGAGGCCTCTGTGACTTCAAGCCAGAATGTCAAGGATTGTTCTAGCTGGAATGGACTCTCTTTCTTAAGCCTCCGGGTGAGAAAGTCAGGTCATAGGATTACCCCAGAGAGGGAAGCCAGCAAGCATTTAAGGTTTCAGAGACTCAGCCTCTGCCCAGCACAAGTAGCGTGTGTTGTTTTTCTTGCCATTGTTGTGATTTGAGAGTGATTCCTGCTTCACAAACACTCTTCATTATTTGAATGATTGAATAAATGCAGAGGTAGTTTTTAATTTGTTATGCCAGGTGTATTTGCTGGATGTCTGCTTACATTCTCAAAGGAGAACCCAGAAGCTAAAAAGCCTCAACAAAGGACAGTGAGAACTCCAGACGCCCCAGGTGGCTGTGAGTTCAGCACCTGAGAATGGGAATTGGTCCAGACCACCCCCCTTCATACACCCCACATCCTCTGCCCCTTCCCCTCAAAGCCCCAGTTTCTTTCCCTGGTTCTGCTCCCTTCTTCTTCTTTTTGGGTGGTGATAGTGGTGGGGGACTGCAGTGGCTCAGAGGTTAAGATGCTGAGCTGCAGACTGTAAGGTCGTTAGCTCGGCAGTTCGAGACCCTAGTGCTGCGTGACAGAGTGAGCTCCTGTCTCTGGCCCCAGCTCCTGCCAACCTAGCAGTCCGAAAGCAGGAAACTGCAAGTAGATAAATAGGTACCACTTTGGTGGGAAGGTGACAGCGTTCCGTGTGCCTCAGTGTTTAGTCATGCCAGCTACGTGACCACGGAAAAGTCTTTGGACAGCGCTGGCTCTTTGGCTTGGAAACAGAGATGAGCACCGCTCCCTAAAGTCAGATTTGATTGGCTTTCGAGCAAGGGAAACCTTTACTAGTGGTGGAGGAAATACCATTTTGGGTAGCTATAGCCACCTAAATATTATTTTATTTTTTAGTTCATGAATTTTTCAGCAAAACTGATTACCCAAAATTTGAGCAACTTCCCTTCATTCATGCCCCATTTGGTACATTTTTTAATCTGCAGGATAGGGGCATCGTGGGGATTCAATATATGATAAAATCTTCATAACCTCTCTTTTGTTCTATATGGTAAAGCAACTGAATTGTGTTCTGGATTTTGAGGAATTTCAACTTGGTCCCACTCAAGAAGCATGATTGGTTCAGTATGTCCTCAAAAGTGAGCACCATTTGGTTACAGGTATAAAAACTCAAAACTTTTAGGCTTTGATATGTGGCTTGGTAATCATGGGGAAGTTAGGGAATAACAAATTGTATGAACCACTTCTGCAAAGAACTGAAGGTTGGCCTATCAAAAGAAACAACCTGTCCAGAGTATCTCACTGATGCTAATTCTCACTGTACAGCTAAAAAAAATTACTTTCTTCCAGCAAAGTAGCCAAATTTAAGATCTAAAACACCTTTAACAAGAACAAAGACAGGATCTAAGGAAGCTGCTGCAATAACAGGTGAAGAGGTAAGCAGCCTCATTCTCATCTTGGGACCCTGAGGGGGCACAAGACTTCCCCCTGGAAACTGTTCTGAGGCCATTGTTCATACTGGCCCTGACCCTTTCTCATGCAAGTAATTCTCCCTCCTCCATACACAGAAACTCATTCTAGAATGTGAAGGAAAAATTAGGCTTCATCTTGTACAACCACCAGGTAAAATATATGGGAAAGAAGGCTAAAATGACTAGCTAAGAATGTAGTTTATTTCCTTTGGGGAGATTTTTTAAGTCCAGATGACCACCTTGGACAAGAAATCTAAGTATCCATTGATTTTACATGTTACTAAGTACTGATCTCTTTCCAGATGTTTTAACAGGGTGCGATAAGTACATTCCATGTTGTGGCAAGCAACAATTTCTATCTCCATCTGCATGTTCACTGGAACATGTGCCACATCAGGTGGAAAAGCAACATCAAAATGTGTGAATGAAGCCTAAGCACATACATACATACCCCCTGTAGCATGCAGCCTCAGTATATATATTGCAATGAATGTATATAGGTCTGAGGCAGAGGTCGTGTAGTCCCAATGTTCTATCCAGTGAGAATAGCTGGAAGAGATTTAAATTACTGAATGTTTGGGTAAAGTGTAAAGATCACCTGACTTCTGTGAAAAATGGAAGAAAATATGGGGAAGAAAGAATTGTACTTAGAGTACACTCACCAGTTTCTTAACAAATATGTTTCTCTACCTTGTGGTTCAAATTTATTACAAGTTGGCAGAAAAGCAACAGTCCACGTGAAAACAGCAAGCAATAAGAGTTGTTATAGAAGACAGATAATACCATAAGTTCCTTTCATGATTCTGACCATAGGCGTCAACTACGGGGGAGCTCGAGGGCTCGAGCCACCCCCGAAATTTCCCGGGGGGGACTGAGCCCCCGCCAGGAAAACGGTGTGCCCTCTGCCGCGCCTCCCTCGGCTCTTCCTAGGGCCGCTGCCTATCCCCCCCCGCCTGGCCACTCCGACCCTCCCTTCGTCCATCCAGGGGCCAGCTAAGCAAATGCCCAGCTGGCCCCTGGACAGATGGAGGGACGGAAGCAGGAGTGGTCAGGCGGGGGGGGAGGCAGCGGGGACATGGTTCTGGCGGGTGCGCGTGCTTTGCGCACGCGCATGGAAGACCCCCCGCCCCCTCCGGGAGTTTTTAAATTCTACACCCCTGATTCTGACCCACCTCAGCTTTAGCCTAACCTGGCCTAGTCCAACATTCTAACCATCACAACACACTGGTTCACATGTGGGGAGCCTCTCTCTGCAATTTAGGAAACCATTCTTCTAGCTGGTCTAGATTTGAAAACTGTACATTGGTGAGCCAGCTACCCTAATTAGCTGCCACTTGGTTAGCTCCGTCTTCGATGTAGGGTTGCCAAGTCCCCCCCGGGGGGGAATCAACCCCTGCTTGATTGGCCTGCTCCCTACCGGCCCGGATTGGGCCACCAGGGGAAACCCCACCCCCAAATTGCCGGGCTGCGGAGACGTGCCCGGCGTGATGACATCACCCGTAGGTGACGTCATCGCATTGGGCACATTTCGGGGGGGAGCTTTATCATTTGAAAACTCTATGGTTTTCCCTCGAATTCTAGCGGTCCCGCCCCCAATGTGCCCGACGTGATGACATCACTTCCGGGTGATGTCACTGTGGTATGCGTACCAGAAGACTCCCGAGGAGGACCGGGACTCCCCCTGCTAAAACGTAAGTAGGACTTGGCAACCCTACTTCCATGTGTATAACTTGTGTATAAAGTGCATATCTCTCATGCCTTACCTGATTCCAACTTACAGCAACACTGGGTAGAACTGTACAGTCCATTTGTGTGTTTGTTCTGCCTCTGAAGTTACCCCATGCCATCAGTAATTTTGCTCCGGCTTGTTTCAAACATGCATACAACCTGAGCAGCTTTATCCCCTTTTTTTGCTTTTGGAATGGCCAGCCACAAAACAATAATGCAGTGCTGAGGGGAAAGCTATGTACTGCACATACATAGAAATGGAAAAGTGAACAGTATAAAGTATCTATTCACTATATATTACAATACATCTATCATAAAAAACTATAAGCAAGAATAGCACAGACACTGTTCTGTTATTTCTTCATGCACTGCAATTGGACTATGATTTAGGGGAGGAGTAAACTTCTATTCAAAGCATGTATCTAGGTTTGTGCAAGACAAGCTTCACTTACTAGTAGGTATTTATTTGTATTTGCATATCAAAGAGAATATGTATCCCAGGTAGGTATGGCTGGCAGACAAGTACTTATTATAAGGGCACTGCAAAAACAGATGACTTGAGCCATGGTTATTGATTTGAGATAATTTAGAACCAATGTAGTGAGTGGCAATTAACTGGTTTAAATCAAATCATTTTGGCATATGTGGTTTGTGACTCTGAATATCCCTCACTACAAAAAAAGGGATATAAAACTAAAGAAATAAACCACATCTTTTTTGTGCCTCCAGAGCAGAGGCAGTTAAGCAGCAGTGAAATCCCGTCTCCTTGGTAATTTCATGCCTGAGAATATTTTACTTTTAATCAGTAGCTACAATGCCATCCTGAGTCACAAATTAGTCTTTTTTTTCCTTTTTTTTTTTTTTGCAAAAATAATTATTAAACACATTAAAACTAGTAATTAAACTACAGCTTTTCATTTTAGTAGGCAATGGTTGTTATCATTATGGAAATGCAACTTCATGATATAGAAAAGCTATATTAGAGTTCCTAAGTGGCTGTTAAGAAATCTTTAAGTAGAGGTAATTATAAAACCATTTTTTTGTAACCTAAAGCCTTTGGAAGATAGAGATCCTTTCCGGTAGTTGCCATTACTTGTAGCCTGGTGTGATCACATGCTACAAGTTATCTGATACAATGATATCAGTAATAAAATGATAATCGTGTAGTACATCTTTTGTGGGGGAATTGAAAGGTCAACATGACTTTAAAAAATCATAAATGGACATAAAAACAGGAGATACTTTGCAGACCAGAAGGGAAAATCAGAACCAATGAAGCAGAATTGGAACATCAAGCTGTGCAGGTTGGAAAAAGGTAATGCAAATGAGATGTGCAATTCGAGGCCAGATAACAAATAATACTCACACATGCAAGAAGGTAATACACATGAAAGACAGGAAAACAGAGTTGCCAAGGGGGAGCTAATTAGGTACCTCTGGGATAGGACTGCCAAGTCCCCCGGTAGAGCGGGGGAAACACCGATTTTTAAAGCTTTCCCCCGCTTTTCCAAGATTGGCCACCGGGGGGACTAAATGGCTGCCAGCAGGGGAACCTCGGAGCCTGCCCTGCTGGCCTCTTGAACTTCTTAAAAGGGAAATTTCCCCTTTAAGAGCTGAGCCAGCAAAAGAGCCCCGCCCAGAGATTAAGGCGGGACTAAGCTCTTTCTACTGCGTGCAAGGTTGCTGCTGGAGTAAACTGCTCCGGCTGGCGTCTGCGAGCTCTTTTCCTTCTCTGTCTCTCCCCCTCCCCCTCTTTCTTTTTTCTGTCTCTCTGTCCACTGTGGTTTTGTCAAAAGAATAAACTGTCACTTCCAAAGAGGTAAACATCACAAGGAGAGGTTGCCTGTAGAAGGTCTGGGAGTGGGATTGTTTAAAATGTCTTGTCGTGGCTGCTTGGGTCCCCCCAATCCTCATTTCCCTTCTGCAAATAAAAGTTGGGATTCCTCATTTTTATGCCAATTTTCTGTTTCTTTCAACCGTGTCCCCCCCCCCCCCAGTAAAAATCTGCATTTGTACATCAAGTAACCGGTATTTTAAGTTAGGGATGGATCCAACTAGCTTTTCTGCTGGCTAAAAGGGGAGGACAAAGGTCCTCTTTAGCCACCAAAAAGCCTATGCTGGGGGGGGGGGGGGGGAGAAGTTATGGGACTTACATGGACAACAGCTGGGTGAAACAAGGACCAGAAATAAAGCCTGGGAATTGGGCAAGAGTAAGTGAAAAAGCTGTCTGTCTGTCTGTCTCTCTCTCTCTCTCTCTCTCTCTGTCCCCATCCAGCAGAGGTCTGTCAGTGGCTATTATTAGCCACAAGGTCTAAATGGAGCCCTTTGTCTGGGGCAGTGATGCTCTGAATTCTTGGTGCTTGGGGAGCAACAGTGGGAGGGCTTCTGGAGTTCTGGCCCCGCTGCTGGACCTCCTGAGGGCACCTGGTATTTTTGGCCACTGTTGTGACACAGAGTGTTGTACTGGATGGGCTGTTGGCCTGATCCACTGTGGCTTCTCTCCTGTTCTTATGATATGAAAATCATATTTAGCACTTGTGTAGCACTTAGGGCTTCATATTCTGCCGAGATGAGGAAGGATTCAGTAGGGCCATTGCTCAGTGATAGAGCATCTGCTTGACATGCAGGAGGTATCAGCCTCTTCAGCTAAAAAAGGATCAGGTAATAGGTGACATTAAAGATCTCAGCCTGAGACCCTGGAGAGCCACTACCAGTCTGAGTAGTCAATACTGACCTTGATGGACCAATGGCCTGATTCAGTATTAGGAAACTTCATGAGTTCATGTGTCAGCATGTGGAAGCAACATCACAGGATGTGACATCACAAAATGATGTCACTTCCTTTCTCCTGGCTCCACCCCCAAAGTCTCCTGGCTCCACCCCCAAAGTCCCCAGATATTTCCCAAGTTGGACTTGGCAGCCCTACTCTGGGAATGGATACAGAAGGCAATAGCTGGTAACTAGAAACTTTGGGAAGGATGGGTGGAGGCCTAGGAGAAAGAGGGCATGTCATCTATTCAATAAACAATTTTAAAGCTTTGTTGGTCCAAAAGAACTAAAGCAGAGGGAGAACTCTGCAGAGAGGCTACAGATAGGAGGGAGTGTGTACAGCTGCTAGCAGATAGGTCAGCAAGCTAAGCAGTACTGTGGAGACAAGCAAGCAGCAATGTTGGGAAGGTCTGAAGTTTATGTATTAACTTGAACCAATCAGACAAAATATATGACTGCAGATCTGCAACAGTGGCATATGTACCCATACACTAAACTATATGGCATGCATACAAAGGCACAGAGGGGAGGCATCAAGAGAAGTCTTTGACTTTTGTACAAAGAATAAAGCCAAATAGCTGGGGGAGAAAGGCTCTTAAAGAAAAATCTGTCATCTTGTCCAGTAATCATAAAAAGTGTATCAAAATATTGAAATACAGTACAGTGTTTAAGCCTGGAGTTGTAAGATTTACAGAGATATCCAATCACAATTCCGGGCATTGCAGATGCACCATAGCCATGATAACTGGTTAGGAGTAGGATGCCAGAGAATTATTTTTTGGGAGTAGGGATGCCAGAGAATATGTACTTATTACTGTATTTTTATCATGGTGGCATTCACTTTCTCTCCTCTTCCACTTCACCCTCACAACAACTCTACAAATAAGTTCAGATAAACTGACTGGCCCATGGTCACCCAGTGTGGGAAGCAGAACTTGGATCTCCACAGGCTCAGTCCTGCATCTCAACTAATTCTCTCTTTAATAATAGTTTCTACTAGTTTCCTTGGAACAAAGGTTTACTGGCCTATAAATTCCCTGAATCCCCTTTGGACATCTTTGTGAAAAATGGGGTGACATTTGCTATATTCTAGTCATCTGGCTCAGAGGCCAGTTTTAGCGACTAGTTAGTAGATGAACACTTTCACAATTGAGTTCTTTAATAACCCTCAGGTGTAAGCCATCTGGACCTGCAGACCTATTAATTTTCTGTTTACCTAGTAGTCCTAGAACTTCTTCTCTCATCACCTCAGTTTGACTCAGTTCTTCAGACTCCCTTCCTAAAAACAAGCATCTCCGCATGGGTTAGGTACCCCACATTTTCCATAGTGAAAACAGATGCAAAGAATCCGTTAAGTTTCTCTGCCATTTCCCCATCTTCCTTAAGCAATCCTTTTATTTCTTTGTCATCCAAAGGCCCAACTACCTCCCTAGCCATTCTCCTACTCCTGGTATATTTGAAGAAATACTTATTGTTTGTCGTAATGTTTTTGGCCATCCCTTTTCTCTTTTTTGCTCACCTTGTTGTCAAATTACATTTATTTTGCCAGAATATCTGCTCCTTTCCATTTACCTTGATGGGGGAAACTTTCCACACACACACAAAAAAGGCTTGTTGCCTTTTATAGCTTCCTTGACTTCAGTCATTAAACATGCACGCATTCTTTTAAACTTGGTGGGACCTTTCCTGATTTGAGGTGTGCATTCTACATGGGCCTCTGCTAGTATATTTTTAAATAGTTTTTAGGCATCCTGGATCTGACTTAATTTCTTCCTGTTAACGTCCTTCTGAATAATCCCCTCATTTTAGACAAGCTCTTTTTTTTGAAATAAAAAAATTATTGTTTTGGATTTGGACAACTTTTTGTTAACATGAATGCTGAACTTAACAGCACTATGTTCACTATTCCTGATTAGTGAATTTTTACATCTCATACCAGATCTCAAGCTTTGCTCAGAACCAAATCTAGAGTTGCTACACCTGCAGTTGCCTCTGTGATCAACTGCTCCACTGAATAGTCATTTCTGTTGTCTAGAAAGTTTGTTTCTATCACATGACTTGAGCATATATTTGCCCAATCAATTTGAGGGTAGTTCAAGTCACCCAGTATTAAAACATTCTCCCCTCTGGTCACCTCCTTCCATCACGAGATCTGCCCCCTGGTTCTGAACAGGGGAGCAATAATATACACCCACTTTTAAGTAATACTTAGGACCCAGTATCTTCATCCATACTGATTCCATGGGAGAGTTTCCTTTTCTTGTATTTTCTAGCTTATTTGACTCTATACTGTCTTTAATACACAAAGCAACATCACTCCCAACATATCCTTCTTTGTCTTGTCTATAAAGTTTATACCCAAGGATAACATCATCCCATTGAGTTCTCCCATTCCACCAAGTTTCTGAAATGCCCACTATAACTACATTGTCATTTAGCACCAAGCAGTCCAGCTCCCTGACCTTGGCTTGGAGACTTGTAGCACTGGCATATAGGCACCTCTACCTCATTTCCCACTCTAAGGATCCCCTCCTCCCTAGGCACTCAGTTTTCTTCACACATTCCTCCTTTATGACCTAATGTAATTCTCAAGTTCTAGCCCTCTCTCATCAATATTCTCCCAAGAATTTACCACACCATCCCTTTGGGATGAGTTGTTCTGAACCAGAGGCTCTCCAGCTCCTGTTGGCTTTTCCCCAAAAGTTAGTTTAAAAGCTGCTTTTTGATGTTAAGAGCAGCAGCCTGGTTCAGTTCAAGTGAAGCCCACCTCTTTTTGTAGGTTTGGTTTGTCTCAGAAAGTTTCCTAGTGCCTTACAAATATAAACCCTTCCCCCTGAGACCACTTTCTCATTCATGCATTGAGATCCCTAATCAGGGCCTTTCTGCTTGACCCTGAATATGGAACAAGCAGCAATTCTGAAATGTTGACATCCTGGCCTTTAGCCTTCTGCCTCAATTTTTCCTCCAGAATCTCACAACAACATTTCCAAATGCCATTGGTGTCAAGATGCACTATGACAATAACCACTGACTTCTCACCTGCACTAGCTATCAACCTATCCAGACAGTTCATGGTGTCTGCAAATTTCACACCTGGCAGCCAAGTCACCATGCAGTTAAAATGTCCACGACAGACTCTACTCTCTATATTCCTAATTATTAAATCTCCCACTACAAAAAGCCTACCACTCCCCAGCCCCAAAAGGGTGTCTTCAGTAAGAGGAGATATTGGTTCACCGAGCAAGGCAGGGGTCCCATCTACAGGATCATTTCCCACCAACCTTGAGACCCTCACTCTTATGTTGTGAGGGTTGTTTAAAGGTCTTAAAGGTAAGAAAGATTCTTTACCTGAAACAGTCAAGTTACTTTTTCCATTTCCCACCAGTTTGCCTGTTTGACCAGTGATTGCCTTCAGTAAAAGCTTTCAAAATACCCTTTCTGTGTATATGCTTCTCCCCCACCTGTGCTGTTACTGTCTTGAACTGCAGCCAATAAAAATACAAAGCAGGCCCTGATTGAGGTTATACATGTCCCGCAATTTTGCAATTAATAATGCCATACAAAATGTCATCCATGCAAATTCAGCACTGGCAATTCTAATTAGAAAGAGGATTTCTAAAAGACCAGCTGCATCCAGAGAGCTTCCATACTTTTTGTCTCTCCAGTAGGCAAATCATCATACATCTCCAGCAAACACATCCATTTAACTGCAAACAGACAGTTCATCATCCCAATTTCTGTTAGCCAAAGAGGGCAAGCCATCTAGAGACAAGTGAATTTTATGCAACCAACTTTTTATTCCTCACTTTTCTGGCAAACCATAGCTAAAGAAGTCCCAAAACTTTTAAAACTAAAAAACCAGATGATCAGGGCAGACTGGCAATTTAACTTACAGGAAAAAAATTTCCAGTGGGCCACAACCCTAGAGGGCTGGTGATGGCCATTAGATAGTACAGCAAGCCTCAGAAACTCTACCAGTGAATCAGGGGCCACTTTGCTCATGTCCTTCATCAGCAATGCTCACTGGGGTCAGCTCAGCAATTGTCTCTGTTAGTTTGGGGAGGATGCAGTGGGTGCCCACTGTTTGACCCACTGAGCTGTTCAGCATGGCTTGCTCCAGGGCTATTTTAACTTCCCTGATCCCTCCTGCAGATGATCTGCTTTTTAAAAAAAGGAAATTTGAGACTCAAGTCTTTTCTAAATTAGTTTTTATTTTTATTCTGTTCTCCACTGCCACCTTGTGGTATGTTTAAACCAATTAAGTTTGTTGATCTGTTTCATCCCAAGGATCAAAATATCAATAAAACAGCCAGAATTTTATTGTTTGTTTTACATTCGTAAACTCATACTTATGCCTTGTTTATGATTTTCTAATGCATTTAGCTGCCAGATTGCCCATAAAATACATTTTATGTGAGCTGAAAATTATTCATATAAAATATAGTGTACATAAATAAACAAGTCATGTCCATTAATGATAGTTTAACAGCTGGATAAATATAACTTGGCATCAAATACAACCAGATAAAGAAAATAAGAGTAAAAATATCCCTATAGGATCTGATGATTTAAAAATACCCACCCTGTTCAAAAATAATTGCTAATTTTTATTTTTTCACTTCCCACATTTTAAGTGAATGAAGTGGACTTGTTCACAGGATGATCTATAAGTCTGCCAATTTTGGGGTTCTATCATATAAAGCTACTCCAGTTCACTCTTCAGTTGAGCTAAACCCTTCTTAGGGCCAAACTATGTTAAATATACTATGTGATTGCCATGGGGACTTGCAATAGGACACCAGTTGTGAGTTCCCTGTGGAAACTCACTTGTACTGAAGTAGTGTCATGATTTGGATCAGGACCATGACACAAAGAGGAAGGGCTCCTACCTTCCCCTCCATTACAGTTTCTTGCCTAGAAATGGCTCTCATCTGGGAGCAGCATATGAACGTAGTGGTTTGCACATGCAGCCCCTTAATGGGCAAACAACACCCCAGGGCCATTTCAGCTAGGAAACAGCATGGGAGGGAAAACAGGAGCCCTTCCACTCCTCGGCACCATGATCTCAATCTGAATTGGGTCCCTGCATTGAGCTCCATGGGGAATTAGCAGCTGCCAGATGCATGCAAATTCAAATGATCAAATGGTATACATAGTGTGTTGTTTGGACCTTAGTCCATTGACTTCAACTGACTTAGATGACACTCTGCTTCAGTAACAACTCTTCTGGCACAACAAGCTTCCACTGACACAAGACTATCTTCGTCTACTGGATATATTTTGTAAGCTTCCCATAGTTTTCCAGATGAATTAGAGTACATGAAGATATACACAAGTGGGTTGAATCACATTCTCTAGTATTTCTTCAAACGTATCAAAGTTCAGGAAAAACCAGCCCTGCATAAGTGAGGCAGAAAACAATTGTTTACTTTTCTGATTAGTTCAAATGGTGACATTGTGAAACCAGCCACACCCCTAGAAGACTCTTCCAACTATCTTAAAATTGATATGTCCTTTTCTTTGTGTATTTTCAGTGAGTGGGGAGATGGCTGATCAAAAAAGCATGGAAATGCTTAAAGATGGGATGGGAATGCATTCCCCCAGTTTTCCTTGTCATACTAAACTGTAGACATGAAGGTGCAGTGAGACAAAACAGAGTGTGTGGCTTGGATGTTCACTGACAGCACAATCCTGAGCACCTCTATTTAGAAGTCAGTTCTATTGTGTTCAATGGGGCTTATTCCCAAGTCTGCAAAGTTTTGCAGCACGTGACATGTTTTTATGCATACATCCCACTGACATTAAAATTGGCAGGGGGATACATGGTCAAATTCCTAAATACTCATCCATATGTGGGGATAGAGGAAGGGAATACATTTATATATGTATTTGGATACGAAAACATTTGTTTTAGTCTCTGTTGAGGCTTGTCTTTTTTCTGCCCCTCCCTTTTTTCTTGTTTTGTCTTGGGAACATGATAATCTCCATTAAAAAAAAATCTACTTCTATTCTTTTGTGGGTTTCCCATACTATTTCCAGCTACCTCTTCCACAAAACGACCATTTGCTCCTGTTCTGATGTCAATTAGAGATTATATAATGAAAATGATGATGTAACAGCAGCAGGATGAGCTACACTATAGTGTTGACAGTGTCACAAAGAGACTAACAATATGTTATGATTTCTTTGCCTCCTCTCTTGGTCCCTGGTGATCAGATATGTGCTGTGAGTTCTCAAAACTTATGGCCAATTCAGGTCAGGACAACAGTGAACCTGGGGAGATGGCTTACGCCTTTCCCTGTACCATTTTCTCAAACTGAAATGGTCCAAGGAGGAGTTAGGAGGAGCCCCAGGAGGAGCTCTTGAGGACACCACATGTTCTGATGGGCTCCCACAAGTTCCCACATTGTGGCAAATAATAGTGCCCCCTGGGGACAACAGCATAAAGGGAAAGAAACCTTTTACCCCGATCCCTCCATTACCATAGATAACTGAAGCAAAGCATATTTTGGAATGGGCATTCAGATGCATATATGAACTTACATCCCATTAAAGAAATGATCTTGCAGATAGATAACATTTATATTCAGAATCCAATGTAGATGTCATCCATCCACACTGCATTATTATCAATGGGATGAGCCTATAATCTGTGCATTCCTATCCACCTTCTGATCCAAATAGTCAGCTACATGGGATAAGATGGTATGGACCTGGTTGCCTTGCCAATGGGGATGCATTTCCTGCTCCTCTGAATATTTACTTGTGATCAGGCACATAACCCTTCACAACATCCACACATCACTGGATAGTGCACTATCATTGAGCTATAGCAGTCATTCACCTCTTAATTTTCATGTGCAGATAAGACTATCCAGTTGCAAATTATCTCTATTGGGCAATTAACAACCATATAGGGATGCAGTAAAAATTAACAATATTGGGATGGATACACCACACAGGAAACACAAACGTTCATAAATTGCCACACATACATAGACACACACATTTTGACAAAGCCACCTTGGGGACCCTGTGTGGAAAGACAGGGTAAAGCATAATGATAATGTGTGATTGTTTACATTTGTGGAAAAACTATACCTATTTCAACAGGCAGATCTGTAATCTGGTTACTGGATAACTGTAGTACTCTCAGCTCCTGAAACAGGGCAATGTAAGCTGGAATGGTTGTGATCTTGGTATTGTTTACATGCCATTCTTTCAGATGTGTCTGTTCCTTCAATGAATCTGGAAACTCCTGGGAAAATATAACATTTCACACAGTAAGGCCTTGATCTCGAAACATTGCCAAATGAATTTTGTCAACATCTTCAGATAAGCCAAATGCAGTGAAGATACATTTTAATATCCCATTAACTTCCAATCACATTTGGGGGGGGGGGGGGGGGGTTGAAAGGAGAATTGATGTTTCTGTTTAAAGTCTTCTTTAACAGCATTCCACGGCCCTAAGGACCATTTTTCTAACACGCCTGTAAACATACCAGTTATGAATTATGCCTTTTTCAATAGATCACCACTCTTTCCTTCAAAATACACAGTTCTGTCCTCTTGATCACTGTTTTCCTGTTTTTTTTAGGAGAAGAGAAGCAGTCTACTCACAATGCACTATTCATAATGATCCAGAAACGTGTACAGTTTACACAAAACACACAGACATATAAGAACATAAGCAGAACCCTGCTGGATCAGGCTACTGGTCCATCCTGTTTCACACAGTGGCCAACCAGGAACCATGGAAGACAAGCAACAATACACAACACCACAGGAATTTTTAAATGATAAATCTCAATCTGAGATGACATTTCTGTGTCAATGTCATGTTAACCTGCTTTTAAGGCTGTGCTCCCATGATAGAAAAGTTACAACACCAGGACCCCCTCCTTCTTAGCCCCCACATTGTCAAGCCTGGCACCTACCAGGCCCAGAAGTATCACAGATGTACCTTGTAAAGATCTTCACATCAGCCAGAGGATTAGTGGTGGGTGGACCTTTAACAGCAGTGACAAGTGGCCCTTTGACTGCCAGCTGTCTGATAATCAGCTTTTGGGAAGCTCCACCCTTTGCTCAGAAGGCACTATTGGTCCCTCAAAGGCTTGGCCACACCCCATAGGGCTTCTGGATAGAGGAAGGCCAATGAGCATGCCCCAGGCCTAGGTAGGGCTTTCAAAAGACTTGAGAGAGGAGGCCAGTGAGGGCAGAGCAGCTCTGGCTCCTGACTCAGAAAAGAGTAGAGGTGATGGAATAAGGTAAAATGCAACCCCTGCCACTGAAATGGCAGGGTTGTCTGAGGCAAACGGAAGGTGCTTCAGCCAAACTGGACCCTGGAGCATGACAGCTGGGGTCTGGAATTCTACACAACTAAAAAACTTGCTTTTATTGAAAAGTAACAGTGACTTTTTCTTTCACTGAAGTCTCATAACACATCGCAAGAAGTTATAATTATAAGACTTTACTGAATAAGTTTTGCCTCTCTAATCTTATTTCAGGTTGTTGGAAACGACCATTCCTACTTATTGTGAGGGGTATTTCTCCTAAGAGGAAAGGAGGACGTCTCCATGGGTTATTCCCATCGTGCCTTTAGGGAGGCAGGAACTAGTTTTTTCCACTTCCTGCTGGCGCCTTTGGAATAGCCCAGCCCTCAGTTCTGGGACTCCGAAAGCAGTGTAGGCATACTAGCCCTAGAAAAGCTCGTCCTATATGAGGAACATAACTAGACAATAATTGTGACTTTCATGAATACAGAAATCAGTCAGCATATAGAAAGGAACAGAGTGGGGAAGAAGAATTTTAATAGAGCTATAGTAGAGAAAGGAATGGAAGGAAAGATGACACCAGGAGGGCCAAGATGTCCTCCTTTCCTCATAGAAGAAAGACCCCTCACGGTAAGTACCAATGGTCATTCTCCCTATGAGGTGGAGGACATCTCCATGGGACCTCCATGAGTAGTGTCCCCTACTTGGGTGGGTCGTCATCTTCCTTCACCGGTACGACATGCTGTAGGATTCTTCTTCCAAACACCGAATCCGTGGATGCTGTTGTGTTGATTCTGTAGGGTCTGATGAATGTAGATATGGAGGACCAGGTAGCAGCCTTGCACACCTCCTCCACTGAGGCTCTGTTGTTGAAGGCAGCATTAGTCGCTGTGCTCCTAAGAGAATGGGTGGTAATGCCCCCAGGAATCTCCTGACCTGAGGCCCTGTAGGCCTCCGAGATACAGGCCTTGAGTACTGAGCTGATCGCGGCCTTGGACATCCTTTCCCCCTTGTGTGGCGGAACAATACAGATGAACAGGGCCTCTATTTTCCTCCAGGCTTCTGTCCTTTTGATGTAGATCTTGAGGGGCCTTTTTACATCCAGGGAGTGCCACTCCATCTCCTTAGGGTGTTTGGGCTGTGGACAGAATGTGGATAGACATATCTCCTGCGAGCGATAAAATGAAGAGGAGACCTTTGGCTGGAAGGTAGGGTCAGGTCGCAGGACCACTTTGTCCCTGTGGAAGATACAGAGAGGTGGTTCGGTGGATAGAGCTCTCAGTTCTGAGACTCTCCTGGAGGAGGTTATGGCCACTAGAAAGAGGGTCTTCATTCTAAGCCACTTCAGCCCACTTCTCTGAGTGGTTCGAAAGGGGCCTTTTCACATTACCTGTTGAAAGCCCCTTTTCACATTACCTGTAGTAGGCACTACAACATGATTCCTCCTTGCACTTCTAAATATTCTTGGAATCCCTCCAGTTCCCCTGCTACCACTGCTGTTCTAGTTTCCAGGAGCACTGACACTATTCAGTTCCACACTGGCGGTTTGGTCCTGATGGGGAGCTATTGGGACATGGGTTTTTGTCCCACTTCCACACAGCTTCATGGTTCATCCATGTACCTCCCAGCTTTTCAGCATTCTTTCCAAAACTTGACTAAATGTGAGAGTCCAGATCTTACTGAGTTCTACCATCAGGGGTGCCATTTTCCCTGCCCTAGTCCTTTGCAGTGACCATCAGGCTTTTTTTTTTAAAATCATTATTGCAAAAGCATTATATTGGTCTCATGTTACAACAATCCATCCCTAGGTCCTCTGAATTCCCACCTTCCATTTTCTTCATTTTTTCAAATAGTCAATAACCTCTTTCATTGTGAAGATATGATATATATAGTGTGTTTATATGTATGTGTGTGTGTGTGTATTTGTTGTTGTTCAGTCGCACAGCTGAGTCCAACACTTCATGATCGCATGGGCCACATCACACCAGGTCCTCCTGTCTTACGTCATGCTCCGGAGTTTGCTTAATTTATTTGCTTAATTAATATATATAGATATATACTAGGAATAATGCCCATTGTGGAAATAAATACAACAGGCTTTAGAAACAGGCTCTGGGCAAGTGTCCTGGCCTTGGGCACTCAGCATCAATTTGCTCCGCCGCAGCCCTCCCACCCCCCCTCCCCCAGCCAGGACCCACAGAGTGCAGCTGGTGGACCAGCAACCACCCCCCGAGCAAGGTCCCACTGGGTGCGGCCGGCTGCTTGTGGCCAGCCACAGCTTTTCCACCACCACCCCTCAGCACGGACCCACCGGGTTCAGGAGAAGTGTCCAGGCTGGCAGTGGGTGGGGGAGAAGAGTGGACCCAGCTCCCAGTCCATCCCCTTTGCTGGCTCCCTCCAGAATGAGGGCGAGATGCTGGCCTCCAGCTCTGTGGGTGGTACTGAGGCAATGCAGCAAAGTAATGCAGCCAGTGGCCAGGGACCCCTTTTGAGTGGCAGTTCTTGCAGCCAACTGATTTTGGCACGCATAGAACGTTGCCACCCAAAATTGCTTTTATATAGAAGGACAGGATATAATATATATTCTCAGCAACAAAAAGAGAGATTGGGAAAAAAACCAACTAGGAATTCAGAGGATGTAGCAGACAGAGATATTATCATGATAAAGTGTTTAGCAACTTCCAGTTTTAAACACACACACACACACCAATGATGCAGGGTGGAATGACAATAGTGGGGGGACCTGGGCAAGGAAAATACAGGTAACCTGACATGAGGAAGCCCTTCTGCCACTGTGCTTAATCAGCGGCTGCAGCAGCAATGAGAAAATCTCAGGCTGTCATATGGAAGACCCCACTGAAGTGGAAATAAGCCATGGCATAGACTCATTACATGTGACTCTGAAGTAGTGAGTGACATGGGAAGGAGCCACATTACAGAAACTGCCAGGATACTAGAGGTTATGTAGAAAAGATTACTGGAAATTCTCTGAACATCCACATGGTGAATAGCACAGGGTGCAGTCTGTTGGACAGAAGAAAAACATTCATCCACCAAGGGGAGTGTGACAGCTCAGGTCATTCCACCATCAGAAGCAGTAAGATAGAGAAAACCAAATCAGTAAAAACATCATTCTGCAGCTTCTGCTTTTCAGTGCAACTAAATGATAGAATCACACTACCCAAGTATTCCACCCATCCCAATGTTATACTTGTGGGAAACTTACCGTCCAGTCCTCTCCTGAAAGTTGAAAAATAAACCTGTTTCTTTCTTTCTCTGTTTTATTCAATAAGGCAATCTTCTTGAAGAGCAGCGAGTTCTGTTCAAGCTTATCCAAAACGCTGTTAGTATCTATGAACCCATTCTTCAGATATGCAGCTTGCGGAATGCCTTTTCTTCTGCACTCTAGCATAACATCCCATTCTTGCCTTATCCTGAAATAGTACAAATGAAAACATTTATCTCGCTCTTTTAAATAATTGTAACAAAGTGATGTTTGAATGAAGGATTCATTGAGTATCCCAAAGAGCTTACGCCAGTTCTGCCTGCATAAAGGATAACAGAATATGACGTGCTCACATCCAGAAAGGGAAAGGCTGCTGGTTTAGAAAATATGAAAATGCATCTTGTTAACTGACTATACAAGCAACCAGGGACCCCTCAAAAATCCACTATGTTGCATAGTTATGTTTGTATTATCCAGCTTGCTTCCTAGAGAAGGAGGAATACACTATCTTTTTCTGTTATTTTCTCCTTTTCCTGAAATTGTTTTCTGCTGCTCTTTCAGCAAAAGAGTTAAAGAATTATCTGTGACTGAGCATCCCAGCTGACCATATAAAGGCAGGATGCTTACTCATGAAATGGGTTGCTGATGGGGAGGGAGCAAACTGCCCCTACAGATGCCATCTGAGAGACACTTGAGATTTGCATGAAATAGCAGGTTGAAACTACCATAAGGAGAGCCAGCCCTTGCTTTTCAAAGGATGCTGCTTTAGCAAAGTAAACCTCTGTTTGTGGGCTTTTCTGCACCCATCTGTTTCCCTGCTGTTCTTCCGGAGCCATTAATCAACCTCTGCATTGCATCGTGCTTTCACTTTCAGTGTGTATTGGGTCTTTTTGGAGTTTCTGCATACTTTTATGATGACTTCGGAATCAGTATGGTGTAGCCCCAGGGTATCCAAAAGTGCTTCTATGGCAGATTTAAAGACTGATCCGCTTCCGAGTCGGAAGTAATGCTAAGCAGACATCTTACCTTGGACTGTGCACTACCACCCATGTCTCTGGCTGTTTCCACAGTTTTTTCCACCCAGCCTTTCTTTTGTCACATCTCCCCCAGGTTTGATTTTTCCCACTTTTCTTCCTCTTGGCTGGTGGCAGAGAGGAACAAAAGGCTAGGCTTCTCTCCCCCCCCCCCCTTGCACATTGGACCCTAGGGATGGATCTTTTCCCCCTTCCCCAAAGCCAATCTGCACACAACTTGGAGGGGATGTATTAAAAGGAATGACAGGATTGCCCATTGGAAACAATGGGAGAGGCCTGAAGACTCATTTGTTTTCTTTAAAAAAATTAAAACCCTTGGGATGCCACCCCTCCCAACAGACTAGCCAGCCAACTGCCAAGCTTGCATCCCTCTATGGGTTGTGCGTGCCTGGAATAGCCCCGCAGCAGCTAGCCAAAGGGGGGTGGAAGAATGGGAAGGAAAGGAGAGAAATGGGAGAGTGCAGTGTGCCCCATCCCTTGCAACTGGACACCCCCTCCACAGATCACAAATGACATTAACCCCAATTAAGCAAAAAATGCATGTTTTGGTTATAGATGCAGAAACTGGAGAAAAAAATAATAGTGCAGAGGGCAGGGACACAAAATGTGAAGTTAACCTTAAAGGCTCAACTGCTTGAATTCTCCGGAGTAAGCTACAGTGAGCTGTTAGTGCAGAAAGGGCCTGTGTGTCTGGGTAATTGCAGCAGAGGATCAGAAGAGAATGCAAGCCACATGTTCTTCCTACCACAATGTTTGACACTGAGTATAAGTGAAAGAACTTTAAGGTTCTCAGTGTGGTATTCCATACTGAAAGTGACTTTGCAAATGAAGTTACTAATGTGAACCAGTAAAGATCACCAGGGCTCCAGGGATTTCACATGAGCAAGACAATGGCGATTTTGAGAGGTCATCCAGACATTACCACAAAAAGGAACAAAATGTCAGACTAATATTCCAGAATAAAAATAGACCCAGGAGAGTTAGGCATGTGTCTTCTCTGTGAGCCTTTAATAAGCAAGCACCCTTACAGAAGTTATTTGTTTCTGAGAAGAGAGAAAAGAGGCAAAATGAATAGAAACTAAAAAAACCCCACTATACAAAATAATTATGGGGAGGAACTCCATACAAAATCTAATAAAGATTAAAAGAAATAAACTGCATTTGGAAGGACACAAAACACAACAGCTTGGACTTAGACAAGGTCATAAGTTAATTAAAGAACAGTAGTGTGGCTTGAACTCCTGGCTTACTATTATATAACCCTCAGAAAAAGTGTCTACCTCCTAAAGACTGTCGGAACAAGTGATCCTTACAGTGTTGGAATGTAGCTGCCTGGTCCATTGGTAGGGTTGACAGCAGTGTTCCCTCTAAGCTGAGTTAGCGTGAGCTAGCTCTCAGTTTTTTAGCCTCCAGCTCACAGATTTTTGTCTTCGCTCAGAAAGGATGGCTCCAGAGCAAACTAATTTATACAGTAGCCAAAGTGCTTGCTCACAACTTTAGTGCTAGTAGCTCACAAAGTAGAATTTGTACTCACAAGACTCCACAGCTTAGAGGGAGCATTGGTTGACAGGTTCCAGTTTTGAACTAGATAGTCCTGTATTTGCCCTTTCTGTCCAACAAATCAACTGAGAAAATACCGGGCATGTAAATGTATTTTCTAAGTAAGTCAGCATGCAACTATAACAGCAAATCTCCATACATGTGCTCTTTTTCCTCTGCAACTTGAAAAACGTGTGACACCCCCTTCTGGTTAAACCATAGAGTTTTGTCGAAATGCCAAAACATCCCCGATGATGGGTTGACATCATTCTAGGAACACAGGAAGTGATGTCATTATGCTGGCAATAACATCATTATGTTGCAAGCAAGCACCTCCCCCATAAGATCTCCCACCAGTTGCCAAGTGGACCTGTCAACTTATGCATGGGAGCCTAATTTGGATCAAGACAGCAGCATGTGGGGAGAGGGCTTAAGCTCTTTTGCTTAAGCAAAGAGCCACACACCACTTTCAAAAAACTGTAGCAGTACCTAGGGAGCCACTATTTTCTCCCTCTGGGAAAACTTATGCGTACTCATGGCTGCACATCTGATCAACAGATCCTGGGCAATGCTCTCTCTAAGCTTTGGAGTCTTGCGAGCAAAAATCCTACTTTGTGAGCTACTGGCATTAAAGCTGTAAGCGAGCGATTTGGCTACTGCATAAATTAGTTTGCTCTGGAGCCATCCTTCTTGAGCTGAGACAAAAATGTGTGAGCCGGAGGCTAAAAAACTGTGAGCTAGCTCACACTAACTCACTTTAGAGGGATCACTGGTCCTGGGGCAGGGAGGACATGAAAACAGTGCATTGTATCACTGGGCCCTCACATACATTTCTCCAAGTAGATTTCAATGAGGAAGGGGTAGAAGAGAAAGCCTGCTATTTTCCCTCACTGGAAGTCCTTCCCTCACCAGGGGGAAAAACCCTGCTTTCTACTCTTCATGAACCACCACGAACTGCATCAAAATTCATAAAAGTTGTGGCAGTACTTCAGTTCACAAACCGCCCAAAATTTGCAACGAACTTTAGTTCATCAGATGTTTCGTGCCCATCCCCCCCCCCCCAAGTCTCCCACTGGTTGTCAGGCCATGTCTGCCAATCCTATATGCTCCTTTTTTCATGTTTTAAAAAAGTCTCCAGCTTTGTTGTTGTTGAGGAGGAGGCGATAAGGGGAAACGTGCAAGCAGTTTTTGCCCAGATGGTTTGAAAAGGAATGGGAGAGGGACAGCTGAAAGATGAGGGTGCAGGGTTAGGTAACCTTTTACTGCCCCAAATTCCTACCTGCTGTATTCTATAAATTTTTTATCCCTGGGACCTTTTTTCATCATTATTTCTGTCCTCTTTAACAACAAAAGTGACAAATTATAACAACTGGCAGAAAACTGAAGTGAGAGTTATATATATCTTTATAGAAGACCTCAGTGCATGTTTCCTCATAGTAACTACTGTGCATGTAAATTAAAGATGGGAGGCAATAACCTGGCACTACCAGTTGAACTATATTTTATACCTAGTAAACAGTTACTGTTTGTATTACTTTATTTTTTAAAATCTAATAAACAGTCCATCTCTTCAAAGCTACATAGAAACATAGAAACAGGGACATTCTGAAGACCCTGACAAGGTGCATTCTTGCCTAATAGGATGCATTCACCATGATAATCCACAGGCTGTGAAGGCCTGATTTAGACAAACATGTTTGTATATGAATGCTGAACCTATCCTATTAATTTCATGGGGTTCCAAGGACATGCATCCTTCTCAGAATTGTGTTCACAGATATAGTCATAGACATATGGGATGCACAATGAGCATAGATTATTTATAAAATGCAGAGATACCGGTATGTATATATCACTGCAGCAAATGCAGACTCAGGTGCTAGATTATGTTGCTTTCCTCCTCATGCCCATCTAGACATTTGTTCTAGAAAGTGTTAAGAGCACTCATCAGTGCTGGAAATCGTGGCAAAGAAAATATTCTTAAATCCACTGTGTTTTATCTGATAGCACACCTGCAGACACAAAACCACAGTGCACTGCATAAGCACATATTAAAGTTTTGAAACACTAAAACAAGAACATGTGTGTGGAAGAAGGCAGGCAAAAGAAGGCAGGCAAAAGCAAATACAGGTTGCTTACTTGTAACTGGGGATCTTCGAGTGGTCATCTGTGCATTCACAGCTCTGGGATATAGTGCACCTGTGCCAACCCCAATCGGTATCTTCTAAAGTGAAAGGGATTTTTGCGCCCTCTCCCCGGTCACGTGCAGGGCTCCAGTGCACATGACCAAGGGAGGGGCACGACAATCCCGCCAGTTCCTTCTGACCACTGCCATCAGTCTCCGAGCAAGACAGGAAAGACCGGCAGCAGAGGGGAAGGAGGGTGGGTGGTATGAATGCACAGATGACCACTTGAAGATCCCCAGTTACAGGTAAGCAACCTGTATATCTTCTTCGTGGTCTCTGTGCATCACACCTCTGGGAGATTATCAAGCGAGAAAAAACCCACATACATACCTGGACCAATTCCGCACAATGGCTTTGCTTCCCTTTCCTCCAGGGTTTAATTGTTCTAAATCACTCTGCGCGTTTCCACATTACATGAATCTGACCCGGGTTGATGCCGGTTCTTCATTTCTGCATCTGTCCTTGCCCCGAATCTTGAGCCCCCGCCTGCCATTTTTTTTAAAAAATGTAGGCAGAGTTTTGTTATAATGTCGTGACACAACAAGGTCATGATTGGCCAAGGGTTTTCATAATTCCCCGGAAAGTACATCATGCACCCGCCCCTTCCCCCCTCCTTTTTTAATGTAGGTGGAGTTTTATTGTGATGAACCATCCCACAGAGCGGCAAGGATCCTCCACACATGCACATGAAACAACTCTGGTCACTTCCGCCATTAGGAAATGCCCGCGAAAAAAAAAATTGCACCAGGGTTGGAGGGGAATTGGAGGGTGGGAAAGGGATGGGAAATGGAGGGGGATCATGCAACACTACACATGGTCCCCCTGCAAAAAATGTGTCTACACTACCACGCCACCCGCAATACATTGGCTGCGAACAAAATAAACACACAACAATGGATCAATGCCATGTCGTGTTGTTGCAATGAAACGTGGGGGGGGGGGGGACCAGCTCACGCTGTGCCTCAAAGCCATCAATACATATTTTTACAGTGGCGTGACTCAGGCGCGACTTTGGTGTAAACAATGCTACACAGAAATGTGGATACATCAACAATAAAACTACATTTTTAAAAAGACATTTAAATGCCAGTCAACGGTGGATCAATGTCGTGTCGTGTTGTTGTAACGCAACAAAGCGGGGAACAAAAAAAACCCCATTTGTGCCAAGGCGGGAAAGGGGAGGGAAAAGGGAGACAAAGAAGGAGAGTATTAAATTTGTTTTCCCCAGATGATGCTCAGATGACTTAATCTGCTCCCCCACCCCAACACTCCCATGCGCCATCTTCTCTCCCCACTACCGATTAGCTGTTCCTGAGCCCCCCCCCCACCACCCCTTTTGATGTATGGGGGTGGCAGGGATATTTTTAAACTGGAGGAGGAGGAGGGTGGGGGGGAGAGTGTTGTGATCGGCTTGGCAGCTCTCGGTCTGGGCACTGGAGGGCAAAGTGGTGGACGGAGGCAGGCGGGCAAAGGACCCACGAGCACAAAGGGCTTGGAAGGATTGCAGCTGCAACAACAATGGATCAATGTCATGTCATGTTGCTGTAATGCAACAAAGCAGCAAACAAACAAAAAAACCCACTCGCGCTAGGGCGGGAAAGGGGAGGGTAAGGGAAGAGAGGGCATTAAAGGGGTGGAGCAAGAAACCCCGATTTCGGAGTTCTCCACCTGAATGCCCCGACTTCACTCCCGTGGCAAAAAAAAGAACCTCAAAATCCCAGAATCGGAAGATCCGGGGAAAATGCTTATTACATTCGGGCCAAATGCAGACCAGAAGCAACAGGTGGGGAACTGTTGCTTAGCCCCGGATTTTATTGGGGAGTGAAGCCGGGGCAACATCTAGTGCGGAATTGGCCCTGGAGAAGGGAACTGGAGGTCTTAAACTCACACCACCTGCAACACAGCTCGCCCCAGCGCAGATATTGGTGAAGACAGACATCAAGGGCGTAGTGCTTCATAAACGTATGAAGGGAGGTCCAGGTAGCTGCATTACAAATGTCTCCCAAAGGCGTCCCTCTGAGGAAGGCTGTGGAGGTAGCTACTGCCCTGGTTGAATGCGCACGAAGCAGACCAGGCAACGGCTTCTTTGCCAGTTAAGTAGCACAGTTTGATCGTCTCCACAATCCATCTGGACAGACGCTGAGACGATAGCTTCCGACCTTGCACCGGAAAGGCATGGGAGACAAATTGGGCTGGGGATCTTCGAAAAGATCGAGTCCTATTCAAGTAGAAGAGCAGAGCTCTTTTCACATCCAGTGTGTGAAGACGATGCTCTGCTTCATTCTGAGGGGTCGGGAAGAACACTGGAAGGGTGATATCTGCCCTCATGTAAAACTCCAAGACTATCTTGTTACGAAGGAGATGTCTGGAGCCAGAGTAACACCATCATGATGGAAAATAAGGTAAGGCAGGTCACAACGGAGCGCAGAGAGTTCACTCACCTGCCTAGCGGACTTGATGGCCACCAAGAAGGTGGTTTTCCATGAGAGGAGTTGTAGACTACAGGTGGCCACTGATTCAAAGGGCTTGCCTGTCAGTCTCACCAGAACCAGAGGTAAGTCCCAGGCTGGTGTTGGGCATCAGGTCGGGGAAAACAGGTAATTGAGGCCCTTCATGAATTGTTTTGTCCTTGAGTGGGAGAACACTGAATGACCTCCTATTTCAGGATGATTTGTGGAAATAGTGACCAAATAGACCCATAGAGAGGCACAACTGAGGCCCATGTCAATACAGGAGAGGAGAAAGCTGAAAACAGCATTCAGATCTGTAGGAGGTGGGGGCAACCCTTCCGAACTAAGGTAAGCCATAAAATTCCTCCATTTCCCATCATAGGACCAACGTGTAGAAGGCTTTCAGCAATTGAGGAGCACGTGTGCTATTCTGTCACTTATTTTCAAAATACGATCTGCCACACTGTCATCCTAAGATGAGGTACATCGTGGTGCAATACTTGTTCCCCTTGTGCCAGGAGGAGATCAGGCACCACCAAGAAGTGGACAAAGGAGCCCTTGGACAGGTGTAGGAGAGTGGGGAACCAGTGCTGTCTGGGCCACCACGGTGTTACCAGAAAACAACGAGGATGGTTCCTCATCACCTTGTTGATCCCCGTGGTAAGCAGAGGTATTGGAGGGAACAGATATACATGTCTGCATGCCCATGGGTAAAGGAGTCCATCTCCCAGGGACGCAGGATCCCTCCCTACCCTGGAGCAAAACAGGGGGCATTTCGCGTTGTGCCAGGATGCAAACACATCTATCTCTGGGTAACCCCAACGATCAAATACTGGTCAGAGATAGATCCAGTTAAGTTCCAATTCATGCAGCGACACTCCCCCCCTGCTCAGGAAGTTTGCCTGCACATTCACGGAGCTGAGGAGGTGTGCTGAGACCAAGAATACATCCCAAGAACGACACTCATCCCAAATCTCCAGGGCTAGCCAACACAGGCCTCTGGACACTGTCCCACCTTAGCAGTTGAGGTAACACGTAGTTGTTGTGTTGTCTGTCAGGACTGCAACAGTGCTGTTGCGCACTAGGTGCTGAAAAAATTGGAAAGCATAGTGCACCACAAGCATCTTGAGAAAGTTGATGTGATTGTGAATCACGTGGGGTTCCCACTTGGCCCCAACGCACAGTCCCATGAGGTGAGCACCCCACCCCCAGAGGGAGGTGTCCCTGGTCAGAGTCGCAGATGGGGTGGGTGGGTGGAAAGGGGCTCCCATCACAGAAGATTCCGTGGATTCATCCACCAACTGAGGGAGGCCAATACTGGTGCCGTAAGGCGAAATGTCCTGGACTGGGAATGAAACTGAGGGTGAAAATGATGAAGAAACCAGAGCTGGAGTGGTCTCATGTGCAATCTGGCAAAAACTATTATGGCTGTGGTTGCTGCCATCAGCCCCAGAAGGCATTGGAGTTGCCCTGCTGTAGCCTCTTTCTGCCGACTTAAGAGACGTACCAAGGTGATGATGTCGTCTGCCCTCTTGGGAGGGAGGAAGGCTTTGCATGCCAGGGAATCCAGGATGGCCCCTATGAACTGGGCCCGCCTTGCAGGGGTAAGCACAGACTTTGCCAGGTTGACAGTGAGTCCTAAGGCTTCTAGAGTATGCATGGTCAGTGCAGTGTGGTCTCACAGAGTGATCTCTGAGTCCACCATGAGCAACCAGTCGTCAGTGTATGGAAAGATCCATACACCTTGCAGGCAAAGGTAGGCCGCAATGACAACCATGAGCTTTGAGAATATGCAGGGGGTGGTGGAAAGGCCGAATGGACGGACCTTGTACTGATAATGACCTTCCCCCACAACGAAGCGGAAAAAACACCTGTGATCTCGGTGTATTGTATTGTATTTTGTTATTTTATTATTTAGATTTCTATCCTGCCCTCCCTCCTAATCGGCAGGCTCAGGGCTGCTAGAAGAGAAGAGGAGAGAAGAGATTGGATTTATACCCTGCCCTTCACTTGTAGTCTCAGAGCAGCTTACAAACTCCTTTCTCTTCCCCTCCCCACAATAGACACCCTGTGAGGTAGGTGGGGCTGAGAGAGCTGAGACAACTGTCCTTGAGAGAACAGCTGGTACAGAACTATGGCTTGCCCAAGGTCATCCAGCAGATGCAAGTGGAGGAGTGGGGAATCAAACCCAGTTCTCCCAGATTAGAGTCCGCACACTTAACCACTACACCAAACTAGCTCCAACACAATTTCTATACAATGAAATTCCATAAAACTACCAACAACATAAAAACATACAGTACAAATTTTAAAATACAATACAAGAAATAAGCATCTTTCAAGTCCAGGGTCACCATCCAAACCCCATGCTCAAGGAGTGGAAGGATGTTCTGAAGGGTTGTCATCCGGACCTTTTTGTACATGATGAACGTATTGAGGTTTCTGAGGTCCATAACAGGGCGGAGGCTTCCATCCTTCTTCGGAACCATGAAATAACGGGAATAGAAGCCCTGATGGAACTGCGACTAAGGAACGGGTTCTATTGCACACTTTTGAAGGAGGTTCTGGATTTTGTCTAGTACTGTGACGGAGCTGGGCATAGGGATGAAATATTACTCTGTAGGCACCTGAAGAAACTCTATACGATAGCCCTCTGTGACGACAGAGAGAGCCCATCTGTCCAATGTTATCTTTCTCCAAGCAGACAAAAACGGGGACAGATGGGTGGGAGTTTTGATCAGTTGGCCTAAGTCAAAGGCTCTGTTTGGGGGGCTTGGTAGCCTTGGTCCTCAACTGGGAGGCAGTATTGAACTTCTGTTTGTTTCCATAGGGCTGTGACTGGAAACCGGAGAATCTCTGCCACTGAGGTTCCGGGGAGGACTTTTGGATGATCTGTGGGAGACTTCGACTTGGAGTGTTTGGGGGGCTGGGAGACTCCCAGATTATGTGAAGTCTTGATGCTCTTGTCTAGTTCTTGTAAGACTGCATCCGTAGTGGAACTGAACAACCCCTCACCTTTGAAGGGTAGATCCTTAACAACGACTTTAGTGTCACTAGGTAGAGACGTGGAGCGCAGCCAGGCATGACGTCTGAGTATGACTGCTGATGTGACCACTTTGGCTGCCAAATCCAGATTATGTTTAGTGGCATTAAGCTGATATTTTGCCAGCATCATACCCTCTTTCTGCAGCCTCCTGGTTTGACGGTTCATGTCTTCAGAAAGGGAAGCAATAAACTCAGTCATTTGCTCCCAGAGGGCATACTGGTATCTACCCATGCAGGCTGTATAATTGGAAGTTTTAATTCCTAACGCCCCTGCCGAATAGAATCTGTGCCTAAAGGAGTCAAGTTTCTTCCCTTCCTTGTCAGGAGGAGAGGAGTGGCCGTGTCTGCCCTTAGACAAGGGCATGACGACAATGGATTTGGGTTTAGGGTCAATGAATAAAAATTCAGCTCCCAATTCCTGCACCCTGTACATGTGGTCAATCCTTTTGCTAGAAATAGGAGTAGAAGCCGGATGAGACCATGGCACTTTGGCCACTTGCAGTAAGACTGAAGTTAATAGTAATGCAACGGTTGTGGAAATGTCCATCTGTACTATGTCAAACACTGAGTCTGTCACAGTGGGTGGAGGCTGAACAGTGGAGAGCATCAGTCTATTGGCCATCCTCTTGATGAAATCCCCATATCATTTAAGATCCTCAGATGGGAAAATGGGAAGGTTGTCCACCACTTGTTGCAGTGAGGAGGGTTCCTTGGGAGGGCCTTCATCACTGGAGGATGACGATGAAGATGATCCCAAAGGTTCAGAATGCTCCAACGGCTCAGAGAAAGCAATGGGTTGAATCAGCATCGATGGCATCAGTGTCGACTGCTCGGCATGGTGTGCCAGAGATGGAACAGCGGGTTTGTGCTTCCTGCCTACCGGCACCCACCGTTGTAGCTGTACGAATTCCAGTGTCGGAGGGTGCTCTCGGTATCGAGACAGGCGGAAGGATGTTGACTGGCGATCCCAATCTGCCAGGGCGCACAGAGAAACCAGGGCGCAGCAGGCATGGGATAACTTCTATAGAGGTACTGCTACTGACAGGCATCCCATGGAGCCGGGGGGTAATGTCCCAATGATTGATCCCGATCCTCCGATCGATGCGGAGAGACGGCTGAGGTGCCAGTGTCCCTGTCTAGGTGTAGACTTTCGACATTGGGCGGCAGGGGCACTTGGGTTAAATCTATATCCAGTTCAGAGTCTGTGAAGTGGATAGGATGCAGCGAAGGCAAGGTGGAATAACCTTGTAGCTGCCCAAGGACCACAGATTCAAGCACCGCAACCCCTGCCAGGGCTGTGTCCAACATGATGTGCATGGACGAAGCACTTTTGGAGAAGGTACCCTTCTTGTGTTTTTTGTGCTTGCTCTGCCTGTTGTCCTTGCCCTCCTTGCGTTTTTTGGCAGGGGCTTCGGACTGGGAGGTTGATATTGGTCATTTCAGCACTGATCTGTCGACATTGATGACGCTCGGTGTCACAGACAGCGCAGTCATCGATTCTGAAGCTGGGGTTGACAGCGAGGCATGTCTGGATGTCTCTTGTGAAGATGCCATCAGAGAAAGAGCCTGTTCCAATAAAGCAACGTGGAGTCTCGCGGCTCGATTCTTCCTCATCTACTTTGAGGTCCTGGCACGGTGACCACAGGAGTCTACCTGGTGCACTTCCCCAAGGCACAAAAGGCAAAGTGAGTGTCTATCGGGGGGGGGCGATTTTGCTGCTGCACTTTAGGCACCGTTTGAAGAAGCCCCACTGTTTGGCTATAGGCCGGAGGTGGGGTGGAGTGGGGGGAGTAAACTGCCGAGGCAGAGTACTTAAAGTCAATTCTATCCAAAACTAGTAAAAAGTCCTTTCACTTTCAAGAAAATCCAGGAGAGGACTTCTGGCAAGACTTGCGAGCATGGCGGACGTGCTCCTCCGCATCTGCGGGGAGCATGATCCGTACCCGGTGGGAAGAAGGGGCTCTGGACTGGTGCCGAGCCCCCAGAGACCCCAGTGAGGGGGCTCTGCCTGGGGTGGCCCGAAGGGGATCTCTCCCTACGGTGGCGACCGAGGGATAGAGATCCCTTTTCATCACCCCCATAGGTTCCCCCGCCATGGGAGCCGTATGGCCGAAAGCGCAAATCCGAGAAGCAGCAGAGAGTGTGAAGCAATGAGGCTGGAACTGACAGTTACGCATGGAGAAAACGTGAGTCTGAAGTAAGAAAAGCAGAACACAGCGGGAAGACGGCGGGAGGAGTGAAACCCACCCACCCCCCTCTCCGGGACTAGCGTACTTACGAGACTCTTTACGTGGCGTTACTGCAGGAATAAAAGCCCATCCGCCTTGCTAGATGGCAGCATCGCTCACTTGGAGATATAAACTTTAGAAGGACATAAGTGCTGTTTGAAAATTTGCTCCTTTCGTTCATCTTATCTATCTATAAACAAAGAGCGTAGTCTCAACAATGACGGGGAAACCGAAACCTTCCCCCAAACTAGGAAGTACAGCTCCGAGTTCAAAGGTTGATACCACGGAGATGAGTGCGGTGTTCTCCTCGTTATTGCGACCTCTAATGGACCAAATGACAGCTCTCAACGTTAAAATGGACAAAATGCAGCTAGAACTAAAAGAGTCGAATAAATCCACAGAGAAGCTGCAGCGAGAACTTCTGGAAGTAAAAACTTCAGTAAAAAACCAAGACGCAAGACTACAAAAGGCAGAGAAGGAAAAGGCCTTCCACCACGATCAGCTTTTGAAATTACAAATGGATAGATCGAATTTTTTCCTAAGACTTCAGAATGTGCCAGAAAACACAGGAGAAGACCTTAAAAATTTGCTAAGTGAAGCACTTGAACCAGTGACAGGCATGAAAGCAGCGGATATAAAAAGCGATATGGATATGGTTTACAGAACCTATCCAGATTACACTAAAAAGAAAAGCCTGCCTGGTGAAATTATGATAAGGTTCTCCAAAAAATCTACAAGAGACGTGGTGCTTAGGACCACAAACAAAGCAGCTCTGAAGATCCTGGGAGAAGAAGTAAAAGTGATGAAGGATATCCCATTTGAAATAAGGAAAAGAAGGAAAGCCTATGGAAAATTGACATCTTGGCTCCAGTCTGAGTCTATCATCTATCGTTGGAATACTCCAGAAGGACTATGCTTCAGCATCAAAGATAAGAAGTATAAGATTGACTCTGTTCAACAAGCGAAAAAATTTCTGGAAAAAAGCAAAGAGCAGAAAACTGGGAGAGACTCAGATGGTTCACTGGCCTCGCAAGAAAGCATGTATGGATTTGATAGCTCAAAGAGTGAAGAAGAAGTGTCTGACTCGGAAAAGGGAGCTGCAGCTCCAAAAACAGTTGAGACTGTTAAGACAAGAAGAGGACGAAAGAAGAAATAGTGATTAAACTGTTTTATTAAGCATTGCACTTATGTATTATAAATGGTTTAATTAACCGTATTTCTCTAGGTGGGCGTGCCTGCCAAATAGTTTTGATAACTTTTATAGTAGCAGTAACAAGTAATTGAAATTTATCCAAGGTTTTAAATGCTTCATAATTATTTTATGTAACAAGGTAGTCTTAAGCAAATGATAAAGTACTCTCTGTATAAGGTATATGTAGCTTAGATTGTAGCGTTATAGTTGTAGTCATAGAGAAAAATCAATAAAAAATTTATAAAAAAAAAAAAAGAAAGAAAATCCAGGAGAAAAAGGAAGAAAGAAGAAGAGAAAATACCGACCGAAGCGAGGAGAGTCCTACCAGCGCGGCAGTCAGAAGAGAATTGGCGGGATTGTCATGCCCCTCCCTTGGTCATGCACACTGGAGCCCTGAACATGACTGGGGAAAGGGTGCGAAAATCCCTTTCACTTTAGAAGATACCAATCGGGGTCATCAGCGCAGGTGCACTATATCCCAGAAGTGTGATGCAGAGGCCACGAAGAAGATACTAAATTAACTCAGAGATTCTAGTTACATATTTAAATTTATATCAGTATTCAATCAAAAATATTTAAAATTTCATGCAAATCAAATTTCAGCAATGCTAAAGAAGTGGCTTGTATCCTATCTTCCTTTTCTGCTCACAAAAAATGGATTGTGTGATCTATGTCTTGCTCCTTACTGCAGTCACCCACTTTGTGTACTGCAGCCCCCCTTGCTGTTCCTGAGGGTCCACTGGCACCGCCCCAACTACAGCATTTCAGAAGGAACAGCAGGTTGCAGCAGGAAAGGAAAGGAGTTCTACTCGCACTAGACAGGACTCAGCCTAGTAAGTCCAATCCATCTCCCTATGTCACAACATCTGCCAATTCAATTTTACTTGGGCTAAACTATAAATGACAAAGCATCTTCATCCATGTCAGCTGTGTATGTTTACTGCAGCCAAAAGGGCCAAAATGACAAAGGGTTCTCAGGCACCTTAAAAACTACCAACTTTATTGTGGCATAAGCATCCAAGAACCAAGCTATAGCTTGGTATCTGAGGAAGAAACAAGCAAATCTTGCATCTGATGAAATGGGTTCTGGACTACACCATAATAAATTTGTCTTTAGGATATCACAAGACTCTTTGTTATGAAGCTAAAATATGATCTCCTTTTTTTATTACAATATCATTAAATGGGTTTCAAGTTGGAGTAGTCTCCAGTAGATTATTTATTTATAATAATGTATGTCTTGCCCTTCTACTTAAACAGTACTCAGGGAGACTTACAAGGAAAAAAAATCAACTTTTACATCGATAAACCTAATTAAACCATTGAATCCACAAAAACAAACAGCAGTTGAAAAGAAAAGGAAAAAAATCAACAATATTTATATAGATAAACCTAATTAAATAATAGAATTAATAAAAGCAAACGACAATTAAAAGCACACACTAGGGCTCAGTCCAGGTTAACTGAAAACCTTTTAAAAACAGCAACAATACAGAAGACCTCTCCAAATAGAACAGCATGAATACATCACCCCCACCCAATAAAATCTGGAAGAAAACAAGCCACTTAAGGGGCATGTTAGCCTTCCTTGGGCTGTTTTATCCCCAGAAAGTCATCTGGGCCTTTTGGGAGGGTGGGTAATCAGAGCCTAATGGCCACCATAGAGAAAGCTATCTTCCAAATGTCCATCACTCATATTTTCTGCAGAGCATCGTTCTTTGGGGTTTTTTGGTTTTGATGTTTTACTTTATTTTGTATTTTGATGTAAGCTGGCTTGCAAAGGCTGGGTGTTCATTTATAAATAAGGAAGCAAATCCCAATACTACTCCCACACTCCATTTAAAAATGTAATCATCATACTGCAGTTGGTTTTATAGCATCTTGAGATCCAGCCCCTATTTTTTACACCTGTTATTTTTATTATGTTTGTAGAATTCACTGAAAAATGCAGCTCCTGTGATTGTTGGATTTTTTTGCATGGAATGATTTGCAAAGTTTTGCTATTGCTGTTTTTAAGAATTCCACTAATTACCAGTTATCACTGTTATTCTCATCATCTTTTAAAACATACAACTTATTTGTGGTGCCATTTTTAATAGAACCTTTGTTAGAAAGCCAAGGAAAAGACCAGTGTGAACACCACCTATTGTATATTATGAACTAAAAAATGCTCTGTGGCAGTGCTATGCTACTATAGAGCTGTTTTCCACATTTTTTTAAAAAATAACAGTGCTACCCCACTTTCTTTTCATGTACACATACCACCACTATTGCTTCTCCCATACACACCTATTTTAGTCCCTAGCCTGCCAGTCTGGGAACCCTTCAGGAATTTTTGAAAATCATCCCTGCTGGACACTCACTTTCCCAATCGGAGAAAGCTGAATGCCTGAACACTCACCCATCTCAGTGTGCCACAAAAATGCAAATGGAAGCCTGATGGTCCCCTAGCTACACAGAAATCAGTACTATTGGCACTTCCCTGGGCTTAGCCAATATAGCAGTATAGATACAATCAAGGGTCATTTTGAGCAGGAGCTCAGGGGAACTCAGCTCCAGGAGTTTGTGCCAGCCGCCCCTCCCGCGGGGGAATGCCTGCGTGTGTCATGGCTGCAGCAAAATGACCCTGTCCCCTGGAAAGGTCCTTGTTCCTCTGACCAGCCTTCTGAAGGCTTCACCCACCACTGAAGCTATCCTCCCAGAATAGTGGTATTTCTGAGGCTTGGATTAGTGGCTGTCCCCTCTCCGCCAGCTCTTCCTTCCTTCCTTCCTTCCTTCCTCCCTCCCTCCCTCCCTCCTTTCTTTCTTGCCTTCTGACATACTTCCAGTGATGTCAGGTGGTGTAGCATATGCATACATTATGCTAATGAATTATGCTAATGAGCTCTTCCACCTCTTTTTCTACGAAATGACCCCTGTATACAATAGAGAGGCATTTGGTCTTCTGGAAAGCCCAATTTAGCTCTGAATAAAGGTATTACGTACTTAAGATCAGATAGTCTAATCACCTGCAACCACTGGGACATCACCATTAACTAAACAAATCAATATAGCCTTTCCAGCCTAGAAAAGTAGCATCCAAATCAATTTCTTGCCATTTTAGTCAATAAATTCTTCTAATCCTCATCCAAGCAGGGAAAAAACCAAAACTTGTGATAGGAATATTGATATGCCTGATTAACTCTGGAGATGGATGGCTAATTTGTATGCTACAAGTGAAAGCAAATCAGTGTATAGAAGCACAATGTCCAAGCCAAGGTTCACTGCTACACTCTAGTTAGTCAGTATTAATATATGAAACTATTGCTGTCTCTTAATGATCGCTTCAGCATTTACAGGGCATGTTATGTTTAAACCATAATCAAGTAACAATGTAACATTTGTGCCAATCTGGCTAGAGGCTATTACACATATGGAAGGACTCTGCCTGAATATCTCTAATTGGACTGGCAACTGTTTGTACAAACAAGTCCTATCCAATGGCTGGATTTATATGGACATTAAAATGGAAAAATCCCACTGGCTCAGCCATTCGGGACGAGGAGAGCAAGGTCAAAAGATATGAAACCTCAGCTGCTATAAGCACCCTGGACCGCACACATTAGAATGGTTCAAATGTAACAATCTGATGCTTTACGATTGAGCCCTGAATATACATGCTGTCTCTTTATGCAGACAAAATTATTTACAGTGCAGTCCTGGGAAGCACTCAAGGAGCTGACCATCTGTTACGCTTGCGTAGCTCAAGGATATGCCAGCACAACTCAGGAATATGCCAGTGTGGCAATGCCAGGGTCCTGTGCCAGAGCACCACCAGCACAACCCCCTGCATCAGTGTGGGAGAGGGCAAGGCCATGGGCACAGCAGGAGTTAGACATCTCCCTAAGAAATAGATTTATTTTGGTGGTGTAAGCAACTTGGTTGTTCTTTGTTTTCCTTTCTCCAGCCATCTCAGCATTACAGTAACAAGTTACTGGGGAGCCGGGGCCTGAGAAAATGTAAGTTAGAAAGCATTTCAGACTTAGATAGGAAAGCTTTTAACTTTTAGCTGTTTTGACAGGGCCAACACCCAAACTCTACCTGTCTTCAAGATACCTGAAGTCCCTAACGGACTCGCTGCCTGGTCAGCAGACCTAGTCCTAACCCTTCTCCCACCAAAATCCAACAACCCCCAACAGTTGACCAGCAATTAAACTGCCAACTGCTCTTCTCCTCATTCGAGTCCACCGCTTGAAAGTGACTGGCTGAGGCTCCTGGAGGACGGAAGTGGAAACTGTCTATTACAGGAGAGCCTTCCTATGCCTCAGAGCCTGTCCCTCCCCTGGCCAGGCCTCATCACCTACTGCCATACTGGGTGGGTTCCCTGCCCCAGAGGGGTCCTGCTGCTGTCCCGTACCCATCCTGTGGCCAGAGGGAGGGGCAGGGACGCATTCCACGGTCCCAGGCCCTGCCCTTGCATTCCCCTGGGAAACACTGACATTGCCACTCCAGGCCCTGTGGGTAGCAATGCCTCCCCCCAACCCAACTGGACTGAGGCAGAGAAGGGGCTGCTATATGGGGCTGGGGCAAGAGCATGCCAGTTTGACTTTCACCACTGCCAGGGGCAGCTCCACAGTCACTTGCTGCTGTGCTTTCTCACGCATGGTGGCAGAGCAGGTCTCTGTCCTGGGCTGTACCACACACACAAAGCTGCCCACCCTGAAGTGGTGAAATGACACCTTTGGGCTGGCTTGGAGACAGGCACCTGGCCTCATGATCCAGGGCATTCCATAGAACCAGACAGAGATGGAAAGTTTGCTTGGTGCTATGACTGTGCTGTATGCAGTGATTTTGCCTTTGTGGTGACTGGCTGCAATGTAAAGGTTCTATCTAGTAAATATACAGCCTCATACCCACAATACACCCCCAGGGCCTGTAAAGATTGCTACCTGTTCATTCCTGCCCTTCTCCCTGCGGCAGTTTTGCTCAATGCTGAGAGTAGTTCTGGGTTGTTGGGTGCAAGGAGGCTGGTCCACACACTGGCTCTAGGATTGTAAACCTGGAAAATGAGAACAGGGGTGCCACTGCATGCCTCTGTACCACCCCAGGTGACTCCTTCTCTGGGGTCCCTGGCCAGTTGCATCGCTGCCACCTGGTCTGCAGTTGTGAGCCGGGTGGACATGGCCATCAGCAATGAGACAATCACCCCCACCACAGTAGTGGCGGGGGTGGAGAAGAACAGAGGGGAGGTGGCTGTGGATGCAGGACATGCTTGTGCAGCTGTGTGTGTGGCACAGACAGGCACCGCCAACTAATACGTTGCTCTCCATTGTCGTTCCCCCACACACACACACACACACACAAGTTCCATCACCCTGACCTTCTCTGCTGGCGTCGTGGCATATCTGTGTGCCCTCATTCCTTCAAGACAAGCATGGAGACCAGGTTGGTTGTCCTCCAGGCCTTGGGCATCAGGGAATCTATGGGACACCTGGGTGTGGAAGTAGTATTACAGCAGTCAGACTCCATATCTTCAGACAAATGAGCAGCCCGGGAGATGAAGAACCTGGTGAGATGGCACCATGCACTGAGCTGGCTCCTGGAGCCCAATGCAGTCCCTGAAGGGGCTGGGGACAGAGCACTGCCTGGTCCTAAGGCATAGGGTACATGCAATGCATCTCCCACCCTCTTTTCATGTGGGTGGTCACTGAGAAGGAGTGGCTAGAGACCAGGTGTGAGCAGAGGGAAGCCAAGGCCTGGGGTTAGAAGTGCTTGGACAGGCTTGTGGTGGCTCAGGTAGTGGCTACTGGACATCTCAAGTGGCTGGTGGCTGTCACTGGGGACATGGGAAAGCACCATGAAGGGCCTCTTCACTAATATATTGGCAACAACCTGTAGCCCGGTACCAGAACGTGCCCCTGCAGCCCTCCTCCTGCTTTATCAGTGGCCACAGTAGTGGGGCGGGCCCTGGACCAGCCTCACCAACATGCTTGTGATACTGGGAGGCAACTCTGCTTCTGATTGCCAGGCCCTCATGGCCTGCCCCATTTCCAAGGGATAATGGATGGTGAGATGAAGGCATGCTTTGCCAGATGGTGAATAGGGTGGTTGGGCCCTTGTTCTGCCATTTCATACTGCTGCCATGTCTTAGCACAGTGTAGGCCCGCCCCTCCCAGTCCCTCCCCTCATGTATCCCTGGGGCCAGGTCTCCATGGCTGCCCATCACAGATGCACTGTTGTGCCCTTCTAATGTCTTGTGCAAACAACAGGGAGATTGCTGAGGCATTTGCCTGATCCCCAACCTGTGTGGTTTACCATTAGGGAACAGGCTAGCAGGGACTGCTGCCATGCTAGCATTCAGCCACCTCTGCCATGGAAGTCCTCAGGATTGCACAGCCCTTGATTGATGGTTTAGCAGAGTGAAAGTTTGCTCTTTCATATGAAAGTTTGGTCTTTGATCCTTCAGCTTTCATTTCTTTTCCAAACCAGTTTCAAGTTGCTTGGGAGGAGAGTACAAACCACAGTTTGCCAGGTTGGATGTAATAGCAATCTATGGCTTATACAAAAGTAGAAGTCAATTCTGGTTCCATCCTCCCTGGAGGCTTTTCTCCAGCTTGGCTTCTAAACTGCAGTTGGGGGTGGTGGTGTTGGAACATCGGCACAAGGACATTTATTAATCTTCCACTTTATAGCCTTTCCTTATTCTTGGTATCTTCTTTCCAAAAAGAATGCAGTCCAAGTGCATTGGCAAGACATCTGGATAGGAATATATATATTTCTGAAGGTCTCACCCACATTGTTTCCTTGCCTAATTCACATGGCAGCTGTTTCCCCTGCACAACTGGAGGGTGTTTTGGGGGGGAGGTAAAAAAACTCCAGTAAATGCTATTGTTTGTGGTGCTAGAACATAACATCAATCACAAAAATGGCAACAGACCACATTGATAGGGAACAGGCTTTTTCAGCGTATTTCCTTCATATCAATATCTATACAAAAGGCATTGTTCTCAAAGAGTTATTTTAGCAACTTCTATTCAAACCACAAGAGAAATAGATATCCCTTGTAACGTAAGCCAAAATCATTATAATCAGATGGCAAGGAATAATTTTACTCACTTGACAAAATGCACTGGAACTACTTACACAGTGAATTGTTAATTTATCCCCCTTTCAACTTTCCCCCTTTTTGGTTGATACGAACTGTGCTGCATTCAATTCAATTTCCACCTATAGGTATATATAATTATAGTTAATACTGGAACAATTTTAACATAACTGCATCCATTGTCAGTCTAAAGAATGGTTACTTACATTAACATTGTCAAATGCCCGCCACTCACCCCCCCCCCCAATATTACAATGCCTATCCTCAAATAGGCCAGTGTTACCTATGAAAAGTTTTGCACAGAAATACAGAGACGGAATTAATGAGATAAGGATTAACCATCAGCAAAATCCTCTCTTCTTACTGATCACATCACACCACTTGACTACCAGCTGGGAACTCTACATCCCATGATAAGACCCATAAAATGTATCCAGCCAAAATTTCTGTCAAAATTTCACTGGCTTCAGTTGGTTACTTCCATAAACAAACTGTTTTTCAAAACTCTGGATTAACCTACTGCAGTGTCTGCAAAATACAAACTGATTAACTATGTCTGCAGTGTATAAGCTGGTAAAAACATACTCAGGAATTAGTAAATGATACCAGAATAGATTAAAATGTTCTATAGCGGTGGTGGCGAACCTATGGCATGTATGCCAGAGGTGGCACTCAGAGCCCTCTCTGTGGGCATGCATGTCATTGCCCCAACACACACCCCCGGTCAGCCAACAGTCCAGGGACGGGCTCTGCGCATGCCTACTTTGGGCTACTCCATTAGAGTGGGGACGCCTCCTCTACATGGTGCCTGGAGGAGCAGAAGCCGGCGCAAGCTTCCCCTTGCCCATTGTTTCCCCCCTGCCCCGAAATTGGGTAACAGGCTCCGCCAGACAATGAGGGGAGGCCACGGCGGCAAAGGGAGATGAAGGGGGCTTCTCCCTCTAGGAAACTGGGATGGGGGCGGGAGGAGAAAGAAAAATGTGAGGAGAAGGGGACGAGAGCCAAGCGAAGGTGAGAGAGAGAGAGACCCAGGTGTGGAGAGGAAAGAGAAACGGGAGGAGAAGCCCACGTGCAGAACGGGTGGGGAAGAGAGCCGAGGAAAGAAAAGGGAAAGTCCTGCCAGGAGAGGCAATGAGAGCTCCAGCTGAGACTGTTGCCCACCCTCCCGCGGCCACCAAGCAAAGCGCCTCTTTGGCAGCCCCTCGCCCCCCCCCCACAGGCAGAGGCTTCCAGGCCACCCACACCACACCTTGGTTTCCTCTCTCTCCCGTGTTCATTGGCCTGGGCCAGGGACGCTGGTTCGCCAGGGTGCTTCGTGCCTTTCTGCCTCTTGCCAGAGTCTTCGGCCACAGTGGGCGCTTTTTCTCTCTTGCCCCTCATGGCGCACTTTCTCGGGAGCAAGCCCCCTCTGGAAGGCGATGGGATGACTGGCAAAACAGCAACTGAGTGTAAGTGCAGTCGGCCGTGTGGTGCCTCCAACACCTGGGGCATACAGGCGGAAAGGTGCCTGCTGTGAGGGTGAAACCAGCTGAGTGACTCCCCTTGCCACTGGTAGATGCCCGCTTTGAACATAGATTTACTTCATTTATATCCCGGCGATATGTTCTCCTCTCCAGTGGGGGACCCGGAGAAGCTTGTCTCATTCTCATTTTCTCCTCAAAACAACCCTGTGAAGTAGGTTAGGCTCAGCATGGGTGACTGGCCCAAGATCACGCAAGCAAGCTTCCAGGGCAGAGAAGAAATCCCAGCGTGGGCCTCCCAGAGTCATGCCTGCCGCACTAACTGCCATCCAGCACATTCGAAGGCTTGTTTTGACCTCTCCTATATGTATGAACCAGGCTTAAACTCTATCGCATAAGACCTTCAGCAGCCTGAAAACAAGCTAATGTTTTCTAATGAAGCAACAATGTTCCTCTGCACAAGCGTCTCCATTTTAGATTAACACAACATAAATGACTGCCGTTCCCAGTTTTTGCTGTTCATGTGACACTCCATCAGTGTTTGTGTGAGAGAAGCTGAGCTAACTTTCCCTTCCCCCCAAAATGCCAAGTATACGCAAGCAGTGTTGAATTTTAACACAGCAATAAGGCAAGGTGAATTCCAAAGGATGTTCTGCACTAGGGGAAAAGGTGTCTGCAGTTGCTGTATGCCTGCTGAGGGATGGTAAGATTTCAATGCAGTCTGTATTTGAACATTGGACTTTTTCAAACACATGATATAAATTATGCCTTTGTAAGCAAAATTTTGTTAAAAATCTATTATTACATGAAATAAAATGCAAAATTAAGACATGCTATTGAACTATTCACCTTTTCTATGCAATTCCAGCATTGTTAAATTATTCTTTAGCAAGATGGAGACAACCCTGTTTTCTTACGTCTCCAGATAAAGCCAAATTTGAAGAACTTGATCTTTCCTGCTTACACTGGTTAGATTTAGGAAATCTGGAAATGGAGCTATTGGAATTTCAAGAAAGCTCTATCTGGAAAAATAAATTCTATGACCTGCGTGAAACACTTGAGAAGACAGAAGGGATGACAAAGGGCAGCACAGTTAGTTCTGAAAATGAAATCCTTAAGGTATAATTCTCTGCCAAATAATTTTAAATCAATGAAAACACTTGGGATTGCTTTCCTTACTTTGTTTGGATCATCTTTTGCTTGTGAGCAGCTGTTTTCAGCTTTGAATTATATCAAATCTGACACCAGAAACAGATTAACAGATGACCTGAGTGCTGCATGTGTTGCTCTCAAACTTACAAAGTATGAGCCAAGGTTAGACAAATTATCAGCATTCATACAACAGCAAAGATCACATCAATTGTTCAAAAGCATGCCAAATGCAAACTTTTACCTTTCAATAAGAAGTTGTTTGTATCATTGAAAGCTCTGTTATTGTGTTTTTCTTTTAAGACAAAAGATGTTAATGTATGAGTTGTTTTTTCTAAACTAAAACCTCAGTATTCAGGTCAAATTGCTGTGTTGGCACTTTGCGATAAATAAGTGGGTCGTGGGTTGCAGTTCGGGCACTCGGTCTCTAAAAGGTTCGCCATCACTGTTCTATAGCACATCTTAAAGTGGACAGACTCCAAAAATATTTTAAGAAGTTAAACTGATTCCAATCCTCAGCTTATATTGAACTCGAACGTTGGACCTATCAAATCCTGGGAATTTCCAGCTCATTAGGCTTACATGTTTACTTAATTATTAATCTTGATATGCCTAATTATCACTAGGGGAGCATGTCACACCTGTGTTGATTGGATCAGATTCATTTGATAGGACTCTATATTTAGTTGTGCTAACACAGTATTGTGACAGATTTGCAAATATCTCTTGCACAGCTCTCACAGTTTCATTTTTAAAAAATATTCTTAAAATTAGAGTATGCACTGTAATTAAATGACCACTTCAAACAATTGAAAAATGGGCTTTAAGCCATAAAATTGTGCACCAAAATAAATTTGATAGGCTGTTAAATGCCACAAAAAGATTATTGTTTTGATTGTATATCTGCTTCTCTGGAACTTGTGCGAGTTGTCATTACAGTCTTCTTACCAGAACTGGAAGACAGGCAACATTTAAGGGACTCTGGAATGGAGATGAGTCTGGAAGTTACCAGCCTGCTTAGTTAATGTTGTCTGGGCAAATTGCTTGAAAATATATAAAGCTAAAATTATAAATCATGACCTCAGCCTTGAGCAGTGGCCAGGACACAGACATGAAAGCGGAAGTAGCTCAGGACATCCAGGGGTCTAGTGGTACAGGCTTCAGACAAATCAAGGACAGTCCTATACCAATGCTTATCTAGGACTCAGCAGCCCCCTGAACCATAGACCACCAACAGAATCTCCTGTTCTGTCTCTCCAGAGATGTCAAGAAGTCCATCTATAATACAAAGAAGATGAATTGCAAGGCTCCAGATGAGAGGACAGGTTCCTTAAGGATCTTAATTCTTGAAGAAGGAGCAGCCCCTGGGGCATACAGTAGGGCCAGAGTGGATATATGAGCTACATTGGCTCCAGGACTCATAGATTGATCAGAGTTGGCTATTTCTTGGCAGCTACATAATTCATAAAATGGGCTACTCCTGATGTCAGTCTTTCATCAAGTTTGGGTGATCTGAGGCAGAACACTTGTGGGATTGGCCATGCTGGAACAGGACAACATAAGAAGAACAAGCTTCACTGTGGAATAATTAGCACTCCTTTTTCAAGAGCCTATATAAGATCAGTGCTTTTTTAAAAAAAGGTCTAGAATCAGGAAAAAACAGTGAACAGGACAGGGGTGCAATTCTGTCTCAAAGAACCATCCCAGATGATAACGAGATTACGATTCTTAGTCTATTGATTTTATTTTATTGGATTTGTATCTTGTCCTCCCCACATAGCAGGCTCAGGGTGAGTTTCATCATACACAATGACAAATATACAATATACAAAGAAAAACAATTAAACCCCCCAATAAAATACAACAACATTCCTATGGTACAAATCATGGTCAAAGCCTCACAGATGCAGTCTATCTCAAGTCTGGGTCCTTAGATGATCATAAAGATCTGACCCGCTGAGGGGAGGCCCAGCAGAGTCGGGGGACGCCCATCACAGGGCCCTGATCTCATATGAGAGTTCATTCCACCAGGTAGGGGCCAGGGCTGAGAAGTCTCTGGCCCTAGTTGAGGCAAGACAGACATCCCTGGGGCTGGGGACCACCAGAAGATGATGGTTGGCAGATCATAAAGCCCTTCAGGGCTCATAGAAGGAGAGGCAGTCTCATAGATATCCAGGCCCCTGGCTGTATAGGGCTTTAAAGCTAAGCACCATCACCCTGAAATGCATCTAGTACTCAGTAGGCAGCCGGTGCAGTTCGCACAGCACCGGGTGAATCCGTGTCCGCACAGACGACAAAATCAACACCTATGCTGGTGCATTCTGCACCAGCTGCAGTTTTCAGAGCAGAATCAAGGGCAGCCCCATGTAGAGAGAATTACAATAGTCCAATATGGAAGTGACCATTGCATGGGTCACTGTAGCCAGGTCTCAGGGGATGAGATATGGGGCCAACTGCCTGATCTGTCTCAGATGGAAAAAGGCAGACCTGGCAGTGGTGGCGATCTGGGCCTCCATAGCTAGTGAGGCATCCAGGAATACCCCCAGGCTCTTCACCTTTGACGCCAGCACCAGTAGGGCCCCGTCAAAGGTGGGAGCCCGATCCCCAATCCCCCACGATCCAGGTACAGGACCAGGTGCCCTCAGGAGGTCCAGCAGTGGGGGCAGGAAGCCCTCCCACTGTTGCCCCTCCCATCAAACACCAAGAACACAGAGCATCACTTGCCCCAGACTGAGAGTTCCTATCTATACTTTGTGGCTAATAGCCACTGATGGACCTCTGCTCCATTCCCTCTTAAAGCCATCCATGCTTGTAGCCACCACCACCTCCTGTGGCAGTGAATTCCACATGTTAACCACCCTTTGGGTGAAGAAATACTTCCTTCTATCTGTTCTAACCCAACTGCTCAGCAGTTTCATCGAGTGCCCACAAGTTCTTGTATTGTGAGAAAGGGAGAACAGGACTTCTTTCTCTACCTGCTCTATCCCATGTATAATCTTATAAACCTCGATCATGTCACCACTCAGCCGTCATTTCTCCAAGCTAAAGAGCCCCATGCGCTTCAACCTTTCTTCACAGGGAAAGTGTTTCAAACCTTTTATCATTTTAGTTGCCCTTTTCTGCACGTTTTCCAATGCTATATCTTTTTTGAGGTGTGGTGACCAGAACTGTACACAGTACTCCAAATGAGGTCACACCATCGATTTATACAGGGGCATTGTGATACTGGCTGATTTGTTTTCAGTTCCCTTTTTAATAACCCCCATAGTGTTGGCCTTTTTCATTGCAGTCGCACACTGTCTCGACATTTTCATTGAGTTATCTACTTCGACTCTAAGATCTCTCTCTTGATCAGTCTCTGCCAGTTTGGACCCCATCAACGTGTATTTATAGTTAGGGTTTTTGGCTCCAATGTGCATCACTTTGCACTTGGCCACATTAAACCCCATTTGCCATGTTGATGCCCACTCACCCATCCTTGACAGATCCCTTTGGAGTGCCTCACAATCCTCCCTGGTTCTCAGCATCCTGAACAACTTCGTGTCATCTGCAAATTTAGCCACTTCACTACTTACTCCCAACTCCAAATCATTAATAAACAAGTTAAAAAGCATTGGACCAAGTACTGATCCCTGCGGTACCCCACTGCTTACCTCCCTCCACTGAGAAAATTGCCCATTTATACTCACTCTGTTTCCTTTTAATTAGTCAGTTTTTGATCGACAAAAGGACTTGTCACAAAAGAGAGCCAGTTTGGTGTAGTGGTTAAGTGTGCGGACTCTAATCTGGGAGAACCGGGTTTGATTCCCCACTCCTCCACTTGCACCTGCTGGATGACCTTGGGCAAGCCATAGCTCTGTACCAGCTGTTCTCTCAAGGACAGTTGTCTCAGAGCTCTCTCAGCCCCACCTACCTCACAGGGTGTCTGTTGTGGGAAGGGGAAGGCGTTTGTAAGCCGCTCTGAGACTCCAAGTGAAGGGCGGGGTATAAATCCAATCTCTTCTTCTTCTTCTTCTTCTGTCCCATGACTATTGAGCTTCATGTACAGAGTGCACAATTCTTGCCAGTGTTCTGTCCAGGCTGCACACAGCAAAAGGAAATTTTAAAAGGACATTGATCTGCATGTCCCCCCCCATCTTGTTCATGCAGATGGGCTTACCATTTAAAAACAGACACCCTGTGACTAGGCAGGTGCGGCTGAGAGAGCTCTTTTGAGGACTGCACTTGAGGTCACATCAGGAGCTGCAAGTGAAGGAGTGGGGAATCAAACCCGGTTCTCCCAGATTAGTCCATGCTCCTAACCACTACACCAAACTGTAACTCAAAACCTATCTCTTTTAGAAGCAAGTGGCTCAAGTGGTTAAGATTCTGAACTGCAGACCGGTAGTTCAGCAGTTCAAGACCTGAGTGCTGCATGATGGAGTGAGCTCCCATCTCTGGCCCCAGCTCCTGCCAACCTAGCAGTTCAAAAGCAAGAAATTGCAAGTAGATAAATAGGTACCAGTTCGGTGGGAAGGTAACAGTGTTCCGTGCGCCTCAGCGTCTAGTCATGCTGACCATATGACCACGGAAATGTCTTTGGACAGCGCTGGCTCTTCGGCTTGGAAACGGAGATGAGCCCCGCATCCCTAGAGTCATATTTGTCTGGGTTTCGAGCAAGGGAAACTTTTACCTTTACCTATAAGAAACATAGAACACCATCTCCACCACATCAGAGTCTTTAAGCAGATCTTTTCCAAAACAGTCCTTCAGAGCTTAATTACATGAACTAAGCAGCAAGCAAGATACACTGTTCCCTCATAAATACTCAGAGAGCCTGTTGTCTCCCAGCAGTGACATTTATTCACTCCAAGGAATACCAGGGACATGATGCAGAGTCAGGCAATGGCAAATCACCTTTGAATATCTCTTGCCTTGACAACCCTACAGGGTTACCATGAGTTCTATGACTTGCTAGAACTTTCCATAATCACAGGGCAACTGCGCTTTAATGCCCAGAACAATTTGGGCAAGGCCTAATGTGTAACTATTGTCAGTACCATGAGATGGACCCACAGCTCAATTGGCTCTCATATCACTGCCGTAACATACAAAATAGTAAAAAGCTCAGTAGCTCCTTTAATATAAACAAACTGTATTGTAGCATAATTATTACTGTAGCACAAGGTTTTTCAGAAAGCCACACATTTTTCTCATCTCACTTTAGTGCCAGTTCCTGTCCTCAAATTCACAGAGAAACCCAAACCTTCCATTTTTGGTAGAATGACACCCTTCCCTTCCTCCAACTTCCCTTCCTCCACCCACGAAGGGTGATTTAGCAAATGCAAACCAATGCCAGTGGTTTGCATGCACCAACTCACTCAGCAGAACCAGAGCTTCCAATTTCAGCACAGGAGCTAGGAATGCTAACCTCCAGGTGGGATCTGGGAATCCCCTGGAATTACAGCTCATTTCCAGACTTCCAGATTTTTCCCCTAGGAAAAAAAATCAAGTTTCTGGAGGGTAGCCTCTATGTCGTATCCCACAGAAAGAAAGAAAAGTCAGGCTGCAAAGAAAGCAGCCTAAAGTGAAAGGGAAAGTCTCTCCTTGCATCTCTCCTTGCTTCCAGCTCTCACACCCCTCAACAGAAAGGGATGGAGAAACAGAAAGAGAGAGAGGGACAGAGAGCACAGCCACCACCACCCCAGAAGAAAGTGAGCCCAGGATTCCAAAGTGCTCCGTGCAGCACAAGTGTTCCTGGGGCTGCAGGAGAAAGAAAGACAGCACTGGCTTCCTTACTTTGTTTGGTGCACGCGGGAAAGCAACAAAGTCAGTCTTCATGTGCAGCCCTCCAGCTCCTGTAGGCTGAACCGAGGGGGTGGAGCTTAGCTTCCAAGCTTCCTGTGACTTCCTTCCCTCCCTCCCTCCCTTCCTCTCTCCAGTCACCTAGCAGAATGGAGTCTCTGAAAGCGGAGGGGAAAAACCCTCGCTTTCAAAATGAGCTGGAGCTTGCCCTCAGCCCCGGGGGAGGCTCAGCACCATCTGAAAATGTTCGGGGGGGCCCAGCCCCCGTAGATGATGCCTATGCAGCCGGCCGGTGGGCCTGCAGGCAGGCAAGCGAGCCTGCCTGGTAGACGCTCCGTTTTGCCCGGGGAGGCTGAGCCCCCCCCCGGGAAATTTCAGGGGGGGGCTTGAGCCCTCAAGCCCCCTCGTAGTTGACGCCTATGCTGCCCTCTTCCCCCCACCTCTTAACCAGAGAAACCAAGCCTGGCATGCTGTGATTGTCTAGCAACAGCAACTGAAGGGATCTGTTTCTTAAAGCTACAGGTACTCCTTTTATCATTTTGAGTCTTTTAAACCTCCCAGTGTATTTTCCCCCCAGATTTTCTGCAAACATGGGTGTTTTTCAGGATTTTAGAAAGATCTGTCTCATCTGCTCACAGCTCCAGTCACTGGATATCCTCAGATCTGGCCAGTTTTGCTGTTAGGATGTATATGATTCTCAGAGACAAAAATCCCTGTACTTTATTGTTATGTCCTAATGGCGACCACACACGCAGTCAGAGAAACGCATGTGGCTGGCTACTAGAGCTTCACTTCAGGCGACAATAGCCCAGGTGGATCATAAATCAGACCAATCAGCCACCCAAGATCCACCGGGGGCCACCCAAGATCTGCTGTAGGGTCACCTGTAATTAACCCTATCAGGGAGATAGGGTGAGGCCAGGGGTGCGGTTTAGACAGACATTTAAGCAGACCCTCTGAGCCCCATTCTCGAGTCGTGATTTGTACCATCAATAAACCTATGAACTGATTTCACTGCAACGCGTCTCTGGACGCAGTACTTTATATCTATTTAATAGTCCATGTGTGTGTGTGCATGAGTGTGCGTGCAATCTTTTGATTAAAATAAAACTAAACCAATATTCAATTTCCTCAATTTCCTTAATATGTTATTATTTTTTGTTAACCTAACATGAGACAAAGATTAAATACTAAGAACCTGACACAAGCAAAAAGTTAAAATAGACCCCAAGATTATAATAAATAGGTAGGCTAGCCACTACCCGTTAAAATATCTATGCGGTTCAATATAAGAAAATATAAAACAATTCACATTGGGACAAAACAACATGATTTCATACATACTCTCATGTGAATTGAACTAGCTATAAATATCCAGGAAAGCAGTCAAGCTGGATAATTCAATGAAAATATCAACTCATTGTGCAGCAGCAGGGGGGGAAATCCATGTTAGGAATTATGAGGAAAGAGACTGAAAATAAAAACAGTGAGCTTGAAATCATATTTGTATATATCTGGAATACTTTGGAATACTTCTTACAGTTCTGGTAACCCTATTTCAAAAAAAAACTGTAGAGTCTAAAAGGTTACAGAAAATGGTACCCAAAGTGAACATGGAATTGATAAAGCATCTTCTTTTATGAAAAATATGTTAAAACATTGGAGCTATTTAACTCATATATTGGTGTCAGGATCTTGCTGGCCATCAATCAAGACAAATGGCAGAAAATCTGCATAACTACTAGTATTGCGACTAACTCAAACATACTAATTAAAATAGGTATCCCAGAAAGAAGCCTCTCCTTGCCAGTGTCTAGCCATCACATTTTTACTTAATCCCCAACAATTAATCAGTCTACCCTTAACCACTAGCACAATGTTGCATTAAAAGGTAAAGGTAAAGGTTTCCCTTGCTCGAAAGCCAGACGAATATGACTCTAGAGATGCAGTGCTCATCTCCATTTCCAAGACGAATAGCCAGCACTGTCCAAAGACATTTCCATGGTCATGAGGCCAGCATAACTAGACGCCAAGGCGCACGGAATGCTATTACCTTCCTACCAAAGTGGTACTTATTTATCTACTTGCAATTTCTTGCTTTGCCCTTCCCAAAGAAAGAATTTACCAGTTACCACCATGAACTCACTGTTCCTATGAATTAATTTATATTACTTGAATTGTCCATGAAAGCCCCACTTTCCTGATCAGGCCAAAGCTGATTCCACCTTGTCACCTGGAAGCCTCATCTCTTGTACCATATTTGGAATTTCTCAAGGAATCCTGGGCCATTTCTCTCAATGTCCAATTATCTTACATACCAATGAGAGGCAGTAGAAAGATGGTTCCTAGCTTCCTTATGTTCAGGCTATTTCAGTATGGATTTAGGCCCAAAGCAGAAATTGAGCCATCTTCACGCTGACACGTGTCTACCATATACATATCTTCCAACCATGGTAACACACTGGTTACCAACTTGGTAACTTCCTTATGTTCAAGATATTTCAGTATGGATTTTGGTTCACACTAGAAGTGGACTATCTCCGCACTGACATATGTCTACTGCACAAGTATCTTCCAACCATAAACATGTTGGTTACCAATCTCCTGCAAATGGCTTGTGAAGTGAAGTGGCTTCTGAAGTATCAGCTCTCACCTTACAAGTGAGTACCCACAACAATTCAATGCAGTCAACAGGCGCTATTGGTAGTATCCCCATTCACAAAGCAAGCACAAAGATGGCTGACTGCTGAAGCTTTTGCAGTTTAACAGCTCTCATCCTCCAGAATTCAGTTCCAGGGAGGTAAGGACAGCTGATTCACTGCTGAACTTTATATATATACTAGGAATAAGGCCCATTGTGGGAATAAATACAACGGGCTCTAGAAAGAGGCTCTTGGAGAGTGTCAAGGCCTTGGGCACTCAGCATCAATTTGCTGTGGCAACCTCAGCAGGGTATAATGACACAGAGTCCACCATTTTCTCCAGGGGAACTGATCTCTGCTACCTGAAGAGCAGTTGTAATTCTGAGTGATCTCCTGCACTCACCTGGAGATTGGCAGCAGTGGTTCCCCAAGATGGAATAGCTGGTTTGGAGGGCAGAGTCTATGGCCCCACCTCTCCTCAAACCTCACCCTCTCCAGGCTCCAGCCCTCAAATCTCCAGGAATTCCCCACCTGGAGTTGGCAACCCCATCTCCTTCCCAGCCAAGCATCAACCTACCTTAATTTCCTCCTCATTCTTCAGCTTTCCATTTCCCCCCCATACCTGCAGCCTCTACCATGCTCTGAAGTCCTGACACTGCCTTTTTAGAGGTTCAGTGAGATCCCTATGCTAATCTCCCTATGTGGAGATGGAATCCCCAATCTTTAAGGGATCCCTGGAAAGTTGGCAACCCAAGGGTCTGGCCTTTCCTTGCTTCCCTGGGCTACCCCCTCCCTTTGGTATTGGCAGAGAGGGGGAGACTATGGGGTCAGAGCACAACACAGATTATTGGTCCATATAGAATAATTTATTTTAGTATATACACAATTATGGAGCACACACACACACCCTAAATGAATAAGGGACAACTAAATAAAATAGGGGTTAAACACAATCCTCCCTGGATGGGGTGGGATCTATATTGTTCCCCTTGGGAGGGTTCCTCTTGGGAGGGTTCCTCTTTTCCCGCACTTTTTGGCTTTGGGGCAGTTGGGAACTGTAGGCCAGCAAATAAGAAAGCCCGATTCAACACAGTGAGTGATACTCCTGCAGGCCTCTCTCTGGAACTACAGCTCAATTGAACCTTATGGGGAAACATTTTAAACAAACCACAGACAGCAGCCGTCTTACAAACACCGGTAACTGCCATTTCATTTCACCTACTAACAGCCACTGTTAACAGTTAAACCTTATGGGGGAACATTTTAAACAAACCACAGGCAGCAGCCGTCTTATAAACACAGGTAACTGCCATTTCGTTTTACCTACCAACAGCCACTGAGGTAACAGTTAATCCCCCCCACAGAAAGGAAGCAGGAGAAGTGTCTTCGTCAAGAGAGAAAGCCGTCTGGCAGAAATTCTGACAGGGCACAGAGGCTGAAGGAGTGGGCGGGGAAGAGGAGCAGACCCAGCCAATGGCATGCGAGTATTCACAGCCAGTGGATAGGGACAGCTTCTGATTGACAGGCCAGGGGACCAAAGGCTGGGGTGGCTTGTGGCATGTTCAGGAGCGTGCCACCACCAACAGAGAATTATGTATAAGGGAGATAGCACAAAACTAGCTGTAAATTGAAATCTTGCTGAGATTATGGGGTTTTCTGCATGGTGTTACTGTATCAGTTCTGGCCCCATACTGCTTTGGATTATCCCTTCTGCGTGTTTTCTTGAGCTATTAGTTTTCACCTCAAATTTTTTCCCAGGGTTTTTTTTTCTGATTGTTTTGCAACTACTTTTACCTGGATCTTTTTATCACAAACAGATTTAAGCCACAGGTGTAATGTTTCCATATCTTTTTGTTGGTTCCTCCCACTTCCTGCCAACTAGACCATAACTGGGGGACAACCTCATACTGTGCCCTCTTTCCTCCACCTTTGTGTTGACAAATTTTCACATTTCTTTTTATACACTCACATCTTAGCAATATCTCTCTTACTATAAGAAGGCACAGAAGCAATCATTGCCTTTCCTGCATGTTTGCAGCAATTAGTACCCTTTTCTTTCTTTGCCTTGGAAATGGGGGGATAGATAGAAGATAACTAGATGATAAATAATGATAGTGAGTGCGTTAACATGCCCATACCTCCCACAAAAAGAAGGAAGTTTTCCTTGTATAGGCAAATCTTTGATTTTTAAAAAATCCTCCCTGATAGTGAAATATCATTATAAGATGTGCATGTGTCTTGATATCCAGCACGCCCCCTTACTATGTTTATTTTTCATGGGAATTTTATTTTTATGGGGTCCTGGGGTATTTTTAATCACTTGTGATTCTGGTGGGGACTGTTACAGAGTGGTGCCACTGACCCGCTTCATTATTGTCAGCCTGCTACAGACGTTAATGACGAAACATTAAATGCAGCTGCCGGAAAGCAACTGACTATGTGGGCAAACAACCGACTCCTCTCCATTTGCCTACTGTTTCTTGATAGGAAAACCTTTAAAAAACAGTTTGCAGCCCTCATATATCCAATTATAAAGATGAATCTTTCAATGAAGGGAATTTTTCCATATTTTCCCACAAGGACATATGGTGACTCTTGTGTGCATGTAACCTCTCTTCTAGCAGTAAATCGATACAGCGCATGTTCAACAACAACAAAAGAAAAAGAGAGGGACACTGTGACACCACTGATGATGACAGCATCGTTGCCACTGATGATTTTATTAGTTGCCTCATTAACATGTCAAAAACATCTTCACTACAGTATAAACAAGAATATTTTGTAATGTCCATTTAGCACTTGTAAAAACATAAGCATGCTTCCATCTGACTTTTATGTGTTTTATAATTGTTGTTTTTATTGTGTTTTTATAATGTTTTATCTATATTGTAAGCCGCCTTGAATCCACAAGGAGAAAGGTGCCTGACAAATGTTTTAAATAAATACATATAAAATACCTTAGCTGTTCACCTGCAGCACTTTCTATACTATGTACCTTGGCTTTTCCTTCAGTGCAATATTATTATTTTGAAAATGCAGCAATGTTTCCATGTATACAAAGTCAATGTGCATAGTGGGGGGGGGGGGGGACTGGCTTAACTTTCTGCCCTTCTACCTGTGACCAAGTAAGCTGGCCGTGCCCCCACCTAGGCCTGTTCCTCTCAAAGACACAGCACCAAAGTACCTAAGGTCTGTCCACATGATCTGGATGACTGCTTTCTGAACATGCCTGATCATGGGGATGTAGCCTACACATGACCACTGGGGATGTAGCCTACACTGGAGCAAACATACATAGACCAGCATGAACAGTCATAGCCAGACCAATGCTCTTGATCCTGCCCCCTTGCTAGTAGGTTGCCCTGTACCTCTAATGTCATGGCTGCAGGACTTCTTTGTTTATGTCTCATGTAAACAGAAAAGAAACCAGAAATAACTATCTGTGTTAGTTCATGTCTCTCAAGGCCTTACTATTGGTTAAGCATATGTTACATGCTTCAGAAAATCTGTACTGTAATTACACTGTTTAAACCCATGTGGTCAAGTAGGCACTGAAGGAGATGGAAAGAATGCTTTGTTGGTTCAGAGAAACTCAGCCCAGGCAGTCAGAATATCTGCAGCAGTACTGAGGTTGAGTACAATGAAGCAGCCTAGGGGGAAATGTGATGTAACATGAGAATATTAACTGGAAGACAGATGTCTGAGGGACCAAATGTAATATAAATCATGTGGGCACAGAAGAAACAAACTAAGGTGTACTTTATCACTATGTTTACATACCTAATGAATTACGTCACAGAGACTGACACAAAGTGCTGATCATATTTTTTTTCTTTTTTCAGTACAAAAGGAGAGAATAGTTAAACACATCCTTTTTGACCCAGAAGGGAAAACTCAGTGAAAACAGTAACTCTGCTTTTACTTCCCCCTCCCCCACAGGACATACTTTAAATTCAATCAGTGATTTGTAACTTTAGATGAACTACTTTCAGATAAGACCAGCGTGCATTTTTTGACACAATCCAGACACTGATCAGCAATTAATTCATACATACCAGGGCTCTTCTTGTAGAAAAAGCCCAGCAGGAACTCATTAGCATATTAGGCCACACCCCTGACAGCACAGCTCATTAACATATTAGGACACACCCAGTGTTCCCAGAAGTGTGGTCATCCAGCCACATCCACCTTTTGCTTCTTATTCTGTTTACCTTGTCAAAACAGTTTTGACAAAACCAATTAAAACATTATTTTCTGTCCCATCTATACAAAACCTTGCTGAACCAATATCTTATGTCCAACAATTATTCCCCCACTGGATTGGAATCAATTCCTAAGGGTTAGGTTCCCATGGAAATCAGGTTGCCTTCCTGCAGAAATGGTACGCTGAATATGATTTTTTAGGGTTGCCAACCTACAGGTGGGGTCTGGAGATCTCCTGGAATTACAACTGAGCTCCAAACTACAGAGATTAGGTCAATGGCTGCTTTGGAAAGTAGAGTCCATGGCATTATGCCTTGCTTAGGTCCCTCCTTCCCCTAAACTGCACCCTCCACTCCCAAATCTCCAGGGATTTCCTCAACCTGGAGTTGGCAACCCTACTTCACTGGCAGAACAATGCTAGGAGCCAGTTTGGTGTAGTGGTTAAGTGTGTGGACTCTATTCTGGGAGAACCGGGTTTGATTCCCCACTCCCTCCTTGCACCTGCTGGATGACCTTGGGCAAGCCATAGCTCTGTACCAGCTGTTGTCTCAGAGCTCTCTCAGCTCCACCTACCTCACAGGGTGTCTGTTGTGGGGAGGGGAAGGGAAAGGAGTTTGAAAGACGCTCTGAGACTCCCTTGGGTAGTGACGGGTGGGGTATAAATCCAATCTCTTCTTCTTCTAGGTTTGTGGATGCACTGGATGGGAGTAGTTTGTGGACTATTTTATTCAAGGTACAAAATTTTATTCAAGGTATAAGATTTCATGTGCCACCCACACTTCTTCAGATGGAAGACGTGTGCATGCACACAAAAGCTTATACCTTGGATGAAACTTTGGACTCCAACTTTGTTCTGCTGCTTCAGACCAACACGGCTACCCACAAGAATTATTACACTATAATACTTTTTACAAGCAATTATGTACCAGTGGAGTGGTTACCATGCAGAGTCTGTCCCACTGGTAAAATTATCCTGTGAACAGGTGGTCTTTACCACATAAAAGTATCACTACCATCACAAGATCACCAATCGTTGGAACTCCTCAGAAGCGGAAATCTCTCTTATTAAGAGGTTTAAGAACATCAACTTTGCTGGCCCATTAAAGGCAGATGTCAATCCATTGGCAGGAGAAGAGGGACAATCATCTTCTTCAGAAACTCTGCCCACTTTTTTAAATGTCACAAAACAGGCAATCTCCAAAGTGCAGCTGATCATGCTCATTTTTAGTTGCAACTCTGTTTCTCTGCAGATGTCCCCCAAAGATGTCCCCCATGCAACAGTCAAGTGTTCTGACAACACACACAACAATGAAGCTACTTTTTCAGATGTTTTCTCTTACATGGCAGTAAGCGCCAAACCACTTTAATACAGACTTTAAACACACATATATTTGCAAGCCATTCCCAACAAGACACAACAATGAACTCAGGCTTCAAAGTTACTTTTCTTAAGCAGAAGATGCCATGAGAAAACTAAAGAGATTCTCAAAAATTACAGATATTGTCAAAACCAACATTTCCTGGGCTCTCTGCTTTTTTACACCCCCCCCCCTTTTTCAATTTTTTTAAAATAAAAACAGAAAGAATGGAAGGAAGGAAGGAAGGAAGGAAGGAAGGAAGGAAGGAAGGAAGGAAGGGGTAGGTGGGGGGAGAGAGAGAAAGAAAGGAAGGAAGAAAAAGGAAGGGAGGAGGAAGGAAGGAAGGTAGACAGACAGAAAGAGGAAGGAAGGAAGGAATGAAGAGGTTGGTGAGGGGGGAGAGAAAGGAAGGAAGAAAAAGGAAGGAAGAAGGAAGGAAGGAAGGTAGACAGACAGACAAAGGAAGGAAGGAAGGTAGGTAGGTGGAGGAGAGAGAAAGGAAGGAGGGAGGGAGAGAGAGAAAGAGAAAGGAATAAAGAAAGGTGGGGGGGCAGAGAGAGAAAGACAGAAAGAAAGACAGAAAGAAAGGTGGGGGGGCCAGAGAGAGGGAGAGAGAGGGGGAAAAGAGAACAGAGAACTTACTGGAGCAGGGAAAGCCACGCGACGTCGGCAAGCCAAATGCAGAAAGCCTAGCCCCTGTGCTTAATCTTTGGGCGGGGCTTTCTCCTGCTGGCTTTTTTTGCTCTTAAAGGGAAAGCACCCGGTGGAGCCTATTCCTGCTGGCTCTCTGCAGGAACTTTCCCTTTAAGTATAAAAAGCTCAGGTCGGGCAGGGAGGGGGCGGGGCAGGCTCGGAGGCCAGCCAGCCACTCTTCTTCTTCATATGATGAAGCTACCTTGAAGACCTTGAACAGGTCTATGATATCTGGTGGAAATACCTCATGAGAGCTCTATGTATGCATCCAGAGTTTCCATTCTACTAATGCTGGAGCCTTCTTCCAACACTGGTGCAAGGATCTTTGCTCCTGAAGAAGCAGCAGGTTTGACTGATGGAGGGCTCTTTTTGCCAGAGAAAGGCTGCACTGTTAGTTGAACAGAAACTTTGGGTGTAACCTAATGTTGCTATATGGAAGCCCAACTTGTGGGCTTCATGAAGGCAACTGGCTAGCCACACTGTAGATAGGACTCAATATTGAACCTTTGATAAAATTCAGCTGAGTTCCTCTTCTGTTCCTATAACTATAGGATCAGGTAAATGTTTTCCCCAATAAACAGTGACTTTTCACAGTTGTTCCCAGCTGTTTATGCACCATAATTATCCCAATAAATTTAACAACATGAGCTAAAAACTGAAAGCATCTTGAGATGGGGTTCTAAAGTAGCTTAGCTTATGGATAATGCTGTAAGCAGGTATTTTGCTTCTTCTAGTGGATTATATTAGCAAAGCATTAAAATACACAGTCGATTGTATAAATTCCCTTCTAATGAAAAAAAATTGAAATAATGTACGTCATTGTTGTCTATGAGTAATCGTTTCATTTATAATTCAGATATGTTAAAAAGAAAAATATGTTTTCTTACTTTTCTAATGAACTTTGGGCCAGTCTTTCCTTCTCCTTTTTTTGCCGGTCTTTGTGCTTCTTAACCCGAATCTCCCACATACTTCTTATGGTAGAAAAGTCGAATATTATCACCTGATGCCCCATACCACTGACATTAAGGATTGCCTGCAACAGCAATTTTATTAAGACAAATTTAGATCTTTATAGCATTTTAAAAACTAAAGATTAAATTTCTGCTGGGGGAGCAGTGTTTCCTAACCTGTGGGTCACAAAGCCTCTGAAAATGGCCTGATGTCCACCTCTGCCCTTTCCATTATTCTCTTTTGTACTTTGGAAACCAAGATCTGACCTCTGAAGCATTATCTTCCATGTCATACATTAGTTAATATGTTTTCTTCACTAGAATATGTATGTTGCTCAAGTAAAACATTACTTGATGTTTACTAGAGCTAAGTTTCTAAGAATTTTAGGTGGGTTTATAGAGTAGAATGAAGAAAAAGGGGGTGGTCAGTTTTTGGAATGTAACCTCTATATGTATATGTCAGAATGCCACTTCCTTGGGGTTTATAGTGGGGGCAGCTGCACTCTTTGTGCAATGTTTGTTGATTTCTCAAAAAAAAATCTGGTTAGGCAATGCAGAAAATGAAATGCTGATGGGTGCCTAGGGCACCCCCCCCCCCCCAAAAAATAAAAACCACGGCCAGGCCTGGATAGGTCTTTATACAAAGTAAATCTGGACTTGGTCATCATCCAGAAAAGGTTCAAAATCACTGTCCTAAAGTACTGTCTGGGTAAGCTCTGACTCTGTTGTATCTGCAGTTAGATAGGTAGTCAGCTGTGTTGCTCTGAAGCAGTAGAACAAATTTAGCGTCCAATGGCACCTTTAAGACCAACAAAGGTTCCTTGAATAAACCTTTGTTGGTCTTAAAGGTGCCACTGGACTCTAAATTTGTTTTTGTATCTGCAGAGTTCCCTTCAACTGATGAACCTGCATGTGTAAACAGCCCTTAGTGATTTATAGAACTGGACTTTTATACTATAGGCCCAATCAGACCAGTACTGCCTTGCAGAGGCCATGAGTATTAGTGAACACTTCTTACTGGATTCCCTCTACTTGATGGGAAATGTTACTTAGAGATACAAACAAAGATATGCTGTGGTAGGCATCCAATTGCTGACAGTTAGCCTGGGGCTGCAATAGTAAGGGTATGGACTAGGGTTGCCAAGTCCGGGTTGGAAAATACCTGGGGACTTTGGGGGTGGAGCCAGGAGAAGGAGGGGAGGGGAGGGGCCTCAGCATGGTACAATGCCATAGAGTCCACCCTTCAAAGCAGCCATTTTCTCCAGGGGAGCTGATCTCTGTCAGCTGGAGATCAGTTGTAAAAACAGAAGATCCCCAGGCCTCACCTGGAGGCTGGCAACCCTAGTATGGACAGCCTGGCCCTTGTTATAGGCTGAACAACCAACAGGTGAAGGAGCCTGTATCCTCTCCTTCCCAGCAACAACATACACTATAATTGCCAGCTGTTAATATTCAGACTGGAGTCTGGAGCTGAAATTAATTTTGCTAGGAAAGTAATTGGACTCATTCCAGATTTGCTCATGAAAATCCAGATGCCCCATATGTATGCATCACATTTTCAAAGCACAAAGTGTTTTGACCTTACCCCAATTTTCTTTTTTAGATTACTTACTGCTCAACACTGCCCTGCTTTTCTTGAGGATGGAGCAAAACTTCTTTTAACATGAAGGGAGCTAGAGATGCCCAAGAAAGTGTTACATGCACCCCCTCACCCAGCTGGTCCAGGGGTTTGGGCTGGGTTGTCACCAGTATGCAAATGACACCCAGCTCTATCTGTTGATGGATGGCTGCCCAAATTCTGCCGCAAAGAATCTGACCAGGGCTTTGGAGGCCGTGGCTGGATGGTTACAGCAGAGCCGGTTGAAACTTAATCCAACGAAGATGGAGGTCCTGTACCTGAGCCGGGGGGGGGGGGGGGGAGAGAGAGCTGAATTGGGAATCAGGCTACCGACCCTGGAAGGTGCAGTACTTATGCCATCCCAGAAGGTGAGGAGCCTGGGGGTGGTCTGCCAGGCCTTTGTCTGAGTCGGTGGGTGTCCAATAAAATCTCAGCCTTGCCTGCTGGAGATGAAGCGACCATCTCATGTAGCCCAGGTTAAGAAGAAGTTTGAGAAATAATGGCGGCCAGCTGGAAACTGCTGCATGAGGATAAATAGTGCGCTTAGTTTTAATTATGTTGTTTTAAATTATCTTAATTGTCTGTATTTATACCTTATATGTTTGAAATTTTTATATGTTTTGATGTTATGCTGTGATCCACACTGAGCCTGCTTGCGTGGAGGGCAGAATATAAATTAGAAAAATAAATAAATAAATGGCACACTAGGTTACCAAAAAGGGACAAGCTCATGACTTACTAGAGGAGATGCATTAGACCCCTTCTTTGGAAAGGTTTACAAAGTTATGCACAGCTGTCTATTTCCTACAGGCTTTGGAAACTGAAATGGTTTCTGTTTGTAGTGATTATTTGTGTTTTTTCATAGTGTTTTGGTTGAGTGTTCTTTGTTAGCTACTGGGTGCTATGAAGAAGCGGGAGAAACATTTTAAAATAATATAAAATAGTAATTTTACATCCCTATATAAGACAGCATCTCCAGTAACACAGAGCCCTTTGCCAGTGTTCTGGGGCAATACTTCAATTGCTAACACAGTGACAAGCCTGCCACCCACTAAATCACCAACATAAGTATAGCTATAAATCGAAGTAAAACTCCTATCTCTTGCTAAGAGCCACTGGTGAAGATATAATCATTTCAGTTTGATTTTTATTAAGAAATGCAGCTAAACCTCCTATACAGGACTTCTGTTATGCTTTGTGTTCATAAAACAGTTCACCAAGCCCATCTGAGCAAATGCTATCAAAAGTCAGAAAGCCTTTTAAAAGTAATTGCTTCTACCCAGACAAAAAAAATGACTGTTCCTTTTCCCCTTTTGAAACTTCACTTGAGGTTTCATTAGATGGTTGATGCCATTTTTATGACACTCCTTGTTAATAAAATAAAAGAGAACTTTGGGGGGAGGGGGTTCAACCTGTTACCACAGAAATAGCCTATCTTTAAAAGAGAGAGAGATGGCTATCAAAGGATTATTTACCATGATGGCTACATGGAACTTTCACATCCAAAGACAAAAAAGTACTTAACACTAATTTTAGAGGTGGGATGAGCAAACAGTGAGGATGAGCTATTGCTTCCGTGACACACCACCTGAGATTACTCAAGCTGGAACTCCTGGTAGCAGCACAGGAGGAGGTAACAAGCAAGACTTGGAAACAAGTTTCTGAATGATATAGAATAGAGAGCATGGTGTCGTGCTCAGAGTGTTGGACTAGGATTGGAAAGACCTAGGTTCTAATCTTCACTTTTCCATGGAAGCTCACTAGGTGACCTTGGGCCACTTGCTCTCATTCACTAAAATTCCTCTCAGAGGTAGGGTTGCCAGGCCCCCCAGTCTGGGTGGGGGTTCCCTCACTTTTGCGGGCCCCTTTCTGCTGCCAGGCAGCTGGCGGGAGGAACCCATCCACAAATGGCCCCCAACATGACATAATGCTGTCACCTGGAAGTGTTGACATCATGTCGCCAATGTCAGGGGGTGACGCTTTAGTTTCTGGGCAAAACTTTATGGTATCATTGGGCTCAAACCATAGTGTTTTGCCCAGAAACTAGAGTGTCATCACCACCACCACCTGACATCGGCAAGATCAAGGAATGGACCTGGGAGCCCCCCACTGGAAGCCAAATAGGACCTGGCAAACCTATTCAGAGGTGCTATTATGAGGATAAAATGGAGAATGGGGGACAATGTTGTAAACATTTTTGGGTTTCCAGTAAGGAGAAGACTTTTCTAAGAAGTGCAAGGTACATGTGTCTAAATAAATACAGAAGTTTACTCTGAGAATGCAGGGCTCTTTATAGGGCTGCCAAGTCAGCCCGGGGGGCGGGGGATCCCCCGCTATAGGGGTTCCCAATCCGTCGGCCGGCATTCGGCTGGCGGGGGAAACCCCGCCCCTGAAGTCGTCCAGCGTGGATGACTTCCCCAGCGTAGTGACGTCACCTGGAAGTGATGTCACCACGTTGGAGACGTTGCCAGAGCATCGCCCTGGCAATGCCCCCAACATGGTGACATCACTTCCGGGTGATGTCACCGGGCACGCGTGCAAAGCGCGCGCGCCTGGGAGGCTCCCGGGAGAAGAAGGACTCCCCCCCCCCGGCCAGTAGGTGAGTTCGACTTGGCAGCCCTAGCTCTTTATCATTTATTATTTTCCTTCCAGTTCTTATTCCAACTGAGTTTTTCCCCAAAATCTACTGAGCATTTTTCCAGTCTTTTTTCTTACCAAAATCTGCTCACTATTGGTCCTTTGGGGGTTTCTGTTTAACGGGCCTTTTTGAATTGTCAGTTTATGTTGTCAGTTCTTCTGCTGTTTTTATTTGTTTTTTATTTTTATTTATTTAGAACATTCCTATCTCACCTTTTTGCTTGCAGGAACAATCAAGGGAGCATGAAACAACAGGAATAACAACTAATCGAAATATAAATACACAATACATAACAAAAAAAATCACAGAAGAGACCCAACATTCAACATCTAGAAACAGCTAGAAGACACAAACACCAGCAAACAATTACCAGCAAACTAACAACTTGCTGGTCTTTCATTTTTCAGACCATTCAGAACAAGAATGTCATTAATTTATGTCTTCAATTTTTTTCTTTATCTTGCCCTTCCTTTGAGGAAGACATGCATAGTTATCTCCTCAATTTTACTCTCAAAATAAACCTGTGATATAGGTTAAGCTGAGAGGGAAGGCCTGGCCCAAAGGCACCCAACTAAATTTCATGGCAAACTGAGGGCTGAACCGGGTTTCTTCAAGCATAGTCTAACATTTATCCAGTACGCCATACTGGCTCTCTCTTTCTCGTGGAAGTCAGGATACAGTGGGGTTTCCTCACATCAGGAAGCAAGCAATTCCATAAAATGGGGGCAACAGCTCAAAAGGCTCTGTCACAAGTACCTGTCAACTTCATTTCTGAAAGTGAGGATTCCTGCAACAAGACAGACCAGCACATCTCAGATTCTGTCCACGTTGATATGGGTGCATACACTGCTGGATGTCTTGAGTAGTACAACAACCTCCTAGCTAAATGGCCAGCTCCATAAATAAATGACTACGCAACTTCCATCATATTTTATATTGTGCTGTCTTTTTAATGGGAATTAACGTGGGAGGGGGGTTACATTACAGTTCCATGTGTTAATGTATGTTTTATGACACCTCAAGTTCTCTTGTTGCACAGAGCGGAATTCACAGATTCTAACTGAATGGTAATATGTTTTCTTGGTTGAGATCTCATTGTTATGTTATTGTCAAAAGTGCTCATTCCTAACTATAGTAAAGGTAAAGGTTTCCCTTGCTCGAAAGCTAGTTGAATATGACTCTAAGGATGCGGTGCTCATCTCCATTTCCAAGGCGAAGAGCCAGCGCTGTCCGAAGACGTTTATGTGGTCATGTGGCCAATGTGACTAGATGCCGAGGCTTCTACCGCAGCAGTACCTATTTATCTACTTGCAATTTCTGGCTTTCGAACTGCTAGGTTGGCAGGAGCTGGGACCAGAGACGGGAGCTCCATCCGTCATGAGGCACTTGGGTCTCGAACTGCCGAGCTACTGACCTTCTGGTCTGCAGTTCAGTGTCTTAACCACTTGAGCCACCGCAAGTTGGATGTAAACTTGTGAATATTGGTTCACCTCAGAGATGCAGCCCAAAATCCTTTTTTTAATTGACATTTAGCCTTGTTGGTCTATAGCAGCAAAAATGAACAGGTGTCTTGTGGCACCTAAAAGATTAAAAAAAAAAACCTTTACTTCAGCATAAACTTTTGTGGACCATGCTGTAATAAAATTTTGTTGGTCTTTCAGGTGCCACAAAGCTGTTTATTTTTATCCCTTGCAGGGAACAAACTAGCCCTAATCTTGTCAGTTTTCCACTTTAAAAACAACATTCTAACAGCACCCCTTTCTGTAAACTTAAACAGGGTTTTTTCTCTCTCTCTGAGTATACCTATCTTTCAAGGAAAGGAATTCAACCCTTTAACCCAGGAAGGGCAGCCCCACAGGAGCAGGATTACTGTGCCAGTGTGCCTCAGTCTCAAAGGAGCTTCCCAGAATAAACCTATAGTCTTGAAGACAACTCCCAAGGGTACAATATACTAGAGACTAATCTCCATGCCACTTATGCATTACTTATATTCCTGTCTGCGGTTTTAGATATAAATCAAGCCTGCATATGTGAACCTCTGCTCAAGCCTTGCACTCCATATTTTACAATCGTTGCTTTCATCCTCTGACTCATTGACAATTTATCACCTGCATCATCTCCCATAAATACCCAGCTCTGTACTAGCAAATCAGGTGCTTGAATTACAAATATCTGGATAAGATATATTTTGGGTAAATCCCCTATTGGATGTGAACTTTTGCAGCACTACATTTCACAGGTCATGGATGGGGGAAGGGCATTTAGCTGTGTTTTCCACAGAACTTTACATGACAGAGCCTGCAGCTGAATGTCATCTTTCCTAAGTGACATCTGCTTTTGAATTATTCTTTAGGTCATGGCATGCCTTCCTTGGATGATGCATTATTATAGTATCACTCAACTTTATGATCTATTAGTAAGAGAGATCATGAAAGCCCATCTTTTTGGCAATATACTATAAAGAGAGCACAGAGAGCAGGCACAGAAGAAAAGGTCCAAGACTGTAAAAAGGGAGCCAGTGAGTGATTTAGAATGGTGTCACCTTTGACAAAGAAGCTCCTACGTTGGAGTCTATTGTAGCAGGTAATCTTGGCCTTAGCAGTTCCCATTTACACATGGAAAATTTACTGGTCTTCAATCAATATGCTCATGTTTAACGCATTGAGCTCGATTCATCCCCCGTGCCTCTCCAATGATTTCATCAGATTTATACAAGCAACAAATCAATGAGTCAACTTGAATTCATGGCTATTGCAAAATCTGTTTCTGCTTTTCTCACTACATGGGATACAGCATACAAACAACTGTTCAAAGCAGTTGCTTCCATTAATACAATAGCTAAATTTGATGTTTTATGTTTTTCAGGGTTCATTTGCTGAGTGTCACGTTAGAATACATCAATTACGCCTTTGTTCCTGGCGGAATATCCAAGGACATTCTCTCCTCCTCCATTTTATCCTCACAACAAGCCCATGTGGTAGGTTAAACTGGTAGATATCGACTAGGTCTTTCTAGGCCTAGTCAAAACACTTTATTCCAACATTATATAATTACATACTTCAGAAATTGAATGCTTAATGTTCTTATTTCTCCTCAAACACATGACGCTGCCTTATATTGAATCCAACCAGGACTCTGTGACCATTTCCCAACATTTTTTAAAACAAAGTACAGGAAGGGGAACTTCTAATTTAACAACAGAAGGACTAGGGGAACTGGGGATGCTTAACCCTTGATCTGCAGTATCTTCTCAAATTCAGTAATCTAATTCAAGCTATTATTGTTTCCCGTGGGGGCAGAAATATTGCATCATTTTCCTTATGGAATAAATGATGACTAAACATCACCATGGTCTGGTTCCCCAATTAAATTAGCACTCCCACCCTTATGGCTGCATTTGAGTTTTCAAAAAGTCAGGAGATTAGTCATGGATCTCTCAGTGAAACATGTAGTTTGAGCTTCAGTCATCATAAAGCTTCACCTGTTCAATGCATAGTAGGCTAAACCACTGCCTGCTTCTTCCCGCTCCCCGGGGCATCTTAAAACAAATGATGGGCCTTGGAAAAGGTAATTTCATAATCTAGCTCCTATATATGCCCCACCCTGTTTCACACTTCAAAGCTTCACATCATGCCCCACTGAAGAAGACTTTCTGTTTTCCCTTATCATGAGCCCCTGGAGAACTTGGATTCTGGCCATTCAACCCGGCTTCCTGACCACGCAAAAGCACAGCCCATGGCCACTGCCCCCATACTGGTTGGCTGAGTGGAGAGAGAAAAAAACAAACACATACATTTTCTACTTGTTCTTAGGGTTTCAAGTAATGATAAAAGATGGAAGAGGTCTGTATTTTTTTCTGATACTTGATCTCTCTGGTTGTATGCGGATATATCACTCAAGTACTTTAAAATCGATTAGTTCGCTCTCCATCATATCAAGTGCTGATGTATGTCTTACTGATGAAGTGTAGCTGCCGCCAGAAGACCATGACTGGGGAGCTATATCAGGTAATGCAGGTGTTGCCCAATTGCATAGTTACTTTACACATCCACCGGGCCAAGTAACATTGGCAAAAAAAATAACATCAGCTGAGATGTCGCTGCTTGCGCGTTACTACTGCATCCTGGAGTCTCAGATCCACGAAACTTGAGTTTCATGACAGTGGTATTAATATGGGGAAAGGGGGTTGTTTTTTCTTTATTGATGAAACAAGATTTCTCATTTGTGTCACTAGTTTTAAATAAAATTTCACAACATGATAGCTAAATCATCCAGGGACTAAATATAATTTCTGCAGGCCTGGTACGGATTTGCAGCTCAAGTCTCCTTTTCCTGGTCCTTTCACACACTTAAAATTTCATGAACTGTGAAAGGTCTGGTCTATTTCTGAATTGTGATATTGACCATACCATGGTAACAGACTTGCAACACAAGTTCATCCTTGGTCCCAATAAAATATACCCATTTTGTCTTGCATGACTGAGTCTTGAATTAATCTCAGTTTAGAAGGAAAGGGTATGATCTTGGGAAGGAGACATTAGGAAAATCATAAACTAGATATGAAACAAGAAATATAGGCAGAGTTAAATGGCTTTATGAAAACAGACAGGCCAAGGTTTCATTTGATTTATTTCAGAAATTAATTGCTGATCTATAAGAAGTCCCTATCCAAATGAACGTCCTCCGCATTCAAAGCTTATGATCACAGATCAAAAAGCCCAACACCACACTGCAAGGCAGGATGCTCTATGCATATTTCTAGTTTCTGCATATCCATAACTGGGGGAATCTAGGATTCATACTTTGGAATGCAGCTTTGGAATGGAAATTATCAACAGTGTTCTTGTTTATCACAATATTAATTTGTGTCCAAGCTCATTGGAATGATATTCTTTAATTAGATCATTAAGTAAGGATCAGTTAATGGATGCTTTGCAGCATTTTATCCACTTTCCTTACTCACACAGCACTAATGCTTGTCAACAAGTATGACAAATGCTACACAACTTTAGGGAATTATTTATTCGTCCATCTTTTCAATGAGCTGGCAAACCATTCCACAAACTGATTCCTACTTCTGTCGCAGTCAAAGAAAATTAGATATGCCCTTGATGGTTTCATTATATCGTTTTCATTTTTATTTTATTAGTAACACATTGGTGTTTAGACTTCCAAAAATATTGATTGCAATTAGAACAAGGAGCCTGGAAGCAGCTTAGTCCTCACACCAGCAACAAGTTCCTTTGACTCACGATCCAGGTCAGGTTCTGAGGGCTTTGGAAACCAGGTGACCCTATAACGTTTTGTCATTGGTTCCCATAGGTGCAGGCAAGCCTTAGAGCCTAACCATACATCATCTTTGTATCCTCCCCAGCTTCCATGAGAAGTTTTGATTTGTATTCAGAACTCAGTTTTCAAGCATGCAGGACCTGATTCAGACCAGAATTGTGGAACATTGGAGAAAGGAGCTTTAGCCAATTTTTTTCAATCTGAAACAGTCCTGTGGAGCTGCTATTTGCCCCACTGGAGAAACCTAGATGTAACCATCAGTACTTACCCATCAGGGTAAATAGCTGTTCCCAGGAACCTTTTTAGTTGGGAAAACAATACAGAAGTAAGGCTTAAGTGGCTTCTTCTCATGCACCACAGTCCTTATCAGGTCTCCATGAAGCTGAGGACCGAGTTCCAATTACGAAACTCACAGTGCAAGTCTAATTAAAAAAACCCTCAAGAGCAGGCCTGGGGAGGATGCATATATATAGCTAAGTTCTTGGTGGGCACAGAAAGGGACACTCCTCCCTCATGCCCATTAACCCTCTCTTGTAAGTGCCCCCCCCCAGCCTCAAAATGCTTGTTAGCTCAGTAAATGTATGGTGGGCTCATTCTTTTGCCAAGAGATAAAGGCTAGTTTTGCTTGTAGCTTAGTGTTGAATGTGGGTGGAATATTTACTACAGCATACCTGGCTGCTCCAGTCAACCCTCTCCACTGCTTTTTTTTCATCTCTGCTTTGTTTCCATCTCTGCATGATTCCAATAAATCCTCTAGATAGGAATGATGGGAGTTCTATGCTATAGAGGACTTAGCATGTTGGGTATGCTGAAAATATGCTGAGAATGAAGTCAGACAATCGCTGAAAATATGATACAGATGTCATGTATTTACTCATTTCTTTTGTCCCTTTGTCACCTCTTGTCAAGCAGATTCTGCAAGTTTTTCAAGCAGCACAAAAACTGCAAAACCTATTGATTATAAGCAGCAATGCTCCTTGCATACTATGTGCCCTCCAAATCTAATACTTGCTCCTTGGAGATTAAAGTTAAGTATTTTGACTAACATACATCCTGATTTTGCAGAGATGAGAGCACAGGGGGAGAGGAAGAAATTGTAATACAAATCTATAATGTAACTTTGAGCTGTAACAACACATTTCTCTTTGCAAATACCTCTCAGCTGATCAGATTTCCTTTATCTGTGTTAGATTTGGTGTAACTGGCCTTCAGAAGCCATCGTTCTATTACTCTTTTAAACTTCACTCAGGATCCTGACACACAACAAAGATAAATAACTTGTCTCTCAACACTCCCACCCACTTTATAGTAAATCATTTTCCCACCAACGTCTGCCCTTGAGAGTTAATAGCGCAGATTTTGTATAACACAGAGGCAGGGAGAAAACTAGTAACAGGAGTCAGGAAAAATGATGATGGCAATGTGAAGGAATAATAATAATAGCAATAATCCTACTACACACATTGAACTGGCTTATCTGTAGGGTCAGTGGGATGACTGCATTGGGCTATCTGTCCTTTAACTACATTTAAAACATAAGGTGTTTCAAAAAGTCATAATGGTCTGGTATTCAACTGTTTCCACCTGTCTGTCTCATATATGCACACGCATTTTGGCAGGCACTATAAACACCACTAGCAGTCTCTAACCGTATCGACATCTGATTCCCACCCTCAGCAAAAAGGCGACTTACCTACACCTAAAGAGCACTATTGTTCTGAGTTCCTCAGTGTACCCTGCAGTAAGTAAACTGGAAAGCCTGTGGTTGTTTACAGCAACAACATAGCTGTTGGTTAGCCCAATATCTCCATTTGTTTAAACTTGCCAGTGTGACCAGTCTCCAGATTTGCTAATGTTCTATATTTGTAAGGTGCGAACATGAGCCGGGGCTCCAAGGCAGCCATATGCATGATAGAATATCAACACTGAAAGGTTCCACTTGGCAAAAAGTAGAACACTTTTAACAGGATAGGCATCTAACTGGCACTCTAACAAGAATGATAAACATAACCTTGCTCTGACCTGTCACCCCAACATTACTTAAAATCATACAGAGATGCCAGTGCTGTTCTGCAAGAGGAAGACAACTGGCAAATTTTGCTGTACGCTGGGGAAAAGCTGTCAATAAAACAGAGGAAGGAAAAAAGGACTGAAACATAATGTCCACAGCTGTCAGGGATACAGGGTGAATGGAGCAACAGGGCAAGTGCCCAAAAGTGCTCTCATAAAACCTCTCCAGCAAGGCACGACATGCGGTTAAAGGGAAAGACGTCACCGTCCTTCTGACCCTGGCAAGTTCAGCCTTTCCTAAAATAGTTGCAAAGATGAATCTGAGGAACGAATCCAACTTTTATTTCCTGGCAGAGCTTCAGATCCAAGACAGCCACTCTGAAATGTGTGCACAGTAACAGTGCCAAGACGCCACCCAGTGCAAGGTAAACAGTCTGATGGGGGCTGTAACAAGGGCTGTCAGGGAGGGCTGACATTGTGCTATGAGGTTCTGAGCTTTCCACAACTGTGTTACAGGCTAAATATTGACTTCTGTATGCTACTCAGCAGTCAAAGATCCAGTCCCTATGCTACACTTGTCTTAGTAATCAGCATTCAAATGGTAAGCTGTTGAAAGTCCAGGCTAATTGTTTAGTACGACTCACTTGGTGAACTGGGACCATCACGTAAAGATTTTCTCTGCCTATAATCCATGTCAGTGCCATCAATCTACATTGGAGACCTTTTAGCTTCTTTCCAGATCTGTTATTCTACCTACACATTACATTTTCCCTAGGGATGTCCCTGGCTCAATCAGAGGCAAATATTCTGGAGTTTCATGTTTCCCAGGTGCAGAGATGCCCTATTTAGACTGGGACCACAGCATACAGGAAGTATGTTTGGGGGGGGGGGGGGAAACATCCGCAGCCTAAGAATTGCTATTTGTCCCACTGGGGGAGCTCCCCATGTGCCAATGGGATATATTTCACACTTGCACAACAGGGCAAATAGCAGCTTCCTGGGGTCATTTCAGGTTGTGAAAGCAGTGACATGGGAGAGGGGGCTAAACCCTCTCTCTTACATATCATGGTCCTAATCCAAATTGGACCCACACACATCTGGAAAGCACAGAATTCCATAACACATCTCTTGAGCCAGCCTGGGGTCATCCCCAAGGGGAAATGTGTGGATAGGCCCTTTACCAGACTGTTTTAAAAGGCTAATATATAGCATCTTTAGCATTAAAGTTAAAAATGCATATTCCTTTAACTAATCAATAGACTTCACATTGGAAAGCAGTGCACGAAACTCAATCTGTATCACCTAGAAAGGTGGTTAGATGTCAAATTGGCTCTGAAAGGACACTTTGCATTTGTAATAAGATATGGACAAGCAAACGCAAGGAAGTAAGATGATCAGGCAACAAATCACTAGCTAAGAACAGACCTCTGTGACCCCACAGAGCTCCAATAGAAAGCATAATACCTTAACAGAATTTATGAGAAGCAGCAAAGAGTTAGTGGATGTTTCAAGGAGGGCAGTACCATGTCTGCTCAAGGGCCTTCTAAACTATCTAGTTAACAAGGAAAGGCTGCTGCTGTAGTAGGAATTCTCTACTATTTCTATATGACTGTTCACACATGAAGCTTAAAGGGGTTTCTTGCTTCAATCAGTTTGCAGTGCATATGCAACCCAGCTTTCCATTTAAATAAACTGGTAGGGAAGGAGATTTTGCCCAGGGCCTGAGGCATATGTGCTCTGTGTACTCCCAATGAAGGATGGATGTAAACATGCCTGAGGCTTCTCCCAGCTACTGAGCTTGAAAACTACCATGAGGAAAGGAAATAAGAATTGTGTTCTTACAACAGTAGGATCATAGCAGAGAATGGAATGGGAGGATAAGGGCTAGCAAACTTGTGTGCAAGAATGACCTCATGAGTGCCAATATGTGAACAATGACATGGGCAGTATTGATTACTGAAATAGACAGAACCAGATCCTGGGGCCAGACTGTAGAGAAGGGCGACTGCCTTCTCGCAGTGCTTCCCACAAGCACCTGGCTGGCCGCTGTCACATGCAAAACACTGATTTAGACAGATTTTTAGTCCAAGACGAAGAACTATACTTTTGCTTTCAGTGACACACAGCAGCATTCTCACCCAAACATTACAGAACATGACAGCATGACAGCAAAGCCATTGGGGCAGCTGCCACATCCCTCCAGTAATGCAAGAACAGGCACTAATTTATATAATACCTCTTCTGACTAGCTCACTTTGCTTTCAGAAATCTTTTCTGTGAGCAGCAGAGTAATGACTATTATCTACCAGCTAACCTTTGTTTACTTTCATAGTGCAAGAAGCCAAACATTGGAGAAAGCTACTGGTGTCACATCAGATGCTAGCCTTTTATCCTAGTCAGCTCAGTAAATAAGCTGAAACTCCTTCCAAGGGGTCATGGCTTCAGTAAGCTCAGCCCTTTTGCAATCAGATGAATCAATATGAACTAATAAACTAATTAAAAAGCCATTCTGATTTTTATTAGAATGTCTTCATGATAACAGGGGAGATCTCGATCAAGGTATGCAGATCAGTGGGTGTGAAGAATTCAGAAATCCAGTGCAAATGAAAGTTCATTTTCAAATCTCATTATTTTTATGTTTATTTCAGGATGCCAACTGCATTCTTATTTTTATTACTGTTATTATAATGGAAACATTTAGAATCTGTGAAATAATTATGTATCACCCAAGTACCCGATACTGTGATGGCACTTTGGGTTGCAGCAGCTGGAATTCTGATGCCTTTCAGGTTACTAATAAGGGTTATACAATATGTTGTCAAACTTGCTTCTCTCTTGGCATTCTTGTAGAAGATCATTCTCCCTTGTAACTGAATGTAAAATGAGAGTTATTAATCAATGACAGCCTGCAAAAGACTGCCACTCCAGTTCTTATACCAGAAATTTTCCAGCACACATAGGAAGAAAACATCTACCAACCATATCATTTCCTGCCCCCCTTTCCACCATTTTTTACAAATAGAACATGGCAAAATTGGTCATATTTTGGGGGGGCTATTGATGATTCACTTTCAGCATTTTTACTGAATTCTTTTTGTGGAGCTCAGTCAGAAGGGAGGGGAGGATGACAGTTATTGCCAGTTCAGTTGACCACTGCGGCTATGCCTTTAACAGTGCCTTTAAAAGCAGAAACGTGCAGGTTAGGAGATAAACATTATTCCCTAAAGTGTTGCTTTAATTACACAGAGGGTCTGGATCTTTTCCCTTGCAGAGAAAAGCAAGCCAGGAATGGGTGATATATTAAAAATGAAACTAACACTGCCATCTGCTGGCTGAGGAGTATTAATACTTATCTTCCTTCACACACATGAAGCATGATACTACTCATACTCTGTTTACATTCATACGCATATGAAAGTGTAGTGGACAGCTCCAGCTTGTACAAATGACGCAGCTCATGTCCTCTGAGTAACAGTTTATTTCTTCTATACACGGCAATTCTGCATTTACAATGTATTCCAGGTTATGCATTTTAACAACAGCTTAATCAGGAAAAAAAATGAACCATTCAACAGAATAGTAAAACAGAGTGATCCTAAACAGGTATACTTAGTCCTACTGAAATCTATTTAGCAGGGCTACTCCCAGGAAAATGTTTTTAGGATTGCACTGTGACCATCAGGAGATTCCAATGCACAGAAATCAAAATTTACTTGGAATATTGTGTTTAGCCTTTTGTTTTTTGTTTTTTAAATAGGAAAGAACTGTTGGTGAATGTGGCAGAATATATGTCCCGGGAAGGAATTTACAGACCTATCTAGTATATTTTTCACATGTCCCTATAAGAATTTGTGATGATCAAAATACCACATATATTAATACTTGATTTTGTCACAGGCTGAAGCCCCCCCACAGAGTTCTGAGAGGCTTTGGAAGGTACAATATATTTATTTATTTATTTATTTCTTGGGATTTATATCCCGCCCTCCCCGCCAATCCCAAGAAATAAATAAAGTAGGAGGGGATCTTATACTGGGTACAGGCCTACACATTATGTTTTCCCCAGTTCTACATTGCAAGATGTGTGCTGGTAACTTAAACCTAGGGTTGCCAGCCCCCAGGTGGGGCCTAGAGATCTCCCAGAATTTGAACTAATATCCAGGCAACAGAGATCAGTTCCCTTGGAGAAAATGGCTGCTTTGGAGGATGGACTCTATGGCACTATACCTTGCTGAGGTCTCACCCCTCCCTAAACCCCTTCTTCCCCAAGCTCCACCCCTAATGTCTCCAGGTATTTCACAAACCAGAGCTGGCAACCCTAATTTAACTCCAGAAATGAACAAACTGAATTCAAATCAACACTGTGACACAGAAGAAAAGGAGATTTCAGCTTTCACATTTTCCTAAAGTGAAATTGGCCAGGGAGGTGCTATTTGCATCACTAGAGACTCCAAGTGTACTTGGTATAAGCTTTCGTCTGCATGCACACTTCTTCAGATACACTGTAACAGAAGTCACCAACCATTATATATACGTAGACAGTGAGGAGGTTGTTGCCAGGAACGGCCAATTAGAATCAAGATGCATATGTAACTGAGCAGTAAATATAGCTAAAATTGGACTAAGGCAATTGTAAAACCTGTGAATAGCAGCAAATTAGCATACAGCATAACAAAAGAGTTTACAAACATGTGAGAGCTGAATGATATTAGCATGTGTAATGAGATAAGAAACTGATATATCTGTTAAGTCCCTAGGGTTCTATTGTCCTATATGTTGTAATAACTTCTAATTCAGCAATCTCTCATTCTGAAACATCACAACTAGGGCCATTTCAAATAAGAGAAAAAAATGGCACGAGGGGGAAGGCTTAAGCCCTGACTCCCCATGTTCTATAGTCTCAATTTGAATCAGGCCTATGCATGCATGCCTGTCATCACATCCCAGCACAGAACTTGACATACACATTTGATTCTGTGGACCCAGGGAAAATAACACGTAGTGAACCTTAAAATCAAGCTGTTTACAAGCTAAAGTTAACACAGAAATACTCCAGGTTTTGCAATGTAACTTCAATATCAGGTTGCAATGTGTGAGTCTGAAGCAGTCACCAAGGCTGTATGCCACAAAAAAAGCACAAAAAGAGGCACCTGTGGCTGAACAGTCCCGCTCTGGCCTGCAGACCCTGTTCCACCCTGTCCTCCTGGGTTTTCCCAACACCTGGAGGGGCTTTTCTCCCTCTCAGTTCAATCACTGCCACCACCTGACCTTTTTAGGAATTGCCCACTGAGATGGTCAGGACTCCCAGCTTCCCATCCAAGTACTGAGGCCTTGACTTTGTGTCTCCCACTGCCCAGGGCCTGGTCACCATGAGGACAGTTTACTGCTTTGTTTGCCCCTTGAGAAATAGCCATTTGCCAACTGACTGCCTTTCCCTGACACGTTTTAAAATAGTGTGTCCAAGATGGTGGAGGTCTATGTGATACAGAGAACCACTACCAAATTTCAAAAGTTATGAAGTATTTATTAAAAATAAAATGTTACAGGCATACTTTTAGCACAGCACCAGACTGAGCAAGGGATTCAAAAGAAAAGAGTAAAACCTAATTCCTCTGTCCCTCCCTCTATACATGTCCTATCTGTAGACAGGCTCCTTAGCTTAAAATTTTACAGTTCTCTACAGAATCTCCTTTACCTTGCAGGCTCTCTCAGGGTTAGGCCAGCACATGGCAATGGTTGCCTCCTCCAGACCTCAGTTAAGAGTTCTGCCTGCTCTGATGGAATCAGCACAAAAGAGACCCTCTCCTGGATGCAAGAATTTTTATCATATCTGTTTCTCCACCTACTGACCAGGTCAAGCTGGGTCAAAGAAGCTTTTCCTGAAGTCTCCAGAAGTTTCTTCCTGAAGTCCCTCTAGTGTTTAATACCTCCATATCTCTGTTCCCTGCTTTGGGGGAGGGGGGATTGGACCATCCTATTGTTTCTAGCTGGACCTATTAGCATTTCTTATAAGGTAGCTGAGGTGAGGCTGGAAAGCCACTGAACTGACTTCCTCCTCCCTGCCTGTTCTCTGCTCAGAGAATTTTTTTAAAAAAACTTCCTGGTAAAGGCTTTACTCAGGTCAGACCTCTACCCCAAAAATGCATTTCTTCACACCACCCCAATACAATGCTATTTAATAGAGGCAGGTCACATATTCAATTGTAAGTTATCCAGTGATGACCATGCATATGTGAATCAGTTCTCAGAACAGGTGAAAGAAAGGAAAGTAGAGAGATTAGAAAGAGAATGGCAGAATTAAAAGCTGTGTATTGACATGTGAATGATCACTCTGAAGTGTTAGCAATAATGATAACAAGAACTAAATGAGAGCACTCCATTAAATACACTGTTTTTTGCTCTGTCACACAAATATTATAATAAACGGGAGGGGAGAGGTGCAGCAGTGATTACAAAAGGTAATTACAGGTGGAGACAATGCACTCCATCATGCAGGTTGACAAATTACATGAAGGAATAAAGAAACCCTCCACAAAGAACTAATGACTTCTGTCCATGACTTACACAGAGATTAAACAATAACTTAAAAATAATTAACAAGAGAGAAGGTAATGACAGCAGAAGACCAGTTTAAATGGCACTAAGTGCTTAATTTGTTGAAATGAGTCAGTCCATTAGGACCAGCATTAATCACTGTGATCAGTAAATGAGTTTTTAATACTTCCAGCACAACTGAAAGTTTAACAACATTATAAGGCATTTACAGGTGCCCTGTGAAATTTATGATCTCCTAGGAACTTCAGGGGGTAATCATTATCCTGATGCTATGTGCAGCTAGGCTGTAGACTCGTCATGTTAAAACATCATCAGCATTGCCTCCCAAATCAAGAGTTATCTGGAAACAGGCTTTTTTCCTCTCTCAAAATGATAACTCTCATTTAGCTATCTTTGATTTTTGCCAGCCTTATGCTCTCTGTCTTTCACGTTCTACTGCAAGAATTCACTGCAATAGCAAACATGCTAAAGAGTCTTGTGGCATCCATAAAAATCCCCCCTCTCCAATGAGGTAGTTCCACTCCACCAGCTTCACTCTAGTGAACATACTTTGTTTTCCGCCAGAACCTTCATTTAATGGCAAGGCTGTTATTATTAACAAGCCAAAATCAAAAATTAAAATATCTTAAAATCTGGTCTGAATTTGTAGAAATATTTGGTCAGCATTAATTTCCTTTCTTCTCCCCGCCCTGTTTTTAACTTTTCACCTTATTTGAAAATCTAGGTTTGTAATCTTACACACATACATATATACACACCCTCTGTCAAGCAATGGTAGTATTCCTACCAATGTGGTACCCTGGGATAAAGCCTTTCTAAAAATAAACACAAGCTGTTTGTGGTCCTGCAAAATGAATGCCAAACAGATTTAATTCTACCTGTGAAGGTCTACAGAAACATCACAACTGCACTCCTCTCCCTAGCTCTGGTAATCCAATTAAGTTCTCTAAAATAGCCTGAGTATGAAGGAATCAAGGAATCAGAGAAATTGCATTAAGATTTCATGGGGGGTGATCTTTTCAAATGGAAACCCTTTGAACATTAAGGCTTGCTGACCCACACAAAGGGATTCTTAAACAAAAAAATTTAATTTCTTTGTAATTGACCTTGGAAGGGCTTTAACAACTGCTGTAATGCTCAGAATCCGTCTGCAAATGACAGCTATCACCGCTTCCTCAGGGACTCCATGCTGGCAGCTTCACACATTTTTGTAGTTCTAAGAGCACTGATTACAAATGGCCTGTAATGTTGCCAGCTCAATTTAACACCAAAGAAGAGAGAGAGAGAGACCAATGTAAAAGAAAACAGCACAGAACAACTGACAACTTTAAAAAAAATAGATTTTATTTTGTTCTGGGATAAATAACACTTGTAGTCTCCCTCTACAATCAAGAACAAAAAGACATCCCAGAATCCATGCTCTGCCCAAAGCAAAGTTTGTACAAATGACTATTTATCTCTCTCTAAACACTCAGCACTTATATTGCGTTAGTTTGCAAGCCATTTCACACATTTTTTTTACATTCCTAAATGTGAGGAAAAGATATTGGAGTTATTTTAGGTCTTTTCTGCCCTGCTGAAAAACCAGAGTCCTCATAAACTGGTATCTGCTTGAGGAATTAGTTATTCTTGTTTCAGACGCCTAAATATTGAACATGAGACACAAGCAAACTGGGGTTCTTTGCAATGCTTATCTGGAGGAACTGAGCTGATATTGACAGCAGCTGCAACTCTTCCTGTCATGCACTTGACTTGTGATTCTTGCATAATCATTGCATCAGTGGTGTGATAACTTTCATTTGGTTCAATTAGTATTTAAAATGCTGGCTAGATCTAGGTGGGCAGCTGTGTTGGTCTGAAGAAGTAACAAACTCAAAACTTGTTAAAATGCTGGCTGTAAGCTTTGAGTCACACAGGACTCTTCTGAAGGTGAGATGGTCATGGAATTATTTGATATTAGTCACAGGGCTTCCTTATATATTGGGGGGCCTCACTTGAACATAGGAAAAACATAGGATAAATGGCCTACTGCTCCTTTTTTCCAAGGCCACCAACCTTCCACAATTATTTTTAAGACAGGGTAAGTCCAGCTGAGCATGCTCAGCCAATCATCAGTAATCAGCTTGGCTTGGAGGGCAAAACATTAACCCATATCCTTTTCCCAAGCCAAGCCTGAGTAATCCTTTGAGGCTACGTATGGTATGCCATTTTCTTCAGCCCAAGACATATTCCCCTGCCCGCCCCCCCACCAAAAAAAATTAAATACCTGAGGTATTCCACAATAAAACAGAAAATAGTTTCAAAAGACAGCATATTGTCAAATGAGGTTTCATAAACGAACTGTTTCATCAGAAATTTTGTGGTATGAAAATGAGTGTGCCTCCTCTTCTCTCCTTAACTGGTGAAACTCCAAAGAAGGATATTGAGTTTGATTGGTTTTTAACTGCTGCTTAATGCATGAAAAAGAAGAAAAAAAGTTACAAATGCATAGGTTTACTTTGGTTCATCAAAGTGAGGACCCACAAAGGACTAGCCAGGCTGATGTGTGAAGCAACAGGAGGCGCTAAAGATTATGTAATTCCTTAAAGTATTATTCACAAGGAAATACCGGCAAACCAAATGAAACAAAAAGGGTCTCTCTCTCTCTCTCTCTCTCTCTCTCTCTGAAAGAGAGGGGAAAAGATGCAGCAACTAGAGCACTCTGGTTGTTTGTTTTAATCTCCTTATCTGTTCCACTGTTTTGTTAGCAAGAGAGGAAACAGGAATTTGTGAACTACACAATCAAATCCCTGTTGCTTTTTTGGTTGTTCCTTAGTTTTCACTGTTGTTGGTTTTAATCCCATTATGTGATTTTTGGATCATGCTGGAGGATTTTGCTAAAACGCCCACAGCAATAATTGAAATTTTTGTAATGGTTCCACAGAAGCACATCCCCTTTGGTACTTGCGCCCATCTATGGCTCCAAGTGGAAGTGCCTGCTGTGCACAGCTGGAGCTGGTGCCAAACTTACAGCCTGTGCAGAATGGACAAGCTACAGCCATCCCCCCCCCCCCCCATATATTTAAGTCAGGCTTTAACAGACATCAGCTCCCCTCGTGACTTCAAGTTTCTATTGTAACTGAATGGTATCCTGGTGAGGTCATTAGCCATATGATCAGAAGGTTAATTGGCAATTGTGTTTTTAATTGATAAATACCTTTTAATATGATGCAACAACCAGTTAGTAACTTCTGCTTTTCTTGCCAGCATCTATTGGGTTTATCAAGTTAATTTTTCTCTTTTAATGCAGAAAGTCATGATAAAACCAATTTCCCTTTATAAAGAACTCTTTGGCCCCGTCCACACGAGCAAGATAAGCCAGACGGGAAGTGACTCAAATTTGAGCCGGTGCAATTTGTGCCGCTTTTGCAGGATCACACAGGTCCATGGACCTGTGAGGGCGAACTGTCGCTGCGTGATCACACGCAGCCGTGGGCGAGTTGGGTTTTTTTTTCCGGCTGTTTTCAATGCACTTATCTGCTTCTACAAGGGATCGATGACTTGCCTGTCCACCCTTGGGATCATCCAATGATGTGCATACTGGGATGGGAGGGGGAAAAAACCCCAAAAAGCCCGCTCCCCAATGCCACTTGTTTGCTCTGGTGTGATCACACCAGGAAAGGTCAGTTCTGGGCCGTCGCAAACCATTTGAGACTGCCCTTTCACTGGTAGCTAAATAAGTCGATTCCCCACCGGCTCAAAGTGGTTTGCGACACTTTGACACCAGTTGCAGGATGCTTCCCAGATGTGCTTGTGTGATCACGCCACTTTGAGCCGGCGGGGAATCGTCCTTCTTGTGTCGCAAATGGGTGCGTATGATCACGCCCTTTGTCTTCTTTTTAGTGTGGAAAAGAAGCATTTGAGATTATGGAAGGTACCTGCTGTGATTTCAGACAGATCTTTGATCTCCATTGTTTCCAGACATTTGTGGTATCACAGCTGGAAAAAAATGGTACTGCAGTAATGTATATGTAGTGTCTTATGTAAACCTAGTGTCTTCTGATAATGTTCTTTAATTCAGATACTGAATTCATTACTACCCAAAATTGTAGAACCAAATAAACAGCACACAGTTTTGGGATTCTTAGACTGGAACTTCAGACTATGGTTTGACCCTAAAAACGGCTGTAGAATAGAGGTCAGGGTCAAGTGGTGGAAAAGGGGGGGTAACTTGACCAATCTTTCCAAGCTCTTTGCAGTCCCAATAGGAAAAAGGCCTTTTTTCCTTACTGGAGCTAAACTAGCCTTCAAGCCTATTTCCAATTGGGGCCACAGTGCAGGGGCACAATGAAGTCCTAACTTCCCCAACACCAAATCCTTCTCAAACTCACTTGGGGCTGCTTGTTAAGGCCAAACTTACACACTTAGATTCCCATTTGTAGAACTTCAGTATCACATATAGCTCATCCCACATACATCAGTTTTGTCTATATGACATGGCTCCAGTTAATCAAGGGACAATCTGTGCCCAGGTTTGGACCCAGCAATGCACAAATAGCAACATAAACATACTTAGTACACTTCTGTCCATGCAAAATCTTCTGCAACACCTAGAACTTTGCTTCCTGCATCATTCTGCACGCGCAGAAAAGTGACTTAATACACACTATGTTTAATTTACTTCAAGGGGCCATCCTGAGGGTTTTTCCCCACATTTCCCCTTGTACAAGAACCCTAGCACAAGCAGATATCTTCCAGTGGAGCCAAGCCACTGTGTACAGATTTAAAAAGTGAAGTAAATAGACATTTTGTGAGATGCACAAAACCGTAATATGTAGATTATGGTGGTGGCAGGGCTCATTTTGTAGCAGGAGTTCCTTTGCATATTAGGCCACACCCCCTAATGTAGCCAATCCTCCAAGAGCTTACAGAGCTCTTCTTACAGGGGCTACTGAAAGCTCTTGGAGGATTGGCTACATCAGGGGTGTGTGGCTTAATATGCAGAGGAGTGCCTGCTACGAAATGAGCCCTGGTGGTGGCTAGTTTTGCTATAAAAACATTATTGACAGACATGGGCCTACCACTGAATTACTACTTTGTCTTCAGTTTACTTAATTTATGAATAATTATATCTCTGTAGATCAATGCCAGGAAGGCCAGATCTTAGCCTTTCAACTTACTACTCCCAACTAAGTAGGCATGAAAACTTGCCTTAATCTTGAAAAACATGCAGTGAATTTGCAAAACATGCCATGAGTTCAAAAGAGACACTTCAGGCATCTAGAAGGAGCTCCAAGATGGTAATGCTGTAGTTAGCTAGGCTGAAAGCTGCAGTTCCTACCATTTTACAGCTAGCAGTTGCTACTACAGGAAGAGAAACCAGAACTCCTTTTTCCTAGCTTTGGGAAACTGTTATTACTTTGAACTATGCTGTTGCCTGCAGCTCTGGGCTTTGGAGCTGTTACTTTGGCCTTGCCTCCAGACTAATATTTTTTATTTCCTAGTCAAGCCAAGACTCTCCAGGCTTTCCTGCACCTTCATGCTGTGACATCTTACACCTGCTTTTCCTGAGCACTGATTAGGGCTGCCAAGTCAGCCCAGGGGGCGGGGGATCCCCCGCTATAGGGGTTCCCGATCCGCCGGCCGGCATTCGGCCAGCGGGGGGAACCCCGCCCCAGAAGTCGTCCGGTGAGGACGACTTCCCCTGTGCAATGACGTCACCCGGAGGTGACATCATTACATCGCCGTGGCGTGCGCGCAAAGCACACGTGCCAGAAGAGCTCCCGGGGGGAGAACTCCTCCCCCCCCGCCGGTAAGTCGCCGGGACTTGACAGCCCTAGCACTGATCCTTTTAATGGCTGATACCAATCTCCACATAGGTTCTCCCCCACAAGCTGATTTTGTGTACTAAATAAACCTGCATATATCTGAACAATAGCTGACCAAACTACCTGCTCAACACTGAAGTACACATCTAGAAGAATGCAAAATATCCCTAGAAAAAGCAAGGATTGTTTTTGCTAGGACATCCATGCCAGCAATGCAGACCATATAGCCAATGAAACTCTCATCAGTTGGAAGAAAAAGTTAAAGACTGCAACTTGTGGACTAAGGGGACCAAATTTGCTAGATAATTGTATCTGATCTCCACAATTGACTGCTGAGCAGACCCACACATACTTTTCACCCTGCCATCCATGTACACAGGGCGGTCTTGAGAAAATAGCAAGTTAAAATTGTGTCCTTAGAACTCCAAAATTGACTGTATTAAACAGCCTTTTGTGTCAGTAACTGATGCTGCTGTGAAATGATTTGACCTACTGTTGGAAACCATTGATTATCTGTCAGTGACAGGATCTCCTCAGCAAGCGCTCTTGCATGAAACATTTCTATTATTAACTGGGAATATGAACTAGAGAGAATACTGGTTCTGTCTTGATTGAAAATGGTTATCACAAAGCAGAGTCCAAAATTCTGACATGGATCACTGCAGCTGAGGTTTGTGAGCTACCCAGTCAAACATTACATGCAAGCCAATTCTATCAGTATAGAAAGACTATAATGTGTGAACCAACTTTCCTTCCCCTCGCCCATAAGTGCTAGCAAAATGTTGACAACTTAGTGAAAAAAGGGCTGTATTTGCCTCCATGTCACTACAGAACTGTCCAAAGTTTTTGCAAAGGTTATGGCCCAGCAGGGCATAGAGGTCAAGGCCTTGCCATGATGTTGCCCCCCCAGCATTGGTATTCAGAGGTGAATTTAGCATAGGTAGTCATCACCTCCATTCAGACGTCACGATAAACCATGGTGCAACCTTGGTTATACTACCACACACATGTAACAAACTCTGGTTTGTCTAACTCTTACCTCCCAAAAGGGAGGACATTCTCCCTTCACTGCCATGTCTAGGGTCAGTGGACGAGAAGATGTAATCCTACTCTGAGGTTTGTTTATTCAGACATCGCAACAAACCACTAACAGTAGGAACTATGGTTAATAAACCAACTACAATCCCTACTTTGAAATCCAGGTTTGATGTCAACCAACAAATACAATTTTATTTGATTGTCCATATTATGATGTCAGAAAACTAAGTGGGGTTCCATCAAACAATCGTTTATAAACTATTTGTTACTGAAGTAAACACAGCCAGTCATCCATCATCTGCAGAAAAGACTGGAGCTTTGACAGAATTTTTACAAGACTATTATTTTTTATGCTGAACAAAAACTTGTGATAAAAATAATTAAATTCAAAAAGGTTAAAATTGTACTTTTGAAAAGCAATTTACCATAACCAACAGATATTACATTTCAAGCTAGGAAAGCCTGTTGAGAAAGAGAAACAGATTACATGTTATTTCATAGTTTGTGATCTAAAAAAAAAAATCTTTGCCTCCTCTTCTTTCCCATGACAACATTCAGCTTCTACTGTTTTTCCTCATCACTTCTTTATTTTAACTTGTGAAACAAGTTCAAAGTGGTTTTATTTTTCAGAATGGAATTTCAGTAAAATGTCTCAAGAAACCTGAACAGTTCAATGTGTCACAGATTTGTTTTCAGCTTTTTGCTCCAATCTCAGCACTTACAGTGGAAACATAATTCCTCACTTTATGGTGGTAATTGGTCAGTGGAGAAATATGGCCTCATTCTAAAAGCTTATGGGTCATCATCAGGCACCTCAGTTAGTAATATGGGAAGGTTTGCACACCGCTAGATGGGGTTAAGTAGGCTCTCTATATGCACCAGTGGAGTATTTGGCTTGTTAAAAGTTAATAGCATTTATAAAAAGCTGGAAAAAAGGGGGAAAGGCATGAATGTGGTAACCCCAACAGGAAAAGCAGACAGGTGCAGAATTCCAAATACTATTCAGTACAACATCCTTTTCTTTGGCAGAGCAATGGTGAAATTAATGCTCACAATATCCCAAAATATTAATAACCTTGCAATGAAAATATTCTTTTATATTCAGTTTACTGAATATATATTAATGGGTGTGCAGAGAGGCAAGAAGAATAATTAATTATCGTATGGCATTGTGTGTAGAATAGCCAGGAGATCTTAGGATTGCCTGGCAGCCACAATTTCTAGCTCTCAGCATTGTGCTAGTTGTAAGCGAGACTTGTTTTTAGGGGCTGAGAGAGCTCTGAAAGAACTGTGACTGGCCCAAGGTCACCCAGCTGGATTCATGTGGAGGAGTGGGGGATCAACCCCAGTTCTCCAGATTAGTGTCCACCACTCTTAACCACTGCAACCATACTGGCTCTCTTAGGCAAGAAGAGATTTGCTTAGAAGTCATCTCCAAGGGCCCTTGGGCCGGTTTTTTTGTACTAGTGCCCACATTTACCTAAATACTGTCCCAGATACTATCATGCAATTGTCTGTGGGTATGTATATTGGCTAGAACATCAGCTGTGTCAATGCCAGGCAGACAAAAGTGTCCAAATGAGTCATGTTTCCTTCTTCCATTCTTCTGGGGTAATTGGCAAGGGGGAGAAAGTTGCATATCTCCTCAGTGGAGTGGTGTGTGGGGATGAATTGCAAAAGCTCAATATGGGAGTTGATGCCTGACCCTCTGGTTTAGTCCTTCCACATAATACATGCTCTTGTCAGCATTAAACCCCAGGACTTCTCTGTATCATAAGAACATATGATGATGCCTTAAAATAAATCCTTTGTGAGAAAAGAGCAAGAGTCCAGTAGCACCTTAAAGACTAACAAACTTTGTGACAGGGTATGAGCTTTCATGAAGGGTGAACTGCTTTGAAGGGTAGACTACAGCATTATACGTCACTGAGGTCCTTCCTTTCACCAAACCCTACCTTAACCCAGGCTCCACCCCCAAATCTCCAGGAGTTTCTCAATCCAGAGTTGGCAACCCTAGCCTCAGGCAGAGAAAGATCTGTGTATCTCCTACCTGAGATCATATTAACTAGCTATGCCATGAATTACTAGAGATTTCAACCATCTTTTCACATGCAGAACTCCGGTTGCCAACCTCCAAGTAGTATCTGGAGATCTCTCCTCCATTTTACCCTCTCAGCTCTGTGAGGTGGGTTAGGCTGAGAGTGTGTGACTGTCACAAGTAGGGTTACCAGCCTCCAGGTGATGGCTGGAGAGCTCCTTGGAATTAAACTGATCTCCAGATGACAGATCAGTTCCCCTGGAGAAAATGGCCACTTTGGAACTGAAGCAATAAAAAAATTAATCAATAATTATGCTGAATAGAACTCTGCATATTGCTTAGTAAGTTAGAAGCTTTGAAATGCAAGGTCAATGAAACAAGATTCTTTGCTGTTACATGGAACACTAACAACATCTAGCTAACAGTCTTACATTGTTTAGTGTGCAACATTATTGTTCTTAGGCTGGGCTAAAGAACCATGGGAACGGCAAGCAATTAGCAACATTTAGATAGAAACATTCCTAACACTTGAGCAGCTAGTTAGGCGGAGTTATATCGTATGATTTGTTAACAAATATGATGCTGTGTGACACTGTCCCCTTCCTTTTTGTGCGTCCCCACCCCCTTGTATAAAACACCAAGCCTCAGTAAAATCTGGGCTCGGTAGCTTTAATGGATTACCATTGCCGAGACTGACGTCATAAAAATAAAGGCTTTCTTCTCTACCTGATGTTCAGACCTTAGGATCATTGGGAAATCTCTATTCTTGGTAGTGCTACAGAACGTGGACTCTATACCATAATACTCCATTGAAGTCCCTACCCTCCCCAAACCCTGTCCTCCACATGCTTCACCTCCAAAATGTCCAGGGACGTCCTAACCTGGAACTGGCAACCCTAGCAGAACTGCATACATACAAAAAGATTCCTCTGCTGGTGTTTCCTTCATACACTGGCCTACCTGCCATGCATGCAGAGTTCAGGCCCATGTGCTGAGCAGTATGCAAATATGCAGAGCTGCATGCATACATTGCTGTGCACATCTCCTAATTATTTTATGCCGCATAACTTTTATTTTCCCCGTACAAAAGCAGGGGCAGACTGGCCATTTTTCCTGGGGAAAATCCCAGTGGGCTGTTGTCCTAAGCTCTGCCCACTTCCACAATATGCCCAACAAGGAGAAGTATGGGACACAGGTTGAAGCTGGGAGCCACTGGGCCTATGCTCCCCTTTGCCAAGGCCAGCAACGAGGAATATGGGCATATTAGCCTCCAGCTTCACCCAATGCCAGCAGCACTTTACTACTCCTCGCTAAACCAACCACACCCAGGCCACAAAAGAGGAGCATGGACACAGCAGCTCCTGGCTTCATCCCGTGCTGGCTGTCTTGAGAGAACCATGGCAATGCCTGCCTTTGTTCTGCTGGCTCCTGCAAGGTACAGCCAGCAAGCAAGAGTATGGCGGCACCTCCTTTTCTCTCCAGCTGGCTTTGCACTTTAACCATTCATCTGGTGTGGGGGGAGTGACAGGAAAAGGCCATGTTCTAGAGCCATTTTTGACTTTGTCTGCTCCTGCACAAAAGTTGTTTCCTTTATAGCAGAATTTTGGTATTTCCAGTACATGCAGCTCTGCTCCTAATGTCAAGGATCCCTTAGGAATATTTGAATTCATTACTGTGTATAATCTATTGCTCTATCTAGGATTCTATCTGCCCTATACTTGCACTGGCTAGAATGGATTATTAACTATTTTTAGTGTGATACAGCAAATGCACAATCAATCAATGTAAAGCATACACTTGATTTTTCTTTTTACATATATTTGAATATTCCTCATGTTATTACATTCAATGCCTGTACAGCTGAATGTGTGACTGAAACCACACATTTATCCAGGTGCTGGTCCCAGTTTCATTTATAACGTGAACACATATAGGAACTTTCTCACAAAAAGATGGATGCATGTACATTTTAGGGTTGCCAATCTCCAAGTGCTGGCTGGTGATCTCCTAGGATTACAACAGATCTACAGGTAACAGAGATCAGTTCACCAGGAAAAACTTCAGAAGGTGGACTCTATAGCATTATACCTCACTGAAATCCCTCCCCCAAAACCTCCCCCACCTCAGGCTCCACCCCTAAAATCCCCAGGTATTTCCCAACCTAAAGCCAGCAACCCTACATGTAAGAAGTATGTACATTCACAGTAACAGGTGAACAGGACTACAGCCAGGGGTCCATTGGGGCCGGAGTGAAGCGGAGCGCTGCTCCACCAGTGAAGATGCTGGGGGGCGGGCACATTACGAAGCCCTGCCCCCAGCAGGGCCGCCGCTGGGTCGGACCCCCTCCCACCCATCCCCGCTCAATGTCCCCAAGCCAGCGGCAGGCCGGCAGCCGGGGAAAGAAACCCCCACCCACCCCCGCTCAATGTCCACGAGCCGGTGGCTGGCCACCGGCTGGGGGGAACAAAAACCCTTCCCACCCTGCCCCCCCACTCAATGTTACTGAGCCAGCGGCAGGCCGCCGGCCAGGGGAAAAAACCCTCTCCCACCCTGCCCTGCTCAATGTCCCTGAGCCGGCGGCAGGCCACTGGCCGGGGAAAAAAACCCTCTCCCACCCACCCCCGCTCAATGTCCCCAACATTGGGGGAAAACCCTCCCCCACCCTCCGCTGAACGTCCCGAGCCAGTGGCAGGCCGCCGGCCCAAGAAGGAGCCCCCATCCCCCCCTCACCATTCCTCGGGGGGTGAGGGAGGGAGGGAGGGAAAAGCTGGGCCCCAGTGCCCAAGCAAGAGGGGGGGAGAGAAGCACCTTGTCTGTTTTCTCTCTCTCTCTCTCTCTTTCTTTCCTTTCTTTCTTTCTTCTCTCTCTCCCCCCACCTACCTACCTACCTTCCTTTTCCTTTCCTCCCTCCCTCCCTCCCTACCTTTCTTTCTTTCTTTCTTTCTCCCCCCACCTACCTACCTGCCTTCCAGTTCCTTACTTCCTTCCTTCCTTCCTTCTTTCTCTCTCTTCCCCACCTACCTACCTTCCTATTCCTTCCTTCCTTCCTGTTCCTTTCTTCCTTATTTCTTTCTTTCTTCTCTCTCCCCCACCTACCGACCTTCCTTCCTGTTCCTTTCGTTCCTTCCCCCCTCCCTCCTTTCCTTCCTTCCTTTCTTCTAACACACTTCCAGTGATGTCAGGGGTGTGTGGCCTTCTGACACGTCAGAAGGGGTGTGGCATATGCAAATAAGTTATGCTAAGGAGCTCCTGCACCTCTTTTTTTATAAAAGGACCCCTGACTATAGCATCTTCATGTGTCCCTCTTTAAGTGCTTAAGCCTTCTGTCTTTTGAGGTGGATGAGAAAATCCTTGTATACGACATCAGAGTTTTTTAGTGTCTGCAAAGTAGTACTGGATTGGGTACTGTGTGAGAACTTCCATTTGGAGATGCTGTGGTACACTAGAAATCTTAAAACGTGTGGCACATTTTAAAAAAACCTGAAAGCCTAGTAGGCTTAAAGCAATGGGCATACCAAATTAAAGAAACTGCTCCAGAATACATTTTTCTATGACCTTGTCTGCTGATCAGACCCAAGCTGGTATCTCTGCTACTTTGTTTCCCATGTCTCTTGCAAGTGGAAAAAGTCAGTTAATACTAGAGTCACTATAGTGTAGCTTTGTGGGCTAACAGACCAGGTCACCAAGCTAATGCTTGGCCCATTTAACCCTATCACCTCAAAAGGTCTAAAGTGTAATTCCCCAGTGACAGAGGTCAGTCAGGTCCAAAATCACAAGTTCTGAATAACTGAGTTGTTCCAGGAAGGGAGAGGGGAGACAATTTTCTTAAACTAGCAGCTCAGCCAGAGGCATCCAAAAGTAATTTTGCCTCACAACAGCTCCCTGTCCCATTTTCCTTCATTCTGGCCAAAGCAATGAGGTGTTAGGGTAGATTTGTTTCTAACTGAAATGCTCATAGTAAGAATATTATCCTATTAATTCAGTTTGTCAGGAGATTTGCTGGATGTATTTCCTGAACAAGGCACAACCACACAATGCTAATAACAACAACAAAAATGGGTTGGATACAGACTACATTTTTCAATAGCAGAACAGAATTTTCCTGCCTCCCCACTCCCAGTGCAGCCGACTGATTTCCTAGTGGTCAGGGAACCTTGAGGAATACACAACAGGAGGGGGTAAAATCAGTGGAAACTGTCAATTGAATCTGGAATCCAACCCAGTATTTATAACACTATCAAAACCCTACAATAAAAGTAGCCACAGGTCACTTCAAAATGCACCCCCCATTAAAATAGTTTACCTTCAGATCATAGATACTTTAAGGAGAAGAGAGTCCACCGATATTTAAAGAAAAAGCTGCGTAGAAACACAGAAAATAAATTGATTTCCTGCCTTTTCAGCGAGATGGAGCTATTGGTTTATTTCTTGCCATAACTGCCCTGTCTAAAGGGTGAAAGCTAGGTCAATTTCAATACATTTGAGGGCACATAGGTATTCACATCTCAGGCTACAAAAGTACTTAATATCAGTACTCTCAATTGAGCATAGGAGCAAATTTTTATATAACTATATTGCCCTGCTCACAAAAAGGAAGCAGACATGTTCTGCCACAGCAGACATCTCTAAGTTGTCTTCAAGAGCAAATTGATGTACTACAGTAGTCAAGTCTAAACTATTACAAATAGTTACAATCCTAGAATGGTCAAGTCCTAGCTCTTTATTTGGGCTTCAAATTCCTCTCTTTTCATAGTGTTACTGGGTCATAAGCAATCTTGAAGGTAAATAGCCAGACTGGGTCTAGCCAATGTTGTGCATTTGCAAGAATTCTGACTCTGAATGTCACAAACTCTTGTTCAAATGCCCACTCAGTTGTAATATTCTCCAGGTAGCCTCTGACAAGTTTCTATCTTTTAACCTAACCTACCCCACAGGACTTTTGTGAGATATAACACACATTCCGTAGGATTGGCTAGAGATACAGCATAGGATCAGGGATTAAATTCCAGGAACATTAATCTTTGTACCAGTCAAACACATAAAGCAAGAGGCAGTCAGTCAAGAAGAAGCACAAAGCAATACTGTTTGAATTAAATACAAAAGAAAGTGTATGGGGCCAGGCAGTAGAGTAGAACAAGGGATTTAAAACGGCATGAAAAAAAGATTGGGAGTTCTGTGCACACCTGCTGCAACCCCCAGAAAAAGAGCAAGAAATAATCTGGGGGGTTTAAGAGTTTGATTAGTCAGGATGATGTATTGGGTAAAGTGTCGGACTAGGATCTGGATTTGAGAGATCCAGATTTGAATCCCCATTCTGCCATGAAATGTTGATGGAAAGGGCTAACAGCATAATGCAAGGCGATGACATCACTTCTACACACATACCTGGAGTGATATTGTGGAACGCCTCTGGTTTTTACCATAGAGATCTAGAAAATCCCTGAAGTTTCATGCAACAGCACAACAACCCTTGCAGGTATGCAAGTGGAAGTGATGTCATGGCTTCGCATTACATGGCCCCCTCCATTTTACTCCCGCTGCTCTACTAATCCAAAGTGAGAGCCTGGAGCCCAGGACAGGATTTTGCCTGCCATAGTGGGCAATGTACTTCCCCAATGCTGAGTGATTTTGGGACCAGGGCGACCAGCTCTAGGTTGGTAAATCCCTGGAGATTTTGGGAGTGGAGCCTGAGGAGGGTGGGGTTTGGGGAGGGAAGGAGCTTCAACAGGACATAATGCCATAGAGTCCACCTTTCAAAGCGGCCATTTTCTCCAGGTGAACTGATCTCCATCACCTGAAGATCAGTTGTAATCCCAGGAGATCTCCAGCCATCACCTGGAGGTTAGTAACCCTACTTGGGACAGTAATACAATCTCACCCTAACCCACCTCACAGAGCTCAGAGGGTAAAACAGAGGAAAGAAGAACAACATAAACCACATTGGGTTCCCATTAGGGAGAAAGGCAGAGTACAAAAGAAGAGAATAATCTTCTTGGAACTGCTTGCCTAGCCCAATCTGTCACGGTCCTGATTATGATTTATATCAAAAGAAGTTAACAATGCAATTATTTATTATACCTATCCACTTTAGGCATTATAATTACAATACAAATACAGATGTTTAATCAAATGTATGGAGACACACTGATTCATTTATGAACTACAGAAGCCCCATGTGTTGCATCTCTGAGCAGACTAAATTCCTCAAAGCTAGCTGGGATATCATCTTAAGGAGAGAGAGCTTGCAACATTCCCTACCATCATTTACGCCTAAGCACAATTAAGTGTTTGCTGCTTCAGGCTCAAACAGTACTGATTACTTTCTCTTAAATGTTTTGTCTCTGTGACACCCTCCTCCTTCCTGAAAAAAGGAAAAGCAATTTCAAGAGGTAATTCCCAAGTTAAGCTGAACATGTTATTCAACAGCTTTCCCTAAGAACTTGATTCTATCTGTATAGATCCTTGCAAAAGCCTTTGTTGCTCTTCTGTATCTCAACTCTAATCTTGTTTTCCAACTTACAACATTCAGGCATACTGAAGAGACTTAAGGCTAATGCAGACACAGCAGCCTTGGGCCTGATTTTACAACTCTAACCAACAGCTAAATCCCACCATCATGATTTGTGTTGGCTTGTGGTCTCTCTTGTTCCACCCACTGGGGAAATTCCACATTCTTAGAATCAGTTTAGGCAATTGAAATACTTGTAAAACATTTCGGTCAATTTATATTCAAAACTGGGTAGCTGAATCAAATTCAAAACACTAAGGAAGCAGACTTTGAAGACCTAAACTTGAACCATTTCACAAACACACCAGAAATCCTTTAGCAGCTATTTGCCTCTCTTAACTTTACTCAGGGTCTTCTCATATGTGTGGAAATATCAGAGCCTATGGAACGAAGTGTGATGGTTGCAGTGCTATCACATGCAAAGCAGAGACTGGGGGTTGATTTAAGGGGGCATGTAGGCAAAGAACTGGTTCTGGCCACATAGTGGGGTTGCCAGGTCTGGGCAGTGAAATACCTGGAGATTTGGGGGATGGAGCCTGGAGAGGGTGGAGTTTGGGGAGATGAGGGACTTCAGCAGGGTACAATGCCATAGGGTACACCCTCCAAAGCAGCCATTTTCTTAACTGACCTCTAATGCCTGGAGATCGGTTGTAATAGTGGGAGATCTTCAGTCCCCACCTGGAGGTTTGCAACCCTATCACATAGGGTTACCAACTCTGGGTTGAAAAATTTCTGGAGATTTTGAGGTAAAGTTTGGGGAGGGCATGGTACAATGCCAAAGACTCCTAAATCCAAAGCAGCCATTAACTCTGATCTCTGTACTCCAGAGATCAGCTGTGATTCTGGGAGAGCTTCAGGCTCCATCTGGAGGATCGCAACCCTATCAGAAACTACTAACCTAAAACGCTAAAAGAAAGGTACATTTTTTTAGGTGGCAGACAAAGAACCAAAAGGAGGATATTCTAACACTAAGGTACCACAACTGAAAAAGCCCTGCTCCTAACTATTACTTTGTCTCTGAGAAAGGAGGGAAGCAGAGGAAGGCCTCCTTCTCTCCACCAGATATTTAATCCCACATACTCTGCGCACCAGTGTAACAATACCAAAATGAGCATGGCTGAGAGGAAAGCTCCTGGAAGAGAAGATGGAAAAAAGTAAATGGCCAGAATTCTCACCACTGCTTTGTCCAACCCTGCATTGAAAAGACACATTTGAGAGCAAGAAATTAGATATGGTGATATACCAACTTGGTGTTGGCATACTAGACTCCTAAAGTGAACCAGCCTGGCAAGAGAAGATATTAAAGCTGACATCAAAATTCCCAAGCAACCAGAAAAAATCCAGTCTGGCCATTTCTATTTATTTGTGTTCCCAGTTGCCAGAAAGGGCAAGGCCATTCCTCAACCCACCTCAACTATATTTTTTCACCTGAGGCGAATACATGCTTGTGCACTAAATTCTGGTGTGTCTTAGAATTGCATTATCAAACAGTATGCCTTATGGCAGTTTTACAGCATTTTTTGCAACTCTGAATTAGCAAAAGACACACTGCTTTTAAGCAAATAGCCCCAGGTGGTGTTTCATCCAAAGGACATAGGAGGACCTAAGGACCAAAAGAACAAGCTGCAAGTAGATGAATGTTCTGTTTGCAATTTTTCATGATTTTCCAGATGTTTATTTAAAAATAAGAAGCATCTTTTTTTTTGTTCTGATGCCTCACTGTAGTATTATTCAGCAATATAAGGACCAAACTACATGATATGTTGCTACATGGCAACTACAGAAAACTTACCCAAGCACTACTAGGGCCAATCTGGACTAAGACCATGGCCCATGGAAGGAGAGGCTCCAGTATGGTTGCCAACCTCCAAGAAGTGTTGGAGAAGGAGAGATCATGGGATAGACTGCAGCTCATTACAAAAACAACCGTGATGCGATAACAAAGTAAGCTGCATGGGGCCCCCATTGGGAAGAAAGGTGGGGTACACATGGAGTAAGTATTCTTTTTTTAAAATGCTATCATCCCATGTTCAAATAGGGTTGCCACTTGAGTGCTATTGATACATAAAAATGCTTATTCCTTCCTTTATTCATTAGCTCATTTGACCAGAGGTCAAGTTTATAGGCCCAACATCTCAGCACTTCAGCAATGTAAAGCATTAGGTAAAGGTAAAGGTTTCCCTTGCTCGAAAGCCAGTAGAATCTGACTCTAGGGATGCGGTGCTCATCTCCGTTTCCAAGCCGAAGAGCTAGACACTGAGGTGCACGGAATGCTGTTACCTTCCCACCAAAGTGGTACCTATTTATCTACTTGCAATTTCTTGGTTTCGAATTGCTAGGTTGGCAGGAGCTGGGACCAGAGACGGGAGTTCACTCCATCATGCAGCACTCGGGTCTCGAACTGCTGAACTACTGATCTTCCAGTCTTCAGTTCAGCGTCTGAACCACTTGAGCCACTGCAGCCCTATGTATAGTGTTACATAACAACAAATAAGACAAAATTCAAGACAATTACATTGAAAATGCTTTCTTATTTTACATGTTTCTATCTCACTTTTTTCTTTATCAATGGGACTCAAAGCAACTTACATCACTAAACCCAGCTAAAATTTCATTTTGCAAAAGTACAAATAACAAGAAGAGAACAAGCACTTTACCCCATGTAGTAACTGACCACAAAACTTCCAGTTTCTGTTCTCGTTTGTCCCCAAAATTATCTGCTACAGAGGTGTGAGAACACCACAAGAGGTGTTCCATTACAGGTTTTTAAGAAATTAGTATTAAATGACATAACAAGTTCATCAACTGTATCAGATATATGGTAGAAATTAATCAAAGGTTATTTGGGCATGCAGGAAGCCTGGCATGGGGCAGTTTGATGTGATGGTCAGTGCTAAACCACTGCAAAAACAAAGTACAGTAGAAGTTACACCTTTCCAAGTCCACTGAAATCAATGGGCTTAGAAGGATGTCCTTTAGTTTAGGCTTGCACTGATAATCTTGCAACAACTCCTTCATGCTTGATGGAAATTTCTAGGGCCAGTCCCAAGTGTTTTTCTATTCTTATCTTGTTTTCAGAGCTGATAAAGATGGAGGGGAGCTATATCATTACCCTGCCTGTCAGATTGGGGGGGGGGGGCGCTCAGCGATTACTTTCTGATGGACTTTCTTGACACCAAACATTGGAGACCATTCATCACTTGATTGACAAACTAGGTCAAAGAAAAGCAGCAACTTAGCATCCCACTACCTCCAAATGTGTGTGTGTGTGCACGCATGTATATGTGTGTGCGTGTGTGTATATATATGGAAGCCACACATACGGTTTTTTCCCTTTGCAGCTGTGAGGAAAAGAAAAGAAAAGATTGTGGCATCATGGTGAGAAACATTCCCTCATTGATTTACATTTGCTTGGGCCATTAGATCTTTCCTTTAAGACAAACTTCTGATCTTAAGCAAATGGCATGAGGTGTGACATTTCATCTATATTTCTAACAGTATGTCTCCTTATTCTAACAAAGAGCTGGGTCAAGAAAATACCCATGTCAAAAATGGCATTTAAAGAAAGGTTATGTCTCCTGAAAATGAGCAAATATTCCTGTTTCTACATTTTGCCTTACTTAAAGCTTCTCAGTTCAGTCTGTTTTAAAGGGCAAATGCATAAATGGCTTGCTGATGGACAACATGGTTCTGTTTTTTTATACCATAATATTAATTTAAGCATAATCCTAAATGTATTTAGGTAGAAATTTAGGTAGAATTTAGGTAGACTTGGAAATACAGCCCACTTAGTGCAATGATATTTATTCACAAATAAATAAGCACAGGACTGCAGTCTTTGCAATTTCTAAATAAACCTTGGCCATTTTGTAAGTTGCCTGAGGCAGAAGGCAAGATTTGAATCTTATTTAATATATTATTATTAAATATTTTTAGTATTATTTAAATGTTTATTTTATAGCAAAAATATTAATTTTTACAGCTTCTAGAACAAACATGGAACCATGCCAAATCAGACCAGTGACCCATCTCATCTAGCATCCTGTTCCACAGTCACCAACCATATGCCCTTGGAAGGCATACAAGGAGGGCGCAGGAGGCCACAGAAGCCCCTTGTGGCTGTCCTCCAGCACTGCCTCAGAACATGGAGGTGATTCAACTTAATCATCATGGCTAATAGCCACTGAGAGACTTGCTCTTTATTACTTGCCCATCAAATTACTCACAGAAGTTCTCGCATTATGGGAGAGGAAGAAAAAATTCTCTTTATTCACTTTTCTCAACTCATAAATAATTTTATACATTTCTATTGTTTCTGTCCCTTAAACTAAAAAAAAATAAATAAAAATCCTGAAGTCCTTAGCTGCTTCTTGTATGAAAGACACTCTATCTCCTCACTCAGTTTGGTCACCATTTTTGCACACCTTTCCCAGCACTACAATACCCACATCCAGTTCTGGTTGCTGTACCACAAGGCATTACAATATTGGCTACATAGTGTAATTTAAAAATAGGGTTGCAAGCCTTTGCAAAACTACCTGGAAACACAGTAGAACTTACTTCAGAGTATCAGAAGAAGTGTGCATGCACGCAAAAGCTTATACCTAGAATTAAACTTTGTTGGTCTTAAAGCTGCCACTGGAGTCAAACTTTGTTCTGTCGCTTCAGACTGACACAGCTACCCACCTGAATCATATTTCAGAGTAAACACGTATAGGACCAGGCTACACAAGGACTTGAAACCTCAGCCCTATAACAACATTTTCTATACTTAATATTTTTTAAATATCAGTTTCACTGAAATGAGTCACCAGCAGAAACCATGTGTTAAGTAAAGCATGCTAGGCCAGAGTGTTCAAAGGGAACGTTTTAGTCATGATTTGGCACAGTGTTTAGAGTCTTGAACTCTGGTTGGGTGGGATTAAATCCATACCAAGCTATGGAGCTCACTGAGTATACTCCAACCTGCTCTTAGTCTAGCCTACTTCACAGGGTTGTTATAAAAATAAAAAAGTACATACCAAATGATAACAGGGGGACTGTACCATGAAGCTGAACTGATACAGCATTATAATTAACAGTGAACTAGGAAGTTCCCTGTCACCCATAACTTCATTTTTAAATATAAGTATTCCACAAACCTCTAACATAAAATATAGGGATTGTTTGTTTATTTAGCTTATTTATAGCCTTTCTCACCGATAAATGTCAAAGGGAAATATCTGCAAGTCCTTTCTTGCAAATGAAATCAAAGACTTGTGGCCAGTTTGTAGTGCAGGGGCTCTTCTGAAGAGATAGTTTAGTTTCTTGAAAAATTCCTGTCAGTCTTTTCAGACATGGCACCTATCTTAGAAACACACAATAGCAACCAACTTTTCTTTTCTTTTTTTTACCAATCTTTCTGTTTCTGTGGCAACCACATGCAAAGGAAGACTGAGCTCTTGTATCATTAACAGTCTCATACACAAAATAAAAGTACTTCAACTACACAACTAGTCACACTTGCTAAAATTATCATTATTATACTATTCTTGAGGGTACAGAAGTCCTGGCCTCCTTCACATTTAAAAACCCTTAAACACCCCCAAGAAAGCAGTTATATTTTATTTAAACAACAGTAGCACAGCACATTTTATTAGAACTAACTAAAATGCAACATGATCGAGCTCTGGAATTCCCCAGAATTCTTAAATGCTTTTTTATTACTCTTGTCACATTCTGTGTTTGTCCTAATAAAAAGGTCTTACACTACTACTGCTTTTACTTTTTTTCCCCTCTAAGGGCCAACAAAGCTGCTTGGAATTTTAATCTGTTACTGCCAACTGCTTCCTTATAATACATTATTCACACTGGTTTTTCCAATCTATTAATGACATTTTTGTCCCACCCTCTCTCCATGTAGTTCACAGTAAACCATTCCCTACTCTACCATTTAATCTTCACAACAATCCTGCAAGGTAGTTTACACAGGAGGGTGGCAACTTGAACTGAGCCTGGCCCTCCTGCAACACACTGCATTCCCACCCATCCGTTTTTGCTGTATTCTTCACCTTAATTTGTCTCTTAAACCTATGATTGTAAGCCTATGAGTAATGCGCTGTTCTGCAGTTTAATACAGGGCTGAGCTTACCTACCTACCTTGGTTCCACTCTCCAGTCCTGTTCTGTTACCACTCACAAGGAAATTCCGGTAGTTTCAGCACCAGGTCTCTTTATTGCTTCCCGGATAACACTAATACACACGAAGGCCCTAGGCTACAACCGCAGCACCCAAACACAAAACCCCATTGAAGCCCCTCCCATACAGGTCTTGGTGAGAAAACAAACTGTCTCTTGAGGACTCCCTTAAAGCTATCCGCAGCTCTTATCACAAGCAAGGCCTGCTTTATTTTTAATTGTGTAGAGAGCTCAGTTATTTGGGTACTTCCTCAATAACATATTAATGCTGTGCTGATGCTCTTGGTATAACACCCATAGTGCACTGGGGGGCCTCCCCCCGGGAGTTGAAGACCAATGTTACAGAGAATTTCCTGTAAAGGCTCAGACCTACCTCCTGCTGTGCTTTTAAGAGATTGCTCCACCTCCTGTAAAATGCATTTTGTCGGCAAGGGGAGGGGAGGAGTAAGCCAGCTCAGGAAGATTTAGAACTGACTGTCAGTACTTCAGAGAGGAGGGTACTAGAAGTTGTATATCTCACCTGTAATGTACTAGGCTGGAGACCAGGGGAAGTTTCCCCTTCCTTCTTTTTTATTACTTTGAAATTTCTTTCCTATCGCTGTGGTTCTTATGAGTGGAATGAAGGTAACAGCATAGAACAGCTTCTTTGGACTCTGCTTTACCTTTGAAGTTCTTTGCTATAGGAAAATGTCTTGGAGACAATGCTCTACTAGGTAAGTCTGCTTGTCATGTCCTGTAACTGTCTTTATTTTACTCATTATGTATTTTGTTCTTTATATGCTGGAAGGTAAATTTTAACTGGTATAGCAAAACAATGTCATTTTCAGATTTGGTTCCAGGGTGTCTTGATTTTTACCAGTTTAAAATGTTGTGCTAATAAACTGAAATGATTTTTAGGGAGTTGATGGTATCACAAAAAGAGAATGGTTATACTAGTATCTCACAGAGGAACATAATTCTGGATTCTGTGTTGGTAATTTTGGCTAAAATATTTAATTGTATCAAATATTTGTGATTCAAAGCCTGTTTTATCGCCAACATAGGTCTTGGTGAGTTCAGTGTGATTTATACCCTAGTTGGTATGCTAAGGGGTTGTACTTTTCATTACATTGGGTTCTTCATGCAATATGCTTTTGTTTCTATTGTCCCTCTCCTATGTAGTCTATGTTTCTCTTTTTTTGCATTTGTAGGTTTGTTTTACTATGGATGCTGGCCTTGCAGAGCATTCACTTTGGAAAAGGTGACGAACTGTTTTTGATTCTTTTTGCTGCCATTTGTTAGTTTCAATTGATCTATGTTTGTATAGGTACAATTTTAAAAAAAATTGTTCTTTATTTTATTTTGCATTGGACAAGGTTATAAAGAAAAAGAACACAGTTATGATAGTGGAGGAAGTGATGATGCTGCAGCCCAGAAGCATCGCACCAAAGATCAAGCCACAACATTAAGTATCTTCAACGATATGAATCAGAACTATGGGAGCAGAAAACAACAGAACTCTAGGCCAATTGTTCCTTTCACAGGACTTACAGAAAGTAAGTACTTCTGGAACTTTTTCCATCTTTATGCAAACATACAGTGCAATACTTAGCATATATACTCAGAAGTAAACTCCACTGATTTCAGTGAGACTTACTCTGTAGTTAGCATTTTAATTTTAAGCATCTTCATTATTTACAGGGAGTTCTTGGCCATCTGCAGTTGTAGATTGCTTGTAACTTCTGCAGTGTAGTGGTTGGAAGGCTAGACTGGGATCTTACCCCAGAGGGTAGGTGTGGAAACAGCTATGTATAGCACCTGAGCTCCTTGGGGTGAAATATATATATATATATATATATATCTTAGTAAGCTACAATAACTAGTTTTGCAAGAAATTATTAACTAGTTGGTGGCTGATATCCGTTTTACATTATTGTTACTTTAGAGGCAGTGTGGCGTAGTGGGTAAAGTAGACTCAATACTGGACTTAACCAAGGGGAATCTGGATTCTAATCTCTGCTGTGACACGGCTGGGTGACTTTGGCCAATTGCCAACTCTAACTGATCTTTTCTAAGGTTGCCGACTGCTAGGAGGGAAAATGCCTTGTCCCTTTAATATGGGTTTAATGGAATATTTGCCCCCATGTCATGAAAACCTTCCACTTCCCACTTCCACACAGTGAGCCTCTGTTTAAGGGACAGGACACTTGTTGTCTCCTGGTCTGTCAGCAACCCTGCTCTTATGATTTGCTCTCATAAAGCTTCTGAAGCTGTAATAAGTAGTCTTGTGATGCTTACATACAAGTTGCCTCCACCTGTAATGATTCCCTAGTATGGTGTAGTGGTTAAGAGCAGTGGACTCTAATCTGGAGAACTGGGTTTGATTCGCCACTCCTCTGCATGCAGCCCGCTGGGTGTCCTTGGGTCAATCACAAGTTCTTTCAGAGCAGTTCTCTCAAAAGCAGTTCCCTCAGAGCTCTCTCAGCCCCACCTACCTCACAGGGTGGGAAGACTGTAAGCCACTCTGAGACTCCAAGTGAAGGGCAGGGTATAAATCCAATCTCCTCTTCTTCCTCTCTCCCTAATGATCCTCACTACTGAGCAGCAAATTCAAGAAGCCCTTTAAAACAATCACTGCTAGAAACAAAAAACATGAATTACAGTTTGATCCTAAAAATACTTGCTCATAAGTAAGTCCTACTGGGTTCAATGGCACTTAATTTCTTGAAAATGAGAATAGGATTGCAGCCATGCAGCACGAAACCAACAGAGGCTTTCTCAGAACAAAATCCCACTATGCTTAATGAAGCTCACTCCTAAGTGAATGTGCATAAGACCACCACCGTGTCACATTCAATACTGATTGATGGAGTTCATTCACGTCTGCTGAACAGCCATCTGCTGTAACTTCCCAGCAGAGAAACTAATAATCTAATATATTTCTAGGGCAGTTGTGAGTACTTGTTCACTGGACCCTTGTTTGCTGGGCCAAACTATATGCAATTCCTGAACTAAGTACAACAGTAAAAGTTCAGTACAATTGTATCTTAGGGTGCAATCAACGTCTTAATGAAACCAAAATGGGGCTGATCATTCATTTTAATAGAACTGGACTCCTCACAGCAGCCCAACCCTCTCAGAAATTGTACTTCTCCACTCACTTCAAGGGAAAGGCTAACTGCACCCTGGGGAAACCCAGGTTCAGATTTCCACCTGCTATGAAAATTCATTGCATCAGTGATCTTGGACCAGCCACTCTCAACAACCTTACCAGCTTATTGTAATGGTTAAGAATGGGGGGATACAATGCAATAAATAAAATGTTATCTGTGTTGAGCCCTTGCAGGCAGAACAGTTTGATGAACACGTTGGATTCTATGTTCCCAAAATATGTGGGCAAGTGAGTTTAAGGTTTAACTAAATGGCTTTCATTTAACACACAAACTATAATCTCCTGGGGGAATTCTTGGAGATTTGAGTGCAGAGCCTGGGGGAAAGAAGGAGCTCAGCATGGATGTGATTTCATGCAGCCTGCCCTCTGAAGCCGCCATTACCTCCAGGATAGTCTGGAGATCAGTTGTAAATCTGGGGACTCCAAGCCCCTCCTGGAGGATGGCAACCCTATGAGGCACAGTTACTTGGGAGTCAGTACCATTGAACTCTATGGGAAGTAAATGTTCAAGGTTACCTGGTTAGGCCACAGTCCTACAAACCTAATTTGGAAGTAAATCATACTGATTTTAGGACTATCTCTTCATGTCAGCATTTATAAAGTATTATGTTAGAGTTACTAGATGCCAAAACCATTCCATTCTATTCAGCCTGTTCATAGTATGCTAAGGATTGCAGCCACAGAGTCATTTAAGACCCTGTGGTCTTAAATGATGTGCTTCATGGATGTACCTCCGTGAGGAAATTTTATATAGGGATTAATTCTTTAAAAAGTGGGTGGTCAGAGTATTGCTAGAACTGGGTCAGCCTGAGTTCAAATCCTCACTCAGCTCTAAAGCTTACTAAGTGACCATGGGATAGTCACACTCTCTTTCATCCTAATCTAACCTTATGGGGTTGTTGTGAGGATAAAACAGAGGGGGTAGAATCTTGCCACGGTCAGGTCTTTGGAGCAAGAGTAGGATCAAAGTACTTTGATGGAACTTTACTTGAGCTCTGTCCATGGATGTGACCTGACAGTGATCTAGGATCCTATTTTTAGTTATGCCTGGAAAGTGTTGGTATCTCCATGTTGTGGTTCCTTTCCATAACAGGATTAAAATGTATCCATAAACTTCAAAGATGGTTCAAAAACTGTCTTTGCTGCACAGGGTAATGTGTACATATGCACCTGACAAATAAGGAAAGTGTTCCATTTAACTCTTCTGAAAACACAAGCATAAGTTGCTTTCAGCAGGATAACTTGTACATTAAGTTGCAGGATGAGTGTCAAATCTTTGCTTCACAATTTCCAAATGGTTAGCAGTTCAGCTCAAATCTAATTTCCATTATTTTGGGTAAATCCCTGGCATAGTGCAATAAATGAAAATATAGTGGCAATTTGAGTGTTGAATGAGATCTGCTTCTGCTTAAGTGGTGTGTGCAGATAACTGCATGCACACACACAAACAACATGTCAGGGGTTGCTGCTGGGCCATTGAGTAATCCCTAGTAGTTTGCCTCTAATCCTTATCTAAACAAACTGGGCTTAACTGAACAAACAGTTTTAACAGGCAGCTAATTTTATTGTTCCCTTAAAGACAATAAAATTCAATCTCTGTAAGATCCTTGGCAGCTAGGAAGACCCTAGGAGGTGGGTGAAGGAAGTAGGTTCAAAGAGAGGTCTGTTTCTTGGTAAACTGTGGAATATTCACTTTCAGGTAAAACGCTCAACCGGCATTGCTGTCAGAATGGAGGGACCTGTATCCTGGGCAGCTTTTGTGCATGCCCCAAACACTTCTTTGGCAGATACTGTGAGTGGGATGAACGGGAAAGGTATGGAAGCAGGCTAGAAAGCATGAGTTTCTAGGGTGGCTGGAAGGGTTAATGCACTATAATAAAAGGCTGAACTTTCTGATTTGCATTGACAGCAAATGTGGCCCATTCGCACATGGTGAATGGATACAAAAAGGTTGCCAGCTGTGTCGATGTGGTTATGGAATTCTGCACTGTCTAGCTGAACAAACACAAAACTGTGGTAAGGAGAAATGTTCTTGGAAAATCAACTATAGATAGAGATTGAAGGTAGCTATGTAACTATGTAACACACTAGCCAAGCTCCTCAGATCGACTACCACTGAGGTGTTATGGAGCTCTCAAGCTTAATACTCTACAGAATGTATCAGAATGCTAGTGGAATGCCTAAATTCTCTTAAAACAGCAGAAGTATGGAGAAACCACAGGAAATAGCAGGAATAGCTGCAGAATTCTAGTGTGAGTCCTACAGGAATTGAGATCAGATTATCATAATGGTTCCTTCTGGCCTATCTATGAAAACCAGGCAGTGATGAGTATCTGTTATTTAAATACTTTATCTAATTGAAGTCTTTCATTGGGCAATTAGGCTCAACAAGGAACAAGCTGTCCTCCTGCTTTGCTTCTACTTATATGTAAAACTTGTGTTTAGTTGAGTAAGTTTTACTACTGTTTTTCATGCATCAGCCCTGAGGCCAAAAACCCAGCTGGAATTATTTTTCACCTGGTCTCTGCAGGGATTAACTGTTGAACAGCACAATTTAACTTGGACACAGTTATATCTCAAATCTGCTAAAAGTTTACACAGACACACATCTAGACACATTGGATATTTGTTACCAGCTAGAACAATTTGGAGAGTGTGTGCAGTTACCATGAGAGATTATCCATGGCCCACTGTGTAAACTTTTAGCAACTGTACATTGCATGAGAAAGGAACACCTGGCTCTAAAGAAAATCTTTTTTCATATATTTATTTCTGGTTGTGTGTTGTCTTACAATAGTAATATTGACCACTGAGGAAGGCCCTAAGGGGCCGAAACATGTGTGGTTTATTGGTCATAAGATATATCCACTAATTTAAAACTATCAGCTCTGTGTATCAAAAGTTGTAAGAGTCTGATATCTGAACCATTTCTTTTAACCTATTTTCTTTTATTAATGTACACACCATAATAAATATTTGTATTTTTATAATAACTTATTTTGTTAGCTTTACCGTCTTAGATCACAGCCATATTTTGGGTTGAGTCCCCCCCCCTTTTTTCCCCTCTGTTTTTGTTCTACACTTAGACCATACCGGATCATATTTTATTTATTTACTTTATTCCGCACTTTTCTCCCCAAAAGGGACCCAAGGTGGCTTTTCCCTTTTTCTCATCACAAAATTAGCTTAGGCAGAGAGCCCAAGGTCACTGAGCAAGCTCCTATGGCAAAGTGGGAGTTCAAACCTGGGTCTCCCAGATCATAGGCCAGTACAGTAACTACAGCACCACACTGGTTTTTATAGCCTGTCTCTTCTGCCTGCATGATCACATTTCATTACAAGTAAACAACATTAATCCAAGCAAACTCTGGTCAAATGGAGGAGGCCAGTTTTACAAGATATGCAGATCACTTGGTAAATTCCATTCATACAAGTACAAAACCTGCCTAAATTGGGCATTAATCACCTCCCCCCATGCCGACAATGCTCTTTGAATCTGCCTGACACAAAAAGACCTATCCTTTCAACGCCACAGCTAACAATGTCTTTCTCCACCCCATTATAGTCAAAAGGAATTACTCCAATATATTTGGATTGTGATCCACCTAAATGAGTTCAGATTTGAGGAATTAGATCTCTGCTGTCTACTTTTTTTTTCCATCTGCGATCTCTGCTGACTATTTTCCATCTGTGAAAGGGTTAAGAGTCAGGCTATTGACTAAGCTTTTTGCCAGTGGTTTTATTTACTTTTGATTATTCTGTGATTAATGCCTGCAAGACCTGATAAATTGCTATCAGTTGTTCCTTAAAAGGTCTTCAGTGGCCTCTATTTGCATTTCTCCTCAAATAATAGAATCTGTGATTCACTTCTACCGATGATAGCTTTAACTTAAGTACCTGCTAGGAGGAAATTGGAAAATCTGTTGAAATTATTTGTATGCTGATATCCCCCTTAACTAGCTATTCTTTCTTTTCTCAGATGTAAGAGAAGAAGAGGAATTTATTCATTTGCATTCAAGTTGCCAAGGATTACAGCAAACAATGTGTTTTATTCTGATCCTTGTGATCTGCTTCTTCACATTCTTTTGCACCAAGCTCTTCTATCAGATATGAGACTCTGCTTCTTAAGACTGGGGTTCCCACAATGAAGAAACTTGGTTGTTCTTAATTACCTGTTTAACAGGATATTTTTAGAGTTCTTAAAAATTGCAGTGCATGTCTTTTTGAAAGCTCCTAATTTTAATCTTGCAGCAAATTCAGCATCAACTACCTCACTTCTGATGTATTCATATATCCATCTAAAGACAATACTGGATGAAGAAACAAAAGCTGTAGATAGCTGAAAATGGCTGGCTTCCTTGCCATGTCCAGTCATGCTGGTAGAAGAGCTGCAACTGTACTTTGTAGGGAATATGGGTTGCATTTGAAAAGGACATAGTGTTTCAGCAGGATGGCAGTCATGGTTATTTTGGATCTTAGAATCACTTAGTGACTTTCACACCAGTTCTCCTGGAATACACAGAAATACTTATTTATTTCCTATATAGCCTGACTTCTCACTGAGACTCAGGGTGGATATAAGATGCTGGAACTGTAAGTAGTAAAGTTAAACTTTACAGAGTTAAGGGTTCTTTCAGACTAGTCCCAAGATAAAACTACTGGTAAAGTATTACTATGAATGGGAGCAGTGTTAGTAAACTTCTTAATGAATAGTGCTGTATTGCATGAATGTTAATTACTTCTGTTTGAATATGATTTAAGCAGTTCTTAATGGTTGGGGGTTTTTTTGAAGTATTCTCTTCCAGTGGAAGAAAAACCTTTTATGCTCTTTGGGTTAAATATTGTAAGCCAACAATACTAGTATATATTCAGAAATGATATTTTTAAAGAGAATATTGTATATTTATTAGTAGTGCTCTTTATTCATTAAGTTGTTAACATTTCTCAAGATAACAAGAAGGAAGGAAGGAGGTTTGTTAACTGAGATGTATGACCATATTTATTAGTTAATTAGGACATTGTGCATATGGTCAGCAGCCATGTGCTGCTGACCATACATATGCTTAGGTTCCATGCACACATTCAATCAATATACTAAAATCTTGGCATGGATTTTAAAAAACATATGTCTTGGACCTGCACTCTAGTCTCCATTTAAATGTTGCCCTGCACTGAGCTTCTTAGACATATATGTTTCCATCTCCTATTGTGTAGATGTTTTTTATATAAAGAAAAATAATAAATATTGCATTTGTGTGATTATACCCATTGGCCCTGCAATTAATTTGATATAGTATTTTAAAATTCACCATAGAAAGAAATAAAATAGCCCTCAAATGGAAGGAGGAACACTAGTCCATAAATCACACAGGAAGCCAGTTGGTATAATACTGGCTTAATATGATGATTCTGGTGGGTACTTGCATGGATCGTAGCTCCCACATTTTGGACCAACTGAAGCATCTCCATAATCTTTTGAGGACAGCCCCATGTAGATCTTATTGCTGTAATCACATCTGGACTTTGTCAAGGCAATAATGCATCGAAGTGAGGTTAAAAAAAGACTTGATGGTCCAAGATAGCAGGAATGGTGGGGAGACTGTCACAGACATTTCTTTGATCCCTAAACATCTCCCAGTAATAGCAAATGAGAGCCTTTTGGCTACTGATGTCCATGTGCTATAATTTGCCATCAGTGATTGAGGGATGTATAAAATGCATTATCATGTTGTAGAGTTCAGATTGCTCTAAACAGGCCTTCCAAAAGACTTAAAAGCAAGTACTAGAAAGGCTTTAGATCATCAGTGTTGAAACTGTATGGGCAGTAGATTTTCTCATTTACAGTTTACTTGAAATACATCCCACATCTCCTTTTGTTTTGAGTGAATATTTCGCATGGTATAATACAAATGGTGTGGTGTGCTGAGGGTATTTCTGCATGGAAGATACCTACATGTTAGAACTCTTTCTTGTCTATAGTGGCCTGTCATAGGGTTGCTTGTTTTTAGATTTACCTCAGGATAGCTATTATTTTCCTAAATACAACAACCAGACACAGAGATATCATAGACTACTTACTGCATTGTCACAGGGAAACAGACTTGCTGGCACCTGCTTTCCCACCAGGGATCATTGAGTTGTGGCCACAAGAAGAGAGCAATGGCAATATGACATCCTAGTTTTGGAACCCTTGTTTTTCCTTAAGGGCTATTGCACAATCAAATTTGCATTTGTTCCTCATGTAAGGCATGTGGTCTGCATGGCATTGCTCATCACTGCATTTCTGCTCTGAAGTTACTGACATTTTTATGACACAGTATAGTTGGTAGCTGCAAAGAAGTAAGGAGCACCCAGGTATGTAACAACACTGTAGAAACTAATGGCTTGAACATCAGTTTCTCCAGACTTCCATGCTTATTTAAGATATATGGCCCCAGAACAGGGAACTCACAGATGAAAAATCATATCAAGCATTGTGCATATAGGATAAAGGAGTTCATTCTATATCTGGTAGTATTAAGCATGCTAAAATAATAGAGAAATTGTAACCAAGTCACAATGTGAATGTATACATAGAGATTCCCCCCCCCCCTGCCAGCGGTGTGATCTTCCATAGATTTTCACATTTTGTCATTGGAAAATTACTTAACTGATTTCAGGAAGCACCCTGAACTACCCACCTGTTCAGGTAACAACTACCAGAAACTTCATTTAAAACATTTTTATTTTATCTCCCCACCCAGTTAACATTAAAAAAAACACCATGAAGAGAGCTAGTCGCCATTATTGGGGGTATACCCAGATGAAATAAAAAAAAGTCTTCACCAGCTAGCAAAATACTCTGATAGAGGGAGACAAATAAATCTCTATGGGCAGGGAATTCCACAAAATTTTGGTGCAATGCTCCCTCTAAGCTGTGGAGTCTTGTGAGCAAAAATTCTGCTTTGTGAGCTACTGGCATAAAAGTTGTGAGAGAGCGAATTGGCTACTACATAAATTAGTATGCTCTGGAGCCATCCTTCCTGAGCTAAGACAAAGATGTGTGAGCCAGAGGCTAAAAAAACAGTGACCTAGCTCACACTAACTCAGCTTAGAGGGAACACTAGCCATAATAGAGAAAGCCCATTCTGAGGTTGCTACACTTGTCACATCAGATGGCAGGGGCAACCAAAAAGATTGTACGGGTAGTTCCATATGGGAGAAGGCAGTCCTTAAGGTATGCTGGTCCCTTTCACATTGCACCTACTCCAGTATTCCTTTTGTCTTGCACAGACACCATTTTCAAAGCTTGTTTTCACAAGCTTTTGTCAGTCCATACATCAATCTCGATTTTTATGTTGCATCATTCTATACTTAAATGGCATCATTTTGTAGCTGCTGCTTTGTGTATAGTAACAGAGAAGTATGATTAGACCCTGAAACTTCTTACTAGTCATTTCAGCCAAAGCAACTACATGTTTCAGTGTTCTTATCCAAGGGAAAACTTACTCTCCAAATTTTAAAAGCATTTCTGTCTCTTTGTTCATTTGTGTTATTTAGATGGCTATGCCAATTTAAGCTGAAGAGTAGAGCAGGCAACGCAAATCATTTTTTGGTCTCTTCAGGTGATGTATATATGCCTCTGTAATTTGATGCCATAAATGTTATACTGACCACTCACCCAGACTTGTTGAATTTGGGACTTTGGGAGAACAGGAAAAAAGAACAATGGATTTTTATGGGTAAAGTTATGGATGGGTGGACATATGTGCACCCCATAAAGATTCAAAGATGGGATAAGAACGACCTCTTATTAAGGGATTAATTATGAAAGTGTTCCTTCCTATGGATCTTTTTTTGAGGGGGAGAAGTATGCTGCTCCAGTGTTTGACCTGTGACTTCACAATATGATGGCATGGGACCAAGTGTGTGTGTTGCACAGGGTCACACCAGGGTGGGAAAAACCACACCAACTCTCAAAAATGTATGTGTAAATGTACCGCAAGGAAAACAGCAAGAGTCAAAGGAATTCAAGCAGACTCTCTGGCTAGGCCAGAACGTCTCCAGTCTTATCTGTCTCCAGCTGTTCAGGAGGACAGATAAAAGCAAAGGCTCCTCTGCCATCTAGACCAAACTGTTCTTCTAGTAAAGTAAATTACAAGCACTTGAATGAGGATTGTTATAGCAAACACTAAAGTTTGCTCCACAGATTATTAAGGACTACTACAAAATGATTCCCAGCAAACCAGGCATCTAGTCATCCTGTATGTTCCTTTGCTATGTAGCTTGAATTTGGGGAGGGGATGTCAAAGAGAAATATTTATCAACCACTTCACAGCTCCCTGCACTATGAACTCAAGCTCTTCAAAATTTCCTGGCCCTAGCCGGGAACAATCCTGTCATCAACAATTCACAGCCATTAACACCATTCTTTGCAGCCTGTTTCTGATAGAGGCAGGAAACATATTGCTTGATGGACAAGACAGTTTTGATAGTTCTAGAAAGTACATTTAGACAGCTCTAATCCAGGACACTGGATTTTGCATATATCCAATTCATAAAACACTTCAGACAAGCTTTGTTCAACTCTGCACAGGGCTTTGGGGGTGGGGGGGAAGAGGCCGGAATTCTCACAAGGGAAATGATGTTTTCAATCTTTACACTAAAAACTCACAAACTTTTAAACATTTTAAAAAGAATTCTGTCAAAGAGGCTCTGGAATTCTGTTCCAGCACATTCCCCCAGAAAAAAAGCCCTGCCTCTGTACTCAGTGATTTATTTATCGAGACCTTAAGTAATAACAATAGTAATTCATATAAATAAAGTTAATCAACACTGCTGCTTACTGTGTGACTGTAAGTAATGTAGTCGTTTCAGTTTCCCTTTTAAGGTAATGAATCCATGTTGGAGCAACTATCAACTACAGCATTTCTAACAAACTATCAGATAGTGGTTTTCAGAAGTGTCTCAGAACATTCCAGAGCAGCTTTTATTCTTCATGGTTTATATTTAAGCAAACTGAATGGTCATCTGTCAGCAGAATTGCCAAGTCAGGGTTGGAAAATACCTGGAGACTTTGGGGGTGGATCTGGGAGAGGGTGGGGTTTGGGGAGGGGAGGAATCTCAACATGGCACAATGCCAGAGTCCACCCTTCAAAGCAGCCATTTTCTCCAGGGGAACTGATCTCTGTCAGCTGAAGATCAGCTGTAAAAGCAGGAGATCCCCAGGCCCTACCTGGAGGCTGACAACCCTATCTGTCAGAGATGTTGTAGTTGCATACTGCTGCACTTAGCAGTGGCCTGAGTTAGATGGTCTTCACAGTTACCTTCCTAGGGTTGCCAACTACTTGTTGGGAAATTCCTGGAGATTTGGGGAGGATGGGATTTGGAGACTTCAATGCCATACAATCTATTGTAGAAAGTGGCTGTCTTCTCCATCTCTGTTTTCTAGAGATCAGTTGTAAGTCCTAGAGATCTCCAGCACCCACCTGTATCTTCCAAAACCCTGTGAATCTATGGGTTTTTTTAGTCTTTGTATTTTGTCAACTTTATTATCAACAGCCACTTGCATGTCTTCCTTTGTACAGCATGTGTGCCCTTCTGAACCCATGCTATGTTTGTTAAAGATGTTAAGGAGTGCTGCAGTAACTAGAGGTCAGGGATATAAAGAGGACAGGTAAGGTTATAGATTACTATAGCTCAGTGCTCTTTCTACAATAAACAAGAATAAAAACAGACTTGTGATCTGTTTCTGAATAGCTTAGAAGAAAATGTAAGTGTGCATATTTATATAATGAGTAGTGCTAGATAAACTGAGCATCAAACTGCACCTTAGGCCTGGATGAACCATAATAATGGCTGAGACAAAAGCAGGCCTAGAGTTCTTCCAGAACTACAACTGTCCTTCAGACTACAGAGAGATCAGTTCCTTTGGAGAACAAGGCAGCTTCAGAAAGTGACCTCTGTGACATCACATCCCCCCTGAGGCTTCCTCTTCTTCCCCCAACCCCCCCCCCCCCCCCGGCACAGGGAAACCAGAGCTCCCCCCTACAGCCATCTGCCGCTGCCTAGTGCAGTTGTAGAAGGAAAAGAGGAAGGGAGTACACTTGCTGCCATGTCATTTCCATTTACTTGGCTAGAAAGGACACTGCAGCATCACATGCTGACAAGCTCCACCCCCAAACCTGAGGATTGCTAGGGGACTGGCAACCCTAGGCACCGATCCTAAATTTCCTGAAATTTCCCAAGTGGGAATTGGGAAACCTGTTCTCTCTTTCAGACTCAGTTTACCCAAACCACACATCTTCTGCAAAACTGTCTAAAATGGTGTTAAATGTGAGCCCTGCAGGCCCATGCATAGGGGCTTTGGAGTGCGGGCCCAATACTCCCCTCAAAAATTCTTTGTAGGCTGTATATTTGGGGGTATCATTGTGGTGGAAAGCATCATCAAGTCACAGCTGACTTATGGTGACCCCATAGGGTTTTCAAGGCAAGAGTCATTCAGAGGTGGTTTTCCATTGCCTGCCGCTGCATCATGACCATGGTATTCCTTGAAGGTCTCCCATCCAAATACTAGCAAGGGCTGACCTTGCTTTGCTTCTGAGATCCTATGAGTCCAGGCTAGCCTGGGCTATCCACGTAAGGGAGGCATCATTACATTATGGCATATGAATTCTGGCAGGAATAATATAATATGACTTTCTGATAATTTACTTTTCTATATCGAAAGGTCAACTTTCTCTAGCCCTGTTTCTCAGGAAAATGGTGGTTTGTTGGGGCTCATGGTTTGTTTGATTAAATAAGACACAAACTTACACAAACTTTTCTGTTTCCCAAACCAGTTTGTGGTTTGTTGGGTTCATGAGCCCGCTCTGGGAGATCAGTTGAGTCAGGCCACCCAACCTGACTGAGCTCCCAGAGTGAGCTCCAGAGGCTGATAAAGGCCTTCAGAGCTCACTAGGGCCAGCTGGACCCAGAGGTGGGGTCCAAAGGCATTTAAATGCTTTTGGAGCTCACTTAGATGGGACTGTGCGCCAGTGATGGGCTCTGACAGCATTGAAATGCCTTCAGAGCTCACTTCCAGGTGGCCCACCAGACCTGGAAGTAAGTTCTAAAGGCATTTAAATGAACGTCTCCCATGAACCTCACAAACCTCCATAAAAAACATGGAGGTGCATGGGTGGATCGTGGGAGATGCATTCTCCTGAACCCCTGGTTCATGAACCATGAACCAGCCTGGTTTGTGCTCAAACCAGGGTTCGTTTTGGGGTTCATGCCCATCCCCACTGCCCAACTGTCTTATGACTTCCCTTAACCTTTTCTTTCACATCCTCAGTCCTGAGACCTGAATAACATACATCAGTTATATTAACCATGGAAGTGGGATTTCTTTGGGGAAATAATTTTGATTCCTCCACCCCAGTTTCTTTTAAAATATTTATTCTGCAGTGAATTATCAATTGAAGGTCACTTTGGGACAGTTGTGCTTTGGTATCTTCAGTTGGATATACTGTACTATGACACAAAGAAGAAATCCCCCCCAAGGGCCTGTCACAAATGGAAACTAGAGACAGCTATTAACAATTATTGTTCCCAGCTGTAGACATGGGGTGTGAAAGTCACATATAAACTTGAAAACAAATTAAATGTCTCTGTTCCTAGGCAATAATCTCTTGTCATTTTGTTAATTAGATACTTGGACTTTGTTCATGTAAGAGTCTAAACAAAAAAAAATCCCCATTTTAGAGTGGTAGGCCATTTTTTATGCACGAAATCCAAAATACATTTTAACAGACAATGAAAAGCATGTGTATAATTGCACAAAAAGCCAATGGAATATTTTTATTTCATTTTTTATTTAATTTAATTTATACACTATCTTTGTCCCCAGTGGGGACCCAAAACAGTTTACATCATTCTCCTCTCCTCCATTTTATCCTCACAACAACCCTGTGAAGTAGGTTAGGCTGAGGATGTGTGTGACTGGCCCAAGGTCACACAGCAAGCTTCCACAGCAGAATGGGGATTTGAACCTGGGTTTCCTAACTTTAACATCTACACCATGCTAGCTCTATGGAATAAGATTTTATAAAAGAAAAGTTTGGCTAGTCTTTCAAAATGCTGAACTAATTAAGATGGAATTTGAAATTGGCAGGTATTGAATTAATTTCTGAAATCTAGTAATAATAATGAAGCTATTGAATGCTTGCCACAGATCTCCAGACTATAGAGATCAGTTGCCATGGAGAACATGGCTGCTTTGAAAGGCAGACACTATCAAGGGTGTAGACTTTCCAATTTCCCGGGGCAGGGGGGGCTGGGGCTGGGCCACAGGCATGGCTATGCCAGGTTCTTAAAAGAACCAAGGCCCAGTGACATCATACACAGGAGCCAGTGACATTACAGGCCATTGTCACTATCTATGGAGGCGGAGCCATGTGCGATTTAGGGGGGGGTGCTGGGAACCCTTGGGAACCCTCCTAGCCATGCCCCTGGGCTGGGCTAAACCCAGGAAAAGGTGGGAGTTGGCCAGTGGTTATAGTGATGGCTCAGCGGTCTCCTGCTGTGTCCTTTATTTAAATTCACTTTTAGAATAGTCACTTTAAAATCTGCAAAATATTCATACCATGTGCATAAAACAAACAAATGGTCACACATTTGAAAGTAAGGATGGCAACATAGAAAAGCCTGTAAGGGAACATTTTAAAAAAATTTCCTGGACATTCATTTATGGGAGTCTTGTTTCTGCCTTTTTCATATGGGTGGCTTTGCACTGAAATTTACTAAATTATGGCATCACAGATGCCTTCGTTTGGTAAATGCATAGCTGAAGTCTCTGAGCCAGAATACCAAAAGTGAGTACAAGTCCCAGAGCACTGAGCCTATTCCCATGGGCTGCCATTCCACTTTGCAACCTGTCATTCCAGTCCCAGAACACTGAGCCTATTCCCAGGGGCTGTCCTGTTCATTCCACTCTGTGACCAGTCATTCCAGTACCAGAGCACAGATTCTATTGCGAGGGATCATCATTCCACGCTGGGGGCTGTCATTCCAGTCCGAGAGTAGCCTATCTGGGCCCAAAGGCCTTCATGGAAAAAACATTCCACATTTTCTTTGCAACTTTTTTTGTGCTGCGGTGTATTTCAGTGGAGCCCATGGAAGTCAATTGGCATTCCTGGCTCCCATTATCTCCAATGGGCCTTCAAGCCTCTCCTATTGTTTCCAATGGGCAATCCTGTCATTCCTTTTATACATCCCAGTTAGTTGTCCCTTTGCAATTTTAAGCAACAGCAAAATGAAGAGCATGAACATGTACAGAGTGCACATTTCCTGCCAATGTTCTTTTTGGGCTGCTCAGGACAAAAGGAAATTTTTAAAGGCCTCTGATCTGCATGTCCCCTTTTTTCATGCAGATGGGCTTACCATTTAAAAATGAAATTAAAATTGAAAGAAGAGCTTAAGAGTGGTTGAAGCAGACCCCCCCCCCCCCGGAAAAAAACAACTGTCCTCAATGAAGGATATATAGATCCAAGTAAAATAAAATAGAGATACACTTTCCCCAAAAATGTAAATTGGAGCTCAACAGAGGCTTTGCAGTCTGACTGCACTGCTACATTGAAAGTGGGTGGAGACAGCCAGAGTTAAAGACTATACTTTTTTTAATGACAGACAGCTCTTGTCTGTAGTTGGATGGGAGACCATAAAGGAAGCCCAGAGTTGGTATGCAGAGGCAGACAATGGCAAACCATCTTTGAATGTCTCTTGCCTTGAAACCCCTACAGAGTTACCATGTGTTGACTATGGAGCTAGTTTTAAAATTGTGAGCAGACCGACTTTAAAAAAATAATTATAGAAACTATTCAAATATAATCTCACTTCCCTTTATAGGAAGGAAGGAAGGAAGACAGACAAGGTTAAAGAGGAAAAATATGCAGTTTAGTCTTAAGTGGTAATGGTCAATTTCAGCAGAAAATTGGGATTAGGCAGTTGTTCCAAACACTTCATATAAAAGATGAACTTTAAGGAATCATCTGGAAAAAGTGACAGAAGTAGCATTGTGTGTGAGCTGAAGGCATTATGCACCAAAAGGGAAAAAATGGACTCAGAAAGACAGAGAGAGAGATAGGGAAAAAAGCAAGAAAGACAGAAACAAAGAGAGACAAAGAGAAAGTGAGAAAGGTAGAAAGAGAGAGAGAAAAGAAAAGACTAAAGTAAGAAAAGGACAGAGAGAAAGACAGAAAGAGAGAAGGAAACACAAAGAGAGAAAGGAAGGAAGGGAGAGGTAGAAAAAAGATGGGGAGAGAGGAGTGAAAGAAAAACGAAAGGAAGGAAAGAAGATAGAGAGGCAGAAAAACTATAGAAAGGAAGATTACAGTCAAGTGACAAACATTCCTGCCAGGCTTGCCAGTGCTGAAATGTTCCCGCTTCTGCCCAGGCAGGCCATCTCTCTCTCCCCTACCCCTCTCCTTTGTAAACACTCTTCAGTGTCTCTCCTCCTGTTCCCCCCTCCCTCGCCCAGTGGCAACTTACATTCCTGGAAGCCGGACGGAATAGATATAAAGATAGGAGCTGCTCTTTTTTTATTTGCGTGGCTGGCTCCCATTGAGGCGGAGCATGGCCCTTCCACCTGTATCCGCTCCCCCTGCACAGAGATGAGAGAAGGTGCCTTCTTTGCCCCCGGAGATGCATGGTGGGAGCCACTTCCCTGCTTGCCTCTCTGCCATGGCAGGGTGCATGTGCAGTGCAGGGCAAAGGATCGACACAGAAAGCTGGACTCCCCTCCCCCCCCTGGATCTCCCTCCCGTTCTTAGATGGGGGGAGCAAAAGAGCACCCTGAACTGGCTGCCTGCTTTAAAGCAAGCAGCTGGCAGGTGGACCTGCCAGGCTGATCACTTTAAAGGGCAGACAGCCATTGCAAGCCTCCCCTTCACTCCCTCCCGTTCTTAAGCGAGGGGGGAGCAAAAGGGCCCCCTGAACTGGCTGCCCATACTTTAAAACCTACCTGCACTGGCTGCCCCTGGGGGAGGCTCAGTCCCCCCTGTAAAATTTTGCTGGGGGACCAAGCCCCACAGCCCCCCAAAGATGATGCCTATGGACACTATGGTATATTATCAGGCATCCCGCTATGGTGGAGACCTCCAACCAATAACCCTCTCTTCCCATCATCCTAGGCTCTTTTTGTGTGTGTGATGGTATTCACTGGTACTGAGGACACGCACCTTTTTTCAGGGCTCTTCTGAGTCCTGATCCTCATGCACTGGCTTGCTCCACCCAGCCAGAGAAAGAGAGAGTGGATACTCAGGAACAGCCTAGTGTGGATCTGCGGGGAGGGGGGTGGAAATAAGTACTCATACTTATGTATAAGTACTGGCACTTTTTTTTTTAACTTACAAAGCTCTGTTGCTGCCAGAGACAAGTAAACAAAAAATCACATCAAGCTGACAGTGTGATGTCACTTCCGGAGTTTCTGGCAATTCTTAGACAGAACTCATATCATGTCCAGGTTTACCCCAGACGAGATCACACTGTTGCTGGCACACTCTTCCATTTCCCCAGCCCTCTGGACTCCTGCCATTTTCCATGCTGGGCATGGCAACACTAGATATCATAAAAGTCTAGGAGAAAGCAGTCCTAGAGTGGCTCCAGAAGATATATGCTCTAGGATCATAGACATGCTATGATATATTTAAAAAACTAAGAGAAACACTAAAGGCAAAAAGCAGGTTGGAGATTGAGAGAGGGATGGGACTGCGGGTTGGCTGGCATCGTTCTGTTGGACTTCCAAGCGGCTTTTTTCACTCTTAACACTGAGAGAAGTCAGTATAGTCAACCCTCCAAAACTGCCATTTCCTCCCGAAGAACTGATCTATGTAGAATGATGATCAGTTGTAATTCCAGGAGAATTTTAGATCCTGCTTTGAGGTTGGTAATTTGCAGGCCTAAGGAAACTACATGAGAAAGACTGAGAGACAACCCAGTGAACTGTATCTTACTTATGCATCTAGACTCTAACTAGCCCTTCCTGGTCCCACCCTCTCTCTACCTATATGTATTGGTTGAGGAAGTCTTGTTTCAATGTATTTGAAGAAGTGTGCATGCACACAAAAGCTTATACCCAGAATTAGACTCTGATGGTCTTAAAGGTAGCCCTGGACTCAAACTTCAAAAAGTAACTTTATTTGCACAAGTATAATCAGCCAGCAGGTGGCACTGATGGAAACCAGTAGGTTACTCAGTCCCTCTTAGAGCTACCAAAGTAAATTTAAAACTAATGACATATTCAGAATGCATATTACCACCATTAGAGTGGGTATATTTCAAGTATGCCTTAACCAAATATTTGACTAAAATATTTTAATCAGCCTCTTAAGTGATTAGTAAGCTCTCCTTACTAATTTTGTGTACCTTCTGAATGTGAACATCTGGCTATTTTTTAGAATATATATAATTCTCACAAAATGGGAAATATTAAAATGTTGGATTTTATTTATTTATTTGTTTGTTTGTTTGTTTGTTTGTTGAGATTTGTTGAGAATTTAATTAAGAGAGAATATACAGTGCTACATGAGGATTTTCCCTAAGGTTTTGATGTATATATTTTGTTATGTACTAAAACTCTTCCTTTCAGAGAATGAATCTACACACCATTATTAGCAGAAATGATCCACTTCTAGTCTTATACAAAAGGATCACGATTCAGAGAAGAAAATGACTTCATTCTCGGGGTCTGCCAAATGACTGACAAACACCCTTACTAGGTTAAATATGCCAAGACCATGAGAAGAAGTATAGTGCAGTGGTTAGATTGTCAGACTAAAATCTGGGAGATCCACTCTGCCATGGAAGCTCGCTGGGTGACCTTAGGCCAGTCACACACACTCAGTCTAACAACAGGGATGTTGTGAGGATAAAATATTTTGTGGATAAAATGGAAGAGAGAACAATGTAAGCAGCTTTGGGTCCCAGTGGGGAGAAGGGGGTTCCTTACCAATAAAAGTTATGAAGATCTGATATGCCTGGGCTTTCAGGAGAAGAAAATATTATTTTTGATATCCAAATTACAAGCATAATATTTTAAATATTGGCTTTTTTATGCTTTTGTAAATTAATTTTCTGTCTGGTTTCTGAGAGTCAGGAACATGGTGATAAATTATAAAGTTATGCACACCAAATATAGTGTTTAGAAAACTTCAAAAACAAAGATTACCTTGTGGAGCAAATGAAGAGTTTATGAAATACTTTGCAGAATTAGTACAATGAACATTGGAATGGCTTGGAGGGAGAAAAATAAATACTGATAACGTGATCTTAGTCTCAAATACATTAAATTCATTATAATGATATCCAAAAATTCAAATACATTGATGCTAATCAGGAAAAAATATCAGTGTATGAAATAAAATTCCAAAGGGATATATTGGTTGCAACGGTACACAGAAAGCCTCCCCTATTAATATTATGGACAACCTTATATGCTTAGTTTGATTTATAGAAAAAGCATGTTTAACAATAAAATATCTGCTACCACTTTTACAAACCATTTTTAAAGGGTCTAAATGGCTTTATTCTAATGACATCTACTAATGGGGGGTTCTGGTTCCACAGATGCAACAGTTTATTATTTCTATCATGTCTTTATGACTCTTTGGTGCCCAGAGTGTTCCAAAAGCATTTTATCTTCATAACAGATCACTAAGATAGTTGCATATTTCATTTCCCAAATAAACTGAAGAGCAAGGATTTAAATATGCTCTGCCCAGTGAGCAAGGGGGGAAAAAAAGGCTGCTCAGGGATGATTTGAACAATGCAGCCCTTATTCAAAGGAGGAACTGATTGTGCAGGATAACATTCTGCACTGGGGCCATAATATTTGAAAACAGTTCACCATGTGGATACACCCAGCCATCATCTGTGCCACTTGCCTGCCCACAGTGGGAAAACCTCTTACTTTGGCCTCTCTGCCCTAATACTGAAGAGCTAAAATAAAAATGGGCATAAAATAGCCTCCATTTTTTGCAGGCCTCCACATCAGAGTACAGTGAGCAGGCCCAAAATGTCTGGGAAATACTAAAGGAATGCTTATAGCCTAGCTGAGTTTCCAAGGAGACATAGTAGTACAGCATAGTAGTACATATAAATGGTGTAGTGCCACAAAAATAGGGCTGCCAAGTCAGCCCGGGGGGCGGGGGATCCCCCACTATAGGGGTTCCCAATCCACCAGCCAGCATTCGGCCGGCGGGGGGAACCCCGCCCCAGAAGTCGTCTGGTGAGGACGACTTCCCCCGTGTAATGACGTCACCTCCAGGTGACGTCATTACGTCGCTGTGGCGCACGCGCAAAGTGCACGCGCCAGAAGAGCTCCCGGGGGGAGAACAACTCCCCCCGCTGGTAAGTCGCCGGTACTTGGCAGCCCTACACAAAAAGCCCAGAAAATATGATGCTGTGGTAGAACATCCCAGCAGGACCCCAAGATCAGCCCATGCCATGCTCAAAAGTAGGAGGCACCCTACTCCTTGTTGTCCACTGGAGCAGGCCTCTCAGCCATTTCAAGGGGGAAGTAGCCAAACAGCCACTGTAGTGGTGAGGATGTGGCCATGCATTAGAGATTTGGGCAAGGGAGGTTGGGAATGCGGCAACAGTAAAGGAGCATGTCCTCCTTGGTATGAGGGCAAGGATAATCCCAGAACCACACCTTGGAAAAACATGCATGTTTGGCCAGGCACTAAAGAAAGTAGTCTGGCACAGCCTAAGATGGGAAGAGAGGAGGAAATGAATGAAGAAACTCAGCCAGCTCCCACAAGGGTTACCTTGTTAACAACAAGCTAGGAAGAACAAATGAAGAACTGTTGAATTGTTACATCAGCTGTGGCATACAGAAACAACACCCTACCCAGTCTGTTCTGGCCCAGTGCTACAGAAGTTTAACACATGATTTTTTCTGACATTGAAATAACCTTTGCCTGGGGAAGAAAATGTGTATACTGTTCCTTGGGACGTGCATGTAAATGTTTATTTTGACACAAGTACATAGCTAGGGAAGCTGCTGCATGTAGCACTGTCCTAAGATGTGTTCACAATGAAAGAAAAGATGGAGCAACAGTATACATGTTAATAGTATATCATTATTACTTCTCAGAGATAGGGGGTATTCAGACATCATGGCAAGCTTCTATCCATGACAGGCTGAAGTACAACCAGTTCTCATTATCATTTCCTCCCCTTGTGCACAAAGCACAGTAGAAGTCTTCCTTCTACAGAATGCCTTGGATCAAACTCCATTTTGCTGTGATATCCAAATACAGATGCTTGGTCCAGATTATTTCTTTTCACAAACCAAGACTCTGAACTGTGATTAAAATATGGTTTAGGATCCTGGCTTCTGAAGTGCCCAAACACCTGCACTCAAAAGTCATGATGAATTGAAATTTGGTTCAAGGCTTTCCAAATCAAGAAACTTTCAGTCTTGCAAACTAATTAAGAATCTTAAGTGTACCAAAATATAGAAAAGCCTTTGCATTAGCAAGTTGTAATATTTTGCCATCAGCAGTCCTTGAGGGTTGCTACAAGCAAATCCATTTGTATTATCAACTGTGTTGTGTGACAGAGATGATAAAGATCATAGTCATTGTGCTGTTACTGTATAGCAACTGTTAAGTAGCCAGAGACGGAGTAATTGTTCCACTCTTGGTCAGTATACCAGGTTGGGTTGTCAGGTCCCCCCTGGCCACCAGAGGGGGAAGGTGGAGCCCGGTAAGATTGCCAGATCCAGGATGGGAAACTCCTGGAGACTTAGGGATAAAGCCTGGGGAGGACAGAGACCTCAGTGGGATATAATGCTATAGAGTCCACCAACCAAAGCATGTTTTCTCCAGGGGAGCTCTGTAGTCTGCAGATACGCTGTAATTCCAGGGAATCCCCAGGGCCCATCTGGAGGCTAGCATCCCTAGGTCAGCAAGACAGCTAGTTACCTTCCTTCTTGCTGGAGAAAATGTGCACACTATGGAAAGAGTAGCTATTTTTTAATGTAGTCATTGAGATTTTGGGTGCTGAAAGAACTCTGTTAACCAAACATGTATAAGTACTATAATTTGTTTTAATGTCTGCACAGATGAAGCTATTCATGAAAAGGTTGTTGATGCATAATAAAAATGATGGTGATGAGTCATGATACGCATGAGAGGGGAGGAGGGAATCAAAAAAGCTTGGCATTTGTGTCAATCACAGGCAGAGGTTTGTTATAATGTTTGAATGTGTCCATTATTTATATATAGGCAAATTGTGGTATTTGATATAGATCACAGGAAAACCTGCTAACCAAGAGAGTTGACATGAATGTATTTCCTAGGGTTGCCAGTCCCCTCCTTGCTCTGGTGTGAGGATTGGGGGGGGGCATTCCAGGTGTGTGTGGAGATGCCCCCAAGCCTCGCCCCTGAGAGTGACCTCCTGCCTGGCCACCCCTCTGCCCTCCCTCTTGCCAGATTTAAAGGGCTTCAGCTGGTTGACGGCCCTTTAAATCCAGCAGGAGGGAGGGAGGGAAGGGGAGATCATGGGCGCAGGCTCCACTCATTAAAAGACCCTCCTGCTGGATTTAAAGGGCCATCCAGCTGGTTAGCAGGCCAAATGGTCCCCACTGATCAGCTGAAGCCCTTTAAATTGGGCAGGAGGGGAGGCAGAGGGGTAGCCAGGGAGTGGTCACTTGGGTGGTTGCTCTCAGGGGGCAGGGATGGGGATGGGGCTTCCCCCACCTACCAGCTGAATGGGGGTGGATTGAAGCCCCCAAAAGTGGGGAAAACCCCACCTAGACCTGGGGCTTGGCAACCCTAGTGTTGTGTACTGAGACATGAGTCATCCCTGAGCTAGTGCCTGGAGCTAGTTGAGCATATTACCCCAGAACAATAGCTTGCCAGGATCCTGGAGAGGGCCAATAGAGATGTAGTATTATATAAATAGACTATTGTTGGGAGTGGGGTGTGTGAGGGTGTGGTCTGTGCATGCTTTATAAACAGGGCAACAAGCCCAGGATTTCATCCTTGTAGTGTGCTGAAATCACTAAATAAAATAGAGCTGATCACTAGTAGTGCATCTGAGGATCCATGAAACCCACTATTTAACACCTAGTATTTCCTCACCCATCAGTTTCCAGCCACTTCTGCTTAAGGCACATATAAATTAAGATCCTATGAAACAGTGCTTAGAATTTGTTTCGTTGCTGAAACCAGTCCTCAGCCATATAACGGTTCATTGCTTGGATCAAAAATAACAAAGAATTTTCTTGGTATTTTGCATATGAGTTAAGAGTCTTATACTTTGCCAAGGACTATGTAGATGTAGCATGCAAGTGGAAGCAATTGCATAGACATTCAATATTCATTAAATGAAATCCCAAGCCTTTTTGTGTGGGAAACTGGAAAGGTTTATTTTAGGACAAGGGTGTTGAAATGAAAATGAATGGCCCAGACATTCCTTTTAGTAGGAGTAGAAAATAGTATATAGCTGGTTATTGGCATATCTTCCCAGAGAAAGGAGATATGAAATAGCCTGATTTATAGCTCTGTATAACTCAGGGCTTCTCCGGAGAGAAGGTGGCATATGGTAGAGTCAGATCTTGGAAGCTAAGCAAGGTTAGCCCTGGTTAGTACTTGGATGCGAGACCTCCAAGGAAGACTGCAGGGGGAGGCAATGGCAAAACACCTCTGCTTCTCACTTGCCTTGAAAGCCCTTTGCTGGGGTTGCCATAAGTCAGCTACATCTTGACGGCACTTTATACACACATAACTAAAAGCTTAGCAGCCTTCAGTTAACAGACAAGACAGGTTGAGTGAAAGGTATTTCTGCAGATCCGGCCATTTGTTCATCTGTACATTAGTCCAAACTTCATCTTTCTAGTAGGTCCTATAACTGTTACCAAAGCTTTACTTAATTTTGAGTCACAGAAGCTATCTTTGTGTTGTGAGGGCTGTTCACATCAAAGACATTTTAACAATAGCCTCTAAGGCTTGGTATCTCTTTGTTTACAGTAAAAGTGGCTGGTTAAAAACTTGGCATGCCGCATCACTTTTTATCACCAGGCACACCTCTGGGGTTTCAAGTGATGTTTATCAGCTTCAGAGTTAGTATATTCTGATTTAAAGATGCAGATCACTCATATCCTACCCTCTAACTGTACATAATGGGAAAAAAATATTCAAGGGAACTCCAACAGTAAGCATTGCCCTTTCTTGGAATTCTCTGTGCTCTGTGCTCTTAGCACAGAGGATGCCCAAACTCTGTCAAGAGTGTACCTTCTTAGTCAGCTTAAAACTTTCATTCCAGAGTGACAAAAACAAAGGCAAAACCATTTTTTCATTTGTCAAGAAAGGAAGTTCCTGGTCCAACAAAATAAATACCCACCTACCATTTGCAACCAGTCTAAATTCAATACTGAGAGGTGATTTTTCTGGGGCTTCCAGGTCTTCAGAAGGGGTTCTTTTTTGTACTTCTGTATGCTTTATATACCTCCCACACCCCGATTTTCATATGTCCTTCTTGGTTTCTCTTTTATCCCCTCTTGATGCCTAGGGTTGCCAGCCTTCAGGTGGGGCCTGGGGATCCCCCGCTTTTACAACTGATCTCCAGCTGAGAGAGATCAGCTCCCCTGGAGAAAATGGCTGCTTTGAAGGGTGGACTCTATGGCATTGTACCATGCTGAGGCTTCTCTCCTCCCCAAACCCCACCCTCTCCTGGATCCGACCCCAAGTTTCCAGGTATTTCCCAACCAAGACTTGGCAAATCTATTGATGCCTCTTTTTTCTTTTTTTCCCAAGCAATAATCACTCTCCTCTCACACTACAGAATCTCTAGGCCAGGCTGCCTGATTGAATAGGTCACCTTAATCTGCAGTGACACAAGCTCTAACTCTACATCTTGTACAGATATTTGGCTAAGTGACATGGATTACCACCTAAATTTCTATCGCAGTAGATGACATACTGAGGCCACAATTTTAATCCATGTATTCCAGTCATCCCATTAAAGTTATACTAGCCCAAGCTTTGAAGGTTTCAGCTTCTTGTAGTTCAACACATCTGAGAAGAAAGCAGGAATAAATTAAATGGGAGTTCATTGCAACATCCAGGTGGTATCCATCAAAAGGCATAACGGGAGCTGTTTTCTATTAGGCAATACTACCTTCTCAATGAAATTATTTGCTGAGCTTGAAATAACATGTTGTAAATAACTTCTTTCCTTTGGAATCTAATCAGTTACAGAGAAGGTCTGCAGTTAGTATCTGTTCAGGATCTTCAGTAGCAAAATGTTATGGAAACAGTTCATTTAACTTAACATCCTTGTCTTTGATTTTTCTCCTTAGAACATATTTGTTTATTTATTTAATTGGATTTGCTAGGCTGCCCTTCCCTACATGTAGGGCTCAGGGTGGCTTACAACAAAAAACAACACAATAAATAGTTTAAGCTAAAATCAGCATCAAACCTCCCTAAAAACAAGTCAATAAATAAACAACATACATTACAAGATGGTAGAAAGAAAAAATTCAGCTCCCCAGAACATAAGAACATAGAAGGTATGGGTTACCAGGTGGGAGTGGGAGATCCCCCGACTTGGCAGGCTCCACACCAGCAGGGAGAAGCCCCCCCCCCCCCGAACACCCAATATCTGGCACAATGTCTCCAGCATGATGATGATGTATGGAAGTGACATCATTATGCTGGGGATACCGTGCTGCGATGCTCTAGTATTTTGGGCAAAACTCTTTGGTAAGCACAGAGTTTTGCACAAAATACTAGAGCATCACCTCATGGCATCTCCAGCATGAAGGCATCACTTCCACATGATGTTGTCATGCTGGGGACATCATGCATGGTGACATTGCCCCACCCCCACACTCTCAGAGAGCTCCCTCCCACCCCCTGCTGGGGAGCAAAGAACACCTGGGAACCTTAATAAGAGGAGCAATGTGGGATGAGGCCAACGGCCCATCCAGTCCAACACTCTGTGTCACAGAGTGGCCAAAACCCAGGTGCCATCAGGCGGTCCACCAGCAGGGCCAGAACTCCAGAAGCCCTCCCACTGTTGCCAATCAAGCACCAAGAATACAGAGCATCAGTGCCCCAGACATAGTGTTCCACCTATACCTTGTGGCTAATAGCCACCGATGGACCTCTGCTCCATACGTTCATCCAATCCCCTCTTGAAACTGTCTATGCCTGTAGCCACCACTACTTCCTGCAGCAGTGAATTCTGTGTGTTAACTACTCTTTGGATGAAGAGTAATTCTGTTCTAATTCTGTTCTAATAATAATTCTAAAATGCCCTGACCTGGATAGTATCTGTTCTAAGCTTACTTCTCATTAATTTCATTGAGTGCCCATGAGTTCTTGTATTGTGAGAAGGTGGGGGGGAGTATTTCTTTCTCTATCTTCTTTATCCCATGCATAATTCTGTAAACCTCTATCATGTCACCCCTCAATTCCCACTGGCCTTTGACCTGGTTCATAAAACCACTTTTATCCCCATGAGCAATCCAGACCAACCACAGAAACTATAGAAAATCTTAATGCATGAACCAGATTACACAGTCAGCAGTTTCACACAAGCATGGTTGGAGTATTTAAGTGGGCAACACAAACTATCTCTAAAAACTGAGTTTTGTACTGGGCTATGGGAGACTCCAGGTTTGAATCCCCACTCTGCCACAGAAGCTTGCAGGGTGATCTTTGGCCAGTCACAGGGAGCTACACATCTTTGGCCAGGGAGCTACACAAAATATTGGCTATCACATACCCTTTATGGCCTTGGACCTTCATATCTGCGAGAGTATCTATGGCAATCTCACCCACTTCCCTCCCTCACACTCAGGATTTCCCCTCCGTTTTTTCTTCTTTTCCTTTATGGCTGAGCAGCCCCTTGAGAGCCAGTTTGGCATAGTGGTTAGGAGCGTGGACTCTAATCTTGGAGAACCCGGTCTGATTCCCCACTCCTCTACAGCAGCTGCTGGCGTGACCTTGGGTCAGTCACAATTCTCTTAGAGCTGTTCTCAAAAGATCAGTTCTCGAAAGAGCTCTCTCAGCCCCAGCTACCTCACAGGGTGTCTGTTGTGGGGAGGGGAAGGGAAAGGAGATTGTGAGCTGCTCTGAGACTCCTTTGGGTAGTGAAGGGCAGGTATAAATCCAGTCTCCTCCTCATCATCATCTTCGTCTGTTTCCTTCTTATTTTAAGGTTTATGGCTGTCCTACCCTGACACATTATTATATTTTGATGCTGGCTCAGCCGAGGGATTTGAGAGAAGAGACAAGTTCACCTCCTTAACTTATACTTCTGAACATGGCACACAAGAGGCTTTTGAAAGTTCAAAAATAAACAAAATATTCTATTCAACATAGAGGGGGAAAGGTCAGGTGAATTCAGGGGTAAAATGTCTGAGGTGAATCAATGATAACATTAAGGTACCATGACCTGGATAGCCCAGGCAAGCCTGATCTTGTCAGATCTCGGAAGCTAAGCAGGATCAACTGTGGTTAGTAACTGTGGTTAGTACTTGGCTTCCCCAGGTGCCCTGCGGCTTGCGGGGCGTAGGGAACCTGAGGGAAGGAAGGCAGTTTCTAGATTGGCTTCCCCTGGGGAACCCAAGGAGGGGAGGCAGTTTAAACTGCCTTCCCTCCCTGGATTGGCTTGGTTTAAATAGCCCTGCTTGGATGGGAGACTTCCTTGGAATACCAAGCTGGGAGGACAGAGGCAGGCTTTATTCAGCCACCACTCTGAATATCCTCCAGGCCTAGGGCTGCCAAGTCCCCCGATAGGGCGGGGGAAACACTGATTTTTAGTCCTTCCCTCCCGCTTTTCCAAAGTTGCCCACTGGGGGGACAAAATGGCTGCCTTAAAAGGGAAATGTCTGCAGAGAGCCTGCCCTGCAGTAAAAAGCCTCGCCAGACATTTCCCCTTTAAGAAGTCAGCAAGAGAGCTTCCACAGCAAGAGAGGTCCGCCCAGAGGGACTGAAGGAGCTGCTTTTGCATGTGGCTGGCAAGGTGAGTTTCTCTTCCAGCTCTTTTCATTCTCTCTCCCTCTTTCTTTTTTCTGTCTGTCTGTCTCTCTCTCTCTCTGTCCCCATCCAGCAGAGGTCTATCAGTGGCTATTATAGCCACAAGGTCTAAATGGAAGTAAGTGCCTCTACCAGTTTTTTTCCCTTCTCTCTCTCTCCCTCTTTCTTTCTTTTTTCTGTCTGTCTGTCTGTCTGTCTGTCTCTCTCTGTCCCCATCCAGCAGAGGTCTATCAGTGGCTATTATTAGCCACAAGGTCTAAATGGAACCCTTTGTCTGGGGCAGTGAGGCTCTGAATTCTTGGTGCTTGGGGGGCAACAGTGGGAGGGCTTCTGGAGTTCTGGCCCCACTGCTGGACCTCCTGAGGGCACCTGGTATTTTTGGCCACTGTTGTGACACAGAGTGTTGGACTGGATGGGCTGTACTGGATGGGCCGATCCACTGTGGCTTCTCTCCTGTTCTTATGATATGAAAATCATATTTAGCACTTGTGTAGCACTTAGTGCTTCATATTCTGCCGAGATGAGGAAGGATTCAGTAGGGCCGTTGCTCAGTGATAGAGCATCTGCTTGACATGCAGGAGGTATCAGCCTCTTCAGCTAAAAAAGGATCAGGTAATAGGTGACATTAAAGATCTCAGCCTGAGACCCTGGAGAGCCACTACCAGTCTGAGTAGTCAATACTGACCTTGATGGACCAATGGCCTGATTCAGTATTAGGAAACTTCATGAGTTCATGTGTCAGCATGTGGAAGCAACATCACAGGATGTGACATCACAAAATGATGTCACTTCCTTTCTCCTGGCTCCACCCCCAAAGTCTCCTGGCTCCACCCCCAAAGTCCCCAGATATTTCCCAAGTTGGACTTGGCAGCCCTATCCAGGCCCCCAGTATGGGTCAGTCACCAGAGGTCACCATGACTTCCAGGTGTAAATATACAAAAATACCAAAAAAAAAAATCTCTAAAGTAATTTAGTAATTTCACAACCTCCAGTTCATACTTTTTCAGAAACTGAGAGTTTTAAGTTTTTCATAAGGTCTTCGAATCTTTGAGGCAAGAGGCTTTATTTTCAGTGTTTGCTAAACATTACAGTATACGTTCCTGAGTTTAACTGACTCTTCAAGTTTCTGAAAGCAGGGATATACTACCAAGCAATGCTCCCTCTAAGCTGTGGACTTTTGTGAGCAAAAATTCTACTTTGTGAATTACTGGCATTAAAGTTGTGAGTGAGCAATTTGGCTACTGCACAAATTAGTTTACTCTGGAGTCATCCTTCCAGAGTTAAGACAAAAATGTGTGAGTCAGAGGTTAAAAAACAGTGAGCTAGCTCACACTAACTCAGCTTAGAGGAAACACTGCTATCAAGTACCCAAAATTATTTCTCTAAACAATCCAGGGATCACTCTACTCTTCAGAGCTATCTCCCTTTTCAGCTGTGCAGGGAATTACTTCTCTAGACTAGAAGCTCTGTCTCTCTTTCTGGCCTGAATGGGGGTCTTCAGTGATCCCACACACACACATTCCTCCTTGCCACCTTCCCAGTCCTCAGTCAGTGCTAAATTGAATACTCTTCAGCAGTCAGTTCCCAACTCTTTCTTCTCAACTGATGCTATCCAATGAAATCCCTTTGAACAGCCTGTCACTCAAAGACTCTTTGGCACTGTGAGGTATTAACCCTTCACAGTCAATCACATGTTTATACAGCACTTATGAGCATTTAAAACACAGTCCATCTCACCAACTCTGCTAGGATTCCCAGATCCCCTGGCTGCCAGCAGGGCGGTGGGGGTTGTAGGGCTGCCTGCTCCAGGCTGGAATAGTCTTGGAGATTTAGGGGTGTAGGCTGGGGAGGACAGGGACCTCAGCGGGGTACCATGCCATAGAGTCCACTCTCCAAAGCATCCATTTTTTCCAGGGGAACTGATCTCTGTAGAATGGAGATGAGCTATAACTCCAGTGGATCCCCAGGTCCCACCTGGAGACTGGCATCCCTAGTGTCTCCCCTATGCTCTGCCACAACAGCTTTGTTCATTTGAGCAGAGCCTTCTGCAGGTACCAACCTGCAAATTGGCAAAACCAACAACTGCGTATACATGTGGCTTCTCCATTGTGGCCTCCACCTTGTGGAATGATCTGTCTGAGGAGGTCAGGGTGGCTCCCACTCTCCTGATTTTCCACAAACTAGGCAAAACTGAATTATTCAAGAGGGTTTTTCTGTGCATGTAATAGGGTTGCACTGTCCAAAATAATTCACAGTTACTTGTAGAAATTAATAGGAAGTTTGGTCTATTCTACCGCATATAGTTTGCTGTAAATTGGATCCTACTATGTAATTTTGCATCATTTAATGTGTCATGTTTGCTTTGCTTCAGTTTTGTTTTTTAGATTTCTGATTGGTTCTACATCTAAAATCCCATTTCATCGTTTATTGAACGTCCCATCCTATTGATTGTATAGACTTACTCTGGGTAATCCACGTTGAGTCCCAGTGAGAAAGGCAGACTATAAATAACATAATAATTTTTTAAAAAATTAAGTCTGTGGGTTTTTGTCAATTCAAAGTAAAGTGGCACATATTGAGACAAACAACTGAAGAGTCCACAAACTCAGGTTGCATTTAGCAGGTCTCTGCAACCTTTTAGAAAAGTCAAAGAAAGCAACGGTTTATTAATCATAAATCCGTGGCCCAAGACCCGAGTGCAGTGGTACAGACATGGTTACCATATGGTCACAAGTGAGAACAGCAGGAGAATATTGTCAGTTCCCACCCCCCATCAAGTTATGGATGCTGCTGTGAAACTCACAAAACATTTTCTTTACTAGAAAGTAGCAAGATAACTAATGTATGGAAATATGCATCTAATTTTATCTATTTATGTCAGCAGCAGGATTATTGCTGCAATAAAAACAGATCTCTCTATAAATGTTTAAGATGTCAGATAAATAAAAAAAACTTGCAACTAGTTAATAAAGCATGCAAAGTCTCCAGTCTGATGCGTCCCTGACCTTGATCTTTCTCTGTAAAATGGTATTAAAAACAGATTTGTTGTCCTATATTTCAACAACATATGGAGAGACCCAGATAGTATTTTAAAAGTAAAGGTGAAAAATCCAATGTAAATATTGTAATACCAGTAGCATTTATAGCAAACAAAGATGAATTCCAATTTCCAGGTTAATATTTAAGTAGCTGAATTTTTTAAACAAAATGTTGTTATTCCTTTGTATTCTTTTGGGACATTCAATAAACAAAAAAGAACAGGATTTGAGTTGTAGAATCGACTAGAAATGTACTTCTATAGTCCTAATTTGTTGTTGTTCTTGTTCTTGTTGTTCAAAATTAGCATGGCAGGATGAAAAAAAAGGAAAAATTTATCTTCTTATAAAATATTGTGTGTTGTGTTCAATATCTAAAAAAGAAACTTCAGATTCTATTTGAGTTCTCCATATGTGTTAACTAGCAGTGTCATCCCAAGAATGCTTCCCTGGGAGTAGGTCCCATTGAATATATTTCTGTAGGATTTTGTGTAAACCTGCTTAGGTTTGCACTATGATTAAACTTTAAAGGAAGAGTTCACTTCCATACAATTCAAGTATTTGAATATTAGCTTGTCTCACAAGGACCATGAGTAAACTACCTTATAATATTAAAAAAGAATCCTACTCTGAAATCAACCAAAGGTTGTTTCCACAACTAAAACCAGACCAAAATATAATAATCCTCAGGCTTGATTTTCAATAGCCACTGAAAATTATAAGTGTGATTCAGATGAAACAAAAGATTATTTCTTCAACAAACTGATGATTGCACTAACCACATTTTTGCCTAATGTTGAATACTATCTTCATTCATGAAAAGAACTGAGTAAAGTCCTAGATGAAGATGAGTAATCATACCCCACCATCATTTGGGATCTTCCTGACCAAATCCCTTAGTAAGACCACAGACCTAGGACAACTTCCTCAAGAATAACAGTGTTTTTAGAAGTTTCAGAAGAGTTTATAGATATGATTGCTAACTCTCAGTGGGAAATTTTTTGGAGATTTGTGCAGGTGGAGCCTGGGAAGGATAGGGTTTGGAAAGGGGAGAAAGTTTCATGAGGTATAATGCCACACTGAGTCCACCCGCCAAAGCACCCATTTTCTCCAGGGGAACTTACCCCCAAGGTTCGGAGATCAGTTGTAATTCTGGGAGAACTGCAGGCGCCACCTTGATATTGAGAACCCTACTCATGGAATGTGTTAGTTCAGGAACAGAGATGAATTTGCTCTTTGTCCTATGGGAGGGTCAGGAATGAGGGCTCCTAGCTGAGTTTCAAGAAGACTAAGAGTATATTGTGAAACTACACAGAGACCAATACGCACCCTTTATCCTATTGATCACAATACAAATCACAATATTATCAGGAGGAAGAGGAAAAAGAGGAGGAGGAAAATGGATTTATTCCCCACTTTTCATTACTCAAAGGAGTCTTGGAGCTGCTTACAATCACCTTCCCTTCCTCTCCCCACAACAGACACCCTGTAAGGTAGGTGAGACTGAGAGAGTGCTGAGAGAGCTGTGACTGACCCAAGGTCACCCAGCTGGCTTCATGTGGAGTAGGGAATCAAACCTGGTTCTCTAGATTAGAGTCTACCACTCTCAACCACTACACCAAGCTTAGGGGATAGACAACGAGAAAAAAATTTCTTTGTTGAAGAGCTAGACTTGGAGAGCCTAGAAGCAGAAATGGAACCTTGCAGGCAGGAAGTGGAGCATCCTTTTTTTTTTCCTTTGAAAAAGTAGTAGGAGAGAGGATAGACTCTGGTACCAGGAAATCAAGATCTGATTTTGAACAGGTGTCATGTGACCATTCTTTAAGACCAGCAAAAGTTTCGGCTTTCCTCAGCTGTGGATCCGAAGGTTGGAATTTCAGCCAGGACTGGCATGGAACCAAACTGTATCAATGGACAGTGCAAAAAGATACTGATACCAAAGAAAACTACAAAACTTGAACTCTTGTCTCCAAATTAATGCACTTAAATGATTGAGTGGATTTCATGTAAAGAGACCTTCAAAGACTTACTAGAAACACAACTTTTATTTTGTAATATTTAAGTAATTGATAGGCTTTGCTTACTACTTTGACAAAATCTCTTTAGCAGTCTAATATGTATTGCTTTTCCTTCTGCCCTATCCTCAGCTGTGAATGATGAAAGTACGCTGATTAAAAAGGGGGCACCATCTGATATACAGTATCAAATCGTGCAAATGTTTAATACATTAGTATCTGGGAGATGAAAAATAAGTTGTCATTTGAATTTTGCCCACGCAAGGATCAGAGCACACATTGAATACGAAAGGAGAATCTGATAGCTACAAATAAGTAAAACATCAGTGTGGCCAAAGGTTAATTATGCATAGTCAAACTTTTATGAGTTCTACAGAGTTCCATGTTAATAGAAGTAAGCAGGTGTTTTCAGTATTTGTAAATCAGAGTACAGGCAGATTAAGACAGCAGTTTCCCGATTCCATCTGCAACAGTGTTGTAACATAATCGTATTCTGTTGTTGTGTTCTGTTTTTCAGATGATGTCTATGATACCCATAATCTTTATTTGATCTAGAAAATGTTGCTAGATTAACTGCTCAGAAGTTGTGCAGTTCTTTCTGCAATATTAGCAGCCATTTTGGTTTTCATTCCATCAGCTTTTCATTCCATGCATCCGATCTCTATGTTTATTCACTGCAGCGATATGCTGCCTTTTTTATGGCTGTCCCATGATTATGGAACAAGTTCCCCAGGGAGATGTACCTGACTGCCTCACTTTTGATCCTGAGAAGACAGCTGAAGATGGTTTTATTCAAGACTTCATTTGATTAATTTAGGGGGGGGGGGGTATTCAGTTACTGGCAGTCCTAATCGTGGCTTTAAATTGTGGTCTTGTATGTATTTTTTAAATTGTTGTACATGGTACAGCTTGATTCAAATGCCGTGAACTATACATGGTAACGGGCCCTTGAGACTTGCTTCTACTTACTACTGCACACCAACTATGCTCTCAGTAAAAGAAGCCTGTAAACAGGTTGTAAGGGTTGTGTAACAGTATGACCATAAAAGCCTTCAAAAAGACTGTCTTAGCATCTTGACAGTGAAATTGGACAAAAGCAGTAATTCAACAATAGGGGGGAAAACCCTTGAACTATGTGACACACAAGCTCACCTGGGGGTATGCGTCACGTTTCAGGTAGGAAGCAACTGTGGTGCAATAATTAGAGAACTGGGCCTGAAACTCAAATCCTTGTTCATCCATAAAGCTAACTGGGTAACCTTTATTGTATTAAAGTATCTATACCCCACCCCACCCCATGGCTCAAGGCAGCTTACAAACTCAAATTTAAAACATATAAACTGAAATAAAATCCAAAACAACCCCTCCCCACTAAAAGTGCCTACAAGCTATATTTCATAAAAGTCCTAGTAAATAAAATGTCCATGCAGTGCTTCCTGAATCCCTTCTGAACCCCACTCCTCCTTCTCAAGGAGCCTAATCCATCGGATGAGTTTTATGGGGAAAGATGGAAGGCTACTTTAAGTAGGAAGACCATTGGTAGGGGTCAGCCTGATGACTGTAGGTGATGCAGAGACATATGGGAGGAGATGAGCCTTTAAATATATGGGTCCAAAGTCATGACAGGCTTCAAAGGCATAGCCAGCATCTTTAATAGATCTTGGGAACAAATTCGCAGCCAAAGTATCTGTTTTAAAATAGGTGAGATATATTTCCATAGGAGGGATAAAGTGTAGGTGATGGGCAAATGAGATAAAGACAGACAGAAAGAGCAATTGCCAAGAGTATGTTCAGCAGAAACAAACACATCACAAGGTCTGTCCACATGCAGGTATCCTTTTTATTTATTTCATTTATACCCCACTTTTCTCCCCAATGGGGAACCAAAGTCGTTTACAACATACTCTACTTCTCCATTTTATCCTCACAAAACCCTGTGAGGTAGTTTGGTGGAGAGTGTGTGACTGGCACAAGGTTCCCTAGCAAGATTCCTTGGTAGAGTGGGGGTTTCGACCTGGGTCTCCCAGACAGATATCCAGCACTCTAACCACTACACCATGGTGGCTGACTCTTGATATTAACATGATTTTTCTGTCAAAACTCATTTTTTGTGTTCATTAAATCAAAGTATTGTAACAGCCAATCTGGATGTGATGAAGTTCCATCATTTGAATTTTCTGCTTTTAAGGCATTAAAAGCAGAAATGGTGGGGCATTACTGTGTGATTTGATCATTCTGTTGGCAGACCAATGTTTTGACTAATCCTATTCAGACACACAATGTAAATTTGTTTGGAATAATTGCTGTAGGCTATGCAAGGTCAGTTCAGTTTTTTCAGTACTCACAGAGGAGGCAGTAACCAAGATTTCTTCAATACAGTGGAGTTTTTAAAATAAATTGAAAGCAGATACCATTTCCACAGATTATTACATATGGTATGCTAAAAATAGTGCAGTCCTAAACAAAGTTACACCCTGCTAAATCCATTGAAGTTAATGGCCTTAGATGGGTATAACTTCTCTTAGGACCACACTGTATGACTGAATGTGTTTATGGCTGACATTCACACATTTACTAGTACCAAACATATTCTGTAAAAGTGAAAAACCAGTGCTCATATGAAATAGAGTTTAATTACTTCTAATGATTGCACTGAACATTTTTTGACACTTACTGAACTAATAATTAACATTTCTTGATTGTGCTGATTGGTGTGTATGTATGGTAGGTGCCATCAAGTCACTTCTGAATTATGGTGACCCTATGAATTAATGACCTCAGGTCTTGCAAACTGAAGCCCATGGATTCCTGTATAGACTCAATCCATGTCATGTTGGGTCTTCCTATTTTCCTCCTTCCTTCAACTTTTCCTAGCATTGTTGTCTTTTCCAGTGACTCTTCTCATACTGTGACCAAAGTACAATGGTCTCAGTTTTGTCATTTTAGCTTCTAGGGAGAGTTCAGGCTTGATTTGATCTACTACAACCCACTTAGTTGGCTTTTTTGTGATCGATGATATCTGTACTCTCTCCTCCAACACATTTCAAGTGAAGTAACTTTCTTCCTGTCAACTTTATTCACTGTCCAACTTTCACACACACATAGTAATAGGGAACACTATGGCATAAATTACCTTGATCCTGGTCACCAGTGATACATCCTTATACTTAAGGATCTTTGTAGCTCTTTCAGGGCTGCCCTTCCCAGTCTCAACTCCTTCTCATTTCTTGGTTGCAGTCTCCCTTTTGGTTGATGACTGAACCAAGGAATTGGTTGTTTCATCATTGTCAAACTAAAAGTCATGTAATTCCTCACTAGTCATCCTGCTTTGGTACTTTCTGCTTTAACCTTCATCAGTAGTTGTTTCAAGTCTTCACTATTTTCTGTCAGTAATATAGTGTCATCTACAATTCTCTGTTAACTTCAGCCAATTTCCACTCCATCTTCATCTAAATCAAACGTTGTGATCACACACACAGTTAGCCCCAACATAGGTGTGAATGCCAGGCAGATTAAAGGAGGGAAACACCCGCAGCCGTCAGCAACCCATTTTGCTCCGTCACACAAGCGGATTTAAAAGACTCCTTGGAACGTCCAATAGCAAACAGGTTGCTACAGGCCACAGACAGACTTTCCCATGTCTGATCGCTCCAGTGTGCTCTCATGGTATCAGGATGGTCTGATCAGGCCATCTTGACTCCATGCCTGTGGTTTTTTGCCCTTCTCTGTATGCGCATCATTGCACACTCCATAGGGAGCCCTCAGGGCTGAGGTACAAATCATTGATCCCTCATTTAAGCGCATTGGAGACAAACGGCAAACAAAAAAAGCCCAACTTACCCGTGGTTGCATCTGGTCACGCAGTGGCAGGCTGTGCCCGCAGCTTCAAAAGACTGTGTGATTGTGCTACTACAGGTCAACTTCCACCAGAGGAAATAGCCTCTCTTCCTCCCCACTTTATCTTGCACATGTGATCGCAACCTAATCCAACTTTCTTTATGATGTTTGCTGATAGGTACAGAATTAATTTTTCTCATCTTTACAGGTCGTTGGTATGTGCTGATTTTGCTACTAATACTGGAACTTGCCATTCACAGCTATAATTAGAGGTCATCTTTTTTGAGAACTTTCTCCAAGTGCCCCTTCTGGGGTAAAAACAGGGCCTTCTCTGCTGTGGCATCACACATATAGATGCTTTCCATGCATCAATTCATTTGGCATGAGCTTTTTGCATTTTCAACTCCAAGACATGTTTGCTTAGGCTTTTTGCCAAACTTCATTTTCTTATCTGATGTTCCAAATACTGCAGCTGATAATATTTTTAGAAAACAGTCTTTTATGCTTTGAGCTACATATAGCTTTTTAAGCTTTTGCTGTTTTTGTTGATTATTATATTTATTATACATCTCTGTTTTAATTTTTGTTATTGTCGGCTTTCTCCGATACTAATACTTAGAAAAGTTCGTTGGGTATATATGTCTTTAAAAGCCACTAAATATTTACACTATCTTTAACTTTGATAGCTATTATAATAGCAGTATGGAATCATCAAACTACATAGGAGGAATGCCCTTTTGAGTGTCCCCAATATTGCCTCTGTATCTCCAAGTTGTTTCTTTCAAGGTCATCCTGCTTTGGCATCTGATAATGTGGGAGGGGCAGAAACATTCAAGAGGGCTGTGTTTTTCCTGGTCCTCTCAGGCAGGGGGCTGCATAGATCAAGCAATGAATTGGTCTCCTGGTTCTTTCAAAATAGCTTCAATATGATGAAGGATTTATGATGCCCTCCCCCATCCCCTGACTTCAAATAAAAAGTCCAGAAGTATGTGTTTCATTTCTGCTCTCACACTTCTTGCACCAAGCAAGAGCTGTTAATTATATGTTGGTGTGATATAGAAATCATCTTAAGGGTGAGTAAACATTTTTGTTTGTCACTTGGACTGCATGTTTCATTAACATAGTGCATCTAAAGGAGAGGGGCTGCTCGGTGCAGTAAAATAAATATATTGTTCTAGTACTATAAGAGAGTAAGAGAAAGTCAGGGAAAGTTGCCCAGTTTAACACCATTCTGATAAAGCCCAGTATCACTGACATAGAATAGATATTTTAGGATTATGTCCCTTGCCCTAGCCAGTTGACAATATATCTCAGAGCACTACTCTGATGTGTCACATACTTAAATGAATCATTGCTTTAGAATCTGCTAAGCCTGACAATAATTTTCTTTAACATTTTTCAGAAATTGTTGCAATAGATGTGGAATTACAGAGACCCTGTTGCCCTTACCAGACCTCTGATAATTCTATCTGCTTAAGAATTCAGTGGGTCAGCACCAAACACACCTTCTTGGAGACTGATCCACATATGCATATATAATGTCACTCATTCAGTCACAGCTGAAAGTGTGCGCAGCTATGTAGTGAAGTCATTAGGAAAGTTCTGCTTGTGCTACTCATATATGCCTTTTCCAGCAGTTTTTCTCCTAACAGAACATGGAAATTGCTTGTGTTAGTATATATCTACAGCCTGCTTCACAAATTATGTCTTTATGTGGCTGTGAGAATATGCATGTGATCCTTGAACATGAATGTTCCCTCAATTACACGGTCATTGCTGTGGCATTCTTTTGTTGCTCAGTTTAATTTTAATATTAATTTTAAAAATTTATATCTTTCCAGTGTGGCCTCAAGCTCACAGGTGTGGCTTCTAACATATAAAATCAGTAAAACAGCAAGAATTAATAATTAGTGCATTGCATCTTATTGAACAGATGCACATGTGCAGTGGGGAGGCAATTTTTGCCAATTCATCCTTCTTGTAGGAACCTTCTAATTTCCCACTCATGATGTTCGGGGGGGGGGGTCCCCCTTTCCCCCCAAGGGCAGCATTTGAGGGAATTGAGGCTGCAGAAGAAGGAAGAATGTCATACTCTGCATGTGGAAATCCTTCTGCAGGATCAAAGACAATTTCTTAAAAACAGAAGATGCTCATTAGCTATAATATAAACCACAGTAGTCACAGAATTTTGCAATTACAACACAAGAAGATTCAGATATATCAGCCCACACTTGTTGGAATAAAATGGTCTTTGTTGTTACTGAAGATTAAGGTTGTAGCCACTCTCACTAGGCTGGGCCACCACATTTCCTAATGGGTCATCAAAGGAACCAACTGGAAATCATTACTTGCCTCTTACCTTGTAGCCCTCTCACCTAGTTTAAATATCTATATCTATTGTATATCTATGACATATTAGTATCAGATGCATCTAAGTGGAATAATAAGTTATTTTAAGTTTGCCTGGTTGTAACAAACACCTTAAGCATAATAAATATGATGTTGACTTTGAGACAACTACTTTGAGGCAAAGGGAAGTTTGGATGACCACAGCAACATGGAGTACAGTAGAATTTGGAGCACTATAACATGGAGCACGATGGAAGACAGGAGGGCCTGGCGTGATGTGGTCCAGGGGGTCGCGAAGAGTCGGACTCGACTGTGCGACTGAACAACAACAAACATGGCCTAATTCTTTAAGTAGAAACTGTTATGTCACAAATGTAAAAGTCTGCTTTCAAAAACTTCTCTAGTGAGGTAAAAAAGCATTTCAGGTGGGGCAGCTTAGGTTGTCTTCAACTGAAGACACCTGTAAATCTCCCTGGAGATTGAGTTTTATAAGGCAGCACCATCACTTAAAGGCTCTGCCTGGTACACCCTTCTCCCTCTGCTTGAATGTGAAATTAGGGTTGCCAGGTCCCGTCCCCCCGGCCACCGGTGGGGGATGGGGGACAGGGTTGTCAGATCCAGGTTGGGAAATGCCTGGATATTTGGGGATGGAGCCTGGGGAGAACAGAGTTCACCCTCCAAATCATCCATTTTCTCCAGGAGAACTGATCTCTGTTGTCTGGAGATAAGCTAGAAGCTTCCTGGAGACTGGAATCCCTAATGAGCCCTGTGTAACTATGTTACACAACAGACCAACATTAATTCTGAGAACAGAACAGGAAGTGATGATTATTAGTCAATCCAGAACAAGCAAAAGTTTTCAAAGTTTTCAGAACCAATATCACATTAGGCATCCTGAAAAAAATACCCTACACTCTTACACTCCAGAATCAAAATATTTTATTTATTTATTTGTTTGTTTGTTGTTTGATTTGTATCCTGCCCTCCTTGCCGAGGCAGGCTCAGGGCAGCTTACATAAAACATAGTAAGCAGTAAAACACAAAATTAGATAAAACCACAACAGTACATCTTGGCAGCTACAACCCCACCTTCCATTTAGCCTTGCTTAATATTCACAAGAGGACCTCAGGAATACTAACTTGGTACTTTCCCACTTGATTCAACAACACTCATAACTGAACTCAGCAAATGTCATTTGAGAGTCTTGCACAAGTTTTCATGGTGCTGATGTGTAGACTTGCCACCATTGTTGTCATGTTCTCTATTCCTTTTCAGTTTAACGCTTGTATTTATTTGAAAAATAAAAAAATTATGCTGATAAGAGTAATAAATTAGTGTTTGTTCCCTTTGAGGTATACCAAAACAAACATATAAAAATATTTCAAAGTCCAGTAATAGAAGTAGAAACACAGTTACCCAAGAAGCAGACAGAAAAAAAGAACTGTTGTTGCAGTTATAAAATATTGAGGAAATGGAAGCCGGTTCCCATCTGTAAGCTTAAAGACTTTGTCAGCAAATGGGTCCCAGTTTGGAAACTCATCCCATCTTGCAGACGGGGTGGGGGGTGGGGGGGGCTTGTTCTATGTCTATCTTGTTCCACTGATTACTGCAGCCTACAAAGTGCATTTGCTACAGACAATTCAAAGAATAAGAAAGATTGATAATAGGGTTTGAAAAACAGCAGCAATTATGTCTTTTTGATCTGCCTGTGGAAATTACAATCCAATAGTGAAATCATGCTGCAAGGGAGCAATTGCTGACACAAATATTCTCAGCAAAGCCAATAAATCTAGCCAAAGGTTAATACAAATGTAACATTTGGATGGAGGTGATTTGAAAGTACCACTGATATTCTGAAAATACTTGTACATTGGAAATGTTCTAGTTCTGCAGTCTCCAGGATGTCGGGGGAAAACCTGGCTGTGGTGGATACTTATTGGCTAGAATCTAAATCCTTCACAAAAATACTACTCCCCTCCCAATTACCAGATAGGGTTGCCAGCTCTGGTTTGGGGAATACCTGGAGATTTTGGGGCTGGAGCCGGGGGAGGAACCTCAGCAGAGTATAGTGCCATAGAGTCCGACCTCCAAAGCAGCCATTTTCTCCAGGGGAACTGCTCTTTATCTGCTGGAGATTCACTGTAATAGTGGGATATCTCCAGGTGCCATCTGGGGGCTGGCAGCCCTACTACCGGAGCACTTTTGCTACCATTTTCAATGTCTCTCTCTCTCTGTGTTCAGCAGGTGTTGTTAACACAAAGGTTGGATGTATATGTACCCAGTGTATAGCCAGTGTAGAATAGTGGTTACAATGTTGGAGTTACGTCTAGAACACCTGGGTTTAAATCCCATTTCAGGCCAATCGCTCCCTGTCAGCATAATTTGCATAAAAAAAGGAACAGAGAGCCATATATGCTGCTCTGCGTGGGATAAACAGGATTTGTCTGTGTCCATGTATGTGGCTTTATAAATGCACCATTAAAAGATATTGTGCCAGGCAGAGGCATGAAAGGAGGGGCAAGAGATTAAGAGCTGATCTAGCATTCAATTTACATATCCACATGTGTGTAAAACAAGTTGAGAAGCCAGGTTAATACTGTGAGAGAAAAACTGGCTATCAGGAGGATGCTGCATCTGTTTTTACCCCATGAACATTTCAGGCATGAAAAAGGTTTCATAATTAGCCCTTAACTGGAGGTCTTTGTTGAGAGAGGGTGATAGAGTAGTGAAGCACAACTGTTTGTTATTATAGCTAAAGAAAACAATTCTGAGGGGAAAGGATAACTGAAGCAAATTTCAGAGCATGACCTTATAAAAGTGATGCTGCTCTCTAGCTGCATGCCTATGATGAATTATATTCAGGGATTAACTACACTAGTAATGCTACCACTATCGTTATACACAATGCAGCTGTCAGGAGCCTCATGCTCCCTTGCATAAATCTCATGTTATGTCACAGGAGAGTTATTTTGTAAAGATCTTAAGTCCAACTGCCTTGGGGTTCGAATAACAATGCAAAGTCTTTCTATAATCATCATGTTTGGTTTCTTGAAATACCAATCAAAATTATCCCTCTTGAGCGCGGGGGGGGGGGGGGGGGGGAGGGAGAACACTACTGGAAAACTCCAACACAAAAACCAGACTGCTGTATTCAGGTGGATAGCTGTGTTGGTTTGAAGCAATAGAACAAAGTTTGAGTCCAGTGATACCTTTAAGGCCAACAGAGTTTAATTCTAAGTATAAGCTTTCATGCACTGGACTCAGTGTTTGTTCTATTGCTGTATGACATTGTTGTAACTAGGAATACTTTGCACATGCATTTAATGCACTTAAATCTGTAGTTTTCATGTGTGTGTTGTTACTGATCAAGCATACAAAAGCACATATAATGGACATTTTCCCAACAACTTGCTTACAGGAACACATCTCCAAAGAGCAGTTATGGGACTGAGTCTCATAAACAGGTATTTCCAAAATAGTGCTTACAAAGTTTACAAAAAGAGAGCAAGTTTGTATTTACCCACTTACTATGGTACACCATACATCATTTTTGTAGATCTCTATTGTATCACTCTTCAGTTGCATTTTTCTAAACTAAAATGTCCCAACACTTGCCTCACAGGATTGGTACTCCAACTCCATGATTCTTTTGATTGTCCTATTCTGCACTTTTTTCCAGGTATTCATTGCCCTTTTTTCAGAGGTAGCACCCAGAACTGTACACGGTATTCCAAATGAGGCCACACCTTATCTAAGTCTCATGTATGGATTCATGATGATTCTTATGTATAGATGATCATTAAATAAATAGTATTCATTAAAAATCTATTCAATGTAATGGCTCAGTGTAAATGCAGGGACAGTCTTTGCAGCATTCTGGCCATTTGTTGGTCATATTGAACAACCTATGGATCTACCGTTGCATGCATTTGTTCACATTTTCCACTGAATATATGGAGCTCAGAAATGGAGCCAGTGAACATGTCCTGCTACTGTTCTCCATTCAATTATTGAACATTAATGCTATTGTGAGCAGACTTTTTTACCCAGTGTAAGGAACAGGATTGTGCCTGCTGACAAGGAGGCTGACCTCAATGTATTCACCAGTTCTATGCATGCAGAGCTTAGACACTGTATCAGACTCTACTTTGTGTATATTCCCAGATCATGCACACTTTGTCTACAACTTGTAGACATGTAGGTTCTGTGCTGATTACTCCATGGAGATCAGGTGAGAGCCAACTGTTGCAGCTGTCCCAGATGTTTGCTTCAGACCATGTGAAAAGGGTTTCCAAGTCCATCCAAATCTAGTTTTAATAAACCTTTCATTTTTTCCTCCTGCCCAAACCTTCCCTTTAACAAGGTGTTTCTTTCTTGGAAACCCAAAGTTGTTACTCCGTGTTTCAAATATTGTGGTGGTCATTTTTTACAGATTCCCTAGAGGGCTTAAGAATCTTCCCTAACTGATTTTAAAAAATTATTATGATAAATGTGATATTCTTTCATTTCAGAAGTGTTGCCTATTTTCTTAAGAATTTTCATAGGATATCTTTTGGCCTGATCATATCACTGTTCCAACAAATCACAGACTTAATTCAGACATCACGCTAAATCATGATTTAATTACTTAAAATGTGGCTAGCATGATTGTCAGACTGCAAGCCACTCCACTAACTGTGGTTGGTTAGAGTATGTCTAACCTGGATCTGAAGATGGTTTTATTAACCAGTTTGGCTTGATCTCCAATGATGTTCTTCTGGGCTATATACAATAAGGCAATAAAATGAGGATATGAGTGATCTTCTGTGAGCTAAATCTTAGTTTCACAAACAAAACAGATAAAACTGAGAGGCAATGTGTTTTGGTATGTTACATTTGCAGTTGTTTTACAGAAGTATTTTCTGACTTACTATTGCACACTTTTGGATTGGTAAATTATCTTTAGAATTTGTTTTGCAAAGTCTGCAAAATCTTATCTATATCACCAGTTTTCACATTCTGCTAAACAGAAAACTGAAGGGTTTTTAAAAACAAAAAAACAAAACCTGTGTTCAAGTCACTTTAAGAACATACATTTTTTGTATGATTTTCTCTCCCTGTGCATAAAAGTCAATTTGGGAAGCAGGCGTTTGCCAAATTAATCCTCAAACACCACTCTATGGAAAGCATCATAATCATTTTTGAAATGGGAGGGAAATAAAATGGAGAGACTAGGAGCACAATGAAAATTACTAGAACTACTAAGGGACATAATTCCAGGATCCCAGCTACTTAGGTTTCCTGACCTCTGAGCAGAGAACAATTGATTTAAAGTCTAATAACAACCATGCTTAATAAAGTACTTCCCCTTATCAGCCTTTGGAGTATGAGTGATTTATCCTATGGCTGTAACCCAAAAGAATTTTAGGCACACTTAATCCCAACGAACAAAATGAGATTAAGTACACCTAACAATTGTGACTACTAGTTTTACACTGCCAACTGCACTTGCTTACTGAATTAATGTGGGCTATAATTTATCGGGGATATGTATAATAAAAGCAAGGTTATGCCTCCCACTATGGAGACCTGGGCTGCGATCACACACACTATGCATTCTCAATCCACTTTCAATGCACTTTCCAACTCTATTTTGCCAGTTCACACAGGAAAATCCAGTTGGAAATAGCACTGAACGTTGATTGAAGTGCATTGTTCAGTGTGTGTGTTCACAGTCCTGGTGTGGTACAGTGGTCAGAGTGTTGTATTAAGACAAATCCCTAGTACTCTGCCATGGAGCTCAGTGGATGATCCTTGGCCAGTTTCTCTCTCTCTCAGCCTAACTACCTAACAAGGCTGCTGTGAAAACAAAATTGAGACAAGAACCTTATGTGCCACCTGAGCTACTGGGAAGAAGGGCAGGGCCAAATCTAAGAGGTAGGTTTGTGGGCATCCAACTCATTAGCTGTAATTAACACAAGGTTGCTGTGTGGCTTGTTGATTTCAGCTCTGCTGATTCAAGGTGTCTGACGCTTACCGTGCCCTGCATCTCAATTGCCATTAAATAAGCACTAAAATAAAAGTATGTAGCTCAAAATAAATCATTCAGCTAACTTTGTTAAGAGATTGTGTAGCCTATAGATTCACAGTACAGAAATACTGGCCCTCTCCAATATTTTTCTAGGAGCTATAATTTAAAAGCAAAATAAAATTTCCATTCTGTCTACTTGCCTGCCTGTCTCTTTGTATATATGTCATCTCAGAAACTTTTTGTATAACATCCTAGGAGCTGTAGTAAACCAAGAGAAGCAAGGGGCATATTCCATGGAAAGGCAAGTCCTTTCCCACCACTCCTACCTCCTATCCAGGAACATCCCAGTGGTTGTCCTCAGTTCAGTCACATCAGGCCTGCCCTCGTCTTAGCCACTGGGACAAGTAGAGACAAGTGCTGCCAAAAGCACACACTCTGGGGATCAGTCTCTGCTCCTAAACCCTAAAATAAGGATCTTGCCAATTCAAGAGTGCTGGTACAGCCTTCTTATAGAACCGAACCATCATTTATTAGGGAGCTGAACATGGGAAATTACCGAAGGCCTCTCTTTTTTGAGTGCAGAGATTCTTTTAGAGAGGTACCTTTAAACAAATGACTCTCTGCGTGCATTCTAGAAATGGTACAATCCCATAAGGACTATTCTATGTACTTATTTGCCTTCTATAATTGGCTGTAGGAGCCAGATGGATCTTCTGTTTCTTTCCTCTGATCTTTTAGCAATGTAATCAACATGCTAATGTTTGATCTCTGTTGCTTTCAACATAACAACATTAGTAGCATTTCCAAATTTCCATTTACCCATTTGGGTAACAAAGTTTTCCTATCCCAGAGAGACCTACCTTCACAAATTCAATCTAAAAATAATCAGTGGACTCTAATATGATTAAATCTAAAAATAAGCCTTCCTATGTTATCTTGTGCAGTAAAAATGCTTTCTGAAGTCCATCCAGTTATTTCTTTCATTTGGCAGCCAATGCATCTGCTTGGCCTGTTTGCTACCAGCGCTATGTCAGAAATGATCGCCTTAGAGCAGGTTTCTCATTGTTGTCCTTTAGGAGGCTTGTCACCAAAGGCTTAAATTAAATCTTGTTCAGTCAGAACTAATGCAGCTATAACAGGCCAGCTCGGGTCAGTCCTAACCCCAGAGATTTACAAGAGGACTACTTGAAGCATTTCACATAGTTTAACAAAACATTACTGTCCACACGTCATCTCACATTTAGAAACTCTGAATAAGGCAATATTCACTACCTACTTCAAGTTAAATTTTAACATTTCTAACATGCCCCATTTCCCTTGTCATGTGAGGTATGTAAACAAGCAGATGATTGACAAGAGGTAATTTAAGTATAGGATACTTTACTTGATCATGCATATATCCCCGCTGTTATCTGGTGTCCTAAACACTGAGTGCTAGTACTGAAGTTAGATTCATTTAGTTATAATATAAGGGAGAGACAACAGCTTACTGAGCACATGGTTTGCATGCAGAAGGTCCCAGGTCCAGCCCCTGATACTTCCATTTCTACTGAAGATCCTATACCCATGCCCCTGGTATAGATGAGACAAGACCCATCTAACTGAATATAAGATCTGAAAGCAGATTTATCAGAGAGAGAGATTTCCCATAATCATGGATTATCTGATCCAAAACAGACTTGAAAGGTTATAAGGCAAAATAATGGTGAAAGTATGAGGATGATCTAGTCCCTCCTCTAGACCCAGCCCAACACACATGCACCTAGCTCTGTATGCACCCAAGGGATGCCTGAGAGTAGGGTAACCACTGATTCAAGAACCCCTCACACATGCAGAAAATTGAATAGATCCATAACAGAATCCTGGTTAGATTCAGTTTGACATTTCATAATGTTGTAGGTCTCACACATGAAAAACATGTTCTCTTCATATATCTCAAGGGGTTGAATGACACATGGGGGAATCATATCATCAGGTTTGATTCCAGTCTATGCACATTCATTAGACAAATATAATGAACCTGCATGAATACACATAGGCCTTTCGTCACACATTCTGGAACCCAACCATTTATGTGTTATTGGCCCAATGCACACATTCAAATGAACATGCATAGACCAGAAACAGCTTATCACTATTGATCCCACCCCCCTCCCCATGCCCATGATGAAGTTCTGAAGAGAGAACTCTGTTCTATCTAGACCGTTTCAGAATAGTAATATGAGATTGTAGCTGGAAGAAAGGCAGAGAAGTCAGGTCAAAGGCTTCAGAGTTCCCTCTAAGATCCCACTACTCATTAGTTTTCTGTTGCTTCTCTTTACCTTTCATTTTCCCTGTTGCATTCCTTGATTGTTTGCCTTTCACATGTGCAAATATCTCAAAAGGAAATACCCTCAAGTCCCAGAGATGGCCATTTCAGGTGCAGGGGAGTTCTTGCTGGTTTGCTGGCCTATTCATGAATAGATCTTCCATCCATGTCAAGCAAAAATCTGGAAGGTCTGCCTATGAAGATACTCATCTGTGTGACTGCATCTCACAGGCAAATGACAAAGCCGGGTCTACACATGCAACAGAATGAAGTAAGGTAGAAAAATGGGTCATACCATTTCAAACTCTAAGGAGGAGGTGCCAATGTTTCTTTGTAAAAACTCCCTGCAAATTAAAAAAAAATTACATCACAGCAAAAGTGTTTTAGCACAGTCTGTACTGTTCTACTTTTTACCTAACAAGGAATTATTTAAATTGGAAAACTTTGTGGGGACATATCAAACTCTCTCCTTTGACCTGAAGTGGTACAGCATGTACTCCCACCTCATTTTGCTACAGGTATAAACGAAGACCATATTTCACGCAAACACATATTTCTTTAAAGGTGTAACAACATGAGGAGGGCAGCCTCCCATGCCATTTCAAAAGGCATTTTGGGAAAAAAACCAGGAGTTTCAAAAGCCATTTGTTTTATGGAATGGGTATCTAACTGTTGAAAGGGAAGAAGTCACAAATCCTGCTGGGCTCAAAGAAGCTGTTGGACTTGCCAAAAGTAGCTCTTTGGATTCCACCACTTGAAATGAACAGACCACTTCAAAGAGTTTATTTCTGTTCTTGACTTACAGCATCTTTGAATTTCCAGTCCAATAATTTAATTCATATGAAGATTAGCAGTTCCCAGTTTTGTTTCTATGGCTGAAAGGGAAAGTAAGACTAAGGAGATTTGTATGAAAGAAAAGTAAGGGTTTGACATATCAGTAAGCATTAGCTTCCTCTCCATTCATCACATGACAGGTTACAGGGAAGAGGAGCTAAAACAGAGGATATCAGATTGACAGAGACAGCTGTGGGAATAAAAACCTTTAATCAGAACACTACTACATTTTCACTTACCTGCAACTCTGTTGAAACATGTGGTATGTGCAAATGGGTCATTAATAATGTCTTAGTAAATTTTCAGTTTTACTATGTGCTTTACAATTCATTTTCTGTCCTCTCTTTGTGCTGCCTGTCATTTTATTCTCTGGGGCACCATTTCAGGCTTTGGTGGAGAGAATAGACAGTTTTTTTTAGCAAAGATAGAAGAAATCAAGCTTTTTCATTAGCCTGGATATATCCAAGACTGTAATTTAAATTTTCAGAACATTTGCTAACAATACTTTTTCATACTTCATACTGGCCAGAAATATAATCACTTGTCATCTGAAATACAGGAGGATCAGCCTCCCTGAATGTTGTCCCTTTTAAATATATCTTTTTCCTATCCAGAACCTACTTTGTCCTAACCACCTGTAAAATCATCTTATCTGTCATCCCAGCTGATTATCCACTCATTATCCACTTGTAATCATTGACCTCTCTAGTCTCTCCCTAGTCTCAGGGCATTACTTTACAGGTAATATTCCACCATTTCAAATGGAAGTGTGGTGATGCAAACTCCTAAATCCTGTGCAGATATGTATAAGCACACACTATGTGTACTTACTTTATAAAGAGCTTCAAAGCCATTCTCAAATTTCTAACTTTGGTTGCATAGCAACTATGAAATCAGTTGACCATTTTTATTTTTTTATTTTTTTGCTTTTTATTATGATATGGTCCCATAGGTATTTTTTTGAACTCACATAAAATATAATCGGCTTTGAAGTGGCTACCAGGGGAAAGTATAATAAAAGCACAGGCAAAGGCATTGACTTAACCTTTTAAAAGAAATTATAGCTTTTTAATAGAACATCATTCTGCAATTCAATATCAGGGATAAATGTTAACCTTCCACACTCCCTCATGAAATTAAGCTAAATATTGCAGTGATTAACTGAAAAATCAATGTTTCTCCGTATAAAGCCATAGGTGCAAGTAGGTGAAGGCATTTAAGGGTCCCTGGAGTGCATTCAACAACAATTTATCTCCTAATGGAACGGTCCACTGCCATTGCCTGGGATCCCAATTTCATTATCATTGGTCCCCAGAGTGCCACTTTATCTCTTTCAGAGCACAGTTTAGTCAGCATTATTCAAGTAGTATTGCCACCCTACGTCAGAATCCTAGAAAATATTTTCATAAACCTATTTTTGTTTTGCTTCCCAGACCAAATCAGTTCCTTGCGTGAGCAGTGTGATGGCCTGCTCTGCAGCCCCTGTGATGCATCCTTGTACCTCTTAGCACGGTTCTCCGTAATTCACAAATATCTGTTTTGCTATCTCAGTTTACCTTGAACCCTTGTAACTCATCACAGGATATTGTAGATTATTTAAAAAAAACCATTTCTATCACATCCTCAAAAGAAAAAAAAACAATTAAAGAGCAGAAGATAAAAGCTGAACATAGCCAAAGATATTTAAAAAGCAATTCAGCAATTTTGAATGTTATGATTATAGGGAGAAGAGGAATATCACATACACAGCAATTGTCTACACCAGAGACAGTCGCCATTCTCTGGTATGCTGCTGGTGAATCAGAATCCTAGTTTGTTCCTGTTTTTGCCTTTTGGGGATGTCTCATTAAAATAAACTACTGTGAATTGGTACATTTCAAAGCTCAGCTCCCTTCCTAAAGTCTCAAAGGCCCAGATTTATGTGTGGGGATTGTCTGCATCTTGTCTCCAGTGTACTTGAGGGTAAATGTGTATGCATGAACACTGAAAAGCACAGTGATTGTCATTTCACGCACTGCAGCTGCTAATATGTTTTTTGAACTGTGGATAATATATTGTAGAATAATTACCTTTTCCAGACATGTTTAGTTCAAACATTAAACATCCTTTGGCTTTTAAATCATGCAGAGCAACAAATGAATACAGTGCAATGCACTTGTAGCAGAATTTTTAACATGGTGTAATAGTGGGAGGAGGAGAGGGTTCAGGCACATATCCTTGGCATGAGAAATGGCATATTACAAGCATATCCCTGTTAGAAGAAGAAAAGAAGAGATTGGATTTATATCCCGCCCTTCACTACCTGAAGGAGTCTCAGAGCGGCTTACAAACTATTTTCCCTTCCCCTCCCCACAACAGACACCCTGTGAGGTAGGTGGGGCTGAGAGAGCTCTTACCAGAACTGTCCTTAAGGGAACAGCTCTCTGACAGAACTATGGCTTGCCTAAGGTCATCCAGCAGGTTTAAGTGGAGGAGTGGGGAATCAAACCTGGTTCTCCCAGATTAGAGTCCACGCACTTAACCACTACACCAAACTGGCTATGACATCACTAGAAACTGTGAGTTATCTGATTTTTTGAGTCAGAAAAACAATCTCACCTCATTCTCCAGATGCAACTTTTGGTGGGACTCAATAACCTGTAGTTCTCTCAGGTGTTATGGTACAGAACAGGGAACTGCTGCTTCAGAATACTAGACACCTGACATCGACTGTAGTCAAATTATATAGAATCCTAATTTGGTACTTGTTGGAACTTGACAGTATGGAGTAGTTATCTTTTTAGAAATAATACAGATCTGAATTGTTCATCCTAGATTTTTAAGGAGACTGAAACAGAACCTAACAGGTGTACATGTACCTGGATACAAAGATTGGTAAGTACTGTAGCATTCTAAGGAAGAACAAATGAGTGTATTAGTAATCTGCAGTAATTGATATCTCCGCAATACCTTGGAAATGTCATTGCTACTTTTTCATTGCTTTCTTTATTACATGGATGCCACAAAATGCCTTCATTAATATGCTAAAGTGAGAGCAATAACTTTATCCTGTGTTTTGATCTAAAAGGTCACAGCAACAATTACATGGAAGTGAAAGATATTTTTGTCACAGATATTGCTAGGTGAACAATTACAAACTGCAATTGCTGAGGCTTCATGAATGAAAAGCTAATTCATCCTACTGAAATCTGCATTGCAAAGTAGGCCATAGCACCAACTTTATTAAAGGTTAAAACAAATCTGTTAACTCTTAATTTGAGGGTGGCGGTTTGTCTTTCTTCTTTAGAAAAAATGAACAGCCAGTACTTTCGCCATGAAGTACTTGCTTGTGAAACTGGTGAGCTGAAAAACTTCTGGGAGAAGACAATTGAGAAGCAAACTCAGCATCTTGAAGTTGAAAGAGAACGTAAACAAAAAAGTGCACTGGCCAAGTGAGTACATGTTTAATGTACTGGTGTTCAATCAGGTCTTGTTTAAAGCTGTAGTGTGCTGGGGCACAAGAGAGGGAAAGGGTGGCCCAAGCCAGAGAAGAAAGTATTCTGTCTTTGACAGCAGGTGGTCAAAGTAGTCTTCAGCCTCCTCAGGAGCAAGATTCAGCATGGTGAGTAGAAGCAAGGTCTGGTCATCCAAAGCATACTGAGGTCAGGACACAGGTAAGACCAGGATCAGTTAGCACAGAACTAGCAGTATGAATTGGTTGAATTAGCAAGGTTATGTGCTTAGCCTAGCACTTAAATAGTCTGAAATGGGGAAAGCCCCACCGGTTCCTGGGCTTCCTCTAGCCAGGGTTTAACTGAGGTGCAACCCTGCAATGCACCAAATGTAGCTGGAATCTGGGCTATTACCAGCCTGGTGCTTCATCACCACTAAGCTGTCTTCTTGCAGGCCCACTAGCTCTGCTGCTCCCGCTGTGTGGAGAGGGAACCTGGAGAACTGGTGGTCTGGGATCTGGCCCTACAAGGCCAGTCCTGGAGTCTGCCATGCAGGCAGCACTATCTGGACTGGAGCTGAGCTCTCAGCGGTAGGTCCTCCAACAGAGGCAACAGATTTCAGGGGCTCTGGGTTTGGAAGGGGTTCAGTGGTACTGGATGTCCTCAGAGTTTCCTGGTCATCTCCAAGGATGGACCCTGGTTTGTTCTGGTTATCCTCAAATGAAGAGTCCATTTCTGGGTCTCATTCTGGGGGCAGGTCCCGACAGAAATCACTACTAAATGGTAGCAGCTTCACAAGCAGAAGGTTCTATGCTCAGTTCCTGGCATCTCCAAATACAAGATCTCACCTAGAAGGTCTCAGGAAAGATCCCTCTCTGTCTGTGATCCTAGAATCATCTGCTAGGAAGAGTAGACAGCACTAGGCTAGATGAATGATGCAAGTAAAGGGGACTGGGCCTTCCCACTGTAACATTTCTCCAACCTGAACCTGCTGAACTATCTAGTGATTACTGGGTACTGCTCACATGAACAGAATTTTTTTTTAAAATGTTGAACAGGCAACCCTACCAGTGAGTGTTGGTTCATAACATCCTCAACTAGCCATATTCTCAAGTTATTCCACCAGAGGGGCAGGTTCATACATCCCTTCCCAGCTCCCAACTTTCTGACTTCTATATGCTGATTTAACAAGTTGTGATCACATATACAGGGGGGTTTCCATTTGACTAAAAACCATGGGAAAAAGGGTTTCCAACTATGTAGACCCTATTTAGAGCTTTAAGTCAATGTGTGAAAGTCCAGCACAAGGACACACAAGCACCCCTCTATCTTTTGCTGCACATTGAAATGTGAGCTGCAATCTAGTATTATTCACTGTTTCTAAGATCACCCAAAAAACAGTTGCCCAGGAAATTAGTTTAGCACAAATTATGCATGTGTAAACTCATCAGAAACCAAAATATTGGACCTACCATGAAGGTTTCTTCTCATGAGTGGAATGGAAGGTATCCTGAAATGGGTTATGCCCCCTACTCATTCCACAGGTAGGGCTATGTGAATTTTCTTCCAGATCCCACTAGGGAGAGAGCCTCCATTCATGTTTGCCAAGCTTCAGTTTGAAGTAAATTTCCCTCTATTTTTGAGGTTGTCGTGGGCAGTGGCTAGGGAGGTTCATAAATGGCTGCCAGCACTCTGGTATGGATCTCCTTGGGAGGGCCCAGAGCACCCACCCTACCCCTTGCTATAGTACTTTTACAACAGGTTTTCCCAGACCAAATGAGGCGTGAAGACCCAGGCAGAGTAACAACTAATTTTATAAATAGACTAGGAATAAGGCCCGTTGTGGAAGTAAATACAACGGGCTCTAGAAAGAGGCTCTGGGAGAGTGCCCCGGCCTTGGGCACTCAGCGTCAATTTGCTGTGGCGACCTCAGCAGGCCCACTAGGGTATAATGACACAGATTCTACCATTTTCTCCAGGGGAAGATCTCTGCCATCTGAAGAGCAGTTGTAATTTAGCATGATCTCCATCCCTCCCCTGGAGATTGGCAACAATTGTCTAGCAGATCCTGCTTACCACTTGTAATAAACTGGTTCAGTGACAGCTGTTTCAGACAGCCCTTCCCCTACCATTTTGGAGCTGTCTTCGGAGCGGTTTGCCATTTCAGACTACCGTTGTTTTTCAAGCCTCTTCACCACACACACACACACACAGACACACAGACACAAACACACAGATACAAACACACAGACACAAACACACAGAAAAACCCCACACATAAACACACACACAAACGCCTAGGGTAGCCAACCTCCATGTGGAGCCTGAAGATTGCCAGGTATCACAATTGAACTCCAGACAACAGATCCTCCCCCCTCCCTTGGAGAAAATGACTGCTTTGGAAGGTGGCCTCTATGGCATTCTGTTCAGCTGGCCCCAATGAGTTTTCTCCCAAAGGCCAACATTGGTGTGGATAGGGGCTTTCAAAGAAGCAAGCTTGGTTGCCTAGCAACAGGCACTGAGGGGATAGTTGCTGGCTCTGATGATGGAATAGGGTTCCTAACCTCCAGGTGGGGCCTGGGGATCTCCCGCTTTTACAATGGATCTCCAGCTGACAGAGATCAGCTCCCCTGGAGAATAGGGCTGCTTTGGAGGGTGGACTCTATGGCATTGTATCATGCTGAGGTCTCTCCCCTCCCCAAACCCCACCCTCTCATGGATCCACCCCCAAAGTATTCAGGGATTTTCCAACGTAGACCTGGCAACCCTATGATGGAAATACCTGAAGATTTGGGGGGTGGATCCTTTGGTGGGCAGCATTTTTGTGGGGGAGGGGGAATGGAAGGACTCAGCAAGCTATAATGCCATAAGGTCTACCCTTCAAAGCAGCTGTTTTCTCCAGGGGAACTGATCTCTGTCATCTGGAGATCAATTGTAACAGCGGAAGATCTCCAGGTCCCACCTGGAGATTGGCAACCCTAGGGGAAAGTCAGCCACACTGCAGGGGGTTGAAGGGAATGGTTTGATGGTTGCTGGCCCACCTCATTAGCCAGCCAGCTATGGTGGAGCTAAGCAGGAGAAAGTGCCTGAGGAATTTCACACAGCCAATATGTTCCGTTTCAGGATATCTTCAGTAACGGTTTCTGTCAGGCATTTTACACAGAACCGTATTAGTACTGGTTCCCTAACGGAACATATTGGCCCTTTCACACAGAAACGTGCCTCTCCCACTGGGGAAGCATTCCTGAGCCAGTTTACCTTGAAACCTTCTCCTAAGCGTTCTTCAGTTCTTTGTACCGGTCCTGAAGTGCTACGGGGTGCTGTGTGAAATTCCCCCTGTTTATGACACTTTATTCTGACAGTTTATTCTGGGCATGCTAGCAGTGTGCGGTGGAGGGGGGTATGCTGATAGTCCATTGTCTTTTCACTGACAGAAGCAGGCCACTGAGGGGACAGTTAGAGCCACCTGGCAGTGGGCGGAAGAGAAGAGTGGACCCAGCACCCAGTCAGTCCTTCCCCTTCACTAGCTCCTTCCAACCTGAGGCCAGGATGCTGGCCGGTGGCTCTGTGGGCGGGACTGAGGCAAAGCAGGGAGAGAATGCAGCCAATGGCCAGGAACCCCCTTTTGAGTGGCAGTCTGTCCAGCCTACTGATTTTGGCGCCCCATGGAATCTTGCCACTTGAAAATGGCTTTATATAATAGGAAAGATTGAATGACAGCTTTAGATCAATAACAAGTTGGGGGAAATGAGCAAAGTAAAGGCAGGTAAGTCAGTAAAATAATAAATCCTAACACATCTGTCTACACAGTCCTAGCTTTCCCTAGGTACCTATTCACAGTCTAACTCACCCCTTTTTTGGATGAGGGATCCCTCTGTCTGCTGCAGCTTCTACTATGTGCAAGGCCTTTTATCTCCTCTTCCCAGGCACCACCCTCTGTTCCCCTGCTGGTGTAGTTTTCCCTCCAAAATCTCCTGTTACCCAATCACAGGGTCCAGAGGGAACCTGGGAAATGTAGGCCTTGATGACTACTCCAGTACAGGCTTCCCTGGAGCCCCTAGGCCTCCCCAGAGCCTGTAGACCACACCACTATAGGACCGTGATCATGACAGAGGTAAAAAGTGCCCTTTGAAAGGTTGGCAGTTTGCTTCCTAGACTTCCTCCTGCCCTGTGGGAGTAGGGCTGCCAAGTCCCCCGGTAGGGCGGGGGAAACACCGGTTTTTACTGCTTACCCCCGCTTTTTCAAAATTGGCCCCCGGGGGACAAAATGGCTGCCAGCAGGAACGCAGGGGAACGTCGGAGTCTGCCCTGCCCTGCCTTAAAAGGGAAATGTCTGCAGAGAGCCTGCCCTGCAGTAAAAAGCCTCACCAGACATTTCCCCTTTAAGAAGTCAGCAAGAGAACTTCCACAGCAAGAGAGGTCCGCCCAGAGATTAAGGAGGGACTGAAGGGGCTGCTTTTGCATGTGGCTTGCAAGGTAAGTTTCTCTTCCAGCTCTTTTCCTTCTCTCTCTCTCCCTCGTTCTTTCTTTTTTCTGTCCGTCTGTCTGTCTGTCTGTCTGTCTGTCTCTCTCTGTCCCCATCCAGCAGAGGTCTATCAGTGGCTATTATTAGCCACAAGGTCTAAATGGAAGTAAGTGCCTCTGCCAGTTTTTTTCCTTCTCTCTCTCTCCCTCTTTCTTTCTTTTTTCTGTCTGTCTGTCTGTCTGTCTCTCTCTCTCTCTCTCTGTCCCCATCCAGCAGAGGTCTATCAGTGGCTATTATTAGCCACAAGGTCTAAATGGAACCCTTTGTCTGGGGCAGTGATGCTCTGAATTCTTGGTGCTTGGGGGGCAACAGTGGGAGGGCTTCTGGAGATCTGGCCCCACTGCTGGACCTCCTGAGGGCACCTGGTATTTTTGGCCAGTGTTGTGACACAGAGTGTTGTACTGGATGGGCTGTACTGGATGGGCCGATCCACTGTGGCTTCTCTCCTGTTCTTATGATATGAAAAGCATATTAAGCACTTGTGTAGCACTTAGTGCTCCATATTCTGCCGAGATGAGGAAGGATTCAGTAGGGCTGTTGCTCAGTGATAGAGCATCTGCTTGACATGCAGGAGGTATCAGCTTCTTCAGCTAAAAAAGGATCAGGTAATAGGTGACATTAAAGATCTCAGCCTGAGACCCTGGAGAGCCACTACCAGTCTGAGTAGTCAGTACTGACCTTGATGGACCAATGGCCTGATTCAGTATTAGGAAACTTCATGAGTTCATGTGTCAGCATGTGGAAGCAACATCACAGGATGTAACATCACAAAATGATGTCATTTCCTTTCTCCTGGCTCCACCCTCAAAGTCTCCTGGCTCCACCCCCAAAGTCCCCAGATATTTCCCAAGTTGGACTTGGCAGCCCTATGTGGGAGGGATGTTGAAAAGCTGTGTCATCCTGAGTGGGTCAGTTACAAAGTGTTGGAGGAATTACTGCAGAACCTCCTGCTAGAGAACTCTCCTGCCAAAGGCTAAATCTGCAGACCTGTAAGTGTTTAGCTTATAGTGTCTTAAAAAGGTAGAGGCTGGTGTCCAGGTGCTGCCTTGCAGGTTTTTGCAATAGGAGCATTGTGGGAAAAGGCAGTTTTGGTGGGTGCTGCTTTGGCGGAGTGTGCTGTGACAACCTTGGGAATAGGGAAGGTTGGACCTCATAGGCTAAGAACATACAGGCTTTGATTCATCCAACAGTGGTGGACTTGGATACCTTTGTCCCCATGGAAGGTTTGTCTTTTGTTAAGTGTTGGGGGTTTTTTACTGTTACTTTTAGTTGCTATGGCATTTTGTTGCTAATACAATAAAGATTGACTGACTGAAGGAGACAAAAAGCCTGTGGTTTGGAAGGACTCTGTTCCCCTTATGTAAGTCATTAGTGCCCCCATCACATCCAGTATGTAGCACCCCTTCTCCTGGGAGTATACCAGATGAGAGCAGAAAGATAATATGCCTTTAGGGATCCATCATGAGGATCACCGAGTCGTATTGGAAACAGAAGGTTCTGACACTTTTCTCACTGAAGTGATGGCCACCAGGAAGGAAATCTTGGATGATAGGATACAGAGTCATACTGATTTAAGTGGTTCAAATGGAATCAGGTGTAATGGTTGATGGATTTTGTGGAGTTCCCATGTAGGAAAACTGTCATGGGGGAACAGGAGAATCACTCCTCTCAGGATTCATTTGATATGAATGTGTAATGAGAGAGTCCCCGTATTCTCTGTGCTAAGGACTGAAGATAGGGCTGCCACATCATCTGAGAATATTGGGGTGAAGTCCCTTGGAGAGGCCTTTGTGAAAGAATCAAGCACCTTCCTGATTCCAGCTGATAAAGAGCTCACTTTCTTTCTGCAGTGCCACCCATTGAAGGTTTTCCTCATTGCTTCATGGACCCTATTGGTTGAAGGTTTTCTGGGTGTGATCAGGCCATGACCTCAGGAGGGTATCTGTGCCACTCCAGGGCCCACCTTTCAACCTCCAAGTCAAGATGAAGGAGAAGGTTCTGTGAGAGAATATTGTGAGCAGGATGGACGATCCAGGGAGGTCTGGTTGATATGCTGACCAAGTCTAAGAACCATGGTCTATTTGGCCAGTATAAGGTGATGAAAATTACTTCTGCCTTCTCTCTATGTACTGTTAAATTACGTCCTGTTAAATTCCCTCATTATCAGAGGCATTGGTAGGAATGCATATAGTGGACCCTGAGGTCTTTGAGCTGGGACTACATCCTGCCTTTCTGCTCTCAGTCTGGAACCTCAAGAGGAATCTGGGTGTCTTGAAAGTAGCTATAGAGGCAAAGACCAGGGTATCCAGATGACTGATCGCTGCCTGGAAAACTCTGGGGTTTGGTTTCCAGTTGCCCAGGCCAATGTCTTGGTGGCTGAACCAGTCTGCCATTAGATTCCATGTACTTTGGAGGTGTTGGGCTTGTACGGGGGCTATGTGGTATCTGCCCACTCAAGGAGGAGAAGGGCTTCCTTCTGAAATGAGTGGATCTGGTCCATCCTTGCTTGTTGACATGGGTCTTGGCTGTCATGTTGTTAATAAGGGCTAGCAGCCTCCACCGGAGCTAAAGGGCTAGGAGTACCAGTCGGAATGCTCCAACCAATTTATGCTGTGTAGTTTTGGAGCAGCTCCATTTGTTTTGAGCAGTTGGAGGGAGGTTTGTTTGGGCTGCATTTCAAGATGCTGTCCTTGTGAGGTAGGAAGAGTCACTGCAGTGGGTAGCCCATGGTACTATGTTGATACAGGATATCATGAGTCATAGCAATCAAGCTAGGGTCACTAAGTTTGCAGAACTGGCTTGAGTAAGAGGGATCAAAGCCTGTTGGATGTTGGATATTCTCTCCTCTAGGAGAGAGCTCTTGAAAATGCTTGTGTCTATATATGAGCCCAAATGGCTGATGGATTGTGATGGGTCAGGGCGTTTTTTAGGCAGTTCATTAAAAAATGGTGTTTTGCTAACATTTACAAAGTTGTACACACATCTCTGATCCCTCTGGCCTTGGAAGATGACCTGATAAGGAGATTGTCCAGGTAGGAATAAACCTACACACCCTTTATCCTGAGCTGAGCAGGTAGTGTAATCATCAACTTGGTGAAGACCCGAGAGGAGGACAAAAGGTGAAATGGGAGTACCCAGTACTGGAAGTGCTGGTTAGAATAGGCAAAGCAAAGGAACTTTCTGGAGTCTCGGTGGATGGACACATCTAGGTATTCCTCCTTGAAGTCCACTGATGCCAGAAATCTCCCTGGTTATAGAGCCTCTACTAAGAAGTGCAAGGTCTCCCTGTGGAACTGCCTTTTGTGAACTTGCTTGTTGAGGAGTTTTAAATCAAGCATAGCCCTCCATTTTCTGTTTCTCTTGGGCACAACAAACAATACAGAGTATGTTCTTTAAAAATCTCTGTGTCTCCAGTACTGGGTCTATTGCCTAAATTTCCAAGAGATGCTTTGTGGCTTGAACCATGACTTTTTGGTTACACTTGGATTTAGGAGGAGAGAGGTACCTGTTCCATGGGGGTGGAGAAATGTGTACCCCCACTGGTGGTGTTGTGTACCCAGCTATCTTGACTGAACAGTCTGCAGGTTGGAGCAAAAGCCTGGAGGCATCCACTTATGATGGCATCATTGGTGGAATTGTCTCTTCCTTTCCCTACTGATCTGGTTGGCTTGAGAACCATCTGTTGCCTTGGGAGAAAATCTTTGTTTCTTTCGGGAGGGCTTGGGAAAACTGTAGCCTCTGGAGTCACATTGCTTGTAGGAGCTGCAAAGGGAGCAGTAGGAGCTCTGGGCAGAAGCTCTGGATTTATTTTCTTCTCTTTAGGAAGCTGGAGGCACAGCCTTCTGTTTCAATTAAAACCTCAATCTAGGGCTGTGTCCTTAAAACATTTTTCTCCTTGGAAGGGCAACAGGGACAGGGACACCAGGGATCTTCCAGAAAACTGCATGGCATCCAAGTTGGCACTGGCCATAAAGGCTGAGTTGTTCTTGATTTTCAGCAGAGCTTGTCTCAGTCTGATCAGGTCTGGATTCAGATTCTGCAGGAGCTCATCCTCCCCAAAAACCACTGCTACAGTGAAGGTTGAAGCAGATGAGCTGGTCCTCATGGCCAGTGCCAAAGCTTCATGAGTTTTCTTGAGGCAGAGTTTTTTTCTCCTATCCACAGGGTCCCTGAGTGTGTTGTCACCATCCTTGGAAAGCACCGTGCCTGAGAATTTGTAGGGCCTTCATGGTAAAAGAAGGGAGGGTTCTTTGCCACTGAGTATAGGCTTCTGCCTCCTCCAGACACAGGCCACTCATCCTTCAGGGGTTCCTCAAAGGAATTTGGAAAGGGCATGACAGATGGGATCTGAGTGGGCTGGCAAAAAAGCCTGGAACTTTGGGGTTTGGGGCAGTGTCTCAGTAGAGAAATTTAGCCCAGCAGTAACCTTTGCTAGGAAGAGAGGGAAATCCTCGTGTTGGAAGAACCTAGTGGAGTCTGGTGTTGTACTTGAGGCCTCTTGACCTGACAATTCCTCTTCCTGTCTGTCTGAATGCATAGAATTTGAGTATGAGTCAGAGTGATGGGAATCTGAATGGTCAGAGAGGGCAGCATGGAGCTGCACATGGCCAGTGTGACTGAGGGTTACACCTTTTTGCATCTAGATTAACTCCTATTCTCTCTTCCCCTGTAAGTGTGCAGGGGTCTGTAGAATAGGAGTTGGTTTTGCCAAAGGAATACCTCCTGTTAAATAGTGGGTTCCATGGATCAGCAGACTTACTGCTAGTGATCAGCTCAACTTTATTTGTGATTTCAGCAAGAGCAAGACCAGGGCCACATGCCTTGTTTAAATAGCATGAAATTGCCACACCCAAACACACCCCACTCCCAATGATAGGCTATTTACATAACATTACTTCTTGACTGGTTACTGCCAGAGTCCTGGTGGGCTATTGTTCTTAGGCTCCAAGCTCAACTAGTCTCTGGTAGAACAGTCCTGGAATGTTTCAGTCCCAATACATAACACCTCCCATGGGCCCTTAGATCCTTTTGGAATGGGAAGGAAGATGAAAAAGATGATGAAAGAGTCCCTATGTCTGTACTTCCATTTTTGCCTCCTGCTTTTCTGAAGGCACTCCTGCACATCCTTGATGACCTTGTTAGTGATCCAGAAGCAGACACCAGGGTGCAGGGACACCCTATCAAAAAAAAATTCAGGGAGGGGATGAGTAGGAGGGAGATCCTTGGGATAGCTGGGAGTGCTGCTCCTTCCCCAGATCCCTTCACTGATTACTCACATGTGATCAATTGCATTGTAGCCATTGTTTAAGAGCTCCAACTCTTCAGACCCAGTATTGCCCACTTGAATTGAGTTGGAGGGGTCTGGTACACCTGAACTGAGAGCATCAGTGATTTGTCCCAAATCCACTTCTATGGCCATGGCAGTAGCTTGGGAGGCGCCCAGCCATGGCCTCAGCAAAGGGGGGGGGGGAATCTTGGCAGGCTCTTCGGATGGTCAAAGCACGTTGCTGTTCCCTTGATGTGGGAAGCCAGCATGATGAGCAAGATATCTGCTCTAGAAGTGTTCATTCCAGTCACTGGGTGCTCTGCCAAGCTTTCCCGGCTCCAGCAAGGTGTCCTTGTGGCCTCTGCTGAAGAAGCACCAGTGTGGGTAGCCACCACATGCAAGAACTTTTGGAATATCTTGGCATCTTGTCTTCCTGTTCTCCTTTCCTTGCCCAAACTGTTTTCTTTTTCTTTCTTTCTCTCCCTCCTTCTCTCTCTTTTGCAGAGAGCTGTGGAGGTTTATCCGATAAGGAGCAAGGCAGGGCACGGACTAGCGCTTGCCCCCTAGCCAGATGTGGAAGCACTGCAAGAATATTTGCATAGCCCTGTCTGTGGAGTGAGTAAGAGGCATGACCTGTTTCAGGATACTTTCTTCCACTGATGGAGAAAAGAATATTTTCTGTTTTAGACAGATAGCTTTGAAAAGTAGGGAAGAAATATGGATGTATTCAAGGGGTATCCCTACAGAACTACAAAATTGTTTGTGTGTGTGTTTTAAACAGGTTTCTCCTGGCTAGCCTGAGCATATGCTAACTGGATATTTTTCTTCTAATTAGGCTCAGAAATGAATGGACAGAAAGGCTGGAAAAAAGATTAAAGATGATAAAAGCACACAATGAAAACAAAGAAGACCCTGACTGAGGATAACATCACACAATTTTTACATATTTGACAGAAAGGCCTGGTTTAAATTAAAGCTTAGATTAAGCAGAGAAAAGCTGAGTTGAGGCAAAGTTATATTGTTTGATGTGCATTCATTTAGAAACTTCACTGAGCTTATCTGGGAAACTGACATAATTATTACTCTCTATGATCTCCTGCTTTAGCTGTCAGACTCTCTGTTGTTTTCCAAAGAGATTTCTTATAGGAATTCATCAATAGTCTGACCTATCTTTTTAACTGCCAATTGTTGAAATTGTAGACTGGGGACAGGAGTCTGCATTCTAATGTTGCATATTGCCTCAGGTGCTTTGGAGAGAGAAGCAAACAAATAAATATATAATCAGTATCCCACGTGTTTTTTGGGGGGATCCTTTTGAGGATGGTAGTTTTGCAACTTTCCATTTAAAAAATTATAAATATCAGTGTCTAAAAACACAAAATACATTCACTGAAGAAGTTAAACAGCATGATTTCATTTCTTGCTAGCACTCAGGAGGATAGTTAAGACATGACTATACACAGCCACGAACTGCATTCCCACACTGGTGCTGTCCACACTCACCATGCTCCAGCCATGGTGAATGCTTAGTAGTCTTGCATTCGTTCCCACCAATTGTATGAACTGTCAGGTGAACTGTATTGCTCATTTGTGAATTGTGATGAGGAGGCCCATGAAAATAGCATGTGGCACATTCAATATTAGATTTTCCCTGCATTTTCTCAAGCTCCACGATATCAAACATGCACTGTGAGTTCTATGCTGGGAACCTAATCCCAGGCACATGTGGCCCTAACTCAGATCAGGACCACGGCATGCAAGGAAAGGTGACTCTCCCCCTCGTACCATTTTCCTACCGGAAATGGTCCCAGCTGTCTACTGCTTGCCCTATGTTGGGGAAACCTAGGTGCACTTGGTTCCCCTGACCAGGCAAACAGCAGTCCCCAGGGCCATTTTAAGTCAGAAAAATGGGAAGGGATGGGTGAAATTTCTTCTCCACACATGCCACAATCCTAATCTGAATTGGGACCATGAGTGCCTAGAATTAAGTTCCCGAGACAGAATTTGTAATGCCTACTTGACTGCACAAAGCCAGGAAAAATACATAGAAAAATGTAACAAGTAGTTAGGCCCAATTTCTTGTGTCAGTGAGGAATGCCTGTGTAATCATACTACCAAGATTTAGGTAGTGTCCCTAAGGCTTCCTCATCAGTGTATCTGTATTGCACATCCTCTGCCAGAAATATCCAAGAGTGTATGAAGGGGGAAACTGTTATGCATACAGTTTGTTTGCAGAGTGATTCTCAAAGCTGGCCCCATGTTTTTAACTGTGTAAACTGACATGGAGATCAATAGATCGGGTAGCACTATGAATTTGCAATTATGGAAAAACTTCACTGCTATCTTTTAGGGGTGCAGAACTTACTATTCTTTTCATTTTTTCAGATAGAAAAACTGACACTAAGGGAACACAATTGTCCCAAAACAAATATGACTGTCCCTTGCTAGGTCCATATTTGTAACCCAGGATGCACCACTTTCTCCTTTGTTACCTTTTTTGTTGGCTTTTTTTTCTGTTACAAGAATCCTGTTACAAGAAAGATGTCTAATATCAAACTGAAAGCAGAAATGTAACCACCTGTCGTGACTTTTCGATTGTACTTTTCTATATCCTTAGACATTCAGCACCATTCTGTTCTCCAGAACCACAGGCTACTGTGTGATATGGTAATTTATTCCTGTTCTCTGCATGCATGACCTAGGAGGGAGCTCCATTTATTGCAGAAGGTGACCTCTTTCATTCTAAATATTAAAAAAATAGGTTTGTAACATTTTCCACTAGTCAATGAATCTGTTCTAGCATTGACTGGAACAAATATGACTGATAGATTACATATCTAATTGGTCAGAACCACAAGCTATTATGGCCTGTCTTTTTCCAAATGAAGGCAGGGCAGCACACATAATGCTCCTGATTTCCCCCCCCCCCCCCATAACAACTGTCTGAGAGGGAATAACTAGCCAAAGGACTAGTGAGCTTCATGGAGATTCGAATCAAGTTTTCCCAGTCCTAGTGTGAACTAAAAACTACACCCCATGGATATCTTGAGCTGAAAATGTCACCTCTTTCATATTGGGAGAAAACCCAAATACCTTGTTTCCCCTTGTGAAAGCTGTCCATAACATAAAAGATTTTTGAATGCAGTCAGCAAACCTAGCTTCATCACCCAAAATTTCCTGTTAGAATTCTGCCATAGCCAGAAAAAAAAGATACCATTAAATGGCTTTATAAAGTAACCTTTACCAGTTTGGTGTAGTAGTTAAGTGCGCGGACTCTAATCTGGGAGGACCAAGTTTGATTTCCCACTCATCCACTTGCACCTGCTGGATGACCTTGGGCAAGCCATAGTTCTGGCATAGCTGTTCTTGAAAAAGAGCAGTTCCTGTCAGAGCTCTCTCAGCCCCACCTACCTCACAGGGTGTCTGTTGTGGGGAGGGAAAGGGGAAGGAGATTGTAAGCCGCTCTCAGACTCCCTTGGGTAGTGAAGGGCGGGGTATAAATCCAATGTCTTCTCTTCTTCACACTGAAAACATTGTATTGGAAATGGAAAACATGGAAGGAGAAAGCACAAAGGGTGAGACAGTTCCTTGAATGTCCTTGCAAAGGGAGCCAAAGGGAAGGCTGAAGAAGGAGCAGCTCTGCCAACAATGTGAGACTGAGAGGAAGTGTGATGAGCAAGTACCTGCTTCCCTCTTCACCATCTCTCCCATGTTCCCCAATGATTTCCCCTCACGTCTCACAGTTTTAAGAGCTGTTTTAAACAATCAGAAAGGTTGCATACCATCTCTGCCATCTCAAAGATGCATATGTATAATTACTTGTTTAAAATGTTTTGACTTATTTGTGCATATTATCCCACCTTTCTGCTCTCAAGTGTACTCTGGAAGATTTACTGCACTAGGAATAATTATAACTGCAATAAAAACCATCATTAAGTACAACAGATGTGAAATAAATCACATCATACCAAATTATATCAACCAGCTAAAGACAGCAATAAATACAACTATTTAGCAGCCTCCTAAAACACTTGAGTGTAGACAAATTAAAAAAAAGAAATTTCAAAAGCCAGATATATGCGAAGGGAAACAGAGCTAGCCACATTTCCAGAGCACAGAATTCTATACCCTGTGCTCAGTATACTGGGAAAGCCCTATCACAGTTGACTACCAGCATCATATCTCAATGTCAGGTTCCCTATCATGTTTTGCTTCTCTATGTCTATCCCGGCTGCAGGTCCCGGTGGGAGATCGGCATCCGCTTCCGCTCTGACGGTTCCTTCCCCCCCTCACCCCTCCTTCACTATAATGAGCTCAGATATTTTGCTAGACTCATGTTATCTCTGTTGCTGCACTTGTAACCTTGGGCAACTGGGCCTCCGCTTTTCCAGGTGTCTTTTGCGTGGGATTGCATGTAGAAAAACCCACAGGGCCGTGGATGGGAAAGTAGCTCTGCTTACGCGCCTTTTCCCTGAGAAAGTAACGGTAGTACATTTTTGCGCTTGTTTGTTCTTTTTTCATTGGTACCCGCGTTTTTACTCTAGTTTGAATTTACTATATCAATTCTTCCTCTTCTGTATCTGGTATCACTAACAACGCAAGTGTTCCTGAAAGACCACTAAGAAATAAAGACTTTGTTTTGAACTACAAGGCCTGACTTATTGGATCTAATCAGAAGTCTCACACTCATGACCTCACAGGGTTGTCATAAAATGAAATAGCCAATGTATGCATCTCAAATATCCTTGAAGGAAGAGTGGGATATAGTCAAGTGCCCTTGAAACTAGTGTTGCTCTTCTGTGTTCAGGTGCACATTCTTAGAGAGCAAACCTGTCCATAATTGTCCATGCTTTTACTACCATCCAGATAAAATAACACTCATGTGCTCCACGTGGGACTGCCTTGGAAAAAGCATATGGAAAGTAAATCTTAACTAGAGCTGTACAATCAGCTCTGACTCCCTGTTGATTTCCTTTTCAAAATGGTGGATCTGATTTTTCAAAACCTAAATAATCTGGGACTACAGTTGTCGCACGAGTTGCTGGACCCCCCCCCCCCCCCCGCTGTCACTGGAGCCAGAGAGAACAGGTGACTCAGCCACCTTGCACGGCCTCTAGCCAGGGTAGCCAGGGCCTCAAATATGTGAGTGTGGGGGGAGAGGTTAACAGCACCCCAACCCCCTCACTCCAAACACTCTGCCTTGCTATCTCTCTGTGCTCTCTCAGAGTACCTGGTGCATCCTCCTCGGACCTGTAGGCACCCTTCTTTTATACTCTTCCATCCACCCTCCTCTGTGTCCTTGGCTCCTCCCTCTCTTGGTCCCGCCTCCCTTCTTAGACCTAGACGCCAGGTGCTTGGTTGGGCCCGGACGTCTGTAGCCACTTCCTGCCCCACCTATTCCTCCCTCCCCACACCCGGCCGCAGCCCGTGGATGCGGGGGCAAGCTCTCGCGCTCGACTGTGGCCCCAGTGCTTCTGGCTTGCCTGCGGTGGCCCAGGATGCTGGGCCAGTGCATGGACTCGCCGCCGCTGCCAGCCACCTGCCCAGAGGGGCCACTGGTTGGTGGCTGCCATGGCCAGGAGGCTGCCGACATTGGTGCGGCGTGGCAGGCCGCTGGCAGTGGCAGCTGGGAGGCCCGGCAATGCGGCGGCAGTTCTAAAGATGGCTGCCCGAAGAGCTCCTCAGGCGCACCTGTCATCCTGCTCGGTCCCTCATCGTCCTTATCACTTCTTGGCCGCCAGGTTGCGGCGGGCTCCAATGGCTCGGTGAGTGCGGCCAGGCCTTCCTGGGCCTTGTCGGCCCCATTTTGGGGGTTGCTGCCGGTGGGGGGGTGAGGACGGTCCCATTGTCAGGACATACCCCCTCCCTATGCAGTAGCTGCGAACCCTCTTCCTCTTTCTCATGGAGGCATGAGAGATAGTCGGCCGCCAGGTGGTCTCGTCTGGCATGGTGGTGAACTGTAAAAGAAAAAGGTAGTAACGCTAAATACCACCAAAGGATACGTGGGTTTTTGTCTTTCATACACTCCATCCACAACAGCGGAGTATGGTCTACGAGTAGCTGGAAGGGATTGTTGGTAAGGTAAAACTGGCGAGCCCCCACGGCCCACTTTACAGCCAAGGCCTCCTTCTCCACCGTCGAATAGTTCTTTTCAGCCACCTGCAGCTTGTGACTTATAAACAGGATTGGGTACTCCTCCCCATCGATCTCCTGCACCAAGGCCACCCCAAGCCCGGAACTAGAGGCATCCATTTGTAGAACGAAGGGGACCCCAAAGTTGGGGTTATGTAGCACCGGGTCGCAGGACAAGCTGGTACGTAAAATGTTGAAGGCAGTAGTTTGGGTTGGCCCCCACCTCACGGCATTGGGCTGTGTCTTTGCTAGGCAATCGAATAGTGGACTTGCAATTGATGCGAAGTGGGGGATAAAGCAGCTATAATAGCTGACAAAGCCGAGGAATTTGCGTATCTGCCACTTTTGTCTGCGGAGGTGGTTGTGGTTCCAGGGCCACAATTTTGTCAGGCAAAGGTTGGAGCCGTCCGTGCCCCACAAGAAAGCCCAGGTACCGCAGTTCACGGAACCCTATGTGACTTTTGTGAGGACTGGCCCGGAGACCTGCCCATTGTAAAGCTTCTAATACCGCCTTTAGATGCTCTAGGTGAGAGGGCCAGTTGGCGCTGTATACAAGAATGTCATTGATGTAGGCCCACGCAAACCCCTCACAATGGGCCAAGACTTTGTCAACAAGGCATTGGAATGTCACTGCCGCCCCTTGCAGCCCAAAGGGCATGTGTTTGAATTGGTACAGCCCTCTAGGGGTAGCAAACGCCGTTTTCTCCTGGTCTTCTTTTGCCACTGGTATTTGCCAGTAGCCCTTTGTGAGATCCAGGGCTGACAGTTATCGGGTGGAGCCCAGCTGGTCTATCAGTATATCTCCCCGTGGCATTGGGTATACATCAAAAGTGGAGACCTTGTTTACTTCACGGTAGTCTACACAGAACCGGACTGACCCATCTGGATTCGGGACCAAAAGGATGGGACTCTGCCAGGCGCTGTGGGACAGTTCTATAATGTCCAATGCCAGCATTTCCTCTACCTCCTTATTTATAACTGTCCACTGCTTCTGAGGTAGCGGACGCCACCGGGCACGCGTCAAAATTCCCAGAGGGGTGGAAATACGGTGTGTGGCTGCCGTAGTGAAGCTGGGTATCGTTGAGAAGACGCCCACCTGGCTTTGTACGATAGCGTGCACTTCTGCCCTCTGGTGGGGCAACAAGGTGGCATCACAAGTAGGTTCCTCTGAGCCGGCTGCCATCGTTCCCCAGGGAAGATTGCCATCAAAGGGCTCTGTTGGGTCCTCCACCAGATGAGCCACAGCGGGTTCCCCTTCGTCTTCGGGGGCCCTGGGTCTTGGTTGCCATTCTTTTAAGTCATTAATGTGGACATGTTTCTTTTGCCATCGCCCTGGTCCACATTTAACTTCATAGGTAAGTGGTCCCATGGCCTGCACTACCACAAAGGGGCCCTGCCAGGGGCCCCCGTGGGGCCTGGCCATCACGGCTTGAGAGACCAGTACCTGCATCCCTGGTTGGAGTGTTTGGACTCTGATGCCCTGGTCATACTGATGTTTCTGTCACTGTTGTGCCTGGGCGAGGTTTAGTAGGGCCTCCTGGTGCATGTACTGTAAACCCTCCTGTAGCCGCTGGACAACCTTGTCAGAAGGTACTGCCGGGGGGGGGGGGGGTCTGATACAGCCCAAGAGTTTTCTACCAGGCTTTAAATCCCTTTAAATACGGCTGTAGAGCAACTCGAAGGGTGCATACCCCGTAGAGGCTTGTGGCGTTTCCTACAAGGTGAACAAGAGGGGGTCTGTGAACAGATCCCAGGCCATGGGCTTCTCTTGTGACACCTTCCTCAGCATGCCTTTCAGGGTCTGATTGAAATGTTCCACGAGACCGTCGGTCTGGGGGTGATGTACAGCTGTTAAGAGTGGCTGGATCTGCAGAACCTTGAACACCTGCTGCAAGAGACGGTCCATAAAGGGAGAACCCCGGTCTGTAAGCACCTCGGCCGGTAGGTATCCTTGGCCAAAGAACCATATTAAGGCTCTCACCACGGTGGCACTTTTCATATTGGGCAGTGGTATGGCCTCCGGGTAGCGGGTTGCATAGTCCATCAAGACTAGGATATATTTGCCTCCCCTCAGGGTGCGCTGAAGGGGTCCCACAAAGTCCATAGCTATGCGATCGAAAGGTGCCCCGATTATGGGCATCGGGGATAAAGGGGCCTTGGGCTCTGCCCGGGGAGACAGGTGCTGACAGACGCTGCAGGAGCAGCAATACATGCACAAGTCTCGATTGACTTTGGGCCAGTAGAAGTGCTCCAAGACCCTCTCCTCTGCCCTTGGTGGCTGGCCCATGGGTGGTCGTGGGAGACCTCTAATACCTCGTATCGGAAAATCGTGGGTACTAATAGTTGACGGCCGAGGCCTACGTGCCCCTTCACCTCCTGCCACTAGATCCCATTGTCCAACACCACCCTCATCACCTCAGACTGTGACGAGGGTCGCTCACCACCCCTTCACTCACCGCCACACGGTCTTGTAGTGGGCCAAGTGTGTCATCTACTTCCTGCGCTCTACGGAATGCTGGGTCTTGGGGCTATTGTTGTGCCCTCTTGAGAGATGGCGCTTCCTCCTCCGGATTTGTAGGATTTTCAGGTGCTTCCTCATCGTCATCTCCCTCTCGCTCGATGCCCAGAGCCACCCCTTCTGCCTGCACTGCTCCCGTCTGCCTAATTAACTCCATGAATCCCAGGGTATCTCTCCCTAGCATCACTGGGAACGGCAAGCTGGCTACCTTTGCCAAAGGAAGCTCATGCATCTGTCCCAAGTAGCGCAAGGGTACCATCACGATGGGGCTGCGCTCCACTTGCCCATGTAGACAGGCAATTGAGGTGTGCCTCAGTATGGGGACTTGTGTGGACAGGAGGTGTTGGCATATCATGGACACCGAACTTCCGCTATCTAGCATGGCGGTAAGTAGCCTGCCTTCCAAGTGGACCAGAACTGTCCAGGCCGGAGCTCGCAAGCATCCCCCCATCACCTGCATGGCCCACTCAGTGCCCAGATTGCACTCCATAAGGGGACAGTCTTGGCAGTAGTGCCCAAATTGCCCACATGTAAAACAGGGGCCCGGGCCGCTGGCTGGGCTTGAGGGTTCAGCCTGTGCCGGACCACTTCCCATAGCACCCTGATCCTTGGTAGGATTCTCCAGGGGCTTGACCTCATTCCCGGTGAGGGGCTGGGCACAAGCTCTGGGGTACCGGGCGCGACCTCCGCTGCGAAAGGGAATCACCCCCCGTGGAGGAGCTCCCTCAGGTGTGTGTGTCCCCATGGGCATCCCCCTTTTCCCAGCCATTGACTCTCAGAGCGCCCTGTCCCTTCTCTTCCTTCAGCTGCTTGAAAGTTTTCCCAGAGCTCCTGGGCCTCCCCTGTCTTGGTGGGTCACCAACAGGCTACCCAGTGGCAAGCCCAAGGGGGAAGGATGTTTAGTAGCTGTTGCACCACTATGAGTTCCACGATGCATCATCCATCTTTTGTGGTGGGCTGAAGCCATCGTGTCACTGCATCACATAGTGCGGCCAAGGTAGTCTGCAGCCTTCCCACGGGTGGGAAGGCCAAGGACTGAAACTTCTGGCGGTAAGCATCTGGGATCACCCCCTAGTGGTCTAAGATAGCAGCTTTCAGTTTGTTGTAATCAGCCGCTTCTCCTTTTTCCAGGGACCTCATGGCTACCTGGGCCTCACCAGTGAGGTAGGGGCCTATAGCAAAAGCCCATTAGGCCTTAGGCCACAGGGCAGCCTCTGCCAGTCTCTCAAAGGCCTTGAGGTAGGCCTCCACATCGTTTTCCGTGCTGAGCTTAGTGAGGGTGGCTCATGGGCCTCTCCCGAAGGGCCCGGTGCAGCACCAGCCTGCCCTCCTCCCGCTCTTCCTGCCTGCACCAATGTTTGTTGCAAGTCATGCATGAGGAATACCTGGGTGGCTTGTTGTTGCGCCAAGTCTCGAACGAGTCAGGTCTGGTGTTCAGTCAGCCATTGCCCAAATTACATCAGATCCATGTTTCCTGTGAGGTTGTGCTGACCCGGGGCAGCAGCGGCTGATGCTTGAGCAGCGGCGTCCTCCAGCTTCACTCCCCGCGTTCCCACTGGTACTCGTCGTGGCACCCACCCGACTGGAGGCGGAATCCGCAGGGGGGTATGCGAGGGGCGGGGCTATGCCCGCATTCTCTACCACACTGTTGCACAAGTTGCTGGACCCCTCTCCTCGCCGTCGCTGGAGCCGGAGAGAACAGGTGACTCAGCCACCTTGCGTGGCCCCTAGCCAGGGTAGCCAGGGCCTCAAATATGTGAGTTTGGGGGGGTTAACAGCACCCCAACTCCTTCACTCCAAACACTCTGCCTTGCTATCTCTCTGTGCTCCCTCAGAGTGCCTGGTGCATCCTCCTCGGACCTGTAGGCACCCTTCTTTTATACTCTTCCATCCACCCTCCTCCGTGTCCTCAGCTCCTCCCTCTATTGGTCCCGCCCCCTTCTTAGACCTAGACGCTGGGTGCTGGGTTGGGCCCGGACGTCTGTAGCCACTACCTGCCTCGCCCATTCCACCCTCCCCATACCTGGCCGTGGCCCGTGGATGCGGGGGCAAGCTTTCATGCTGGGCCATGGGCCCAGCACTTCCGGCTTACCTGCAGTGGCCCAGGATGCTGGGCCAGCGCACGGACTCACCGCCGCTGCCGCCCACCCAGAGGAGCCGCTTGTCGGTGGCTGCTGCAGCCAGGAAGCTGCTGGCATTGGCGTGGCATAGCGGGCTGCTGGCAGCGGCGGCTGGGAGGCCCGGCGATGTGGCGGTGGCTCTGGAGACGGCCGCCCGACAAGCTCCTCAGGTGTGCCCATCGTCCTGCTCAGTCCCTCGCATCCTTGTCACTTCTTGGCCGCTGGGTTGCAGCGGGCTCCAATGGCTTGATGAGTGCAGCCAGGCCTTCCTGGGCCTCATCGGCCCTGTTTTGGGGGTTGCTGCCGGGCGGGTGAGGACACTCCTGTTGTCAGGACACAGTTCCCCAAGGAATGCCTTCTTCTGCATGACCCCTCTCCTACCCAACATACTCAGAGTCCATGTGGACTTGTAACAGACATGTTCTGGGAGTGCCATGCTGGGAACTTAATTCCCAGGCATGTGTGGGGCCAGTTCATAATCTGGACCATGGTAAATGGGGTGAAGGTGCTTAAATCTTCTCTTCCACACACATACTATTTTGTGAAAACTATATGTACTGATGTCTACACATATGTTTTTCCAGTGGGGCAAAAAGCAACTCCTTAGGGGCATTTCAGATTAGATAAACATTGTGTGGGGAGGCTTAAGCCACTTCTCCTTGTGGTCCGGATCTAAGTTGGAGCACCATGTGTCTGAAGACTGAATTCCCAGCACAAAACTCCAGGCTAATCCAAGGTCTATGTAATGTAAACAGGCCAGATCATCTTCAGAAGTGCTATTCTGTGTTCCCCCACTGTCAGGAGCATGCAGGGCCTTTTCTGTAGTGGTTTTGAGGAACTCTTTTACATGGAGGTCTACCTTGCCCCTTCATTGCTGGCTTTTCAATATAACATTAATACAGTACTTTTCCAGACATGTTGAGAGAGCTGAAACACTATTGATATCTCCTTAATTTTACTTTGCTCCCATCTCCTGGCTGTTTCTTTTTACTGTTTACGTTTCTGATTATTTTATGCTCTGGTTTTTATTGCATGGTGTTTTGTTTTTCATTGAGACGCAGGCTTTGGATCCAGCTGGAATGTAAAAGTGGGGTACAAGTGTTTTTTAATAAAATTATATTGCATGATTTCAAAACTACCAATATGATTTGGTTCTATCTGTGGGGTTGAGTTTTTTGTTTTTGAGATATTAACAGTGTCCTGCTTAGCAGAATTAAAATGGGTTTAGAAGTGTGTAAGTCATAAGGATAGCACTCTTTTAAAAAGTCTGTAGTTCCACTTCTTACTATACATATTTGTACAATAAATGTACAATAAATGCTTAACATTTTGTGATCAAGTCTTGCTAATTTTTGAGACCACTACAGCAACAACTAGATAAGTCTGAAATATGTTAAACAAGGAAGTTGAAACTGAACTTCTTTGATTAATGCCTTTCTGTATGATAGTATTGGAAACATTTTATTTCTGGATTTAACTCAGTTTTCATTTTTGCCTTGTAGTTCACCTTTTATGTCTAGATGAATGATTTTTGAACCACTTTCCATAGCAGTAGATTTAAGACTTGGGGTCATATTATCTATATTTATACAAGTGCCAGAAGCCCAAACTCAATTTCTTTTCTTTCTTTTTTTCCAAAGGTGATCTGGCTAGCAGTTATATAAATTACAGAGCAAAATTGTGCAGTCCCCCAGTAATAAATACAATTTAAGATCAATCAGAACAAAATAAAGCTAAAACTCAAGTCCAAAATGTCATCAAAGAAACTTAATCAGCAGCAGGAACATTACTCAATAAAATCTAAGACAGAATACTTTCTGGCAAGTTGAAAAGACAGGAGTATAAATCTTTAATTTGTCTTGAAGGTCCCTAGGAAAAAAAATCAAAGGGAAGATGAAACTTGCAATTTTTCAGAAAACATACAAAAGCCTTAAAATAACTGATACTTCCAAAAGCACCATAATATGACAACATTGTTGTTTATCACCTAATAAAAATGCATGGGTTCAAAGTCTTCATTACTGGATGCTGTGCTGTTTTTCTGAATGCATCTGCATGGTAGTACCTTTCTTGTTTCTAGTTCATCATACCTGAAGTTTGTGTAACATCACAACATCACACTGGCTTTCCAATATGTCCTCACTGGCTATGCAGACAGATAGGAAACTATTGCAGACTGAAGATATGGGTGTCCAGAATCCACCCAAATCCCTTTTCAAGTATTCCACTGGCCTGATACATGGATGCCAGCCTTATTGGTAGATTGAATAGATTCCTGATTCAGAACAAGACATCAGTCAATTATTTTACAGTCTTCTATTATAGAGATAATTAATGCAAACTAAATATTCCATGTAAATACACAATTGCACAGAATCTGGTTCATGCAGTCTTTCTTCCCTGCACTGAAGGTGAATGCTTGTGTTAACCAGATTTCAACACAATCGGTCAGTCATACACGTACTTGATTCACATCATTTCTACAGTGAAATGAAGATTAAGAGTGGAAAGCTGCTGACATCCTGCTAGTACCCAAGTCAGGGTATGCAGTGGGGGAACCAAAAGATAGCTCTTAGAGAGGGAGCACTTTAGTCTTCAGGAGGAGAGAAAAGCAAGACTGGGCCCCAAAGGCACCTAAAGGGCTGGCAGGATCCAAGACTGTCACTAGTAGTCTCCTTGCGGGTAAAGGCTGCCTCACACATCAAAACTTTCTTGGGAGCAAAGGCCTACTCATGTGTAGCCCAAGCATGTCAGGGAATGCTTGTGGTAGGAGGAAATGGTATAAAAGACTAGTAGTGCCCTGGCCACCAGCAGAGGATGAGGGCTGCCAGATCCATGTTAGGAAACTCCTGGAGATTTGGGGATGTAGCCCGGAGAAGACAAGGACCTCAGTGTGGTACAGTGCCACAGAGTCCACCTTCCAAAGCATCCATTTTCTTCAGGGGGACTGGTTTTTGTAGTCTGGAGATGAGCTGTAATTCCAGGCATAGGCGTCAACTATGGGGAGGCTTGAGGGCTCGAGCCACCACTGAAATTTCCTGGTGGGGACTGAGCCCCCCCCCCGGAAAATGGAGCGCTCGCCACCGCACGTCCCCGGGCCCTTCCTAGAGCTGCCACCACCACCGCCATCTCTCCCCCCCCCCCCGGCCTGGCTGCCTCCATCCCTCCATCCTTCTGTCCGTCCAGGGGCCAGCTAAGCAAATGCCCAGCTGGGCCCTGGACATATGGAGGGAGGGATGGAAGCAGGAGTGGCCAGGCCGGGGGGGGGGGAGGCAGCGGCAGCAAGAACATGGTCCTGGCGTGCGCGCGCGCACGAGCCCCCACCCCCCTGGGGATTTTAAAACTTGACGCCCCTGATTCCAGGGGATGCCCCAGGAAAGTTAAATTAGATTGTTGTGTAGCGTTCTGTTCCAGTTTCATACCTAATTGTTTCAGACTTTTCTATGTGGGTCTAAAGAACAGTGTTGAGTCATGATGGCTATGAATAAGCATCCATGTATGTTAAGTGCCGTGAAGTTGCTTCCAACTTATGGTGACCCTATGAATTAATTACCTCCAAAATGTCTGGTCATTAACAGCCTTGCTCAGAGCTTGCAATCAGAAGGCCATGGCTTCCTTGATTGAGGCAATCCATCTCATGTTGGGTCTTCCTCTTTTCCTGCTGCCTTCAATTTTTCCTAGCAATCTGGTTATCTAGTCTTAAAGGTGAGTGTTACGCTGAAAACTGCATGGACCAATTTTTTAGTTGCATTGGGTCACCTACTGTGCTCTCTGGTCTCATAACTATCGCCATTTTCACAGGTTATCTGCCTCAGATTCCGCATTGTTGGGAAGGGGGGGGAGTTTCCTGCTTTCTAACAGCCTCATAGTGCATTTGTACACCTCCTGAGAGTCCCCAGCTTTTTCCCGATCTTTCTCAAACCAACTTTGTTGAAAGGTTTTGGGAAAGATCCCAGTGAAGCCTCAGTGGCTACTGTGCGGGCAGGGAAATTGGATTTGCCCTATCCCTTTGGTGGCCATTTGCCCTGAAATTGTCCTTTTGGTGGCCCTTTCCACTGCCCACCAGAGGAGAGGCTTTTTTAAAAAAAAAATGGGCAGTTGAATACTGATATGACATTATAACAACATGTGTAACAGACAAGTTCACTGAATTTCTACCTTTTTTGAAAGGAAAGAAAGTAGTCTCTAGCAGACTTCCCTCTAAACTGAGCTGGTGTGAGCTAGCTCACAGTTTTTTAGCCTCTGGCTCACACATTTTTGCCTTAGCTCAGGAATGATGGCTCCAGAGCAGAGTAATTCATGCAGAAGCCAAATCGCTCCCTCACAACTTTAATGCCAGGAGCTCACAAAGTAGAATTTTTGCTCACAAGACTCCACAGCTTAGAGGGAGCATTGGTCTCTAGCACCTTCTGTTGCAGAGCTATGCCTTTCCCCTTATACCTCCTCAACAGAAGGAGCCAGAGACTTATTCTTTTAATGAAAGCTGGGGGTTCAGAAACCCGCGACACATACCATTATATCAACATACATAACAATATTCAACTGCTGATTTTTTAATATGGAAACTGAAAATGCCTCCATCAGCTGGTGGAGGGGGGAATGGTCACTCTGGGGACCTGGGGCAGGGAAGCTGTGGGGAAACCTACCATGTAGCAGCCCCATCGCCGTGGCACTGTGTATCAGCAGCTTCAGCTGGGGAATCACACAAGACTTCCCCAAGTAGAAACCACTTCCATCAGCACTGCAATAAAGTTAAGAAAATATCAGAGGCTAACAAAGATGAGAATGCCATGTAGCATTTTCATTATATTTCTTAGAAGTCTGAACAGAACGTAAACCAAAAGATTGTGGAAACAATTTCTCATATTTGTGCATAAAAACATTTTGGCTGATGGGTATTAGTTGCCAAAATACTGCTGCTTATTGTTTATTAAAACATTTATATCCCACCTTTCCTCTTGGTTCAAGGCAACTTGCAACAATAATTAAAACATCCCAGCTAAAACCAAAGATAAAATAACAAGCCCTAAATCCCTCCCCCCTCCCCACTCAACAGATGCCTGCTATTCAACCTCCATCAAAAGCCTTGGCATTTTGGCAGGCCTTGCAGTGCCTCCTGAAAATCTCTAAGAAGAAGGCCCCTCTCACCTCTTCAGGGAGCCCATTCCCCAGAGCCAGAGCCATGATGGGAAAGTCCTGGGTTCTGGTTGATGCAGATGGGCCACCAAATGGCTCCCTGATTACCATAGTTGACTCAGGGGGCATATACAGTCCTTCAAATATGTGGGTTGTAGGTCAAGAAGGACTTTAATGGTCATAACCAACACCTTGAATTTAATTTGGAAACAGACTAGCAGCCAATGAAGCTGTTTCAAAACGGGCAGCATATGTTCCCAGTAGCTAACCTCTGCTTCCAGATTGGATACAAGATGCTGGATCTAATGCATCCATCATGATTTATTTTTCTGAATTTAGCCTTTTGGCATTTTTCCAGGAAAATATTCTATTTAAACTGTTGTTTGAATTATACTATGCTACCTGCATGAAATTTTGATTTCAGGTAAAATATGTTTCTCTTTCCTTGCTTTTATTGATTTCTCATTCTTCTTTCTGATGTACATATGCCCACAATTTTCATGCTTACTCGTGAGAAAGCAGCTTACAGAGAACAAATGCCCAGAAAATTTGAAACACTTTCTTTTATGAAATATGAATGTGATAAACATAGAAAATAAGAGTTTGTCCAGCAGCAATATGAATCCAGGTTTCTCCAGCCCTCTGTTTTGGAGGAATATGATGGTGGTTCTGCAGTATTATGAATAAAAATTGACAACTCTGAATGATTTATTTTAACTACTCAACAGACAGCAGCTTCTTTCTTAGAATCTATGTTTAAATTCCTCTGTACTGCTCATAAGCTATGTTCTACAGAACAGGAATGGGCTTCCTTCTGCTTGTTTTGTTGCACAAATACATCAAATGTGACAGTGCTTTGAACCCAAATGACCTACCGAAGCCAGAGCAAAGTCATTCTTGCTAATACTATGACACCAGTCTTGGCAGACAGTCCAAGAGGGACCAGATGAACTTTCACAGGCTTGATGCAGGAGAACTTTCGTGTTTTGTGTATTAGCTTGTAAAAAAAATGAACTAAAGTGTGTCTTGATAGAGTCACCCAGTGGCCATTTGCACATACTGTACATTGCATGATTTTGTGTGTGTTTTTTTCATTTGCAATTGTATGGTTTTTCTGTAAAAGTGCTGACTAGGTTTTGGAGACAGTGAAGGATTGGATTAGGATTAATAAATTGAAACAATCCAGACATTAGTAAAGTGTTTAAGGAGGAGAACAAGGCCAGTCTGGGAATAGATGTTTAGCCTTTTCTGGATGTCATAACACTACTGCCAAAAGATCAAGTTTACAGCTTGGAGGTGCATTTAGGCTTCACATTGTCCCTGGAAAAATAGGTGTCTGAGCACCTTTTACCAGTAAGGTTAGCTTGCTAGATTCAGCCTTTCCTGGAAAAAGCCAGTACATGCCTAGGGATCATCCATATTAACTCATTGTTTACATGCTCTATATGGTGCTTCCTTGTAGATGGATTGTGCAGGGGATTGGACTAGATAACCCTGGAGGACCCTTCTAACTCTCTGATTCTGTGTGATCAGGCAGGCACTTTGATCCACGGTCATCGCTCCTTTCATCCAGATTTAAAGTGTTCTTTCAGACATCAACCTCTGGCTCCCATCCTGCAGCCATCAGCCCCCAACTTTCCTGACCCCACAGAAAGCCCGGTATTTGCTGAACCTACCAGCATTGCTGTGGATCTGCAGACATTTGGTCAATTTCCCACACAATCAAGCCAGCACAAAAAGGAACCATCCCTTCCATTTTGGTGCCATTTTTCCCACTCTGTTAATGATATGCACATAACTTGCCGATCACATGCCCAGTGGTTGCTGCCCAGTGAAAGGCTGGATGCATAACTGTGGAGTCAGCACACGGTGAAGCAGGTAAGAGAGAAGCTGTCTGGTCAAACCACAGTGGAACAAAAAGATCTAGATCACATTAGAGCTGTGGTAACAGTGGGATAATCTGACTGTGGCCTATGATATCATAGTAAACTTCAATTGATACAAAATGTAACTGCAAGGGTCCTTACTGAGACATGCTGGAAAAAATCTCATAAAGCCAGCACTCTATCAATCATACTGGTTCCCAGTTTGTTTCCATGCTGGTTTTGACCTTTAAATTGCTAGGGTCCAAAGTGTCTGAAGGACCACCTCCATTCATATCAACCTTCTCAGGCTCCAAGATCTATGCACAGTGCTTCCTGTGCAAACCAGCTATACTATAGGTGAGGCAGGGTTTTTTTCCCTGTGGAAGGACTTTTTCTGAGGTTCTGCCTGAACTTTGAGATTCCCATCCCCAGGAAGTGAAATCGATGGGTACCATCTTTACAGGCCATCCAGAACAAACTAAATATTTTTCTTTTCTGGAAGGCTTTCAAACTGGATTGAAATGGGGAATAGTATTTGTTGGCTATACCCTGTCTTTGTTCTGCTTTGATAATTTAATTGGAAACTGTTTTATGTTTAGCCTCCTTGAGGACCCTTTGGAGGAAAGACAATTTATGCCGTGTATCGCAAGTTAACAAATCTCAAAACACCTGTCACAGAATATTATAACTGTATTTGAGAATTTACTGTGAACTCAGCATTTAATACAGAGCTGAAATATGTGACTCTTCTCTTACAAAAAGCAAGGAAATCTGAAGTGGCTACTTTCAGTTCCAAAGATATAGCCTTAAAATTGTGCAGCTGACTACATTCCATCTTGAACAACCATAACTGGAGCTTCAGCAAGTCCTAGAACAAGAACCTTTTATGTATTGTTATACTTATTATCTTGGGAAGACAGTGCCCAGCAGTCAGATACCATACCTGCAGAGCACAGAAACAGGTCATACTAGTCTCTCCCACTTGATCACAAAAACTGCCAGCCATTATGATAGTACCATGACTGCCAATCCATTTCCTAGGGAGCAGAGTTAGCCTCTCTGCTTGTACTAATTGCATGTGCCTGTCAAAATCACTCAGAAATTAGTTGGAGCACACTGGTCAGTACTATTCTGTTTATTATGAGAAGCTGTATCCAATCCAATTAGCATTCCACTGCAGTTGTCCACATCCTGCAGGCAGGATTTGGATGATTTAAAACTAGCCTTAAAATATCCTTAGGCCTGATTCAGGAGCTTCCCTCATCTGTGGCCAGATCCAAATGCCCATGGAAGTCAATGGAAAGTCTTCTGTTGACTGGCAGAGCTCTGGAGCAGATCCATTTGCCTAAGGGGAAATGTGACAATTGTGCTGTATGTCAGTGGTATCTTGTTATGGCTCATTATCTGGGTTCAGCAGCACTTTCTCTGCCAGCCTGTCCTTAGTACTGGCGCTGAGAGAGCTGTGTACTAGAAAGACAACACAAAGCAGATAGTATGTTTATGTGCACGTTTCAAAACAGACATTTATCTGATAATAAAAAGACAAATGTAAAGGAACTTGTAAGGAGTGAAACAGAATGAAGTGTATGGACAATATCTTTAACTTCTGGGTGGCTGTAAATAATCACTTGAAAAGCAGCTGGAGGGAAATGCTGCAGAGCTGGCTTTCTTGCAGCCTCCATTTGAAAATATAAACATGGTTGATTAAATGTCTCTTGAGCATCAAATGGAATGTGCAGGTCCCTTAAAAGGCTGAGCAGAGGAGCATACGGTCATCCTTTCCAGCTGACCCTTCCAAGCTCTACAGAAGATAAAGACTTTCTAGGTGATCCATGTACATGTAATCCTGGCATCCTGTTAGACCACATCTTGCATAACCCTGAGGTCTGCTTTGGTTTTACTGAGAAGGGACAGGAAATTAAAAACAAACCAACCATTGGAATATTGGAATAAGGAATTACAATACTGAACTAAGCTGTTTCTAGCACTCTAGGCCAGGGTTGTCCTGGCCTGGGTCTGCAGATTCTTACTAGGCTCTGCACTCCTGCAGGCTATTCCCCTGCTTGCTCTGAAGCCTACTGGGATAGCCTCTTAAAGAGGCAGTACACAAGAGGGTTGGCCCTGGCTAGTATTTCAGTGGGAGACCACCAAGAAATACCAGGGTCACGATGTGGAGGCAGGCAATGGCAAACCACCTCTGAGCATCTCTTGCCTTGAAAACTGTAAAGGGTCACCATCGGTCAGCCGTGAGTTTATGGCACTTTCCACCACCACCACTAAACTCTGTGTCTGGGCAGGCTAGAGTAGTACTCAATTTTGTAGACTGGTTTTTTTCATCACATTTTCAGTATTTTATTTTCTGCTTACAGTGAGCCCCTGGGGCTGCTTTTCTTTGTTTCACTTGCTGCAGGTAACTAAACAATAACATGCTTTATTTGGTATTTGACCACATTCACTAGCTAAAAGGGTATCCTTTAACTAGTTAGTCTCAATTACATTAACAATGGTGTATCAGTATAACACCGTTACATTCTAGGCCTAAATACTCTTGCTTGTAGGCAAGTGCCTCTATTTTCCAATAAGACCTAATTCCAAGTCATTAGGCTCACAAAGGCATGTGTGTGTGTTTTGTTTGTTTTAAGAGCAAAACCTTTGGTAGGTAAATTATAATCCTGTCCAATTTATCCCACAATGCAATACAAAAGAAAAGTTCCTCTGGATCATTTGCAATTTAAATGAAACTATATGCATAACTATGACTTCAGTATGATGTAAGAATGCTTTTGCATTGCCTTAACAACACATCCCTTCAACTTCCAGCTCCATAATCTTTGTAAGTAAGCCTTGGTTTTGTTCCATGTCCAGAGGAGCAACCTGGATTTCCTAGGAAGGTAAAACTCATTAACAGGTGAAGTTCACATTTGGTGCTGAGTTCCCTTTGAGTCCATTAATCTCATAACTCTTCTCTTGCAAACTGAAAGCATAAGTTCACATTACATATACTTGTACTTTATGCCACTGTAAATATTTGAATTGATTTTATGATCATGTTTATCATTTATTTACCATGTATGGATATGAAAGTTGTACAATGAAGAATGTTGACTAGAAGAAAGGTGTTTCATTTGAAATGTGGTATTGGAGGAGAGTTTTTGAATATAGCAGCCCTCCAAAAAGACAAATGAGTGGGTTCTAGATCAAATCAAAGCTAAACTCTCCCTAGAAATTTAAAAGACCAAACTGAGGATTTGTACTTGGATAACATCATGAGAAGACAAAACTCATTGGAAAAGACAATATTGCTAAGAAAAGTTGAAGGCATTAAGAAAAGAGGAAGGATGAGATGGACTGTATGGCAGACATGTTCCATCAGTCATACAGTTAAGCATAGCAATGGTTTTAACATCAACAGTCTAATGGTTAATGTTGCCAACAGACATTTGGTTCACTAACTGCTTTCACACACACATTTATAGTAAATTGGGGGTTATAATTGTATTGTAGACTTGTAGCCATAGAGTATAGATAGGAACTCTCAGTCTGGGGCAAGTGATGCTCTGTATTCTTGGTGCTTGACAGATGGGCAACAGTGGGAGGGCTTCTAGTGTCCTGCCCCCACTGCTGGACCTTCTGAGGGCACCTGGTGTTTTTGGCCACTATGTGACAGAGTGTTGGACTGGATGAGCCACTGGCCTGATCCAACATTGGCTTCTCTTATGTTCTTATGTTCTTATTACAGTGCCATGTGGGTACTGGGTATTTTTAGAATTGTATTTTTAGACTGTTTATGATTTTTATGTATTTTTGTAGGAATTTGCTGTACACCACCTTGAGCCCGCTTGTGGGGAGGATGGTATAAAAGCCTAATATAATAAATAAATAAATTGACTCAATAAAGGAAGCCACAGTCTTCAGTTTGCAAGACCTGAGCAAGGCTTTTAATGGCAGAACGTTTTAGAGGTCATTAATTACAAGGGTCAACCTAAACTGAAAGCAACTTGACAGCACATAAGACAAATGCACATATATATTCTTTAGTAATTAAAATATTTATATCCTACCTTTCCTTGTGGCTCAAGGAGGCATACAGGTAATAGAGCAAAGTTTGAGTCCAGTGGCACCTTTAAGACCAACAAAGCTGAATTCTGGGTATAAGCTTTCGTGTGCGTGCACACTTCACAGTTAAAACATTAGAATTTAAAACCAAGAGGAAAAAAGATACCCCAGATACCCTCTCTCCCTTCCCCCCACTAAAATGGCCTTGCAGACCCTCCTGATCTAGCCATTCTTACTGACTTTAATATTTAAAGTCATGACCAAGCAAATACTTTTTTTGCTATTTCTTCTGTAACATAATTCAGTGTAATTTGTTTCCCAGTAAATATTAAAAGGATTGAACTACAAGAAGATCAAAAGTACATTTATAACTGACTATTCCTTCCGCAATGGAATTAGCCTGAAAACAACTAGAGAAAGGGTTTCCACTTACACTTCCCCTTATCCAGCCCCTATTTAATCCATACATAAGCTCTGTAAAAAAAAAAAAAAAAAGGCTCACGTCTTACTTCCAATAAGCAAAAATGAATAGGAGACTCATTGAGGCCTGCCAAGAAATTGATTCCCGCAAAACTCTTGTGGGTTACTGCCCATTTTGTCAGATGCATATAGTGGGTCATCACTTGCCAGAAACATATACAGGGTAACGATAGAGTGAAATTGTAAACAGCAGGGCAATGACATGCAGGAAGTACAGGGTGAAATGTAATTATGTAAAATTCAGGTGACTCACTCTCCCAGTTCACCTTACCCCACCTCCAGGAGGGTTTGTTTGTTTGTTTTTTGAAAAAGAGGTGCCAGAACTCTCAAGAGGGAAATGAAGTTTTCAATATGTATACTGAAAACTCACGAACTTTTAAACATTTTTAAAAATTATGTAAAATTCAGGTGACTCACTCTCTCAATTCACCTTACCCCACCTCCAGGAGGGTTTTTTTGTTTGTTTTTTGAAAAAGAGGTGCTAGAACTCGCAAGAGGGAAATGAAGTTTTCAATATGTATACTGAAAACTCACGAACTTTTAAACATTTTTAAAAGAATTTTGTCAAAGAGCTTTCGGAACTCCATTCCATATGTTCCCCCAGAAAAAAAGCCCTGCCCACTTCTATCCATTGATGTTAGTGAGTTCTAATGAAGCAGTCTACTGGTGACCTTCTGAATCCTGAATTTGCTTGGGCCTATGTTCAAGCACCTGCCTTCCAATATGGTCAAGACCAGCATGCCATACAAAAAGCAGCAAAATGTAATCAAGTATTTAAAAAACAAAACAAAATTTATGCTTCTAGGATGAGACCTTAAGGCCAAATTACATTGGAGAAGCAATATATTAATGGACAAGTTATAAATCCCATTTAAAGCAGAGAATGGAAATGCTGACTGAGCTCTATCCGCAGACTGAGAAGAACAGTGTGGTGTTTAATAATTACCAAATGCAAACTATAATTGGGGGGGGGGGGTTGGAGTCAAAAGGAAAATGAGAGGCTTTGCAGAACATTGAACATCAATCAGAGCTTTGGTGTCATTCTATTCTGACACTTTCTAATGGTTCATTTCACTTCTAAGCAATGTGAATGAAAAGTAACATGTCCTATAAGAATATAGCAGTAAGAAATGCTGGCTCAAAGCTTCAGCAAAAGAAAATGCTGTTTAGTTTTATTCTTCTGGAAATATTTTTCAAAGGCTGGAAACTGTCCATAGATATTTAGATGCATTGTTTATAAGCAAAGAGAACTGGGTGTTTAATCCATTAAGAAGAGCCATTAAGGAAAAGGTGTGACGTTTGTACCAGCTGTGAAAACCTAATGGTGACGAGGGGTAAGTGAATGGAATTTGCTGTGCCAGAAAGGCAGTAAGTGAATGTTGTCTAGTGATCCTTAAACGCTGAGTCATGGGAAGCTGGTTATTACCAGCATTAGTCACTCAAGACAAGGGGCAGGACTGGCACCTGGCACATTGAACAAAATCCATAATATTATTATAAATACATAATAGTATTGTAGAAGAATTGTTTTCTACAAAAAAAGTGTCTTCTTTCTAGAGCACTCCTTAACCAAAATGGCTTGTTCCATCATGAATTAAAATATAATTTTTTATGATTTTCTAACTGTGTTGTGCACAAATGAAAACAGACTTTCAAATGGATGAGAAATTGGTTTCTCTTGAAGATGCTGAATCACAAACATACCTCAAACGATGTTTTCTTACATCTGTCTGTCAGGTATATCACATTGGCTCTGCATGCTATTTTGTTATTTTTAACCATTCGTTATATTTGCAGCCTAAAATTATGAGCTGCTGAATTTAGCTGGAAGAAAGTCATGGAATCAACCAAAGAAGAAACATTCTTGTATAGCCACTAGGAACTCACCCAACCCTCAGCACCAAGACAGTGACAGCCACTAGCCACAGTGTCAAGCTCTCTCCCCCCCACCCCCACCCCACCCAGAAGTCATACTAAAGGAAAGAACAGGGAAAACACATGCAAACCTTTCTATGGCCATTTATCATTTGTTGGAACCCAGAACAGAAATGTAAACCTGCACCATTGATTCATACTATCAAAAAGCTCTGAAGAAAACAGGACAGCTTGAAACATCTATGCCCCAACTGTTAAGTGCCAGAGCACCTAAAATGTACCCATATGTCTGGCATGCTGAAACAACTGGGACTGCATTTATGTCACTTTCATCATGGAGTTTATAGTTCAGATCTCCAAGGAGGCAATCTCTATTAAAAGCAATGGAACAATTGCCATTGACTTCATTAGAAGATGTATCCTATTCCAGTGCTACCTCAATATTTAAGTAAGTGATGTACAGTTGGAGAATGTAAGGTCTTGTGAGTCTATGAATTAAATACTTTGTTTACTTTAGAAGCCGAATGTAATTAAAGAAAATCTATATTTCTCTTCAGTTAGTATTATCCTCCCTCTGTTGGAATAGTGGTAAGGAAGATAATATAAAATAATGTTCTGCCATAATCTGCCTCTTTTATATTTTTAATTGCCTTGTAAAGGATGTACAAGTTACTGACTGATTTATTTTATAGACCAATTACTGAGGAGAATCTTACATGAAAAAATATGAAATTTACTGAAGGTAATTATTATGTACCCATTGTGAGAGAAGAGAGGAGAAGATTTTAAAGATGCCTGCACAAATTGTGGATGGGGGTTGTAGGCTGTTGCTTTGTGCCTGTAAAAGCTGTATTGTTGTTATGGTTTTAAGCGCTTGTGTGTTTGTAAGCACATTGCTGTGAATAGCCTTGAGCCTACTACATAGGGCAAGGTGGCAGATGACAAATAAAAGAATATCTGGTTGAACACTGATGTACACATAACCCCTCAAAAGAGCCATTGTAGAACACAACCTGTTGCCCTGCAATGTTTGAGTCAATGGAAAGCCTGCAATTAAGAAGGTTGCCCAAGAAAATAGTGATGTCTTACTCCTCCACAGCCTCTGAAAAAGTCAAACATGTAATCTGTTTAAGAAGTGGCAAGCTCCTAAGGGCGGCCTTAATGACATTATGTGGAAACGTTGCTTTCTTTATCTCCTCAAAGTGATCCCTCTGCTCTTGCAAGTAATGTCTTCACCTAGTTAGCTATAGTAATTTTGCCTGTCATCAGGTAAACTGCTATGGACTATTTGAAGAAGAAGAAGACATTGGATTTATACCCCGCCCTTCACTACCCAAGGGAGTCTCAGAGCGGCTTACTATCTCCTTTCCCTTCCCCTCCCCACAGCAGACACCCTGTGAGGTAGGTGGGGCTGAGAGAACTCTGACAGAAACTTTTTCAAAAACAACTGTGCCAGAACTATGGCTTGCCCAAGGTCATCCAGCAGGTGCAAGTGGAGGAGTGGGGAACCAAACCCAGTTCTCCCAGGTTAGAGTCCGCGCACTTAACCACTACACCAAACTGACACATGACTCTCCCTTCCCAGGTAATCTCTACCTGTAGCGGGGCATGGAAGTGTCTGTGTGGCAAGAAATGAGTCTGTGCATTCCCAGTGAGGGCAAAATGAGATGTGATGGTGGAATGGGTATTGCCAAACAACTGTAGGGAAAAGTTGGGGTAATTTGAAGCAGAAAAGCTGTGAGTGAAACTCTGCCCATCACCGTTCTCCTTGCTTTTCTTCTAACCAGGCCCTGATACTAGAAATGAAAAGTTTGTTTCCTACTTGAAATACCCTCTACTGCCACTTTATGAGATGTTTAGCAGTGATCCATGTCAGTCCTGCCACTGTTGTCACCCAGATGCCAAAAGGGTTTAGCTACATGACTGGTTCTAGCTCTCTAGGAGTTCTAGGAGCCAGTGAAGGATTGTTTCTTAATGCTGTTTATTGTTAGGACTGCCAACTGATGTCATGAAAGATGCTCCATAACAACATATTGAATTCAGCCTGTCATGCAAACAGCCTTTTTTTCTGGAGGGTTCTGGACTGGTAGGAAAAGAAAGAGTGGCAAGAATAATTATTAAATGCATGCTAACAGAGAATAGAAACAGGTGGGTGAAGGAATCAGCAACTGTTCATTTAAACATGAGCTGCATTAAATAAAATTCAGCCTGATGGCAATGAGATAGTAATGAATGAGTCTATTGTTGCAATGCAAGAGCCCTGAGATTTCATCTCTGTGTGGGAAAAGCCAAGTGGGTTTTATACTGTCGGGAGATGGTAACATGACAATAAGACTCAAGAATGGCGGAGCCAAGCATTTCTTGAGGCAATTGTCTTGATCTCCTTGTGAACAATTTAGAGCTAATAGGCCCTAATGAGCCGCTAATCATTATTACAGACATCCAAAGAGGCACTGTTTTGCCATTTTGCTCTATTTAAATTTAAATTTCATATAATTCAGAGAAGTAACTTCTCTCCTTTTCTTCAAGTAATCAGCAACATAATCGCAAACAATCCCATTAGTGGCTTTCTTATGCTTTACAATAATGATACACAAATAAAACCAAATTATCAATAATGTGTGGTTTCAGGAATCAATTATAAAGCAATTAGCTTGTGGTAATTAATCTTGTCTACAGAGCAATGTCCTGATGAACTTCGCCAAATTGTACTGGGAAACATGAGAACAGAAGAGAAGGGCTACAGGCATTTGTGTTAAGTGCAATTAATTTAATGCAATATCTATGCATAGAACAATTCTACTGAATCCTCAGAAGTTCTCATTAATTACTATTTCAGATTTCACATTAAACATTCCATTACTTCTATATGTATGCAAGGGTTTTGATGGCCACTGAATATTAGCCTTTATACCCTTGAGCTCTGTGAAATTTAAATTAATTATCTTAAAAATTAGTGAACCAATAAGTGAAAGTAAGGTAAAGCATTCTGAAAGGCCTGCCTAATAGGCAGCAAAAGTGGATGCATCTACATGCAGAATAGAGCTGCAGCCTGTTCCGGTTGTGAATGTCTGCCTGGTTATCTGCAGCAATAAATGCCTTGTGGTTGCATGCACTTGGCACATTTTCATGTCTACACACTGATTGGAAAAGAAGTGGGCCTTAACCTTTACAGATTTGGAATCTTATTTCAAATTACACACACACACACACATCCACGAACAGCTTATCAAATGTGCAATATTTTATAATTTCTTCAAACATTCCTTAGATACTTTAGATCTATTTAGGCTACAGATACTGTAGAAAAGAGGACAGCGCAACTTTAAAGCCTGAAATGATCTGGAAACCCAAACTTTCCATATGTGCCTGCTTGACAAGGTCTGTATTAGACAGGGCTGCAAGAGGAGAACCTACGGGAATCAAATTTCAAGGGACCCTTGTCATCTCAGATGCCCATGAAGCCAATAAAGTAATCTGATTTGTTCATATTGTGTTTGGTTGGATTCGGGGGCGGGGGGCAAAGGGGATCTTTCTGTGGGAGCTCATGATGGTCCTGGGCAACTTATGATGTCAGAGGCCTTGCTGCATGTCCCTTTTTACTACCTCAGAGCCATTTTTAGTCTTTATCATGCCTTTGATGCTCTCATTCATTTGGGAGGGCTTCTGGTGTCCTGCCCCCACTGTTGGACCTCCTGAGGGCACCTGGTGTTTTTGGCCACTGTGTGACAGAGTGTTGGACTGGATGGGCCACTGGCCTGATCCAACATTGGCTTCTCTCTTATGAGAATGAAATATATTCAGTTATATTGTTAAATGCAGATTTATTTTGTGTGATTAGGAAACATGTATTTTTCAAGTTCAATATGTAGAACTGCAGATCCACTACAAACTGGCTGGTTTCCAATCATACATATCAAAGCTGGAAAATATCTATGTTGCCCTATTCACACAAAATGGTGACCACTCCTATTAAGAAGATCAAGCGTAGTGTGTTCCCATGGTACACAAGGTAGGAGCACCAAAACTGTAATGGCTTAAAAGATTCAGGAGTAAGATGGATGACCACCAAGGACAGGGCCTTTTATGTTTTAGTCCCCAGCTTATGGAATGGCCTTGGCAGAACTGTCCAACTACCACCAAAATTGATGGCCTTGAAGCATCAGGTTATGGTGTGTGTTTTTACCTAGAATTTTAGGGATTTTAATCATTTTTAGGTCACCTTTCAATGTTTCTACAGTTTTTATTCTTATGTATGCCCTCCTGCTACCTGTGTAATAATTCAACCTACAGGTGGCATGCCACTTTCCCTTGTTTCCCCCTCTGAGAGTGTGGTGTAGAAATGTATTAAACCAATTATCTATCATACTACTGAGAAAAGAAATACAAATTATAATTAAAAATTAGAAACCGCAACATTTCTGTCTTTGCAAGGGTTAGGAGGATAATTATAGCTGCTGACTCCCATCTAACTGAAGTAAAGATGTTTCTAACAGTGCAATTCTCTGCCAAGTTAACCTATTCTAAACCTATTGAGTTCAATAGGCTTACACTGAATAGCTATGCATAGGATTCACTACCAGAAATTCAGCTGAATCTAGTCAGGGGTATTTGTCATTTGATTGCTCCAGCACATTTTTTTTTTAGACAAGACATTCATTGTGAATAAATATCACTGCAGAGAATTGCATGGAGGCAAAACTGACCATTTAAAATAGTCCCAGGATCTTTAGGTCCCAAATGCCACCCTAAAAAGAGTTACTCCCTTTGACTTTAAAGGATTTAGAAGAGTGTAACTCTGGACAGCACTGTCATACTCTGTCTTGCGGCACCTTAATTATGAACAGATATTACAATAAATGTTCCAGAGGAAAGCCATGTTGGTCTGCAGTAGATCAGCTAGATTCAAGTCCAGTAGCTCCAGAAACCAACAAGATTGGGGGGGGGGGGTATAAGTTTTCCAGAATCAAAGCTCCCTTCGTCAGATCTGAGAATGGGAGCTTTGACTCTCAAAAGTTTATACCCCCAAAATCTTGTGTGTCTCTAAGGTGCTACTGGACTCCGATCTAGCTGTTCTACAATAAATGTAGAACAAAGTTTGATTCTACTGGAACCTTTAAGACCAGAAAGTTTTATTCAAGATATAAGCTTTTATGTGCAAGCACACTTCTTCAGATACAGGGAGACAGAATTTCCTCAACCATTACATATAGGAAGAAAGAGGGGGTTAGTTGCCAGGAAGGGCCAATTAGAGTCAAGACAGAGACAGAAACAAAATGGAAATTACCAGTCCATACATACAGATAGAGGGTGAGCAGTAAATGATCATACAGCATAATGAAGATGTTTAACAGATTCAAGGATCAAACAGGTACAGTAAGCTTAGTTGATATGGTTACTATTTGTTTGGGTTCAGTTCTATAAGGAAAACAGTGAGGGATATAAATATGTCAAAACTGGAGACTGATGTATCCTTAATTGTGGAATGCTGAGCATACATCAGTCTCCAATTCTGACATATTTATTTTCTTCACTGTTTTCCCCACAGAACTGAACCCAAACAAATGGTAACCATATAAATTAAGCTTATTATCCTGTTTGATCCTTGAATCAGTTAAGCATCTTCATTATGCTGTATGATAATTTACAACTCACCCTCTACCTGCACATATAAACTGGTAATTTCCATTTTTGTTTCTGTCTCTGTCTTGGGTCTAATTGGCCCTTCCTGGCAACTAACCCCCCCCCCCCCCCCCACACACACACACACACCCTTTCTTCCTATATGTAATGGTTGAGGAAATTCTGTTTCACTGTATCTGAAAAAGTATGCTTATACCTTGAATAAATCTTTCGCCACATGCCTTTTTATGTCATTTCCCAATATCTAGCTCCCCCCCCCCCCCCGGCCCCACATTTCCTTAGGTTTCCTAATCACTATTTATCAGGGACAGCTGTTGTGTGGTTTCTCTTCTAACAATGTATATCTTGCTAAGTCCGTTGTTTTAGGATGTCATGATAAATCCCTTGCCTATTCTATTAGACTGGGGGACATCTTTAAAATTCTGTTTACATCAATTGCTAGCATCATTTTTCAGGGTATATTTATTTCCCCTGAATACCTAGAAGTGTCTGAGTAAGGAGGGACAAACATAAACACATGTGCACAAATAGAAAGTCATCACCAAGTGCACAGTTTGCAATTTGGGGGGGGGGGTATAAATTTTCCAGAGTCAAAGCTGAAAGCTTAATGTTGAACATTTATGTTTTCCTGAGATATCTTTCACCAAAAGAACAATCACCTTCTTGGCTTTTTAATCGCTGAAGGACGGCTATTGCCGAATAAATGTGTACAGCAAGAGCAGGTGGAAAAGAACCTTCAATAATGTGTAAGACTGATGGGGCTCACAAAGAAATCCTTGATATGAGAAGAAGGGGCATAACAGTTAGTGACATCCTGTTTAAGCAGTGCAACCACCATATGCTTATGCACATGTTTGAATTCTATCCAGGCCATTTGGATTGGGCTGTGTTCAAACAAGTAGAGAAACTCCTCTGAAAATATTGAATACTGGACCATAATTTGTTATCCCTTCTCTGGGTGAAAAGGTGTTCTATAATTATCCTGCCAAAACTAGTTTTAACTAACTGCAATCCTAAGCAAAATTACATCCTTCTAAGTCCACTGAAGTCAGTGGCCTTAGAAGGGTGTAACTCTGTTTAGGGTTGCACTGTTAGTATTAAAGAAAGCAATGAGATGTAAGTTCCATTGGATTCAATCAGACTTTATCATGATTAATTTTCATTGGATTGGGACCAATGCAATCTGTTCAGAGGTACTCCAGTGCAAACCTATTGACTTCACTGGGTTTAGACTGGAATAACTTTACATAGAACTGCATAGTTAACAGTGCAATTTTAAACAGTTACACCTTTCTAAGCCTGAGGACTTCAGTGGATTTAAATGATGTAATTTTGCTTAGGGCTGCAGTATTTGGCTGCAGGCTTAAGAACACTTCCCTGGGAGTAAGCACTGAATATAATAGGATTTACTTCCACATGTACCTGCTTCGGATTGCTCCTTATATTGCCTAATAAATAAACAGGTTATTTCAACATTATGCAAAAATAACATGAAGACTAATAATTTTTTTAGAGACCTTGCCCTCCTGCCATCCTTTTGGGCAAGAAGACTGAGGAAATGTGTTTTCTTGATGTTAAAAAAATGTCTTCTGTGAAAGTAAGTAAAAATCATCCATGGCCCATAACTGGGATGCTGACTGCATAAACCTCTGTAGCGATACCAGTCACAGTCTTATGCAAATTATTAAATTGAGAAGGAGGAGTCAGGTGACAGAATGGGAGGAGAGAACAAGAAGATGCCAATTTAAGGAAATAATTTGCTTCTCTCTGGGAACTAAGTTAGTTAGCTTTCATTTGCTTACTGTGGCTCTGCCTCTCTCGTGAATTCTCTACAGTAGTCCTTCTTCAGTGTATGGAGTACAGTAGAATATCACATCAGGAAAAGCAACAGGATAATACTAAGAACATGAAGACTTTAAGGTAAAGTAATGCAATTTATGCCAGATGAACTGTGCTTACTGTATAAAAGGTATCCTTTCCTAAAATCAGTTGTTAAATATTTGAAAATCATTTTTCTCATTTGTTTTGTACTAAAATATATTTGCATTTAAAGACTAATTTATCTTTCTTATTACTGCATGGTGTGGTGTTGTTGTTGTTATTATTATATATTGTGACTGAATGGTTTCATTAAATGACATGTTGCACTGAAATTTCTCTTTCTTTTGATCCCTGCTGCTTAGGTTTTTTCTAAGCATAACTATATTGATAATAGCATTCCAGGTTGGAAACGGTAAGTAACTTTCTTACACTTTTTTTTCAGTCTTTCTGATCATTTCAAAAATAATTCACATAACAAAAAAATTTTTTTACCAAACACTATTTTGACCATCCAAATGTGACAGAAATGAAGGGCATAAAGCTACCAGAATACAAGGCATGTTGTAAATTTGCACCTGCAGTAACTGCACCCTGATGAGCAAGTACACCAGGGTGCAGGGCCTCGCACTGGCTCCTCATACAGGGACTGTGGGCATCACAAATATGGGAACTATCCATACCTGCTCTTAGGGTAACTAATGTTCCCTCTAAGCTGTGGAGTCTTGTGAGCAAAAATTCTTCTTTGTGAGCTACTGACATTAAAGTTGTGAGTGCGTAATTTGGCTGCTCTGGAGCCACCCTCCCTGAGCTAAGACAAAAATGTGTGAGCTGGAGGCTAAAAAACTGAGCTAGCTCACACTAACTCAGCTTAGAGGGAACACTGAGGGTAACTTGTCTACTACTTTGAGAAATGCCAAGAGGGGGCCAAATACATTACCAACCATTTCCAATCAAAGCTTCTTTGAGCAGCTGTAAGTCTAGTTTTAACAAACATAATTATAACTCCACATTACAGCACTTTTTGCCAGATAATAGCTGTCTTTTGAATTTTCTCATTTCTTTTCCTTCTTAACACAATGCCCGGAAACTAGGGTATGAAACATACTTACAAAATGCTGCACTGATTTCCTTGATGTTAAACTAGAACGATAAGAGTGTTTTCTCACCACTTGCATCAAAAAGACATTGTTATCTCATGTGTTGTTAGTGAAACTGCAATTTAACCACTACTGGAAAATTTGACTCGCTTCTTCTCTTTAAAGCCTGTGAAGGAGAAAACTGCAATAACAATCCAAGCCAGAAGAAACTGAATAATCCTTTGAACACCTTTATTGGTCTACATAATCTCAATTCTGAGCAGAGGAGAAGGAAAAACAACCCTTCTGACATGGTGCCTTTTGTCGGGCTGACAGATGGTAAGTTGTTTAGTGCTTGTTCTGCTAAATGATCTTTTTTGGGGGGGTTATCTTATAGGAAACTATAGTTTCATGATCTAATTAGTTTCGTAATTACTGCCAAGAAGAACATATCCCCTACCTACTTTTAATAGTATAGCTAGAAGACCTCCAAGGTTGCTTCCAACTGTTAAACATTCTATGACATGTCTTCCCACTGAATGAAAACCCCTAAATAGTTGAGAGAGAGGGTTGAATCCAGTGCTTCCCCTCTGTTAAATAAGGAAACGTCCACTGAAGGAAAGAGTCATTCCTCTATCAGAAGACATTTTTTCAAGGCATGATTCCTCACTTGTAGAAGAGAATCACTGGATTCAACCCTATGTATTGGACCACATGTGTAGGGTACCAGTTTCGACTTGCACTAACTTTGAAGAAATGTATGTGGACATATCAGTCCAATCATTCTGCTCATTCTTGACCACAACTGTTAGACACATAGATCTGCGTATAAATAGATTTCTATAAAAATGTGCAAAATGCTTTTAAAATGCAAGCTAATGGGTGGAAAGTCTAGGGGATGTTGAACAAAAATAAAATCTGTGGGCTCAGATAATACATGGAAACCATTTTATAGGTGCATGTGAACAAAATGTCTGTTTGGTTTTTAAAAGTATATACACACAGTATAGATTGAAATCTTAGCATAAGGCCATTAATCAAAAACAGTGAACAGAAATGCATCCTAAACAGAGTTTCATCCTTCTAATTCCATTTTAATCAATGGACTTATTAGAAGATTATAGCAGAGAGATCAGTGTTCATTTTAAAAAAACTTTCTAAGGAAACTGCCCTTTAAGAGATTGAAACCCAGAGTTTGATAAAGGAGATTTAGGTTCTTATTCTACTTGTATGGATTCATTCTGTGCTTTTGAAAGTCTCTAGACTACCCACACCCCCAGCCTTAGTACCATGTCTGTAAAATGGGGATCACAGTGGCTGTTTTTTGCTACATAAATATTTGTTGATAAAGAGTAATAACTTTCCCCCATTAACCTGGACAAAGAAATGTTACTGGAATCTACATACATGAGATAATTTTTGAAGCAGTTATGACATCCACCTGTTTATTAAGACTCTTTATGTGATTGTACATTTCTATAGCCTAGGCCATAAACTCAAACCTACTCAATCTGTATTAGATGCACTCCAGTTCTAACCATAATCATAATGTATTTTCCTGATCTGCACTACTACAGTTCTGTTCCTGAATTATTTTTTGGCACAATTATTTGGCATGTGAAAGGAATTAATGTTACTAGGAAGGATTTTAATTAGTAATGCTTATTTACATAGCACTTTAAAATAATCTCATCCCTCATATTCATTAAATGGCTCATCAAGTTTTTGATCTAGCCAAGAATTTTTCACACATCTTTTACTTTGCTTTTCCCATTAAAAAAGCAAAATCAGAACACCTGAGCTGGTTGATACTATTCTCAAAAAAATGTCATCCTCTTACTGTAATTTAGCACATAGCACATCCTAACTTTCAAAAGACATAGCTTAATTCTTAGTAGTTCAAGTGCAATATTCTACCAGCCAATCCATATAAATAAGCATTTAATAATGCTTCTGTTGTTGTTTTTTTTAAGAGAATATAGTGGCTGTAGACAGAATTACAAAAGGTTAATAAATAAATTCTTTAAAAATGCATAAAATGTAATTTCTCAAACATTTTAAAGATAGCAGGTTAGATTATCTCAACTCTTTACAACACATTCTTTTAAAATTTTGTGCTTTTTATTCTAGCCAGCAAACTAAGCAGACACTGCTGTCAAAATGGAGGAACATGTTTCCTGGGGACTTTTTGTATATGCCCCAAACATTTCACTGGAAGACACTGTGAACAAGATACAAGGATCAGGTGTGTAAAGTTACTTAGTATCTGTATACTTAATGTTTTGAACTGTGCACAAAACGTATATCTAGAATGGAAGTAAAACTGGCCCGTGTGGGAGCTGGACTCAACAGACACAAGTAGCTATACCTGCCAAGGTCTTTAATATGGTATAGGATATTTTAATACCTCTCTACAATTTCCCAGTGACCTACCTTGTTATGTTAACAAAGAACTTAATGGGTGTTATTGGATTTAAGCCTTAATAGGTCAACGTTATTATCCAATGGCTCAGGTCATAAAGGAGATTCATGGCCCCGTCCACACTGTCACTTTTGTCGCTCATTTCTCCCTATTGCTTCAGGTTCCCCAACCCCCCATATGTTTTGTTCTCTCTAGTAGTCCCAGAGGGAGCAAAACAGATGTGGAAAAGGGGGAGGAACCCAAAGCAATAGGGAGAAATGAGCAGCAAAAGTGACAGTGTGGACGGGGCCATATGAAGCCATGCAGTGAGAAGACAGGCACTTACAGCCTCATATTTGAGGAGACATACTAAACTATTAGACTAAGAAATGTGAGTAGCAATAAATGCTACCTTATAGGCACAAGAATCACCAGTGTTGCCTTTACCATTACCAGCCCTCAGTTTGTATTCCTCTTCATTTTATCTGGATCTAAAGAGTGACATTACTACCATAACTTGAGTCCCATGATGTTACAAGGGCCATATAAAGGCTGCTTCCACAGGGCAACAATTCTCTGTAGCTGTGTTTGCCTCAGTCCTGTCCCTAGCCACTATTTTTTCAGGCACCACCAGAGGGTTTTATTGGGCTTTTTAAAAAATCTGCAATTGCTAGATGGCCATAGCATTATATTTTTATAATGATCTATTGCCATGATCTGTTCGCGTTTCTAAATTCCCAACTTTCATTAGAAAAAATATATGTCCATCCCTTTTCAGTAATATATCTCTGAAACAAAAGAGGCCAGAGTCTCACTTTTTTCCTAATAAAAGCTAGGAATTCAGAGGAGCTACTAAATTGTGGCAATAGTTCATTATAATGTTATTGTACTACAGTGATCTAGTGGTGGCCATTCATTTTTATAGAAGCCCTCCAGTGGTACAGGGGAAACGGAGGTGGAGGGCGGGGGCTGTGAAAAGGAAAATTGTGCCATGAACTCTTGAAGTTGGGACCTTCAAACATGTGCACCTTTCCATCCACACCACGTGCAAAGGCACTTTAACGGTGATCTTTCCAAACAGATCATATCAAACCAGGCTTCGGAAAGACTCCATTGAGACAGAAGGAAAACACAGTATGTGGATGATTAGGGGCTGATGTTGTGTGGATGCTCAAATACCAGAGCAAAGCCTCCATTTGGAAGCAACTAGAGGCAGAAAATTGCCTCTGACTTAATATCATTCAAAATAACCTAGAATGAGCATTACCAATATCAACCAATCTTTCTTTTTCTAGAATTGAAACACTGCATTTCTATACAGTATGCTTTACATTTAAATCATGGGGGGAGGGGGGTGACACCTCCCTCTACTTACTCCATAGGAAGTTTCAAAGAAAACGTGGCAATTAAAGAATCCAGGAAATATGACTGTGTGTATAAGTATTTGTAACATTCTCCTTTTTAAATGCCTTTTGGTACAGTAATTTGCAAGTCTTTTGAACTATAGAGGAATACCTTTATAATCTCTCCTTTGTGCCTACTTTACTGCTCAACTGAAATAGCTCAAAGAAAGTATAGAAAAGGGGGGATTTGAAAGCAGCCCACGAATATCATTCTGTTTCCATTCAACATAAAGTGGGTTGCTGAAATGGATTTTTAAATTTGTTTGGTTCAGGTTCCACAAAGGAAGAATTGCTTAATTGAAATCATCTTGAAACCAGTTCTGAAAGGCCACGACTTCCAGCAGACTACTTACCTTCTCATTCCATCATTATTATTTTCACTTCTGTATTAACTCCTCTCTTGAATGAACAGAAAAAGAACAGAAAAGCTAGTCTTTCTACCATTTGGTACAATACCTAGCTCTTTAAAGTATTTTGCCATTGGTGATAAGCATATGCACTTTTACAAAAAACTGTCCAGTGGTTTAGAAAAGTTTTTAAAAGTTTTATTTTGCATGGGAGTCAGCATGGTGTAGGAGTCAGAGTGCCAGAATTGGATTTGGGTGACTCGGGTTCAAATCCCCTCTCTGCAATGAAAGCTTGCTGGGTGACTTTGGGCCAGTCATACACTCTCAGTTTAACCCACCTCATACCAAAAGTTTATTCTTATTTAGTTGACACTGCAGGAATTTCTGGGGAGAAGAGAAACTAGAAAATACTATTGCCACCAAGGACAGGCAGCTGTATCCAAGGGCAGGAATGCTACATCTCAGTCTTGCCTGGTGTGACAAGCTGTGTATCATCTGACACTGAAAGTGTGCAAACACACATACTGGATTGGATCTAACCATCCTCCAGGCAGCCTTCTTACAGCCTTAGGAGATTTCCACCAACTACCATGGTTCTTCCATTGGAGGAAAAGGCTGGGGAAAAGCTTTATACTTTGCTCATTGGAGTAATAGGACAGGGGTAGGATCCATCATTCTGGCCCTGCTCAGGCACCATATCCTAGGAGACATGCATGCAGAAGGAAAATTTGATTGGCACAAGTATAGAATCATTCAGTATTACAGCAAAGAACGCTATGATCTATAAATATAAAATAACCACTTGGGGGCGGGAGAACAGCTCTGGGGAAGGCCATGTACTTTACGTGTACAATGTTCAGAGATAGCTTCCCTGTCATGTAGTTCTCTTATTTTAGACCTGAAGAGCTGCTACCAGAAAGAGTAGATAGTACTAGGCTAAACAGACAATTTTCCTCTGGCTTACCATAAAGTATATTTTTATACCCCTCCAGGACAATCCAGGCAGGCTGGGCACTATATAAAGTGCTCCCTGCAGGTGGCATTATAGTAAGATGAAGCTTAGGCTGCAAATCTACCTATCCATCCTCACATCATTAGAAGACAGTTTTTCTTTGTCATCAGTGATGTTTAAATATTGAAAAATCTGTTCTTCCAGTGGAAGATGATTATGACATCACCTTAAGCTAAATCAATCATATGTGCATATGTAAATATTTACTTACAGGCAATTCTTTAGCATGTAGGATGAAATTATATTCTTTTAAAAATATTTAACTGTTTTCATTATTGCAAGAAGACATGAAATAAAATCATTTGATAACAATTGTGTATTTGCATTGCTGTCTTGTAAATTTATATTTGTAAATGCTTCTAGCGAATTTAAAACATTTGAATGGATGACATAAGAAGCCTGTCTGTCTTTTTATATTGCTGTTTATGATACCTTATAGATTCAGGTGGGCTAGCTGTGTTGGTCTGGGGCAGCAGAACAACGTTTGAGTCCAGTGGTGGCACTGGACTCAAAGTTTATGATACCTTATGGCCTTCTTGTCTTATCTGTACTCTGCTGATACTTATAAACTACTGTTTAACTAGGTACATAAAATGTGCTGATTCAGTTGATCTGATTGAATTTATACCAGTATGTGAAATTCTTTGATTATAAGAATCTAAGGTCTTGAGCCTCAAAACCACTCTAGAATAAAATGTGTGTGAGAGTAAAATAAATATCATCTTAGTTCAAGGATACTTGCTAGATGGCATAACCATTATAAGATAAGCAAACTATGACACTTTGTAGGATGACATATATTTTTTCTAGAGGAAAATGGAGATATTCTTGTGAAAAACTTATCTGTGAGGGAAAGTTCCAGATAAACACTTTTTGCAAAAATATATGAAATATATAAAAATGGCTATACATTTCTACAGCTCAGTAATTTAGCCCATACTACAAAGGGCATAGAACAGCATATAGAAAACAGGATACTCTGGACATAGTTCTGCAAAGTGCTGAATACCTTGAAAATAAATCCATAGCCAGAGGTCACAACCTTGTGGCCTCCTGAGTGAAACCCACACATTTGGAGCCAGTGTGAGCTTGGGACAGAGAGTCAGTTTAAAATGTTGTGCTATACTATATACTATGTATAAAATGTGCATGTGTAGCCATGAAATGCTGTATGTTGGCTGTTGCTAAGCCCCTTAAGTCTGAATTGACCCTGGCTATGAGATATACACCTCTGTGTTCAAAACAACAGTTATTCAGGATCACAATGTTACAGGACCAACGTAAAATCAGGTCACTGTGTTTGAACTCTCCATGAGACAGCTGAAGAACAAGATTTTTAACTTCGAAGAAACATGGGTAGGCATGGAATAACAGTATCAAGTCCTACTATGTGTGGGTCCAGTCAAGGAAATTAGATCAAGGAAATTTGGAAGTCATTCTTGACTAAACAGCATGTCTAGGGTCATAGGCGTCAGCTACAGGGGAGCTCGGGGGCTCAGGGTGCCCCATTTCCCCGGGGGGGCTCAGACCCGTGTTAGGCAGGCAGGCAGGCCCACCAGCCCGCCACTCCTGCCGCCACAAGAGCCGCCTGCCTGGCCGCCCGGCTGGCTCCCCTCCCCTGAACCCACTGGCTCCCTCCCTCCCAGCATGATGATGTCACCCGGAAGTGACATCATCACGCCGGGCACGTTGCCGGGGTGACACTCCAGCAATTGCCCACAAACTCTATGGCACCATAGAGTTTTGGGGCGGTTGCCAGAGCATCGCCCCGGCAACGTGCCCGGCATGATGATGTCTCTTTCAGGTGACATCATCACACTGGGGCCCTGGGAGGAAGGGAGCCAGTGGGTTCAGGGGAGTTGGCCGGCCGGCCAGGCCAGACCAGACCAGGGAGGGGAGAAGGCTCTTGTGGTGGTGGCGGCGGCAGCAGCAGGGACACTGTTGCAGCGTGCGTGTGCACACGCAAGAGCCCCCCCCCCCCAGGAAGTACAAAACTCTACGCCCCTGTCCAGGGTACAATCTACATTCCATTGCTCCCACTCCCAAACCATTAAGTCCAATGTTAACCAATAACCATAGGTAAAGTTTGCAGGTGTTGTGCTGGGAAATTATTGCCCACCTGCCTTGTGCTGAGAAAAGTCACCAAACCAAAAACCTTCATCCCAGGTTCTTTAACATGACAGCCTTTCAAAACGCCTTTGCTAACACAAAGAGAAATACAATCTCATTCTTTCCCCCAGCATCACCATACAGCACAGCACTCAGTTCTCCATCCAGCAAGCCAATGGATTTCTTCTTATTTTATTCTGTCCTTTCCCTGTTCATTTCCCCCAGCAGTTCAGAGTGGGTAAATTCAAAGGTATTTGTTTCACATTGTGAAGACTGTGGCTGCTGCCGTGTGCCCATCTTCAGCCTGTTTGCTGCATCTCAGCATGATTAGCTTCTGAGTCACACAGGACAACTGTAAAACTGTTCAGACCTCGAACCAAGTGCTGCCAAGGCAACCCTTCCACGAACTACCAGAACCACCATGTTAAGATGCAGACCTAAAATAATTACCCTTAATGAGCATTCCTTCCTGCTGAAGGCTTGACTACAAGCAATGTAGCCGCAGGCTAATATAGGGGACTGTTTTCCCGGAGCCTCAAAACTGGGAAATGTGTGCTAAACATATTGATCCATTTTGTCAGCTTGGCTTTTACTGGGCGATTGCTGATGATATATATTTGGAACTTCTACTAGATCAGCAAAACTGAAATTCTATGTTTTGCAAAAGGGAATGTAAAACCCATGTGAAGGCGAGGGTGATTAACACTTAAATATGGTGTGAAAAAGAGAAAGTTGATTAAAGGTCTGCCTAAATATTTGCTTTAACTTGTGCCCCACCCAGGACAGTTCCAGGTTTTAGTGGACTTTGGGCAGAGTGCACACATGGGCCCGCACCGGACTCTGTGGCGAGCCCCCAAACCCCATGGCTGGCAGCCTCCCAGGGACCTCAAGAGGCAAGAAGCACCATCCCTTGCTCATTCACCCCCTGCCCATATTTCCCTCTCTCACACATGCAATGCCTTCCTTAGCACTCTTGTTTGGGACTTAACAGGCCTTGCTTTGGTATAAGCATGGAGAGGAATGTGTTGTGGTACACTTGCACATCTGCATGCATCTCCCACTTGCCTGCCCAGTGAGTCACCCACCTGGGCTCCTAGCTGCTCATCCATTCTTCAGACAGTGAGAGAAGTGGCATTGCTGCCATGTGTGCTGATTACTGCCACTGCTCTTGTGGAGCTTGTTCATGTGGTGGTGGCAGGCAGTGGCACCACATCTCCTGCTACCATGGTGTTCACACATTTATTTTGCTTAGATTGCATGTTTAAGGAAAATAAAAAGTGGGTATCTTGACCTTATACTCTAGCATTCAGTTAACAAGAAGAAGAAGAAGAAGAAGAGACTGGATTTATATCCCACCCTTCACGCACTTGGAGTCTCAGAGCGGCTTACAAGCTCCGTTCCCTTCCCCTCCCCACAACAGACACCCTGTGAAGTAGGTGGGGTTGAGAGAGCTCTGAGACAACTGTCCTTGAGAGAACAGCTGGTACAGAGCTATGGCTTGCCCAAGGTCATCCAGCAGCTGCAAGTGGAGGACTGGGGAATCAAACCCAGTTCTCCCAGATTAGAGTCCGTACACTTAACCACTACACCAAACTGGCTACACCAAACAATAAGCTCTTAACACACAGTTACACTCACAGCAGCTCTGCAAATGACAGAATGCAAATGACAGAATGTGTGTGGGGGGGGGGAGGGAGGGAGGGAGTGAGAGAGAGAGAGAGAGAAGCTTTCCTAAGGCTATCTAGTGAGCTCTTTGCAGATGCAAGATTTGAACTGAGCACCTGCCAGATCATAGCTCATTCTCTTAGTCACCATGCAACACTAGCTTGCATACTTACTGATATCTCCGTGAAGACTCTTATCCCCAATAAAGCTCTAAATCAATTAATAACAACCCAGAGGGAGCAATCACTTAGGAGGATAATCAGTAGAGGTCGATGTCTTTTACTGAGGGAAAAGATGGGTTTCCTGTTCTCAAGATTTGCCAATTTAAGCAGAAGCCAAGACAGAAGGAAAAGGAGGAGAGAGGGGTAGTTACAAAGTTGAATAATAGACAGAACATCAGTTCTGTAGTGGCATCTCAATGATCTAGAGAGCAATCCTAAGCAAGACAACTCAAAACCCTACTCAGGTCCATTCAGTGGGGCTTACTCCCCATTCTATCATTGTGTGCTCTTAGGGTTGCCCTGTAACAATACAGTCCTAAGCAGTTTGCTCACATTATTTATTGTTTGCTTTTCTCACTGGGACTCCAAGTGGACTACACAGAGTCGATGGGAAATTCAATAAACAATGAAATAGGATTTGAGTTGTAGAATCAATCAGAAATCTAGAAAACAGAACTAAAGCAAAGCATTAGTGTTAACATAACACATTAAATGATGCAAAATTACATAATAGGATCCAACTTACAGCAAACTATACACAATAGAATAGACAAGAGTTTCTAATAATTTGTCCAAGTACTTTGTGAATCATTTTGTACAGTGCTACCCTTTTGCCTGCCTAGAAAAGCTCTTTTGAATAATTCCATGTTGTACAGTTTGCAGAAAGCCAGGAGAGTGGGAGCCTTCCTGCCCTCCTCAGGCAGGCCCTTCCACTGGGTGGACATTACAACGGAGAGGGCATGCATACAGGCAGTTGCTGATTTTGTCCATTTGCAGACTGGCACCTGCAGAAGGCCCTGCTCAGATGGCTGAAGCTGTTATGACAGAACACAGGGGGAGGGTCCAAGGCCATGAAGGGCTTTGTATGCGATAGCCAGTACTTTGAATTGAGCCTGGCAGCTCGAAGGCAGCCAGTGGAGTGAATGCAGAATGGGAGTAATATGCATGCTCCATCTAGCTCCCAATAATAGCCGAGCTGCAGCATTCTGCACCAACTGGAGTTGCCTAATTGATTTTGAGGGCACGCCAATATACAGTTCATTACAGTAGTCAAGATGTCACCGTGGCATGAATCCTGATAGCCAGATCAGCCATATCAAGGTAAGGAGACACTTTTCAAGCTAGGCTGAGTAGGAAGAAAGCCTTTTTTGCAACTGTATCAGTTTGCTTCTGCAGCAGTAATGTTGGGACCAGTATAATTCCGAGGCTCTTAGCTGAGCCAGCAAGGGTCAGCTAAACCCCGTCAAAAGTGGGGAGCACATTGTCCTTCAAACCCTCTGCCTTCTCAACCAGTATTACTTCTGTCTTTCCAGGATTTAGTTTCAATTTGTTCACTCTTGAACTTTTTGTCACTATCAAGTCATGTTTTTTCTAACTCAGTTGTATTACTTTTGCCACAGCAGGAGGATTCATACCAAGTACTGTTGACACACAGGATAGTGTCTTTCCATTTGAATTGCATTTCACTTTGAGTCTTTTTTGCAAGCATTGGCATTAGTGCACAGAACAGCTGTTATTTTCTGCCCCATCTTGAGTCTGGCAGGTAATTTCCTAAATGCTTGGCTTCCTTCACACTTTAAAAGTTTTTTTCCCCAAAACGCCATAGAAATGAGAAAAGGAAACGTTATCCATTTACATTACTTTTTGCAATGTCCTCCAGTCAGAACCTGCTGTCGCTTACTGCTTTCCAACAGCACTAAACTAGGGCCATTTTTTAGCGCCATAAAATGTGTTTCTGTCACATTAATCACAAGGCCTGCTATCATGTCTCAACTATTTATTCCATGTTACAACAGAAAATGGGTTTCAGTGAACTGTGGCAAAAGCTTTACAAGCCCCAGCAAAGAACCAGCAGGGCTTAAAAGGCCTAGAACTACTTCTCAAAACTCCCCCCCCCCTTTGAAAATCTCTTCAAAGCCCACCTTTTCCATGAAGCCATTGTTGATATATCTTATTCAGCCCTTACTAAAACAAATCCTAAGAGTGATGTAAATGAACTGTAGACATTTTCCCAGTTCACTTTGACCTCTGCCTTTCTCCTGCCCTGCTAATTACTCCTCCAGGGTCTGAATACAAACTCCCTGAATCAGGAACCTCTTTTGTTATTCATCCCTAAGGAGTCTTGCATCTTGATGCCACTGTATTATCCAAGTGCCATGCAAACTGAGGTTATAGTTATGGAATATCCTATTTTAGTAATTAACAGTGTCCTTCTAAGCAGAGTTGCACCATTAGTGGGCTTAGAAGGGGGCAACTTTGCTTAGGGTGGCCCTGTTAAAAACTGGTAGCCATGTGCCCACCTGTCTTTCTCTCCCAACACAATTTTATTTAGATGTTACTTGTATGAAATTTTAGATCCTGCCCCCTCTCCACTGCCTTCCCAATTGCATCACTATCTGTGCACCTTCTCACCTACCCTCTACCACTGCCCAGCTAAGCATCCTTCCCCTGTGTGTCCAATCCATCCACCACTCGTGCTCCCAGCCATGTGCATCACCTGCATGCCACTTCCCAGGTAGTGCTGGGCAACACGTGTAGCCGAGTGGCAGGGCAGCCACATGGGCAAAGGGGGCAGTGGCAGCCTCTCCACTTTGGGTATGCTGAAGCCCGCCCTTGCTTGCCAGTAATTAGCCTGCAGGATCAAGTCATGTCACACATCTTCCATCTTGCCCGTACATTTTCCCTTGCAGGGCCACTATCCTTGGACTGAGGACTGAGATCATCAGGGAAACACCATGGGAAGACATCCTGCTCCCCTCAAACTCAAGCCTTCATGCAACTGCCCCTCCTCCATGACTGCTTTAACCTGCAATTGGTAAAGAGGATTTTATATTGCCTATTAACACAAACACATACACAATTCTGAGGCTGAGACTGATTTCCCACAAGCCGCTGCTCTGCCCTCGCTCTTCCCTTTGCCCCAATCATGTCAATTTCCCACTATTTTCTGTATGGCTGCATTTTGCCCCGCAGCTTCACCCAATTTCTCCCACATCTTCTCAATCCTGTTTTTTGAGGATTGAGTAGACACGGGGAAAATCGGGCGAAGCTGCAGGGCAAAATGTAGCTGCACAGCAAATAGTGGGAAATTGACACGATCGGGGCAAAGGGAAGAGCAGGGGAAGAGCAGCGGCTTGTGGGAAATTGATCTGAGAGAAAATGACTGACCCAAAGACATCTAGAAAGCATTCTGCCTGAGCTGGGATTTGAACCTGGGTTGCCCAGATCCTACTCCAACATTCTAACCACTACATCATAGTGGTTCTCTCTTCACCTAGTTTTTCCACACCACATATAAATTTTATACACACACACACATGTCATACCCCCTCTGAGTTGTATTTCTTCTTCTTTAGCTTTTCTTGAGCCCCTTGATAATTTGGATTGATCTGAGACCTTCCAATACATACAGGACACATGCTGTACCACTGAGTGGTGACCTCCCTCCCTCTCATCAACTGTGCATGCTACTGTCCCATATTGAGTCGAACCTACAGTCCAGCCCCGAATGGGGATCCTGACCCTCTCTTCTCCTTCATGGAAGAGATGAAACCAGTATTGCTTCTAAGAAGAAGAAGAAGAAGAAGAAGAGATTGGATTTATATCTCGCCCTTCACTCACTTGGAGTCTCAGAGCGGCTTACAAACTCCTTTCCCTTCCCCTCCCCACAACAGACACCCTGTGAGGTGGGTGGGGCTGAGAGAGCTCTGAGACAACTGTCCTTGAGAGAACAGCTGGTACAGAGCTATGGCTTGCCCAAGGTCATCCAGCAGGTGCAAGTGGAGGAGTGGGGAATCAAACCCGGTTCTCCCAGATTAGAGTCCATGCACTTAACCACTACACCAAACTGGCTCTTTGCATCTGATAATACTTATTCCTTGTTCCCCTCCATTTGAAGCATATATTGTATGATCTTCAGGGGCAGGGTCTTGTCATTTTTTAACTAAATCTTCTCTATAAAGTTCCACTGATGATGCTATATAATAATAACAACCATCCATTACTTAAAAAAACCTTCCCAGTCCTTTCTTCTCACCTTTGTCTCAGCCATATTTCTCATCACCACCCTAGGTAAGATTTAGATGGGTAGCCATACTGGGCTGAAGCAACAGGACAATGGTTGAGTCCAGTGGCACCTTTAAGACCAATAAAGTTTAATTCTGGGTATAAGCTTTTGGGTGCATGCATACTTCTTCAGATACATTGAAACAAGACTTCCTCAGCCATTACATATAGGTAGAGAGAGGGTGCAGGGGTCAGCTACTTTGAGGTCCCGCACTGACTGTCCTGGGAGGCTGAAATGTTCTCCTTCAGGTTTTTCAGTTTTATGATTCTTGATGTCAGATTTGTGTCCATTTATCCTTTGATATAGGAGAACATTTCTACCTCCCAGGGCACTCAGTGGGGGACCTCAAAGTAGCTGTTTTATTGCAAAGGAATTTCAGAAACAAACTGGAATGGGAGATTGCTGAATTAAAAGTTATTACAACACTCTGGACAATGCAACCCCCAGGGTTTAACAGAGATATCGAGTTCTTATCTCACTACACATGCTCAGTCACTCAGTTTTCACTTATACCCAGAATTAAACTTTGTTAGTCTTAAAGGTTCCACTAGACTCAAATTTAGTTCTCACATCTGTTTGTTAACTCCTTTATTACCTGTATGCTAATTTGCTGCTATTCACAAGTCTTACCAACTGCTTTACTCCAATCTTAGCTATCCTTATTGCTCAGTTACTTATGCATCTTGACTCTAATTAGCCCTTCCTGGCAACTAACATTCTGGCAAGCTTCTACCCAGAATTAAACTTTGTTGCTCTTAGAGGTGCCACTGGACTCAAACTTGTTTACCCTTGGTAAGGCTTGTGAAATTTTCAGTGTTCTGTACAGCATCTAGCTGGGAAGGGGATGGGGCTTAGTGGCACAGCATCTGCTTTGGATGCAGAAGGTCCCAACTTCAATCCCTGGCATTTCCAAAAAAACAGGATGTGAAACACATCAATCTGAGACCATAGAAAGCTACTACCAGCCAGAGGAGACAAGACTCATTTTAATTGACCAATGATCATTGTAAGGTGTTCATGTACAGCTTCTAGCTTGGTGTCAGTTTCTAGGCTCCCTTTGGGGGATGTTTCACTGAGAAATTAAGCCAGTTCTCTTTCTGATGTGCTGAGATATCCTCCATGATCTTTTTGGTCCAACAACTGTTCCCCTGTATTCCTGGCCATCTCTGTAACAGTTTGTTCTCACAATCTTTGAGCTAATGCCACTGGTAATATACTGGAGACGTCATAGGGAAGAAAACTTCCCCATCATAGTCTTACAATATATGAAGATTAAAATTTAATGTGGTGGCCTTGCTGGGTGCCCTCGTGTCAGTCACACTCTCTCGCTCTAACCTACCTCACAGGGTTGCTGTGATGGTAAAATGGAGAAGAAGAGTCTGATGGATGCCTCCGTGAGCTCCTTGGAGGATAAAAATATGGTAAATAAATAAAAATGCTTCTTTCTAAACCTATATGAGAGGCAGATCATCGCAGCAACAGTACAGATTTAGATAAGTTTTCTATATACTTAGAATTACTTTTGAATTACACTGATTAAACTGAGATCAGATCATTGATCATTGACTTCTTTTTGTAGACGTCAAACATGAAGAATGAAGAGGCTTTCATGTAATTTGTGATCACAAGGGCCAATTTGCTAACAAAGAACTTGGAAATTAAAATGTCAGGCAAGCTAATGGAAGGTTTGATAAGTTGCTGTGCTGATCTTGAAGATTATATTCATTCTAATAGCTTGATTATAAAAAACATTTAGAGTAGGGTCTGGAGAGAAAAATCTGTAGCCTGCATGGTTCTAGAATCAGTGGGATTTTGCTGGCACAGCTATTTGATTATTGTGATACTTTCAAACCTAAACTAATGAAGATGTTAAACAATAAAGCAACAAACAAACTTCCAGGGCATTTCTCTTCATTTTTAGGAATGCCATTGTAAAAATGTCAGAAAAACTATTTTTGCAATACACTCATTTATAGTTCTGAATTTTATGATACATATAAAAAACTGAAGGGAGAAATCACCTCAGTGAGAGTTTTGCTAATTGAAGATGATAGTGTATCAGTGTGGGTAAGGGTGAAATTTCTTCTCATCCCAGATATCTGTGCATATATTTACAACTTTGCAAGGTAAATGTTAGAGTTGCACCTACAGAATGCTCAGAGATAAGCAAAAGGTTGCAGAATCAGTTTTTTTCTATCTACGTTTCATTCTGCCAAACCAATAGGATGTCAGCCCTGCAAAGGTGGGGACCTTTGATGAGATGAGAGTTTTTCATGGCTGCCACCTCATCTGTGGAATGCCATCCCTGGCATCTAACCTACTGTCTTTTACATGCCAGTCCAAAACATTTCTTTTTACCCAGGCTTTTAACTAGGGGAGGGACTGGGGCTCAGTAAAGGAGCTTGTGCAAGAAGGTCCCAGGTTTGATCCCCAGAATCTCCAGTTAAAAAAGGGTCCAGAAGTAGGTGATGTCAAATACCTCTACCTGAGACCCTGGAGAGCTGCTGCCAGTCTGAGTAGATAATAGTGACCTTGATGGACCCATGGTCTGATTCAGTATGAGGCAGCTTCCTGTGTGGATTTTCTCTTTTCAAATTGTTTTTATAGTCGGCTTCTAGCCTGAAAACTATTTTTTTGTGTGTGTTAAGTGCTGTCAACTCAAGTCATAAGTCACTTCTAACTTATGGCAGCCCTGTGAATGATCTCCAAAAAACCCCTATCATTCACACCCATATAGAGTAATGGGGAATACTATAGTATGAATTATTTTGATCTTGGTTGCCAGCAACAAATCCTCATTATAGTTAAGGTTTTAGCTCTTTCATGGCTGCCCTTCCCAGTTTCAATCTCTATCTTGGTTGCAGTCTCCTTTTTGGTTGATGATTGAGCCAAGGAATAGAAAATCTTTAACAATTTCAATTTCTTCATTGTCTACCTTAAAGTTGCATAATTCTTCAATGGTCATTACTTTTGTCTACTTGATGTTCTGCTGTAATCCTGCTTTTGCTCTTTCTGCTTTAACTTTCATCAGGAGTCTTTTCAAGTCTTCACTATTTTCTGAAAGCAATGTGGTGTCATCTGAATATCTCAAAGTGTTAATGTTCCCTCTGTCAACTCCACCTTCACCTAAAACTAATCTAATTTTCATTTTGATGCATTCTGCATATAGATTGGATAGGGAGATAAAATACATCCCTGTCTGACACCTTTGTCAACTGGAAACTATTTTATTTCTCTATATTCTGTCCCAACAGTGGCCTTTTGTCCAGAGTATAGGTTGTGCATCAAAACAATCAGGTATTGTGGCACACCCAGTTCTTTTAAAAACAACCATAACTTTTCATGATTCACACATGGACTGTTCTACAAGTATCATTTTGGCTGCTAAATATTTATGCTGTTTTTATGGTCTCACTATTTTTTATGGCTGGGTTTTTATGGTTTTTTTAAAAAATTGATTATTTGTGTGTTTTAAAATTTTTATTGGCTTCATTTATAGTCTGCCTTTCTCATGGAGACTCAAGATGAGTAACAACTAAAAATAAAACACAGTATAGGGCATGGTGGTGCTGGTGGTAGAAAGTGCTGTCAAGTCACAGCTGACTTATGGAGATTGGGGGGGGGGAGTTTCAAGGCAAGAGACATTCAGAGGTGGTTTACCATTGCCTGCCTCTGTGTCACATCCCTGGTATTCCTTGGAAGTCTACAATCCAAATACTTGCCAGGACCAATCTTGCTTAGCTTCCAAGATTGGGCTAGCTTGGACTATCCAGGTCAGGACACAGTATGTTGCATACAATCAACAAATTTAGAGAATAAGGCACTAAAATGCAGGGTTAGAGAACAACTAATGGGGAACCTGCAAAGATCTGAAGGGGCATCTCATTTTCCATCCCCATTATTTCTTCTTTCCCTTCCCTAAAAGTCCCATAGTTGCTCCCCTTTTCATGACTCCACCTCTCTTTCCCACCCTCCAGCCAGCCTACTTTTTATCTGCCCCCCTCTATTCAGTTTTCTCTCCTTCCCTATCCCTGGCAGCCTGTCTCTGGGAGAACTCTGGCCCAGTTGTTGGATGCTGGCCATGGGGCCAGGCTCAGTTGTATAGACTTGCGGGGAACACCTCTTTCCCTCCATATCCTCCTCTTCACACTATTTCCTCTTTCCTCCTCCTGGCAACCACTATATTTTCATATTTCCCTGCTTCCTTCTCTCCATCCCACCCACCAACCTACCTACATTATATATGCTCCCCAACTATATTTATTATTTGTTTACTATATGTATTCCATGCCTTTCTTCACAATGGGAACCCAAAGCGGCTTACACCATTCTCTTCTATTTTAGGTTAAGTTAGGCTTAAAGTGTATGACTTTAAAAGTCACCTAGCAAGATTCCATGGCAGAGTAGAGAGTTGATCCTGGTTCTTCCAGATGCTGGTCAGAAACTCTAACAATTACACCATATGGCTTTCATGGGGTAGCTGCTGTTCAACAGTAGCTAGCAGCTGGACCTGGGTGAGTTACTGAATTTGTGTAGCATCAAGTCATCCAGTGATTGCTGCTGGTCCTACCCCTGCCTCCATGGCCAAAACAGCCCTGGAAAGGTTCCTGGCCCTTCCTCCTAACTTTTACTAAAAGAAACCAATGCTTGAAGGCTGGCAATACTGTTGTGATTGCCTAGCAATGGCCACAGAGGGCATTTGTTGGCAGAACCCAACAGGGGAATATCAGTTGTTTGTACAGAGGACTCTTTGTTGCTGAAAGGGCTGGCACTGGTACTCAGACTACGTTCAGGCCGTATGCTTATGAGGTTTTTTTTCTTTTTGTTGCATACAGATGGTTACACGTTCACTCAACTCTTCTATTATACTCTTTCCTGTCCTGCTTTGTGGTTCCTCTATAGCCATGTCTTACTGGCCTCTTTGAGTCCCAGCTGGCCTCTACACAGCTGTCTAGACCCTGCCAGAGTTCAGCCCTCCCACAACCACATTTCACAGGCTCGCCAGGATTGAGGTATGTTAGTGTTTGAGTTCGCTTAGTTCACTATGATTGAGTCTGTTCCTTCCTAGAAACAGAATTCTCCAGAGAGTCTCTTCAGAAGGTGAAAGTCGCTTCACTCCCTCAGCGCTTCCCTTCTGAGTCTGTTAACGGACAATAACCGAGAGCTCTGAGCCCAAACGGCCCCCTCCTCACTCTGTCATGTGACTCAGCAGGGTTCTATGAACACACTCTGCTGGTCATAGGATTTTTTTTTCTTTAATCCCGTCACAAGAACAATTACTGACTTTGAACAATTACTAAAGGAAGAAATAGCCAGCTCCAAAGGAACAATTTCTAGAATTTATAAAATCTTAATCTCTATAGAGGGCAAGAAATCTATACCTTACCAAAAGAAATAGCAAATGAACTGTGATATTAACTTCACAGAGCCCCAGTGGGACAAAATGTGGAAGTCAAGAGCTGTCCTAACAGAAGCTATTAATATTGAACTACAGTCTTTTAAACACTTAGCAAGGTGGTATATGACTCCTTTAAAGTTACATTATACTGACCACAAGAACCAGCCTACATGCTGCAACTGCTATGAAGAAGTGGGTTTGTATACCCATTGCTGATGAAAGTGTCCTGTTATAAAGGGATTCTGGGAGGGAAATTTTAACTCAGATTAAACACATTACTGGTACACAGTACCAATGTCTCCTGAAGTGATTTTCTTAAACTTATGGGAAGAACCAGAGATCCCAACCCTAAGAAGAGATGAGTTCCATTCTGCTCATGGTAGCCAAATGATTGATTGCAACTAAATGGAAGAATAAAGAAACACCAAGAAACTTTGGGACTATTTTATAATGGCAAAAAATTCAGACCAACTATTGTCTATGAAGAATCCTCAGTATCAGTATCAGTTTCTAGGACAATGGCTCCCCTTTCTGGACTATGAAACTAATAGAAACAACCCAGATGCCACAATCCCAACCAACTGCAGTTTCATATCATTATTTTAACTATATGCCTATTCTAGTGTTTATAGGGTCAACATCTGAATTATCCACTGGTAAAAGACAGCAGTTAGAAACAATCATATGTTAAATTTTCTATCTTTATTAGTTAAATTGTTAAATAGCCACTCACAATGTTCCTACATAACCATCTTGTTATATGTAATACATCCATATTCCTGTTAACATATTTTGTACTTATTTAGAAATTTTCTGGAAAAATGTTAAAATTAAAAGTAATTTTAAAAAACCCAAAGATCATGTACTAACTCATGGCTATAGAAAGGCAGCTGACCCTTGCTGACTCAATTAAAAACCTTTGGGGTTATAGTAGACCCAGCCTTATTACTGGAGAAGCAATTTAATACAACTGCAAAAAATACCTTCTACCAATTCAGCCTAACCCATAAGATATCCCCTTACCTTGATACAGCTGATCTGGCCAGCCACCTGTATCCACATGACAGTAACATCAAAACTAGACTACTGTAATGCACTATATATGGGTCTCCTCTCCAAATCAGTTAGGAAAATCCTACTGGTGCAGAATGTCACAGCTCAGCTATTACCAGGAGATAGATGGAGTGTGCATACTAGTTGCAATCCCTTGACTGCCCATTTGTTACTGGGCTCAGCTTATGGTATTGGCTATCACATACAAAACACTTCATGGCCTTATTGCCTCTTATTTGCAGGACCACTTTTCCCCCTATGCTCCACTTCTACTTTGCTCATGTCAGCAGCAATTTCTGCAGGTGCCAATGGGCAAAATTAACAACTACCTGTACACATGCCTTCTCCATTGTGGCCCCTACCTTGTGGAGTGGCCTGTCTAAGGAGGTCAGGAAGGCTCCCAGTCTCCTGGCTTTCTGCAAACTATGCAAAATGGAATTATTCAAGAGGGTTTTTCCACACAGGTAATTGGTTTGGTCCAATACAAAATGGTTCACAAACTTATTTGGATAAATGCTTAGGGACTGTAGTCTATAGTACTGTGTATAGCTTACTGTAAGTAGGATCCTATTATCTAATTTCTGAAGTGCTTAATATGTCATGTCAATACTTTATGCTATGCTTTGGTTCTTTCTGTTTGGTTCCAGACTTCTACAACCCTAATACATTGGTTATTGAATATCCCATTTGTTGATTGTACTGACTATGTGTAATACGCCTTGAGTCCCTGAGAGAAAGCCGGACTATAAATAATATCAATAAATATATGTTTTTGCTTTTTGTAACCTATGACTGCTTATGCAAGTACAGTTAAAAGGGGTTGATGTTGTTTTTAACTGAAATTGGTGGCACTCACAAACATAACCCTAACTGGGCTCAAGCGTTTGAAGAGAAAGCAAGGAGACACCTGCCTGGATTGGTCAAATTAGTGGTATTTCTTTGGTTTCTCCTATATCCATGGTGCTTTGGATCAGGAGGATAAGTCTTAATTTGAAGGAAAGACTCTTAAGAGACAGGAGGAGAGTCTCTTGGTTGGAATTTAGTAGATAAGCATTCTTCTGCTTCTAAGTTTGGTGAGGGAAGCAGAAAGGAATCCTTTATAGTTGAGGTGGTGGTATAATATAGCTGAAGAAGTGAACTCAGTAAGGTTAGTGGTGTGAGACCTGGGGCAGTAAAGTCCACATTCTCTACAGTGGAATAAGGTCCCTGCATGGCCTGTTTCACCACAATGTGCACTTGCTTTGGTTTGTTGGCTTCCTGTGTATTTGGCACTTCAGCAAGAAATGTGGTCTTGAATCAATTAAACAGATTATATGTTTACTGGAGATGACCCATTGCCTAGCAATAGAGTGCATGCTTTGTGTACAGATGATCCCAGGGTCACCCTCTAGTTAAAAGAACTTGAGTAACATGGGCTTGAAAACAGTGGAGTCCTATAGGGATCAATACTGGGACCAGAGCTAATTAATTTGTTCATAAATGGTTTGGAATTTAGTGGTTGGCAAATGAAATTCAGTATTGATAAGTGTAAGGTAATGCATACTGGAACAAAAATAATCTAATTTTAAATACATGATGACAGGGTCTGAAATGGCTGGAATTGAGATTGAAGGAGATCTTCAGGTTGTAGTGGAAAGTTCCATGAAAATGCTGATCCAGTGTGAGGTAGTGGTGAAAGGTGTGGAGGCTAAAGAAAAGCAATTGGCTAAAAGAGAAATCAAATCATGTTGATAGAAGGGAAGAAGCAAGCTAACAGCATATTTCGGTTGCAGGAAAGGGTGCTGTGTCCTGATCAGACTGGTTTAAACATGTTTAGAGTTCAGTGCTCATGCCTTTGTCAGGAAAAATAGCTGCAAGAATGCATTAGGCAATTTGAACTGCTTGAGCCAATAGAAAAACCAATATGTGCCTTGGTAACAATGTAACTTAGGGTTGTCAGCTCCAGGTTGGAAAATAACTGGAAATTTGTGGGTGGAACCTGAGGAGGGCAGGATCGGGGGGACGGGGGGATGGACTTCAATGGGTTATAATGTCATAGAATCCACCTTCCAAAGTCGCCATTTTCTCCAGGTGAAATGATCTCTGTTGCCTGGAGATCAGTTGTAATCTCAGGAGATCTCCAGCCACCACCTGGAGGTTAATCATAGTAAGACATATAAAGTACTCAAACCAAATTTTCCATAAACAACAGGTAGAAATTCACTGGTAAAGTTGCTGCTCACAGGTAGAAATTCACAGGTGGAGTTTTTACACAAACAATTTGTAATAGATTTTTTTTAAAGTCCTTGAACTGTAAGGATGTAGTAGTGTCTCTGCCAGCTGACTCAATGGACCCCCAGTACTAAATCCATTTCAATAATTTTTTTTCAAGAATCATGCTGGATTCAACATTTTAAAGATATATGTAGACATCCATAAGGCACAGTCAAATACAGCAATCCTCAGTGATTCCTTCATGAATACAATAACATGATATCATCAACATACAAGTAACCGCACTATAATATTGTAAGCAAAATTCAATATGAAATATTTCAATCGTGGTCACACTTATGAATGTCTACATGTATCTTTAAAATGTTGAATCCAGCATGTTTCTTGAAAAAAATTATTGAAATGGATTTAGAACCGAGAGTCCATCGAGTCAGCTGGCAGAGACACTACTATATCCTTACAGTTCAAGGACTTTTTAAAATTTATTAAAAATTGTTTGTGGAAAAACTCCACCTGTGAATTTCTACCTGTGAGTAACTTTACCAATGAATTTCTACCTGTTTATGGAAAATTTGTTCTGAGTACTTTATATGTCTTACTATCATTGGCCGCGGTCACACGGCCCCTTAATGCGGGAGGAAGGGCTGCTTCCTCCCGCATTTAAAGGGGCCGTCTACATAGGCCCGCAGTGAGTCCCGCAGCGAAGCGGGCTCCAATGCGGGTTGCTCCCGCTTTTACCGACCCCGGGAAAAACTAGTGTTTTCCCGGGAGTCGCGGGAGGAACCCGCATTGGAGGTTATCTGGACAGCCCTCTCTCGCAAGCATTGCGAGAGTAGGGCTGTCCAGATGGCCTCCCCCCACCATTTTTTCCCCCTTCTTACACTTGGGCGCATGGCCACTCATGCGCCCAAGTGTAAAAGGGGGGGGAACCCCAACTCACCCAGGCGGCTGGCAGTCCTTGGCCGCCATTGCCGCCTCTCCCGCTGCTGGGGCTGCCTCCGCCGCGGCTGCTGTTCTTGCCGCGGCTGCCACCGTCGTTTCCGCTGCGGCCACGGCCGACACTTCCGCTGCCGCCGCAGCTGTCGTTCCCGCCGCGGCTGCCTCTGAAGCGGCCGCGACCGCCGCTTTCTCCACCGGCGCGGCCGCCAACGCTGCCGCAGGGGGTTGGGATGTATAGACATCCCAACCCATGGCAGAAAAATGCGGCCCCTTTAAATCCGGGAGCCCTCCCGAATTTAAAGGGGCCATGTGACCGTGGCCATTGATTATTGGTGTTAAAATTTAGGTACATGCATTTTTTTCTTGTTTTCATATATTGTTGTGCCACTGCCTTTCATCTTGTACCATCTGGAGTTTACCAACCTTAATGTAATCTAATCAGCCTTAATTTCTAGTCATTGCCCTTAAAGTAACAATATTAAAAACTTGTACTGAGGTATGTAGGATGCCCTATCCCTTTGGTTTCTTGGGATTGGGCCAACACTACTGTGTGGTTTTCTTTTTTTATTTTACTTTTAATAAAGAAACTGACTCAGTGCTTCAATTTCTGGCTCCTGAACTTCCTCATATTTTTGCCACAACAGGCAAACTGCATGCTGGGGATTATTAGGAAAGAGACTGAAAATTAAGTGGCCAGTATTGTAATGCCCTTGTACAGAGGGGCATTTGGAATATTGTGTTCAGATCTGGTCTCACTATCTCAAAAAGAATATTGCAGAGCTGGAAAATATACAAAAATGGCAATCAAGATGTTTAAGGGGATGGGTAGATCACTTTTCCTAAGAGAAAAGGCTGGAGAGTCTGGGCCTTTTCAATCTAGAAAAAAGACAAATGAGGAGAGACATAAAGTCTATAAAATTATGCATTGGTGGAGGAAAGCAGGGCAAAGGACCTTTTTCTCTCTCTCCCATAGTGCTAGAACTCAGGGGCACCCAAAGAAGTTGTTGGAAAATAGATTCAAGAAAGACAAAAGGAAATAATTCTGTGCTCAATGAGAAATTAAACTGTGGCATTCATTGCTAGTGGAAGTAGTGATGGACACAAGCTTTTGAAAGTGGGGGGTAGGCAGATTCACAGAGAAGAGGGCCATCAATGACTACTAGCCATGGTGACTGAAGGGAGCCTCTACATACAGAGGCAGTAAACCTCTGCCTCTGGAAGGGAGCAACAGAGCAGGACTTTGGTGCTTATGACTGGCCCTCCAGGGGAGTTGCTTGGCTGTCATATGAAACAGAAGCTGGAGAAGACGAACCACTGGTCTGATCCAGTAGACTCTACTTCTGTTCTTATGTTTTGTGTTCTTACCCTTGCTTGATACCTTAGAAAGCTATTGCCAATTAGGGGTAACAAGAGGAGACCCGCCAGAAACTTGCAGGATGGTTATCCCATTCCTCACACCTTTGCTTCCTCCCTTCTCTCCCTACCTCTCTCACACTCTTTCTCCCTTCTGCCCCCCTTTCTTACTCTCTCTCTTTCCTCCATATATGTTACTTCCTCTCTCTCTCTGACCGGTCATTATTCTCTTTGTTTTTCTGCCCCCCACTCCATCACTCTCTCTTTCTTCCCCCATCACTCTCCCAGCCTCCTGCCTGTTTCCTCTCCCCCCACAGCAGCAGTGACAGTGCTCTGGGAATCACAATGGATCTCCCAGCTGCAGAGATCAATTCACCGTAGGGCTGCCAGCTCCAGATTGAGAAATTCCTGGAGATTTGAGGGGGAGCCTTGGGACAGTGAGGCTTGGGGAGGCAAGCAGCCTCAGCAACCGTCCAAAGCAGACATTTTATGCAGGAGAACTAATCTCTGTCACCTGGACAACAGTTGTAATTCTGGGTGCTCTCCAGCCCTTGCCTGGAGGCTGGCAATGGTAGTTTAAGTGAAGGAAATTGCTAGGTTGGAGGGTGGAGTCTATGGCATTATACTGGTCTGTAGTCCCTCCTCAAATCCCACCCTCCCCAGGCTCCACCTCTCAAATGTCCAGGAATTTCCCAACCTGAAGTTGGCAACCCTATTTCCTATTTCCTTCTCACCCAACAACCTACCTTTATCTGTCTTCAACTTTCCATCTCCACACCCCTCCCCCACAGCCTCTACCTAGAAAAATTAGTCTTTCTCCACAGTGGGGACTAAAGCAGCTTACATTATTACTTCCTCCTTGTTGTCTGCACAACAACCCTGTGAGGTTGGTTAGGCTGAAAGTATGTGACTGGGCCAAAATCTCCCAGTCAGCTTCCACCGCAAAATGGGGATCTGAACCTGGGTCTCACAGATCCCAATTTGAAGCTCTAACTGTTATATCACAATGGCTTTCATAGGGTGGCTGCTGATGAACAGTAGCAAAGCAGCTGGGCCTAATTAAGTCATACAAATCAGGTGGTATCAAGTCACACAGAGGGTGCTGCCTAGGGATGCCAGCCTCCAGGTGGGAGCTGAAGATCCCCTGGAATTACTGCTCATCTCCAGACTACAGATTAGGGCTGCCAAGTCCAACTTGGGAAATATCTGGGGACTTTGGGGGTGGAGCCAGGAGACTTTGGGGGTGGAGCCAGGAGAAAGGAAGTGACATCATTTTGTGATGTCACATCCTGTGATGTTGCTTCCACATGCTGACACATGAACTCATGAAGTTTCCTAATACTGAATCAGGCCATTGGTCCATCAAGGTCAGTATTGACTACTCAGACTGGTAGTGGCTCTCCAGGGTCTCAGGCTGAGATCTTTAATGTCACCTATTATCTGATCCTTTTTTAGCTGAAGAAGCTGATACCTCCTGCATGTCAAGCAGATGCTCTATCACTGAGCAACGGCCCTACTGAATCCTTCCTCATCTCGGCAGAATATGAAGCACTAAGTGCTACACAAGTGCTAAATATGATTTTCATATCATAAGAACAGGAGAGAAGCCACAGTGGCTCAGCCCATCCAGTACAGCCCATCCAGTACAACACTCTGTGTCACAACAGTGGCCAAAAATACCAGGTGCCCTCAGGAGGCCCAGCAGCGGGGCCAGAACTCTAGAAGCTGTTGCCCCCCAAGCACCAAGAATTCAGAGCCTCACTGCCCCAGACAAAGGGTTCCATTTAGACCTTGTGGCTAATAATAGCCACTGATAGACCTCTGCTGGATGGGGACAGAGAGAGAGAGAGAGAGACAGACAGACAGACAGACAGAAAAAAGAAAGAGGGAGAGAGAATGAAAAGAGCTGGAAGAGAAACTCACCTTGCAAGCCACATGCAAAAGCAGCTCCTTCAGTCCCTCCTTAATCTCTGGGCGGACCTCTCTTGCTGTGGAAGCTCTCTTGCTGACTTCTTAAAGGGGAAATGTCTGGTGAGGCTTTTTACTGCAGGGCAGGCTCTCTGCAGACATTTCCCTTTTAAGGCAGCCATTTTGTTCCCCCGGTGGCCATCTTTGGAAAAGCGGGAGGTAAGCACTAAAAATCGGTGTTTCCCCCGCCCTACCGGGGGACTTGGCAGCCCTACTACAGATATAACTTTCCATGGAGAAAATGGATACTTTGGAGGGTGGAGTTTATGGCATTGTACCTCACTGAAGTCCCTGTCCTCCCCAGGCTCCACCCCCAAATCTCCAGGAGTTTCCCAGCCTGGATCTGCTGATGGTGGCCGAGGGGGGTAGTTGGCAACCCTTGACTGCTGCCAGTAAAAACCCTTCCTTTTACTGACAGAAACAGTTAGAAGCCTCTCACTCCCCTGAACATTCTAATCTCTCACAGTTGATGCCTGGAGTTGATGCCATTTCAAAAGGTATTGGGGGGAATTCAACGGTCCCTGAAGTTTTTTAAAAGCTTTATGGATTTTTCTGCAAACCGAGGAAGGCCCCTGACTATGTAGGAAAAGCTGCTGGGGGAGAATGAGCTCTCTTTTGGCAGATATAAGTATCCATGCAGAAAAAAAAAACTCTGGGAATTAGTATATAGATAATCTGCGATGGTTTTATGTCGTCACATATGAAATAACACCTTGGCTTCTCAAAAAGATTGCCATCTCAGCAATGTATACAGAGATTAGCTCTTCATGCCATCTGTTTCACTTTTCAATGAGCAGTTTGATTTCTGAGGTCTACTCCATCCCTGCCAATGGGGATTGGAAGCGAACATGGAATTTATTCAGCACCATAACACTATAACACACTAGGCAATTGTCCAGAGGCACAGTTCTTTAAACAAATAATCCAGTGGAGTTTTTATTATTACAAACCATTATTTCTACCAGTGACAGGGAACAAAACAGAATGAATGCAAACAGAACACCAAGACAAAAATGCATACAATTTATAGATTAGAAAGACCTACAAGGTCATCTAATCTGTTTCTCTGCCAGTGCAGGATTCCCATTTTAGAAAAGGCCTAACCTGATAACAGATGTCTCAAGGATGGTATTTTAAATATTTTAACTTACAAAAAGAGATAATACTAGTATGTTATGCCACCTCCTTCCAAGGTCACCCTTTTCCAAATATTTTCTCCACTTTTCCATATAAACATTTTTTACAATTCTTTTTCTTCACAATGTTCTTGTTCTTTTCTTTGCTAGTCTTTTTTAGACTCTGTCCCGCTTTCCCCTCTATTTCTCTTTTCTTCTCATTTTCAGGCAATACTTCCCTGCTCCTTCCACCTTTCCTTTATTAACTTCCCCCCCTTCTACACCCCCTTTCCGCTAGGACTTGATTTGGGCCAGGGCTGAATTTGATTCAACCAGCTCTCCAACACATTCCAGTACTAGAGGTGAGTGCCTGTCCTCCCACTATAGTGGCAAATCTCCAGGCTCTCCTGCTCTTTGCCTGCTAGTGCTTCAGGTGCAGGAGGAAGAAAATGAGGAGGGGATAGAGTAAGGTTTCCCTTGCCTGAAAGCCAGTTGAATCCAATTCTGGGGGCGGTGCTCATCTCCGTTTCCAAGCTGAAGAGCCAGCACTGTCTGAAGACTTTTTCTGTGGTCATGTGGCTAGCACGACTAAACGCCAAGGCACACAGAATGGACTATACACCTGCATCATGCCAGTACACATTGTGGATACTCTACCATTTACAAAAACTCTGTGCTTAGAGTTTTGGTAAATACTAGAGCATCTAATAGGGTTGCCAGCCTCCAGGTGGGGCCTGGAGACAAGGGTGTAGACTTTCCAATTTCCCGGGGGAGGGGGGGCTGGGGCTGGGCCAAAGACATCACAGTCCATTGTCTCCTGTGGAGGCTCAGCATGTCCTGGAAAAGTTGGGGGGGGCTCCAGCTCCCCAGCCCCCCTGAAGTTGACACCTATGCCTGGAGATCTCCCACTTTTACAACTGATCTCCAGCTGACAGAGATCAGCTTCCCTGGAGAAAATGTCTGCTTTGAAGGGTGGACTCGATGGCATTGTGCCATGCTGAGGCCTCTCATCTCTTCAAACCCTGCCCTCTCCTGGATCCACCCCCAAAGTCTCCAGGTATTTTCCAACCCAGACCTGGCAATCCTTGCATCTAAAAACATCACTTCCAGTTTTTACCAGAAGTGATAGCAGCATACTGACCACACCAGTATGCCAGGCCCCGCCCCAAATTTCTCCTAGGGGTTGCTGGTTGCAGAAACAAGAAAACTGCATATGCAAAGTGCTTTACCAGTGAGTAATTACAATCATCAGCTAATTCAGGAAGCACTCCCAAATGTAACCATACACTGGGTAGGTGAGCCCTGGCAAACATCATGTAAGCATTGACTGGAAGGTAGAGGGGTAAGAAGGGAAAGATCAAGCAACATTGATAGGTTTTCCCCTCTCAGGGGTATATCAGCTCAAAGTCCTAACTAAACATTGTACTTTTCCAAGGTCTATTCCTGGGTCTGGTCAACAGATGAGATCCAGCAGTTCCATGCTTGGACCTCAGTACCCACACATGCAAGGGCCCAATCCAGACTAGGGCCATTTTGTGTATGGAAAGGGAGCTGTTTCAGGTCCATTTTCCAGACCTGGAACTGCTCTTGGGGAGCTACCATTGGCCTTCCTGGAAAAGTTCGATGTGTACTGATTGACAGCAAATGTACTGCTGGAAGTTCCCCCAATAGGGCCATTTCAGTTTGGGAAAATAGTGCAGAGAGATATGTAAGCACCCCCCCCCCCCAATAAAAGCCCTGTTGGATCATATGCATCATGGTCCTGATCCAAATCAAACCCTCACATGTCTGGAAACTGAATTTGTCAACTGGACCTGGGGACAACCCTGGAAATATCTCTTTTCTTCCAAATTGTAACAAGACTCAACAAAGTCACACTGCTTTCTGAGAGACTGTATTGTAATCAGGGCTATTTTGGGGCAGGAATGCACAGGAACGGAGTTCCGGCTGGCTTCCGAGTTGGCCACACCTACAGTCTCCCCTGACTTGGGTTCCCCAGGTGCCTTGCAAGCCTTGCAAGCCTGGGTTCCCCAGGTGCCTTGCAAGCCACAAAGGAAGCCAAGCCGATCCATGGAGGGAAGGCAGTTTAAACTGCCTCCCCTCCTCGGGTTCCCCAGGTGCCCCACAGCTTTAGGGTACCTGGGGAAGCCAATCCAGAAACTGCCTTCCTTCTCTTGGGTTCCCCATGTGCCCTGTAAGCCGCGGGGCCCCTGGGGAAGTTGATCCTGGGAGGGAGCTGCGCTGTCAGGGGGTGTGGCCTAATATGTTAATAAGTTTCTGCTGTTGGGTGTGGCCTATTGTGCTAATTAGTTCCTGCTGGGCTTTTTCTACAAAAAAAAGCCCTGATTGTAATTATCTTCTATCCTAAGCATACTTAACAATACATCCCACTGAAATGTACTCTGAATAAACATGCATAGCACTATGCTGGTGTATAGTATAAAAAAGCAGAAGTACTATTTCTTGTATTCAAAGATTAATACAAGCAGTCATAAACAGTTCTATCTTGAATCCTACTCAGGGGCTTATTTCCAGGAAAGTGTTCTTAGGGTTGCACTGTTAGGTATCTGATGAAGGGAGCTCTTGAAAGCTCATGACTCCAAAATCTTGTTGGTCTCTAAGGTGCTACTGGACTCATATCTACAGACAAATGCTACTACCCTCTGAAACTTATGGATGTTAACAAGGCTAGCATGAATTTAATGAATATCATGAAGATTAATATTTATTTATCCAAATATTTTTGCAAAGTAAGTAAATTTTTGGCACCCAGAGAGCTGGCAAATCACAGAGCCACATAATTCTAACTAAATGTGAATTTGATCACAGTAGCAAAGGACATGCCTCAGCTATGCAGTTCTTTTGGTGGATGGTTGTGTCAACCCACTGGTCTACCTCGCTTAGGACAGTCTGATTTTTCAAGCAGCACCTTTCCTTTGCCTTCCTCTTTCCTGCGTGGAGCTTGCATACACTGAACCTGATTCCTTATATATGCAAAAAAAACTACTGATCTTGGCCACCATCCCATGGTGATCTCTCTTGTCATGTCACTGGAACACCATGAACTTGTTCCTATCCTGGTACAAGGTACAAGTTAAACATGACCTCTGAAAGTATCGTAACTCCCATATAATTATTTCTAACAGTGAGGGCAGAAAATAGCTACACTGAAGATGTTTATAGAGCTATTCCCTTACCACTGATGTTTATAGAGCTATTCCCTTACCACTGATGGTATTTTGTCACATCTATGTGAGCTTACATTTCATGTCCAGATAATCATAATGGCCAAAGTAACACCACTGTTGAATTCAATAATAGAAATGGCTGTGACATTCCTTCAAGTTAACGTAAGAACATAAGAAGCACCTTGCTGGATTAGTGGTCCAGCATCCTGTCTCACACAATGACCAACCAGCTATTATCACAAACTGGTGGGCCAGTTTGGTGTAGTGGTTTAGCAGACTCTAATCTGGAGTGCCAGGTTTTATTCCCCACTCCTCCACATGCAGCCAGCTGGGTGACCTTGGGCCAGTCACAGTTTCCTCAGAGCTGTTCTCTCAAGAGCAGTTCTCTCGGAGCTCTCTCAGCCCCACCTACCACACAGAGTGTCTGTTGTGGGGAGAGGAAGTGAAAGTAATTGTAAACCACTCTGAGATTCCAAGTGAGGGGCCAGGTATAAATTCAACTTTTCTTCTATTCTGAAGGCCCAACAACTGGGCATAGGAGCTGAAGCCTTTCTCTGATTTTGCTTCCTAGCACTGGTTTTCAGAGGTTTACTATCTCTGATCATGGAGGTTCCCTTCACTCACCATGACTAATAGCCACTGATGGACCTATCCTCCATGAATGTATGTAGTCCCTTTCTGAAACCATCTATGCTTGTGGCCATACCTACATTCTTTGGCAGTGAATTCCACATTTTAATTACTTAAGTAAAGAAGTACTTCCTTTTCTTTGTCCTGAATCTAAAGCCCATCAACTTCATTGGATTCCCTTGAGTTCTAGAATTTTGGGAGGGGGAGAAAAAGTTCTCTCTACTTACTCTCTCAGCCCAATGAGTAATTGTATAAACCTCTATCAAGTCCCCCTCAGTTGTCTTTAATATAAACGGAAAAGTCCCAATCACTTCAGCCTTTCTTCATAGAAAAAATTCTCCAGCCCCTTAACTATCTCGATTGCTCTTTTCTGTACTTCTTCCACCTATGCAATGTGATTTTTGACATGGCAATGAAATCTGTGTGCAATATTCCAAGTGAAGCTGCACTATGTAATACAGAAGCATTATAATAGATAATTTATTGTAATACATAATAAGTTCCATATTTATTTTAAAATGAAAGTTCATGTTTTCTTAAAGAAAAAGAAAGCCAGAATTCATCAGTAAGCAGTGTGTGAAAGACAGAAAATAATTATGCCTTTTCTGTTCACAAACCAAAACTCCAGAGCTGTTTGCTTGGTTTTTGTGTCAGTTTTTTTGTTTTTTGTATCACAAACCGCTCTGAGCCCATTTGGACAGGGCGGTATATAAATCTAATAAACTAAACTAAACTAAAATTAAACAAATTCACCAATGATTCCAAATATACTTTTTAGGGATATACCTCTGACATTTTGTTCTGCATAAATTATGACATTAGGAATCTGATGGGGGGGGGCATGGCATCACATGGGACAATGGTGGATGCTTAGAAGCTGAGCTCCCAACCCTGTTCCCCTCTCACTGGTTAAATTAGTGGATGGGGCTCTATTTTTAAGCTGTCTGGTGATGGGCCAATCAGGAGGGAATAAACCTAGGCCTGTTTAGACTGCATCTTTGACGGCTGCAGCACTTTTTCCCCCTGGAGAACCAAAGCAAGGAGCCTGGGCAAAGTATGGAGAACAATCCAAAATGGCCACCACAAGCTCTTCTGCTCAATCAGAGGAAGACCCGGTGATGAATTGGGACCTAGCTGACTTGTTTGGAAAATTTGAAGAAGAATACTGGAAAAAAATCTCTTTGCTGCTTAAACATTTGGCCAACTAGCTTGATGATATCAAAGAGTCATTAAATCAGGTTACTCAAACAGCCAATATGGCCCTACAGTTGGGACTCACACTCCAAGAGGAGACTTGCATTCTCCAACAAGAGCAGACATGGATTAAAGAAAAACTTTTACAACTTGACAATATCTCTTGAAGAAATAATTTAAAATTTCGCAGTTTGGAGGAAAAAGTAGAAAATTTGTCTGATTTGTGCTCTTTTTTTACCACATGGCTTACTTCTATAGTAGAATTTGAAGATAGTACACCTTTTTATGGAGAAAGCCTACAGAATTGGGTCTCCTAATAATCCTTGGCTTAAATCACTGTGAGATATTCTTGTATCTTTTTCTAGCCATTATGCGAAGGCAAGATCTTGCATACTGCTTGCGACAAAGGGTTTTTACCATTTCAAGATAAGCAAATATTGGTGCAGCAAGATTTGTCCGCAGAAACTTAGAAACTGGACACAAATGTTGAAGCATGTAAACTTGGAAGCATCAGCTGAGCTTATAAAGAGGTCATTTAAAAGGAAGCTCACATCTCCTCTGTCTCCCCATAAAGGGAGCAAGATTCCTATTAAGTATTCAATATAAAGACCTTATATACATGGTGGCACTTCATTGTAACTTTAATGATTATTTTTGTCTATTAGTTTTGTTCCTTGATCTCATAATTCTCTACTGTGCTTTCATTTTTTTTGGTGAGAGGGAGGGGGGATTTCTGAACTTTAGTGTACCCTCTGAATTTTAGTGTACCCAGGAATAAGGAACTTTGCTTCTGTATTTTCTTGACCGTGGGTCAGGAGCCCAGTGTACAAATTGGGAAGTTAAAGGGTTTTTTTGGAAAGGGGGGAGGAACTTTTCTGATTTAGATAAATTAAATTGAATTCAAGTTGGGAGGCGTATACATTTTGGTGCTGTTCCAAACACACTTCTTGTTTCTCCTCATGCTTCCATCTTTTTCTAAAGCTGAGTTTCATTGTTGTATTATGTTCTGTTTTTCATGAAGCTCGATGTAAAAATAGGATTCTAAAGTCAGTTTCTTGCATTTGCTTTGGTAAAGCAAGACATATTGTATAACATTATTCCATCTAGTACAGTGTAGTCTTTGCAACATAATAGTTGGTGTTTAATATGAGAAAACTTTTGTAGTTATAAAGGTTTCCCTTGCTCGAAAGCCAGTTGAATCTGACTCTAGGGGGCAGTGCTCATCTCCGTTTTCAAGCTGAAGAAACAGCGCTGTCCAAAGACTTTTCCATGGTCATGTGTCCGGCATGACTAGACGCCGAGGTGCATGGAATGTTGTTACATTCCTACCAAAGTGTTACCTATTTATCTACTTGCAGTTTCTTGCTTTTAAACTGCTAGGTTGGCAGGAGACCTGTCATTCAGGTCTCAAACTGCTGAGCTACCAACCTTCTGGTCTACAGCTCAGCATCTTAACCTCTGAGCCACTGCGGCCCTTTTTTTATAGTTATACTTCTACTGAAATATTTTCTGTAACTGGTAATAGTGATATTTTTTAAAAAAACACCTCTTAATCTTTTATGATGGTTAATGGGGTCAAAGTAATTTTTTTAAATTGTAGAGGGTTAAATAATAGAATAAATGGTTACTTCTAGTTTTTTAAAAAGGAACCTTATGGAACCAATATGAAACATAGGGTATGCTTCCTGAGTATGGTGAGTGGCACCCTACCATTTCCTCTCAGAGAATTGGAGAAATGCTCATTATTAGAATCAGGCAAAACAGACCCTATTAGAACCCAAAGCACCAAAAAAAAAACAACCCTTGTACAAATAAAGTATTAGACAACAAATCGTGTCCTTAAAATGCATTAGTATTTTCTTTTACAGTCCTTTTTCATAGAAGTTATTAACCACTCCCTCTTTGTCTCTAAACACAGTCACAAATGAAGCAGCAATATTAGATCCCAGGCAGAGAGAGGCCTCTGTTTATTCATTCATCACAGTAGGAGAGTGTGCTACATTTGTCACAAATTCTTGAAGGCTTTGAGGTTGCCCTTGAGTTGAGTTCAGATTCTTTTATGATGTGTAGCATTAACAGCTTAGCTGGAGTCCTGTCATGAAACCAGCCAGGTGTCCTCAGCAAGTTGCGGTTCAAAAGATTGTTTTCATTTTTAAAAAAAGGAATACTATCTCACAGTCAAGTAACATAAGCCTGAAACAAGCTGTTATACAACATATACTGTTCAGATCTCTTTGTTTTCAGGGCAGGGGGAGCAAGTTCTCTGTTCCTGATAGTCACGTGGCACAATGTTCCAATGATGTGCACTTGTCAAAGAATAACTATTTCCCCTGAGCCAAGTCATGACATCAGTGACACTCACCAGATATTATAGCATAGATCAAATGTGGCATTCAGAGTCAATGCCTTGTAGCTGTCTGGCCATTCCACTTCATGTGTTGTAGTCTTTTCAGACAGAGATTAATTTCTTTGCCTCCTGTTAAAATGATTCAAAAATAGCCCATGTCACCAATCCCAAATAAAAAAAAAATGAGTGACAGGAGAAAAGGTATTTGATGGTTCACACACTCTGAGTCTGGTAGAAAGAGAGGATCCTAGAGGTAAAGGTGAAACATTTCAGTACTGACTCCAGAAACTCAATGTTCTGAAAGAAGAGGAATCTTCTATATCATTAAAGTAAGCCTTTATTTCTTTGATACATTATTACGATAACATCTTGCCAAATTTTCCTCTAATCTTTTTATATAAGCATGTAAACAAGTATATGAAATTTTCCATGTTACTAGATTATTCACAGTGTTAGATTTTTTGAAAAATCTGCATCTGATCTCACCGGCTGGCTTTCAGATTTGTATTTTACGTTACTATATAATATCCATGTCTTCAGGTAGAAATTTGGCAATTCAGAGATATCTCAAAAATATGTTTAATCAGAAACAACACAGCAGCAATATAGAGTTTATTCACATTAAAATATAGAGTTTATTCACATTAAAAGACTAAATAATAGTCATATGCTGCAACACAGTACCCTTCATTCAGGCATGCACATTCTCATATGCTGTCATCTGAGGAATACACGGTTGGTGTGAAATGTTAATGTATATAAAACTGTATGAAAATTATATTGGTTGGTTCTGATAGTTCCCTTCTGTTATATGATGAATATTCTGCTGGAGAAAGTCTCCTAGAAAAAATCTTCCTCCAGTGGCAGGTGGCTCACTTCACAAGTGGGAACTAATGAATGCACACAGCCCCTGAAGTTTTAACTCAAAAGATTCTAGAAAAGTTTTTAACTGATCACTTTGGCAGTTCTAGAAGACGTAACAATGGACAGGGTCATCTTTAAAAAGTTAACCACTTTTTCTAATATCAGATTTAGTTATCTATTGTATGGCACTTAATTTTTTACAAAAAGCCAGTGTAGTGTTAGGATTCCCATCTCCAGGTTGGGAAGTTCCTGGATATTTGGAACAGGGAGAGCAGGGTTTGGGGAGGGAAGGGACCTTAGCAGGGTATAGTGCCATAGGGTCCACGCTCAAAAGTAGCCATTTTATCCAGATGAACTGATCCCTGTAGTCTGGAGATAGTTGTAATCTCAAGGCCCCACCTGGAGGCTGGCAACCCTAAGCATTCAAATCCCAGTCAACTGTGAAGCGCCCTGTGTGACTGAGCCAGTCACATTCTGTCAGCCTGATCTTTCACAGCATTGTTCTGAGGGTGAACAGGGGAGGGGAAAAACATTGATTTCCTTGAACTCCTTGGAAGAAAGGCAAAATTAAAATAGGATAAATAAATAGATATCTAAAACAAATATTTGGAAGTACAAAGTTAGTGTTCAGTGTCTGCTGCTGTGTATCTACATTTAAATTACTGAATGTGAATTCAGATGTAAAAAATAGATACTTCAGACCAACCAAAACTGATTTAAAGATCAGTTGGCAACCTTTATTGAGCAACAGCATTCTTTCATTAATGTACTCCATAAAAAATATGAAGGTTCACTTAGACCTTTGCAGAATAGCTTGAAGCAGTTCTATTAAATCTTCTATTAAATTTTAATCCCAACTCTAAAATTCAGTCAAAAGGAGCTGAGTTTGCCCCAAACTGAACCAAACAGTAGGCTTTTCTGCATGCCCAAATTACTCATGATGTTCTTGGCAGTTGATCCACAAGCACTGGAATTGGTTTGAAATCGTCCACATTTCTGCCCTCCCTCTTCATTTTCATAGTTGTGGAGTCAGTTTATTTTCTTCTGTACATGTCTTAAATAATCAGGATTTTCAAGGGAGAGTGCTGACATCATCAGAGGCATCACAGTACCCAACTTTTATTTTTTGTTCATGCTTGTGTCGATATACTGATAGTATGGCTGAATTTTAGAAAGATCAAAAATGAGCACATGCTTAGGGATGAAGAGAGAGAAGGGGGGCTGCTGGGGAGGAAGTATAGCATTCTGGAGGTGGGAGGATGCTATCTGCTGGGAAGGCTGGATGCAAGTCCCCCATACCCACCTGTCTTTGCAGTTTCAAAGGGTAGCCAGGTTGGTCTGCAGTAGAACAACTAGATTCTAGTTCAGAAGCACCTCAAAATTCAAAGAGCGTTCTAAACATAAACGGGGTGTGTGTGTCTGCTTTGAAAATTAAACCACTCATCTTCGGGGGAGGAGGTGAGGGAGTAGTTTCATAAGTGGGCTGCAAGTGGAGGTGGGTTGGAGTGGGCAGGACAAAGAAAACCCACAGAAATATTACACAGGAGAAAAGGGGCAACTTAAAACTGGGTTCCAGAAAAAGATTGAGGTAAAATGGTCTCAAAAGAACCAGAAAAAGAAAATGGTGGGGAGGAAGTGAAAACTAAAGGCATAGAAATGAGTCTGGAAATCAAGGGATAACCCAAAGCAGGGCCAGAAACAATGAAAATACACCATACAGAAAAGCCGAGTGTGAAAATATATTTTGTACATACTCAACTTACATTAGCATCAGCAGGTGCTTTACTACAGACTGAACAGAATGTGATATTGTACACACTGACCTTTTTGCCGCGCTCTCCTTCCTGATTTTGTTTTATCTGCAACAGTTTGTATTGGGAGAAATGGTCACATGGCCTCTCTCAAATCACTGCGATCACGATATCCACTGATCAGAGAGCCTCGCCGCTCCTTGCAACGGCACTTAAAAAAAAAAAAAAACTTTAACTGCGCATGCGCTTGTGCGCATGGACAAATCACCGTCCCTTGTTGGTTGTATATTAATCCGCAGCCTCCTCTAAATAATATTCATGCCTTCCTTCAGGGTGTGATAATACATTCCTAAAGCAGAAGCAAAGGTGAGTGACAAGGGTGAAGATGGGAACAATAGTCCCATCCCTTCTGTGTCCACTGCTTTGCCCACCTCACCTGCTTTCCCTCTGTTGCACCAGATCAAAAGTGTCAACACACCAATCACAAAAAAACCCCTCCACTCTCACCTTAGCTTTGCCTCCTCCCCTCCATGTGAGTACTCTGTTCACAACAAAGCCACAATTTCCCCTTGAGCCAGATTTAAGAAGGTTTTGTGTTGTTTAAAAAAGAAAATCTGGCTCATTGGAAGAAAACATGGGAACAATGCAATCTGTGCCACATCTGGGAAACGTCCCACTTCCATGATCAGTCTGCAGATCCTTGCCAGGGAGCCGTACTTTAAAGATACTGATGAAAGTCCGGTCTAAAGCTTGCCGATGGGCCAATGGCGGACTTTCCCCCATCTGGTCATTCCAGGGCACAATCAGCCCATGAGGATGGTCTGATTCCAGACCATCCCGAATGGCCACCATTTTAAAAAGTGATATGCACATAAACACATAAATGTGCAATGGCCGCAGAGCTCCGCTCCAATGTTCCAGACAGTTTTATGTTTCTGACAGTCCCCTGAACATTATCAACTTTATTAACTGAAATGGTACCTAGAGGGAGGTACCACTGGTGGTGCTTTTGATATTCAAGTCCGTGCATGCGTGGAAAAACAAGTACACAGTGAGGCACATATGCACAAACAGATTTAAAACAACAACAACAACCACCCAACTGCACGGCTCCTTCAGGTGGACGCCGTCTAGACAGTCCACCACGGAGTCTGTGCGCAGTATGGGATTCACGGGGGAGCTGTCTGGTCATGCAACACTGGATAAAAAAGATTGGGATCAAATTAGAGCTGGGCCAATGGTGGGATTACCTGCCCATCTGAACGCACCCTAAAGCCATAATCCCAAAAAACTATGCACACACATGGGCAAGAACCATGAACACAGTTTGAATATGACTGTTTCACATAGTGGTTTTAAACTGGTTTGGCTTTCAAACTGGGGTGGGCTTTTTTGGAGTATCTACACAGCATCATCTCTTAATTGTCCAGTTTCTATGTTTTCTCCTACTTTGCTCTGATCTTTCCCAATTCTGATACAATATTTTTGGTCAGGGCCTATATGGTCAGGGACCTGCCTACTTGAGGGACTGCCTTTCCCCATATGTGCCCCAGAGAGTACTGAGGTCAGGCACTCAACACCACCTGACTCTCCCCAGTCTAAAAGACGCTTGACTGGCCTGTACCAGGGCCAGGGCTTTTTCGGTGGCGGCTCCACACTGGTGGAATGAGCTCCCAGATGACATCAGGGCCCTGCGGGACTTATTGCAGTTCCACAGGGCCTGTAAGACGGAGCTCTTCCGCCAGGCCTTTCCTTAGGAGCCGCCACTGGGGCAATGTAGGATATTATTGCCCAATCTGCTGAACCTTTTGCCATCGCCTCTCACCATGAGAACCCTGTTGCTGCCAGTATTGATTGTTGCTTATATTGTTTTATTGTTGATGTTGTTTATTTAAGTTTGTAAACCATTTTATGGTATTTTATGGTTGGTAGCCGCCTTGAGCCAGCTTGCTGGATAGGCGGGATAAAAATGTAATAAATAAATAAATAAAGCATATTGCCATGTGACGTGGACTCAAAGGAATGTATATTAGAGTATCAGCCAACATCACCACTATTTTCCTTGCCTCAGCTCACTGCAGGTACCATTCACCCTTTCCCTGATCCACTGGAGGACATTTTTCTAATTGGTAATTTGCTGGAACATTGTAATGTTATAATGTCATAAAACAATCATTTGAATTACTAGCTTTAATTTATTTTTCGTAAACCAAGTCTCCAGTACTTTCAGTTGCAGGGATATAAGGAGACTAGATCATGGTAAGTGGTAACAGATCATTATCTATATATCTAATAGCCAAGTGGCCCCCTCCGTGCGAATATCTAACTCTATGCGGGGGCACTTGGGGGGCAGGGAGATTTTCCTGCACACTTGGGGGACTCCCCACGTGTGCAGAAAAACCCTAAAAGTAAAAAAAAACTTTTGGGGAGATATTTAAATCCTCCAAAAAGTTAAAGAACTTGGAACTGTGCAGTGACCCGGCAGTTGGGAGGCGTCCAAGCCTCACCACCAGAGCCGCAGGGGGGAATCGGCGGGCCTGGCGAGAGCTGCTCAGGCCTCGCTGGTGCCCATGGGGGGGAGAAGCGGCGGGCACGAGCAGCTCTTGGGCGATCGGGCCTCGCCGCGGGAGCTGGAGGGGAGAGTAGACTCACCTGTGGCTGCTTCCTCCACTCGGTGGAGCTCCTTCTCCCCCCCATGAGTATCGCGGGTCCCTCCTTTTTTTACTTTTATAATACTACAGTGCAATAGCAATTACCATTTTTTTAAAAAAAGCTTTCCTTTGGCATTGCAGGGGAGAAAATGGTGGCTAATGAAGGCAAATGTACACAAAACTGCAGTGTAGACACTTTGTTAGCTCTGTATATGCCTCTGTATGCCTCTTAATATGTGGTGGTAATTACAAGGACATAGAATCGCCATGTGAGTACAAATTTTTTTTTTAACATTTGCACAATAGCAACTCTGACCTAAGAGACTGGTTATTTTTTAGAATTGAAGAGGGAAATGCTTCTTTCTTACTCATGCACACATTTTAAGAGGCATAAATACTTGCTAAAATTAAAGCTATATATGAGTAAATTATATTCCAAGAAGAAAATGCCTACTGAATTTTTAAATGTCAATGTGACTTAAAGGAAACAATAGTGTTTTATATCAAACTTAAACACAGGAACCAGGGAAACAGTATCATTTTGGGATTTAGCTGTGCACAGAGGCCAGTCCCAACTTCCGAGGCAGCCACATGATTATCTGAGGAGGGTCATGAAAGCACCTATGCTGCTGGTAGAGCCACATTTACCACAGAGTACAGTGCAAGCCACTTTTTTTTTCATTTTTGGTTCATTTTGTTCTTTAATCATTTAATCCATTTTCTTTAGTTTTATTATTACTCGTGTCCCTTTTCTTTATTCTGTTCTATAGTCTGTTCCATTTGTCTCACTGTGAAAAACAGCTCAAGCCGCATTTTCACATTTTTAAGCCAATTAGATTAAATTTTTGGAGACTGCGCTTCTCCCCCAAAAGTTCCTCCCTGCCAGATTTTGGACAGATGACAAGTAGAGTGCTCATTATCCAGATAAATTTCCTTTTGCAAAGTAGGCACAGGAAAGAGTCTGGGTGAACCAGAAAGAGCAGAAGGGCAAGATGAAGGGAGGGAGGGTATTTGGCACCACGGAAGACAATGAATCTCACTCTCATATCGCTTTAACTGTCATCTTAGACATATTGGAAATCTAGGCATCAGTTACCCATTCTTTTCATACTAGGATTGGTTTTTCATAAGAGAAGAAGGTCAAAGTGTTTCCTCCCCTAAATTGTCACAAGGAAAGATTGTAATCCTCTTATTTTCATTTTATCTTTCAGAAAATGAATAAATCAACTGGTCCAAAACGTCATACAGTGCTAGTCTATGATGCAAATGGCCTGAAGAACTTCTGGGAAGAAATAATTGAAGTACACACAAAACAAAAAGAAGTAGAGGATTCCCGATTAACCAAGAGTGCTTTGAATAAGTGAGTAAGTTTCATGCAGGCTGTTCAGCAAAGGAGTGTTATTGTGAGATCTAAATATGACTGTTAACATTATTGCAGCATTCATTTTGTAATATCCAGAATAAACTAGCATATTTTAAGACTGTCACAGTTCTTTAGAAAACATTTCCACGTAAACAATGTCATCCTAAGCAGAGTTACACCCTTATAAGTAGGGGTGTGCAATCGGTTGTTGCCAATACAGTGAAATGCTCAGTATTTCCAGGATCAGATTGGATTGGCAATATCAGATGCTGTGAAGAGCCCCTGCAACAATTCCTAATGCCAATATTTCCACTTCCAATGATATTGGTAATAGTGTCAGGGAAGCAGGAGAGGCTAGAGGAGAGAGTGCTCCCCAGCTGGTCCATGGTACACAGGCCCTTTAAATCTTAAAGAGCAATTATTTGTACGACCTGGCCTCCACAGTCCAGAGGCCCGGTCTACTGCCAATAGACAATAATGGAGGGCCTCCCTCAGAGTCTATGGGGCAAGTCTTTCACCCATAGGAAATGTGCCACAAATCTGCCACAAATCAGCAGGGACAGGTTTCTTCTCCCTCCCTGCTCTTGCTGCAGTGGCTGGGTGAGAGGCACTTAAAACTATCATTTTAATTTCCTTTTAGATCAGATAGGGCATGGTTATCAGTATGGGACTAATGTTCCAATACTTACTAAAATGAAGGTTTTTCCTGACATGACTTTCCAGAATAATAACAATAGTCCCAATATTTAAGGAAAACAATAATCATGTCCTTCCCAGTTTTCCAATACAGAATGAAAAGGAAGTGCACATCTGTACTTCTAGTCCTTTGAAATCAATGGGAGAAGGATGTAACTGTGCTTAGGATGGCACAATCAGACTATTAATTAAAGTGGTTTCCATGTGGAGGTTGTTTTTTCATTTGTATCCAATCTGAAGTAGTGGTTTTTGAAACATCCACATGACATTGTCCCCTAATCATCCACTTTCCAGGTTTTCCTTTGTTGTTCCAGTCTTTCCCAAATCTAGTTTTTTAGGAAGATTTCAGTCAAAGCCCTTTTGCATGCCATGTAGATGGGAAGGGACAAAATTTTGTCATGTCTGCCCACTTCAGTGCCATTTTTCTTTGCCTCTGCCTCTCCATGACTGCCATTTCCTCTGACCACTGATGAGCTTTGGGCTGCTTTTAAAAATAAATGGTAATTGCTCTTGCACTATAGTGTTATATATTTATCTAATAGTGAACCTGGCCCCATCAGTGGATACATAAACCCACAGATCGGTGCCAGGTGGAGAGAAGGGGAATTTTTCAACAAACTTGGGGGATTTCTAATTATGTGCCTGCCTATAATCATATGCCTGCCTATGCATGCCTTTCTTCACCACTGACTGCAAATCCCAAAGATATATCCAGATGGCTCTGATTTCAGAGACCAAGTATACAATTTCAGAAATTCTGATCTCTGCTGACAAATGATATAAAGTGGTTCTGTCTGCACTGGTCTTCAACACAGAGGTGACTAGAAACTGTGTAGTGAGTCCTGTAGTAAGTGTTAATGAGTTATTTTCTATGAATACATGAAAAGCCGAGCATGGCACATGGAAAGCTGCTCATTATAACCACATCCACATTGCTTCAATACTTCCTTAGCTTTTGGGTTGTTTTTCCTTTGGAGTATTATAGATAGAATCCATAGATTTCCTTGATATCATTTCCATTGCATGTATTATATGAATTTTCCTACTAGTCAGCCATTAAACATCATCCAAAGAATTCCCAGAGGAGAAGGCAGCATGTGTCTCTAATGAGAGCATTTCCCCAGTTGCGTGACTCCTCTGGAATCTAGCAATGTCACCAGGTTTCACACAGATGATGAGCTATTCCATTACTATTCTCTCTCTGTTTCATGCCAGAGAGAGAGACCTATGCTAAATTAATACAGGGCAAGTGTTGTGGCGATGAAAGAAAAGCGACAGCTCTGGTATCACTTGAATAATCTAGAAACATTTGAGAAGACTGGCTAGAACTTTGCTTGCAGTATTTCTGGGTCTGTAGATAAAGAGTAGCAAAATGAGGAATGGCTTAAAGCTACTTTAATATGAAGAGCAACTAAAGCATCTTGTACAACAGTCTCTAAACCTTGTTCTAAACTGACTAGAGCCATACAATGTTGAGGCAATTCCCCTAACACAGTTAAATACAAGGTTATTTATAGTATAAATATAGACATAAATTCTATCACTACATTGCTGATGCCAGTGTATGTTCCTTGTCCACAGGCTCCGATGTGAATGGACCCAAAGGCTGGAAGGGCGAGCAAGGATGCTTCAGAAGACCAGTGAAAAACCAAAAGGAGAGAATACCCTATTGTCAATTGACTCATTTCAGCAAATACAGAAAACAGTGTCCTAAACTATTGCTGAGATGTAGGTAGTGTGATAGATCCATCCCATCCACCCCCTCTGTGTGGGCAGAACAACCCTTCTGCTCAAGCAAAGGAGGGCATTTCTGCTGATTACTCCTTCTTGCTGCAGTTCCCAGTGCCACACCCTTCCCAATGGCCTTCTGACCCTCCAAATCTGCATTTCAGGGGATGCCAAAAGATAGGGGGGAAGCAACAGATATGTGTTCCACAAATGGAGCTCTACTCATGGCCTTATGGATCCAATCCAGTTTCTTTGGCTAGTAGTGACTGGAACTGATTTTTGTCTATGGATACTCCCATTATAAATTAGAACAGCAATTTAGACAAAATATATATTGCAAATGAAGTTGTATAGTAACAAAGAAATGAAATTTCAATTCATGCCTTTCCTTCCATTATTCTAGTTTAGATAGTAGCAAAATTATATAGATTGGCTTGAATCCCATCACTCAGCTCAGCAAAGTGGGGCTTCTTCTGGCAGAAAGTTCCTTAGGCTGGAGGAAGGCTTTTGTCTTTACTGAGCCAAGTGGTAAAATACAGGCCATTATCAGCTCAAATATTCTGATAAACATTAAGGTACTAGTTGGAGCGAACAACTCCTTTTGACTTAATAAGGACTCTTTCTCTGATGAAAGGATGGATCCCTGCAGCCGCCAAAGGCTGGCTGGGGGGAGACGAAGTTGCCTCCTTGTAAGGAGGACTGATCAGACTGGCTGCATTTGCAGCCTGGTTTTGCTGGGGGGCGGGGCTAGCCTGCTGAAGGACAGCCCCGGCCCCAGCAGCCTTTGGTTACAGCTGATGTCGCAGGCGCGGCCTAAAGTTGGGGAACGCTCACATAGTGGGCACATGGTGCAGAACCTTCCGGCTGGTGCTAATACTGTTTCCCGTGGGCCCACGGGGCAGGCGGTTCAACTCCGCTTGCTTTGTTGGGAGTTTGATTCACAGGGGGTCTGCAATAGGAAGACGTGCACTTACAGGCACGAGTGCCCAATGTGCAATGGACTGCATGCATTCACTGCATGCCACAAAGGAAGGCCCAGGCATAGCCAATGGCCCAGGGGAGGTGGCAGTCCTTCAGCAACTACTGGAAAGGGGTCCCATGCCAATTAAGCTTGGTCCATTGCAGAGTTGGTTGAAGCAGTATCCTAATAAAAAGGATGCTGCGTATTTGCTGGGGGGTTTTCAAGGGGGTTTTAGAATTCCGTTTTCTGGGTTGAGGGCTCCTTTTTTAGCCCACAATTTAAAATCAGTTAATGGCATGGTTGCTGCAAAGATTGCCAAAGAGGTTCAAGAAAATAGGGTTCTAGGTCCATTTCCAGCACCACCGCTTCCTAATTTGCAGGTTTCACCTCTGGGTATAGTACCTATGAAGGCACCTGATGAGTTCTGTTTAATTCACCACCTTTCTTATCCCCAAGGTGGATTGGTAAATGATGCTATTCCAGATCATCTGTGCACAGTGAGGTACACCTCATTTGACCAAGCTGTGCATGTGGTGCGCTGCTGTGGTCGTGGGGTGGAGTTGGCGAAGTGTGACATCAAATCTGCATTTCGTCTCCTCCCCATGCACCCAGATGATTTTGAGCTGTTGGGATTTTCCTTTAAAGGGCAGTTTTTTATGGATAGGGCCTTGCCCATGGGATGTTCTGTGTCATGTGCTGCATTTGAGTGCTTCAGCACATTTCTGGAATGGGCAACGTGTTTTAAAATAGGATTACCAGAAGTGATTCATTATTTAGATGACTTTCTTTTCGTGGGTGCTTGTGGGATGGGTAGATGCACCCAGCTGTTGCAGGGTTTTACACAACTAGCAGAGGAGCTGGGAATTCCGTTGGCCCATGAAAAGACGGAGGGATCTGTTCAGAAGTTAGTATTTTTAGGGGTAGAATTGGACACAGTTGCCCAGACATCTCGGTTGCCACTGAGCAAGATTCAGGACTTGCAGGTCTCCTTCCATTAGAAAAAGGATCCTCAGCAGAAGGGAGTCATTAGATCCAAGTTGTACTGTATTGTTATGATCTTGCACTAAAAACTCCCTTGCCAGCATCTTGCATTTTTCCAGGTGACAGATGTTATTTATGATGTACAAAATAGAAGAGCATTAATAATTACATGTTCCATCACTGTACATGGTGCTTAAACATGGCTAAGGAGAACACCAGTATGCAAAGCTGGCCTAGTCCCTTTTTATTCTCCAAAGTTTTTGCAAATGAGTTGAAAATGAAGTAGTTCCAGTTCTGAGAAAATCAACAACCTTCTTGCAGGTCTCTACTGGGGATAGTAACATTTCTCCCAGATTTGGAGTTTAACCCCCTTCTCATTCTCAAATTAATTTCAGTGAAAAAGTCCATGACAAAACCTCTAGGAATTCCCCAGCCTGGCACTGGCAACCCTTGTCAGGCCTGGCCCCAAGGCTCCCTCTCTGAAGGGCCAAAATAGAACTGGAAAGGGCCCCTCCCCCTGCCTTTTACTGACAGAAACAGCTAGAAGCCTCCCCCAAAAAACATTCTAATCTCTCACTGTTGATGCCTGGAGTTAGATCCCTGTGAAGGCCATTTCAAAAGGTATTGGGGGGAATTCAACGGTCCCTGAAGGGTTTTTTTTTTAGTTTTTGGATTTTTCTGCAGACCTAGAAAGGCCTCTGACTATGTAGGAGAAGCTGTTGGGGGAGAGTGAGCCCTCTGTTGGCAGATATAAGTATCTGCACAGGAAAAAGAGCTCCGGGAAATAGTATATAGATGTATTTATAAAGCCCTTTGTGGGCTTTTTCCACACAACACAGAAAGCACAGACTTTATGCATATATAGATGTATGCATGAGGATCTAATATATATGTTGTAAAAAACATGCATAAGTTGGAGGGGGAAGTTTGCTACCATGACCCTACTCTGTCTGCAAGTTTATTCTCCCTGCTTAGAACTGTATTATTTATTTATTTAGAAGTTGTATATGTCACCTTTCCTCCTGAGACATTAGCATTTTCCAGATTGCTTTAATGTTACATTTTCATACCCCGATGTTACCAGGAGGTTTTCTTGTGTCCAGACAACTTTGTTAACATCCCCATGCTTTCCCGGTCTTTCCTAATCCCCCACCCCCGCGCAATTCTTTCTTAAACTAGTTTTTCCGGTCATTAGGAGTAAGCCCATTTGAGCCCTAACCTGGACAATTTTGTTGTCTAGAAGAGGGGGGGTGTTAAAAAAATGATCCGCTCTGGGTGTCAAACATAGGCGTCAACTACAAGGGGGCTTGAGGGCTCGAGCCACCCCTGAAATTTCCCGGGGGACTGAGCCCCCTCAGGAAAATGGAGCGCCCGATGCTGTACCTCCCCGGGCCCTTCCTAGGCCCACCCGCTGCTGCCGCCTCTGTCCCCCCAACCTGGCCACTCCTGCCTCCTTCCGTCCCTCCCTCCCTCCATCCGGGGGCCAGCTGGGCAAATGCCCAGTGTGATGGCGTCACCCAGAAGTGACACTATCATGCTGGGCATGTTGCTGGGGTGACGCTCTAGCAATCGCCCTGAAATTCTATGGCACCATAGAGTTTCGGGGCGATTGCCAGAGCGTCACCCCGGCAACATGCCCAGCATGATAGCATCACTTCCTGGTGACGCCATCACACTGGGCACTTGCCCAGCTGGCCCCCGGATGAAGGGAGGGAGGCAGGAGTTGCCAGGCGGGGGGGAGCGGCGGCGGCAACACACAAGAGCCCCCCCCCCCCCCGGATTTTAAAACTTGACGCCCCTGGTGTCAAATATGCTTAATATGCCACTGGAGCTGTGTCTGATGCAAGTCAGGTAAGGGAATTCAAAATTTTTAGGAGGAGCCAATCAAAGAGACTGCTCAAATGCGGGAAAAGATGTAACCAATAAGGGATGAGACACGTACACCAAGAACAACCCACAGTTGTAGTGTGATGGGCAGAGAATGTACTTTAATGGGGATTGTGCAGCCCCCTTGAGGCTGCTGAAATGCTGCAATACTTTAGCACATGCACAACCCTCCCCCCTAAAAACCCCAAAATCAATCCTCAATGTGAATGTAAACAAATGGAACCATGGTAGGGGACAAAAAATCCAATATGAACTAATTGCATCGATAGTGCAATCATTGGAACCACCATGACACCCATGAAAACCCAAAAAGTGGTTGCAGTCTGGAATACGCCTTTCTCAAGGAACATGAACATCTGGAAGGGGTTACAAACTAAGATGCTTTAGCTTATTTTAAAATGCTGTAATTGATGCCTTATTTAGGTTCTATTTTATAATCAAGACTGACATTTATGCTATAGAACATCAGTAGGTATTTTGTTCGTTTCCTGGCATGGGTTTGGAAGTAAGGTGCTGCAGGGTTTCCATTCATAATGTGATGAACAGGTTACAGTTCTAAATTATGGAATGTTGTTCACCAGTAAAGGTTCTGTGAGGAAGGCAGAAGGCCTGATTTTGGGGGAACTAGTTACACATTATGTTGTCCTTGCATCCTTCCTGGGTTTGAGACCACCCTGCCCTGGGTTTGAGACCAGATATGTAGAAGAAGAAGAAGATATTGGACTTCACTACTTGAAGGAGTCTCAGAGTGGCTTACAATCCCTTCCCCTTCCCCTCCACACAACATACACCCTGTGAGGTAGGTAGGGCTGAGAGAGCTATCGAGAACTGCCCTTGAGAGAACAGCTCTGAAAGAACTTATGACTGACCAAAGATGGAGGAGTGTGGAATCAAACCCAGTTCTCCCAGAATAGAGTCCACACTCTTAACCACACCAAACTGTACTGAGATTGCCATGCTTGGAACATAATTTCCAGGCACACAGGGGCCCAGCTCAGATCAGGACTACAGCTCATAGAGAAAGGGTGCTCAAGTTTTTCCCGACACTATTTTACCAGTCCACAATGTCCTCAGGGAGCTGCTATTTGCTCCCAGTGGGCAATGGGCAATACCTAAGTTTCCCCGAGACAAATAGTAGCTCCTCAAAGCCATTTCAGGTTAGGAAAATAGTGGAGTGGGGGGCTTAAGGTCTCTCTCCCTGAATGCCGTGGTCCCAACCTGAATTGGACTCCTGTATACCTGGGAATTCCAAGCATGAGACTCCAACAGGACTAGGGCAGAAACGGGGGGGGGGGGGGGGGGGCACAAGGACACTGTAATGCATAGTTAGGCCCAGGGAGTGAAGAGAGAGTAGGACTAAGACACAGTGTGTTTGACAGATGGCCAGGCTCCATACTGCAGCAGTATCAGGGCCCTGGGAAATGAAACAGAGCTTCCAGTGTTGGAAGCTGGAGGCAAAGGTAAAACTGGTATTAGGCAGAGAGAGGTCCAAAGCCACCTCAGCAGTTTGTAGGAACTGGAAGCCAAGCCAAGCAAGTAATGGACAGGAGTAGAGAAGGACCAGCTTTCAGGCATGATGGAAGAGAGGAGGGCCCCAGGAAACTAAGAAAAAGAAAGACTAAGAGGCAGAGTGTTTGACACATGGACAGGCCTTGGATAGGAGCAAGTCTGGGCAGGAGATTGAGCAGAGAGAGAGAGATGCCTGTGGTTAACAGCAGGCCCATAGCTATGGTGGAGCCCTTTGCCCCCCCCCCCCAACTTACTGCCAAGGCCTCACAACTTCCTATGCAGCCCAGGACCCCCAACTTCCCATTTTTGTTTTATTTTATTGGTGGTGCTCCTCCCTCCTCTCCTGTCCTGCCACCACCCACCCTCTTTCTCCCACCCCTGCAGCACTGCACCTGGCATTTATCCACAGCCTGCCTGCACTGGCATGAAGAATGGGGCTTGGTGAGTGGGCAGGGCAAGGCGCACTTGCTTCCCTGGGAAGCCCACTCCATTTACAACCCCCCCCCAGGGTTTGGTCCCAAGGAAGCAGAGTATGCCCCCAACACCCCCATTCCCTTACCAGCTAGTTAACCCTCGGCCTTGCTGCCACCTGCCCTTCTTCCCCCAGGGACTTGCGGGGGCCTGACTTGCTGCTTCTCTCGGGCCAAGAGCCACTGGCCCTGCTGGGCATGTTTGCTTCGGGCCACCAAAAGAGGACCCAATTCACCACTTTTCAGCTGGCACAGCTGAGAAAAATAAGGTGAAATTAGGGGCCAGCCCCCTTTTCCAACACCAGATGGGCTGCAGGGGTGGGAGGCCTCTATGGATGGAGCGGCTGGGAAAGAATCTCCACTTTGCATCCGTCTCAGCGTGCATGAGTTGCAGGAAAGGGAAGGGCAGGCATGGGGCTGCTTGGTTGGGGGGTGTACGGGGGTGCCCCCTGACTTATTTAAAGGCCCTCTGAATTTAAAAAATCCTGGCTATGGGCCTGATGCAACAGATGCAAAGGTGAGGAAGACTTTAGCAGTCTGAAAGACCCAGCTGCATCTTTTCTCATAGGCTTCTAGCAACTGTGGGGAAAAGTTATTCTGAACTTCAGCTAACACAATCTGCATGTAATAAGCACTTCCCTTTACAGATCTCTGCACCTTGAATAAAACAACCAATGGAAAATAACATTGGGGGGAATCTTTAAAAAGAAAATAAGACCTCTAATAAAATAATATTTAATACCCAATCAACCTTTCATCAGAGCCAGAACATTCACACCTCATATAGGTGATTTTAGCAACAAGGTTGTGTTTAATGTACTGATGTCCAAATCACGTTTAAATGGTGTAGTTAGCATGTACTTGGTGGGGGAGAGGGGACAAAATAGCTTTGGACAAGGGATCATCACTTGTTAGCACTTTTTTTTAAAAAAGGCAGATGGAATAGAATCTTTGAAATGGATTAGATTAAAAAACTTAAAGTCAAGAATGTCTTTGTAAGTGAGCAGGGAAACTGAAGCCTGGCACAGAGACAGCAATGCAATTATCATTGTAGTCATGGAAAGAGATGCCGAATGCCACTTGCCAGCCTGAGTTAACTCATCCAAACCTCTTTATGAGGCACATGATTTTGAAGAACTTGGATTTTTTCTTGGAAATCGTCACTATGTAGACAACTTGCATGTATTTATGTAAGAGTGTACTGTTCCCTTCTTAAATAAAATATTAAAGACAGCAGTTGAGCTTCGGTTCCATTTTCCATTAGATCTCTCCTTGCTGATGGTAATGGATGGCATGATGCCGCTCTAGACATAGAGAATTTTGTCAGCAGTGTCAGTGGAAACTCTGTTTTTCACGCAACATAATGGAATGTCTTTTAAAAGGGAAGGCATTCTATATTTTACTAATCTCCACTCAGGTGTTCAAGTTTAGCACTGTAGGACACAAGGCTTAAAAACTGAAGAACAGCAATGGTAGGACACCTTGAAAAGCAATACTCTGAGGCAGCTGGCCTTCACATTGAGGAGGGCTGAGGACCCACTTGTATGACAAATTTAAAGTTATTCATTCTACTGTCATGTTTTTTCCCAGGGAATTCACAATGAGGAGAGAGATCTCTGCTGGAGACTTCTCTACACTTTCATGCAGATTGTAGGATGCCTTGAGGGAAAACATGACAGCTGTTAAATCATTTTAAAAGCTGTTAAGGTTTGTAGTGTAAATGTGTCAAGAATCACAGAGCTAAAAGGAAACTAAAGGTCATCTAACTAATTACTCAGGAGAGAGAGAAAAACATAAGAGCTACATTCCCGGGCTATTGTTTCCTACTAAGCAGAAAGAAAGAATCTTCCTACCATGCTGTTTTTGTAGGCATCATTCCACTAATATCAGCAAGGAAATTTATGCTGAATTAAGATCGTCAGTTGAATTGTATGATTCCCTTCCACTGAATATGGAATCTTCTACTGGGAAAAAACTTTTTCCATGGGAGGGAAAAGTTGACAGAAGAAGTAATTATTCCAACAGAAGATAGTTTCAGAGGGCAGCTGTGCTGGTCTGCAGCAGAACAGCTAGATACAAGTCCAGTCAGAAGCTCTTACCCTGAAAATCTTGCTGATCTCTGAGGTGCTACTGTACTTGTATCTAGCGGTTCTTTCAAAAGAAGGAAACCTTTTCCAATGGAAAGAGTCTTCCTCCAATAGAAAATCATTCTATTTTGATAAAGGGGATCATTGGACCCCTTTTACAAAGTTTTTTGGTTTTGTTGCAATAAATTGCATGTTTACTTGGCAAACACTAGTAACATTACTTACTTCCCCATCACTACACACTTGTGTGCAAACACAGCCAGGTACATATGTGCTACAAGCACAGAAGTGTAGTATACTCGCATAACGATGTTTAAGATACATGAGTAACATACGATAGATGCCATCATGATATGCTGCCCACTTTCTTGTACTACAAAATATTGCTTTTTTGACAGCTGAAAGAAAAGTTCATCAAGGTGTTTCATATCTAACTATATAGGTCAGAAATAATGAGGTGCGTTCAACCTCTTTGTGAGGCAGGATTTTCCCAGTTCCATGTCCTAGAGTAATCCACTGAGCCTGCCCACCCCTGAGAAGTGGTTTCTGGAGATCGGCAGAAACATTACCTGGGCAAAGTGGGAGGGGGAATTGGTGGAAATAGCTCCCTCCCACTCCTGAAAAAACACTTAAGCACTGATAAATCTTTGGAAATGTATGGCTGGATATATGTGATGGGTCCATTTAATATAAAGAAAAATTATTTCTGATTTAGAAGTTTTTAAATAAGTTATATCAACTCTTTATTGCTTAGGATCAGCAAGAAAGCTTATGCATCATGGATGAACTGAAGCCTGATTGCAGATGGACTCAAAACCCCTTGAGAGTCATCGCTAGTCAAACGGTTCCCCAAGCACTGACTTTACTGAATTTAGATCTCTGAGTTGGCTGACAGACATGAAAAATTACTTATGCTGTAAACAGACAGCCTACTGTTAGGAACACTGAAGAGTCTTTTGAGCATTATCTGTTTTTGCTAGTACACAGCATACATTTCATTATTAATCAAGTTCTTGATAATGTTCATTAGAGACAGGTGCATGCCTGCAACTAATGTGAAGGCCTAAATGGTACTCATTGCTAATCAAAATGCAGCTCCAGAGATTTTGAGTGCATGCAGATTAGACAGGAATCTCTAACTTCCACTACATAAACAACAGAATGTACATATGACATTTCCATTCCATAATGGATATCAAAGCCTTAAGATGTTTTTAAAACACAGGGATGATCAAGTGGCTGTCACCCCTTATTGCTCCAGTTTTAATATTCAGGAAATGTCTTTGCTTCTTGATAAATATTGTGGAGCCCTGAGGCTCTTTCTGGTTCACCTTCATAAAGCGCGGGGACAACTCTCAGACTTCTATAGCAAGCAATGTTTAATTTCCAAATGATTCCAACCATTTTTGTTTTCTCTGGGTATCTTTGAGGGCCAAACAGATACGGTGCGGCACTTAGGTATGTTTAAACACAACCAGATGGATATTCCATTCACCTCCATTATGTTTGAATGCAGTGTAACAGATAATAATTGGCTAGAACCTATGACATCCACTGACACACTCTCCCCTCCCGAATTTTCCTCCTCCTATGTCTGTGGTATTTTGAAGCATTTTTATTCTTTAAATTTATTTATTTTTCTTTTTGCTAGAGGCTGAATACATGTCTAATGAACATATGAATCTGCATTATACTGAATCAGACCACTGGTCTATCAAAGACAGTACTGTCTACTCAGACTGGCAGTTGGCTCTCCAAGGTCTCAGGCAGAGATCTTTTTATATTACCTCCATCTTTATCCTTTTAAGAGGAGATGCCAGGAACTGAGCCTGACCTTCTGCATACCAAGCAGATGCTCTACCACTGAGCCACAGCCCTTCCCTTCTTGAGAATCCTTCTTGAGGCTTGAAGTTCACCTTTATGAAGAACAGCAGCCTTCTTTCTCAGCTTTCTGACACGACTGTAGCTCTCTCCACTGGGTCTGAGTTGTCTGTGACTGCAATGGGAATCTCTTTGTCCTTTTTTAATTTAAAAACTTAAGTTTTTCTATTTGTGCATCACATGTACAGAGACAGTCAGAGTTTGTGCATTTCCCATTCCAGTGTTAAAATACACATGGGGGCTAGAATCCAAAAGACTTATACACATGCAGTGAGATCTTTGAGGGTTTTCTGTTGAAGGAGAGACTGCCCTGTGCCAATCATAATGTTTGAAAGATTCTTCTTTCAAAAGTGTTTGTTGTGTGCAGGGCTTTTTTTGTAGAAAAAGCCCAGCAGGAACTCATTAGCATAATAGGCCACACCCAACAGCAGAAACTCATTAGCATATTAGGCCATACCCCTGACAGCATAGCTGTCTCCCAGGATCGGCTTCCCAGGTGCCCCACGGCTTGCGGGGCACATGGAGAACCCGAGGGAAGGAAGGCAGTTTCTGGATCGGCTTCCCCAGGCACCCTGCAGCTGCAGGGCACCCGAGGAGGGGAGGCAGTTTAAACTGCCTTCCCTCCCTGGTTCGGCTTGGCTTCCCCAGGCACCCCGTGGCATGCGAGGCACCTGGGGAACCCTGGTGGGGGGGGGGGGAGGCTGTAGGCGTGGCCAACTCAGAAGCCAGCCGGAACTCCATTCCTGTGCATTCCTGCCCAAAAATAGCCCTGGTTGTGTGCATGTAGAAAACAGTCATTAGCAAGAGAGGAACATGGCTAAGGTGATGAAACTTTTTTCAGTCCTTTTTCTGCCATGCTCCCTGTGAACCACAACTGTGGCCCAATCTGCCATGTAACGCTGCTTCTTTCAGCTGTGGCACCGGCTTCTGTTGCCTCCCATTTGGCTCAGTATAAAAGCTTGCCATCTGCATCATGTTTAGGGAGAGCACACAAGAGAGGGGGGAGAGGCAGCCTCTCGGGGGTGCTGGAAGGCCACTGCACTGTGCTGCAAGGAGGAAATGGCACCCGCAACACACACTCCTGCAGAAATTAAGGGGGTGACCTAGCAGAGGGTGAGGCAGAGGGGGAGGTGGGGAGGCAGCTGGTATCGCTCACAGCAGCTCAGAGAGCGGGTAGGAGCAATTAAACCACCTTAAAACCAAATCCACAATGCGGTGAGATGCCATCATGACCTCAGAGTCACCACTAAATGGCAATAAAATGGTGCAGAAAGCCAATGCTGAGACGAAGCAATATGAGAGCAGATGTGGAATGAGATGCAGACAGAAATTTGTTAGATGATGTGGAGTTGGTGGCACAACAGCAGGAAAGACCAGTGCACATTGGACCTGTGACAAGTGGAAGTGGAAGGGAAAGATTTAATAAGTCTTTGTCATGTCTCAGCTTTAGCGGACAAGCACATTTGTGTGTAATATTGCTGAGACTCTTCCATTGCCTGGTCCTGTGTGCTGCTTTATCAGCACAGTGGCACCTAAATAGGCCATTAAGTATCCATCTGTAATAATAAGATCAACCATAGTTAAAAGAAGCATAAAGAGCAGTTTAAATTATAACATCAAATGCCGCAGTTGTCGTCCAGTCTCTCAACAGAAGCCTAATATCCTGGAACTAAATACTTCAGGCTTCATTTATGTTATGTACAGCTGTGTTTATGACAAATACTCTGCAGTTTCCAACTTAATGACCCAACTATGCCATATATTTGTACGATTGACAGGTGACTGGAATAGTTCTCCTCGAAAGCTTTGAGGATGCAGTCAACCACTTTGGAAAGTTTCAACTATCAATCTTTTAGGATCTCCATCTTGAACCAAGTATGATAAACTCAAAACAAAGCCATTGGTTGTCTTAAAAATCTATTAGCAATATTATATATCTCTTAACATCCAACAATTGTCAAAAGGCACAGTACAAACCCCTTTACTACACCTTTCAATTTGTTCATTAGTTCTGATGTTTCATTCTAAATTGTCTCATTTTCTAATCCTCCACTTTGTCCAGATTCCTGACTGCATCTGCACTGCAGGCATTTATTATTTATTGTGTAATATATCAAACAACAAAAGAGAAAAGTGAAACGTTTTAGTATGTTAAATCATCAAAGAGCTCTTTTTCAATGATGGGTAGATGAAAATGATATGTTATACTTTACAAAGCAGTGATCTTCAGCATAAACGTTCATGAACAGGAGCTCCCTTCATCAGATGCATGGCATGTACATCGTTAGAATATATATTGATACTTAAAATTACAAACAACAGCAAGGAGGGAGAGCCAAAACTGCTGTGAGGAGTCCAGCTGTGGCAGCAGTTGTTTTAGATCACATGCGCATATACACACATAATTTTCTTTTTGTTCTCATCCTGTCCCTCCCAGACAACAGCAAAAAAAGAAATTAAAAAAAAGAAAAAGAAAATGCATTAGCACCATTATGGCAACTCATCTTAGGTCAGGTTTCAACCTTTGTATACATCACAACCCACCAGCTGAAGACCGGTAATGGACAGGGTATACACACTCACAGGGGTCATTTCGTAGAAAAAGAGGTGCAGGAGCTCATTAGCATACCTCATTTGCATAACTCATTTGCATATGCCACACCCCCTAACATACCGAAAGTGTGTCAGAAGGCAACACCCACCCCTCAGGCTCCACTACACAGGTGAGTGAAACTGACCTGCTCTTCCTCCATTCCCTTCCCCATCCAATACTTTGTGCAATAAAAATAAGCATAAAGAACACACCCTCATTCTCTTCCTGCTCCCTTGAAACCACCAGGTTTCAAGTAGACTTGAGATACCCAGGACATGTGCACCACCCATCCCTTTCCCTTCCCCTCCCCACAACAAGACATCCTGTGAGGTAGGTGGGGCTGAGAGAGGTCTTTTGAGAACTGCTCATGAGAGAACAGCTCTGAGAGAACTTGTGACTGGCCCAAGGTCACACCAGCAGCTGCATGTGGAGGAGTGGGCAATCAAACCCGGTTCTCCCAGATTAGAGTCCAATTCCTGACCACTACACCAAGCTGATGGGGTGGAAGCTGCTGAAGGGTTGGTGAAATTTCTCCAGTACTTATGTGCCATGTGCCCAGATAAAAAATGGTATACTTAGAAAATTTATATGCCACCTTGAGCAAGTCTCTGGAAAAGCAGCACACAGTCATAAAAGGAACAATGATAAAATTATCAATATTAAAACAAAACATTAAAAACAATAAAGACCCTAGCAGGGCTTTCCCCGGGGCGCTGCACCTCTGCACTGCTCGGGGAAGCCGAGGAGGGGGCGGGGCTTGGTCATGTGCCCACCCCATGGGCTCCTCACTCCCGGAGCTGCGCTCCTGTGCGCTCCCGCTCCAACAGACCCCTGCACACACACACACAAATTATGAAACTCAGAAGCGACCCTCAATGAATTCCCAATACTAAAGCCCTGAGTTCCCAAGTTATTGTCTGAAGAATATTTTCAAGAGGAAATTGACAGGGGAAGGAACAGTATGAGCTTTTTGTCTTTAAACTTACGTATATAAATATACATGTAAACATACATAAACATGTCTGCCTTCAGACAAGGGGAAGCTTTTAAAAACAATCAAACATGTGTTCTACACTGTGGGAAAAACTGCAGGTCACATGTAGATGTTACCTACAAGCATGTGCATACACACACGTACACACGCACACACAACTTTTCCCTTTATGAAGATACAGGTATATGTTTACCTTTGAAACATGCATTGCTCAAACTTTGTAGGGGAAAGTGACTTCAGAAGCGTCACAGCAGAAAAGCAATTGGTGGGAAAGGATGAAGCAACCTTCCCTTTATGGCTTCTCTACTGAAAATTTCTCCTTTCCCAAAATGCTGTTCTCTACAGAAGCACCAGTGAAATTTTAATACACAATTGCATGGAACATCAAATTTGATTTATACTGTCTACACCAGTATTCGCATGAAAAAGTTTTTGAGGTGTGGCTCCATACTCTATGCCTATGTATTTTAATCTTTGCATTGCAGATTTTCCTCTATATGAGAGAAGAACCAAGGACAAGCAGGCATAGAGGAAACACTGCCCGCAGCCTTTGAAACTGAATCTCCCTTACGTTTTCGTAAGTGCTAATTTAGGGGGTGGGAGAAATTATATGGTTTAATTTAGGATTAGGATTCCTCGGTAATGATCCCTCCCCATAGGCCTGAGATAGGACAAAAATCTTTACTAGAGTCCTAAAAATAAAGTTTATGACATGCTGTCCAGCTGTAGTGTTGTTCACCTACAAGTGACAGATTCAGCACAAATACAGCCAACATTAAACATTGTGAGGTGCTTTCACTGAAATAGATTATTTGAAGGGCATGCCAAGTAGTAATTTGAACAGCACACTTTCTTCATGTGGTTAATATTCCATAATTTCTCCATGATGTCCCAGCAAATGTGGTACATCATGTCAATGTGTTGATTTCTCGTATAGATGTTGACTGACCTTAAGCATTGAAATTAAGGCATTCACTATACATAAGAGTCAGACCTCTGCTCAATTTCATACAAGGTGGAAAGTCTAATTTTTCTAAGAAAATGGGTGTACAGATGAAGAAAGTTGAACTCTTCCTGCACTTGCCATTACCTTCCTATAGCCTCTTGCCAAAAATACCATTTTTTTTGCTGAGCTCACTTCCATTCTAAGAACCAGGACCACTGAGAACAGCCTTAGGCCTCCAAAGATTTCTCCATAGTCCCCTCCAATTCACCCAGATCCAATGTAACCATTATATGAAAACAAATCACATGACTTGCTCAGTTCCATGGTCCCCTAGGGACTGTGTTTTCCCCTCCATTGACAGCTCTAATAACAGCTCAGTTGAGAAGAAAAATATTTGGGGGGGGGGGAATATTGTAGGAAGCCAAACCCATGAATAGAGAGAATGACACCATGCTATCCTTGCATCCCTTTTGCTCTAAAATCCAGAACCTCCACCCCCAGTTTTATAAAGACTTTTTAAAAAATGGTCTATCACCACTATAGGTACTTTAAGTCTCAGTCATTTCATTAAAAATTCTCTGTTTCTCAGTAGGTTCCAATAAAATGAAAGAGACACATAATGATAACATAAGTGACATCCATAGTAATGGATGACACTAGTATTTGACCTCTAATCTACCCTCAAGTTCAACTGAAGTGGGTTCCCATCCTTCAGAAGATTTGGTAGCCACATTCAAGAATTGTCTTCTGACTTCCTCCTAATGGTTTACTGTTGGATCCTTTGCTTTCTGTTGAATAGAATTGTGTTCCAGAGACAAACATGCTACACACACACTATCAGACTTCAAGCATGGGTTGACAACTCGAGATGCTGAAATGTAAACTTTATCTTGAAGACAGTATTTCACAGCTCATCACTTCTACTATGATGGGAGAAGTTCTGCCTGGTAGAATTTTCCTTCTATGAAACTTAGAAGGCTGCTGAAGACCCTGCTGAAAACCCTTGCAGTCATAATCAGAGTTCTGCCATCTTCTTCCGTAGCTGAGCTATACTGTTTTTTGAAAAAATCAGGCATTCTGAAAACTGGAAGGGGGCAGAAACCTTTAAAGTTTTTGTTTTTTGGTACAATGAGGCTGTGGTCAGACATGCCATTTGATGCAGTTGGGAAGCGCTCCTATTCCCTTCCATTGGTATTTGACACCGAGTCGCTTGATCACACATCCCATTTTGCTGCCGGCTCAACCTGTCGCTGCATGATCAGACAGCATACACGAGCAGATTTGGGGGGCTTGCCTAATTTTGTGCATGCACATAAACAATGGTGCAGTGTTTTGCACATGCACTTTTCAACTTTGGGGGTTCGAGTTGCTACTGTCACAGCTTGGTAATCCTTCCATGGAGCACTGTGATCCCTGTGATCACTCCTTTCCTACTCATTTTCACAGCTGGCCTGGAGATAGGGATGATTATGCAGTTATACACATATTGCTAAGCAGAAAAAAAATGGTGCTGAGTCAGGGTGGACTGAGCAGTCTCGATGGCCTGAGTGCACGCATGAGTGATCAGACTAGAGAAAATCCATCCATGGCCTATTGGCAAGTGTTAGGACCAGACTTCCCTCATTGTCTTTTAACACCGTTTCTGTGATGGGCAGAATGGGGTGTCGACAACTGCTGAACCTTTTACAGATGCTGCTGTTTGATCATGCACTTTAGATCCATCAGGCATCAGCAGTTATGTTGGATCTAAAGGCATGTCTGACCACAGCCTGACACTTCCAACCAGATAGTTGGTTACTATCACAGTCCAGAAACCTCTTGCTATCTTCTGATTGAGATTAATCTTGGGAGTCCCTATTCCCAGCTGAGCCTAAAGAACTTCTGAGTCCAAACTATAGCCTATTATGCGCACAAAGCTTACTGCAGATTTTCACAGGAGTAGAGTCCTTCAATCCATGGGCGTCAACTACGGGGGGGCTTGAGGGCTCGAGCCTCCCCCGAAATTTCCCGGGGGGGGCTCAGCCACCCCTGGCAAAATGCTCGCCCAGCCGGCTGTCGCCGCCTCTCCTTCCCCCCCACCCCCGGCTTGCCCTCCTGCCTCCCTGGGGTGGGGGGGGGAGAGAGGCGGCAGTCAGCCGGCCAGCTGGCTGCCGCCGCTGCTGCCACCGCAGGTCTGCCTCCCTGGGCCGGGGGGGGGACGGAGCGGCGAAGACATAGTCGCGCGCGCTTTGCGCGGGCGGCACTCAGCCGGCCAGCTGGCTGCCGCCGCCGCGGGTCTGCCTCCCTGGGCTGGGGGGGGAAGCGGCAGAAACATGGTCCCGTGCGCACACGCGCTTCGCGCGCGTGCACGAGAGAGCCCCTGCCCCCCCCCGGGGATTTAGAAAGTTGATGCCCCTGCTTCAATCTGAATGCTGTGTGAGTGCTCCACATCTTCCTGTTTTCACCGAATTTTTGCATTTCTTAAACACAGTGTATATATTCTGCATGCAAAAATAATAATAAACTTGTTGCAGGGGTGTTGTTTGGGGGGGGGGCGACATGACCTTTAAAAAACAATGTGTAGTGAGGCTATGCCAGCTGTACAGTAGCTTTCAGCAAACGATTGACATTTCCTTTTTTTGGTGCCTGCCGTTTAGCGATAATTTACTGATTAGTTGTGGTTTTTAAATACTTGGGGGTTTGTGATTCCCTAGCTTGCATATGCGTTGAAATTGCCATCTTGTCAGTGCATTAGGGAATCTGCTGGCTCCCTCCAGATGGAGCCTGGTCAGTTTCTAATGGAGACCATGCATCTGATGCTTTCTTTGATTAGAGGATGCAAATTTTTGCTGAACGTCAACATCATCCATATCCAGGCAAGGCAGACAACAATTAACCAATGTGGCCATTCAACAATTACAAGAGGAAGAGGCAAAGGTAAAGTTTTATTATCTTCTATCTACCTTTTAGTTATACAATTTTGTGTTTTCATGTATTACTATTTGGTGACTGTATATTTGTATTTCTGATTTTAACTATGCTTAAGACCTTAAATATTTACAGGTTTGGCCACACTGAGAATTTGATATGTTGATAATATGTTGCTACATTTTTTATTCTAAAAGTAATTGATTAGACACAGTACAGGATGCAAAGCCTTCTCACTTTAACAAGTACTGAGTGCAGCTATCAATTAGCAAGTGTCATTTTCCAGAGATTCTGCAGACAACCAGCCCTTATATGTTCCCACCACTTTTTATCAATCACACTTTTAATCATCAACTTCAGTGGGCCATGACAACACTTCCTGTCTCCACAGGACATCGGCACAATTACAAGTGACCTGTCAAACCATCATCATTATCTCCATTAAAATTAATGCCACAAACATTTTAATTATTTGCTCTTAACAAAAAAAACTGCAACTTGAATAGCTGAATACAAATGGTCAGAATGTATTGCAACATCTGATGCTAGCCAAAACCACAGTGACACAATGTATCTAAAAATACTGTTTCAATAGTTTGATTTGATTCAGGTCTCTGCTCAACTATGAAGCTCATTAGCTCGTGGGGTAGCTGGAGAATTTTCTTTTAAAAACTATCCTTTCCTTTGTGGTGGTGTTGTTCAGTCACACGGTTGGAGTCTGACTCTTCGTGTCCTCATGGACCACCTTGCGCCAGGCCCTCCTGTCTTCTGCTATCCTCCAGAGCCTGCTCAATTTCATGTTCAATTTCATGTCCTTTCCTTTACCTTTCCTTTAATCTGATTAAAGCTCCTTGACTAAAGTCTTGAGCAGTCAAAAAACCATCTGTTAAATAGCATTATCTGGACACAACACTGAACCAATGGAAAAATCTCAAAACAACAAGGGTAAACTTTGGAAATCTGTCCGATAAAAGGAGTAAAACTAGCTTGTGATGAGATAAAGATGAAAAAATATTGAATAGAAGGGATTTTTTGCCCATTCTTCCAGCTCCAACTCATCACCCCTCCCCCAAAGCATCATTTTGGGGATCATTTTAAATGGCAGTGGGGAGAAAAGGAAGTCTAATTCCACTAATGAAAATGCCTTCTTTTAGTGGAGATTTAACATGAGATGCAAGCCTTTGATTTACCTTTGATTTACAGCCATATTGCAGTAGACCAAGGTTCCCCACTGTGGTGCTCTGGCACCTACTGAGTTTTCAGAAAGTGGGTGGAGTCAGTATAAGGCAGGGTTTGTTACTGGCTTCCCTCATTCAAATGAAAGGGTTTTCTATTGAAGGATAAAAAGCAACTGGGTTTCCATTCCCCTTTCAGGATTTCTTTCTTCCAGGAGGTATGAAGAGGGAGGTATTCCTTTTGGCTCTATCTCCTGTGGCAGCCATTTTGGAGTGGTGCTCAACATCTCCTTTGAAAATTCCGAGTCTTATTGGATTCTTATGGGTCTCCTGCTGTGTCAAACAGTACCTTCTGGGTGGGGTGTTTAAAAAGGAGATTTACAAAAAGCAGCATGACCTGGTTAGGACAACATGATGGATCTGGTCTAAATAAAAGATATTACTAATTGAATTGGCACAGAATCTGGGCATGTTTTATTGGAATAGTGCAACATGTCCATTGCCACTTGGATTAGACAAGCAAGCTGCATTCAGGTTCCTGTACTGGGGGGGGCAGCTTTTTCTCTGTCATGCCTCTGTCTAACATTTTCCCTGTTGCAGTTCTTTAAAAAGGTAAATTCTTTGTGGTAATTAGACAAGCAGCTGATGAAATACATAGACCCATAACTGATTAATCAAATCACTGAGCAGAAAAAGAGCAGTCTGCCATTCTCTCATTGCAGATGGGCTTAAGATGGAGCAAAGCTGGCTGCTTTTTAATGGCCAGGTTTAAGGCCATTTCCATCCCGGTGTGATGAGTCCAGTATTACATCCAGTGTTCTGGTTTAGTCGATGAGGGCTTAATGCTCAAATATTTCTAAAGGCAATGGTAAGGCTTCAATACCATTAGCAATATTAGGGTTGCCAGCCTCCAGGTGCGGCCTGGAGATCTCCTGCTTTTACAAATGATCTCCAGCTGACAGAGATCAGCTCCCCTGGAGAAAATGGTTGCTTTGGAGGGTGGACTCTATGGCATTGTACCATGCTGAGGCCCCTCCCCCCCCTCCCCAAACCCCCCCCTCCCGGATGCACCCCCAAAGTCTCCAGGTATTTTCCAACCCAGACCGGTGCTAGAAAGCTGCTACTGCCAGCCAGAAATCACTTAGCAACTTTTCCCAGGCTGCTCCAATACAATGCAGAGATCCGTTCATTCCATATTCAGAACATGTCTGCTTAGCTGTGCACTTTGGCCCTACAACACAAATATATGGCTAATTAATACGATGCCACCGTGGGACTTGGCCCAGCCCTTCTGTTCTGAGGTTGCACTCCAGATTGCTTCTTTTGACAGATCCAAGGGCTGAGGCACCACCCAATGGGGACTGGAGCTGATCTGATTTCAGCAGTAACCTCCCATGGCAATCCCTTCAAGTGTCTTTTAAAAACATGCCATTCAGTATATTGAGCTTCAGTTTGAAGCAAAAGTCAAGGGCCTTATTGGAAACATGGAGGTGATTGTGCAGTTCTCTGGATTGTAGTGTGTATAGCAGTATGGCCTCTCTCCGTTGTTTTTGCCAATGCATTACACCCCTGCGGTTTCTGTCATGACTGTTCTGGCCAAAATTTTGCCATTCCTCACTGTTCTCTGTTTGCTTTGCTAAAGATGAACCCTGCACTGTGCTTTCTATATGCTGAGACTCCTAATAGACTGCAACACTTCACAGAAGTAGCCTGTTTGTTCCATCACTGTAAAGACATCACTGATGAAGTTATCTACCTGAGACAGTGAGCACATTAAATCACTTGAACTTCATTTGCATGACAACTCTGCTGAACATGCAGGCTGTACTAGTGATTCCAGCAGTTTGAGTGGCACTCTTGAAATTGCTGTTGAGGTATCTATACAGATATATAGGTATGTGCACAGGAAATGAATTGTTAGTTCTTATCCATTTCAAATTAGACTTAGCACATAACCCTGAAGGGAAAACACCTAGTAGTGGTTTACATTTCTCTTACCGGTAAGCTTTTTAATCAAAAGTAATTTGGTGCTAAGCATATTGAAGCGTGTTTCATTAGCTGTTGGATGGTATTTGATTTATTCATATGCTCTGAAACATATGTTGCCTTTGCTTTTGAAGCTGCATCATTTCCAAAGGTAAATTCTGGCTTCTGCTGTTTGTTGATGCGTTGGCACACTGCCTGTTTTCATTCTGACATGGTGCACAAGGCAGAAAACCATCAGCAGCACCTCTGTGGCTACTGGAATGCACAACTGTATCTTTGTTAAAGTGTCAAATGCTATTTGAGGACTAACATCTCAAACCAAAAAACGCAGGAGAAAGAATTTGCATCTGAAATTTCAAACAAGACTGCATAAATCATGGAAAGCCTTCAAAACCAGTACCACAAACTAGCATGCGCACACACATATATATGTATGTAAGTGTATGTGTATGAGTCTGTGTGTATACATAAAGGCACCATAAATCTTCCATAGCCCGCAACACACACACTACAACAACAACAACCAGAAACAATGGTAAAGTTTTGTACAGTTAGCATTATTTGGAAGACAGGATATAGAAGATACGGTGCCTTTATTTATTTTCTAAAAACCTAAGTATCGCACCTGGACAGGCTGAGAAGTGCTCATCCCAGGGTGCTGCTTGTCTTATACCACTCTCTCCCAGCTCATTTTTCCCCCTTCTCTGCTTGGGTACTGAGTGGGAGATTTCTCAATAACCTCTACTGGCTTGTGTGCACAGCCACCGAAAATGATCCCCAACTGTGTTTTACAGATTCTGCAGCCCTTGCACATCTGTATTTGGCAACAGTAACAAAGCTGAACTTGTGCCACTTGCAACCTTACAAGCAAAATGTTGGTAGCCCACCAGCCACACAGGACAGGGCACCAAAGGCTCAAGAGCCCTTTCTGCCATTTCTGTTTGTATAGAGATGTAAGGACTGAAGATGGTGGACTGCATTCACCTTGCGTGTGATACAGACCTGCACTATTGTTGTCATGTATGCGCCATTTGACCCTTCCCTCATAATTCTACTGCTGTGGCCACAGGGGAAGAGGATACACAGCAACACTCCTCCTCCCCATCCATCAGAGCAACAACTGCACAAAAATGGGGGGAGCAGTGCCTCTTCTACACCTGTCCAGTACTCTTTGCTTAAGACTCGCTGTTATGTTCGTTGACCACCACCAGGCCCCAGCGTCCTTAAACTTGGTTCCAGAGAACAATAGGGGCCAAGGACCCTGAGCTACCCGCAGCCAGCCAATAAGACCTCTGGCAGGAAATTCAAACCTTCCAGTGGGACTGTGGGTGTGTCATTGGGAAGGTGTATGTAGTTGGCCTTCGGCCAGTTATCTTTGTCTTGTTGTGTACCTAATAAACTGTTTATCACTACCTCATCCTGCTCCTCCATGTGTCAGACCCAGTACACAATACTAACCATGTTTCAAACTTCTAAGCTGCCCTGCAGAAATTAGTTTGGGTGAGAAATTAGTGCTTTGCTAAGCAAGCCTGAACTGTCTTATACTTGTAGACAACAGCAAGGAAGCTATTGCATTCAGCCAGAAGCCCCAGAGCCTTGCACATATATAAGAAATCTCACGCAGCTGACAGCACTGACCCTACACAGAAAAATGTGGCTTGAAATTGGCTCTTCCGGGCCACCTAACTCCCAAGATCTGAAGCATTCTGGGGCACGGTATTTGTTTCCCATGCTGAAATGCCTGCTCCTCCTGTCTGCATTTTGTTTTGTGTTGATTCCTTGAAGCTTCTGTTGTAAAGCATAATTATTTAATTGGTAATTTTTATATAGCCGATATTCTACCTCAGTTATGGATTACTGTTGTTTGCCCTTTAACCATAGCATTGATATGGTTGTTAAAATACAAGGATAATCCTTTAATATTGCAAAGATCCATGAAGTTTAAAAAGCAATTTTGCAAAATCACCAACTCTATGAGCACATATCTGTTAATATAAAATATGACCACATAAAATGTTCATTTTGCAACATAATCAGGACTGATCAAATTAATGGTCTTGTGATGAATCACTTCCATATTTTCTTCACCAGCAAAACGGTGCCACAATTTAGCAGTCCTGCCATACAGAAGGAAACAAAGCCTTAACTAACAGCACCATCTAGTGAGTTTAGTATATTGTAAGGGGTCCATAATCATTTTGCAATTCATGTATTATACAAGAAGGCACTAGGGATAGCTGTGGACAGAAAATGAGAAGGAAATCATACCCAACAGCCCAGCTGTGTGATGACAATATCCTTTCTGAGATTTTAAAGTAGTAAGATCATAACCAAGCTGGTGTTTCAGAGGCAACTAGATCTGTGATTTCTGAAGCACCTACTCTTAGATGCACATTCAGTTTATACTTTGGACCCCATTTTGTAAGAGATAGGCACACACCCTGCTTCCATCTGTATATCTCCATAGAAGGATTGGGGTGACAGTAGCCTGTGAAGGAAGATGGTGATAAAAGAAGGAAAACTTTTCATCCTTTTTGCCCTCCCCCTCATCCTCCCCCTTCCTCCTTACACATTTAGGAATATATGCACTGTATTATTTTTAAAAGTTGTTGAGATATATTTCCCCCCCCAAAAATAGGAGCACAATACACAAACTTGAAATATTTTTCACAAATCCACCCAAGTATGAGATTTCTTATTCCTTGCGACCTTCTAGATTATTTAAGAGGGCTTCCTTTGACTGTCGTACACATGACACAAATACAGAGTTGGATCCTACAGAAAATCCCTGCATACAAACAGGTTTTATGCAAGGAGAAGTGCTAAAATTACTCTTTGCTCTCTCTTATGCTAAGTGAAAGTGGGTGCATACCTTCTATCTTTTCCATGTGCATGAACAATCTGGAAAGCAGATTAATATAACATCAAATAAATTATCAGCTGTACGTTCCATTGCTTCATTATACACATTGCTAATACACTGAAGTGCTATGTGCTGCTGCAGCCCTTGAGCTATTATTTGTGCAAGGGGAAATCTGTGAAGTACATTTTCCTGTCCTCTCACATATCACATGAACCAAGACACTGATTGCTATATGTTAAAAAAAACAATGAATTAAGTATTCAGTGCTGATGAACGGTTATTTATTGTACATCAGATTGCAACCTACAGAAACTAAGGCATGGTTCCTGTGCTACTTTACAGCTACTCTACTCTACAGCTGTGGTTACCATATCTACATGGCATTTTTCTATGCTGTTCTGGCAATGACTGTAAGGACTGTCCACATGGAAATTGTACATAATCTTTTTACTTCTTGAGGCCTGATATGGAATTAACCATCTCATACTCCCTTCACACTTGGTCATCTAATTATTTATATTACCTGAGAAGAACAGGCACACAGACTACAGGAAGAGGCAGCTTTGACACCAAAGAAATCTAAAAATTTCTCTTATATTCAAATGGAAGAGGATGGGACCATGAAAGGGATTTTGAATGAAAAATTGGCTTTATTTGGCATATATGTGAATGCGAATATGAAAAATAACTTTGTGAACCAATTACTCTTATTTATCTACTTTCCTTGAAATATTTATCTGTATCTCAAATTATGGAAATAACATTAACGTTTTTCAGTTTTTCCTTGTTTTTATGGAGTGTTTCATGTTGATAAAAAAGATGGGAATATCTGCAGTTCAAATTGTAATTGTGATGTTATTTATGAGCAATAATGGAAGAGAGATGGAAAAAACATGATTTTATTATCCCAATATGAGTTTGCAAGAATAGCATTAAGAAAACCTCACCATAAATCAAACAAATGTGACAGAATATTCACAAGGAATAAAAGAAAACATTGTAATATCCACTGTTATCAGTAATATGGAGTACACTGCCAGCCACAGCCATGTTCTGACTGTTACTACGGTATCTGCTATAGTAAACAGATGAGGACCATAATTGTACTGATCATATTATATTTTAGAGGCAAACTAGAGAACGTTAGGCCCTTTCTGCACTGACAGCTTGCTCTGGAGAATCCAAGGAGCCAAGCCTTAAAGCTTGACTTTGTGGTTGCACACATTCCCTCAGCACTGGTTCCCCCCCCCCCCCCCCTCCAGCAAGCCTGACATATTTGGGAGCAGGGAATGCCCTAGTCCTTTATATTTACTGATTTCTTCTTATGCTCTCTCTGGCTTTTTAAAAGCTCGCCTGAGCTGGAGCATATATCCTGTTTTGTCTTTGGAGAAGGAGGGAAACAAAACAGAACAGAGAGAGAGCATCAACCTAAAGAGAGGGAGGTGGAAATGGGGGAGGGGTAGTTGGCAGTACTTAAATACCAGAAACAATTCTAATTTAGAAAAGATTGGCGATTTGAAAGTGGATGAGAACAAAGAATCGCTGCAAAAGGAGTTTTGGTAGCTGCAGGGCAACAGTGTAATGGAAGCGGTCTGAATACGGATTCCTGTAAAACAAATGCAAAAACAAGAGAAAGTCCCGAAACAAAGTGAAAGTGACAACAGGAGGGAATACTGAACAGAAGGATAGGATGCACTTAGAGACCGAGGCAAAATACGGGTGCAGAAAGGGCATTAGACTATTTCGTTATGTGTGTGGAGACGCAAGCCTGCAATAGCAACTACTTACACATCAGTAGAGTCCTTCTCACTTAGGGTTGCCAGCTCTGGGTTGGGAAATACCTAGAAATTTGGAGGGTAGAACCTGGGGAGGACAGTGTTTTGGGAGGGATGGGACTTCAATAGGGTATAATGCCATACAGTCCACCCTCCAAAGCAGCCATCTTCTCCAGAGGAATTAATCTTGATTGCCTGAAGATCAATTATAATAGCAAGGGATCTCCAGATGCCACCTGGAGTCTGGCAACCCTATACCACATTGGATTTCTTAATACTCTGCTGAATTTCCAGGTGTATAACATCACAGCCAGGCCATTCATTCAGAAGTAGGCAGGGCTGGCCCAATGTTTTTAGGTGCCCTAAGCAAACTATAGCTTTGCTGCAGCATCCCCTCTCCAATTCAATAGAGAGAAAACTGAGAAGTTTAGAATGAGTGTTTTATGTAGTGGGAATTCAAAATGAACAATGCAAACATAAAACTACATTTTTATTTTTCTTGTTTTGCCATCAAGTCACAGCTGACATGGTGGCCCTGGGGGGGTTTCAAAGCAAGAGATCTTCAAATGCTTACCTTCTAAGTCACAGGCCCTGATATTCCTTGGTGGCCTCCCATCCTAATACTCAGCAAGGCCAGCCCTGCTGAGCCTCTGAGATCTGACAAGATCAGTCTAGCCTGGGATATCCAGGTCAGGGCATAAAACTAGATAAGCTCTTGAAAAAGCTTCTGTGTTGCACTATGTCAGTTATAGAAGACCAGAGGCAACAGGCATGGAGATTCTAGTAGCCAATTAACACCAAGCTTCCCTTCTAGCCAGCAGAGGAGGCTCATCTTGATTTCTGGCCCCCCAGGCAATCATCTAGGTTTGCCTAGTGTTTGAGTTGGCCTTGAGTTGAGCACATGTATCATCTGACTGTTCCCAGGTGTGCTGGTTACTTCCAAGAACAAAATGAACTTGTGGATGCTTACAAAGAAGGCACAAAATGGCTTGGCTATGCTCAAGCAGTGCATGATTAAGAACAAACTAGCAAAGTAAGGAAAGCCCTGCTGACATCATTCTGTGGGCCACTTGGGGGCTATATCCTGACACAATGACTGTCCTGGAACAAGGTTTATTTGTGTCTTGACTTGAGAATAGATGTACTGGGGGGGGGGGGGGGAGCAGATGTAGTATCAAAGCTCTTTTTTAAAAAAAAAAGTGACTTGGTCTAGAATTCATTTTGACAATCTATTTCATTGATTTCTTGGTTTACTTTTTAATTTTTCTATAACTATTACTGGTTTTTCACAATTTATTGTGAGATACTCTAAGTGCTTTTTAAGTAGAAGGGTAGATCTAAATCTTATAAACAAGCAAATAAATAGACAGCAACAAGTGTGCCACATTTTCCAAATTGTTTCACTTTGTAACGCCCAAACAAAAACTTTAATTCAGGGTCCAGAATTAAAATGTCTGCAGATGACAGACTCCAGTGCCTTGTTTTGTTCCTGGAGACATTGGCGCCATTTCTCTTTCAGGACTTACTTCTTAGTTTTGTGATTGCTTAGCCCGAAATTCAGTGTCTCCCTTCAAAAATCTAGAAACAAATATTTTAGTCAAGAAATATAAACTTCTGTTTAAAAAAATAACTTCCTTTCGGTTTGCTGACCAGAAGTTTTGTGCTTTCCTAATGGGGGCCGTAATCAAAAGCAATCTTTTTATGATGGGATATACTGTTTCAGCAGAAACTACCTGAAAATTGTTGTGATTAATGTTCCCCTCCCCCCAATTATCTGCACACACAATATCCCCAAGGAAAGAGAGTACATCTTTTATTAACTTTTGTCCTGTCAGATACCTTTCAGTCTGTTGCTTAGTCAGAATTGTTTTACTATTCAGGGATATACAGATAAAGAAAACGGAAGGTGGGAGTGAAATAGAAACTGATGAGACTTATAGGAATGTCAGAGAGAATGTAAATCAGAATAGAAATGATAAGGAACTGTGTTGGCAAGAACCATCTCAACAATAAATGTGAACACTGTTGTTGAAAAAGACAGGCTGTCTGATTTGAGAAGGCCTGTGTAACGGCATATGAGCAACAGTGTGTAATACGTCTCTGACACCAAGTGGTCAGTTTGTAAAGCTACACTGCAGAGAATGCTTTGCATATCCTCCAGCTATTCAACCATGAATTGAAAATAATTGGCACAAAGTCTGCTTGCATTATAGAAGTGCCTATCATCTTTATGACAATTGCACCCTGTGACTCCAGGAAATAAATTTCACTCCCTTTTTGGCTGAAGCTGTTCACTAATTAATTTAGATTTTTAACCTGGGCTATGTTGGAGACCCAGAGCAGAAAAATTTAATGATAAAGAAAGCCATTAAAAAACTGTTAAGTAAAATATCCACAATTGTTTTGTTTCCTGCTCTCTATTGTTCCTGAGAAAGATACTAAATTAAACAAGTGGGAGGAACCATCAGGACATACAGAGGGCATCTCATTTTCCCCTCGACCACTATTACCCTTCCCTGGAAGCCCCCATAGCCTCTCCCCATTTTCTTTTTCTCTTTCCTTCTCAACCACCACCCAGCCTACCTTTATCTCCCCCCACATCTTCACCTTTCCCTCCTTACTTCCCCCTGGGAAAACTATGACCCAGTCCAGCAGTGCCAGCTGTCAGGATGGGCCCAGTTATGTGTTGCCAGCTACTGGGCCCAGTTTTACAATGGCAAAGGGCTTGCAGGGGGTATCTCTTTTCCCTATATTCCCCTCCCCTCACTTCTGCCTCTTTTCCTCCCTCTGGCAGCCCCCATATCCTCATCATTCACCTTTCCCTATTTCCTTCTCTCCTGCCCACCCAACAATCAGTCTACCTTTTATCTGACCCCCTCATCTTTAGCTATATTTATTATTTATACTATATTTATAACTCACCTTTCTCCACAATGCGGACCCAAAGCAGCTTGCATCATTCTCTTCCATTATATCTTCATAGCAACCTTGTGAAGTAACTAGGGTTGAGAGTATGTGACTGGCCCAAGGTCACCCAGCAAGCTTCCATGGCAGAGTGGGGATTCAAACCTGGGTCTTCTAGATCCTACTCTGAAACTCTAACCTTTACACCACATTGACTTTTGTATGATGGCTGCTGTTGAACGGTAGTGAGCAACTGGGCCCCGGTGACTCATGAAAGTTTCATGGTATCAGGTTTCCAGTGGTTGCTAGTGGCCTGAACCTTATGAGGCCTCCTTCAAAGATCAAAACAACCCTGGAAAGTGCCTGCCCCTGTCTTTCACTGATAGAAACAAAGGTAGCAATCCTGTTGTAGTTGCCTAGCAACAGCCACAGAAGGTATTTGTTTCTTAAAGCTACAGGCACTGCTATTATTGTGTTTTTGTTTGTTTGTTCGTTTGTTTTTAGATTTCAGGCTTCTCTGCAAACCCAGGGCTTTTCTTTTTTGTAGAAAGATCTGTCTTGTTGGTTTACAGCTCCAGCCTCTGGATTTAAGTATCCACAAATTTGGCCACATTAAGAATTAGATATATTGATTATATAAATACTATATGGACCAAAATATAAAATTATAGGATTTAGAGTCACTTCAAACAATATGAATTTCATGCCTAGAAAGTACATATTTGTAGGAAGAATTGTGATAATCCTCTGTAGAATGTAACATATGATGGAAGATCCATATGACTGGGGGTACACAAGCTTTGACATGCTGGTGTATGTGTGCACACACACACAGCAAATGAGATGGGTTTGCAATTGTTATCACAGCGATTTTGTATGTTTTTTGTTATCTTTCCTACTGTGTAGAATATTCTTACTGCTTGAAGCAGCCCTTGGCATAGGCAATGATTATTGTTGGACATGTTAAAATTTCCATGACCAAATACACCAGTGGAAAGAGAACAATATCTTCCACTAAACATACAAGATTCTGGAAACCTTGTAGGTTTGCCTACATTTCCTGAGCTACATTATGCTGTCAGCTGCTCTTATTTTTAGACTCCAGATGTTTATTTATTTACATTATTTACAGTTGCTTTTCTCACTGGGGTTCAAAGCAAATTGCACAGACCCCCTCATCTTTAGCTATATTTCAATACAACCAACAGGATCAATACAATACAATCAACAGAATGGGACATTCAGTAAGCAATGAAATAGGATTTGGTTTGTAGAACCAACCAGAAATCTAAAAAACAGAACTGAAACAAAGCATAAGAGTTAACATGACACATTAAATGATGCAAGATTACATAGTAGGATCCAACTTAAGGAAAACTATATGCAGTAGTCTAGACTACAGCCCTTAATAATTTGTCCAAGTAACTTAGTGAGAAATTTATGAGAGATTTTAGCAAAATGCTATTCAGGGAAAGTTTAAAAGTACAAAAGAATAAGCTCCCATTAAATGTCCACAGCCCCCTGTTCTGGGTTTCCCTGTCTTTAGATATTAGGCAGGTGGTTACTAGAACTTGGAAGTATGACTTCTTCTGTAGGGGACCATGTTGGGCTAAGCCATGTGTGCCATAAAACATAATGACAGGTACTGGAGATATTGTCAGCTATGGCTGCCATTCCCGGGCGGGAGGTGGCACATCCCCTCCTCACCACTGGGCCTCTGACCCCCGCCGTTGGAATGTCTCCTCTGATCTCACTCTCACCCACTTATCGCACTGTGCCTCCCTAACCTTGAGTGTGTTGCTTCTCAGCTGCTTCTCTTTTCCAGGGGCTAACTGTAATTTTTCCTGCTTTTAGCCTGATAAACCTTATAAAGGACAGGTGGTAAGTTGGTGTGTCCTCACTGTAAGGCCCCTTGGTCAGGGAAGGAGCAGAGGAAAACCCACATGTGCAGACTGGAGAGCCAGTGGTACAGCACTGGGCTGACACTCCCGTGCTGCCTGGACAGGGGGGCAAACCCCTTCCCTGGCCTGCTTCCACAGCCAATGCCGTGAGCCTGGGCCCCAGGGTAAAAACATGAAGCAGCTGGGTGCTCCAAGCTCCCCTCCCCCGCCCCGAGCCACCATAAAAGGGGACTGGAAAGACAAGTTGAACTAACCCCTTGCCTGTGGAATCGGGGGCAGCAGCCGACATCCAAGGCCATGTGCACAGCAGGACCCAGGCCATGCAAAGCCCATGCAACAGCAGCTCAGGGCTATTTTGGGGCAGGAACGCTCAGGAACGAAGTTTCAGCTGGCTCTGGAGTTGGCCACACCCAGCACGAACTTATTAGCATAATAGGCCACATCCAACAGCAGAAACTCATTAGGATTGGCTACATTAGGGGGCGTGTGGCCTAACATGCAAAGAAGTTCCTGCTACAAAAAAAGCCCTGGGTTTTGACAACAAACAAGGTAAACAGAATAAGAAGCAAAAGGTGGGTGTGGCTGGATGACCACTCTTCTGGTAACATGGGGGTGTGGCCTAATATGCTAATAAGCCGTGCGGTCAGTGGTGTGGCCTAATATGCTAATGAGTTTCTGCTGTTGGGTGTGGCCTATTATGCTAACGAGTTCCTGCTGGGCTTTTTCTACAAAAAAAGCCTTGCAGCAGCTGTAGCAGGAAAAATAACGGGACGACCAGTCAGTGGGTGAGAAGTTTTCTGCAGTTTTATTGACGTCAGACCCAACCACACCATAGTGCTCAACAGGGCTGGGCCCCATTTAATAATCACACAAAGCTTATATACACATCCCTTGCCCTGCCACGTCCACACTTCCTCATTCTTCTCTCTCACCCACTGCTTACTCACCCTTTTCCTCCTCGTCCTCCTCTTCACGCCCCTAGTCTGTGCTCTTCTCGCAATGGAATCTTCCAGCAAGCCACGGCTGCTTCACAGCCACCTCTGGCCAAAGTTGCCAGGTGATCCATGGCAGCGTGATGCTGCAGGTTGAAACCAGAGATTGTTGGCAAACCATGTCACCCCCATGCGGTGGCAGCCACCCCAGGCCAAAGGCTGCCAGATCATATGATGGGGGAATGGGCACCATGCACACAAGGCCATAAGTGTCACAGAGGCCCCAGGCCACCCAGGGACCAATATAACTGGACATCACAAGCACCTCCACCCCCCACAAGCTGCCCACAACTGAAGGCCGCTGGGTGGTCCATGGGGGAGGGAGACCTGGCCTCCAAGTTTCATGCTCAGTGCAGAGACTAGGTCTCTGGTGTGTGGAAGAAACTTTCAAAGAATGTTCCCCATGGGCCAAAGACAGCCACCTCATAGGGAGGGGGGTGCAAATATCTGGTGCTGGTGCTGGCCACCAGCAGAGGATCATCTGCTCCCCCCAACATGCAAACACCAATACCCATGGCCATCCAGGACAGCATCCCCAGAGCTGCAGACCGAGCTGAGAGGTGTGTGGCCTCTTCTTGGAACCCTGAGCTGACATGAAGGAGGCTCTGGTAGCTCCCAACTTACCAGTGAGGCTGCCACTGAAGCACTTGACTGTTGCAGATGAGGTTGTTTCACCGTACTGAAGCCACAATCAGAGTGGCTCTGCCCACTCCCCCCCCAAGCAGCCTCCTGTTCCCTCCCTTGCACCAGTTGCTTGCGAGCCAGTTAAGAGCCCCAATGGACCAGTTCTGGCACCTGGGCCTTATGTTTGACACCCCTGGTTTAACTCTTCTTTAGGATTTCATCGTTGGGTGCTGTTATTCTCCTGATGAACAATTCTGATAAGATTTACCTAATCCCTTGGCCTTTGCTGCTTTCAACTGCTATTATTGCAATCATAACTGATTTCTTGGGGGGGGGGGGGTTATAAGTGATATTTTACTGATTTTAGTAGCTGTGATCCACCCTGCTTACTTTAAAACAAAACTACAGGATATAAAATTGTAAACAAAAAAATGAAAGTAGTATGTTAATGTCAGTCATTTTTTTCAGTATCTGTGTGGTCCCATTTTCCACCTTGCACAGGTACCTGCACCGTGAGATGGGCCCTAGAAAACAGATGTGTCAGAACTATTAGTGGTGCTATGTGCATAGCTTTGGTTAGAGAAGTATTCTATATACTATAGCTATTCTTATTATTGATAATAAGGGTTTATACTCAGTATATCACAGCTGGTGTTAACTCTGAGCATCATTTGAACTTGGACCTAGCCATGGAGTTTACTAGTGGTCAGCAGTACAGTGGCTAGCGTACTCCATGGACTATGAAGACATGGAGCTGGATTCAACAAAGTTTTTGGCTGGTGAAAAAGGAAGGGTGTGTCTCCTTTGATCACCAAAAAAAGGCTATGCTTGGAATCATGGGACCTGCCAGGACAAAGCTCATGTTTGACAGGGACTATAGTATGAACAGAAACAGGATGAGTGTGTGTGAAAACTTTCTACCTTAGAAGCTATTATTATTATGATTGAGAACTTTCATAAAATAGCTTATGTTAGGGACTTTGATTTTGCATAAATGTAAAAATATGGTGGAGGACACCACAGTTCTTAGAGCCATTTCTCCCTATTACGATCACATGTGGTGGTCTTGTCCCATTGTTAAGCAACATTGCATAAAAGTTATAGTTGAAAAGGAATGTATGAACGGTTGTAAAATCTCAAATACTCCTCAAGTTCTCTTAGTTGGTTCATTAGATGACCACATTCCTATCGTAAATAGAAATATAGCTGATCTGTTTATGGCTACCAAGACATTAATAGCAAGAAATCAGCAAAATCTGAGAGTTAAAAATGGATCCAAAGAGTATGTCAACTAGTAAAGCTGTCAAGGATAACAGAGTTTACATTTGAACAAAGTTAGAGTCCAGTGGCACCTTTAAGACCAACAAAGTTTTATTCAAGGTGTGAGCTTTCCTGTGCATGCACACTTCGTCAGACAATGAAATGGAATTACATATCATAGTTGTATATATAGGAGTGACTTGTTAAAATAGATTAATTTTACAGCATCTTGGCTGTGTAGAGTGCCTTCCTTGTCTCCAAAACAAAGAACTGCATTTAAATCTACCATTCCAAATCACATTACATATTCAATTATATTCTTAATTGCTAAGAGTAGTAATAACATTTTGCTTCAATAAAACATGGAGTTGCATTTCTTAGGGATGGCAGAAAGAAAATGCCCATATCTAACAATCAGTGCTGGAAACCGTTCTGAGATTTCTGTTAGCAGACGTAATTGATTAACCATAGCTGTGGATCTTTGGTGTGACTGTTCTTGGTAATAGTTACTAATTTTTAAAAACAGAATAGTTACTAATACTTGAACAGCAAGTAAGAATTGATTTTGACTGCAGCATTCCATGTACGTTCCCCCCACACTGTCTGGGGAACCCGCGTCCCTCGCACCAAGCACGGCTTCAAGCACTGAACTATGGGCAGCCGAGCGCCGATGTTGTCGGTAAAGAGTGAAAGCGCCCGGCTGGATTCTCCCGCGTGCTCCTGAGATCAGGCGGCCCCCGAAGAACTGGCTCTCGTTCCTTCAGCGCTCGGCCTCTGCTCCGCCTGCTGCTGCTGTTGGCGGAGGATTTCAGGCGGCCACGGGAACAGACAAGATCCCCTCCCATCTGTTTGGGCACGACCAGCACCTCCTCGACGTCAACGTATCCCCCTCTGCTCCACCTTCTTCCCCTCCCTTTCCAGGCCCCGCTAGCCTCAGCCAACCTCCCGGCCAGGAACGCGATCCCCCAGCATGGCAGATCTCTCGGAGAAGACGCCGCCAGTTACACGGCAAATCAGCCGGCAAAGTCTCTGGAAGAGCACAGGAGAGGAGCCGCTGGAGTTCCGAGCCGCCTCCTCGCGTCTGGTGGTGGACGCAGCCGGGAAGAAGATTCCTTTCGGGGCCCTCTACGAGCAGCAGAAGACCGTCGTGGTGTTCGTGCGGGTGAGAGACGCAGCTATGCCGCGCCCAGCTGGGCTGGAGCCTCCCAAATTGCCTTTGCACGATTGAAATCCAGGAGCCTTTGGCAGGGTGGAAGGGAGGGGCCGGGGGAATTCCAGGAAATGTTTGGGATTGACGTTAGAGCTGCTTCAAGAAGCCTTAAGCGACTGAGAGGTCCAGTCCGAAGGAAATCTCAAATGGCCATTAGAAATCTGAAATCCTAAGAACAGAGTCCTTGAAACGGTTCGATCCAATCACCCCTTGCTTGGGAATAAATCCCACTGAATTCGGTGGCATTTACTTGTGAATGAGTATCTGTAGGAGCTGCCTGCACTAGAGTTGTTTGTTGTTGTTCAGTCGCACAGTCGAGTCTGACTCTTCATGACCCCTTGGACCACATCGCACCAGGCCCTCCTGCCTTCTGCTGTCCTCTGGAGTTTGCTCAATTTCATCTTCGTTGCATCTATAACAGTGCCTAACAATCTCATCCTTTGCCGTCCCCTTCTTCTGTGACCTTCACCCTTTCCCAGCATCAGGGTCTTCTCCAGTGAGTGCGCCCTTCTCATTTGGTGGCCAAAGTATTTGAGCTTCAGCTTCAGTATCTTTAGGCACACTTAATTGTAAGTAGGGGAGCCAGGTCTGAAGAAAAATGCCCCTCCCCAAAAGCCAGGTCATAAGATCAACCAAAATGACACAAAATAGTGTGTGAGCTTTTGAATCTTTCAGAACTCTTTGTCACGCTGGACTTTTTAAGGGGGGGGGAGAGAAAGAGAGAGAGAGAAGATGTTTCAGGCCCAGTGCCCTTGGGCATCCTAAATCTGCAGGATTCCCCTAACTGAATAAGGCCTGAAACAAACATGCACACTGCTTTTTAACACCCAACCTGATGAGGAATCCTGGAGGACTCAAAAGTTTGCACACTTTCCCCCTATCTTCTTACTTGGTTTAATTTTTTTTAAAATGTGCATTTTGGGCTGGAGAGTTATACTTAGAAGTAAGTCACTTGGAGATCAGTGCAGCTTGCATTTGTGTAAACACGCATAGGTTCAGCCTGCATGTGTCTAGGAAGAAGGTTGTTGCCGTGCTAAAATAGATGACTGAACTCCTCTGTCTGTAAGGGAATGAAGTGGGTTTAGTGACACTGGAGTGGCCCTAATGAAAGCATGTGAATCTGCTGGCTGAAGGCAGTAAACTGACTAAAGAGACTGGAGGCTTTTCTGCATGGGATTTTTTTAGTCTATTCTGGCCCCATGGTGCTTCTGCCTGTCTCTTGATTTCTGGATGCATTTTTGTGGGTCTAGTTTTTGGTTTGGTTCCGGGGGGGGGGGGGTTCCAGGGATTTGTTTTGAGACCATTTTTACCCCAGTCTTTTTCTGGAAGCTGATTTTGAGTTGGCCTTTTCTTTGTGCGTACTGTGTCTGCTGATTTGTGTGCGTGTTTTTGTGCAACCCACTGCTAGCCCACTTTTCAATTACTGGACTGTCATCATCTTTAAACCCCTCCCCCAAGATGAGTGATTCTGAGGGTGTGTTTTTAAAAGAAAAAAGCCCTAAGGTGTTGATATATCTGTGTTGTAATGAGAGTGTAACAGGTTCTCTGAATTATCAGCTTTCATTTTTTTAAAGTTTTTAGCCTTTACTTTAGCTGTCAATGAGACATGAAGGGAAAGGCATATCTCCATAAGGGAAGAAGCTAGAGACTTACTTTTTTTAAAATGAAAGCTGGGAATTCAGAGAACCTATTTAAACTATCATTACAACACTACATCAATATATCAATATTTGGGGGCCTTTTTAAAAATTAAGGGGTGCTGTGACACCACCAATAACAACACCAAGGATGATGAATGATGATGAAAATCCTCATTATTTAAGCCATGTGTGGAAGAAAATAAAACTGACTATACAACTGTAAAAATGCACAGGGTGGGCAGGTGTGCGGAAGAACCCTGCCCCAACTGATTCCCATGCTTGTGAAACGACTCCCAAGAAAATGAGGCTTATCTCTAGCATGTGGGAAAGCACTGGTCTTGAGCTCCACCACAACTAGTATAAGAGAGCAGGATTCAGCTAGTACACTGAGTGACAGGGAAGGATTCTAAGAACAAAGGGTGTATGGAGAGAAGAATAGCACATGAGATAATGGGAGAAGGAGCGGGAGGAAGGGCCATTGCAAACAAAAGGGGAGCAAAGTAAACCTGTTCTTTATCGGTATCTTGTCATTCGTTCCTTTATACATTTGCTTAGCTCCATACAATTTACACTGGCTGGCTGGATAATTCATCTTCAGTAGCATCTCTCAATGGCTTTATTGAGTTTCTGCTGTCTTTTCCTCTGTGCTAGCCTTTTTAGGGCCTGTTTGTGTACATCATTCATTTTTGTCTCTTTTTAGTTTCAATTACAATTCCGTCAGCCTTGGTTGTTTCAATTAGATAGATCCCCATTTATTTTCATTTGTCCCAATAAATGAACAACATGTTGGCTGCACTCAGAAATCATTTCCTGGGGAATATAACCTGTTTGTTTCTACAAAACATCTGGTTCTCTTAATCCACAAGAAGGGGGAGAGTTTTAATTCTTTGTTGTCAGATATTTTGTGGGAACAAGTATAAACCCTAGCCACAGAGACCAACACTATTCATCCCAGTTTCCAGTGGTGAAATATGATTCAGGTGACTTTAATTTCCCCATTACTTTTTGAACATAATAGTACTATTGCAGTAGAGTGCTCTGACATCCCCTTGGATCTTTTCAGCATTTCTTGTGTTATGCCTGTAAAGAATATGTGGAGGATCTGGGGAAAATTCCCAAGGAATTTTTACAAGTAAGTAAAACAATTTTTACTATCTTTCAAAATATAGGAGGACGATATTGCTGTTTTACAGTAGTCTGTGGTCACTGTATAATACATACTGAAAATGAGTTCCCCTCACAATATTTTTTGGCTTTCTTTTTAACATTAGATATTGAACACTCTCTGAATTTGTTTGCTTCATCAAGATTAGAAGAAATTTTATGAGTTTTAAGAAGCCCAACTGATTTTTTGTATTAGTGCCTGTTTTTCTACTTTAATACTTTTTGTTTAATGTTGATGGTTGTGATATTACCAAATTATTAATAGTTCCGTTAAACTATTGTGTTCTCTGGCTTTATTCTCTGTTCCTTTCTCTATGCTATTGATTTGAGATCGTTAACAATAATCAGAATACACAACATCTTTTCATCAGTAGAATTAGAGAACTGGCATCAAAATCCAAAAATAAACCTGCCTTCAACACCATTGTGTCTTTATTGTGGTAATACAAACGTAGTGTATCATTTGGAGAAACTACAATATCCACAGGTGTTAAATCCACCCTAAGTGTTGGCATGGTGAGTATTAGGATAATTCTACAGGAACTGATATCAGTTTTGCGACTTATATTACCTGGTATTTTTGTTTAGGATGCAAATGTAAGACTTGTAGTTATTGGACAATCATCACACCACCATATTAAGGTAAGTACAAGTGGAAATTAGTGACAATTCATTGAAAGATTTATTTTAAATTCAGCCCTCTTTATCTCTTGGCATTCCTTGTTTTTCTACTAATCTCCCCCACAACCATACTTGGAAAAGGATCAAAATAGGATATAGTTATAGTTAAAAATTGTATCAAAGCAAATTCATACAATGTAAATATTAGTGTAGCATGTATAAATCAGCGCTGGGCACATAATTAGGGGCTGATTTTTCCAAATTTGTGACTTCAGCTGAGTTCAAGTGGTGAAGATGAAGTGGAAAAATTGATACTTGTATTCCATAAAGGGTCTATATAGTATATTAAAACACATTTGAATAAATGCAGCTGGCTTCCACGGGCCTTGCTTTTAAGTATCTTGGAACAAATGTTGATTTTATCAATTTTACTGAAAGCTTAAGGGAATACACACTTTAAGCTCTCTCAGCATTTGAAATGCTGAGCTTGAAGTACCCGCCTTCCATGCATTGAACTGCAAATGTCCTCTTTTTTATAGTACCCACACACTTCTAACTATGAGATCAGAGAATCGTAGAGTTGGAAGGGATCTCCAGGGTCATCTAGTCTAACCCCCTGCACAATGCAGGAAATTCACAAATACCTCCCGCTCAGTACCCGCAGTAACCCACAGTAACCATTGTTCCTCACCCAGAAGATGACAAAAAACCTCCAGGGTCTCCAGCCAAACTGGCCGGGAGAAAAATTGCTTCCTGGCCCCAAAGTGGCAATCAGCATTTCCCTAGGCTTGTAAGAAAGGGCCATGAGAACTAATCACTAATGCAGCCCTTCCTGCCCTCCCTCTCATGATCTGCCTAAGTTCACAGAATCAGAAAAAACCAAGAGGGGGTCACTAGTATCCATGCAGAAAATTCAACAAACTAACGCTGTGATATGAATGAACTAGGACATGCTCTCCATGTGGCAAAATGCTCACCACATTCAAAATTGAAGGCTTCCAACCCTATAGGAAAGAGGACTGGTTTGCTACTTCTATAAATATTTTTAGTGTTTCATGGAGAGCATTTTAGCCAACATAATATAAGAGGCTTGTGAACCTAGTTAAAGAGACAAAACTGACTTGCTCGTAATACAAACACTTGAAATGGAACCAGAAGATAAAGTGCAGAAAATAAAGAAGTTAAGCATTGGTTTGCTCCTAACAGACATTGAACTATATCAAGAGGCTGATTCCTTTCAATACAATAGGATTACTCCTGAGGAAGATGGGTATGAAATGAGCTTATATCTGGGTGCTCATTGCATATGATGGACTTTCCTTGTAATTTTGTAAAGTTTTATTGAGAGTATGATGGACTTTTCTTTGCAATCTTGGTAAAGTTTGATTTATAATATAATATGATTCTTACTAAATGCCCTAGTCATTGATATCATAGTGTTTGTTTGTTGTAAGTTCACAGAATCAGCATTGCTGTCAGATGGCCATCTAGCCTCTGTTTGAAAACCTCCAAAGGAGATCTCACCACCTCCCGAGGAAGCCTGTTCCACTGAGGAACCGCTCTAACTCTCAGGAAGTTCTTTCTAATGTTTAGCCGAAAACTCTTCTGATTTAATATCAGCCCGTTGGTTCTTGTCCGACCTTCTGGAGCAACAGAAAACAACTCTGCACCGTCCTTTATATGACATCCGGTGATCATATCACCTCTCAGGCATCTCCTCTCCAGGCTAAACATGCCCACCTCCTTCAGCCTTTCCTCATAGGACTTGGTCTCCAGACCCCTCACCACCTTCGTTGCCCTCTTCTGGACTCATTCCAGCTTGTCTATATCCTTCTTAAATTGTGGTGCCCAACACTGAACACAATACTCTATGTGAGGTCTAACCAGAGCACAGTAAAGCGATACCATCACTTCACATGATCTGAACACTATACTTCTGTTGATACAGCCCAAAATTGCATTTACCTTTTTAGCTACCCCATTATGATGTACATGACGCTGCTAGTTCTGCTGGATCTCATAGCGATCTTCAATACTATCAACCATAGTATCCTATTGAGCTGCCTCTCAGCAATGGGACTAAGGGACCACCATATTATGGTGGGTCAAGTCCTATTTGGGGATGGGTCGCAGAAGGTAGCATTGGGGGATTCCTGCTCTGTCCCATGGTTGTTGGCCTGTGAGGTGTCACAGGGTTCCTCCTTATCCCTCATGCTATTTAGTATGTATATGAAGCCACTGGGAAAGGTCATCAGGAGTTCTGGGCTGTGGTGTCATCAATATGCGAATGATACCCAGTTCTACATTTCTTTTCCACCTAATTCTGAGGATGCCAGTAATGTTCAAAACCAGTGCTTGGAGTCAGTAATAGGCTGGATAAGGATGAACAAGCTGAAACTTAATCCTGATGAGGCAGAGGTTTCCTGAGTTAGTAGAAAGGCAGACCTGGCTCTCGAGATTTCTCCTGAGGTTATACTAGCCTTGAAAAGCCAGGTTCACAGTTTGGGAGTGCTGCTTGACACAGCAGTCCCCTTAGAAAACCAGGTGGCTGCAGTGTCTGGGTGTGCTTTTGCCCAGCTTCAGCTGGTGTGTCAGCTGCACCCATTCCTGGTTCAGGCAGATCTAGCCACAGTGATTCATGCCTTAAGTTACATCTAGACAGGGCTATTGCAATGCACTCTAGTTGAGGCTATCCTTGAAGAGTGTTCAGAAGTTGCAGAATGCTGCAGCTGCACTGCTGGTCAGCCAGATGCTACAACAATTACACTTGCTACCAATTCACTCCTGAGCCCAATTCAAGGTGTTGGTTTTGTCCTTTAAAGGGCTACATGGCTTGGGACTGGGGTATCTGAAGGACCATCTTCTCCCTTGTGTTCCTGCCTGGAAATTAAAATTGTAGGCAGAGGTCCTCCTGACTGTTCCACCAATCAAAGAAGTTTGTCAGGTGAGCACACAAGAGGGCCTTTTTGGTGGAAGCCCCATAATTATGGAACAGCATCCCCAAGGAGATACTCCTGGCCCGTCATTGTCAATTTTCAGGAGGTAGTTGAAGACAATCTTGTTTAGGATTGCATTTGACTGACTTAGTTTTTATTTATTGGCAGTCCTGATTGGAGTTTTTAAATTGTGACCTTTTATGTGATTTTATAATTGTTGTTTTATTCATATTTTTGTGTTTTTATCATTTATTTATATTGTAAGCTGCCTTGAGTTCTGCAAGGGAGGAAGGTGGCTAATAAATATTTTAAATAAGGCCTTAAGTCATGCAACACTGCCCTATGTTTACTCAGGAGGAAGTCTCATTGAATTCAACTGATATTGTAAGTGGGCCTAGAAGTGCAGTTTTAGTTTTCCAGGAAGTATAAAAGACTTTCTAATGTATTCTTCTGATATTTACATATTTCTTGCAGCCATTTTGTAATTTAACAGGTTACCCCTATGAAATGTTTGTAGATCCTGAGAGGGAGATTTATAGAACACTTGGCATGAAAAGAGGGGAAGCATCCATCACATCAGGTAGGCAGTCCTATCAAATGTAAAGATTAGAGACCACAGCTCAAAAAGAAGCAAGTAAGAGTAGTTACACCATTTTTACTATACTGAATATAAAGTAGGTAGTAGGGAAGCATAATATGACATCTGTAAATTTTTAAAAAATCCCAAAGTGGCTGTATGAGGACTAAATACACTCCCAAGAAGAGCAGACTAGCCCTGTTCACATGTTAAAGTGAATGAACACCTTTTGTAAAAAAAGAGCTAATGCACATTTACTTTACACATGAAACCAGGGACCAGTACTTGTATAAATGTGAGGTTTCAGTCACATGTTCATCTGTACATGCATTGAATATAATGTGAGAATTACTAAATGCATGTATACAAAACAATCAAGTTTACATGGATTCTGTGTATGTTCAGTGTAATGTGAACAGGGCTAATACTGAAAGCAGTTGAGAGTCAGTTAAGGAGGAATACAAGGGAAGGGAAATGGTCCAGTTCAAGCCCATGAGAGACTATAGAATCCAGGAAGGGAAGATTTAAGGAGGGAGTATTTCCAAACCATTTATTCCCCCCTCCATGAATCATAGGGTCAAGTTTGTTCCTTTTAATAGCAAACTTCATGGTGAAAGAATCCCTGTTATGAAGGCAGTGAAGGGTGACCAACTACAGACAAGGTTGGGGTTTCTGTATATACAGGAGTCTTCTTTGGTATACAGAAAAAATATTAATTTGTAGAACAACCCCCAAAATGGCTTGTTTTGGACTGAGCATGCTAATTTCCATTGGAATGCTGACAGTGGCTGAGAATAAGTTAAAGAGAGAGAACAAAATAGAAGAAGATGGGGGAATTGGCCTGTTCAAGCCCCTAAGAAGGGGGGATTTGGGTCAGAAGGAGTTCCCAATTATTATTCCCCTCCCCCATGATTTTTCACAGTTTCTGAATTTGTATCATCGGGGACACTGTCAATAGCCAGACAATTATTACACCCATGAATTGCTTCGATAAATTGCATGGATCACCAGTTCAAACCCTAGGATTAACAAGAAGTAACTTGCATATATGACATATTCACAGTTTATCTTTCCATCAACAGATTAGAACCCTCCAAACATCCCCTACTTGGAAAAAAAAGAGCACAGTGCACATGTACAGCAGGGTTTTTCAGATGGGCTCTTTAGATATTCAAACAGTGTGATCCTAAGTACATTTAATTGCTGCTAAGAATAGTGATTTTAGTTGAATTACTTGCTCTGTACAAGATTGCACTTATGGAACAAATGTAAATCCTCAAACCAAGTATGTTTCATCTTCTGTATTACACTATTTCAGTGCAGAGTCCTCATGTCAAATCCAACCTGCTATCAGGAAGCATTAAGAGCATGTGGAGAGCAATGGCTAGCCCTGCATTTGATTTCCAAGGAGATCCAGCTCAGCAGGGAGGAACTTTGATTTTAGGTCCAGGTAAGTAAAAAATAAATAAAGACATTCTGTTTATGATTTCCCTTTTTTTCCTGGCTATAACTCTCAAAATATGGAAAGATGATCTTATGTTGCAAATGTCATTTTGCATTACTCAACTCTTAAGGCGGGAATAGGGTTGCCAATAGACCTGGACAAAAATGCCCTGTCCCTTTAACAGTGGCTTTATGAGTAGAAATGGGCATCCAAAGTTTTTCATAGCATGGAGGAGAACAACAGTGCCTAGTAAGTCCATCCCATTAAGCCTCTGTTATAGAAACAAAACATTTTTTCCGAGGCAGTTGGCATCCTGAGATGGGATGGAGCTCTCTTGGTTCTCTTTTTAAACTCAGCAGTGAGTTTGGTTGCAATCCTAAAGACACTTAAATAACATGGGAATTATTTCTGAGTAGACCTGCTTAAGTTTGTTCCCTTTGGTTGTGAAAGTTAATCCTCTTGACCAGTACTACTGGATGCAGTGGTCTGTTTGTGCATTGACACTTTCTGCTTCCTATTGAAGTAACTCAGAAGAGGTGCTGCGAGGGCCACACAGTGTGGTACTGGTTGGGCAGGGAGGCAAGGATAAATGGCAGGGCAGTCAGCACCCTTTGGTGTATGTAAAGTACTTTTCACTTAGGCATAGACCCCTTTGGTCTCCAAAGTGTTTTATAATCATTCTCTGATTCATCCTAATAATGTCATGGGAGATTGCTTATAATAATTTCCATTTTACAAATGTAGAAATAAGGATGAGTAACAATCACTTACCAAAAGATGCACAGGGCATTTCCGGACAACCTGATTCCCCACACATAAACAATAAATGCACAGTTATTACATATGTGTTGTTGAAGAGATCAAGGAGCCTTCCTTCTTTTTGGGGGAGGGGTAAAAACAAAAGGCACTACATCACTGGGGGAAAATGCAACTTTGTCTAGAGAGCATTTCTATTGTACATGCAAGTGTCACCCAGCCACATACCTTACAGATAGCATAGATGCCTAGTAGATAGTACACAGCTCTTAAAGAGGGAGTTATTGGCAAGTCCAGCCCTGTTATTTCATGAATCTTGTTTCAGTTTTGTTTTGTTTTGTACAGTTCCCCCTGCTCAGGGGCACTGCATATATCTCCCATAATTTATCTTTAAAAGAATTCCCCTGACATGGGTGGGCCAGACTTTTTCCTTTCTGCAAGACCATTTGACCCCGCTATAAGGCTATCCCCTTCTATTTCATGGTAATAAAATAAATTTGTGATTGTGTGGATATGGAGATAATGAGGATGTGGTATATTTTAGTCATATAAAACAAAAAAAATAGTATATCTGTAGCTAAGATTGCATTGAATCTGCCAACCATATTGCCTTCAACATGGTTGGGAAAAACAGGGATGCTGTAACAATAGTTTGTACAGAAAGGTGTAATGTGAGGCTTCACACACATTCAATTAGAGAATTTGGATTGAATTTTAAATGGCGTTTTGCCCATTCAAACAGTTTAGCAGCAGAGTTCTCCAAGATTTATCTATTAAAAGCTGATTATCAACTTTTAAACCTGATAATAAACTAGTAAGGTGTGAGTTCAGTTCGTTGAACTATAACAAAAAAAAACCAGACCAAAAACTTGTAGAGATTTTTTTTGAAAAAAGAAATAGTTATCTTTATTGTGTAAGACAAGAAGTACAGGCATGTAAAAATTAACCCTGCAATTACTGTAAAAATAAATGCTAAAATTATCAAAGTTTCTAACATTGTGGGTTAATCATAATATAGTGAGTAATATTTTTAAAAGCAAACCAGTTTTCAGGGTTTTGTCTCACTGCTTTTAGGGATTTTCAAAAGCCCAAGTCACACATACCCAGAAATCTCGCCTAATCTTTTTCTGAAACTTCCATCCAGAGAAATCTGATTTGCTTATCATGGTAGTGTATATTTATAGAAAAAGATGAATAATCTTCTACTAAATCTCTTCTATCATAATCATGTGATTACTATCTAGAAAAGTGACTGTTTTTTAAATATGAGATAATCAACACAAGTGCAAATAAACCAGTCAGGAGATACATATTAGTTACATCTAATAAAGCAAGATAAGAAGGTCAATTTTAACTCATCGATTAAAAAGCAATTAATCTAACTTTCTGTAAGTGTTCACTAATAATATTTAATTTCTTTTAGGTAATGAAATCCACTTTGTGCACCTTGACAAGAATCGGTTGGCTCATGCTCCCATCAATACAGTTTTACAGCTTGCAGGAGTCCAAACAGTAGACTTTACAAACAGATCTCATATTATTGATGTATGACTTGTCGGAACAAGAATTACCCAGATGGTCAGCTAAACTTGATATACGGCAAAGAAGTCTATTTGTCAGAGCTATAGATACTGTTATATCACTAAATGGAAAATCCCTGTCTATTGATTGAGGTGGTTTCTAGTGGCTGAAGGCCTTCACATTTGTACATTCAAGGAACCGATGTGGAATAGCAAATTGTATGTTCAAGTCTGCTGGGCCCAAAAGGCTTTATATGTTGCTTTAACTGGTTTCAGAAACTTCTTATTAAAACAAGATCACATAAGCAATATTGTAATAACTGCATGTTACAGTCTGTTTCCAGGATTCTCTGTCGTCATGCTTAAGTAGTAACATGCTACAGTGTAATAAACAGAAGATAGGGAAGGTACACACATCCAGATGGTGGGACTTTTTACAAAGCAGTATTTGTAAATAAATTTTCTTTTAAGTTTTGTAGTTTTTCCTCTTCCTTCATCTAGGTGAATTCCTGACTTTCTGGTGGGAATGCCCATTCAAGTCCAGTGGCTATCAAGGTATCAGAGCGGCTTCAGCAAAAGCCAGGTGTTTTGTGGCACTGTAAATGCTAACATGTTTATTGTGGACTAGCCTAAATTTTGTAGACTTACGCCGCAGGTCTCATCTGATGCATAGTGTGTCCTCAGTTGTATGTGTGTTTATCCTTAATACTTCTAATTCTCAACATGGTCAAATCTGTGGCTACTTAAATCCAGAACTTGGAGCTATGAACATGTAAGACAGATCTTTCTACAAACCTGAAAAAAGTTCCAGGTTTGTAGAAAAATCTGAGATCTTAAAAAAAAAAAAATGCATTGGGGGTTTAACCCCCCCCCCCCATAACAGAAGCAGCAGCTGTAGCCTCAAAAGGACAAAATAGCCATGACCCCTCCCTTTTACTGACAAAATCCAAGACTTGAAGCCTGGTACTGCTGTTATGGTTGCCTTGCAATCTGCAATGGCCACTGGGATTTCCTTTTTTTAAAGGCACACATGCTGCTTCTACAATTTTGTGGGGGCTAACCCCCCTCCTCAATGTATTTGGTTTTAGTTTTCAGATATTTCTGAAAACTTTGGGCTTTTCTCAAGTTTTTAGGAAAAGCTGTCTTGTCTGTTCATGGCATCAGTCTCCAGATGTATAGGCATGATTGTTCTTGTTGTTCAGTCGCACAGTCAAGTCCGACTCTTCATGACCCTATGGACCACATCACGCTAGGCCCTCCTGTCTTCCGTTGTCCTCTGGAGTTTGCTTAATTTTATGTTTTGTATCAATGACATTGTCTAACCACCTCATCCTTTGCCGTCTCCTTCTTCTTTTACCTTTAGTCTTTCCCAGCATCAGGGTCTTCTCCAGTGAGTGCTCCCTTCTCATTTGGTGGCAAAAGTATTTGAGCTTCAGGATCTGGCCTTCCAGGGAACAGTCAGGGTTGATTTCTTTTAGGATTGACTGATTTGATCTCCTTGCAGTCCAAGGGACTCTTCAAGAGCCTTCTCCAGCACAATTCAGAAAAGCCTATCCTTCGGTGCTCAGCCTTCCTCATAGTCCAACTTTCGCAGCCATACATCACTACTGGGAATACCATGGCTTTGACCATACAGACTTTTGTTGGCAGGGTGATGTCTCTACTTTTTGTTATACTGTCTAGGTTTGCCATTGCTTTTCTTCCAAGGAGCAGGCATCTTTCAATTTCATGGCTGCAGTCACCATCTGCAGTGATCTTGGATCCCAGGAAGGTGAAGTCTGTCACTGCTACCATGACTTCCCCATCTATTTGCCAAGGAGTGATGGGGCTGGATGCCATGGTCTTAGTTTTTTTTATGTTGAGTTTCAAGACAACTTTTGCGCTCTCCTCTTCTACCCTCATCAAGAGGCTCTTGAGGTCCTCCTCACTTTCTGCCATTAGAGTGGTATCGTCTGCATATCTGAGGTTATTGATGTTTTTTCCCAGCGATCTTAATTCCGGCTTGTGATTCATCCAGGCTGGCATTTCACATGATGTACTCTGCACATAAATTAAATAAGCAAGGTGACAATATACATTCTTGTTGTACTCCTTTTCCAATGCTAAACCAATCAGTTGTTCCATATCCGATTCTAACTGTTGCTTCTTGACCCTTATACAGGTTTCTCAAGAGACGTGAGGTGGTCTGGTACTCCCATCTCTTTAAGGACTTGCCAGAGTTTGTTGTGATCCACACAATCAAAGGCTTTAGCGTAGTCAATGAAGCAGAAGTAGCTGTTTTTCTGATACTCTCTTGCTTTCTCCATAATCCAGCGAATGTTGGCAATTCGATCTCTAGTTGCACTACCTCTTCAAAACCCACCTTGTACTTCTGGCAGTTCTCTATCCACGTACTGCTGAAGTGTAGCTTGTAGGATTTTGAGCATGGCCTTACTAGCATGTGAAATGAGTGCAATTGTGCGATAGTTTGAACATTCCTTGGCATTGGCCTTCTTTGGAATTGGAATGTAAACTGAATCTTTTCCAATCCTCTGGCCACTATTGTGTTTTCCAAATTTGCTGGCAAATTGAGTGCAGCACTTTAACAGCCTCATCTTTTAAGACTTTGAATAGCTCAGCTGGGATACCATCACCTCCGCTAGCTTCGTTGTTTGTAATGCTTTCTAAGGCCCATTTGACTTCACATTCCAGGATGTCTGGCTCAAGGTCAGTGATTACACCCTCGTGGTTCTCAAGGACATTGAGGTCCTTCTTGTATAGTTCTGTGTATTCTTGCCATCTTTTCCTAATCTCTTCCATTTTTGTCCTTTATCATGGCCAGCTTTGCATGGAATGTTCCCTTGATTTCTCCCATTTTCTTGAAGAGATCTCTAGTCCTTCCCATTCTATTGTTTTCCTCTATTACTTTGCATTGTTCATTCAGGAAAGCCTCCTTATCTCTCCTTGCTGTTCTCTGGAAATCTGCATTCAGTTGGGTAAATCTTTCCTTTTCACCTTTGTCTTTCACTTTCCTTCTTTCCTCTGCTATTTGTAAAGCCTCATCAGACAGTAGGGTTGCCAAGTAACTTACGTTAAATAGTAGGGCAATGTTGGTCCTGTCTCAAAACATTTGCACGCCTGCAAAGTGCACGGGCGGTGTGATGACATCGCCCAGAAGTGCTGTCATCATGCTGGGCATGTCACTGGGCGACACTCTGGTAATCGCCCTGAAAACTGGTACCATAGAGATTTCAGGGCGATTGCTAGAGCATCACCCAGTGACGTGCCCAGTGTGATGATGTCACTTCTGGGCGACATCATCAAGCCAGGCACATTGGCCGGATCTGGCCACTTCAGGAGTGGGGTTCCCCCTGCTGGCTGGATCCGGATTGGCGGATTAGGGGCCAATTTAGCAAGGGAATCCCCACCCCCCCAACCCGGGGGGACTTGGCAGCCCTATCAGACAGCCACTTTCCTTTCTTGCATATCTTTTTCTTTGGAATGGTAGTGATTGCTGCCTGCTGTACAATGTCATGAACCTCTGTCCATAGTTCTTCAGGCACTCTGTCAAATCTAATCCCTTAAACCTATTCTTCACCTCCACTGTATATTCAATCAGGGATGTGATCTAGGTCAAATCTGAATGGCCTAGTGGATTCCCCAAGTTTCTTCAGTTTAAGTCTGAATTTTGCAATGAGGAACTCATGATCTGAGCTACAATCAGCTCCAGGTCTTATTTTTACTGCAGAGCTTCTCTATCTAGGCATGATACACATTAACATATGTAAAAAATGAAAACAGTGGGGAGACTGTTCTATATTTCTTCTGTATTTATCTTGCATTCACTTGCATATTCACTTTGGCTGCAATAGATGATATCATAAACTTGCTAGAATAGTTGGTTTAGTATTTGTACTGGCATGTAAACCCATAATCAAAACTGAGCCCTAACTGGATAGTTTTCAAGGTTCCTGATGAATTCTAATTCAGCCAATTGCATGTTGGAATCTTCCTTTAATGTTGAAGAACTGTGACTTTAAGTTTAGCAACAGTGTATCCTCATGGGGTAAAATGCTGAATGTTTCCATCTTTGATATTAGATATGTGTGCATTTATTCATTTGTAGAGGCCAACTTGTTTGTTTGGTGTAAATAGTAGAAGGGCATTGTTGGTGAGTCAGCTGTGACTTGACAGTACTTACAGACACACAAAATAGTAGGTCTTTTTTCACTTAGAGACAACTTTGTAATCTAAAACAGTTACTTGCCAACAACAACAGACCACCTACACAGAGATAACAGTCCAGAGATCAAATGTGCAACAAATCCAGATGTTCACTTTGTTCCCATATCCACTCAATACTGCTACAAGAATTCATAAAGCTGGGCTTTATGTAGCTGATCATCCTCCAATGTGACATATGCAATCATTTGTAAACAATGTGAGCAGTTTTTACATTTTCAATGAATGACTAATTTTTGGCTGTCTCTACCAGTAGACTCTATGCAGCTATTCCAGGTTCCCCTAAGAACTGATCCCAACCTTTAAAGAAGGAGCTTGGTGTTGTTATTTACATATTATACAACTTCAGCTGACCGGCTCTAACTGCAACCGCTCCAGCAGCCATCTTAAAGTATCCCCCCTTCTTCCCAGACTTTACCAGGAAAGGCCAATAGATATCCTTCAACAATATCCCTTTGCCATTTACATAGGACAATCAAGTCAATTACTTCTTTATTAACTATATAAACCATTTGTATCCACTTTACCACCGTCTATAATACCTCCTGGCCTGCATTTCAAGAAGCTACACACTGCAGACTCTTGGCTTTTCCATTCTGCCCTGAAACATCTTAAAAGGGTATTAGAATGTTGTTGTTTTGTTTTTCATGGACTAAGACAGCAACTTAAAATGTTATACAATCAATAGGTTTAACTGTACACAGCTCTTCTGCAGTCAATGAGATTTCAGTAAATGCAGCCAAAAAAACATTTGTGCTAAAGTAGTTACAGTAGTGATTAAAACAGGTTTATCAGTTTATGGCCTCTGTTTTTACATTTCCTAAAATCATTTATGAATGAAGTACATAAGGAAACAGCAATATGATCTTATAATATCCAGCAGATGGCAGGCGTCTCCTAAGAGGAAGCAAAAAGAACAGAAGGCATATTTTATGTAATATAGATGATGGTGTGATCCATGAAAGGAGAGGAGGCTACTTACATCCTTAATATGACTTAAACTCTGTTGAAGTGGTGTTCCTTTCTTCAAACAGTTGTGTTTGTTCAATAAGTACATTTTCTAACCATTTTTCCATTGTATTTATTGCATTTATTTACAGTGACGCCATTTAAAAATACATTGTTACAGCAGGAAATGTTAGTCAGCAGAAACAACTGCTGCTTTAGAACAATTCTCTCTTTTTTCATTATGATTTGTACAGGAGAATTTTGCAGTGGATTCTGTTTCATGTTTTCATTAGAGATTCACTGATACAAATGTATTTGAAGTCTTTATTCCTGGTATACAGGATTCTTTTAAAAAACAAATAGTGGCACTGGCAACAAACAGTATTATGGCATCTTAAGGACCAAAATTTACTGTGCCTTCAGCTTTTTGTAGTCTGAATCCAGCTTAATTGGTGCATGAAGTATATTATCCACTGGTAGTCAAGCATTTATATGAGGATACATGCGTGATCTTGTGCTCGTGCACATTGGTATAAAGGAAAGATGTAAACAGTGAAGCTAACAAGTCTACTGGTCTTGTATTTCATGGCTCTGACTGTACTATTTACAATTGTGTGCATCCGCATGCGCCAAATAGGAACATACTTCATGGATCTTATGAAATGGGCTCTGATCCATGAAAGCACATGCTATGATAAACCTATTTGTCTTTAAGGTGCCACAGAACTCCATGTTATAAATCCAGACATACTTCCCAGGATTTTAGCTGTGAGTTAACTACCCAAAATTAAGATCAAGCATTTATGTAATTGTTTACTATCACAGTGACAGCCAATCAAGGTGTCCGAGCTGGCCGCATTAACTGTCTCTCTGAATCCAGTCATCACTGTTGCAGTTTCTTTCCCTGATAATAAAAAAGTTAAGCACACGTCTATAGAATATTGACAAAATTCCCAAACAAACCACAGTTTAGTGTCAGTTGTTTTAATCTTGCATGAGCATCAGGTCTGCAGAATGTGTGTGCCCAGGATAGATGAGATATTTGCCAAGAATAAAAAACCTCAGGGGCTACTGCCCTTAAGGATCACCTGTCCCAGATGCCCCCCTTCCCCTACAGTACGGCTGATGAGGAGCTCGGCAGTGCCTGCCTTTTCCCTGACAGCCCGGCCACAGTGAGGCTGGTGAGGAGAAGCACAGCAGTGGTCCAGGCAAGCCTGGTTCAGTAAGAAGGAGCAATGCCCAGTTTTGGGCATGATGGTGTTACTGAAAAGGAGCCTAGCAGTACTTAGCTTTGCCCTGCTGAGTCAGGTAAGGTGGAGCTGGTGAGGGAAAACATGGTGCTTTTCTGGGTGCAGTGGAGTCAGCAAGGAGGAGCGTGATGATGCTTGGCCTTTCTCTGCCAGCCTGGGCACAGTGGGGATGGTGAAGGAGAGCCATGGCTTCATCTTGCTGATCTGGAACCAAGGAGAAGGGGCATGACAGTCATTCCCTCCAGCCAGCTCTTTAGCCCTGCACTAGGTTAGAGAGGTATGGTGGTAGGAGGGGGAGGAGCCCAAAAGGGCTCCCAGCCTGTACTTGCCAGCTGAGCTGACCAGCCATGAGATACGTTCTGCTAAATGGTTGACAAATATCACTTCCCTTTTTTGCAGAATTATGTAAGCGGATGCAGACAGCAGAAAAGGAAGTCTATTGAGCACCTGGTCATGTGATTGGCTTGATGAGGCTCACCTTGTGCAGGCTTGCTGGTGTTTGTCCTGTGTAAATGTGGTAGGACAAATGTACTGGTTTTTCACATGTGGTGCGGGACCATTCATGAATCAATGGAAGGGAAAGGTATCAAAATTAATGATGAATGAGGGAGGGGTCATTGATTAAAGTGGGACTAAATCTGGGAAGGGGAGGATAAATATATCTTTAAGGAGTGACTATTCTGTGAACTTTACATGGGGTATTAAGCCATGTAAGCTTTTATATTTCTCATTAGCCTGCATAGAAGACAATTGTGGGTGGCACATCCTTGACATCTTAGGTGAAGACTACTGAGGGAGTGCTGTAAAATCTGAAAACCTGCATGAGTCTGCCTCAGCAGAACTATGTATATCCTGGAGCATTTTAAGAGCTAGCTTGGACTTTAAGAGCTAGCACCTTAGAAACCAACAAGATTTTCAGGGTATCAGCTGTCGGGAGTCAAAGCTCCCTTATTCAGATTTTGTTTATGCCATTTTTGGTCACCAACCCAGTGCCTTCGTGAAACATGTAAACAGCTTTTCTGTGGCAAGAAACGAGACAGAATACCAGACGTCACTAATCGGGGGGGGGGGGGGGGGGAGAGAAGACGGGTGAGACGTCAAGTGCTGCCCCCCTCTTTATCCCTGAGGGAGATGTTCAGGTGTTCCACTGTGACATCACCGTGGCCGAAGTCGGGGGGACTGTGACGCCACACTGGCCTAACCCAATGAGAAGCGAGAGGGAGGGGGATCGAATGGGGCGGGAGCAGCGGCTGAGAGCGGGAGCAGTCGCGACGGCGGCAGGTTGGGAACGGACGGGGGCGGCGCTTGGGAAAGCGACCGCCGCTCCCCCTCCCCCCCTTCACCGCCTGGGCTGCCCGAGCCCCCGCTGCGGGGGGGCCGAAGCGGCAGGGATGAGCCCGGGCGCCCTGCAGCAGCAGCAGCAGCAACCGCCGCCCCCGCCGCCGCCGCCGCCGAGGGCACCCCAGTCGCCATGAAGCGGAAGACCTCGGTGGCGGGGGGCCGGAGGAACTCGGCCCCAGCGACGCACCCAGCCATGCTGCCGCCGGCGGTCAAGAAGACTCGGAGCTCCGCCTCGTTCCAGGAGGTGAGCGAAGACGAGGAGCCCGGAGCCCTCAGCCGGGAGTGCTGCCTCCAGATCACAGGTGAGGGGGCGCGAGCGGGGACCGGCGGCTCCCACAAAGCCCGGGACAGTCGGGGGGGGGGGGGGAGAGAGACGCCTCCTGCCAGAGGGGCCCCGGAGGGGAACCCGAGCCAAGGAAAAAGGGGCGTGCGCAAGCCGCCAACTTTCACCATCGGAACTTGTTACTAAGCCTTACTGGTTTCCACCGAAATACTTTAAAAGGTGTGTGCCTTGGGGGGGGGGGGGGGGGCTGATAATTCAGTTTTGATGCGGAGCTTTCAGGATGGCAGCAGTAGACTTCGCTCGGTGTGGGCTAAGACACGTTGATGTCGTTGTGTAAATGATACAGGAGTCAAGTGTCTCGAGCAAGACTCCGTCTTTAGGAGCCTTCAACCTTTGGAGCCACGACTGGCTTAAAATCCAGCGAAAGGAGTGCCTGGCCGATCTGTGCAAGACCTTAACAGCACAGTTATTCTAGTGAGTTGGTCATAGCCGGGTTAGAAACCGCCTTCTTGAACTGTTTCTCTGGATTTTATTACTAGAGCACAGATCGGTAAGGCACTCTTTTTGCTGCTTCACTGGTGCCTAGTGGAGATGGTATAAGAGTTGGATTCTAAGTCTCTGTTTTCCGTGTTGATATGAGGCTGGGGAAAATGTTCTGGCTCCCACTTGTGAGCTCTCTTGAGAAACTGCTGTTTCTTGGAATTGCTTGTGCCAGTGCAGGAAACAATATCTTTTTATTACCTGCTCAGGAAATACTTTTTAAAAAGCTATTGTTGACCCACGAATCTTTGGGATTCAACTGGATATGTCTTGGTACTTAGAGAACATCCAGGGGAAAAGCCCTCTGGGTTGATCTGCCACTATTTCTCTGCTAACAGGTTATTGTTGGAATTATGGTGGGAAGAACTGGATATTATGATTTAGACTGACTAATTTTATGTTTATGTTAGACAGAAGCATGAACATCAACACAATCTAGCATTTTAACTACTCTTTTATAGCAAAGAGATGTTTTAATTTTGTAAACTAGGCCAGGGTTCTGAATCATGGAATGTCTTAATTTGTACATTAATACATCACTAACATATTTTGCTTGCTAAAGATTCAAGATCTTTTCACTCAAATAGTAGTTACTGTTCACCCTTCTATTCTGGCCCATCCTGCTGGATAGATGGAAAATCATTCATGGCAGCAAACCTGCTTACTGCAAGGCAGCTCCTGTGCCTTCTTTATTGAACAGCTCTTTTTCCTTCCTGAAAATGCTGTTATGTTGCCCTAAAACTTCATTCTTTAGCTGTATAGATAAATTTATATCTAAGCAAATTTAGATATGTTTGGTGAAACTGACACGGTAAAGGAAATCCTTGTGAGTTTCATAAATGCAAGCAAAGTGGTGCCATCCACTCTTTCCCTTTGCAACCAAGGCTGCTGTTTTCCAAGGAAAAGAGGTACAACTTGTGAACAGCAAACTGAAAGAGAGGAGGATTCCCAATGATAATCAGAGTACTTTTAAACACTTTCATTATAAACATGTGAAGCTACCATTCTCTGTCAGACCATTGGTTCATCTAGCTCAATATTGTCTTCTGGTGTTACGGACAGCAGCAGTTCCCTTGTCTCTAAGTAGATATAAATTCTTAAGTGCAAAATGAATGAGTGGGCTGCACGATGACAGGTTTCAGCTTTTAGTCCTTGGTACATTTTAAATGCTACATTTTAATGCTTATAACAATCAACTGATATGCACACTCAGTCAGGAAACAGATAAATTAGAAAATCAAATCTTGGTTTAAATCAACTTGTTTTAATCAATCCAACCTATGCACAAAGCATTTATGCTCAGTGTTTATCTTGGTATCTATCCTAAAGTGAAACATTATTTTCTGACTGGGAATGCTGTTATTGAGCCTCTGCATCATTCAAGTGATGAATGATCCCACATGTTTTTGTTGAGGTTAAACTGAAAATCTTTTGAGTCTAGAAGGCGTGATTAATCAGCAAGATGGACCTTCTTTCTTGAGAGACTACTGTGATTTTTAGATCTTCCTCTCCTTATGAGAAAGTGGTTATTAATTTAATGCAAACCAGTACTGAATATGAGAGAAAATAATATAATGCAGATACACAAATCAAACAAGACAGCAACCTACAAAACATTATGTATACAATAAAGCTAGGAACATGGTATTAAAAGGTATCAGGAATCTTTAAACAGTTGCAGGTTTTAAGCAAGTTTTTAAACTATAGGACTCTGCAAATTTCTTGAGGTAGCTTCTTATTTTCTTATCCTTTTGTCATCTACTGATAGGAAATCTTTCCCCCATAAATGCATAATTAAACTGATTTGCTTTTATGGACAACCTTTTGTCAACATAAATACACTACATGCATAAGTACCCATGTAAAAATTGTAAAAAAGAGCAACTATATACTCTACATTTTATTAAAGTTAAGTGAAAGGTAAACAAGCATTTAAAATCACTTGGATTCTTGAAGTCTGTGCTGCAACCAGTCACTCTGTAGTAATGCTGACACTTGGATTTGGCAATTGTTTATGTATTCTTAAAATCTATAGAATGGCATGGTTTAGATGCATCACAAAGTCACAACCCCTTGTGCTTGCATAATCCTTTCCTCCTTGCTCTTTTGTTTGTGCATGGTAGAAATGACTAAAATTTAGATGAGCCATAGGTTGCCATTCTCTAAGGATCAGCAAACTATGTTATGAGATTCTTCTCCAAGACAGGTTTGTAAACCATATTTTAAGTTGGTTGGCAGCCCTGGTTTGAAACAGATTTGCTAGTTTAGATGATATACCAAACCGTGGTCTCTGCTAAAGCAGAAGCATTCATAGACTGACTGCACAGGGGGAAGGACTAGTGTGATAAAGTGGTTAGACTTGGTCTATGACTTGAGAGCCCCAAGATCAAATCCCCACTGAGTGACCTTGGGCCAGTCATTCTCTCTCAGCCCAATCTACATCACAAGGTTGTTGTGAGGATAAAATGGAGAAAGAGAGATCCATGTACATTGTCCTGAAGTCCTTGCAAGAAGGGCAGAATAGAAGTGTGCCGTACTTTTATTGTAATAGGAGCCTGTCTGAAACTTATATTGTTTGACCTCTGAAGAAGGCCCAATTGGGTGGAAACACGTTAGGTCACTATTGTTTTCTCTTGGGTATATGTTACATTTTACTATGTTGTGAGGCTTTTGTTGGGCCCTGATATGTTTTTAAATATCTCTGTAATAAATACATGTATTTTTAATGTATAATTAGTTTACAGTTGTTTTAGCTATTGGCCCTGTATTTGTTTTCCTGCTTACCTTTTAGGTTCTTTACTCGTTCACATGGCACTTTTCCATTGTTTGTAGCACTAATGTAACTTTACAAAAAGAGTAAAACTAAAATCAACATTTTAATTGGAAAGCAATGAAATCATAATATACAGAACTCAGGTAAAAATTGCAGCAGTAGGAAACATTCCACAACCTGTTATTGTAGCAGGGAATGAGCTAAGCATGCCTTAATAGAAAAAAAAGCCAGGTGGGATGAAAGCGTCACATTTAAATCTAAAGATGTTATATAACAAGTCTCACTGGAGAGGTAGTCCCAGTGTTGCCTGATAATTCATAGAAGAGGTAGAGATACAAGCAATTAACAGGTGTAGGATAATTGTACTAAAATACATATGAATTTATTCTTTCTTAAAACACAATCAGTTATTTGTACAAGATCATAATGAGGAGAACATTAAAGAATGTGAATGATCCAACAGATGACATGTCAGACTTGAATCTGAGGACTGCTTCAGATGCTACACTTGCAGAATGTGCCCAATAGAAGCACATTGTATAATGCTTAAAAATAGGTAGCAAATTCAGCTGCGTTCTCCCTGTGGTATGTATCAATGACTAGAAGATTTGCAATTGCTTGGGTATTACACAAAGCAGGCCTCAAGCGAACTATTTTCAGGCTGTACCTTGCCCTCATGAAGGTCATTCTGTCTCAGCTTCCTCTACAGGATAGGAACTGTAGTCACTTGTGTTATAGAAATATTAGAAGTAATGGCAAAATACTGTGGAGTATGTTGTGCACTAAAAGCAGTATTATGTAAGCTGTTACTGATACTAAAACCATGAATTCAACTCCTTTGGACTCTGAAAAAATCCTAGGTATTGGATGCTCATAATTCACACAAGTTGCAACTGTGGCCTCAAAACTTCTACTTTAATTGATGGGGAATTGTGCTAACTGCTTGTTGTATGTGTATGGTGGGTATTTATAGTACTGCCCTCAAATGCGCATATTGACATAAAACTGGCTTTGTCACATTCACAGTTAGTTACATGTGGAATTAACCAATTTGTGTCTAACCAAGATGAATACAACTCACTGACCACTTATGGTAGTCTTCCAAGAACACAACCTGATGCTGCTGGACTATCTCTTCCCAAACTGTCCAGCCCTCTAGTTAAGACCTACTTCTCAAGCACTGCTCTCTCTGCTCCCACCTTCATAAGTGAGGCAGGTGGTGAATCGAGACAGGGCATTTTCTGTGGTGGCACCTCACCATAAGAATGCCCTCCTGCCTGAGGTTCACCTGGTGCCTTCTTTCTTTTAGGTGCCCAGCTAAAACATGTCTTTTTTTACCCAGGCTTCTAATTAGGGGTTTTATCTTATTAGCTTTTTAATTGCCTGCTTCTGTTTTATGGATTGTTTTTATGCTGCTTTTGTCTAATGGTTTGTTTATATACATATATATTGTTGCTTTTAATTGTAAGATACCTTAAGTTGAAGTCTGAAGAGATGGCACGTAATTATTCTAATAAAAAAGGGAACTGCAGAAGCAAAGCACCTGGCAGCTCACCATAGGTGACTGATGATCTATGTTCAATGGAATAGATCACAAGTAGTGCAGTTATGACCTAGCAGCAGCTGTTTTGCTAAATGTGTCAGTAGGTTTGGACACAAGAGCTGCTGCAAATGTAGTTGGCTCAGTCTGTATTGTTGCACTGGCACAGGATGCTGTAGCAGTGCCGTAGTGCTGCCATTGCAGCAGAAACATTTACAATTGCAGTTGCCCATGCAGTATAGGAAGCTGTTAAACAGAACAGACATGGTAAAAAAAAAATGAAGCAAGAAAGGGGTAAACATGATAATGCTTGGCATTTGTACAGTGCATTTCAAGAGTTTGAAGTGTGTCACGTATTAGTAACTCTTACCAGATTCCCACAAGGCAGGTCAGTGCCACTTTAATGCAGATGTGGCGGGGTGGGGGGGGGAGAGGACAAAATGGCTTACCTTACAGCCACCTAGCTGAGATCTCTTTTGAACCAAGAGCTTTCTATCTTGCAGTGTATATTTTTGACCACTATTCTCTACCAAATCTTAAGGAAAAACAGGAATTGCTCCCCTGGTGCATTGCCTGGTAAATCCTAGTAAATTGTTACAATGGTATTTCAACTGATTTGCAAAGCAAGACAGATTTGCTTCAGTTGCCTCGTATAGAGTATTCATGTAGTTTCAAGCCACTCACTGCATCATCACAACTATTCATATCTGAAGTCACTCAGAGCACATAACGTTGCTTATTTTGCTGAAGTCAATGGGAAGTTACTGTTAGGGGAGTTTTTAAAGCTCTAGTATAACCCCCTCCTTTCCCCAAGTTCTATCTGGAAGACAAAGAGATTAACTCAAGGCTTTAGTCTATCAGAGCATGACGTTTCAACAGAATGATCATCCTGATGCTAGCAAGAGAGCAAGTTGGCATACTGAACAAGATTCAAATTTCTTCTTTTATAGGATGAAACGGACAAAAGGTTAGGGTCTAGAATTCTCAAAAAAAGTTCACCAATTCTGTTCTCAAACACAATTCACCTTTACACTCCTTTCAGAGTACACCCTGCATTCTTTCTAGGGTGAAAAGGATGGAACAAACCCTTGGCTGAGATAAGGTTGCTTAGATATCAACAGGTCAAAGAACAGATATATGAGCAAGGAGGAGAACAAGGAAGAAACATCCTAAAATACTGTAGATCAACATTAGGCTCACAAATCAAAGTCATTGTAAGAATCTTAACTCTTTGCTTGACTCCTGTCAGTGTAATAAAGTTCTTTAACAGTTATCTCCCATTGACTTCTTAAAAACTGACCTTCTTAAAAATGGATCTGGGCTCCACTGGCTTGCAGGAAACCTTAGCAGCGGGGTATGGGATGTATTTCAGCTGATGGGCCTTTTATATAGTACTATAAAACTGTCTTTGATAATATGTATGGGGCAAGCAATGACAGTAGAATAATGGAAAGAACAGAGCCTGAGTAGATTCTCACTGAACTGGCAAGTGACTGGCTTGGATGAGGTGTCACTTATCCTCGAGGAACAAATGAGATTTAATATCTGATGGTAGTCTTCACCAAAAGGGGAGGCATATTTCTCATTTGTGGCATCTCCTTAATTTAAAGTATTCCAAACTGCAAAGCTATTACTCGTCATGTGTCTGCTCTGAATATTGCAGTGCTTTCTCACAATGCTCATTAGTCACTCTCCAAATTCAGCTTTATTCTATAAATATTAACAAATGATCTACAAAAGTGCCAAAATCTTGAATACACAAGAGGCAAAACAGTCCATGTTAACAGGTTTAAGCACTCTCAGAGATTGTCTTATTTATTTATATAGCACCTTCCTTAAACTCAAGGCGGGGCCTTGTAAGCATTAAAAACAGTATGCAGCCCATTGACATTATGCATTTTAATCCTGACAGTTAAAGCCCAGACATGATGGAGTAAATATAGAATCAGTACGTCTCTGCCCTTGGAATATGACATTTGAATGCACAAAAGCAGATTAAAACTAGTCTAAAAAGAAAGGCCTTGCACACATGCTCACACACATATACGTATCATGAAAATCAGAGAGCTGACTCTTCTAACTTTTTGTGGAAGAAAATTCTAGAGAGTTGGAGCCTGTACAGGGAAAAGCTTTTGCTCTGGCATGTAATCTGATACCAAGATGGAACTGTAAGGAATTCTTGTTGACTGAAGGTTAATTGGTCCTTGGTCTCAAAGTGTGAGATGGTCCTTTAAGGATGTGGGTGTCCGGCCATGAAGGGCTTAAAGTTTGAACTGAAACTACAAGCAAATCAGTAGCTAATGGTGTTTATTTTACAATAGGTTGCCTGTGTTCCCCTCTATCCATGCTGCACAAAAATAGGCCACTGCATGCTTGAATTGTTTTCGTAAGTCAAACCCAATGCAGAGTACATTATAATTATCAAGTCTGGTTTGTTACCAAAGCATAGATCAAGGTCAGATCTGTGCAGAAAGGGTGAGAGTGTATAAATAATAGGGGTGGGGTGGAGAGGTGTTCCTAGCCACTGCTTCCACCTACACTTCAAAAATCAGGCCCAGGTCTGAGAGTAACCCACACCAGACAAGACCAAAAGGATTCTATTAAATACAAATAAATCTAAACCTCTCAGAATAATAGCCTCTCCCACTTCTCAGAAGATGTTAATGGAGACATAATTAATTAACTATGAAATGTACATTTGACTTATCTACTACACTCTGAAAATAAGGATACAGATAATATTTTATTTAAAATATTTTAAGCTTAATAGATGAAGAATAGGAATGTTATACATGTTCAGATTTTGACAATTGGTTCCTACAAACACTGTAGCTTCAGCAAAGGCACTAAATCCACTTTCATTTTTAATACAGCATTATTACAAAATCATTGGATTGTGTTGTTACTTAAGAACTGTGGCAATGGCTTTGGGTACATCATCTCAGCCTTAAATCTGTAAAATGGAAAGACTACAATTAAAAACTTTTCTGAAGGCCGATCTAGTGATGGGATTTATTTCTTTCACTGGTGAAGTCTCTCTTTCTCATGACTCAAGATGGTCCCCTTAGTCAAATGGTAAGCTATGTACAAGGGTGACAGTAACTTTAACTTCTTTTTTAAAAAAAATTTTTATTGATTTTTCCAACTATTTCTACATTTACAACGGTAGTAACTAAGCTACATTACCCTATACAGAGAATACTGTTTGTAATAATCAAATTAACTACTTTGTTAAACTGAAAAACAATATACTTTCTTGGTGTAACTAATTAATATTGTGTTGCTGCTTCTGTAAATAACAAAGCTGACTGACCGGCACATACAACAACGAAGAAAACACTTATTTCTCCATTTACAATTTGACATAGTGCACCATTTAGACAAACAATTGTAACATTATTTCTTCTTCGTTCCTCTTCTTGCCTTTTTAGTCTCTTTGCTGGACTTGGGAGCAGCAGCTCCCTTTTCCGAGTCCGATACATCTTCTTCACTTTCTGAGCTGTCAAAGCCGTACATACTCTCCTGCGCCTCCAGTGAGTCGTCTGATCCTCTCTCCGTGTTCTTTTTCTTGCATTTTTCCAGAAAGGTCTTTGCTTGTTCAATAGAGTCAATCTTGTAGTTCTTGCCTTTGTAGCTGAAAGACAGTCCCTCTGGGATATTCCAACGGTAGATAATTGACTCAGACTGTAGCCATGTAGTCAAACTTCTGTAGGCTTTTCTTCTTTTCCGTATTTCGAATGGGATGTCTTTTAGAACCTTAATTTCCTCTTCCTGGATCTTCAGCGTTGTTCTATTTGTGGCTTTTAACACCACATCCCTTGTTGATCTTTTGGAGAATCTTATCATGATCTCACCTGGCAGGTTTTTCTTCTTTACAAATTCTGGATAGGTCCTGTAGACCAAATCCATATCGCTTAATATTTGTTCCGCTTCCATACCTGCCACTGATGCTAATGCCTCGCTTAACAGTTTTTTAAGATCCTCCCCTTTTTTCTCAGGAACATTCTGTAGTCTCAGGAAGAAATTTGATCTTTCCATCTGAAGTTTTAAAACGTTATCACTCTGAAAGGCCTTGTCTTTTTCGATTTTTTGGAGTCTAGAGTCATGCTTACTTGTTGCTTTTACTTCCAAGAGATCCTGTTGCAGCTTCTCAGTTTGTTTTCCTGACTCATTTCTTTCTGCATTGAGTCCATCTTAGCATTGAGAGTAGTCATCTGATCCACCATGGGTCGCAGCATCGCTGAAAGCATTGAGCTCATCTCTGTGGTATCGCCCTTTGAACTCGGAACTCCGCTTCCTGGCTTAGGGGAGGGTCTTTGTCTCCCCGTCATTGTTGCTGTTTCGCTTTTGTTTATAGTTAGATAGGAAGATTCGAGGAAGAGATTTGCTTAACCGCACTAATGTTGCTTAAAAGATCATTTCTTCGCGCATGCGATCCAGCCCTCCAGCACTTCAAAACAGCTTCCTGGACTGCAGCAACGCCGTGGGAAAGTCTCACAGCGTAAGCTCCATTTATGGGGGGGGGGAGATGATCTACCCACCCTATCCCGGCCGCTTTAATCCACAGTCTTTGCTTGAGACTCACGATTTCCTCAATGCGTATCAGGAAGATCCATTGCTTTTCCGATTGGTATTCTCTGCTGCTTCACGGTTGCACTTGCAAGCCCGAAGGCTTCTACAACGGGGGGAACCTACGGGGGTGAGAAAGGGTGCCTCAATCCCACGGTCGCCACCGCAAGGAGAGGCTCCCTTCGAGCCACCCCAGGCAGAGCCCTTTGCTAGGGTCTCTGGGTGTTCAGAGCCAGTCCGAAACCCCTTCTACCCCGCCGAGAGCGGATCGCATCTCCCGCAGAAGCGGAGAAATGCGTCCGCCATTATGCGCATCTCTTCCGGAAGTTCCAGTAACTTTAACTTCTTATCAGTTCCATCTGGCGGGCTCAAAGCAGAAGATGGGAGGTACCAATTTTGTCAGTTTCTTATTGATATTCTGTACCTGCCCAGACCAGTCGACTTTAAGCAATATAGTTCAACAAACAATTTATGGCTAGTTAGTACTTGTTCTTACCTTTAAGGCCCTAAATCAAAGGTGTCGAACTCATTTGTTACGAGAACCAGATCTGACATAAATATCACTTTGTTGGGCCAGGCCATGTATCCTCACTGCAGTTGGTGTATCCTCACTGCAAGGCCCCATGGGCTGGGAGGGAGTGTAGAGGAAAACCCACATGGGTGGACTGGAGAGCAGGGCCAGTGCCAGGTTTTTTTGTACACTAGGCAAGGCTACCTTCTGGCGCCCCCCCCCCCCCCCAGTCCTGCTTAAGGTAGCTCCCTCGGTTGTGTTGGAATGAAGCACATATCTAGGAGATACTGTTTTTCGAAGATGTGGGGGGTATGCAAACAATAGCCTCAGTCCACATTTAAGGGTATTTCCCCATTTGCTATGCAGGAGGGAGGCTGCATCATCAGCATTTTTAAAAGATGCACAGAAGTAGCACTTAGTGCACCTTCAAATTTGTTTTGCAGCCTAATCTAAGTCCTGTTGAGCACAGTCCTGTTCCTTCAAAGGAAACACGCACTGGACTGGGTTGTATATCAGCAACACAGCCTATATTTTGTTTTAAAGCTCTTCAATGGACTGCAGGTTTTTCCCCCTGTAGACAAACTTTGTCTATGTCTATAGATCAATTTTGTTACTTATTTGGCTTCTTTGTAGCCTGCTTTTTCACTAAGACTAGAGGCAGATTACAGAGTAAAGAGAGAAAAAGCAACCGAAGACATTGCACGAACAATGCAATAGGACTAGGAATACAAAATGTAAAGGCAATGCAAGCGACAGTGGGAACAGAAAATCGCCTGGAACAAAGTATTGTATGAGCAATGCAGAATGGGGGACTACAAAGTATAAGATAATGCAGTAACAGCCAGATGTTTACAGTAATAAATTCCAGTGGCACCTTTAAGACCAAAAAATTTAATTCTGGGTATGTTTAATTCTGGCATGCACATGAAAAACAGTTCGGTGACATGGTTAGGAATGCGGGCTCTAATCTGGGAGAACTGGGTTTGATTCTCCACCCTTCCACATGAAGCTGCTGATGTGACTTTGGGTCAGTCACAAATTCTTTCAGACTTATTCTCTCACCAGTCCCACCTACCTCACAGGGTGTCTGTTCTGGGGAAGGGAAGGGAAAGGATACTGTAAACTGCTCTGAAACTCCTTTGGGAAGTGAAGGACAGCATATAAATCCAATCTCCTCCTCTTCCTTCTTCAAATGAAACTTTTTTGGTCTTAAAGGTGCAACTGGACCCAAACTTTGTTTTATTGTTTCAAGCCAACACGGCTATCCACCTGAATCCCACAATAATTACTGTCATGTCAAGTCAGGCAGAGGAAATCCCTTTTCTAAATGTTTCTCTAACTCTTATTTCCTTTTTTATCTTCAGGACACCACACTCATTTTCTTTTGCTTTCAATTTCTTTTTCATAGAGGCTAAGGGGGGGATTCAGATGCACTACATATAATCCCTTACTCACGAAACAAGCTACACAGTATCAAGGCCATGTTTCATACAACTGTGAACCACCCACAATGCACAAAGCATTGTGTGTAGATGAAGAGCTCCAGTGGCAGCCTTGCAAATCACAACTTTGTGATGTTTCCTTGTTAGAGAAAAGCTGGAAAACTGACTGTGCAAATTCAAAAATACAGAGGCAAGATTTTTTTTAAAAGACCAAATTCAGTGTACTTCACCATTCAACAATTACTAGCACTTTCCCAAGAACTGAGGACAAGAGTTTGGGGATGGCATCAGTAAGATACCTAGCAGACCTACCTATGGTTTGGTATCTCCTGAGTTCATAGACACAATAAGAAAACTATGTAAAACACATTTAGAGTTCAGTGACACCTTTAAGACCAACAAAGTTTTATTCAAGGTATGAGCTTTCATGTGCACACACACTTTTTCAAATACAAATAAAGTGTGCATGCACACAAGAGCTCATACCTTGAATAAACCTTTGTCGGTCTTAAAGGTGCCACTGGACTCTTAATTTGTTCTACTGCTGCAGACCAGCACGGCTGACCACATGAAACTATGTAAAGTTATGCACCGGCCAAGATGCCAACTGGCCACAAGCAGTCAAGCTTGCGACATTTAATCATCCAGATTCATTCATTATAAATTGCTGTTTTTACAATTTGACTGTAAACCATCCCTAGGACATTATCTGAAAGACAAGTAATAATAATATACATTCTGTGGTTTTCAGTGAAGAACATATTCCTTGCCAGTATTCCTACAGTGCTCTTGTATCTCTATAGTGCGCCAAACAAATTGTCCACCACCATCTCCAAAATAATAAACAGTCTACAACACTCCCACAGCAAGCCAGTACCTTGGGCTTCTGGCGTTTAAGGTGAAAGAAGAGCCAGCATTCAAAAATGGGTAAGATTATTAGGACTGGAGAAAGAGGGGGAAGGGAGCGCTTCCCCTCCTACACTAACACTGGTGTCAAGCTAGTAACTTTGCCTTCAGCCTTCCCTCTTTTCAACAGGCTTAAATGACTGGAGGGATCAGCAGCCAAACCATTAACCCCTTGCTTCCTGGAGAAGGGCCGCCCCACCATCTCTTGCCACAAGCAGGCTGCTCAATGAAAAAGAGATGTGGGGAAAGGACGGCCCTCTCTCAAGGGAGCAGGATCTAGGGCATCGTGGAAAGCTAGCAGGCTGAATGAAAAACACAACATTTCAAATTGCTTATATATATATATATATATATATATATATATATATATATATATTAAATTGTGAGTTATGGGAAGAAAGGAGGACAAAGTAGTGCAAACTTTTATGGGCTTCGGTATAGAAATAAGGAAAGCCACTCTGAAGGGGGAGAGTGAAGGGAGGGGGGCATTTCCTCCACTCTGCACCCCTCCCCCACTACCAAATTTAAATGCAGCCATCCTGGACCTTTCGCTGCCTCTCCGACACACATGCACCACTGGCCCTGTGCCCTTGGAGGACCTGAGGACCTTCCTAGCAAGGAGCTTGTGACTTTGTGACACCCCCCCCCGTGCCTTACACAGACAGACAGACAAATGCAGACACACGTTTCTCTCTCCCCCCCCCCCCCCCCGGTCTTTGGCACTGGATACTTGCACACTGCCTACTCTGTCAGTAACCCCAGGGGGGACTGACCCCAGCAGGCAGAAGGGGAGAGAGAAGGGCTGGCCAGCCGGCCTCTTCTCATCTTTGCAGGCAGCCCCGGCATGAGGCCTGCCAAGGACTCTCTCTCTTCTGCTGCTGCCGCCCCCACATGCCAGCAGAGGGGAGCAAGTGCAGCCCCAGGGAACTCCTCTTCTTTGGAGTCCTGGGACGGAGACAAAAGCCCTTTGTAGTCACCAGCAGCTCCCTGGGAAAGCTGAGGTGAATGGAGGAGCCAGTGGGCGAGAGAAGCAGCAGCAGCAGGTGGGGGAGGTGGTCGCACTTACCCTGACATGCGGCAACACTGCCGCTCTGCCTCCTACCTGCACTTGGGTCGTCATGGGCCGCTGTTCGTCTCCCTCATGCAGCCGCTTGGCTGTTGAATCCCTCTGGTGGAAGAGACCTTTCTGCTGAGTACCAAAGAGAGAGGGGGACTGGCACCCCCTTCCCTGGGAATGGGGGGGGAGAACAAAGACTGGCTGGCTGGCACTCATCGCTGGAGCCTTGCTGTGCCCTCAGTGCCCCAGGAGGAACCCAGGCAGCAAAACGGCCATGACACTGGTGGTGTATGCCCGCATCACAAGGGCTTGTGAGTCGGGGAGGGAAAGTGAAAGTGGCTTTTAGGGAGGGAGGAGCTTCCCTTTCCACTTCAAGGGGGGGCACTGGAAGGTCTCTCCATACTAGGTGCCCAGCCCCAGGCTGTACTGGATGGTGGCGCCGAAACCCAGGAGTGGCAGGGTGCAGACGAGGGCACACAGCGCCACCGTCATGCCAGTCAAGAGGGTGTCCAGGCGGCAGCTGGTGTGGTGCTCATAGAAATAGATCCAGCAGGAGCCAGCACTCCAGCAGATGGGTGGGCAGGTGGGCGGCAATGTGGTGGGAGGGCCTGGGAGGGGTGGGGCGGCAGGCCAGTGGGGCACTTACTTCCAGGGGGCACTCTAGGCAAGTGCCTAGTTTTGTCTATGGGTGGTCCGGCCCTGCTGGAGAGCCAGCGATGTAGCACTGGGCAGATGCTCCTACGTTGCTTGACTGCTGCAGATGAGGTTGTTCTGTCTCCACCCACTCCTCTTCCCGAGCAGTCTTCTCTTCCCTCCCTTGCACCAGTTGCTCACAGGCTGCATAACAGCCTTGGACAAGCTGGCTCTGGCCCCCGGGGCTTATGTTTGACCCTCCTGCCCTAAATGGTTGGAGGGTACTTTAAGGGACACCTGCTGCTCTTTGTGCCACTCCCTGAGGGAGATGACAACCAGAGAAAGGGGTTTTTTTCAATGGTAATACCTTGCCTTTGACCATCATACTACTAGAACTTGTGTGAAACATACCTTACTGTCCTTCAGAAATTAGGCTAAAACATTTTTAATGCAAGCTTTAAACTGAGTGGTTCTATCTTTTAAAGCTGTGTTCATGGCCAAAGCTTATGGATATAATTTTAAGCTGCTGGATGTTTTATGCTGTTTTTATGCCCCTGGCTTGTTTTAATACTGATAACTTAAATGTGTTTATGATTTTTATCTTTATTATGTAAGACATCTCACACAAGTCTCTAGTGAGGTGGCATATACATTTTCTAAATAAATATTCAGTATCTGGAAAACTAGAAAACACAATTCTTATGCTGCACAAATCACAAATATCCAGTTCTAACTGGCCCCTTGCTATGATTTGCGTCTATTATGGATGCATCTTAACTCTTACTGTAGGGTGTTTCTTCAGCATGACCAGGTGTGTTAAAGAATTGTAAAAATCTTCTGCCATGAGCATTCCTTAAAAGTTAGCACCTTGAAACAACACTTCCACACCCTACAATTAGCTTCTTTAAACATAACTTCTTAAATACTCCATAATACACCCAATGACTTGGCTGACAGGGAAAAAAGCCCTAAGCTTATAAGCAAATAAATCAAAATCCTTTTTTTATACTCATAGGTTGCTGCTACCAGAGGGTAAAAATAAGAATTATATAACATGCAGAATGCAAAGATAAGCAAACAATGCAACTCCAAACATGCTTCTTTTGAGGGAAGTGGGATCACTTATATTCTTCCTCTCTCTGGGGAAAAACACATATCCTTGTTTCCCCAAGTCAAAGTCAAAACATATCTGGATTGATTGTCCATCTCCATTCTTACAAGTCTGTGGCTGAGCTACAGTTTAGTAAAAGGCTTTTCTGAACATTTTGCCCAGTTTTGAGACCACAGTTTGCCATATCAGTACATGTCTCTGTAGTTTCTGAGAGTGCATAATCAGTCTACAATGGTCACTTGAGAGGAGCTAGTCTTTTGTTGCTGAGACAGTTCATACCTTATATTTTCCAATCATGGTGATTTACAAGAGTTTGTTGTGCTCTCCCCCATGCCTGCGAACGGAAGTCTGAAAAGACATCCAGAGGTGAAGTTCACATGTGAAAATTGTTATATTATTGCCAGATGATAGCAGGTTGCAACTGGACACTGGTTCTAAATACCCTTTCTGGTCTGGGTACCACTGGCAAGTTCTTTCCTACACATGAAAACATAAGTGATTCTCTTCACAAAGTTGTGGGGACAAAGATTATATTTGCAAAGCACACTACACACAAACAGGAGTCTTCTGGCATCTTAAAGATTAACCTTCTTTAGTCTGACACATGCTTTTGTAGACCAGAGCCCACTCTGTGCTTTTCTTGATTACATTTTATTTACATTGACACAGTTAAATCTCACCCTGCACATCTCGTATCTCCTGGCCCTTTTTTGCTTCCTTTCCTTCATCACTTTGTATATATGTCTCTGGGTAGTGAGGCCCCACTACACGCATCTGACGGGGGCCATTCACTGTTGCCACTTTTGAAAGTTCTATATCTTTGATAATCGCGGTATTTATATACTGCTATCAAATGTTCCAAACGTTTCACCTACTGGAACATTCTGAAAGCCAAGTCAGTACCCCCATTATATACACTGGGAGCTGAAGCTGACAAAAGCTTGCCTAAGGTTACTTGCCTTGAAAATGCAGAGTGTTAGTATGTCCAAAGCACTGTAATACTCCAGCTAAAATGCAAAACGACAGTCTCCAACGTGAACATCAGCAGCCTCTACACTTTACTGCGTTTCCGTAAATGGCTGCCCAACTTGGAGATCAGCAAGAGTTTTTCGTGAGGCCAACAGAAAGGGGGGGGGGGGGCTGGGACTTGCGGCTTTTCAGACCGCTTAAAATCCGGCATCTTGTAAACAGCCGCGCTCCACTGTGGTTGCGGAGACGGAAAAGTTCCCTCCAAAAGGGGCGCAGGTCGCTACGCGTGTTGTCTCAGGCGGCCGAGAGAGCCGTGAAGTGGCAAGCACGGCCTGGGGTTTGGCCTGCCGGGCGCTGGACGTCCTTTTCAGTAGCAAAAGCTGAGTGTGTCTTTGCAGCAGCCTGGGCCAAGGTTTCCCGCAGGAGGACCCGTGCCCCAGCTTGGGAGGCGAAGGGCGTTGTTGGCCGCCTCCGGAGTTGACGGGAGTGGCTCTGATCTGGTGCTGCCCCATTCGCCAGCCAATGGCAGCAACTGAGGGGCGTTTTTGAGAGCCGCTTAGCTGACCCGAGATAGTTGGTGACTGCTAGTCGAGCCTACCTTCGCCACAACAGCCGCGGCCACGAACTCGGAGCGCTCAGACGTCCTCGCGGTTTCGTCCTCGTTTCTCTTGGAGCCTGAGGCCGCTCCTTAGGCAGAATGTATGTTCAGAGTCTGGGAATTGCTTCTTGGACGAGAGGGGCTACACAGTTGCAGCGAAGCTTTGGGAAGCGCGGCCGAGCGGCTTGCGACCAGCTGAAGGCCGGCTGCTGAGGGCGCACCCAGCACGGGTTAAGCCTGGCAAAGTGGCTTGCAGAGAACAGTAGTCACTGAACGCTCCGGGGCAGCCTCTGTACCGAAGAAGGGCTCTTTTCCGCGTTCGGCTGAGCCAGTCGGGCGCCGGGAGGGGAGCGTCAGCGTCTCCGGCGCCCTCCGACATTTCGGAGTGCTCTCGCTCGCCTTTAAATGTGTGGAAGCGATGAGTGGCAGGAAGGACTTTCGCCTCTGCGTGGAGTTAATCAAAGGTGAGGAAAGTTGTTCCTTGAAGCAGTATTTATTCTCCTACCAGTGGGTTGTAAAAGAATCAAAGTCATCTTTACGACTTTCCTTGGCAGAAGTTTTTTAGCAAGGGTATGACTGGGCGGAGGATGGGGTAGGGAGCCAACAACGAGCTGCTTTTTTAAGCACTTCGTACCTATGTTTTCCTTTTGTTACGTGGGGCTGATGAAGATCAACATCACTTGTTCTGTTCCTTCCAATATAGCGGGTGGAGAACAACAAAGGGTCTCAGTTTTAAGAGAAGGAGTGGCTTCTTTCACTTCTCAGAGCCCAAACTATAAACATTGCAACGCGACATATTTGGAATAAACAGAAGTGATCTGGCGATATAGTTGTTATTCACTTGTCAAATTCTATGAATTACAGATTTCGTGGGGGGGGGGGCCGGTAACATTGCTGTTTAAAAACAACGACACCGTAGCTGCAATATCTTTCATGTCATATTTAATTATTATAAACATGATTAGAATTAAACTACTAGGGCAGACGTTCTAATTACATCTTGGAAATAAGATCTGCCAGAAAGTAAATGAGCTTAACAACAGGTTGATTATTTCACAGTACAGTGTTAAACAGAGTTGCATCTTTCAAAGCCTGTTAACATCAGTAGAGAGGCATGACTGTATTTAGGACTGCAGTGTTAAAAATATGGCCAAAGAAGTCTCCCAGAATTCAGTACTTAACTGTTGTTGATGTATTTTCTAGTAGAACAATCTCAAAAGAAAATTCCAGTCAAAACTGCTGAACTAGAATTAAGAAATTTGACACTGTCCTCCAAAAGCTGAAAAGGACTTGAAATTTCTCAGCCATTAAGTGATGGCAAAATCAGACATTCTTTATTACAGGGAATATTGCATTATTATTGCAGTTGGCTCTGTACTTTTCTTCATTACAGTTTACTTTTACATAATTGCATTTCCTCCTGTACTCCCTGTATTTGATGGCCCTTTGGCTCTGCTATTTAAACACTTTTTTTCATAACCTTGAGTATCAGCAAGATAGATTATAAATGAAGCACAACATTAAATAATTTAGCAAGGACCTGCTACACATAATTGATGAAGTGGGCTCCAGTTAGGGTTGTCAGCCTCCAGGTGGTGGCTAGAGATTTCCTGGGATTACAACTGATCTCCAGGCGACACAGGTCAGTTTACCTGGAGAAAACATTTGCTTTGGAAGGTGAAATTCGTGGTATTATACTTTATTGAAGTCCCATCCCTCCCCAAACTCTGCCCTCCTCAGGTTCCACCCCCAAAGTCTTCAGGTATTTCCCAAA